>JAUMIR010000016.1:0-2400000 GCA_030847615.1 Gambelia wislizenii
GTCCCGAGGGCAGCCTCCCGGCCCGGCCGCTTCCCACGGCAGACGGCTGGTCCCTGGCGGCCGTGGCAGATGCCCCCTAAAATTCCCCCCACCCACGCCGCGCACGAACCCCATAGCTTGGCCGCGAACCCCCCCTGCCCAAATCCTCCCTCCAGCAAAGCCGGCCCCCAACCAAGCCCACCAGGGACCCCTTAGCTCGGCCGCCCCCCCCACTGCCCAAAAACTCCCCCCAGCAAAGCTGCCCCCCACCCAGGCAGGGCAGAGACCCCTTAAGTCAGCCGAGCCTCCCCCCCCACTGCCCAAAAACTCCCCCCAGCAAAGCTGCCCCCCACCCAGGCAGGGCAGGGACCCCTTAAGTCGGCCGAGCCTCCCTCCCCTGCCCTAAAACTCTCCCCAGCAAAGCCGCCCCCCACCCAAGCCAACCAGGGACCCCTTAGCTCGGCCGCCGCCCCCCCCCCACTGCCCAAAAACTCCCCCGAGCAAAGCCGCCCCCCCCAAGCCAACCAGGGACCCCTTAGGTCGGCCGCCGCCCCCCCCACTGCCCAAAAACTCCCCCGAGCAAAGCCGCCCCCCCCAAGCCAACCAGGGACCCCTTAGCTCGGCCGCCGCCGCCCCCCCCCACTGCCCAAAAACTCCCCCGAGCAAACCGCCCCCCCCAAGCCAACCAGGGACCCCTTAGCTCGGCCGCCCCCCCCCCACTGCCCAAAAACTCCCCGGAGCAAAGCCGCCCCCCACCCAAGCCAACCAGGGACCCCTTAGCTCGGCCGCCGCCCCCCCTGCCCCAAACCTCCCCACGGCCAAGCCGCCCCCCCCAAGCCAACCAGGGACCCCTTAGCTCGGCCGCCGCCCCCCCCCCACTGCCCAAAAACTCCCCCGAGCAAAGCCGCCCCCCCCAAGCCAACCAGGGACCCCTTAGCTCGGCCGCCCCCCCCCACTGCCCAAAAACTCCCCCGAGCAAAGCCGCCCCCCACCCAAACCAGGGACCCCTTAGCTCGGCCGCCGCCCCCCCCCACTGCCCCAAAACTCCCCCCAACAAAGCAGCGCAGGGACCCCTTAGCTCGGCCGCCCCCCCCCCCCACTGCCCAAAACCTCGCCACGGCCAAGCCGCCCCCCACCCAGGCAGGGCAGGTACTCCTTAAGTCGGCCGAGCCTCCCCCCTACTGCCCTAAAACTCCCCCCAGCAAAGCCGCCACCCACCCAAGCCAACCAGGGACCCCTTAGGTCGGCCGCCGCCCCCCCCCACTGCCCAAAAACTCCCCACGGCGAAGCCGCCCCCCACCCAGGCTGGGGGCAGGGCAGGGACCCCTTAAGTCGGCCGAGCCTCCCTCCCCCACTGCCCTAAAACTCCCCCGAGCAAAGCCGCCCCCCACCCAAGCCAACCAGGGACCCCTTAGCTCGGCCGCCGCCCCCCCACTGCCCAAAAACGCCCCCTACCCACGCCGCGCAGGGACCCCTTAGCTTGGCGGCGAACCCCCCTGCCCAATTCCTCCCTCCAGCAAAGCCGCCCCCCCAGCCAACCAGGGACCCCTTAGCTCGGCCGCCGCCCCCCCCCCACTGCCCAAAAACGCCCCCTACCCACGCCGCGCACGGACCCCTTAGCTTGGCCGCGAACCCCCCTGCCCAATTCCTCCCTCCAAGAAAGCCGCCCCCCCCAGCCAACCAGGGACCCCTTAGCTCGGCAGCCGCCCCCCCCACTGCCCAAAAACTCCCCCGAGCAAAGCCGCCCCCCCCAAGCCAACCAGGGACCTCTTAGCTCGGCCGCCGCCCCCCCCTGCCCAAAACCTCCCCACGGCCAAGCCGCCCCCCCCCAAGCCAACCAGGGACCCCTTAGCTCGGCCGCCGCCGCCCCCCCCACTGCCCTAAAACTCCCCCCAGCAAAGCCGCCCCCCACCCAAGCCAACCAGGGACCCCTTAGGTCGGCCGCCGCCCCCCCCCACTGCCCAAAAACTCCCCCGAGCAAAGCCCCCCCCAAGCCAACCAGGGACCCCTTAGCTCGGCCGTCGCCCCCCCCCCCCACTGCCCTAAAACTCCCCCGAGCAAAGCCGCACACCACCCAAGCCAACCAGGGACCCCTTAGCTCGGCCGCCGCCACCCCCCACTGCCCAAAAACTCCCCCGAGCAAAGCCGCCCCCCACCCAAACCAGGGACCCCTTAGCTCGGCCGCCCCCCCCCACTGCCCAAAAACGCCCCCTACCCACGCCGCGCAGGGACCCCTTAGCTTGGCCGCGAACCCCCCTGCCCAATTCCTCCCTCCAAGAAAGCCGCCCCCCCCAGCCAACCAGGGACTCCTTAGCTCGGCCGCCGCCCCCCCCCCCACTGCCCCAAAACTCCCCCCAACAAAGCAGCGCAGGGACCCCTTAGCTCGGCCGCCGCCCCCCCCCCCACTGCCCAAAAACTCCCCCGAGCAAAGCCCCCCCCCAAGCCAACCAGGGACCCCTTAGCTCGGCCGCCGCCCCCCCCACTGCCCAAAAACTCCCCCGAGCAAAGCCGCACCCCACCCAAGCCAACCAGGGACCCCTTAGCTCGGCCGCCCCCCCCCCCACTGCCCAAAAACTCCCCCGAGCAAAGCCCCCCCCAAGCCAACCAGGGACCCCTTAGCTCGGCCGCCGCCCCCCCCCACTGCCCAAAAACTCCCCCGAGCAAAGCCGCCCCCCACCCAAACCAGGGACCCCTTAGCTCGGCCGCCGCCCCCCCCACTACCCAAAAACGCCCCCTACCCACGCCGCGCAGGGACCCCTTACCTCGGCCGAGCCTCCCCACTGCTCAAAACCTCCGCGCAGCAAAGCCGCCCCCCCCATCCAAGCCAACCAGGGACCGCTTAGCTCGGCCGCCGCCCCCCCCCCACTGCCTAAAACCTCCCCACCGCCACACGGAGCCCCTAAAATACCCACAGATTTAAATCATAGCCTCCCCATTGCTGCCGTGCCAACCATGGGCTCAGCGACCTTGAAAAACGGCCATTGACTTATAGAGGAGCCCCCCTTTCCCCCCCTTTCCTGCCGCGCCCCTCTAACGGCTGCCGGCGAAAAGACCCGAGTTTCCCTGCCCGGCTGCAATGCTTAGGATCGTCCACCAGATGTCGCCCGGCCCTTGTAGAGAGAGAGGGCGGGCGGGGCTTCGAGAGCGTTGCCAAGGGCGTTGCTATGGAGACTTTCTAGGCGGCTGCGTCTCAGAGGGCCCTGCCTCGGAGGCGCCCTTCCTAGATTGTCCCTAGAGCCAGGCTGCGGCCTTCGCAATCAGGCAGCCGGAAGGCCTACCTGCTAACCCTACGGCCCGCCTCCCTCTGGGACGGAACCGCCACGATAGTCTATCGGGCGACGCTCTGTCCTTGGCCTCTCAGAGAGCAGGCCCTCTGTGACGGAAGTCCTATACTGTCGCAGGAGGACGCTCTATATCCTATGCCTCTAGTGTCTGCCCTCTGACCCGGAAGCTCCTTGAAAGTCTATGTAGAGACGCTCTAGCCCTCGTATCTTGGGGGGGCAGCCCTATGACCCGGAAGTCCTAGGCTGTCACGTGTCGACGCTAGCCTCCGCCCCTCGATGCCCGGGCCCTCTGAGTCTGAACCGCCTAGAAAGTCTCCATACCAACGCCCTTGGCAACGCTCTCGAGAGCCCCGCCCGCCCTCTCTCTACAAGGGCCGGGCGACACCTGGTGGACGATCCTAAGCACTGCAGCCGGGCAGGGAAACTCCGCGCTTTTCCCCGGCAGCCGATAGAGGGGCGCGGCAGGAAAGGGGGGGCAATGGGGGCTCCTCTACAAATCAGTGGGCATTTTGGGGGTCGCTGTGCTAAGGGCTGACACAGCAACAAAGTGGGGAGAAAGGGAGTCTGTGATTTAAATTACTGGGGATTTTAGGGGGTCCCTGTGCCCATTGTTTGCACAGCAGCAAAAGTGGAGGGAAAGGGGGTTGCAATTTAAATTTAAACTTCTATGCTGTATGGGGGCGATGGGAACCTTTGTCCAAATGGAGTCAAAATATCACTTTCTACACTGTGTGGGGAAGATGGGAACTGCTACCCAAACTGAATAGAAACCCCACTTTATGAGCATTATGGGGAAGATGGGAACTGCCCCCAAACTGAATAGAAACCCCACTGTGTGCTGTGTGGGGAGGATGGGAACTGCTGCCCCACAGTTCCCGCCAGCATTCATCTCCATTTCCTGTTCTCAGGTGGCCTTCCTGCAATGCTGCGGCCCCCACCCAATACCCCTTCGCCCAGGGCCACGTCTGTGGGTGCAACATGGGGCATCTCCCTCCAGGCACCCCCAGGGACTGGCAGGGCAGGAGAGCTTGCACGAGGCAGCACGTCCCGGTCAGCTGTGGGAAATTGGGGGTGGGTTCACACTGCTATTCGGGGGAGGGGGAGAAAGTGCTGCCAGAAATCCTTGTGGGGAGAAACCATCACACCGAAAAGAGCTGCCAAGTGTGCCGTCCATCCATTGCGAGGCTGGGAAGGCTCAGGCTGCCCGAAGGAGGGAGAGGCCTGGACCCCTCAAGAGAACGTGTCTTCTCTGGCCACAGTGGGTGGAGGTTTCCCGCCTTGGTTTGACCCGCACAACCCATGCCAATCCCTGGAAGGAGAGGCGTGTGGAAGCTGACCATTGGTCACTCCAGCGCTCGGGGGAGAGGCAACCATGTCCTGGCAACCTTGGTGTTCAGGGCTTCTGCAAGAGCTGCCTCCCCACGTTGGGGCTGATGCCTCGGGAGAGAAGAGGGAGCAGGAATGCCATGGGGCCCCACCGACCTCCTCCCGCCGCGGAAAGGGTTTAGTCAGGCTATGGGGAGTATGGGGGGGGGAAATGTGCAGGTGCAGCAGAAGTCTAGCAGTATTTACTGCCAGCTACTATGTGTGAAAATGGGAAACCATGCAAATATTATCCAGTGAGATCAATGTGGTCCCTTAATGCAGCCTGGGGTTCGAATCTACCCCGATGCAAGCTGTTCCAGGGGCCATCGAGCCAGCGACTCTCTTACAGCAGACCCCACCTCACAGGGTCAAAGGCAAGACCCCTACGCAAGGACACCCAGGGGGGCCATGCAGCAACTGTGGGCAGGAGGTGTCCTGGAGAGAGAAGGGTCCCCAAAACCACACACCTCTCTTCTTGGCTCACACCCCTGGAACTGTCACAGTGACAGGAAGCCCTTCTCAACAAAAACAAATGCCCATGCATAGCCCTCCAAACTGAAGCACACACAAGGTTGTGATCAAAACAAATGGGATTTATTTTGACAGACATAACAGCTACAAGGACCTTCCAGAGGCATGACAGGTACTTGGTTATGGGGTTTGAGGGGGAGGGAGGAGGGACTTCATGACATCTTCAAAGCGACTTTAGTCAGCCACCCACTCCCCCCAACACACCATCCCCTCCACCCTCCAAGCACGACCACATTCCCACCCTGCCTCCCCTGGTTTGCCACAGATTGCTCTCAGTGGTGTGGAACATCACCAGCATCCTCTGCCTGCAACGGAAGCATCTGCCCCCAAAAACCTTCTTAGCACATCTGTGGCACCCAGTGCCGCCAAATCCTTATTAGTTTACCTAAATCTACCTTTTAAGAAGCAAACATGCAATCATGGCATGAACATGAAACACACCATTCTTCAGCACACAGAAGCAAGGGCGGGCAGAACTGTGAAGGCGACACGGCTGAGCAGCAGGCGTCACCTTTCCCCCACCCGCACAAAAATACGGAAACCAGGCACAGAGCGGATACAAAAGAACGACTTCTCTGGAGCAGAAGGGAGGAGGAGGAGGAGGAGGAGGAGGAAGGAACAGCTGCCTCTGCTCATCTTCTAGGTGCTCACCTTCTGAGGTCACCCTTGCACACTTGCGTAATGCACGGCTCCATGTGGCACACTTCAAGGTTGCTGGCGAGGGCTTTAGGGAGGGCATGCTCCTCCAGAGAAGTCCACTACGCAAAGAAAACCACCCTGCCAGCAGAAAAGGCAAGCCTTCTACGTACAGAGAGTCTTCTTTTGCAGAGGGACTGAGGAGCGGAGCTGCTGCCTCCAAGGACTCTACGGTGCCCGCCTGTGCGTCAGCCTTGCAAAAAAGAGCTCTTGGCCCCGTCTGCTGTTCCCTGCCCTCACATAAAAGATGTCGCCACACCAACTTCCTCCTCTCTACCTTGTGCTGACCCTAACCCTGACCTTGTTCCTGTTGTGAAGCTGTCATGATGGCAGGATAACTTACCACCTGGATGTCACTTTATTCATGTTGTAAACCTATCATGACAGGGAGATGACTTGCTACCGGATGTCATCCTGTTTGTGTTGTAAAGCTGTCAACCTTAAAACCCCTCACCCTTAAACCCTAACCCATAACTCTAAAAAGGAGGTATCAGACGGCCCTCCCCCTAGAAGGAATTTGGGCATTTTAAAGGGCATAAAACTCAGGAGGCGCACTACTAAAAAAGCAGGCAGGAAAGGGTGCTCTCTTAGTAGAAATTTATTAATTAATTAATTTATACCCCGCTCTTCAGCCACAAGGCTATCAGAGTGGCTTACAAACTTTTAAGCAACAGCAGTTTATGCATCTACACTGCATTCAGCAGTTTCCAAAGTGTGTTATGCGCTAATTGCCCCCACAAGCCGGGTCCTCATTTTACCGACCTAAAAGGATGGAAGGCTGAGTCAACCTTGGAGCCCTTGGGGTCGAACTCGCAACGTGCTGGCTTGCGGGACTGGCATTTTTAAGTGCCAGAAATCACAGGGGCGCAGTACTAAAAAGAAGGAACGGGGGGGGGGGTGTCCCAGAAGGATTTGGGCATTTCGAGGGGCATGCAGTCAGGGGTGCGCTGCTGGAAACCGGCCTCCGTGAGGCGCTGTTTGGAAAGACGGTCCCGGAAGCGCCTCCGCCCGGCGTGGGTCCAGGGATGGATCGGGCCCCCTCTTCTGCCGCTTTGCGGTACAAACGCCCAGCGATTGACAGAAGAGCGTCCCCTGGGGCAACCTCCCTCGTGCTCCCCAGGGGCACGGACCCCCAATAATCAATACGAAGGCCGCCCTCTGGCCGCCTAAAATGCTGCCTCAAGGGACGGGCGTTTTAAGCGGCAGCAACTCACCCGCCCGGCTCCGGAGGAGGGAGCCGCCAGGAGACTTTGGGGGGATATTTGGGAGGAAAGAAAGGGGGCTTCTCTCGCCTCATCAGCCCTTTGCAACGGGAACGGGGGGGGGGTGAGAGAGAGAGAGAGAGAGAGAGAGAGAGAGAGAGAGAGAGAGAGCGCTCCTCCTTCCCAAGATGGCCGCCCCCTCGCGACGCGCTCCCTCCTTCCCTTCCCTCCCGGAAGCAGCTGCTGGGCGCCCGCCCTCCCCGCCTGTCAGTCACTCTGCCTCCGAGGGCGAAGATGGCGGCGGCGGCGGCGGTGACCCTGGGGGCGGGGGCGGCGGGTCTCTCTCGGCGGGGCGGGGCGGCGCTGCTGCTGCTGCTGCCGCGGGTGAGCAGTTGGGGGGCGGCTGGGGGGCGCCGCGGGGTCTCCCTCCCTCCCTGCCTGCCTCCTCCGCCCTCTGACCCCGGCCTTCCCCCAGGTCTCTCCCCGCGGGGCCCATTCGGCGGCGGCATCGGCCCCGGCAGCAGCACCGGCATCGGCGGCGCGGGTGAAGAGGTTCGCCGTGTACCGCTGGAGCCCGGACGTGCCGGGGGAGAAGCCCCGCATGCAGACCTACGAGGTCGACCTGAACAAGTACGGAGGGGCCTCGGGGCCGGGCGCCCACCAGCCCCGCCGCAGCCCACGGGCCCCGGGTGGGCGAGGGAGGGAGGGAGGGAGGGCGGCCGAAGGAGGCCGGCGCCCCGCAGCAGCCGCAGCCTCTCACCCCGCCGCTCGCCCGGCCGGCCCGGAGCCCGAGAAGGGGCTGTTGTGGGGGGCGCTGGGGTCCTGCTCCTGCCCTGCGGAGGCGGGGCCGCTCGGGACCCCCTCTGGGCAGCCGCGCCCCGGGCCGGCTCTGGCCTCCTCCTCCTCCCGCCCGCCCCCTTGGCTGCCCCGGGGAAGCGGGGGGCAGCCCCTCTGCCACCGGGAAGGGCCCGTCCTTCCTCCCCGGGACCCCCCCCAGGGCGGGCAGGACCCTCGAGCTGGGGCTCCATAGGAGCAGCCCGCGCTGGCCGGGAATGAGCGGCCCCTCTCCCTCCCTCCCTCCCACGGGGGTCGGGTGGTCGCCTTTCCAGGGAGGGGTCTCTCCGTGGGGCAGGCAGCCCAGCGCAGCTGGAGGGCGAGGGGCCCTGGTGGGGCGGATGCCTCCCTCCCGAAGCCCGGGCCAAAGACAGGAGGCTGCCCAGCCCAGCTCCGGCTCCCGGCTGGACCTGCGCTTGCCGTCCAGGGAGCCACAGGCCGAGCAGCCAGCCTTGGTCCAGTCCCGCCTTCGGTCCTCTCTGTTGTGAGGAAGCCTTTGGCTTGGCTGTAGGCCTACAGGTGGCAACCTGGTTATTTCTGCTTTATCTTGTTCTCTCTGAGTGGCCACTGCTTAATAAAAACCAGTTGTTGTAGAAAATCCTCAGGTAGGAAGGGGTGGACTGGGCAATAAGCAGAGGGTCTGGTATTTCTTCTTCCAGATGTGGGCCAATGGTGCTTGATGCTCTGATCAAAATTAAGAATGAAATGGACTCCACCCTGACCTTCCGCAGGTCCTGCAGAGAAGGTAAAGCTGTCCCATTGGCTGCTTTGTTCCGGAAGCTCGGGGCGAGGGACAGGCAAGACCAGAAGGACAACTGCAGGGGGTGGGTTGCTTCTAGGGCCCACCCACTGTCCCTTTGCATCTCCAGCTAAAACACTTCTTTCTACAACAAGCAGCTTAGTTTGGTGGAGAAAAGATGCATAGAGAGTTTTCTGCTGCCCCTTTCCACTTCTTAAAATAGTATCCCTGCAAAATACTATTGAACAGGCCAAATTCTGAAGCCATGGGATTTTACAGCTGTTGGAGCTGGAAGTCATTTTAAAAAAATGGCTATAGATTGTCCAAGTAGACTTCAGAAGTAGAATTCTTTCTAAGAACTGCCATTTTCACCATGGAGATGTTTTCTTTTGGTTATAAATATCTCTGAATATGTAATGTTGCTATAAATAGCTTCTGCTTAATGCAGACCAGCAAACCCCTATAGTTGGTGGCAGTTGCGGAACAGAGATCATCTCAGAGCTCCATCACTTCCAATCCCATGCGCTTTGGTTTCTTCTAAGAAGCCTTGGCAGGAGAGAAGCAAAGCTTCTCTTAAGCTGTACGTGATTAAAAGCAGCTTGGACAAAGGTGGAGGAATGCCATGCCCAGGCGGACTCCCCCAGGAGGTTGGGAACTGAGCAGCCTCTCCAGCAGGACTCAGAGCAGGGTGGTTGTGTGTGTGTGTGTGTGTGTGTGTGAAGGAGGCCTGTGTCCCCAGGGTGACCCATCCTCCCTGACCCGCAGGCATCTGTGGCTCTTGTGCGATGAACATCAGTGGAGGGAATACTCTGGCCTGCACCAAGAGGATTGACACAGACCTCAGGAAGGTCACCAAAATCTACCCCCTGCCCCACATGTACGTGGTGAAGGATCTTGTTCCGGTAAGTGCCCACGCTGGCTGGCACCCACTTTGCAACTGCTTTTCTCCAGCTTTTGGTGTAATCTGCAAAATAATCAGACCGTGAGGCGTGCGTGGGTGAATAAATGTGCTATGACACTACAGGCATCCATCCGTTTGTTTGCACTTATGGATTATTGTGCCCATGCATTGATGCAGAAACAAGCACATCAAGCATCTCAGGTGGATTAATGACTGCTTAGAGGAAACGCTTTAGAGTTCTTTTTGCTTCATGATATTCTGCATGGGGCAAATAAAAGGGAGAGACTGTACAATCAGCCCTCATTAGAGCAGGCCATTCGTACCTTCCTAGTCATGCCACTCAATGCTCCCGGACTTCTGCCTGTGCTCACCCACTTTCCCTGAGATCTCAGTGCATAGACCCACAGACGAAGAGGAAGACAAGGTGGCTCTGCCTTCTCTCGTAGGCTGGGAAACTCAGCCGGGAAGTTCCTGTCTGTATCTCTGAAAAAAATAACCTATGCCCACCCCACCCATCAAAGTCGCGGTATGCCAGATTTAAATGCCAGGAAAAGGGTGCCTTACAGGGAGGGGCAGGGCTTTTTAGCATAGGCAGCCTTCGCTGGCTTAGACAACACCGCTTCCCTTTTGTTCAAAACCGAACACCCAAATTGTGTTCACTGTTTGTACTTAAATTGCCAGGTTCTCTGGTCAGAAAGTTCTCTCTCTCTCTCTCCTTTCAGGACTTGAGCAACTTCTATGCACAGTACAAAGCCATCCAGCCTTATTTGAAGAAAAAGGACGAGTCAAACCAGGGCAAAGAACAGTACCTTCAGTCCATCGAGGAGCGCGAGAAGCTGGTCAGTCCTCCCTCCCTCCCTCCTTTCTGTGGCTTTTTTCTGTGACAGTTCCTTGTGTCGGCCATCTTCTCTTGATGGGAATCCCTTTTGCTGGGTTCATGCCTCTCTCCTCTGGCCACAGCGGCCAGTGCTCTGAGGCCGACTTGCCCAACCTGGCCTGCTCCACACTCGCCGGGCTTCTTGCCAGGACTTTAACTGTTCTCCTTGGGGCTCCAGCATGTGGCCCTCAACTCTTCCCTCCGTCATCATCTGCTCTGCTGGGCATAGGCTGTCTGGGTCCCAGGCAGAGGAGGAGGAGGAGGAGGAGGAGAGGGAAGAGCCACTTCGCCCCCCCCCCGCCAAGACCATCCTTCCCTCGCTTGGTGCGTCTGCACAGAGCCAGCTTTGCACTCGGCGCCTGCTCTCACAGCAGCACTATGGCACCTCTCAGTCTTTGGATGCCATGACAGCAGTGGGGGCATATCTGGAGGGAGCTCTGTGGAGACCCCCACTTCCTTTTTCCTCTCCTCCCTATGGATGGAAACTCCCTCCCCAGTCTGCCCATTCCTGCTTCATGTTCATTCTCTGTGGAACTGCTGACCCAGGGAACGTGTTGTCAGAGAGTGATGGCTAGTACACTCGTGGCATTAAAAGCTCTTCCAGCGCCCAATGTGTACACATGATGGGAGGGTGGGGACAGCTTTGCCTGGGGGAGGGGCGCTGTTGAGGGAAATAGGAGGCCGCTTGGCTCAGCTGGGTTCCTTTGGCTCCCAGAATGCCCCGAGGACTTCAGCCCACCTGCCTCTGGCTCACAGCTCCCTGAACTTTGTGGACCACAAAGAGGCCTCTTGCGGCCCTGCTGCTGCTTCTGTAGCTTCTGACACCTTGGCAGCAGACTGGCTTTGGGGGCTGCGTATAGTCCCTCTTCCTCCTCCTCCGGCCCCCTCATGGCCCACTTGCCCGCTGGCCGGCTGTAAGGGAGAGACCAGAAGGCAGGCTGGGCTGGACTCTCCTTCTCTCCTGTCTCTGCTGCGCTTTGAGCATCTTCTGAAAGTGAAGCCTCCATGTGTACAGACACCCTCTCCCCAGCCGCCCCCCCAAAAAGCTGCCAGCATGGCACAGGGTCACTTGAGCAAGGATGGATCCCAGTGGAGGAGGCAGAGCTGATTCAGGCTCATGTGGCAGATGGGGCACAGCCAGAGGGCAGTGGCAAAGCGGCTGGCTCCGGAGTTAATCTCGTGGGCGGGCGGCTGGGACAGTGGATTTTGCATACCCTGTGAGGGGGTGCCAGGTGTGTGGCTTCTGCTACATGCGTCGGCACGTGCCTGCCCTCACACCCTGCTCTGCAGCTGTCCTCAGCCTTCAAGAAGACGAGAAGCCTGCTTCTCTCACTGAAAAAGAAAGAGTAAGAAATGAAGCAGGGTTCTGGTGTGGCTTTGCGGCCCACAGACAGACCAGCAGGGCCCTCACATCTGGAGGAAAGATGTGGCTCTGGAGTCCCCCCCCCCCAGCCCCAAGCAGCTCACACTGGCCTGACAAGAGCCCCCTACTCAGCCATTCTTCTCTGCACCACCCCCCCCAGGACGGACTGTACGAGTGCATCCTGTGCGCTTGCTGCAGCACCAGCTGCCCCAGCTATTGGTGGAACGGGGACAAGTACTTGGGCCCAGCCGTCCTCATGCAAGTAAGCCGGGCAGTGTGGGGGGCGCGGAGGGAAGGTGCTGGCAGCCCTGTGCTTTGGGGAGGGTTGTGGAAAGAACAGGGACGGAGGAGGTGGGCTGGGGTGGGGTCTGCCAGAGGGCCCACCTGAGGGGCAGAAGCAGCGAGGGCAGGGGCGGGAGGGCATTGCTCCCGGGTCCTGAGAGAGGCCCGGCACCTCTTCTGCTTTCCAGGCCTATCGCTGGATGATTGACTCCCGGGACGATTACACAGAGGAGCGCCTGGCGCAACTCCAGGATCCCTTCTCCCTCTACCGCTGTCACACCATCATGAACTGCACAAAGACCTGCCCCAAGGTGGGTACCTCTCCCTGCCCTCCACCTGCCCCACTTACAGATCATGCGAGGCCAGAGTGGGTCCACTGCGAGTCCAGGAACGGGCCCTTGGAGGAGTTGCTGGGAGCAGCCGCCCTTGGCCTCTCTTACTACGGTCCGCCAGGCCAGCTGGCCTCTTGGCTGTTCTCCACCCAACTTGTTGCAGGCCACGTGGCCTCTCTGGGAAGGAGGCAGGTGTTGGATCTGGCCCATGGGCTTTTCACTTCAAAGGACCCTTCTTTCACTGTGGAGCTTGACTGGCTCCTCCCCACACTTGGGCCCAAACAGGCGGCGCGTTCCCACCCTCCCAGTTTCCCTCTCTTCCTAGACACCTCTTGTCCTTTCTATTTTGGCTGCTGAGCCAGGCAAGGAGGTGGTCTGTGGTGCTTATCCTGGCTCCAGGGGTGGGTGGGCGGTGGTGGTGGTGGGGATGCTGCACTTGGCCTGCCTTCAGCCCCTTGTTCTCTGTGTCTCTCGGCAGGGGCTGAATCCCGGCAAAGCCATTGCAGAGATCAAGAAGATGATGGCCACGTACAAGGAGAAGGCGGCCCATGCCTGAATGCCACAGGCCCTCCACTTTGCAACGCGCACAGCCTCTTCCTGCTGGGAATCTGCTCGCTTGGTGGCAGGGCTGGGGTGGCCCTTTTGCTGTGTTTTCTCTCCATTATGTGGGAACTGTTGGGCTAATAAAGTGCTTCGTCATTAGCCACCTTGGGCCAAGGTCTCTCCTTTCTCCCTCCTTTGCTTTCCGAAGGCTGGGCCCATCATGGCTTCTCTGGGGCGCTCTGGTTTGGGGCCAGAGGGCAGTTGCGTCGGATGTCTTTCGCAGGAACATCCTGGGAGTCGCCCCCTTGGGAAGGACGGGGGGGGGGGGGGGCAAGGGGAAGAAGATTCATACTCAAAGTCACCTAAATAATCTAACTTGTTCCAACAATCTGTGTCATAATATGGTGAGCTCTTAGAACAGATGTAAATTTTAACAAAAATATAAGTGCATTGCATATTTAATAAGAACAGCCATGGCACATGGGGCCAACCCTTTAAACTAAGTGACTGAGGCTGGAAAAGAAGTACAGATCAGTACAGTAGGACCCCCTTATCCGCTGGGATTGCTTGTGGGGGGCTGTGGATACCGAAAGCCATGGGTAATAGCAAATGCCGTTGAAAATGATAGGATTTCTGGTTTAAAATGCCATAGAGTTGCTTTGGAGAACCTAGAAAATGGCTAGAGGGGACACATTTTCTAGGAGGACTCTATGGCAGGTGTGCTGTTTTGTGGACCCTGGATAACTGAATCAGTGGATAATGGATCTGCGGATACAGGGGTCCTTCTCTATAGACAAACCGCCTTCAGGGAAGGAAACCTTGCGGTTGAACCGGGCCG
This sequence comes from Gambelia wislizenii, assembly GCA_030847615.1. Lineage (NCBI taxonomy): Eukaryota > Metazoa > Chordata > Lepidosauria > Squamata > Crotaphytidae > Gambelia > Gambelia wislizenii. Next base: position 13,767 of record JAUMIR010000016.1, read on the forward strand.
TGTCCAGGCGACCAGATTTCCTGCCTCCACAAGTTCCTTGAAGCTACAGCGCTTCAGACGGCGGTGCCAAAGGACTCTGGCCTCAGACTCCCGCCTCGCCTCCTCACTCGGGGCTCGGGCTTCCCCCCGGACCAGTCGGCTCGGGCCCGGGTCCCACTGGGAGGCGGGGGGCTCAGAGGAAGCGGGATCATCCCGCGACATCGTTGGGGTGGCAACCGGGGGGCGAGGGGCAGCACTGGCGTGGGGGGTGGGGGTCCCCCTCCTCCTTCTTCTTCGCCCCCCCCGGCCGGCGCGGCGCTCTTGCGGGGCGGGCAGGGGGACTACACTTCCCATCGGCCCCCGCTCAGGCCCCGCCCGCCCCCTCCGCCAGCCGGCCTCCCAACACCGGCCGCCTTCCCGCCGCCGCCGCCGCCGCCGCCAGCCCCGGAGCAGCGCCGAGGGCGGCGGCCATGAGTTCGGGTGAGGCGCCTCCGCCGCGGCCCGGCCCGGGGGGAAAGGGAGGGAGGGAGGGTCCGCCCGCGTCTCCCGGGGGGCCTCTGCTGGCCCGGGGCGGCCTGAGGCGGGGAGGCCTGGCTCCGGCCCTGCGCCCCCTCCCCGCCGGGCCCCGCTGCAGGCCGGGCGCTGGGCGTGGCGGGCCGGACAGCGGGCCCCGTGGCTGCCTCTGCCCCTGGGCTCAGGGCTGCCGAGGCCGCGGAGGGGTGAGGGGGGCACCGCAGCCCGGGCGGCCGGACCGAGGGGGCAGCTGTGGGCTCAAAGGCGGGCGGGTGGGCGCAGGGGCCGCCCCAAAGCCCCCCAAGGAAGGGCCTCCGGCGGCCCGGGAATACGAGGCCTGGCCGGGGCGGTGCGGGGCCTCCCACAGCCCCCCACCAGACAGAGACCCCCGGCCGACCCGAGGTGGGCCGCCCGCCCTTGGCTGCCCCCGCTCGCCCCTCCCTTCGCAGGCAGGCAGGCAGGCAGGCGGCCCGGGCGTTTCGGCAGAGCAGGGCAGGGCTACCTGCATGGGCCACCGGTTGCCCAGGTAGGCTGGGGCCGCCCTCCTGGCCGTGCCCTCCCGCCCTGTGTTTGGGAAAGAGGCGTGGCGGGGAGGGAGCCCTGCAGGTGCGCCTCACCTGGGAGGCCACGTCTGCTCGTGGGAAAGTGGCGCAGGGAGAAAGCCTGGCCCCAGGTGAGCTTTCTTTGCAGGAAGGAACAGCCAGGAATTGCCGGGGGTGGGCTGCCATGAGTTGCCAAAACAACAACAAACGCGGGGGGGGGGGAGAAGCCTGGCAGGTTGGCTTAGAAGGAAAAGACCCCCCCACACACACACAGACTGAAGCCTTTTGTGGGGGAGAGTCCAGCTCGGCTCCCTCCATTCCTCTGTTTTTCCCGGCAGAAGGGGCTGCAGGCAGGTGGGGGGGGTCTTTTTGCACCTTCCAAGCGCAAGACAGCTGCTGCTTCGCGTGGGGAGGCCTCATCAGCCAGCGTCTGCTGTGGGGGCCCCTCTTGGCTCTGTCCCCGGCCTTCAGCCCCTGTCCTGCCCCACCTTCCCTTTGCTCCAGCAGGGCTCCAACCCCCCACCCCAGATGGCTGCCCCTCCTGCTTGGAGGGTGCGGGCTTTGCACAGCCGTGGCTGCCGAGGGTCATGCGCTGGTGTCTGGGCCGCAGGGAGTTGCTTGTGGAAGGTCCCGTGAAGGATGCTGGCCGAGCTGTGGGGAAAGCAGGAAGGGCAGGTGGTTCCCCTTTTGTTGCTGAGGCTTTGTGGGGAGCGTGGGGCTCTTGATCGCATTGCCCACCCTTGGACCAAGGCTGTGCTGGCGGCCTGAGGGAGCCTCATCTGACAGCAAAAGGCAGCTTTTGGTTGACCCATTGGAGTGAACCATCACTTGTGTGCCCAAAATGTGTGATATCATGGGTGGCCTCCTGAGCGCATGGCTTTTTTACACATCAGCGTGCGGGAGGCTGGTTTGGCTGGGCCTGTGCATGGCACCCTCACATGTGTGCAAGTGGCGTTGCCTAGGCGGAAACAAGAGGCCTGTTGGCCCTCTTACCCCACCCCACCCCAGCCAGGTGGCCTGTTCTTGAGAAGATGGGGGGGTAGAACGTGAATGGCATGGCATGGGGAGCGGTGGCTCAGAGGCGCTGGGAGCTGCAACGGGGCGGCACTGAGGCTGCCGCTGTGCCAGCACCTGTTGAACTGATGGCTGCCATGCTAGCATTTCCAGTGCTGTGAGCTGGGATATTTATGCCAGGGAAGCCTCTCTCTAATGCTCCATCCGGAAGTCGCTTGTAGTCTGAAAGGAGATGTTTACATTTAAATTTCTGTTTGTATTCCCTGAACAAACATGATCCCTGTAGCTTGATGAGGAAGTATTTCTGCCAAATTTTACAATACCTGTCAAGAGTTGGGGGGGGGGAATCCCATAGAGTCCATTGTAGGCAAAAGGACTGCTGAGGGGCTGCAGAAGGGGGGCTTTGGCTAGGAAGGAACTTGGTCCCAGCCCCCAGCTTGGGTGGGGGGAGCTGACTAGCCCTGTGGAGAGCAGGTTGGGCTGCCTCATTGGGGGGCTTGCCACACCCTCTCAGTCTCCCCCAGCAAAGTGGGGGTCAAGGGGCTCATTCCCAGTGGAATGTCCTCCAGTGGTCACAGAGGCACAGAAGCTGAAAGAGGCCTCGGGGGTCATCTAGTCTGACACCCTGCTCACTGCAGCATCTCCAACCGGTGCATCCCCAGCAGCGGGGGGGCTGCCCAGCCTCTTTCTGAAGAGGTCCAGAGAAGGAGACCCCCAACACCACCTCTCTAGGCAATTGGTTCATTGCTGAGCTGCTCTTCCCCTCAAGAAGTTCCTTCTAAGGTTCAGTTGAAGTTACTCTCCTGTAACTTCAAACCACGACACCTAAACCCACTGTTCTTGGGGTGGCCAAAACCCCATGGAGGCCACTTGCCGATGGTGTCATCTCGAGCCAGTGCTGCAATTTTCCCAGCAGGGTGAGACCTCTTGCGTCATGGCCCAAACGCTCAAAGCTGCTTTTCCATTCCTTGCATGCGCCTGCTGAGCCCACAGCCTGGCTGGATTTTGCACATGCTGTGGTGGTGGCGGTGGTTCCCTTACGTGCTTTCTGTAGTAGCCATGGCCTGGACTGCGGAAAACAAGAGCAGTGTCTGTTGGGGCCCGTCTGAGGGACCGGCCCAGGGCTCCTCCAGTGATTTGGGGATGCACTCCCTCCCCTTGAATTGACCAGTGTAGACTGTTTAGTCCGGAGGAGCTCCTGTTGTGCCTCCCTGCTTTCCTGGAAACTCCAGGTGCTTTCAGAAGTTCTTCTGGAAGTTGTGGACAACACTGATGCCACTTCTGGCTGGCTTGTGGGTGAAACAGTGAGACCACTTCGCAAGGCCTCAGCTCCTCTGCAGGCCAGTCAAAATGGGCCAAAATAGCCCACCTCTCCTCTCCTCCATATTTGCTCACTCTCGTCACTCACCTCGGTCTGGTCAGGCTCCTTTTCCAAGAGGCTGCGCAAGTTGCACGAGATGCTTTAGACCAGCTTTTCTGTGTATGAGACCTCTTTGCTTCTGAGCAACGTTCAATAAAACATGTTTTTCCTTCTGTTCTCAGGCAGCGTTACCCTCTTGGGCGGCCACAGTGCCAATTACAGGACCTTCCAGCAGAGCCCCCCCAACCCTTGTATGGTAAGGGGTACATTTGTGGGAGGGGGCACTGGGGCTTCAGGTTTCAGTTGTCGGCTGAGCAGCTTGCAGGGGGGTGCTGTGGGAGGTTCCTCCTCAGAGACCCTCCCAAGGGGTCCACAAGTCTTTCTGCCCCCCCCATCTTCCCGTCAGTTAAAAGATTTAGAGCGGATTTTGAGGAATGCTTCAAATTGATTTTCCTTGCTCTGTCTTAGGAGTTGTACCATTTTTGTGTGTCCGTAGCTCTAAAGTTGTGTACGTAGGAGGGGGCTGTTACTGGCTTAATTATACTTAAAGGTTTTCAAGGGGTTCTTTTTAGAAAATGTAATGTTTTAGCGTTGAGGCCTATTAATAACTTTGCACTTGCATTCTCTTCGTTGTCTTCAGTACATTCTGTCAACTGGCAGCTTATCCAAATAAATAAACGTATGCTGTCCCTCTAATCAACAACGGAGTTCCCTGTGGGGAAGGGGGTGGCCCCTGTAAGCTGCGTCGGGGCTTTGAGGCCATTGTGTGGCCAACGCCAGACGATTTCCTTTCCTCCTTTCCCCAGGAAGTCATTGGCTACCAGAGGAAAACATGGAAGGTCGCCCTCTGCCACGCGCTCTCTGTGCTCACGGTGGGGCTTCCCCTCATCATCTTCCATTGGAAGCCTCACCTCGAAGTTCAGGCCAAGTGCAGCCGCTGTCCCCTCCGCCAGGCCGACTGGGTGGTCATCCAAGTGAGTTGACTGGGGAGGCGGGGAGGAGAGTCGGGCCCAGAACAGGCGTCCGGGAATCATTTTGACATCTGCACCTTGAATGTCCGCATTTCAGAAACACTCCGGGGTCCTGGTGGCAGGTCGGAAGGTGGACCCGACTCCACCCACAATTTAGTTTCAGGGCTCCTCCTCTGGGGCTGCCTTTTAGGAGATGAGCCGGGAGGGAGGAGAGGCCAGCTGGTTTCTACTGAGAGAGGCGTATTTGGGGCCGGCTGCCCTGACCTCTCCTTATCTGAAGGTGTGCCATGGGCCTCTCGGGAGAAGTCCCAGGGAAGATGAATGGGGCACAGGAGAGGGTTCAGCCCAGCATGCCAGCAAGTGTGTCCAACGGCCTCACATGGACTTGGTGTCTCTGGACCCGTAGGCACTGGCATCAGAGGGGCTTGGGATGGCCATGGCTTCTCAGTCCCTTCCTTTCTCTTCCAGCATCAGTATGGACAGTACTTCACCGCTTGCGTGCAAATGGAGCAGATGGAGGAAGGCAGGTGAGGGAGTCTCTGCGTTCCCAACGGCTGATATGAGAAGAGTGCAGATGGGCCAGAAAGGACCCTGGGAGGAGCAGAGGCTGCCATGGACAGTAGCATATGTCCTAAATCCTTGGCCTTTGGCTCTGTGAATACACAGACCTTGGAAGCCTCTGTTCACTTTCAACTGAAAGTTCCTTTGCGGAGCTTTGGGCTTCTGCCCCAGCCCGGCCTGTGGTGGGCCTTGGGAAGGGTCGTTCTGGGCAGAGCCTTCTTCTCAAGCCCCCACTGAGCCTTGGCCGGGAGCCGCAGCAGGTCTGAAACCAGTGTGTGCTGATGGTCAGTCTCGCCTGCCTTCCCTGCTGTTCTGATCTGTTCAGAGCCGAACTTGTCTTCATAGCCCGTGAGGTGGGGAGTTGGTTTTCCTGTGCTTAGAGAGAACCCGAGTCTTGGTCTTCGACGTGGCTTCACTTGGCTTAGGGTTCAGGAGTAAATGCTTTGGGAAGGTGCGTTTCTTTTCCTGTTAAATCAGAACAATTTGGTAATACTTCTTTTGCTCTGTCCTCCCTCATTCCTGAAGCCTCGAGCACAGAGGAGACGATGAGAGAGGCAGCGTTGCTGTTGGGGTGGTGGGTGACGAAGAGGAGAGCCGAGACACGGCCGGGCTCCAGCAGAAAGAAGAGGTGGGTCTCCCTCATCCTGCCAGCCGTCCTCTGGCCTTGCAGCAAGGGGACTGGCTGGAGACCCCCACACGCTGCCGCTTTCACCAACACGTGCCTCCTCCGGATGTATGGGGCATGGCCCAGGTTAAGCTGCCCCACGGGCACAAAAATGTCTCCCTGAAGATGGAGGTGGGTGACCTGATGATTCCAAGCGGATTCAGTGTTGTTGTCTCAGCCAGGGGATTGAAGCGCTTGATGCTTACACCCTTAGCTCATCTCAACCCTGGAAAGTAGGCCCAGCTGCGGGACACATTCTTACCCAAAGCCACCCGCTGGGGGACCCGGGGCAGGGCTTGCCAAGTGTGGGGGGTCATTCACCCATTCCTCTCCTGCACTTCCTTAAGTCCCGTGTGACCCCAAGGGATACTAGACTGCAGTATAGACAGAATTGTATGTCTCTCATTGGTGTGTCTGTGTGATTTTAAAAAAACACACAACTACAGTTGTCCCTCCGTATCCACAGATTTGGTGTCCACGGATTTAAGTATTCATGGCTTGTGAAGATTCTTTAAAAAACAATAATCCCACAAGCAAACCTTGATTTTGCCATTTTATACATGGAACACCATTTTGCAATGCCATTGCAAATATAATGGGACTTGAGTATTCACGGATTTTGGTATCCGCGGCGGGTCCTGCAACCAAACCCCAGCAAGGGACAACTATAAACTGTGTCTAGGTAAATGGTTATGCCTGTGCGGGTATGCGTTCAGTCAGCATCGTTTCACCCAGAAAGAGGCTCCCAAAGGCCCCTGTTTCGTAGGCAGCTGCTGCTTCGTTCCTGTTGCGCTGAAAGCAAGGGGCAGCCAGGAGTGAAAAAGTGGTGCCAGAAACGCACGGGGCAAAAACTGGGCAACCCAGAGCGCCTCCAGGAAATGGCCCAGGTCTGGTCTTCAGGCCAGGGTGGGAAAGGTGTCCCCACTGAGACCCTGTTGCACTGCAGCTCCCATCATTCCTGACCATGGGAGCTGCAGTCTAACGAAAGGACCCCCCCCCGGCTCATGCTTAATAACGAGGGAAGAAACAGAACCCTCTTGCCAGGATCTCCAGCGTTTGGGGAGGGTCGGTGATGCCACATTGCCTAGATGGGGGTCTGCACTCTGAGAATGATTGTGCCATTTAGATTAAGGACACAACACGCTTTGAGCTGTGACTGGGTTCCCATTTGAACCCTGCTGCGAGGCAGGTGGGAGGCTCCCCCAAGGCACCCGCAGAAGTGGCCAGCCGCCTGGTCTCAGCTACAGCACTTGCGCGCTTCCGTCCAGGAGGCCAGCTAAGGGCATAAGCACCAGTAATATCAAGAGATAATTGCAAATAACCCTGACCCTGACCTTAACCCTAGTGATTACCCAAATGGCTTTGCAACACAATCCCAACCAAACAGAATTTTCTTGACAAAATTATTAATCATCATTTGATACGCAACCAGAATCGTGCCGCACTGAATTGACCGCACTGAAACGACCCATTCCATCCGGATCAGTTATACTGTTAATCCTTTTTCTTTCAGAGCCAGCCTCCTTTCCCAAACTGCTGGAGGGGAGGAGGGGGAGTATTCTCTTAACTGGTGCTTCTGTTCTGTTTAGAAAACCGTGGTTCGCTACTACGTCTTCGAAGGTTTGCGCTACATCTGGATAGAGAAGCGGCAGGCATTCTGCAAAGCCAGGTCAGCCTCTCACAGCAGGTTTCGCACTTTGTGTTCCTTCCCTTGCTACTTACTGCCTGTGGCGAAGTGTGCAGTTTGTGTGTCTTTCTGCAAATATGCTTTTAACATCCTCCATGGGCAAACCACAGCAGTGTAGTTCCCTCAACCAGGACATCGTGAGCTCAGCTGGGTTAGGGTTAGGACTTCACAACAGCTCAACCAATTGTGGGATGGAGCTTTAAAAAAAACCAAACCAAAATTGCCACTTTTTAACTTCTTAGAAGAGATATTACATGACTTTTTTTTATGTGCAGCGCCTTGGATGAAAGCTGGACGTGTTCAGACATTCACCTCTCCCAGGTTGGGTTGAATGCTGTAGAACAGGCTGACAGGTGAGGATGTGTTGCGTATGTGCCGCGCAGAGGGTCACAAGGTCTTCCTGGGGAGGAGGGGTCCTCTACCTGCGTTCTATTATCCAAACTTCTCTTAATTGCTAAGGATGTCATAATAGTGACAGATTCTGCCATCAAGGGCTTTAGAGAGTTAAAAATCTGCTAAATAAATGATTCCCAAAATAGCAATTTATACTTTTCACTGTGATTTCTTAAAAAATGATTTTTCTTCCACTATCTTATTTATGCGTTTATACGCTTCTACTCAGAGGGAACTTATAAAGCAGTTTTAAATTTTTTAAAAAGCAATAGTTGTATTAAATCAGTTATACATTTAGGTTCCTGGTATATTTGTAGCCTCCAGAAAGTTAAAAAAGTGGCCAACGGATGCGCTACCTGGAAATGGAGGTATGGGTCCCCAAGGCCAGATCTAAGCCATTGCCGGCCTGTTCTTTTGGGCCAAAATTTGCATTAGGATAAATAGATGCTGCTCAACTTTGGGGGACCCATACACAGCTGCTGGGCCCCACGCAGACAGTGAGGTGCTGCTCGGGGCTCAGCTAGCACGGAGGCAATGGGATAGAAGTCCCTGCCGAGCCATGAGAAGAAAGGCCCACGCCAGTCACCGGTCTACACCCACCCATGGGGTCTGTGGAAATGTGGAAGTGTGTTTGGGGAGGACCCTCCAGAACTAAACTCAGACTGGACGCCTCTGGTACCCACCAAGAGGGTGCCTGTAACTCTCAAGACAAAGACCCTCCAGTGTGGGATCCTGCCAGGTGGGCTGCCAGTTCTTGCCGCGATGGAGAGTCCGGCCTGCTGTGGGAGCCTGGAGGGCCCCTGCAGAGCCCAAGAGGGGGCTTCGGTCTGAGCAGACGCTTCAGGGGCTGGAGCCGAGCCTCCCCTCCCCTCCACAGGGAAGCGGGTGAGCACCGACCGCAGCGGCCTCTGCCCTTGGCCTCACTCCGCTCCCCTCCACTGACCTCCATAGTTCCCCCACAACAAGGTGTTTTTTGAGGGGGCTACAGGGCCAGCCAAGAAGCACCGCCAACCCCACCCCCAGCTCTAACAAGAGGGTGCCCGAAAGACCTGCCTCCACCCTCTCGGGGTGGCTGTGGACCCACTGCTGGGTCAGGTTTGGGGCTGCCGGCTCTGGAGCTCTCAGTCCATTTTGGTCTCGCTGCTTGGTGGCTGTTCCACCCCACTGGAACTCTTTGCCTCTGGGTCATGCCCCCCCCAGCTTTGAAAGTGTTGATAGGCTATTCAGATTTCGGGAGAGGAATGGCGGTGGCTTTCATTTTTTATTACTTAAATTCGGAGCTTGTAAAAGCCACATTCAATGGGTCTTTGGTCTTTAGCTTGTTGTTTACCTAGAGCCCCCCTCAATACGATTTGGCCCAAAGGATGTCCTGGCGCCATCCTTTTCCACGCTCCAGCCCTGTCGCTGAGCTTTGGAGCCATCTGCTTTTTCCACAGGAGGAAGCTGTATGGGCCCAACCTGATCGACGTCCCCGTGAAGTCTTACCTCCGCCTGCTGAGGGACGAGGTGGGTGGCTGCGCCGGAGCCGAGGAGGGGCTGCCTTCGGTGCTGGTGCCGATGCTCTTGGGGGGCGGCAGGCACTGGGGGCGGGTGGAAAACCGCCACCGGCAGGCAAGGCGGAGGAGCTGAGGGGGCCTCCCCGACATCCTCCCCCTGCCCTGGCTGGGAAGGGGGTCCCAGGCCCTCTCCAGGGTAGCTCTCTCCCACCTGAGCAGAGCTTGAACCCAGGGCCAGCTTCGGCCGCAGCGGCGCCAGACCCTTTCCCTGGGGGCCTCTGCCTCTCCCCATGGCTTCCTCATGACTTGTCCACTTTTCCTTTCCTCCCCAGATCTTGAGCCCGTTCTACATCTTCCAGATTTTCAGCATCGTGTTATGGCTCTGTGAAGAGTATTACTCGTACGCCACCTGCATCTTCCTCATCTCCGCCTTCTCCATCGGCATCTCTCTCTACCAGACACGGAAGGTGGGTGACATGGGGGGGGCTGGGCCAGGGGCCGATGGAGGCCGATGGAGGAAAGAGGGCCTCAGAGCATAGGCAGCAAGCGCGCTCCTGCGGCGTGGGCCCGGCTCCTACGGGGCAGTCCTGCCAGCGCCCCACAAATGCCCACCCACCTGTTCTGGTGCAGGGGTGGCGGGAAGGTGGCTGACGCTTCTCCTCCCCCTCCTCTGCCCCCCTTTCTCTGGCTGCCATGTGGCGCCTTTGGCTTCTTCCCACAGCAAAGCACCACCTTGAGGAACATGGCCAGGATGTCTGTCAGCGTCAGGATCCGAAGAGGCCCCGCAGGTGAGAGGGTGCGAGAGAGACGCCTGCCTCCTGCCTCCTTCCCTTCCCTTCTCCTCAGGGCTCTTCTCCCCCTTTCCTCAGAAATCCTCTCCTTCTTCTCCTTCTCCTTCTGGGGGGGACAGAGATCCAACCCCACCCCTCAGCCTCAGCCGCCACGAGGAAAGGAGGGGGACCCCTGCACCCCGCTTTCAGGACCCCCTCTCTGGCCCCTCCCTCCCTGCCCACCCTTCTCTAAGGGCCCCCCAAAGGCCTCTCTCTGAGGGGAAGGGGTGCCCTCCCCCTCCCCCCAGAAGAGCAGGTGCTCCTTGTCCTGCCCTCGGCCTCCGGAGGGGAGGGGCTGCCGAGGGAGCCGCCATCACAGCCTCTCTCTGGTTGGGGGGGGGAGGGGCTTTCCAGGGGGGAGGGGGGAGCCCCTCAGGGCCACCCAGCCTTTCTGAGGGAACAGTTAAAGGGGTTGGGGGCCAATTTGGGGAGCACCAGAGAGGCCCCCGCCTGCCCCCCCAGCTGGTCTGGTTCTCCCTCAGGGCAGGCTGAGGCTGCCCAGGAAGGGAGGACCAGGCTATGGGGGGAGGAAATTGGCCACTCTCATCCCAACCCACAGGCCGACCCACCCACCCACCCTCCTGGCAGCCCTAATGAACTAAAGCCCGTAGGTGGTGTTTTTCCATGGGGTCCTTCCTCCCCCCCCCAAGCCCGAGCCTTTCTGGTTCCTTCAGAAGTGCTCAGAGGGACATGCTCAGCAGGGGGTGGGGGGCTCTGGACAGACAGGCAGATGGTGGGGGGCTTGTGATGGTCCTGCACCCCTTTCTGGTGCCATGGGACCCCCTCCTGCACCAGGGAGCACCTCAAGAGCCAGGTCCAAGCCAGCCTCAGCCCCACACTTGGTTGTGGATCAGGTGAAGCTGAAGTGAGGGCAAGTTCCTCCCTGGGCTTGAGTGAAGGGAAGTAGCGCCTGGGGAAGATGCACACACGCGCGGGCGCGCTGTCTCTCTGCAAGACGCGGATTCCCCCCAATGAGCCCTTCCCGAGGCCTCTGTTCTTGCCACTCCTTGTGGGGAAAAGCATCTGTCTGTGTTTGTTCTGCCTCCCTGTCCAGTTCCACAGCGTTTCCCATTGGCCTCTCTTCTCTTCGGGTTCTGTGGTTATCAGTGTCCACACTCTAATCTGCTTTTATCCGCAACTGCAGGATTGAAACATTTGGGGTGCCAGAGGTAACAGAGGAGGGACACGCCAGGAACTGCTTCCCTTCTGTAATTTATTCTTTGGCTACAATCCCTTCAGCTCTTGCTGTGTCCTACTCCTGAAGTTTCTTCTCCTGTGCTTGTCTCTGTGGGGCTCTCTGACCTCCCCTTTTTAATGGGTTTCAGAGGAAGTGACAGTGAGTTCCACAGACCTCGTGCCTGGCGACTGCATTGTGGTGCCCCTGGACGGGATGCTGGTGCCTTGTGACGCTGCCTTGCTGACTGGCGAGTGCATGGTCAATGAAAGCATGCTGACTGGTGAGCCTTGGCTGAGAAACTGAATTGCCAGTAGGGACCGGCATGGGGAGGGGAGCCCTGCCCCAGTAGACTGGAGAGCTGGGCCAAAGCTAACAAAATGAAATTCAATACGGAGAAATGTAAGGTACTGCACTTAGGGCGGAAAAATGAAATGCATAAATATAGGATGGGAGAGACCTGGCTGAATGAGACTACGTGCGAAAGGGATCTAGGAGTCCTAGTAGACCACAAGTTGAACATGAGTCAACAGTGTGATGCGGCAGCTAAAAAGGCCAATGCGATTTTGGGCTGCATCAATAGAAGTATAGTGTCTAGATCAAGGGAATTAATAGTGCCGCTCTATTCTGCCTTGGTCAGGCCTCACCTAGAACACTGTGTCCAGTTCTGGGCACCACAATTCAAAAAGGATATTGACAAATTGGAGCGTGTCCAGAGAAGGGCAACTAAAATGGTGAAAGGTCTGGAAACAATGCCTTATGAGGAGAGACTTAGGGTGCTGGGTATGTTTAGCCTGGAAAAAAGACGGTTAAGAGGCGATATGATAGCCCTGTTTAAGTATTTGAAGGGATGTCACGCTGAGGATGGAGCAGGCTTGTTTTCTGCTGCTCCAGAGACTGGAACACGGAGCAATGGGTGCAAGCTCCAGGAACAGAGATTCCACCTCAACATTAGGAGGAACTTTTTGACAGTAAGAGCTGTTCGGCAGTGGAACGCACTCCCTCGGAGCGTGGTGGGGTCTCCTTCCATGGAGGTCTTTAAACAGAGGCTGGATGGCCATCTGTCGGGGATGCTTTGATCGAGATTTCCTGCATGGCAGAATGGGGTTGGACTGGATGGCCCTTGTGGTCTCTTCCAACTCTGCAATTCTATGATTCTATGACAGTCCTTTGTGGCTAGCCAGGCCTCTTGCTATGCCCCTTAGGGCCCCATGTCCAGGCAGAGAGAGCCCGGCCACTGCCGCTGCTGAAAACGCCTCTGGTTACATTTAAGTTTGTACGTTGAATTTTCTTGTGCTGGTTGGATTTCTTCTCTGTTCTAGTGCATTAAGAGAAGGAGTGTGGTGTATTGGTTTGAGCGTGGGACCATGACTGGAGATGAGGGTTCAAGCCCCCGCTCAGGCATGGAAACCCACAGAGTGGCCTTGGACAAGCCACTCTCTCTCAGCTTCAGAGGATGGCAAAGGCAGACCCCCTCTGAACCAGCCGCCTTAGGGTCACCATAAGTTGGAAACGAAGGTACACAACAACAATTACTTGATGCATTAAGTAATCAAGTGCACCCTGTGTGGTCTCCCCAGGGGAGAGCGTTCCACTGATGAAGACCCCTTTGCCCAAAGGCCCCCAGACCCCCACCAGCGCTGTCGTCTATTCTCCCGAGGAGCACAAGCGGCACACCCTCTTCTGCGGGACGCAGGTCCTCCAGGCCCGATCCTACGTCGGCACCGAGGTCCTGGCTGTGGTGACTCGCACAGGTCAGCTTCTTGGAGTGGCGTGCTCTCCCTTCACCCAGCGCTGGGAGCATGGTTGAGTGCGCTTGAGTTCCAGGCACCCCCTTTGCCCTGCCACCACACAGGGTTTGGGGGAGTTCCCCCTTTTCCCCTTGGGACCAGCCAGCACGCCCACCAAAGAGCCAGCCATCCTGGTGGCACGCGCTCTTTCACCAAGGCAGTCTGGCAGTGGGGCAGGGAGGGGGTGAGGGGCACAGACGGGACGAACTGTGTTTTGGGAAAGTGCAGCTGCCTGGAAACTCTTGCAATCCCAAGAAGAGGGGAGCCCAGTTAGTTTGGGAGCCCCCAGTACTGCTGTGCTCACGTGGCTTGCCTCTTCTGCACCTGGGACTTGGAAGCCTCCTCCTCATAAACCCTTGGGGGTCCCTCGGCCCCTCCAGGGTCCCCAGCGTGCTCCCCGCCCTCCCTGTTGCTTCCTCAGATGAGGGTCTCCTCCCTTCCCCCTGCTTCTCCCTCTTTCTTGCCAGGCTTCTGCACAGCCAAAGGCGATCTCATCAGCTCCATCCTTTACCCAAAGCCTGTCAACTTCAACTTTTATAAAGATGCTGCAAAGTTTGTTGCCTTCCTCACAGTACTGGGTGAGTAAATACACTTTTTGCCCCAGCAGTTGATTGCCCCGTGGTGTCCGGGTGGCTGGGGGTCTTCGCCGCCTGGGTCACTCCCCCCCTCGCCCTGCCAACTGGACAAACCTGTCTTAGCTGAGTTGCAACCGGCTCCATAGTGCCGCAGGGACCCAGCACTGGCCATTGCTGCCGTTTGGGCAAAACGACGACTCTCTGGCTTCTCAGGCAGCAGCGTCAGTGCTGCAGCTGAGCCCACGACACCTCCACCTGGCTGGCCTGGGGGCGTGCCCCCCTTGTTCACCCTGCGTGGGCCTTGCTCCCACTCTGGTTAGGCCCCCAGTTGGCAGGTCTTTGGGGCAGGGCCTGCCTTTCCTGCTGATGTTAGTCTACAGAGCAGAGGATTTGCACAGCACCAAAGCGTGTGTGTGTTTTCTTTCACTTTTGTTCCTTGATGTTTGTTTTCACTTGTGGGATCTCAGCTCCTTAATCTCTCTTGCTTGCTTTCTCTTCTTCCAGCTGCTGTGGGTATGGCTTACAGTATTTTCACCTTAATCAGAAACAAAGTAAGTTAAGTTCCTGAGGGTTTGCGGGGAGGGGGTTGCTATCCCACGCTGTCCCATCCCACTCTGCCCACCTCCTCTCCCCATTACAACCGTCCAGCTGTTACAGCAGCGGCCATTCTTGGCCTTGACCATGGCAGCTGCCACGTAGCGGCTCCTCAAAACAGCCTTGGTGTGAGCCAGCCAAATGCTTGGGTGTGTTTGGGCCTCGTTTTGACACTGATCATTTGCTTAGAATGTTCCTTGTCACCTTTAGCAAAACTAGTCACTCAAGACTAACTCATGGGAACCCACACTAACTAACGCTAACTCATGGAAACCCACCCACCCACACAAAGATTTACCTAAACAAAGGCCTGCCAGATCTCTGCTGGCCCCCTGGCCGGCAAGGCCTCTCCTGACATCGAGGCCAAAGCCCCCCAACCCCAGCAGAATCACAGATGTGTCCCCTAAAAGTTTCCAGCTTTCACTGGGCCATAAAGCTTGAGCCGCGTTTTGAACTGTGCCTGGAGACCAGCCAAGAGCCATTCCAGGTCTTGGGGAGGGATGCTGACTCCCCTGCCAGAGCACCTGCCCTTGCCACCGAACACACGGTGCGAAACACGACACGTGGCTGCTCCCGCTGCCCTCTTCTGTTCGTCAGTCCCCTCTGTCTCCCCACCCTGGCGGGAGGATGGATGCCCTCAGCAATTCTCGAGCCAGGCAGCTTCGCCCAAGAGGCCGGGGGAGAAGAATCCTGTAGAGGATGCTGGGATTTCCTGGGTCTTCCAGGATCCTTCCACAGTTCTGCTTCCTTGCCTTGCTGGGCTCCTGGTAAACGTGGGGGCCTGAGTCCTCTCTCTCCCCCTGTTGCACTGACAGGTTCCTGTGAAGCAGATAATCATTCGTGCCCTGGACATTGTGACGGTGGTGGTACCCCCAGCGCTGCCGGCCGCCATGACGGTGGGCACCATCTATGCCCAGAGCCGCCTGAAGCACCAGGGCATCTTCTGCATCAGCCCTCCACGGATCAACCTCTCTGGGAAGGTTCGCCTGGTCTGCTTTGACAAGGTGGGGAGCCTGTGGGAAACTAGGAGTCGGTCTCCCCTGCCTGCCCACCTGCCCACCCGCCCTCTCCTTCCAGCTGCCCTCTGACTCTGCCTGTGTCTTTCCTCCAGACAGGGACCCTGACGGAGGACGGCCTGGATGTCTGGGGCGTCGTTCCCCAGGAGGAGGGCGGCTTCTTGCCTCTGGTCCATGAGCTGCGCTCCCTGGCTGGTGGGCCGCTGCTCTCCTGCCTGGCCACTTGCCACGCTGTCTCCCTGCTCAGGGGTCAGCCCGTCGGAGACCCCGTTGACCTCAGGATGCTGGAGTCCACAGGATGGGTGAGGGCGGCAGGGCTGGGAGAAGCCCGACTGTTTTGTGTTCTGTGGAGAAAAGGAGTCCGTTTGCCAATGTTGTCCATTGTACCACCCACCCCAAAGAGCCACGCCTGTGTGGGCAAAGGGGTGCCTGGGGTTTTCTTTGGGGAGAAATGCTACCTCCTCATTGGTACCCACAGCCCTGGTGCCCCATCTGGCATGTTTGCCACGGTTGTCTTTCAGCGAGAGACTTCTGCCCAGCTCTGGCCCCGGAGACCCTAAGAAGGAGAGGAGGTCCCCCCCTTGTCCTGCCCCCTTCCCCATTCCCCCCAAGCCCTTTGCTGCCGTCCAGAGCGCAGTGGGCCTGCCTTGGCAAGGGGCTGGGCAAAGGGCATTACTTCTCTGCTAGATAGGTCAGCGGCCTGGGGGGCAAGGCAATGCATTCAGGCCCATCGGAAGCTGGAAGCCATGACTCACAGAGGCATCTGGCTGAGGGACAGGGAGGTTGTGGCTACCAGGGAAGGAGATGCTGCTGCCGTTGCCCCCTGGTGTGGGCAAAGCCCCCCCCCCAAAGGCTCTTTGGAGACCTCACCTGACCACCCACCCTAACCTCCCCTTTTCTAGGCAGAAAGAAAAGGCTGAATTGCCTCTCCCAGAGACTTCTGCAGCCGGTGTTCCCCTTTGGAATAGTGCGCAAGGGCCCCTGAGTCCTCCTGAACATGGAAAAAATACCGGTTTTCCAGTGCTGGGGGGGGGGGGGCTTCCAGCTACTTCCACTCCTCTCGTTTTGGGGCCCTTCTGGCAGTCTGTCAGCACAGGCGACCATGAGGCCCTCTTCCTTTCCTTCCTTCCTTCCAGAGCCAGGAGGAGGCTGAAGGCACAGAGGCAGAGGCCCGGGTGGCCCGGCTTTTCCGCACCCGAGCCCTGGCTGTGATGAGCCCCCCAGGGCAGGGAGAGAAGCTGCACAGCACGGTAAGCCCTGGGGCCTTGCCCACCACAGCCACCCGGCAGGAGCTGCTTTCAGGGGCACCCGGGGGAGCTGGGGGCAGAGGGGTCCCCCGCCCCCTCAGCCACCTGGGCACGAGGACCGGCTCTCCCCTGGGGCCTCGCTGGCTGCCCCGTCGGCGCATCAAGGGAGGGTGCCAGGCTTTCTTCTCACCCGGCTGGATTAGGTGGCTGCTCCGTTTTCTCTCCAGAAGCAACGTCCCAACGCCACCCCCCTGGCCGTCCTCCGCCGCTTCCCCTTCTCCTCGTCCCTGCAGAGAATGAGTGTCCTGGTGAAGCCGCCGGGGGGTGGACCTGCGGAGGCCTACATGAAGGGGGCCCCAGAGATAGTGGCCAGCCTCTGCTGCGAAGAATCAGGTCAAGACCCCCTCCCTCCCGCAAAGAAGCAGTCCAGTGTCACCTTGACCCACACCCTCCGGTGTTTTATGGGGCCGCTGCTCCATCCCACCTGCTTGTGCCCTGCCTTCTCCTGGCCACCCCATGGGCGGAAGGAGGCTGCCCAGGAGCCTCAGTGGGTCTCCCAGCCCCTAGCGAAAAAGATGGGCCTGGCCTTGCTGGCGTCCGGGGGGAGTGTCTCTAGGAGGAGTCCATTTCCCATCTTCTTGGGTCCACGGCCTGCCTTCTCTTTCGTGGCGGCCAGGCCATTCGTTCTGACAGGCCGCCTCCCTCTCTTGGCGTTGCAGTCCCTGCAGATTTCTCCCAGACGCTGCACCATTTCACCAGCGATGGCTTCCGTGTTCTAGGGCTGGCTTACAAGATTGTTGCATCTGTTGGGACATTCGAAGAGGCCCAAGCTGTGACCAGGTGCCTGGACTTGTGTGACCCCTCTCCTGCCTTCTTTCTCCCCTCTGGGCAGCCCGGGCTCTGGGGTTCTCCTCTTTGGTTCTGTAAGAGACCCCCCGTCAAGGCGTTCTCCTCTTGGACTGACAGGGACTCTGTGGAGAGCAAGATGGTCTTCCTTGGGCTCCTAGTGATGAGGAACGTCCTCAAGCCGGAAACGGCACCGGTGATCCACTTACTGCGCAGCGCTGAGATCCGAACCGTCATGGTCACAGGTGGCAGTGGAGGGAGGGGAGGAGGGAGGGGCTGCCTTCTTCGCTGTTTGCAAGGCCTTGACGAATAGGTGGACAGGAATAAGGGCCGGGGTGCCCTCATGTTTCCGGCTGGGAAATGGGCACAATGGGCTTGCACCCACCCATGTGATGCAGGGCCATGCTGTGCTTCTGGTGGCGGAGGGGCAGGGAGGGACTGCCCAGGGAAGAACTGCGCCTGGCCTCTGCTTCCCTGACATCGGGAGGAGGCGGCCTTCCCTCCAGGCTGGAAAGGAGGGGAGTTTCCAAGCAGCTCCCTCCCTCCGTGGGTTTATCTTCTGAAGGGAAAACCTCTGGAAAGCCTGCCAGGTCTTCTGCACATACCTTGCAGCAGAATTTTCTGGGTTAAGTTGGAAGCTACTGGTCTTTTGGCATGCTTTGAATGCCTTCTCTAGAAGCAAATCAGGAAAAGTTGGGCTTTGCAGCAGTGGGGATGAGGGGATATTGGGTCCCAGAGCATGGACCTTCCTTCAGTGTCTGCTAATGACCAGCCATCTCAACCCTCGGGGTGGTTGAACCGGAGCCTTTGTCCCTCTGTCCAGGGGACAACATGCTGACGGCCGTGAACGTGGCCAAGAGCAGCCGGATGGTGGAGGCCAGGGAGCTGGTGGTCTTTGTGAGCGCTGTCCCTCCCAGCCACGGGAAGCCAGCCGCCCTCAGGTTCATCCCTTCCGAACAGCCCACAGGGGTGAGTGAGTCCCTCCTCTGCTGGCAGCACGGCCTGGAGCCCCAGCCAAGAGAGGGGTCCCTCTCCCCCCACAAAGTCTGATGGATCTGTGCCTGGTTATTCCAGAGAGGAGATCTGTTTCTGGCTCCAGTCTGGAGAAATTCCCCACTCTCTTTTGACTCGCCTGGAGGCAATGGGGTGTGTGTGTGTGTGTGTGTACATAGAAGAATGTGTCACATGAAATCTGACCCTGAAGGGCTGCAGAAAGAAAGAGGCCTGAGGCTTGGCCGCTGGGTTTTTCAGGGTTCCTACCAGCGGGAGAGCTGCTGCTTCCCAGAAGAGCCTGTCTGCCACTTCGCTCTGAACGGGAAGTCTTTCGCAGTGGTTTGTGAGCACTTCCCAGACCTCCTGCCAAAGGTAACGCTGGGTGCCCACACCGCTTGCCCACTTCCCTGCCTCTCCATCCCAGCCCTGAGGGCTCCACTGCTGCAAAGACCTCCCCCTGGATTTGCCCTTAGGGTGCCTCTCTGAGAGAACAGGGCGGCTTCCGCTTCAGTGAAGATGCTGTGCAAGCAAACAAGCAAGCCGCTGCATTTCGAAGGGGTCAAGTAGCTGTGTGGCAGGGGGCCCTTCAAATCCCTGAGACCATGCCAGCCGTTTCTTCAGTGGTTACAGCCCCCCCGCCCCTGCCGTGCAGTTCAGCTGCCATTTAAAAGGGTCTCTGGTGGGTCTAGTAGGCGACAGGAACAGTTGGGAGGCTGGAGGGACACCGCCAGGCCAAGAGGCGAGCTCCGGGTTCCTGGCTGGCAACTGGACACTGAGCCAGACGGCCGCCCTTGTGTTCTGTGAAACGTCCCACACACACGCCCTCCCCGCTCTGGCCAGGTTGGGCATCTGGTCGCTGTGCCTCGTCAGTGCTCTGGCCAAGCGAACGTGGGAGGTGCCGGATCAGAGCCATGGTCTCTACGGCCTAGTATTGCCCCACTCGCCCCTAGGCGGGGAGCCAAGGCTTGCCAGGGGTTCAGACCGGCCCACCTGAAGAGACTACTGCTGGGCCGGGGCCAGCGGAGACCTTGCTTGGCTGACGGGCGGCCCTTCCTGGGAGCTGCGGCTCCCACCGTCCCATGAAATGCTTCTGCGAGAGCTTGCTGGGTGCCGGCCTTATTTCTGGTACTCAGTCTGGCAAAGAGGATGATGATGATGATGGTGGTGGTGGTGACAGCAGCAAGGATGACCACAAGCCAGATCTCTCCGTCTTCTGCAGATCCTGATCCAAGCGACAATTTTTGCCCGCATGCTGCCTGACCAGAAAACTCTCTTGGTTCAGAGCTTCCAAGACCTGAAGTGAGTGTGTGGCGATGGGGGTCTGGTCCCCCTCAGTCCCGGAAAGTTGTGGGGAAGCGGGAGGGGGGTTGCAGGAGCTTGTTCCAGGCCGCTGTGCTGAATGTGTCTTGTGGGGCAAAGGGAGCCCTGGAGAGTTTTCTAGATAGAAGAAAGTGCTGATGGCCGCCAGTCTGTGGCCCCCTTCGTGGGTGATAAGACTGGGGAGAAGGGAGGGCGGCTGGGGAGGGAAGAGGGGATGCCAGGCGCGTTGGCCTCCACCCTCACGCCCGCCTGTGGGCGAACGTCAGAGAGGGAAGGAGCGGAGGGACTCTCCTGCTGGTTGCCATCTTCCCCTGGATGAAGGACGCTCCTTCTGTCGAATGGGTTGCAGCTACTGCGTGGCGATGTGTGGGGACGGGGCCAATGACTGTGGGGCTCTGAAGGCGGCGGATGTGGGCATCTCCCTCTCGGAAGCAGAGGCCTCAGTGGCGTCGCCATTCACTTCCAGAACTGCCAACATTGAGTGTGTCCCCATCGTCATTCGGTAGGTCTGGAGAGCCCTGTTTGATATGGGGCTGCAGGGTGGGTTTTCAGCCGATTTTCCGATGGTCCCTTGGAGGCTTCGATGGCCTCCCCACAGGTCCACTCCTGTGCTCATACTCAGAGGTCGCTGGGCATCTTGTCCATTTCCTTGAAAAGATTTTATTTCCGCTTTCCAGTTTCTGGAAAATCAAATTTATTTTATAGCATTAAATGCAGGAGAATTTACACTCGGTCCTGTCCTCACCATCATGCGTAAATTATGATTTAAAACATTTGGAAGAGCAATAGGTCACGGACATGAGGGTGATGCTTGCCTCCTGTCAAACCAGCCCTTCCGGTGTTTCTTCTGCGTTTCGCTCACTGGAGGATGGGGAAATCTTTCTCCTGTGGCTGTCTGCCTTGCCTTGGTATAAATCTGCCCGGTTAGGGGCCGTAGGGAGTGTAGGGCCATGCTGGGCAGGACTGGGAGTTAGGCCAAGCTTTTTGTAGCCCCTTGGGGGGCAAGGGAGGCCTCCACCGCCATTCTCTAGAAGAGGGAGGGAGGACCACACCTTGCCTCCCTGACTTGTTCATGAGGAATATGCTGTATGCCGTAAAAGATACGCAAATGGAAAACAGTGATGATAAATCACTTTGCAAAGTCTCGACTGTTCTGCTTGAGTTAGTTTGCTGCACGTTCCCACTTGCCAGCCCAGCACCTCCCGTTGCCCCAGTCCGCTGGTGTGACTTTTTTCCTCCTGGTGGTCTCTGCCTTTAGGGAAGGAAGATGCTCACTGGTTACCTCCTTCGGGGTCTTCAAGTACATGGCCCTCTACAGCCTCATCCAGTTCGTCTCGGTGCTTCTGCTCTACACGGTGAGATCTGCACACAAGGGCGGACCCCCATCGCCCCGGCTTTTCTTCTCCCCCTTTTCTGCCTTGGCCTGGTTGGACTTTCCCTGCTTGTCTCTGAAGCCCACGAGAGCTAGAACCTTACAGGCCAGGCATGGGACCCCAGCCGCTGAAGGGGCTTTCTTGTGCCTTGAAAAGCTGCAGGGATCTGTCAAACAGACTTCTCCGTTGTTTTAAAGGGAAAATCACACTTGGAGTCAAAAAAGGCAGGTGTGCCTCCAAACAGAGATGGCACACGGAAGGGCTGTGCTTGAGAAAACATTTCAGAGGCTCTCTAGAGGAGCCTCGTGGAGGGCCCGAAGGCTCCCGCGCCTGAGAGTGGAGTCCTTTCCTCCATGATCACAGCTAACCCTTTTATAAAGCCACATGTGCTGCTGGGCTTTGCAGCATCCTGTGGCAATGAGTCCCATGGTTAATGCAGCAGCCAGCCAAGGCAGAAGGGGAGTCCCTGCCACCACTCAGTTCACTTGGATGATCTTAAAGGAAAACATCCTAAGCCCAGGAGAAAGGGAAAAGCTCCCCCCGCCCTGCTGGGTGCCCAAGTCCCCCCCCCCCCAGTGCCAAGGTCCCAGGGGCTCTTGTGGCCCTTTCAGGTGGGGGGAAGCACAGTCGCCTCTTCACCCCTCCCCTCCTGTCCGCCCTCCAGATTAACACCAACCTGGGAGACCTGCAGTTCCTGTTCTTTGACCTCATCATCACCACCACAGTGGCCGCCCTGATGGGCCGGACCGCCCCTGCTAAGGACCTGGGCCCCCGCCGCCCGCAAGGAGCCCTCCTCAGTGTGGTGGTTTTGGGCAGCCTCCTGCTCCAGACCGCCCTCCTCATTGCCGTCCAGGTCACCAGCTACTTCATCATGGTGTCGCAGCCCTGGTGAGCCGTGGGGGCAGAGGGGGCCGCGGGGGCTGGGCTGCTAGACCACCCTCCCTCCTTTCTCCCAGTTGCTCCAAGAGGCTCCCACTTTGCCCACCCAGTGGGAGGCCATAGGTCTGTGGGGCCCCTGTTGTGGGAGTCTCGTTCTCTCCCCCAGGTACGTCCCCTTGAACAGCACCGTGACAGCCCCCCAGAACCTCCCCAACTATGAAAACACCGTCCTGTTCTGCATCTCGGGGTTCCAGTATCTCATCCTGGCTGTAGTCATGTCCAAGGGATACCCTTTCCGCAAACCTCTCTACACGAATGGTAAGCCTCGCCCTCTTCCCACTGCTCTTCAGAAAAATTTAAATCAGGGGCGAGACTCCCTGTCTCCCTCCTTTCTAACCATCACCCTAGTGGTTCCCCATCTGAGGTCTTCCCTCACCTTGTTTTTCTTGCCAGAAGTTGGGGTGTTTATGCACAACCTAAGCCTAAGAAGTTAGCATTTTGGCGGTCAGCCTGTGCCACGTGGCCAGACCTCATTTTAGCCTGGCCTCTGTGTGGGGGTATTGTTGTTGTTGCCGTTGTAAACTTTCTCTCTTTTGCTACCCCCTGCCTTCCAGTGGTGTTCTTGGTCGCTTTAATCCTCCTTTTCGGCCTTATGACCTGGTTAACCCTCTACCCACTGGCCTTCATGAAATGGTGGCTGCAGTTGAAGAGCATTGACGACCTGGAGTTCAAGGCAGTCCTGCTGGGGCTGGCCACACTCCACTTCTTCATGGCCTTTGTGCTGGAGGTAAGGGGGCTGAGTGGGGGGGCCAGGAGCCAGCCGGCTGCAGATCAGAGCCACAAATGACCTGGGCGGTGGGGAAGGGGAGGTATCGATCCTGTTTCCTCATAAACAGGGCTTGTGGTTATCCGTGGAAAGGGATTGCCAGTGTGCTTAGGGTTGTTGTTGTTAAAATACAATACTAAAATACAATAAGAAGAGGAAAAACAAACAAACAGATAATTTAGAATGAAACAGAATAATCAGTACAGGTAATCAAATACAATAAAAATATAAACATTAATCCAAATTGCCAAAAGGAGATATTGTGTTGAAGAAGTAATTGTCACTTTTGCCAGCAATTACTTGCATTGTGGAAGTAATTGTTGGCAAAAGCTGGGATTTTAAAGATGCATTTGGCAGGGTTTTGGAGGAACTAATTTTTTTTTGCCAGATGCTCTTAGCCTTGATCACACCTAGGAGCAGTCTGCCTCCGAGTAGCTGGTGGCTGTTCAGGAGAGCCCGGCTGCCCACTGCATGCCCTGCTTGCCGGTGCTCCCCTCGGCTGCCCAAGGGGCCTCACCCTCTCAGCCACTCTTCCCCCTTTTCAGACTGGCTTAGACTACGGCCTGCTCAGCAGTCTCCGGGTGCTGTGGCGCAGGAAGTCGCCCAGGAAGCTCTTCAAGCGGCTGGAGAGGGAGATGCGCCGGCAGCCGCCCCTGTGGCCTCCGCTCAACCAGCCCCTCTTCGCCAGCGGCAAAATCTCCATCACCACGAGATGATGCTAAACCACTAGGGCCACCATCCCTGCAGCCTCTGGGGGAGGGGGCTTCTCTTGGAACAGGACCAATTAATTTATTTCCTCCAGGAGCTGCAGCCACCATCCCAGCCTCTCCTCCGCCTGCTGGCAGACCTGGGGAACCCTTGCCCCACCTGCCTGCCCCAGACCCTCTAAAGGAGGGGTGCGAGGGCCTCCCAAGGGGCCCCATATCCTTTTCAAGACTCTTGGCCTTTCATGGACTGGGGAGGGAGCCGAGCCTTCCTCTCCCCTGCATTTCCGTGCCTGGGGGAGCGCCTTCCTTCCACTCCTTGCCCAGGGCAGAGCAGCAGGGGGTGCGTGTGTCGCACAGGGGAGCTTTGGTGACCTCCCAGGAGTGTCCCTTCCCCTCATTCGCACACCCACCAAGCCGCTTCTAACTCCTGCCAGGCTGCCAGATGTGTCCTTTGCTGAGGCCCCAGCGCCCTGTTCTTTCACTGGGCTGTCGCTGCCAGGACTCGCTGACCATTCATGGCACACAGCCTTGCCAGGGGAGGGGCGTATTTCCTCTGGCGGTGGCATCCTTTGGACCCTGAGCAACCAGATGGGCTGTGGATCCCCTCCCTCACTTGTGGGGTGGGGTGGGGAGTTTTAGCACCTGCAGCTTCTCCCATAGCACACCTCAGGACTGAGAAGGCATAGCAAGACACCCCCACTACACTCCTGGGGGTGGGCAGCCTCCTGTCCAGTCTGGGGACCCCGACCCCCCGCGAGTGTGGGGAGGGGCTCCGAGTCACTTTGGTCTTCTTCTCTACCCTGAACAAGCAAGCAGGCAGACAGGTTTTTTGAAAGCTGTAATACACATCTGGATGTCTTGGATTCTCTGCCTCCATTCCTGTTTGCCACCATTTCTAGCTATTCAAAGAGAGATGCTGACTTTCTCCCAGCCCCACAAGAAACCTTCTTTCTCCTTACCAAAAGAAAAGAAAGTCCTGTGAAAGGCTGTGAGTGTGATAGGAGAGCAGGTGGTGGTCCATCCCATTTTAATTTGCTTTTAGATGTGCCTCACATTAAACAGATTATATTTTCTTCACAGTGTTGTTCTTATTTTTCAGAGCTATTTATATCCTCTTTTATTGATCAACAGAATTTTTGGAGCAGTGGTAATTTAAAGCCATCCTTTGAAAAACAGAGTGCATGAAAAGATCAGTAATATTTAGCAGCAGCGACATCACAAGCTTGAAGAAGGAAAAAAGGTTAACGGCATCCCTAGAAAGAGACACCTCTGGCTGCAGCGTCCTGGAAGGCGGCTGGGTGGCTGCCCTTCCCCAACAAGGACGGGCCCACCACAGCAGGGCCCCCTCCCTCCAGGAGACGGAGAGGGTGGCCCTTGGGGGCCAGGATGCCCTGCCTTCGGAAGAAAGATCCCAGGCAAGCCCAGGCAGTGGCTCTGGGGCAAGTGAGCTCTACCTACTGTGAGCAGTGAAGTGTCCCTTGGCTCTTGTGGGGTGAGCCACTGTTTTCCAGGGCCTCCACGCTGCCCAGAGGTGAGCGCAGCTGGAAACAGGCGTGGGCCCGGCAGTCCAGCATCCCGGAGCCTGACACGGGCTTCTCTGATGCTGCCTGGAAGCCCACCCGCCCTGTCCAGCTCCTGCTACTGATAGTGTGCCTCTGGACTTGGAGGTTTCATGCCACCATCAGGGCCAACTGCTGCCCTCAAGAGACCCCTCCTCCAGCTCCTGCACCCCTCTTGCAGTGGGGCATCCCAGCCATTGAAAAACCCCTTCCTCTGCAGGCTCTTTCAAGGGAGTCGCCTTCTCCCTTTGCTGCTGGGAGTCTTCAGTGACCTACCGGCTGATGTAGTTGAGGTGGGGGGCCAGGGCTGGGCTGCCATTTTCCCCAGGCGAAGACATGGCTGCTCAGCCTCCAAACAAGCGCCTTCCCCGGGCTGGGCGGGGGCCAAGGAGGCAAGGCCCCCACCCACAGCAGACCACTCTTCCTTTCTCTGTCCCTCCCACCTTTTCTCAGGTCAAGTTTCCTTGACAAGGTTGGCGCTGCCGGGACAGAGAGGGGGGCGTTAGGACCCAGGCAGAGGGCAGAGCCAGGCTTTTCTCGCCTCTTTTGAAAAGCAGACAGAGGAGGTTCGGCAGGTTTGGGGAGAAGAGCAGAGAGAGAGGGAGACCTCCAAGCTGGTAAGGCATCCTATGGTGGGTGGGGGGGCAAGGGGAGGGGGCGCCTTGTGTGCCAGGGGGGCCGGGATGGGAGGCAGTTCTTTGGAGCGCCAGAAGGTCCCCAGCAAGGGGGGAGAGTAAACCTGTCAGTCCCTCTTGGCTTCTTGTTTGGGATTGTGGCCCCCCAGATGAAAGAATGATGGTGAGCTGTGTATTTTAGAAGGCAGAATTTCTTCCCTCATTTTGGCCTCAGCTCTTTCTTAGCCCAGAACAATGGCGACAGAAAGAGACCCTTAGTTCAGTATGGAAAAAATAACATAAAAGCAGTAACATAAAAGCCACAACTCCTGATGGCCCCTTCCAACAGCAGGAAAATGTTTTAAGAGAGGGACTCTGTGTGTCTTTGTGTTTGAGTCACCGCACATTCCACAACCTGGCAGCCCTGTTGGCTTTGCAGAGGTTGTGCCTCACACACACACCCCTCTTTTCCGTTTCCTGCTGTCTGGAATTTGAGTGGGGGGAGTGGGAAGAGAGCGGGGAGAAACCTTTTCCTTGCAAATGGACACTGGAAACTGTTAAGGCAGAGAGAGTGTGATGATGGAGGGAGGGGGGAGAATTGTGGAGGGGGCCGGAAGGAGTAAGATGGGGGATTTCACCCCTGGGGGAGCAAAGGGGGCTGCTGGCGAAGGGGGCTCCCCTTTGTTCTCTGGGCTCTTGCAGGCAAGGCTGGGGGAGGGGAGCATTCTTTGCAGGAGTGGACTGATTGTTCCCAGATGTGTCTTGCACGAAGGAACATCTGGTTTCTCTAAAGCCTTCACCTCCTGCATGTGGGGCACCCAGGAGACCACCCCGGAACCAGGGCTTTGCAGAGGAGGGGGGAAGCATTCCAGGAAACTTTTTGGAGCAGCAGGCTCTGCTCCAGCCCTCCCCACAGGCCGCTGGCTGGGGGGCATTTGCTTCAGTCTCAGTGGTGAGGAACATCTTGGTTCAGCTGAAGACTTTGGCCGCAGCCGCAGAAGCAGCAGTGGGGCTGAGGGCGAGAGAGCAAGAGGCCTCTTTACCCTCTTATGGGCCCTGCAGCCACAGGGGGCCCCATCATTGGGGGGGGCTCCCATAGTAACTCTCCTCCTGCAAAAACATTATTAGTAATAATCTGAATATCCTGTACTATGACTAGGTTAGGTTACATTGACCTGAGATAAACATGTGGGCCCTCCAAAATAAAGCGTTGCAGGGGCCCCCAACAGTCCTTACACTGGCCCTGCCTCCTGCGCTGTTCCTGCAGTGTTGGAGCAATCTGGCCAGTTAGGAAAATGGGGAGGGCCCTACTGACTATCCCCCCCCCCAAGAGATCATAGTTCAACTGCAGCTTGGCCTCAGGTAGCCCAGCGTGCCCCCCGACCACTGAGCCACCTTCCTAGATTGGCTCCTGGCAGTCTGGCCTTGGAGGTCTCCAGCCAGCGTCTCTTACCTAACAGGATAACAGAGGAGCTCGAAGGAATGGGGGGGGGGGGTGGCCCAGAGGGGCATTTCCAGGGCTTCTGTCCCTGGGATGCCCAGGAAGGGATGAGCGCACACCTTCTGCCCTGCTCTTGAGGCGGGGCTGAACTCTCCGTCACGCCCCTGCTTTCGCTCCCTCCTGCATCAACCTTGAGGTTTGCGTGGACAACCTTGTTCTCAGTAGCTAGTCCAGCAGCCGCCTCAGGCTCTGTGCAGCCAAGGGGTGGCCCAACAGCTGGACTTAGGGCTGCAGAAGTGAGGCCACAAGGCTGTAACCCACCCCAGGGCTGGTTCTCTGCCTGTGGCACTGCTCAGCTCAAGGCTAGTCCACCTGAACAGCCGAGGCCTGTGACTGCACCACTTCTCTAATTATTCCTTTAGGCCCTGGGCAACGCTCCCCCCATGTAGCCTCCCAACAACCCTGCAAGGTAGGTTAAGGGGAGGGCGTACAAGCGAGCCCACTAAGCTTCACGGCAGAGGAGGGGGCATTTGGAAATCTGGTTTCCCTCTTGCATTGCAAACTGAACTTCTGATGGACAGGAAGCATAGAGTTTGTTTGCATGATTGTGAATTCTTTAAAAAAAGCAAGTTTTTTTTCTTAAAATAAAAATCATAATTGGATTGAAGAGATGTCAGTGGATTCAGAAGCATAGCTTGGCAGAACTGGTCTCTTCTGCAGAAGACTGTAAGGTAACGGGGTGCAGAGCGTGTGTGTCGTGACCCCACAAACGGTAGCTGAGGCATGGGGAACCTGACCCCCCCCCCACGCACACCTTCAGAAAGACAAGCCTCTCGGCAGAGGATCCCCCTTGTGTCCTCCAGCGCAGCCTTTGTGGAGCTCCTTGCGCCAGCCTTCCAGGGCTTGTCCTCATGCACACCGTCTTCGCGGTCAGTGTGGTGTCTTCCCTCCCCCCACAACACCCCTATCGCACATTCAGTGGCTTCATGCCGAGCCCTGGAGCGTTCCCACGCCACCCGGACCCCTGTGTTGGTTCTGCCAGGGGGTGCAGAGTCAACAGCTGCCTTTCAGAGTTTGCAAAAAGGCTGAGAGCTGGCTGAGGGGGAGGTAGAGGGGGAGGCATCTCTTCCCAGTCCCCCTGGGGTGGGGATAGGTTATGGGGCTCCTGGGATGCTGGCCCTCCAGAGAGTCCATTTCTGGCCCAAAGCAAGGCGGTCCCTGTTACGGAGAAGCGTGTTCGCTTTCCTAAGGATGTGTCTTTCTGTGAGATGGGCCAGAGCACCAAGTGGGGCGGGATCCGTGTGGAGCAGTCAGTCTCCTTTGATTTCACCGTGTTGCGTTAGAGGTGTACAGTCCGTTTCAGGGTTGGGCTTTCCCCTCCCCTTCAAAGCTGCCCCAGGACAGCAGCCGGGATCCTGTTGGTCAGTAGTCCAGCCTAGAGTAGGCACATCGAGCGTTGAATGGCGAGTCAAGGCAGCCTTAAATCCCACAGATTCTGTGGCTCTGCCAAGGGCTCTGCCTTGGGCTACGGCCTTCTCGTTCGGCTTCATGACCAGATTCGGCTGAGGCTGCTCAGCGGCAGGGTGGGAAACCCCAGGGCCGCCTCCCTTGGCCCCAGCACAGGTGCAGAAGGTGGCATATGCTGTCGAGAGGACAAAACTATCACAGAACATTTTTTAAAAGGGGTAGCAATCTGCGTTCATACATGGAGTAAGTAGAGTCCAAACGGGTGTTTTTACCCTGAAAGCGGGGCTCCTTGACTGGCACGTAGGTTTCTTTTGCTCCCCCCCCCCTTTTCCTCTAGTCTTGCTGGCAACGCACTGCGCACCTGGAAGCACCGGTCCCGGGCCAAGCATGAAGGCTCTGTCCCTCTTCCTCCTCTGCCTCCCAGGTGAGTGGGAAGCCCCCCCACTTCCTTCCCCCCTCCCCACTTGGCTGCCATCGCAGCGCAGAGGCCGATTGCAAGGGAGTGGCATTCTGGGGTAGCTGGCCAAAACTACCCGCCTGGGTTTAATACCAACCACCTTGCCCTCTTCCTTATTTAGATCTGGGCCCGGCCCAGATCCTGTTCAAATGGCAAGGTTTTGACCTGAAAAGTGGGAAATAATTATCACGATGCTTTGGGGCATGTGCAGAGTACATGCTACAAGGCAGAACCGCTGGAAGGGTGAGAACTAAGCATGGCTGTTGGGAGCTCTGGTCCATGCCATGTCCTCCCCGCCTTACGCATTGACACAGGGCTGTTGCCAGGATAAGGCCACGTGGGTGCAGTCAGATTTGGAGGGCAGATGAGTAGCCCCCCACCCCAGCTGATCCCCTTTCCTTGAGGGGGGCAGAGAGGACGCTTTTGCTCTCCTTTGGGCCTCATGCAGCAGAAGAAAGAGGTAAAAGGGGGGGAGAGGCCTTCAACAGTCCAGGTCCCCAAAAGCCAGTAACCCCACCCTCCGCACCTCTTGGGCATCCTGAGGCACTGCTGCCCGTGTTTGCGTGACATGCCTCGGAGTCTCTCTCGCTCTTTCTCGAATCCCTGCCTGCCCCCATCCCTCTCTCTGCTCTCGTTTAAAGCAGCGCTCCTGGCTCAGGGACAGTACGACGCGGAGGATCCAGCCTACCATGACACGCCGTACGTGCCTTATGAAATCGGTGAGTGCCTCCCGCTCTGCTTGGGCCTCCTCCCTGCCCCTCTTCGCAGGGGCCTCAGATTTCTCGCCAAGTCTGTGTCAAAGAAGGGGGCTGGAAACCCTGCGCACACACCCACCCGGGGGGCATCACCAAGGGCCAAATCCACCTGGGAGATGGCATGATTTCCTGCCTCAGGCTTTTGCACCTCAAATAGGGCAGCCGCTGCTCCAGGGGTTTAAACAGAGCCCTTTCTTCCGTCCTTCTTTCTTTTCTAGAAAGTCAAGACTATTATGACTATGCTGGCAATGGTGAGTGGACTTCTCTTTGCCCACCTTCAGACACAAGCCTTGGCTTTGGGGTGGGGAGTGAGCAGAGCTGAGCGCCCTCCTTTCCGTTGCAGACATCTCCCCCCAAACCCCCGAGGAGCAGTACCAGTACCAGTACCAGTCCCAGCAGCAGAACCAGCAGGAAGTCATCCCTGCCCCCACCCACGGTAAGCCCGCCCGGCTCTGCCCCGGGGTCTGTTCCTGGCTGGGGGGGGGGGCAGGAGCGCTGGCTGTAACAGTAGCAAGACCCCAGCCCTTTCTTGCTCCTACCCCATAGTTGTTGGGGGAGACCTCCTCTATGCTCCAGAGGGCTTCCTAAGTGGGCCCTGGTGGGTAAAAAGGCAAGCCAAACCCAGCCCGGCATTGCAGCCAGCCCCCGGAGGGACTCGCACTCGCCTCCCTGGCGGTTCACGGCGTCCTCCTCCTGTGGAAAGGAAGGGCGATGACGAAGTACCTGTCTGCTTCAGCTGCCCAAGTCTTTTCTTATCGCCTGGGTGGCCTAATACGTGGTACCCGAGCCCCCCCGCCCCAGCTCTCATGGAAGTAGCGCATCTGGCCTCATAGGGCTGCCTGCCTTTGCTCTCGGGGACACTGCAGTTCTCCCCAAGGAGAAGAAGAAATTGGGAAGAAGCAGGACAGAGATGCAAGCCCCATGGAAACACGTGGCCCACAGGACAGCTGCCAGCCATAAAATAAACACAGAAAGCCTGGCAGATAAATGTGGGAAACTTTCCATTTCTAAGGAAGGCCCCACAGGTGAAGGGGGGTTCCTTTTAACACTGGACTCTGCTCCCTGAATGTCCCATTCCTGCCTGTGCTTGTTCAGGCCATTAATTCTCTTTTCTTCTTCCACCCCTTTGCCAGATGTGGCTGAGACAGAGCCCACTGAACCTGGACCACTAGGTAGGTTTGCTAAGGGATTCAACAGAGCCCTGTAATGTCTTGCACAAGTAATTACTGCGATACTTGTGGCTGCTCCTAGTGCTGTTAGTGGGTTTACTAATTCAGGAGAGTGGGACTGGCGAGAGCTGTGCATTGCCAGAGTCTAGCCACGGCCGTCTTGAGCTCCCTGGCTCAGAGCTAGAAAAATAGCCTGCTTCCTGCCCTGCGTGTGTCCTTTAATTGAAGTGGGGCAGGAGGAGATTAGGGGTCGCTGGGGCCCCTCCCACTCCTCAGCCAGCCAGCCTCACCCTCTCCACCCCTCCACTGGGTCAGGTGGAGGCCCACAGGGCCCGCCGCTCTGCTTCCTCATAGCCGTCTGCGGGGACACTCTTGGGAACCGTAGAGCTGCACTAGCCCCCTGCCCTGCCAAGGCATTACCCGCTTGTGGGTGGTGGGCTGCCAGCGCGCAAGGAAGGGGCATATCTATGCCAGCAAAGAAAAGGCTTTGCCAGAACCCGCAGAGAAAGCGCCCTGGCCATGGCTTCCTGTAACTGTGGCCGGCGTATTCCCTTTTCAGACTGCCAGGAGGAGCAGTACCCCTGCACTCGGCTCTACTCGGTCCACAAGCCCTGCAAGCAGTGCCTTAATGAGATCTGCTTCTACAGGTGAGCCTCCATGGTGGCCACATCCTGCTTCTCGCAGGCCACCGCCTGCAGTCAGGCGAAGCCATGCCGCCTTCTCCAGACCCTTGTGGTGCCTTCACACAGCTGCTAGATCGATTGGTCACCTGACACCTGCACCTGTCGCCACAGGGTGGGTGGGCATGTGCGCACACACAGAGGCTTCCGTGTATTTATGTACCTGTCCAAGTCTGTTTTGCCTGCTGTGGAGGACAGTGCCCTTAGAGGGACACCGTCATCCAAGGACCTTCCTGGGTGTCTTCTCTCTTTCCTAGAGCGGTTGGCCAACAGTTAGTTACATACCGCAGCAAAATGTTTTGGCTGTTCAGAATAACAGAGAGCTGTTTCTAAGAACACAGAGGCTGGAGGGCTCCAAAGCGGAGGACCGGCCGAGGAGGCCTTGTGCCACTTAGGCCTTGTGCCACAAATCCAGAAATGTTGCCTTTTCTCCAAAGTCTTTTTCGTGACAGATGGTGCTTCAGCCCCAAACAGTGAGAAATCAGAGAGGCCCTTAATTAAAATATCTAACCGTGCATTGTTCAGCTTCTTGGGTCAGGACTGCAGACTTGTGATTCCTACATGGCAGAATGGGGTTGGACTAGATGGCCCCCGGGAACTCTTCTCGCTCTATGACTATGATTCCATGAAACATATACGCAGCCTGGCGCCGCCTTCCCTGCATTGCAAGTGACTCTGTGCTTTATCTACATAGAGGCACATACAGGAGTGTCCCCTTCTTCCCACCAAGGTTTGCTGTGCCTGCAGGAGCTGTGACCTTTCCTTTCCTTTCCTTTTGCTCCCACCAGCCTCCGCCGGGTTTATGTGATCAATAAGGAGATCTGTGTCCGCACAGTCTGTGCCCACGAAGAGCTCCTGAGAGGTAGGCAAGCGGCGAGACTACGGCCTCGGCCATTCTGAGGACCGCCAGCTGCTGGAATGGCAGTCACCGGCTGGGTTGGGTTGTGCCAGAGAGGGAAGGTGGGGCAACAGCTGTGCCAGTGACCCACACCCCACAACCCAAGTCTCCACAGAGCACTTCCGCAGAGGAACTGGGAACGGGGGGGTGGGGTGGATTTCTTCCCCACAACGAGTCCTCCCCCCACGGGAAATGGGCTGTGCCATCCCAGAATCCTCCCATGCAGCCCCCGCCTCTCAGGCGCCTTCCTTCTGCCTTCCTCTGCAGCTGACCTGTGTCGTGACAAGTTCTCCAAGTGTGGCGTCATGGCGACCAGCGGGCTGTGCCAGACCGTGGCCATCTCTTGCGCTAGGAGTTGCGGTGGCTGCTAAGCCGGGGCGGTGGACGCTGCAGCACCGGGGGGGGGGGGTTGTGCCACAGATGCCAAAGCCACAGCTCTGTCCATGGCCACCAAAGGAACAGGGGCGGCTCTCGGCCTGCTGCCTTCCTCCTTTGCTTACTGGGGGCACGAGTGGCCACGAGAGAGTCCACCTTGTGCCTGTTTACACACGTTTTATATTACTTGGTTCTTTTCTGGAAACATTGTGTGCTTCTTTTTAAAACAAGCTGCCTGGTCTGCAGCCCTGCCCTGGGCCCTGGGCCCCGGCCCCCCACGCATGCCGTTTTCTCACAGAAGCTGCCACTCTGTGGCCCACGGCCGAGAGCTGCCCACAGCCACTTCACCGGCACATGGCCTCCCCCCCCAACCCCAGGCTACCAGTTTTACTTCCCCCCCACTTGTGAGTCTCCTTTTTGTATGAGTATCTCCTTTTTCCTCCTTTTCTAAAAACGTTTAAACCATTAAAAATTAACCAGGAGTGTCTCCACTTTTCTTATAAAGGCTTTCTGACAGAATCGCCAGGAGGGCTTTTCCATTTCAGTCCTCCTCTCCCCATCGCAGGCATGCTGGAAACCTGGAAGGTTGCGGGGAGGACGAGAAAGACAAAACACAACGGAGAAGCGGCTTTTATTCTGCGCTGGCCCCTGCTTGTGAGGGGAACTGCAGGCAAGCCCAGGTTTAGCCATAACTACAGTACCATCAGTATAAAAATAGCTTTCTACTTTTTCTTGATTGTTATGTTAAAAAAACAAAAGAAATATGTATGTACACACACAGGAGAGGCGTGCATACAATTAGTGTCTACATGTTGCTTTTTAAAAAAACTTGGTCACATTTAACAAGAGGAGAACAGTGCAAGGAAGGACCCAGGCAGGCAGCTAGGGTGTCCCACCTCAGTAGAGGACCACAGGTGCATTGCTAGGGATCGTGAGGGCTGGAATAGGGTGGGGTCCCACTTCACCCCCTGAAGGCTGGGGCGCTGCAGCCCTTCCCATTGCCAGGGGAGAAGTCCCAACTGTTCTGTTGGAAGCTTCCCTCCCTCTTCCCCAAAGGGGAGCAGTCCCTTACGAGGGCCCCAAACTACCAGCTGCCTGTTGCATGAGCCATTTTCTGTCCCAACAAAATGGGTGCCAGGGTAGATTTTGATGGTCACAAAAAGACCCAGCCCTTCTTGGAAGGGTCCGACCTTTTTCTGTGTCTGTTCTTCTGCACGCCACCACACTATTCTGTGCCACTGACTCAAGCTCAAGAATGCAAATCCATGTTGGCCTATGGCCTCCCAGACCCACTGCTGGGAGGTGGGCGCCCGTGGCAGCAGCCTTCGGAGGGACTAGATAGCGGAGGAGGCAGGGAAGCAGCCCTTCCGGCCCTCCTGCTGGAGCTGCTCCTTCAGCGTGGAGATCTGTGGGAAGAGGGAGTGGCACTGAGCCCCTTCAGCGCACGGAAGGAGGTGGTGGCACTTGGCCTAGCTTGGGGGGCAGATGGGCTCGCCTTTGGGCAATGCACTGAGGGGGGAGGAGTGGGTCTGGGGGCTGGGCTCACCTGCTCCTCCAGGCCTTTGACCCGTTGCCGGTGGGCTCGCTCACGGGCGTCCAAGGTGCGCTCTGCCGTGGGCTTGGAGCTGCGCAGACGCTCCTCCTCCCCCTGGCCGTGGAGATCCTGCCGTGGCCGGGAGGGCGCCTCAACCGTGCCCTGGTCGCGCTCCAGCTCCGCCTCCTGCGCCCGGTGAAGCAGGACAGGCATCAGCAGGAGGGAGAAAGTACCCCCCCCCGCCATCCTCTCCTGAGACTCTCCTCCTCAATCAGGAATTTAACAACCCAGCAACTTCTGCTTCCATTTAGCACCATGCAAACCAAGTTCCTAGTCCTTAAGAGCAAGACCCTCTTGCACCACTTCCCTTTCCCTTCTTGGAAGGGATGCTGGGGAGGCGTTACATTGGCAGCAACCCCTCCTAGACACAACTCGCTCAAACCTGGCGTGCAGGTAGCCGTACGGAGCATCCAGAAACCAGCTGCCAACCATGGTTAGTCCTAAGGCCGGGTGAGGAGGTCCCTGCCCAAGAGAGGGTGCAGAGGCCGGACACAGTCCAGCCATGGGGCGCCCCATTTAGGAAGGAGCCCAGTCCAAAAAGCCAAGGGAGGACCAGGGGGCGGGAGGGGGCAGAAGTTACTGTATTTGGGTCTTGGGGGAGGTTGAATCAAGGCTCTTTGTCAGGTGAGGGTGGCTGGGGGTGGGCAAGGACACTCAGTGCTGATTGGTTTTTAACACTGGCACATTTGCCCCTCCAGCTGTGGCTTTCAGGCTAGCAAGTGACCACTGAAACCATTTACAGCTGAAAGGACAACTTTAAAAAGAGTCTCCCTGCCAGAGATGGCTGTTCTGTGGAGCCTCCCATCCTGTGGGAGCCTCTCCTCCACCCACCCCGCCTCTCGAAGGGGCCAGAGCACACCCACCCAGGGGAAGGAAGAAGTCCCACAGGACCCCTGGGAGCCTTCCTCCTAAGTCTGGGGAGCGGGACAAGGCCCAGTGAGCAGGATCCAGCCCCCGGGGACGGAAGGGCAATGGCGGCAACCCAGCCACAGTGGCGGC
This sequence comes from Gambelia wislizenii, assembly GCA_030847615.1. NCBI lineage: Eukaryota > Metazoa > Chordata > Lepidosauria > Squamata > Crotaphytidae > Gambelia > Gambelia wislizenii. The sequence goes on from JAUMIR010000016.1 coordinate 49,125, forward strand.
CTGCTCCCTAGTTGTCTTGCTGCTCCTGTTGCTTCACTCTCCCACCCTCTCTCTGTCTGTCTTCTATGTGGATGGGTGGGTGGGGGGTCCCTGCGGCAGCCAAGCCCACTGCGCCCCTCTCCCTTCCTGTAACTGGTGTCAAGACGGAGGACTACCCCCCTCGCCAGGAAATGGCCACAGCAGCTCAGGGGCGAGTGAGGGAAGCCAAAGCAGCTCCCCTCCCCATGTGTGTGTGTGTGTTGGAGGGGAGAAGGGGGGCTACCTCCAGCACCCGGATCCGCCGCCGCGCCTCCGCCAGCTGCTGCTGCAGGCCCACCAGGGACCGGTCCAGGTGCCCCTTCTCCACCGACAGCCGCACAGAGTCCTCGTGGCTTTTCAGCTTCTCTCGCTCCACCTGCCAGGCCAAAGAGATGCCCGTGGCCACAGAAGCCCCTGCCTCACGCTGCCCGTTTGGGGGGCAGGCCGCTCCGCACACTCAGGCGCTCCCGGATTCTTCGGACAGACTGCTGATGAATTCCCCTGCGCTTCCCTAACAAGATTCACAGGCAGCGGACAGAGGGAGCCCCTCTGCCACCCCCATTTTCATCTCCCCTCTGGTTTGGGTCTTCAGTGGGGAACTCCCCACAAACACCTTCCTGACAGAAAATGCCCACAACCAGGGCCAAGCCTAAAAACTGGGAGGTGCCGCCTGCAGGGCCGTGTAGGGGGGTGACCCAAGGCCCCCCTCCAGAAGCAGGGGAGGGGTGTCGCTCGCAGGGCTGGCCTCCCCAGCCCACCCCTCTGGCACTTGGAGCAGCAGGGCCGCTGACTCCGCAGGCTCTCAGGCAGCTTCGTCCCAAGCCCCCAAAGGGAGCCCACCCCCTTCAAACTGGGCCTGGAGAGAGGGGGGCTCCCTGGGGAATGGGTCTCATTTGGGGGACAGAACCTTCTCGCCTGGGACCACTTCCAACGTCTTGTGGCAATGAGTCCCACAGGACTGCCTCACAAACTGCCCAGCAAGAGGCCAGCCTTTCCTGAGATGCCGCCCTGCCGCATTCAGGCCCGCTTCAGCCGTCAAAGCAGCCGGGCCCCTTCGGTGGGAGCAGAGGGGAGATCCCCACCTTGTCGAGGGTCTTCTTGAGGGCGTCTCTGTCCTTCTCCAGGCGCAGGGAGGCGCGCTCGGCCTCCCGCTTCTCACTCTCCAGCTGGGCCAGCGCCCTCTGAAGGGTCCCCAGGCGTTCCTGGAGGAGGCGCCGGTCCTCGTGCACCCGCTGCAGGCTCCGCAGGGCCGCCCCCTCGCCCTCCTGGCGCTGGCGCAGCAGCTGCAGGGGAGCACAGGCGTGTGAGGAGAGGGGCACCCCACTGGCACGCCCAGAGGGGCCCTCAGGAGCTCTGGAGACGCTCGCCACGGCTCCCGGTGGGGACCCCTCGCCACCTCCCACCCCAGCAGTGCTTTCTGGGTGCTGCTCCTTGGCTCCCCCACCGCGAGGGATCTGGACACAGAATCCCCCGGCACCCCAGCCCCTGCCAGTGGGTGGCCCTGGGATCTATTCGGGCAGAATCGGATTTCCAGCCGGTGGGCTTCGGGCGGAAGGGCTTCCCATCGCCGGCCCTAATGGCAAAGCCGTAGCCAAACACTCAGCGAGGGCCCTGTGGCTCCGTTCGCACACATCCTCCCTCCCCTGTGCCATTCGCACAGTAGGCCACAACGTGCCTGCCGCCCACCTCGGGGTGCAGGACTCCCCTCTCTCTGGGCCACACGATGCTGCACCCTGGGCAGTCCTGGCCTGGCTCTCCCGGTCCCAATCCGGGCCCTCCTCAGCGGGAGAGGCACCGGCTCACCTCCTCGCGCTGCCTCGCCAGCCCCTCCAGCTCCTCCTTCTGCAGCTCCCGCTCAGCCAGTTCCCGCTGCAGGGCCTGCAGGTGGTCCGAGAGCCCCCCGCTCTGCTTCTTGGCTTCCGAGGCAGCCTGGCGGGCCACGTCCAGCCGCTCCTGAAATGGTGGCGGCGCAGGGATCAACAAGCGGAATGCATGCGGCTTGTGAAGGGGGCCGGTGGCAGCAGTGCCCGCGACCGACCGGGGCGCGGAGGGAGGGTGCCCGCAAGGACTCCACAGTACCTGCAGGACCCTCCGGTCATGCTCGCTGGCGGTCAGGGCCTTCTGCAGCTGTAGCACCTTTTCCTGGGCTGCGCTGGCGGCACTGTGGCTCTCCACGAGGGAGGCGTTGAGCCCCTGGACCTTCTCCTTCTGGGAGCCCTCGGCCTCCACGGCCTTCGCAAGCAAGAGGTTGGCACGGTCCAGCGAGAGCTGCAGAGTCCCGGCCTTTGTCTCACTCTCCGACACCTGGCAGGGCGGCCATGGCAGCAGTGAGCACACAGGGATGGGGGGACATTTCCCAGGCTGCCCCCCAGGGAAGGATGGCGCCCAAGGACTCCTGGGCCACCTCAAGGGCCAGAGGCTGCAGCCCTTTCCCCACTCCCTCCCCCATGGCTGAGGGGCCTGCGTGGGGGGGAGAGCCTCGCCTTTGTGCCTGGCTGCTGGTGAGGCTCCCAGTGCGCCACTTGCTTGGACATTGGGGGCGGGAGGCAGAAGGAGCCCCTGTTTGGCCCCATCCAGCTTCTGGGCTCCTCTGCCGTCCACTGAAAGGGGAAAGGGACCAGAGAGCCCCATCCCTCCCTTTCAGCCCCACCACTCCCTCGGCCCTTGCAGATTCTGCCCCCAAATGAGAGCCGAGGCCACGAGGCCTTCTGGGAAGCGGCCTGGGGTGCCAAAGCCTTACCTGTCTCTGCAGGAGGTCCAGGCGGTCGCGCAGTACCTGGACCTCTGTCTCACGGTCGCTCAGCACCAGCTTGGCCCGCTGCAGCTCCCCTTCCAGCGACCGCCTGAGGAGCTCCAGTTTGGTCCCCCGGCTCTCAGAGGCATCCAAAACCTCCTTTAGCCGCCGTTTGTCTGCCTCCAGCCGGGCCTCATTGGCCTTCATCTTGCCGATCTTCTCCTAGATGGGGCAGGGGTGGGAGGCGCAGCCTTTGAGTACCTGCCTCCCGTCTCCCATGGGGTCCCCCTACAGCTGAGAGGAGGAGTGCTCTTTGGGGATTTGGCCTCTCCTGCCAAGGGTGCCAAAGAACTGGGGCCGAACCAGTCCTGGCGCCTTCTCCGGGGGAAGCCAATCCCTTCCTTGCCTGGACTGAAGTCACCCTCTCAGAAAGGAAGAGACAAACTGGGTTGCAGCCATCCGCCCACTTGGGTTGATCATTTCCACCCTACTGTCAGTTGACAACTCAACCGCTCTGCACTCTTCCCCAGCCCGGATCCTGAAACGCCCTCTGCGCATGCTCAAGGGCATCACAAGAACTGGTCCTGTGGCATCACAATACTTCAGAGCAGCCCGAAGAATGCACCACAACATTTCCCAAATATCTGACCACCTCTGCAACGTTCACTAAGAATGTCTCCTCCTCACTCCACACTGGGAACAAAACCATGCGGCAGGAAGGAGGCAGCCGCGAGAGCCCCCGAAGGTCTTCCTGCCCCCCTCGGCTGCCCCTCCTTGTGAGGTGCCCCGGACAGTCCTGCTTCCCGCAGAGGCACCAGCCCCACCCCGCTGCTGCTGAGGGCCCCCTGCCCAGCTCAGGGGGAGCAGCTGGGGTGGGGGGCAGAGCTGTGCCGGGCCCACTGCCTCCCCCCATTCCCAGCCTCCTGCCTCCCCCCTGCTCTCCAGCCCAGCAGACATCACCACTCATGGGGAGAGGAGAGGGGAAGGTGGGGGGGGGAGGAGGAAAAGCCCCCCATCTCTCTCTTCCCCTCAAAGAGGGAGTCGCAAGAGGAGGCCAACTCTCTCATCTCCCTCCCCAGAGCCCACCCGCCTTTGAGAAATGTCTTCCTGAAGCCCATCTCAGGTAGGAATCCCTTATCCCCTTTTGAGAAAGTACTTCTGAATGCCCTTGCTGAGGTTTAGAGATGGCCCCGAGGCAGAGGCGGGCGGGCTGCCACTTCCTCCAGCCTGAGTTGCCCACAAGGCCACTGAACCAAAGGCCACTCAAGACCCCGGCCCCGATTCCACGGCGCTTTCCCAGCAGCCGCTCTGCCCGCCGACACTCACTTGGCTGGCCTTGCGCTCGCTCTCCGCCGCCTGCAGGCCCCGCTCCAGTGACCCCACCTTCTCCGCCAGCGCCTTGCGCTCCCTCTCGCTCTGGCGCAGGCTCTCCTCTTGCAGCGCCAGGGCAGTCTGGACGCCACTCAGCCTCCCCTCGATGCTGCGTCTCCCTGTGGAAGAGGAAGGGGCAGGGCTCAGCCGCCGGGGAGGGAGAGAAACTGCGCGGAGCAGCACAGAAGGGGCCCAGGGAGGGCAGCGCTGGGGCTCGGCAGAGGGTCCGAGCCCAGAAGCCCCCCTGGAGGTGGTGGGGCACCTCTGCCTTTCTCTCCCAGGGTCCCTACTTCTCAGGGGGGCACCTGAAAGGAAATAACACACACACAGAGACACACACTCCAGCGACTGGCAGCCAAAGGGGGCTTTGCCGTCTCCCCGTACTGCCACTCCGTAGGGGACCCTCGATGGGAACCCAGTGGGCAGGGTGCTCCATCCATCGCTGGTCCTCCCCTTCCCCAACGCTCCCTGCCCTCTGGGGATCCAAATAGTCAGCCTTGAGACGGGCTGCCCCAGTGGAAGCAGGGCATGCTGGGAAAGGACCCTTACATCCTTCCCTGAAACCTCAGAGGTTTGGGAGCTGTGCCTAAAATCTGCCCTGTGAAAGAGCTGCAAGAGTGCAGGAGCAGCAGCGCGGGGGTCCGTCTGTGGGAAGACGCGGCCCCCTCCGCCGGCCGGCCACCCACCTTCCTCACACTCAGCCTGCTGCTTCTGCAGCTGCTGCGCCCGGGCGCTGGCCACGTCTCGCTCGGACTCCATCTCGGCCAACTGGCGGTTCAGGGCTCCCAGCTGGGAATGGGCTTCATCCTGGATCCCCAGAGGCGGGAAGGACAGAGGGACAGACAGACAGAAGCCACAAGAGGAAGAGGGTAGTGGTCAGGGTTTGGGTGAGGAGGCTCTTGCGCCATCGGGGGGCGGGGACACCAGGAAACCTCCTCCCCCACGTACCCGCTCCCGCTGCGCCTCCCTCAGCGCCTGCAGAAAGTCCTGGAGGGCGGCACGCACAGCCTCTGGGTCAATGTCGGCCACCAGCTGCTCACTCCGGCTGGGGGAGAGAACGCGCTCCGGCGAGAGGGGCCGGGAGCTGGGGCTGCCAGGCGGCCTCTCTTCCGCCTCCGCTGCCACCGCGTCACCTGGAGCGCAAAGAAAGGAGGTTTACCCCCGGGGCAGCGAGTTGGCAACTGCTGTCCCCCTTCGGGGGGGCACCTACCTTTTGTGGGGGAAAAGAGCCTCCGCGAGGAACCGTTGCCGTGGCCCCCAAGGGCGGGGCTGTGGGTGCGTCCTGTGCGTCCGAGGCCCAGGGTGCGCCGGAGGGCCGAGTGGAGGCTGCCCAGCCGGAGCTCCGCCTGGCGCTTCAGGCCCTCCAGGCGGCCCAGCTCTGCCTCCAGGCCATGCACGCGTCCCTCGGCCCCGCTGAGGCGCAAGCTCAACTCGCCCGCCTCCGCCGCCGCCGCCTCCAGCTTCAGCTCCAGGTTGCGGGCGTTGTCCAGCAGCTTCTTCTCGTTCCCACGGGCCTCCTCCAGGCTGCCCAGCAGCTCCCTCTCCCTCAGGCGGAAGTCGCGCTCCAGGTCCGAGAGCTTGCGCTGCAGGTTTTGGAGCTGGGGGGAGGGGAGCGCTGAAAGGCACGGCGGGCCTCATGGGGCCCCAACCGGGAGGGAACCGCCGGCCCCCCACCCGCCAAAGGGCACTCCTGTTTCCGTCTGCGTTTTCCGCCAGGAGACCTGTGTTCAAACCAGGGGGTCCTTCCAGTCTGGCCCCCACCCACCGACCCCACCCAAGGCTGGAACAGCTGGGGCTGTTGAAAACCTGGCCAAGTGCAGGGGGGGGCAGGCTGAGCAGTGGCAGCCTGGCTCTAAGCCGGCCCCCCAAACGTCCTGGCACTCGGGGACAAGTGTTGCCCCTTTATAAAGGCCCGTGGGGACCTTGATCTGTGGCCAAATCCAGACTGCTGGACCAGAAGGCGGCTGCCCCACTGCAAAGGCCCCCACGGTGTCCGCGGCTGGGGCCTGGCTCCTCCCTGCGGGGCCCTGCCTGCTGTGGGGCTGGCTGGACAACCCCACGTACCCATGGCAGCGGTGGGCCAGAATCCTCTCCCCAGGCGAGACAGACCCTCCTGGGACCCCCTCCCGCTGACTTTCGTGTGGCCTCGGCCGGCGCTGGTGCTCAGGCTGGGCTCAGCACGGTCCCAGGGAGGGCCTGGCGCTCCAGGGAGGATCAGCGGCCCTGCTGGGAAGGGGGGGTTCCACTCGGCAGGGGGGCCACCGAGTCTCCTCCCAGGGAGGAAGGCTTTCCCGGGAGCAGCCCTCTCACCTCCTTCCTGGCCGACTCTCGGCCAGCTTCGCTCTCCACGATCTTCTGCTTGAGGCCGAAGGACTCTCGCCGGCTCTCCCCCTCCCGCTGCTCGTCCAGAGCCACTCGGGCCTGGAGCTCCGCCACTTCCTTGCTCTTCTTGGTGTTCTCGCTGTCCAGCATCTTGACCTGCGTGGACGGAAGACGCAAAGCCTGGCCGGAGGAGCCGCTCTGGGGGGGGGGGCTGGGCCTCACCACGGTGCGGCACCTGCTCCCCCACGCTGGCAGCACCTGCAGGTTTGGGTTCCTTCGGAGGCCTGGAACTCCGGCTTGCCCAGAGGTGACCGCGGCCGGAGCCTTTGAAACAACATACAGCTCCCTCCAAAAAGTATTGCCTGTTTTGTTTCCAACCCCCAGAACAGAAACAGTTTGGGTGGGGGGCGGGGGGCAGGGAAAAGAGAGGGGGCAGCCGGAACCAAAAGGAAGGCAGCGGCACAAGCGAGAGAGCAGCGTGGAAAGAGGAGGAGGAGGCGAGCAGAGCAGAGTGGGGACGCGGGGAGGTGAGTGGAGGCAGGGGGGGCCCTTGTGAGTGGAAGAGGCCAAGAGGCCGCGGCGCAAAGGGCACCGAGGCCCCACAGTCGGCCACCGAGAGAGAGAGAGAGAGAGAGAGAGAGAGAGAGAGAGGCATAGCGGTGCCTGGACCTGAGCAAAGCGAGGTGGAGCAGGCTGGGGAAATCCCACACAACACACAGTTTGGCTCCCAAAAAGGGAGGCAGCACAAGGCCTCCTCTTCCTCCTCCTCCTCTGCCCTTCCTCCCGTCTCCCCCATACCTGTCGCCGCAGCTCCTGCAGTTCCCGGCGGGCTTCCAGGCGTGATCGTTCCACGTCTTGGAGACTGCTGCGCACGTCTGCGGCCTCTTTGCCGGCGGCTGCCCTGGCCTCTTCCAGGATGCTGATCTTCTGCTCCTTTTCCTCATTGGCTCGCTTCAAACTGAAAAGAAGAGGAAGGCTCAGCAGTTGCCCCGGACTCCCCGGTATGTTGCGGTGGCCCCACTTTCTCCATCTCCACGCAGGAGAGCCCTCCCGTGCCTCGCCCCTCCTCCCACCTGATGCGATCGCTCTCGGCCCGCTTCACGGCGACACGCAGCTCTGTGTTGGACCGCTGCAGGGCCTCCTTCTCCCGGCCCTCATCGCTCAGGCTCCTGCGCAGCTCCCCAGCCTCCTTCCGCTGGGCCTCCCGAGCCTCCTGGGCCTCCCGTGTCTTGCGCTGGGCTTCCTGCAGCTCCCGGCGGATGGCGTCACGGGCATCCTCCCCCATGCGCAGCTGCATCTTCAGCTCCTCCACCTGGACAAGAAGGAGCGCAAGACAAGCACCCCACATACACACCCAAAAAGGTCACGGGGGTTCCCTCTGGCAGAGGCCTGCAGCCAACCCTTGGCAAGCGAGTGCCGGCCAGGGCCTGTGAAACTCCGGCCCTCTTCCCCCATGGCCCCTCTGCCACCCTCCCCACTCCCCTCCCCTGCTGCCTTCTGCCGCCCTCCCTCTCCTCTCACACCTCCCCTGGCTCACCCCACGGAGGGAGGCCTCTCGCTGCTTGGTCAGCTCCCTGGCCTGTTCGTGGAGGGCCTTCACCTCCCGCTCATGACCAGCAATGGCTTCTTCAAACTGGGCACGCAAGCTCCGCAGCTCCGAATTCAAGGCATTTATGGTGCTCTGTAGCAGGGCAAGAAAGTCAACCCTCTCTGTGACTCCGGCCGAGACCGTCTGCCTAGAAACACCCCTTCCCAACCACACACCCCCAGCTGCGTGGGCAGAAGAAGAAGAGGAAGCAAAACTGGCCAAGACCCGGAAGGGGCAGAGCGCGTGGCCTCTGCTTTGGCCAAGTTCCACAGGCCCTTAGCCAGGGTGGCCGGTATGCCGCCTGGACCCCAGGCTTCCTCAGAAGCACAGCCTCCATCTTAGAAAAACACAGAGACAGAAAGAGTGCAACTGAGAAGCACACGCAGGAGTCTAGCCCTCATGGATGACAGCCCGTGGGCAACAACTGCCGAACGCTCCGGTGCAGAAAGAGGCCTTCCCAGCACCCACGCAGAGCTCTGTGTCACAGCCTGCATCACGCAGGGTGGAATACGGGAAGAGGACTGGTGTGAGGCCTGGTCCCATCTGCACAAGCTCATCCTGGTTGCCGGCCCAGCCCTGCTGCGAGCGGGGCCTGCAACGCACCACCCTTTTCACCCACCCACCCACCCGCCCGCTGAGGGCACCCACCCACCCGCTCTTGCTCCTGGCGGCTCTGGGCCTCACGCTTCTGCCGCTCCATCTCCATGGTGACGCTGGCCAGGCTCTGCTGGGTGGCCAGCAGCTTCTCCAGGAGGACGGCCTTCTCGGACTCCTTGAGGGACAGCGCCTGCCGGACGGAGGGAGGGAGGGAGGGCGGGGGAGTCAGGGATGCCCGGGCACAGACCTTGTCCACGGGAGGGCTAGTTCCAGGGCTTGGACCAGGGCCTGTGAATCAGGACTAGGCTCCTGGAGCTACCAGCTGGTCAGAGGAAAGGCCAGCAGGCCGGCCATTCCAGGTGGGGCACTGGGGTGCCAGTCCAAAACCCTCCTGGCCTGGGAGTCAGCAGGGGGCAACCTGCCAGACCACGGCTGCCCTCCCTGGCTTGCTTGTGGCAGAGGGAAACCGACAGGTCCTCCAACTGCACCGCCGCCAGCCCTCCTCCCAAGGTGCCTGGCCTGGCCGCCTGAGACCGAGACCCAAAGCTTGGCCCTGAGGACACAGCAGGAACCCCGGCCCAGCCAAGCCCCAGCCACGAGGCCCGTGGGCAGCAGAACCAACCGGCAGAGAGGGAGGAAGAGAGGCGCCGGGCGCCAAAGCCTGGCTCTCCGGCAAGGACGCCCATGGGAACCCAGCCTCCCCTGTGAGGTGCTCAGTGCTGGGACACGGGCTCCCGCTCTCCTGTCCATCCAGTTATTCCATGTCTACGGTGCCTTTCTCCCCCCTGCACAGGATGATGCAAGGCGGCATACACCCCGGGCTCCCACCTGCTGCTTCTCGTTCTCCGCCAAGAGGAGCCCCTCGTCTCGCTGCTGCTGCAGGGCGGCCATCTCCTCACCCAGTTCCTCCTTCTCCGCCTCGTGGCGCCCCTGTAGTTCCTCTCGCTCTTGCGCCAGGCGGCACAGCAGCTCCTCCCGCTCAGCCTCCAGCTCCAGGCGCAGCGCCTCCTGCCGGGGGCCACTGGGTCAGAGAAAGCCTACGGGGCCCCACTGGAAGCTCCCGTGGCTCAAACTAGCCTATAGGTCCCTCCTCTGCCTCCCCCCCACCCCGCAATGCAGTGCCTTCGGGGTCACCCGGGGCCGGGGGCCCCTGCGCTCGGCCTGCACGTACTTTCTCTCTCTGGAGACCATCCAGGTGCTCCTCGTGGGCCGCCTGCGCAGTCCTCAGGGCAGCCTGGGCCTCCTGGCCCACCTGAGCGGCTCTCTGGGCCGCAAGCTCTTTCTCCCGCTCCAGCCGGCCGATCTCAGCCTCCATGTGCTTTCGGACACTGACCAGCTCCACTGGGGGGAGGGGGCAGACAGAGGGATGGATGGACAGGCGTCAGAGAGCAAAGGAAGGGGAGGAGAAGACCTGAAGGGAATGGAGAGGCCAGAGGAGGAGGGCTGCCCCTGCCCAAACCCCACCAGACCCAGAAGAACATTGGGCGGGGGGGGGGGTGTGGCTAGAAAAGTGGGAGAGCTGCCCCACTTTTGTAAGGGTGTCAGTGTCCTTCCCCAGCAGGAAAAAGGGAAGGATTCCCCCCACGTTTGCAGAAGCAGAGGAGAAGGGGCTGAGGCCTCTTCCAGACTGCCACCATTCATCCACTCAGCCGCCCGTCTGCTGTCTCTCACTCTCCCTCCTCAGCAGGAGGGAAGCCAGCCAAGGTGGCTCTGGCCCCAATCCTGCCCTTCCTCCTGGTTGGGAGCCTTCAAGCCTCTTTAGCTGAAAAGGCTCCTTAGAGGGTCTCCCAGCCTCCAAATGAGGAGCAAGACATCACCCAGCCAGCCCACAGCAAGCAGGCAGGCAGGCAACAGGAAAGGCCGCCAGCCCACCCCAGAAGATCCAGCAAGGCCGTGGAGGAGGCGGGCAGCTGGGGAAGTTGCTTCTACAGGGCAGAGGCCCCTCAGGGAGGAAGGGGGCCGGGCTCCAGACGTGTACACACACAGATTGCTGGAACCCCGCCGTTGTGCGTGGACCACAAAGCCTGAACTGACCAAAAGGGACGGGAGGGGTGATCAGGAGGACCCCAAAGAAGACTCCTTCTGCCAGCCCCAAAGCACCTTGCAAGGTTTCCTTGGCCAGAAGCCAGGCCCGGCTGTCAGCTTCCAGCTGCTCCTTCCGGGAGTCCAACTGGGCCAGACGTTGCTGGACTTCAAAGAGGGTTGTCTCTAGAGTGTCTTTTTCAGACCTGGACAGAGAGAGGAAGATCAAACCAATTATTATCTAGTATCTTTCAATGTGATGACATGGCGCTGTTTGATCCTCTTTGCCAGCAATTGCCCCATGGCTGTGCTGCAGGGGAAGGCAGGCAGAGTTTCTATTATAGCCCAGTTTTTGCTAGTAAAATCGAGTCTCCCAGCTGCTGGGAGGGGGCTGCTGCTCCCCCAGAACGCCAGGGTGGCGTGGACTCTGGCGGTCCTTCTGCCATCTCTGGGAAGGCGGGCAGGAAGGGCTCCCCACAGAGGAGGCTAGAGAAAGCCCCTTGACAGGAAAGGCTGCCTGCTAAATCCCCACCGCTCAGGCACAGCAGCAAAGCGGGGAGTGAGACAGCGCGGGTGCCGAGGCCTTTGTGGAGGGAAGGGAGAAGCCGCTGTCCGTGGCCTTGAGCCACGAATGCCGAAAGCGGCACCTGGCAAGCCAGTGTCGGCCACGGGAGGCTTGGCCAGGTTGAGAGGGAGCCTGAGCCAGCAGAGCTCTCCACAGAACGCCCTGATGTCGCCCCCTTCTCCACTCCCCCCCACTGACACTTTTAGGAAAGGAAATGCAACCGCCCCCTCCCCTCCCCACCATCTCCCACAGTGGAGGCCTTTCCCTGCCTACGCCTCTGCCTCCTTCACCACAATCCAACTTTTACAGAAACCTGGTGGGTTTTTGTCTACAATCTGGAATCAAAACCAAGACTTAAGATCAAAGCCTCTTCCTCTCTGCCCGTTTGGACCAAACATCTCAGTGAGGGAGAGGGTGGCATACAAGGGGCTGCAGTGAGAAGGCGGCAGCGGAGCAGGATCCAAGCCCGTCCTGGAGCAGAAACCAAGAGCCAAACACTGCCATGCCCCAGGCTCCCACTACACACACACACACACACACACACACAAACACACACACTCCCGAAATGTGTTTGCAAGCACTGCTGCTGCACCCGGGTTACCCTCCTGAGCCTGGCATTGGTTGGGGAAACTGGCCAGAATCCAGACAGACACCCCACCAGCCCCTAGGCTTCCTAGGGGGACTGGGCCCCCTCTGCCCCACACGCCCACCTGAGGCCGGCCATCTCCTCCGCCAGGCCACGATTTGCCCGCTCCGAGGCTGCCAGCTGCACCATCAGGCTGGCCTTCTCTTTCACCAGCGCCTCCTTCTCCTTGGCCACGCGGAGCACGGACTCACTGTGGCGCTCGAGCTCCCTGCGCACCTGGCCCAGCTCCTCGGTGGCTGCATTTCGCTGGCGGGACACCTACGGGTGGGGGGAGGCCAAGGGATGACTGCCACGCCTCCCTTGCTCTCGTGGCCCCCCTCAGCAGCTCTGGCCCAACGAGGCCCTTGGACCCATAGTGGACCAGGGCTGAACGGGGAGCCTGGGGCCCCGATGCCCAGCCACAAGGAGCCCCCTCCCCGGTGCCCTGGCTTTCCCTCCCACCCCCGCCCTCCTGGGTCCCCTCACCCACCCCACCCTCCACCGTGAAGGACAGGCGCCACCCGCTCTCCAGCCCCCCAGGGAGACCCACCTGCCCCAGCTCCTCCTGGAGCTGCCCCTGCTCCTTCCGCAGCGCCACCAGCTCCCACTCCAGGGCCTCCCGGCTCTGCTCCACGGCCTGCAGGGAGTGGCCCAAGCCGTGACGCTCCGTGGCCAGGTCCAGCTTCTCCTGCTCCAGCCGCACCAGCTCGTCCCGGATGGTGGCCTTCTCCTGCTCCACCGCCTCCTTCTTCCCCAGGAGGGCGGCCTTCTCCTCCTCCAGCTGGGGAAGGCCAGGGAGGCTGCTGGTGAGAGGGAGCCCTTCGCTCCCTCATCCAGCCCAGCCCCTCTTCTTCCTGGGATCTCCCACAGGCAGCACAATCTCCACAGAATGAGATGCTTTGTAAAAATGCCACACAACACCCCTCCCCAAAGTTTCGGGCCAAGCAAAGTCCATGCGAAGCCCCTTCCCTCCCAGGACAGGCGTTACGTGGATGCGAAGCCCTGCAAATGCGCCTCCCTCTCTGAACCAGTCCCCCTGCTTTTGTTCCTTCTGCAATAGAGCCCTCTGGCCATGCGAACAGACACCTCGGGGGGGGGGGGGCTCCTTGGGTGGGGGCTTTTAAGGAGAGGTTGGGTGCCCACCTCACAGAGGTGCTTGAATGGTGGGTTCCTGCACTGGCACCAGGGTCTTAAGGCTGCTGCTCCTGGGCGTCTCCCTTTCCAGCTCCACGATCTTACTGCCCTGGAGCCTCTCAGGAAATGTTTGGAGGTTTTATACAATCCTGAGGGTGAGGAGCTTCCTTTGTAGCTTCCAAGGGGGGCATTGCTCTCTACGCCGCCCCTCCAAATTCCCCAGCTTTTACCTGGATGATGATCCGGTTGAGCTCCGTTTTGTCTTGCACCAGACCCTCGTTGAGGGCGCTCATTTTGGAGAGGGAGTCGCGCATTGAGGCCTCCTCAGTCTTGAGCCGGTTAAGGGCCAGTTCTAGCTCAGCCCGGTTTACCTCTGCCTGGGTAGGCAGGCAATCAAGGTGAGTTGTGGGGTGGGGAGAAAGAGAGAGCAGATGAAGAGGGTCAGGGCAGGCGGCCCCACCGGCGGGCGGCCCCCTTTCTCCGGAAGAGCGACTAGGCCAGCCATCCCTGCCTGCATCTGCACGGGAGGCGTCTTTACGCAGCAGCCTTGCCAAGTGTTCTAACCGAAGAGAGCAGCTCAGGCAAAGACCACCAGGCGCCGAAGAGCCAGAAATGGCACCGTCTCCCCCGTCTGCCCCTCAGGCCCACAAAGGCCAAGGGAAGGATGGGCACCAGCCAGGGACAATCCAACCCACGGTGGCCTATGGCTCTCCTGGGGCCCTGCGACAGCCCCCCTCTTCTGGGAGAGCCAGGGGCAACAGGCCACCTCCAGCCAGAGGCACACCAGCCCTGAAGGTTTGGAGGAGACCCATCAGTGGGCCTTGGGGGTCCCTGGGGGAAACAAGGAGCGCCCCCCCCGAATTCCCCACCGCAAGAGGGAGGCTGCTTGCCTTGGCAAGGGCTTCCGCCACCTCTGCCTTCTCGTTCTCCAAGACCTCCTTCTCCAGGACAGCCTTGCTCAGGGCCTCCTTCACCAGCACCAGCTCCTTCCTGAGGCTGGACTTCTGCCCTTCTAGTTGCTCCATGTGTCTGTGGCTGAGAGTGGAGGGAAGGCCAGGCATTGGTCATTCCAGCCTCAGGCTGACCCCATGGGGCCGGGGGTGGGCCTGCGAGGCAGCTGCTTCTGGGGTGAGGTCAGAAGGCTTTCGCTTCTGAGGGTACAGCCATCTTTATTCCTTCCTCCTTCCTTAACCCCAGGAGAAGCAGAAATGGCTCCAGGATTCAAGGACATCATGGAGTGAGACTCCAGCCTCCAGCCGGGCCCAGACTGCCCTCTTGCCCTCCCCTCCCAGGCCTCTACCGGCCTGGAGGCCGCTGCCCACCAAGGACTGTCTCCCGCCCTGCCCGCTGAGCCTGGGCCCAGGATGGGGGTGCTCCCCCTCGAGACACACAGCCATTCCCTTGTGCCCAGCATTCCCAAACCAGTTGCCCCCCCACCTGCGTTCCATCTCCTTCTGGGCCCGCTCCTGGTCCTTCAGGAGGTCCTCCTTCTCCTCCTCAAGGACCTCACGCTGGCGCCGAAGGTCGCTGTTGGCCACCTGCAGCTGCTCGTTCTCCTGGCGCAGACCTTCCACCGCCTCTTGTGTGGCTTGCAGGTTCTTCTCCAGAGCGGCCTTCTCGCTAACATTTGGAGTGAGAGGATATGAAGCAACCCGAATGTCAGCCAGGGTGAGGGCGCTGCGCCCACTGCGCCACCCACAACAGCCACCATGCTCCACTGCCGGAATATGCACCCCTGAAGTCCCTGTTCTCCTCCCAGGAAAGCACGGGAACACCGGCCTTATAATGCCAAGGCCACCAGGGATCATCTGTCTCCCTGCAAGGCACTCAAGGGGGTGTTGGGAGCCTCACTCCTCTCTGTCCGAGCAACAGTCCTGCAAGGTAGGCTAGGTTGAAGAGGTGAAGAGGAACCAGGCTGAAGCCAGGTAAGGGACAATTCATAAGCTGCTCAGAGAGTCTTTATAGGATACGAATACTCTAAATAAATAAATAAAATAAGCAAGGAGCGTCATGAACATGGGGCCGTTCTGAGCCCAGGCTTCTCAGGGACCCAACGAGCCCCCTGTTGCCACAGGGCTACGCTCTTGCTCTTTCCCTCTTTCTTTAGAAGAAGCCCTCTGGCTCCAAGGAATCCTTCAGTCTAAGGAATCAAAGAGATACTGGGTATCTTTGGGCAATGCCGGATACCTTGGGAGAAGAACCGGAGTGGAGTGCCTACTCTGGCGTAGCTCTAGATTGTCCCCTGAAACAGCAGAGGAATGAGCCAGAGCAGCGGCTCAGACAGCTCCCCCCGGCTGGCCGGTGAGTCCCTGGGGTCTCTCCAAGGCAGGCAGCTGCATCCTGATGCCTGGATGGACTCTCTCTCTGCTGGACAGAGAAGCAGGGCAGCCCCTCCCCGCTCTCGTAGGGCCAACAGCAGCAGAGAAGTGGCTTCCCAGCCCCCCTCCTGCCCTTGTTGGGTTCAAGTCCTGTAGGCCCCTCTTCACCTGCCCAGAAGCTCTGCGGCGGACCGGAACCGGCAGGCGTCCCGCCCGGCCTCCTCCTTGGCCTGGGTCACACTGTCCAGGTCATCCTTCAGCTGCTGGACCTTCTGCTCAAGGGACCGGCGGTCATTGTCGCTGTCTGCCAGCTGCCTCTTCAGGGACGACAGCAGATCCTGGGCAGCCTCATGTTTCCCTCGGAGATCCTGGAGACAAGAAACAGGCGTCGAGATCCGGACAAGATCTTGCCCTACCTTTAAACACACACACAAACAGAATAAAATATAGAGAACTAAAAAAAGAAAACAGGGGTGGAAGGACTCAATGACTCCCTACACAAGAGGATTGGCTGGTGAACTTAAATGATCTTGCAAAAACGGACACATGAACTATTAAGGATGAACATGTGGTAAATGTTAAGAAAGACTGGACTGATGTGACAACTTATATTGTGGGGGAAATCATCTTTATTAGGCTTTGGTAACCAATACATTTTCATAAATAGTAAAAGAATCTAAAAAAAAAGTTAGACTGAATAACAAGTATTATCAATAACTGGAAGAAAGTCACTTAGATGTTACATGTCGTTTTAGATATTATAGATACAGGAGCTGATTTGTGATGTTTATTTTGTGTCCTGCTGTGTTTTGTAGTTATAACTGTTATTTGCATTTAATAAAAATATATTTAAAAAGAGAAGTAAAAACAGGTGTCAGTTTATTCAAATGAGGTAGTGTCAGCCCCCTTGGGAGTCTCAGGTTGCCTTTTTTCCTCCCTCGTTTCTAAAGGCAAGTTTATAAACCTCACGGCTATGAAGCCACATGCAAAGAGACACTGCAGAGGCAGGAGGGAAGGGCTCAACATGACTCCATAAAAGAAAATGAGGTTCCCCCAATTAGAACCCAGCCGGAAGTCCCGTAGGCCCCACTTCCTGCAGGTGGGGACAGGTCGGCATCCTCTCCAGCTCCCACACGGACTGGGCACAGCAAGTCCTATGGCAGGAGGGCAGGCGGGCGGGCGGGGGGGGGCCTTTAGCCTTCCAGGCGGGGAGGGGGCCCATGGAGCCTGAGCCAGCCGCTCCCCTCGGGATAAAGGGGCTCCTACCTCTGAAGGGGATTTGGCTGAGGGGCGAACATGGCCAGAGAGCCTCCTCACCTCCTCTTCTCCCAAAAGGCGCCGTCATATTCCTCCCCTGCTCCGCCGCCGCACCCCCAGACCAGCCCTGCGCCTCCCCTGGAGTCTCCCACCCTCCCCGCTCACCTGAAGCTGCAGCTGCCGCTTGTGCAAGGCCGACTGCACCAGCACCAGCGTGGAGTCTGCTGGGAAGACAGGGGAGAGGCAGCGCCGGGGGGAGGAACTGCGCCGAGGGGAGGAGCGGCGCAGCGGGGAGGGGGTCCGGAGGCTGGAGGATAGTCCCCGCAGGCTGAGGCCAGTAGCGTCGCTGTCGGAGGCGTCAGTGGCCGAGAGGTGGATGGCGCTGTCTGCGTCAGCGATCACAGCCTGTGGGGAGAGGCAAAGGGGGCCATGCTATGGGGCAGAGCAGGGAGGGCGGCCCCCCAGCCCCTGAGGCTGCCCCCTGGAAGCCAGGCCAGGATGGGAGCCCAGTTCCCCCTTCCCTGCCAGCCCCACCTGGGCAAGGTCGCGGAGCGTCTGCTGCAGCGTCTCGGACTCCGTCCGCAGGGCTTCGATCTCCTCCTCGGCTTCAATCGCCGCCTGTTCTTGGGCACGAGAGGCTTCCTGGAAGGAAGTGAGTGGCGTCAGCTGGCCTCTGTAGTCTTCCCCTCTTCCTACTGTCCGAGCTGCCCCTGGGCTCACCCAGACCCCCACGGCCAGCCCCTCACCAAGGCCTCCAGTTTCTGGGTCAGTGTCTCAATGGTCTGGGCCTTCTCCGAGTTCTGGCCTTTCAAGCGCTCCAAACTGGACGTGAGCTCGCCAACTCTGGAGCAAGGGGGAGACAACACAGGAGGAGCGTCACCCCAGGAATGACTGCCTCCAACTCCGCCTGGCCTTCTTGGCCCATCCAGTATGACCAGAGCCGACTGGGAGTGACCCTGCTCCCCTCAGGCAGGGGGAGCCGCTCCCAGAAACACAGCGGCTGGGGGCTGGGCTGGGGGCTTCGCAGCCGCAGAACTCCCAAAGCCCTTCCCTTCCCGTAGGCGCCTCCACCAATACAAGGTTCCCAGGGGTCGTGAGCGGAGGAGCCGCCCTGCCATTCAGGGTCCCAAAAAACAGGGAGGCGGCAGGTCTCCCCCCTCACCTGCCCCTGCCCAGCTTGCCCCACCATGTGCCCACCTGCTGCCCAGCTCGGCCTTCTCTAGGTCGCACCGGACCTGTAGCTGGATCATGTCGCGGACCTTGTCTTTCAGCTGCTCCTCCAGCCGGGCCGTCAGCTGCGCCTGCTTCTCCAGGGCCGCACTGGCGCTGCTCTCCGACAGCCGCAGGTTGCTGCTCAGGTTGAGGCAGGCGGTGTGCGCCATACGGCCCGACCGAGAGAGCTCGTGGCTCAGCTCGGAGAGGTCCCTGCGGCGAAAGAGGGGTGGAGGGAAGCCACCCTTCAGGTGGAAAGCACGCGGTCCGCACAGCCAGCAGCCTCCCTTCCTTCCTCCGTATGCGCTGCCCAGCCACCAGGAAGACCCACCCGGGGGCGAGGGTGGGGGTATTCATTCACGGGCCCTTGGCAGCCGCGGGCATTTCTGCCCTCCCTGGCACCGAGCCTCCTAAGAACCCGGCCATGAGGCAGCAGCAAGGAGGCATGAAAGTGTGCAGGCAATGGCTGGGCCAACACAGGTCCAGTTTGGCCAGGATTTGGGCACTGGGACCCGCTCTGCCTTTTCACAGAATAAGAGAAATCTCACAAAATAGTCATCTACCGTTTATGAAAACTAAAGAGCTAGGCGAATATTTTGAGAAGTGGGTAACACAGACAGTGGGGTGTGCAGGCATTCAACTGGCAGAACTTGGGGTCTCCCCGAGGACCCTGTTGGCACGGCACTGAGAGCCTCTCTCTAGTCCTTGGCAAAACCACAACACCCACGGGCCCCCAGTCACACGAGCAAGCGCATCCGCCTCCAGCCAGCATCAACCGGCCATGGGGACACAGACGTGGGGCAACAACCAAGGCCCGCCCCACCCGCGTGCCAAGCACCAACCTCTCTGTCAGGGTCTTCATTTCACTGAAGTGCCTCCGGAAGCCGACCACTTGCCGCCAGAGGGCGAGCAGGCGGCTGTGCTCGTTGCTAAAGTATGTGTTGAACGACTGGAGAGAGAGAAAGGAACGAGGTTCGAGGTTTGCACACTCACATTCATCCCCGGCTGCACAGACTGGGAAGCCATTCTCACGCCAGTCACCTCCTATTCCCTGGCAAACCACAAGAGGCCGGGGGCAGAGGGATGGAGGGCCCCAGTGGGTCAGAGGGGCCCTGAAAGAGAGGGGCAGCCCCTTGGCACCCCACACCCGCCTCTGTCGAAGCTGCCGCCGGCCTATCTCCTTGGAGGAAATGGGAGGCAGATGAGACGTGGCTCCCCGCCCCACAGGCTTCCTCCTCCCTGCTCTGAAACCACTGCCCACCCCACCGCCGGACGCTGCACGCCCCAGACCTCCTCCTCTCGCCTCCATTCTGCCTCCCGCTGCTCCAGCTCATCCCGGGCTTTTGTCCAGTCCGTTGTCAGCTTCCGGATGTCCTCGCTCAGGGCCTGGTTGGCTGTGTTGGCCTGGTCCAGCTGTTCCCTCAGCATGGCATTGACCTGGGCTAGGCTGGCACTCCTGAGGGACGAGAGGGGTCAGCAGGCGCGGCCAGAGACCACAGGGACCACAGAGACGGAGCAGCAGCAGCAGCACTGACCCTGGGCCCAGCCACGCTCAGGCACTGGGCAGCACAAAGGCCGCTCGCCCCCAGGAGGCCTGCCCAACTCCCACTGCGTGTGCCAGTGCTGGGGACGGGGCAGCCGGAGTCCCAGGGGCTGGCAACTGCCAATGATGAGGACAGCGGTGGGTCAGTGGCTGCGAAAGGGGAGCTGTTCCGAGCGGGGTGGGAGAGAGTGGGGAGGGTTCCAGTAGCTCCCAGTGGCCCCAGAGGTCATGCCCTTTCAAAGGCTCCCCACCCCACTCGCCTTTGCTGCTCTTCTTCCAGCCGGATGAGAGCGTTCTCCAGGTCACTGCTGTGCTCCTCCTCATCATGGCGCAGGCGGGACTCAGTCAGGTCCAGGCGGCTCTGTCGGGGAGGACGAGAAGGGGCTTAAAGACAGACCAGGGCTTCCTCCCACAGCCGGCCCTGGAGGGATGGACGCAGCTTTGCGTCAGGACAGGCAAAGGCACCGTACAGAGCAGAGATCCTCTGAGGGCACGACGCTGGGACCTGGGCTTTCTCTGGCCTCCCCAGACAAAAAACTCAGGGCCTTCAAATACGTCAAGAACAAAAGGGGGTTCCTGAGCATGTGCAGAGGGTTTTCTCTCACACACTCTGTTCTGACATCCGAGGTCCCAGTTACGCAGGTCTAAAGTCTCCCCAAGGGCTGGAGAGGGCAGCAGACCGACTCAGGTGTGTGCTCAACACACAGAGCCCAGACATCCCAGCCACACACCACAAAGTGAGGACCGCTCACCACCAGCTGCTGCTGCTCCAGCTCCGTGGATTTCTCCAGCAGCTGCTGCTCTTGCTCCCCACACTTCTTCTTATACTGGAGAACCTGCGAGGGAGGAAGACAGGGTGGGAGCAGTGGTGGCCACTGCAAAGCAAGAACACAGCCAGCCCCACTCTCTACACCCTGCTCCCCGGCCCCACAGATCTAACTTGCTTTCTGGAAGGGCCACAGACTCTGGAGCCTGGCTGCTGGCAAGGCCTGGGTGCCTGCTCTCCTCGGCTACAAATGCAGCTGGGCAGAGGCCTCCTGCTCATGCCGCACCTATTGGGAGGCAACTCAGCACCAAAAATCAGAACCGCTTTCACTTCCTGGCTCCATCCCTCCACCCCAAAGGGGCCCAACGAACTGTAGTTTGAGAATTCGAGTCCCTCCAGAAGAACTAGAGCCCAGAGAGTCTTAGCGCAGGAACCACAACAATCAGGGAACTGGACTGAAAGAGCTGGCTTCAGTTGTGCAGCTCAGGCCAGGCCACCTGCCAGCACAGCCAGTGAAGTCCCCTCCGACCTTGAGGAAACCCTGCTGGCAGCTCGGCCGCATGGACCATCCCTTGGCCCCGGTCCTCTCCTCTGGGAACCCCCCACAGGGCTGCTATGAAGGCAAAGAGGGTGAAGCACTTTGCAAATTAATGACGTGTGCTTTAAGAAGGGTCCTTGCAAGGGAGTTCCTGGCTCCGGAGGGACGTCTGCTAGCCCACAAACCTTTCTGTTGCCCTCCAAAGGGCTGCAGCCCATCCCTCTCAATGCGGGCAGCTGGACCGAAGAGGTCTCGCCTCCCTCCCCACTCGCTGGCCCTGTGCTGAGTTTGGTCCAGTGGGAAAGCTCCCCTTCCCTCGCAAAGCCACACTGGCCACCCAGAGGGCCAGCACTCTCTTTCTCTGGCCTCTCTGGCACGGCCAGAGGAGCTTGGGCGAAAGCAGGGCCAGGCCGGCGCTCACTTTGGCCTGCAGCTTCTGCACCAGCTGGGCCTGCCGCTGCTGCCCCTCCTGGTAGGCCTGGAGCTTCCGCTTGTAGGCCGCCTGCTCCTCGTCCAGCCGCCGACGCAGCTCGATGTTCTGCTGGGCCAGGCTCTTGTTCTCCAGCGCCTCTCGCTCCCGCTCGCCCGTCTCCAGGTGCAGCGCCTGCTCCAGCTGAGGGGAGACAGACAGGCAGGAAGGGGGTCAAGGCCAGCACCACTGGACCGGACCGGACTGGACCGGACCGTCCTGGCGAAGGGAGGGAAGGAGGGGCCTTTGGGGCGCAGCAGAAGGACAGCAATGGACTCAAACGGCAGGAAAAGAGATTCCACCTAAACATCAGAAAGGACTTCCTGATGGTAAGAGCTGTTTGGCTGTGGAAACCGCTGCTACCCGGGAGTGTGGTGGAGTCTCTTGCTTCTTTGGAGGTTTTTAAACAAAAGCTGGGTGGCCATCTGTCCAGAGGCTTTGATTGTGTGTTTCTGCATGGCAGAAGGGGGTTGAGGGATGGCCCTCGTGGTCTCTTCCAGCTTCCAACTTTCTGATTCTATGATTCTAGCTCCTTCCCATGTGAGTCCTGAGAAAGCCGATTAAAGCAACCAGAGGGAAGACCACCTGCAGAGTCTGAAGGAACATCTCTGGGGCGGTGGGGGAGGCCCAGGGAGATGGGACCCCCCCAAGCCTCAGCCAGCTGGGCTTCCCCGTGTTCCCAAGAGAGAGGGTCTCTTCCCAAAAGAGGCTCAGAGCTTGACCTGAGAAGGCCTTCAAGCCAGCTTCTCACTTCCATCCCCCAAATTAAATGGGTCTCCCTGCAACTCCTTCCCAGATTGGGCCCATAGCTCTTCTTGTGGGTGGAACATTTCCTTAGAGCCCAAAGCAGTTGGCGACCAGCAGGCTGCCTCCTCCCTACCGCCCAAACGATCTATTTAGTGCCGGGGGCGTGGTGGGCACCGTGTGCATTGCTTTGGCCACCCCTTGGGAGGGAGCCTGGAATCCACCCGCAACTGGCAGGTTTCCGATTCTGGGTAGGAAGGCGCTGGAATGCCTTCATTTTCCAGGGTGGAGGAGGGACGCCTTGGACGGAGGGGAGGGGATGGGGCGGGGGGCTTGCGTGACAGCGAAAATACACAAGCGTAGCTTAGGGTGTCTGTCCTCCCAAACGGAAGAGCAACCCGCTTCCCTTTCCAGAAGGCGCTCCAGCAAGAGAAGCAAACCCAGAGGGAGAAAAGCCATGCGCACAGCCGCAAGTCGTGGGGGTCCCTAGCCCACTCTGGCAGACACGGACGGGCACCCAAACACACCCGCCCTCGCTCGTTTTCATAACGAAAGCCTGATACACACTTTCTGAGGCAAGAGCAAGGCTGGCTCACTGGTCCGGCCCTCAGAAAGCGAGACCCTCTGCTAGGGGAAGCTACAGGGGAAACAACGGCGCAGTGCATGGGGGGGGGGGGAAGCAGCCAGGTTGATGAGCCCATCGTCCCCCCCGATGAGACCTACCCAGGACAAGGAGAACAAGACCCATAACTCCCTCTCCCCAACCCCCTTAAATTGTTCCCTCAAGAAATGCTGGGTGGCCCTGAGGGCCCCCTCCCCTGTTGCCCCGGAAACCCCCTCCCACCCCAACCAGAGAGGCTGTGATTGGCGGCTTCCGGGGCCGAGGGCGGGAAAAGGAGCACCTGCTCTTCTGGGGGGAGGGCGCCCCTTCCCCTCAGAGAGAGGCCTTTGGGGGTCCTTAGAGAAGGGTGGGGGGCCTTGGTGGGGAGGGGGTCCCGAAAGGAGGGTGTGGGGGCCCCCCTCCTTCCCTCATGGCCGCTGAGGGGTGGGGTGGGGGTGCCTCTGTCCCCCAAAAAAGAAGAGGAGGAGGAGGAGGTTGTTTTCGAAGCATCGCCCGAAGGAGAAGGGAAGGGGATTAGCTGCGCCATCAGCCAAGGCCTCTGAGGGGGAAAGGCAGGGAAGAAGGGAGCCCGGGGGACACCGACACACACGCCTGCATGGCGGGCAAACCAGCTAGGCTTGTAGAAGTGAGGACCACCAGCGCAGAAGGCAGCCGACAAAGGCCCAGGTGTGCGTGCGTGTGCCTGTTGTGCTGGTCTGGGGGCAAGACTGGGACGGGGGGCTGGAGGACGGAAGAGGGAGAGGCAGGGGGCTGGCAGGGGGGACGGGCAAAGGTGTCTGGATTCTGTGGGGTGGCAGAGAAGGGCTCCCCGCAACCCCCTCCCCGCCCAAGGCCCTCTGGCACCCCAAATCCCTGCGGCCTTCCTGCAGGAAGCTCCTCCTGCCTCCCCCCACAGCCCGTCTGTTTCAGCCCTGAGTCTGCGTGTGTGCAAGAAGTGAGGACTTTAGAGCTGGGAGAGATGCTGCCCCCCCATGCCAAGGCCATGCCCCCCATCTCCCCACTCACCGCCTGGCTTTTTTTCTCTCTGCAGCGGCGGCAGCATCTCCCTGCCCTGCCCTGCGCACCCAGCACCCCACCTGCCCTGCGGCCCCCCAGCGGATGTCCTGCTCCAACTTCCACACCAAAAGACAGCGCAAGGTCAGTGTGCGAGGGGGCGGCTGGACCACACGGCTGGCTGTCTTCCTCTGGGGGGGACCAGGGCCCCTCCACACAAAGCGATGCCCTCCAAGCCTTCGATGACGGGCACCGTGCTCTCTCTTGCCTGCCTCAGAGGGCTCCGAGTTCACACACCTTTCAGCCAGGGCTCAGAGCAAAAGCGCCAGAAAACAAGACGGTGGGCCAAGCGGCCAGGCCCTGCAAGGGGGTCTGGATGAGGGAATGGCAGGCGGGGGGACTGGGGAGTCTTGAGGGGCAGAGCAGCCCCAAAGGGGGGCAGGGAGGGAGGCTCCATGGGGCCTGAAGGGTAAAAGGAAGGGCCAAAAGCGGCAGGGGGGAGGCAGCTGCAGGGGCCAGAGGAGGGAGAGGAGGAGGAGGAAGGAACGCTGCCGGGGGCCAGAATGTCCACAAGCAGGAGAGCCAAGACAAGGCAGTGGGGCGGGGATGATGGGAACTGGACTATCCATGCTGGTTTGAATTAGCCGGCCAATGCTTTGGGGCCACAAGTCTCTAGGGCAATAACAAGTCATGGACAGAACCCAGAAAACGTCCCCCATTCTGTGGTCTTGGCCCCAAGAAAAAATAAGGGCAGGATCCTCCTTGGAGGTCCCCCCCCTTCTGAGGGGAACCCATTAGCCAAAAGGGAGTTTGCCCTCTAGGACATCCAGGCCCCGCACCCCAAATGCGGCAAAAACGCCTCGGCAGCCATCTCTGAATGGCGCCTCCATCCACAGGGAAGGAACTGGCGCTCCTTAGAGCGCTCACAGTCTTCCTCCACACCACCGCCACCCCAAATCCAACAGAAGGGCACCACAGCTAAAGGACTCTGCTGCACCCTCTGGATCCCGCCGCAGCACCAGGCAAGGGGCGCATGGGACGGATCCCCCCTCCCACCAGCCTCCCACCCACCACCGGGCCGTCTCTCCTGGCGCCACTTGCCTGCTCCACTCTCCTCTTGAGGTACAGCCCTCTGGGTTCTCTGGGGGGCTCAGAGGGGAGCAGGCCCGGGGGCACCACCACCTCCTCCTCCTTCTGTGCAGACATCCGGCTTCCTGACCCTTCTCTCCCCACAAGAAGGGACACAAAAGTCCCATGGGCGGGCGGGCGGGTGGGCAGGCAGGACCAGGCGGGCAAGCTAAGCCCCGGCCAAAGGAAGGCTTCTGGCCCATGGTCTGCGCAAAAGCCTCAGAGAGCGAAAGCCCCCCCTTTCCACCCAAAGAGGAGGAAGAGGAGGAGGAGGAGGAGGAGGAGGAGGCGGGGGCAGTCACAAGAGCAGCTGCTCCGTTTGCAGGGGCCCAATCCCTCCCTCCCACTTTCGCTCCTTGCTCCCGTTGCCATTGGCACCCGCTGGAGGCCCGGCGCCTTCTCCCGCCCTCTGCATCCTCCCTCAAAGGAGAGCCGGCAAAGAGCAGCTGCCCTGCTTATGCTCAGGCAGGAGAAACAGCAGAAGGAGGAAGAGAGGAGGGGAGCTCAGCAGTGGGGAAGGGGAGGGGGCACAGGTAGGCACCCAGAAGGCCCCGCGGCCAGCCATCTCCCCTTCTTGACGGGGAAACACGGCTGGAGAAAGTCCCTCGCCCTGCACAAGGCGCGGGAGAAAAGTGGCCTGTGGGGGCAGCCCATGGCATTGAGGAACTCAGGGACCCCTCCCCAGCCCAGCAGGTGGGCAGCAGCCCCCGAACTCCTCTCTTAGGGGAGGGGGGATTCAGGTGGAAGAGAGGCCGCTTTGCTGCTCCCTCTCCTTATACATCAAAGGGACCAACTTTCTGGAAAGCCAGCATCCTCACAACGGCAAAACGGGCAAAAGACCCTGGATTATGTGAGCAAAGTTTACCCTTTCCCCAGGCAACAGCTCCTTGGCAACTTGCAGTCCGCTTAAATCCTCAGCCGGTTGCCATGGCCACCAGAGGACAAGAGATGCCCCCCATTGAGCTTTGCAAGAGGAAAGTTGCTGCCCTCACCCCACCAAGCCCCTCACCTCACACACGCCAGAGCAGAAACCCAGGCAACGTTTCTGCAGGAGAAGAGCCACAACCCCCCACAGTGGAGCCCATAGAAAGAGGGCAAGTCCCAACACATCCCAGTCCCGCTCAGCCAGGCGGACGGGTCCAGGCAGGCCCAGGGCCTTGGGCTGGAGGGAGAGGGAAAATGTACTCCTGATACCGCCCTGCCCTGGCGAAACAGCCAACGAATGCCAGTGCCTCTGCGTCTGGGCAAGAGAGACCGATGGCCCAGCCCACCCACCCCCAACCCACGCTCCTCCATTTGGGAAGGAGCAGGTGCCTTCCTCCCCACTGCAGGAGAGGGCTCATGGCGGAGACTGCGACATCCTTGAGGCAGGTAAGACTCCCCCTTCCGCCTGCAACTTGTCTGGCACAACGGAAACATCCTATGGCTCTTTCGCCACTATGGCTGCCTTGCGGAAAGGCACGCCAGCGGAACACGGAGCAGGGCCCTCCGTCTCCAAATGCGGCCTCCGCCCTCCTCTCTCACATCCTCCTCTGCCAGCTGCTCTGCACCCCTCCTGGCACGAAAGAAATACCTCCCATTTGCACATTTGCACCAGCCTGGGCAGTGACCCAAGGGCCCCAGGAGAGCTGCCCCAACGGCAACGGCAATGGAAGGGGCACCCCCATCCCCACCGCCTCTCTCCTGCCCCACCCCCCACCTACCCTCTCGCTGATGGCGTTGTACTTGATGGCCAACTCGTCGCGTTCAGCCCGGCTCTGGGCCAGCAGGTCTTCCACCCGGGACAGCTCCTGCTGCAGGATGTGGTTCTCCTCCTGGAGGGAGAGCAGGGAGGACATCTCGCCCTGGGGAGTCTCTGTGGGGAGAGGAGGGATCAGAGATGCTAGGCTGGCCGGGAGGACTCAGGGGGCTGAGCCCGTCGCAGCGGGGCAACCTGAACCACGTGAAGCGAGCCACAGGGGACTGGTCCCAGCACACACAGCCCCCCGGGGGGGGGGGGAGGAGGAGGAGGAGGCCGCCACCGCAAAGGAGGGTCTGCCGTCTTCCCCAGCCTGGTCTCAGTCTCACAGGCAGCCCATCCAAAATAAGGGTTCATAACGATCGGGCACCATAATGATTTTTGCAACAAAAATGCCACAGTACCCCCTCCTCCTCCTCCACCATCAGGGAGGCTCCTCTTATGGATCCCCCACATATAAACTCACAAAGAGACACAGTGGACCCAAACCGCCCAGCGTCATGGCTGAGAGAGCGCTGGTGGAAAATGTAGGAGATGTAGATGTACACGTAGCCAAGGCAATTTGGTAAGATGTTCCAACTGCCTGGTGGGAAAGTGTCAGCTATCGAACACTGGCGGCATCTGGTGAGGAACGCGGTGCCACTCATCTCCCAAGCAGGAGAAATTCTGGGGCAGAAGCCATTCTGTGTCTTCCCCCTTTTGTTCTAACAGCATGGAGGCATGACAGGGGTGAGCAGCGTGGAGATTTTTCCACCCTGGGCCAATGTTGTTCCTGTAGAGTTGACACTGGAACTGCTAACGCAACATTAATGCAGAGAACTCACTGCCACAAGATGTGGCTGAGAACTGGAGACGTTCACAGAAGAGGCAAAAGACGCCAGAGGCTCTGCACACAATGGCTAAGTGGAGCCTCCATGCACAGCAGCCGTTTCCACCCTGCTGGTAAGCCAGGAGGCTCCGGTGTGATTTGCCTCCTGAGGGCAGCAGGGTGGCCACCGTGAAGAACAAGATGCTGGTGAATCGGGCCACCCTGTCGGGTTCAACGCTCAACTATGGAAGCCTTATTCCAAGGGCCCTGAAACGCATCTCAGCCTGGCAGAGGGAGAGGGAGGAAGAGCATCACTTCCTGCCCCTCGGCCGCTGTCCATCTGTCCCCAGTTCCTCTTGCTTGGCAGAAGAGCCGCGCATCCCCCGGGCACTGGCAAGGCTGAGGAGCCCGGTGTCCAGCTTGGCATGGCCAAGGCACCTCGTTCTGGCTAAGGGCCGGGGTACGGATCTGGCCAAGAGACGCAAGGGCAGGGAGCCCGGGCTGGCTCTTAACAGCCACATCCAGGCAACAGCCATGAGGAGCCAGGGGAATGGTCCCAGGGCCAGCCCCCCGTCCCCCCTACTCCAGGCAGGCCCCCCAAGACAGGTCTTTCCCCCGTGTACCTTGGCAGTCGCTCCCTGAAAGGTTCTTCGTGATGACCTCTCGGATCCGGGCTGGCAAGCGGGCGGGTGGGCAGCCCTTCCCCTCGGCTGAGACCAGGAGGCTGCTCTCCAGCGTCTGCAAGGCAAGGAGGAGGCACGTCAGCGGCGAAGGCAGGGCCCAGCCCGACTGCAGGCTCCTGGGGGCAGAGCCCCAAAGAAAGCAGATGGGGGCTGGAGAGTGGTGTGAACTGGCTCAGCAAGCAGGCAACCCCGGAGGGCCAAGCCCTCCCACCAGTCTCCAGTCTCCTGGGCACCAGCCACTCTCTGACTCACTGACTCCCTCTGTAAAATGGAGGAAGAGCAAATTGGCCCTGTGGGCCCTGGGAGGCAGCAGCAATTAAAACACATGCACAGAATGTCAAATTAACAAGGAAGAGACTGCAAAGCTCCATGTGTCCAGCTCTAAAACACCAAGTTTTTTCCCTTTGAAGGTGTGCATGTTTTCTTGCCCGCCACACAAAATGGGGAGGGCCCAGAGGCCAGCTAGACCACCCCACCCATTAACTCTCCCCTGCCTCTGAGCCACTCCATACAGCTGGGGCTCCCAGAGCAAAAAGCCGCAAAAGAGGGAGTCAAAATACTGGGCCAGCCCCCCTCTCGAGGAAGGCATGGGGGGCAGCTAGAGATGGTGGAGGAAAAAGCCTTTCCCAGCCCCCCAAAGTGGAATCACAACACATGGAGCAGCGCATGAAGCCTGGAAGGACCCCCGTTGTTGTCAACCCAGTACCTAAACTGAAAAGCCAGTTCCTCCTGCCCCCCTTTCACCCCCACCCCCAAGAGCCAGTGGTCAAGACCAGGCCTGAGGGCCCTCCCTTGAGTTGCCCCAAAGGGCTCCCTCCGGGGTGGGGGTCCATGCCCCCCATGAGCAGAAGCTGCCTCCTCCATCCCCGATGGACCGGGTGCCTCTCCTTTGCCCGGATCAGGCCATGCCTCCCTGTGGGGCGCCTGAGTAAAAGGATAGACCAATATAGCACCCTAATTCCCAGCAATCCAATCAGGGGCGGACGGCCAGCCTGCCCATCTCGTCCTCGGAGGCTTTAAAGGTCAGGGCGGAGGAAGATGGCCTCAGTCTGCCCGAAGGATGTGCCATGGGCGGCTGGAAGGAAGGAAGGAAGGAAGGAAGGAAGGAAGGAAGGAAGGAAGGAAGGGGGTGACCCCAGCCCTCGCTTAAGCACTGCAGCATTGATTTACAACGGACGCCAGGGATCCCCAGGGGTCATCCAGCCAACCCCTTCTTCCTCCCCCCCCCCGTGTGCCTGCCTGTGGCCCTTCTCCTCAAAGGCCCAGGGAGGGGGCTCTGCAGACCCCCTGGCTGTCCCCTGCTGTGGTCAAGGGGAGGCCTCCTGGCTGCCCCCAAAGAGGCCTCCTCAGCAGGCGGTGGTCGCCCCTCCGCACCCGGGGCCCCGCCGCTATTTCAAGGGGGGAACCGGGCAGGCAGTGCCCGCGACGGAGGGTCCCTCCGGGGGTTCCCGCCGAGGCCTCTTCCCGGGGAGTCCCCGCCCGGCCCCTTCCTTCCCTTCCCCGGTGGGCTGCCCGGCCGAGGACCCCGGCCTCCTGGCGAGCACGGCGCCTCCCCTCCCCTCCCGCTCCCCGGCCCCGTCGCTCCCGGGGAGGCCCACGCGTGGAGGGGGCAGCCCCGGCATCTGCCCCACCGCCCACCCGCCCCGCGGACCCCTCCCCGAAATAAGCACTGGGGGCTTTCGGGAGAGACCGGGGGGCGTCCCGGAGCCCCTCCGACCCCCAACCCCCTCCCTCCGACCCGGCGGCCCAACGGAGTCCCCCCCGGCTGACCGACCTGGACCAGGGCCTCCAACCGGAGCTCCGGAGGGCCGCTCATGGGGGGCCGCCCCTTCCCGCCCAGGACCCTCGCCCGGCCCGGGGGCTCCTCCTGCCGCCCGGATCGGATCAGACTCCCGCCGCCGCCGCGGCTTCGCCCGCCCGCCCCGGAGGAGGAGGAGCCGGGAGGGGGCGGGCGGAGGGGCGGAGCGGCTGCTGCCCCCTTCCTGCCGCTCTTCTCCCGGGGGGCTTCCCCGCCCCGGTTGCCGCAGCACCGGGCGACCCCCGTCCTCCCTCCGCGGGGGGCTCAGCTGTTTGGGGCGGGGGGCAAGGCGGGAGGAAACGGGGCGGGGGGGCAGCCTTCCCTGGGGAAGCCCCCCTCCCTCCCTCCCTCCCTCCCTCCCAGAAAGCCAGGGGGTCCCGAGCCAAGTTCCCCCCCCCAGCTTCAAACAAGCCTCCCCTCTTTCCCGCCGAAATTAAAACACCGGTGGATTTGGATTTTAAGGCAGACTTTAATCAGAAACCACTTCAGAAGTACAAAAGCCAAGAGAAAAACCTGGTCCAGTTGCATAATAATAAAGCGCTTTTTAAAAGGGCTTCTTCTCTTCAGCATAAATAACAAGAACGCGTCTGCGCCGTTACTGCCACAGTTCAAGAGAGGAGTCAGGCCCGCCCGCAGCACGAAGAGGAAAAACCCTGGAGCTTTGTTTATTTAAAAAGAAGATTCCGTTTTTAAAGTCACAAAAATAAGGAGTGTGCAGTTTCACACCGGAGACCAGCGGGCAGCCTGAGGGCTGCTGACTGCCCCATGGAAAAGGGGCCCCAGCCAGAGAAAGAAGAAAAGGCACTTTTTTGGGAGGGACCCCCCCCCATCATCCTACCAAGGGGTGCTGCTGCCCCAAAACAAAGGCAGGAGAATGGCACAGGAGGAGGAGAGGTGGCCGGACAGGGCCACTGCAGCAGTGCAATGACCAGAGGTTCCCCAAGGTGGGTGAGCAGATCGTCAAAGAAGGGTGCGCCCCCCCCCGTCTGCCAGCCAAGCACAGGCAGCCATGGCCGTGCACACACACAGCGGCCTGCTGCCCACACTTGCGCACAAGTGGCTGTACAGCACTAGAACATTCATCCCCAAGTCAGAACGGGGCAAATCCATTCAGTGTTTCTCTCTTACACACACTTCCTCAGCCAGGACTCTTAGGCCAGCGAAGTGAGGGGGGAGGCACGAGAGAGAGAAAGACCCCCTTCATTGGAGGGGCGGTTCTGCCTCCAGGCTTAGCGGCTAATCAGCAGCCATTTGAGGGCAGAGCCGCGTTCCTTCTGTAGGGATTCTGAGCACTAGAAACACCCCCCCAAAGGAAGGAGAGCTGTAGCCAAAGCCTCCATGCTCTCTGTTTCCCCACGTAATGCCCAAAGCAAACATCAACCATGGACGAGGACCCCTGGGGGCCTCCCACCGGCAAAGGCAGCCTTCCTCCGCCGGCCTCTTTGGTCCAAACCAAGAAAACAAGGAGAAGGAGCCCTGCGTGGCCTTTGAGGGGAGAGAAACGCAGGGCTGCAGCTTCGCTCAGAACTGGACCCAGTTCGAGTCTTGCGGCGCCTGGCTTGAGAGAGACCTAGACGGAGAGAGAGACAGAGAGAGAGATGTGGGGTGGGGTTCAGCTGGCTCACGCGGATTCCTCCAAGGCAGGCTGGCCAGGTTGCAAACTGCAAAAGCCTGCAGCCCAGTTATGACCACCTCAAGAGCGCTGTCCATCCCCTCGAGAGGCCAAAAGAAGGGCAAGGAGGGCTGGGGGGCAGAACAAGGAAAGCAACTGGGGGTGGGAAAACTCCTTACCCAGAAGCTCTGGCAAAGTCTCCCCAGATGTCAACAGCGGCTTCTGCTGTGGAGCTTTGAGGCTGTGGCGGCCAAGGGACCGAGGCATCTGCTGACAAACGAGGAGGGTTGGGACGCATTGGCCACCTGGGAGCCCTCCCAAAAAAGCCACCTGCCCTCAGCCTCTGCCAGGGGACAGGC
Source organism: Gambelia wislizenii (assembly GCA_030847615.1). Taxonomy (NCBI): domain Eukaryota; kingdom Metazoa; phylum Chordata; class Lepidosauria; order Squamata; family Crotaphytidae; genus Gambelia; species Gambelia wislizenii. The sequence goes on from JAUMIR010000016.1 coordinate 80,689, forward strand.
CAGGCCAGGAAGGCAGGCCAACAGGGGTCCCAGCAACCGCACACCACTCCCTGGTGGCAGCTGCCAGACATCATTCCCACGACAGTTCAATCGGAGGCCCCCTTCCTCAGGGGGAGGCCCGCATGGCTTCCTGCCCACCCACCTGCCTGCTCCCAACACCCACCTGCTTGAGAGGCCTCCACTGGAGGTAGCACTGTGGGGTGGGACAGAAGCTGCTCCCCAGGTGGCGGAGGGGCGAGGAGGGGGGCTGCCTTGCCTCCTGGAGGGGGTGGGAGGAGACTGGGGGGGCCCAGCCCCCCTGTGCGCATCCTGTTCGCGGCAGAACCTTCCTTTTTCTTAACGTTCTGGAGGGGAACAAAAATAGTAACAAAAAGTTATTCAGAGGCGCAGCTAGCTAGGGACATGCATGACAGGGGCGCAGTGCTGGGCTTGGTGAAAAGGACCCCTGGCTGTGGGTGAGGGAGATGAACTGGGAGCTCTCCAAGCCAGGCAGGGCCAGGAAGCCGCCACCATAGCCTCTGCCTCATGCAGCAGCCTCCTCTGATCATTTTGCTCCAGCTTGCAAACTGTGAGAAAGCAACCACAGAGTTCTTGGCGCCCTCCCTCTGCGGGCTAACCGGAACGACTCACATTCCCCCACACGTAGAGAGTGTTCTTCCTCCCCACTCCACCCTTTTGTAGCACCAGCTCTCTTTCGGAGGCCATGTCCCCTGAGCCAGAGACAAAACCTGCCTGCCTGGCGCCAGGGCATAGCCTCCTGCAGAGCAGAGGAGCAGCTGCTCCACTGGAGGCAAGGCACTGGGTAGAGCAGGGGAAATGGCCTTGAACCCTAGAGGAGGGGAGGCGGGCTTTGCTTCTGCTTCTTTCCCCAAGTTCTACTGGGGTACCCGACAATCTGGCTAGGGCCTCCTGTTACAGCCACCCAGCCTGACCTGCTTCTCGAGCCACTGGGCACCAACCCCTCTGCAGCCACCTTTCCGGCAGCAGCCAGCTCAGCCCTGGACTCCACTTCCTGGCGCGGGGAAGCCACTCACCGCAATGTTGAGCTTGATGGTTTGGCCTTCTTTGAAGCCCAAGTCCAGCTTGGGCCCCTGATCTGGATTCTGGGCCTCTCTGGCCAGCTCACTCTGCTGCTTGACCCACCTGTAAGGAGAGCATGGAGGGAGAAGGGCAACAAGCAAGTCACACGAGCAGCAAAAACTCCCACCATACTGGAGCAAAGAGGCCTCCTCCCCTTGGCAACAAGAAGCAAAGGAGGAAGAGGAGCAAGACAAACACTCACTTGAAGTGGTCCTGCAAGGCCACGTTGAAGTCAAAGGCATCCCCTCGGTCCACAAAGCCCACTCCAATAAAGGCCCGGCGCCCTGCAAGACAAGCCAGGCTCAGGCAGGTCATGCTCTGACTGGAGGAGGGAGATCACAGAAGCATCACGGCTCACTGCGCAGTGGAGTGTGACCCCCCCCCGGCTGCAGAGAGGAGGGACACAGTGGCCCTTTAGCCCACCCTCCCGACTTCCTCCCAGTCCTGCTCAGGAGGGATGAGCATCACCACCAAGAGTGAAAAAACACACAGCAGGACCACAAGAGGGAAGCCAAGATGGCCCTAGAGTGGTGGGACAGAGCCTGGCAAAGAGAGCATCAGGAAGGCTACGGCCCCACGGCCCCAAGACTACCGTGCCACTGGCTCCCTGATGCCACCCCCCAGCCCCAGGGGCTGAAAGAGCTCTGTACTCAGCTGTTACTTTGTGATGCCAAAGCCATGCCAAGACCCAGCATGTGCGACGGGGGGTGGGGGGCTGATGGTCGAGAGGGGAAGGGCTGTGGTTTTGTAGAGTGTGGGACTGGCTCAGTCCTGGCCAAGCACAAGTGTGCCCCCCCCACTGCAGCCCCCCACCTCTAAGAGAAAGTCTGAACCTCTGCACCCCTACCGTTCCCATCCTCGATCCGGATGACAAAGTATCGGCTGGAATCAGTCACGCCCTCGACAGCAATGCTGGGGAACTGGTCCACAGGCGCCTGGGCAAAGAGCTCTCCTGTGGGGCGGGGTGGGGTGGGAGAAATAGCTGGTCAGCTCCCCACAGCATGGCTCTTCTCACGATGGCCAGGGCCGACTCCGTGGCTTCCCTTTGCACATTCCCACGGAGACGGGGTTGTATTTGAGGAACAGAGGCAACAACCCCTCGCAACCCCCAACAGCCCCGTCCAGAGCCAGAAATAGTCCCATGGGGAGTCTCTGTGTTGGGGGCGGGGGTCACAGTGCGTGTGTTTTCTGTAACTCCAGGGCCTCCCTCACTTTCAGGAAACCCACCTTCCTCAGGGAAGAGCCCAACGGCCTCCTCGGCCCCCACCCCAATACATATATTAAAAACAGGAGAGAGAAACGCCCAGCCTTGCCCACCGCCTGCCCCACTTGTCCCCCTCCGCCCCAGCCCCCCCGGCTCGGACCCAAACGCTGCACCCCCACCCCTCGCCCTCCGCCGGGCTCTGCCACCCGCCCTTGCGCCCTTGCCTGAGTGCTTGTCCTCCAGCTTGATGTAGGCCACGCTGCCCTTGGCCGTGATGCGCATCCGCCCGCTCCACGCCGGCTGGTCCAGCCGCCACTCGGCCGCCCTGGACGGGAGGGGGGGGGAGAAAGGCCAAAGGCCAGGGTGAGGCGCCCGCCCCTTCCTCGCCAGACCCCCGGCAATGCCCGCCGCCGCCGCCGCCGCCACGGCCTCCGCCGCTCGTGAGAAACGGGCCTCGACTGCCGCCGGCGGGTCCACGGCCTCCCCTCCTCTGCCCCGGGGAAGCATCATCCGCATCATCCGCGGAAGGGGGGCCGCCGGGAGCTCCCGAGAAAGACCCGCCGGCCGGCCCTCTGCACGTGCCCAGGGGCGCCCTCGCCTTGCTCACCGGTAGCCCCGGTTGGAGGCGCGCGGGGGGACGCGGTAGACGTGCACTTCCGGCTTGACGCACAGCACCGACTCGTACTCCGCCTCCGCCATTTCGGCCGCCGCCGAGAACCCGGAAATACGGGTCCTTCAGCCTCCCTCATGGCTGCGCATGCGCGGGCCTTAGCCTCTCTTTCGGGACGGCGGCCACTTCCGGGAGGGATCTGGCGCCGGGGCCCCTCTAGCACTCCCTCTCTATGGCGCCCGGTCTACGGTCTTTCTTGGCCGGGCGCCGCGAGGGAACCGGAAGTGTCCCCATGGCGACGCCGAAGCCTCTGCTCCGTCAGACCCCCCCCAGCAGCGAGGGAGGGAGGCGCCCCGCGAGAAGCGCCGCCATCCTCAGGAAACGCCAAAGTTTGTCGACAGCAGAGCGCGCCCTCCCCCGGCAACCGCGCGATGAAAGCGCGCTCGGATTAGTGTCTGCCTGCGGGGGGGTGGAGGGGCCCCGCAGCCCCCCCCCCAGGAGTGAGGGAGGCAGACTGCCGCCAGCCATGGAGGAGCCGCGCCGCCACCCAGCAGAGAAGGGGGCCCCGAGGGGGAGATCTCCGCCCCTCCTTTGGGGTGAGCAAGTGGGCCCCCCAGCGCAGCCGGGCCCCCCAGGAGCTCCTCTTGGCGGCTGCTGGCTCCCCCAAGATGGCGGGGCCGCTGGGAGCATCAGCTGCTTGCAAGTTCCTTGGGGCAGGGGACAGACAGAGGGATCACGAGGCCACGTTTCTTAATTATTTAATGTACTGGTTATAAAATGTTTGCCCATACACAGGCGCTTTTGAGAGCTTGCTATGTAGAAACGCACCCTAAAGTGGCTGAAGCAAAGGAGACTCTGGCTGGTCAGCAGCCATTTCCGAGCTCTGTCCGTTCCCAAAGCTGGGAAGGTGGTGGAAAGGGCCCAGCTTCCCTGGCTGCAGGCTGGCAGCAGCCCCACATGGAGCACAAGGGGGAAAGGGGCGGCAGAGCAGCCCCCCCCCAGCTGTCATGGGCCAGGGGCCTTCTGTCCCCCGAGGTTACCAAGGGAAGCCAGGAAGAGGCAACCCCAGCACTTCCTGGCCTAAGCAAAACGCCACGTTCTTGCTCCCAATCTCCTCTTTTCTTCTGTTTCTGAGGAGCGGCTGCACTTATTCTCGCCCACCCAAAACCAGCCCCAGCTCAACCCAGAGCCATGGCACAGAAGTCACCCCAGGGAAAGTCCTGCAGGTATGGCTCCCCCCCACCGCCAGCCCATGCCTTGGTGGCTCAGTGGGAGGGGACGGTTCAACTCAACAGAGCAACAGCCTGCCAGTTTTCACTTTTTGTACACAGGTAGTTTTATTATTATTGTTGTTATTACTATGACTCCTTTGACCAATTATTCGGTTTGCAGTATTTTTGTACATGTCTTGGGTTGACGTACAAAGAGGCACCCTCCCCTCCCCCCCCACCCCCCAAGAGGCAAAGGTTCCACTTCTGATCCAGCACAAGAGGAGACGTCTCAGTGTGTCAAACACTCGACCAAGCAAGCCAAAGTGGTCTCCCATCCCCAAACGGGTTGTCCTCTGAAACCAGACAGTAGAACATAAAGGCAGACTCTGGAAACACAGTGAAGCAAGGTAGCCCACAGCAGTCACTTGCAGGTGGTGGTGTGAGCGGGTGGGGGGAGGCCCAGAGTCAGCCCCCCCCAATATGGCTGCTAGAGAGGGCAGGGAGGCCTAGCTGCTCCCAGCCCCAGGGCCCCAACGACACAGCAGACCTTTGCAATTGGCAGGGACCCCGCCACAGAAACACCCCCCTGTATTCTGGCCTTTGACTGGGGGGTGGGCCTGGGTACCCCTACTTCCTTTTCCTGCCGTCTCCTGGGTGGGGCGGGCCTGGAAATGGCTGCTCCCCTCTCCCACCCTGGGCAACCCATCACAAAACCTCCTGACTACCCTGGGGACTCTCCTAAGCTGCGGGGAGAGGAGGGTGAGGAGTCCATTCCCCCACAGCTCTGCCCACTCTTCCTTCCTCCCCCTTTACAGCTTGCTGCCAGCATTCCTACAAGGAATGGGAGGACCCAAAGCATGCTGGGCCAAACTTTGGCAAACCCAAGGGCTCACAGCTCACTTGCCTGGCCCTATCTATCTTTCTGGCCAGCATGGGCATCACTCGGCCACAAGGCAACTTCCCTTGCAGCCTCACCAGACTGCCCCCAGCATAGCACCAGCCCAACCTCCTCTTAGCTCTCACCAGCCTCCCTTGGCCCAAAAGCAGCAGCACACGCGGGCCAAGGAGAGCCAGGATGGCCTTCCCTCTGCCCAAGAAAGCCCTGGGGGCACCACAGCCCCTTCCCCTCCTGCACGCCAAGGGCCTAGCCACAGCTCAGCACACAGTGGCAGAAGCCCTGGGCCTCTTCCCAGAGGAGTCAGAGGGACCTGCAGAGAAGGGGGACCCCAAGACCCTCCCTCTCACCAACACAGAGGCTGCAGAGAAGGGGATGAGCCCACCCCAGGCGCCCAGCTCCCCTCTGCCACTCAAACAGCCACTCCGCAGGTGGCTTGCCCTAAACAGCTAACACACATCCCTCCTTACAGGCCCATCCACCTCCCCCAAGCAAACTGGCAAATAGAGGTGTCCCCCGCCAAGCCACTCGCTCCAAGGGAGGGACAGCCAACCTCCCGGCTCCTGCGTCCAGACCCCCAGCTCAGCACCACCGAAGGAAGGAGTCGTCCCCGGCACAGCGGTCATTATTGCTGCGGCTATTGGCCCAGGCAGGCCAGCAGGAGGAGACGGCAGCAGAGCAAAGCGAGGCTCACAGTGCGCAGGGCTGAAGGGCACAGTGGGCAGGGCAAAGGGGGACACAGAGCAAGTCCTCTGGGGGGAAAGAGCCCCCCCGCTCAGGTCCATCTGTCCTCTGCTGCAGTACCACCCGGGCCAGCGGAGGGGGTGGATGAGGTGGAGCAGCCGGCCTTCCTGCCCAGCGGTAGAGCAGCCATGCCTATCTGCGCTGCCGGAAGCCCTGTGAACCATCTGGGCCCAGTGGCTGCCGGATCACGTTGCTGGCCGGCCGGGCCTCATCAGGCTGGGAGATCCTGGTGGGCCTGGGGGAGAGGGGAGAAATTGAGGGGCACAGAGCAGGAAGAGGCCACCCTGCTATGGGGGGGGGGGGGCTCCACACCCCCTTCCCACCCTACCTCAGGGGTCAGGAAGAGGCAGAGGCACCCCCCTCCCCACAGCCACAGGGGAGAGGGACATTCAGGCTGCAGGTGCCCCCCCGCCTCTCCTCACCCAGGACAGCCCTGTCTCTTCCCCTGCCTGCCTGGTAGGCCAGCCGCTTCCAGGGCCTCTCTCTCATGTCTGCAAAGCAGCTGGGGGAGCCATGGTGAGGGTCCCTCCTCTCCTCACCTGTCCAGGATGGGTTTGTCCTGCCCCTCTTCCTCCTCCTCAGGACTGGCGCTGCCCAAGATCCGCTTCCGGGCCTCCGCGTACTCAGCCTCCCGCTGGGCCAGCGACTTGACTGGGAAGGCAGGACGTGTGGCGGAGTTCGGGTTCCCGAGGACCCCGTTGCTGGTGGGCCGCTTCAGGATCCGGATCTGGGGTGGGGGCCCCGCAGGAAGGCTGTCGTCTTGGATCACAATCGGCACCTTTGGGGGAGACTTGGACTTCCGGCTGTGTGGGGAGGGGGAGAAAAGTTACATCTCCTGCTGCCCCACCCCTCAGGGGCTCCCTGAGAGTTAGGAAACAAAAATCTTGTCAGGGAGGGGGAGAAGTGAATATGGGCCTAGCTAAGCACAATTTTAAAGCTGAACAAAGGTAGAATCCCCCCCTCCGCCGCCGCTCAAAGATCTCCTGTTCTGTTTCCCTGCGACAGAAGAGACAAGCAACTGTATGGGGGGCTGATCGGGAGGGGACCCTGAAGCCCCCCTGTGTGCTCATCTCTGGTCCTGCTACCTCAACACCTCCTGCAAGGGAAGGGACCCGGTGGGGGCCCTTTGGGTCAGAAACACCAAGACCTCACCCCCCCCCCACCTGGGTCCTTCCCAACTCCTTGGCAGACCCAGTCCCCCTTGCTTACGCCCAGCCCCACTGCCAGAAACCCCAGAAGAGCTGTGGGGCCAGCACCAACCAGCTGAACAACCCCCCCACACACACAAACACACAGCTACTGCAAATACTCTGGTTGCTCTTCCCAGTCCGTCAGCCTGGCTGAGAGCCCCAGCAGGCGGGATGATAGAAGAGAGGAGGCCCAAGTCTACCAGCCCAAAGCTCTATCCACCACGAGCCCAGGTGGGCACTCCCCACCCCCACCCCTGAGGCAGAGCAGCCCCCAACACCTCCAAGGAAGAAGGCACTGCTGAGGCCATCCAAGCCTCCCTTCTGCTAGTCCTTCTTCAGGCAGCGGTTTGTGTTTGAGGAACTCTCTCCCCACTGCCAGGCCCACAAGGAGAGGGTCAGACAGGCCAACCGGCTTACCTCTCCTTCTGGCTGATTTTCAACTTCTTTTCCAGCCTCCTGTCTATTTCCTGCAAGGTAAGAGGAGCAGCTCGAATTCCGTTGAGGGCGTGAAGCAGCGCCCTTTAGCCCCCCAGCCTGAGATGCTGCAGGAAGCTCCCTCTCCTCAGAAAAGGCCCCCACCCCACCCCACCCCAGAGAGCTGGCAAGGAAGCCCATGTAAGACCAAGGCAGCTCATATTCATGGGCCCCTTTGGGCCCCCAAAGCATCAACCGTGAGAACAAGTGAAGCCAGGAAGCCCAGGAGAGGGGTGCAATCCACTTTCCAGGAGGAGGAGCAGCCGGCAAGCAAGAGAGCCCAGTCCGGCCCACACCTCCTCCATGGACTCTGCCTGCCAAGCCAAGGCCTGGGTCAAGAGTGGGTTAAAATTAGGGTCTCACCTCCAGAGACAGCAGCTCTGGGGTCCCTCACTCCCGCACCAAGGCTGTTGGGGTCATGGGGCAAAAGAAACCCTGCAGCCCCTCCGCAAATGCCCCTGGCCTGTGACCTGGGCGCCAGCCTCCCCCCCACCTGCTCGCCATGCCTGTGTCTCTGAGCGCCAGACACCCATCCTCCTCCTACCAATGGCCAGACTGGTCGTCTCTCTCCTTCTCTGGAGTCCCCACAGCCAGAACACACACCCCACAACACACACACAGATGTGCCAGAGGAAAGGCAGGATTCCCAGGGAGAGAGGAGCTGGGCCCCCAGGCCGGCCAAAGGGCAAAGGCTCAAAAATTAACCCAGTGGCAGACTTTGGACAAGGAGGGACAGGGGAGGGCCCCCACTCCTCTGGCAAAAAGAAGCCCTGGAAACTGCCCTGAGAGCTGGCTAGGGACAGGCACAGCCCCAAAAACCCCTCGGGACAAACAGGCAGCCCTGGGGCTGGCTCAGAACTGGGATGGGGGGCACACATGCAAGAGAGAGAGAGAGGGCTCAACATCTAACACGGGCACCCCTCTTTGCCTCCCAGCCCACGGGATGCCTCCACGGAGTGCCCACAAGCCCAGCGGGGAGGCCTCAGACACGACCCCAGCAACTGCAATCCAGAGATAGACTGCTTCTGTGCCTGGAGGCTCCACATCACCTTCAAGGTTGGCACTGATCAAAAACCACCAGCTCTTCTCCCAGGAACCCTCCAATCCCCTTTTAAAGCCAGTGCCTGGGAGAAAACAAGCCCTGAAATCCCCAACCGAAATCACTCCTGCTTGGAGGCAAGAGCAGGATTCAGACCAGCAACTGGGGTCCCAAAGAGGCCACCCAAACGTGCCACATTGGGGGATGACACACAGAGAGAGGCAAGCCCTGAAAGCCCCCACTCCAAATCACTCCTGCTTGGAGGGAAGAGCAGGATTCAGACCAGCAACCAGGGCTCCAAAGAGGCCACCCAAACGTGCCACATTGGGGGTCGACACACAGAGAGAGGCTCCTAAGTAATCCTGAAAATAACTGCATCCCCCAGCCCATAACAGACACAAGAACCATTGCCTGTGCAGCTCCTATGGGTGTCCCCCAACCGCGTGCTTTCTCTCTGGGCCTCCATGTCCACCCACTCCCCGCCTCCCTGGTACACAGAGCCAGCCGTCCAGAGGGGCGCCCCCTCTCAGTGGGGGAGGCCGTAGCCCACTGGCCGGCCAGCGAGAGGCCCTCCGGCCCAGCCAGGCACAGGGCAGCCTCCCCGCCGACCTCTGGGGAGGAGGGGGAGAAGCCACTTACTCTGAGCCCCCCTTGCCTAGACCCCCCCGCAGCCCGCCTGGGAGAGCGGAGGAGAGGGGGCGGCCACGGGGGTCTGCCAGGAGACCCAGAGGGGGCAAGAGGGGCGCCACCCCCTCCCTGGCACCCGTGGGGCCTCTTCTCTCGTCCGCCGCGCAGGGGGCGCGAGGCGAGGGAAGCAGCTCCTGCCGAGGGGCTTCTGGGCCCAGCCAGGGGTCTCTCCCTCCACGAGCCCCCTCCCCAGGGAGGAGGCCCACCAGGAGCCGGGAGACCCGGTTTGGGGGAGGGGGAAGCTCCAGCAGCCTCAGGACCCCCCCCCCCACGGAGAGAGAGAGAGAGAGAAAGAGAGAGAAAGGGCCCTCCCGAGACCCCCTCCGCGGCCACGCCCCGCGCCTCTGCCGGGGATGATGGGAGCGGAGGTCGGAGGAGGGCCGGGGAGCACGGGCCCCCACCCGGCCTCGCCCCGCCCCGCCTTCCGTCCTCACCTGCGGGCTCCCAGGGGGGCGGCCTCCTCCTCCGCCTCCTCCTCGGCGGGCCCGGGTCTGGCCCGGCACGTGCGCCCGGGGGGAGCCCCGGCAGAGAGGCCGCCCGGCGGGCAGGAAGGGCGCTCCGGAGAGCTCCATCCCGCACGGAGGCGCCTTCTCCCCCGGGGAAGGGAGGCCCGCTCGGCTGGCCGTGGGGATCCCGTGGGGGGAGCTGCAGTCCAGCCGGGCCGGAGGGCTCCCGGGGGAGATGGGGTCCGCGGCCCCGCTTCCCTCCCTCCGCGTGGGACCGGGCCCTCCTCCGCCGCCGCCGCCCTCCCGGGGAGCACGTGGTCCGGCGGGCGGCAGGTGGGCGGGAGGGGCGCGGCCCCTTTAAGAGGCCTAGCAGGAGCGGCCGCAGCCTCCGCGCCCCGAGGCGCCTCACCGCCGCCCGGGCGAAGGCAGGCAGGCCCGGCCCGGCCCCCTCCGCCCCCGCGGGCCCCTCCGCCGCGCCTCCGGGCTCACCCCGCTGTCGGCCGCCTCCTCCCAGCTCTCGGCGACCTCCTCATCTTCCATGGTAATTCCCCTCCTCCTTCTCCACCGCCGCCGCCAGCCCGCTCAAGGCGCATGCGCGCGAGGGCCCCCCCAACATTGGCGGCGGCGACGGCCGCCGGGCGCAGCCGCTGCTCTTCGTTGGCCCTCCCTCGCTCCGGGCGGGCGCATGCGCGTCTCCTCCCAGCCGTCTTCCCGGGCTCCTTGAAGGGCATGCGCATTCCTCGCCTTCATGCGGCCTTTCCCGACGTCGGCGCATGCGCAAGCGGAGAGGCTTTCTTCCCAAACGCCATGGCACGCCGTCCATCCATGTATGGAAATACCCTCGCGGGTAAGACGCATGCGCGTTGGCGACCGTAGGAACACCAGTTTGCGCGTGCGCACCGAAGTTCCTCGCTCTCCAAGCCCCGACGCATGTGGCCGTGGCGCATGCGTGCTGGACCAACCGGCACGCGCAGAGGGAACACTGTGTTCGCTGTGAAAGTCCGAAACGGTCCCGCTCGAAGCGATGGTCGTGCGGACGGGCAGTGAGAAGTAGCTGCAGCAGCACCCGGGATGTGGGGAAGGAGCTCTCCCGGTGCCGTGGGAGCCTTTGCAAGGTCGCCACCCCGCCAGCGTCGGATGGACAGGAGCCCCTCGGCAGCGCCTAGACCAGGGAAGGGGTGCAAAAGTTTTGGGCCCATTTGGTTGTCCCCACTGCACAAAAATGCAGGCCTGACACGAAGATCTCCACAGACCCTCCTGCTCTAACAACAACCACAACAACGTTCATTTCTTATAGGCCTCTCCCTATGGATCCAGGCGGGGAACAACAAATTAACATACAAATACAATGTTGGTTACAAACAGCTATCAGTTTGAAAAAGGAACCCATGGCATTTTAAAACAATCAATACAGTATTTAAAATTCACCAAGCAAATGTACCACCAAATCATGTCCCGCAAACGGAACCTTAAACATCACAGGTCCCATCTGTCAGCGTATCACCGTGGTGGGAAAACGTGGATCTAGACAAGTTGGAGAACCTTCTCCATACTGAGCGCATTTCGGGAACCCGTTGCCTAGAGAGGTGCTGCTGGGGGTCTCCTTCTCTGGCATCTTCAAAAAGAGGCAGGGGAGCTCCTGGCTGCTGTGGATGTTCTAGATGGCGATGCTGCAGTGAGCAGGGGGTCAGACTAGACGACCCATGAAGCCCCTTCCAACGCTAGGGCTCTGAGGTACTGATCCAGAGTCCACGAGATTCCACCTCAGCCCCCACCCAATGATGGGTGTCATATTAAACAGCAATGTTTGTGTGGGAGAGACTTATGGTCCAGTCCATGGCACAAAGGTGGTCCGTGTGGTTGGGCAGTGGTTCAAATGGATCCCAAGTACGCAACTACGAGTCAGTGGGGTCCCTAAGGATGTTTTAGCCCTGTGCCAGTTGGGGGGGGGCAAAGGAGAGGGCGGTTGGGACCCACTTTGGGGGCCATGGACTCAACCATAAGTCTCCCCCACACAAACGTCTCCACTTAACCATGGGCAAACGCATGACTCCAAGGCACATTGACCCAATTATGTTTGTGTGGGAGCCACTTGCAGCCACTGCCTGTTTCCACATCACTGATTCCACAGTGGCTCCCATTGGAGCAGCCGAGGGACCCATCCTCCATGGCGCAGCGTGAAGCGGTGGCTCAGGCTGCCTCAAGCACAACAGGGACGCCGGGCTCTGGGTGCTGGTTTTGCTTGTTCCCATGTTGGAACCTGGTGGGAGGGCTTCCCTGGGATCCCCACCTCAGGTCGCCCTCCTCCCTCCTGTTAACATCCCGCAGAAAGACAGGACAGCAGTTTGACACCACTTTGTCCGCCATTGTCCTGTCCTATGGGATCCTGGCGTTTGTAGTTTTCTCTCAGAGAATCCTGGTGCCTCACCAAACTATAAATACCAGCATTCCATAGGGCAGAGCTAGGGTAGATAAAGCGGTGTCAAACGGCTGTCTTTCTGCAGTGCAGACAGGACGACTGCGGCCTCCCCCGGCTGGCAGAGGCAGCCCAACATGGCGTCACAATCCCTCCCAACATGGCTGGCGCGCCTCCCCGGCCGCAAGTGCCTCTACCCAGGTGGCGCTCCTCTGCCTACGAAGGCCCTCGCCAACATGGCGGCCGCCGCGAGCCGTCACGCCCACCCACGTGACTCCCTCCCTCCCTCCGCAGGCTTTTCGGCTCCCTGGCGGCGCCTCCCTGGGGTCACGTGAGCGTGGTCTGCGCGCGCCTGCGCGTCGGCGACGTCCCTTTCCAGCCGCCCTCCTCGGCTCCTCCTGCTCTCTCCCTCCCTCCCGGCCGGGACGGCGGCGGCGGCGTCAAGATGGCGGCGGCGACGGCGGCCGGGAGGGCTCAGGCCGAGGTTGTCCCGCGCGAAGGGGGCTCGGGCTCCGCTGGCCGCCCGCCCAGGAGGCAGCAAGGACGGCTCTGAGGAGGGAGGCGACGCGGAGGAAGGCAGGCGGGCAGGCGGGCGGGCGGAGGAGCGCAGCCGCCCAGGTGAGGAGGGCGCCCGCGCCGGAAGGCCTGGCGGGGAAGAGCCGCCCTGAGGGAGGAGGAGGGGCCGCGGAGCCGGGCGGGCCTGGGCTCGAGGGGCTCGAGGGGCGGGAGGCAGCGAGGGAGGGGTCCGGAGGGGGCGGCCTAAGAAACGGCGGGGGGGCTCCGGCGGGGCGGCCCCGGTCACGAAGGGAGCAGGCAGGCAGGCAGGCAGGCAGGCGGCCGAGTCGTCCCTCGGGGGGGCAGAGGTCGCCCCCCGCCCCACGTGCCCCGGTGCCCCGCCCGTGGGGCCCCCTCCCTCCCTGGCTCCGTCTCCTCCGGGCCGCCCCCGAGGTGATGTGGCAGAAACGCCCCGGGCGGCCTGGTGCCTCCGGCTGGGCATCGGGAGCGGGGCGCGGGAGGGGCGGCTGCCGCCGGGGGGGGGCTCCTCGTTCTCCCCCCCCGGCAGGGCGGCCACGGAGCATCCCCTCGGCCCGGGTGAGCGGGGAGGCGGCGGCGGCCTTTGCCGGGTTCCTTGGAGCGCCGCTCGCTCCTTTGTTGGCGGTTCGGGGCTGCGGGCGGAGGGTGCGCGGGGGCGTCTGTTTTTCTCTCCTCTTAAGCGAAGCCTGAAGCCCCCCCCCCCGTCTGGAAGAGCCTCCCGGCCTCCGTCCACCCCCCCCCCATGGTCCGGAGGGTGAGCCTTTCCCGGGGTGCTCCCCCAAACCCCCCAGAGCCCTGCGGTGCCCTGTGGACCTCGGAGGAGGACCCTGCACGGGATGGGGGCCCAGCCCAGCCTCCCTCTTCCTCCCTGGCCCCCGAGGTGCCTCCAGAAGCCCACAAGCAGGGCAGTCCCTGCTCCCTAGCAGTCGGTATCCAAAGGTGGGCTGTGTTTGGATAGGGAGGCTCCCCTTAGCTGAGGGGGACTGGGAGCCTTCCAGAGGCACCTTCCCAGCTCCGCTCTTCATCCCCCCCCCCTTCAAAGTCCATTGCTGGGCAGTGCTGGAAGGAAAGCAGTCTGGGTACAGAGGTAGTTGTGTTATGCTTTTCTGTGTGACTTAGACATCCAGCCGTAATCTTCTAAACAGCCCCAGGACTGGATTGTGTCTCATGTTTTAAGGCCTGGGCTCAATCTGACACTGTTGTCCTCTTTTTAAAAAAATGTGGAGAAAGTTGGCAAACCTTAATTTCCATGCAGTTCAAATCGGGGGGTAAAAATATCTTCCTTTTTTTGGAAAGAATGCCTTTCGTTTGGTATTTTTTGTTTAGCAGGCTTGCTTAGAAAAGTCAAAATAGACTTGCATGCTCTTACAAGTAATCTTTTGGGGCAGAGGGCTCTACCTGGGGGCCGGTGGCGCTGCGGTGCCTCCCCTTCAGAAGCCAGCTCTTGTTTTGGGGAAGCAGTACTGAAGTGCCGTTTCCTTCGTATGCAGCTTATGGGCCACCGGTTGCCCCTCTCAGAAGTGGGGCACTAAGATTCAGGGGGCCCACCTTGGTCCAGTCTGCCAGTGGTTGTGGGCAGATGTGCTGGGATGTGTTGGCAGCTGGTGACCTTGGGTACAAAGGTGGTCATATGAGAGCAGAACCAGCCGGAGCAGAGTCTCCGCAGCGCACAAAGAAAGGCTGTGGCATCCATGCACCCCTGCCTTTGTTGGCTATGGCTGAGCTGGAACATGAGGAGCCATCCCAGAGGCCTCTGGGGCACCACGTTTGGACTTGTCCGTGCTCAGCTGCCTCTGCAGGGGGGGATAGTTCTGAAGACGGAGAAGGGAAGGCTCCACTTTCCTCGGGCATAAGCAAGAGATGGATGGTGGGGTGGGGAGATCTGCCCCAGGCAGGCGTGCTGTCAGGAGACTGGACTTTGGGTAGATGCCTCTTGTGCATTTGCTCACTGGGTCACTTGCTCTCCAGCACATGGAACCAAGAGGAGGAGGCCCTTCTGTCGGCCATCTGGAGCAGGATGTCCCCAGTACTTCCCTTCTGCCAAACATGGGGACACAGAACTTTTGTGTACAGTAGGGCCCCCATATCCACAGGAGATTCGTTCTGGTGGGGGGTGGATGCTGAAAACCACGGATAACAGCAAGCACCATTGAAAATAATGGGACTTCTGGTTTAAAAAATACCATAAAGTTTGCCTTGGAGGACCTAGAAAAGATCTAGAAAGGATGCCTCTCTAGGCATTATCTAAGAAGACTCTGGTAGGTATGCTGTTTTGTTTTCTAGGGATAACTGAATCAGTGGATAATGATTCAGCAATACAGGGGTCCTACTGTATTACTTAAAAGGTTCCCTTTTTCTAACAGTTCTGCCCATAGACAGCTAAGCATCAGGTAGAATAAAATGCTGTAAAGAAAGCCAGAGATGACACGATCTGACTTTCCCCCTCCAGACCCGTGGCATTGTGCTCTCCCTGTGGAATGGCCACTTGTAATAGTTGCTAGCCAAAAGCCGCCCCGCCTCCTCATTTGCCACTGTAAGGCAAGTGAAACTTCCCACAGAAGTCCAGGAAGGGGGTACTGGCGGGTGTGGCGTCCTCGTGTCTTGTTTGGTTGCGGCCCCCCAGCACCCCTCCCAAGTCTTCCCTGGTTACCAGAGCCCTGGATAATCTGGAGGGGTGGTGGGTGAGAGTGCACTTGGGGTGGGGGCAGAGAAGGTGCTTCAAAGACCTTTAATGAAACGTCCAAACAGAGGTATAAACCTCACGGCGCTTCCCCTTAGGTTTGGATCCTGTTGCCTTGGGAGTTGCACACAGGACTACCGGAGGCCTTCTTGGTGGGGAAAGGATGGGGGGGCTCATGTTTCTCCTCACATGAGAAGCAGGAGGTTGGTTGGGGGCAAGGAGCCACTTAGCTGGACCCATGTGGCCCTTCTGGGTCTATGCGTCTGGCTGCAGAGCGGCCTCTGGGAGGAGCAGCAAGTCAGGGTGGCACTGAAGAGAAAGGTGCCCGCTTCCTTTCCTCTGCTCCCCTTCCCCTTGGACCTGGCCCCTCCAGAGTGGGCTCTGCTGCTTCTGTCCATCCTCCCCTTTCTGTTGCTTATCGCACCTGGTTGTCCGTGGGGTGTGTGAGTCTCAGCCTGTGTGAGGAAGGCTTTTGGGTCTCTGCTCCCTTATTGCCACAGCAGTCTTACAGGGTAGACCAGGCTACATGTATCGGGGGGGGGGGGCTGACTTGCCTCGGGCACTTTTTGGCTGCGTGGTTGGCAGGGATGTCACCTGGGGCATCTCTCCTGGGTCTGAGCCCTTTTCCCCACCTGGTCTCCCTCCTCTCCCCGTGCCACGTGGCCCTGTTCCTTCCGCCTTCAGGCCTGGAGCCAACGGGCACCAGGACAGCCTGGCTGGGGCCATGCCTGGTGGGGTTATGGGCAGCACTGGCCCTTTCTCTCCCTGGTCAGGAGCTGGGAAACACTCCATCCGCAGCAGGGCTGAGTGGTTGCAGAAAGTTTCCTAGAGGCCCTGTGGGTTAGCCCCCCCCCCCACTGATGCCCTCTGTCCCAGCTGGCCCTGGGCAAGCAGCCTCTGCACCGTGGGGAGGGGCTGCTTCACCCATACTGCACCCCCACCCCCCATGAGGCCTTCTTTGGCTCGGCCAGCGCACTGAGGAGTGATAAGGAGCCTTTAAGGCAGCAACGACAGCCTCTAGGCCGCCTTGTTCTGGGGGTTCGTTTCTTCTCCACCTCCCCATCCCACAGAATAAGGATTTCAGGAGGAGGGAAGGGGCAAAGGGGGCCACAGCTGTTTCCCAGGCATAGAGTGGGTGCTGGACGGGAGCTTTTGAGAAGGGGAGGTGAGCCAGCTAAAGATACCCCCCAGGACAGCCATGGGAGGATGGGGGAGGCACCTCCACTGTGGCACCTGCTGGGGCCTGCTGGAGACTGTGGCTTGCATTTTTAATACCTCTCTGGTCTCCAGAGGAAGCCAGCCTTGCTTGCCCGTTAATAATTAAAGCCCCCAACAAGAGGGGCCCAGGGTAGAACCCTAAAACACTGAGGTGGCTGCCTGTTACCCTAATGGTTTCCTGTGTGAGGATGACGCTCTCTGTCAGGAAAGGGGCCAAGCGGGTGGCGTAAGGGGGCATTGACAGGGCTGCCCCCCAGCCATTCACCCTGGGTTCCTGTTGCATAACGCTGGTGTGAAGCCTGGAGCTCAGCTCAAGGCTCAGAAACTGTGGCACCTCCCAGGTTTCTAGTCCTCATGGCTTGAAAAGGAAAAGTCCCCTGGAGCTCCGATTCTTCCTCTTCCTTCCTCCTCTCTGTTCTCCACAGAGAAGGCGCCCGTCTGCCTCTCGCTCTGGCTTGTGGCAAAGATGGCAGCGCTGCCTCTGGGGCTCCGATCGTGTGGGGATCAGGAGCCCTCCTGGCGATTCTTTGCTCAAGGTGCAAAGGTTGCCAGCAGGCCGGAGCTCGTGCGAGGGGGGGGGCTGCAAACAGTAAGTGCCTCCTGTTCCCCCCCCCCCCCGAAGGAGAGACAGGCGGGGGGCTGTCATGCCCCAGAGCTCTGGCTGAGGGCAGAGCAGTGTTGTTTGCAGCAGGTTCTGTGTGACCCCCTCTTCTGCTGCCAGGCCCCTAAAACAGGGCCTTGGGAGCTCCAGGTGTGGCCCACACACCCTCGGGCACGTTGGTGGGAAGGTGCAGCGGCCTTGTCCCAAGCCAGGCCCCTTGTGTGCCGGGCCCACTTCTGGGACCCTATGGAAGCCCCCTCCTCTCCCATCTGCTCCTCCCTGCCTGGGCTAGGCATGCAAAGGCAGTGCCTGCAGACTCCCTCCGCTCCCTCATTCATGTCAGCACCACGCCACCCAGGACAGGTAGGCCTGTGGGCCATGGGGTGGCCGCCTCCTCCTCCTGCTGACTGGGGTGTGTTGAGGGTGCAAGCCAGTCTGCCTTGAGGGTCTAAAGGGAGCAGGCAGACAGACACATATGCAGAATAGCTTCTGGCTTAATTGCCCTCCCCAGAACTGGGCAACAGTGACCTTAAAAACCAGAAGGGGGGTCTCCAGAGCCACAGAAGGCCCTCATGTGGAGGGAGGAGGGGGATGCACATGTTCCCCAAGGGCTTGGGAATAGGTCTGGGCGTGCCCTTCCCCCAGGACCCCCTGCCCCCCCCCCCCGCACTCTCCTGCCCCCCCCCACTCTCTTTGTCTCCCAGCAGGTCTTACCCCACCCTCTAGAAATACTGTTTCTCTCTGTGTTGGAAGGGGTTCTCCCTTTTGACCCCAGGGAGGCAGAGCAGTCAGGGTGTGTTTCCCAAATGGGTCAATGCTTCCATGTGCCCCCCCCTCAAAAATATCTCAGGAAGCCTCATGGGAGGAGCCGGGGAGAGGGGTGCTGGTTAGGGGCTTGTTTGTTTGCTGGGAGAGGGCTGCCCCCCCCTGAGCAAAGCAAAGTGCGAGGGAGCCAGTGGGTGCGGCAGGTGGGGTAGCTGTGCTCCGGCCCAGCCGGTGGAGGGAGCGTGGGTTGGGGGAGGGAGGCGCCCTCTCTGCGTGTCTTGTTGAATGGCTGGGTGTCCCAGTGCCATTCCAGGCTCTTTTGGGGAGGTGTGTGACGGGGCCTCTGTTTCCTCTCCCCCATTCTGAAGCGGTGGCGTGGGATGCCATGGCCAGCCCAGCCTCTGACAGCGACGAGGACAGCTTCATGGCTGTAGATCCCCAGGAGGCGGTGGTGGGGGCGTCAGCCGCAGCCACTGGAGGGAGCATGGAGCAGGACGAGGGGCCACGTGCCGAACCCCCGCTGGAGCCGGAAGCGGAAGGGGGCCGTCCCCCCCGCTCGATGGAGGAGCTTCCTGAGGAGGTGCTGGAGTACATTCTCTCCTTCCTCTCGCCCTACCAGGAGCACAAGACGGCCGCCCTGGTCTGCAAGCAGTGGTACCGCCTCATCAAAGGTAGGCAGCGGGGGGGGGGGGCAGCCGGCCGGCAGAGGGTCCTCCCCAGGGCAGTTGTGACCCTCCAGGCAGTGGCGGGGGCTGACCTGTGCCTGCAGAAGTACCAGGAGGGTCCTAAGCAAGATGGCATTCAGCCAGGACCATACGGATCCTGGGGAGGGGGGCGCCCAGGCGCTTGCTTGCCCTCTGCCCTGGCAGTAACCTGGGCCAATAAGAGCCAGCGTCTGCAGGTCCAGCTTCACGGGGAATAGGAGACACGCATGGGGGGGGGCATTTTGTGGCCATGGCAGTGAGGGGCAGCTCAGTTCTCTTTGGGGACCAGCTGTGGATTGGGGATATCTTCCAAGCTCTGGCCCTTGCATGGCATGGGGGGGGGGCTTTCCTCCACTCTGCTCCTTCCCTGGCAGGTGGGGAGCTTCCTTTTGTAACACATGGGGGTCTCTCCCTCCCCGTCAGGTGTGGCCCATCAGTGCTACCATGGCTTCATTAAGGCAGTTCAAGAAGGGAACATTCAGTGGGAGAGCCGAACCTACCCTTATCCTGGGACCCCCATCACCCAGCGCTTCTCGCACAGTGAGTACCTGCCCTTTTAGGTTTCGGCCAGGGACGCCAGGAGAGACACTGACCCCGGTGGGCCTGTCTGTGGTGCATGGCTGGAAGTCATGTGCTGAATGGTGCCACAGGGCCCCTGGTCTCCTGGCCTGATGCGCCCCCTCTTGCTGGACTGGCGAAATGGCTTCCTCGTGGTTCATGGCTACCGAGATGCCTCTGACTTGCCGCTCTGCTGCTTTGGGTCCCTTCTCTCATCTGGAGAGATGCTGTGTTCTCTGAGCTGGCAAGTGGCTGTTCTGTTGGGAAAGCAGGCAAGGGCAGTGCCCAGGTGGCGAGCTCCCCCAACTCTGGGTGCCCCCCAAGACCTCTGGGTTCCCCAAGTGGTCATCTGGAAAGAGGAATGGTGAGAAAGCCGCCATGGCAACCAGCCACCACAAGGGAGCAGCCTTCCAGGGCTGCTGTGAGTTGAGGACACCCGTGGGGGTCTTTTCCCAGCCCTCGGGCCTGGCCAGCCCCATCCCTTCCTGAAGGAGTCTGGGCATGGTTTGGAGGCCCCAGCGCCCCCTCCCTCTTTCCCTCCCTCCCAATTGCGGCCTCTCCGCTGTCACTTGACACCTGGAAAGGGGGCAGCTGGGTTGTGTGGCTGAGCCTCCTGGGCTCAGTGCACAGGGGGCCGGCCACCATGGGCCCTGGTGGGGATCCCCCGACTCAGCACATGGCAGCTGCTTAGGATAACAGGAGTAGCAACTGCGAGGAGCGTGGCAGTGGCCGCTTCTTCCGTCAGCATCCTTTGTTCCCCCGCCCAAGGGGTCCTTCTTCCTTGAGCTTTCGGGCATCGGTTAGGGCTGGAAGCTTCATGGCGCAGGAGATCAGTCATTTCTGCTGAGGACTTTTGGCTGCCGCTTTGGGTCTGAGAGGGCACGGCCCTCATCCTCACCATTTTGGGGGCCTGGCAGGGGAGATCAGGGGGCTGCCTTGCTTGGGGGATTCCCGTTGGGCCTCTGCTTGGGCCTTGGGCCGAGAGGGGCTGCGATGGAGCCACAGGCAGTGGGGGTCTTGTTCAGCCTCGGGGGCCCTGGAAGGTGGGGGTTGGCTGTTGGCGGGTCCCTGGGAGGCTGCCAGTTGGCCCTGGTGTCGTGGAGCCTGCTGTCCATCTGGGTGGCCATGACTAAGGGCCAGACCCTCCTGTGGTGCTGAGCACGCTGCCCCTCTCCCTGCTGCCCCTCCTTTCCTTCTCTCCCCCTCCAGGCGCATGTTACTACGACGCCAACCAGTCAATGTACGTCTTTGGGGGCTGCACCCAGAGCAGCTGTAACGCCGCCTTCAACGATCTCTGGAGGCTTGACCTGAACAGCAAGGAGTGGATCCGGCCCCTGGCCTCTGGTGAGCCCCACTGGCTTCCCCCTCCCCTCCTTCATCTTCCCCACTTCCTCCTCACCACAATCATGCAAAGTAGTCAGAGAGAGAGAGACGAAGGGGAAGGTCACCCCACAGGAGAAGAAAGACCCCATTTCTCCAGTCTGGGTTCTCCCACCACGGCCCCACCTTTGCCCTTCTTCTTCTTCAACCATTCTCACGGAAAAGAGGCCTGTTCCCATTTCCTGCCTCCCCTCTCTGCTCTCTTCCTCTGGCCTTTCCTATCAGCACCGGAGAGCCTCTCTCGGGCCCTCTTCCAGTGGGACTTTGGGTTCCCTTCCTGGCCGGCTGGCTGAGCCCTCCCCTCCTCCTGGGGCTCAGGTATTTGAACCCCCGCCCAGCCACCGGCAGTAAGGAGGGAGGGAGGGAGGGTGGGTGGATGTGTGGGAAAGCCAGGCCCATTCCGTTCCCGCAGGTTTCCTCCAGTTCACAGCCAGAACCAAGGAGAGGCCCAGCGGTGGGGTTGCCCCTCCCTCCCTTTTGGAAAACAAAACCCCAATTCTTCTACTTTTAGCGCGGCTTAAAAGAATCATAGAATCACAGAGTTAGAAGAGACCACAAAAAAGACTGCTGGAAATTCAGACTGGCTGGCTTTTAAGTCCTGGGTCAAAAAGTGCTGAATCCGCCCCCCACCCTGCCTCCCTTTTCTCTGAGACCCCAAACCAGAGCCATGGGCAAAGTCATGCACGCACGCAGTTTCTTCCTCTGAGCTCTGGAAGCCGCCTCTTCCTCCTGCTTTCTTCACTGCTATTCAGCCCTTCTCCCCCACACACACACGCCGCAAAAAAAAACCCCTTTCACCATTCAGGCCCCTTGTGCATGGATGCCCGGCTCATCGCCCCCATCTGGCTCCAGGGAAGGCGCTCCTCCGGGGAGCCGTTCCTGTGCCTGCAGCTGCTGGGACCTTTGGGCAGGGGCCACGATCCAGCCAGAGGCTCCCCCTTTCCCTTCCCTCTCTGCCCCCAAAGCAGGTGCAATTTTTCCAGCTGCGAAAGGGACGCCTGGGCCAGGTCCCAGTAAACACCAGTGGGAGACCTGTGGTTGTCTCCTAGTCTGCGCTTTGGCGACAAAAGCTAAATGTTGGGAGGGGCCTGATCTGACCTGGGTGAAGGGCACCCAGATGCGCGAGTAAAAATGGGAGGGGCTGGAGAGGATGCTGTGTGCCTCCAGGTTGCTGCCTTTCCCTGTGGGGCGGGGGGAGACCTGTCCCCCCAGACCCACCTGGGGCAGCTTTTGAGCCAGACCGAGCCCTTCTCCCAGGCAGGCCCATCAAGGCCCAGCGTGACAGGGAGACCCTTGGACAACTGCCAGGGAGGGGACAGGAACTGGGGGTAAGGCTGAGGGGGGCAGCAGTTCTGCCCCTCCAGTGGGTGGGCTTTCAGTGGCACGGCCACGCGTGGGCAGCAGCCTGGCCAGCTGGAGGCTTGGGTGTGAGCCGTGGCCACTGCGGGGCCCGCCATCTCCTGTCTGGGTGCCAAGGCCCAACACCAGTGCCAGCCCACTCCCACGCAGAAGCGCTGCTCTCTTCCTCCCCCTTCTCCGCTCAGGCAAACGAAGGAGGGGGCGCCTCTGCAAGGGGGGTGCGTGGCCATAATTGCCAGATCCTCAAACACTTCTCGGGAACCAGCCGCCTTCCTGCCAGTTCTCTTTTCGGAGCTGCCTCTCAGCTTAACAGAGGCAATAATTTACATGCTCAAGGAGCTTATTAGTAGTTGTGGTAAGACATCACACACACGCCCATGCATGCATACGCACACAGTGTCTTCTCACCCCCAGAACAGAGAGGGGGCAGCCCAGTGCCCAGGGCAGCCTTCCCCTCCTTTGGAAGGTGGGTCCCAGGGATCCCCATTGTGTTGGGGCCCTCGGCTTGCACAGAACCACCCACTCTGGCCAGGGGGTGGGTGGGGTAGCCCCACAGGCGGTTGGTGGGAGCCCCACAGGCGGTTGGTGGTGTTTGATACAGGCTCCTGGAGGAGGGGGGGTCAGCCTTCTAACCAGCCTTCCCCCAATCTCTCAATTGCTGCCTCCTCTCCCCCCCCCCCCCGCCCATCCAGGCTCTTACCCTTCACCCAAGGCTGGTGCCACCCTGGTAGTCTACAAGGACTTGCTGGTGCTCTTTGGGGGCTGGACACGTCCGAGCCCCTACCCCTTGCACCAGCCGGAGCGGTTCTTTGACGAGATCCACACCTACTCACCCTCCAAAAACTGGTAAGAGCCCACTGGAGGGAGTCCCACCTGTCCCTCCATCTCCATTTTGGGCTTCTTGGGGAGCCTGGGGTGGGCGTCCATCATCTCTCCCAACCAACTGTGTCCCCCCCCCCCATTTCTCACAGGTGGAACTGTGTGGTGACAACCCACGGCCCCCCTCCGATGGCCGGCCACTCCTCCTGCGTCATCCGGGACAAGATGGTCGTCTTTGGGGGCTCCCTTGGGTCTCGGCAGATGTGAGCCCTTTTCTGTCTCTCCCCTGCAGCTGGCCTGGCCCCACCCTTCTCTCGCCCCACTTCCCCTCTGTGAGGTAACCCAGGCGTCACTCTCTTTCCTCCCCAGGAGCAATGACGTCTGGGTGCTGGATCTCGAACTCTGGACCTGGTCCAAGCCAAACATCTCAGGGCCCAGCCCTCACCCCCGAGGGGGCCAGTCGCAGGTGACCTCTCCCTCCTGTGGCCACAGACATCCACACACCGGCCCTCCAGTCTCTTGCCTTGTGGCCAAAATGCCACTTGGGGCGGGGGGGGGGCGGATTGCCTCACTGTGGCTCCCCAGGCTCGGGCTCCTGTTGGGGGGGGGACTCTCTGGTTGGAAGCTGCTGGATAGGAGGATGGGCCCCTCGGGTTTGGGCACCGAAGCTCTCAGAAGCCTCAAGCAAAGATGTGGGGTGTCTTCATCAGGCATGTTGGCTGTGGAGTGCAGAGTCCCCCCCCCCCGTGAAGAAGCTGGGGACCCTCACAAACCTGGGATCTATCCCCCCGCGGTCTTGCTCTCCCTCTGCTGCTCCATTGGGGCCTCTCTCCTCCTCTTCCTCCTCCAGATTGTCATAGATGAGGAAACCGTCCTGGTCCTCGGAGGCTGCGGGGGGCCCAATGCGGTGAGTAGGGGAGGGAGGGGAGGGGGAACACACACACTTGGGAGCAGCCACGAGATGCTTCAGGACTCTTGGGGTAACGTGGGGGGTGGGCCCCCTTAGCTCCCCTGCTCAGCAGCACCAGTGGGTGACCTGTGGGGAGCCTTGGCTTCCTCCCTTGGAACTCAAAAGGTGTCCTCCTCGCTTGGGCCGGAGACTAGCCACAAACTCGGCCAGAGAGAAATCCCAGGCAATGGCGCTGCCCTGCCATTCGTCTGCCCCCAGGAGCTCTGGGGGGGGTAACCTGTCTCTCCCTGATCTCCCCCCCCCCCCCGCTTTTGCCAGCTCTTCAAGGACGCCTGGCTGCTGCACATGAACGCTGACTCTCCCTGGACGTGGCAGCCCCTCAAGGTGGAGAACGAGGAGCAAGGGGCCCCCGAGCTGTGGTGCCATCCAGCCTGCCGGGTAAGGAAGGGGAGGAGTGGCTGAAGTCTGGCCTCCCACCCAACTTCAGAGGGAAGCAGTGGGGGGGGCAGATGGGCCCAGAAGAGTCTCCCCCCCCCCGCTTGCTGGAGAGGGCTTTGGGCCAGTGGGGGGGGGGGTCCTCTGACACCCCAGAACACAGGGAGAGGGGGGTCCAGGGTGCTCCCCACCCCGGAGGTGCTGTGCTGCTGAATGACCCCCTGTTCTTTCCTCTCCCCCCCATCTCCTTCCAGGTGGGGCAGTGCGTGGTGGTCTTCAGCCAGGCCCCCAGCGGGAGAGCCCCCCTCAGCCCCAGCTTGAACTCCCGGCCCTCTCCCATCAGCGCCACCCCGCCCGCCCTGGTTCCTGAGGCCCGGGAATATCGCTCCCAGTCCCCAGTCCGGACAGCAGACGAGGTGCCTTGCGTGAACGGCCGCTGGGGCACGCTCCGCCCCCGGGCACAGAGGCAGACACCATCAGGCTCCCGGGAGGGCAGCCTCTCGCCTGCAAGAGAGGACGGCTCGCCCGTGGCGAATGGAAGCGGGGGCTTATCTCCTGGCCCCTCCGCCCTGGGGGGCGGCAGCAGCGGCAGCGGGGCCTCCCTGGAAAGCCCCCTCCAGGCCCTCTCCCCCAGCACCCCCTCCGCCCCGGACGGATACGACCCCAAGGCGGGGTGCCTTTCCCCAGCGCCTCGGAGGGGCTCCCTCCCTGACCAGAAGGACTTGCGGCTGGCGGCTGCGGATTTGAACTGGGAACTGAAGCCCCATCACCCACTGGCCGGTCCTCCCGAGGCCACAGAGGGCAGGACGCTCGGCCTTGGCAACCCTCCAGAGCAGACCAACGGCGCCCACACACCTCCGCCGCCCTCCGCGCCCAGCTCCTTGGTGGGGGCCGTCTCCCCCGGGGCCCTGCGGCGGAGCCTGGAGGCGGTGAAGGCTCTTGGGGGTAAAGGCGGGGGCCCAGCCGTGGCCACCCTCAGCCCCCCTGTGGGCTCCTCGCCGGGCTCCCCAGGCGGCCCCGGCCCCACTGAGGCAGGAGTCATGGCCCCCGCCGGGCCCCGGCCCAGCTCCGCCCAGGGGGACGGGCATGCCTTAGCGCCCATCGCCCGCCGCCTGGGCCACCACCCACCCCAGTCCCTGAACGTGGGGAAGGCCCTCTACCAGAGCCTGAACTGCAAGCCCATGCAGATGTACGTCCTGGACGTGAAGGACATCAAGGGCCGCGGGCGGGTCCAGTGGAAGGCCTTCAGCAGCGCCTCCTCAGTGGTGGGCCCGCCCGAGACCAGCCTGCACACGGTGGTCCAAGGCCGGGGCGAGGTCATCATCTTTGGCGGCCTGATGGACAAGAAGCAGAACGTCAAGTACTACCCCAAAACAAACGCCTTGTACTTCGTCCGGGCCAAGAGATGATGGGACCCGCGCTGCACGCACAACCCCTGCGCTCCCCCTCCCTGCCCCCACGCGTCCTGAGACCCTCTCCCCCCTCCCCCTTAGTGCTCTGTGAAGCGGGCTGTGAATTTGGGGTGCCACCCACCCACCCACCAATAAAGATCTGAGTAAACAACCCCAAGGCTGCACCTTCCCTCTGGTTCCCCCGGGCCTTGTTGGAGGGCAGGACGGGGTGTGTGTTCAAGCGGGCATGGGTGGGGGGCTTTGGGGGTTGTGGCTTTGGCCAGTGGGGAGCAGAGTGTGCCTCTGCTCTGGTGGGGGAGATCATCCTGACCCCCATCTTTCTCCCCAGCCTCCGGCCATGGGGGCGTGGCTATGGGGGGCTGCTATGGGGTGGTTCAAGGCACAGCAGGGGCCGCCCTTGTGCGAAGACCCCCGTGCCAGCCCTCCTTCCTCTGGTCTGCGCCCGGACACTCGAAGCCCTCGGTCAGCGTGGGGGTCCTTGTGGCCTGGCGCAGATCGGGGGGGGGCGCGTTGGCTTTCTCCGGTCTCGAACGGTCCCCCCACTCCGCCCCCCTCTTGCGGCTTGCAGTTGGGGATGATGGGAGTTGTAAGCGGAGGCGCCCAGCGCTGCGTCTGGGCCGGGCCGGGCGCTCTACACATGCCCCGAGGCCCCTCTCCTCCGGCGGACCCGCCTCCGGGCCTTTCTGCAATTTAAGTGAGGCGGGGGCGCCGAGGCGAGGCCCCGGAAGAAAAGGGGGTCCGGAGGAAGGGAAGGGCGGCGCTCTGCGCTTCCTCAGAGGCACGCGGTCGCAGTTCCGGGAAGGGGCGGGACTTGGGTCCCAAGGGCGGAGCTCCCAGAGGCCACGCCTCCGGCGCGGGCAGGCGGGACTAGGTGGCTCCCGGTCCCCTCTGCGCATGCGCGCGGGGCGGGTCTTCCGCGCCTGGGAGAAAGCCGATTGGCGGAAGAATTAGGGCGGCTGAGGGGCGTGGCCACTGGGACCCCTCCCTGTCTCCGCCCCCTCCCGTGGCCTGCTCTGCAGGGTCGGTGGCCATGACCGTCCCGCCGGGGTCGGTGGTGGTCCCGGGCTGGCCGGAGACCCCGGAGGGCGAGGAGTTCCTGGGGGCCCTCCTGCGGCGGAAGAGGCGGAGGGCCTTCGGTGAGGGAGGCGCCCCCGGAAGGAAGGAAGGAAGCCTCGGAGGGCGCGGGGCTCCCAGCATCCCCCGCTCGCCACTGGCCGGGCTGATGGGCGCTGCAGTCCCCGGGCCACACGCCCCCCCCGCTTCGGAAAGCGCCGAGGCCTTCGGGAGGGGAGGGGAGGGGAGGGGGCGGCTGCGGGGCGGTGGAGCCCCCCATCCAGGAGCAGCCCACCGGGAGGGGCCCCGGCCTCGCTGCCTCGCCTGCCTCTGGGCCCCTTGACGAGGCCCTGCGGGCAGAGGGCGCATGCTCAGAGGCCCCCTGGCCTGGCCTGGCCTGGCGCCCCACACCTGTCCTCCCTCCCACCGCCTCTGGGGCGCCTTTGGGGCCCGTTGCCTTTTCCAGCCAGATGTGGAGCGGAGGGGCTGCCGTGCTCCCCAGCTGACGGGGGCTTGGGGTCCCTTGCAGGGCTGGTGGAGAGGCCGGTGCTGCCCCCACGCGTGGCCGCTGACGTGGCCGGCTACAAGGTCTTCGTGTCCGGCCGGACCGGCGTGGGCAAGACAGCCCTGGTGGCCAAGCTGGCCGGCCTGGAGGTGCCGCCGGTCCATCACGAGACAACGGGTGAGGCCCCCAAAACTGAAGGCAGAGATGCCGGCGGGGGTGACGGCGGTTGCTGCCCGTCTCAGCCTCAGTTTCCCCGTCTGCGAAAGGGGGTTTCAGCACTGGGGAAAGCAAGCGAGGCTGCAAAGCTTTCTGGAGAACTGCCTCCTGGTTTCTTCCAGAAGAGGGGTTGGGGGTCGGGGGAGGAGGCTGGGGTGGGAGTGCTGTGCGGATCCCCAGGCCATGGGTGGGCAAGAGTGGACACAGGAGGAAGAGGAGGAGGAGGAGGACTGGCCCTGCAGACTTCTGAGGGCCTCAAAATGCACACCGAGGGCCGTAGGAGGTTCATCAGGCGGCGACACGCAGGGCTGGGAGTTTCACAGAACTCTTTGTCTCCTCCACGTTCCTTCTCCGTTGAGGCCAAGGGAGTAGCTTAGCTCTGTGAAACTCCACGGCTGCAAGCAGGCCCGTCGCCAGAACCACGAGGACTACAGCCGTGGCACTTTAGACTTGGGTGCAGCTGAAAGCATTGTGTCTTCCAGGGATCCAGACAACAACCGTGTACTGGCCAGCAAAGCTTCAGGAGAGCGGCAAAGCAATCTTCTTCAGGTTCTCCTTCTGGGACTGCGGAGAAGCCGTCCTCAAGAAGTTTGATCACATCCTGCTGGTGAGTGGGCCGCCTGGGGCAGGAAGGAGGGCAGGCTCCGGGTGGTCCCACGGCCAAGCCAGCCAGGGTGTGTATGGAGGGCGGGGGTTCTTATGCCGCCCCACGGGACACGCATGCCCCCTTTCCCCTCCACAGCAGCCCCCCATCCCTCCCTCTCCTCTCCCCTCCAGTCTTGCATGGAGAAAGTGGACGCCATCCTCCTCTTGTTCTCCTTCACTGACCGCGCCTCCTTTGAGGACCTCCCCCACCAGATCTCTCGAGTGGCCGCAGAAGGTGCCCAGACGTCGGCTGTCAGGATGGTGGTCGGCACCAAGTATCCTTTGCAGCTCTCGCACACGCATGCACTCTGTCGGAGGAAAAGGTTTGGCCTCTGTTTTAAACGGTTCCCCTCAGAAGGGCAAGGCCCTTTGCATGCGCTCAGAGGCATTTGGAGTTTTGCATCCCTCGACCTTGCGGTGAGGGCAGGCCTGTCAATCTTGCTTCTTTCTTTATTTTTTGTGGAAAAACAGGGGTGCCTGGTTTGGTTCCTCTGAGTTGTGGGTTTTCTTCTATTCCACTTTTATTTTGAACACATTTAATAACATTGTAACACAAAACTGGGAGAAGAATAATGCACTTTCATTGAGCACAGCTCAGGGACAAATTACGTAGAGGCTGCAATCAAACACTTTTTAAACAAAAACAACGTGAAACCAGCAGCAGTTCTTTGTTTGGAAGGTGCGGGGGGGGGGGATTTCATCAGAAAATTAGGGGTGGGCCCCAATCCAGATCAAGAAGGCATTCTGGAACTGGTCCCTTCTCCCACTTTTTCTTCAGAATTAAAATGGCCAGTTTCTGCATGCTTTTAAAAAACACAGTTATCATGATGTGTTATTTCCCCCTAATTGCTGGTCAAAGGAGGACACTGAGAGCTCAAGCTGTCCAGTTCGCTTTTCATGTTTGTTTATTTAATTTCACACACACACACCATAACTTTCCCTCCATTAACTGGGACTCAGAATGGCTCACAGCAGGATGGGGGAAAAACAGACACAATATAAAACCATTGAATTATACAATAATTAAACTACTGAAACACTGAGGGAGGGGGTTATCTCTGGGGCCAGGATTTTCCCTTCCTTGACAAGTTTCCTCCAGGTTTGACCAGTTTGCCCACACGGATGTGACGGAGCGGGACGTGGCCGCCTTCTGCCATTCCTGGGGGTTGCCTGTCTTGCGAATGAAAAGCATCAACGCCCCACGGCTGGCAGATGGGCAGACCCTGGATGGACGTGCTGGACTTTTGGACGTGGCCCACCTTTTGAATGGTCTGGCCGAGCATCTCTGGCGGCAGGACCAGGTGGCGGCTGGCCTTACCCCTCCTCCACCAGCCCTCCCCAGCCCCCTGGCCTCCCACCGACCGCCCCACCAAGAGTGACCCCTCAGGGCAGTGGCCTCTTTCCAGGGGAGGTCTTGGGTGGTCGTGCTCAAGGTCTTGAAGGCGCAGCTTCTACCATGACTGGCCACGGAGGCCCAGTAGGCCAAAGCCAACATCACCGTGGCAGCCACAGTGGCGAAGGCTCAGCTGGCCCCACACTCAGATGATACGGTGGACGGGCAGCTGGTCAGTCAGAAGTCAGATGGTCCTTGGAGGCTGGCCGCTTGTGTGAAGGACCATCCCTCCCCCCCCCACACACACCAGAAGACCCACAGTATCTTCCTCATTGGTATGAACTAACTCAGGGCCTTGAGGACCGTTTTTTTGTGCTGATCCAGCATCTGGACTGGTTTGAAAAGCGGGGAACGAGTCACCAGAAGGGCCGGCATCTTCCTGTGGTGGATCGTGGCCGCAGAGTGTGGGTGGTTTCTGTCCCCACCCGACCCGTCCTCTCACTGGCTTCTTTTGGACTCAAATAATAAAAGTCTTGGAAACGTGTGAGTGCTGTGTGGTGCTGGTGTGCAGGGCTGGGGAGCCATGATGCTACGTGCCAGGGGGACCCCCCTCATCCCAGTGGGGGGCTTCAAGCGCACCCTCCCAGTCCCTCCCTCTGTGTTTGCCCTGTTCTCCTCCTGAGACCCTCTCCTGCCCACCTTCAGGGGTCTGCAGGCACCTCCCAGGCAGCCCCTCCTGTGGTGGGACCGGGTGCAAGAGCCAGCGGCCTCTGGGGGGTGGCCGCCTTCACAACAGTCCTGCAGGTGGGCGCCTCTTCTTTCCATTTTATCGGTGCCCGTTACGAATTCTCCCTCTCGCCCCCAAGAAAAAATCCTTCCGTGCTGTAAGAAATAACTTAGCCAGGCAAGGGCCTCCTGCCGGCTTCGGGGCCTCTGCTGCTGACCTCCCCACCTTGGCTGCCGGGCTGGATGGCGTGGTCAGTGGCGGAAAAGCGACAGAAACCCCAGCCTTGCGGAGGAGGGCTTCCCTGAAGACAAGGGGGTCTTCCCGGGGGGGGGGGGGCAAGGGCATAAGGGCCCCTTTCAGCTGGGGGGGGCTGTCCAAGGGAGCCCCCTCCTCCCAGGACTGTCAGGTCCACGTTTTGCCCCAGAAGGGCAGCCGGGGTGGGCTTTGCCCTCTGGGGGCCACAATGAGGGCCATGCCTCCCCCCCCAAATGTCCCCCCGGCTTAGCCGTGCAGAGAGGGAGCCCCCCCCCGACTCTCCCCGGGACAGCGCGAGGCCTGGGGGGGTCGTATTTGGGGGGCCATTCCCGTCCTTCCTTCTGCCCCCCACGGACCGGGGCTCTCCTGCGCGGGACTCCCGCGTGGAGGGGCTTCTTGCGGGGGCTTCTCCGAGCCTCTCCCGCTCCCCATTGGGGGGCTCAGCCCTCCGTCCCTCCTCCCCCTGCAGCGCTTCCAGGGGGGCGGGCGAGCGAGGGTCCTCGGAGGGAGACCCCTTTCCCGGATCGAGGCAGGGCCGCCCCTCCCTCCCTTCCTCCGGCCTCCCACCCAGGCGGCGGCGGCGGCGGCGGCTGCGCACGGAGGGATCCGGGCCGCCATGCTCCGCCAGAAGGGCCCCCCCGGCTGGCCGCCCCCCCCGGAGGCCGGCTGGCTCCTCCTGGGCAGCGGCGACCCCGAGGAGGGCGGCGGGGAGGGGGCGGAGGAGCAGGACCCCCAGGGCCGAGCCCCCCTCCTCCGCCTGGGCAACGGGGCGCCCGCGGGGGGCGGCCAAGGCGGCGGCCTCGTAAGTGCCGGCGGGGGGGGGGTCTGCACCCCTGGGCGCCCGTGAGCCCCCAAACACCGGGGAGTCTGGGGGCGGAGGAGGAGGGAGGGAGGGCGCTCTGCCCATGCTCGGGGGGGGGGTCCCGGGGAGGGGAGGGGGCCTTTTGGACGGGAACCCCCCCAGGGGCAGCGAGGGGGGCTGTCGGGCGGCGGCGTCTGGGGCGCCCGGGGAGGGGGCGGAAGGACGAAGCCCCCCATTCCCCTCTGGTCACTCGCCGGCATCCTCCGAGTGGGGGGCGGAGGGGGCACCGTGCAGCCCCTGGCCCGGGAGAGGGCCCAGCAGCCCCAGACCCCGCGGGGTCCCCTCAGCCCCTTCCCTCCTGCCTTCTTCCTTCCTTAGGGGCCGGGCGAGGAAGAGGAGGAGGAGGAGGAGGAAGGCGAGGGGGAGCTCCCCTTCCTCCGGGGCCGCGGCGAGGGCTGCGCGGAGCGGGCGGGGGGCAACTGCTTCAGCGACGGGAGGACCCCCATCGGTGAGCCCCCCTGCCGCCCTCCCCTGGGCACGGGGTCCCTCCTCCCTCTGGGGCGGGGGGCTAAGAGCTCCTGGGGGGCCGAGAGGGGCGGGGGGAGGATGCTCCGTGGGTCGGGGGCGGCGGCCACCACTGGCCTGCTCCGCAGGGGTGTACCGCAGGGGGCCTGGCTCTCCCCGTCCCGGCCGGAGGGTTTGGAGGGGGCTCGGGGCACCCCTCAGTTCCCAGCTGGGGAGGCACCTCGTGGCCATCGCTCCCCCCCCCCATTCCTCCTGTCTCTCTGTTTTTTTAAAGACTTTGTGCTGGTTTGGGAAGAGAAATCCCGGCCCCCCAAGAAAAGGCGGAGCAGGCGGGGCCCCCAGCCCCATGGCGAAGGCATTGGGGGCCCAGGGGCCGAGGGGGGCCGCCCCCCCAGCAGGCAGGAGCGCTGGCGCCGGAAGTTCCTCAAGAACCTAAGAGGGGCTGGACTCCTGATGGAGAAGGTCAGCCCGTGGGGGGCCGCAGAATAGGGGTGTGGGGGAAAAGAGGGCCCTTTTCTGGGGCGGGGGGCTCAGGCGGGAGGAGCGTGGGGTGCCTGTGCTTGCCCCGTGACCGCTGGGTTGGGGGGCTTGCTCCCAGCGTGGTGGGGACCTGAGGGGGCCACCCCCAACCCAGTGCCCCCCACCCATGTGCTGCGCCCTTTGCAGGAGGAGACGCTGAGCGAGCGCACGCACCTGCACTACCTGAAGCTGAGCGCGCCCTGGGAGGTGCTGACCTATTACGCCGAGGAGCTCTGCATGCGCGCCCCCCTCCAGGTGGGCCCACAGGGCAGGGGGCTCTGTCCCGCCGGGTGGGTTGGGAGAGGCTCCTGGGCCCCCTTTGGCCCTGCCTCCTCCCCCCCCCCCTCAGCGTGGCTTCCTCCCCGTAGGCCCACCCCAACCCAGACAGAAACAGTTCGGACGACTTCCTGCGACGGCTGCGCCTCCCCAACCCCATGGCCCAGTGGGTGCCCAACAAGCCCATGGACTACTACACCTGTGCCTTCCGCAAGTCCAAGCTGGACAAGTGAGTGACCTCCAGGTGGGCAGAGGGCGGGGCTTCGAGTGTGGGTGGGGCGGCCCTGCCGGACCCAAGGGGGTCTTCGGACTCTCAGTCAGGATCTCCTCAAGCCCCACCGGAAGGGCCAGAGAAGGCAGAATCCACTGAATTGCAAACGTTTCTGGAGGGAGGATCAGGTTGCGGGTCATTTGTAGAGGCATGTGTTGTGATCCTCCCAAGACCCCTGCAGTGTAGGCCTGTGTTATTTCTCTCCCTTGCTGTCTCTGCCCCCTTCTGCACATTGCTAACGGGGAATGGAGGCTGAGAGAGAGTAGCTGGCCTTCAGCGACTGCCTGCCCCCTAAAGAGCACGGGGGGGGGGGGGCAGGGTAGGGGCCGGCAGTTCTCTTCCCCAGGGGGAGAGGAGGGGGAGGAAGAGCAGCCCCCCTCCTGAGGGGCCTCCTCCCAGTGGGGTGCATCCTCTCCGCCTGGGACCCCCACTTCCGCCCCCTCCGCCACACCTGCCCTCCTCTCTTCCAGGTTCCTGGGGAGCGACTCCCACGACTCCTATTTCACCCACACGCAGAGGCACCGCATCGTAAGTGGGGCAGGGTGGGGGCAGCCCAGGACAGACAGGTGGACGGAGAGTGGGCAGAGGGGGCGCACCCAGCCTCACCCACTTCCCTCCTTCCCACTCCCTCTCTTCCCCCACCCACCGGCGGCGGCGGCAGGTGTATGAAATCTTGGCCCGGACGGTCTACGGGAAGCGGAAGCACGCCGAGATTGGCATTGACCGCCTGCTGAACGAAGGGGTCTACGCAGCGGCCTTCCCCTTGCATGAGGTGAGGGGGCCGGAAGGGTGGGTTTCAGAGGCACTCTTTCTAAGAATCAGGTGAGGGTGCTAGGGGGCCTCCCAGCTCTTTGGCCTCTGCTCCGAACAAGTCCTGTGTGGGTGCCTTCCTTTGCTTTTGGAGCTACTCACCCGCCCACGTGTGTCCCTCCGAAACTGTTCCGCTGGGTCCTCCCTTCCCGGCCCATGGGTGACCTCTCCTCCCTCCCTCCTCCTTCCTTCCTTCCTTCCCTCCCTCTCTTTCCTTCCTCTTCCTCTTCCTCAGGGCCCCTTTGAGCTGCCCGAGTATGAAGTACAAGGGGAGGAGCTAAACCCGCGCCAGGTGCTGTACGGCTTCTGGGCCCGGTGGAGCTGCTGGAACAAGTACCAGCCCCTGGACCACATCCGGGACTATTTTGGAGAGAAGGTGGCCATCTACTTCGCCTGGCTGGGTGAGAGGCACCTGGAGCGCGGCCCTTCCCTTCTTTTTCCTCCCTGCCCCAGGCGAGGCTTTGCCCTCTGCCCATGCTCAGAGGCACTCTCTTTCTCCCCCCCATCCCCCCCCACTGGCTATGCTCTGGGGGAGCTCAGCGGAGCCTTTTCCTTTTCCTTTTCCTTGGGAATGACTTGACGCCTCCTGAGGTGCCGAGTGCGGCACTAAAAGGGGTCTTTGGGATCAGCCGCCCCACTTCATCTGGGTCAAAGCAGGAAGAAGACACAGAGGAAAACCCTGGTCCTCTGAGCACGTGCAGAGTAGAGTCAGACACTGGGCTGGCGGGGCCCCAGGGAACAGGGAGAGAGATTGCCTGGCAGGGTCTTTGCCCCTCACGGGAGGCTGGGGCCTTGGCAGTATTTACCCCCTTGACATTGCCCTCTGCCCCCGCCATCCTTGCAGGCTTCTACACAGCCTGGCTGCTCCCAGCTGCGGCCGTCGGGACCCTCGTCTTCCTGGCTGGCCTCTTCACCATGGGGAGCAACACGCCAGCGTGAGTTCCAGGGGTGGGGTGCGTGTGGGGCGGAGGAAGTGGGAGGGGGTTGAGCTGAGGGCCACGGAGATGCACCTGGGGGTCCCTGCCCTCCTGCCCCGCCTCAGCTTACCCCTCTCTCCCCCAGGCAAGAGATCTGCAACAGTGGGGGGCAGTTCCTCATGTGCCCCCTCTGCGACACCTGTGGCAACTGGAACATCTCCGAGATCTGCCCCATGGCCAAGGTGAGGGGGAAGGAGGGGCTCTTGGGGAAGAGCCAGGCGTGGGGTAGGGGTGGGCATTGCCCTGGGGGGCAAAGGAGTTTGCCCAAGGGGGGAGAAGAGGAGGAGGAGGAGGAGGAGGAAAACCTCTTGCTCCTCTGCCCCTCTTCAAATCCAAGGCAGGGGGAGAGCTGTTTGGGGCCCCAACTCTCATCCCGTGGAGGAGAGGCAGCCTTTGGGGGACCCGCTCTCTCTTTTTGGGGTGTACTTCCAGCACATTATCAGCAGCAACGAGTTAAAGAGGGGTTCAGTCAGTCAGCCCTCCAAAGGAACCTGGATGTTTGGAAACCTGCATTCACCAGAATGATTCTGTGAGAAACCTGTTCCACCCGTTGCTAATAATTCCTTTTCCTTTCACCAGCTCCAAGTCTCTGCTTTAAGATGGAGTATCAGATGCAGGGCTGGTTTGGTATTGTGTAAATAGGACATAGCTGGGGCCCTCACAGCAGCCTTGCGAGGCTGGACAGCAGCTGGAAGCGGCTAAGCAGCCCCCACTCTTGTAGGGCCGTAGAGGAAAGGCCTTTCCTACCTGAAAGCAGCAGCAGCAGGACCGAGGCAGCCACCGGCACAGTGCGCTATTTAGGATTTTAGATACTCCTGTAGCTACCACTGGATGGTTTCTTCTCAGGGGAGGACAGCCTTCCCAGCGTGGGGTGTGTGGGGGTGTGTGGGGGTGTCATCAGACCACCTCTTTCTCTTTGCCCATCCTGCCGCCCCCTCTTGCCAGGTGGGCTACCTCTTTGACCACCCAGGGACAGTCTTCTTCAGCATCTTCATGTCCTTCTGGGCCGTGACCTTCCTGGAGTACTGGAAGCGGAAGAACGCCACCCTGGCCCACCACTGGGACTGCATGGACTTCCAGGAGGAGGAGGCAAGTGGGGCTCTGGATCTGACCCCCGGCTTGTCCTTATGTGTGTGGCAGGGGGGAGGAGAGGCAACAGAGCTCCCCTTGCTTTGTCCCATTGGCTGGATGGTGCCATTGGGCGTCAGGCAGGCCCCGATCCTCCCACCCCCAGGGCACCATCCTGACATCGGCTGGGTCGCTATGGGGGACCAGGGGGCTACATTAGCCTCCCAGGATGCCTTGGAGGACAGTCCCCTGGGAAAAGGGTCAATTTCAATTTTTGCCCCCAATAACTTCTAAAGGGGATAAAGGGCATTTTCACTGAGTTTTTAGGCTGCACTAGGCCATTGGAAGTGAGCAGAAGTCATTTGTATTCACTTCAAAAATAATCTTATCCTGGGCCTAAACTGCCCTGGAGGGAGCAAAACTCTGGCAAAAATGGCCCCATGCCTGCTCCCTGCTCCCAATGGCCCTCAAAACCGTATACGCTATTCGGCCTATGGGCCCACTTTGCCCACCTCTGATCTCCACAGTTGCAGGGGAGCTTCTGCATCGATATAAACACCCACCTGGTTCAGTGGGGCAGCAAGGGGACCAAAAGCAGTAAAGAGGAGCAGGAACCATCCCCTAGCATCATTCCTGGCAGTGCATGATGGGCATTCTGATCCTTGGTGCGCTTGCTCATAAGTGAACCCCAGTTCTCCCATGAGTCGTCACGAGCCCACCTCCCTCTCCCCACAGGAGCGTCCCCGCCCTGAGTTTGCAGCCATGGCGCCACGCATGGAGCAGAACCCTGTCACGGGGGTGAAGGAGCCCTACTTCCCTAAGCGCGACCAGCTCTCTCGCATCCTGACAGGGTCCATGGCCATCGTCATCATGGTGAGTGGGGCGGGGGTCCCTGGGCGCCCCAGATGCAGGACGGTGGGGGTTGCGCCCCTCTGCTCCATGCTAAGCCTCCGCCCTGTCTTCTTCCACACACACCCCAGCTGTGCGTGGTGATGATCTTCCTGGTGTCAGTGATCATGTATCGGGGGATCGTCAGCACCATGATGTACCACACAGGCAACACCATCTTGATGACCCAGGTGAGGCGAGGGAAGCGGAGCCAAGCTGCACAGGGCCAGGGGGCTCGGATCATGCCCTCAGCGGGAAGGAGGCATCTCCAGGGCAGGAGCCACAAGCAAAGGCCACATACGAGTCTGCCTTTGAGATTCGTGGGAGGGAGATTAATAATAATAATAATAATAATAATAATAATAAGTTATTTATTACCCGCCTCTCTCCTCAGAATCGGGGCGGAGTACAACATCACACAGTACAGTATACAGTAAATTCAATACAATACATCACAATGCAGTTTTTAATACAATACATTTCAGAGTCCAGTACATTCAATACAGACAATTGTACAAAGTGAGTGCCAGTAGATGGCGCTGTTGGCATACAAATAAAGCTGCAAGAGTGACGCCGCAGAATGCCTGGTACACGAATAAGGACTGCTGCTCTTTTTTGGAAACTGAATTAACAGCTTCCACAATTGCCCCAGTTCTTTCCCTCTCCATCATTTTCTCTGGCCGCCAGAAGTCCCCCAAAAGGCACAAGTGGGACTCCGGACAGGGTCCAAGGGATGTAAATCTGTGTGATTTCATTCTCACAGGCAAGAATGAATGATTCTAATGTTTTCTTCTTTGCTGCAAGAAAGGGGTCAAAAACTGCACAGCTTTTGAAGCTGTTGAGTTATTCTTTCCATTCATACTATAAACTAGATGCGCTCTGGAACCGAGGCTTCCATCCAGTGGCCAAGCACACAAGAAGGTTGCCATAATCGTAGAAGTCATGCTCATATAAGTCATGCTCGCAATAGAAGTAATGCTATTTCAAAAAATAAGAGGAAAGAGTGATGGGTTTCTCCTTCCGTCTAACTTTCCAGCCAGTGAGCCCAAAGCGTTGAGGATAATTGAAGGCTGGAAGGGCACTTGCTAAGGTGACGGCTGTGGCTGGCAATCTGTGGGGAACAGCCCCAAAGCCAGCAGGCACCTTGCCTTTAAGACCGACCTGTTTCAGCCTCTTTCCCTGGGTGGGGGGCTTCTATCTGTGTCAGGCTGGGAACATCGCCAACATCAGCAGCTCCATGGTGAACCTGGTGCTCATCCTTCTCATGAGTCAGGTCTACACCTCTCTGGCAGAGAAGCTGACCAGATGGGGTAAGAGAGTCAGCGGGAACCTTTGGGTGATGGCCGCCCCCTCCCCTGCCACCATTTCTGCCCCATGAAGCCGCCAGCCTCCCCCCCCCCCGCAGCATCACACGCAGGCTGGCCGTGCAAAGGCCCCTTTGGAGCACCTGGGCTCAAGGTGAGGGAATTTGCACTCGCGTCCCACCTCAGGAGCCGGCCTGGGTGACCACCCACTGTCCCCAGAGCTCCTCTGCCTCCAGTCCTGATGTGCCCCCCATGGCACTCTTCCCACACCCCACTCCCTCATGTTGCCTTGGCAGAGATGCACCGGACGCAAACGCAGCACGAAGACGCCTTCACCTTCAAGGTCTTCATCTTCCAGTTTGTCAACTTCTACTCCTCCCCGTTCTACGTGGCTTTCTTCAAAGGCAGGTGCGGGACGCAATGGCAGAGGCACAGTGAGGCCTGGGAGAACGAATGGAAAGGGGTGTCCCATGGGGTGGGTGCTGCGATCCCTTAATGTGGGAAGCCCTCTTCCTGCTCGTGATGCTTGGGGGTCCTCCCTCTCCTCAGCCTTCCATGGGCCAGGAGGGAAGGGGAGGGCGGGACCCAGAGGTGGGGGCCGGCTGCCTGGGAGGGTTCTTCCTTGCTCCGTACCTGGCCGGGTCGCTTTGCGCAGCAACCCTTCCTCCTGGGATCTGCCTCTGCGCATCTCCTTCAGCCTTGAGCCCTTCCGCCAAGGCTGGCGCCCTTTGGGGGTCTGAGGATGACCGAGCCCAGGTACGTGGCTTGCCCTGTCCTTGAGGAAAGGCTGGCGCAGCCTCAGGAGGCCTCTGTGAGGTTAGATGGCCTTACTTTGCCTTTGTCTCAACAGGTTCGTGGGATATCCTGGCCAGTACGGAAAACTCCTGGGCATGAGAAACGAAGATGTAAGCAGGCCTGGGGGAGGCAGAAGATACTCCCTTCCCACCCCCCTGCCCCGATGCTTCACACCTGCCCCACTGTGGTGGAGGCTTGAGGGGGTCTCAGCCCTTTCCCTGTTGTTGCCTGCCCTGCAGTGCGGTCCTGGAGGATGCCTGATTGAACTGGCCCAGCAGCTCTTCATCATCATGGTGGGGAAGCAGATTGTCAGCAATGTCCAGGAGTTCCTCCTTCCGTGAGTCGCGAGGGCGTTAGGAGAAGGGGCAGGGCGGGGGAGGGCTCCCCTGGGGGTCTCCTCTGTCCGTCTCTGCAGAACTTGGGCCTTTTCCGGCCACGAAAATGGCCCCCATCTGAGGGGTGCTGCCCCCGAGTGTGTCTCTCGGCCACATCGTCTTCCTCCTCTCCCTGTTCCGGGCAGGAAGGTGAAGGCCTGGCGCCAGAAGAGGCAGCTGGCACGGGCGCGAGGCTCCCAGATCTGCCAGGAGCCCAAACGGTGGGAGGAGGACTTTGAGCTGATTGAATGCGAGGGGCTGTTTGAGGAGTACCTGGAGATGGGTAGGTGGCCGGGTGGACTGGAGGGTGGGACTCTGCCCCTCGGGGGCCCTTTCACACCCAAGGGCCGGCCTGGGACTCAGCCACGATCCTCCTCCACACACACAGCGCCCCCGAGGGCTCGGGGCCACCTCTCTGCGCTGCGCAGCCTCCTGCCTCCCCTCCGGACTCCACAGAGTCAGCTTTCCTGGAGTCCCAGGCAGGCATCCGGCTGGGCTGGGACTCCTGAGGCCACGGGGCAGAGGGTCTTGACCCTCCCGCTCCCGGGGGATCAACATGAGGCCCAGGTTGGCCAGTGCCCCCATTGCCCCCTCCCCGGCCCCCAGGGAGATCAGAATTAGCCCAGGCTGGTTCTCAGGCTCACCAGAGGCTTCTTCTGGTGGAGGAGCCAGGCGGAGGCAAAGACGAACCCTCTTCCTCGGCCCGATGGCGTCTCTCCGCCCAACCGCCCCCCTCTGCCCCTGCAGTGCTCCAGTTTGGCTTCATTACCATTTTCGTGGCTGCCTTCCCGCTGGCCCCACTGTTTGCGCTGCTCAACAACTGGGTGGAGATCCGCCTGGATGCCCAGAAGTTTGTTTGCGAGTACCGGCGCCCAGTGGCCGAGCGGGCCCAGGACATCGGCGTCTGGTTCTTCATCCTGGACATCCTGGCCCAAATCTCTGTCATCGTCAACGTGAGTCCACAGCAAGCCGGGTGTGTGTGTGCTCAGGACCCATCAGGACTCTCCCCTAGCAGCCCCCAGACTGCTCTCTTCCCCCAAGCAAGTCTGGGGCGGTGATCACGGGTTCAGGGGGACTCTTTGGTCACTGGTGGAACTGCGTGCCAGGCCGAGGGTCGAGGGAGACGGTTCTTCCTGGGGAACGTTGTGCCACTTGAATGTGTGCCTGTCCAACCTGAGGTCAGGTTCAACGTGGCAACTTGGAGCCACTCTCTCATCGGTCTCATTTGCTCTTGAAATTTCTTCCTTCTTTCCTCTGGGCTGAACAAAAGGGATCCGGCAACAAGCACGCAGGCTGCTGCCTGGCTCCCAGGATGGGGCTGGTACGGCTCCCCCAGCTCCAGATGCTGTGGGGAGACCTGATCCCCCTTCCCTATTGATCCCAAGGCTCAGATGCCTGCCCCACCCACCCCCATCCCGCACACAAACCAAGGCACCCCAGAAGAACGAGCCCTCCCACAGCAAAAGGACGAGACCCCGGGAGCAGAGAACGGCAGGGCTGGCATTCTCCCCTGGGCTTCTGGGGGGGGGGAAGTGACCTCCCCAATCCCTGCCTGAAAATGGGTTGATTCTGCAACGCCAAAGGACCCTGGGGTGTCCTCCCCCCCCCAGCCGGACAGCAGAGGGAGGGAGGGAGGGGGGCCCTGTGGCTCAGCAGGGCAGTCAGTCTGCTCACGGCGTCATCCTCCGCTTTAGAGGAGATTGCCAAGGGCACGGCTCCCAAACAGGCTCAGGATAGCAGCTCCTTTTGAAGTGTAGCCTGAACCACCCCTCCATCCTCAGGGCCACAACTCTGGCCCCCCATCTGACGTTGTCCTCTGCCCCCCACAGGCCTTCCTCATCGCCTTCACCTCTGACTTCCTCCCACGCCTTCTCTACCAATACGAGCACGACAGCCAGCTCCACGGCTATGTCAACTTCACCCTGGCATACTCGCCCCCAGGCTACGTGGACAGCAACCACACGCTCTGCCGGTGAGCAGGGGAAGGGGCTGTCCTCCCTGCCCCACAGGCCACGGTTCCCCAGCCCTGCGGCCTGACTGACGGGCTGCCCACGCGGCCTCTCCTCCCTCGCCGCCAGGTACAAGGCTTTCCGGGACGCCCATGGCAGCTACACTCTCTTCTACTGGAAGCTGCTGGCCGTTCGCCTGGGCTTCATCATCGCTTTCGAGGTGAGCGCGTCCACAGCGGTGGGACTGGGGATGGTTAAGCCAGCCTGGGAAAGCACCAGCAGTAGCCTCACCTGGCCCACAGCCCCCCCCCCGCCACCCCTCTCGGCACATGGAAGGGGCAGCATGAAGGAGGGGAGAGGGTGGAACAAGCATGCTGTGACGGGGGAAGGTCGGCCTTCCCCTCCAGGAATGCAGGTCTCAGCATCCCTCCCCCTTTTAGTTACATGAGGCTGGTGGGGGCTGATGGGACTTTCAGTCCAACAACATCTGGAGGGCCACATGATCCCCACACTTGGTTTAAAGCATTCTGTCATGTGACCTGACCAGAGAGTCACCAAGCGTGGCACATGGGGCCCAACAAGGACCACGCTCAGAGGTTAGACCTCAAATGGCCTACAGTTTCAGATCCCTCCCAAACACAAACTTCTTAAGATTTCTAGGGGTTGCCCCACCCCATAGAATGCAAAGTTAGAACGAGCTTTGAGCAGACTTGATATTTAGACTGAACATTTTTGAGCTAGTTCAGGACAGAGTTGTAAATTACTCCTCCTGCTATGAATTCTCCTCTTCCTCCTCTGGAAGATTGCTTTTTTTGTGGAACATTGTGTGAGGTAAACTTTCAGGGCTGCAGGCACTGCCAGTCAAACTCTTGTTTCATTTGAGTCATAAAGGGAGTCCCCAGCGTCCGTCCTGGGCAGGGTGTCTGTGTCCAGAGCAGAAGGCAGGGCTGCCCCACACTCAGCCAGCGTCGCCCAGGACAGACGCGCTACGAGAGGGCCTTGGGATGGAGTAGCTAAAGCAAGCCGTTCTCCCCAACACTCTTTCATGACAAACAGCCAGACTGGTTTCTTTTGAATCAGGGCGACCCTCAACACAAACTCTCATCTCAGGGGAACCTTTTAAAAAGAAAAGAAAAGGAAGCACCCACCACTTTGTCCAACTGATGCTAACCCATAATCTCCACTTTAATTGTCTTGTGTAATTGGACATAATCGCCTTACTTACCGCAATGCAATTTAATCTAATTTGCTTTACTGAGTCGAATAATCTCCTGCTAAAACAGTTTTGGTGTCTGGCTGCAGCATTTGGTTTTAATCCAGCAAATGCATGAAACGTGCTTTACTTTCAGCCGCCTTTTCCTGGGTTGCAAAGTTTCCCATGTGCACAAGATTAGGAAACCCATCTTCTTATTCTTTGGTATTACTTTGTAGGGGAGAGCAACATTTCTAACAACCCAGAGGGAGACACCCAAAACACACGCTCACTGCTGTGTCTGTTTGCTTCCCTGAGCCCTGAATTGGG
Organism: Gambelia wislizenii; assembly: GCA_030847615.1. Taxonomy (NCBI): domain Eukaryota; kingdom Metazoa; phylum Chordata; class Lepidosauria; order Squamata; family Crotaphytidae; genus Gambelia; species Gambelia wislizenii. The sequence continues at coordinate 122,874 of JAUMIR010000016.1, forward strand.
AGCCCCAGTTCGAACGCCCCTTCCTCCTACCCTTCCCAAGGGCGCCCATTTCCTCCCAGCCTCAGTCTTCCCATCTGCCGTAGGGGGGCAGTTGCACTGGCCTAACCTGCAGCGCATTCCCATGCCTCGTCTCCTCCGCAGCACGTGGTCTTCTTCTGCCTGCGCCTCATCGACTGGCTGGTGCCGGACGTGCCGGAGTCCCTGGAGGTGAAGGTCAAGCGGGAGCGCTACCTGGCCAAGCAGGCGCTGGCCGACAACCAGGACGTCCTGCTGACGGTGAGTCGCGACTCCTCCCCCTCACCAGGTCAGTGCGTGGAAGAGGGGCCCGGAGCCCTCTCTGTGTCTGTTTCCTTGTTGATGAGAAACACCCAGCAGCAGCGGAGGGGGCAGGCAAGGGGCTGCGGATCCAGATTTTCCCACCTGAAGTCTGCCCGGGGGTTCTCTTGGCTCACAGCCACACTGGGCAGCCTTGTTCCCCTTAAAACCCTCAAAGCAGGGCCTTAAATGGACCCCTGCCCAGCCCGGCCCACCCACCCCCACTGCCTTTCCCCCATCCTGTCTACAGGGGAAACTGACCGGGAAAATCTCGGTGGGTTTGGGCATGAGGGACCCATGTGGCGGGTGGGTGCCAGCCAGGATGAGGAGGCCGAGAAGAAGAACCGGCTGCAGCGGAGGGGCAGCTCTTGCCCTGCCAGGAGGTGGAGTCTGCTTTTTGGGGTGGGGTGGGGCACCCTGAACCTGTGCAGAAGGGGTCTCCCGTCTGCCCAGTGAAGGCCCCCGCCTCGTCTCTGGGCTTCTGTACACACACAGGCAGAGGACCCAGCCCCTCTTCCTGCCGCCCTCTTTGTCAAAAATGGAAGCCCTCTAGTTTTGGGGACACCCTGCACACCCCCTCCGCTGTTTCTGGGTGGCTGTGAGTTGCGGCTGCATAACAATGGTGTGACCTCTGTGTGTGGTATGTTGTGTTGTGGTGACGCAATGCAGGCGTTGTTGTTTGAGGGGCTCCCTCCTCTTGTGCTTCTTCATGTGGCAGCATGGCTGGCCGGTGGCCTTCTGTGTGGTGGGGGGGGTAAGGGCCCTTGTCCTTCTCAGACCTACATGGGGGTGACCTTGTAGGGGACTATTGGGGGGATGCTTCTGTGTCCTGCATGGGGGAACCTGCAGCAGAAAAAGGGGTGACAGTCCCCATCCCCGCCCCATTCGTCCCTTTGCCCAGGGGAAGGCCAGCCGGCTGGCTGGCTGCAGAAGAGAACCAAGTGCCCCAGGGGGCTGCAGAGAGAGACCCCAAAGGATAAAGTGGGGAGGGGAAATATCTGGGGGGAGCCAGCTTTTCCCCTGGGGACCCGCCCTGGGTCCAGCCCCTCCACCGAGGCCCAGCTGGGCAAAGCGGGAGGAGGAAGAATACCAGCGGCCATCCCTGTCTCTACCCGTTGGGAGCTTGGGGCCAGGGTCTGCCTCACCCCCTCACCCTCCCCGGGGCTCCAGGCAACCAGGTCTGCTTTCTGGGCATCCTCATGGTCTCCCAAGGGCAGCCAGTTCCTGGCCTGGGGCCTCCTGAGGGCTGGAGCCAGCCAGGCCTTGCTCCCCCTGCCCAGTGCGGCCCCTTCCTTGGCTTTGACCAGCCTGTGGTGGGACTTTGCCATCATGGGGGAAGCCTGCTGGCCTGTGCTAGTATCAATTTCTGGTTTTTTCTCCCGGTGCAGCAAGCAGCCTTTTATCCAGCAGTGTGATCTAGCTGGGCTGACAAGATGGAAGGAAGCCTGGTGGCCACGTGCATGGAGTGGTTGTGGGAAAACCAGCCCCGAACCCGAGGCTGAGCACCAGGACCCTGCGGTCGTTTCCTTTCTGCTTTGGAGCCCCTGACTCAGGGACTCCCTTGGTTCGTTCACTGTGAGAGGATCCCTGGAGGCCATGGAGACGCGGGAAGACTCCAGGCGTGGGAAGCAGACCCAGGGAATGGTGCCTGGGACCCGTCGGTCTTTTGGCTGCCATGCCCCTCCGGACACCTCAAAGCTGCTTTGCTTCCTGGCTGCCACCTGCAGACGGCCACCGACCACTCTTTCCCTCCTGACCCCGGGAGAAGGAGGCTTTCCCCACCCACCCATCCATCCAGCCTCCCTGACCCACGACTAGGGGATGCAACCCCCCCCTGCATGGACGGTCTCCCCTTTCCCCAACCCTCTGGGGCAGCCCCTTCGCCCCCCAGGGGAGGGACTGATCCTGCCAAGGAGAGGCTGAGCCCCTTCCTGCTTGCTTGCCCACCTGGCTCCCAGCAGACTCTGCTTCTGTACCAGGGTGTAGTTGTGATTGTGAGCACACACTGGATTTGCAAACAGTTGCTGCCCCAGCATCCTCGTGGGGTCCATTTCCCATACTCTGCCCCATGGGTTGCTTTACTTCCTTATTTAATTTATTTGATTTCTCCTGCTTATTGTCCCAATATGTTCTGTCCTACCCTGGCACAAGAGGGGGTGGGCACCGCTGGCCCGCATCTGATCTCAGGCGGCTGGCAGCCCCTTGCAAGGCCCCACCTATCCTTCAGCAGGGAGGAAGAAAGGCCAAGAGAGAGAGGAAAGGGGCATTGGGCTTGCTGGCTTTTGGCTCTGGGTCCACCCACCGCTGAACTGGCAGCCAGCCTACAAGAGTCTGTCCTGGGGGAACACAGTTCCAAGAGGAGGAAATCGTGTCCATCACCCAGCTTGTAATTTAACAGAGGTGTCCAGTTGGGGCTCCAATCCACACATTTTTAGTGGTGCGTCTCCCACACACGGCTGCTGGCTGCTGCTGCGTCTTCTGTGCTGTTCTTTTTAGCCCCAGTCTGTGGTCACCATGTTGGTTAATAAAATGCAACTGCAGCGTCAACCTGTCTTAATGCGGATTGCTTTCTTTTTTGCCAAAACAGCACTATTTTGCTATAAAAGAACCATCTAAAAACATCACAGAAGAAAACCCGTCATTAAAAGCTCCCTCTTCTTACAGGGAAGAGCAGCTGCTGTGACTGGCTGACCACCTGGGGAATCCTTGGCCAAGGGGGGCTTGTGGGACTGGAGCAGTGGCAAGACCACCAGTCACTTGCCCTTCATCTTGTGCCTGGCCAGGAAGGGACCCCCAGAAGGGCGCCTGGATCCCTCTGGAGAAGCTGCAAGTGATGCTTGCGCTGGATCAGTAGCAGTGAGGCTGAGAGGCAGGAGGGGAGAAGCCAAGAGGAGCAGCTGGGTCCTGGCTGTGTTCTTGCACCCCAAGAGGGTTTGGGGGCGCAAAGCAAAGGGCCGAGTTCTGCCCTGCTCTCCCTGGCCTTGAGGACTGTGGGTTGCCCTGCTTCCTCCATGGCATGGACACCACGTGGAGGCACTGCTTTAAGCACCTGCAAAATCAAAGCACTTCATGCGCATACAAATGGGGAGGACTTGAAGGGTGATCTTTTGGCCAGTGTGCATGAAATCTCACAGGCACAGCTCCCTCCTGAGAGAGGGGCGGGCGGGTGGGTGGGTGGTTTTAGGAGAGGGAATCCCCCCCTGCCCACATGCTGCTTCTCCTGGAGGGAGCACCCTGCCTGCCTGCTTGCCCCTATGTTCTCGGAGTTCACCAGAAACCCCCCCCCCAAATGGGGTGTCCCTGGCATGTTCTTCCCACTGCCTGGATCTTGCTTCACCCCCCCCCCCAGCCATTGTTGTGAGGCCACTAGGAATGAATAAAATACGCAGAATGATCCTGTGTACTGGTCTATCTGTGGGAGGGAAGGAGATCCTGTGCATGGGGGGGGGGCTCCATGTGGGGCTGGGCCCTGGGGACAGAGACCCCACACACACTCTCATACTCTGCACCCCACTGACTAGCCTCCTGAGGTATGCTCCTCTCTCTTCCAGTAAGAAAGGGCTCCCTGGAAGTCCAACAAGCTGGGAAGTTTTCATGTCCTGCTGCTATGTGTTTTCAAGGGTGTGTGTGGGCTTAGTTTGATCTTTGAGAGGAGATCACCTGTGAAAGGTCCCTGAGACCCCTTCCTCTGCTTGCTTTCCCCATCTCAGGCTGTTTGAAGGGCACAAAAGCTGGGCTGGCCATTTGGCAACTGGTGCTGCAGAGCCCCAGCTCCAGAGAGCTCAAAGCAGTGAGCCCAAACGCCCCACGCAGCAGACGGAAGGTTTCCCCCTGCCTCCAGGAGGACCCAGGTTCAAGTCCCCGTGCCATCTCTGCTTCCAAGGATCTTGGTTGGCAGCAGGTGATAAGGGAAAGACCTTCATGGGAGACCCCACCCACTCCTCAGCAAGGGTTCAGGGCTGGTTTCCCCACAACCACTCCACCCACTTGGCCGCCCGGCTTCCTTCCCTCTGCAACTTTGGAAGCATGGATGTGGCTCTGCTCCCTTGTGCCTGAGGGGAGGCAGGCAGGTGGCTGGGAGGGGGAAGCTCAGCGATATCTCCTGCCTGCCTGAGGGAGGACTGGGCCTGCTGGGGTGAACACAGAAGCCCCCTCTGCAGATAGATGCTCAGGGGGACTCCCCTCACTGGGATGGACACACCAGCCATCCAAAGTACATTCCCGAGCAAGCGCTGTCCTGTTCCTTAGGATCAGTGGCCTCTGCACCTTTAACAGGAGGTGTATGACAGGCAGAACTTCAACTGGTGCAGTTTCACCTGAGGATTCCTGCCAGGTGGGGCTCCTCAGCCTCTTCAAAGGCAGGCAGTGGGAACTGCTCCTTTCCAGCTGCCCCTTGAATTTCAAGGGTGTACCTAAGTAGCCACCTGGGAAAGTGATTTCTTTGCAGGAGGGGAAGGCAGGCTGGCCAGCCAGCCCTCCTCTCTCCCCATTTTCCCTTTGATGTCTGTGCGGGGCAGGCTGACCCCCTTTCCCTCCAGGTGGGCTCTCTGTGAGGTGGGCTCTCCCTGCCTACCTGGGGGGGGGAGAGAAGAGACACGTGGCATCTCCCCCCCCCCAAAAAAATCTGGCTTTCTTGCCTGTGTTGCTACTGCCTTTTGGGGGCTCTTGGTGATGCTGGAGGTTGCTGTCCCAGGTACCCCCCACCCACCCCATGAATCTCAGTAAATACCAGTGGGTGGGTGGGTGGGAGCAGTTTGGTGTAACACCCCCCCCCCGCGTAGCAAGCGAAAGGGCAGTGTGAGATGGCATGGCAGGAGGTGGAAGGGAGGCTTTCCAGCTGAAGCGGAGAGGCGCTCTGTCCAGGCTTTCTTGCTGTAGGGTGTTTCTTGTGTGGATGATGGAACGGCTGGTGGTTCCGTAACCGAGCAGCCGGAGGGAGGGAGACGAAGGGGAGACGAAGGGGACGAAGGGCGGAGGGGGAGCAGGCGTGACCCCCAAATGGCAAACCCAGCAAAGGGCTGAGCTGCTCGGGACCTCCCCTCGCCAGGCGTCTGCGGAAGGCGGGTGGCCGGAGAGAGGCTGCCTCCCCTCCCTGGGCGCCAGGGGGCAGCCTCGCCTCGCCTGCCCGCCCTTCCCGCGGGTTGCTCCTGGGCTCTGCGCTTCCCGCGGGACCCCCGCCTCCCTCCTTCCGACTTGGCTGCTGGCAAGGAGGACCCCGCCGCCCCGGGAGCCCGCAGGGACTTTGCTGCGGCCTGTCCTCCTCTTGCTCAGCAAAAGGCCCCCAATAAAGGCCTGCCTATTTGGGGTGGGGGAGGCCATTGTGGGGGTGCGCTCAAGGGGGCCCCCAGGACAGGCAGCCACGTCTAAGCAGCCCAGAGACGGAGGGAGCCCCCCCTCACCCCCCCTGCAGCCTTGCATCACTCCTGCATTTCCCCACACCTGGATTTACAGCCCTCCTCTAATTATACTTAATTTTCAGTCTCTCCTTCTTTAATTTAACGAGGCAGGCAGTAAAAAGGGGGGCGGGCTCCACACCCACCCGGTTGCTGCTGCTCTTGGCACGTTCGTGGCCGTCTGGCCCATCCAGGACGGGACTGGGCCCAGTAAGGCACCGCCCAGCCGGGCCAAAAAGCAGGTGGGCAAAGGGCGGGCAGGTGGGTGGGTGGGCAGCAGGCTCTTGGCTTCAGGGTGCCACCCTGGAATTTACCGAGAGCTCACGCCAACTTGGGTACCAGCGGGGCCTCCTCCCGTGGGCGCAGGTGATGATAGCACGATTGCTATTGAAAAGACACCACATTTATGGGATTGTTGAAAGCAGGCCTCTTAACAACAGTCCAGGCAGGTAGGCCAAAAGGAATGGCGCCAGGAGGTAGCGGCAGTGGGGCTACAGCCCTGTGGCACAGGTGGGGATGGATCTGGTGGCGTTGTGTTACGATGGGCCGTGGCTTAAACCCTGTTGAGTCCTGCTTTCTGGCACAGAGAGGTAGACTCCTCTTGCTTGTGGAGTTTCTATTCAGCCAGTGTGGCTGAAAGCCCTTAATAGCCCTTCCTTCATGAATTTGGTCCACATTTTAGAAACACACATGCATTCTTCTCTCCCTCCCACTCTGCCACTGTAATTTCTTGTGGAAATGAATTCCATGGGCTAATTGGTTGCTCCTGCCTGGGGCAGGATGCTGACTGGAGCCCCTGTTTTGGTCTCTTGGGTCTCATCTTCCATCAACCCTTTGGGGTTCGGCCTCAGGCAAGGTGGCCACCAGGCAGAGCCAGCCTTTCCAGTGTCCTGCCAGCCCTCCAGAGCTCCCCGCAAGCCCTGGCCTTCTCCTCCCAGCTCGCAGGCAAAGACCTGCCTTTGGTTCCTCCTCCTCCTCCTCCGGGGTTTTACATTCAGTCTCCAACAGGCATTGGGGCTTTTGAGATCCTTGCCCTGCCAAAATAGTTGGTGCTATTTTCCATTATGTTTTATTGCATTTGGTTTATGGTGGTGGTGGGGAATCACACGCTTCCTCTATATATTGTTGGATTGCAAGTCCCATCCACTACAGCCACTACAGCCCATGGTGAGGGATGCTGGGAGTTACACTCCAGCAGCCTCTGATTCCTGATACCCAGACCCTCTGTATGGTTTGCACCCCCCTCTGTAAACCGCCCGGAGGCTAAGTGGAGATGAAGGAAGGGGAGTGGGGACGTGAAGGAGTCCTCTCTCTGGCTCCCCTTCCTACTTCCGATCAGGCTTCTCCTTTGCCCCAGAGGAACCGTGTTCCCCCTCTGAATGCACACTTTCCTGGCCTGGGCTCAGCCACCAGTCGCTCCCAGCAGAGGAGCCCAGCCGCTCTGGGCTCTGGTCAGTCAAGGCGAATGTTGGGGGCTTCTCCCTGGAAGGTGGGAGGTGGGTGGGTGAGCTCAGCTGATTCCACCCACCAAACCTCCCTTGCCTGCCCCCTCCGTGCCCCCACCCCTCAAGGGCACCTGGAGTTAATAATTCACCTGAGCATGGGCAAAGTGTGCTGGGGGCATTTCTTGTTTACTGAGTGGGCTAGACTGGGGACAGCTCCCAGGGTCTCCCCCCTCCCTCTGCAGACACCCCAAGGCCTGCTGCCCTGGGGAAGAGGGAAGGGTCCAGCCAGCCAGAAATGTGGGTGGGAGAGGGGGCTAGGAGACCGGCGAGGGGGGGCGAGAGAGAGGAGCCCTTTGGTTCCTTCCTGGGGGAGGCAAGACCTGTTGTGGGGCTGGGAGGCCTTGAGGTTTCCTGTGGCTTCTGGCCAGGCTACTCCATCATCCCTGCCCAGGGCCACAGTTATGGGGAGGGGGGAATGAGGGCCTTGCCCCCCCCATGGGAATTCTGCCTCCCACAAATGACATTTTCCTTCAGTCTCCAAACTGCGGCACCACAGAGAGTGAGTGGTGATACCTGAAAAGCTCTCCTTTTGCCCCCCTTCCCCTATGGGAGAGACATGTTGTCCCTCCATGGGCTGCAGGGCGGCTGCCTCCCATCCATCTTCCCTGCTGGCCCGGATGGACAGACAGAGGGAACAGGTGGACCCCCCACCTCAGAGCCCAGCTTTGATCTGGAGTGAGGGGCGGCAGCAAGCCAGCTGGCTCTCCCCCACCTGGGCTTGTGGAAGTAAAAGGATCCCAGCCCAGCCCAGCCCTGCGGTACAGTATGGCCACCTGGGCTTCCATCTGGGCCTCAAGAGTGGGTGGGAGAAGGGGCGACGTGGTGGGGAGGAGGGGGGTCTCTTTTTTCAGGCAACCCCTGAAAGCAAGCCAAGCTACAGATGGGATGGTTGCTCCCCAATCTGACTGGGGGGGGGGAAGAAACTTCTGGTGGGGCCTCTAACAGGGTAGTCAGTCCGAACAGAAATACACCTCGAAGGATACGGGATGGAACAGCGGCCGGTCAAACAGCCCTTGCTATCTGTGGCCTGTTTCCCACGGGGTGGGTTGTGGGGATGAGGCACATACGCAGAGCAGCGTTTCTTTCTCCTTCGGAGCCAAGCCCCCCCCCAAAAAACAGTCCTCTCTCACACACCCCTTCTGCAAATAGTTGTCCCCATCTGGTCAGTCTCACCCTCTGGAGCGCATGGTTCTTCCAAGGGAGGCTGGGAACAGAGCAGGCAGGATGTGGCAAGACTTTGACTTCCTTGGGACTGAACAGGCCCTGTTGTGCTTCGGAAATCAGTCGTCTCCCCCCCCCCTGTCCCCTTTCCCTCCCCAGCTTTCCTTCCAAGTCAGCAGCTAATGCAGCCTCCAAGCCTTGCCAAGAAATACAGGTGGGCCAAGATTTTTCTCAGCAGCTGGCACTTGCATGTTTCTTGGCTGTTTCCTGGGCCAGGCCTGGGAGGGCAGGGGGGCTTGGAAGGGGCTCTAAATAGTCACATGCCACATTTTGAGATCTACAGGTCCTCCTCCCACAGGTTTCATTTTTTACAGTTATAGCATTGCCAGGTTTTCAGAACAGCAGTGAGGGACAGCCGGAATTCATGACAAGTGGACCATCTGGAAGTGTCTATTAGCAATATTGTGTTCTATCTAAACACCAAATAAAAGTATGGATTTCCATTAACTTAGCTATGCATTTCTCTGCAAATTAACATATTGTCCAAATTCTCCTTGTGAGACATTGAGTGTGACCTTGGGCAAGTCACACTCTCTCAGACTAAGAAGAAGGCTTTTCCTCTGGATAAATTTTGCCCGGAAAAGTCTAAAAGAGAGTCACCATGAGCCACAGCTGACTTGAAGGCATGTAGCCACAGTGCCTACATTCTCCAAGCATAAGTCACACAATGCACAAACTTCTGTCATTTTGAAAATCCATATTTGGTTTCTTTTTTGGCATGCATTAACAGTCATGAATCAATTTTATTGATAGAAAAAAAATGCCTGACACCTATGATTGAAATTCAAAGTAACCTGAATATGAGATTTAGTTATATTTACAGAACATCTGTTGCTCTCATCATTCCATTTGGTTTTTTTAGAACTTAAAAAACTCTTTCTACAAAAGCATTTGATGCTGGAATGCTCTGAAACAGATGCTGAGCTCCAACAACAGTTATACTCAAATTCACACAGAGTAACAATCCAACTTAACTTCAAGGGGCACAGCCAGGTGATCACAGAAGCCCCAAACAATGTAAAGAAAGTATTTCAATCCTCTGAATTTTTTTCTTCGCCTTTTATGCAACTTTTCTAGCACTACAGTAGTTTGTCTGTATTGGAGTGACAGAATGAAACACAAAATGAGCCATTTCACAGCTGTGGCACCGGCGGAGGATTAGATTAGATGATCCTTGGGACCCTTCCAATTCAGTAATCCAACGCTTCTACAGATTTAGAAAATGGAACTATCAGGTTCAAATAAGAGCTCCCCCATAAAGCCCATGTGGTCACCATGAGTCAATTGAAGCCTTCAAAAAGGAGAGAGGGCTGGGAGATCTAATGATCTATATTTATGGTAGGTTTAGACATGCTAGCTTCCTCCTGCCACTTGGCTTCACCATTTCCTGAAGGTCCTGAGCTCCAGAATAAGGGATTTTTTGCATTCCAGTCTGTCTAAACACTGGACAAGCTTTCTGGCCCTCAAACACCTTATAACCCTACCAGGTCAGAACAGCTGTAATGTCATCCTGTCTCATCTCTCTCCTTGTAGGACAACCACTCCTGAATGTGATGTTGCTGATGTGGGCATCCAACTGAGACTGAGCATGTATTGGGGGGGGGGCAGGTAGGACTCTCCCTCTCTAATTCTTATTGTCTAGGCACCGCTATATACCTATGTACCCGAGAACGAGGACCTCACTGCTACCGTCCATGCTTGCAAGGCCAGCAGATGAACCTTTGGTTTAAAGGGTGAGGCCAGTTCGGTGCAGGCTGCGCTCCACCAGAAAAATCCATTGCACAGGCTGGAAGGACAAATCCAATTCCAAAAGGAAATCTACTGCTGTGTTTTCTGCAACCGGACTTGTTTGTCTCGGATTGGCCTTTTCGGTCATCAGCGCGCTTGCAGAAAGTGCGGGATGAGTCCTTCCTGAATCTTCGTTTGCGAAGAAAAGCCAGAGAGAGAGAGAGAGAGATACACGTATGTGTGCATGCACACACACCTTTGCACCAGATGCAGGAGTTTGTACAGCCAAAGCCTCTCTCCAGGGCCCCAGCTATGGATGGACTGCATGGTTGCCCAGCACTACACGTGGTGGTGGTGGTGGTGGGTGGGAGAGCTGGCCTGCAGGCTGCTCACGTACCCGAATCCTCCTGCTTGGCCTGCTCTTGTGTCTCGGGACAGCAGCTTTGGTGTGTAGAAAGCAGGGGTGAAGCATGGAGGTGAACCTCAGCTGCTGGGGGCCAGGGAAGCCATTGGAAATGGACCGGGTGGCTTTCCGGTTCCCAATACACCTCATCTTTCTGTGTTCCACACTTGAAAGTGTGCAGGGCAGCTTTCTGTGTCCCACAGAGGCAACAGCAACGGGGGCCTTCTGGGGCTGGGGGGGGGGCAGGAGCAGCGCAGGTGGCGGTGGCAGCAGTGGTGGGGCAGAGAACTGGCACTTCTAGTTTGTCCCCTTCTCTCTTTCTTTGCTTTCTGGAGAAGGCTGAGGGATAAGATACCCCCACATACACACGTGCGTGCATTGCATGGAACAGAGGTTGGGCATTGGGTGGGTCTGCCCAGAAGAGTAGGGCTCCGCTGAATAAAAAGAAATGTCACCAGGGCGGGGGGCAATTTCTCCCCCCAAGACTGTTACCAGCACTTTGGTGGCTGTGGTTCCTTTTATGGCACGCCATGTCCTCATAGTGCCTGCTGGCCAAACTGGGCACCTTTCCGCACTGGTTTGGTGCAAGGCATGTTTCCCAAGCCCTGGGGCCGCGCCCTGAGGCAGGTCACCCGCAGGCATCCTTCCTTCCTTCGCCCAAGGCCTTGATCCAGTGGGTGAGAAAGGCAGGGATGATGGGCCCGAGGGAGGAAGAGTCACTCGGGAAATCCGGGAGGAGGAAAAGAGCGCTTGGGTGTGTCGGAGCAGGAGCAGCAAGGGCTGTAGGGAGGCTGGGCCTGTGGGGAGAGAGTCTACCACAGCCAGGCCCACGCAGGCTCCAAGGCGGCCGTGAGGATGGCCGTGGGTTCAGGGCAGGGCAAGTGGCTAGCAGGAACTCAGCCGCCACCAGATCTGGCCCATCCGTCCTCAGCCAGGTCCAGAGCAATTGGATTTCTTCGCTTCCCCTCTCCATTTCCAAGGGAGGGTCAGTCATAGCAGACTCTTCCCCCAGTTGTGTTTTTCTTTCTTAATGCTAAAATCTGGGTCAATTAAAACTGCACTTTAGTTAATGTGTCTCCATTTTTAGGATGAGGAGGGGAGTGGGCCAGGAATCTCCAGGACAGCTCCCCTGTTGGTTGATGCCTCCTCAGTAAGAAGATGCTGGCACTCCGGACCACCAGAGACGCCCTCTTGCTCCCTGGCTGGTTGCCCTTTGGGGAGGGGGTAGGAGTGGCACTCTGCCCCCCATGCGAGTGCAGGAAGGGGCGCTCTGTACAGCAGCCCCGTCTTGAGGCCCCAAGGAGTTGCAACCAGCCCCTGAGCGCTATGGATGAAGAGGCCTGAACAGGGCTGCATCAGACCACAGACCACCCCAGCCCACCCCCCTGTCCTGCTGGAGACCTTTGGGAACGTGGTGGGGGCTCACTGTGTTCCCTGGCAACTGCTGCTCAAAAGGATGCCATCTCTGCTTCTCTAGGCCTTGGATCTCCACCCCACTCCAGTTCCCCTCAAGGGACTATGGGTGAAAGGGCCCCTCTCACCCTGGAGACCCTCCCTCATCGTGCATGAGCTGGCAACCACTCTGTGCAAAGCCAGGCCCCCTCTGCTGCCCAAAGCTGCCCTATGGGGCGTAACCACCAATCTCCCTCCCACCCCAGCAGTTGCTTTTATTACGGCAAAATCTCAATCTGGCAATCAGAGGCAGCAGAAAGGACCACAAAGGCCTTGGCTGCAGGCCACCCCCCACTCTCCCCTTTCATCCCTTGCCAGCAGAGCGGGCGGAAGTGGGAGAAGAGTAACAGGGGGGCTGCCTTGCCACTTTTAAGGTGCAGCGACTGGCTCTATACCCTCCCTCAGCCACGGGGAGATGGCAAAAGCCGCTGCCATGTGGGGCTTGTAAGAGGAGGCACAGGGATGCTGGCAGCGGGGTCAGCTCAGCACACCTTCCAGTTTGACACCTGGGCTTGCCCGATCTGTACCTGCAGGGCCAGAACCAGGAGAGGCCGTGTGCTTACCAAGGCGCACTTCTCAGCATGTGCAAAACGGCATCTTGCCTCCTCTGACGCGAGGGAGGGAGGCCACCATCGTACAAAGCGAGGGCTCCCAGCAGGACTGAGCCCAGGAGCCCAGTGGGGCCAGCGATTTGGCCAGAGGCAGAGCCAGCTGAGTGCCAAAGAGCCTGCTCAGTCCCATGTAAATATCCTGAGATTTTTAACAATGCTTAAGTGGGGTGTTGACGATAACGCTGCCTGTCTGATTTAACCACCATCGTGAGTTGGTGTTCAGATGGCCAGAAGATGATAATGGAACCCCAGACAGAACATAGATTAGCTGACAAGTGGGAAGGACCCTTGACCCCTCATCCTAAGAGATGGGGTGGGGGCCAGCCTGTTTCCCTTTGCAGGCAGAAAGCCCTAGATGCAAACCCTATGTGTCCAAGGGAGGGAGGGAGGGCAGGGCAAAAAAAAAAGCCTGTCTGAACTGGTGGTGGAGAATCATGGCTGCAGCCATTCAAAGTGAACAATATTGAGCTAGAGGACCCCCCCCCCCAGCCTGGCTGAAAAGCTTCCTTTATTCCTGGTTTCCACTAAGATGTTCCAGGAATGTGAAATTAATACGATTTTTCTTCACATGAGTGAGGACTGGCATAGGGGAGGGAGGGAGGGAGGGAGGGAAGGAAGGAAGGAGACAGACCTGCAAACCGTCCTGGGTTTGGGTTGGCCAATGGGGCACTGACCAGGCTGCTGAGGCTGCTGACCCCTCAGGCTCACCTGGGCCAACCTACTGGACGGACCTGCTGCTCACGCCATCAGGTGGTTGCTGGGATCTTGCCATGCTAATGAGGGCTGAAAAGTTTAATTTGTTGGTTAATGGACCAAGGCTGCATTCCTGCACACATTCGCTCACTCTGGAGTGAGCACCAGTGAGTACAGAAGTCCCTAATGCCAGGTTCATCTGTTCAAGGTCGAGCTATAAAGCTTTGATGGACCAATTGAGGCAACCCTCTAAACTGGTAGATCTGTAAGGGTGGAGCACAGGTGGGATTTTAAAAAATAAACTTAGCCTGGTTCTGCCAAATTCCTGTAATATCACCTGCAAATGAGGAGTGAAGGTGGTCTTTCCTTCTTAAGCAGAAAGGGGAAATGAAGAATCGGTTTTGTTTATTCTGTTCCCAACTGACTGTTGATCGCTGTTCTCTCAAACTGGTGATGGGAGATCTCTACAAATGGCTGACAGGTCTAAAACGTTTCCTGAGCATTCATGTCTGCCTTCCAGTGGTGAGCTGCCCGCATGCCATCAAGTCGGCTGAAGATGTAACAAAGGAAGAAACTCTGCCGCCGGGCGTGGGCTCAAGACAGAACGCCACACACCACGGCACCTGCTCGCTAGTCCACCCCGGAAGGTGGTTCAGGGCCGGCAGCTGCAGTAATCCTGCTTGATCCGGGCTCTGACGATGGGGGACTTAGTTCCTGGCACCTGCTTGCAGCAGGAATTCCCCAGCTTTTGCCTGGGTGGGCCCACATCTGGGGAAGCGGGTGCTGCCCACCTCAGCCAGGGGAGAGCGCAGGCTCTCTTTCATGTGGCTTCCTCATACTGGCAGGAGCCTCTCTCTCCCAGCCCTAAGATTGCTTGAGTCCTCCCTCCAGGCAGGGTTTTCCGGAAAAGGGAGAGATTCCCACTTTGCATATGCTCAGGGGCACCTTTGTCTGTTGTGCTGCTTCACATACAGAGGAAGAGGAGCTGAGGCACCATTTCACGGGGAGAGGGTGCATTAAAGGAAGGCATTTGTATGTATGGCCCACATGCCACAATCATGGGAGTAGTTGCACCTGCACAAGACAGGGGTAGCCCAGACAGCGCAGGCCCCACTGAGTGGCAACGCCACCCCCACCTGGGCCCACCTGTACCCTCTGCCTCGTGGGTCCCACAAACTGATGCCCCGGGAGAGATACAGCCTCTGATCTGGGAGGCCAGCAAGGCTACATCTCCCTCCCGGATCAGAGGCTGTATCCCTCTGGGGGCATCAGTTTGTGGATCTCATGGGACAGAGGATACAGGTGGGCCCAAACCCTGCTGGGGGCTTCCCACAGAGGCACGCTGGGAACAGAATGCTGCAGAGGCTCCTTCCCGGGGCTCTTCCGGGCTCTGGTGAGTTTCCTCCATTGAGTGTTGCTGGGGCTACAGACAGCCTCTGAATGGGTGCTGCATCTATAATTGCATTCCGTGGGTGTGCAACCTGGGACCCAAAGCAGACCATACGCAAGCTTCTCGTCCAGACTCTAAGGGTGTGTGTGTGTGTGTGTGTGTGTGTGTCCCCTTGTGGCTACCAAGGTGAGTCTGAAGAAGCCACAGGCTTCCCTGGCCAAATCCCAGGAGCGCAATGAAGACTGGCAGCAGCTGCCTGAGGAAGGATGGTGGTCAAAGGGCTTGAGAGAGCCGCCAAGCTCCTTGCGCCCTAGAAGGGGCTCCCAGATGGAGCTCAGTTTGAAACGGTCTTTCTGCGTTGCTGCCAATTCTAAATTCCATTGTAATTGTGTAGCTGTATCTTTGCTTTTTCTTTTTAAAATTTGGCATGTAGTTTTGGTATTTCTGTTGGGAAGGAGCTGATGAGCTGTATAAATGTTAATATATGTGTGGTCAGCCTTCGTAAAACAAAGTCCAGGCCTTAATCAAATGGGCACAAAGAGCCCCCCTGAAGAGCTGCTTTTAGTCTTTTTTCCAGCACAGAGCAACTGCAACCTGATGGCCCTCCTGCCAAAATCTGGCACCCAGCGCACAGGATAGCAGAGGTTTACACCCCAGCACTTCTGGGGGCGTGCCTGCCCCTCCTCCCAATTTTCTGTCCCTGGCGGATTCGTGATCCCTTTGGCAATCAATGTCTGCCTGTGAAAGGACTGTGGGGCTCAGCTCTTTCCCCACTGTGGAATGCAGGCGGCTTGAGCGGAAGACATGCCCTGGTCAGAGCTCCATGCCTCCTGAGCAAGCTTGGGCGGGTGTCTGGCATGCGGGTGAGGTAGCGCACTGTCCTCCCATCTCCAGTCACAACTCTGCACAAGCCTCCGCCTCAGTCACCGGCTCCTCTTCAGCAGCAGGGAGAGGCCAGAAGGGATTCTTTGCAGGCTCCCATGGAGCGTGACTCTCCCTCTGTGGCTGCTGCCTCCTTCTGCCCTGCTCGGAGGCCAGACTCCAAGCAGGATGTGGCCCTCATGAGGAGAGACCTGCAGCTGCCAACCCCAACAGCAGAGATGCCATGTGGCCCTTGGCCGCCTTCCTGTGAGCATCAATGGATGCGGGGGGGGGGGGCATGATGGTGATTAGGTGCAAAGGCAGGCTGCCCAGGAACAAGCCGTCCCGTGAATCCTTCCAACAGAGCTGTAGGGCTTGTTGATGGTGTTGCTGTGTGGGGCATCCCTCTCCTAGGGTTTTCTGGGCAAGATTTGTTCAGAGAAGGTTTGCCAAGGTCTTCCTCTGAATACCTCCCACAATCTCTGCTCTGGTATTCCCTGGCGGTTTCCCTTCCAAGTACTAACCAGGCCTGACCCAGCTTAGCTTCCAAAACAAGATCTGCTGGTGCTTTCAGGGTATTTAGGCTTCTGTAGGACTGGTCACTGCAAGCATCTTGAGGATTTTGGGGGCATGAAAGCAGAACCGAATGGAGGAGAGGTCTCATCCCATAAGAATGTACTCGATTACTGGGGTCTCCCCTCCAGCAGAGGCATCACTGTGAGGGTGGTAGGGCGTGATGGGAGAACGAAGCCTCATCTACTGGACCATCAAGATTATTGTACCCTCCAACATTTCACAGATGAAAACTGGGACATGTGTGTCCAGCTGTGGTCAGAGTGTGGTCAAGAGGGCAAAAATTGTTAATGTGGAAAAACAGATAAGCTAGGAGAGGCTGCAGCGGTTTGCTTTTGTTTGAGCAACTGGGACAGGAAAGATTGCATCGCCTCCCCTCCTCTGGCTGTGTTAACTGAGGGTAAACTACGTTTCCATTTTGAACTTAGTTTGCAGCACCTGAAGTTAGCTGAGGACAATGGAGGAAAGTGGGGGGGAGGGAGATACTGGACACTTTAAAAACAGCTTGAAAAGTGGAACAGCAGAGGATTAATCAGGACAGTGAGAAGGTATGGATTATCCCTTTCCAGAAGATAGGAAGGAAGGAAGGAAGGACGGACGGACACATGCACAGACAGACGTCTGCCTTGCCCAGCTCCCTCGTGGCCGGCCTTTCAGCAGGCTGGAAAACATCTTCATCCCAGTTGGGAGATGGCCTTGGAATGGATGGTATTGTATTTTAATGGGGCTGCTGAGAGAAGCCTTGTAACTTTTTATTGCTGTTATGATGTGTAATGCTGTGCCTGTAAATTCCATGAGCTGCTCTGAGCCCTTTTCAAGGGGAAAGGCAGAGCGCGTGTGTGCATACGCTTGTCTCTGCTTTTCATGAGATTTGGGGCTCCTGCTCCTTTTAAGCCCCCCACCACCCCCAGAGGTGGCTGCCCCCCAAGCAGCCCAGCCTCGCTGGAAGGGCCTCGGAGCCACTGGGGCTGTTCTGCCCTCTTCCTTCCTTCCTCGCTCCCTCCTCTGCCAGCTTAGCAAAGGCCTCACCGGGGCCAGGGCGGCTGTTTTGGGGGCTCCTGACCCCTGGGTTTCCTGTTTGTGTTGCTAAGGCCTGTCTCCAGGGCTGGCTGAAAAGGAAGTGCCGAGCTCATCAGGTCCGGAAGATAATGCGGCTGCTGCTGGCTCTGGCGTGGGGCCAGGCTGGGAACTGGCTCTCCCATTGAAGCCTAAAGCCCCCGCAGCTTTGGACGCTTTGTCAGCCTGACAAAAACCAGGAGGCTGGCTTAATGCAGGAATTCCTCCCTCAGCGGCTGCAGCTCCCCCTTCCTCCCCAACAGACAGGCATCTCTCAGACCCCCACCCGTGGGGGGAAGGGGCTTGCCCGCTGTCCGGGAGCCCCCTCCCAGCCCTTCCTTCCAGGGGGGGGCATGTATCCGCACCTGAAGAAGAATCAGCAAGGGCTCCCGGGAGGGGGCGAGGCACCAGCTGCCCTGCGGCTGCAGCAACACCTGAAAACTGCCTTGCCACTGGTTCAGGCTTGCTTACCCGGGCCTGCCTGAGCCCCATGGAAAGCAATGGGGCTGATCTGGGTTGAGCTGGGAAGAGTTCCTCCCGCAGCCTCCCCAGAATTGGTTGCCCATCGTTTTCTTGTTTTGTGGGGAGGGAGGAAAGGAAGTCATGGCCACCATAATACACCAGCTCATGCCTCGGGGCTGGTGTGCCTCCTTTGCAAGCTCAAATCCTCCCCAGCTCTCCAGGCGGTATTAATTCTGGGATGGCTCCTGGGGGGGGGTTGGGTGCACCTTTCACCCACAGGGGTTGGCAAAAGGGGTGGGGGCAGCCTTCCTTTGGGGCACCTTCCTCTGTCTCCTGGGTTTGGGACGGGAGATGCCCGGCGCCCCTTCCCTCCTTCCCGCACCTGCAGCAGGGACCCCCGCCCGAAGGGGAGACCCCCCTCCCCGCCGCCCAGCCTGGCCTTCCCCGCTTGGCGACCCTGGGCCGCCTCCGGCAAACAGCAGCAGGAGGAAGAGGAGGAGGAGGAGGAGGAGGAAGGCGAGCCCCCCCCCGCCCGGAGCCCTGGAAGGCCGGCCGGCACGCCTCGGGAAAGAATGCGCGGCTCGGCATGCCCGGCCCCTCCGGAGGGCATGGGGGGGGGGGAGAGAGAGAGAGAGAGAGAGAGAGAGAGAGAGAGAGAGCGAGCAGCCCCTCCTTCCTCCTCCTCCTCCTCCTCCTCCTCGTGGCGCGGTTTTTTCCAGCAGCGGCTTCCTCAGGTTGTTGGACACGGGTGTAATTTAACCGGCAAAAACGCAGCCATGATCTCACGTGCAAACAAGGCAACCCCCGAGAGGCTCCAGACTTTCCCCCGTTCAGCCGCTCGTCTCCATGCTGGAGCCCCGGGCAGAAGGAATCATCATCACCCATGGGTCCCACCCCACGCTCGCCCCCAAAACTGCCACCGCCTGGGTCGACCGAGGTCACTTTAGGGGGAGCAGAGCTTGCTTGGGGGCCAGGAGGCGGCGAGACAGGCGGTTGCTGCGAGGATCCCGGGGCTGTTTTGAGCAGGAGGTTCAGCCCCGGGAGGACCAGGAGAGGAGAGCGAGCTCCTGCCCATGTGCAGAGTGGGCTTCTGTCCTCAGTGAAGTGCTCAAAGCCCCTCGGCCACTCAGGGGCGCCAGGCTGGCAGAAGCAGGAGGACTGGCAATCATCCCCCCCCACACACCCCACCCCTTCCTTTTCCCCCTTGCCTCCTGGCTGGCCCCACACACCCACCCACACACCCACCCCTGGGGCAACTGCTGCAGAGGAGGAGGGCCCAGGATGGCCTGCGTGGGGTCCAGATCCCCCGCCTGAGGATCCAGACCTGGCTTTGGGGGTCTTCCTCGCATGAACACCGGGGGCCCAGCCTTCAATAAGCGTCCCAACGCCTCCTGTCATGGGGAATTAAATCCAGGGGGCCAAGAGGCGGCCAGCCAAGGCCTGAGCACCTGCCCGGCATCCGGGGGCCAGCTGCCGCCTTCCCTGGCCCAGACCAGCCCGGAGCGCAAACAGCAGCAGGAGCCGCCGCCACTTCACGCCAAACCATTCTGCACTGGCGCAAAAAGAGGGGGCACACTGTGCTGGACCAGGGCCTCCCCCCAAAGGGCTTCCCCCCATTTCTGCCCCTTGAAGGAGGAGGAGGATGGGAAGAGGAATGTGGTGTCCCTCCGGCGCTTGGGCCACCAGCCTACATTGGTCTCCGGCTGCTGCTCTGCTTGGCTGGGGCCTCTCCAGCCTTCTGGCCCAATTTGGCCTCCAATGGCCGGCCGGCAGCAACATCATCAGTTGACACAAATTTAAACAAAGCCAAGGGGCAACCACAACCATTAAATGCAGGTCAAACTGGGCCAAACTCCATCCAGCACTTTACTTTTTCCCACCCCCAAAAGAGCCCCCTTGCTCCCCCTCCTCTGCAGCCGTGGCACAAATGAGGGTGATGGGCAGATCCCTACATTGCTTTGAGCCTTTCCTGATGAATCTGCCACAGTGGTGTAAA
Source organism: Gambelia wislizenii (assembly GCA_030847615.1). NCBI lineage: Eukaryota > Metazoa > Chordata > Lepidosauria > Squamata > Crotaphytidae > Gambelia > Gambelia wislizenii. The sequence goes on from JAUMIR010000016.1 coordinate 142,533, forward strand.
ACCAGATTTGGCTACAAAAAGAGGAGAGTGTCTCTCTGCTCCTTACTCTGTCCTGCCCTGACATTTGGCAGCCCTTGGTGCCTTGGAGAGAAGTTTTAACTCAGCTTAGCTCATGGAAAGTCCCACTGTGAGGACAGGCTCAATGCAAATGCAGCAGCACCACTGTGCTTTTTGAGGAGGCGGCAATCAGCAGGAGGGGCCCTCCTTCCTGAAACATCAAAGCCAGCCTGCTCTGGAAGGGGCAAATATGCCCAAAATATGTCCTGGGGTTATAACAGCCAAGATTCACACAGGAAAGTCTACATTTGCTGCTGGGGTGTGTGTGTGTGTGTGTGTGTGAAGCCTGATGCAAATCCAAGGCTCCCCTTTTTGCCAGGGATGGAGAGTTGGGAGGGGAGCTCTCTGCATGTGAAAAGGAGGGAGGGGCAGGACCCCCTCCGCCTGCCATCCCATCATCACCCCAGTCACACCTCCCACCTCCAGCAGAGCTGCCTCTTTGTGGCTGTTTAATGAGCAAGGAAAGGGTGGGAGACCCCCGCCCGCCACCAGGTGAGCCCCCCTTGCCTGCCCCATTAATAAGGACACTTCCTGGCCTCCCCCTTGTCCAATGGGGCCCCTTAATAGCTTTACAAGGGGAGGGGGAGCTTTCTTCTCCTTTTGAAGAACGGCTTGTAAAACCTCCCCCTCTTGGCCACTGATGGCTGTAGAATTTCACAGTTTGGCTTGTTACCACCAAAGCTGAAAGATCCAGCTCCCACCCCATGGAAGATGGCTGGCACTGAGGACTGGAAGCGCCTAGTATGGGGACCCTACACTCCAAAACCCAGGGTACATGCTATGAGGAGAACAGGGAGGGGGGCAAAGCACCAAGTCACTGGTGCCCCATCAAGGCCCGTGCCCAGAGCAGTCAGGAGGCCTCTCCTGCTCAAGACCATCACTGTGGCACAAACCACAGGGCAGCTCCAGGGCTTCAGTCTAGAAGATGCCCCCAACAGGTTCCCAAAGGGAGCCATCCCAGCATGCAGTGCCGCACTTCACTTGGCATGAGCTGCCCCCAGAGCTTGGTGGGCAATTAATTAGTCTCTCTCTCTCTCTGTTCTCAGCATCTGTCCATCTGTTCCTCCTCATGGCAGAAAGAATCCAACACCTTCAAGAGACCCTCAGGAGGCATGTGGGGTTACTGGTGTCCATTTCACACTTGCAACAAGTTGCAAAATAGTGGCAGTGGGTGGGGTGTGTTAAATGGTAGTTCTGAAGTGACAGACCGTGTTGGCCGCACTGAGCATTGGGGGCTGAAATGGGGAGGCAGGTGACAAAAGGAGCCCCTGTGGGGAAAACGGAGCAAGGAGCTGCCCTCCCATCCTGGCTCTGCTGTCCTGCAGGCCCCAAGACCCCTCAGGGAAGGGAGGGGGCTGGTCAGAGAGGTAGATAGAGAGATGGCTCAGCTGCTTCCCTCCAGAACTCCTCTGTGTATGTGTGTGTGCGCGCATGTGTACAAATGCACAACTGGACAGCTTTGAAACAGGTTTCAGTTTGCAGCTGTGCTGGCTACAAGCTGTCCCTGAGCCCGGCCTGCATTGTGGAGCTGGCGGAAGGGCACGGCTTGACTGCTAATTCCTATATGACGAGTCCCTGTCACCTTCCCGTGGGCCAGGATGGCATTCCCCAATGGGACCAGGTGCTGTGCCACCCACTGGCCCAGTGCTGGGACCATGGGGACTGGCCTTTCGCCCAGGGCTCCAGCTGAGCTGAGGGAAGGGAGAGCCCTCGTCTGCCCCTTGGCTCTGAAGGTGCCCCAGGGCCCCACAGTGCCATCACCCCTCATGGCAGGTGTGCAGATGGCACCCTCTCCCTCTGACCTACTTGGCTCCCCTGGGACCAGCAGGCAGGATCGGTCCCCCCTCCATTCCTGCAGGCCTCCAGGGGTCTGGTGGGAGTTTAGGGGCCTCTCCTGCACCACTTAAGCTGTTACTTCTGTCCCTCTAAGCACAGTCAATGTGGGAAGGAGGAGAAGAAATTCCCAATGCTCTAAACAAAGGAATTAATTTTGTGGAGATTTGTGAGGTTTGGGGGTGGTGTTTTGTTTTTCCCGTCTTCTCTCCCCCTCCTCCCTGCTCTTTATCTGGGTCTTGATGAGAGATTCCTTTTCTGGCAGAAATAGCCTTCCCTGGACAATCTCCAAGGGAAAGAGAACTGGCAGCGGAGCAGAAAGAGATTAAAGATGAGGTTTTGGGACAGATGTTCAAGAGAGAGGCTGTCTGTGACAAGTCCAGGTGTGGGGCGAGGGAGCAGGAGGGGACAGGAGCGCAGAAAAGGCAAAAGGATGAACAGATTTCCAGCCTTGGCACAGATCTAGCAAGGCAGGAGGGGATTTGGGGGCTCTTTATGAAATCGCAGAAATGTCTGGGGATGCCGTTGTTATGGGTAGAAATCAGCCCCACTGAAGCTGCCTGGGAGCCGGTATATGGGCCTTGAAGCATCAGCAGCAGCACCCAAGGGAGAATTCACTCGTAGCCTCCAACTTGTAGCCCTACTTGCTGGGGCAGTAGGGATATACATTCTGTGGGACTTCTTTTCCCCTATGGAAAAAACGCCAAACAAACCCTTGCTGTCCTCTTTGGGGCCAGAGTTGTTGATATCGTTTAAGAATGTGGTTGGTATGTGGAGGCATACAGTACATCCAGAGCGAAGTCAGGCACCTGTTCTCTCCTGGGCCCGCTAGTTAAGCATTTGGAGGAGCTCTTTGTGTCTGGTACGCATACGGTATCCAGGGAATATCTGCACTCGCAGGTGGCAGCCGGGGTGAGACATGCCCTATTGCACACAACACGACACAGTGTGCCTGCTGTAACCTTTTCTGAGTTAGCCCTGCTTGGCAATGTCCACCCATCTCTTAGTTACACTACTGTGTACCCCTACGTGGGGGCTACACTTGAAGACTGTCTGCATGCTCCCATTGAGGTTACAGGCAGCAACTAAGCTGGGAACAGTAGCACAGCACTGAGATCAGTATTACTGGGAGACCTGCACTGGTTGCCCAGTGCTTTCCAGACACAATTGAAGGTGCAGATTCTAACCTTTGAAACCTAAAGCAGGCTGGGGCCTATCTATCTGTCTCTGTATGAACCTTTCTGGGTGGTATGGACGTCTTTCACTTGGGCTCTGAATTAGTAGACCACAGGATAAACATGAACCAACAATGTGATGTGGCAGCTAAAAAAGCCAATGCGATTCTAGGCCTCATCAACAGGAGAATAATGTGGAGATCAAAGGAAGTCATAGTGCCATTGTATTCTGCTTTGCTTGGATCTCACCTGGAGTCCTATGTCCAGTTCTGGGCACCACAATTCAGGAAGGATACTGACAAGCTGGAACATGGACAAAGGAGGGCGACCAAGCTGACCGAAGATCTGGAAACCAAGCTATGTATTGGTTTTATTTGTTCTTTTAAATTGGTATTATATGTTTTTATGGGTTTGTGTATTTTTATGGGGTTGTGTATATTGGTTTTTTAAACAGATCTGTTGTTCCCTGCCCCGATCCATGGGGAGAGGCAGATAAGTAATAATAATAATAATAATAATACTAATAAATTTATGGCTTAGGGAGTGACTTAAGGAGTTGATTATGTTTAGCTTAGAGAAGAGAAGGCTGAGAGGTGACATGATGCAGCCATTTAAAAATATCTAAAGGACTGTCTATGTAGAAGATGCCACCAGCTTGTTTTCTGCTGCCCAGGAAAGTAGAACACAAACCAGTGGATTCAAATTACAAGAAAAGAGATTCCACCTAAACATCTGGAAAAACTTCTTGATTGTAAGGACTGATTGATTGTGGAATGAACTGCTTGGGGATAGTTCTCCTTTTCTGGAACTCTTTAGGCAGAAGTTGGACGGCCACCTCTTTGGTGTGCTTATTCCCAGGGAATGCCATGAGGGACATTTTGACCCTTTAGACAACCCCTATGAGCCTACCATGTTAAAATCTATAGGAGGGCCCTTTCCAGAGCCCCACTTCCTGCCCAGCCGGCTGACAGGCAGGCAGGAGAGGACTTTCTCTCTTCCTTCAGAGTCCCCACCAGATCCAATCTCACTCTCACTGCTTTGGAGAAGGATGTGAAGATGCATCTCTTCAAACTGGTCTCTTAAATCCTTTTGATGAATTTGATGGTTTTATTGTCTAATTGGTTTTAGTGTTGCTTTTAATGGTTTTATTGTTTACTCTGTTTTTAGTGGTGGTGTTGGTGCCTGGAAAAGCAGGGAAGGAAAGTAACAATGAACGGGAGAGGAAACAAGTGCAGTTTGTGCCCGGATTGCTCCTGCAGGCTCTGCTCCCGGGGCATCTCTTCGCTCCACAACTGCCTGTTCAACTCACCACTATGCACACTGAATGTGCCCGAGTTACAGCAGCTCCACTAAGGCATGCAACGAGACCCACTCAGGATTAATCAGGCCATTTAATATCCTTATACTTACAAATACTAATAAGTAAACTGTGGCACACTGTGTCCAGAGAAGAGGAATGTGGGTTCAGGCACCACGCCTCCTTGGTGTTTAGAGAAGGAAGTTATAGCCAACCTGGTGCCCTCCAGGTGTATTGAGCCACGATTCCCATCACAGTCCAAATTCACAAGAGGCTTTCCACTCGTGAACCACCACCCAAAGGGTTTTCCTTGGGATGAAAAAAAAGGGATGTTGTGTATGTCCAGGACAGCCATCTTTCCCTCCTCTACAGCCCATCTCCCACCAGAGCAGGGCTGAGACGTCTTCTCCAGCTCCACTGCCCAGAGCTCCTGGCTGGGCTGGGATGTGTGGGCCAACCACCCAGGGTGCACAAGCAAGCGGTATGGTGGTTTGAATGGGCAGGGTGGGCTGCCTCTTACAGCCCTTCTTCAGCCCCTGGGGTCCTTTGGAAACCTGTGCACTAAGCTGGAGAGGCTGGCCTTAGGGCACCCACTGCAGTACCAAGGGAAGGGGGGCAATGTGGAGAGGGGTGGCTCCCCAGAAGGGGAGGGGCTGCTGGGGTGACAAACACCACAAGGAATGCTCCAGAGGTGGAGAAGGCGGCTGATGCTCCCTCGTGCAGAGAACTTCCTGGCCTGGAGGGCGAATTCCACCGGATGACTCCATGCATTCCAGCACAAGTTGCTTTCCCTCCCGCCCTGCAGGCCTTGAAGGTGGGAGAGGACAACACAGGGAAGCTACAACTTCTCAAAAGGAGACTGCAAAGGAAGGGGGGCTCCAAAAAACCCTCCACCCAGGATCCTATACCAGCTCCAGGATGTCTGATTCTGCTCTCATACTTTGGCCTTCCACCCTCATTCCCAAAACTGTAGCATCTGGTGAATGGGCATGTGTGTATGTGTGCGTGCACATGTGTGTGAGGGGGAGTTGCCGGTACTGGTAGGGTCAGGAACATGCTGAGTGAAGCTGCTGGCCCCGGGGCCAGAGCTGATTGGTTGCATTGCAGCAGCCTCTGAAGCCTGCCCAGAATGGCCTCTTGGTTTTGTCCACCTGGATGCCTCCACAGGAGAAGAGCAAAGGGACAGAGTGGGTGGCTTTGCCGAAATCAGTCAATCACCAACCAGTCCCTTTCTTTGCATCCCACTTCCCTCCAAAGAGTGGGGCTCCAGCGGGAACTCCCATGGCACTTGTCTCCTCTTGATCCTCACTAGAACAAAGCTTTTTCTGGAAGGACTGGGAGGCACTGGGGTATCATATGATGCAAAAACTGCTAGTTTGCCTTGAACTCCGTGTTTAGCACAAAATTGAAATTTTAGCCAGTTTATTTTTCATGCCACACAGATTATGTTGTTATAGTGCAGACCGGAAACAGTGTTTTCTCTTTCTCGTTGTTTCCAGAGCACCTTTAGTGTGCTTAACTGTTTAACATCAAGATAATTCCAGTCTAGAGCTGGGCAGTGAGGCAGGCCGCCAACATTGCTTCAGCTGCAGATACCCAGGCTCAGTTGTGGTGGGATCTCTGGATGCCCAAGGGGCTGCTCCAAAACCCTCAGGAGGAGAAAGAGACATGGGTTGCTTTCAGGCATCAGGACAGCAGCTGGGGAAACAGGAGACCTTTGGACAGGGCGTGTGTATGAGTGTCAGAACTGGAGGAGAGAAGGTTCTAGGTAGGAGGGTGACTGGAGGGGACGCAAGCGTGCCAAAGCCCTGCTAGGCCCACATCCGTGAAGGTCACCTTGCATTGCCCTCTACAGGGCAAGCTTTTAGAGTCTGGGAGATGCAGGTGCGGTGAAATCAAGCTCTGTGGGGCTGGTAGAAGGAAGCGCTTGGCCTTCGGTTCAGAAAATCTCAGCTCTTTCCATGTGGTCTTGGAACATTTCTATTTTAGAAAAACATACTGAACAAAATTCTCACCTATTCCGTCTCCATGAGGAGGTTTGAACAAGCCACAGCCTGTTCAAGCAAACTTATTTTTGGCCTTGCTGTGAGGATTAAAACAAGGAACCTGTAAAGCACTCTGTGCACCAGGAAGAGTAGCAGAAATCAGTTGGATGAGTAACAAAAACAACACATTGCCACTCAGAATTCACCCTGTGAGACCCAGGAACCTGGTCTTTGCACAACTGCTGCTTGCAGAGAGGACAGCCACGTTCCCTCGCTAGCCAGGCCACTAACAAAGAGGCCGCTTGTGGAACCGGACCAGCCCTAGGGCGGTTTCTGATGACAAGATGACAAGAAGGAACCTTCTCTTGACAGAGAAACCTGGATGCCCCATAGCAGAAGAGGGCAAATGCTTCCTGCATTTGTGTCACAACTCTCATGGCTGGAGGGACCAGGTGGGCAGCGGCCTTGCCAGTTGACCCCCCACTCCCCCCCCACTATAGCACTTAATAACTAAAACGTCTCTTTATTAGTGCTGGTCAGCCTAAATACCCAGGACTGAGAGAATTCCCGTTGATCCTGACGCCTCTCCTTCCTCTTCTGCTGTCTCTCTTGTTTGGCATCCGGACTGTAAGCCCCCAGGGGCAGGGATCTGTCCGTGTGGCAACAGAGCACTCTGTGCATGCTCTGGGCATTTCCCTCCTATTCTGCACGAGATGCTCCAGAGGAGAGTTTCCACCCCACGTTCAAAACAGGCCCTTGTCTCAGCCTTGCCCACAGCTAAGCCCCAAGAAACACACGTAACTGGTTTACATTTTCTGATGCACACGTCAGGCGATGTCTCTGCTCAGAAGGAAGAGACCTTTCAGGGAAGCAGAGGGTGTGGTGTGTGAAACAGTGTGTGTGAGACTGACGTGGCTCTTCTCGAAACGCTAGCTAGACTGCGAGCCCTCTGGGGCAGGAGCTTCGCCCTTCTTGAGTCTGTCACTCACGCAGCGTAGGCGATGGTGGTGCTGTACCAAGAATGATGCCTCGGATAATGATGTGGGGATGGGGGGGCATGGGGCTTTCCAGAACTCCGCTTTTATTCAATGGGTAGAGAACCAGGACAACCTTGGATCACCACCCCAGCACATTTCACAGGTGCACAACTGAGGCTAGCATCATGGCGCAGCTGAGGTCAAAGGGCGCTTGTGAGTCAGTTGCATGGCCTCCTTCACAAAAGCCAGACTGCACAGACAAGCAGAAACTTGCCTTGGCTTCTTCCAGGGAAGATCCCACAGGTCCTGGGTTTGCCCAACTCCTCTGAGGAAGTGCTTTCTGATTTGTACATCATGATGGATTGTGCCACACATTTCCCTCAGAACACTTTTATAATGAGAAAGCCTTTTCAAAAAACTCTGTCTCACCATTGGAAATCTGGGACAGATGGACTTGTGGAGCCAGAGCAGCCACACCACAAGTATCACGAAGGGGTGGCCAAGCAGCAGGCAGGCAGAGCTGGCCTGGCCCATTGGCACGAGCAGGAGACACGTAAGAACTGAATGGTGAACTGAATGGTGAACTGAATGGTGCTCTTCCGCATCCCCATTCCCTGCCTTTTGGGGGAGAAAGTCAGGCTTGGCTTGGCTGACTTTGAGGCAGAGAAATCGCAGGCAGGATTTTTCCATTGTAGGCCCCCAAAGGCCTTCACTTGGCCACGCTTGGGGAGTATCCCCCAACCCAGGAAGGCCTTGCAGCCCCTCTGGACACACAGCTGGCAGCTGTGGCGGTTTGCAGGCAGAAGTCCAACAACTGGAAAGCAGGAGAGCTATGGAGCTTTCCTGGCATCTGTGCCGTGCTCTGATCTCCTCCTCTTGGTTACCATCTGTGCTCATCAAAACAAATTGCTTGTAGGTTATGGCTGACTTTTACAAGCAGTTTGCTAGCTTTTGTCTGCCTGGGCTGCCGTTTTGGCTGGAGGCCTCCCTGGGACTTTATGGCCATGCTTCATCCTTCTTCCTTCCTTTGGGTTTACGGTGGCAGAGCAGCATGCGGTTTATATTTTTTATAAGGGTCATCTAGATTTGGAAGCGGAAATGGGGGAGGAGATGAAAAGGGAACCAACCAAAAATTCCTCCACGAGGGTCCCAAAAAAGGCAGGGAAGAAGCAAAGGGGCACATAAGACCAAAATGAACATTAGGTGTGTCTTCGCATCCAACATATAGGTTTTAACAATGCAACTAGAAATTGCTGAAATGGAATGAGGGGGAATCCAATTATATAAATTAAATAGACAGCAGATTAAAATGCAGCCTTGTTTCTCACCTTTCCCAACTGAAAACTATTCTGTTTCTCCATATTCTGTCCTGACGGCGTCCTCTTGTCTAGAATACAGGCTATGCATCAGGACAATCAAATGTTGTGGCATCTCCATTTCCTTTAGTGGACCCATCGTTTTTCATGATCAGCATAAAAGGCTTATTCTATAAAGCACAGGTTAATTTCCTTCAGAAATTCTTTGATATGCCTCATTGTGTGTATATGCCTTCAAGTCACCTGTCGACTTATGAATTTTTCATAGGCTTTTCTTAGGCAAGGAATGCTCTGAGGTAGTTTTGCCACTTCCTTCCTCTGAAATATAGCCTACAGCACCTGGTATTTGTTGGTGGTATCCCATTCAAGTACTAACCAGAGCTGACCCTGCTTAGCTTCCAAGATGGGATCTGGTGCTTTTAGGATATTTAGGCAGCTTATGCTTCATTAGCCAATATATATTTGCAATATGATCTGTAGGGCGTCTTCCTTTTCCGAACTGCGCTTGGATAGCCTCACTCATGACTGGGAGGACCACCGGGCTGTCCAGGTGAGACCTCAGAGGGCTCCTGGGAACTGTAGTCCAACAACATCTGGGGACCCACAGGTTGAGAACCACTGCCTTCAAGTAAACAAAGTTTGGCTACCAGTCTTGAAAAACACCATAATCAAAACTCAGCACATGCCAGTGAACTCCACCCAGGGACAGGGGGATTTCCAGCAGACAATGGACCATTAGCCAAACAGACACGAATCCTCCTTGCATATCCTCCCACCCCTGGAGCTAGCCATTCAGACACATAAAGGTGCCAACCTTCTCCAACAGGGACTCACAGTATATAAACTCCACACACGCTCCTACCCAACCATTCTCTGAAGATGCTAGCCACAGATGCAGGTGAAAAGTCAGGCATAAACTCTTCCAGAACATGGCAAAAACCCAAAGAAAACATATGAGGAAAGATTTAAGGAACTGGGCATGTTCAGCTTGGTGAAGAAAAGGCTGAGGGTGATGTGACTGCATTCTTTAAATACTTCAAGGGCTGCCACAGAAAGGACAGGGAAGATCTGTTCTCTGCTGCCCCGGAGGGAATAGGTCTAATAGTTTGAAGTTACAGGAGAGAAGATTTTGATTGAACATTAGAAGGAACTTCTTGACAGTACGAGCAGTTTGGCAGTGGAATCAATTGCCTAGAGAGGTGGCGTTGGGGGTCTCTTTCTCTGGACATCTTCAAAAAGAGTCTGGACAGCTTCCGGCTGCTGGGGATGCTCTGATTGGAGATGCTGCAGTAAGCAGGGGGCTGGACTGGATGGCTCATGAGGCCCCTTCCAACTCTATGATTCTATGACTCTATTACAATGCTGCAGCCTTATTTGAGAACTCACGACGAACAAGTCTTGAAGAGAAACGACAAGGAAGAAAGAATCACAACCCGGAAACAACACCCAAGAAGACCTTCTGCTGTGCTTTCTGCAACCGGATTTGTTTCTCTCAGATTGGCCTTTTTAGTCATCAGCGCGCTTGCAGAAAACGCGGGATGAGTCCTTCCTGAATCTTCATTTGTGAGCAAAAGCCAGAGAGAGAGATTACATTGCAGACTGAAGATTTAAACCCACAGCATTGTATATCGGGAAAGCTAAGAGCATTCCCAGTATATATTGCCGTAGCTTTAACTATTCAGTCTACGGTGTTGGGGAATCTACTCTACACGGCTGTTGTATCTAAGGTTTATCAACTGTGTGAAGCTTTTAAAATCAGAGCTATGGGAGACGGTCTCAGCCGGCAGCCTCAGGATCCAGCACCCTCTGAAAATGAACACCCCAATAGCAAACATTTCAGGAAAGCAGAAATAGCCCCTTCCCAGCCATTGCCCTCCCCTGGCTGCTCGCTACCATTGCTGCTAGATCTTTCTCTGAATTCTCCACAACAAGACACCTGTTGACAAATAAATAAAAGTTGAGAAAAATTTTCGCCATACCTCCCTTTGGTTAAATACACCAGGGGAAAGGTTTCTGCATTAGGTCACCCAAGAGGAAGAGGAACAAAAGACTTTTTAAAAGAAGTGAATAGGCCATGGCTGATGTCATCCCATGAGTGTGCGAGAGAGGGAGAAGCTAATTCTGCCAATGGAACTGCAGAGTAAAACACTGTTTTACAAAGTTTGTTGCTGTTGTTAACTGCCCTCACGTCCAAAGTGGACTTTTGGAGACCCTGCGAATGAGAGACCTCCAATCAGTTTAGTCATCTGGCTTCCAGGGCAGGGCAGGCTTCATGTCCTCCTGGGCCCATCAGTCTCCGCAGAACTCTCCTCCGGCACCTCCGCATCTCAGAGAAGTTGGTTTTCTTCCTATCGGCCTTCTTCACCACTTTCATGACAATGCCTAGTAATGGGAAAGAGAATTGTATGGGCTGCCCAAACTTTCATATTCAGCCATATATCTTTACCCTTCAGGGCCTTGTCTCCTTCCTTCGGAGCTGCCCTGTCTCCCTCTGACTTTTGGGCTACAGTTCCCGCTCTGACTGGGCCAAGGGATGTACCAGTACAATCTCCAGCTATTTCAGAGTCTTCCTCGCCTACTTTAAAGTTATGTAAACGACCCATGGCCAAAGTTGCTTTTGTTTCCTTAATGCTCAGCTGTAAACCTGCCTTGGCTTCCTGCCTTGACCTGCCTGCGCCAGGGCCGGATGGGGCCAAGGTGGCTCTAGGCCAGTCTCTTTCCCGCAGCCCCCGGGGGAGCCCACCCGCGGGGCGTCTTTCTTCGGTCCGGGGTCTTGTTTGCAGCCCCGGGAAGCTGACCAGCCGAGCAGGAGGTCGGCCAAGGTAGACGGCGCCTGCCTGTGGAGGCTCTCTAGGCGGGAGGGGCGGGGCCACGGGGCGGGGGGGGCGTGGCGCAGCGACGTCATCGCGGAGCATGAATGAACCGGGCGAGAACTTTCCCACCGGCTCCCATTCAGAGTTCCAGCCGGCGGAGGCGAGGCGCTCCCCGACCGCACCAGCGCCGCTTGCCAGACCACCGACCCGCCGCCGCCGCCGCCATGAGCCGCCTCCGCCCGGCCAAGGAGCCCCCGCTGGCCCTCCTGGCCCTCCTGGCCCTCCTGCTCCCGGCGGGGCCCCGGGGCGCCCGGGCTCGCGAAGGTGAGCAAACGGCCCGCCGACCCCCCACCCCACCCCTGGAGGCCCCCCCCGCCCGCCCCGCACTTTCCCGCCGCTCCGCCAACTTCCCTGGACGGCGCCTCTGGCGGGGGGGGGAGCTCGCCTTTTCGGGGGCCGCGCGGGGGGATCCGTCGGAAAGGCCACGGGAGGGCCGCGGGCGCCATCGGCCGAGTGGGGGGAGCCTCCCTTCGGCAGCGGAAAGGCCGGGAGGGGCGCCGGGGAGGCAGACCCCCCATGGCACGGAGCTCGCTCGCTCGCCCGGGGAGGCCTCGGGGCGGGGGGGCGGGTCTGCGGCCGCTGCGTAGAGCCTCCAGGCCCAGCGGCAGTCTACCTCCGGCTCGCGGGGAGGGCGGCAGGGGAGCGGTCTTCCTGGGGGCCTCTTTCCTTCTCTTCTCTTCTCTTCTCTTCTGGACGGGCTGCGGTTGCTCCGAGGGGTCGCGGCGCCGGGGCGGGGGCCCTCCTGCTGTTGGCCCGGAGGAGGGAACCGGGGTCGGTCCGTCGGGGGTCGGTCCGTGGGCTCTTCGGGGGGGGGGAAGGTTGCCGGGAGCCCCCACTTCCCCGCCGAAGGCTCCGCGCCTTTGGGAGCCCTTCGCCTCTCGGGGGCGAGGAGGGAGCTTTCGGGGCCCCTCAGGGGCCGGGAGGGAGGGAGGTCTGGTCGCCTGGTCGCTCGGTGGGGCGGGCGAGGGTCCCTGCCTTCGCCGGAGGGGGGGCCGCCGTCCGTGGGGCGACGCCGCCTGAGCTCCGGTGGGGAAGGGCCGGTTTGTGACTCCGCGCCGGTCGATGGGAGTGCCGCTCTGGGGAGGTGTGTGATTCACACCCAGCCCTCGGTTACACAACGGGGGGGGGCATGGCTCATCCATGCCAGGGTTGGGCCACAGGGGCCAATATTCGGTCCCCACAGCAGGGCGGGTCCAGGGGGCCCGGATCGCCTCTGGCAGGGGGCCAGGAGCCCCATCGCCATCCCGAGGGAGCCAGCCTGGCTCGGGGGTCTTCCTCTTCACTTCGAGACCGTTCACGTGAATACTGTAGTTTCCAGGTGGATATTCAGTCTGTGACTCCCCTCCATGGGAACTGGCCGGCAGGGCTCCCCGTCTTTCCAGTGGCCCCTCCAGCCTTGGGCCGTTTGAACAGAATGGGGGGGGGCTGGTCCTCCTTTGCCCTCCTCCAGACCGGGAGCAGACCCCAGCTCAATTCTGGGATGCCAGAATTTGCGAGAGTGCCGATTAGGGGGGCTTCTGGGCCCACCGTCCTCTTCCATGCTTGGCCAGCTCAGGCCCATGCCCCGGCGGCCCTTTTGAGGCGAGGGGGCCAAAGCCAGCAGCAGAGTCCCCCCCCCCCCAGGCTCCCAGGCAAGTCCAGACATGTCCCCCGGTGTAGACCTCCCTTCCTTCCTTTCCTTTTTTTGGCCCCCAAATCAAGGTTTAATAGTCCAGGGAGCTTGTCTCAGAGCCCTTCTTCAGTGATGGGTTTCCTCGCTGGGGACAGAAGGCCCTTGAGCATGTACAGAAGGCTTAGGCAGAACACCAGCAACCATAAACAGACTGGTTGCACCTATGATGGGTTGCAGATGATCTTCTTCCAAGGCTATCAATCCCTCTTGCTTTCCCCACTCACTCCTCTTTCCCAGTTTCCAGTGTATATTTTTTAAAAAGGCCTGGCAGGGGATGCTAACTTCTTCTCTACTGAGAGCGTTAAGGCAGCAGCAGCAGCAGCATTGGTCTTATTTATTTATTTATACCCCGCTCTTCAGCCACAGGGCTATCAGAGCGGCTTACAAATTGTTTTAAGCAATAGCAATTGACACATCTACACTGCATTGAGCAGTTTCCAATGCGTGTTATGAGATAACTGCCCCCACCAGCCAGGTACTCATTTTACTGACCTACGAAAGGATGGAAGGCTAAGTGAACCTTGGAGCCAGCTGGAATCGAACTCACAATGTGGTGGCTTGCACTACTGGCGTTTAACCACTGCGCCACCAGGTCTCCTTCAGAGCGAGACCTGTGGAGGATGTTCCACGGGGATCCCCAGAGTCCAGAGTTGAGAAAAGGGATAACCCCCCCCCACCCCAAAAAAGCTCAGGATGTCTTCCCCAACTCCAAGAGCTGGGCCTCTGTTGCATGCGTGGGCAATTTCTGATTCTGCCCTGGAGTGGAAGCATTTCAGAACACACTCTGATGCTCTGGCATGTAGCAGGAAGCCCACCCCTATAGCACGGGATGCTGTGTACGTGCGTTATCCACACAAAAATAACAGCAGTTGAATTTTAGGCCTGGTCAACAACTAGCCAACTTGAGCCAAATCTGGCCCATTTTGCATACCAAATTTGGCCCATTCTGGTATCACCAGCTGGTGCCCAGGTTTTGCAGAAAGCGCTTGAGAAGATCAGGCAGAAGGGTGGCAGGACCCAGAGAAATGGCCCTCCTGCCAGCAGTCTGCTTCCCCACCTCTCCTCCTCCGGCCCAACCCTTTCCTCTGACTGAGAAGAGGGAGCCGAGAAGCCAAAGTCAGGCTCACCAGCAGGCCAGCCTTGTGGCGGAAGCATTGCTGAGCCAGGCTGTGTGGTTCTGGGGTTTGGGTACAGAGACACCTCTCCTCTCCGGAAGGGCAGCCATTGCCACCACTGCCCTCAGTCCTGTCTCCTTTTTTGCACACACATCAGCTTTCAAAAAGCAACCCGAGAGGGAGAGTGTGGGACTGTCTGGCAATGCAGAGTGTGTGTGTGTGTGTGGGGGGCAGCTCCACTGAGCCTGGCTTAGCCTGCCGCCACCCCACAGAAGTGCCTCTTCCAAGCCTCAAACCCCAAGGCCCCGCTTGGCTTGCAGGAGAAGGCAGGAATGTTAATGAAGAGGCAGGGATGGCTGCCTGGGCTCTAATTACACTGGGGAGAGAGAGAAAGGGACCAGGAGCGATCTGCCCAGTAAGCAGTTCCTCTCCAGTCTCCCTGTCTTGCTTCTACTAATTGTGGGCTTCCCGGGGAGGGAGGATGGCTGCGGCTGCTGCTGGAATTTTTTTGGGGGGGGTTAGGAATTTTTTTATTGGAATAAGACCATTCTACTGAAAAATACACCCAACCGCAAAAGGCCGTAACAATAATGCAATAATAAAAATAATTGTTTTCCTCTTTTCTTGCTAATACAAAAATAAAACTATCTATCCTAACAGTAATACGTTTTTCCTCTTAATCTAAACACACTATAAGGAGCTCCTGGTCTGCTAACAGCCCCCCACCCCCAGAGCTCAGCCCTCTCCCGCAAGGAGATTAAGACCACGATGGTTCTGGCAATGGAGGCGTGTGTGTCATATGTTCTCTCCCTTCTCCCAAGGTGCCTAAAAGTAATTGGACTCAAATGGAAAGGATTAATTAAAGCCTGTGCCAGGTTGTAACTTGGGCCTCTACCCAGGTGGAACCAGCACGGGGCCATCTC
The DNA here is from genome assembly GCA_030847615.1 of Gambelia wislizenii. Lineage (NCBI taxonomy): Eukaryota > Metazoa > Chordata > Lepidosauria > Squamata > Crotaphytidae > Gambelia > Gambelia wislizenii. Next base: position 157,756 of record JAUMIR010000016.1, read on the forward strand.
AGTAGCTCAGGGAAACGGTGTGCATGTTTCCTTGCTGCTGCATTGAAACAGCTGATTCTTGGCATTATTTGCACCCCTGGCCAGACTGGTGTTTCCCTCAGAACAGCTGCCTAACCAGATTTCTATTTGCAGACAACTACCGGTAGTGAGCTTGCACTTTGTCACGGGTGGTTGCAGGGAGCTCAGAGACTCCACTCTGTGGCTCAGTCGGCGCTTGCTCAGGGGTGAGAGGTGCTGGGGCTAATAATGGCCACCTCATGTACAGTACATTTTGCCAAAAGGGGTGTCTTTCCCCCCATGACCTCCCCATTACTTGTGGGTCTGCTATAGAGAGTTGTGCCTACTGATGCTCAAGCAAATGCACCTTGTACACATGCAGAGAAATGTTGGTGTTTTCTAGGGTTAAATCCCGAGATCTCTAACCACACCACCCACCCCAGATTTTCCTTTTTTTTCAAATGAGTCTTAGGGAGCCCCATGGCTTGTGTTGGGCAAATCGGGTAACTGATTGAAAACAATTGTAATACTTGTCTGTGTTTTGGCTGTTAGATAAAAACTGCCTGCCAGGGCTGGAAGCTGAATCCCATAGTCCTCTTCCTCCGTTGTCTCTAGGACATGTTTGAAGTTACTGGTGGCTTTTTGGCACTGACTGAGAATTCAGGAGCTCTGTTGTCTAGCATCTGTTCACATGCTTTTGCTGGGCGGGGGGCATATAGTGCTTCTAGTGGGCTTGTGCATGCACACATGTTCAGCGTCCACAACTTTGGCTTTGGCTCAGTAGTATCACTGACTGGCTGGTTTCTCTGTGCTGCTTTGTCTTGAATGCTCACCCAAATTGACTGGTTTTCTCTCTCCTCCCAGCCCCCTTTGCCTCCCAAGCCAATCTTTCCATGCAGCTGAAATGCAGCCAGTCACAAAAATCACACACTGTGAAGGGAGGAGGGCAACATTTAAAATTAACTCTGGAAGTTGGTGGGAAAGAAAACTTGTTCCAGATGCTGTTTGCAAATACTTTCTTGAGTGGAGAGTCCAGAGAAACTTTGGAGGACAGGCAGCTGTTGGGGATCCCCCCCCTTCTTTTTGAGTGCAAAAACTCCAGGGGCACCAAAAGTTACAGCTGCTGGAGACCTTAGGGGTGAAAGAGGTCGATAACAGGTCCAAGCGCCCCTGTGCCTTGGAGGACCGAAATGCTAGGAGGAAAATAAAATTAAGAGGTGCTGGAACTTGGAGAAAGCCAGAAAAGACTCACCTTGCAATCCTGTGTCTGCTGTCGAGCATGAAGTGATATGCAGTCCTGTTTTGCCTCTTGCCCAATATGTTGTGGATATTTCCTTGTAGGAAAGGTACTTGTAACCAGGATAGAATTCTACTCTGAATTAGATTTCAAAAAATACAATAGACCTCATGACTCTATTTAGGTAAAATATAATATTCCTCTTTTCTTAAAAAAAGATACAACAACTTTTAAAATCCCAAATTTATTTGAACATTTCTGAGGGGAACAAGTGATGGGAAAACACAATGTAATGTACACAAATATAACCTGCAGAGCTTTTTGTTCCGGGTGAGGGCTGAACTGTCCTAGGTACAGCTCTCCTCTTAACATCCATTCTCAGCTTAAGCAAAGGTTCCCTTCAGCTCCATTTTGGAGCCCCCGAGAACTGGTTTAGGAACTCCATTCACCATGTGAATCCCTGGCATCTCTTGCAACAATCCGTGCCTATCTTTTGACGCCAGGAGCTTGGCAGCCCCAAGGTGATGGCAGGGGTATGAAATCCTTGCGCCCAGCAACACCTCACCTGTAGGACGGAACTGGAGGCGCTTCCAGGTAGGAGGAGCAGCTGCAAGTGCCGACAGGCCTGCAGCGGCATCAGGGCAGGCAGGGAATGCTGACCTTAAATGGTTGTCACACTCAGGAGGAATCCCAAAGTGTTATGGCAGGACGCTGGCAAAAGATAGGCAAATGCAACCTGTTGGGCCTCTGGTAAGGAGGAATGCTAACCTCTCTGTTCACTAGGATGAGTACAGTGGGATGTGATACGACTGCGCCCCAGAGGATGCCAAATCTCATATAATGTACAGGTCTGGCATGATCTTGAGTAAGGTACATGTTCTTCCTTTAGGGTTTTTTCCCTCTTCCCTGGTATTGGCTGATACTTCATGTATTCATCTCTTTTTCCAAGCCGCTCCCATTCCTTGCGGCAGGATGCAAGAATTTTTAAATGACACATATCAAGATAAGATTGAGGCAAACCAGAATCCAAGCAGCCCAGCCGCTGTCTCTTAAAAGCACAGCTCTTGCTGCCAGAGCTGAGCCCAAATAATAACAATAAAAAGGTTTTATGGCACTTCCAGATATGTTCTGGCTTTGAGTTTGCGGAATGTATGTGTGGGGGCAGTGCAGTTCTATAGATACCGGAGGACGGCTACAAATGCCCTTATGTTGGGCTTGGTCCATCAAAGTAATAGTCTAGGCAGTCATTTCGTCTTAGGCCCTGCTTTGAGCCATCAAGGCCACTTGCAGTCTCTTCCTGAACCTACAAGGATGCCAAGACATGGGGGAAGGCAGGCTGCACAGCAGCCTGTTCATTGGGATCTTTGGCAACATGGATCTGTGGGTATCCACCAGCACCGCCTCCTGTTTAACTGGCTTCCATAGGGCTGATGTGGACTGTAATGGGGAGGTAGCTTTGGGCAGGAATCGTGGGTGCATGTCTCTCTGCCTGGCAAGAGGAGCTTTCTGCTGGTCCAAAATACAAGAATAAAACCAGGTGTGAGTAAGGGTAGGAGGCTTGCTTCCTCTGGAAAAGGCAAGAGCTTTCCTCTGTAGGCATCTGTGGCACAAACAGGCAAGCACCAGCCACTAGCCCCCCCCCCCTCCAGCCTAAGATGGGCCACGCTTGCTTTCTGTGCCAGGATGTGGCTTTAACGAGGCCTCGGAGCTCTGGCAAACATGGGTTTTCCAGCCAATCTGGAAAAGATTGGGGAGTAGTATCTCTGGAGAGTGGAACAGCAGGCATAATAAACCTCAAGTGCTAGCAGAGCATTTGTGAGAAGAGAGTGGCCCCGTCCCCAAGAAGGATCCCCTGTTCCAGGCTGGCGGGGTGGTGGGAGCCAGTGGGTAAAGCACCAGCTTTGCATTGGGCAAGTTCAGCTTCACCTAGCAGGGTCTTGGAACGAACCCCTGCCCCGGTAGACGAAATGGGGCTGGACAGCTGGAATCGGTCTGAAGGTCTCCTTTTATGTGACGAGTCAGAGGTAATTCATGAGGATATTGGCTTTGCTTGTGGAACATTTTATCTTCTTTCTTGTTACATGCCTTCAAGTTGATTCTGAGTTGACAGGCACCCTCTCCTAGGCTTTTCTGGGCAGGATTCATTCAGAGGGAGTTTGCCATTGCTGTCCTTTGAGACTGAGAGAGTGAGACTTGCCCAGCGTGAGCCAGTGGGTTTCCACAGCCCAGTTGGATTCAAACCCTTGTCTTCTGGAGTCACAATCAAGCCACTACCCTACACTGCCCCCCCCCCTCATTATTGTCTTTACTATACTGTATTTAAAATGTGTTTTACACTGTTTTAAAACTGAGTATTTTTAATTGGATGGCCTGATTAGAAATGTAACAAAAATTATTATTAGTTTTTATAACTGTTGTTAGTTTTAATCTATATTGCAATTTACCTTGAGTCGCATGTTGTGACAAAGGCAGGGCCTACATTAAATGAGTACAAATAGACAAGCATTTTCTGCTTCGGTCCTTTTAAGGGCTCTTGGGCAGCAGGACCCGGAGAGCGATGGCCACCAGTCTGGCTCTCTTATCTCTGCAAAGACCTCCGAATCTTCTGCAGTGCCCCCCCTCCACATGGCAAACTAAATCCCGGTTCACGATGGGCATCTTGTGACGCCTGTCTGAGTGCTGGTGAATGCGTGTCCCGGACCGTGCTCAGGACGGCCTTGGGGAAGCACACCTGCCACCTGACCTTGGCTGCGTTGGCGTCCCTTTTTGGATGACCACCCGCCTCCCTCTTTTTCTCTTGGGAGCCCTTTGCCCTTCCATCATGGGGCCCCCACCCTGTTCCCAAACAACCGGCCTCCGCTTTACGACCTCAGCAGGTTGCTCAGTACCTTCTCCTTACCTACAGGAAAAACTATACAGTAAACAAAAGAACAGAACTTGACTACTAGATAAGAACAAGATAACTGGACTGCCCATGTTTCCTCTACAGCAGCTTCTTACCATACCATTTTGCTCTCAAAATGCACACTCGTGTAAGGTGGTACGTGCCTTCAAGTTGCTGCCTGTCGACTTAGGACAATCCCATGAATTTCATAGGGTTTTTCTTAGGCAAGGTTTTGCCTTTAGGGTATTTAGGCACCCAGTGTAGGTGGCTACAGGGGGTGAAAAGAGCAAAAGCTTTGGACAGAACAGCGCTCAGAAGAGGCGGCTCGCTGGGTTTCTGCATGAATCACTAAGGCTTGAGGAGGAAGGAAGTGGCCTGTCCAGAGATACCAATGGGCAAGACAGCAGCTGCCTCCTGCCCTTCCACTGGAGACCACACCTAAATTAGAAATGCAGTTGCATTTCCCTCTCTGGCAGGAAGCGGAACAGACACTCATGCAGAGACACAGAGGGTCCTCCTTTGGGTGAGTATTTTGAGCTGCTGCCTTGCTGTGGGCTCCCCCAGTGTGCATTTTTGGAAACAGAAATAGATGAAGAAGACACTTCTCTCTCTGTCCAAACAGCTAAGACAATACTGCTAAGCCCAGCTTTGTTGACTTAGGGGAGTGCAGGAATATTTAAAGTGTTGCTCAAGGGAGGAATTAGAGGGGGCTCAAAAGCATTTATTTAATCTTTCAAGTGATTGCCATTTTCCACTCCTATAAGGAAAACTTGCACAACTTAGCATTTACAGCTGTATCAGGACTAAAAACTATTTTGCAATCCAACATAAAACTAAAGGGAAAAAATGGAAGGTGAGTGTATTTACAGGTGTGTGTAAGGGAGAGACAGATACCCCCAACTCACCTTCCCCTTGCAGCCACTGAATGCCCCAATGAATTTTGCTCCTCTCACCCTCCACTTTGCCCTATTAGTGAGGGAGGGGGTCCTGCGACTTCCCCTTTAGTACCATGGCTAAGGAATCCTTGATCCCTGCTTAGGTATGATTATGATGCTGATCTAATAGGGGACAAGGTGACTTTTGTGCGGGCAAGTGAATCCCACTTTGACAGTAGTGGTAGCATCCACAGGACAATGTAAGTTATTAAAGCAGGCTTCAGCACCTCTTGTGGCATCCTGTCTTGCTCTATGCTGTGCCTCACTGCCATCTGAAACCCACCTAGGAGGCCAAGGTGCCAGGCACACCTGGGGTTTTTGTATACCTGGGTCCAATCTGGTAACAAGGCACAAGAGGGGAGCGGCTGCTCCTACCACCCAACCCCAGTTTGTGCATCTGTATTCCACACAAGAAAGGGAAGGCCTCCAAGCCCAGGATCTATTTGCAAGAAATGCATCAGATTCACCAAATGCTTGCAAGCTCAAGCACGAGGCCTTCCAGGCAAGCAAATTCCTAGGAGCCACTTTTGATGAAAGAGTTGTGAGAATTCAGCACAGAGGGAGCAAGATATTAACATACGGAGTAACTAAAGAGCAGTGTCTCTGGACATGTGCAAAACTCTTCCCTGTTGTGAGTAAGCAGCCCACAATTGGCACATCTGTCATTGGAAGGTAGGTTTTCTAGTTAGAAAGCATGTCTTCAAAACAACTTGGAGCAACTCTGTTCCCTGAGCATCTTGGGAAGCAAGCAGCATTTTATTTTTAGGCCTGTATCCCCGTCATTTCAGGTCTCCCCACACAACCCCTCCCCTTCCTGAGGTGCGCGATGCCACTCTCCTTCCACTTCTTTTCTTCTCCCCAACAATTGCATCTTCCCTTGGTGCAAGGGAGCATCTTCAGAGCAGCCTAAGGTCAAAAGATGTGCTCTCCTTATGTGAGCCAGAAGCCACAGACCCAACAATCCACCTCTTGTATGTCCAAATGCTACTATTAGATATGTGTGTGTGTGTGTGTTGTTGTGCAGCCTTTCCCAGCGGGCTGGGGCTGATTCTGGGAGGTCGAGTCCCAATGCATTCGTAGAACACAAGGGGGTACCGTTCATAGATCTTGCTTGCCTCTCCTCCACGGTATGAAGTGCGAAGGTGGAGTTGGGACCCTGCTGTACAACGCCAGCACTAACACTTTCCTTTTTGTGTGTGCCTTTCCCCTTAGTTGTCCTGCTAGACTTTGCCAAAGCACAGGGGGATCTCGGCTGGCTCAATCATCCCTTCGGAAAAGGGGTAAGTCCAAATTCTTGTACACCGAGTCACACCCAGTTTAGCAAAAGTGGCAAGCCCAACCAACAATGTCCCAAAACACCCTGATATCTCGGGGTGGGGGGATTCAAACTTGCATTCCCGCAGGACTAAAAATTTTGTACCAGTGTTTTAAATGATTGTCCTGGGCATGGGAAATAAAAGACTCCTTGTAGATTCAGAGCAGGAAATGAGCACGTGGTGGAGATGGGACATTTTTGTTTGTTTGGTAGAATTTCAGATACCCAAACTCTACTGTTTGGGATTGATTGTGGGAATGGGTAGGACTGTCCTGATGGACCACTGGAAAGTAGGCTTGATAACTAAATAAAGCCCCTATGTTCAGAGGCGGGGTATCTTAGTAGAGGCTTGAGATGGACTGTAAGGAACTGTGTGGCTTTCATGACCTACTTGTAGGTTTCCCAGGACCTCTGCCTAGACAAAACCGAAAACATTTTGATAGATAAAATGGACCTTCGTATTATAAGATGCATCTGTTTCTAGCTGTAGGGATTGGTAAACAGTCATTGCTAAATCTATCTGTTAAAAGCTGCTTTTGCTAGGACCCAACTATTTCCAGTGGCAGTGAGTTCCACAGGTAATTTGTGAAGTTGCATGGAGAAATAATTTTGATGATGATGATGATGATTCTGTGTACCTTCCACCAGTGGGATCTTCTCCAGAATGTAATGAATGAGTCCCTCATCTACATCTATTCGGTCTGCAATGTGATGGAGGGAGACCAGGACAACTGGCTGAGAACGAACTGGATCTACCGCAGCGAAGCCCAGCGCATATTCATTGAGCTCAAATTCACCGTCCGAGATTGCAACAGCTTTCCCAGTGGGACAGGCACGTGCAAGGAAACCTTCAACCTCTTCTATGCTGAATCAGATGTGGATTATGGCATCAATTTCCAGAAACGCCAGTTCCGCAAGATCGACACCATTGCTCCAGATGAGATTACGGTGCGCGAGGACTTTGACACCCGCAACGTCAAGATCAACGTAGAGGTGCGCTCTGTGGGGCCGCTCACGCGGAAGGGCTTCTACCTGGCCTTTCAGGACATTGGGGCTTGCGTGGCCCTCCTCTCTGTCCGGATCTACTACAAGAAGTGCCCAGGAGTCACCCGCAACATGGCGACTTTCCCCGAGACCATTGCTGGTGCCGATTCGCAGGCCTTGGCCAAGGTGCCAGGGACCTGCGTGCGGGATGCCGTGGCCAGTGAAGATCCGCTCCTGCACTGCAATTCGGACGGGGAGTGGCTGGTGCCCATTGGGGAGTGCCTTTGCCGCGAGGGCTACGAGAAGGATGGCAACAGTTGCAGAGGTAACTAAGTCCTGGTTTTATTTTCCTTCTGATAGCTTTCTAGCCTCCTTTGCCCGAGGGCTCGGAGCACGACCACAGAGGACGAAGCCCGGTGAACGATCTACCAACTGAAATGAAATCTGGAATTGATGTCCCTTCACACGTTCACCGCCCCCCCCCCAGAAAGGGTTTGTGACAGCCCCCCGACTCTTTATGAGTGGGGCTGTTGTGGCTCTTCTCCCCACATTTCCCTTTTTGCCTCATGCGAAGAGGAATGATGCTGACAGAAAACCAAGCTGGGAGATGCATTTGTGCCAGTGATCTGAAGCTACTTCACAGCCTCCTGGCTCAGGTGTGCCATTTCTTGGCTCAGTTCTAGACTGTCAGGCCAGGGAGGCCTTAAGTGCCGCAGGTGCCTGGCAGAGCCCAGTGAGACATCTTGGCGAGAAACGATTCGTATCTGCTGCTGCTATTGTTGTGAGGGGGGCTGCACAGAAGCGATACAGCCCCCCAACCTGGGCTTCAGGGGAGAATCAGGAGGCCTCGTAGGACCTCCTAACACTGTAGCTCAGTGGCAAGGTATATTCCGGCAGAAGTGAGCACAGCATGGCGTGTCCTTGGCCCCCAGCTCCCACCCAACCACACAGCCCCCTACTCTGTCCCTTGCTCAACCCCCTTCTTCCCAGGTGAGGAGCCCAGGGGTGGGGAGATAAAGACCACAGCCGGTTTGGTTCAGGAATGTGCCTGGCTTTGCAGAGGAGATAAGGGCCCTTCAAGGTTATGGAGTAAATACAGACCTCTTGAGCAAGCACCCCAGCCCCAGCTATCCCACTGCTGCTCTCCGGTTCTCCACTATCAGGCTCACCTGATACAGGGTATTATCGCACTTCCCTCCTGCATGCCAGCCAGCTGTGTTATCAGAGGCCAGACGGGGAGCAGAAATATGGGTAGGGATTTTTTTGGCTACCCACTAGCCTCCAATGCCTTTATTTTGAGGAAAGCCAGATCTATTTGGGGAGGGAGGAAGCAGATTTCTCTTCTGCCAAACTGGGGAGCAGAACATGCTGCCCAGCTAAGGATGTGCAAATAACCTGATGGGTTCCTATTCTGATGAAGTCACAGCCCTATAGAGTCACATTGCATCCTTGTACAGCACATGAATAAATGCACCCATGCTTAAGCTAGTTAGGGCCTTTGCTTTCTATGAACTTCACTGGCCAGCCTGCGTTGAAAGGGGGGCATGTGTGTGCAATCCCACCTTTCTGCCAGTTTTCAGCCACACAGTGAGCACATGTGGGCAGTTAAAGGATACAACAGAGCAAGTGATCCACCTCACAAATAATGCCATTGAAAATATCCAACAGGCCCCCACCCCAATTTCCCCTATGTGGAAGCTGTGTCTTATTCTCTGCAAGGCAACTCAGCCTCAGCCCCACTCCGACTCCCCCTTGATCCCCTGCAGGGCTCCCTTCTGAGGCTCTTGCCTTCCCACCACCCTCAGTGCCCTTTCCCAAGAGACTCCATGCCGTCCGTCCCCTTCTGCTCCTTCGGCTGGGCTAGAAACAGGCCAGAAGATCTCGGGCGCCTCGCTTTCCCTCTGGCCGTCCTGGGGAGATGTGGTGTTTGTACACAGACCACGCACCCAGCCACCCCCTTTGCTTTCTCCCCACTGGACCCTCAGGGTGGGTGTCTCCACAGACACTGGTTCTCTGTCCTGTCTGAATAGAGGCATTGTGTTTGTGGGAGCCAGGGAGTGTGCATGCTTGTGTCTGTGAGGTTTGGGTAGGGACCCCGCTGGCTAATCATCATCCTCATTAAACCAGACAGGCTGTTGGGGTTGTGAATAGTGAGAGCTGACATGTCCTTTTGTCCCATTCAGCCTGGCTCTCCTGGCTGTCTCCTCAACTCTTCCAACCTGATTCATGGTTCTTTAAGCAGCTTCTCTGCTCTCCAGAAGCATCTGTATCCTTTCCACGGCTTCTCCCTCATGGGCCATGAATGAGCCTCAGCATCAAGTTCCTGGAAAATCCCATTTATCACACCAACATCTTTTGGTGCTGAAAGCACGCACATCTTTGGGTTACACATACAATTCTTAGAGTTCACTTGCTGAGGAATCCTGTGCATAACTCAAGCTTGTATTAATCTGATTTTTTTAAAAAAGACAATATTGTTCACATGGTCTCTGAAAAACTGGCCGCTGTAGTCAGCATGCCAGACCCGTGTGAATGTAAGCCGAAACAAGTAAAATGTCTTCCCAGTCTTCTTCTCTATGCCTCATCCCAGTAATACATGCCCAACGCATAGGTTCTTGCTGGGTTTGTGCTGTAGGAAGATCCAGTGGTATCCATATTTTCAGGGTTGAGTTGCACAACAAATGAGTAAGTTGCTGCCAATGCGTGAACTCCCCTCACAACAAGATAAATCGCCTGCTCCCCATTCGTGACAAGCACCCCTGCTCCAAAGGCACACCTGCAACTTGCTAGGTGTTGTTCAGAGCAGAGCACAGGGCGCTGCCAAGAAGTTGCATTTCAGTTTGCTGGAGCCAGAAGTCTTGAAGGAACGAAGCTGAGGGGAAATGCTGGAGGAGCTGGAACGTGCTGGAGACCCGGGTGCTTGGGGCAGTCCGCACTAGGCTTCCTCCTGTGGGCCCAGCCACCCCCAATTGCCCTGTGTCACTAAGGCTGTTACTCTCCTCCCTCCTTAGTCAGTTTAGTTAGCTGCAGCAGCTTCCTTTAGCAGAAGTGGGAGTAAGGAAAGGAATTTGCCCTTTTGTGTAAAGATACTCTGACCTTCCATCCCTTTGGCCTCTGAGAGAAGGGAGGCCCATGGGCAGGAAACAAAGGCAGTTTATCTCCAGGAATAAACACAGATATTCTTGGCTTCCTGTGCACAGTTCTCCCCCCTTCTCCACGGCCTGCCTCTTTTTACCTCCTGCTGCCAGGACAGCCACCAACCTCCCTCCCCTCACTTGGTGTTTTTCCTTGCCTGCTTTGGCCTTCGGCAGGAAAGATATGGGGAGGGGATCCTATTCCTTGGCAACCCAGAGGCCCCCTTAAGACTCTCCTCCCAGGAAAAATCCCTCAAAAGGCCCTTTGGTCCCCCGGACTCCCCCTGCTGCTTGGCACACATCCCGTTCCAGTACAAATTGGCATACAGCCCAAGACCAGCAAAAGACTGGCCATTGACTGGTAGCCAGATGGCACGGTAGCCAGACGAGGAATTCTTTAAAACAGCCTGGTCCAGAATCAAGTCCCACTGGCGCATCCACATGGAGAATGAGCAAGGGACCGACAGTAGGTGGGCCAGCAAGCATTTGGCACATCGCGTCCCATTATCAGCATGTGAGGGTGTGCCTTTGTTTTTAGTAAGGCTACAGATTTTCATTGATTAAGGAACCCTTCACTTTCCCAATTTAAATGGGCAGCAGGTTATTTAAAAAACAAGTGCTTGTTAAAAATTGCATATGGCAGTGACCGTCTTCACAAATGCTTTATCCATTCCTTTGCACCCATGATGGGATGTGTCTTGAAGATGTCTGCTGATGGTGCTGCTAGTCCCATCTCCATCTCTTAAAAACACAGAATGGTGGTGTGCTTCAGAACTATAGTTCTGAACTGTATAGTTCTACAGAACTCAAATGCATAAGTTAATAATTTTCATATGCAGTTGGCGCTCCACATGTCCGAGTTTAACTTTTGCAGATTTTATTATTTGTGGATTATTTGCTGCCACCTCTGCTGCTTTATGCCATTTTTAATAGGGACTGCAAGCCTTGCGAGACTCAGAGAGACTGCGAACATGCAGTGAATATGCATGCTGGGACATCTCTATGTCCCAGCAGGCAGCACTTCAAACTAATCACGAAAGTGACCTAATTGAGGTTTCTAAATGGAAGGAACTTTGTGAGGGAGGTTTGGTCCTCTGTGGATTCTCGACTGCTGCGGGATACCAGATGGATGGCAGCACACATCTGGCCCACATCCTAATACCAGCAAAGCAGCTGCTGGCACACCTGCCCGGTAGACGCCCCAGGGAGGGTCCGCGCATGCCTGTTAATGGCACATGGTCCCTGCAGCCCTGAGGCACAGAAGCCGGCCTTTGCCAGCCATGGCTCTGTTTATCATCTTTGGGGGCGGCAGGTGGGGTGTACGCCAAGCCTCTTGATATGGAATAGTGTTTCCCCCTCCCCTCTGCTGCATAAATGGAGACAACTTACACCCTATGGCCTCTCTGTAGCCATATTCGTCACAGAAACCCACACCCCCCTTCCTGCGCTTCAGGATTGGCACTACAGCAGCAAAGAGGTTGTTGTCCGGCTGGCTTGTCTCTGTGTCCCCTTCTGCCCTGATGGGCCGTCCTGGAGGCCTCCAATTCTTATAGATATTGCATGCCCCCTTTCCTCTTCTGCCCCTCTCAAAGCATAGTTCTTCTAAAGAGAGGCCCTTGGGTTTAATGCTACCAGCAAACCACATGCCAAAAGCCCAAGGTTCAATCCATGTTGTTTCCAGTTAGGCTGGGAAAAACACCCTGTTCCAAGCACTGGAGAGCTGCTGCCAGTCCCCAGTCAGTGTGCACCAGAGGTGGATCAAATGCAACCTCCAGATCTTGTTGCAACTTTCATTAGCCCCAACTGGCATAGTTTAGGGTGAGGAAGAAGACAGGGAGATGGATACCCAGCAACACTTGCATGGATACCCTTTGCCCAGCCTTGGTGCAGACAATGCCAGGTCTGACCCATGATGGGGTGGCTTCCTAAGTTAATAAATTGTCCATGTCAGGGAAAATATGACCGCACTCTGCATATCAAATGACAGTCCAGTGGTGAGAGAAATGTATTCTGCATGGGTTCAAAAGAAACTTTGTTACTTGTATTATTTTTATTGCCCTGTTTGTAAGTCTTAATTTCTGTTTTGGAGACAAGGCAGAAAGAAAACAGGATGTGAAACTTCTTGTAAATAAATATTACACCATTTCCTTCAGTGTAAAAAACAAAAAGGAAATCCTTGGACTTGGTATCAAGGATACCAGCCTCATGTGAGCCTCTATTTTTATTTTTTTACACTCCTTATTTTCTAGAGGGAGCTGAAGAGATCTGGCATCATCACCCTGTCCTTCTTTTGGAAGTTTAACTAGGAGCCTCTTCTGGCTACCAGCCCCTGCCGGTCTCTCTCTCTGCCCCCCTTCAGGAATGTGACAGTTTTAGGGTCTTCTCTTTGTTTCAAGGCAAACAGCCCAGGCACAAAATCCTGATGGGAGGTTTGAGGTGGGGATGCTGTTTCAGGAGAAGCAGTTTTCAAGCACTGGGCTCCTTCTCTTTCATTGCACAACCCAGATGGGTGTACTGTTGCTGTTTAGCAAATGGAAGTCCCAGTAAAGTCCCAGCTGGGACTGGCAATTTGAGTGGCAACTGAGGGGCCTTCCTGTGTGAAGGGTGGTTTGTGTCTCCTGTTCTGGGGCCAGAAGGCTCTTCCCCACATAATCCTGGAAACTCCTCCCCATCATCAGGAACTAATGCAGCCAGATTTTGGGGCTGGGGTTAGGCACAGGCTTCGTCACTTTTTTTAATCTTCCTTTATGAAAACTGTGTGGGGTTTTCTTGCAAACTCACAGTCTCATGCACTTTAATCCAATACAAACTGTCTCCAAGTTAGATCGGCCAGTGACCTTAGCTTGGGACTCCTTGCTGTATGTGACGTGGCTTATTTGCTCCTGCATTTGCCTCACCCTGGAAGGATGCTGGGGAATTTGAAAACTGATTGTCTTTTGAAAATAAGATTCTCTCTGTCCAACTGGAACGGAGTCCACCCACTCCCAGTTTTTGTAACTGGTGCTGTCCTGATGGCGTTGTCTCTAAGGGCATTATTGGCAGGAGAGAAGCCCCTGTGATGCTGGCTTAGAGAAGAAATGCCTAAGATTCTGGGGTGTGTTATCCAAACAGGAGCCAGAGGCTTCTAAAACCTCTTCCTTTGTGGATCCCTCAAGGAAGTGACGTGACCCAAGGGGACTTTGGGAATCAAATCTGGTTCCTGTGGAAGAATATACTCATCCAGGAAATCAGCATGAATGGGGCTGAAGTGCAAAGGCAGGAAGGTTGTTTCCTCTCCAGCCACTCCTCCCCTCCCAACATGCATTCGCTCTGGTAGGTGGACTCCCCTCGTGAAGGAAGCTCCAAAGCCAAAGCAGTGCTGGTCCATGCGCATTTCCCCTCAGGATGATAGGATTCAGCATTGTGTTTTTATCATTTTCAGTAGTAGCAAATATGTACATAAAGAATGCCTAGCCATTTGAGACATGCACAGTTCCCTTGATAGCTAACAATGGTGTTTAGACTGCCAACAGGTTTCTCCTCTCAGCTCGTAATGTGTGTGTGTGTGGGTGCATGTGTGCACACGGTCTCCACTTCTCCCCTTCAGAATGCCTTGACATATTTATTCCCATTTTATAGAGAAGGAACAAAGGCCAAGGGAGAGTGGATTGTGCCCACGATCAACTGTTGGCTCATGCCTGGAGCGTGATTTGCATTCAGGTCTTTACAATCAAAGCCCTTTCTCTAGCTGCTGCCACATACTATCTTTCGGTAATATGAACTGTGGCTATGAAGACCAGGGAGACTAAACCTCTGTGCTTCTGTCCCCTTTTTTGCAGCTTGCTCGCCTGGGTTCTTTAAACAGGATACCTCCAACAGAGCCTGTTCAAAATGTCCCTTGCACACGCTGCCCTCCGCCGAAGGGTCTACTTCATGCCCTTGTGAAGAAGGCTATTTTCGGGCCTTGAGCGATCCTGTTTCCATGCCATGCACACGTGAGTAGAACATCTGAGTAGCTCTATTGTCTGTGTTCCCGCAAGGAATAAAGACTTTGAAAAATCATTTCCCCCTGTCCCCAATACCCCATTCTATTCAGCTGAGAATGTATAACCAAATTGCACAACCAACTCTGTGTGTCCACACTTGTGGAAGCCAAGTGTCTCTCTGTCTCATGAAGGGAAAAACAAAAGAGATAATGTACGATCTGTAGGTGGTTCTTCAGTCTGATGGTATGGCTCTGAACCTCCATGTCCAGAGGCAGCTTGCTAGTATTTACAGTAGCTGCAACTGGGGAAAGTGCCTGCTGTCTTGCTCAGCTCATAGCAGTCGTGGGTGGGAAGGCAGAAAATAAGGGTCCTTCTGAGCAGGCCAAGATTTTTCACAGGGACAGAAACCCACAAGAGATGAAGGGAGCACAAAGACCAAAGCAAGGAGGTCGGAGGGGCAGGAGAGAGCTGGGGGTATAGAAGTCGAGCTGTTGACCTCATGGGGTCTTCTGTCCTGCCTCTTTTGTAAGGAGGATTTGTTTTCCCCTCTGCTCTGTAGGCCCACCTTCTGCTCCCCACAGCGTCACAGCAATCGGTCTGGGAGCCAAGGTCCAACTCCGCTGGTTCCCACCACTCAATACTGGTGGTCGCACAGATATCACATACAGCGTGTCGTGTGAACAGTGCTGGCCGGAGTCCGGAGACTGCCGCCCCTGCGATCCCAGTCTCCGCTATTCAGATAGCCCTCACAACTTCGCTGGCACCTCCCTGACCATCAGTGACTTGGAGCCACATGTTAATTACACGTTCACAGTAGAGGCCCAGAATGGCGTGTCCTCCTTCAGCTCACAGCGCAGCTATGGCATCGCCAGTATCAGCGTCAACCAGACAGGTAAGGGGACTCCGTATCCCAGCCAGAGAAAGTGACGCAAGTATCTGCTGTTGCTTGTGGGATACTGTTATATGGTTTGATGTATCTGGCGCCTTCACACCCTGCTTGAGGGCTCTCCAGACACCTGGAGGGCCACTGTTGGGACTGGTTCACTGTGGTTTGATCCAGCACTGCTGCTCTTATGTGCAACACAGTAGTGCAGACAGTGTATTACTGGTCCTCAATTTTTGAACATGTTGGCCTTAAAAAGCAGACAAGCTAGTGGAGCCATGAAGTACAGAGGCATTAGTATGGAGGCCTTACTTATTAATTCATTGTAATAGTTTTAACGCACTCTGTATCAGTAGATCCCAGGGCAGGATGCAGTCAATAAAATGGTCTTTTAGACTTCTGCTGGGGCCTTACTGATGGCCCGTTTGGTTGAGGGATGTTCTCCTCCTGTGGTAATCTCCTTAATGCAATAAATATTCAAAGAACTAAGATACCTACTTGCTGGTGAGACCAAGCTTTTGAGTTTGGCATTCCCTCTGTGGTTACAAGTGGTAATTGAGGCAAGCTGGCAAAAGTAGGATGTTGCTGCACAGGAGTAATCCGTTGTATGTTGATCTCGCTCAGCTTCTTTCTCCTCCCCAATGCCCAGAACCTCCCCGGGTGACCTCCGTGACCATGGACAGCCGCACTGCCTCCAGTCTGACTTTATCCTGGACTGTCCCTCCACGGCAGCAGAGCCACGTGTGGAAATACCAGGTCACTTACAAGAAAAAGGTACCTGTCTCTTCTTGGCACATCATCATTTTTAACCCTCTTTCCCTCCAGGCCCTGACATACAGCGAGGGGCTCTGTCTACCCCGCTGCCAACGCTACTGTTTTACAGGAGGAAACTTGGCTATGTCGATTTACATGGCTTGTTTTCTTTGGTTTTTGGCAGAAGGATGAGCACAGCTATTCCGTGCTGCGCTGTGATGGGAATTCTGTGACCTTGCCGAAGCTCGCCCCTGGGACAAAGTACTTGGTCAGTGTCCAGGCGTTGACCCAGGAGGGTCATGGAGCCTACAGCATGGAGCACGAGTTTGAGACGCTTGCAGAAGGCGAGTCATGAGAAAGGGAAACTCTTACAGTTCATGTGGAGGGAAGGAGAGAGGAGACGGTGTTCCTTCTGGAGAATGACACGTCCCTGACCACAGTGTCCCTTCCTTTCTTCTGCAGGACCTGACGGCACAAGCAGTGCTGCCGCCCTTGGGGGCTCCATTGCTGGCGTCTTCTTCATGGCTTTCGTGGTGGTGGCAATAGTCCTCTTTGTTCGCCGCAGGTCTGCGTTTATTTTTAATCTCTGTTTATCTCAAACGCAGATAAACCAAATAGTTTTAAGAGAGCTGAAAGCTGAGAGAGGCTTTGCTTCTCCGGATGTCTGCCTAAGCGCCTTCTGTCACCCCAGAACCTCCAGTCTAACAGGCTTTGCAGGTTTGAAAACAATACCAGAGCCTGTTTTCCAGAGGCAAAAGTGGGATGAGTAGTATACATTCTCCCAAAGTGTCTTCAGCTTTCTCTCTCTGACCTCCGTGACAACCAGCTTATTTTCCAAACGTACAGCTAATTTTTTTTAATTTGCTGAGAGAGGTGTTAAGACGAATGGAGGAGGAGGTCCAGTCCGTTTAACGTATAGCATTTCATTTAAGCCACAGCAGCAACTATCTGAGGACCTGGTCAAATATTATCTGTAACACCTTAGTCTTTGGAAACATCAATTAATTTAACACCCACCCACCCCACATGCACACTTTTTTTAAGGACTCGGAGATTGCTATCCAAAGTTAAAGCTGGAGGGAAACAGGACTGCTTTATGCCCAGTTGCCTTTTCTGTTTGTAAATCTTTATTTTAAAGCAGCAAATCTGCATCTTTTCACTTGTATGTGTGTACACACATTACTAATAGGTACAGTGGCCAAAACTGGAGAGGGCAAGATCTCAAAGTGAGCTTCTGAAACACAAGAGGCTGATCACATACATGCAGGAATCAGTAGAATAAATTGGCAGGCATTTGTATCTTGACATTTTAAAAACTTGAATACCTAAAACGTTGATAATGGAACCTCCCTTCTTCTATGGAGGAGGCCTAGCATGCACATGGCTTCTCATGAGCTCTCAATTCACCCCCTGCACCCTTTGTCATTTAGGAAGAAAAACTTGAGGGCCCGACAGACACCCGAAGATGTTTACTTCTCCAAGTCTGGTAAGTCATGATCATTGGCCAGATTAGTGCGTTTGGCACACAGCCAGCTTGTCCCAATGGCCCCAAAGCCAAAATACAAATAAATAAATAAGCAAACTATGAGACCTGAGGAGGGGAGCCTTGGGTTAGTTTGGCATTACAATCCACTTCTGTTTTCACTTCTGCTCCCCTTACGATATCCTTTGACCCCTCAGACCAACTCAAGCCACTGAAAACTTACGTTGATCCCCACACATATGAAGACCCCAACCAGGCAGTGTTGAAGTTCACAACTGAGATCCAGCCTTCATATATTTCCCGGCAGAAGGTAATTGGAGCAGGTAAGATATGTCCGCACGTATTGTGGTTTGCTCACGGAGAAATGAGGGTGCGCCTTTTCTCTCAGTGTAGTTGTGATTCAGAAATGAAAGTGAATGCTGGCTTCATTCACTCCCATCATGGTGGTTCTTTGAAAAAATCCTTTCAGCTCTCCTGCCTTCTTCCTCCCAGGTGAATTTGGTGAAGTCTACAAAGGAACTCTGAAAAATGGCAAGAAGGAGATCCCTGTGGCCATCAAGACATTGAAGTCAGGCTACACAGAGAAGCAGCGCATTGACTTTCTGAGTGAGGCAAGCATCATGGGCCAGTTTTGCCACCACAACATCATCCGCTTGGAGGGAGTCGTTTCCAAATGTAAGAATCATCTGTTGAGATTGGGAGGGTTTTGATGGCTGTTTCTAGATTCCAGGTCTAAGCCATCTTTTTCTGTTGGAGCTGCACAAGTTCCAGTACCAGTTCCTGGGAAGCAGTGACAACAGTCAGATTTCAAAGGACTTTCCTTCCTTCTTTTTCCAGATAAGCCGTTCATGATCATCACAGAATACATGGAGAATGGTGCCCTGGACAAATTCCTACGGGTAGGGGTGCTTCTTCTTCCTGGTAGTAGATTCCTTCTCGTGTATATAGTGAGGGAGCTGGAAGAGGTCCCATCTCTCAGTGGGTCCGCTGTTCCAAACTCCTAAAGTACTCCTGAGAGATGCCTGTCTCTGTTTACCCTGAAATTCCCTTGTGAAGATGGTAGGAACTTTATTCTATACTGGAACTGATCTTCTGCTCAAAAAGCTCCTCAATACTTTACTTATTTGTAATGAAACTTTCCCCTCTTGCCAGGAAAAGGATGGGGAATTCTGCGTCATCCAGCTGGTGGGCATGTTGAGGGGCATTGCCTCGGGGATGAAGTACTTGGCCAGCATGAACTATGTCCACCGAGATTTGGCTGCCCGCAATATCCTTGTCGACAGCCAGCTAGTCTGCAAAGTCTCTGACTTTGGTCTCTCCCGTGTCCTGGAGGATGATCCTGATGCTACCTACACCACCAGTGTAAGTAAGGCTAAGCTGCCGTCCTTGCTTCGTACATTATAATTGTGTCCCAGCATCACCAACAAAGTTGCCGAGTGTGGGAGGGCCAAATTTAGCATCATTGTCTTTACGGGTAAAAATTAGAGACCCTGGAAATGTGAAGGTCTTTTTGTCCCTCAAGTTTGGAACCAGAAGTTCTGATATTTGGGTTCGTTTTGCCCCTTGCAGGGTGGGAAAATCCCCATCCGGTGGACAGCACCTGAGGCCATCTCTCATCGCAAGTTCACCTCGGCCAGCGATGTCTGGAGCTACGGAATTGTTATGTGGGAGGTGATGTCCTACGGGGAACGGCCTTACTGGGAGCTCTCCAACCATGAGGTAAGGTCCTTGATGCCCTTGTGTGGTTGCTGTTTTCTTGGCAGAGTACCTTGCCCATTAACCCTTTTCTTACCTGATACTATGCTGGCAAGACACTCTGTTTACAGACGAAGGGAGTTATAGTTCTCTAGCAGAATGATGGGAGTTGCACCTTAAGGCAGCATGATGGAACTCCATCATGACAATTGGTAACTCAGATTTTCCTGGTTCCACTTTATTTCCAGTTTCAGAAAGTAAACAGATGTTTGGCCCCTCCGTCTGTCATCCTAATATTCACATTCTAATGAGGTGTTATTGATGTGAAACTCTCCATTCCACCCTAGCTGTTGAAAAGACTTTTCCTTTTAACTCCAACATGGAAATTGGACGTGATGTGGGTCACGTCTGTCCATCACACTTCATAGACAGTCACGTATGTGTCCATTAAACCCACTTCAGGCTGAACCTCACTTACCAAGAGAAGGAGGGGAGACTCAGTGTCTTAGATGAGGCTACAGCTGGGCTGTGTGACTTGCCATTCTTCTGCTTGCCTCTTCAGCAGTCCTTTTTCTACGACTTTTCTTCCTGAATAGGTGATGAAAGCAATTAACGAAGGCTACCGGCTCCCTGCACCCTTGGACTGTCCTTCTGCCATCTACCAGCTGATGATGCGCTGCTGGCAACAGGAGCGAAGCCACCGGCCCAAATTCAATGATATCGTTAGCATCCTGGACAAGCTTATCCGTGCCCCTGACTCACTTAAGACTTTAGCAGAGTTTGACCCTCGGTAGGTGCTGCTTTCCATTCTCTGGGCACAACCCCCTGCTTGCAGAAATCCTACATCCTTCCTATCGTTTGGGAACAGTTGTTTCTGCTTCTTCCCTCCTCTCTCCCACATTCTTTGAGACAGAAATGTGCAAAAAGGTCCAGAAATAAGCTTCCAACGGACAGTTTCTCCAAGTTCTCTGCAAGCCCCCCTTCGCCCCCCTCCAGAAAAGGCTTAACTCTAAAGAGCTGGGGGTCCCCCCCTTTTTTGTCTTTGAAGGATCTCCATCCGCCTACCCAGCACCAGTGGCTCAGAGGGGATCCCTTTCCGAACTGTGGGCGAGTGGCTGGAGTCCATCAAAATGCACCAATATACAGAACACTTCCTATCCGCTGGGTATAACGCCATTGAGAAGGTGGTGCAGATGACCAACGAGTGAGTTTGGCTTAATAGCTGCGCGCCCTGGGCAACTTTTGCTCTCCTCCTCCTCCAGTTTAATCCAGATGGCAACTGGAAAAGCTTCCTAGTCCTGTTTTCCTTCTCATTTAAAGTATCTGTTCTCCAAGGGTGTAGCTGAAGTGTATCCTTCTGTTTTAAAAGTTTTCCGGACTTGACTGACTATTAACATTAGATCACTTGACTTCACTAAAGATAATCTATAGCAAAATAAGGGGAAAATGTATTTCATGTAAGGTCATCCAAATAGGGCATGCTTCCCTCTTTGAACCCCTCCAGAAGGACCTAATGTTGTTAGCCTTTTTTCATATGAATGCAGTCTAGAAAACCACCTTCTGCTCCTATGTGACTCAGTTTCCAATTTGCATATTTTAATTTATAAATATGCACCCTGATTTTATTTGTGGCTGTGCTTGGGAGCATCAATCATCACAAGGGGTATATGGGAACTCCTGCCAGAAATGCCTGCTTCCTCTTGTTGTTACCCCATCAAGAGAGAGTGATTCAAGCATACATCCTATAATTAAGTCACTTTATGGGGCCCATGGAAAGCTAAGCCTGCCTGGTTTCCTTGGATCCCTGCAATGGGAGTTCACACCTTACCCTTCAAGAGGATTGCTGGGAACCCTGATATGTCTGCCCTCCCATCTTCCTGTGGAGTCCATCTCTTTTCAAATGATACTTGTATAGGAAAGATGGAGACACTGGATGTCAAGACAGGCCTTGGAGGAGGTTCAGTAGATATTAAATGAGGAGAGATCCTGCCTCTTAAAATCCACAGTATTGTCCACTGATCTCACCATGTCTCCCTTTTCTCCCCACTCCTAGTGATATCAAGAGAATCGGTGTGCGCCTTCCAGGACACCAGAAGCGCATTGCCTACAGCCTCCTGGGACTGAAGGAGCAGATCAGCACCATTGGCATTCCAATCTGAAGCGGACATATCTTACCCTTCATTGGTAGCTTCACTGCCTGATCTAGCTACTCAGTGGCCAAGCCAAGAACTATTTGGCGAACATATTTCCTGGTACATACTTGAAATGGAGAATCCAAGTGACCTCTCTGGCCAAGGACACCAACTAATGAAGAGGAGCCGGATGCCTGCTTCCTCCTGTGCTTTCCCAGCACAGCTTCATATTTATTGCTTGGCCTGTGATCTTGCACATCCGCTGCAAATTGCAAATACTACCCTGTGATGTCAGAAGTCTCCAGAATGAGTCGCCATATGGTGCTGCACTCTCTGGCTATGCACGGTCAAACAAAAAATGGCCAAAAGCCACATTTCATTCCACCAACATTGCTGTTAGCTTGGATAGAGCCTGCGCCTACTATTCATCTAATACCACCTTACCTACCATTTCACTCGCTCCATCTGCAGACCCCACAAAGTTGACCAAAGCAGCATTGAGCTATTTATGAATGCACCCACTCTTCTCTTGGAAACTCGCTAGTCCTCTCTCCCTGGATTTTCTTCACAAACGAAGATTCAGGACGGACTCATCCCGCGCTGTCTGCAAGTGCGCTGATGACTAAAAAGGCCAATCCGAGATAAAAAGTCTGGTTGCAGAAAGCACAGCAGAAGGTCTCCTTGGGTGATGTTTCCGGGTTGTGATTCTTTCTTCCTTGTCGTTTCTCTTCAAGACTTGTTCGTCGTGAGTTCTCAAATAAGGCTGCCGCATTGTGGATAGTACGTCTCCATGCCTCCCGATGTGAGGCCAGGGCGGACCACTGTTGGTGATCAATTTGGCCGAGCATGAGATGTTGTTTCAGGGAGTCCTTGTTTTGCTTTTTTGGAGCGCCCCTCTTACGCTGACCCGTGGCGAGTTCACCGTAGAGTACTATTTTGGGGAGGCGATGGTCCTCCATCCTAGAAACATGCCCTGCCCAGTGCAGCTGTGTTCTCAATATCATGGCCTCCATGCTGGTGATCCCTGCTTGCTCAAGGACAACAACATTCATCAGATAGTCATTATTTCCACATTCAGAAACCTGGGGAAAATGTTAAATGCTGTTTTTATAGATGTGTTTAAAATCATATGCTCTATAATAGAGAATGAAGGTGGAAGACACTGAACTGGTTAGGACTCTGCAGATTTTGGAGGCTGGAAATCATGGTCTTGTAGTTCTTTTATTCAGGAACTGAAGGCCTTTCAATTTTACCTTCCCATTCTTTAAGAAACCAAACACTATTGTTACCAAGAACAAGGCCTTGTGCAGGCTAACCTGTGGCATTTTTCAGTTTCAGCTTTGAAGTGGTTTTGCCAAGCATGACCAAAAATGACTCTGCGTAGAGTCATCACATTGTTGCCTGCCCTGTTATTTATTCATCTTTTCCAACTGCCACTACGCCTCTCTAGTCCTGTAATGCACTCTTGACTTATTGACAATTGTTCTCCTTTCATATTATTGCATTCCTTTTTTGTTTTTAATTTATTGTTTTTATATTTATTGATTTTTAAAAACTAGCGTGTTGCTGGTAAGGATAATCATGCACAATTTAAACAAAGATAAGTTTACTTGTGTGTGTATGGATATTTGCTAGCTTTAATAAAATGTTTTTTATTCTTAGACATAGCACATGAAACAGTCTTTCCCACAACTGCGGCATTTCAGGATAAAGCAAGAGGGAGAAGAGGAAAATTAAATGATAAATCCCTACACTCAGAAAACTAGTAAGGCTAGAACCTTCTCCCTTCCTTGCTACCTTTCTACATGATGGGTGTGGAAGCTTTTAAGATCAAAATATGCTCAAATGTCCTCTAACACAGTGTCGGTCTGTGACACTCTGCATGGTGCCTGTTAATCATGTTACAAGAGTTAACTTCTCCATTACATGACAATACCTGTCTACAAAAGGTTGCAAAATGACTTTGATGTTTTAATTCCATGGTGAATGCTAGCCCCTGAAGGGGAAAAGATGGCAAACGTGATAAAGAAAGATGTGGATGCATCTCAAAATGCCAAGCTACAAATTAGTTCCAAATCTCTCTGCAGAAGAGAGTTTGGCAGCAAGGGGAAGGATGCCAAGCAGTGCCCACCTCCCACCAAGCTGAAACAAGCCTATGCTTGGCTACTTAGCTCAGGTGAGGTTGCCAAGCCGGTCTTCAGCTTGTTTGTTGGGAAATCCAAGGTCTCATTTATTCAGGAGGTTGGTGACATACCACTTTGCCGGGATTGCAAAATTCCAGGGCATGGGGAATGAAAGTAATGCTTGCAAGTCACTCAAAGGCCTTTGGACCTGGTGGAATGAGGAAGACAAATCGGGCATGTGCCACATGGGGAGGTGGGCAGCCAAGCCTTGGAGTGCCATAAGTCTACAAGGAACTGCCTCCACCCTCCCTCTTTCAGTGCAGACTACTCTGCCCAGCAGCGCTTCAATGTTGGACTCTCTCTCTCTCTCTCTCTCATATTGATCCCTGGCCATCTAGTTATTTCAAATTGAGGTGCCAGGGACCTGCAGCCTTCTGCTTACAAAGCATGTGGACTATGGCTACTAAACCCTCGGCACTCCCCTGTGAGAGGCACCAAAAGGAGTCTCTCTCTCTCTCTCTCTCTGGCTTTTCTTCACAAACGAAGATTCAGGAAGGACTCATCCCGTGCTTTCTGCAAGTGCGCTGATGACTAAAAAGGCCAATCCGAGATAAACAAGTCCGGTTGCAGAAAGCACAGCAGAAGGTCTTCTTGGGTGTTGTTTCCGGGTTGTGATTCTTTCTTCCTTGTCGTTTCTCTTCAAGACTTCTTCGGCGTGAGTTCTCAAATAAGGCTGCAGCATTGTGGATAGTGCGTCTCCATGCCTCCCGATGTGAGGCCAGGGCGGACTACTGTTGGTGATCAATTTGGCCAAGCCTGAGATGTTGCTTCAGGGAGTCCTTGTATCGCTTTTTTGGAGCGCCCCTCTTACGCTGACCTGTGGCGAGTTCACTGTAGAGTAGTATTTTTGGGAGGCGATGGTCCTCCATCCTAGAAACCAAAAGGAGTAGGGGAGCATAAAAGAGCAGTGAGTGGACAAAAGAGAGGAAGGGGCCTGGTGGGCTAGTGGGGGAACCCACTAGCTATACACTCCTCCACTCCGCTCCCTTAACCAGCTTCTTCTTCTTCCCACCCTCAAGAGCAAAGGGCCCCTTCCTCCTCTAGCTGCGCCTTCATTTTTCTCCTAACTCTCCCGTGATCCCAGCCAGCACGAAGCCGTCCCATCAGCAGCCTATTTTCTCTAAACCCTCCTTTGTCCCATTTCCTCTAGGCAAAGCCCCTCCTTCGTATTTTAATACAGGCTTCCAAGAAAGCATGTGCCACTAACAATTACAAGTCCTCTAACTAAGATCTAAGAGACAGAACAACATATTTTGGCACAGGAAAAGGAAGGAAACTGAGGGAAGGTTCCCCAATAAAAACCACACCATCGCCCCAATGAAAGCAGAGTTTATTAGGTCAAGGTGTACTGCTGATTACAAGTTTTATCTTTCTTCTCCCCAATATTTAAACAAGTAGCACCCCTTAAAACAAGATAGAAAAGCACACACTGCTCACCAAGGCTGTTATTGCACCCCTCAACCACCCCCAAGTATCCCAAGACCATTTTTTTCTGGGCCCCTCCCCACCAAAGAGGATGAATTCTCTCTCCAAACTTTTGCAAATTACCTTTTAAAAAGTTGCAGGAGCCCCCTGCACTGTTCAATATATAATATTAAAAAAAATATTTTCAAACACTGGTCTAGACTTCCAGCTATGTCCTGTGGGAGAGATTGCAGGCTCTGCAGCCTTGGAGGGTCCCAAGGAAAACACTGTTCGCAGACCCACTGAAGTTGCCCAACCCCTGCCAAAAAAGAGAGAGGCTAAAATCATCCCCTCACTACAGCTGTCTCTGTTTAAGGGAGAAACTCTCAGCCATTTCATGACCCTAATCCTCACTACCCACCTCCACTTTGCTAAGTTTTTCCTTGCAGTTCAGGTGGATGTGGATGTAGCCTCATTGCATGAAAGGCTCATCTTGATATCTTTAATTACTTAAATGTAGGATTCCAGTTGTCTATTTCCAGTCCATTTTTGCAAATGCACAAGTCGCTTCAGAATATGCTGAGCTCACCAGGGACCCAAGGAAAGGGCCCCAATCCAGAACTGTCTTCTTGTCTTTCTGCTCCCTGAAACTATCATGAAGGAAATGGTCCTGACTCCTACCTTTAAGGTGTTCAGAAAAGCAAGCCTTTGTGGATGGGGAATCTATTTTTTAACTTCATTTTCTAAGGGTGGGCAAAGCTAGTAGCCCCAATCAGGAAGGATTTCTGTCTAGACAACTCGTTTTCACAATTGGGGTTCACCTTTTTACTGCTGCTTGGGAAGCTCTAGCATTTCACATTCAGCATTATACTTGGCTTTGCTCCCCAAGTGATTTGTTCACACGGCAGCAGGCACGACCTGAAATGCTGACAACGGTGCCAGAAAGGGGAGAGCTTCTTTCTGTATGGAAAACAGGAAGGAGGCTGCCATAGAGCCGCACTGTCTGTGCCGGTAAGCTACCAAGGCTGGCTCTGAGGAGCGCTGGGCTGGAGTCCAAAGTCTGCCGCTGGATAAGAACATAAAACACGCTCTGTGGCAGACACCCCTCAAGATTCCTCTAGTACAACACTCTGCTTGGCAGGCAGTCAAATAATGAGTCCAGAAACTAATTAAATAACAAGACCGGCAATTCATAAAGCAGTCATGAAAAGGGGAACAAACCTCGAGGAAACCCACCAGCAGCAGATGAGGGTGACAGCCCCAATCTCTCCCCAGCATCTGGCAGGCAGATACATTATTCCTGACTACAGAGGCTTTGTTTGGCTATGATGGCTAATATACATTGATGAGCTAAATCAGCCATTAATTGGTTTTAACAGGAACACAAAAGCCAGTCTGCTGGATCAGACCAAAGGAGGCTTCCCTGGCCCGGTACTCCATTCACACAGTGGCCAACCAGATGCTGCAATAAGAAGCCCACACAAAGCAACGGCCCTCCCACAACGGACCCTTGCAATTAGCTTTGGGTCCCACTGAGCCTGCATATCCCACGCAGCCATAATGGCTCTGAGACACCAACAGACTTCCTTGACAAAACTAGTTCATTGTTTGAAGCCATCTCCACATCTTGCGGCACCAAATCCAGAAGTGGAGAAAAACTGTTGTTTTACATTTAAATCAGATGTTTCAATGGTTTAAAAATGTAAATACTACGTTTCTCTTAAAGCAGAAGTCGGTTAATACATAATATTCTATTCTGAACTACAGACATCAGTTCTATAGTTAATATCTGAACCAAATCAATTTATCTATCCAAGCTCTGGCATTCTAGAAGAGGGAAGGAAGTGGGCAAATCTAATCTCTACCTGATACACAACATTTGGAAACCTCCATAATCTCCTGTCCCTTCTTGCTTTTTTGCAAACTAAAAAGCCCCAAATGCTTCAGCGTTTCCTTGTAGAAAGGTATTTTCCCTCCCCAACTGCTGGAGCTATGTGCTGTTGCCCCACCGGGAGACTACAATGCCTACTGTAACTGTAGTGTCTACTACTATAATGACCCTGTAACAAATCCACAAGGAACTAACAAATCTTATTTTATTTGGTGGCATTCAGTTATGGGCTGAGCATCTTAGCTTGGGAAGGGCCTTGACAAACCGCCCAGGGCGCTTCTGAATCTGCACATATTCCCATATCAAAACTGTCAGGACATGGCTCAGCAGAACCCACTGCCGGAGCCAAGACAAATATTTGGGTTGAAATGTACAAGGATGCAGAAGCCTCCCTTGGGGCTTGCACCCAATCTAAAAATAATAAGCTCTAAGCCTTGCTGGATCTGTTTTGCTTGATTGCTTCTGGGATAAGCAGTGGAGTTGGCAGAGGGATCCAGTCAGCCCCAAGCAACTACAGCGGCAATTATTTTCTTGGTGAGCTTGGAAATGCTGGCTTGTTCTGACTCATGGAAGAGCTTCTCTCTGAACTCCTGAGAGAGCCCAGCCACTGGTTTGCAGAGGGAAGAAAGGAAGACAGCTTGGGCATTTCTGGCACACTGTGGGCAAGGATGTTAGGGCCGCCCGGCAGTGAAGGAAGGGGCCAAAACGGGAGCCCATGCGCTTGCATTACAGTACTTACTCAGTTAAGCTCCTTGCAGGTGAGGCTTTGGCAGTGATCAGCCCCTGGTTTCCCCCCTTCTGATATAAAAGTGTCAGAAATTCGCTCGCACTAAATGCCCTCCAGGCCTTGAAAGTGAATACATGGAGGGGTGAGCAGTCCACATACATCCGTTCCACATTCGCTGGGAAAGATCCTTGTTAGCTATTCTGGGGAGCTGCTTCCAGTGTGACTCCCCATCTGCCATGGGTTCCTAATGACGACAAGGATTCCAAGCAAGTTCAACCCTTACACACTCATATTTGAGCTTGCACACTCAGGTGTTAGGGCCAAGGGCTGAATAGGGCTTTATGTGAGATCAACAGACCCACCTTGCACCTCTTAACCCAGGACCTGGTTCCTGCATTGCTCAGGGTTGATGGTCTCCATGCTTAATATCCTATGGCCTTTAACCTGACTGTAGAAGGGTACAAAGTGCTGGACAAAAGACATCGAGGCATCTTGTGCCAGTCTTGCTCAATTGTTAGCTCAAGGGCTTCTACCTGGAGTTGCAACTCCATCCAGGTAGATATAAC
The DNA here is from genome assembly GCA_030847615.1 of Gambelia wislizenii. NCBI lineage: Eukaryota > Metazoa > Chordata > Lepidosauria > Squamata > Crotaphytidae > Gambelia > Gambelia wislizenii. The sequence goes on from JAUMIR010000016.1 coordinate 185,924, forward strand.
TGTCTGTTTGCACAACCCATGATCCACCATCTCTCTGCCATTCTTATTCACCACACAACACTCCTCTTTGAGACAACTGGCATACTGTGAGGAGCTTTGCATGCACACAAACTTTGATTCAATCCCTGACCTCTCCAGGCAGAGCTGGGAAAAAATCTTGTTAGGCACCCTGGGTCGACAACGCTGAGCTAGACAGACCAACCCTCTTGCTTGGCCTCCTATAATCTGCCTGCTGCACACTATAAACTTGTATGTATTGAGCTATACCTTTGTGGTTTTAAAGGGTTTTTTCAATGCTTAATATTTCTGGCTTTTACTATGCCAGTGCTTTGTGTGGAAAAGTGGTATAGAAGCTTTAACAACAAAATGATAAATAGAATGTAGGCATGTGATATTCTACAATATGCAAATGAAAATACATTATATAGCAAGTACACCCATGTGTAAGGAACATATTATTAAAAAGTGTAGACAACCCTCTCCCTGCTGCCCTTGGAGAAAGAAGTATGTGGTTGGGGAAATAAGAACCCTCTAATGTGTTTTAGTAGCCTTGGCTTCTACAATATAGTTTACATGTATGGCTGATAACGGTTCAGTGTCAGTTGGGACTTAAATGTTAAAATGTTAATGTGGTCTTCTATGTCCCTTTTCAAACATTTTAACTATATCTACTTAAAAAAAAAAACACGCCTGTCACAGTTTGTCAACTTCCAGTCCTTTGTTGTGATTATTTTTGAGAATGGAGATGGGAACACTACAAAGTTTCCAGAACCAGCTTTGTTTCCTTTCCCGTCCTCTTGTAAAGGGAAAGGGAAGAGACTCGATGACCCACACAGGTCACTTGGCAGAAAATGTGGCTTGGAGAAGCAGTGACCCTTTCAAAGCGGAGCTTGAGAAAAAGGAGCCGGCATGAGAATATATTCAGATTGGCTGCCAAAGAGGCCAGACCCGCTCCTCCATCGCTGGGCATGTGGCCTAGCAGTCTCCGGCTGTCCAGCTGCTGAGATGGCCGTCACAGTTTGACAAGAGGGCCTTCTTGAGGGGGGGGAGTCATAATTAATAGATACTTCCAGTAAATAAACAAGCTGAAGGAGACCATGACAGTGGCCTTGGCAACCTTATCCACCAGCTAGTCCCGTGCTGCTTAGACAGAACTCAAAGGAAAACTCTCCCCACCACCACCATGGTAATTAAAGTTCAGCATGTTGCACTAGTTTCTTCTTGGCATCTATGTTGGGCTGCAGCATGAAAATAAACTCCTTTTTCATAAAAGAGACAGAAAAAGAAAATTTATTTATTTATTTATTTATACCCCGCTCTTCAAAGGTTCTCAGAGCGGCTTACAAATTGTTAAGCAATAGCACTTTACACATCTACACCACTTTATAGAACGCTAGGCACTCTCCAAGCGGTTTCCAATCTGTGTTAGCTAATTGCCCCCACAAGCTGGGTACTCATTTTACCAACCTACGAAAGGATGGAACACAAGCATGGTAAGGTTAAATTAAGGATACTGCAAAGGCCACCTTCAACCCTGTCCTGGAAACGGCCGTGGACAGTGGAGCAATTTCTTGGACGGTGGAGCAATTTCTTGTAAAGCTGCCAAGCCAAGAGCTGAGCATGTGTAAACAGGCAGTGCCAGCTGAAAGGCAGGGGGTTCGAGCTTCTTCCACTGGGGCCAGGACAATGGCTTCTCTCCATGCTGCTGCAACTTCCTTTTGTTCGTTCACCTCCCCAACTTGGCCCCTGTCCATGCGCCTGTGACTCATCGCCATGGCTCGCGTTCCCTGGAGGCTGGCGTCTTGGTGCTTCAATTTGTTCCTTTTTATTTCACTGGCTTTTCATTCTGGGTGTGTGTGTGGAACAGACCTAGTGATCAGGCACAGTGGGGGCAAAGGCAGGGCAAACGCAACAAATAACGCAGCAACACAACAGACCTCAGTGGAGATGCCCCTTCCTCCACCAAGAATCACTGAAACATGCAGGCATGAAAGAAATGTAGCAGCACTAAGTGCTTTCATTGCAGAGAGAAAACAGCAATTAACAACGTCAAGGGTGTACAAAGCCAGACAGAGTGTATGAGGGGTGAGGATGCCCACCCTCACTGAGCACTTGTGCAAAGGCAGAGACTCAGCTCAAGACCAAACTAAGAGTACAGCACACACTTGATCTCCCTGTTTATTCAACCTAGGCAAGACTTGCCCCCTTTGAATGCCTGCCAAGGTTAAGATTTGATAAAACTCAGAAGAACTTTGCCTCAAGTCTCATACAGAGTGTGCAGGTGTGTACAGTATTTGGCTACTAAAGGTGGGCCATAAATAACAAGGTGACAAAGCTGGGGCAGTGTAAACATATTTAAGCATATGCAAAATGCCTTTCATAAGAAACTACATGTAATAACAAAAAACAAAACACATCTTGAACATATGAAACTTCATCACACTATCTAGCTCAGTATTATGGCTCAGATTCTGATTGCAGTGGCTCCTTGCATTCCTTCCTGTAACGTAATTTTGCATCTTGCCCATTTCTTTCACACGCCCCAGCTCTGCTCCCTCTTAACGGTACCCAGAATCAAAGCCCACCAGCACGCCAAGGAGGACATCCTCCCACTAAGCCACACAGCACTTCTTATAATACCGAGTTATGCCGTTTGCCCATTTAACCCAATTTTGTCTGCTCTCTCCTTCAGCAAGTCTCTACGATCTGCAGCAAAGAGGGTTCTTCATGAGCCCCAATACTTGAGCAGACATTTAAATGTCACTCCTTTTCATTAGCAGATTTCTAATTCCATTCATAATTTAATTTATTTTAAATAATTCCCATCACTGCCTATCACCACCACACTGAGTGCAAGATTCTGCACATTTTCAAGGGGCATCATTTATAAGTCTGGCCCTCTGCTTGACCCCATACAGCCTATCAAGGCTGGCTTTGGGCAGTTCTCACCCTACACGGCCTCAAAGAAGTCTTATGAATTTCTTTTTTTAAAGGGTCTATTTCAACCTGCCTTGGGAGCGGGATGGGAAGAAATCTGCACTCCCTTGTCTGGGTTACAGTACCTTGCTCTTGATTATAAACCCATTAAGAATGTGCCAACCATGCAAAACTGAACAGGAAGCTCCTAAAGCAGCGCCCGCTACGACCAGCGCAAGAACAGGTGGTTCCAGCCTTGGGTGAATCACTCTCTTGGCATGTATTTGCACGGTGGAGGGTGGAGATCTCTGGATTACACGCCCGCACACAGACACTCCCGCATCTGTCTAGGGAGTTCTTTGATAAGGTCAAAAGAAGGAAGGAAGGAAGGAAGGAAGTTAGTTTGTGGTGCACTGCTGGCTCTGCAAACACATGATGCTCTTCTGTGAAGCAAGGAATACCCACCTTACTTCAGGCACACCTTCCCTTGGCAAGAGTCCCAAAGTGCCCCGGATCTGATAAGAGGCACATTAATGATAAAAGCTGCCACGGGATCAGTCAAGGAGGGGCAAGAGCAGTGACTAATGGAAAGATCACGGCAGCTGACTTGTGACCAACACTGCAAACAAGCATTCACACCAGGCCTCCCCTCACCCTCAAAGGCCGTGGGGCAGAGACAATTGTGGCTGGGAAATGCCCAAGCCACCTATTTAAACTTGCTGGTGGTACACAGTGGCTTCGAGGGGAAAAGGTGATCCCAATCCTCAGTTGTTACATCTCTTGTGCATTGTGGGGAGAGGGAAGGATGGCTGATGTGGCTAACATTGATCTGTTCAGAGTGGGCAGAAAGTACCTGTGGCCTGCAAAAAGATGCTGCCAGACTGTACCTCCCATCATCTCTCATCCTTGGCTATGTTGGCTGGGGCTGATGGGAAACCATGAGCTGGAAGGTTTTTCACATAGAGATATTCACATCCTTTAAACAGTAAGATGACTGTATTTTGGGCAGCACTGTTCTTAGAATTAAACCTGAGCTTCCTTTGCTTGGTACATTCTTAAACCTAATATGCAAAACATGTATTTTGTAAACATTTCACTGTTTGTTTCTGCCCTTTTAAACAAAAAAATTTTATAAGCCATTATGATTCGCTTTTTGGGAGACAAAGGAAAGGTATGCAAGCCAGGCACATAAACAAACACTATGGGATGTAGCAAAGCCAGCCTGAAGCTCTGATGTGAGCATTCAAAGGTTCTTCTCTGTTTACTTCAACCTGCCAGAACAGTTCAGTCTGCTCTGATGTTCTCCAAGACGCCTTTGTGCTTTGAACCCTGTACTGTAAATTCACAGAAAGAAGTATAGATGGCACAGAAGCTGGCCTCCAGGTATGGCAGAATTAACTTGCATCTGCTCCATCTCAACTGGCATCAGAATAGAAATACCACCTTACCTGGCAGACTGAGCTTCTCATCTGCCACACATCCAAACCAAACACTACCATAATCCTTGGCTGTAGCCAAGAAAACCTAGGAAGTTTACACAAGCTTTCAAGGAAGTTTCTTCATTCATGACATGCCCACAACATTTATTCATACTCTACATGCTAAGAGAAAACAAGGACAACTTTATGCTTAGAGAAGCTCTCAGATCTGGTTAGTACAACCACACTACACATTTAAGAGAATCTTTCCCACTCCTGAAGGGTTGGAAAAGCAACAACAGTGAAAGCAGGGGGTAAGGGGAAGAAGAGACCTGCCCAAATGTGAGTTGGAACAGGCAAGGATGCCAACCCGTGATGCCTTCTTCACGTCACCGAGGGTGGTGGTGGTGGATCATGCAGGAAGGGTCCATTGCTTTCACGGTCAATGCAGATGCAGAAATGCTGCAACCCTCAGTCAAATGGGCCTGTCTCTTTCTCCGGGTTTTCCTGCATTTAAAAAAATAGTCTTCATTTTAATATGCTCTTAGCAGAAAAATAGAGATTCAAAGCTATAATAGTAATGCACCTAGGGATTTATAGGCAGTGTTGCCTTCAGAGCAACTCAGAGGGCACAAGAGTTGATGCTAAAGTTACCAAACAAACATAAAATAGAAAAAGTATCATCCTTGGCCACTGAGCTATTGATAATTTAATGTGAAATTGCTATGCTGCCCAAGATGCCCAACCTATAATTAGCCACAAGATGATGATTGGAGAGCAAAATTTTCATGCATGGAGGGCCAGCAAAAAACAAAAACAAAAAAACTCTGCTGAGGGATCTCGTAATTTATGAACAAAGGTAACTTGATGAAGCCTAAGAGACTAAGGGCCATGCTATGCCCAATCCCGAGAATTAGGATGTATGCTATACTCCCAGCAGAGTTGGCTATCTTTTTTCTTTGTCTGCCTGGTTTGTTCTCTAAAACAGTCTAGATTCAGGAAACCCCGAAGCTGCAATGTATATCTCCAAACATCATCATATTATCCACCTCTTCAACTGAAATGCCCCTCCCAAGCTAACAGACAACCTTACCAGCAGAAACTATAAAATCCATGCTGCAAACCTATCAACATTGCCTCCAAGGTTTGTTCAGGATATTATACAAGAATCCCTTGCTGAGACATTTCTGTAGGTGATGGCATGGGGTATATATAACAGGACTTTAAGGCTGGCCTTTAATCAGCTATAGATATGGGCCTACCATCTCTTTCCCCCCTCTCATTTGCTTTTCTCTTTCAAAAACTGTAATTTTCAGTCTCTCCTGATTGATGCTCCTGCCTTGAAAGCAAGAACATCCCTTCAACACACTGGAGCAGATATAAGCCATACTGGTGGAATGGACCGCTGTCTCCAGAGGCAATATCTATGTTTCTATTTCTACTTTAAGCCTTTCTGTGCTTGCACAAGCTAGAGCAAAAACTATGCTGCCCACACGTAATAGAGTGCATCAAAAGACTCTGGAGAAATTTTTAGGCTTGCAAATAACCCTTCCCCCCAAAAAATTGAAAAGAAAAGGCAACTCAAAACACCCCTACAAGTATTAAGAAGAAGAAATGCTGAATGAGGCTGAGAGGGTTGTGGTTTTTTTAAATGGACAACAGGTTGGGAGGGGGAATCAAACTGAGTGCCCTGGAAAGGCAACACGGATTTTTAAAATGGCAAAAGAGCCACTTAATTGCCCGGAGAAGCTATTTCAAAATGTGTTCCAGTACAGAGGAGAGCTATCTACGAAAAGCGATGGAGAATTTAGTGTAGGGTGGATTGGGCATGACACAAGTGTGTCCATTCTATCACAAAACCCAAAATGGGGGAGGTGGGAGAGAATACACATGGGCCAAGGCTCTGATACATTTCTCCATGATTCTTTGGTTAGGAAGCATGTCAGCAACTGGATAGTAACACCATCAAATGCATTCACAGTTGGTTAGAAAGCAAGACACAGAGAATGCTCACACCTTGTTCCTTAGTAAACTGGATGGAAGCTTTGAGTGGAGAGATGTATTACTATGTTCTGGGCTCTAAAACCTTCTATTGATTTATAAAATCAAGTTATTTCAGTGAACAGGCTGAATTATAGAGTTAGAAGGGACCACAAGGGCCATCTAGTCCAGCCCCTGCCACCCAGAAGAAATCCTTATTGAATTTTTAGCTAACACAAAACTGGGGCGAAGGATAGCTAATCCCTCAGAAGACAGGAATAAAATTTACAATTATCTTGAGTAAATGGAAACCTGGGCTTAAACAAACAAAATGATATTTAACATATGCATTAGAGCAATAAACCAAAACAAACTATCAATACACAAGTGTAGAATGAGGAATACATGGCTTGGCAGTAGCATATGTGAAAAGCACCTTAGGAGTGTATTCAAACACACACACTGAAGATAGTTAGCAGGGTATTGTGGTTGCAAAAAACCAAAGTTAGTGCAATTTTGGACTACATGGACAGAAGCACAGTTTCCAATTTTCAAGTAGTAATTCCACTTTATTCTGCACTAGTAAGGACTCATCTGGACTACCGTATCCCGTTCTGGGTGCTGCACTTTAACTACTTATATAAACAGTAACAGATATCCAGTGTGTGTGATGGTTACAGTATTAAAAGCACTAGTCCCCACTAAGCTATGAAAGAAAGGGCCAGTCACACTCTCTCAGCCTGACCTACTTAGCAGGGCTGCTGGGAGGATAAAATGGAGAAGAGGAAAGCCAGGTATACAGCCTTGAGCTCACCAGAGGAAAGGCAGGATAGTGTTGTTTATGATGATGATTCAGAGAACACCACTAAATGAGTAAGGAAATGAAAAACAAGTTCTGCGAGGGAAGATTTAAGGCACCCAAGTCTGTTTAGCCTCGCAAAGAGAAGACTCTAAAGAATGACATTTATTTTTATTGAATTATTTATACCCCATTCTTCAGCCACAAGGCTTTCAGAGCGGCTTACAATTTGTTTTAAGCAATAGCAGTTTACACATCTACACTGCAAGAAGCAGCTTCCAATGTGTGTTAGCTAATTGCCCCCACAAGCCAGGTACTCATTTTACCAACATTTCAAGGCTTTAACACCGGATTCTGCCCTCACCACAGTTGCCCACCTCTGCTTTAAGGGCTGTTTTATTGATAGGGACAAAGAGCCCTTTCTGGCTGTGTGGGCAGGAATAAACCTACAAGGCAGCAGAGTTCAGCTGAACATTAGGAAAAAGTTATTTATGCTTAAGGATAATGACACCAATTTCCAAGGGAGGGGAGAGATATCTCTTGCCTTTGTTTTTTCTGCAAGAAGCAATGGCTGGAACTAGATGTCCTACTAGGTCTGGTCTTCTACGAGCTTAAGAGGAGTGGTATCTCTTCAACAGCAACTGGTGCTGAATGCTTTAAATGAAACCTCAAAATTGTCTGAGGCACCAAGTTCGTCTTTCTCAGCTTCTAGAAGCTCCAGAGGTTTGGAACGAGCTGATCCTAACTTGGATGGCCAAACCAATTTCTAGTTAATGACCTCAGCAACAAGGATTAAAATGCTTTCTGAAGCACAACCTGAGGCAGGAAGAAAGCTGTCCAACTGAAAACACAAGGAATGTTAAGCAGGGTATTTCTGACATATCCTAGCCATGAATTATGTCTTGTTCTGCCCATACCACTGTCTCCATAGGACTTGAAGTTCTGCAGATTCCAGGATGAACAACCCTATAATAAACTAAGCTAGTGGTGTACTAAATCCAAACCATTCTTGTGCTCAGAGCCAAATGGGGGTTTGTTTTTACCAATAAGTCTAGAATAGCCATGCCTTCAAGTTGACTGCAGAAGAGTCATGTATCTGAACCACAGCTACTGGTGAACTTTTCAGGGATGAAACAATGCATACCTACAGCTAAACCATAAAAGATCAAAAGAGATTCTGAATGGGATATAGTTTTAAAGCAATAAAGTGTGTGTTGGGGTGGAATACCATAATTAACAAAGTTAAAAGGAACCATGATATAAAAAGCACAATGAAAAGATGTACTGTATGTTTTATGTATATTCAGGACGAGTCAGAAAGGAAGCCTAGCATATTATATATAGGAAGGGATACAACAATAATAAGTGGAAAGTGATATATAGTTATAATGTGATACAATGTCCTAAAATGTTTAAGAGATGTAGTTACAACAAAGAGGATTTCAAATGTGTATAGAATAATATTTAAAGACTTATGTATCCTATCCTATCCAAATATCATATGATATGTTATCTCACTTGATTTATAGGAGTATTTGTTTTTAATAATAATAATTTTAAAAAAAGAAACAATGTGATGTGCATTATAATGTAGAAACAGCTTGTTGCACGCCTATGGCTGAAATTACAAGGCTCACCAAACTTGCTATGGCATTCTGAGATGCATGCATTGCAAATGAAAAAGGGGGGCAGGTAAGTCTATAAAGCGGGATTGTGCTGACTTTCCCAGGTTACACCACACTCCAGGGGATGTGGGAGAATGCGAGAGCTACGGCCTTTCTGTTCCCAACATCTAGTTCAGGCTGTTCCCTTCGTTTCTTCACATGGAACTTGGGTGGCAGTATTACTGATCTACTTTCAAAATACATCCCAAATGACCCCGAGGGTTGCAGCAATCTCACCAAACACAGGGAGCCATGCTTGAGAGACTTGCAGCTCATTTCCCCTAAATTACAGGGCAGAGCAACCTCCCAAGATCCTTTCCTTCCTGTGAAAAGCACCCGGGCGGGTATTCTGGGGAATTCTCCCATCCTCTCTAATGCTGACCTGGTTTCAACTCACTTGGCTAAGGGCGGGATCTGCAAAGTAGAAGCGCATCTTTGCTCATTACGTTTGGCTCGGAATAGAGACATGTAGGTGTTTTGATAACATTTGTGTAATTACATGGCAGCACCCTTTGTGCATCCCTTCAGCTATCACAGGGAACTTGTTGCTTACATAGTTCTAAATCGAGAGAAGGTCACCATCCTTCCAAAATCACATAGGGAAATTTATGGTGGTGTTTAGGACAATAGCACAGACCAGTTCTGAGTGCTGCACAAATCAGATTTCCAAAAATGCCAATTGTTACATTGCTTCCAGGTTGCATCACAGACACTTTGAGATTTATGAACTGTCACACAATGGTCTTGGAAGCTATACCAGCTGCTACAAGCTAAAAAAATGCAAATCTGCCTTCTTATCTCAACATCATGAAACTCCATGCAGTACATAGTATATTCACAGCACTGGAGTTTGCTATGGAGTTTGGCAAGATCCTGTCTAATCTTGGAAGCAGGGTCAGCCTTGGTTAGTACTTGGATGGGAGACCACCAAAGAATACCAGGTGCTATCAGCGATATTTCAGGAATGGGCGAAACCACCTCTGAGTAATCCTTGCCTAAGAAAAGCCTATTAAATTCATGGGTCTGCCATAAGTTGACAGGTGACTGGAAGGTGCCACACACACACCCCATTAAGATTTGGCTGTAGGCAACTCCTGTATCTTGTGTCTCTTTGTGTCCATATAAAAAGGAAAGGGGAAGGAGAATGAAGAAGGAATCTAGCAGCACCTTTGAGAATATTTCATTTTAGCATGAGGTTTTCTGGACTTCAGTCTACTTTTTTCAGAGGCACTGATGGAGTTAAATATTAACCTCACAGGTATTTAAGCAGTTAGCTAGGGGTTGTGTGTGTGTGTTTGCAGAGGGTGGGATCAGAATGCAATGGAATAAAAAAAGATGCAAATTGTGACCCTAGTCATAAACCTTCAAAGCATTGTGTAAGGTGACACAGCCGGGTTGTTATTCTTGAGGTGTTCAAGCAACGCATTCTGCATACCTGAAAGTCAGTTCCCTTGAAGCAGGAACATTTTGCGAGGGTAATCCATTTGTTACATGTGCAACTGTGATGAGACCTGTATATTAATACATGTAATGTGTCAAGAAACTATGATCTCTTGGTACCGGATTGGGATTTGCGAATATATTCCAATTCATCTGTTTCTCTTTCTAATCTCCCTATGAAAAAAAAAATTGTTCCACAACGGCTGCTTACGTTATGTTAGAGAAGGAATATCCAGAAAGAGCAAAATGCTCTACAATCAGTTATTAAATATTGCCATTTCTAATGTCAATGTTGTGTCCATTTATCCCCTTCTGTAGAAATTCTAATATGTTTTTTTAATGTATAGCAGAAAGAGGCACAGCAGGCGGAGGATGAACAGTAAAAGCACCTCTGATGTTATGAGCTACATTATTAGGACCTATAATATTGCTACCAGAGTCTCTCTGGCTTTTCTGCACAAACGAAGATTTAGAAAGGACTCACCTTGCGCTTTCTGCAAGCGTGCTGATGACTGAAAAGGCCAATCCGAGATAAACAAGTCCGGTTGCAGAAAGCACAGCAGAAGGTCTCCTTGGGTGATGTTTCCGGGTTGTGATGTACAAATTCCCTCCAGAAGGACTGGGGCAATTTTGATAAGCTTTTTGGGGGGCCCTCGGCCATTTTCAGCCCAGGAAAGCCCCCCCTTTTTTAACATCAAGAAGTGACCAGGAAGTCAACTTCCATTTCACATCCTATGGGGAGGGGGGAATGTCTTGCAGGGGCCTAAAATGCTCCCCCGCAAAAACAACAAAATTGCTCCTCACATCTCCTAGATTGGTGTAATTTTTTTCCATAGGAATTTGCATCATTCTGTATCCCATTCCCCATAACTATGTGCCTGCCTTTTTTGTCATCAGTGTACTTGCAGAAAGCGCGGGATGAGTCCTTCCTGGATCTTCATTTGCAAAGAAAAGCCAGAGAGAGAGAGAGAGCTTAAATACCTGTGGCATTAATATTGTACTTCACCAGTGCATCTGAAGAAGTGGATTGAAATCTGCAAATGCTCATGCTTAAACAAACCAGTCAGGTCTTTTTCACAGTGCACAAGTATAGCACTTTGATACCACTTTTACTGCCATGGCTGCATCCTATGGAGTCCTGGGATATGTAGTTTTGTTAGAGCCTTATCCCACTTTAATTGCTATGGCTGCCTCCTATGGAGTTCTGGGATTTGTAGTTTAGTGAAGCCTAAAAGCTCTCTGGCTAAGAATGCTAAATGCCCTTCCCCAAACTGCAAATCCCAGGATTCCACAGGAGGCAGCCATAGCAGTTAAAGTGGAATAATAGTGCAAATAAAGTGGAATAGTAACACTATAACAGTGTAGTGTGATAGGCATTAGAGCTCAATGCATTCCATAGAAATTCAGCCACTGCAGTTAAAGTTCAATCGAAGTGCTTTAAACTTTAATCTTCGCCTCAAAAGTGCTACTAAATTCCTTCTTTCTCCTGCCACCATTTCCTTTTTTTTTGTTTTGTTTTGAGGATGTCTGTACAGTATGTGGGCTGGTTGCAAAAGAAGAGATTACTATATTTATTGTTCATTCCCTTTCTTTCTTTCTTTCTTTCTTTCTTTCTTTCTTTCTTTCTGCTTCTCTCTTTCTGTGACACAGAGAGATTGGAACATCAGCCAGATGTTCCCTAATTGGCTTGATAAATACATGTTTCATTTCTTTGATTTATGCTGTGAGGGGCACTGCCAAAAATGTTTGTTTGTGTTGCAAGCAGGCAATCTGGCTTTATGCAAAGGAACAAAGATAAGCAGGTCCAAGCTATTACACTAGCATTTGAGTCTACCTGAAAATGTGGTGGGGAGACAACAGTTTTGGCACTGTCTGTTTGCAAACTCTTTGCAGTAACCCCCAAACTAGCTAAAGGCATTTAATAGCAGATCTCAAGGGTTTGATCATCTAATCCATGGCCAGGTGCCATTTTAAATAATCAGATCTATGTACACGTAACATGGCCCTTGAGGCTGTAACTAGATTCTTACTCATCCCAGCTGCTGGGCTCTGTTGTTTATACGCTGGCACCTGTTCCCCAGAAGTGGTCACATTTTGCTTGAAGGAAGAAGAAAAAACCCAGCAGTCCCTGTAATAATGCAAATAAGCAACTTTATGCTCCACCGAGTCAAGAGCTGTCCTCCAGTGTTTCCCACATATATCTGGCATATCTCTAGACAAGAGTCCACTAGAAGAATAAAGCTCGCATGGAGATAAGCCCATAATAATGGTCATGCCGGTGTGTTACAAAACTTTTCATAAGCTTAGTAAGGATAATAGTTGGGGAATTGAATGATGATGTCAGAAACAAAAGTGCTGTGGTTAAACACAGATTGGCAGTTCACTGTGTTTGGAGGCATTCAGGAGACACCCAAGAACAATTACTGCAGGTTAGTTGCTATCTAATACAATTCATTAATCACCCTACTGAGTTCACTATCAGTGTGCTAAAGGGTGAATTTTAACCCCACACAGCTTCAAAGCATGCTTATAAATGTTATGGGGAACCAATGAAGCAAGGAACAGCTGCTATCCACTACGCCCACTATTATCCACTATGCTTCTAGGGGTGTACGATGGGCTTTGAGAGAAGCAAAGTGATGAGCAACATCATACATTTGGGGATGAACTCATTCTATGTTTTGATCTGATTTTATTTAATATTTTCTATAGCCCCATGGCCTTACAAACATATTTCTTCGCATTTATTCCTATCACCTTAGTCTTCTACTCCTTCAGCCTGACGAGTCTCCAGTTTCTGATTCCTTCACTTCTGCTCCTTGAGTTTCTATCTCCCACAATCTTACTTTCTCTCTCTCTCTGTGTGTGTGTACTTTCAAAGGAGCCGGCATGGCCGGAGTGGTTTGACCATGGCTCTGGAGACCAGAGTTTGAATGACCGCTTGGCCATGAAAACCCACTGGTTCTGGACACGGCCTCACAGTCCGGGAAAAAAACCCAAGGAAAATCTATGGATGCCAGCCATCAAAGCCTTCGACTTCACATTAATTTCATTTTGTTTAAAGTACAGTATTTTTGTATCACCTCCCACCCCACAAGGGCTTCTGAGGAAATGAACAAATGAAAACCAATGAAAACAATACACAGATTTTAAAAAATTTGAAAAACACATTAAAATACCATTTAAAAACTCCTAAAAGCAGTCTAAAAACCATCCTAGAGTCATTTTGAAACAATTAAAACAGCCATTTCAAATGGATTTATTTCCTTCCTTTGTACACAGTGCAAAGAAGGCAACAATAATTAAATACAGAATAGATAAACAAGGTGGTTGATTTAATAAGTACAATAAAAGTAGTAAAAGATCATTATCAAAACTGCAATACAAACAGCAGCATATGCCAGAACAAAGCTGGGATGATTAAAAACCCAGAACAAGCCTTTTTTAATATGATTTTTTCCATAGAGCAGCAGGTAAGCAAGAGTGATCACGCAGCTGGCGCCAGGGGTCCATTCTCCCCAAGGAGGGAGACCCACTTCTAATGAAGACCCCCACCCCGTACTGCACGTGCTGCAGAGAAAATAAACACACAAAAACACAAACAATTTTTTTTATTTCCCCCACTGGTGGAAATGTAGGGAGAGATGCCCTGCAACTCGGTACAGGCCTCTTCCCTATTAAGTTTTCTGGCCCCTTGAAGACCAACAACTTTAATGCCTCTGTTTTAATTGGTTTTAATTCTATTAATAGTTTAATTGTGCTTGAACAACAACTTTTGCAGTCTTTTTACTTGTGCCTCTGTGTGTGCTTTTATCTTGATTTGTATTAATTTCTGCAAGCTGCCTTGAGTCATCCCTGCCTCTTGGCCATCCGCCCCACCGTGTTTGGGGAGGGGGGCTGCCGTGGCCGGGACCACCTTGGGATCCTGCCCTTGGAGACCCTTTCAAGCTCTGTTGAGGGGCCCTGGCTCTATGCAGTCACTGGGGAATGCACTGGGGAAATGGCACTCTGCACATGCTCAGAGCCTCTCTGGCCATGGATTGCACCAGACCTCAAAGTGAGTAGGTAACTTCTTCATCACAAAGAGCATGCAGGTGAAAATTGGGGGTCTAGGGCTGGCCGTGAGAGAGTAGCAGGCCAGCCGGAGGTGAGGGTGAGTATTATGGGGTGGCCAGAAGGGGAGGCATTTGAGAGGGGGGCCTCAGGCTCTTTTGAAGGAATAAAACCAATTGGCAGGAGAGGAGTCTGCAAAACTGTAGTGTAGTATGCATGTTGGCGGGGGGGGGGAGATGCTTCTCTCCTGTGTGGGTCCTTGAATGGGAATACAGTGCTCCACTCTACAGGTGTGGGTCCTTGGATGGGAACACAGATCCCGCCCTGACTGGAGCTTTTTCCACACTCCATGCATTTGTATGGTTGGACTGGACGGTTCTTGTGGTCTCTTCCAGCTCTATGATTCTGTGATTCAGAACGTAGATGAATTAACAATGTCCATTGTTTGCCATAATAACCCCCCATGAATTGCTTCACGCAACAAATACACTCTGCCAGCCTTCAAGGTGCCACAGAATTCCTCCTTGGTTTTGCTGCAGCAAAGTTACAATGATGTGCGTGCACGCACACACACGCACACACATGCATGGCATTGGAATTAAGGGCTTCATTAGGATTGCAGACCTATTTTTTTTAAAGCTTTTCTGTCTCTTTCCAATCAGTTTTGTAAACGCCACAAGAAGCTTTCCACATTCCTGCTGAAGGCTCCCCTCTCCAGCCTCGAAAGGCCAGATGGGATGCTCTTTTTACAGCCCACAGTCTATGGGGCAGGGAGTGAAGGAGGAGGAAACCCACAGGCTGCTTTTCATTCCCACCCCCCTTGGCCGTCCCACCTGCACCACAGGGCTTGTAAAGTATGCGGCCTGTTGCCTGATCTGTACCGGCCCATAAATAAACCCCAGCCCCTGTTTTATGGTCCTCTCTGGGGTCTTCCCCTTCCTTTTCTTCCTGGGTTTTTACGGCCCTCCTTTGCACCCGAGGTGTGATGCATCCCTGGGCCAGGAGCTGATCCTCTTGCCAGCTGTGCTGCAGTGGTGCAGCTGCAGCAGGAACCATCGCAGGCCCATGGGGCACAGGTGGGGGAAAGACAAGAATTTGGGGAAGAGAGTCCTGGTACAGCAGCTGATAAAATTAGGCATGGAGATGAGGAGTCGTCGAGCCCCTGAAACTGCTGGGCAGGAGACAGAGGGGACTGGCTGCAAAGGCAACTTCCTTTCTGCCCCACAGGATTTGTTTATGGCTGGAAGGGGAGAAGGCACACCACCCCCAAGATATTGTCACTCCCAGCATCCCCCACCAGCGATAGGGCTGATGGGATCTGCAGGGCAGTAACATCTGGAGGGCCATCTTTGCCACCTTTGGTTGATAGGATTTGCTGCCACAGCCATGGGCTCCAAAGGGATCCCATTGTGGTGGTTATAAGGATAATTGGGGGCGGTGGGGGGAGACAATGCACACTGCCTTGAATTCACTGAAGTAAAGGCAGGAGAGGAAGGTCATTAATGCAGTGTGTAAAAAAAGGAAATAATCCCCATGCCCCTCAACAGCTTCCTGGAAACAGCAGCTGCGTATAGCTTTCTCGCCTAAAGTGGGGGGGGGGCTTTATGTTCATCTATTTCCTGCGGAAGGGCGTTTGGCTCTTCGCCTGCAGCGGTCTTCGTCCCCTCTTGCAACCTGTCAGCCAGCAGCTCCCCTCCTTCCCACCTTACGTGGCTCTTGTTAGCTCTCACACAGCCCTGTCGAAAGAACAGCACTGCTGCTGTGGGGATGGGCAGGTCAGCTCTCAGACCAACAGGATGTAAAGCCTTGACCCAGGAGCCAGGGCCCGGAGCATGTGCAGAGAGCTTTCCCTTCACCTCACCCAGTTGTCGTTGGAGGCAAAGGAGCCTGGCTCAGATAGAGACAAGGAGGGTATTTGCGGATCTGAATTTCCCCCCTGCCCTTATTTCGGAAGGAACCAGCAGGCGCATGCAGAGGTTGCGTGTCAAGGCACAGCTTGGAGGCTCCTCTGTTTTGTGGCTTTCAAAGTCAACACAAACACACACCTCGCCCTACACCTTACCCCTGTGGGGCACAGCCAGAAAAGCACGGAGACGCAACCTGGGAGGGCAGCTGAGCCGGGGGGGGGGGCTTGGCTTCCTTCCCTCAAAGATGGCAGCACCCCCCCCCCACACACACAGGTACCCCGAGGGCAGCTGACAGACTTGGGTCCAGGTGCCCCCCCCCCACAAGCACCTCAGACAGGCAGGAGCCAGGCAGATTCTTTTTCATCTCCTCCACATCTGGAAAAAGCAGGAGGAGGCAGAGGGGAGGAGTGTGCCTTTAACACACACGCACAGAGGGAAAGCACACTGTTGTCGATGCTGCTGCTGCTACTGCCGACACCAACATCCACAGCTGTGGACTTTGCTGCCAGCAGGATTGGGAAATGCCGTGCCATCATGGCATAACTATTTACTTCTCACACAGAGTGCCTGGCACCAGGGCTGGCGTCATTTTGTCAAGAGGGGCACTGGCAAAAATGGGGAAAAGGTGGGAAGGTTGTGCCTGAAAGGGCAGAAGACAGTGGAGGGTGGGCAGCATTGGCCTGGTGCAAAATGAAGCCCCCTCCCCGCTCCCATATTCTTCACTTTGTTTGCCCAAAGGATGGATTGGTCAAAAGGGGAGGGGGAAGTAGGGTGTGTGGCTGTGTGTGTGTGTGTCATGGCTTGCACAGCAAGGCCAGCACTCACTCACCCCATCACCCCCTGCCCCACCTGTCTGCCCCCAGCACCATGTCTTGTCCTTTGCTGGACTGTCTCTCGGGGACCAGAGCCTGAGAAAACAGCTTTATTTTTTACTACAACTCCCAGAATCCTGGGTAGTCTGAGCCAAGAAGAACTATGGTGTGGCAGATGGGATCCTCCAAGGGTTACTGATTAGGCCCACAAGCTGAAGGTAAAGAGCCCATGAGCAGGTGTTGGCTCACACTGACCGGCAGCGTGGAGGGTCTCTCCTTCCAGATCCACCTGGAGATGCTGTGGGTTGAGCTGGGATCTTTGGGGACACGGTGAGGGGGCTCTACCCCACTGTCTTTGCCTGGCAGACAAATGGCCCGAGAGCAAATCCAGCCTCAGTTCTCCCTAGAAGGCAAAATGGTGAGACTGAGGCTGTTGTACTTTGAACACATCATAAGACGACACGATTCATTGGAAAAGACAACACTCATCAAAGAGGACGGCAGCAGGAAGTCCCAGCCCTCCCTGGAGAGGCTGACAGGGATCAAACCCGGGACCTTCTGCAGGCAAAGCAAGGTCTCCAGCCCTCAGCCGTGGGTCTTCCGGCACCAGTTCTTCTTACGGTTATGCTGCTGCCACCATCGGTGCCCCACAGAGGCTGGAGGTACAGGCTGCTGGTGTGTGCAGTCCGGCCTGCCTGTCTGCCTTCTGGCTTTCCTTCCTGGAGAACTTGGGGACTCCCACAGCATGTGGGGCAATGGGAATTTTAGGGAATTTTTTATTGGAGTAAGACCATTCTACTAAAAAAATACACCCGACCGCAAAAGGCCATAACAATAATACAAAAACAATACTAATTATTTTCCTCTTTTCTTACTAATACAAAAGTAAATCTATCCTAACACTAATGTATTTTTCCCTTTAATCTAAACACACTATAATCACATTATATTTACACATTATAATGGGGGCTGCTCTGTTTGGGCCACTCTGCTGGCTAGCAGATGCCAGGCCAGAGCCCATGCAGACTCACCCTTTGCCTTCCTCACAAGCAACACACACAACCAGAGGCAGACGCCCTTGGCTAATTTTAGCTCCTCCAAGAGCCGGCCTGGATTTGTCCTTTGTGGAAGAGATTCCCACGGTCAGCCAGTCGGCCAGTCAGCCTCCACTGGTGGTCTTCCTCTGCGAGGAGACGCTCCTAAGAGCAACAACAAAAAAGCAGAAGGGAGGAAAGAAACAAGGCAGCCTCTCTGGGTGGGGTTGGCGAGAGCAGAGGGCCAAGAGGTGTTTCTGTGGCAAGAGCGCTTTCACACACAGAACCAGAGGCATTGCTCAGAGGTGTGTCACCAAGCAGAGCTGCCAGGCAAGTCCTGTGGTAAATGAAGCCCTGAGAGACTTTGTTCGAGGAAATGATTCAGTAATCCAGCACAATGACAAACAATGAGTTGTCAGTGAGGGGGTGAGGGCATCATCAGGCCAGGGCAGACTACATGGGCACCTTGTGCATTGGCAGAGGGGCAGAGATCCATCATCTCCACAGCAAGAGGGTGGCAGGGGGTCCCCTCAGATGTGGTCGTTGGATGCATCTGCTCAGTGCATGCTCAGAGACACTCTTGTTTACCTCTCCTAGGTTGAGCTCTGGCCTTGAAAATGGGGCCAATGCCTCCTCTGAGCCACTGGGTAGGTGGACTGTGTGACACCCTCATCTAATTTCTAACTGCTTCATGATAGGCAGAAGTTCAACTGGTATACCGTTCCTTTGTTTCCACTAGCAAAGCAGAAACACTTTCGGATTATGCCAAAATAGGCCCAGCTAGGTCAGCAGGAGAGAGGGAATTCTACCTGTTGCAGCTCCTTGAATGTCTGGTGCTGTCTGGGGATGATGGGACCTCCAGCCAAACAAAACCAGATGCTGCCAGGTTGGGGTAGGCAGGTACAAATCCACCTGGATACCACCTGGAGGCAAACAGCAGGCAGCGCCCCCTCCCTGGTCTTTGAGCTCAGCCGAAGCAGGAGTGGGGCTGATGTTCTCCAGGCGGCCACCCCACAGTCCCACCCTCATGGCTCCCTGCTTTTGCGCGGGATGCAAAGGGAAGTGGCACCTTGGCTAATGCAGGCTGTCCTAGGCAAGGAGGTGGAAGGGGCACCTTTTCAGCCGTGGCTGTGCCCTCTGAAAAATGCAGTTATTGTCAAGAAGAGAGGAGCACTGAACATGGATGGACTGTTTCTCTTTCCTTCACCATGCAAGAACCATAACCCGCTCCGCACTACGAAGGATTCGGCAGAAGGTCTCCCGGAGTGCACAGTACCAGGTGGATCTCTGGTTTCAGGTGGTTAAGGCAGGCGCCATGTCTGAAGAGGAGCTCAGAAGCTTCTCTCTTGTACTGGCAGAAGCCAAAAGGGGTCAATCCAGTGAAGCTGAAAGGACAGCAGGGGACCCAGGATAGTCAAAGGGTTAAACGGTGGAACTCACTGGCGCAAGAGGCAGTGATGGCTCCAGCTCAGGAAGAGTTTAGGTGACATCCATGGGGGGGGGGTCAAGCCAGTCAAGCCGGCTACGTCTCTCCTCCAATCAGGTGAAATCAGGAAAGGTGAAATGGAGGCTGGTTCTGCTGCCCTGTTTATGTGCTTCCCACCAGGGCCATAGTAAGAAGACAGGATGCTGGACCAGAGGCCCCCGCCTGGCCCAGCCTCAAGCAGGAGCTGCCCACAGGCTTGCTGAATGTCAGCCAGACACATGAGGCAAAGGGGCTCTGGGCATGCACAGAATACTTTCCTTCCCCTAATCCCACCACCCCATAGTTAGAAGTAAGGTAGTACCTGGCTGATGGCGGGCATGAAGAGCTCTGAAAAATTATTTCACCCCCTGCTCCAAATTAGAAAATAATGAAACACTTTGGATTATGAGCTTTGTTTTATTGGATGTAAGACCAATAGCAGGATGTGTGAACTGTGGCTTTTCCTTCCTCAGAGCTTCCACATGGACACATTCGGAAGTCTGAAAGCGCAACTGCTGCACGAGGCTGGAGCGCTTTTGGCTATTCGGCCCGGGGTTCTTCCGAGCGCAGGATCCTTCCCGGAGCAGGCAGCCTGGCTGCAGCAGGCCCATCATCGCCTTTCGCTTTTGGCCTGCTAAAAAGGCCTCCACCTTCAGCTTCACCCCAAACAGAGACATAAACTGGGACGGAGAAATATAGGAAGCTTGCCTTAAACTGGGGAAATGTTTCTGAAGATCCAAAAATGGTGAAATACTGTAAAGGACAAGAAGTTAACAAAAATAAAATAAAATAAAATAAAATAAAAAATTGCTGGCAGCAATGGCACAAAAGTTAAGACTTTAGACAGGAAAGATTAGCATTGAATGAGTCTTGGATCCAACTCCCATGCTGCTCACTGCGCCGCCTCTCCCCCCATCACCAAGTACAAAATACTTTTATAACATTTTGTTCCACCAGAGAGAGCATTTACGGTTTCTTCCACTGTCAACTGTAACCTTTCATCTGATTCTCAAAAACCAGCAAAAAGATTCCTTAGTGTTCAGCAAATTGTAGCAAACTAAGAAACAGGCAGAAGAAAACAAAAAGATAACTTGTTACTCAAATAAACTATTAAATACTGTATGCCCAAACATGATACTTTTATTACCAAATCAAATTACACAGAATATACATTGTGTCCCTAAAGTAGTACGAACTTCAGATCTATGAAGGGCATTTAAAGTTATTTTAATTCCACCCCCCTCCATTTAATTTCCACAACCTTGCCTGGAAAAATCCCTGTTTTTTTCCATAGCCTCACAGCTTCTGGAAATGTTGCCCCTCTGCCTCTTGAGGCGGCTGCACCGGGAGCCATCTTGCAAGCCCCCTGCGTGGCCCCTGTCCACCTGTGGGCATTGCAGCCAAGACCCACCTAACAGCAGCCCCATTTCCTCTGGAAGGGAAGACGGGGCGCGGGTGCACCCTTCCTGTTAAGGGCTGACCAATACAGCTCTGCTCCCCACTTTATGGGTGCAAATGCCCCCTCCCGCGATTCCTCCTGGGACTTGCCTCCCAGCCTCTCCCATTACAAGCCCACTCCTGAGGACCAAGCATTTTAAGAGTCAGCTGCTGAGTTGGGGGAGCAGGATCTTTTTTGGGGGGGGTGAAGAGATGAGGCCTCCTTGGAAAACTTGGATAATAAAAGAGAATAGCGTTAACACACACTGGAAATCAAGACTGGAATATTTTAATAGTTCATCTCAGAGACAGCTGGGGTGACTGAGCTAATTTGGGATTTCTTTGTTAAATTCTTAATACAAAATATTGTTGTAACTTCTGTTCCAGATTAGCTATAATATTCCATTGTTGTAATAGTTTAAATTATTAACTTAAGTGAGGACAGTTGGATAGCCTTATGTATACTCTGCTGCAATAACTTAATCAGAAGTATAGAAAAGTGTAAGACTGAAGATGTATGATGGAAGGTTATGGTTATTAATAATAGAATATATAGAAGTATTGTAACTCTGTGTGCATGGTAGGGTGTGTGTTTGCTTTGAATATATGTATTTTAGTTTTGTTAGCTTGTTAGCTTTGCTTGTTTTCATATATGTTTTTAACTGGATAAATAAAGGAATGTACAGTACGTAAAAAAGGGAAACTTGGACAGGCGACACAGGGGTCTGTTCCTAGCCTGACAGCTCCCTCTGCTGGCATTCCTGGGCTCCTCCGTGGGTGCCCCAAATCCTTACACAGCGCCGGCTTGCACACAGCAGGCATCTCTATCTACCTACCAGTCTGTTGGGAGGCACCCACACTTTCCTACACAGCCTCCCTGTGAGGTAGGACAGCACTTCTTCAGTGTTGTGACCCTGTAGGTCAGCAGTTAGTTGACTGTGTAGCAACCTGACAATCTGAAATGCACCTAAATTAATACAATCCCATCTGAAGAGAGAAAGGGGAGGTACTGCTTTGTATCAGGGGAACACTTCATGCAGAGCAGGCGCTGGCTTTGAGGAAAAAGGAGGCCACCAGAGAGGTTTCTGCCTCCCTGAGACAACAAAGCAACACAAGGCCCCTTGCAGAAGGAAGGAAAGAAAGAGCTGCCACCCGCCCGCCCGCTGTGCTGGAAGAGGTTAACACAACACACTGGCAGCCTGGTTAGTGTTAACTAGGTCGAGGGAATAGCAACTTGAGCCCACAGATATAGACATGCATGTGCAGACACACAAATATACAGAGAAGAAAAATAGCAGCAGCAATGTCCAAAAGTGGAAAGAAAGGCAAGAAACACAAACAGTGATAATTATGACAGTTGGACCCTAGAAGCCTATAAAACAAGCCACTGTCACCTTAGCAGGAGGGCTGATGATTAACTGAGCTGAGCCAGTGTGGAATGTTTTTAGCACCCGTGGGGTGATACAGCGAAATTGTTTGGGGCGCCCCTGCTCACGCAGCCACCTTTCTTCCTTTGTCTGCCAGGCAGGCGCTTTCTCCCCACGCTTCCCCTCTCGGGTTCTTTGGAATAAGAAGCCACTCAGGAATGGCACAAGTGGAATCATCTTTATTAACTGTGCAGTAAAAGTGATAACATCCAGGAGGCCTTGGTGGACAGCAGGAATCTGCAAAGAGGCCACCCAGTCTCAGCGCAGGTTCATCCACAGCAGAGACCGGAAGAAAAACCACACCTTAAAATGACAGCCTGAGGCAGGAGGACGGCTGAGCATTTCATCCACAACAACCAGATACAGATGGTACAACTAGCAGAAGGAACAGCAGAACAAACAACCCCCCTCTCCCCGAAGATGCTGCAAATACATCCCAGCTCCCAGATGACTCTGCCGCAGCCAGGGAAGTGGGGTCCAGGAGTCGGCGGAAGAGGAGGCGCTGCTCTGGGCACCCAGGAAGTTGCCTGTGGGGAGAAGGAACCTCCGTCAGGTGAGGGGATGGGGCTGGGTGCTCAGAACACCTCCAAATTGGGGGGTGGGTGGGTGCACAAACAGCGCTCCAAGTGCACATGGGGGCCACAGTGTGCCCCCTTCCCACTCACAGATGCTGGGAGGACAGTCTCTGGCGGAAGGGCTCAGGCAGGTCATGCATCAGGACATTTCCTCCAGGTGCAGAGCCCAGGTGTAGCCCGTGGCCCTGATCCGAGGGAAGAAAGAGGTCCCTGCCCCTCACAACCAGTGCCGAAGCCTCCCGTGCCACCCAGTGAGTCATGCTTCCAAGGGAAGGGTCAGAGCAAATGGCATACAGGCCTGGGGGCATCGGGGGGCACACAGACCTTCTCAGGTGGACTTTGGGTCCTGCGAAGGGAGGAAAGGTCAGCTTCAGGCAGCTGGGAAGGCCGTGGAGTGGGGGCTGGGGCAGGATGGGCCCAGAGCCACCCCCGGCACCCTCCCACCCGCCCACTGGGAAAGCAGAGGAATCCCCACGCCCAGGGCACCTGCTGAGAGACAGGCACAGCGGGATCCTCAGAACCGGCTGCGGGGAGCGCCCTCATCCTCAGCCAGGGACAGCCCAGACCAAAGAGCAAGCCCCTCTGACTCTGCAAGGCCTGCAATAGGATTGCCTCTCCCCCCACCCGCCCATTGGGACGCCAGCCCCCCCCTCTCCTCCAGAAGAGAATTCTGCAAGGCCTCAAGTCAGACCTTTTCTGCACTCACCTCTTCCTGGAGAGGAGGCTCCTGTGGCCCTGGGCGGTCGCCTCGCACAGCATCCTCCAGCCGTGGTGGCACGTGGGCGCCTTCTGCGGGGCCCTCAGCCCCATCCCTGTTGCCCTCCTCTGGCTGCTTCGTGCCCGACACCTTCTGAGTCACATGCTGGAGCAGATCGTCCAGGGAGGCCTCCAGGACCAGGCGGGCGCTGTGGGCCCCCTCCTCCAGGCGGGTGGCAACCTGGGCCACCTCCCGGCAGGCCGCCTCCACCTTCTGCTCCAGCACGGCCACCTCCCCGCGGAGCTTGGCCGCCGTTGCCTCCTTCTCCCTGACGTGGGCCAAGGCGCGGGAGAGTTCTGACTTCAGGGATGCCTCAGTTTCCTCGAGCCCATCGAGCTGGATGTTCAGGCAGCTGATTGTGGCTTCCGGCACCGTCTGCTGCCCTGCCTCCTCCATCTTGGCCTGCACGTGCCGTTGGGTCTCCAGCCAGTTCTTGCTCAGGGCCTGCGCCTGCGCCGTCGGGAAAAGGCCGCTTGAGGCTGGCCACTGGGCAGCAAGAGGGCCTGACAGCAAGCTCCTCTGGTGCACCATGGCTGCGCTCCATCCCACCCCCCGGGGGGGGGTCTCTGTCACTCTGTTTCTCACACACACACGGTTTGCCTCCTCTTGTTTTAGGCCAGAGGTTGGCAAAGCATAGCTCCCTAGACACTGCCAGGACTGCCAACTCCAGCACTCCTTACCATCAGGCTGATGGGAACTGCAGTCCAACAGCAGCCTCCCCTAGCACCTAGGTTTGTTTTGAATAAGCCGCAAGAATCCCCCAGGGAACATGGCTAGACCCATAATCTGGGAGAGGCTTCTGCTCCTTCCAGAGAAGGCCTCCAACCTTCCCGCCCCTCACTTGAGGTCCCAGCCCTACCTTCAGATAAACTTTCTCCATCTGGGTAAAGTCGTCCTGAAGCTTTTGCTGCAAAGCCGCCTAGGAAACAAAAGCCATTATGAGCAAAGAGGAGCAGAACCCATGGCGAGTCCACACCCCTGGTTGTCAAAAGCAGGAGGAAGAGCCCACGGCCTCCTCCCCTGGTGCCCTGGGACAGGCCATGCAGAGGCAGTTTGTGCATGCACACCACCCTCTTCTTCTCATCTCAGAAGGCCTGAGCCCAGAGTTTGGCTATGGAAGATCTGGGGGTGTCCACAGACAGGCCCCTGGGAAGCACACTGGCTTCCAGAATCCTCACAAAGGGAGAGAGGAGGTGGGGAGCAGCCGCTTAGGCTTTTTCCTTGTGAGGGGACCCAAATGCAGGTGGGAGAAGTAAAGGTGGGGACAGTAAAGGTGCCTCCAGGGTGGAGCTTGGAAAACTGGGTTTCTCCAGTTGGGAGCCAAGTCCACAAAAGGCGATTCCGCCACCCGAGCTCTGATCCCGGAGGAACAGCGCGGCTGTGTCAGGACATGAGAGCGTTTTGCTTGTGCTGCATATGGACTTTGAGCATTACCAGAAGCCCTTCTGTATAATGGGTACATTTCTATTCTTCACTGTTCTCTACCTGACACACTCCCAGCCCCAGGTAAACTTTTTGCTCTGAAATGGCGCCTAAGGACTCCTAAATTTTGTAGAAGGCTCCGGGTTCAAAAGAGCTATTTTGCTATTTGGAGCACTGAACCTCTGCTCCTAGGCTTTGTATCCTTTAATTTTTCAACAAATGCTATTTTCCTTTTAGTTATTATTTTATTTATTTGAAGTATTTCTGTATTAACTTCTAGCCCACAAGGGCTCCCAAGGAGATTAACAAATAATAGCTAATTAAAACAATACAAATATGAAAACTCTTTTTTACCTTACTAGCTTTATCTTCTAGAAAATCTGAATTCTGTGAGCAGCCATGCCCAAGATGGCAGCCATTTTGTGAGTGTAACTTATGAAACACTCTCCCCAAATTCCAGATACATCCACCAGACTCAGAGGCTTCTGGATCAGAACAAAAGGGGATTGGACCAAAGGAGGCCTCCCTAGTCTATCTTTCCACACAAGCCCACATCAAGAGCCACAGAACGCCTGAGATATACACTGGCACATAAGGAGTCCCCCAAATTCACATTCTCTTCCATGGTGAAGGTGGTTCCCCCTCCCCACAAGACACTCTCGTTTTTCACACTGACTCAAGTCTGGGGGCAGCTGAACCATCTAGGAAAACTGAGTGTACACAACTAGTATCACACTAGTTTCACCTCAGGAAACTCCCAACAAACATCTGGAATAGTTAAGAATCCTCCAGAGTACACAGTGAAAAAGGAAACCACAATTGTGAATGCCCAAGAGCCATGATCACAGTACTCAGCTGTTCCAAAGACACATCCTTCTCAGTCCATCTTTTTCCAGGGTATTGGACTGGCAGGACAACATTGCAAGAGACACTGGACACAAAACAGGGAGACTGCAAAGGTCTGGAGAAATAGAAAGTTGAGATGAGGAACCAGCTTGTTTATAAGAAGGATACTCACAATGTCAGCCTCAATTAGTTCAATGGAACGCAAGTCTTCACGCCTAGAAAGGAAAACAAAAGTCAGTCAGTCACCTGAAGGGGGGAGGAAGGAAGGCCAGTAAAGGCGCACACCAAAGAGGTCGTGCCATTTTATTTTGCTGCAAATGCTTCACCTGCCCCTCTTTTCCTCCCCTCCCATGGCCTTTTGCTCCCATTTTTGTGAGTTCCAGGTACCTCAGCAATGCCACCTCTGCTGACTTATGATAATCTCTTCCTGCTGCTTCTCAGACATCAGATCTCAGTGGTTTTGCAAACAGTTCTAAACTTTATGTCAGAAGTATGCAAACTATATTTCGTTTGGCTTGATGTTTATATACCTTACTTTTCTTTTCAAGCTCAGAGCAGCTAAGGAAATACCAGGGGAAAAAAACTACTAACAAATAAACAATGCCTATGCTACAATGAAACTACTACAATAATCAATGAGAAACGTATTTGCTTCTCCCTCCCTATCAACAGGGTGAGTGACTTTCTTAAACACACGGCTTGCCTAAGAGGACTCAGCTTTGCTTTTGAGGATTTTTGAACCTTGGGCCTTTATATGGCTTTGCTGGAGCCTAAATGACATGCTAGTAGTTGGAGCTGAAGGCTCTTGGCATGCCAGCGTGGACCTGCTGCCATGGGGCTGAGACAGTAATACCTCTCTCTCTCTCTCTGGCTTTTCTTCACAAATGAAAATTTAGGAAGGACTTATCCCACGGTTTCTGCAAGCGCGCTGATGACTAAAAAGGCCAATCCAAGAGAAACAAGTCCGGTTGCAGAAAGCACAGCAGAAGGTCTCCTTGGGTGATGTTTCCGGGTTGGGATTCTTTCTGCGTAACCCTTACAAACAGGCTCCTCTGGCAATTTGTGTTAAGTGGGGAGGAAGCTTGGAGAATCCTGGACTACAACTCCCAGAATTACCCCACTAGGGAGTTCTGGGAGCTGTAATCACAGTCAGAGAAGGGTATGTTATGGGTAGTATAAAAACAGTGGAAGTACATTTAGAAACAAGTAGCTGAAATTCACAACTAAAGTAAGAAAACTAAATAATGAGATAAAAACGAGAGTAAAGAAGATGGGGGATTTTTAATACTGAAGGAAACTGAAGAGAGCTTGCACCAGACTGGCCAGGGGATTCTGGGTGTTGTAGACAAAGAAAAGGTAACTTTTAAAACCCATTTCATCAGGCTTTATAAACAATAAGCCCCTGTTTCTGACCCAGCTTTTTGGGTGGCCAGGCAGCCCTTTAACACAGTGGTTGTGCATTTTGACTTCTTGCCTCTGAATGTATTTCCACCATTTTGTATCTCTCCACTGGGAAATACAAAGCACCCCAAAGTAGTTTGCAAATAGGACACAGGCAGGCGTAACGACGTTTTAAGTAACGTTTAAATTAAACTAGCAAAACAACTGTCGCTAATTGCGGGAGGAAAGACTCGGGCTCCCCACCCCGGAGGTTGCCCCGCCCACGCAGAGACAGAGCGACCGGAAGCCCCGCCCTTACTTACTGTTCCTCCATCCTTGCCGCTCTAGCCAGAAGGCCTCCACCACTCGCTACCCGCCGCCGCCTCCTTTATTTAAACCATTCTTCATGCGTTCTAGCATCTTCCACGCATGCGCACACGTGGTCAGTGACCCGCCCAAGCCGGCTCGGCCCCGCCCTCTCTCCCTTGATTGGTGCGCTTCCGAATTCCCACGGGCGACCCGCAAGTGCTGCCGGGAAGTAAGAGGGAAAGTTGAACCCTCGAGAAGAATGCCGCCCCTACGGGCAGAAGAGAAGGGCTGGCTAGAGCGGCAAGGGGGCGTGGGGCGGCCATTTTGATGTAAGATCTTTTTTTTCCCCCTTACTTAAAAAAAATCAGTAAATTTATAAACCTAACCAGAAACGAGGGCCTTGTTGTAACACTGGGCTCTGATCAGTCACCACCTCCTTTTTCCACCTTTTTTTTACATTAATATTTAAACACAGCAATATGGAAAACCCCTGGCTTACTTTACTAATAAACTGTAAAAGCAACTTGGGGTGAAACTGTTCACAAGAGCCCAGAGGGATTCCACAGTAGGGAGCAGGGAGGTGTTGACATATTATTTCTATGTGTGTTTGTTCACACATACACATTGTCCTGAATCTTCGTTTGCGAAGAAAAGCCAGAGAGAGAGTGTTCAAAGCAAAACCACAACATTACAATTATATGGCACTATTATGGAAGCTGTTCCGAATAAGTGTCATTAAGGAGGAAATAAGATGTTAAAATAGGTAGGGCAAAACCTAGGTGGGTGACCCCATGGTTGAAAAGCAGTATAAAAACGCCCGAGGCGCCTGTGGCTGCGTGTTTCGATAGAGCGCAAGAAGCAGCAGCGCATGGCTGAGCCTGGATGGCGACGCATGGGTGCTTCGTGAATGGGTGGCGCTGCCTGCCCCAGACGCCAAGTGGGGCAGCCTTCTCGCAGAGGGGCTGGCCAACGGCAGCGGGTGGCCCTCCTCCACCCTCCAGCGCCCCTCCAGGTGCTGTTGGGCTTCCCCTCCCAAAGCCCCTGACCACTAGGCTCCTCCATCATCAGTGGCTGCAGAGGAGGGGCTCTGAGCAGGTGCTGCTTGTTACCTGCCCCATTGCAGGTTCAGCTCCTGGCCGATCTCACACACACACACAGAGCCCTTCCGGTCCTCTCGGCTGCCTAAGGGGTCCACCTGGGAAGGGCTGTGTGTGTATGTGTCCCCCCCACTGCATCCCCCACCAGGCCTGTATGCCACCTGCTCCGATTCCCTCCTTGGGAGCATGGCCTCACTGTGTGCCACGCAGGGCTTCAGCAACAGCCAATGGAGGGGACGGGCATGCCTTGGCCCCAGTGAGCATCGTGGCCCCTCAGATGGAGGGTTCTGGCCACCCAGCCCCACGCCTGCCCCCTGACCACTGAGCTTCTGTCCATTCCAATGCCCCCAGGCAGTTCCTCCTCTGGCCCCCTCCTTTGCCGCTTTCCCACAAGTCCTGTTACTTCTTATGCCATGGAAGGGAGTGGCGATTGCTCCGTACAGGAAGGCGAATGTGTGGGGCAAGGTGGGGTGGTTTAGGTCATCCTCTTGTTCCCATGCAAAATGGACCTGCAGGGAGCCCACAGAAAGGCTGGCCTGGGGATGGGAGCAAACCCAACCACCTGAAAGAGTGGCACGTTTCTTGCTTAGTTTTGGTGTATTATGGAATTGGGGAAGAACTGGATGAAGCCTACCTTGGGCAAGTCACACTCTCTCAGCCTCAGAGGAAGGAAATGGCAAACCCCCTCTGAACAAATCTTGCCAGGAAAACCTCATCTTAGGTTAACCTTGGGTCACCATAAGTTGGAAACAACTTGAAGGCACACAATGGTGTTCCTGTTGGCTTGCCACTTAGAGGCTCTTCTGGGAAGATGGGCACAGAGGAGGATGGCCGGAGTCCCAGTGGAGAGGGGGGGGGCCATCAAACTGTGACCACCTGAGATGTGTTGTCCCCCTCCCCAAGAGCTACGAAAAAATAGGCCAGGGACAGCAATAGGCTGAACTCCTGTGAGATGGTGGCCAGGATGCCAAATGAAGCCCCCCTTCTTTGGTGCAGTGGGAGGCAGGGGGAGAAGGGGTTGCCCCCCCTCCATTGGGGTCCTCTTTAGACTCCTCTAAGGAACTGAGGTGGCCCAAGATGTCCCTCGGGGTGTTTCCCTCCCCTCTGGCTACGTGGCGAAGAGGGCGGGTGCCCTCTGGGCAAGCTTTTGAAGCTCACAGGTTTCTTCCTCAGGCAAAAAGGTGTGTGCTTGTAGTGTGCCCTGTCCACTTGTGGCGAGTCCATGAGTTTGATAGAGTTGTTTATTTATTTATTGTTTATTTATTTATTTGGTCAGGAATCCTCGGAGGAGGTTTTGCCAGTCCCTTCCTCGTTGGAGGTCGGTCTCCCATCCAAACGCTAGCCAGGACTAACCCTGCTTAGCTTCCAAAGCCAGGCGGGACCTGGTGCGTTGAGGGTAGTTGAGCTCCCTGCAGGCCCGGCAATGGATCCAAACACAACACACCCGCAGTTGGGGGGGGGACACGGCTGGTGGCGCCCCTCCAAGGGGGCTCGTGTAGCCGGCGGGGGGGGTGTCTGAGGGCCTATTGCCGGCAGGGGGCGCCCCATCACCCGCTGGCTCCTCGGGGGGGTCCTGTGGGGTCCGCCGGGGCTGTTTCTGGGAGGGAGGGGCTGGAAGTGGGGCGCCAGAGCCGGGGGGGGGGCTGATGAGCCTCATGTGTGTTGTGTGTGTTGTGTGTTGGGGGGAGACGGGTTGGAGGCATGTTTGCGGGGAGCTGTGTCTCGAGTAGTCCGCCCGCTACGTGGGACTGCCGCGCCCATCGTCCCCAGCCGGCATGGCCCGGGAGACGCCCAGGGTCCGCAGCAGGACCCCCGCCCGCTCTCCGGCCCCTGGCTGTGCCCTCCCCGGGCAGAGGGGGCGGGGGCCCGGCTGGTCGGTCTCTGGGGGTCTCCTTCCTCCCCCGCGGGCGGGGCGCCTGAGGCGTGTCCCCGTCTCGTCGGAAGGGGAGCCTTTCTCCGGGGAGGGGCGGCGGAGGCGAAGGCGGAGACGAAGGCGTTGCTCTCCCTCGGCCTCGGGCGGCGGCGGCGGCGGGGCGGCGGCCTGGCGAGGGACCCTCGGAGGGCCAGGGCGGGGCTGCGGCTGCTGCGGAGCCCCCCCTGCCCGACCCCCGAGGGCGCCTCCCTCCGCCGGCCGGCCGGCCATGGGCTTGTGCGTGACCAAAGGTGAGCCCCCCCTGGCCGCCCCCAAGGTCACCCCGCCCCGCTGCCCCCCCATCCCCGAGAGACCCCCGGGCGGCTGCCTGCCTTCGCCGGGGGAGGGGTCCCCCGTGGCTCTCCCCTCCTGGCTTAAGGGGCGCCCCTGTCCCAGCAGGAGGAGGAGGAGGAGGAGGAGGAGGGGGGTCCCGGTCCCAATCCCCCCGTCCCCCGGCCGGTTCCAGCGGAAGGGCCCGATCCCGCTCCGTCCCGCCCCCGGTTCTGTGGCTGCAGCCCGAGGGTCCCTTGGCGAGCAGCAGGGTCTCCAACGCCCGGTGGGGGGAGACGCTCAGACGTTACTTTGGCAGCGCAAGGAGACCCCCCCCCCCAGCACCTGGGCAGGATGGATGCCTGGAAGGGGAAGCGAGCTCTCCACAGGAAAAGTAACTTCTCTGAGTTCTGCCACAGGTGGTTGAGTAGAGCCTCCCTGCTTAAGAGCAGTCTACCTCTCAAGGGAGGCTGGCGCAGAACAAGCGGTGGAGCCATGGAGCCAGGGGGGGCCCTCCAGGCATTGAGGGGCAGGCAGGGGGCGGGGGCGACCTTTCTCTTCTGAGCCCAGGCACTGTGTTGGGGGGCATGTTTGAACGGATATTGGCGTTGTTGTTGGTGTGTGTTCCTTCTGTGTCTCGCTTGCTCCAGAGCTGAGCTGAGGCATTCAAGGAAGGGTACAAAGGCTGAGGTGGGGCTCCAGCCACCTGCTGCACTCTGCACATGATCAGTGGCACTAGCATCCTCTTAGGACATGTTCACGGGGCTGATCTAGAGTCCGAAGCACACGCAGGAGGACCCTGAGCAGCCAGGTACCTTTGGGAGGAAGCAGCCGGGAGCACCAGCTTTGGGGTCACACAGAGATCCTCTTTCGCCATCGGGAAAGCTCTTTTTTAAGTCTCCTGGCAGGTGAGGGCCCTTGAGGGAGACCCCCGGCTCACCTGAGGGAGGGAGGGAGGGGGCCTGGGCCAGTCTCCCCACCCACCCATTTTGCTGAGCTGAGGGGTGAGGCCGGAGAGTGAGCACAGCTGTGTTCCCACGAGAAGTGGAAAGGCTCGGATGAGAAGCCGAGTGGAAAAACTCCGCCACCGCGGCCACCAGCTTGTCCTCCTTGTGCCAATTCCCCCTTTGCTGTCCTGTGTTTGTGAGGGAAACCGTGTGTGTGTGTGTGTGTGTGTGTGTGTACACACATGGTACCCCCTCATTCCAGGGGGCCAGAAGTGGGGAGGCAGCAGAGTGCAGTGGTGAGCGTCCTGGGCCAAGGGCTGAAGGTTGCCAGGCTCGCATTCCCCCAGCCCGCCCGCCCGCCCCGAAAGGCCTTGAGGGTGGTCTCTCCCCTCTCTTCTGAACTACCTCACAGGGTTGTTGGGAAGATAAAGCAGTGTGTTTGTGTGGGTGTGTGGGGGGGAGAGCCAGGTGTGTTGTCTTGAGCTCCTCCTCAGGTGTGATATAACTCTTAACTGGGGCAGAACAAATACAAATAGAATGAGGTGAAAGGAGGGGCCACAAGGGGAAGTGCGTCTTTCTGAACATGTGCAGAGTGCCTGGCCAGAATGCGCCTGGGGTGTGCGGGTGGGGATGCTGGGCATCCATGAGGAGGCTCCCACCTACCCACCCCCCACCCCCTTTTGAGAGGCCTCCACACATCCATTGCTGGCCTGGGGGTCCTCAGAGAAAGAGTGCGGAAAGAGGAGGAGGGAAGGGAGGGGCCGATGGGGGGGGGGTCTGGCGCCTTGACGCATCACGGCTGGGCCACCTGCTGCCAGGTGCGTCATCATCCTACGGCCCTTGGCTGCTTTCGTGTGTGTACGTGTGCGCATGGCTTCTTTTGCTGTTGCCGTTCGGATGTGAGGAGACTAAAAATCCTCGCTGTGGCTCTCGCAACCCTCCCTCCAGTCTGTCGGAGGCCTGGCCTCTGTTGTGTTCTTCCTGATGAAGGGTACAGTGTAGCTCAGAAGCTGGCATGTTCCCCCTGGGCCCCGACACTTCCTTGTGAGCAAGAGGGCAGGTTCACCCAGAAAGCGGCAGCTGCCTTCAGCTGTGCCATGAGGACCAATGTAGGGCGTCCTTCTCTGTCCCCCTCTTTCTAGATGAAGAGGCGCCACTGAACCATAAGAACTTGGAGGGAGGCTCTGTAGGTGATTTGGGGGTGGGGGTGATGGTAGTGGCCCTGCATGGCTCCTCGAGGCCACAGGACGAGCCTGCAAAAGGCCAAGGAAAGGTGGGGGTGCTGAGTAGCCATCTGCCCCGAGACTGGCCAGGTGCAGGGCCCCCCGGTAATATTTCCCCCCTCTGAAGCATCTGAAGGTGGTGGGCTGGCAGCCACGAAGAAGACTGCGGTGGTCAACCTGGGAGGGGTCCCTCCGTGCGAAGCCTTGCAGTGGCGGCTCGGCCTGAGGACCACCTCTCCTTGTCTCCCCTCTTGCAGAGTTCTTCACTAACACCCACAAGGATCAGCCCCCGGCCGCCCCCCTGCCAGACCCTCCTTCTGCGGCCCCCCAGGAAAGCCAGGAGGTAAGAGGCAGAGAGCACGGGACACCCCCCATGTGGACTCCCCAGGCTTAGGACTGGGCACACTCCCCTGCAACTCTCCCCCCATACGCCCCAGTTTTTTCAGCCCTGAGGTGCTTATTCTCAGCTTTTCTCCTCCTTCCTGCAGCCTCCCCCAACCCGTCATGCGACCCCCCATCTCATCCCCCCTCTTCCTTCAGTGCCCCCCCACCCAGGGTCTCTCCAACTTCCTTGACCCGGAGTTCCACCTGCCCCTTGCGGGGTGGGGCAGGCAAGTCTGCCTCCGTCACCAAACCCAGGCGCCTCAGTTGGCTTCCTTTCTCTTCCTTTGCCCTTCCTGTGGCTGGACTGTAAGCTCCTTGCGGGCAGAGGCCTAGTTCTTGTGCTGGTGCTGTGCCGAGGAGGGTGTGGATGCTGGCCGCACTGCAGGGGTGGTGTTGAGGCGGGAGAGGACCCGGAGTGTCCCAGGACCTGAGTTTCCCTGAAGTGCTGTTGCTGCCTTGGAGCCTCTTGTGGCCCTTGTGGTGGGAGGGGTGCAGGCAACTCCCCCACGTACACAGGCTGTTCCCCAGGAGGTGAAGCCCCACCAGCGGGGTAGCCTTCCTGCCCTCCCCTCCTCCTCTGCCATGTGGCTTGCTTTGGAGTTACAGATTCATTTATGCGCATGAATAAAAACCAGAGAATGGCCAGATGGCTGTGTGGGACAGGAGAGGAGCCCCAGGCTGTGGAGGGGCAGGCCGTGTCCTGGAGCCAGCCTCCCTTCTGAAGGCCGCCCTCTGACCGCTGGGCTCCCCGTTCCCCGCTGCCCTTGCTGGCTTCCGAATGCAGCCACAGGGCTGGTGCTGCTGGGTGGGTGACTGGGATCCAGCCCATTCATCTCCCCAAAGACCAGCACCAGTACGTAGGGGGGGAGGCTCCCCAGAGCCAAGAACATGAAAGCAGGACAGGAGCTGTAAGGTTCAAGGGCCTTGCCTGTCAGCAGGAGGCACGTGAAAGCTTCCCTCCTTCCCCAAACGCCCCCAGGACTCCCCCCCCATCATGCCTGCCTGGCTCATCCCTCCTCCATTTCCTCCCTCCCAGAAACATTTCCAGGCCTCCTCTGGTGGCGGCAGCAGCGGCATTCTCTCCGGCCCCCACCCCACCTCCTCCTCCACCACCTCCTCAGGCGGCGGCTATAATGTGGCGGCCCTGGCGACGTCCTCCCTGGTGGGTAGGTACATACCCTCTCCAAGTGGAAGAACAAATCCCACCCTCTGCTCAGGTGACCCCCCTCCTACTACGTTACACCTTTGGGGCCTTCCAGGCATTTTGCGTGCAGCCAAGGCGGATTTGCCCTCCCTCTTCACTGCAGCCCAGGCGGCTGGAGGCTGCCCACCCACCCACCCACCCACCCGCTGTTCAGCTGGCAAAGCGTTTGCTGGTTTCCAAAGCAGCTGCTGCAGCCGCTCCCCCCACCTCACTCATCCCTGCAGGAGGGGGCCCTCCTTTCCTGGCAGCAGTGCCTCCTCTTTGGAGGTTGTGCATTTTGGGGTGCCTGTTTCCAAGGAACACCCCCCCACACACACACAGCCTTTCCACCGCAGCAGCACCCAGGGCCAGCTGTGCTCTGTCCCAATCCCCTGTCACGGATCTGTGCAGAGCGCAGTCACTCCCTGTTCATCCGAACAGGAGATAAGCAACGAAAACGTGTGCTTTGTGAGCAAACAAATACTCCTTTGGTGCAAAAGTAAGTCCATGCCAAAATTCTTTTAGGCTTTTATTAATAACAATTAAATAAAAAGGAAAAACAATAACAGAAAGCATTTAACCATGTTTTCTAGGTTCTCTCTAAGCAAGAGAGGTACACACAAGCTTGAAGCTCTTTTCTATCTCAGGAACAAAACAATATAACCCCTCCCAATTATATAGACCATAATACTTAGTCCTTGGGAGAACCGAAAGTAATCTTAAGTTTCGTTTCTCACATACAAACCTAAAGAACAGAATAACAGAACAGACAGATTTATTACCCTCTAATAGCTAAAAATGGCGCCAGGCATGTCTGGCTAAAAAATTATTCAGGGAGGGGGAGACAAACTCCTGATCTCAAAAACTATTTTCCCTGACACCCCTCTAATTTTTCATCCAGACATTGACATATCATACCCAGTCTGTCACACAAAAGATCATGTTTAATATTACCCAACGCTTTAGTAAATAAATCTGCTATATTTTCTTCACTGGGACAATACACCAAATCAATTAAACCATTTTGAACAGCTTCCCTAACATTCTGAAATTTTACAGCCACATGTTTTGTTCTACTTTTAACACCTTGTGCTGTAGCCATCGCTATACATGCTTGAGAGTCTTCAAAAACTTTAACAGCTTCTGAAATTGGCATACCCAAATCACTAAAAATTTGTTTTAAATAAATCAGCTCATTTACCACGCTTGACAACGCGGCAAATTCTGCCTCTGCCGAGCTTAAAGCAATAGTGGATTGCTTTTTTGACCCCCAGTGTATGGCAGTGCCAGCATAAAAAATTATCATCCCTGAATCAGAATATCTATTTTGGATTTCGCTGGCGAAACTGGCATCGCAAAAAGCTTCCAACTCATGAGAACCTTGTGAACTTATTTTCACGCCATAATTCAAAGTTCCACGCAAATATCTTAATATGCGTTTCAAACCTTGCCAATCATGTTGAGTTGGTTTTGACACTTTTCTAGACAAAACATTTACAGCATATTGTATATCTGGACGTGACCATCTTGCAATATACAATAAACTTCCAATTACAGAATGAAAAAGTTCAGGATGCTCAAATGGCCTAGAATCTGTGACATTTATGAAATCACAACACATAGGAGTTCGAGCAGGTTTACATTGAGACATATTACAAAGATCCAAAACTCTTTCAATCTTTTGAACTTGACTCATTTTAAAATCACCATTTTCAAACCTTTGGAAATCTACTCCCAAATAGTTTCTAATTTGACCAAGGTCCTTCAATTTGAATTTTGAACCCAATTCCTGTTTAAACCTTTGCACCTGAACATCAGTTTGTGTAATCAAGCAAAAATCATCCACAAAAGCGACGAGGATTTCATAATTCTGATTAACCCCCCTTGTATACAAACATGGATCAGCAATGCTGTTCTGAAAACCAACATTTTTCAGCTGTTCATCCAAACAAAGGTACCAACATCGGCCACTTTGCTTGAGACCATACAAGGCTTTATTGAGGCAATAAACCTGGTCTGCTCCCCCACTGTGAAACCCAGGAGCTTGCTCCATATAGATGCACTCATCCAATGGAGCATTTAAATATGCAGTCTCTACATCAAAGTGATTGACTTTAAGTTGGTTTAAACTTGCAATAGATAAAGCAATCTTTACACTTTGTACTTTAACAGTGGGTGCAAAAACCTGATCATAATTTTGATACTGTATCTGTGAATACCCCTTTGCAACCAAACGTGCTTTGTATTTGACACCCCCATCCTGCAATTGCTTTCTCTTATATACCCAACGGCAACCCACAGCCTTTTCTCCCTGTGGCAATGCCACAATACGGAAAACATCATGGCCTTTGATGGACTCCATTTCATTTTCCATTGCCTCTTGCCACTTTTGTTGTTCTTCTTTTGGCAACTTTAAAACATCAGTATAATTATCAGGTTCAAAAGTCACCTGGCAAACTTTTACATTCTGTGCTGTGAATCTTAAAGGAGGCACTCCCTTTGTCTCTCTGTTAGAGCGACGGGGGACAACAGGCTGAGCCTGATCATTGTCAGAATCTGCATTTGAATCACTTTCCACATCAAAGGATTCATGCTTGGAACCCTCTCCTCTCAAGTCTGGGGAAATACCAGTGCCTGACTCAGCAGCCTGTTGCTGCTGCTGTTGTTCAGGTTGATTTTCACCAACAAATGAAGGCAAAACCACATCTAAATTAGCATGGACATGAGACCAATTGGCCTGCTCCTCAAATTCAGCATTCCTGGAAATCAAAACTCTCCCATCCCCAAACGCGAACCGCCAGCCCTTTGATGATTGGTCGTACCCGACAAATCTGAGCCTCCTAGCCTTGGGTTCCCCCTTTTTTCTGTTTGCCTTAGGGATATTCACCCATGCATAGGACCCAAAGGTCCTAATGTGCCTCACAGATGGCTTTTTGCCATAAAACATGAAAAAGGGTGTATTTGAAACCACAGAACTGGGTACACGGTTACTTAAATAAGCAGCTGTTAACATAGCTTCTCCCCAGTACTTCTGCTCAATGTTTGCATCAAACATCAGGCTATCTTTAATTGTTTGCAAAACACCTATTTTTCTCTCAGAAATCCCATTCTCATTTGGACTATAAGGGGTTGTGAGTCTGTGGAAAATTCCTTTTTGTTTTAGCCAATTTTGGAACTCATTTGACATGAATTCCCCTCCCCTATCTGACTGGAGAGATGACACCTTCTGGGGAAAATGTCTCTCAACATAAGCCACCCAATTTTTAAAAGTCTGAAATGTCTCATCCTTACTCTTGAGTAAGAATAGGAAACAAAAACGACTGAAATCATCAACCAAGACGAGGATGTACTTGGCTCCTCCCAGGGAAGGTGGATAGGGGCCAGACAGGTCCATATGAACCAATTCTAGAATTCTTTTTGACTTTCTCTCACTATGCTTGGGAAAAGGATGGACCTTGGATTTCGATTTTTTACAAATTTTACAATCCAGGTACTTCTGACAAGCCCTCAAATTTAACCCATCCACCATGTCAGGCATCTGCCTGAGGACCTTAAAGCTAGCATGGCCAAATCTCCTATGCAACAGATGTACACAATTATCATGCAAAGGAGAGTTTGCCATTATAGTACTGGTTTGAGGCTCCTGTACACTATTATACATATAATACAGTTGGTCATGAAAAACCCCTTCAGCCATAACAGTACCATCCTTTAAAATATAACATTTGTTCCCTTTAAATTGTACTTCATAGCCCTCCTGTGTCAATTTAACAACAGAGAGCAAACACATTTTTAAATCAGGAACATACTGAACATTTTTTACATCCATGTTCAAACATTGTACAAAACATGTACCTTTACCCAAACATTTTGACTTGGATCCATCAGCCAAACTCACACTTGAGGGGCTAGTCTCTTTAAAGTCCTTAAAGAGTTCTCTATTATTGGAGATAAAAGCGTTACAGCCGCTATCCAAACACCACTGGGATAAATCTCTATTTTGCTCCTTCACAGCTTGCAAAACAACTGCAGAAACAGTCATACTAGATGAAGCAGGCTTTTTTTTGCTTTCTTTGCTCTTTTTTGCTTTGCACTGTTTTGCAAAATGTCCATCTTTGCCACAGTTCCAGCAAAGCTTAGATTTCACAGCAAACGCGGGAACCATACCCTTACTGGAGTCTTTAGAGCCATCTACTGGATCATTTGTAGAATTGCGGGTCTTCGCCTGTACAGCCTTTTGAGCAGAATTTTTTCTCTCCAACCACTTAGCCTCTTCTTCCAACAAACGACCAGTAATAAAATTAATGGTCATATTTGCTGCTGCCATATTTTCGAAGGAGAATATTAAGGCATCGTATTTTTCTGATAAGCTTGATAAGAGGATATGAACTTTTTCTTGTTCAGTAAAATGGACATTAATCTCCTGCAACTGATGGAAATATTGCCGGATAGTTGAAATGTGTGTGGCCACATCGCCATCTGGCTGCAGCTTTAGTCTATACAGCTTCCTTGTTAACATAAGCTGTGAACCAGTCCCAGCATGGACATAAACCTGCCGCAGTGCTTGCCAAATGTCCCTGGCCGTGGCACAGCCTCGCACATACATCAACTGACTGTCCTCAATTGCCAAAATGAGAGACGCTTTTGCGCGCTCCTCAGACTGCTGTTGCAATACAGAAGCGCCTTGGGCAGGGGGGGCTAAAATGGGAGCGTGTATCAATTGTTGATGCAAATAAGCCTCCATCTTCACAGCCCACAAATGATAATTCTTATCATTTAACTTTTGGAAGGGAAAAACTGCCATACTCTGAGCCATTGTCCATAAACTCTTTAGCCCCTCTCAACTGATTATCTGCTTCCCTCACACAGGGGTTGCTTACCAGCAGGGCGTTGTAAATGGTTCGGTCTCAGCAGTCCTCACAGCAGGCCTTCTCACCTTCCAGTCCCCTCCTTGCTGGGGTTGTAAGCTCTTGCCAGGCGTAAACAAAAGCAAGCTCCAACAGCTTCAAAGGAAAAAGACTTCACACCAAAGGGACAAGTTGCCCAACTTGCCGCTTGTTCAAAGCCCCTCTCAGCTCAGGCTTAAACAATTCGCAGCATAAGAGCTTCACGGCTCATAAACTCTTGAGCCAGCAATCCTGGGCATCCCATAACCTGTCACGGATCTGTGCAGAGCGCAGTCACTCCCTGTTCATCCGAACAGGAGATAAGCAACGAAAACGTGTGCTTTGTGAGCAAACAAATACTCCTTTGGTGCAAAAGTAAGTCTATGCCAAAATTCTTTTAGGCTTTTATTAATAACAATTAAATAAAAAGGAAAAACAATAACAGAAAGCATTTAACCATGTTTTCTAGGTTCTCTCTAAGCAAGAGAGGTACACACAAGCTTGAAGCTCTTTTCTATCTCAGGAACAAAACAATATAACCCCTCCCAATTATATAGACCATAATACTTAGTCCTTGGGAGAACCGAAAGTAATCTTAAGTTTCGTTTCTCACATACAAACCTAAAGAACAGAATAACAGAACAGACAGATTTATTACCCTCTAATAGCTAAAAATGGCGCCAGGCATGTCTGGCTAAAAAATTATTCAGGGAGGGGGAGACAAACTCCTGATCTCAAAAACTATTTTCCCTGACATCCCCTTCCCCTGTGGCTCCCTGCATGGGGGGGTCTCCTCTGCCCCCCCCCGGCTTGGGGCTGCTCTTCTCACCCTGTTTCTCTCCCCCCCCTCCCGCTCAGGTCTCGTCCAGACCCTCAAGGACCACATCACCAAGCCCACTGCCATGGCCCAGGGCCGCGTGGCTCACCTTATTGAGTGGAAGGGCTGGAGTGCCCCCCAGGCAGGAAGAGAGCCCCCCCTGACTGACGAGGAGCTCTACGCAGACCTAACTGATGAGCTCAAGGAGGCCCGATTTGCTGCGGGTGAGCAAGAGAGCGAGCAAGCTTTGTATTTCCAGATGGGCACCGGCTCAGGTGCCTTGGAGGGGTGGGAGGGGCTCATGGGGGGAAATAAGGCTGCCAGTGGCTCAGTGGTCCTCCAGTTTCAGGGGCAGTGTACCTCTGACATGCCAGGGCATTAGCGCCCCCCCCCTCTGGAGCACCTGGCTGCCCCCTGTGGCAATGGGGTGCTGGGCAAGAGAGGCCCGCTTTGTTCTGACCCGCCGCTGGGGTTCTCCTGAGTTTGGCAGGAACCCCAGACCCCCAGCTGGCTCCTGGCCTGACCTCTTTGCTTTCCTCCGTCCCCTAGGGGTGGCCGAACAGTTTGCCATCACGGAAGCCACGCTGAGCGCCTGGTCCTCGCTGGACGAAGAGGAGCTGTGTTATTGGGGGGCCTCGCAGGACGTGGTTCAGCTCCAAGGTGCTTCCTCCCTGCACCCCTTTACCTCCACACCTGGGCTCTTCGTCCTTGAAGGTGGCGGTGAAATGGGATGGTGGAGAGCTAGATATCTAGTGGCGATCCAGGTTGGGGAGGAATCTTAGCATGTGCTGGGGCCAGCGTCGTGTTTTGCGTCTGAGAGCCCAGCCCAAACTGCGGAGGGTCAGTTGGCTCCATCCCACCCACCCCCAATCACAATGCCACCCCCCCATGGGTCCAGTTCTCCCTTGGGCCCCCCATTCCAGATGTGGCTCCATGGTTCAAGGGGAGTTGGGTCCCTGCACTGTTGATCCTTAGCAGCCCAAGGCAGAAGACCCCCCCCCCCATCTTCCCTTCCCCCCTCTTCTTCCTGCAAGTCCTATCTGTGTTTCCCAGAGAGAAAGAGGGGCCCCCAAAAGCTACAGAAGTGCTTGTCCTGGTTAAAAGGCTTCTCAGGCTGATACTAGTTTTTGTCTTCTTGTTTTTAGACCTGGAGAGCTTCTACTTGCAGGAGAACCTCCTCCTCGGTCCACAGGCCAAGGGCAGCCCCAACTTTGCCGAAAGCCTCTGGGCCTTCCCTCCCTCCAGCCGGGAGTCCCCCAGGCCAAACGGACACTTGATGCCCAACCCCCGGAGTGACCGTGGCAGCAATGGCCAGGCGGCTGGTCTGGCGCAGGTGGTGCCACCCATGGAAGGGGGGCAGGAGAGCGCCCCCGGATCCCTCTGGCTCCAGCGGAGCACCCCCTCCCTCCGCTACGTGGACAGCAGCTCCCTCTCGGAGGACGACGTCTTCTATAACTAGGGGAGGCGGCTGGTGGAGCCCAGGGGCCACAAATGGGTGGGGGGCAGACAGACGGGTGGTCACGGTTCTTCTTCGTCGTTGTCAGAGAGAGGGAGACCTTGCCGTAGACTCCGTGCCAGCTCCAGCCCTACGGCGTCCCAATGATGACGGGCTGGCCCTTGTTGGGCTGGGAGGGGGGCTTGATTGCCTGGATGGCCCTTTGGGGGGGGTGTCGCTTTCTTGCCTGGCCCCAAGATGAGGCTCAGGACACCAACTGTTTCACGAAGGCTGCTCCTCTGCAGGAGCCGACTCTGCCAAGGGTGCGCTTGAGCCTATGTGCTGCGCTGCTCTCTCTCACGCACACACACAGTTATTCTTCGTGCACCCAAATTAGGTGCCCCCCACCACACGGGATGTAACCTTTATAGGAATTTCCACTCCCTAAAACACTGGCTGCAGAGCAGGACTGCCATTGGGCTGACCCTCCAGATGTTGTTGGACTGTAACTCCCAGCATTCCTAGCCACTGCCTCCAAGCTGTCTAAGGGACTGATGGTACACTGATGGTATTTGCAATCCAGCAACACCTGGGGAAATGCTTGATTCCCACCCCTGCTGTGGAGAGATGCAGAGCGTGAGAATATGGTTCTTTTGGACTACACCTCCCAGAATCCCCTAGCCAGCAGTCATGCTGTCTTGGGGATTCTGGGCATTCTAGTCCACAAAAGTGAAGTTCTCCAGCTCTGGAAATCAAGGCCGGCAGTGATCAGCCGGTCCAAGTCCCGGCCCCATGGCTGGGAATGTGAACTGGGGCTGTGTGGGTTCCTCCATCGTTAACAATTGGTATTGCTGTCAAGTGATTGTTTGATCGACCCCTGAAGAAGAGGAGGAGAGGGGGAAGCATGGGTGGGCTTCCTCCTCCTCCTCCTCCTCTTCCTCCTCCATCTGCCTGCAGGGTTGTCTCTGTTGGGTGCCTCATTCTGTGTGTACATTTGTAAATAAAAACCAAAGGTTGTCCGAAAACATCTCCGGAGGGCACCTGCCCTTGTTCAGAAGGAAACTGCGCCGCCAGCGCCCATTGGGGGAGTGCAGACCCCAGAGGCCAGGCCTGGGGGAGCCTTTGTCCCTCCAGATCATTGGGATTACAGCTCCCACAATCCCTTATGGGTGGCCTTTTGGGGTGGGGCTTATGGGAACGGAAGTCTGAAATGTCCCGCCAGCCCCCACTTCATTCAGCTGGACACCCCTTGCTTCAAAGAGAGGCCGCACTTGAAATCGGGAGAACACAAATTCCCCCAACGTTCAGACAGAGGGGGATTTGAGCTGGGAGGCATTTCATCTGCATCGTCATAACTTTGCAACAAAAGAAGAAGAGGAGCATTCTTGTATTTACACTGAATAAATACAGACTTAGTAAATCATTTTAAAACAATGCACAGTTATTAAAAGGGGGGGAGGCAGAGATAGCGCTCCCTTCCTTCCTTCCTTCGCTGTTTGCTGGAGGCTGGGAAACGGAGCTTTGATCAGGAACCAAAGCAGGCAACAGGGATCCAACGCGCCCACCGTGTTCTCTGCGCCACCTGCCCTCGCCATGCTGGGCGCTGCTCTTTGGCATCTGTGAGGAGGGTCTCCCTCTCTATCCGCCCGTCCATCTGTCCATACGCCCCTTTTACTACTTCGTAGGTTTTGGATTGGCTAGCTCTTCGATGGCTTTCCTGAGCTGGAAAGGGAAGAGGGACGAAAGCTGAAGGCAGACTCCCCAAGGGTGCTTCTCCACTGCAGAGGCCTTGGGAAGGGCCCAGCCACGCCATTGAGGAGGCCCCGGCCTCTTTCCATATGGGCTTAGGGAAAAAATGGCCATGGGTCTTGCAAGCGGTTGTGGATGTGTTCTGCTCATTGATGGAGGTTGGCGTGAGAGCAGGGGGGGGGTTTACAAGGAGAGTGGCATTACAAGGGCATCTTGACTCTCCCCTTCATGCATTTCCAGCACCGCCTTTGAGGCGGTTTCACTTTAACATGGGTTTTGGGGCTTTCAGTCCACATCTTCAGAGGTCCTGTTGGGGTTCACAGGAAAGCCAGGGGTACTGAAGCACTTATATGGGGGTGGGGTGGTCACGATCCCTCAAAGAGCTGTGTAAGGTGACACGGGACATTCCTCACACAGGGGTGACCAACTTGTACCCCTTGATCTTGACTGCAATTCCCATAATCCTGTGTCACAAATGCATGTACTGGCT
Source organism: Gambelia wislizenii (assembly GCA_030847615.1). Classification (NCBI taxonomy): domain Eukaryota; kingdom Metazoa; phylum Chordata; class Lepidosauria; order Squamata; family Crotaphytidae; genus Gambelia; species Gambelia wislizenii. The sequence goes on from JAUMIR010000016.1 coordinate 229,958, forward strand.
GCTGGAAGCTGCAGTCTAACTACAGGTGGCCTATTCCTGAAGGAACAGCACAATCCAGCGCATGTCTACTCGGGAGCAAGACCAGCTTCCATGGTGCTTGTGCCTAGGGGCTCCTTCCCTCTTGCCCCCCAACACACACACCCTGCCCAGGGATGGGGAGGCCCAGGCATGAAAAAGGAGGCCCAGCCCCCTCCCCTCTCTCCAGTCCCAACCACCCCAGTGCCCCATCCCCAAAAGTGAGCTGGGCAGTTACCTCCTTCCTGGAGACCACCCCCACCACTCTCCCCAGCCGGGTGACGAAGGCCCACTGGAGGTTGAGCAGCTCAAAGAGGCTGTGAGCCTGCCGGAGGGAAAGGAAAGAAGGGGTCAGTTGGGGGGAGAAGATGCAGGGGGGCCCTGAGAATACCCAAGGGGGGCAGGACAAGGTCACAGCAACCCACCCATTAGTCCTGCCTGCCTGCCTGCCTATGGAGTCTCCTGCATCTCTCAGCCAGGCTGCCCTTTTCCATGGAGATGGCAGCATCCCTGCATCTCCTCTGGGGGGCATACCCCTAAATGGCAGCATTTCTACCCACAGGTCTGCCCACCCCCCACCCCCCAAGTTAACACTCCCCTCAAGGACACTGAGGTCCCTCTTGTGGTCCAAACCCCTTGTTCCCCCACCACCCACCCAAATGAGGCCCCAAAAAGTTGTGATATAAAATAAATAAATACCATAAAACAAAGCCCTGACAATCAGGGCAACAAGGCTCCCAGCCCCTCCCATGGTTTTCCTTCAGCACCTGATAGACTGCTTTGGCAGGTGGAGGCTCAACTGAGCTACTGCTGCCAGTGGGAAATCATGGGCCCAGGAATGCCAGGGGCTCACGGGTGTGTCTCCCCACCCTGTTTACCTGGTGGAGGGACGTCCAGGGAGACAGCTGCAGGGTCACCGGACTGAAAGCGTAGCCCTCGCCCAGCGTCTGGCAAGATGGAGGCTGAGAGAGACACAGAAACAGAGAAGGTTGCCCATAATGAGACCGGGGGGGGGGGAGGGTGTTTACCCCAGGAAAGGTGGGAGAGGATGGCCCAAGGGGGGCTTTGAACCCCACTGCTCCGTACCCCAAGGGCTGGGGGAAGTTACTTTCCGGGTCTCCTTATGTTTGCCTGTCCAAAGAGTGAGGAGGGAGGGAGGGGGGTTCGTGGGAGCACGTGGTTCCCCAGTTGTGGGGCTCTCTCCCCTTGGGGGTCCAATTGGCACCCACGTTGGTTTAATTCCAGCACCCATGAAAACCTGTGGGGCCTAACTGGCATTTTCCAGCAGGCACACATACACAGGCACACGCATAGGGCCAGATGCAACATAATAAAGTCAAAATAAAACCAGTCAATACAGCCCCCCCTGCCAAGTGGTCCTGGGATGCTGCTTCCTTGCACCCCCACTCCCACCCCCACCTGCACCCATCTGCCGGGTGATCCCGAGGCCCAGCAGCTTGGCTGACCCACCTCCTCCTGGTGCTCCTTGTGGGGCTCGCTGGCATCGTCGTGGGTCTGGAGGAACTTGATGAGTTCGGCTCTCTGGACGACTCCCAAAAGCATTGAGGTCTCTGTGGGGAATTGGGGGGGGGAGAGGTGGGTTAGATGTCCTCTATGGGGCAGAGCAGGGTCTGTTGCAAAGCCTCCTCCCCACCTAACTGTTCCCGTCTGACCCCCACACCCCAATAACAGCTCTTAGGTTCACTTGTGGTTGCTTTGCATTGCTATTACTGCATTTTATCCTAAGCTTGGAAAAGTTCCTCTTTTGGACAACGATGCCCAGGGAACCCTGGTCTGCATAACCCACAGAAGGAGCTTTTGCAAGCTCTGGATCCCTTTTGGATCATTTCCAAAAATGGCCCCGGTTTACCAGCGCTGTCGACCACGGGGTACTCAGGGTCATCTGTTGAGGTGACCACTCCGAGGATCTCCTGAAAGGTGGCCCCCCTGGGCAGGGTGACAAAATCCGTGTTCATGAATTCCTCCGTGGTGACCTTGTAGGAGCTGCCCAGAGAAGAGGAAAGGGAATGGGGGTGGCATATTAGCCATCGTGGCCAATGGCCAGAGAGAGCCCTCTTTTCGGTGGATCAGCTGATTTCTGCATCAAATCCACCTCCCCTTTTGAAGCTGTTCAAGTTGGCAGTCTTCCCCCATCTTGTGGAGGTCAGTTCCAACGCTTAACAATGCCCTGGATTGCTGGTTTAACACAATACGCCAGCTGTTGAAAGGCTCTGTGAGTTCGCAGCCCTCCTGCCTCCCTTGAATCAATCTGCAGTATGCACGGATGGGTATCTGAATCATAGGATCATAGAGCTGGAAGAGACCACAAGGGCCTTCCAGTCCAACCATACAAATGCATGGAGTGTGGAAAAAGCTTCAGTCAAGGCGGGATCTGTGTTCCCATCCAAGGACCCACACCGGTAGACCAGTGCTCCACATTCCCTTTAAAGGACCCACACCGGAAGAGCGGTTGCCACCTTCCCATTCAAGGACCCACACCGGAAGAGTGGAGCACTGTATTCCCATTCAACGACCCACACAGGAGAGAAGCATTTCCCCCCCCCCCGCCAACATGCATACTACACTACAGTTTTGCAGACTCCTCTCCTGCCAATTGGTTTTATTCCTTCAAAAGAGCCTGAGACCCCCCTCCCATGCCTCCTCTTCTGGCCACCCCATAATACTCACCCTCACCTCCGGCTGGCCTGCTCCTCTCTCACGGCCAGCCCTAGACCCCCAATTTTCACCTGCATGCTCTTTGTGATGAAGAAGTTACCTACTCACTTTGAGGTTGGTGCAACCCATGGCCAGAGAGGCTCTGAGCATGTGCAGAGTGCCATTTCCCCAGTGCATTCCCCAGTGACTGCATAGAGCCAGGGCCCCTCAACAGAGCTTGAAAGGGTCTCCAAGGGCAGGATCCCAAGCTGGTCCCGGCCATGGCAGCCCCCCTCCCCAAACATGGTGGGGCGGATGGCCAAGAGGCAGAGTGGGCACAGCAGACAGGGACGCCTCACCCAATGTGCCTGCTGCGGATGCGGGGCAGGTAGGGAAGCTTCTTGACGATGATGGTGCCGTCGTAGAAGGAGGGCTGGAACTTCTGGGCAATGGCGTTGGCCACCAGGACGGCCAGAATGACTGGCAGGATGTGGGCAATCTGACCGGTCATCTCGAAGGCCAGCAAAGCCGTGGAGAGTGAGTGGGTGACCGCCCCGGAAAAGGCTGCCGCCCCTGGAAGAAGGAGGGAGGGAGGAAGCAAGATCAGAGGCTATAGGGAGGGAGTCACCCTCACACACATCCCCAAAAATGGGTGGGGGGCCCAGGCTAGGATTCTCTCTCTCTCTCTCTCTCTCTCTCACACACACACACAAAAGTGACAAGAAACATGAAATTAATACCACCAGGACTTTATCTATGACCCTAATGAATTCTGAAGCCCATGGCAGAATTCTTATTTTAAAAACCAACAAATTAGGGGTTGTGAATGAATTTTAATTAATTCTTTCCACACTCTAGCCCATCTCCTTTTGCTGTCTCTTTCATAGCAGGAGACTGATCCTCGCAAAGGATCTTGGGAAATCTTATCAATGAGGGGTCCTGGTGTTGGAGCCCCCTCCTCAGCACTAAACCTCTCTAGGGAGAAGGAGGAGTTGCCGGTGGGTCTGGGGAAGTGGAGAAACCCCATAACACCCCCCACTCCTCTCTCTGTGAGCGTCTGACTCACCTGCCAGGGCGTAGGCGCCGGGCGTGACGGGGCTGACCAGCCCTTCGGACAGAATCCCCTGAGGAAAGAGAAACGCCACCACTTCCCCCACCAGGCGCCCGATGGCAGCTCCTACGGCCAGAGAAAAGCGGGTCACCCCCATGCGGTGCTCTGCAGGCCGCGGCCACACCAGGCATTGGAAACCAGTTTCAAACTGGATTAACTGTCCCCAGCTCCCCCTCCTTTCGATGCCTCCCAGCTGCCACTAGCAGAGTGAATCCAGTATGGAGAGGTGCGGTTGTGGTGGGGAGTTGGAGCCACTTACCGTAAATGAAGACGGGCATGAAATACCCAGCGGGCATCGGCATGGTGGTGGCCAGGGTCAACATCCAGAACTGTAGGAGCAAAAAGGGCTGAGGGTCTGTCTGCTCACAAACACTCCACTTTTCTGGGACCCCTTATGAAAGGTTGCCAAGATCCGACCCAAAACCGTCACTCTTCACTCCAAGCCATGTGCCCCCACCCCACCGCTGCCCAAATTTATACAAGTGACAACTAGGGGGGGGGGAGGAGAGACCCCCATAAAGGAATCTCTCTCTGCCAGCAGTGAGTACCTTCATCACTAGAAAGACCACCAGCGTGCCAAAGATGGTGATGTTGGGGTCCCACCACTCAAGCCACAGGTTGGTGGGGTCGACATGAAGGGGCCTGGCCAGCGATGCATTCTGGGAAAGGATGCCCCAGGTGTTGTTGTCGAGGAGGGAGGTCAGGAGCTCCTTCATGCTCAGCTATGGAGGAGATGTTTATTCCTTAAGTTACATTTCTGCCCCACTTTTGCTTCCCTGCATTTGGGGCGGCTTACTTGCCTCTCTTTCTCCCCACCTGGTCTTCCCAGCAACCCTGTGAGGTAGGCTAGGCCGTGGGACAATGAGTGTCCCAAGGTTACCTGTTGAATTTCATAGTTTAGTTGAGTGGGGAAGGAGAAACTCACAGCTCCCCAGCCCAGCACTCGAACCACTGCACCGTGCTGCCTCAGTGGCAAGGTATCCAGCCAATCTGGGGCAAGGAAAGGCAACTGGCCACTGCTAAGGGTGGCCAAACGTTTCTCCCTTGGCACCCTCCCACAAACCCAAGTGCTTAGCTGCCCTCTCCTGCCCCCCACAAGTCTGTGGGGAAATCTGCCTATGCCTTTTTAGCAGCAAGAGATGTCGCTCTGCACATGCTCCAGCATGCTCTTTCTTTGGCAGAACAGGCCCAGAAGGCAACAACCCGTATTTACCCTGGAGGCCATGAACTGTCCCAGGCTGAGAGGGCACGTGATGGAGGAGAGCAGGAGGGCGACCAGCGCAGAGTAAAGGGGTTTCCTAGAAAAGCAGAGCAGAAAGAAGTGACCAGAAGGAGAAGGAGGCCGGGCATGTCTGTGCACAGCCAATCCTGCTGGGAGCCCTTCACACACACCCTGCAGAGACGGACACAAAGAGCCCCGGGAGAGAGTGTGTGTGTGGCCAAGAGGAGCATTAGAGGCTCTCTTGACACAAAGCAGCTCAGCCGGGAAGCGAACAACCGCTCTGTCTAGCAGGAATGCTTGCACACTGCTGTGCTTTACATAATATTCAGGTGGTGGGGAGGAATCCTAAGAAGCAAAACTTCCCCATCCTTTGTGCAGAATCTGCATTTTCTGTCTCTGTTCTGCTTCCCTGCTTGTTTGCCCCCCTTTGGCTCTCAAAGCCTGAACCCCTGACAGATGTGACCCCTGAACCCCTGACAGATGTGACCTGTGGCAGAGCAGAGGTGTGAGGCTGGCATCTGGGAATGGGGGCAAAGCCCACCGGCCACTCCTCACGCAGCCTGAAAGAGCCCCAAGATTTCACCCCGAAGGGCACACTTTCCCTACAAGGGCTCCCGGCACTGTTTGCAGGAGATGCTGCCTCCGGGTGCTTACTCGGTAGCAAGGAGCGCAGCCGTGAACGTGTTCCTCCGGATGTAGCCGAGGAGCCAGCGCTGGCAGAAGAGGTAGGCACAACTCAGCACCCCACAGACGGCGCTGCAAAGTGGAGGGGGAGAGGGATTGGTACCTGAGGGTCTCATGCTGCACCCCTCCCACGTGTGGGCGCCAGGAGACACCCCGGCCCTCCCAACGCAGCCCCTCACCCGAGGAACATGAAGAAGAAGGTCTCTGGCAAGTCAAAGGGCAGGTCAATCTTGAAACTGGTCTTGAAGAGAGCCATGATGGTTTCTGGAAGGGTGGCGGCAGAAAGGACGGGTCAGGGGGTGGGGAGACGCAACAAGCTTTGAGTCCATCTGTCGCTGAAACACTTATATGCCACTTTTCATTCTGAAAATCCTAAGTGCTTCATATTAAAAGCCAACAAAAATGTAAGAAAAACAGTGCTAAAAACGATCACATATTTTCATGCAAATCCCTGAAATTCAAATATTGTCCACCAGATTAGGATGGCTGTCAGGAAAGCTGCCTGGTAGCATTGGCCAGGGGGGCTGCTGAACCTCCCCCTCATAGCTCCCCCCCTGAGCCCCAGCAGCGGCCAGTGGATCCCTTGCCAGCGGAGCAGGAAATCCACTCCAGGTTTGGGCTGGCTTTAAGGGAGCTGTCCAAGGTGCTGGGCTGATTTTGCCATCCATTAAAGCCTGGAGCAGATTTACTGCCCTTCTGACCCACTGATGGGGTCCACTGGCCTTCGCTGTTGAGTCCCTTCTCCCGCTTTCCTTGCACACATCAGCCCCCCTTCTCCCCTCCTTTACCCCACACCTTCCCACCCACCAGGTAGGAAGAGGAGGAGGAGGCAGAGGATTGGCCAAGATGGCCGTTCTCTGGTTTGGGAGCAGGAGGCCTGGGAAAGGGTCCAAAATGCCAGAAGGAGTCCCAAATCCATGTTGGTTTCTGTGGAGCTAATCTGGGCAAGGGAGGAGGAGGAGGAGAAGGGGGCAAGGGGCTTTGGGGCTGGCATCCCCTTGCCCCCATTTCATTCACTAGGCATTCTGCTGCCCCAGTGCCTCTGTCTCTCCCAGCTTCTCTGCAGGTAGCAGGGAATGAAATGTGTGGTTATTGCGGGGGGTGACTTGTGGTGGGGAATTTTTGGGGAGTGGGAGGACCCAGGAGAGGCTCAGCAGACCGGATTTCTGTGTTAATGGCCTTGTCCTGCTTGGAACTGTTCTGTCCTTTTCTGAGCACAAAATGTTCCTCTCTCCTCCTGCTGCTGCCCAAGAGAGAGAAAGCGCTTGCAGGGTTTCCAGGGAGCCTTTTCACAAGTGCCTCCTCGTGACTGGCGACAGTGTTTTTCAGGATGCAAAGCCCCCCCCCCCCGCTCTTTATGGGAGCCAGTTTTTCGCCTTGAGCAGAAGAGAAAGCGGAGAGGGCGGAGGCATCGGTCAGCCAGACAATCTCCTGGCCAAGCAGCAGACCCCCCCCCCAGAAAAGCCAAGCTTCATGTGTGAGCTACAGGCCTTCCTCTCCCAGCATCCAGACCCTCTCTCTGAGGCCCAGCCTTCACTGTCTTGCCCATCTTGCTGGAGAGCTCATGGCTGGGCCCCAGATCCTGCACCCACTCCACCCCAGCTTGCCCCTGTTTTCCCAGCAGGGCTTCTGCTCCTGCCCCTCTTTTCTCCCTTACCTTGCTCGCTGTTGAAGACGGCCAGCAGTCGGAACATGAAGGCTCCACAGGTGGCAGAAAAGAAGCCCCTCCAGTAGTCACGGACAGCAAAGTGGGAGGACACGACCTCGATGCTGAAAAGGACCCCTGGGAGGGAGGGAGGGGGGAGGGGGGACACAGCAAGTAGGGACCCCAAGTGCAGGTTTATGAGTGCCTGGCAAAACAGCACCCCTCCATCTGTCCTGACTTGCTTTGGACAGCCCCAGTTACCCCTCTTTTTCAGCTGCTTTTGAAATGCCCCGGCTTCTCTCTCTTCCCCCTTTGCCCTCAGCTTCCATCAGTTGCTGCAAATGGAGTTTAGTCATTTGCCCTCCATGAAGTCTGCTGGGGGAGAGGGAAGAAGGGGCACAGTCTCCTCTCCTAGCTTGTCTGTTCTTCCTCATTATCCACTTCTGCCATCTTGACCACATTCTGATGTGAAATGCTGGAAGGTCTGATGCAGGGCCAGGGACCGGCAACTCACGTGGTGACGTCTGGCCCAAGAATGTCCCTACTTTGGCCCCAGACTGCCAGATCCCTCTGTCTGGGTGTGAGCTCCTTTTCAGAGCAAAACCTGGTGCTTTCGTCTAATTCTGGTTTCTGCTGCTCATTTCTTGGCTGACTCAGGACCACTGGATAGATATCTGGACCCAAAGGTCTGGCCACCTGTGTGGGTCTTAACCCTTCTGCTCTCTCCCTCCCTCCCCAAATAAAACCTGGGCTTGCTTGTATTCTTCAAACCAGCAGCTGACCACAGAGGCACCAGAGAAGAAAAGCAAAGAACCACCTGGAAGGAAGGGAGTTTTACCCGGCATGCCCTCTGCCGCCTCTTCCCAACGCTGCGGGGAGCATCATCTGCACAGCCTCAGCCTCACGGCTAATGGGCACACTTACCACTAATGGGGGCCCCAAAGACGGTTGCCACGCCAACAGCAGCACCAGCCACCAACATCTCGTTCTGTTTGCTTTTATTCTAGAAGTAAGGGACGGAAAAGGGTTCACCCACCTCCTCCTCCTCCTGCCCTTCCATATTCACTCCATGCTGGTCAAGAGCTTCTGTCACAGCTGGATTTAAATTCTCAACAGTTGGGAAGCATTTGCTAAATGCATGCGTTGTGTTGGCTAAAAAACCTTCATGGCCAGTGCTAGTCCATTTGGGGTCACAAACAACTTTCCAGTCTGTGCTCAGAATTACACAACCACCCAGGTGACCTCAAAACACACAATGAAAACACTTTGTGTGTGTATCCATAAAAGGCCTGGAAAGTATCTTTTTTGGAGTATAACCCCCAGAATCCACCAGCCAGGTGGTCATTAGCATGATTGTGGTGGTTGTTGTCCAAACATATACAAAAGAAACTTTTTTTTAGTGATTAATGGCATCTTTCTGGAACCCAGGACAAATGTGGGAGAAGGGCTGTTGGTTTGCTTTTTAATCTCTTTCTCTCTCTTGCACACACACACTTTTCCAAACTCTGCTTATCAAGCACTGTGGTTGGAAGGTGCATGGAAGGGTGATCCATTCCCATTTCGGAGGCCCTGGGGCAGGTAAGGCCAGCCCAGCATATTTGTGCGGGGTGGGGGGGGGCACAAAGGGGAAGCAAATCGTCAGCTATTTCATGGGTTGTTATGAGATGCTATTTCACGTAGTGGGATTTTCTGCCTCTCTTGTGCCAAAATCACTTGGACGACGGGGGTTTCCTGGGGCTTCCTTGACTTTTGTGAGGGGAGGGGGCATTGCTGCTCTGCTTTGGGCAGCAAAGAGTTTGGGGCTGTCTCTTAGAGGTTCCCCCCTTGGGTGGATGGCATGCCCCCCATCTCTTCTCCCCATAGGGATGAGGCAGGCAAGAGAATGGCCAGCAGTGGGGCCTTCCCTCTCCCCCAAACGCCTTACCTCATACTCCCCGGAGACGCTGGTCCGTGCCTTCCCCAGGTAGGCTGCCAACATGCTGGAGAGGTGGACGAAGGGACCCTGCGAGAGAGGGGGGAAGAGGGGGAGGCCGGAAGCCCCCCACCGCCAGGTTGGCTCCTCCAATGGACTGGGGGGCAGCGGGGGCAGAAGCCCCTGAACCCCCCCCCCACAGACACCCCACACTCAGAGTACCCCAATACCTCTGCCCCCCTCAAGTGGTGCCTCTTAAAACAAAGCCAGGCCTTCCTGGGAACCGGGGCCAGATTCAGACTTCAGAGGTTTTACTGAACAGCCGTTCTCAGCCAATATTCCCCACTGGTGGCTCTCTGGGGCTGAGAGATGGCAGCTCTCTGGACATGGTTCAACTCCACTGCCCACCATCCCCAGACACGCAGGGCCAACGGAGAGTCATACATCGGCAATATCTGGAGGACTGCCTCTTTCCAAGCAAAATTAGGTGTACTCAGTTCCCCACAGGCGTGTGATGGCTAAAATTTGCTAGTTTCTTTACAGAAACAAAGAAACAAAGGTGGTGATGGTGGTGATGATGATGATGATGCCAACGATGACCACCAGACTTTTTAGCCTGTTGACTCAGCCATCCCCCCCTCCCAAAAAGAAAGAGAGAGAGAAGCCCCCTCCCTGTTGTCATTTTGCCAGCAGGCAAAAACATTCTTGTCTAAGCAACCCTTTGACGTATAATGGGGGCTTTTATTTGGGTGTGTTTTTATGTTGTTTTCATCAGTTTTTTATACTGTGTGTATTTAACTGGTTTTAATTGTGATTTTAACTGTTCTATGAGCCCACCTTGGGTCCCACTTTGGGAGAAAGGTGGCATAGGAATTGCACAAACAGAATAGAACAGAATAATGGAGCCGGATGGCACCCCAAGGCCTGTCTAGTCCAGCCCCCTTCTGCCAGTATAGGAATCTGCCCCAAAGCAACCCCCCCAAGAGGCAGCCCCCCAACCTCTGCTTTGGAGGTCCCAGTGGGACAGAGTCCAGCCCGCCATCAATCAGCCCTCAGGAATTCCTTCCTAGCCTTCCCTTGGCATCTCCTTTCTTTCAACCGGGGACCCCCTGCTCTGCTCGGGGCCCTGTCCTCTGGGGCAGCTTTCTCCCCATGGCATGAGCTTGCCCCTTGCTGCTCCCGAGGGCCCAAACCCATTCCTTTGAGAGAGTGCGAATGGCGGAGGTACCGGCCATATGCCGGGCAGGGGGCACTTACCACTTTCCCGAGGAAGAGGGTGCTCCCGCAGGCCAGGGTGCAGGTCAGCCCCACCACCTTGGCCCCAAAGTTCTCGATGGCCAGGTATTCCTCCAGCATCACCCCGGACAGGATGGTCTTCAGCTCAGGGATGCCAGAACCTGTCAGAGAGGCCGAGGGGGCCAGAGGGAGCAGGGAAGGAAGGAAGGTGGACCGTTGGACGGCTGGCTGGCTGGCTGGACACGGGTCTGTCCTTCCTCCTCTGGAGACCCCTGGCTGCCTCCTCCCTGGGGCCTGTGGAGCCAAATCCCCCCTTCCCCAATTGCTCCCCCTTTTCCTGCTGCCCAGGAGCCAAACAAAATGTGTAAAATGTAAGTGACACATTACTGCTAACTTAGTTCCTTTGTTATAAGCTACTTTTGCTACTCTTATAAATTGCTTTTATGTTGTGGCATTCCAAAAATAATGGAGTGAGCAGGAACAATGTTGCTCTACATAAAAGTTGTCTGTTTCTGCTCCCCCCAACTCCACACACACATCACTTAAAAATGTTACCTGTAAAGGACATTTTAAGAAACATTTGCCCTATATTTTTTCAAGTTTTATGCCTCTCTCTTACCAATCAAAAAGTTGCTTCAAGAACAACAACAGTGAAGTAACTAAGGAAGCAAGAAGACATTTCCTGACACTGGCAATGAATGCATTACTTTAAAACACCAACATGGAGAAAGGGGTGAGCCTTCACCCCTTTTTTTGGGGGGGGGTGAAGCCCTTCCTCTTGTGGACCCCCTCCTGTCCTCTCCTGCCAGGTTTTTGGGGGAGGCAGGGTTGGTGCCGGCAGGCTGGGGGTCTCCAGAGGGGCTGGGCTGGATGGATGGAGCCTCCAGTGTCCAGCCCAGTCTCCAGCCGGACTCACCTGCCGAGTGTGGGGTGATGCTCTGGGCAAAGCCTGTGGAGAAAGCTGACAGGGCTATGGGGTAGGTCGTCCAGGAGAGGTACTTCAAGAGGGGGTAATCACCCACCTCTTGGTAAAGCCAGGCGTGGGCTGCGGGGACAGAAGAGGAGACGAAACGTCAGGGAGACCCCCTCGTTTATTTGAACAAGCAACGCAGAAGCAACGGACAACAACCAGCGCTGAATGCTTCGTGCAGTCTGTGCTCTTTGAAAGGCCTTTCAGGGGGGGGGGATATGAGAGGCTCACATCAGTCCGCTCCAGGCTTTAGTCTGAAGTTTAAAGGAGCTACCCAAAGTGCGGAACCTTTTGGAGGGAGGAGGGGTCAGCATCCTGGGGAGCGCATTTAAAGTTCAGAATGAACCCAGGAGTGGTTTTGGTGCCTCAAGAATATGGGGGCTGCCCCCTGCCCCATAGAAGAAGCTGGTGTCTCTGAGAAAGGCTGTCGTCGTAAATGGCCACCCTAGAGTTCTGCTGCCTGAAGTCTAGGGTTGGCCCTTTTTCCAGTCCCAAACCCAAGGGATTCCTCTTCATTTCGCCACCCCATGGAAATTACTTTTTCAGACCATCATGCCTGGAACCCACCATTAAGCAAAGCGAAGCAGCTGCCTCAGGCAGTGCATTTTGGGGATCATGAAAAGGCAGGAAACGGTGAGCTCCCTGTCCTCTTAGTCTGCTTCAGCATAAAATGGCAAACCGGGCGAGGAGAAGTTGAGATGAAGAGGTTTATTTTAGCAAGAGCTTTCAGGGATTCCAGTCCATTTCTTCTGATGCGCTGATGGAGCCAGGGCTAAAATCTCAGGTATTTAAGCCATTATATCGTGTGTGTGTGTGTGTGTGTGTGCGCGTGTGCGCGCATCATGGGATATCAATTGATGCAAACAGCGATCCGGGCCATCAACCCTTCAGCCGAAATGCATCTGAAGAAATGGGTCAGCATCCATTGAAGTTTGTCCTAAATAAGCCAGTCTCCCGGGTGATGCTGGATTCCTTCTCCTTGTGGCTGCTTTCTTTGCATGGCCTTGGGGCTGGTGGGGGGGGGGGGTGTTTCTGCACCAAAATAACTGAGCTAATTTGGGGTGCTGAGCACATTGGCTCAGGTGAGAGGAGTCTGTGTGGAAAGTGTGGGTAGGTGTGACTGATATTTGTGTCTCTGTCTCAGGCAGCAGAATCTTTTGGGGTGGCCTGGCTCACTCCAGGCAGCTTCAGGGCAGCCATGACCCAAGAACCAGAGGACCCCCCCCCCTAAAAAAAAGGAGTAGAAAACCCAACTCCAGCCAGTAATTTAGGGAGTCTGATAGGAGGGGCTGGGGAGGCCTGGCCGGCACTGTTACCGTTGGCTACTTTGGCCACTGTGAAGTCCATGGCGAAGCTGACCAGGGCCATGAGGACGCCCAAGGCGAAGAGGAAGTACCAGTCGTCGCCCACGCGGAAGAGCTGCCGCTTGACGCACTGGAGGCAACCTGCAGGGGCGGCAGAGGCGCATCTCCAGAGGAGGAGGAAAGGAGCTCTGTGGCACCTTTGAGGCCTACACAGTTTTTCAGCAGAAGCTGGGCCGGTGGGACTCCCCCCCACTCAGAAAAGGACGCCCAGCTTGGAAGGTAGGAACAAACAAGCAGACAGATGCGTGTGCGTGCACACACACACACAGTGTACACATGTGATTGTCCAATTGAGAAACACAATATTAAGCCCACAAAGGCCAAAGAATGACTTTACTGCAGAAACTGACCAAGAGGCAGAAGAAGGGCAGAAGAGCATCCTTGTGTGATCACAGTGAGAGCTTTAATGGACGACCACTCCCAGACCCCCCTACCAGCATAGCCAGTAGGAGAACTGGAACCCAAAATAGAGGAGGTGGGGGGAGAAAAGTATCTTTTCCAAACTCTTTCTGTTTTGTCCAACCAGGTTCCTCTAGAAAAGCCATAAGCCAGGCTGCTTGGCTCTCCAGTAAATAGTAACATGTAGGGGTAGACTGCCCTGAAGGGAGCAGGTTCCACTTTTCTGTTGTGTCTTAACAGACAACCTTTTCCTTTGTCCAATCCATGTGTGGAGCCATTTGGGCCAGTGGCCATCACCACATCTGGTGGCAGGGAGTTCCATCAGCATGCTTTGCAGTGCTTCCTTTGGTCTGCCTTTAATCTCCCGCTGCTTCAATTGGTATCATGGGGAGTCCCCTCCTACTCTGTGTATAATATTACAAGCCCTGACAGTGTCGGGTTCTGCCCCCCACCCCTCTATGTGCAGTTGTGGGGCAAAGAGCAGCACTCTCCCCACCCCACAGAAAATGCAGTCTGAGCTTGCTAGAAAGCTTCATGCCACACACACTTGCAGCTATAGCCCAGGCATGTGGGGCACAATCTCAGGAAAGAGTTTCCAAATTCCTTTCCAAGCCATTTAGCACCCAAACCTGTACTGATTGCATTTCAAGGGCCAGGGAGGAGGGAGAGCACCTTGTCTGCCTCGGGTGAGCCCAAGGGACCTACCTGGCTTCAGGCGCGCGGCACCTTGCCTGGCGTGTGTGCGTGCATGCTTGCAGAGGGAGCGGGGAGGCAGATGTTTGCCTCAGGTAGCAAAATGCCGTGGGTCAGCCCTGAGTCCAGGGTGCAAGAGAGGGGCCTCATCTGGCTGGTGGCCACATGGACCACTGGGGTTGCCAGCCTCCCTCCCTCCCGTGCTGGGCTGCTCCTCTTACCTCTGACCTTCCTCCGGGTTTTTGGCCAGGGCTGCCAGTTTTTGTCCAGCATCAGAAGCTCCCCTGCCTGCTCCTCGTTCTCGCATCCGGCTCTCCCTCGGCAGCCCATTGAGGGTACCTCTGTGGCCATGCCGACCTGCCTTCTGGGACGCCTGAGCCTGGAGGGGGGAAGAGGGAGCCAGGAGCTGGAGCTGGCACGTGGGGGGCCGCTAGAGTGGGAACCCGATCGGCACCCATTTGGGGCCCACCTCTGCCCACTGTGATGCTCGGGTACCCCGGGGAAGTGAGGAGGAGGAGGGGGGGGCTCAGCACTCGGCCCCCAAACCCACAATGGATCAGAGCTCACTGGCCCCACACCAGAGACTTCGGGAGCAAGAAGGAAAGGGTACCTCTGGGCACGTTCAGAGTGCCCTTTTCTCCACACAGGACTCCTGGAAGCCTGTCAGCACCAGAATCCAGGAGCAGGCCCTCTGTGAAAATGCAGCCAGGATGCCTCCTTTGCACTGCGCTGGGTTGTTGCTGCCGCTGACCACAAAGAGAATAATCATTTAGAAAGCAAACCAGAAAAAGAAATTTAAAATACCTGAGGCTGCAACCCCAGACACCATTCCCTGGGTAGACATTCCTTGCAGGTGGACTTGCTGCTGCCTAGGATCACATTGCAAAGTCACCCAGGAGGGCAAGCCCAGGCAAAACGAAGCAGCCCCCGTTGCCCCCCACCCAGTTTACAAGTGAAAGGAACTTTTAGTCCGAAGGAATGCCATTTTTTTCGAAGGAGGCTGAGTGCATGAGTTTCTCCTCTTTTTACCTGGCACTCTTCACTTCTTCTTCTTACCTGAACTCAACAGAATTTGAGGTTAAAAAACAAAAGAAACCAGAAATCCCAATAAAACAGTCTAAGCAGCATGACTTTTAGCTGTAAAAACAACAGCCCCTTGGTAGGTTTTCTACAGCTGTGGTCATACCCCCCACCGATCCCATCCCCAGGAATACTCCCCATTGAGCCCAGGGGGGCTTGCTTTGTCTACAGGAAAGGGTCACCCCACGAGCAGCTTCGACCCTGCTGTAACCCCGGCTGTGCTCCTCTTCCCGAGTCCGGCAATGCGGCCCTAAGTACCTTTACACAAAAGTCAGCCCCTGCTCTTAATGGGGCTTCCTCATGCAAGGCCAGCCTGACTTACCTCCAAGGAGACTGCAATGAATCGGAGGCTCTGGGGTCCCAAGGGCAACAAGGAGATCTCTGGTGTTGAGTTTCTCCCCTTTCTTTCGGCACCTGTGCTGCTGGCCAGGTAACACACCTGTGCTCTCCCCTCCACCCCTCCACACCTGCCCGCCCTCCCTCCGCCTCTCTTGCTCTGTGACCTCTAACAGTGCCGTGCCTGTGGGCCTGCCAAAACGCCCTTGGCAGAACCCGCCTGGTCGGCTGGCTGGGCTACACTGGATCGAACTGGCCCAGCAAAGGCAGGGACTGGCTCAGCAGGGAGGGCGGTGGCCAGCAGAGAAAGTGGCCGCCTGGGGCTTGGAAATGGCCCCCATCAGGTAGCTTCTCCCCCATTGCACACACTCACCCCCCCCCCATTTAAGGGACCAGTCCATCCAGGGGGGAACCCCAGCGCCTCTTTCCTCTGGCAGGGCCTCCACATTGCAGCAAGTAGGGCCGGGTCCCAGAAGCATCATCATCCTGTACCAGGTTTATTTTGGGTGACCAAAACAAGGCAGCCTCAGAGGCAAGGCCCAGATGTGGGGTGGGGGGGTGGCACCTCAACACGTGCCCACTCCTCCTTTCTGGCTACCAATGGCTTGTCTGTCTGTGTCTCCGCTGTATGTCTGCAAGCAGCCGCCTCTACGAATGACACGGTGTGTGTCGTCCTGTCCAAGCGAAGGATCCCTTCTGGGGCCAATTGGTGGGTGCTAAGATAGGGGCCGAATCCTTCGGTGGGCAGAGCCTCCTCACCCCATCTTACCCCCCCCCCCAATGATACCACAGAACTAGCAAAGGAGGCAGAAAAATGCAACTAAAACAATGAATGGACAGGAGGGACCCTCCTCTGAGGAGAGAATATTACACTGTTTAACTTGAAGGAGAGGGCAAATAATGGGGGAGGTGGATAGAATCAGAGAGTTGGGAGGGACTCCAAGGGCCATCTAGCCCAACCCCCTTCTGCTGGTGCACAAATTCACTGAAATCACAAGGAGGCATTTCCTTCTCCCTAGTGGGTCCTTGTCGAGGAGAAAAGCAGGATATAAATGAAATAAATAAAATAAATAATTTATCCTGCATAGTAGGGGGTTGGACTAGATGGCCCTTGGGATTCCCTTCCAACTCTATGCTTTTGAGATGAATAAAAGTACACCATTCACACAGCACACAATTGAGATGGGGGATTTGCAGCTGAGGCTGCCAGGGAACAGGGGGGGTGTCCCCCAGCCTAGCCCCTTGCAGGGCAACCTCAGCATTCATTTACTGGCCTCGTGTACTTTGGTTTTGAGGGCCATCCTTCCTCTCTTGCTGGCCCTGCAAGTGGCCCCATAGGATGCAGAAGCCCCTGGAAGGGGGGGATGACATTGACAGCGACCCTTGCTGCAAAGACCCAAAGGCAGGAATTGTTCCCCCACCCATGCCAGCACCCGGGGGGGGGGGGTCCGGCTCCTGAGTCCAGGGGGCAGTGGTCCCTGGGGCGTTATGGGGCTACTGCAGCAGGCCTTCTGTGGGGAGGGGGAGGAAGGCACAGGGGGTGGCGGTCCCATCCACAGGACATTGGCACCCGCCTCTGTGACCTTAGGCAGGTGGCCGGCCAGCCTCCAGGGAGCCAAACATGACTCAGCCATGCCTCCCCGATGCTGCTGCCGCTGATGGCGGTGGCAGTGATGAAGCAGCCGCATTTAGCTCCCACCCTGCTCCTCGGTTTGCCTCACCCGAGGTGACAGTCTGTGGTGGCTTTGCACACACACACAACCACACACACACACACACACACACACACCCCTCCCCAGGGTGCCGCCAAAGCACATTCCAGACAGCAGAGCCAGCGGCTTGGCTCTGGGCCTGGCAGGGGGTGATGGCGTCCTCAGAGAAACACAGCCTTACATGGGTGAAGGTTTGGGAAGGGAGGGGCCTGAGAACACCAAGCCTGCATGTGCGTGTGCGTGTGCGTGTGTGTTTGTGTGTGTGTTGTAGGGAGGGGAGGGCCCCTTTCTCCTTCCCCCCACCAGCTTGGGTTTCTTCCTTGGCTGCTTGACAGGCAGAAATGGCACAGGTGTGGCTTCTCTCCATCCCTGCCTCCCCTGTTGGATTCCAGCCTGCTAGAAAGCCTCTTTTTGCTCCCTGCCAGGCCTCCTCTGGGTCCTCTTCCCCCCACAGCACCACCTTTCAGGGATCCATTTCAGAGCTTGGGAAAATCGCTTCTTTTGGAGGACAACTCCCACAATCAGAGCCACTTTCTGTGTGTGTGTGTGTGTAGATGATTCTGAGATTTGTCATCCAAAGGATAAAAATAAAGAAGTCAGATCCCCAAGCTGTGATCCATTTCTCTCTTCCCGGCAAGTCTGACATTTTCCACTTTGGGCCCTTTTGCACAGAGCCCAGCCGGACTCCTGCACACTCAGGCTTCTTTTTTGGGAAAACCAAGCTCCGGCCAAGAGTCCCGTGGCAGAGCAGCGATTATCAAAGCGGGCAAGAATGTCGTTGGCTCTCTCCCATTGCCGCCCTCCCTTTCTGCCTCTGTTTGTTTGGGGCCCCCACTGGGTGAGGGAGGGGGAATCTTTCCACAAGGACGGTGGGGCCTGATGCACAACACCCTAAATATAGACCCCGGACAAGAGGCCTGGAAGGCGCCCAGGAGAGGGAGAGGGAGGATCGGGGTGGTGGTGGGGGGCTTTAAAAGCCCCCACGGCTGCCACGGAGGGACCAGTGCACGGTTTCTGGGAAGGGGGCACCATCGCTGGGAATTGCTCCCCATTAAAAACAACAACAACAACAATAACAGAAGAAGAAGCAGATAAGAGGAGGTTGGCTTTGGGGTTGAATCCACACAAGAAGTCTTCCTGCCTGAAAAGTCCAGCAACTATTCCTACACAACTTGGAGCTTCTGCTGCCCACGTTCAGTGCTGACGTTGTCCGCTGTCCAGCTTCTCATCCGAACTCGAGCAAGCAGGGCTCACCTCCATGGAGAAGGCCCGTGGATTATTTGGCGACAACCTTGGAGGCTTCATGCGGCCATGCAATGAGCCGCTGAGTTTCTCAGGCAAGTTGCAGGGATGCTGAGCACCCATGGAGGGAAGGGAGGAAAGGGTGGGGAGAATGGGTTCTTCGGAAACGTTATTTGATGCGTTTTTTGTCCCATTCCTAGCCAGAAAAGGCCCCCCACCCTTGAGAGTACAATCTAATAAAGGCATGATATGAAAGGAAAAAGGGATGGAGAGGGGAGAGGAAAAGCAAGTAGCCCTTGGCATGAACATGAGAGTGATGGGTCTTCTCCGAATAGGCAGGGCCTTCTGTTTGTCTGCCTAGCACAGCGTTGTCCGGCTGTTGTGATCTCCGGCGTGACCTCAGGCCAAGACGAGGGTCTTCCCCACACCCTGCTACTATCTGTGTTGTGTGTGCCTTCAAATCACCTACTGACTTAGGGCGACCCCATGAATTTCATAGGGTTTTTCTTGGGTGGTTTTGCCAGTTCCTTCCTCCAAAAAAGAGCCTCCAATATGTGGGATTTCTTGGCAGTCTTTCTGGGCTTGGAGAAGGTCCTTCTTTTTGGACTGCCACTCCCAGAATCCCCCAGCCAGCTATGCTGGCTGGGGGATTCTGGGAGTGACAGTCCAAAAAGGCACTTTCCTCATGCTTATGGAGACCCCATGAATTTAATAGGGTTTTTCTTAGGTAATGAATCCTCAGAGGTGGTTTTTCCAGTCTCTTCCTCTGAAATAGAGCCTCCAACACACCTGGGAATTCCTTGGCCATCTCCCATCCCTGTTACTCCAGAAACCTTTTAGGTTGGAGAATACTGGGGCCTGAATCCAGATCCTTCTCCATGCAAACATGTGCCATGTGCTCTCTTCCCATAGGTTTATGTCACACATGTTTTCTTCAAGCACATTAGAATTAGGGGGTTCATGGGGTGTAGTTGGCATGACAGCTGATTGTCATTCCATCCGCTGTGGCTTTGGCTGGGCAGCCACCACTGCCCTGGGCTTTGTCCTTGCTGCTGTGTCCTTGACCGCTCCCTGGGAGTGGAAGGGCAAGAGGTGAGGGGCTGGCTGGAGGCTAGGCTTGACCCTCTGCTGACCAGTCCCTCCCCCTGGACTCCCTGCCCCCCTCCAGGAGGTAAGTTGGGCCCTGGTGGGCTTCAGCCCTCCTAGCCTTCTTATGAAGAAGAGCAACCCTTTCTCACTGGGGCCTTTTGACTTAGGGGCTATGGGTTTCCTTGGGAGGAAGGGGAAGAGAGTAGGTGGATTCTCCCCTCCTCAAAGACTAAGAGCTTTGGGGGCCGGTGGGGGGCCTGGGGGGTCTGGGGGGGGGAGGAAGAATAAACCCCTCCCTTTTCCTGGACTAAGGCCCCAATCCATTTTTTGCTGTTGACTCCTTGGAAACTCCACAGGGAGACCCAACCATGGATCCTTTCTGGCCCTTTAGCAGAAAACACTATGCTAGGAAATGGGACTCTGGATTCAAGTCTGGACTTTAAAGCAGCTATTGGGGGGGATGCACTGCTTTAAAAATAGCTCAAGGGTTGTTTTCTGAGCGGCAAGAGTGGATGGGTCTTTTCCTCTCCCTCTGGCAGCCGTGCAGAGCTTGGATCCTGCCCTGCGCCTTATCCAGGACCCTCTGAAGCCACGGCCCCCCTTCCCACCTGGAGCCCCAAGCAGGTGGGGGGGCAAGAGGGAGGAGTCTTTGAGGGTGGGGTGAGGTGAGGGTCTCCCAGCACCACAGCTTCCTTGTGGGCCAGAGGCAGGAGCGGGGTCTCCTCTGTGGTAGCCCCTTCCCCAGGCTTGGACTCAAAAGAGTCCAGCCATCCTTTGCTCTGTGGGGCAGCCTCCTGGGACATGGTCTTGACCTCTTTGGAGCGCAGTGGTCAGGGGCGGGGAAGCCCCCCATGCAAAGTGCTGCCGCCACCATGCTCCCTTTGCCCACCCTCCCCGTGTCCTGTCCCCAGGGAAGGATGATGCCACCATGGCCTCCTGCAAGTCCTTGGGGAGGGGCTGGGGTGGTCCGAGGTTGACGCCTCTCTCCCTCTTCTCCCAGCAGGCCGTGCTGGCGGGATGGGGAACATCAAGACTTTGGGGGACACCTACCAATTTGCGGTGGACGTCAGCGACTTCTCCCCTGAAGACATCATCATCACCACTTCCAAAAACCAGATTGAGGTTCGCGCAGAGAAGGTGAGCCCCTCCCGGAAAGCCTCTCCTCTGGGTGGTCTGTGGCTGGCGAGGATGAGGAAGGGGGAAGGAAGTGCTGGCAACCCTTCAGGTGGGCCGAGGGCTGGTGGGCAAGGGGGACGTGGCACACGCTGCTCTCCCCCCAGCATCCCCCCACCCCTGCTGGCTCTTCTGGGGGGGGACACCACAGGGAGAGAGAGGCAGGTGAACAAGCCAGCCCAAAAAGTGAGGAGGAGGAGGAGGAAGCCTGGGGGGGTCTCCTGTCTGTCTCTGGTCCCCTTGGGAGGGGTCCCATTCATGCCCAGCTGTGGCGACCTATAGCCCCTGGCTCCCTCCCTCTCCTGGCGGTGGAAGAAAGGGGCAGGCAGGGAAACTGGGTGGGCAGCAAGGCAGGGACCTGCTGGGAGGAACAGGTCTTCCAGTGGGAGGAGGGCAGGCCAGAGAGAGGCAGGCAGGGCTGACTCAGGTGAATTCCTGGGGGTCCGGACTCCCTGTCCCCCCTTGAGAGAAGCAGCCCCGGTTCCGGTCTCTGGCCAGTCTTCTTTCCCCACCAATGGCTGAGGAAAGAAATGCTGTATTTAAGTTCCCCACTGCAAGCAGGCACTGGCCTCCCTTGGGCTCGGATCTGCCCACAGTGGGCAAATGGGAGACGGCTGTGCCAGCCCACGAGCCCAGCTGGCCCGGGGCCCATTGGAGCCAGAGGGACAGCAGAGACTGCAGGAGGCTTAGGGGTGAAGCCAAATCCCCCCCACCTCTCCCCTCCTGCTGGCCTGTGTCCTGGGGACAAATCCTCTCCGCCTTGTCTGGGCACATGGAGATCTCTCTCTCTCCGCCTCCCCTCGCTGTCCTGCAGGGGAACACGATGTTCTGCGCAGTAGTCCTGGAGACAGAACAGACCCCCCACCCCAATTTAGCCACTTTCCATCATCAGGGATGATGCTGCCTGCTGCCTCCCTTGAGGAGAGGCTGGGGCTTTGGCAGGCGGGCGGGCAAGCTGGATGGACGGACTTCCCTGGACTGGGTGACCCATGCGCCCGGGGCTGGCCAGGGAGTGGGGTTTCATGGGACATTTTAAAGCAGCTGGAAAGTGGGGCTGAAGGCAATTAGCCAGGCCTGTCCCTGCTGGATCGGGGTGGCTGGAGGGTGTTGTAATCCCACTAACTGACCTCTGCCTCCTGCAGCTGGCATCCGACGGGACCATCATGAACACCTTCACCCACAAGTGCCAGCTGCCTGAAGACATGGACCCCACCTCGGTCACCTCTGTCCTGGGCCCGGACGGCTCCCTGACGGTCAAGGCCCGGCGGCGCCCAGCCAAGACCCCCGAGCAGCACCTCCAGCAGACTTTCCGGACTGAGATCAAAATCTGAGTGCTGCCCCCCCACCCCAGAGCAACACAGGGCCGGGGGGCCGGAGGGTGGGCTGCGCTTGCTGTGAGCTTCCCACGAAGAAGAGGTCTCCTTTGTATATACAGTAGTAGGCTACCATTGGGTTTGTTATAAATTATTGCCGACGCCTGTCCGCCTCCTCCCCTTCTTTGGCTCCCTGGCTGCTGCCGCCATTGTCCCTCCTCAGACGTCACCAGTTGGGGGGTGGAATTGGGTGGGTGGGAGACACAGATAGGGTCCTGATCCCTTCTGCTCCCACGCTTATGTGCATCGCTCCTCAGCAGCCCTTGAGCCCCTGTTTTCTGGGATATGGTGAGAATGAGGCTAGGACCCTGCTCGCGTTCATTTTTCGTTTTTAAAGAGATGGCAGAGAAAGTGCGTTTAGTGCATTTAGCTGTGCAGAATTTAGCGTAGGTCTTAAGGTGAGATGCCTTGATTTCTTGGAGTATTAATGTCTCTGAGGGAGTTCCTGAGACTTTGAGTGGGATTTGGGGTGAGAGGCCACCAGATGCAAGCTGGAAAGTGGTGTGTGTGTGTGTTTGTGTGTCTGTGTGAACCGTCCAGCTCCTAAAGACCCAAAGCAACCTCCTCCCAGCATGCACTGACCTCACAGTCATCCCCCCACTGCTGCTTGCTAGCCCCCCTCCCTGATTCCACAACCTGAACTGGGACTGGGACTGGGACTTGGGAGGGGGCATTGGTCAAGGTTCAAACTGGAAGCGAATGTTCACATTGCAAAAAAGTGAAAAGAAAATAAAGACCCTTAAAACTGTCCTTGTGAAGGGACCATGTTATAAAACCAGCAAGGCTTCATCAACCCTCCGGTCGAAGGTCCCTCTGGGGCCTTAATTCTGAGGACTAAGCCCCAGGGAACAGACAGTGGGACTCGTTTTTTCATTACCTATATATGTTATTATTTATTAAAATATTTCTATCCCACCCTTTATTGTGGGATTTCAGGGCAGAGTAGCAATAAAGCAATAAGGAATTTAAAACAATTCCAGATTAAGACAAGAAATAGCTTGTGTGTGTGTGTGTGTGTGTACATGCTTTCAAGTCGCCTTTTGACTTATGGCAACTGCATGCATTTCATAGGGCTTTCTTAGGCAGTTCCTTTCTTTGAAATATAGCTTAGAGCACCTGGGATTCATTGGCAGTTTTTCATCCAACTAGGTCTGACCCTGCTTAGCTTTCAAAATCAGACACGATAAAAACATATGATGAAAAACAAGGCATTAAGACATCATGAGAGGCTACATACAACATTTATTTTATTTATTATTTATTTATTGTATTTATAGCCTACTCTTCAGTCACAAAGGCTATCAGAGTGGCTTACAAATGGTTAATTTAACATTTAACAACAATTGACAACCAGGTACATGGACCTTTAAAGTAAATTAAACCACGGAGGCTTCAACACAAATCCAGTTCTTGGTTTGGAGTCAGGAAGAATCCAGCATGGGCACCAGCTGGGTGTCCCACAATTGGGGGGCAACGGCCAAGAAGGTCCCTAGGCAGCAAAGGCTGTGTTGAGTAAATGTGGGGTCTCTCCCTCCAGGTTTTGCTGAGCTGCAGCTCCCATCTGCCTGGGCCGTGGTAAGGGTGATGGGAATTGTACTCCCATAAAACCCTGAGCGAGGCACATCTCCCATCCCTGCTGACTGTCTGGGTGTTCCCACCTGGACTAATTTCCTAGATCTAATTGGGATTTCTTCTTTTCTTGGGGCTTTTGCTCTGCCTTTGCAAACCCCTTTCCCTGAGTGGGGGAGCATCCGGAAGGGGAATGTTAAGGAGGAAAGGGATGGATGGACGGACGGATGGATGGACAGGCAGGTATCTGAGGCATAAAAATATAAACGTGAATCAGAGAAAGGAGGCTTGCTTATGAACCACCACCCCCATGTTGGTTTCCAAACTGCTCTTTGAAGGTGGGTGGATGGACATTTGTCCTTGTTGTCCTATCTGGTCATTTTGGCCCCCCCTTCTGTTCAGGCCGAGGCCCAAAGGGGCTTGCTTGGGAAAGGCAGGCAGGGAAGGAGTGAGTCACCGGGCTGGAAATAGCTGCCTGCCGCCCTCCCACCCGCCTGCCTGGAGGAGAGAAGAGCCAGCCCAGCTGAGGTGCCGGAGCAGGCTTCTCTTGCACCCGGATCCAAGTGTGATCGGTTCCCAGGCACTTAAAGGGGGGGAGGCATTTCCAGGAGACCACCACACTCTGGCCCACTCCTGTGGCCATCGGGGCAGGGGGACACCCTGGAAAAGTCCCCGCACAAGGTCCAACCTGTGTCCAGACATGGCCAGGCAGAGGGATACCCAGCCCTCCCGTTAGGCATCCCCCAGTTCAGTTTGGACTGCAACCTCCAGCGGGCATGGCTTAACAAGGTTACTTCTGGGGAGCCTGAATCTAGTTATCAGCTCCGATTAGAGTAGACCCTTTGATTTGATGGGATTTACTTATGGGTTGGCTCTCCAATCAATTGCTTGAGTGGATCTGCTCTAGCTGGAATGAATCAATTAGGAATCAGATCTTGGACTGTCACCCCCACTCCCAATTCCCTTAGCCAGCATTGTTTGATTTCCTTTTGAACTACATCTCCCACACTGGATGGGGGATTCTGGTAGCTGTAGTCCAGTGAGGCAAAAAAACAACTCTTCCAGGCTCCAAAAATAACTGGGAGCCTCCCATTCCACCTGCGAAGACTATAGCCATTTGGGCTCTGCTTTAAAGGGGAGCTTTCCCTTTGCAAGGGCTCCTGCCTGTTTCTGTGGCTTCTTTGGCAAATGGACTACTGTGTCCAGGTGGAAGTCAGACTATTTAGGGAACAAGTTCAAGGACAGTGGGGTGAGGGTGGCTGCAATGGTGCAGCCTCATGAAAAGCACACGGGTCATCAACAGGCTGGACGCTTCCCCGGATACCACAAAGGAGGCTCTGGACTGCTTGGGCTAAGCTGGCTGGACAAGGGGGGGGGGCATTGCGGGTGGATGGGGAGACGGTCAAATATTCGGTGAGGATCACACGTCAGAATGCTTCCACAGAAGAGAGGGGGGAATGCAACTTGCATGTAGAAATGTAGCAGTCCAGGGAAAAGGCTAGACCAGGCTTACACTAGCTTTCCTGGTACAAAGATGCATTTTTTCTCATAGTGGAGGCTTTCTGATTCAGTTTGCTGAGACACCCAAAGAGTTACAGGTCCCAATCCCAGGCCAGTTGGCCCATTTGTGGTGGGCTTTTTGCCCCACTAAGCCAGACAAGCTGTGAGGTCAGCCTTCAGCCTGGTGGTGGGTTTCCTTCCAGGTGCTTCTGCTGTGCTTCTGGAGTGAGTCTGTGTCCAGCAAAGGGGCAGCAAAGAGACCCCCCCAAGACCACCTGACTGGACATAGGGAAAGATTACACCCTGGCCCCCTGGCCTCTGCCAAGCAATGGGGTGGGCGTGGGGGAAAGCAGGGCGCTTGCGTAAGCCTGTGGCCTCTCCCCAGGGCAGGTGAGCAGTGCTCTGTTTTGCAAAACAATCGCACGCCTGGCGCTTCGGCTGTGTTTGGACCGTGTTTATAGTTTTGACACCAGCGGGCTTTCTTGGCTGGTGCTGTATGGGGTGAAACACTTGGATCAGCTCAGAGGTCAGGGTGTCCTCTCTGCGTTTTCGGATTCCAGGGTGGAGGAGTCAGCTGGTTTTTTGGGGGGAGGTCAACAGAGGATTAAACGTGTCCCAAAAAAACCTAACTGTGCCAAGGGGCCTTCCAGCAACAACCTAAACCATTTTGAACGACAACCCCTAGCTATGAGGGTTGGGGGATTCTGAGAGCCGTAGTCCAAAACCTGAGTCCTTCTGAGTCCTTCAGCCTGTCTGCAGCTACAGCCAACATCCTGAGATCAGCAATTCTGTCTGGTTTATTTGGGGTTTGCATGGTTTGCATCACTTCGCCTGAGCAGAATGCAAAAGGTGACGTTTGGTCCTGATCAAAGGTGAGGGTCAATTTGCCAAATAAAAGCAATCCCCAACTGTGGAATTAAAACAGTTTTTTTTTTTAAAAAAAACCCTAACAGGTCAACACAATCAAAGAGTAATAATAATGTAGAAGATAAGTTGGCTACAACCATCCCTAAATGATGCTTGAAAAGAGGTGTCAAAATGTGTCTGTTCAGGTGCCCCTCCCGGCACTTTTGAAAGAAGACACAGTCTTATAAGGCCTTTTAAAAAAATTACTGCTGGGCCTGATAGGCAGCTGGTTGGTATTACTTTTATTTATGGTTCACAAACGTTTATGCTGTAAACGATAAATTGTACCACAACAACACCTGTGTGGCTCCCTTAAAGGTAAAACACTTTTGTTATGCCATAATAAATGTGTGGGATGGTGGTGGTTAATTTAATTGTTTATCATCATTATGTTTTGTTTTAATCTGGGTCATAAACTGCCCTGCGTCCCATGTGGGGTAAGAGGCAAGACACAAGCAAGGCAAAGCTAAGACAAGGCTGCCCTTCCCGGCTGTAAAAGTCTGCAAGGATCGTGTCGCTTTTTGCGGGCGGCCGGCTGGGCGAGCAACATGGCAAGCGCCTTGCCCGTGAAAGCCAAGGAAAGGAGGAGGCTGCAAAAAAGAGGGATTCGGGAAAATAGCCCCTGTCTGGGGCAGCTCGAAGACAAACTGGTTTCCTTTGGCATCAGCTTTCATGGAGTGCTGCTGCACCATAGGAAGCATGGCGGGGTGTGTGTGTCTGGATGGGGGCACAGAAACAGGCCTGGAGCCCCCCTCCCTGACCGAGGCCATCAAACCGGCAGAGTTGCTGGGAGATCGGAAGAACGTTAACGCTATTTCAAGCAGTTTAAACTGCTTTTTCTTAAGATGCCACTCTTGAGATCCTTGCATATAGGGAGGAACATACATATTTCAAAAATAAAATACAGTTGTCCCTCCGCATCCACGGATTTGGCATCCACCGGATTTAAGTATTCACGGCTTGAACAGATTCTTAAAGCAATATTAATCCCAAAAGCAATCCTTGATTTTGCCATCTGATATAAGGGGCACCATTTTGCTGTGCCAGGTCCGCCCTGGCCTCACATTGGGAGGCATGGAGACGCACTATCCACAATGCTGCAGCCTTATTTGAGAACTCACGCCGGACAAGTCTTGAAGAGAAACGACAACGCAGAAAGAATCACAACCCAAAAACATCACCCAAGGAGACCTTCTGCTGTGCTTTCTGCAACTGGACTTGTTTATCTCGGATTGGCCTTTTTAGTCATCAGCGCGCTTGCAGAAAGCGCGGGATGAGTCCTTTCTGAATCTTCCTTTGCCAGAGCATGTAATGGGACTTGAGCATCCACGGATTTGGGTATCCACGGGGTGGGGGTTCCTGGAGCCAACCCCCCACAGATGTGCAGAAGGGACAACCATGGCAAGAACAGAATAAAATAAACTGGCATTGCCACCGAGAACGTGCCTTGGGGCTGACCCCTGCCAAACAACCCCTTGGCTGGAGCCCAAATGTGGGCGCTTGCGGAGCAGCAAAGCAGGGCCTGCAGGGGTGTATTTAGGGAATTTTTTTTTATATAGGTTATTTTTTATTGGAGTAAGACCATCCTACTAAAAAATACACCCGCCCGCAAAAGGCCATAACAATAATACAAAAATAATACTAATTATTTTCCTCTTTTCTTACTAATACAAAAATAAATCTATCCTAACACTAATGTATTTTCCCTTTAATCAAAACACACTATAATCACATTATATTTACACATTATAATTATACCTACTTAGAAATAAAAAACCCCAATAAAATATTAATTAAAAATTTAGGGTGGGGGAATATAGGAAGATAAGAGAAGGAAAGGCCCAATGCAAATACACAGGGTTTAAAAAATACACGCACACGAACAGGTTGCCCAGATTAACACCATTTGAATATGCAAAATTATAAAGGGTGAACACAGGGGGCTACATGGGACCCTAATGTTGACCTGCAGCCATGTTCTCGTGTTCATCTATTCCAAAATAGATAAGCGGGGAGAAGGGGAGGCGAACGGGAGAGGAAGGAGGGCGAGGCCGGCCCCCGATTCTCCCCCCGGTTCAAAAGGCGAGGAGGGAAAGGGGTCCGAAGAGGCAGCCGCCCCTCGCCCTCCTCCTTGCCTCTGGTGTCATGGCGGCCACAAGGGAGGCCGCTCGGACCCGCCCACGTCACGTGGCTTTTTCTTCCGAGATGGGCTGCGCGTGCGCACCAAGTCCGGGCGAGGCGGCCGACGAAAACCCGTCGTGCGCCTGCGCGGGAGAGGGCGGCGGCCCTCCCGCGACGCCGCTTCCGCCCGGCCCCAAGATGGCGGCGCCCTTTGTCTCTCCCGTGTCACTCTGAGCGCCGCCGCCGGCCGGGATTATGTGACGCGTCGGGATGGCAGGTGGGGGGGCGGGGGCGCCATGGGGGGCCAGGCAGGGCTTGGGGGGCCCGGAAGGAGAGCCTGAGCCTGGCCGGGGGGGCTGGGAGGGCGGGGCAATGGGGAGGGGGGTGCCTGCGTGGGGGGCTGCTCTCGGGGGGCGCCGTGAGGGGGGCGGGGGTCCTGTCACTTGGGGCCTCTGGCGGGTTGGGGGGCCAGGCAGACGGACAGGCCCCCTCAGCCCCCATTGACAGCCAGGCCCTCCCTGTCGGGGCGCCGGGGTTAAGTGGGCCGGGGGTCCGTGTCAGCGAGGCTGAGCCAGGGGGCGCCCCCCCCAACACACGCACACGCGTCTGGCCGCATTCACACGGGCCCGAAGGAGGCGGGGGTCTGGCAGAGGGTGGAGAAGGGGGCGGGAGGGGAGGGGTGTGTGTGTGTATTTGGGGGGTGCCAGGCATCTGGGGGGGGAAGAAGGGGGGCAGGTCTAGGGCCTTGTGGGGTTTGGGTGTGGATGGGGAGTGGGGTCTGGGTTCGAGTCCCGCCCAAGGCCTGGCCTGGAAAATGGGCATAAATGCCCCACTTTGCTTCCAGGTCGGGAGCACCGAAGGCCACGGAGCAGCCTTTGATGGAGAGGCTGTTTTAAAACTCCCAGGGAAGGAGGACAGAGTTTCTCCCAAGGGCCAGCTCAGAGGCTGGAGAGGCATCCTTTGGACTCTAACTCCCAGAATTCTCAGAATTTGAGGGTCTGTGACTGCAGAGTGCCGGGCCAGGCAGGGCTCCTTGGGTCGGCTCCAGAGCTCGTATTCTTATTCGTTTTCCCCCGCCACGCCAAGGAGGGCTGAGGGTGGTGTGGGTCTGCTCCTTTCCCTTCTCACGACAGCCCTGTGAGGTGGGCCAGGCTGGGCTATGTGCGGCTGAGGCTCCCCCTGGGAATCTGTGATTGCGCCTGGATTTGAACTCTTCCCTTCTGCTCTGACCGCTTTGCAACGTGGGATCGTGGTTTTTAAGCCTGCTTTTCCAGAATTCTTCCAGGCAACTTGAAATAAAGAATATATTCTAAAATAGGCAAATCGGTGCATTCAGAAGCGTCCATGGGCAAGGGGTTGCTTGGCTGGAACCGTGTTGGCTAGGGAGACGATGTGTCCGTGGCGGTGGTTGTCGTGTGTGTGTGTGAGCGAGGCGTGTGCGCACATGGGAGCCGGACTGAACAGCGCTCCCCCCTCCCCTGATGTCTCTCCTCCTCAGCCATGGACTTTCCTCAGCACAGCCAGCAAGTCCTGGCGCAGCTGAACCATCAGCGGCAGCAGGGCCTCCTCTGTGACTGCACCTTCGTGGTGGACGGGATCGACTTCAAGGCCCACAAGGCTGTGCTGGCCGCCTGCAGCGCCTACTTCCGGATGCTCTTTGTCGACCAGAAGGACGTGGTGCACCTGGACATCAGCAACGCTGCAGGTGGGTGGCGGGGGGGGAGAAGGGGTATTGGGGCAAACGGCTGGGGAAATGTAGCTACCGGCCCCCAACACACGCCCAAAGGAGCAGCCCAGGGAGGACGGACGCAGGGCCGAGGGTTGGCTGGTGGAACGATGGCTCTAAGCAGGGTGCAGGAACTTACTTTGCAGGCAAAGGGGCCTAAGGACACGTAGGGAACACTCCCTCCCCCTGAGCAGTGGTGGGACGATGCTTTGCCAGGGCATCCTCATCCGGCCTCTCTTTGGTGATTCTTGGCTTCGGTCTTGGCATTTTGTCCAAAATGGGGGGTGGGCAAGTGCAGCAGATGTGAGGGGCTGTCTGTCTGATGGGGCTCATAAGGGATGAGGCCTCAGAGGGACCTTGACCGGTGCCTGAGATGGGCTTCGCTGGGACCGGGAGGGAGGGAGGGAGCCTTTGGCCCCAGCAGTCCAGTCTGCCCTGATCACTGCCCCCCACCCCGGCCCCCCTGGTTGTCTGCTGCAGGTCTGGAGCAGGTGCTGGAGTTCATGTACACGGCCAAGCTGAGCCTGAGCCCGGAGAACGTGGAAGACGTCTTGGCGGTGGCCGGCTTTCTCCAGATCCAGGAGGTCATCAATGCCTGCAACACCCTCAGGGCCTTCGTGGCTCCGGCAGATGGGGGTCGTCCCTCTCCTGGCCCCGAGGCCCCGGCGGCAGAGGCAGCGGTGGCTGGTATGGTGCTCCTGGACCCCTGCTGACCCTTGGCTTCTCCAGGGGAGCCTTGTGCCAGTGTGGAAGCGGCCACTCGGGTCAGAATTTAGCCTTCCAGCCTTGGGGGGGGGAGGAGGCGGCGGCGGCTCAGAGAGCAGCCCGGGAACAAGCCACCCTTCGGCTCTTGGGCCGGGGTTCACCACCAGAGAGCTGCTGCTTGTGAGTGAAAGGTCCACCAGGTGGTCTCTTCTGATTCCCCTGTGAAAGGGGTCTCTCACTTGAGGAGGTGGTAATAAGCCATGCTAGCTAGCTGGAACCTCCCTGTTCCATGGCAGTCTGTCTGCCATGTTGGAAGTTTACATCCAAGCAGGCTATTGGTTCTTCTCCCTGCTTGATGGCTTCCTGTGAGGCATCTAGATAGCATCCATCTACAGTGTGGGTGGTGATCGGATAGCAAGTGTGATATCAGCATAGAATCATAGTGTTGGATGGGACCTCAAGGGCCATCTAGTCCAACCCCATCCTGCCATGAAGGAATACACAACTAAAGCTCTCCTGAAAGGTGCCCATCCAAACTCTGTTCCTTCGAAGCCATTTTAGAAACATTTTTAATTGTGAAGAAGTGTGTGACTGCCTCGGCCGTCTTGTAGGGTGCTGTAGCCCCCAGCACTCGTTAGGCATGGGGATTGGGTGGAAAATCTGTACCCAGCATCCCCCCTTGTGGGTGAGGGGCGGGGGCTGTAATGATGGGAGGGGCACTGAAGGTCGTGACAGCGTTGCTATGGGCTTTGCCCTCACCCCACTTTCCAGGGCAGGAGAGGGCGTCCAGTGGGCCTAGAGAGGCAGCGGAAAACACCGGCAAGAATGTGGAGGCCTTGCCAGCCCCATCAGACGCCCCCCCGAAGGCTGGAGCCACGGGTTCGGTGGAAGAGCCAAAAGCACAGCAGGAGGAGGAGGAGGAGGAGGAAGGCCGGGCAGAGGGGAATGGCGAGTCGGGCGGAGCAGCTGGCAACGAGCCAGGTGGGTGTCTGTGTGTGTGGGGGGGACACCAGCCGCTCAGGCAGACGGGAGAGCCATCCCTCAGGAGGGCAGCGCCTGGGAGCCTCCGCCTGGGAATAGGAACGTGAGGCTCCTGGCCGGGCTGCCCCACTTCCAGAATCTCTGGTGCCAAGGCATGGCAGGGCCTGCTTTGTGACTGCGCCTTGTCCCTGCTTCCAGCTGCAGAGGAGGCCGAGGAAGACACAGCCACCCCCAGCGAGGTGAGGGACCCACAGCTGGGAGGCCCCTCTCCAGGAGAGTC
Source organism: Gambelia wislizenii (assembly GCA_030847615.1). Classification (NCBI taxonomy): domain Eukaryota; kingdom Metazoa; phylum Chordata; class Lepidosauria; order Squamata; family Crotaphytidae; genus Gambelia; species Gambelia wislizenii. The sequence continues at coordinate 261,657 of JAUMIR010000016.1, forward strand.
CAGCCCCACTTCAACACACCTCCCCTCGAGGACCCCCCAGGCAGGTGAGGCCCCTCCCTTTATGCCAGGGCCATTCTGCTTCGGAAGCTCCTTCTTGAGCCAGCCTCCCTCCCTCTCTGGTATGGCTTTCGCTTGGCCCTGGGGAGTGTGGCTTCCTCTAGGGAGCCCACCTGGGCCCTGCTGGGACCACCCTCCCTCTAGCTCCCCATTCCCACCCTGGCTGTGGGTTGGGGGGGCTTTTCTTCCCTGCTGGCATGCAGGTGCTCTGCATCATGAGACAGTTCCTTGTAGAGGCCGGCAGAGCTGAACGCTGGCCAGGCCAGTGATTTGTGGGGTCCAGTCCCTTGGGTCACCCTCTGCTGCGATGTCAGAACCCATCAGCTGTGTCTCCTCTCTGGAGCATGGAGGGGCCTGTGTCCCCCCTTTCCCTGCATTTGGCTTTGGTCCTTCACAGGGAGGATGCTTTGGGAGGGGGGCGGGTCTGGATGACTTTAGCCTGCCAAACAAGCACCACCTTGTGCTGGAATGAGAATGGCAGCATTTCCCACCCCCTGCTTCAAAAAATAATATTTTTTTTTAATGGCTTGGCAACCTCAGAGAGTCTTGAGGGAAATGTAGCATTCTTAGTGGCTGTGGTTTGCTCCTGGCATGCTGGGCGGAAGACCCTTTCTTGGTCCGTGCCCAAAATGTCGGAGGGTGGAGTGGGGGGGAAGGTCAGTGGACAGTCAGAATCTCTGTATTTGCAGATGTGTCATAGAATGGCTGATTGTGCCTTTAGCCACCTGGTAGAATTCTCTGGGTAGTTTATAATACATTAAAATTAGAAGAAATGAAAACATGCCTGTTTTCCGGTGAGCTTTGTCCACCTGGGGGCTGGCGATGGCTTAATTGGCTGGAGGTTGAGGCAGCTGTACCTGTTCTGGTGTCCAGATAGTTCGTTCTCATTCCTTGATGGGGAGGCCTGACCTGTTGGCACCCGTGGCCACCTTCGAGGACTGGCCGGCTGCCCTTCTGAGCCCTTCGTAGAGAAGGCTGTCAGCTTCCGGAGAGGGAGAGAGAGGTGGCTCAGGGTGGGGCTCCTGGATAGCAACAGCACTGATATTTCTGTACCGCTTACCAGTGCCAAAGCGCTCCCTGAGCAGTTTCCAATGTGTGTTAGCTACTTGCCCCCAACAAGCTGGGTACTCATTTTACAGACCTCCTATAGAAGGATGGAAGGCTGAGTCAGCCTTGGAGCCCTGTAAGATGCAACTCGCAATGTTGTGGCTTGCAGTACTGGCATTTAGCACCTGCACCACCAGGGCTCTCTCAAGTTTGGGGGGGGGGATTTGCTGAGACGGTCACCGGGGGTATCTTCTTTCCCCTCTCGCCGCTGCTCTGATCTCAGTCTGCTCCCGCCTGGCTTTCCAGAATCCACGGCCCTGAAGCTTCCGGCAGAGATGGAGGTGGAGCTGGAGGGCCGAGAGGAGGAGGAGGAGGAAGAGGAGGAGGAGGAAGAGCGGTCCTCGGAGACTGAGGCCAGCAGCAAGACCCCCGAGGCCAAGCAGGCCATGCTGGAAAATGGTGCCCCGCCTGAGGAGGCAGAGTCGGGAGGCACTGACTCTGGCCAGGAGAATGCCGGGGAGGCGCGGTTGCTGCGCTCGGGAACCTACAGCGACCGGACGGAATCGAAGACCTACGGGTCAGTCACGCACAAGTGCGAGGTGAGAAGCTGGGTGGCCAGTTGCAGTCAGCCTGGGAGAAAAAGGAGTTGGGGTCCTGAAGGGGAAAGAAGCCCGGTCCCCGGTCCCCAGCCTCCCCACTTCAGAAGGGCTGCCAGGCCCCTCTGCAGAGCACCCCTCTTGCTGCTCTGCCCTCCCTGGGTGAGAGGAAAGTTCGCCTGCCCAGGTCAGAGGTTCTGCCATCCTTGGCCCTGGCTGGAGGTTGCTTTGCTGCCCCTTCCTCAGCATAAGGTTCACGGTCTTTCCCCCTTCCCGCCTTCCCTGTACCTTCAGAAGCTCTGGTTGCTGAGCCAGGTTCAAGAGGCAAATGCCCGCACGCCCGGCTGAGCTGGGCTTTGGCCGAGCTGCCTCCCCATGCTCAGCACTCATTCATCCCTTTCTCAGGCGGGGGCAGAGGCGGACTGTCCTTCCTCCGCAGGGCTGAGAACCCCGCTTGCTCTGCACTCTCTTGGGCAGGAACGTGCTTTTCAAATTGGCCGGTGGTGATGGGAAAAAGCACGGAGGCCTGAAACGAGCCTCCAGTAACAGGAACATGGGCGCTGTGTGGGAGCAGCTGCTTTAGGCCCTCCTTTTGCCCGTCAGTGTGGACGATGGCGGGAGAGGGCAGTGCTGGCTGTCATCTGTGGTCAATCTGTGCATGCTGGTGGTGGGTGCAGAGCATCAGCTGGGGAGGGGGATCTGGCAACTCCCGTGACCGGCCCCTGACATTCCCTGCCCTTCCGGCAGGACTGTGGGAAGGAGTTCACCCACACAGGCAACTTCAAGCGCCACATCCGCATCCACACCGGGGAGAAGCCCTTCTCCTGCCGGGAGTGCAGCAAGGCCTTCTCTGACCCGGCTGCTTGCAAAGCGCATGAGAAGACACACAGGTACGGGGGAGGCGGGTGGGAGGCCAGCAAGGCTGAACGGGAACGTAAGGGAAGGCTTGCAAGGCTGAGGTTGGGGAAGTTGCTGCGGGGGCTCTGGCTCCAAGGACCCCCCAGCAACCTCAGGAGGGGGCGATGTGCTAGTGAGGGTCGCCCCCAAAGCCCGCCCACCCACCCACCTGTCACCCTCACTTCCCACGTCCAGCCCGCTGAAGCCCTACAGCTGCGAGGAGTGCGGGAAGAGCTACCGCCTGATCAGCCTCCTCAACCTGCACAAGAAGCGCCACACGGGGGAGGCCAAGTACCGCTGCGAGGACTGCGGCAAGCTCTTCACCACCTCGGGCAACCTCAAGCGCCACCAGCTGGTCCACAGTGGCGAGAAGCCCTACCAGTGCGACTACTGCGGCCGCTCCTTCTCAGACCCCACCTCCAAGATGCGCCACCTGGAGACCCACGACACCGGCAAGGAGCACAAGTGCCCCCACTGCGAGAAGAAGTTCAACCAGGTGGGCAGGGGGGGGCCATGGCTGGGGGTCACCGGGGGGGCCTGGCGCCTCCCCTCCAGCCGCCTCCCCTCCAGCCGCGCTCACCGCCAGCCCCTCCCTCTGCCGGCAGGTGGGGAACCTCAAGGCGCACCTCAAGATCCACATCGCAGACGGTCCACTCAAGTGTCGAGAGTGCGGGAAGCAGTTCACCACCTCAGGTATGGCTGGGGAGGGGGCAAGTGGGCCATTTCCTGGCGAGACGGGGGGAGGGTTCACACGTGCCCCCCCCCCCCGTGGCTCCCGTTGTCTCCTTGTTCCAGGCCCCAATCCACTCCGTTCTCCGGCCAACGCAGGCTGGAGGGTCTGTCAAAACGGAATGGACTCTCAGGTGCACCAAACAGGGCTTTATTGGTCACGGGTGGGTTTCAGTCGCAACAAAACCCAAGGCGAAGGCAAAGTGAGCTCACCCTCTCAGCTGGTGACCCAAGCGCCCACAGCCGCTGCCATGGGGATCCCCACACTGCCGCTGCCGCTGTCCCCAACAGACCAGTGTCCTGGGCTGCGTTTTGGCCAAAATTACACCCCGCTCAGAATGAAACAGATGATCTGATCTTTTCCAGTCTTTCTCCCTAGTCCTAAGAGTTGCTGATAGTCTCCCAGGAAGGTGTTGGGGGGAGGTCACCCCAGCTTAATTAACGAAGGAGCAAGTGTTATGCATCCCTTAAGCCTACAAAGGCGTGTGGGTAGGTGAGCGTGACGGTCACTCCTCACCAGTTCGTCTGGAAATCCCTAACCCCGACACTCCTCCTCTTTCTTCGTCTTCCAGGCAACCTGAAGCGGCACCTTCGCATCCACAGCGGGGAGAAGCCCTACATCTGTGTGCACTGCCAGCGCCAGTTTGCTGACCCCGGGGCTCTGCAGCGCCACATCCGGATCCACACAGGTGAGCCGGGGGCATCTGTGCTTGGGGAGGGGGACAGGCAGAACAGGAGCCAACGTACCCCCGAGGGCAGAGTTGGAAAGAGGAACTCACGGCACAGGGATGTCAGATCTGGCGGCTGCAGCAACACGTGCCTCGATTATATCCCATCTGGATTGCCCCACTCTGTGAGGAGCTGCCTTTGGAAACTTTAGTGGTCTCAAAATAGAGCAGGTAGGCTGTCGAGTGGTGCTGCTCATAGGGAGGATGTCACTCCCTTGTTGAAACAGCTCCTGCGGCTACTGGTCCATTTCCAGGCACAGTTCAGAAGGCTGGCTGTGACCCGTGAAGCCCTATGCGGCTGAGGCCCAGACTATCTGAAAACCCTTCTCTCCTCACCATCCCTGGGGGAGGCTCGCTCTCTCCCCCACCACCCTCCCAGGCAGGCTCCTCTGGTGAGGGCGCAGGGGATGGGGCCTTTTCGGCGGCTGCTCCCGGGCTCTGGAACTCCCTCCCACGGGAGGCTCGCTCAGCCCCCTCTCTGCTCTCTTTTCGCTGGCGGTCAAAGACCTCCATTCTTCAACTGGTTGCGATAGGAGGATGTGAAAGGGGTCTGCAGGTTTTGGAATATGCCATGTGTCCGTTGTTCCCAAACCTTGGTCCTCTAGGTGTTTTGGACTTCAACGCCCAGAAGCATCTGCTGCCAGCTTGGCCAACAGGAATTCTGGGAACCGAAATCCAAAACATCTGGAGGGCAAAACATTGGGAACCACTGTTCTATGTGTTTAAAATTGTTTTTAAATTAATGTCTTAGAAGCAGTGTTTAAATTCTATCAACCGAATAATCCTGTTTTCTTAGACTCATAGGTGGGAAGGGGCTACAGAAAGGACCACCTCATCCAAACCCAACATGCAGGACACACTGTTTTAAATTCTTACAGCACATGTGTTGTTATCTGTTTTGTTTTCACTTGCCTTGTAGTCCCCAGCCCACCCGGCAGTTGCCCTGTCCGACTTCTTGGGGTGCCTCCCCCACTGTGCTTAGGAGGGGGCAGCCCATGCTTTGCATCCAGAAAGTCCCAGGGCCCGCTGCACACGACCTGCAGGGATAGAGCCTCTGCTTTGCCGGGGGTCCTCCTGTCAGCCTGAAGGGCAAAGGGTTGCCGTGTAGGCGTTTGGGGGCTGGATGTCAGTGGGGAGCCGGGCTGAAGGCCTGGGTGCAAAGGGACCGGGGAGGAATCTCAGCAGCCTCTCCCTGTGGAGGAGCCCTCAGGCCTGGCCAGCAAAGCTGGGCACCTGCAGAACCTTTTGGGCCGGAGAAAGCCTCCCAGCCCTGAAAGCCTCCCTCCCTCTGAGCAGCTGGGCAGGATTCGGTCCATGGGTGCGGAGGGCCCCTCCTGGCCTAAAGGCTGGGTCACATCTGCTCCCTTATTGTGAGCAGGGGCTTTGGCCCCGGTGTTTCGAGGGGCATCTTCTCTGCACGTGTCTCGCGGGACGGTTCTTTTGCGGCCCAGCCTCAGCCCCCCTCCCTTCCTCTCCACAGGCGAGAAGCCCTGCCAGTGCTTGATCTGTGGCAAAGCCTTCACCCAAGCCAGTTCCCTAATTGCGCATGTGCGCCAGCATACTGGGGAGAAGCCCTACGTCTGCGAGCGCTGCGGCAAGAGGTGAGGGGGTCCTGCAGACCTTGGGGTCCCAAGCCAGTGGGGGCTATTAAGGGAAGTGCAATTCTGGCTCCCCTGTTCTGTGTTCTTAGCAAGAGCCACTGGGTGGTCTTCAAGGCCAGCCCATGGATGATGCATTACAGTAGTCCAGTTGAGATGACCAGATCACTCCCCTTCAGGAAAGTGGCTCCTGGCGGATAAAGGCCCACAGAGTGTCAGGTGGGCTCTCTGTGAGCGTTTGCTGCTGCTGCTGCTTTCAGAGGCCTCGATGGCTCTTGCAGCAGAGAGTCTGGTGGCCACTGAACGATTGGCGGGTTCCTTCTTAGCACAAGCTTTCATGGATTATGATGTTAGGGCTTCAGGTAATACAGCCCAGCGGGCGATGGGCCAGAGCAAAAGTGGGTGCCGAATACAGCCACTCTATAGGTCAAGCTCCTCGGCTGTCCTTCCCACAGCAGGTGAGGAAATGACTCTTTTAATGAAAGCGGCTTTTGTGAATGTCCTGAGCTCCTCTTACCCTTTGCTTCTAAGTGGTCTTACTTCTATATCCACTTTTAATGCCACTCTACACATAAAAACAACAACAATTACCTGCCTGTGTGCTTGAATGTATATATTTTTTTTAAACTATAAGCTGCCTGGAGTCTCAATGTTGGAAAAGTGGGAGGTAGAAATACAGCCATACAGTAATTAGTGCTGGCCATAAACAGTTAGCCAGATGTTCTGGACATTCGTTAAGACAGGTAGTGCCTGATATGCCTGAGTGTAGCCCCCCCCCGCCCCGTGTCCCAAAAGATCTGGCTAAGTTAACCCCTGAGGCTTCCAGGTGTCGCAAGAGTCTCCCCTCCGCCCCACGGTCTTGTTACTCGTGTGGAGATTCCTGTGGTACTGGTGGTGGCAATCATGAGGCGCTGTATCAGAACCATTTCTCCTGTGACATCCCGGCCAGGTTTGTCCAGTCCAGCCAGCTGGCCAACCACATCCGGCACCACGACAACATCCGTCCTCACAAGTGCAACGTCTGCAACAAGGCCTTTGTGAACGTGGGCGACCTTTCCAAGCACATCATCATACACACGGGTGAGCAGCGTCTGCCACCAGAGGGAACAGGGTTGGGGGGCCGACAGGCGCAGGAGAGGCACCGGCCCCTCGGCCTGCTTGCCTGGGCTCACACCAGTCCTGCCCTCCCTTCCCCGCAGGCGAGAAGCCCTTTCTGTGTGACAAGTGCGGCCGCGGCTTCAACCGAGTGGACAACCTCCGTTCTCACGTCAAGACGGTCCACCAAGGCAAAGCCGGGATGAAGCTGCTAGAGCCGGGGGAGGGGGAGGAGCTCAACATCGTCACCGTGGCCTCGGATGAGATGGTGACCTTGGCCACGGAAGCCCTGGCGGCCACGGCAGTCACACAGCTCACAGGTAACGGGGGGTGTGTGTGTGTGTGAATGGAGGAAGGCAGCCCTCCTGACCCCTACGGCAGTTGCAAAAGGCCCGAAAAACCAGACATCCAAGCCAAGTTAAAGCAAGCCTGTTGGATTTATGCAAAGTAGAACATGGGCCGGGGGGCACCTTTATCCTCCCAGGTATTCAGGGCTGCCGTGCCCATAAGAGTGGGGCTTCTGGGTCTTGGGAGTCCACAGGCTCTGGAGTGCCCAAGTTTCCCCACCCCTGAAGATGGTGGGCCCTGCCCATGGGACACTTCTCGCCACGGGAAAGGAGTGGGGTGGCTCTCCCAGTGCCTTCCTGCCACCTCATTTTTGTGAGGCTGAACTCGTGTGCGCGTGTTTCTTCCAGTGGTCCCTGTAGCAACTCCTGTCACAGCAGACGAGACAGAAGCTCTGAAGGCGGAGATCACAAAGGCCGTGAAGCAAGTGCAGGAGGCAGGTAAGGGCAGCCGGCCCACCTCAACGCCAGCCCTGCATTTCTTTCCCCAGTCCTTCCCTTGTGCTCCAGACTGGTTTTGGAAGTGCTTAGAAACCCCCCGGAAATATACACTTGATCACAAGGGGGCAGCAGTGCCATGCGTGATAACGGAGCGCCATTTTCCTCTCCCCTTGCTGCAGTGGCTGGCTGGGAGCTGTGGGTCAGGGGGACGCTTCAAAGGGGGGCGGTTGTGGGGCAGGAAGGGGGCAGTTTGTCTCCTGTTGCTGCTGCTGTTTTTGGCAGCTCGAAGCCATTTTGGGAAAGTCCTTGGACTGCTTTGGACAAGCTTGTCAGATTCGGGGGTGGGTGACTCTCCCCCTTTTCCTTCTGCCAGCCAAAACCACCCACTCCAGCCTCCAGGGCCTGGAGAGTCTGTCAAATACCCCTAGCCCCATTCAGGCTGTGTTGCGAGTGTAATCCAGCCCGGTTGCCCAGCTGTGCAGTCTATGCTGGGCTTTGGAAGAACGTGGGAAAGGCTGCAAACAGAGGCTGCGTGTTGCCCTCTTGCCTTGTGCGTTGGGCACAGAAAAGGGGCTCGCTGGGGGCGGAGATTTGGGACGGCTAAAGGCTTTCTTGCACGGGGCAGAGCGGTGGAATTCACTGCCACAAGGTGTAGTGATGGTGTTAGGAAGGGGGAAGACAAATGCATGCAGGGGAAGGCAGCTCTCTGCCTTTCTTCGCAGGGCCCTCTCCCCACACTGCTGGGGCCCACAAGCCAGCGGGGGCTGTTGTCCAACCCGTGGCTTTTTTGAAAGTTGCGGCTTCTGATGGTCTCCCGTCCTTATTCCAGACCCGAACACCCAGATCCTCTACGCCTGCGACTCCTGTGGGGAGAAGTTCCCGGATGCCAGCAGCCTGGCCCAGCACGTGCGCATCCACACCGCCCAGGCCCTGGTCATGTTCCAGGCTGACACGGACTTTTACCAGCAGTACAGCGCCACCGCCTGGCAAGGGGAGCAGGTCATCCCTGCGGGGGAGCTGCTCTTCCGGACGCGGGATGGGAGCGACGGCTGCTCTGCCTGAGGCATGGAACGCCGCGGAGCGAAAGGGGGTGCGGGCATCCATGTTGCCCCCCTTGCGCTGTAGGACGTGGCGCACCTCTGGTCAGCCAGGAGACTGCAGCCATGCCTGCCTCCTTTGAGGGTGGAAGAGAAGGGGCCACCGGCCGCCCCTCCTGTCTCTCTCAGCTGTTCAAGCTTCACAGTGGCCGGCTGCTATTTAAAAAGACAATGCTATGAAATACTGCTGTAAAGAAAGAATTATTTCTGTAATGGAGAGAATCTACATCTGTGTTAATATTTAGATGAAATAAAGCCATTATTTTCTAATATCTGTTCAAAAGAGAAGCCAGCTTGTTCACTCCTTCGCTGGCACATGTCCTGAAGGAGGGGGGCGGCCGTGGCTCCAGACAAAGCTTTGCATTTTGAGTTAAAAGGAGCAGCTGTTGGGGGGGGGGCTGCACAGTGGATGGAGCCAGTACATCTGAGCATCTGCTATCAGCACTCCTGCCTGCAGAGACTCCACACAGCCCCACATCTTCCTTTTCTCTAGGGCTGTGACCTTCTGCATACCTTCAATGACTTTTTCCTTGAAGCGAAAACAGCCTGCTTTTTCCCCCTCAAGGAAATCCTGTTTCATCATTGCTGCATGAAAGCAGTCTGTTTTGTTCTCCTCTGTTCATCGTGATGAACGGACAGAACAGGCTGATCAGACTGCAACAGCTACAGCCAAGGATCGGCCCTGTCCTTTCCTTTTCCATTTGCAAAGAGGTGCCCACTGGTCTCGGTAGGTAAAGGTGGGCTTTCTGCACCAACCAGCTCAGAGGAAGGACCCCGTGGCTCCCTGGACGTTGAAGACCCGCTCCTCCCATCATGGCTTACCTGGTGGGGCAACGGATGGGATGTGCGCCTGCACGCACCCCGGATGCAACGGTCCTTCTGGCTTCCTCTGAAGGCAGGGGCTCTCCTGGAGGCCTTTCCCCTGACGAACTGGAGGATCTGGGATTCAGGCCCTTGGGCAAGCAAAGCGGGAGCTCTGCCCCGTAAGGTGGCCCTTCCCCTGCCATACTCAGCACACAGAGCACTTTGCAATTCTAGGAGGCATGCCTTTGTCTATAAAAGAGTCTGCAGAAGCAACGAAAAGAGCGACACTTCCGCCTTCCTACTGCAAAGATAACCCAAAGAAAGTTAAAGGCTGATGGAGCTCCCGCAGAGTCAGCCATCTTGTAGGAGCGGCCTCAACTGGTCACTGGTTATCTCAATGGGACCTCCGTGCAACCGATTCAGCCCTGGGTCCCACCGTCTCATTGGGCTACGGCTGAACAGATATAGCACTGGGTGTTTGACCAATGAGACCGCCCCAGCTGGGCTCCCGGCAGCGCCATCTTCTTTCTTCTCACTCAAGGTGTAGGTGGCCTTCCACAATCTCGACACACACACACACACACACACACACAGTACCAGCCACACCAAGCGAACCATGATTTCAGATTTCTGGCATTTCAGTCCTACGCCTCCTGGATGCGACAAAACGAAACCCACCCAGCACTTGAGCTGGGAAGCAAGAGCCGCTCAGATTAGTCCAGTAGTGCTCAAGGCCAAGCCAGGGGCTGCCCCAAAGCCCACCCCCCCCCAGGACAGGGTCTCTAGGCGGCCCCCTCCCTTTCCGGCACACAGCACGATCCACACAGGGATGTTTTGTTTTTTTTAATAAAGTCTTGTAATCCAATGGACACACAAAACAAAACTGCGCTGAGAAAACAGTTCCATAAATTAAGTGTTAGGAGGAGGAGGGCCAGGGCGACAAGGGAAGGGGAAGGGGAGGAGCTAAAAAGTCTGTACAAGTGTATAACACTTCCACATGTGGGAAGGAAGAGGAGGCGGCGGCGGCGGAGGAGGAGGAAGGGGCGGGGAGGGCGGGCCATGTCTAAATGAAGCGCACTTACAAATGAGTGACAAATACAAAGTCTGAGTATGAAAATAAGATTTTCTCTGAAAACACATTTTTGGCACAGATTAAAAAAAAAGTATGTTGTGGGGATCAGATTTCTTTTTTAAAGTCAGTATTTTATATATATATATATATATTTATATATATATATATTATATATATTTATATATACACACACCCACGGAGTCCTGCATTTCCCACCAAGAAGGAAAAATAGCTCTCCCTTTTGTGTGTTTGCTTTTCAGTGTAAACTGTACATCCCAGATGGAGGAGGAAGAGGAAGAGGAGGAGGAGGAAGGGCGACTGCAGCAATTTGAGGGGTGGGAGAAGGGGAGGAGCCATCCGGGAGGGTGGAGCGTGGGTGGGGGGCCCCAAAAGGTGTGTAAAACGCCCCTTGACCCGCAGACAGGAGGTCCTGCGTCTTGAAGTCCACAACGCCAGTTCGTATGTGTGTCTCTGTGTGTGTGTGTGTGTGTATGCATGGAGACAGCCGTCCGGATGCCACAACATATCTTCAGCTGTGCAAAGGTCCAAAGTCACTAATTTAGTGCAAAGGCAGTTCTGGTTCCTTCTTTTTTAGGTTTTTATTTTTTTTAAGTGTTTTTGTAAATAAAAAAAAAATAGCCTTCCTTGAACTTCCCCCAGCAGGAGGCACCAGAACTTGGGACCAGGCTGCCTCCTTGAGTGCCTCAGGTGACCATCTTCACTAAAGCAACATGTAAACATGAGAGGCGGTGGGGGGCCGCTACCTGGCGGCCAGCGTTGGATCGAGCCCCCCCGGGGAGGGGCGCAGGGGGCCGGGGGAGCCCCTTCTTTCCGCCCAGCCTTCCCTGTGCTCTCTGTTTTTGCTGCAGGGCCTCGGAGGGAGAAGGATTCCACAGCCAGGTGCCTGTCCGCTCAGACCGAGGCGATGACGATCATCAGGTGAGGGGAGATGTTGGAGATGCTGGCCAGGAGGTCTGGGGCCAGGCGGGAGAGGTGGTTCTCCGAGAACTCACAGGGCGGGAAGATCTGTAGCACGTAGGCCGGCTGTACGGGAGGAAGGAGAAGGCGAAAGGTGACCAGAAGCCCCGAGGAGCAAGGCTGGGCACAGCGGCCAAGAGGGGCCCCCAGGCCAGCCCCAGCCCTCCCTCAGCTCTACTCCCAAGGCCAAAGGGCCCCCCTCTCGGCAGAGTCTCAGCCTCATCCACCTACTGTTGCCCCACGGCCCCTGCCTAAAGGAGGGACTGCTGACCAGCAACCAGCAGAAAGACCATAAAAACCCAGTGCCAGACAACTGGAGGCCAACAAGAAGGAAACGGGGCTGAATTGTTTCTGCTCCTCCTTCCCACTGAAAAAGGAGGACAGCAAAAGCCTGCCCAGAGAGACAGCTGCAGCTGGTCAAAGGAAAACATTCTGCACAGGCTCAGAGAGCGCCTTCCTCCTTAGGAGCATCCAAGAGGCGCTCAGTTTGAGGCGCTCCAAAGCCCACTGGGGTGGAGCGCCCAGCATGGAGAGGGAGGGGGAGAGGCCGTCTTCCTTCCTCTTCCTCTCTTTACCTGGTTGGAGCCCGGGTTGGGGACGTTGATGATGCCGGCAGCCTGCTTGGCCTGCAGGTAGCTGATGAAGGCGGCCTTGAGCGACTCCGTCTGATTCACGACGTCCTCTTGGTCTCGGCCGCACGGCAAGGCCAGAAGCAGGCAGTAGTCGCTCTCCACCTGGAAGACAAGGCATGGCTCTCGCTGGGACAGGCACTGAGGCTGGCGGCCGTCTGTTACCTGGGACTCCCCCTCTCCCCCCTGACATCGACCTTGGGCCCAAGAAACGGCTCCCTGTCTCGGGCTCCATTTTGGCACAGCTGGGGACTCAAACTGGTTCCCTCCCAGGCTCCCTCTGCCCCGGCACAACCAACTGATCCTGAGAGTCCTGGGAGCAGGCAGAAGCTCAACAGGGTCTTACCCTTTCCACTGCCCCCTTCCTGCCTGATGCCCAGGGCCACGTATGCTGTGCCTGTGGGCCTACTTGTCCTCTCGGCCCTCTGGGAGAGGCAGAGGTCAGGAGACGGTGGTGGGCTTAATGCCATCTTCTGAGCTCCCTGGCTGGAGGAGATTTGAATGCTCCTCTAACCCCTGCCTCCCCTGGGCTCCCAAAGCCACCTTCCCTCCACCATGTCATCTCTCTCTGGCTTCTACAAAGACTGCCCAGCCACTTTCCTACCACTGAAGCCAAGGGGGCTGTGATTTTGCTTTTGGTTTCATTTGAATTAAAAGTAGAGAGACCCACAGGACTCTCCTCCCTCCAGGGCCAGGCCACACACCCCGGGCGCTCCCTCTATGCGCTTCATCATCCTCCACCCTTCTGCAACCCCAGCAAGCAGGGATGGGGACCCTTCCAGTAGAGGAGCGTTCACTCGCAACCTGAGCAGGCCTAGCACATCTCCTTCCCAGCACCATCGGGCGGGGGGGGGGGGAGATGTAAGAGAAACAGGGGCCACAGCAAAGGGCAGGAGACCCCACCCCAGCAGCGACAGAAGACCCTCACCATCATGCGGCGCGCCACCCCCTCTAGCTGTGATGCTTCCAGCCTCATGCGCTGGGCGATCCTTAGCGGAGGCCCTCCTTCCGGCGCTGGCAGGGAGCGGTGGGCCAGGACGTTGTTGCCGGAGACAAAGTGTAGCTGGACAGCCGCTGTGTCATTCTTCAGCGCCAGCAGCCCCTGCCATACGATGGGGTATTTCTGCAAATGGGGGGGGGAGCAGGGGGGAGGGAGAGCGAAATGTCAGCCCCAGCACGCCAGAAGAAAACCCACCCACCGGAGGAACCCTGGAGCTCCTCGCTCAAAAATGCCAGGGGCAGAGCACAGCCAGGGAGCCAGGCGCTGGCCCGCACCCCAACACTGAGCCCCCCTCTTCTTTCCCTCCCATCCATCCAACGCCCACCCACCAAGCTCCAGGGGCCTCCTTCCCTGCCTCCCTCTCGCTCACCCTCCACCCACGGAAGTGCCAAGAATGATCCCAACCATGATGGTCATGATCAGTTTTAAAATCTTGTGCCCAGAAAAGGAGGAGAGCAGGACACTCACGGTCAGGAGCTGGACCATGTCCACCGGCCTCTGAGAAACCGGGTGAGTGGTGGGGTCTTGCTTCAGCACCGACTGTGGCTCCGCCCGGGAGAGGGGCAGCCCCGGAGGTGCGAGCGCGGTGCCGGAGGTGGTGGGGATGAAGAGGGCCTGCTTCTGAGCCAGGGCCTGGTGTGGGGAGGGCAGCTCTTGCTTCACGGGGATGGCCACGGGAGAAGGGTAGGAGGTCTGCCCCGCCTCCACCTGGCCTCGTGGGAGGTGCAGGTGGGGCTCCATCGGCTGGACATGCCGGTTGACCGCAGGGTGGTGGGTCGGCTCCTGCCCCGTGGTCTGGGCCGCCTTGGGCTCCTGGGAGAGCTGAGGAGTCTTGCTGTGAGCAGGCTGGCTGGGGTGCGAGTGCTCTCCTTCTGGCAGACCCTGTGAGCAAGGGAGACAGGCGCAGAGGAAGGGGTGAGGCCTCACTCACCTTCTTTGGCTTGGCACCCACTTCTTTAAGGCTTCAGGGCAGCAGGGCCTACTCATTAGAAACTGAGCTCCAGCAGCCCAAGGGTAGGAGCAAACGGACCACCCTTAGAATCAAGGGACTCTGAGCCTGGACTCTCGTTCTGGCTTTCTGCATGTGGGCCAACACCATTTGTAGTGGTGGTCTGGTTTCTGGCTCACGGCCCCAGCCCTGACTGACTCCCACACACCCAGGGCAACGGTGGGATGCTGAGTACAACTCCCTGCTCTGTGTCTGGCCCCTGCCCTGTGCCTCTCGTGTCTTTTCTTTCCCCAACCAATGCATCCCTGAGGTAAGGAGCTGCCCTCCCCACCTCAGTTGGCTTCATCCCCAAACATTTTTACAAAGAAACTGAAGAGCAACTTTGGAGGTGGGGCTGGCAGTGGAAAATGGAGACAACAGCTTGTTTCTGCACACTGCCCTCTCAGGCGGCCCAGAAGTGGCAGAGCCACACGGGCATCAGCAGCCTCTCAGTCTCTGCCGCACGGGCCACAAGCAAGAAAGGCCCGCCCGCTGCCCCCACGGGAGTCCCAGGGGCAGCCTGCTTGGCCTGGTGCTGGCAGAACTCTGGACTAGATGGAGGCTGCTGGTGGTGGTGGTCTCATCCCTCCTGAGGGCTGAAGGGCATGCTGTGGGATGAGCAGACGCAAACCCTTCTGTTGTGGGTGATGCCAAGCCAGGCCCTCCTTGGTGCAGCTAGGCTGGTCTCGTCCACACTTGCCAGCAGCAATGGCTTCCCAGTTTAAGGGGATGCCCTTCCCCATCTCACAGTCTGGGAGTGCCACTGCCAGGGACGGAACAGGGGAGCTGCTTTGCCTCTGAGCCACACTCCTTCCCCAGGAGGACGGGGGATCTGCGTGGGTGTCTGTGGCAGCTTTGCAGATGGCACAGGGTTTGGGGGACTAGACCTGGGAACACTTCAGGTACCCGAGGAAAGGGACTCTTCTGCCCAGACAGAACCTGCTGCCTTAATCAACCTGCCCACCTTCCTGCTTGTGCAGCACAGAAAGCCCAGCCTCCCAAGAGGCCCGTTTTGGCCACTCTTCTTACCTGAGAGGGGGTCATACTCCGGGAAGGCAGCCCAATGGGCGACGCCCCAGAAAACGGAGGGTGCCCGAGCTGAGCGGCTGGGTGGTAGCTCTGCATGTCACTGTAGGCCGGCCGGTAATCATGGAAGGAGCTCCCAGAAGGATGCATGATCTGGACGCCGTGTGGTACGACAACGGGCTGCGTCAGAGGCAGCCCCAGCAGCTGGCCGCTGAGGAGCCGGGGCTCACCGTGGGGCGAGTGGGCCATCTTGACTTCGCTGGCCTTGGCCGTCTCCTTGCCTGGCTGGAGAGCCTTGGTGGCAGGCGGTGTCTTGACAGAACGTCCTTCCGGCGTCCTGGCCTGCCGTGTCTCCGAGTGGTGGTCCCCACCCACTGCCGCCATATGGGGGTGCATCATCATCCTCACATCCCGGGGTACGTTGTACCGGATGCCTGTGGGGTGCACGCGGTAGTCCGGCTGCATGACGAGGACGTCGGACTGCACGGGGGCCGAGCCGCGGCAGACCGTGTGGTGGTAATGCATCTCCTCCTCCGAGGAAGACAGGGAGGGCATGACCATCTCCCGGATGGGGGCCGGCTGCGGCGTGCTGGAGCGCTGCTGTGGCTGCAGGGTGGCTCGGGGGGAGTGGAGCTCGGAGCGGATTCCGTAGGGCATGCCCGGCAGAGGAGGGGTGTTCATCCGGACCTCCCCTTGGGAGAGGTGGCCCAGGGAGACGGTCTGGGCGACGCTGTGCGGGGGCATGATCACGGACTGCTCTGGGTGCATGCTGGAGATGTACTGGGGCACGGGGATCCCTGGGCAGGGCGACCCCTGGATCCCCAGCATGGAGCTGTTCCCAGACGCCCTCGGGAAAGGGGAGGGAGAGTGCCCGCTCGTCCGCGGGGAGAGCGGCTCCTGCTTGGCCACCCCCAGGTGGGGGACGCTGCTGGTCCCGGCACTGACATGGTTGGCCTCTGGGTGGATCTTGCTGGACAAGGAGGGATGGTGGGAGCCAACACTGGTGGGCTGAAGAGGCTTCGTCTCTCCTTTCAGAGCAGCCGGGTCCGGAAGCTTTTTGTTGCTGGAAGAAGCCATGCCCTGGGGGAAGATCTGGTTGTGGACCAAGATGGATGGAGTGTTGGCAGACTGGGAGAGGACCTTAACTGGCCCAGACTGGGAAGGGGGTGCCTGCACAGAGAGGTGGGGCGGCTCAGGCTTCTCCAGGCTGTTGCGCTCTTGCTTGATGGAGGAGAGCTGGGCGGCCGAAGGGCTGTACTGCGGAGTCCCCTGGGCCAGCGATGGGGCAGGAACCCCCCCGTACCCTGCTAGTCCTTGAGCGCCCTTCGGGGTGGGCTGAGGGCCCAGCGGCTCCTGCTTCATCTGGGACTTGGAGACAGACTGCTGGAATTCAATGTCCACGGCACTAGCCGGGGGGATCTGGCTGATCTTTGCACTGATCCTCTGTGGGCCTTCCGTCTTCTGCCCCGAGTAGCTCAGGAGGACGACGCCTTCCGAGGTGTTGACGCGCAGGCCCGGACTGGACCCTGGAGTCTCCACCGGCCGATCTTCGATCACAGACATGGAGCCGGGATGGAAACGGCTGTTGTCGTTCGCGCTGGGCCGCTGCTTGTATTTCGGCGAAAGGGCGCTGACCAGGCATGTCTGGGGCTGGACTTGCTTCACCAACGTGATCCTCGGCGTTTCCTCGAGGTCAATGCTGTGGGGCATCCTGCTGATGACGGAGGTTGCCTTGGGGGCGATGACCGTGACCATCTTCTCCTTCTCGGGGAACACTGGGGCATCTGCGACTGGTGGCTCCAAAGTGTTGGCGGCGGGGACCGCGGTTTTCTCATCCGACCCCAGCCGGACAGCCTCCGCTGGGGGATGAGGAGGCGCCTCCTCCATACGAGGAGCGCTCACTGGTTCAGGGATAGCTGTTGTGACATGAGTCGATGCGACACTGGATGGAGACACGTACTTGGGCTCCATCAGGATTTTCCGCAAAGTGCTGGAATTGGTGTCAATGTCAGACGCTTTTGTATCTGGAGGAAGAGCCGGCGGTGGTGGGGTAGAGCGGACCCGGGCATCCTCGTGCTTCACAATCCACTCTGTTACCTTTGCTGTGCCCGAGTGCAGTGGGACTGCTCCGGAAGGGGTGGGCGGAGGGAGCCTCGCTGCGGCTGCTGCAGGCGAAACGGTGGGCAGAGCTGCGCCTGGTGGAGTCGCAGGGGGGTTGTCAGCTGTGGGCCGTAGCTTGAACCCACCACTCAAGCCTACCTGGTCCTCCAGAGGAGCTGACGGAGACAGCAAACTCACTGGATCCAGAGCTTTTGGCGGGGGGCTGCTGCTCTCCACAGGGGGCTCTTGGGTGGTCGCCTCCTGGGCTGCAGCCTTGCTTGTGTCAGGAACCCCCGGCTGGGAGGCTGCTAAAGGCGAGCGTTTTCCGTGGCTCTCCTCTTTCACGGCCCCGTCTGGCTTCCCTTTAACTTCACTGGTGGCAAGGGGGGATTTGCTCTGTGCTCCTTCGGGTTCAGTGGTGGTCCTGAGTTCTATGGCATCCCCCTTCTTACTTGCGCTCCGCTTACGTCTCGGCCGTGCGGCCTTCTGCCGGCCACGCTCCTTCCGGGATATCTCCACCTCCTGGGGGATTTCTGCTTCCTGCGCCGAATTGGAAGATTCACTAAAGCTCACTTCTGCCTCCTTGCTTTCTGCCTCGGAGGTAGATGAAGGAACCACTGGCACAGGGGGCTCGACTGAAGCTACCTCCGATTCCAAGATATTGCTAACCGCCTGGTCGGTTTCAGGCTCCATCTCTTCCTCTCGTGTAGGTGGCATAACAAGTGGTCCTGTGGGTAGTTCAGACTCTGGCTCAGCAGGATACGTTGGGGGAGCAGGGAAGGCCTCTGTCTCTCCAGAAATGTCGTTTATGATCGATCCTATGGCGGCGGCCAGCTCCGTCTCACTAGCCTGATGGGCAGGTTTGTCTCCGTCTTCTTCCTGGCGAACCTCCGACACCTCTGCAGCCGGTTCCTTGTAGGCCGCAATGGCTGGGCCTTCGGTGAGCTTGGCAATGTTCTCCACAGCCTGCTCCAGCTCTATCTGCTTGGCCAGCTGATCTGCTTCAGGAGATGGTGCTGATTCGCAGGCCATTTCCTTCTCTGCTGCCTCTGGAAAGGGGTCTTCAGCTTCGCTCTTCATAGAGTGGGGCGACAGCTTGTCTTCTTTCAGAGGGCTTTTGTTTTTGGGCGACGGTGCTGGTACAGGCTCCATCTCCTCTTCACTTGGCCGGAGCGCCCCTTTAACTTCATCCACGTTCAGACGGATCTCAACATTTTTCAGACCCTTCATCAAGGATGCTTTATCTACCGCCTTCATGCTCCTGGACCTTCCTCTTTTGGACTTGGTAACTTTCTCTGGGACAAGCCTGCGCTCTACAATCTCAACTGGGCAGGCCTCAGGTGCGCTTCTGTCTGTCTCAATCTCTTTCCTGTCTCGCTTCTGCTCAGCTGGAATAACTTCTTTGTCTGCTTTGGGCTTACTGCTGTTTTCACTGGCATTCAACCCTTGGTTGGGAGAATCAGAAGGCTCTTCGGGCTCCGCGAAGCTCTCGGTCTTGGGCTCACTTTTCCCTTTCTTGCCTTGAGGGCCACCAGAGGCTGAAGGATGGCTGTGTATTAGCTTCTGGGACCTGGGTGATCTCCATCCCTCCACAGGCTTAGGGATCTCCACCATCTCCTTCACTTCTGTTTCTTCTGCCTCTTGCTGCACTGGCTCAACTTTAACAGGAGAAATTTCCTCCTCAGGTTTGCGACGTGCCTTTGGAGGCCTACCTCTTCTTGGAGGGGTAGGAACAGTGGTGAGGTCTGGCGGCTCTCGTTCGACTCTTTTCCTGGTAGTCCTGGTGATCTCCACAGAATCTTTCACGGGCGACGGCCCTTCATGGTCTCCTCCTGTGGTTGCATAAACTGACCGTACATTCCTACGTCTTGTTCGGCTGATGGGCAAACTCGGTTCTGGTGCCTCTGGCTCTGCTGCAGCACTTGGAGATTTAGCAGCATTTCTCAAAACCTTCTCCGTCTCCACCTTCAGGGCTTCCCCACGGGGAGAGCCCGATCTTTTAAGCTTTTCACGATCAATCCTCTCGCTCTTCCTTGTGACAGGTTTCTCTGCAACATTTGCAACAGAAGACTGAATGGGAGTTTTGGCGCGCTTGCTCTTATACGACTTCTTGTCTTTTGCAACAACAGGGGTCTCAGCTTCTGTCTCTGTATCAGAAACCAGCGGGAGAACCTCAACGGGAGCCTCCGCTTTCTGGCCCCCAGCAGCAGGCTCTGAATTGATGGACACGGAAGCACTTTCTTCTTTAGGCTCGGGCAATTCTTCTGTCTTTGTGGCCAATTTGGGGGGTGGTGGGACTAGTTCTGGTTCTGGATCCGTAGTGATATCCGTTTGGGAAAAAGAAGATCCAGGTGTAGGGGGCTTTGTATCCAAATACGAGGGGTGTTCTACAGTGATTGAGTTTTCTTCAGGCGTCGCCGTGGAAAGAGCCATGTCTTTGTTGCCCTCCGTGACTGGTGGGGGGGCTTCAGTGTGCTCAGGCAGTTCTGTTTTAACAGGAGCAAGGAGTTCAGGAAGAGGCTTTGGCTCTTCAGC
This sequence comes from Gambelia wislizenii, assembly GCA_030847615.1. Lineage (NCBI taxonomy): Eukaryota > Metazoa > Chordata > Lepidosauria > Squamata > Crotaphytidae > Gambelia > Gambelia wislizenii. Next base: position 281,418 of record JAUMIR010000016.1, read on the forward strand.
CACAGGACCAAGCTCTGGCAGCTTTTCCTCTTTTGAAGAACAGGGTGCTTCAGCTGGTGGCTTCTCATTCACGACCTTCTCTGGAATGGCTAGTAACGACTCCTGTTGTGCTGAAGTAGCTGGTGGCGGGCCAGCTAATGGCAGAGGTTTATGCTCTGGTTCTTTATGCTCTGGTACGGACTCCGGTGTCTTGGGACGACTGTCCTCACTTTCTTGCTTCTCTGCTTCTTTTGGCTTCTGGTCTTTTTCCTTCTCCTTCTGCTGCATTCGGGTGAGCTCAACAAATCTACTATGAAAGAGAACCACAGGCTCTGGCACAAAGTCCGATATGCTGTTAGTACCATCGAAAGATGTCGCTCTACCATACAACCTGCCAGAGAGGAAGTCGAGGTCTTCATCTTTCCTTTCTAAGTGCTGCAGGCGCTTAGAATCCTGTTCGAAGATCGAGCTGTGTAAAAAACGTGAGGCAAAAAGCTCCTGCCGCTCTTGTTCCTCTTCCTTGTGGTCTTCTTTCTTGTCGTCCAATTTCCCTTCAGAATCTGTTCTGATTTTCTTCTTCTTCATATACCACGAGGGGATGGGCCTTGGTGCAGAATCTACTTTCTCTTTGTCCTTATTGTTCCTAAAACTAGCAAACCTTGAGTCCCAATCTAGAAAAGACCAGTTCTCTTCTCTAGATGATGAGAGAGACTTTGCTCTCTCCAGCAAGGCTTTCGTGTCGGGTGTGATTGTCTTGTCCAGTGCAAAGGAATAGAACTTGTTCCTTTCTAAGGAGGTTGGCAGCCTTTCCTCCCTCTCACGGAGTTTTTCTTCCCTGTCCCGTAATAAAAAAGATAACCTGGAACTCTCTAGTAATGAAGAGGGCTTAGGAGAATGGGGTTTACCGTCGCCATCATCATCCGAGTCCGAAGGCACCTCCCCTGGTTCCAGATCCCGTACAGACCGTTTCCGTATGCTGTCTCTCTTCACTATGCTACTTGGGAAGCTAATGTCCGCTCGGCTGGACTCCTGCTTCACTGGCGATTCCCACCGGTTTGTCTCCTCTTCAGAACTTAGAACAGACATCTTGATTTTAGCCATTTCTGCCACCTGCTCTCTTCGACTAGAATCGTAGGGATTGAACTTCAAAGAATCTTCCCTGATGGCTGCGCTGGAATAGGGAGGGCCCTTGTCATCTACTCTGGGCGATTCTTTGGCTTCTTTGATGGGCATCAGCCTGGGGGAATCCAGAGCCTCGTCCTCCTCGTGGAAAGGGAAGGGCCTGAAGCCGGGGGAACAGCCTGTCCTTTCAGAGTCCTCACTCACCTGGCGAGAGCTCCGGTAATTTCGCTCTCTCTTGCTGCTAATTTCAAAGTCAAAAGTGTCTGAGGATTTCTTCCGCTTACTCGGAGGAGAATCATCTGTCACATCTTGAGGGGGCTTCCCCACTTCGTGCACCAGGCTGCGCCTTTCGTACTCATCCAGGTCTTTCTTTGGGCTGCCAAACTTCTCCTGCTTTGCGATTTCCATCTCCATTTGCTGCTTTAACCTGCGGCTCAGCTCCATCTGCTTCCGGTAACTCTGAGTGTGATCAATGTCAATGGGAATTTTCTCCTCAATATCTGATGCCAAGGGCTTGTCCTGAGCAGGCTTGTGGTCAGGCGCCTCTTCTGGAAGACTGCAGTAGTTTTTCCAGGCATCCTCTCTCTCCGCTCCTTGGTCGTCCTGCAGCTGTGTGTGTTTGTGCTGCAGTTTTATGGCGTTCGCCTTCCTAGGAAGCACCTCGGGGGCTTCCGCTGGCTCATCAACTGGCTCCCTCAGCCTGGCCTGCAGCTCCAAACTGGGGCGTAAGCCGGCAGAAACACTTGCCAGCTCCTGCGTATCTTTGGGACTGGCTATGGTGGTAAGTCTTTCCAGCTTGATTTTTTTGGACTCCCTTTTGAGCTGCTCCTTCCTTGGGGGCTTCCTTTCAGATTCAATGGTGACATCAATTTGCTTCTTCAAAATCACACGTCCTTCCTCCTCCTCTTGATTGCTTCGTTTGAGTTCCATTTTTTGCTTCTCAGGTTTTGGGTTTGCGTCAGCAAAGCGTCTTTTGCGAGCCTCTAGCTTTTCTAGGTCCACTGGATTTGCCACTTCGCTCAACTGCTCTGCTGCCTTCAGGTGTTTCTTGGGTTTCACTTTCCCGTCCTTATCAACCACTTCGACATGACTGGCCAGCGCCTTCTCTTTGGGCACTTTAGTTCTGATGGGTTCAGGTTTCAGTTGATCTGACTTGCTTTGATCCCCCTGAGAAGCCGGGACCTTTTGTTCCAACAAGGGAGATTTCATGGCCTCGCTCTCTGGCTTCCCCCTTGGCTTCTCCAAAGCAGGCTGGTCGATTACCTTCCCTTCCTTCTCTTTTACTCGTGTCAACACCACGCAGGGCATCAGCTCAAGGCGGTTCTTAGCAGTCCCTTCTTTCTCAGCCCTCTCTCGGCTTGCTTTGCTGCTGCCTTTCACCTTCTCAGGACTTGGCTCTCGTTCGTTTTCTTGATCCGTTTCCGAAGACTGTGAGCTTGGAGAGTGAATTTTTGTTTTGCGCTTTTGCTTCTCCATTTTGTCCTTTTCAAGTTTGTCCAGCTTCTCTTTCCTCACCAGGCGTTTCTCTCTGTCAGGCCTCTCCTGCTCAAAAGCCCGCTCTTTTTCTGTTTTTTCATTTTTTGCATAGCGCTCGAGGCGGGCTTTGTCCAGCTTATCGTAGCGTGGTGGGGAAAGTGAGCTGCAGCTACCGCTCCGCTCAGATGACCGGCTGTAGATCCTCCTTTCAGAATCGCTCTGCAGCCTCTCAGACTGGGACGGAGATGCTCCAGGACTCTGCGGCCGCCGGGAATGAGCAGGACTTTGGCTCCTCTCAATGGGCCTCCTTTCGTGGTCCCGGTCCGACTCAAACCGCTCCCGCTCCCGCTGTCTGTAACTGTACTCCCTTATGTCTTGCTCATAAGGGTCTCCCCTGTAATCTCTGTACTCCCGCGGGTCATCGTAATACCGTGGGTCATAGTAGTCTCCCTGATAAGGGTCCCACTCAGCATAGAACTCCCGGCTGCGGGCTGGGTATTCTCTCCGAGGGTCCTCGGGATAGGTCCCTGGCGTTCGGACAGCCTCATAGTAAGTACGATCAGCAGCATATTCGTAAGATCCTCTTCTTTCATCTCTGTCAAAGGCAAGGATATAAAAAAGTTAAATCAGTATCGACCGCTGCAGCTGGAGAGTCATTAAAAGAGAAATTAATGCACATCTATTTCCTAAGCAGCCAACGAAGACTTTTGTTCTGCTCCCCGACCACAGCCTCTAAACTCTGCCTCAAATGTTTGGGAGCCATCTAGAGCTGAGCTGAGGGTGGCAAAGTGCAGCCTCATGGCCATTTGTATGGCCCCCAGGGGTTAAAAAATTGCTCCAAAATACCCCCCAGGGGTGTGGAGAGCATTTCTGCCACATTTGGAGCATCCCCAGACCCCACGTGGGTCAAACCATTTTTTTTTTTTTGCAGAATTTTCCAAAAGGTCATTTTTTTGCAGAATTTTTAGAGGGTTTTGGCCAAAGTATCCTCTAGAGAGCATGGGAGGAATTTCCATCACATTTTTGGGACCACTTGGGCCAATTTATGACCAGGAGAGGACTTTTTGAAAAAGGAAGTGAAGAGGAAGTGACCTCTGTTCACTTCCTGTCATTAAAGAAGTCTTCTCCTGGACCTTAAAAGGCTCAGGGAGACCCAAGAATGTGTTGAGAATGGCTCCTAAAGGGCATTGGGGGGCAAAATATTTGGGGTTCAGAGGACTTAAACCACTGCACAATTCTAAGTTTTGGGGAGAGAAACCAGCCCAAATGGTACCATCTGAGCTGCTCTCTCCCTTTCTTGGTGGTTGCTGGTTTTTTCAAAAGTTCAGTTCCACACAGAGGGAAGCTGTTCTTGGATGCCAAAACTCAGATTCTTGGCACTGTTGGAACATTATGCAGATTACTATTTTTTAAATCAAACAGCCAGCAACAAAGTAATGATCTATTTTAAACCAGAAACAAGTGGGCTGGTGTGTGTGAGTGTGCAACAGGAAATGGTTTGTGGAAATAAAAGCACAAACTGGCAATTCTGACACCAAAAATTTATGCTAGCCCTAAACAATTTCAGGAAGGGAAGGGCTACTTTATATATGACTTTTCTTATTAAAACTAAATAATAAGCTGGTGTCCTTCAGCCTTCTTCCAAAGTCACAAGAAAACACCTGCCTTTGTCAGACACAGAAGCTGATTTTCTATAGGGAGAATGTAGAAATGAGCTCAAATATTGCACCAATGGCTTACCTAAAATGACCCATCTTTATGTGATTATTTATGATTTGCTACCTTTTTGACTAAAACTAAAAAGCACTTCAAACAATACAAATAAAAAGCAAGCTAACTAAAAATGGACCCTAAAGACCTGCACAGAACCAGAACTCATGACCTCAAAGTATGTTACATTCTGAAGCATTTTTAAACCATAGCAATGTGGCAGAAGTACTTGCCTTCTTTCTGCAAGCATTTCATAGAAGTCTCTAATATCCTGACCCGTTTTCTCCATGGAGTGATAGAATGCCAACTGGCTCTCACGGTTTGCAAAATCCACCTAAAAACAAGGGAATTCCAGAGTATGTTACTCCCAGGAAGGGGCGCCTGTGAGAAAGCCTTCCGGCCTACTCTCAAAAGCAGGGGGACTCGTGAGACCACTGACCAAACCAGAACACCTCTTGCTAATGGACTCCAACGTTCAAGAGGCAGCATGAACAAGACCTTTGCTCATAGGCAAGGACATGGAAGCACTATCACTTCACACCTTGAAACATTTTATACCAGTGGATGCCACAGGGCAGCTCATGCCCCAGGCATGCAGACAGACTGCCTCTGGAGAGGGAGGCTCCATTCAGCCATATGGCCTGTAGCCAGTGACAATCTTAAGATTGCCAAAATAGGCAAGTGCTCTGCCCTAGAAGCTTTTAGTCAAAAGGATCACCAGCCACATTTGTATGTGTTTGCATGCCTCTGCGTGTGCACATGTGCGGCTGGTGGCACATTAGATACTGTATTTACTTGTATTTTGGAAGCCCAGTAAAAGGTGACTTCCCCAAATTTGCACACAGTCAAACTCAGACCTTCAGAATGTGAAATTACTTCCTCCTCAGGACAGAGGCCACCCAGTTCCCAAAGGCCCACTCAGTTGTCAGAAAAGAAAGGGATAAATGGCCAATAGGTTTATTGCAAAAAGTGCAAAACAGGTGTTACAGAAAGGTGTTTACAGTAAATGTTATTATTAAAAATTCAGTATAAACACCTTTCTGCAACTCCTGGTTTGAACAGACTTGCAAGAAAACCACAGCAACAGGTTCTGGAGGCAGCCCAGCACTGAAAGGTGCTCTCAGCAGCAGCGAGGGCTCTGGCTAAACCCACCCCTTGCACTGTTGATGTGCTGGGTGCCTACTGGGTGTGCCAAAACACCCAACCTGGTCCTGGGGCCAAGGAGGCCTCCTCTGGAGGTGGATAAACAAGCCAGGCAGGCAAGGGGGACGAAACTTGTCAGAGGCCTGCCTGGTCACTCCTCACAGGAAAATTACAGCCCTTTCCTGCCTCAGACATGAAGGCAACCTCCACGCAGGGGGAGCTGATGGAGCAGGAACAGGAAATGGAGCACAAGCATTGATTTAGCCATAAGCCAAACACGCCAAACCATGGGCAGAGCCAGGTGCTCAAAGGACCCACCCACCCCGCTCAAAAAAGGTGGTGCATAGGAAGCACCCCACGGATTTGTATAACGGCAGAGATATGAGAGAGAGAGAGAGAGAGAGAGAGAGAGAGAGAGAGAGAGAGAGAGAGAGACAACCAAGGCACTTGGAAAGGAAAAAGTGAGCAAAGCAAATGAGAGACAAGAAGGAAGCCTTGCAAGGAACCGGTGAAGACGCTCTCACACCTTCCGTTAAGCAGAGGGGATGGTGGGAGTGGCAGCAGTAGTGGTGGGTAATAATAATAATAATAATAATAATAAATACAGTGTTCATTTAATCCTTGAAGACCAAGACCAAAGATGTGGTGCCATTAAAGGACTCCCCTGGCTGGCCTAATTTTTCCCTAATTGCTCTTGAAGAAGTTAATTTGGCGGCAGACCTTAATCTTATTCCCACCGATCTTCCTCCCCTTGGTCTCTTTTACAGCTGCTTGCGCATATTCAATCTCATTGTAGAGAACGAGAGCCATGCCTTTTAAGCGGTCAAACACCACCTGCAAGAACAGAACAAACAAAGCAGAACAAAGTAAGTCCCTCATCTGCAGGAGGGAAACATCAGTCCCAGCAAGCAACAGCCGGGAGGGGAGGAGAGACTCTTGTGGAGGAGTTCTCTGTTTTCCGCCCCGATAAAACACCCTGCGACAGAGAACATGGAAGGGGCCAAAGGGCCTATGGTGGCTTGAGGGACTTTTATGCCTTCAATCTTGTTTTTATCTATTTTACTCATCTTGGCTGGTGGATTTTAAGGAAGAAGCCCCTGAAAGAACAAACCATGAAGAACTACAGCGGGAGCTTCCAATGGTAGGCACAAGTTCTCTGAAAGTCCTGCAAGACTTCAGAGCCCCCTTTCTTCCTGTGGAAAGGACTACTTGTCCAAACAACCTGCCAGATTCCTTCACCTGGCAAGGTGAGAGGAACAAAATGACTTTTAAGATCAGCTTCGGCAGAAAAAAGCCTGTGCCTTTTAACCACGGAGCGAGACAAGCCCCACGCCAAATAAAGCTGGGTGCCAATCAAGGTGCAGTGGTCCTTGGGCACACGTGCATACCTGAACAAAAGAATAACACTTGCCAAGCAGCAGTGGCAAATATCTTGCCTCAGCTTCCCTCTCCACTTAGAATGGGAGCTGTATGGAAATTGTAAGAACCATTTTGGGGGTTTCAGACCCCTGTTCTGTTCCGAGTTTATATTTTGTTTTGTTTTCTTAAGCTGGCAGTTTTACTTTGCTTTAATTATGAGCTTCACTGTTTTTGCTTCCTGATATTTATTTTATCTGGTGCTATTATATTGTGATTTTATCCCTAAATCTTTAAAGGAAAATGTACTTGCACACTGCACAGAGACCTGGTTTAAAAAGATCATAAGTAAAATACGCCAACTTCCACCATGAGTAGGGCTCCGCAATTCAGGAGTGACTTTCAAAAAGGCTTTACACCGAGCACACTCTGCATGCTGGGCTCGGCTCTTTGGAACCGTGTACTTCCCAGACTAAGACGGTGGTATAAGAGCTTCAAAGGCCCCTTAAGAACAGGTTCAGCCCAGAGACAGAGACAGAGACAGGACAGAGCGGGAGTGTGACGGCCAGAAAGAACCGGTCTGCCAGAGAGGTCGGTGGCGGGGGGAGCTGTGTGCCGCAGAGAGCCCCCCCAAACTTACCTTCACCACAGGACCGTAGCGGCAGAAATGTCGCGTTAGGTACTGATCCGTGACGTTGGTTGAAAGGCCATCCAACCACACGCAGTTGGTTGGCATGCTCTTCCCAAAGCCCAGCTGGACATAAAAGAGCAGAACATCCCATCAGTTAAAGAGACCATCACAGTCCAGCTCAGAGGAACACATGGAGACCTAATTCTGAGTTAATAACCTCCCGGGGCAGGAGTAAGGACACAGTATGCTGCCTGTAATTACACACAAATTTTATTATGTCTAAATAGACACATATAATTTGGTCCATTCGCATTGTACATGAATTAGGAGGTGTCTGGAAGGGCAAACACTCCTACACAGAACAAGAGACAAAGCTCTCCATGGTCAAGGCAGCAGAGGAAACCACCTGCTCCACCCAGCCTTCAGGCTCAATGACACAACAGTTGGCTTTGCCCATAAATGCCACCGAGAAGGCCTGGGGACCCCACATAACACCCTCAGCTACAATACAAGCCAACAAAAAGGTCTTGTGAGAGAGGCAGGGTGTGCTATTCACATTTTCACACTCCAAACGATGGACTGTAGAACAACTCCACATCCCTTGGAATGAGCCCCCCCCCGCCCGCCCACAGAAGACCAGCAACCTCAGAAGAAAATCTGTCTACCTTGAGCCGATTGTTCCCCAGATATTCCCCGTCCATCTTCTTGATGGCTTTGCAGACGCTTGCAATATCACAGTACTGCAGGAATGCATACTGAGGAACGCCGTTCACCTTCTTAATGTCGATATCCTGTTGGGGAAGAAAAGCACAGCCTGCACTAAGTGGCATGAAAGGCTGCATGGCATGATGTGGGGGGGGGGCAGTGGGGTGGCAGCTGCCGGGAGTCAAGAGAGAAGGCCCAACATCCTGCAAGGGAGACGTGCCAGCACGTGGCTCTGCACCCTCTCCCAGAAGGGAGCTGTACGCTCTCCTATGTCACCAAGGCCCAACCTCTGCAGTCAGTGTCAGCAAATGGTGGCCTTGCTGGCCACAGCTGGTGGGAGCTGTAAAACCATATAGGTGGAGGGTCCCCGAAGGGGTAATGTGGGCTGGCCAACAATGCTGACTGCTGTCAAACTTGGAGCAGTTTACCATGAAGACTTAGAGAGTGGGATGCACGTGGGAAAGGCTTCCTCCAGAGGAGTTCTCCAGAGCCAAAGAGGCTTCCTTGTCATGGGGCACGTCCAGAGAAAGAGACCCCCCACCACACCACCTCCCTAGGGAATGGGTTCATTTGCCAAATTGCCTTCGCTCTCAAGAGGTTCCTGCTAATGTTCAACCAAAATCTATCCTCCTGTAACTTAAAACTGTGTTTCCCAAGAAGCCCTTCTGTTCTCAACAGGGGTGAGGAAAAAGGAACTTCCTCAAAGAAGAAGTTGACGATCCTCACAGCACAGCATCATCTCCAAGAGAACCACAACAGGACCACTGTCCTTTCAGACTTCTCCCCTCTCTGACGTCAGACACAGCATTGGGGAGGGGGAGTGAAGTGGATGGCTGGGAGGAATTCAAAAGCTCAGCCACATTAGGCTCAGACAAGCTTCATGTTTGAAAACCCAGACATCTCCTCAATCATTGCTTACGATCTCATTCTCTTTTGTTATTGTGCAGAAGAGCCCCAAACACAGAAACATCTTCTGATGATGAACCAAACCTGCACTGTTTCCCCCCTTCAATTAAAAAACGAAAACAAAAATCCCAGATGGGCTCAGAGAGTGCAGCTGATGTGCAAAGGAAAGGGAGAGCCCCCCACAGCTGGGCAGCTGACCACACCCCAGCCTCCATCCAAGCCCCCTCATCTGCCACCAAGGCTTGCATGGCAACCCAGGGAAGGAGGCAGGAGGCTGTGGTCCACGGGGCTCAGAGGGGCTATTTTCACCTTAAGATAGCTAAAGGTGTTGCTACTGGGGGTCAGTGGACTTTCCACCTGCTCGCCTCTGGACCTCATCCTTTTCCTCTCAAGGACCAAGTAAGACCCAGTGACATGTTAACAGATCCCAAGCAGCTTAAAAGGAAGTACTTTTCTCTTGCCACACACACAGAAGAGGAACACTCCTGGTCTGCCCATGTGCTTACGTACCACTATTCCTCCGAAACGCTGGAAAATGTTGCGAAGGTCATGATAGGTGGTGGTTTTTTCCAGATTACCAATGAAGAGAGTTCTCGTTGCTTTGGGGTGGAATTCATCTATTCTTTCATCCAAAGGCCGGAATTCATTCTCACTTTCTGTTTCTGAAGGCAGAAGATAAAATAAACTATTTGACCTCCTGCATGCCTTTTCCCACACTTTGCTTCGGAACACCTTCATATCTATGAAGCATAGATATCAAGTGGGCTGGGCTCCCCTGCAATTGCCCCCTTTTGCAAATGGCTTTGGATCTGAGAGTGATGCCAGAAAACTATGGCTCTGTCAACCCCTGCGGAACAAGGAACATTTAAGGAATATGCTCCACTTGCACAAACTAAAATGAAGGAAAAACTGACAGGAAAAGTTCAAGGTGAGATTTGTGGTGATTTCCCAGTTAGAGAAGCCAACATAGCGATGTAACCAACACAGAGGGTACCATGCCAACTAAAATGAGAAAACAGGATGACCAGCCTGTGAAGTCCTCTGCCGTGCCAGCTGCCCACTGGCAATGAGCCTCTGGGCAGGAAGGCTGCCTACTGGGAGAGCACGGTACTCCACAACCTCTTCCTGACACCCTTCCCCATGGATGTGCTGGCCTTATGCACGGGGAGGGGGGACAGTCATGCTGAGAGTCCACTGGGGACCACAGGGGCACCCACCCACCCACCAACAGCACTCCCCTGGTGCCTCAGCAGGGGAGTCTCCGCACAAGCGAAGGGGAGCTGCAGAAGGAGAAAGGGAGTCTTGCTGGCAGCCCACCCACCCTCATTTCAATAGGGGTTGATGGGGCCAAAACAAAGGCCAGGCAATATCTTTGCTGGGGCTATTTCCAGCACAACAAAGCCAGGCAGTAAGCAGCCTACGGCCTTCCCTAGCAGACCCCTCTCAGAAGCTGGCCGCAGCCATTGTGGGGAAGACAAAACCCACCTCCTCCCTTGGGCAGCTGGCCTGGGAGCACCCCAGCCTTGGTCTCTGCAAATGCCTGCTCCTCCCAAGGGGGAGGGGGTTGGCGGGGCTCTCCTCCTCAGGCTCACCTGGACCAATCCACGCTGTCACTTCTATCTGCATGCCAAAGAAGAGCTTCCCTTTGGAAGCGCTCAACGCTTTCTCCTGGTCCTCCTGCTGCCGGAAGAAGACAAGCCCGTAGCGTTCTTCTGAGGCCCCGTGGATCTGTACAGAGGTCACCTTCCCGTACTTCTTGAACTCATGGAACAATCCATCTTTAAGGCTGGTGTCTACACCCCAGGGAGAAAGCAGAAGAGTCACCACCATGGTGGTGGTTGTTGAAAATCTGCTGGTCATTGCCTTATGATGGGCAAAAGCAGAATAAGCGAAGACAACAGCTGAACAGCTTCCCATCTTTTCTCAAGGCAAGTTTTGCATTATGGGTTCAGATGTTCGGTCTTTAAAAAAAAAGGCCCACAGAACCCCTCTTAGACCACTATATATCTTAAGCTAGTTTCAAGAGCATTCCAGGCGCCTGGTCTTCCTGGAGGCACAGAAATTTCTCTAGTGGAGACTGAACTGAAAAGGCTTGTGAAAAGCCTGAGATGGGAGTAATAAGCCTGACCAACCAGCTTGCTCAGGGTACCTTTCTTGGAAAAGTCAAGGCTGTTTCATCTGCAAGGGGATGCTTGTTTTCAATATTTAGATCAACAGCACCTTAGCAATGGAGTCCCAGAAGAGACCACTCATTAAACTGGACCTCCATCTCCCAGTGTAACATTGTGGCCAGTGGCAACACTGCTTTGTTTTAACCTGAAGCACAGGGGATTGCCCAGTACAGTAACGTGGCCGGTGGCTCCTGCTGAGTCCTACCTGTGGAACGCACTGGAAGATTCTGAACCTTAATCCCAAAGCTTTTGCGGGGCTCATCCTTCTCCAGAGATGGAAGCAACTGGGAGGTGGGCGCGGGGACAGCTGTGGACTGCACCGAACGGGCTGGAGACTCGTCACTGGAACTGCTGCTGGAGTCGCTGCTGCAGAAACCAAAGGCAGAGAAGAGAAGGGCGTCAGGCAAGGGCTTTGAAATGACACCAACCAGGCAGACAAGCTGGACCTCTTCTAACAGTGGAAAAGTTGTCTTCATACAGGTTGCAAGACTGTGCTGGGGAATTCTTGGGGCAGCTAGATTCTTATCAGCCCTATGCAAGGTTGGCATTACAATTTTTTTAAAAAAAAAAATACCCTGCATTAAAGTGCATTACCACGTCTCTGAGGAACACAGAAGAGTCTGATAACGGGTGTGCTCATTGCCCCAGTATGGATGAGAAATGTCACCTTGTCTCATGAGGGGTTCTTAATTGGGCTAATCTGCTAAATTTGGTTTGGATCCCCCTTCCCTGGCTTCTGCGTGACAAAAGGCAATATAAACACAATCCAACCTGCATAGTACTTGATCTGCTAAAGCATTTCCTCACCAATTCCCCAGTCCAAGCAGGAAAATACAAGATATGTGGGTGATGTGCCCAGTGGACACACCAACAGGGAAGTCTTGTTTAAGTGTAATGCAGACTTAGGAGCTCAGGAGCAACAGAGAGAGGCCGGAACATTACAGAGGGCACAGGTAGGTTTGCTGGAGTCTGGCAAATTCTTTCTGCATTCTCAGCAGCAAGAAAGCTGGCACAGCATCACCAGGAGTTACTCTCAGAATTCACCATCCTGTTGTAATCACAACTAAGGCTTGGAGCAGAGGGTGTAACAGAGACTAAAGGAATAGAAGCATTCACTCAAACTGTATGGGAAACAGACAGCCTGGAAATAGTGGAGAATTTTCAGGGGGACGAAGGGAGGTTAACTTCTCCAAGGTCCACGTACAATACTATCTGTGACAGAACGGATACAACAATAGCTCACTTTAAACTACCAAGTCAGAGTTGGCACTGAGAGGAGGTGCCTGTTGTGAGGAGGAGACTGCCTGATCCAGAGGGAAATGTGAGTAACTACTCGGCCCAAAGGCCTCCAGTCTAAGAGTTTACCTTCTGAAGGCTTCCGGGGACTGGCAACCTCGTTAAGGGCCTTTTCAGCTCAGCCCAAGAGACTGCCCTCCAAAGGGCTTCTTCCCCTTCAGGATGACCACTAGCCCCCACTTTCTTGGGGAAGGCACGCATCTTCAAATGAACCTTTTCTAACATCTTCAGTTTGCTCATGCTTCTCACTGCCTTTTTGTTGTTATGATTTTCCTGCTATGGTGGTGGAACTATTCAATAATAACTTGAGTGGATGTGTGAGCCACTCATCTCAAATACAAAATTGCAGCACCTGCCTGTTGGCACCCAAGTCCTTGGAAACCATGGGTGGGAATCCCACAGATCTCCAGATGTTGCTGGAATGCAACTCACAGCATTCCTCCCGACTGGCTATGCTGGATGAGTTATATCCAAAAACATCTGAAGGCCCACACAACTTCCACCCCCGTTGGTGACTTAAAGAGTTTTAAAAAGTACATAGTTGAAGATGTGATAAAGGCAATTATGTCAGTTCCCTGTGCACCTGGTGGGCCTTTCAAATACACAAAATACCAGTCCCAAAACTAAATATGAGATATTAAAAATATAGACCTAGAATACCATAGTACAGGTTGATAATCAAAGAAGTTACCAGTAACTGAAGTAACTGAAATGCCAATACAACCGGGGTGGGATCTATCTCAGCACCCAATGGCATCTTTCTAGGAAATGCAATAGACATGGGAAAAAACAAATAGAGGCAAGATATAATTTACCTAATCTGGCAAAGATCTGGAGGTACACACGGAAGGACATATTTCTTCTAAGCAGGACATAAGAGTTTTGCAAAACATCAGCCACCAATAACAATAAAGCTGGGCAATATCATCCCATGCAGGGGGAAGAAGATCTAACCACAGAAGGAGTGTTCTTGTTTGGGGCTCAGTTTGAACAGGAGAGAGAATGAGACTGAGCCAAAGTTTTGTGTTTTCTCATCTCTAGTGTACTGTCTACAAAAAGACTGCCAGAGCAAGAGAACACTGTCCATTCTGAATCTTTTATGTTAAAAAGAGAAAGAAAAGCAGCTCCAGTGAAGACTGCCTAGCCTTTCAGAGAAATGACCTTGATTTTCTCCTGTTTCGAGGTGAGAACTGGATCATTCCCTGCCTTCTCACACACACACCAAGGAGCTGCCATTCCTGCAAGAGGAAGACTCTCCAAAAGGCCCTGGGGATCAGATTCAACTGTGCTTGCTGGCAGAGGAAGGGCTGATGGCCCCTCTGTGCCACCAGCCAGGGGTAAATTGTGTAAAAATGCCCCTGCCTAAGGAACCGTGTACTGAGGCAGAGCATGACGTCTGGATTCTGATCTGCACTCTGTATTTAAACAGATGAAAACGCATGCGAGGACAGAGATAAGACAGGGTGTTCCACACTCTCCTGTTCAAGTGATCAAAATGGCCACCTACAAACTAGATCTACGCCGAAGCAACTGGGGACTAATGCTATTCACCAGAATACGCTCACAATGGCTTCTGCAGCTGCACAGACATTCATTTGGGTTCGATCACTACCATCTTCAATCAAAACCAGCAAATTCCCAAGCTCTGCCACCTCCACTGATCTCATTCCATTTTTAAAATACGTACTTCCATAAATATTTTAATGTACCAGAAACCAATAATTCAGCTGGGTTTATGAGCTGCATGGGGTGAGGGGGGGGGGAAGAGGACATGAAACAATGATGTGCCACTATATGGAGCTCACTATTTTCATCTTCCGTGCTTCTGGGGAAGGAGACGGAAGTCTACGAAAGCTTGTGCTCCCGCTTCTTTCTCTCAGTTAGTCTCAGGGGTGCTACAAGGTCCCTTTGCATACTATTTTCATCCTGTAATTCAGCGGAAGAAAAGGAAAGACAACGAACAACCCAATGTAACCAGAGGCCCGCTGATTCCATGAGCTTTGAGGTTGCTTTGAATCAGGGCCTCCGATCACCACCACCCTTCCTCCTTCTCTTTTGCAGTTTCCAAGCTCTCTGAATTTGGCTTTTCAAACAGGCTTGGCTTCTGTTGCCATTATCTGACTAAAGAAACATATGAAAGAACACACTGCAGCTAGTTAAAAAATAACAACAACTGAAGGAACAGGTTGAGAACCTTGAAAGGTCACAGAAGCCCTCCCCACAGAGTCATACGGGCAAAGCCTGTCACACATTTCAACACTTAATTTTTAAATAGTGAATCCCTTTACTGATGGAGTATTTCTTAAATTGTCCTCACCCAGTCCTCCATGGATGACAAGACCTCCCTTCCTACGCACTGAGAGATCATTTCTCCTGGGGAAAAAAGGTATAGGAAAGAGCAGGGCTAGACTCACTCCAAGCCTGATCAAGACTGTAGCCTGTGCTATTTTGGCTTATTCCTGGAGCAGAGCAAATACAAAGGTGTGAAACGCTGCTGAATCCTGTTTGCCCCAGAGAAGAGACAGTGTGTGTACATTTCCAATCTGCCATGACCACAGGACTCAGACATAAGGTCTATGCCACAGGAAGAGGGCAACAGAGGTGGGAGCCAATCCAGGCAAGTAGCGGAGCTTCTTTCTGGCGCTTTCTGGCACTTAGGTGGGCACTTCTCAGGCCCTTGTCTCTTGCAACCTTGGGCAAAGTTGGAGGATGGGCCCCTCTGCCCCCCTTCCTCCAGCTTACCCCTCACTCTGGAGCCCAACCTGGCTGCAGGTGAATCCTGTGGGAGGAGTTAGTCCAGAGCCAAGAAGGCAGAGTCCTGAAACGCAGCCAGATCAATGAAAGGAGCAGAGTTTACAAGCCCCACAAGGAGGCAGCCTCGTGAGAAATGTCAGGCACAGCAGTAGCTCTTTAAGCAGCACACTGTGGAAACAATGGAAAACTTGCTTCTTTCACTGGGACTTAAATTGCCCCAATTACGTGCCTGCTGAGGTTCAAAGCCTGTTTTTCCAGTATGGCAGAAAGCAGATCATTAGCCCTGTTTTACCCAAGTAGGCGTGAGGAAGAGAAACAAGGAGAATTCGGAAGGCAGAAGGTGACTGACTGGATGGAGGTGCCAGTGCTGCTTGCTCTGGAACACCTCAGCCAAGATGAGTTCCAACTGAAGGATGTCCTGTCCCCACCCATGTGGGTGAAGGGTCATTTCCAGCAATGTCAAGGAGGAGGAGGAGGAGGTGGAGGAGGTCACCAAAGCAGACTGGCTTCTTGCACAAGTAAATGGGAAATTGCACCACTCAAGCACAAATGTGAGACTTGGGCAAAATCCACCCTAGGCCTACAAGGACACAAAAGGTCCCGCAAATACTTTTTTTGCTGCCACCCAGATCCTTGCAAGGCAACCTGCATTCTAAGAAGTACTGGTTGTCCTTTCTCTGCATAGTCTGGTGCTCCCAGGGTGTTCTCCACACCTACAGCCACATCAAACTGCTTCCAAAGTGAGGGAAGCTGCACAAGCGTGGTGGAGCTGATCCTCCCAGACCCACCATTTTGGGGAGTGGGGCCCAACTCTGACCTGGGAGACCAGACCCAAACCCTCTTTGAAACTTGGACCTCACCCATAGGATGGCAATGAAAGGTGGGAGGAGACAGACTGGGTCCATGCACAGCCATCTCTGAGCCTGTAGAAAGGCCTGGATACACAGACAGTGTAAACATTCAAAAATCCCACTTGGGTTATGCCTAAAGGCAGCTCTTTGGGTCCAACAATTTGGGACCAATTAGACCAGGCCTGTCCAGGCAACTGACCAGGGAAGGCTTTGTAAACTGATAACTGGTTTAATTGCTAACACAAGCAGAAGTCCTACAAAAGTGTGGAATAGTAGCTTGGATTTATTTGCAAGGCTAAAATCTTAATTCCCCCTCCCCAAGAGTATCTGAGGTGAAGAACTGCTGCAAAAGGGTCAACTTCACCCAGCTGCTTGATCAAACACACCACTTGTTCTGCAATGTTTGTGAAAACTAAAGTGTTACCTTCCAAGAGTGCAGGCTGATTAAACAGTAACTAAAGAGAGAGTCAACTTGAAGGCACAGCTACACACACAGAGCCTCTGGCTGCAGCAGCTCAGCCAACATGCCAAGAGCAAGCGTAGTACCCAAACCAACCTAGAACAAAAAGGTTCTATTTGTCTTGAAAAACAAGGCTAGCAGGCTCTCTAGGAAGCTCCTGTTAAAAAAAATCCAGCAAAGGAGAGAACGAAACACTCACTAAAGCACATAAAACGTTTAAAGCTACTGTGCTTGTCGGCAAAAAAACACTTTAAAAAGTGTAGAATGAACAGCAGAGGGAAAAAACAGGCAGCACCCTCCTCTACCCCACCCCATGCTGTGTAACACAACCACACTGCACAGCAGCAGGTTAATAGCTGATCATTTAACTAAGGTGGGGGGGGTCAGTGAGGGAGGCACACAGCAGAGCAGGCCTCTTCATAGGCCTCAAAGGCTACCCAAGCAACTGGCCGGGCGTGGAGAACCTTGATCTAGAAAAGGCCGCTTGGGAGGCCCAGGCAATTGTGCACCCAACCTCTCCCCCCTCAGCACACACCACCCTCTGTCCAAGAACACTTCAGGGTCAGCACATAGAGATTAACACATCAAGCGAAGGCAGGCACATACATGAACTGGGCACAGTACACATTGTTTAAGACCTTTGCCTCCAGTGCTCAAAGGACATACACTGATAGGCTTCCCTTGTGATGAACACAAGGCCCTGACGTGGAAGGTTCAAGGGGGAGGCCTGCCGCATTTCTTTCTGGCCGAAGAGCACAACTGTATCTCTGGCCACTAACAGCCAATGCTGACTTTCAACAGGAGAGTTCACTACGAGAGAAGCCACCAGGGCTTGCAGTAGTCCCTGGAGTTCCACCAAGTCAAATTCTTTCAAACCAAGGTTCCTGGACTTTGGAGCCTCTGCCTGTTGCATCTCAAACCAGATGAACAGTCCACACACATCTCTTGGGGGAAAGGGATCTACCAATGATCCCAGAGAAACTTTATTTATGCATCTTCCTAATGAACTCTAATCCGATTGGCCCACAAATGGCAACAGGTCCAATCTCAAGCAATCCAATCATCCACCTTGGTTGTCAGACTTGGGTAGGCAGAAATAATGACAAGTACTTCTTCCACTTCTCCAACCACCCGTAGAAATGTGTTCCAGAGCCAGCTTAGCAGAGGGTGAGGGAGAATACTTCCTGGCCCAGATCAGAACCGGCCTTGGGAATCCAGCTGTGTTCCTGGCAAGCTGCTATTACTCAGCCCAAGTTTCTGAGCCTGTGAAATGGGAAAGCTCATGACCTACCTTGGAAGGTTAAGGAAGGGTTAGCCCCTATGAACCTTTGGAAGAGGGTGAAATGAACACTCAGGAGGGAAGCAGGCAGCACACCTGAGAGCAGCCAAAAGGTCCAGCAGAGCCTTCTTCCCACAAGAGAATTAACTTTGTCCTAACAACACTGACCTACATAAGCCAGAGAATCAGCTGATGGCTCCTGTGTGTCATGCCCTACTAGTTCATACCAGCATGTGACTGAGCTGGTGTCAATAAACAACTCCTGGGCTTTTTTCCCCTTGCTAAAAATAAGCACCTAAGAAACCAGCCGGCCTCTCATAAAGCCCAGAGACTCCTTCTGAAGCCAACACCCCCTCTCAGGTCTTTGATTTGTAAAGTGGTTAGAAGGCAACCCTAGAAGATGAGTTATACACAGCAATTATCCTTCCACATTTGGGTCTCGCACCTGATAAGCAGAGTTTGTTGCAGAGCAAGCCTGGCAGAGGAATCCACACCCCACACCCTAATCCGAAATGGGAGGGTATTTATTTGAAGGTGTGCCTGACTCAGCACAGGAGTCCAGGTTGGCCCTGGAACAGGTGTTCAAAGACATCCCACAACTACACCCCAATTCCTCCTGGAAAAGACAGGCAGACCACAGTTTACAAAGCCTCTGACGGAGAAGCTCCTTTTGACATAGACTTTTTATAGCTACTCCCACTTTCCCTCCCTGCCCTCTCTCTAGCTGGACATTTTCAAGCAGCACCAGCATTGGGGGGTGGTGAAGGAGGGATGGATAAACACAGGCTTTCTGTGCCAGGTCCCACCGGCAGGTCTACAGTAAACAGTGTAATAAAGTTTGGGCTGGGAAAGGATGGGGCTCCCTCTCCTGAAGCTGTGTGTGCTTGCCTGCAACAGACAAGGTAAACTGCAGCCGCCTCCTGAACAAGTGTGGAGAGCAAAACAGAGAGGAAAAGGGGAAGCGGGTAAGTCTGCATTTTTGGAGGGGTGTTCAAATGCTGTCTAGGAGGCTCGAAAGGTTTCTGTTTACTAATGCAAGGCTTACCTGACCTGTGGAAGCCTATCCCTATTCCTTGTATATTGTTTCTCCTTCTGGTACCAATTTTGCTATTGACAAAGTCATGCTGAGGAACGCATCTTCTTTGGGAACCTAGGTGAACCTGTAGTGTGGGGAGGGGAGGGGAGTCACGGCAGAGAAGAGGGCCCAGCCGTTCCAGAAACTAGGGAAGCAGTGCTTTAAGGTAAGGCGGCAGCACAGATGAATGTTGGGAGGAGGGGGTATAGCCCCATCCTGTTTGTTTGTTTGTTTACAGAAGGTATTTATGAATCACCTCCCCACTCTAGGACTGGTCAAGGGCAAGGCATGGTGCCAGGCAAAAATAGCAAAACCAAGCCAAATACATTGAAGCAATCAAACAAAATCAGCAGCAGAAGTCTTCACTGGGACAAAAACAGAGCAGAGCTTTTTTTATTTTTTAAAAAAGACACTGAAGTAAAGCTGTTCTCCAGATGTTTGGGACTACAATTCCCATCAGACTCAGCCAACATGGCCAATGGTGTGGGAGAGATAATCCAAAACATCTGGAGGGGGCTTTATTGGGGCAGAATGCCTTCCCCTTGCTTGACTACGCTATGGGAAAGAAAAGACTAACAGCCCCCCCCCCAGGTGCACAGGGAGCTCCTGTCACGACACCGACACCGGCTCCCATCTTTGGGAAGCGGACATATCACAGGCCCCCAGGGAGAGAGCCCAAGCGATTGAGAGCTTACCAGGTAACAACCACCACCTTGAATTGGGCTAGGAAACAAGTGGGCATCCATGTAGCCACTTCAAGGCTGGTACGACAAGAATAGTACTACATAGCCTGACACTATTCCAGACACTGCATTTGTGCAAGCTGCAGTTTTCAAACACTTTTCAAAGGAAACCCACATGGAGCACATCGCAAGGTTAAAAGGCAAGAGGAGAAGAAGACATGGGTGGCAGTAGCCAGAGCCAGCTTCCTCGGGGGAAAGATGCAGCTGTGCACACCGGCCAAACCTGGGCAAAGGGACTCGGCTTCCAAAGCAGCCCAAGTGCCCCATCCAGTCCTTCTGGAATAGGCTGCACTTCCACAACCTCTTGGTTGGTTTGAGTGCTGGCCAAGAAATCTTACATCTTGTCCGGACTGAGTGCTTCAACCGGTCCACTCACATCCCATTCCATACTGCATTCAGGCCATGGTTCAAGACTCCTTCCACAGCCTCCCTGACACACACTGAGAAAGAGAGGGAGAACTAGGTACCACCAACATCATGGTAAGACCCAAACCCAAAACTCAGAGGACCTCCCACGATAGCTTCAGAAAGCAGGTGAACAAAGGTGGCCCTTCAGATTAGAAACAGGCCAGCAGTTGCTGAGAGTGGTGTGAACCAACAAAGGACAGCCTTATAAACAAGCGAAACAGTACTGCAGGCAATAAAGGCCTCTCCACATTCCTTGCTGCCAGGAATAGGCCCTCGAAATGTGTTACAAAAGGTTGCCCCCCCTCAAGAGATAGATTATAGCTCCTAGAAGGCCACAGCCAGCTATGCCCAGTGCCATCTGTCATACAGGGAATGTAATATTGGTCTTCCTCAAAAGACTGTGGTAATGGCACAGGTAATGTTCAAGAAACATGGACACACAACAGTGCTTTAATGCAAAAGAGACCATTGGGCCATTTTGTCCATGACTACTGTTCTAAGATTCCGACTTATGGCGGCCCTACGAATGAGAGACCTCCAAGTCCCCTCGCCCTCAACAGCCCTGCTCAGGTTTTGCAGACTCACTCAGGGCGGCAGCCATTGTGGCTTCCTTGATGGAGTCTCTCCACCTGTAACGTGGTCTTCCTCTCTTCCTTCTTCCTTACCAAGCATTAGTGTCCTTTTCTAGTGAGTCACATCTTCTCATGGTATGTCCAAAGTACGACAGTCTCAGCTCAATCATCTTGACTTCTAGGGAGAGTTCAGGCTTCCCCCCCCCCCCAATGAGTTAATTCTCTTCCTGTCAGCTTTCTTCACTGCCCAGCTTTCACAACCATACATAGGAATCAGAAGCATAATGGTATAGACAATCCTGACTTTGGTTTTCGATGATATACTGGTCTGTCTATTAAATAATGAGACTGTGCTTCTACCTTATATACAAATCAGGGAGAACTGATTGTGAACACTTGAGCAGTGACCTCGAACATGTCTGAACCTACAGGACAAACATCAATACTCTTGGCCGTTCCGTTAATTGTCAATCGTTGTTTAAAGCAGCTGTGTTGTCTGTTGTGCGCTGGAAAAATGCTAATTTTAAAAGTTGAGCAATGTGACATTCTGTAGCAACTTGAGGCAGACCCAAACCTTTTTCAAAAAATCATCACTTGTGATGAAACCTGGATCTTCCAGTATGATCCTGAGACAAAACGAAAGTCAATGCACTGGAAAACACCATAATCACCAAGAATGAAAAAAACATGTGAAAGCAAGTCCACATTCAAAGCCATGCTCATTGTTGGGTTTTTTTAACATCCAGGCCATAATTTTGGCAGAATGGGTTCCAGAAGGCAGAACAGTGAACCAACATTATTAGAAGGAAGTTTTGACAAAGCTGAGAAAAAGAGTCAGGAAAAAAAAATCGAGAACTGTGGGAAAATGGGTTTCATTCTTCACCAAGACAACACACCTGCTCACACAGCACTTTCTGTGAAGCAGTTTTTGGCCGATAAATGCGTTACTACCCTTGAACATCCTCCGTATTTGCAAGGTTTGGCACCACACGACTTTTTTCTTTTCCCTAAAGTGACATCAGTGCTTAAATATTTTGAGTCAAGTAATTCAGTACGAAGAAAATGGCAGATGTGTTGAAACAGATGACAGAAACTGACCTGCTTCATGCCTTTGACCAGTGGAAAACAAGACTGCATCGGTGTGTGAGTGTGAACAGGGAGCATACTGAAGGGGACAGGCATCAGAATTGTAATACAGTACATGTAAATAAAGATGGGTTATTGTATCAATCTCGTTATTCAATAGATAGACTGTGCATCTTGACACTTCAGGATCTTGTCTAGTTCCTTCATAGCAGCTCCTAGTTTTCTTCTTATTCCTTGACTGCTGTCTCCATTCTGATTAATGACTGAGCCAAAGTATAGGAAAACTTTGACTATCTCAATGTCTTCACTGTCTGCTTACCTTATGTAAATCATCTGTGGCAAGTATTTTTGTTTTCTTAAGATAAGAACTAGATAGCTGAAATCAATGTGCTGGGCATTTTCTAATGGAAAGGGCCAATTTAATTACATTTTTTAAAATTTTTTTTAAATATGTTTTATTTGTGCTTCAAAAGGTAGACAATCTTAAACTGCATTACATTTACGTTACATTGCATTTATATATATACACATTCATTCAATTTAATTTACACTTTACAATCATCACTTTACAACCGTCCTAGTCCTTCAATCATCCTAATCTTTCATTACCTCCTCTTTACCTCCATCTTAACTCTTCATTACCTTCTCTTAACTCTTCCCTTCTCCTACCTCTCCATCCATTCTCTTTTTCTTCTATCCCACCCATCCCATCCATACTTTCCCAAAACTTACTCTCACCATCTCACTTGCAATACCTTCCTTCTTTTCATCCATCCTTTTTACTTCCTTTAGTTCCATCCGATCAAGATATCCTTTTTGACTTTTCCCCCCCTTTATCTCCCTTTTTCCTCCTATCTCTAGAAATTTAAATCTCATTATCTTCCTTTACCTATTTTTTAATCATTTGCTTAAAACTTTCTTTCACTTTATATCTTGCTTTCCTTCTAATATATTAGCTTCCCGTTTCAGTGTCGTTTTGAGTGTTATGTGAATATTGGAAGAAAAGAGGGAATATGAAAGAGAACGTGTAAATCAGGGGGAAATATATATATATATATAAGAAATATATTAACATAAGGATGGGCCTAAGTGATGTAAAAATAATTACATTTATTTTTAACTAGAGTAAGTTGGAATGTCAGCATTAACTAAATTCCTGAACTAAATTATTAGTTAAATAGACACTGCTGAAGAGCCCACAGATCTTCTATTTTCTCAATTAGATAGTTCTTTACATGTAGCGTATTTCTCTTTTCTGCGAAACTACTTCATGCTTGTTGTCTGTCCCTCAGGTTTGGAGAATTACAATGTTTAGGTGACAAGATCCAAACCACTTATTTTGGTTCATGATTACAGTTTAGTTAATTCCAAAGTGAAAAGATTTTAGAACACAAGGCAGTAAGGCTTTGCGTCCAGGTGGTCCTTCTGTTGTTCTACATCACATAAAGGCTCCTTGTCTGCCTCGGAGAGCTAAATTTTGATGCCTGGGATTTTTGATGGAATTTATGTAATTCATATAAGGATGGAAAAACAAGAGATTTTTGGCGGGTGGGTGGATAAGAAATGGAGCTTTCAAAAATTCATGCAATTGTTTCCTTGTGGAAGCAAGATGTTATTTTGGGTACAGGAAAGAGACCAGCCTTTTGGGCTCCTCCTTTCCCTGAGGACTCACTAACCCCACCATCTCCCCCCCCCCCGTCCCCAGGGGTTACACTGGCTTTTTGCTTTCCTTAGCCGGCCTATTCACTCAAGTCTGACCCTAAATGCAGTTGCGACCACAGTACATACTAAGAGGAAGGGGTTTGTTGAGGGAGGGGTTACCCACTTTCAGTGACGACTTTATTGTGCCAGGTTCACCTCAATCCTCCTCTGCCTTCCAGAGCCACCCCTTTCTCCCCCTTCGTGTGCTCCTCAGCCGCATGGTTTGTTGTACTGTACAGCACACAGACTGAACGAAAGATGGTGCTGCGTTAAAAAAAGCAATGCATGGTCGCAAAATATCATGCAAAGCGCCATCTTTTAATACAGTCCGGGTAATGTACAGTAGTAGCTACTGCCGCTGAACTGCTCTCTCGACCGATTTAAATTATATGTAACCAGAACACATTAATTTGACACATGGTCAAAAGAGTAGACCATGCATCGAATATACAGGACTGAGTAGTAACGTATTAAGGTCAGAATGTGAGTCTTACCATAGCCCTTTTTGTTTCCTCCTCTTGGTTCAACTAGGATATTGAATTTTGTTGCCCAGACCACTTTGTGCCACTTCCTTGTCACAAGCCACAGTCCCTCTGGTCCCAAGGATTCTACCAAAGGACAAACGCTGACCGTGTCCTTCACTGCTGCTTCTGCTGCAACAGACCAGGCTATGATATATGGTAAAACGGCAGTAAAGACCAGTCTCTTCCCACAGGCCACCCAGATGATTTTTAAATCAACTATTTTGAAGTATCTATTGACTAATATGTATTGGCTCTATATGTTCTTTTAACTGGTATTGTGTGTGTCTAATTCATTGTTGTTCCCTTGCTCAATCTATAGGGAGAGGCAGGTAATAAATAAATAACCATTATTACGGTTCCTCCTTTCATCAATGAGCACCATACAACTAAGAACAAATCAGATTAAAACAACAGTTTGAAAACAAAAGAATAATGCAGCCACAAACTACTAAAACAGCAAGGAAAAACAAAACCCATATAAAACTATTTAATCATAGCTATACAGACCATTTCAAGGAAGAAGCAACCATACACACCTGAGAAGCTTTCCTCCAAGGTGTGGGCAGTCCTTTGAAAACCAGCAAAGAAGGGTAAAGAGCCCCCCCCCCAGCCCAAGAGCCACAAGCAAGGAGGACACCCCTTCCCTATTCACAACTGGGGTATTTTAAGGATGTCCATATGGGACAAGGCAGTTCTTAAAATCACGCTCTGGAACACTTTTGGTGAAAAGTGCCACAATATTTGTACAAGCTGACCTTCTAGCAATTCTATTCTTCTACAGCCTACCTCTTTCTCAGCCGCTCTAGAAGGCAAAGTGCAGAGCTCTGAAGGCCTGGCACACTCACACCCCAATCCAGCATCACCTTCGAGGCTTCCTATCTTCTCTGCTCCAAAAACTAGCAGACCCTTCCAGGGGTTCCACAATCTTGGCATGTTGCACGGCCTATTTTTAATTTTCACTCTTTGCCTGAAAGAGTGCACTTAACTGGAAAGCTTGCTTACAAAGTAAATGGCCAGCACCACCTCAGCTGCTGAATACATATATGGCCTTGCAGTCAGTGGTCAAGATGCCCACAACTTCAGCCCAGGAAAGAAATCTCCAGTTCACAGGAAGACACAGGGAAAATCTCTCCCCTGATGGGCCTTGGGGTGCTTCTAGGTCAGTGTGGTTGATGTTGGTTGGCAGCAAAACCTATCTAGGGCCTCAGGCAGAGAAGGGTCTTTCCCAGGCCTTCCTGAACTGCTGTGGGCCCGGCACCTTCCCCAGCCAGTTACAGTCCCAAGCTCGGTATACCATCATTCACCCGCCACATTCAGACCTGCTCGCTGTCCTATTTGTTCTTAAAATTGTTTTTAGAATGGCTTAGTGTAAGATGCCCAGAGACATTATTTTTAAAGGGCACAGCATGCAAATTGGTAGAATAAAGTCATTTAAATATTTTTTTTTTGTCCTTTGTTCAAGCCCTGATGAAGAAGGGTCTGAATGGGAGCAAGGATTTTGCACTGTTTGCACTGGAGATTCAAAACCATGGCTACTCCAAAACAGTTGCTTATACTCATGGCATGGCCAGAGAGTCAGAAAGTCACTTTCGGATTTCCACTGTGGGGCAAGGGCCTCCTCATCCCTTGTTAAAGCTACCTTCAAATGTCTGGACTTCTCTGTCCTGGACACCGTGGACATGAACAGAGGTATATTTTCAACGTTCATATGCACTTTCTGGAGGAGACTGCCATCTTGGTAGGGAAAGGTTGTAGATTCTTTTCCTCAACATAAAATAGAAATTAGTTTTCGACAGGTCTTCACCTCTGATTTAACACCAGAAGAAGAAAATAAATAAATAAATAAAACGATATGCAGGTGATTTCCCCCCCCCCGCCCCAAAAAACCTGGCACTTATAATTTCTGTTTTTCCCTCCCCTCTGGCTATCTGTGTGGTCCCTCAGGTGGTCCCGGGCCCAAAGACTGGTCTCCAAAGGCTTTCTTCTTTGGTGATGTGAGAGCTGGGATGGAGAACACATGGGCTTCCAGATCCTCCCGGACTGCACCATCCCTAATGGGGACGAATCATGATGCCACAACATCTGGAATGCCATAAGGTGCCCACCATTTAACAAATGTGGTAGAAGCTGAAACACAGTCAAGCACAGCTACAAATGAAATTATCATCACCATCAGTATCATCTTGAAACCTCCAACTAGGTCCAGGCTGGTCCAGCCTCAGGGCATCATTTGCTGCCTGCCTGATGATCTTCAATTAACCTCTCCACTGTCAACGTGGTGCTTTGTCCTCAGTCTGTTGTGCTCCACCTGAGAAACTGAGGAGCAGAAGTGGACTAGCAAACTCAAAGTCATGGGCTGAAGCGACCGAGGTATCTCTGCACACAAGAGAGACTTCACAGTACACATGAAGACGTTGAACATAGGTAAGTACTTTTCCATCCTCGCTAGGCGAGTGCAAGAGAGCAAGCCAGGGACTTATCTCCCTTTCCTGAGTACTGGACTCATGCTTTCCACAGCCAACATCATATCTTCCAAGAGCCAGCCTCACAACCTTGACCATCAAGTGTCACTGATGTCTTTTTCCTTATTGATTAATGGCTGTTCTATAACACCCAATCAACCCAACCTTCTGGCTGCTTCCCAAAGCTAAACAGAGATCAACAAAGTACATATGGGAAAATAAAAACCAAACCACAGAAAATCTAAAACCAAAGCAGAAATCAGCCAAAGCCAACAAGGACCAAAATACATTTGGTAAAAAACAATACTAAAACCCAGGGCTAGAAAGGCTCTAAAACAGATTTACATGTTTTCATCTCACATATATCAGAGATATAATGTAGCAGTATCTACCAAAAATTATACAAAAGAGATTAAAAACAAACTGTTAATATAAAGAATTATGTAGCAAATCTCTCAACTGTATGTTTTTAACTATATTGCAATCATGTTTATTTGGAAGCTGCAGGGCATAAATATTTAAGATGATAACAACAGCAGCAGCCACAGAAAATGCAAGTATAAAAACAATGAATTTAAAGGCCTGGGAAAGGGAGGAGGTCCTCACCTGATGCTGCCAAGCAGCTCTGGGGACAGATTCCAGGCCCAGGACACAGAATCAGGGCTGGGATCCCAAGCAGGCTTTCCTGACTGGCTGCTTTCAGTCCTTTTCTCTTCCTTTCCATTCCCAATCACTGGGTTAATGGCAGGAACAGGAACTGCAGCTGGTCTGTTGCTGCTGTGTGAAAAGCCGTTCCACCTTTGCTCAAGAGATGCTGGGTGACAAGCTTTTCTGCCCTGACATCAGGCCATTTTGGCCACAAGCAAGCTATGCAAGAACCAGGCCATGAGCAGTTAATGCAGAGAAAATATTAACCCAGAGCAGGCCCAGCAGCCAAACCTAAAGGAGAAGACAGAATACAGAGGAGGGTAACAAAGCAAGGGGAGGGGGAGACCTGGCAATAGGAACAGGTGATGCCAGCTTCACTCCTCCTCCTGAAAAAACATGGAGACGTGTGCGCACACAAGCAGACAAAGTAACTTCAGTTATGTTGACGACTTCTAGCCGGGGCTGGGAAAGAGAGGAAAGTGCTTAGCTTTGGCCAAGTGGGTTGCTTTCATCTGCAAAACTGAATATTTCAAGAAGTGTGTAAAATAAAACTTCAGCTCTTTGCTGAACGTAGAAAAGCCACCGGAGGCTAAAAGAGCAAGTTCCTCCTCACATGTGGGGGCTAAAAACAAAGGTAATGCATCCCTTCCAGCAGGGAAGTGGGCTGTGTTCTGCCGCCCCCTCCCCACCTGGAGGATGCCTATCCAGGCTGACCCCCGCCCAGAAGTCACTCCCTGTCACACAGCCAGGAGATCTGCTGGGTTTCTCAGCCCTCCCACACAGCCCTCTCTTTGTAAGGAAAAAAACCAGGCAAGCAGGCAGGACGCACAGATCACAGTGCCTTTCGGGAGGTGGCACACTGCCAAATCCAAGTGGATGATTCCAGTTCAGACTGGTTCTGGAGACACAAACAAGAAGGTCCTTTCCCTGCCTCGCTATTTGGATGCAGCAGCAGCTACCACACAACACAGAGCATGCTTCCGGAACTTGGCTGGCCTAAATTTTTACTGCCCTCATATCTCAAAAGCAGAAAGCAAAGAGGAGAGGTCTACCTGGACTGATGTGGTGTTGCAGTGTTTTAAATGCTTTCACATTAACATGTATTACTGTACTTTCAATGCTTTGTAACCTGCCCTGGGAACCTGTTGGGAAATAATCCATTTATCCTTAATGTGCAAATGCACCTTGACTGACATTCACAGAGGCATTTTTTGGTTTCCACGAAGCCACCATATGAATAATCAGGCCACTTCTACAAGAGTTGCTCTTGAGCAGGGAGTTCTCTTTCCACAGCCACATACCCATCCTCACCACTGGTCTTGAAACTCAGCCCCTTTCCCACATATACCACTGAGGCAGAGGGCAAGCAGCATTCCATGCTGCTGAGCAGGAGGGGCCAGCCCCAAGGTGAACCCCCTGGAAAAAGAAACAGGGCAACTAGAAGAGACCCTCTGGAACAAAAGGCCAGCGTTCAGGACGAGGCAGCTTTTCAAATTTCTCTAGCAAAACATAAAAATAAAATGGGGGGGGGGGTCCAATGCAAGGCACAGTTTTATACTGGAACAAGAAGAATATAATTTTCAAACCAAACAAAAAGTGCTGCATGTTTATTGTTAGGTTCCTGCTCTCTGGAAATTCTTTTTCTTCTGAGAGAAGAGCATTAAAAAGAGAATAAAGTTTCCTCCCTCTGAAGAACGGGATGCACAAGACAGGGAGGAATCTGTGTTCAATTAAGAGAGAAAGAAACTGGATCCACTCCTCAGGGAAACATTTAAGAGGCTGCTTTGGTGGGTTGCTTTAGATTAGATGATATATTCACAGAACTGTGAACAACCCTGGTACACATACACACGCTCTCCCCCCGCCCCACATTCATGGGAAAGCTGTGCTGTGCACCATACCATCCGTGTTGCCCTTCTCCCTCCAAGCCGCCTCACCCGGAGCAAGAGCACATGAGCTGGCCTTGGTGGAGCGACTCTGCTCTGATGCTGCCTTCTCAAAGGTCCCCACAAACAGGAAGCTCCAAACCCACTCACATTCATCTAAGTACCATTTTGAATCTGTGATTCATTCCTTGCTGGCAAATTCTTGAGCAGGAAGGGGGGGGGCAACTATTATGTAATGCAATTCAGTTTGCCAATATCTGCTCTCCCTCTAGGAGATCAAGGCAACATGGAAGACAAAGCAACCAAGCAAAGGAAGTCTCCAAAGTCTTAAAACCTAAATCATACTGTCTTGTCCTAGCAAATTCCACAGCCACTTTATGTTTTCTCCTTTATGTTGTGAAACAGACTCAAGTAATTAAGAAAAAGTGTTTCTCGTACAGCCCAACTGTTGAATTACCACGGTGAATTGCAACACAAAAGTTCCAGTTAATGGCTGGGTCATCACACATTAATCACTGAAACTGGCTTATAACCCATCATCATTAACTCAAGAGGAGTTTACTGAATTGATTTTCCTGAATTATCAAAATACTGCCCTAGGTTAAGAATAAAAATATGACTCCCTTAAAGTATCATGATTGAAAAGATGGACACTACCAAAAGTACTGGTCACCTTCAAAGGGCCAATAGGCAGAAGAGCCTTGATGACCCCCAGCAGTGTCCGTATGTGCCTTCAAGCCACCTTGTCGACTTACAGCAAGCCCATGAATTTCACAGGGTTTTGGGGTCACACAAATCTAATCAAAAAGCTCAAATGTAACAGTCTCCCACTGGAGCTCAAGCACTAAACAGAATCAGGAGGACCAAATGAGGTGTGATGAATACAGAGTGTGTGCCAGGAAGATGTAGCATGCTTTAGAGAATGGCACTGTAAAAGACACAAGGTTTAAGCATGGCTGGTGCCCCCGGGGGTCTCTCTTATGCACCTGGCCCAGGATGGAGTCTCAGCATTTACGAAGTTGCAGTCCTCCGCTCTAAGTACTGGAAGGGACCCAGCCCACCACTTACTTACAAAATCATGAACATTGCAGATTTATTGCTCGCTAATCTGAGCTAGCTAGCAATCTTATGAGGCTCTTTTGGTAGCTACTTTGAAATCACACCTACCTGCACCTAACGAAGTGGATCACCCTCCACAAAAGCTTACACCAAAGGGACACAAACAGGGGAGAGTGCCTGTGGCCTCCTGTGTATATTTTAAAAGAAACACCCAACCCCCAAAGATACTTGGATTGAGGAGAAGCCTCAAGTCAGGAGGCCCCACAATTCGTTTTGGCAACTCCGGAGAGGGATGTGGGAAAGGCTCCCACCTGAAACGTACAAGGCTACTATATCCGCCTGTACAGAGAGTACCAAGCTAGAGGGTCAAACTAGGTGCCTTGCTAGAAAGGCTACTTACAATGCATCTCCTTCTATCTGCCAACACAGACAGGGCTTTAAGTGCCAGCAGAAATTTTCAGTCATGCTCTTCACCAGCAAACTCCATTCAGCTTTTATGTACCCTTCAGCAAGCTGACTAGCAAGGAAGACACACTCACCTGAAACTTCCTTTGGATGACAAATACATTCCTGTATTTCTTTCACTCTCCCCAGCACCTCACTAGCAACTGAAACAAGGGGGGTGCTCACTGTCCCTGGAAAGTGCTGTTTTACCACAATAATCCAGGCAGGCAGAAGCACCATTTAAACCAACGCCCATTCACCTCCCAGCCATCATTCTGGCCATACAGTAAAAACAGCGCAGCTTTTCCTTTAGTGAGCAAAAGATGCTACCAAAAAACACAGTGGAAGGACAGTAGGTCAGCATAAAAGGCTAACTGGGCATGGATTCTACACAGAAGTGTGGAAAGCAATCAGCCAACAACCCCACCACTCTTGTTCTGTGAGGATGGCGCATCTGAAGTGCAGTACAGAGGAGTCGCAGCAATTTCATTTTCTCAAGAACAGCTCAAGTGCTGGGTGCGCTGATTTTTAGTGGCCATTTTGCAGGGCCACATTCCAGGGGAGACACCCTACAATGCCAAAGACAACCCTATCACCACCTCAGGGGTAGCAAGACAGAACAGAAAGGCCTCAAGGTATGACGTGGATTGTCTTAGGTAACCAAGAGCTCGGGGTCCAAGCAGCAGCATGGCACCAATGCCCCTGCGCAACTCACCTGTCACTGCTGGTACTGCTGCTGCTGCTGATTGAATCGCTGCTTGAAGACCTGCTCCTCGATCCGCTGCCACTAGGCGACCTGGTTGGCCGTGATGCTTGGCTCGCCAGCCTCTGGGGAGACTGGGTCCGAGACTGGGAAGAGTGTGGTGACCGACTCCGGCTGTGCTGGTAGCTCCGCTCCGGCCTCCTCCCTCGTACCTCCCGTGTGAGATCGTCCCTGTAGATATCCCTGTGTACCACACTGGGCAACGTAAACTGCTCCCGAGCCCGAGGTTCGTAACGGGGGTCATGAGTGTCAAAACGGCTCGGGCTGCGGCTCCGAGAACTGTAGTAGAGCCCATGTTGTAAAGTCCGCTCCCGAGGATCTCTATAGTAATCCTGATCGTAATGTCTTGTCCGATCAAAGCCTCCTCCTGTCCCCCGTTCATGGTGTCCATAGGCACTATGTTCATAAGCACGCTCCCTGTTATCTGAAGCCCTGCATTAAGGAAGGGGAAAACATTACTGTCAGTCAGAGGGAGAAGCAGCTCCTGACATCATGCAAACATTGGATGTGGCATTGGGCAGCTTAGCAAGTCATAAAAAAGGACCCTACACAGCAATGGCCTATTAAGCACAACGAACAAGCTCAACCCCCTTCACACTGCCTCTTGGTTATGTCAGTCAAGCCGCAACACAGCCTTGGCAGTGGTTCCGTTTCAGTGATTACACTGAGCTTTCATGACCAGAGCTGCACACCACAAAACTAATGAACTCACAAAGTCTTAAAAATTTAGAAGTCTAAAATATTCTAGGAGCCCAATGTAGGCATGCCTTAGAATTCTACAGGATTTTCAGAGCTATTCAAGCATTTTTTAAATTGCATAACTCTGCCAAAGATCTAGCATAAATTGTCTGCCATGTGCCATGAAAGCCCCTGTGACAAGCAAAAGCCTGCAAAAAAGCAAGTTACTTATTTCAGAAACATACCTGTTATGCATTTTTGATCCTAAAATTGCTAGGATATTGTACCTGAGCGTCTAAAGCCCTCAGTACATTGAGCTTGACCTCTTGTCAATACCAAGGTATGGGAACGGGTTAAGTGCCATAGATAATACATAGACAGAAGCACGTCCCTCCAAAAGGCATTAATCCCCAGAGGCAAGATAAATACATTTACTATCAATTCACTGGAGAAATATATAGCTCTTTTTGTAAGCAGCTTTGGGGTATTAATATTTTAATAAGTAATAAAGCTTCTTGGAGAAGTTTTTATACTTCATATATGTACTTCAGGCACCAATTTGCTCTAAGCTCTACTGTCAAAGGTAACATGGCTTTTGTGGCTAAGACCGGACACTGTCGAGCTCTTCTGTGTGAAAAGGCCCTAGATGTTTCCAATCATTTCATATTCTAATTTAGAACATAACTGGATGGGCCAACTTTATTGGCACAGCTAGGAAAAAAGATGCCATAATTTGATGTTTAGAATCAGATCTGAAGGACCCGCATCACCCCTCCCTCAGAGAATTGCAAAGCTGGAAGAGACCATGAGGGCCATCCAGTCCAACCCCCTGCCACACAGGAAATCACAATCATGTTTGCAGATTTAGTGATATTGCCAGCACCTGTGTTAGTTACAAAAGTGTAATAAACCATCTTAGAATGAAAGGCATTTAAAACCACCCCCCTTTGACTTCTAACCATCTTCCCTGAAAACCAACAAGCAACTGAAATTTAGCTTCTCTGCATGAGACAGTGTGTGCGTGTGTGTGCGTACACACACACACACACACACACAAACGCACACAGAGTTTCTCCTCTTTGGCTGGGTATCAAGACAGGCCTGCTATCATCACTTCCAGAATGGTCTTGTACTGCCCAGCCAGGCCTTACTAGTGGATTAAAATTTTCGTTATGAACGTTTCTGTCTAACCAGTTACTAAAAGCACCTCAGGCAGGGGGCCAGGAACCCCTGAGATGGAGGTGCAGATGGCATTTTAAGGCTCTGGCCTGTCTGAATTCCTCCTGCCTCTCAAACAATTCAGAACTGTCTAGCAAAAACATCTACGGTTGGGATTTAAAAAGCATGACACACATTTCTAATTATTTGCAGCTGCATGCAAGTAAGACAGCAAGTTGTTTTGAAGCCTCTGTGTGTGCGTGTGTAGTGCAGGTACAGTCAGACCCCCGTATCTACAGGGGTTTGGTTCCCAGACTTACCATGGATACCGGAAACTGCGGATAACAGAGAACCCTTTATAAAAAAGGACGTCCGGTAAAAACATACCATAGAGTTGTACTGAAGGACCTAGAGGATTTTCCAGCACGACTGTATGGTACGTATCCCTTATTTTGTGCCCTGCAATTAACTGACGCTGCGGATCTTAGTTCCACGGATATGGGGGTCCGACTGTATATACACGTATATATTTACTTCAAGAGCTTTCTCTTCCTCTCCTTTTGAAAGGACAAAATCAACAAGCACTCTGCACCCTATGGAAAGTTAAATATCAGTGAGAGCAGACGTGATAAAAGTGAAAGAAGCAGCAGTACTACTAGAAGGGCTACTGTTATAGTAAAAGAGCTCCTATTTCATTAGGAGGACATGGAAGACAGACAAAAGAACTAGCAGAGCTGAAAAACATAATGACTATAGCAGCGCAGATTATCTATTAGTACTAATTACTACTGGAGTTAGTGGAAAGAGGGATTGATTTGGGTTAGGAAAGGGGCTAATATACACAGGGCAGGACATACCAACCTTTTCCAAGTGTGGAAACACGACCTATATTCCCAATTAAATCTAGGGAGAGAATTGTGAACATAACTTCCCCAATTTTGGCCCCTCTTATAGGGGTAATCCACCTTCTTAATGGGCAAGGGTGTCAAAATGATATTTTAGATGAGCGAGCAAGAAAAAAATCTTAGTGACAAGAGGCAAAAAACAAAAATTCCACAGGAAGCCAGTTGTCCCAGATTGACTTGAGGACTCTGTGGTAACCCCCAGACTTCGTTCTTGAGACAGCAAGCACTTCTCAATAGATCCAAGACAAGCAGGGTGTGTCTGCAGCCTTAAGTCTGAATCCAGCAGCTGGTAAAAGACACCCTGAGGCATCAGCGGACGCCTTGCAGGCATCCTCTGTCCATCTTTGTAACCATCCAGCCAAGTCCATTTTCTCTGATGTATCCACAAGCTGGTCATCAACGCAATGCAGTTGTTACAGCTAAAGTGCCTTTTAAGTGTTCAGTTGGCCAATGTGTTTGGTGGGTTTTTTTGGCCAGACTAGATAGTAATCCACTCCCCCCTGGGCCACCGGGATCTTGGCTGTGTACCATCCCAAGCATGCAAGGTAGGAGCCATTATCCCAGCACCTCAACAGATGGCCTGTAATTTCCAAGACTTAGCTGTGTCCATCTCCTTCACAGTTGCCAATACCATAAGGAACAGTAATCCCAAGACACACGGAAGTAATGTAGATCCAAAAGTGGAAACATCAAAGCTGGCTTCTGCTGGCTTCACCACACCATATGTATTCCCATGGCTAAAGGTTGTTTGTAGAATCCAAGATGAGGTATAGTTTTTAAAAAGTCTACTAGAAATTTTTTAGTAACAATCCAATTTTATTCATAAACTATACATACCAGCAAAACCCTGAAAAACTTTGTGAGGACTCTGTAGGTACTAAATTCTGAAGATACTCCACACTGGATTTTGAGACTTGCCGTAGTAAAGTAACTCCACCTGATAATAAGGATACATCCGCATAAGGCTTTAGAGTTATCCAAGAAAAGGGACCATTAGCTTCTAGACGAATAGCTCCACAAACGAGGCTGGCCACGGGAAGTCTTCCATCTTAGGACCAGGTATCCAACCAGCTGCAGGAAACATCGTCTACAGATCCACAAGATACCAGCCACTGGGACTGGAATCACTTCCGTTTCCAACCCCAAATAGGAAACGCAGATAATTCCCCAAATTTAAAATCCATCTGGGGGGCCCTACACAGGAGTTTGTGTTTCTCACCACATCAAATACAAAATACCTGCCTAGTGAAACCTTGGAACTTACCCATCAAGTCTCCGCTCATAACGTCCTTCCCGTGCATGAAGTGATGGGGGTGGGCCATACGTAGGCCCACCCCCACCTCCTCTGAACCCAGAAACCTCTCTACTACGAGATGCTATGGAAACTGTATCATCCAAGCCACGGGCAGCACTAGGAATGGTTCCTGGCTCATTATAATCCGTCCGAAGGTCTCTATCTCCCATTTTGTTGGCAGAGTTGTGTGCCTTCTGAGCACTCTTGATGTCCACAAAATCCACAAAGGCTGCCACGCCGCCTTCCGATCCCCTCTTGGGGAGAATTTTGACGCTCTCAACACGTCCATATCTAGGAGAGAAAGAAAGAAAGGAAATAATATGCATTAAGGCTCAGACAAAACAGGGGGATCAAGTCATTTCGAGCACAAAGACTGAGAACTTAAGCATACATTTGGGGAATTTATTTCAGCAGGTCTTGCCACCAAGTAACTGGGTTTCATTCTTGGCTTTTGTCTGCCAGAAACAACATCTCTAACAATGATTGTTTTCTATGGGGGGAAAAAGGAAAAACAACAAAACTGCTTAGGCTACTTATGCCTACATGGGCTGCTTGTGAGTATTCTGCCCCCCCATTATATTCTAATCTTAAAAACAATAAATAATAAACCTTGCATTGTAAAAGTGTGGCTCTTCAGTTTAGATTTAACTAACACCCACAAGAAGATTTCATCAAAATGAGGATTTATTTTCTTCAAAAGGTTAATCTTCATTTAGGTGTTGCACTGTTCAAATACATTTCAATTCAACCAGTATTAGAATAATGACACCAGGTAGAACACGGATTTATCAAATATACTGATCTGCAACTTGCACTTACAGAATCATAGACCTAGAAGGGACTTCAAGGGCCATCTAGTCCACCCCCTGCCATCCAGGAATACACATAGTTGAATTATCATTAATATTTATTATTGATTTAGACTGGAGAGAAGGATGGGATGAGCACATGCTTTGACTTTCAGACCTGGAAGGGACTTCAGGAGCCATCTAATCCAACCCCAGCAATGCTGAAATCCACACAGCTGAATATTATTAATATTCCTTATTGATTACGAGTCTACAAGAACACAAGGCATTGTACCATTTTAAAAGGCAGAACTTGCAACACAGTGTTGCACAGAGGCTTAATAATACAGTTCTCAACAGTTTGAGCTGGGCTTGGGAAAATATTTCAGAATTCCTATGAAGTAGCCAAATAAAGTATTTTTGCACACACAGGCAACCAAGTAAGTAAGTACTGGAGTAAGAGACTGGAACACGGAGCAATAGACGCAAGCTCCAGGAACAGAGATTCCACCTCAACATGAGGAGGAACTTTTTGACAGTAAGAGCTGTTCGGCAGTGGAACGCACTCCCTCGGAGCGTGGTGGGGTCTCCTTCCTTGGAGATCTTTAAACAGAGGCTGGATGGCCATCTGTCGGGGATGCTTTGATCAAGATTTCCTGCGTGGCAGGGGGGTTGGACTGGATGGCCCTCGTGGTCTCTTCCAACTCTGCAATTCTATGATTCTATGATTCTACCTGTTATTTTTCCAGGACTGGTGTAAGTCACAAGCATCACTTGTTAGCATTAAGCAAGAAATCTGGAGCTCACACTGCTTCACTTACAGATCTCATCATATTTTTCATGTCGCAAAACACTTTGAAATTTTGTAAACATTTTTTTTAAAAAAACTACCAATAAAGTCCCCCTGAGATCCCAACTTGGTGGTGGTGGTGGTTTTTTAAAAAGGTTTAATTTTACAAAAACTGCACAGTAGTATAAATGTTTCTTTTCTAAATCAGAAATAGCTTTAGAATAAAACAAATGGAAGAAAAACATACTTTCTCTTTTTCAGGGGAAAGAAATAAGGCAGTTCCACTACTTTTTATGCATCTGTAATTATCCTTTAGGCACACATGAGGGCAAGAAAAAATGCTCCCAATTCAGAGCTTGCCTCAGAAGTCTGAGCAGCACAAACAAAGGACACCAGAGTCAAAAGCCTAGGCAGGCGGGTGGGTGGGCTTAGGCCAACTTCTTCAGCCCTGGAACTGGCTACTCAGGCCAGCAAAAGTAAGATCAGCTTTCTTAAGTGAACACTAAAAAACACACTTTTGACTACACCCCAGGATGAGTTTATAGATGTTGGAGTTGGCTTGCATTTATCTCAGTGTTACTCTGTCTCCAGGCTGAGGCACCAACGAAATCAGGCTTTGTCAACATGGATGTGAGTGAGAACTGGTGCCAACAACAACAAAAATCCACAGGAAGAAGAGGAGATCGCTGCATGTGGCCAGCAAGGCTCACCAGGAAGGCCATTGCATGCCTGCCACACAGAGGCCAAGGAGCTACAGTATTATTTTTATTTATTTATTTATTTATTTATTCAAAGCATGTGTGCATTGCCTCCCAGCCCATAAAGAGCTCCCAAGGCAATGAACAAATAAAAAACAAATTGAAACAATATAAAGATTAAAACATTTTTAAAACACATTAAATTACTAAGAAGTACTCAGGAGACCCAGCTTTGTCCTGAGTCTGGCCCAGAGGGAGTTCCATGCATTCCTAAGTGGAAGCACAAGCTGACCACATTGTTGGGCTTCATTCACTAAACGATCTCCACCACATGTTGGCCTCACATTGAAAAGGAGAAAGAAAGCGTGTACGGTGCTAGCATGACAGATCTGGCTTAGACTCATCATGTTAAGTATTTAAGACGTCAAACAATGTGATGATGCAAGACCCCTGTGCGGAAGTCTCCTCTCACACATGAAGCTCCCCACCCAGCTACAGTGGAGAATTCAGTAGTTTATCATCAAACCCAACAGTGGGATGGAAGGAACCGCAACTGCTTGGTGGCAGAACCACCTCCCTCTCGATTTCTGACATGTCCAAACAGTCCCGGGTTCAGTTCCAGGGACAGGTTTCAGGAAAGCCCTTTGACTGGAGGCCCTGCAGAGCCAGCACTAGTCAGGAACACACAACGTGAGGCTGGTAGGAAGCAGTTTTGACCCATGATCATCATGCAGGCTGGGAAAGGATGCAGCACAGAGAGGTGAAGAGAGCAAGAGAAGGAAATTCATGCCGTTGAAAAAGTTCCTCCACAACTCCACACCAGATGGCACAATCCTCACTGGCCCACACCTAGGTGATCAAGTATGTGCAGCAACCTGGCACCGGGGACCTATTCTTGTAGCAAGCAACCAGGAGTTAAGTCTGACGGTGGCTCTGGAAGGAGGGACAGGGGAAGGCAAACCCACCCACCCCCAACCTGGCGTACAATTGTAGTAGTAGTAGTAGTAGTGCTGGTAGCAGTAGTGAAATACTAAAATGAAAACAGCCAGCTGCTTGGGAGTCCTTCAGGGCCTGTGCCCCAGCCTCCCCTGGGCTCCTCTTCCGTGGTGCCTACCCTCCAGCCACCAGCCACGGTGAAGTGGCCTCTGCCTGGAGAGCTGGCCCGGCCCCACCCCTTGGCTCTTCTCCCAAGGGCTGGCGCCCGCTGGCTGCTGGCGGCCGCTGGGAGGGGAGCTGCATTGCTTCATGCGATCTGATCCGGGAGGGGGAGGGGAGGGCTCTGCAGTGCTGCATCACGGGATCAGGTACTGCAGCAGAACAATGCAGGGCAAGGGGAGAAGGCTGGCTAGAGGGCTGCCGGAGGACACAAGAGCTGCCTTTTCAAGGGTGAGGCTGGCAGGACAGCCACAGGGCTGCCTTCCCCACAGGCAAGAAACAAGACATTTCCACAGGGCGACCTTTGCCCAGGCACTGCTAGGCTGGGAAGGGCAGACCCAAAGGATAGGACAAGAGCCACCGTGACCTTCCTGGAGCCAAAAGAGAAGCGGCCCTTATGAAGCCTTCACGCCATATCTTTGTACCGATAACGTCAGCCTTTCCAGGAAGGCTGCTCTTTCGCAATCACAGGCAAACAGAAAAAAAAACCAGCGTGCAAGGGGCAGGGAGGGGTTTCTGATGAGAGACCAAAACAAAAAAAAACAACCCAAACCCAAGCTCTGTATTGGTGGGTTTTAAGGCAACCTTCAGCAGCTTGCATAATTCAGACTAATCATTAAATAACTAGCAACCCAACAACAAGCTGGTTCCATGATATCTTTTGCTTTTCTGTGGCATGGAAGGCGCTGTTCTTTCAAGAACAAAGTGCTACCTCTCAGCAAGGACACAAAGCCCTGTCTTTATTTATCTGGGCATTAAGTGCCTTTGCCAGAACTTCCAGCCGCTTTCTTTAAGGCATCAAGAAGCCACCTGCCAGAGAGACAGGAGGTTAAAATTAGAACCAAGGCCCCTTGTTAAATTCCACCACAGCCACCGGCAGCACTATCCATGAAACCGCGCCGGTCCTGTTTTCCAGAGCGACCTGTGATTCAAACATTACTGCCACATTCATCTAAGCCAGGCCATTAGTGTGAGGCCATGCCCAGTGCTGTTGGTGGCCTCCCACTTCACACACATTTCTTCCTTAACAAAGGACCCTGGGGGCAGGGGGTATTTTTCCAGACTCAATTATGCCAACTGCTCTGTCAGGGACACCCTTAGGCTTCCTGTCACCAAGAGAAAAGGGCCAGCTCAAATGGAAGAATGGGCAGACCAAAGGAAAGCTGCCTGCCAGAACCTGTTTTGCCACACTCCGTAACAATCCATATCAGCATTCTTTCTGTTGAGCATCACTGTTTGCTCACTATCATCAACAAACTGACTACAAATGACACTCAGGGAATTGAGAAACATGCCAGAAGCCAGCAAGGCCACTAGAAAGATAGGGCTGATTTCCAAAACCATGGGGGGGGGGTTGCACTGGGAGAGGGAGAACCAGTTGCTCATGTACTAGTTAAGAAGGACAGGGAGTTCTCAAAGGAAGACATCTTGTGGTAATGGGGAGCAGGCTGGGAGGCAGTTCAAAAGCTGATACTCCATCAGTGAATCCCACTTGGTTAACACATGTGAACCACTCTAATACCCCAACTCTGGATCTATACCTAAGAATGCACTTACACACCTTTTATGCTGCCATTACTGATTTAGTCCTCTTTAAAGGATGAAAGGGAGAAAAGGCCTGATCTCTGAAAAGATCTGAAAGGCCCATCTCTCCCCACCTATGGAAAGCAGAACTCATCCGCTGCTGTTAATTTGCTGGCAACAGACTAATGACCCAAGGCAGAAAACAGCTCAATTAACTATGCTGATTAGGATAAAACCATATTCACAACTGCTGCAAAGCATTCTTAAGAAAGACACCACAAAATATTGTGATGTTGGGTGGGGTCCCAGAGCTTGCAACTCCCTGCCTGTCGATTACTGCATCCTCCTTTAGAACACAGTATCTTTGCCTAGACCAGCACAGCAGAGGAAGTGGAGGGAGCAAGCAGGCACACGCTTAACTTAGCATAGGCCTGAATAACCACTAGAGATTTGGTCATGGCATATTAAGACCATTACAAGGAGATGTGCTGGATCAGGCCACAAAGCCCAACACTGGTCATGTGGCAGCCAACAAGTTGGGATGATGCACACCAGCCTGCCACAAGCACACGGACTCCCTCTTTGCTCAAGGAACCTCCACAGCACATACACACACGTTTCTTTTGATGTGTGTGTGCACTCGACTCACCTGCTGACTTATGGCAACCCCATGAATTTCATAGGGAGTCCTTAGTCAAGGAATACACTCAGAGGTGCCCAGCTAGTTCCTTCCTCTGAAATCTAGCCTGCAGGCCTAGTCTTCCTTGGTGTCTTCATCCAAGTACTAACCAGGTATAACCCTTCTTAGCTTCCAAGATCTCATGCCTTCGGGATGTTCAGGCCTGTTTCTTCCAATACTGGGAGTCAAACAGAACCATCATGGCCAGTACCCACGGATGGCCTTTTCCTCCAGGAATCTTGCTTTAAGCAGGGAGCTGGACAGATGGACAGCAACAGTCCTTCAAGCTCTACGACTGCATGCGCCCACAGTGCTCACCTTTGTTCACAGGAACTCAAGGGGCAAAATATGCAAATTTCTATCCTGTCTTTCCCCAAGGGCTCAGGTAGATTACAGTTTACACCCACACTGCTATGGCTCTGGAGGGAAAGAAGTATCTGCTGGACTTAATCCCCACCCACGCTGCCATCCTCTTGTCCTTTTGTGTCATGTCTTAATTAGATTGTAAACCTAAGGGCCGGGAACTATTTTTGTTGTTCTTTTACTTGTAATGTGCCACGCACAGTGATGACGATATATAAATAAACGATAATAATAATTTACTAGTACGAATAACACAGAGAAATCATCCTACTCTGGGTGTTACCATTGCTCTTGCATCTACTTGTTTGTTCCAGATGTACCATAGCCAGTTATGCTAGAAAGTTGCCAGCCTTTTCCACTTCAGATAATGGTGGGGAGGGGGCTAGAAATAAGCCCTGAATCTCTCCTCTGATAACGGCAGGCAAGCAGTTCCGATCATAAGAGAAAACCTTCTAGCATATAAGGCTCACATCCTCAAATGGTAAAGCCAGGAAAGCCAGAAGATCTGCCACTAAATCAGATGTAAAACAATTGGCCTGGAGTTCAACACCCCAGGAGAGATCCATAATCCTGCTCCCATGACTGGGCATGGTGTCTCTCTGGCAACGTGGTAAGAGCCCTCCCTGAGAGCAAGACTGGGTGGTGCATGCAGGCAGAGGCACCCAAGACAGCCTGCTTCTCCTTTCTCCTTTGGCAAAGGCCAGGTGGCAGAGGGGGGCACTGAGACACAGGGAAAAGCCCCCTTCCTCCCAGCTGCCCTCTGCCTCTGCCTCCTGAAGGAGAGGGGAGCCAGGAAGAGGGGGGAGAGGAAAGCGCCCAGCCTGAGCAGCTGAAGCCTCTGCCCTCCCCACCTCTCCTGTCTGCCTGGGGGCAGGGAGGGAACTGCTAGAGATGGCCAGGACTGGGAACCCTTTGTATTAAACCCTCAGCTCCTGTTACAGTTGCTAAGCAGCCATTGCCTCAGGAAGGGACAAATTTATCCTGCGAGCAGGGATGGGTGAATGCTGACCACGTGGCAAAAGCGCTGGCATGTATCTCTCAAGTCAAGAACAGCAAAGGAAATGCTTCAGGGGGAAAGTGCCAGGATCATGCCTTGCACCCCCCACCTCCCAGCCACTCCAAAGCTTAGCTGTGGTTGAAGACAGAGCTGCTGGCACCTCCATCTATTTCTGAGTGCACCGTTGATGGCAAGGACAGGTTTAGTTAAGGTAGCATGGCCGCAAAACCTGGGGGTGAGGGTGTGGAGAGTCTCAAAACAGCCCTTAGTGGCATTTGCCTTAAACTGGATGCCACTCTAACTACCAATGCATTTTGGCTTCCACCATACACATCAGAGAGCATGCCAGCACTGACTGACACCCACAGACCAGATGCACACACTCTTCCAAGAAGGGAGCCATGGGATTGGGTGCAGTGCCCCAGGGATCCTGGCCCCTTTAGAAAACCTCTCTCCAGGCAGTCAAGAAAGTATCACGTTATCATTTCAAAGTTTTTGGGGGGGGCTGTTTGAAGGGATATGATGTATGTATTCCTTAAGAGGTGCATGCATTTCCCCCCTCCAGTATATGCACCACTTATCAAGGGACTAAAAGAAAGGATCTGAAATCATGCAGTCCTAGCACAGCAGGGCTGAGCAGAAGGCAGGGGCCAAGCACAAGCACGTGCTTTGGAGCTGAAGGAAGAGGGCTCGCTTCAACATGTGGTAGGGCACTGCTAGCTGCATGAGACGACTTGCCTGGTAGAGCAAGGAAATATAGCCTCAGTCCAGGCAAGGTTAACCTGCCTGCATGGAGGAACGCATGTCCCTACGGGTATTTTAAGGAGGGGCCTCTCCAATGGCTGAAACCCCACTCAACGAAGGGCAAGAGCTTT
The DNA here is from genome assembly GCA_030847615.1 of Gambelia wislizenii. Taxonomy (NCBI): domain Eukaryota; kingdom Metazoa; phylum Chordata; class Lepidosauria; order Squamata; family Crotaphytidae; genus Gambelia; species Gambelia wislizenii. The sequence continues at coordinate 324,532 of JAUMIR010000016.1, forward strand.
CCTCCAAATTTCCAGAGTGAGCAAGCAGAGGAGAGTCTTCTGCTCCCCCATCCTTAAAGGAGGGCAAGGGATGTGTGTCGATCGATAAAGAAGGGCACCAAAAATCAATGCTGAGGAACCCTTTCAATGCTGCCAAACATGATGCAGCTGCCCAATGGCCCTTAAAACACAACTCAGTCTAAAGAAGAGCAGGGCCACAGCACCTTGAAAAGGGGTGGGCAACTGCAGAAGTCCAGGGCCCATTTCCCAGCCAGACCTCTCTGTAGACTGCTCCCTCCAGTGTCCCTAAATATCTAATATATTCAAGCCGTGGGTGGTTGAATCCATGAATACAGAGGGTGAGCCGTACCAGCAAAACCAGCCTTACCAGAGATCATGGTGGAAAATGAACCAAGCCTCCCAACAAACATGGATGTCGTGAGCAGGGGGTGACCCACCCCAGAGGAGTCAACAAATGATCAGGACATATCATTAGCAGTGACAAACAAAGACAACGTTTTATCAGAATTTAGCCAGCCTTGGTGAGAGGGCGACCACCCCTCCCTGCCATGTCATGGGCTAAGAATGCAAGGAAGAGACTTCTGCAGCTCCGCTGAGGGTGGATGTTCAGACAGGGCAAATGCAAGCCATGCCACCTGGTTTTCAGCTTTTCCAGAGCTTCAGAGGACCACAATACATGGCCACAGTCACCCTGCTGGGTGATGGAATTGATACCAGGCCATGCCTGGTTGCATTTTAGTGCTTTTCAGCAGGAAAGGTGGTTTCTTTCCCAGTCTCAAAAAATAAAACAATAAATACATTGGATTCTTCAGCCACTTGCAAAGGAGAGGGGTCTGTACAATTCCCACCCATCTAATATAAGGAATCCGTTAGACTTCCTTTCCCAGAACAGCACCCTTCTGCTGTCCTGGACTAACCAGGAGCCCTGTGTACTAATGAAGGCAGCCTTATTAGCCTATCTTACCGCCGATGAGCTTTGTTAAGTGTCACAGCACCCTCCTCCTAACATGAGAAATGCTATTAATACCTCTGCATTATATTTCTTGTCACTGGAAGAATTCTATGCTTCCCACAAGTTTTAAATTTGGCAGACAAAATTATAGCTAATACTAGAAATTATGATTTTCCGCTCCAAATTATTTCAGCTCACAGATTGTCTAATTATGGAAGCAGGCATGTAGGCATGTCCAGTTATGTGCAAGTTCTGGAGGTAACTTAAATAAGATTTTGCAGAAATCCAGCCAATGGCTGGAAACCTAGCACTAACTTGGAGGAAAATCCCATTTAAATGGGGTGGGGTGCCAAAGGTTTACTCTGGGAAGAGAATGTGCTCCACTACGTAACTTTCCCAAGCAGCCAAGCTACTTCCAAAACAGGGGACAGACCACATTTTATGGATATCGAGGGAGGGGGGAGCCAGAAGAAGAACCCCGAAGCTCCAACTAAGAAGCAAACCTTCAAACTGTAGCCAAGGATCTTCTCTGCAAACCACAGCTACAGATGAAAAAAAAGGAACACAACTTATAAGAAGCTTCATGTACTGGCAAGACCTTTCTAGAGGCCTAACTGCTTTGTGTGGCTCTCATTCTCTTTGAATTGTTATTTAGAGAAGGATACCAGGGTGTAGCAAACTTTGTGTGATGAAACTGTTCTTCCTCACAGGAAATTCAAGAAGTGGGTGATGAGTTACTGCTACTTTCCAGGTGTGAAGGTTGCTCAAAGGGATTCAGAAGTCCATGTCTGGACCTAAAGGGACAAGACTAGATCTCTGAAGCCCAGGCTCCTTCCATGCCCAGTTCACTAACAGGCTGATTGGGAGGGAACACGAAAGGAAGGATGAACCTTCAAGGACTTTCCTCAAGACAACCAGTGAGGCTCTCACGGCAGCTCTGACTGCCTCATCAGCCCAAAGGTCTAAGGAATCCTACACCAAGCAAAGCAGAAAGGGCAGAACCACTCTGTCAGCAATAGTGGAGTGATCCAATAGCTGCAATCTAGAAACCTCTACGCTCCTGCTTTCAAGGAATTAAATGACATTAAAGAAGTGGGTGGAATTTAAAACAAAGAACTATGATAAGGCAACAAACCAAACTCTACTAATATAAAATACCCTTATTTTGTCTCATGGGGATCTGTCCTGTCATTCGAGGGAAAACCTACTTTCTCTGCTACCTCCTTCTCAATGACTCATTCCCTCTGCACCAAGCCCTCCGCTTTCGAGCCAGCTGCAAAGCAGCGCGTGCGCCTGCACACAGAAAAACACAAACACATTCTGAAAAAGAGGCTGCAGCCTCTATCAGAGAGGAGATCCAGACCCACTTCCTTCAGTGTTGAAAGACAGTGCTGCACTGAAGGCAGGGCAGGTAACAAAGAGAATGGCTGAAGCCCTTCAACCTGCCCACAGTGGCGACTACTGAGGACAAACCACCAGAAAGCACACACCCCTTGAACCTGCACTTCCAGGCTGAGCTTCCATTGCTTCTTCTCCATTAGCAGGAGGGAGGGAGGAGGGGATGGCAACCCATGTGCTGCAAAAATAGAGAGTGGGAGCTACCAGAAGCCAAACTCGGATCTACAAGGCCACTGTTTCTCCAGGAAAAAAGTGGGCCTCAAGAACACCCTGAGTCAAAGGAACTGGTGTTTTTCTTCCACAACTTTAAGCCCCCCCCAAGACTATTAAAATGCAAGGAAAACCGTGAGGTCCCTTTTCAAGCATCGTCTAAACTTCAAAGAGCACCAGCCCTTGAGAAGCCATTGGCATATTTTCATTGTGCTTCTTTAATCTGAACAGATCTACTAAAATGCTGATAACAAACGTTTCATGCTAATTTATCTTCTCTAGTTGTAATGGGAGAGGCAGAGGGTCCTGTTTTCCCCCCTAGCTAAATCAAAAGAGAAACAGGCACACTTGGCATTTGTGCAGAGCAGAAATGTTGCTATATTTACTACAAGCTACCCTGGGTCTATTTCCATAGTGGGAAATCACCTCAATATTTCAAGCTTAACAAAAATTAGGGTACAAATAGAATTGAAAAACATTTTCAGTAACAACTAATCAACTCCTCAGATTCCTAGGAGAACCCAAAGAAAGGGCACCTTAGAAGTTTCAGTTTCCTTAAGAGTATTTCATGGAAAAATTATGCACACACAGAAAGGAAAGGACTGTCCTGTCATAAAATTAATCTGGTCTCTATTTTTAATCACTCACCACCACCCCAAATTTTAGACAGTATTATTATTGATTGGATCAAGGAGAGGAGGGATAGAATTTTTCAGAGTGCACGTGATCAGTTGGCAGTATCTTAGTAGACTAAGATAGAAAATGACTTGTATGATACTTTGAGAACTTCATACATACTCTCCTCCCCTCTCCACTTCACGAAGTACAGTAATGGTTGAATTCTAGACTATGAGCTCCTTTCTGAAACTTTGTAAATTTCTGTGTGCCCCTACATTTTGGAGCCATTTTCTAAAAAGGAAGCACATTCATTTAGGAACTGAAAAAATTACTGAAGGAACATCCTAGGCGTGTTCTATACGGGGACAATCTAAATTACTGAGCTGAAAGGTGGAAACACAGAGATACAAAGCCAAGTCAACATGGGAGGAAAGTTAAGGCCATACATCCTGTTGTGTTTTACATCCCACCTGATAAACTCAAGGAGCTTGCTGGTGGCACCAAGACATTTTGCTTAGTCTTAACAAAGGCAAAATCAAAGATACACATAAGTTACTTTAGCCTTCCTATTCCTTCTGAATACTATTTGTGAGAATTTTTAAAGTGTGACCCTTGCAGTTTGAGATGATATTTTGGTCAAAAAGCCATATCTAAATTTATTTAATTTGGGATTCTGAGATGTACAAGCAATGAAAATCTTATTTGAATCTTTTCTTTCCTATTGAAACAGGAATATTTTTCCAGTGTCTATTATCTGGCCATTTCCACCACGTCCCTCTCACCACCTATGGGGCAGCCAGAGGCAGGCGTTCTGCATTTGTAGCCACCAGCACAGGAGAGAGTCCCACTTGCTCTGCACACTCTTTGTCCCTATTCACAGGCTGGGGGATGGGTGGGAACTTTGTGCCACAGAGAAGAGCTTGAATCCAAAAAGGATTTCCCCCCTCCTAACCAAAGACAGCCTTTCCCAATAATTAAGCCTTATACCATATAGGCAACCGCAGGAAGTAGCCTTTCATATGGATATGTGCAACACAGCCATGCAAGGCAGAGAGAGCCACACAATTATTGTGCAACTTGATCCTTCCCCCCCCCCCCACTCAGCACAGAGATATACAAAGAAAGGTTTGCTCTGTTGTGAGCATACAGAACTTAACAATGGCCTCCTGCCAACCGAAACTCAATTCAACAGATATCTGATAGTTAAAGGACATGGTAAACCAAGCAGTTCGACAGAGCTGAAGAAAAATGCATTCAAGCATTTGGCCAGAAGATCAGCCTGAGGAGATGCAGGTAAAAATTTACAGATCCCCTCTCCGTCCCCCAAAAATCCTGAACAGGAGAGTAAAATAAATCTGCCTTAAGAATGCAAACATGCATGAATGCACACCCATTTCAAGACCGATATTTACACTGATAGCACATTCAGAAAGATGAAAGAAAAAACCAATTAATTCAGATACTTCCATTTTCTGATCCATCACTAAGCAACAGCACCATGGCAACTCTGTCCAGCATTAAAAATGCTCTGTGAAAACAAGGTAAAGCAGATAATGCTGGAAAGCTAGATTTAATTCTCACTTGAGGAATGCTTCTGCAGTCTTGGCACACAAGTCAAGCCACCCCAGTATTGACTCTATCACTCTCCCACCTGCCCCCACAACGAAAATGACTGGCACAACAACAATGCCAAGAACCACTTTGTACACAGTTTTAAGCTCTGGTGAGCAGCACTTTTAGCCCAGGGCAATTGACTCTTCTTTAAAGGCAAAATGAGGCAACTCCTTCAGTTTTTATGTAACAGCTACCAAGATCTGCCTAGCCAGATCCCCGCCCCTTGGAACAATTACACTGTCCTTGTCTCCAGATGTTAACCTCTACGGGTTACATTCTTAAGCCTTCTCTTTCTGCTAGGGTGCATTTTGTGGCCTGTGGTACAAGGTTGGTCTTATGGAACCAAGGAAACGGCTGTGCTTGTGCGTTTGCAAAACCTAAACCCTACCCAAGACAGGATGTTCCTTGGGTGCAATGCTCGCTCACACACAAACATACACATAACAACAACTGCTCTTTTCTTAAGTGCTCCTTTCTCCTCTGCATGTTTTCACAGAGGCAGCTGTAACAAGGGAGCTGGGTAAAGTCTCTTATTACGCTGCTGCCTGCTGCACAAAGCTCCCCCACCTCCCTGTGTGCAGCAGCCTGAGATTGGCTCTGCTCTTTCCTACATCAACTGTGTCCTGGCCGCCATTTTAGAAAGGCTTTCAGACAAGCCAAACCACTGTGCCGCCACACTGCATGGGGTAAAGAGGTCTCCCCCCTCCGTGTGTCTTCCACCCAACAGGGAACAAGCTAGCACAAGCGTTTACAAGGAACAGCAATATGAAAATGCCCCTTAGAATGGACAGGGCTGCTCCACTGACCAGAGCAAATGCTGCAAAGCAGTCCACACACACCAGCACAAACCCACAAGGCAGAGGAAAACCAGGGGAGAAGCAAAGCGTTACCAAACCCTCCCCTTGCACCATCAAGTATCAAGAGCTGGACTGAGAAGACTGGGTAGTCATTTAACACGGCACAGGCTTGCTTGGACTGTCTCCCTCTGCTGTCAACACTATTAGTGGAGGCAGAAGAGAGAGTCCTCTACTCCACCAAACCTGAAATCACAAACTGAGTACCTTTGGGATCAACTCAAAATTCATACTGAGTATCAGTGACCAAACAAGGACGAAAGAACTCAACAACCTCTACGTTCCCCCCCCCCCGCCTCCTTCAGCAGGCAAGCTTGTTCCCCAACTAGGTAGCAACCACAGCTATTTTTCCCATGATGACTCATTAGGTACGCTCCATAATTTTCCAACTCTAAACAGTGGCAAGAAAATCATATGGAAACATACAAGTCTTGAAAGCAATTTTAGCTGACCAAAAGGTTTCTGTCTATTTCTCTTTCACAGTGTTTTAAGAGGCTTCCATTAAGCAACACAAAGATTCCACTAGAAGAACAGCTAGTCCTACAACCATTTACTGTCCAAAATTTACCCACCATCACAAAGACACGCACAAAAACTGTCAGCACACTTGGTACTATTAGGCTAATTATCATAAAAGTCAGGTGGAAAACACCACCAATTAAGATCCCTTGCTGGTTGAATGAAAAATGCATGCAAACATAATTTTTATTTCACTTCCTCTAAAGCAGCAACAAAAACCCACACATTCAAGCAACAGCACCACTTTAGACTACAGAATTAGTGATCTCAGAAAAGTCTTCCACAGCAAAGGGAGCCAAAAAAAGTTGGATTCCAGGAGGATATCTGCTTCTCTTTACTGAGTTGTGCTGGAATTTTCCCAGTTCACACCGTTTCCTCCATAAATCCTTTACTTTGTTTTAAGGAAGAGAAAAGCAAAGACATAAACAAGTGGGTCACTTGCCATGAACTGCTCACACCAGAATGTTTATGATTTCATCCATGTGGTGCCACTAAGGGACATAGAAAAATCCCCAAAAAATCCAAAAAATCCCAGAGTGCTGATGTGAAAATGTGGAAAGAAGACATTAGCATGTCTCTTGGGGTGAAAGTCGTGTCCATTACAGCTTGCCCTTGGATTAAAAGCCAGTCGTGGACCTGATGGTGTTTGAAGTGTCCTCTGCTCTTCACTGGAGGCTCTCATCATTTCTGAAGTTCCTTCCATATTTCCAGAATTCCACACACCGGAGGCGATCCTTAATCCGGAGGCGGCGGCAGCAGCAGCAGCAGCAGGGTTCCTGGCCAAGTGCAGCTAGCTCACCACCACAAGTCCCTTTTCTCACAGAGCCACGCGGATTCCCAGTCCCATTAGATCCACAAAAGTGAGGAGCTGGAGCAGGAATGACTTCCACAACGCCCAGAGACAGATTTTCCCAGGCACTATAGCTCCCTCTGGCCTGGCTTCAGAGAGGCCTCTCCTCCCCACCTCCTCTCTTCCAGCCCCAACATTATGTTCCGCCCCTTCCTTTCCCCACATTTTGGGGACACTCACCCTCTGCTCGCCACATACCTCCCTTTTCACCCAGCTCACCCCCTCAACATCTCTGGAGATCAATTCTGCTCTGGGTGCCTGTGTGGTTCACTCACAGACCCCCCCCCCGCTCCAGCCTTCTAGGACCCCCAGAGGAAGGGGCTCCCCCACCTCCCTGCCCTCCCAGTGTCTTTGCTGGGGGGGGGGGTTGCCTTCCTGGGTCTCCCCTCACTTCCTGAAGGCTCTGCATTTGGCTCAACCTCCTCCTCCCCGAGGGGGTCCGGCCCCCCTGCTCCCCCCGGGGCTGTTTGTTTACTGCACCCTCTTCGCCCGCCCCACTCTCTCCCTCTGGGACCCCTTCCCCCCCCCCCACGAGAGAGAGAGCTTTCGACCCGAGAGAGCCCCGCCATGACCGGGTCCCACCCGCTTTCTGTCCTGGGCCCCAACCGGCCCTTCCAGGCTGCCTCCAACTGGGGGGGGGGGTGCTTTCCCTACAGGTAAGCGTCACTTTAATAATACTAATAATACTAATAATGATGATGATGATGACGATGCTGTTCTAACCCCCTCCTCCCTCCTCTTTGTGCCCCTCAGCGTGTGTGGGGGGGAGAAGAGGGCTCCCCCGTCCCGTCCCGTCCCGTCCTCCCTCCCGGCCGACTCACCGCTTGAAGTGCTCGATGATCTTCTCCTCGCGGACGTTCTCCGGCAAGTTGCCCACCCAGAGGTGCCTGGTCTCCCGGACCATGCTGCTGCTGCCGGGCGAGGCGGGCGGGAAGGGGGCCGGCGGGGGCGGCGACGGGGGGCGCTCCGGTCTTCGCGGCGGCGGCAGTGGCGGCGGCGGCGGCTTCTTCTTCCGGGGCTCCGGGTGCTGCTGCTGCTGTTGCCGCCGCCGCCGCCGCCGGGCCGCCTCCCTGGGCTCGGCTCGGCTCAGCGCCGCGGGCGAGAGCAGCCTCCTGGGCTTCAGGGGCTGCGGTGGTGGCTTCCCCCTCCCGCCGCCGCCGCCTCCTCCTCCTCCTCGCCGCCGCCGCCGCCTCCTCCGCCGCCGGGGCCGACGCTGCCTTGCCCGCCGCTGCTGCTGCCTCTCCGCCGCCGCCGCCTCCGCCGCTGCTGCTGGTGCTTCTGCTCGCCGGGCCCTCCTGCCGCCGCCGCTGCTGCTCCTGCTGGTGGTGCCGCCGCCGCCGCCGCTGCTGCTTCGCCGCCGCCGCCTCCTCCCTCCGCGGCGCCGGTGGGGGACACCATCCCACCGGGGCCCCCCGCCGCTGCTGATGCTGCTCTCAGCCTCCTCCCCTCGGCGGCGGCGGCGGCGGCTGGGGCTGCGGCTGGGGCGGCGGCGGCGGCGGGGCTGCTCCCGGAGGGGGGGGAGGCGGCGGCGGCGCTCCTCGTTCCCCTCGTTGCCGATGCCGCCGCCGCTCCCGCGCCTCCTCCGCGCTCTCCCGCTTCCCCGGCCCCGCGGCGGCGGCGGCGGCGGCGCTGCTGGCTCTGCTCTCGCGGTTGCTGCTGCTGCTGAGGCGGCGGCTGCTCCTCCTCCTGCTGCTCCGCGCCGTCGCCTTCTTCCTCCGCCTCCTTGGCGATTTCTCCTCAGCGGAGGCGACGGCGGCCGTAGCAGCCCCCGCAGCGTCGCTCACTCGCTTCCACTGGCGCGCAGGCGCAATCGGCCGCCGGCCGCCACCAACCCGCGGCCGGCCGCCGTCCTCGCGCTCCAGCGCCCGCTCCTCATTGGCCGCCCGAGAGCGGGGGGCGGGGCGAGAGAGGGCGCGCGCTCGGCGCAGCCTCGGTAGGGAGGAGGAGGGGGAGGGGGAGGAAGAGTCCGCGCCGCCGCAGCAGCAGCGCCAGGAGAAGAAAAGACGGGAGGCGAGCCAAGGCCGCGCGTGCGCACTGGGCCAAGCCGCGCTTGTGGAGGCGGGTGGGGGAAGGGTGAGAGAATCCCGCTGTCCCCAATACGCCTCTCCGCGGGAAGCGCGCAGGCGCACCACGGCCGCAGCCTTTTCTCTCACACGCCCAGGAGCCGCCCGGGGCCTCCCCTGCCGCGCATGCGCGCCGAGGACTGGCTGAGGCGAGGCGGCGGCGGCGGCGGGGAGCCCCGTCCTTCTGGCCAAGGAGGAGGAAGATGGCGGCGGAGGGCGGGAGGGGACCCGGGAGGGGACCCGCAGGGCCGCCGCCTGAAGACGCGGCGGGATGAGCCAGGGAGCGAGGGGCGGAGGCTCCACTCCGAGGGCCACCGGCCGCTTCCCTCGGGGCAGGAGGAGGAGGAGGAGGAAGGGGCGCCGAGCCCGTGTCCTGGCCGGCCTTCCTGAGGCGCCCGAAGAAGCCCTGCTGCGCGGCGCCGCCCTGCGCCCCGGAGGGAGGGAGCCCGCCTGTGGCCCCGGACGGGCCCGCCGGGAGGACCTCCGGGACCCACGGAGCCCCTGGCCGCCCGGAGGACCAGGAGGGCCTCCTCGCCCGCACGGACCAGGATCGCGGCCCTTCCCTTCGTCCGGGGGCCTGGGAATCGCCGGCGGGAGAAGGAAGGGCCGTCCCTTGGGCGCCCCGCCAAACGCCACCGAGGAGGAGGAGGAACAAGCAGTCGGGCCGTCTGCAGAGCAGGGCAGCAGGCCGCCAGGGTGGCCGTCGGAGCATTGAAACGCAGCGGCTGTTCGTTAGGCCTGGCGGCTGGAGGAGGAGGAGGAGGAGGCCGCCGCCTCTGCGACCCAAGGCAGCCCTGGGCCTGTCCCGCGCGTCCTTGGCCCGTGTGAGAAACGGGATGCTGGACTCGATGAGCTTCTTGTCTGATCCAGCCGACCTGCTCTTCATTTGAATATTTACAGGGCACGTTTCAGCCACCAGGCCTTATATCTAAAGTATTAAAATAATCTAAGCAATGCCTGCTTCCAGATGGAGGGAGGCCTCCTCTTGCTACCAGTTCAAAGAGGTGATGCAGCTAGTCTGTCTTTGCTCTTAAGGAGAAGAGACAGCAGCAGCAGCACTGGGGGAAGGAAGGTAGGCAGGTTGCAAAGCCAAGGTGATGTTTTCTGGCTCCCCTGTGAAATCCTGGAAACAGAGCCATTGCCTCCTTAAGGCCTCCCCTGTCACAAGCCTCCAGGGGGATAAAACTGACGATGAGATCTTGGTTTAAGGCCAAATAACTAGTTGAACAAAACCGTCTTAACACCACCACCCATCAAAAACTGTGTTCTTCCCAGAGATAACATGGATAATAATCAACCCACTTGTTTGTTTAATGGCCTGGCAGGATTTTTCAAAAGTCCACCCAATCAAAAATGACCATCATGAAGAAGTTAGGACAGCCTCTGTGGGAAAATGCCCTTGGAAGAGTGGCAGTGCTGGGCCCAAGCCCTTAAGCACTTTAAAGAGTCAGGTGACCATTCTGAATTTCTTTCCCTTCTCTTAAGGGCAATATATGGTGCTTAATTAATGGTTAAGTGACCAAAGGTAGGTAGAGCAAATCAGATTTTTTTTATTAAAATATGTTAGATGCTTTAAAGTTCAACACTATACCCTTTAAATGAACAAAGTAAATTACTTTGTGATAAATCTGGCACTTAACTGCACACTTGGTGCTTGAAATGCAGGTCTACCTTTCCAGTTAACAAAAGTAATTTGGGAGTCTCATTTCTTGTTATTCTGAGCTACCATGAACACATGTTCAGTTTTTTCCACCACTCACCAAGGATAGGAACGTGGGCTGTGGACATTGTCCTGGTCTGACGTGGGAGGCTTTAGTAAATTGTAGGAGGAACAAGCTGTATTCCACAGCCCAGTTAATGCGGGTGGGGTGGCTGTGGGGACACCACTGCTTGTTCTCATACCCCACATTAGACAGAGCTGTTCATTAGGAACACAGCTCAGCCTGTTCTTGTGCCTTTTAACAGCTGCTCAGACTAGATATCAGCAGGCGCTGAGAAGAAACATTGGAGCCATGTATGTTTTCCAATGAGTAGCACACAAATCATGTATTAATTTGTCCAAGGAACACCACACAACCCAACTGGGTGGACCAGGATGGGAGAGGAAGGAAAGGAGCTTCGTGCTCCAGCCACTCCACCACACACCTCACAATATTTTTCTGATGACACTCCGTACAAAGACTGGTCAAAAGTTGGGCAACCTGCCCAAGAACCTAGCAAGGGAGGGAAATCACCAGGGACTCAAACTGAAAAGTCCTTCTAACTTAAAGGTTCCTTTCCCCCAAATCCCTGGTGTGTGGGATATCCACCCTCCTTTGAATGAGGGAAAGTCACTCTGTAGCTTCTAATCCCTGAAAGCAGTGCCTGGGATGGGGCAGGTAAGTAGATCACACATCCACAAGAGAGCCCCTGACAGTACCTGAAGGCACTGACAACATTACCGTTGTACCATGTTCAGTTACAACTAAAATGGAATTTTAAAACACCACTGTAACCCTGTGTGTGCTTACTTGAAATGGGTGTGGAATGCTTTTAAACTTTAACTCCCTCAAAGCTAATAGGACTTAGGGGTGTGGGGTGGGGAATGTGCTTAAAGGAGCTTTAATGTATAATAGTCTGTTCTTTCAGCAATCCAGTAGGAGAGACAAAGCCTCCACTCCTGCCCCTTGCAATTTACCTCCTGTATCTCCCTCACCAACATTTCCCCTGGGGCTTCCACTGAGCCCTGCTGCAAACCCAGGCTTGATCCCAAACAAGCCAGCTGTACCCAAGTAACGCCACCAACCACAGGCCCGAACCAGAACTCTTGCATGGCCAGCTGCCCATCCTCCCAACAGGATTTGCCCAGCTTGGTGATTCTGGGGCTGAGGGGAAGGCTTCCTTAAAATAGATATTCAAACGATGATGCAATTCCAAGTTGACACATCAGAGCCCTTGCAACCAACCTGGGAGGGCTGGGAAAAATGGAAGAGCCCTGCCGTCTTCCAAGTTGTGGAAACACTACCCTGCCTCTGAGCATCCTTACACCTCGCCCGCCCCCCTTTTCCTCCCTCTCCCCTGCAGTGCAGCCAGCCACGCCTACCCCACAATGCGGCAAAAAAGGGGCTTCTGGCGCAGAGCATGAGCCGGTTCTCCAGCCCTCCATGTTCTCTGCCTCCCTCCCCTGGGCAGGCAGGCCGGCCGGCCAAGGAGAGCAAAGCAAAGAGCTTACAAAGAACAGGGAGGGAGAAGAGGAGCCATGCAAGCGCAGGGCCGTGTTTCGTGCGCCATGCTTCCTCCTGTGGAAGCTTCTGGAGCCAGGGGGGAAATCTGGCTACCTTTGATTTCTTTCTGCATACACACCTTGCCAGATTTCACATTTTGTGCTTCACACTGAATCCTTTTGAGGGTTTGTCTTTCTTGGCAAGGTCTCTCCTTGCTTTTGCAATTCCAGGGATGTGCAGTTCTTGCCATTGCTCTCTCTTTTATTTTATTTTTTAAACATAAAAACATAGTCTCTTTCCATCTTTAATCTCAAGGACAAATCTCAACCTCAGTGGATTAAACATGAAAAATAAAGACTTAATCATTCCTGGATTTATTTATTTTTTGATTTGTTTTCCATTTAACAAAAAGGTGCAAATTTGCCTTTTTTGATGTTTTTTTTTCCTGTTTCGCGAAATTTTTTCCCCTTTGCCTTCTGCTTGTAGGATATATAATAGTTAAATGCGAACGGAGGAATATGAAGGTAATATGCCATCAAGAAAGTGCATCTGTGTGAGACACAATGTTTGAGGATGTTTGTGTTCATCTGTTTATAGTTTATAAAGGCAAGGGAGAAACAGGAAGAGGCAGTGGACAATATATAGTGTATTTTTAGGGGGCCTAAATAAAGGACAAAGGAGAGGATTTGCAGGTGAAAGTGGTCTGGTTTTTAGCAAAATTGTATTAGAAAATAAAAATAAACTGTATGTCGTTCTGAGATTTTCTTAAGTTCAGTCAGAAAATGCTGATCTCGTTAGATGCAATTTAAGGGAACCTGAGAAAATTTAACAAAGGCATTATTGCACCAAGATCGCTCAGAAAAGAGGGAAGTGTCTGTGCAGCTGGGATTTTATTTTATAATTTCAGCAAAAATCCTTTCTGGTAGGAAACAAGTTCAGCCCAAGCAGAGCCGGACAGAAATATTTATTGTCATTATGCGGCTGATTGTGTGTGTGGGGGGGGGGGCGGAATTTAATTAAAAAGCTGTGGGAGGGGAAGGGCTTGGATATATATATATATATATATATAAACTTTCTGAAAGACAGTATAAAAGGAATGAAAGAGAGATTCTCTCTTCCGACAATTCAAGGCTAATTTTACATAGAAAAATCCGGACCGGACGGAGAGGGGCTTTGCAGGACTGTCTTGTGTATCCTTTCTCACCATAATTGCTTTCTCTTCAGTATGCCCAGTGAACTCTCAGTCTGCAAGATTCCACAGTTGATGTAGGGATAGTTATAGTTTACCTTTCTGTCCTGAATCTCCTCCTTATCTTTCTCATCATGGGAGGCGTTCTCTGCCTTTTAAAAAATCTGAAGAGAAAGGAGAAAGCAGAGACATTGCACCACTCTTCTAATAAGCACTGTGTTAAACTTCTTTTCTACGATTGGTCGCAACGTGAATGTGCCCTCCCGTGAGTACATCTCACACCATCCCAACCTTACTCTCCCGATGCTGTGATCAGTCGCAGATCCTAGGATTTCTTCTCGCTGTTTCAGGGCTGATGGACAAAACCAGGAGATAAATGAACAAGAACCTCGCATTGAATCTATACGTTCATCGCCAGCGAGCTGTATAAATAAGAGGACAAGCCGCCCTTTTTCCTCTGCCTCCTCAGAGATCCACGGAGGGCCTCGGACCCAGACCCACAAGCAACTGCAGCCTGCACATTCCCTCCCGGGGCCTTCCCATTGCCTGAAGCATTTCTCTGTTGATTTGTGCACCTCTGTGGATGGCAAATACAAAGAGATTGCTGAGGAGCTATTCTGCCGTTCATTGGCTGATAGTGAAATGCGCAGCACTCCCTATGAATTCCCTGAAGACAGCCCCATTGAGCTGGAGGAAAGGCGTCAACATCTGGAGCGGCAAATCAGCCAGAATGTGAAATTGTTTAAGGAGCAGGGTGAAGATGTGGTAGACCATCTTCCCAAGGAACAAGATTTACTTCTAGAAAGGGAATTCCAGACGGTCACTATCTCTGGAGAAGAGATGTGGGGTTCCCTTCACAGTCTTGTTGGATGCTGCCAAGAGTGTAGTGAAGGCATTGTTCATTCTGGAGAAGTACATGGGCCTTTCTTTGCAAAGCTTCTGCAAGCCCACAGCTCACTTCCTGCAAGACCTTTCAGATAATTTGGCTCATGAGAAATCTTTGCAGAGAGAGTGAAAAGAGAATGCCCTAAAAAGTCACGGGAAAGGTGGGCAAAACCAAAAGGCACATTTTATAAGACAAATGTTTCTTATCATAACAATTCTGGCTGTTCTGAGGGAATATCAGAAGTACTTTAAAAGGAAAAAAAAAGTTCCAGTAACTGGAAATTAAACCAGTGACTGTTTTACTAACTCTCTCGCTGGCTTTTCTTCGCAAACGAAGATTCAGGAAGGACTCATCCCATGTTTTCTGCAAGCGCTCTGATGACTAAAAAGGCCAATCCGAGATAAACAAGTCCGGTTGCAGAAAGCACAGCAGAAGGTCTTCTTGGGTGTTGTTTCCGGGTTGTGATTCTTTCTTCCTTGTCGTTTCTCTTCAAGACTTGTTCGGCGTGAGTTCTCAAATAAGGCTGCAGCATTGTGGATAGTACGTCTCCATGCCTCCCAATGTGAGACCAGGGCAGATCATTGTTGGTGATCAATTTGGCCGAGCATGAGCTGTTGTTTCAGGGAGTCCTTGTATCGCTTTTTTGGAGCGCCCCTCTTATGCTGACCCGTGGCGAGTTCACTGTAGAGTACTATTTTGGGGAGGCGATGGTCCTCCATCCTAGAAACGTGCCCTGCCCAGCGCAGCTGTGTTCTCAATATCATGGCCTGAATGCTGGTGATCCCTGCTTGCTCAAGGACAGCAACATTCGTCACTTAGTCAGTCCAGTGTATATTTAGGATTGTGCATAAACAGGGCTGATGGAAGCGTTCAAGGAGTCGTAGGTGGTGGCAATAGGTGACCCACGTTTCAGACCCATAAAGGAGGATAGACAGTACAATAGACAGTACTGATTTTTGTGCTTTGCCTCAGGTGTTTATTGCTCCAGACTCTTTTGTAAAGTCTTCCAAATGCGCTATATGCCTTTGCTAATCTGCCTTTGCTAATCTTGGTATCTGAAAATACCAAGCTGCTTTCTCAAAAGATTGCCATGTTTTTTTACTGGGGGCTTTTTTTAAAATAAAAAAACCCACATTTTGGGCTTTTCTTTTTCTTTCTTTCCTCCCTCCTCCTGTTCCTTTGTTCTTTCCGCGGGCGCCATTTTGTGGCGCTTTCCTTGTCGGGCGACCATTTTGTGGCGACGTCCAGTGCGGCGCTGGGGAGACGAGCCTGCGCATGCGCCCTCCGGCACGGAGTGGAGTGGGTGCAGTCCCACCAACGGCCACTGACTGGGGAAAGGGGGCGCTATCGCCTTCCCTGCGCGCACGTCTGGGGGCCGCCTCCGCGTGCCAATAAGCAGGGCGAGAAACAAGCCTGCTGTTATTATTTCTAAGAAATTAATAGTACTACTAGTAGTACTTCAATACTCAAATATTTTCATGTGGATTGGACAGGATAAGGATTTGATAAAATAAATATATTAATACAACGGTTTATGGTATTGCTCAGGCCTTTCTATAATTAAACCATCAGATGGTTGTTGCAACATAGTGGCAATAATAGGGAATAATAGTCAGTAATAATACCGGAATTGCACTGTGCCTTTGGACATAGAGCATAAGGCACCCTCTTTTCCATCAGCTTTTGTGCCTAGTACAACCATGGTTTGCTTTTGATCTGCAGAAATCAGCAGGGGACAATGGCTTTGCTATGCTAGGAAAGGACCCTGCCAGCTGGATTTTTACAAATAAAGGTTCAATTAAAGACAGAAGACCCGGCTACGCTGAATTTGTCTTTCTGGTCACTTGGCAATCCTGATTTATTTATTCCAACTGCCCTGCAAGGCAGTCTAAACACATCTTGTATCTGTTTACCCAGTAATGTCCCACTGAACACAGTAGGCCCTACTTTGAGTAGTCATACTTAGCTTGCAGTAGTCAAGAGGTCGACAATATGGAGTTAATTGAACTGGAGGATGTGCCTGAGAGCTACAATGAAAACAGTCTCCTCTAATACAAATGCGTTAATAAACAGGCCTAATGGGCTGTGAGAATATAAAGATTTCTGGCTGCTATGGAAATAACGCTCTCCAGTCCAATAAGTGTTAAAGGTCATTTGTTTGTGATCTATTTCATTTGCTCTTTAATGTGTGCCCCTTCTTTGTTTTTATAGAATAAACCCAGGGCAGCTTGTAAATGAAATTTGGATCAAAAGACAATATACAATCTGTGTATCATAAAATAGAACAATGATTCAGAAAGATGCCACAGATAGACTATTGAGTAGAATGCCAAGCAAAAACAGCATAATGCCAGTTTCAAAGGAATTGCATTGGCTGCCAATACACTTCTGGTCTGAGTTCAAAGTGCTGGGGATAACATTAAAACCCCTAAATGACTTGGGGCCCCTTTATCTAAGAAAGCGCCTCTCCCTGCCTATGGCTGCCCAAGAGTGGGGGTCTCTTGAGGGTCCCACCGATGGGGACACTACATTTTGGGAGGGCACGGGAGAGGCCTTCTCAGCTGTGGCCCCCCATTTCTGGGAAACCCTTCCCACAGAGGCCCAATTGGCACCAATGCTGCTGACGTTCCAGCCAAAAATCAAAACTTTTTTAAATCAAAGCCTCGGGGGACCTAATTGGTTTTATTCACATGTGCTATAGTTGGCATTATTTAAAACTGTTTTACAACCAGTCTGGTTTTAAGTGATGAGTGGTTTCGTGTGTGTGTGTGTGTGTGTGTATAAAAATTGTTATTTTTATTTACTCTCTCAGCTACTTTTTAAAGGCACACACACATAAATGTTTACATAAAATAACATAAGCTGTGACAAAACCAAAACATTATACTGTATAGTGGCCAAGAGACAACATACATTAGTGATGAGTGGTGCTGCCGGAAGGCTGGAGGAGAAGGGAGTTTAATTACAAAATATAATTACACAGATTTGTGTTCTGGCTACTACAAGCACCAGGCATCTCTCCCTAATGTACAGCTACGTTGTTGTTGGAAAAATTAATATTTCCATGTCAACTTTTTGTATCCTCTCTGTGCTGGGGATTTCTTTGGATGTGGTGTTGGTTGGTCTTATCAGGCACATTTTATGTTACAAATTTAGAAGTCCCTCATTCCCTGAAATACAGATAGATAGTCCGAATAAACAGAGTGCCTTAGGCACCAGGATGGAGCTTACTGAGGGCTTTTGTGTTTAGCAATATGGAGAATTAACACATACACACACTGCAAAAAAAAACAAAACCCTGCCCTGTTTTCTTGTGTCCTTGTGGTTGGCCCAGTAAAGGTAATAATCTAATGAGGATTGTTATTTGTTATTTTCTTGTGGCCAGTATGCTAGTATTATAGGTTTTAAATTGCTATCCATGTGCCGATCCACCTTTTCCCAAATCATCACAGTGGCTAACAGCCAAATGTGTTTTTTTAAATAAAAATATAATTATACAATCCAGATAGAAGCTGGTTTCTGAAGATAAAAAGATGTTAAAAAAAACATGTATTAGGAATGTTAGCAATAGTCTGGGATAACAGGAATGGGATTTGATTAGAGAGACGTTTAGTCCTTTGGGAAGAGACACCTTGAAAAGCATGACATTTATCTTCCAAGACAGATCCATTGGCACCTCAGCTTTTAAATTAAAATTGTGATCCTCTTCTCCTAAAAGTATTACCTGATTACCCTGGCATCAAAATACTGGATTAACATTAATAAGGCAATGCGTTCTTTGTCCACACAGTAATATTTGTGAAGTAATTTACTGTTTTTGTTTGTTTTTCTTTATTTTCCTGTCACAGCAAACACTGACAGAAACAGACCTGAGGCTAAGGGAGAGGAAGGCGGCTCAATCTGGCTTTATGGCCACTCAGTGAAGCCTCCTTTTCTTCAGGCCCAAACTCAATGTGCAATGTGTGTGTGCCACTTTTAAATCACTTTTCTGCCTCTTTCCATTTGCGTATGAGGAATATTGTGTGTGTCTCTTTGCTCAACACTGCGGTCACTTTGGGATTTCCCTCCCCATGTTGGCCTTCCATGAGCCCGTCTAAGGGGGAAATTGCCAGCAGTGGGAAGATACAACTGAGGGAAAATTCAACTCCTCATTGGCCACACATACACTTTTTTGTTTTTACTTTGGTGTAAAAACCCTAAAACTACCCACTTTGTACATGGAAGGGGAGTCACATCAATTTCAAAACAATAAAATGGCTGCCGTTTTGTTAAGTTCAGTCCTCTCTGAAGCAGTTGATGTGTGTGAGACGATAGGAGGAGCTAGGCAGGCGTCCACTGTTAAATATTCCTCTTCCTACACAAAAGAGAAGAGGCATTAATTGCATGTAGAAAACTAGCACGTGAAGGAGGAGGAGGCTGATCTCTTCTTTACCCTGACACACTCATTTTCTGTATGCAAGGAGGTTATTTCTCCTAGAAAGCTCCAATTGCGGCCTAAAGGGCTACAGTCCAGTCAGCTGAGGGAGAACTACTAGGCCTTCAGATCCCACTGAAATTATTATTCCTGAAGGACAGGCCTGTTTTAACAGGAGCAAATATTTTTCAGGAGCCTACATGGGTGTGTGTGGAAAATCTGGCACTTCAGCTACCTCCATGAGGTAAAACAAGAGCAGGGAATCAGGATTTTGGTTCTTGATAGTTATAATAGCTCCTTCAGGGGTAGATTGAAGAAGTCCTTAACTTTAAAAACTCTGTGTGAAGCAAAATAACATTAGACACACATTTTTTTAAATGGCCAGGTTCATCTCAAGCCCTGCCAACTATTCAACTTGTGTGTTACTTTTTCGTCAGGGTTGCCAGCATGAAAACTGGAGAGCGCTCCTGTCCTTTTAATGGAGGTGTACAAGAGGGCATTTCTGCAGGTGTAGGTGTTGCTTGTGACCTGGTTGTGTATGACAAGCCATGTTCACCTTGCTGCCCTATTTTTGGGTGCTTCTAGACATCTTTCTTCTCATTTACCCCCTCAGTGGCCAAGGCTGGCTGGAATTTCCTCAGACACACAATTTTGTCCTCATACACAAATGATAAAAAAGAAGAAACACTGAAAATTTGGCCCCACTGCCTAAATGCCTCAGATCCTGTCTGATTTTGGAAGCTAAGCGAGTCAGCCCTGGTTAGCATTTGGATGGGAGACCACCAACGAATGCCCGGTGATGTAGGCTCTGTTTCAGAGGAAGGAACTGGCAAAACACCTCTGACGATTCCTTGCCTAAGAAAAAACCCTGAAATTAATGGGGTTGTCATTAAGCGATTTGAAGGCATGTACATACACAACATCTGCTGGGCTGCCAAACTGTCCCTCAGCCTGATAAGGTGCAGTCCTAAAGATGTCGACAAAGGAGTTAAGACCTGACATCTGGGTAAATATGGGTATAGGAATTTGCCATCATGTAACCCACGTTGCTGAGGAAATGGCTTATTTTACATTTCTTGTGTACCGAATGTGCCGAGTTCTATAAAATGGCAGTTTTGAGGGGATGCCCTGTCTCTCCCCCAAACGGCCAAAACAAGATCCAGAATTACAGCCTGGATCGGTCTTTTATCTGTTCTTCCCAGTGGAGACCTGGGCCGGTAACATCCAAAGGTAGCATACATGGACGGGTGGCCATGGGTCTTGCAGGGCACCTGTTAAATCGACAGAAGACACCAGCTATAATTATCTTGGCTGTGCCTCACAAAACAGCTTCGTAGGTTACCAATCTAGTGTTTTTCTGGCTAGAGTTGACAGTTCAGTACTGTCTGAAATCCTGAAGTTTCTGGGCAAAATCTGAGGACTAAAGACAGCCCCTGGGGATGTAATTAAGCATTAGGCATTAAATACCAACTCACTGCTTGTCAAACATACACAGAGAACCTATTTTCCTGCTTGGAAATTAAGAGAGAGACTCAGCTTAAGGGGCTGCTCCAGATCAAGGTGAAATGAGAGGATTATTCCTTCCCACTCAAAGTATGGAGATGGGAGAAAGGTAATTTAAGTTTGCTTCTAGCCAGAAGGTGGATGTGGAGCAGAGTGGAGGGTGAGTCCTGGTGCCACAATGACTAGAAGGGAAGCAGGAAGCTAATTAAGTAGAGTCTCTGCAAGTTGCACTAACAAATCTTCTTTGCAAATTGGAGCAAGCTACTGCTCTCCTAGCTGAGCTGGAGATTCGCACCCAGCCCTTTCCTCCTGTGCAGGACTGAACCCAGCAAAACTGCAATTTGCACCCTCAACTCCTGCCTGGAGATGACCCATGAAACAGGAGACTAGATCTGGCAACACGATTTCTGGCACTTTTTGTCATTAGTTTCCTCCAGTGAACCACCAACAGGGAAAAACAAACCCTAAATGTGCAAATCATTAACTTTCTATGAAAGGAGAAGGGTTTAGTCAATAAAAAGAGACTGAGCTGTAGAATCTCAAAGCTGGGCTGGCAGCACACACACTCCCGTGTCTATTTTTGGAAGCATTTCTAATAGCTCTTGGTCTAATTTGCTGTGTCGTTCCTTGCTGCTTTTTCATGGTGTGCTGGGAATTCAGGACAATGCTGGGGGGAAAATTATGCACACGCCTGAGCTTGGGAACTGGCTTTTGAGAAATATTTTGTCCCAGTAACTTATTATGGAGTTCAAATACTAATTTTCTCTTACAATGTTTTTAAAGGTAGCTTGGGATACTGGGTGCGCTGGTGGGGAGGAACACACATTTTAGAACTGAGAATATGATAAAACCTGAAGAAAAAATGCAGTCAGAACACCTCTAAGCCTGCCTAGAAATACCGTTCAAATGTAACTGCAAAAAGTAACTAGGAAACATTACTCATTATACTGCCCACTGGCTTTGTTCCCACGGATTATGCTACTCTTGAAAGGTAACATTGTTACATCCTCATTCCTCCCCAAAGTAGTAATTAATTGTAGTTAATTATCTCTTGTCGTTGGTCACATGCATGTATATCTGTTTTTTCCATCTTTCTGTCACCACTACATTTATTTTTTGTTATGAAGCTAAAAATATAGGTTTTAAGAAACGCCTCTCCCAGCCCTCATCTGCAATAATGAAGAGATTGTCACCCTTTCATTGTAAGCATAAAGGTGACAGAGATAACAGGAAGAGCTTTCAGGCCTTCCAAGTGCTGTGCAAACGAGAATTATATTGCTCATAAAGAGACATTAAATTGACGGGGCTGGGATATTAGGGGCCTATTGAGCTTCCTTGTGTGTGCTTTGGCAGCCTCTTCTCTTCCTCAAGGCTGAATCCGGCCTTTCCTGCAAAATGGAGGCATTTTCCAGGAAAACAGTGGGGCCTGAATGCACAGGGGTCCCGCTGTGCCATGGGATCTTTCCCAGGGGTTTTGCCCAAATTGGGCCCCTTCTGCTCACACCCACTTGGCCAGTGGCCACTTTTTCCCATGGGATATGAGGACCCCAGTTGACATGGGGAATTGAGCAGGTAGACTTCTGCCTGCATGCTTTGATGGTCTGGATCCATGGCATATTATGCCCCCCCAACTGTCTCAGTTTGGCAGCGACAGTCGGATTAATCCCGTTGTACCACTTTTTCAGCTGCTTTTAAAATCTCCTGGGGGGAACATTTATATGGGGGGGGGGACAGAGTACCTCATAGTAATGACATTTCACAGCAGCAGCGACAGGGCTTAACGTTGGTTTTGGCCTCACAAGCCCCCATAAGCTTTGCATGCCAGATGGTGGCCGTGAGTGATTTACTCATGTTAGTTCTTCGCCTCTGCAAACTTAAAAATCTGAATAGTGTGGATTGGTGCAGGAACACATTTAGAGAGGTAGGATTCCCATCGAATTCCATGAGGGGTATTTTCACCATTTAGACAACCCCCTGGTTTAGCTCACCTCCTCCCACGTCCTCCTTTGTCCTCAGTTTACTGCTGTTGCTGCAAATGGAGTTCAAAGGGCAAAAGTCGTTTGCACTCAATTAACTCATTTAGGGGAAGAGGAAAGGAGAGGAAGGGGCAGACTCTTGCTCTTCCCAGGAGACTCAGGACAAAGCAAACTGCTGCAGCCTCTCCTGGTTTGCCTGTTCTTCCGCATTAATACCTTTTGCCATCTTAACCACACTCTCATGATGCTTGGCCACACATGTCCTAGTTTTCATCTGTGAAATGTTGGAAGTTATGCCGCACACATATTTATAACCCATAATTTAAGCAGCTAGTCACATGGCGGCGTTATATAACCCATTTAATGCATGGCTTCTCAATATTTCACATCCTCAGGATTCAAAACAAAGGAGGCTGTTCTGTTTTCAGGTCAGGTTTTAATCACATTTACTTATAGACAGCCCAAGAAGTGTCACAGAGGACCTTTGGCTTTGTTGTGTTATGGTAATGGCTGCCTTGGCTGCGTCATGCATATATTGCTTCTGGAAGGGAAACCCATAAAAACAGAAGAGAGGAAATTTATGAAAGAAAGGTTTATTCCAAAGAAAGATGCCCAAGGCTCACCCACCCACACAAGAACAAAATAATCAGGCTATACCTGACAGTACACCCCCACCATGTTTCCATACTTGAAAATAACTGATTGGTAGGTTCATGTTTTAAATAAAGAGTGAAAAGCAATGATTATATTTTTGACAGGAGGCATCTTCAGCCCAAGGAGAAGAGAGCTCTGGCAACCAAGTACTTTGCTGCTCATTGTGCAAAGAGGAGAGCGAAGGGAGGAAGAAACCCCACTTGGCCAACTTTCTACATTTTTTAGTAGAATGGTCTTACTCCAATAAAAAAAATTCCCTAAAAAAAAAAAAAATTCCCACTTGGCCAACGAAATGACCTTCCCTACCAAAAGGTAAACGCAAATAAAGCCTTGTGCTGCCCCCTGGTGGATGTAACACGCATTTGTGGGACATCAGGCGGAGCTGCTTCAGTGTGCAAAAGCCCCGGCTCCAATGTGAATAATAGAGCAAGGGCAAAGGATGTCTTTGGCTCAGCTGGAAAGGGAGTATGGGTGAAGCACCTTTTCCAATACGCCCTGGGTGGAGTGTTTAAAGCTCTGCGTGTGTGAGAGAGAGAGTGAGAAAGTAACAAGCCAACAACAGATGCCAATTTTTACCCCCAACCTCCTCCGCCCCATTTTTAGGTACAGCTACAGCACACTCTTGATTGCAGCACACTCTGTACATGCTCAAAAGCAGCCTTGTTTTTACTGCCCCATGGCATGTTGCAGCCTTGCCATGAAGGCTGGGATTTCTAATTTATTCCTGGCAAAAGTTAAGGCCGATCCATCAGGAGTTCGCCTGATATATATGTATATATTTAATTTCCTCCAGTCCTCCCATCCTTCCTGTATTTTCTTATCTCCTGTATGGAGCATGAAGGGAGGCAACAATCTAATTTAAAAGTGAGAGATTGCATAGGTACCTCCCAGCAATTTACTGTACTTTTCTCTCCAGAAATTCCCCACTCAGAGAAGGGTGTGTTGCCTGCCCTCAGGTTGACATTTTCACACTGAATTTAGAGGAGTGGATTTTTCGACCCGCCACAGGACATGAGCCAAAGCTTGGAAAAGGAGGAGGACAGCAAGAGGTTTGCGGGGTCTTCCTGGCATCAGTGCTGCTCTGCTCTTCACAGCTTTGTTGTATGAACGACATCAGAACGTAATGAAGAAATCCCAAAGAAGGATGCTTCAGCCTCCCTTCATACACCAATGTTGTGGCCTGCTGAAAGAGATTCATGTGCTGACACCCCACTAGTTGGAAAAAAGAGTTCATATTCCTTGAGTGTAAAGCAGCTGGCAGCCTGGAGGGAGAATCCAGCCCACAAGGACTGCCATTTGGCCCACTGCTCACATGTGCCCAGTAGTGGTAAAAGAAAGAGCAGAGGTGAGCGACACACTCCTTGCTCCATCTCTCTCTTAGGACAGGCACTGTGCTGCCCATGGGCTGCTAGCCATGGACACCGAAGAGCTCCCTGGGTGACTCAGTAGAGTTTTGAGCTGGTGGAGACTGGCGTAGCTCTGTCCTAGATGGCCCACCACCAAGCACTGCAAGAGACTCAGTCCCAAGATTGCACCCCGACAGAGAAAGGTGTTCAGAAAAGGGAAGAAGAGGGAAGGAACAGGAGAGGGGCAAGGCAGGACATCAGAATGCCGAAATACACCGCCCCAGCTCCTCTGCTCTGTTCTGCAGCCCCCAGAAAGATGTTGGCATCACCTCCTTTGTTCAGGAAGACAATTCTTTGGTCCTTTGGATGTGGCAGGACTTGCAAAGAAGGCAGTTGCCAAGAGGGTAGCATCCATCCTCTGTGGGCTCCGGAGAGAGCAAAACCCGGCACTTCTGTAGCAGAAAGGAAGAGAAAGGGTGAAGGGTGTGGGGATGGCGGAAGTCACCCTGGAAATGGCAGGGCCCTTCCTCACCCCCCCCCCCAATGAGGCTCTTCATGGACACAGTAGGGCCAGCAGGATGTGTGGAGAGACAGGGCCAATGGATCATTGAACAGTTAATGCCCATCAAAAGACACTGAAACAAGCCCTCCAAACCTATCTGCACTGCACTGAATTTATTTCTACGTTCAATACTTACTGAAGGCACTGAAAGAGAAGACGGAGAAATGACATGATTGTGTCACCTGAAAGGATGTTGTGTAGAAGAGGAAGCAAGATTGTTTTCTGCTGCTCCAGAGACTAGAATATGAACCAGTGGATTCAAATGGCAAGAAATGAGATTCCACCTAAACATTAGGAAGAATGACTTTACTGTCAGAACTGTTTGACAATGGAGTATGCTCTGCCTCAGAGGGTGGTGGAGTCTCCTTCTTTGGAGGTTGGAGGGGCATCTCTCAGGAATGCTTCAGTTCCTGCATGGCAGGGGGTTTGGACTAGATGGCCAACTACGTGAGTCTAGTTCTTGAGAATCTCTCCCACATTTTCTCATCTGTTTTTGTAGGCCAGAATTGCACCTTGGAACATCACTCCTCTTCTCAGTAAAGTCGGTCTCCCCATTTGGATGGACAGGGTCCCCTGGCCAGCCAGAGACAATTCCTAGCAAATGAAACCTATTGGTTTGCTACACAATCTTTGTTTTTGAAAGCACGGGAGAGGCATCGATATTTCTATCAATGAAAGAGGCACCAAACCTGGAAAAATCACCTGGCTTTAATCAGTAATTTAAAAACCCGTCAAATTATTTAGCAAAGAGAGGCTGAATGGAATGTGTGAGAGAAGGTAGATGTGAGAGCAGTATTAGATCCATAGACTCCTGGAGTTGGAAGGAACCCTAAGACCCATCAAGTCTAGTCCTCTGCCAGGCAAGAATACACAACCAAAGCACTCACAAAAGATGCCTGTCCAACCTCTGTTTAATGACCTCCAAGGAAGGAAGGTCCACCACTCCTGAAAATACTACCTGGAGTGTCCAAGGAACCTTCCAAATAGGACAGATTTGTTCTTGCAGTGGGGAGACCACTTATAGCCTCACAGAATCTTAAGAGCTGGAAGGGGTCACAAGGGCCATCTAGTCCAGCCTCCTGCCATCACAACTACAACATTGCTGAAAGATTCCCATCCAACTTCTGTTTAAAGACTATCAAAGATGGAGAGTCCATCACCCTCCGGAGCAGTCTATTCCACACTGAAACAGCTCTTATAGTCAAAATGTTTTACATGGAATCTCTTGTCCTTTGAATCCACTGGTTCGTGTTTTAGTCTCTGGAGCATCAGAAAATAAGCATTAGTTCCTTATCTGCTTGTGCTATTATGTGTTTACTTTTTGCATCTCAGTTAACCTCAGTAAAGGCATTAGTAATTCACCTTAGGAGAATGACCCCAGTGATGCTCAACTTCAGCTAAGATAAGCCTCAACCCAATTTTGTTCCCCTGCCTCCCACTCCCTCACCCCAGCTCTGTCCATTAGTCCCAAACTCTCTTCCTGACTTACTTCACACCGGTAGCAGTCCTCATGGAAGTGTCGCCCCATGCACTCAATCCGGTAGGAGTCCTGCCCCTGGTTTGGGATGATGGGTTTGCCACAGGAGCCACACACAGAAGCAAACTTCCTGGAATGCAGGGAAGGTGCTGCGTTTACGCCAAGAGCCCATGCGGCAGAGCGGAAGGCTGAAGCCAGCTGCCAAGAAGGCACCCACTGCCTTACCTGTAGAAATCCTCAAGGCAATGCACCTGGTCGTTGTCGTCTACGGCAAAGGTCTCGTCCCCAACGGCCCGACCACAGACCACACAGGTGAAGCAATCTGGGTGGTATCCGTTGCCCAGGGCCCACACAATTTGGTGCAGGATCAGGGCCTGGCAGGCAGCACACTTCTCCAGGGTGTTCTGTGGGAGGAGGCATCCCAAAGGCAAGAGAGACAAGATATGAGGGACCTCTTCCTTTTCATGGCTCCCAGGGACCCCAAACACACCAGGACAAAGGCACAGGTTTTGGGGTGAAAAGTCCCCACAGCAGAATCAGACCCACAATGCAAGGCGTTCTGTGGCATGATGGTCACCTGTCATAAACACGGGCTGGAATTCTGTCAGTGCCTGAGGCTACAGGGCCTGCGCTTTCTCCAGGGCAGCACATCAGCGTGGCCTGAATTATCTCCACCGTGGTTGCGCCTGCAGCCTTTCCCCTCCTGCTCATGTGGCCAACGCTGGTGTCCTTACATGGGGCACCCACAGGATTCCACCCAGTGTCCCCAATTTCATCCCACTTGCCATGGGTCATTAAAAAGAGGCCATCTTGGGACAAAAAAATCTCACAACACATCTACTGCCATTGGGGGAATGATGTCATTCTACTTATTTGTTTATTACACGTACACTACCTTTACCCCAAAACTGGGACTCAAGGTGTCTTACAAATTAAAATGAGGACTAATTTTGATATCTCAGCCAACACAACGATGTATCAGGGCAAATAATATCCCATCCAGGGATTTTTTTGCAATGACAAAGGAGAGGTGACATTCTCTGGACGTCAGGAATTTGGCTCTCTTCAGGGACACAGCAGTGGGTAGAGCTTAGATTTCTTATTGGGCCAGGAAAAGCAAGGCATAGCCACGAAAGCCTTAACTTGGATGACTCTAATCCTGACCCCACTGCCCACCCTTGGTTGGGATCAGGAAAAACATCACCACAAGTTTCAGCTCAGGGGTTTGGGCTTTTTGACCCTCGTGCCTGAGGATTAAGGGCATTCCGACATCCTCAGTGTACTGGGCTTTGCAACCTGATGGGCCCATGTGTTGGGGAGGATTTGGGGCCAGAAGGGTCCCAGGACCACCGACATCTCCTACTGCGCACCTGTGCCTGGAACCGCCAAGCAAGAGAGAGGACCAAAGACAGAGGGGCATACCTGGTAGCAGGAGACACACAGCGGCCGCCCCTCCTTCTGGTAGTAGCGTTGCCCTGCTAGGGCACACTGGCACGTTCGGCAGGTGAAGCAGTTGGTGTGGTACTGTTTGTTCATAGCCTCAAGGGTCGGAGCCCGAGGGGAAATGGCTTTGTGGCAAAAGGCACAGATCTCTGGAAGAAGGAGTCACAGTGAGTTTTGAGCAGGTAAATCCCTGCCCCTCATCAGCCAGTCAGGTCTTTGTGGAGGACTCACCTTCCTGGTGGGACACTTGTGGTTTAGCATCCCTGAACCACCACCCCCCCAGATTAGGTCTCCCCAACATCCTGTGCTGTTCACTCTGCCTTGGTCTCACCTGTTGAAACAGGGTCTTCCATGTGCTTCTCCATCTGTTGTTCATCAGCCCAACCAAGGGTTGAGGGTAGAAGTTTAGGCTGTCTCAATTCTGCTGGAAAAGTCAAAGAAGTCTGGAAAAAAGCAGAAAGAGTGGGAACGAGGCAGGGTGAATGCTTTAAAAGCAACCACCACCAAATATTCTTGGGTGGATGTCAAGATCTGTTTCAACTGTTAATTGTTCATTAGTCTTTTACCATGAATTTGCCAGTCTTCTTCTCCTCTCCCCCCAAAAAACTCCATTTCAAAGATGTTCAAGTTCACAGCTATCACAACACCTTGCTACCCACTTTGAGAAGAACTCCTTTCTTTCATCTATCCTGAATCTCCCGCCATTTAGTATTAGCTTCAGCAGATGACACTAATAGGTTCTCATCTTATTAGAGAGGAAGAAAGAAAACCCGATCCCTGCCTTCTTTCTTCACATAATGCATAACCTCATATGCTTCTGTCTTGTCACCCCTTTTTCTAACCTACAGCGCCCAAATGTTGATGTCTCCCCTCATATGGGAATTGGGGTTACTGCTGCCAGGAGTCTTTGCTGAGTGGGATTTGCTCACGAACAGGCAGGCCATGGGTGAGGGCACGGCTGGGTCACGGGATTAAATCTGTGCCTTTCAGCTCAGGTTTCCATGAATTACATTCAGCACTAAAGGGCTCTGGCGTGGAAGCAGCCACCCCTGACTATTTTTATTCCAGAAAAAAAACAGATAAAGCCTCAGCCTCAGAGGAAGGCAAAGGCAACCCCCCACCCCGAACAAGTCTTGCCACGCAAACCCCATGATAGAGATAGGGTCCCCTTAGGGTTGCCCTAAATCAGAAACGACTTGAAGGCACACAACCACAGCAACAAAAGGAAGCACCCAAGCCTCTTTTACTGCACTCTGGGTTTGCATCCAGACTGATTCAAAAGACCAGAAAGCCCCAGATTTTGTTCCTGTTCTTTCCCATTTTGTGTTGGAATGTTTTCTGTCAGCTCCCAGTGTGGTCAGAGACTTTTATACCGTCTCCCCAAGTTGGCTTATTTTAACTCAGTATAAAACCAGGAAGAACAGGAACAAAATCTGGGACTTTTCCGTCAATCTGGGTGTCCCTAAATGGGGTGTCCAGGTGGTTATTTAAGAAGAGGGAAGATTACCTGGAGGGATGAAGAGGGCAAAACAGCCGTTTGCTTCTGGAGATCAGGGCCAAGGGTCTCCACCGAGACAGGATTCGAATATGGTGCAGGAGGAGGGGGAAAGGCACCCAATCTGGCCTCCCCGGGATCGCTGTGTGGGATGAGGGGAGGAGGCAGTGGCAGCAGCAGGGCAGGACAACCTGAAACAGACCACAAAAGGAACAGCTCCTGCCTTAAGGCCTAGAAACTTGGCTTATTTTATTTTTTAAAGCAAATTATTGCTGTTGTTGTTAACTGTTGTTAACATCATCACCAACATACATGACATTGTACAAAAATAAAATGATGAAGAGTCATTCCTTTCGAAGGTGTGCAAGCCAACAAAAAGGGGAACGTGGGAGAAGGAATGGAGAAATGCAAATCTGGAATACTTTTTTGACAAGAAGAGCTCCAGGGACTCCAGGCAGCCCGGGGGACGTGCCACGAGCACTCTGGGTGCCCCAACAAGGCCCTACACCCCAATCCTGGATATGGTGAGAAGCAAAGTGGCGCCAAACAGCCCGTGGGAAGGACTTTGTACATGCTCAGGAGGACCTCCATCTCTGTGCTCACAGCAACTGTGGCCCTACAGGCATTTCTTGGACTGACTATGCTGGCTAGGGTTGCTGGGAGTTTGTAACCCAGGGACACCTGGTGTGCCATCAGTGTCCTTTTAAGGGCTGATCCTTCGGACTGAGAATGTGCGCTCAAAAGCACTCTGCATGTGCTCAGGACTAGGTCAGTGCTTGCTTTTATCACACATCCCCATCACCAGTCCTGGAGGCACCTTGGAGCCTTGGTTGAACCCTGGGGAGAGCTTTGCCTCGCTGCCCAGTGGCCCACCCTCGGTTCCTTTTGGGCCCTGATCCAACTGGGGTGCTGCTTGACTGCTTCCTCTCACCTCCATTGGGCATTCCTGTGGCTCCCGGGCAGCTGCCTGTGCTGCCTTTAACTGTGGCCCCCAGAGATACTTCAGGAGGGACGGACCCCGAAGGCCTCCAGGCTGCCTTGGGAAGTCTGTTGCTGGGCGTCAGGGGAGCCTTTGTTGGCCTGGCATCACTCTTGGCGCAGGGGTCCCTCCTGGGTGGCGCCAGGGTGATGAAGATAGAGGATGCGATCCGCTTTTCCATCTTATCCGAAAGCATTTTCACCTGGAGGAGAAGAAAGAGGAGCTGAGGAACCACTGAGACAGAAGTTCAACCCATGGGAAGTTACACATTCAACAGGAAGAGCAGTTCAGACTCCCCTTTGCTGGAGATTTTTAGAGACAGCGTGGGTGGCCTACCTGTCAGGGGTGTTTTAACTGTGGATTTCCTGTTGGACTGGTGGGCTCCTGAGCGTCCCTTCCAACTCTAGGGTTCAACACTTGCCTGTGAAGAGTTGCCTCAGTCTCCCTTTTGTAAGAAGGACAGCAAGGCGCTTATTTCAGAGGAAGGAGCTGGCAAAACCTCCTCTGAGGATTCCTGACCTAAGAAAACCCCCTAAAATTCATGGGGTCACCAAAAGTCAACAGGCGACTTGAAAGTGCATGCGTGCGTGTGTGTGCGCGCACACACATACAGTCTGACCTTGGTCCCTTTCCCCCCAAATGCTGCAGACTAGAACTTCCAGAACATGGGTAAAGGTGCCTTCCCAAGCCCAGAAGGACTGCCAAGGAATCCCAGGAGCTACAAGTTATATTTCAGAGGAAGGAACTGGCTTTAAAACCATCTCTGAGGATGCCTTGCCTGAGAAAACCCTACAAAATTCATGGGGTTACCATAGGTGTTAACAGGTGGTTCGATGGTGTGAATGCATGCGTGTGCGCGCACACACACATTCCTCTTTAGCTGACTTGTGGAAAAAAACCCTCACAAACATTCACTCCCCCCCCCCCCGCTTGCTGCATGAACAGACTCACATCCCTTCGTTCCTGGGAGGCAGGCAGAACAAGAACCGACAAATACCTGGGCAGGGTTAGGCTAGAGGCCCTGAGCGAGCGGAGGACGTTTCCCCAGCCAGGCCTGGGCCTCAGCCTGCAAAGAATGGGGCGGAAGAAGCAGCCATGATAAGGAAGGAGCAAAGGGTATCCGGGCCTCCTCGCCTCTCCTCCTTTGCTCCTTGCTTCAGAATATGCCCTTTGCCTCCACTGCCCCTCCTTGGGAGCACAGGGCAGGGCTTCTGATCTTGGCACAGGCTTCTCTCTATGGGCCACCGTTTTTATGAACCAATGGGTTGAGGTTTCAAGAAAAGAGATTCCACCTAAACATTAGGAAGATCTTCCTGACAGTAAGAGCTGTTTTAACAGAGGAATAAACTGCCTGGGAGTGTGGTGGAGTCTCCTCCTTTGGAGGTCTTTACACAGAGTCTGGAGTGCCAAATTGTAGATTCCTGCATGGCAGAAGGGGGTTGGACTGGATGGCCCTTGGCAGCCCCTTCCAACTCTATGATTCTATATTCAAAAAAATATATATTTAAAACAGTAGTAACACAAACATTAACAAATACAGCACATTGATAAATCCCAACCTAGATCCTGTATTCCTTCTGGAAATTGCATTGCTCCATAAAGTAATCTGTGATCCTAGCAGAACAGCAAATTCTGATGAATTATTAAGAAATCCGATAAATAGAAACCAAACATTGAAAAATATTGTTTCTGTTTGTTTTCTATATCATAAACAGAGGATGTCAGCTTTTCCATTTTCCACATTCTTGTCACCCATGTATCTCTTGAGAGATTATTCAAAGATTTCCATGGTCATTTCAAGTCTTGTACATTGTATTTTATTTTCAATATTTTAGAAGGCCATTTTAAGAAACAGTGCCACATTTGGACATCTGCGTGCCCCTCTCTCATGCTGCCCCATTTGCCTGATCAGCATGTTGGGGAGGGACAGGTTTAATGAAACCCTGCACTTGGCCCTTGCCCAAACAACGGGGATTGTGAACTGTTAATTAATTAATTAAACTGGCGCACCAGGCTCGTGCCTTTGATCTCAGCCCGTGGCACAGTGACCCAGGCGCTTCCAACCATCTTTCTGTCGCCACTGTTTTTACGTTTCCTTAGCTTCTCTTCTGGACTGCTGTGCCCAAGGCGATGCCTCTTCCGTACACAGGCTAGCAGCGTGCTTGACCTGCCTGTGAGGCGGCTGTTCTGGGCAGCTGATGTTGGGAGAAAAAGAGCAGAGGACGGGTGCTGGGAGGAACGATCTGGGGGTGCCCTGTGCCCCCCCAAAGTCAGCCCTTGTGCTGTGAAGGGACTCGCCCGTTCATTGCCAGAGGTGGGGTACCAAGAACTGCTGTCAGCCTATCTGG
The DNA here is from genome assembly GCA_030847615.1 of Gambelia wislizenii. Classification (NCBI taxonomy): domain Eukaryota; kingdom Metazoa; phylum Chordata; class Lepidosauria; order Squamata; family Crotaphytidae; genus Gambelia; species Gambelia wislizenii. The sequence goes on from JAUMIR010000016.1 coordinate 357,085, forward strand.
CTTCTAGGCATGGAACCGGAGAGACGGTCTTAGGCCAGCCCTGGCTAGAAGCACCAACCGGCTCCAGGGCAGCTCACTGGTATTCTTGGATTGGGTTATCAAAAGTTGGGGTGGGGGCAGGTATGACCCCCCCTTACTCAGAGTGCCTGGAATTCTGCTTTTGAAAAAATGATTTTTAAACATGTAAACATAATGTTGCCAGGTGAAATAGAGAACAGGGCTCCTGTACTTTTAATTGCTGTGTACACTACTAAAGGTACAGGAGCCCTGTCCTGTTCTTCACCAGAAAACCCCAGGGACACAGGGCAGGCAGGGCAGGCTGCACCCCACTGGCTACTCTTAGGGGGCAGAAGGAGAGGGCAGCAGCAGAGAAAGGCTGGTCTGGGGCGGCTGAATGGGTGGGGGGCTGAGAAAGAGGGAGCCCCCAGGAGAGCACAGACCACCCAGGGCGGCGCTTTGCCCACTGCTGGTTCACGGCCTTACCTGGTGGCAAAGAGGAGGCGGTGGGGTTACCTAGAAGTAAGGGGCGACCCCAGTCAGACCCCATAGGACCCCCACACCCCAGCTCCCAACTCCCTGACTGGTGCCCACATGAATCTCAGCTGTGCAGCAAACCCCCAGGCATTTGGCACCCCCCCCCACTTGATGCCGAGGGGCCGCCTGGGAAGGTCTTTGCTGCGGATTGCCCACCGTCCACCCCCTTCCTTCCTGGGACCCCGGCTGTGAGGGACCCTCCCCCTCCCCCAGGCAGGCGAAGAAGAGCTCCCTTCCCAGCCGGACTGGGGGGGCTCCGCCTGCTCCCCGTTGCAGAAAGTGGGGGGGGGGGTCGGGAGGAAAGAGGGGGTGCCCCCCGTCCCCAGCAAGCTGGAAGGGGGCTGGAGGAAGAGGCCGAGGGAAGGGGAGGGAAGGGGGGGAGGAACCTGGACGCCCCCGCCCCCCATGCTGCCCCCCATGCTCACCTGGGGGGTCGGGGGTCCTCCCGCCTCCCTGCTGGCTCGCTCGCTCGCTCTCGGGGGGGGAGCAGCCGAAAAAGAGGGGAGGGCGCTTTGGCCAGAAAAGGGGGTGCCACGGGGGACCCCCAGAGCTCTCCTCCGACCCCACCGAGCCCCGCGTCTCCTCCTCCTGCTGCTGCTGCAACCGGCTCCCCCTGAAGATAGCCAGCGCCCACCGGGAGGGAGGGAGGGAGGCCGACCCCTCCTCTCTCTCTCTCTCTCTCTTTCTTCCTTTCTTCCCGCCTCCTCCTCCTCCTCCTCCTCCGTGGGGGGGGGGGGCTCAAAGCACCATTCCTGCCCCTCCCCTCCCCTCCCCTCCCCCGGCAAGAGGGCGCAGGCTCGACCCCCGGCTGTTGGGGGGGGGGAAGGAAGGGGCTCCAGAGAAGAACAGGCGCGCCCCGGCTCCCCACCCCCAGGACCCCCCCCCACAGCTCTGCGTCTCCCCCCGTGGGAAGAGAGGCCGTGGGAACCGGGGGGGGGAGAGGCAGACCCTCCCTCAGAAAATGCGGGGTAGGTCCCGGGCCGAGGCAACGTGGTGCTCCTCCAAATATTGGGGGACGGCAGGACCCATCGCCCCAGAGACTGGCCATCCTCTCCAGGACTGCTGGGACTTTAAATAGCCCCCGGGAGTCGCAAGTTGACCCTCCCTGCTTTGGGCAGGGGAACTCCCTGCCACTGGGTGTTGTGGCATTTCTTCCCTGCAACATCTCGGCTGCTGAAGACCCTGGGGTGGGAGTGGGCTAGTGGTAGCCCGCAGCAGAAGCCCCCTTCCCTGGAGAGAAAGGGTCCCCTGGCCCCTGCAGCATGGTGGTGGAGGCTGTGCGGTGTAGCAGTGAGAGGTTGGAGACCCACCTCCACGAGTCACAAGACTGGGCCTGTGGCTGTTGGCCTGGCCGCCCTCACAGGACTGTTGTTGTGAGGTGGCGGTGGAGGGGGGCCACCAGGGCAGCAGGAGGGCCGAGAGGGGCCGGAACCCACCCGATCCCTGGGCCCAAATTCTCAGCCAGGGACTCCTCTAGTACCTCCTCAAACTACACTCCCGTGGTAGCGCTATCATTGTATGGGGTGGCTGGCCCCCCTCTCGCATTGCCCCCCACCCTCCCTCCCTCCCTGCCCCTGCCAGCACAGTATGTGAGTCACTGGGGCAGCAGCCGATGACAACACCTGAGTCAGCTTAGACTGGAGCAACCCAGGGAGTGGGTGGTGTGTGTGTGTGTGTGTGTGCGCGCGTGCACACACAAGTGTGGGGGAACCAACCCACTCCCAGAGGCCCTGCAGCTATCTATCACAGCAGAGGGACAGGGACCCCCCAGTCCAGAAGAGAGACTCCCACAATGACAAGAAAGGAAGGGCCAGATTGGCAGGAGAGAAAATTGTCAGGAGGGAGGGAGGGAGGGAGGGGAGGCGGCTGCTTCAGGGAATACCCTCCACACACACACACACACAGAGGAGTTTTCCCACAGCAGGAAGGTGAGCTGGCCTGGCAGTGCTTGACTCCAGCACAGTGCAGCTGTGAAAGCATGGCTGCAGGGGGTGGGGATCACAGCCCCCCAGATGTTGCTGGACTCCAGCTCCCATCACCCCCACCGTCAGCACCGCTGCAGTACCTGGCAACCTCTGGAGCACTGCCCTTGGCCCACCCTGCCCGGCTAGGACTGCCAAGTCTCCCACCCAGTGGGCAGAGCTGTTTCCTCAGGTGGGTTTCTTTGTGGGCCCTTTCACGTGGCCAGGACACACATCCCAAGAAGGGCTGCTTAGAGCCCGTTCTTGAACCCGGGGCTCCCCTCATAGCTGGCCACTTTGGCACAGGGGGGAAGGGGGCCCAGCTCACAAGGCCCAGGGCTTTGGGGTGCCATTGGGTCCCCTGTCAGGCAAAAGGCAGGCTCTGCATCAAATACATGGGTCAATGTTGATGCGCATGTGCCTTTTGTACAGGGATGGAGGTCTTCACTTAATCTCTTCCTGCAAGCAAAACAACAAACCATTTCAAAAGTTTGTTGAATGGGCAAGATTACTAATGGGCAAGATTACTAACATTTTTTCCCTACAAATGTTGATGTATTTCTTCATTTAGGGACATTTTTGCCAAAAAAACCAAAAACCCAAACCCCTGTTAATGCAAAATAATTTTTTGCACAAAAGGCAAGGGGTTTTCCACCTGCAAACAGGTTTTTTTCTTCAAAGATAGTCTTAAAAGGTAATAATTCTTCCAGGGGGAGGTCTTGAGCATTTTTCTCGGATGGGTGGAGAAGCCTTAGAGCATTTCCTGCTGAGGGTGAGGAAATGTGTGAAGATACTTTCTTCAGTAGGCCAGAAACTTGTAGCATGCAGATATTTTCAAAACTGAAAGTACAGTATCTATTTTAATTCCTTCCCAAAAACAAGAAAGCAAAGAGCTACATTATTTCTAAATATTGTAATTATATGCAACTATAGCAATTGTAACAACTACAGTAATTTGCAAGAGGGAGATAGGGACAGTGGCTCAACATTAACTAACTACTTTCTAAAAGTAACTTCCCAGGAGCCTTGCTCTGGAACTGAGTGTAGTTTCAGGCCGCCACAAGATTTCTTTTGGTGCCAAACACAGAGACTTGTGACTGGTGTAAGAGAAGCTTTACCGGTGGGTGGTCCATGGAGGCTGCAGATGGCAGAATCACAGAATCACAGTTAGAAGAGACCACAAGGGCCATCTAGTCCAACCCCCTGCCATGCACCCAGCAGAGAAGCATGCCAGCCCTTGCACCAATGGGATCCCCCATCCCCTCACAGCTCAGGGCAGAGCTGGGCCCCTCAACAACTCATTCTACCCAACTATCCTGGTGGGGATCCGCTTCCCCATGGCTGGCTAAATGGGGCCCCTGGGCAAGGCCTGTACAAGATGGATGCCCAAGGAGTGCGGGAGCAAAGAAGGAACTCAAAGTGTCCCAGTGTGACCCCTTTGCCTCCCCATAACTATGGGAACTGTTCAAGCAGCTTCTCAACAGAGAAAATGTCCCCCCTCCAGTCTATTTTCAGACTTCCTATCATTTCCCAGCCTGAAAGCAAAAGCAAAAATTATCCAACAAGGTCATGCATACAAATGAACTCTTTCAGGCCACTGGGCACCTCTTTTTGATTAGCCGTGATGCTAACAGGGATTGCAAAACCCATCTGCCTGGTGGCAAGGGTCCAGCTTACTACACCAGGCTCTGGGGAGAAAGGCAAAGGCACCACCTCAGCTGGGTTGTCCTTGTAGGCAGGGGCAAATTGGGCACTGCTCTGCTCTTCTCCATTTCTTGGGGGAAATGCCTTTGTTCAGGACCTCCCTTGAGGTAGGAAATGGAGCCCCCCTCTGTTGAGTCAGCCGGGATGTGGGTTCCTGTGTCTGGCTCAGGCCTAGGCGAGGTCAGCCCCCCCCCCCACCCCACCCCACTTGGCCTGGCCTTTCCTCAGAGGAGGAGGAGGAGGAGGAGGAGGAGGAGGAGGAGGAGGAGGTCCGCAGCGGAGTCCCAGAGACCCCTCCTCAGCCAAAGGGGTCCCTCCAGCAGAGGCTGTGGTTAAAAGGTTTTACCCCCCTTTCCATGGTTTCTTATTCAATGGCCCTGCGGGAACAAAGGCAGAGCCTGCCATTTTGCCCTATCTAAGGCAATGGAACAAATCCGAAAAAAAGCCTCAGAGCCGTGTTGTCTTTGGAGGGGAAAAAAGCAATAGCCGCACAATAGCCGCACCAGAGCTTGGAAAAGCTCCCTTTGGGACTAGATTTCCCAGAATGATATTGCCTTCTGAGCACTGGCCTCCATTTAGCCCCCCTCGCCCCCTCCTGAAAGGTTTGGGGCCCTCTCCTAAGCCCAAGCCCCCCCCGGCCCCCCAAAGACCCCCCACCCTCGCAGCATCCCTTCCTGCCCCCAGCCTGGCGCTCTTGGGAGGATAGGTTGGGCTTACCGCTCCTATCATCCAAAGCCACCACCCGCGGCCATGCGGGCCGGGGATGCTGGGGATGGTAGTCCATCAGGGCCAGAGGGCGCCCGGTTGGGGAAGGGGCCAGGCGCCGGGGCTGCTTCTTCCGCGGGTCTTTGGCCCTGGAAGGGTTAAACCTGCCCGCCCAAAGAGACCCGGCCTCACGGAGGGGGGGCTGAGAAGCGGCAGCCGGGTTCCCCATCTTGGGGTGCTTCTATGAGCCAAGAAAGGGGCGGCGGAACAGCTCCCCTCCCCTCCCCTCCTGGGCGCGGGAAGGAAGGGGGTCCCCCGGAACCCGGGGTGCGTGGCGATGGGGGGAGGCTGCCGGGGGGAGCAGATTAAGGGGCGCCATTGCTGCTCTCTGGGGTGGGGGAGGGGGAGGAAGACCCCCCTCCCGGCCGCACACAGGAGGGAGGGGGCCCTGAAGACCAACAGCCGCCCCCCCCCGGAATGGCTGGAGGTCGCACCCCTTCCTTCCTCTCGGGTGGGGGGGGGTTTCCTGGGGGGGCTGCAGAGGAGAGACCGTGGCATGGGAGGGGATCGGGCCCCCCTGAATGGCCAGCCAGCGAGGGTGGGGCAGCTGTGCCCCCCAGAAGCCCTTGGACTCCAAAGCCCATCGACTCCCGGCTGGCAGGGGGGGTGGGAGCGGTTGTCTGGCGGTGCCTGGAGCTTCCTCGCAAGCCATCTGAAGACTCGGTGGAGATCTGCTGGGATCCCTCCGGGTGGATTGTAGCAGATCCAGAACAGCCCACCCGACTCCTGGCGGCCCCCGCAAGAACCCCAAACCGCGGGGCTGAGAGGAAGGAGCGGATGCTTGCGGGCTGCCTTCTTCAGTCCTGGTTCTGGGAAGGGAGCCACTGGGCTGAGTCTCCCGGAATGCAAAGCCTGCCTCTCTTTTGACCCAGGATCTGAGCTGGGGGGCCTCAGGGCCAAACGGGCCCAGAAGGCTTGAGGTCGCCCCGTCCTGAGCCATGGAGCCTCCTCAGGTAAGCAGGAGGCGGGAGGGAAGGAAGGAGGGCCTAGGGAGCCCGTGGGCAGGGCAGGGTGAGGGCCAGGATTGGCATCTTTATCGCTTCGGCCACACTAACTGACCACCAGGAAGATCCGAAAGGCCTGCATGCTTCACCCCCCCCCTTTGACAACGGAGGGCAAGGGGCATGCTCTACTCTTTCTGGGCCCTGTGACCTCCTACCCCACTCCCACAACTGTATAAAGAGGTTTTATACCCCAGGCTTGAAGGTCACTCTGGATTGCATCCAAAGAAGTGGGTTTATATCCACGAAAGCTTGTGCTAAAATAAAAACCTAAAGTCCTAAAGGTGCTGCCACATTTCTATTTCTTTTTCCCTGCCCCTGCATTCCTGCTTTTTATGTGTTTGGGACTGTTGCGCTTTGGAAAATAAGGGGAGAAGTGATGGGGCAGGCCGTGGGGTGGCAGAGAGAGTGGAGAAGGAGTGGTTTTTGGTAATCCTAGAAACTGGGTGGGTGATGGGGAAGGGAGGTCATCTGCAGGAGCTGGAATGGGGTGAGGTTCAAGACAGATCCCAGGAAGTCTTCCTTCGGAGGCTCAGAGTTAAGCTGTGGAACTCAGTGCCACAAGATGTGCTGGTGGCAGCAGAAGTGGTTGCCAGCTTCAAGGAGGAGAGAAGGGGGTAGGATCACTTTGTGGAGGAGGACGGGGCTGACCACGGCTGCTGTTTGGGAGGGCTAGAGGTTGCCTCTGGTCTCTGACGCCCCTCATGATGAGTTCCTGGGGAGCGTGCCGTTGGGCTCCTATCCCGCCAGTAGGCTTCCTGGGGGCCACGGGTGCTGGGGCCACGGGTGCTGGGCTTGGGGAGGCCCCGTGGCCCAGGCTCTAGGGGGTGGTCTTTATGCCCTGGTGTCCGTCTTCTTCCAGCTCCCGGTCTCCTTTGAGGAGGTGGCAGTCTACTTCACCAAGGCGGAGTGGGCCCTGCTGGATCCAGGCCAGAGGTCTCTCTACAGGGAAGTCATGCTCGAGAATTACGGGAACGTGGCCTCGCTGGGTAATGGAGCGATTTGTCAGGTTCCCTCCCTTTCCCCCACTAAGCCCATGGCAGATGCAACTCTGCACTCTAGAGCCTTTAGTACGGAACAGGAATATCCGTGGGCAGAGGTGATTGAAACCTCCGCATTGTCATGGACGGATCATTTCCTGGTCAAGATGGAGCTAAGAGCCACTGTCTGCCCCACCGGGGGTGGTGGACCTATTAGAATGGTCCGCCCTTGAAGGCTAATGGAACCAATTGGATTCCAGAAAGCCTTGGAGGGTTTAATGGTTGGTAACGCCGGTGATTCTGTTGAAGCTTTGGTTAATATTTGGAACACCGACCTCACCAAGGCTATTGACACAATCGCTCCCAAGCGTCCTTTCCAGCCTGCTCCTAACCGTAAGCCCTGGTACTCAGAGGAGCTTAGGAAAATGAAGCAGGCTGGACAACGACTAGAGCGCACCTGGCGGAAGACTCGACTCTTAGCCGACAAGACTCGTCATAGGAATTTCCTTAATTCTTATCGAGAGGCGATACGTGCAGCGCAGAAGTCTTTCTCCGCTGCACGTATTGCATCTGCAGAGTCCCGTCCAGCAGAACTGTTTAGGGTGGTGGGGGAGCTGACGCAGATTCCACCTGCGCAGAACCCCTTACTCAACCCGACAACGGCCTGCTGTGATGCATTTAACATCCACTTTGCAGATAAAATCTCTCGGATAAGAGCCGACTTAGATGCCAGTGTTATGACTGAATCTATAGACGAGGTGTCCAGCAACTCCGTTGATGAAATTTTATTGGATCAGCTTCAATCTGTGAGTACCGATGACGTGGACAAGCTCCTTGGTAGAGTGAGGAAAACGACCTGTCCCCTCGATCCCTGTCCATCTTGGCTGGCCACCCAAGGGGGTGACGCATCGAGAGTACTCCTTAGGGATATTATCAATGCGTCCTTCAGGGAGGGCTCCCTTCCACCTTGTCTGAAGGAAGCGGTGGTTAAGCCGCTCCTGAAAAAGCCTTCCCTGGACCCCTTGGACAGGAACAACTATAGGCCAGTCTCTTTGCTGCCTTTTCTAAGCAAAGTGATTGAGAGGGCGGTCGCTTCCCAACTCCAAGCTGTCTTGGATGAAACCGATTATCTAGATCCATTTCAAACTGGCTTTAGGACGGGTTATGGAGTGGAGACTGCCATGGTTGCTCTGGCTGATGACCTCCGCTTGGGTATCGACAGGGGTAGTGTGACCCTGTTGGTGCTCTTGGACCTCTCAGCGGCCTTTGATACAATAGACCATTCCATCCTCTTGGATCGCCTGAGGGAGTTAGGAATTGGAGGCACTGCTTTGCAGTGGTTCCGTTCCTTCCTCTCGGGCAGATCCCAGAGGGTGAGGCTCGGGGACAGTTGCTCTACTAGAATAGAGCTTAACTGTGGCGTTCCTCAGGGTGCCATCCTGTCCCCGATGCTATTTAACATCTATATGAAGCCGCTGGGAGAAGTCATTCGGAGGCATGGAATGCGGTGTCATCAGTATGCGGATGACACCCAGATATACTTCTCCATGTCTCGGTCATCGGCTTTGACTTCAGATGGCATCTCTCCTCTGAATGACTGTCTTAAAGCAGTAATGGACTGGATGAGGAAAAACAAATTGAGACTGAATCCAGACAAAACGGAGGTACTAACAGTTACAGGCCCAAAACCAGGTCTGGGAATACAAACTCCAATCCTGGATGGAACTACACTCTCCTCCAAGGATTGTGTTCGCAGTCTGGGGGTGCTCCTGGACCCGTCGCTCCAGATGACTAATCAGGTTAATGCGACGGTCAGGAGTGCCTGTTATCAACTTCGGCTGGTATGCCAGCTGCGCCCTTTCCTGGAAACTAGGGACCTCGAAACTGTGGTACATGCACTGGTAACCTCCCGTCTGGATTTCTGTAATGCGCTCTACATGGGGCTACCCTTGTGCTTGACTCGGAAACTTCAACTAGTCCAGAACATGGCAGCCAGGTTGATTTCTGGCGTTTCCAGAAGACAGCATATAACACCGGTGCTAAAAGCTCTCCACTGGCTGCCTATTAGTTTCCGGGTACAGTACAAGGTGTTGGTTATGACCTTTAAAGCCCTACATGGCTTGGGTCCAACTTACCTCCGGGACCGCCTCCTTCCGTACGACCCTCCCCGCACACTTCGGTCCTCTGGGAGGAATCTGTTACAGCCTATGAAAACAAGGCTGTCGGTGACCTCCCAGAGGGCCTTCTCCGCTGCTGCTCCCAGATTATGGAATGGCCTGCCGGACGAGATCCGTCTTATTACCACCTTAGACAGCTTTAAAAAAGCTGTCAAGACGGATCTTTTCCGGCAGGCCTTTCCTGAATAATTATCCCGGCCCAAGACTCAGCTGCCCTTTCTAGGCTATGATTGTATGTTTTAAATTTTTTTCTTCTAATTTATATGTATTTTAATTAATCCATGTTTTTAATCCTTTGTAATTTAATATTATTTTAAGGGGTGGGCGGGCTAGGGTATTGTGACTATGGGGTTTTTATATTGTAAGCCGCCCCGATTGCGTTGCAGAGGGGCGGGATATAAATAAAATTTTATTATTATTATTATAGAGGGAAAGGGCCAGGCAGGGCTATTAATTAATTAATTAATTAATTAATGCAGGTCTGGTCCCACCATCAGGCAGATGGAGGGAGTGGCCTCAAGTGGCTGATGCTGGGAAACAGTTCTTGCCACCCGAGGCTGCTTCCTCTGTCTGCCTGATGGTAGGACCGGCTCTGCACCCAGAGACCTGTTGCACCCGGGAGGTGACACTGATTAATAAACAGTCCAAGGCCTAAGGAGTGGGGAAGGGATACCACACTTCACACACACTCTTTGTGGCTTCACTGGGAGAAATGTGGCTGGTTTCCCATCTGTCGCTGAATTCCCAACAGTCATAGATTCATAGAGTTGGGAGGGACCCCCAAGGGCCATTTAGTCCAACCCCTTTCCATACATGAATGCACAAGTGTAGCACCCCAAAAAGATGCCCATCCAACCTCCGTTATTTCAGCCTGAGCTTCCTGTGTGTTTGGCCTGAAGGCAGAAACGCCACTCTCAGGCTGCTCGGGTCAGTGGTACGGCAGAAGTCCAAGTGCTTGGCCTTTGCTCCTCTGGCCTGTGGGAGGCAGGTGGAGAACCCCTTCCTTGGGGATGCCTGGACAGTCAGAAATAAGCACCTCTCTTTGTTTCATCCAAAGCGGCTCCCAAACAAGCCTTTGCTTCCAAACCTGCTCTCATTTCCTCTATGGAAGAAGGGAGAGAGGAAGAAGAAGAGGAAGGAGAAGATCTTTTCATCCAGGAGCCTGAAGGAGGAAACCGGCCAGGAGGTACCTGCCCAGGTGTGTGTGGGGCTGGATCAGCTTCTGCTCTCTTGGCTTCGGGGGGAACCTTTGAAGGGTTGGGTAGATCCTTTGGTCTGCGTGTGATCTCATCCAGAAGAGACTCTCGGGTAGAGAGAGAGGTCTTATCTGTGGTGCGATCGGAGAGCTTCTCCTTTCCTCTTCATGTTAAGATACGATACCTCTATGGGCCAAAGCGCCACAAGCTATGGCGAAGCCCCAGGGGACCATCAGGGCAGAATTTCCATTTTTTCCATTGGGCCTTGGGGCACCGGGGGGGGGCAAAAGACCCACCACCCTTGACTGGGTGAGAAGCCACTTTAGAATCAGTCCAGCAGTTGAACATGCGTCTGACCTACACAACAGCTGTAGGTTAGAGGAGGGGTGGGCAACCTCCACTCCTGGGGTCCCAATCCATCCTGCTGGACTTCCACAGGCGATCACTTCCCTTGTCCACTTGACACCTCCCTGTGGTGGCTTCCCAGCCTCAGTGGAAGATTTGCCTGTCCATTCCACTTGCATCTCCTCAGTCTTGTATCTGGCAGTAAGATCTTTGAGCGAAAATATACCTGGTCATTTTGGCCCCGCCCCTTTCTGCCATTGGTCCCACCCACTGCTGGAGTGTCTCCCCCCCCAAAAAAAAACTAACTCGGCCCTCAGGTTTCCCTAGCCCAGGACTAGCGGCTCCGGCCTTTTCTCACCAGCCTTTCCAATCACGATGCTCTCTTTCTTCTAGAAGATGATGGGAAGATCATGACAAAAGATGGTGGGGAGCTCAAAAGTGTCTTCTCACTGGAGATGGACAAAGGTGAACTGAAGGAAAGGGCCTCTGGAGGCTGGGAGGGACCCAAGAGGAAGGATCGAAACCACGCAAAGACCTGCCAGGATGAAGGCATCATTTGCCAGGCTGGCACATCTCATGAGGTTCCAGCTGAGCAAGAACCTCCCAAGGGAAAGGAAAGGACTGAGTGTATGTTGTGTGGAGAAAGACTCAGTTATAAATGGAGTACCAATGCATTCTGGAGGATCCCCATGGGGGAGAAACCATATATTTGTGGAGACAATATCATTCCAATCAAGCAAGAAAAAAACCATGGAAACAGAAGCAAGAGATGCTCTGTCCACATGAAGACAATGAGCTATAAATTAAGTCCTAATGCCCACCAGAGGAGTCCCATGAGCCCATGCAAATGCTCAGACTGTGGTGAGAGCTTTCAGCGTACTTCGCAGTTCATTAGACCTGAGATAACTCACACAGGAGAAAAAGAATGTGAATGCTCAAAGTGTGGGAAGAGCTTTGGTCAGAACTCAAATCTTGCCACACATGGAAGAATCCACACAGAAGATAAACCAGATCAGTGTTTAGAGTGTGAAAAGAGCTTCCTTCATAGTACAAGCCTTACTTCCTATCAAAGAATTCACACAAGAGAGAAGCCATATACATGCTTGGATTGTGGAAACAGTTTCAGCCACAGTGGCAGCCTCATTTCTCACCAAAGGATCCACACATGTGACACGCACCTTAATTCCCATCAAAGAATTCACTTAGGGGAAAAACCATTTAAATGTTTGGAATGTGGGAAGATCTTCAGTCAGAAGATACATCTTACTAAACATCAAGCACTTCACACAGGGGACAAACCCTATAAATGCTCAGAGTGTGGGAAAGGGTTCAGTCAGAGCTCAAGCCTTACTTCACATCACATAATCCATACAGGGGAAAAACCTTTTACATGCTTAGAGTGTGGGAGGAGTTTTACTCAGAGGATACACCTTACTACACATCAGATAATCCACACAGGGGAAAGACCCTATAAATGTCTGGAGTGTGGGAAGAGCTTCAGTCAGAGCTCAAACCTCACAACACATCAAAGAATTCACACTGGGGTTAAACCCCATCAGTGTCTGGAATGTGGAAAGAGCTTTAGTGAGCGTTCCAGCCTTACTTTTCACCAGAGATTCCACACAGGAGAGAAACCTTATAAATGTTTGGAGTGTGGAAAGAGTTTCAGTCGTAGCACATGCCTTACTTCCCATCAGAGAATTCACACTGGGGAAAAACCCTATAAATGCCTGGAGTGTGGAAAGAGCTTCAGCTGGAGTTCTAGCCTAACAAAACATCAAGGACTCCACACTGGAGAAAAACTATATAAATGCCTTGAGTGTGGAAAGAGTTTCACTAATAGTGGGCATCTAACTAGACATCAGATAATCCACACGGGCGAGAAACCTTACCGGTGCTTGGAATGCGGGAAGAGCTTCAGTCAGGGCTCAAGCTTAACTTCACATCGAAGAATCCACACAGGGGACAAACCCTATAAATGTCTGGAATGTGGAAAACGCTTCAGCCAGAACTCAAACCTTACTAGACATCAAGGCATTCACATGGGGAAGCCTGCATCAGGGCTTGGAAAGTGAAAAGTGCTTCATTAATAGCAGACCCTTTATTAGAGATCAAATGGTCCATGTAGGAGAGAAACTCTGTAAATGCTTGGAGTTGAGAGTACAGAAAGAACCTCGTCTGGACTTTGTCAAGTTACTTGGGAAGGACTTTGTGAATACTGAAAACACTACCAAACAACCAGTAGAAAAAATGGACAATTCCCATCAGCCTCCTAAACATCACGGCCAGGGTTGAGGAATGCTGGAAACTGAAATTCAACAACATCTTGGGAGCTGCATGATTTCCATCCCTGCTGTAACCAAACCATTGTGAATAGTCAGAGCTAATTATATGGCTATATGCATAACATTTTTTAAAAGGCTGTCTACGAAGGCTAAGTGTCCTACATGGAAAATGGTGTAAGACGTCCATTTTACAGAGCCAAATGACAGTTCAAATAACAGAAACAGAAAAGGTGTGTGCCACAATCATTTTCATTTACTAAATTTCCCTGTCAGATCCCTGTCAACCTGTATTCACTCAAACACCAAGAATACAGTACAGTAACTAAAAAAAGAAATGCTGTTATGACTTCTTTCTAGCCATGGAAAATGACACTTGGGTTTTCACCTCATGGTTAGCCCTAGGGTTTAGGGGGGTTAATTTTGGTTTAACTAAAACTAAACTTGCTTTCCTCATTGACCTGCGGGCATTGAGGGCATCCTTCGATGTCTGTGTCCTCATGCTTGGCAAAATTTAGCCTGGCATTCTGTTCAATATTTTATGAGATGGTAAGCCAGACTAACAATCATGTAACTTTGGGGATTCATGTTTGTGGTTGTTAATGACTGAACATGACCCCCCAAACCAGGTTATACACCATCAGAGAGTTTCCGAGGTGCTGCAGAAGAGGATGCTGGGAGGTGAGTGAGCGGCAGGAGCTGGACTAGATGGCCCTTGTGGTCTCTTCCAACTCGATGATTCTATGGCTGCAGCATTCTGCAGGCGCATTGAGACAAGCAGTTGTGGCAGGACCCCCAAGCACCCTCTGCAGCTGCCCGTCTTAAAGCACCCCACAACGAAGAGCCCTCGTTTGTGACAGAAGACGGTAGCCGTGTGTTGAGCCATGGGGTGGGGTGAGTGGGAGCCTAAATCCCAGCAGGGCAACACCTTTCTTAGGAGCGACTAAAAGTAGCTAACACACATTGGAAACTGCTTAATGCAGCGTAGATGTGTAAATTGCTATTGCTTAAAATAATTTGTAAGCCGCTCTGATAGCCTTTGTGGCTGAAGAGTGGGGTATAAATACCTGGCCAGATGGGCTTCTGCTGGACCTCTCGCTCCAGAGCTCTGGAGACCACCAGGAAAGGCCTTTCCCAGGCTGCTCTCTCAGTGGCCGTGGCAGGAGGTGGAAGGACACGGATTATTATTTTTTCCAAGCAATGCCGAAGATTGACTGGAGAAGAGGAGGTGGAGGCAACTCCACCCTGAGGGTCCAGGGAGGAAGGAGGGAAAGAACAGCAGTGGAGGCGGATCTGGGAAGACCTGCCTCTAATTTGCACTGTGTGCAGCTGACCAGAACACATGAAGGCTGGAATCCTAATGTTAGACTAGAGGAGACCCATTGCATCACTGGGATTGACCTACATGTTGACTTACCCTGTGTGGATTCCAGGGGTCTCCTCTGGTTTGGACAAGCCAATAGGATCCTGGCCAGAGAGTCATCTCTTTCTGGCCCTTTGTGCAGCCAGGAGTCTTGCCTCCCCATTCTTAGCAGCACCTCTGGGGAGGATGCAGAGTCCCATGAGCCACCCTTTGTCTCCTGCCACCCCATGTTCCTCCCACACCTGAGGAGACGAGTCTCCCCTGAAGCTCAGACTCAGGAGGCGACCCCTGCCCAGCCTCTCCTATCCTACGGGGAGCATTGGGGCTCCCAAAACAGCAGTAGGTCCTTTATGGGCTGCATCCAGCATAGCAGAGGGGCCTCCAAAAGAGCTGGGACGGCCAGCCAGCTTGCTTTGGCCCCCACCTTCCCTCTCTTGCTGGGACAACAACACTCCGGCTGGGTGGAGCTGTCCAGGCACGACTCTGTCCAGGGTCCTGAAAGTCACAGACTTTGCTTCCTCTCTCACCAGCCTGGACCTTTGCGGCCAGCCTTCTGGATGTTGTTTCTGGGCCGCACTCCCACAAACCTTCCTTGGCCGCATAGCTAGTGGCACCAGATGCTCCCAAAGATCTGTGAGGTGGGTCTGGCCAGGACAGAAAAGTCAGCCAGGAAACTTCTCAGTTGAGCAGAGAGTCAGACCCAGGTCTTGAATGAAACTCAGTCTCAGCTGGGGTGGGCAGCCTTTCTTCTAGCTGGCTACCAAGGAGTTGGGTTTTTTTTAAAAGAAAAGATACTTTAGTAGTAGTGGACATACAAATAGGGTGTAGGGGAATAAACAGACTCCCAGTTACTGAACAGAAGAACATTACATTTCTTCCCAGCATCTAATGGTGGCCCCCGAGAACCCCAGATGGGCCAATGCAGTGGGCCAGGTCTGACCCTTTGCCCATCAATGTCCACCACCATCCGGCCCACAGTCATGAGATCACACCAGGTTCCCTCTGCTGGATCTCCCTTCTTTAGGATGTCACTGCCGCTGATTGGGATTTTGTTGGGTGGTCTTCATGCAGCTTTGGGGACTGCCAGGAGGTGGAAGCCGAGTGGGGGAATCTCTGGGAATAATCCTTCATGAAAAGGAAACAACAAGCCAGAAACAGAAACATTAGAGTGCTGGAAATGAAATCAGATTTTGGTTGGACAAAAGTGTTTCTTCAGATAGTGGCTACTTAACTAGTGGGACTCATTGCCACAAGATGTGGGCTTTAAAGAGAAAAATAATATTAGAACCATTCATAAAGTCTAGGTTGGTCAGCAACTATGAGGCTGATAATGAGAAGCTAGGAGAGCAAAAGAGGTTGGCTATCCTTCATCGTTCTTGCCTTGTTAGCTTTGGCACGATCTCCTGGGGGAATGCCTAGATTTTTCTTAAATTGGAATGAGGGTAGGAAAAAAGTTATACTATTTAAAAAGCAACAAAATGAATCCACTTCATTGGTGCAATGAGCAACACCTTCCAGTTAGTTTTAGAAGTTACTTTCTAGAGGCAGACTGGCAAATTTTGGGGTGTGTTACCCCAAAAAGGGAGAAGGACTTTCAAATAAATCAATCAGTCAGCAGCGATTAAGCCACAAGTTATGTTTTCATAATGAACAGTGGCATACCCTCCAACCCTTCATCCACAAAAACCCAAGACACATGGCTGAGCAATGTCAGAGTGTGTTGAAAAGGTTGTGGCCAAGCAACAAGAGGGTAAAAGTTATTAATGGGAAGAAACACACAAAACTACTGTTTTAAGCAGAGAAATGCCCTGGGATTTATAGACTGAATTAAGGATAGTCTGAAAAAAGCTAAAGTCTAAATGAACCTATCATCTGTCTCTCTCCTTCCTGCTGAGTTAACTGAGTGGAAACTGCTTCAGCACTTTGAACTCAGTTGTCTGCAATTGAAATAAACTGAGAGAGAAACCAGGGCATTTTCAAAAGCAGCCGAGAAAGTGGGAAGGCATAGGATTATTCATGTCTTTCCCTGCCAAATCTGGACGGTTGGAGGTGATGCAGTGGCCACAAACCACTCTGAAAACAGGAGCGTGAGTAACTGCGCCCACGGCTTTTGAGAAAGGCGTTGAAGCCCCCGGCTCCTCACCTGCTTCCGGCAGATGTCCAGCATGGTTCCAGTCCGCACCAGGCACCAGACCTCCCCCACCAGGGAGACCAGGATGTTGGCGATGTCCGTCCAGCGCCCCACGGTCATCAGCAGGATCAGAAGCCCCCCCATCCGGACGAAGACGGTCTGGAAGGCCATCTGCTCCGTCGGGTTCTGCCGCTGCTCCTCTGCCGCCCAGAACGAGAGATGGACCAAATGGAGAGGAGAGGAGAGCCGGTGGTTCACAAAGACAGAAGGAGAGAGCCATGTTCTTCTTGGCCATGGGCTCCTCTGTCCCAGTACTGGCTGCTCTAGTAGGCAGCCTCGACCCAGGGGCCCCAGCTGTGGGGGTCTTCTTTTTCACTCTTTACCTGAATCCCACCTGACTAGAAATGTAAAGGCCCTGGTGCGAGTCCTGCCACCCTGAGAGGTTCAGCTGGTGAGCACACAAGGCAGGGCCTTCCCTGCAGCCACACCCTAATTGCAGGACTATCCTTCCCAAGGGAAAGCAGGGCTAGGGTTGAACTGAGTCGTTTTGCAATGTCTGTGCTCATCCATGGAGCTGCCGTGGAGAGAGACTACTGCGCCATGGCCTGATGTGCCATGGGCACCAATGTGCATCAAGGTGTGTGCCTCAGCCCACATCTGGACACCAGCTAGGAAGTCCCAGAACACAAAAGGAGCCTCCAGTGTGCACCAGTGCACGCTTGCTGGTGCCCAGATGTGCATCTTCACAATTCACACACAGGGTTTCATTGTGTTTCTGCAATGCAGTTAAAGATTCTTAAAGTTACCAAATGTAGACTTGGCCGTTGTTTTTAAATACATTACTGTGTCTCATTTTAATAACCTTTTAAAATAGATTTTATTGTACATTACTTTAAGGGTCCTGTTAGGCACAAAAGTGCCTCCAATAAACCATAAATAATAGAAATGCAAAGGACGGCCTGTGGAGGCCCCTCTCCCAGGCATCAATGGAACTGCCTGTGACAGCGAGGAATGCTCACAAACATCCCAGTTGCTCAGGGAAGGCGGAAGGTGCCAGAAGAACTGAAATGTCGTGCATGGAAGGTGTTCACTCTGGCGAGTGGGGGACTGACCTTGCATGTAGATGACCAGAAGGGTGTAGCAGATGGTCAGCGGGGTCCAGAAGCGGACGGCCTCCGACGTGGTGAGGAAGTCCCGGTTGATGAGCGCCACGGCGGCCAGGTCGGCCACCAGGAAGGTGACCTTGAGGGCGTTGCAGAGGAGCCGGGGGATGCCGTGCCAGGTCGTGAGGAGGAAGAGGCAGAGGCCGCAGTAGCGCTCCTTGGCGTGGAGCTCATACATGGTGAAGACGTGGCGGGTCAGGCGCCAGGCGTAGCGGGCCAAGAGGGTGGCCAGCAGGACGCTGAGGAGCAGGTTCCACGTCCGGTGGGGCGCCCCCTCTTGGAGGTAGCTGAGGCTGCAGGAGAGGCCGCAGCCCAGGGAATACTGGCAGAGGAGGTAGAGCTGGGTGTGGGGCGCCCCCTGCAGGAGCAGATGGAGAAGGCCAGGGAGGTCCTTGCGCTGTTCTGGACCCCCCCCCCCCGCCGAGGCCCACCTACCCTTTTTGTACACCCTCTTTTCAGACAGAAACACGATGGGGACAAAGGGGGAGAGGAAGGCTCACCGTGAGTGGGCGCATGAGCAGTTTCCCAGAGCTTAGCAAAATTAAGGGAGTTTTTGGACTGCAACACCCAGAATCCCCCCTCCACCAGCAATGGCTAAGAATCTCCACTGTTGGCAAGAAGAGGGCAAGACCTCAAAGGCTATGAGAGGCTCTTTCCACAGAAGCAATCCTAATAATCAATTCCGTTTTGTTCAACACTCTTCACCTGCGTATAGTTTTAGAATGTTTAAATTGCCTTTATTGTTTTAAATGGTGGTTGTTCTAATCTTAAATAGTTCATATGAATCTTACTGTAAGCTGCCAAGAGAGCTTATGACATGGTGCAGGGTGCCAATAGATTCAATGAAATAAAACAAACGTGGAAATAGCTGTAGTTCTTCAAGGCAGCCAGGCGCCGTGGGCCCTGCCTCTTGGAGGGGGAGGAAGAGGAGAAACCATGCCTGCCCTTCCGCTGGGTCTTCTGTCACATGTGCAAAACTCAAGTGAGTCATTGTGCAACATCCATATTCACTGGGGGAAGCTGTGACAGTACAACACACAGGAGTCTGTTGCACAAGGTTGCCAGCAGAATGGCTGATGATGCCCCACGGCCTGGTGCCAATGGGCACCAATGGGCACCAAGATGCTCTCTGATGTGCATCCAAACACCCGCTAGGAAGTGCTGGGGCACAACAGGAGCACCCAAGGTGCATCAGAAGAGAGTGTGTGTGTGCGTTGGAGCACTCCTACCCGGATGCACAGCTTCACAACTCACTAGCAAGAGTGCCGCCATGCTTCTGCCACGTAACTACGGATTCTGCAACGTAGTTATGAAACGTAGGCTGTGACGCAGGGCCTCAGCCGTGGTTGTGACGGACGATAATGATGACATTCTGTTACCCCAACGGAGGGCCTGGCTGCCTTGAACAACCAGCACCAGTCTTGTCCCTCCAGCCTCAGTCTGCAAAGTATTAACTGCATATTTTTACTGCAAGGGGATACATATCCAAGCATCCTCCACACTGGCGTAAGGATTCTGGGAGTTGCAGTCTGGGGAAATGAAACCTTCTCCCAGGCAGCACATTTACTGCCCTGCCTCAGGCAGAAAAATATCTTGGGGCAGCCCTCCCGAGGAGGAGGAGGGAAAGAACAGCCAAGACGCACCTTGTCGAGGGAGAGGAGAGCGGAGACGGCTCTGAGGGAGAACTCGAGCACCACCAAGGCTGCCACGCGGGACCCAACCACCATCAGGGTCCCCGTCATCACGAAGAGGTGGAGCTGGTCCAGGAGGGGCCACTGGTGCCGGAGGGCCTCCTTCTCCTTCTGCCGGTTGGGGTCACTGCAGTTGAGGGGCGGAAAGAAGGGTCCCAGGAAGGGAGAGGTCAGACTCAGGGCCGATTCCAAGCAAGAAGCCGAGTCCGGATTGCAGAAAGACACCAGGGACTAGCGGGATGAAACGTGCTTTCTCTTGGGGCCAGAACTTGGGCAACAGCTCCTTTGGGGGCGGACTACAACTCTCAGAATCCCCCAGCCGGCTATGGCCCCCCATTTCTGGAAAACCCTCCCCATGGAGGCCCAATTGGCACCAATGCTACTGACATTCCAGCCCAAAATCAAAACATGTTTTTTAATTTAAAGCCTCGGGGGACCTAATTGGTTTTATCCACATGCGCTATAGTTGGCATTATTTAAAACTGTTTTAAAACCGGTCTGGTTTTAAGTGATGAATGGTTTCTCATTCATATATATATTAGTGTATATATATTTATAGTCCTAAGTTGGTTTTATCACACACTGCACTGAGATGGAGCTAACTTGATTGACTGATTGATTGAAATCAACTCACTTCAGACACTGGATGTAGAGGTGGATCTTCATCAGGCTGCACAAGACGGAGATGCCACAGGCGCCCACCAGCCCTGCGAGGAAGGCAAGATCAGAATGGCCGCTGCTTTAGGTGGAGGTGGGGTGGTGGGGAGCAGACAGACCCCGGCGGGGTGGGGCGGGGCAGGAGACCCACACAACTCACCTTGCAAGAGGGAGTCTGCCAGGCTGGAGCCCCAGGCCAGGCTGGGGAAGGTGGGCACCCAGGAGGCCAGGTAGGAGGCCAGGCCGGAGAGCATGGCGTGGAGTCACCCGGAGCCACGGAGGCGGCTGGGCCGGGCTGATTTCCCCCTCTCTGCTCCCTGCTGTGGCTTCAAAGGTCTCCTCTCGGAGGGAGAGGGGAGGCCCTGGAGAGGGACTGATAAGGACGGGCAGCCAGCGCAGCGCCTGCCAGGACAGGGAGGCCAAGCCAGGGACCTTGCCCTGCGCCCTCCCTCGTGGGGCTGCGGTTAATCATTGCCTCTGGTTCGCCAGCCGGAGGACACCCTCCCCTTGCGCAAGGCAGCACTGATGCTTTGCAAGACGTCACATTGATTTGGATGGAGTTGCCAGTCTTTATCACCCTGGTCTTCCTCTGAGGCTGAGAGTGTGTGACTTGCCCGGTGGGTGGCCAGGGCTGAGCGGGGATTCGAAGCCTGGGCTCCCAGAGTCCTAGTTTGACACTCAAACGACCAGACCATTCTGACTCTTTGACAGCCTCTGCTCTCCCTTAATGTATGCAGTCCCCACTCAATACTCATCCAAGTTGGCAGCCAAACCCTGTGGCAGTGAGTTCCGCTGTTTAATCGTGTGCTGTTACAGCCCTGTTATAATTTCCAGCTACAAATTTAGCTATACTTTTTGTGGAAAGTACTTCAAGTCCCTATGAAGGTCCAGCTGTGTGTGAGAAGAGTTTTTAGTTTTCTGTGCTTTAACCCCCCCCCCCTTGGAAGGAAGTTTAAAGGATGCTATTAATTTACTGGAGGCGGGTGGGACTCAGTTTTGGACGCTCTCTCTGCCACTGACAGCATCAAGAGGACAAAAGAAAGTTACTTTGGACACTTAGTTTAGGTGAACAGCTCTGATGGGCAGGGGGAAGGATCTAATAGATCTAATCATAGAATCATAGAGTTGGAAGAGACCCCAAGGGCCATCTAGTCCAACCCCATTCTGCCATGTAGAAATCCGCAATCAAAGAACTCCCAATGACAGATGGTCATCCAGACTCTGTTTAAAAGCCCCCAAAGAAGGAGACTCCACCACAATCCCAGGCAGAAGCAGATTCCACATCCAAACAGCAATTATCCTCAGGAAGGTCTTCCCCATGTTGACTGTCCATGATGGCTGATGGCCACTAGATGGCACTCGGGGTGTTTGGGACACGGGAGAAGCAGGCAAAGGTTGCTGACTCCAAAGAAAGAAAGAAAGACAGACCCAGCAAAAGAGCAGGCCGGTCTCTCATTTATTCAGGTTAACTGAGCGAGTCAAAGGAGTCTTGTGCAGACAGCTTCGTGAGTCGCTCACAGGCTGACGAGGGGTTCTGTGTGGCTGGAAAGCTTGTTCACTTCTTTGCAACTCTTTCCAGAATTTTATATTTTCTCAGGAGAGCCACCCTCCCCCCCACTTCAGAATACTTTCCTGGCTTCCTGTGGCAGGAATTAGTGGATCAGGAGCCGCTTTCTCAGAGGACGCCGTGGTGCCAGAGAGCGGTGAAAGTGCTGGGCTAGGACTTGGAGGTCTGGGTTCAAGTCCATCCACTGAGCTGTGGAGACTCATTTTGGGACAGCCACAACTTCTCTCTCTTTTTCAGCCAGGCCTACCAACATAAGGTTGTTGTGAGGATAAAGTGGAAGAGAGAGCCCTAGATGCCGGGACAAATATAGGAATGATTCCTCTCCACGGGGTAGAAGGATACTGAGGTGCAGAAGGGGGCACAAAGACCACCCTGGGGGGCTTCAAACTACCAGAGGCCAAATCTGTGACAAATCTGCCTGAGGTTTCAGTGTACGACAAAGCCTCCTCTCTCCTGAGAGTATGAAGCTCCGTGGATTTGCCATGTCCAGGCTGGATGTAGCTGTGGTGTTCATCTCACTGTGCTGTAAAGTAAAGCTGGACTCCAGCTCCCATAATCCCTGCACTGGCTGTGCTGGCTAGTAAGGCTGATGGGAGTTACACTCTGACAACCTATGAAGGAAGGGTCAGCAGCAGCCCACTTGGGCTTTAAGGTCTTATTATGGTGAGAATTTCTGGACTTTCCATCTGGTTCGACCTCTGATTCAGCTGAAGTGGAGACTGACCCTCAAAGGCAGCAGATCTGACCGAGGTCGGCGGGGTGGGGGGACCCTGACCCCAAGAAGGCTCTCTTCCACAACACACCCTGGCCTGGGAGGCATTGTGGGGCTCCTGGCAGTTTCTCACAGGGCCTTTTGGGCAATGTTTGGTTGGTTTCCTGCAGTGGCCAGGCAAGAGAAGCCAACGGGTGCCCTGGCTCCCTGGACGGGAGGCAAAGAGCCACGAGGGTGCGGCTGGAAGGTTTACTTCTTTACTTAAGCTTCACCAGTTTGTTCTCTGGTTGCTACTTGGGAGATAAGGCATTGTTCTGGGCTGACCAGTCAAGGTCGGTCAGTCTGTTGGTCTCTCTCTCCCCTTCTCCTTCTTTCTGTCCTTCCTTCCTTTCCTTCCACAAGGAGAAAGGGGCTGTGGCCACCCCACTCCCTTCCTGTGGGTATTCCAGGACCCCACAGCCTTGTGGGGGGCTAGCTGGGGGCTCCCCATTTCACAGTCCTCTCCCACCCCCACCCACCCAGTGGCCTCCCGTGCCTCTTCCCAGTTTCAGGACCAGTTCAACCCTTCCAACGATGAGGTGTGGCCACAGCCGCAGGGCCACACCATGGCCATGAAGGATCAGGTGAAGGCCAAGAGAGGGCGGCACCACCAGTAGATGCCAACCGGGGCCTGAGGCCTGCAGTGGCATGTTGTGCCCTTGGTCGATTCTTCACAACGCCTCCAAAGCCAGGGGAGGGTCTCTGGCAAGCGCCTGCTGCCCTGTTTCCCCAGCTGCCCTGGATCATGGAGGGTCCATTTTCCTGCTCTCCGGGGGTACTACTGTCTGGACACTGAGGCAGACGCTTGCCCAAGGCCACCTGGTTTCTAACTCCGGTGCTAGGTTTGGCCCATGGGCCTTGAGCTCAGGACAGCTGCCCTTTTGCCCCATGCCTTCGGGGCAGAGGCATCTCAACAAGCCTCAGCCTCACCCAGATGGGTTGCTATTAGCCCAGCTCCACCCAGCCAGCCAGGGCAGGGAGCAAAATCCCTGCAAACAGCGCCCAGAAGAGAAAAACAGGGCCAGGCCTGTAAACACCACAACACAGGATTAAAAAACAACACTTTTATTCAGGTTGAGTGAACAGAGGCCGGAGGGTCTCTTCCAACTCTATGATTATATATGAGTCATGGGCTCCAGTTCCAGCAGCTACTGCAAAAAAGCCCCCGGGCACCCTCCCGGCCAGGCAGCCCCTTCCCTTGGGGTGGCGGGAGAGGCCCCACTGCTTTCCTGGGGGCCAGCAGAGAAAGGAACTTGTTGGCAGTGCCCAAAGTGACACTGGTCCCATGCTCTCCCTGGTGGATTTCGGCCCCCTTGGCCCAGCACCAGCCAGCCCCCGGATCCTCTCCAATGGCCAAAAGAGGAGACCTGTGAGCTCTGGAGAGGCCAACAAGCCTCGTGAGCCCTTGTGGAGAGAGAAAGCCCCATCTTAGGAGAAGAGCAGCCAGCTTTTCAGAGCAAGAGGGTTGCCAGCTGCCTGCTTTCTCTTTCCTGCTCTCCTTGTCTCTCTTTTGGCCTGACTTCTCCTGCCCCTCCCTGCCTTTCCTCCTCTTTCCACTGCTGTGTAAAACTCTAGCCTAGGATACAATCCCACCTCTACCTGAGTTGTGGCCCACTTTCGTATCCCCTTGCACCAGTGCAAGGGCCACGCTCCCTCCCGCACTGGGCACAGCGCTAATCGGTCGCCTGCCTCCCCACGCAACAGAGAGACATTTGCTTTCCATCCCTACATCCCGTGCCTGCCCTCCAACTGTCCTGATGTGGCGGCAGGAACACTCCTGACTAATCCTCCGCTGTCCCACTTTCATAGCTGCTTTTAAAACGTCCCAGTTTCTCTCTCATTCTCCACTCCCCCTTTGCCCTCAGCTTATTTCAGTTGCTGCAAACTGAGTTCAAAGTGCAAAAGTCATTTGTGCTTAATTAACTCAGCAGGGGGAAGAGGAAAGGAGAGGAAGGGGCAATCTTGCCCATCCCAGGAGACTCGGGCCAAAGCAAACTGCTGCAGCCTCTCCTGGCTTGCCTGTTCTCCCCCATGAATAGCTTTTGTTATCTTGTCCACACTCTGCTGTGTCTCGGCCACATGTGTCCCCATTTTAATCTGTGATATGCCTAGCTGCATGCTGTCCCTGCCCACCCCCTTTTTTTGTCTGTTGAACTCTGCTTCCCATAACTCAAGTCTCTGGGCACGGGGAGTGTGTGTGTGTGTGTGTGTGTGTGTGTGTGTGTGTGTGTGTGTTGCTTCGCAGGTCTAGCCAGGAAATGTTGGAAGGCAGTTGAATGCCAAAGGGAGGCTTTAGAAGCCTTGAGGAACAGGCCAGTAAGCACTCTCTGCAGGCATCCCAAAAATGCCCTGGCTGAAGCCGCAGTTCCTCCGACACAAAGGTGACCGCTCTGCTTCTCGAAGCCCCTGTGCTGGTCCTTGAAGCTGTTTCCTGCCTGAGAAGGACTCGGACGTCACTTCTCCAAAATCAGGCAGAGGAGACGCCATGGATGGCATGGGAGGGGTCGCTCCAGCCACGAGGTTGCCAACATCCACGGGTCCCTCCCTGGCTCTGGGACGGCAGGAGCCTGGGGTTCTGTCCAGCAATGGGCTCAGAAGGACCCGATCCAGGCCCAAATGTTCCCCCCTCCATCTCAGATCCCAGGCCTGGCATCAGCAGCAGTCCTGGTGCCCTCTGGAAGTTGGCACAGGATTGAGAGAGAGAGAGAGCGTGCGCAGGGAGTGGATGCGGATGGCGCTCTCCCTCCATCCGACGCAGCAGGCGCCTCCGGAGGCTCAGGTGCCCTGGTGGTGCTGGCAGGTGAATTTCCTGAGCTCGTCCCAGAAGAGGAGGCTGAGGATGGTGTGGGGGCCCAGGCGGAGGTAGGCCGGGCCGAGGCCTTTGTAGAGCGCCGGGAGGCCTTCCTTGCCCGTGACCTGCACGAAGCAGTCGAAGAAGCCGCGGTAGTGCTTGCCCTGAGTGGGGTGAAGAAGGAGGAGGAGAGGAACAGGCAGGTTAAGAAGGGCGGAGGGGGAAATGACTTTCTGGACTACAGCTCCCAGCATCCCCAGCCAGCATGGCCAAAAGGCTTTGCCAATTATAAGGTTGCCTGTTCATGCATTAAGCCTGATTCATTAAGTACTAGGCACAGTTGCTCACACACACGCCCTGAAGTTAAGACAGAAATCTTAGCAAAAGGTGAAACAGTGAGATTATTCCTTCTAACTTTCTTAGGGAGGTGGGATAAAGGCCATTTAATTTAGTCTTCTTGCTTCTAGCTGGAAAGTAGGTACAGAGCAGAGTGGAGGGTGAGCCCTGGCATCTCAATTACTGGGATGGAACAAGGAAGCTACGTAAATCCATAGTCTTTGCCAGTTGCATCTACAAATGGAGGAATCCTTACAAGTGGTAATTAGCTGAGCTGAAGATTTGCAAACAGACCTTTCCTCTTGCCTGGAGCTGAGCCCCTCAAAACTGGAGAATTTGCACCATTGTCTCCCACCTACAGATGACCCATGAATCTGGGAACTCAGGCCCTGAGAGCTGGCAGCCCTAGTTACGTTCTTCCTCTCTGTGTCCATCCCGTCTCCTCTCTTTATAACCTCCTCTGCCTGCCTCATCTGTCTGTCTGTCTGCTCTGTCTCCCTTCCTCCCTCTGTCCATCTGCCACACTGACCAGGGCCGGATCCTTGCCTGCCTTACTCTTTCTTCATGGAGGTGAGCGTGGACGTTGGCTCCCCACCACCAACACCACCGAGCAACTCTTCTCTTGTTCTCATTCAGGGCTGGAGATCCTGGGCCCAGTCTCCAGCTGCTGTTGGACTGCACCTCCCAGCAGCCACCACCAACAACATAATTCTCTGCTGGGAATTGCTGTCCATCCTATCTGGAGAAAGGGGGCAGGGCTCCCAGTTCCAATTCTGCTCCGGTGTCCTGTCTTTGCACAATCTTAGTGCTCTGCTTGCAGGAGGCGGCGGCGATTTCTCTCTCTGCTTTCTCCCTGCCATGCAGGATTTGATAGACCACCCCTTCCCCTCCTAAACTAGAAAGCCCCCAGATTTGGAAAACTGCCCTCCCCAATGGTAGGGAGAGTGGTCCAAGTCCTGGATCATTCTGGCTGCCCCCAAACATCTGGGGCGCCAAAGGTTCTCCGTTGCCTGGCCTGCTCCTGCGGGTGGAGGTTTTCTTCCGCTGCCACGGCAGCCAAGACCCAGCCGATGATCCGCCTCCCTCCGGGAACCCCTGGGGGCCACCCGAAGCCTGCCTGGGCCCACCCGTCCTGCCGCCAGAGCCTTACCATGCCCATCTCGTCCACCGGCTGGTTGTAGAGTCTGGTGCTGACCACGTCAAAGGGAGTCATGGCCACGGCCACGGCCACGCTGCTGATCATGCCACCGGCCAGGGCCACCATCCAACTGCCCTCCTGGAACCACTGAGGGGGCAGGAGAGGCCGGCCGTTAGCATCAAGCTGCCCCGCGTCAGGACCTGGCGACTGGGGGCTTAGACGGGACAGGCGGCGGGAGAGGAAGTGAGCCCGAGAGGCCGACAGGAACTGGCTGCCTTTTCCTGGGAAGGTGTGGAGGCTGGAGGAGGGCTGGCCAGGCACCCACGGCTGCCAGCAGCGCAGCTTCAGAAGGGAACTTGGGGAAAAATCATGGGAGAAGGGACCACCCAGTGGCTACCAAGCAGGATGGCTTATGGATCATCTCCAGTAGCCAAGTATAACTGCATTCCTAACTGGAAATACAAGGAAGGCTGCAACAGAATCTAATTACACTGTGGAACTCCCTGCCACAGAATGACAGCCAACTCAGAAGGGGGCTGGATAAATGCATGGGAAGGACAGGGCCAAAAGTGGCTGCTAGGCAGGAGGGCTACAGGATTTTGCCCCCAGGACTAGAGGCTGTATGTGTCTCTTGGGACCAGAAAGATGGAGGGTGCAACTGCCCTCTGGTCCCATTTGGGGGGGGGGGTCTGCTTGGCCTGGTGGGACAAGGTCTGAATGTGGGGACTCAGAACAGCCCTTTGGGGCCTGATCCGGGAGCCTCCAAGGCTCTTCTTACTTTATTATCTGAACCTGCTGAGAGAGAGCAGAGGCCAGGGCATTCTTCTCTCACGGGAGTGGGGTGAGTGGAGGCCACCCCCTTACTGCCCGAGCCCAGATGGATGAAAAGGTCTCTCCCCTCTGGTGCTCACCTTGCACTTCCTGACCCAGTCCTTGGCCGAGGAGAAGGTGGCCAGCTGGACGGCGGAGCCGACCATCACGCGCGGCACGGCCCCGTTCACCCCTCGCCACAAGCCCAGCAGCCCTTGCTTCTTGTAGATGGTCCCAAAGGCCCCGGAGACGCTCTGGAGGCAGAGAAGGGGAGGGAAGATGGGCAAAGACCACAGCCGCGTGCCCCCCACCCCTCCAGCCCTTTAAAAAACAAATTGGCTTGACAAGTGTGATTGCAAGGAAAAGAAAGAAAAAGAATGAGAGAGAAGGAGGAAGGAAGGAGGAAGGTATAGGATAGGAATGAGGGCTGGTCATATACATTGACATAAACCTACCCTGGTTTCCAAGACACATCCTCTTAAAGCTGAGGTCTATAAAGTGCATATTAATGAATAGCAAAGAGCAGATGGCGAATGTTTCTCTTCCTCAACTTGGAGTACATCAACCATTTTTGCAACAGTCAAAGCGTGTAAGATCCAACACTCTTGACCCTCAGTTAATTCCATTTAACAGGAATGCAATTTAAGGGAAGAAGAGTCTCTACAACTGCAAAGACTTTTCTAATCCCACCTCTATGATCCTAAACCGAGCGCTCATTGATCTGGTGGACGGAGCATGAAAGCTGGAAGAAGATGGCTGGACTCCCGTGGGTGTGGGATACATGAGAACAGTGGTGGGGAAAAGCCGACCAAATCGCAGCTTCACAACTGCACCGGCACCCCCGGAGTAGCTGCAGCAACAGGATCCCAGCCAACCCCACCATTTTCCCCCTCCAAAAGAGGCGCCCTGTTCCGGGGGCGGTTGGTGGCTCTCACGTCCACGGATGGCGAATTCACCCAGGTTTTATTTGAAGAGCTTAGTGGAGCTACCCAAGGCGCTGATCTCGGTCCTCCAAAATAGGTTCAGCACCATGGGGCGCTCTTTTCAAGTTATTCAAGACCTGGAGGGGGACTCTCCACCCCACAGACATGGCAGCCCCAAATGCCCACAGTTCTTGGCTGGAGACAGACTGCAACACCCAGGCGGCAGAGCAAGAGGTGCTTTCAAAGGCCAGAAAGTTTCCATTTAGGTTCTGTGAGGAAACGGTTTCTCTTTCATAACTAAGACCACCTTCCCAGCGAAAATTTCGTAGGGTGTCCACACGGCACAGCTCTCATCATTCTTATACTTTGAGAAAATTGTGCAGAGTCCAAAGTGTTAACCAGAACTTGCAAAAAAAATTGTTTCCTTTTATGGATTACAAATCCCAGACTCCCTCAGCCAGCATCGCACCAATGGTTGAGGAGCTCACATCCTCATCATGGCTTCCTACAATCCTTTGGACCAAAAAGGTGGGCACGGGGCTATCTGGCAGGGCTGTTATTAGTGCACCGTGTGTGTGTGTGTGTGTGTGTGTGTGAGTGAGAGAGAGAGAGAGAGAGACTTTGCATCAAAGGCTTCTTTGCAAGGTTTTTGAACCGGTGACAGAGGCTATTTTGGGCTCCCATGCCGGCCCCACCTGCTCCTCCCCACCACCCTCAGCAACAGGTGGGACAGAGCTGGGGATGCCAGGAAGGGGGCAGGAACCAGCCAGAGCCCAGAATCTCTCCCCCACCCCAAAAACCCACCCACGATCCCCACCCCAAGGTACTCTGGGAGTTTTGAAAACAAGAGGTGCCATGGCAGCTGGGTGCCCTCTTGCCCCAGTCTTTTGCTTTAACCTCTCTGTTGAGAGAAGAGCCAAATTGTGGGCACTCAAAGGGGTGGCGAGGAGGAGAGGCTCTGTGTGTGTGTGTGTGTGTGTTGCAGAACAAACTTGCTGAGGCCGTTGGAAAGTGATCTGTGCAGAGCAGCACAAACAACCAACGTCACCAGATGCCCTCCGCCCCGGCTGCCCTGCCGGAATGGGCCAACGTCACCCTCTTCCCTCCTCGCCTCAGTTGCTCCCTTTCCCTCATATTCAGCAACTTTCATGTTGCAAAACAATCTCTTTTGTCCCCATGCTGGGCAAAGCGAAAGGGCTGACTGGCTGGGCAAACAAAAGGGGAGAGCAAGCTCTCCTTTGGGGCAAGGTGGGTGGGGTTCCCTGGCAAAGGCCCCCCAACTGGGCTGGCTGCCTCTCCTTTCCCTCTCTCTGGCCTCCCTGTCTGTCTGTCTGATCTCTCTGTCTCCCCTGCCTGCCCATCATCTCCTCTGTCGTAGGTATATGGCACAGGTCCCTATGTCATCTCCCTTTCCCTTGTGTATCAGTTCTGTCTATCTCCATTTCTATTTCTCTCTCTCATCCATCCATCTCTGTTTATCTCCTCTGTCTGTCTGTCTCTATTCTCTGGCCTTCCTGTCTGTCTGTCTGGTCTCTCAGTCTGTCTCCACTGCCTGCCTACCTACCTATTGTCTCCTCTATCTACCTACCTATGTCAACTATCTTTCCCTCTATCTCCTCTTTCTATTTTTGTATTCCCCTCTCTTTATCTGTCTGTCTCTCCTCTGTCTTTATCCCCTGACTGTCTCCTCTAGCTACCTCATATCTCCCCCACCTTTCTATATCTAACCATCCATCCATCTTCAAGGATCTCAAGGAGCGTGGTGGGGTCTCCTTCTTTCCTTGGAGGTCTTTAAGCAGAGGCTGGATGGCCATCTGTCGGGGATGCTTTGATCGTGATTTCCTGTGCAGCAGAATGGGGTTGGACTGGATGGCCCTCGGGGTCTCTCCCAACTCTACCATTCTATGATTCTATGAAATTCTATTTTAAAATATTAACATATGAAACAGTTAAAGATAGTGTGCCTATTAAAGTGGCTAGGGGATTCTGGGAGGTATAGTCCAAAAAGGCATTTTGCTTTGAGGATTCAGAGCTAAGCTCAGTAGGAGAGTTTAGGGAGCTACCCCCAATAAGGCCCTGATGTTTTGAAGGCCTAACCCAGTCTGGGACCCCCCCTCCAATTTTCTCGTCGAGCCCAGGCCCCAACCCTGCCACCCTTTCCCCTGCGCCGGCTCACCTGGTGGTTGTGTTGGTGTCCCACAGCGATGGCAGCCACCGTCTGGGCTTGGAGGTGGGTTTTGACCTGAGAGGAGCAAAAAAGGGAAGCAAGAAATGGGTCCCTGAGAGTCAGAGGGAGGAAAGACCTTGCCCTGCACAGACTGCGTGTCCAGAACCAAAACCGCAGAGGGGAAGAAAATACGGGTCCGGCTCCTGTTGGCTCCGAGGGAGGCATCTCAATGGATTCCTATCCACACAGCACACTTCCAGCAGCTCAGCCCCACTTTAGCTGCCGTGGCGGCACCCTACGGAATCCTGGCATCTGTATTTTGGGGAAGGGCTTAAAATTAACTGCCGGAAAGCACTCGCCTGTCCCCATGAACTACAGTTCCCAAAGTACTCTCCTTTGATTTTCACTCCTCTCCTCTTGGGAATTGTAGTTCAGAGTAACAGCCTGTCCTGTCCTGTGGGGTCCCTGACTGACCAGAGGGGGCTGCACTGGCCAGGCTGGGTCTAACGCTCTCCTCAGGAGGCCAGTTGTGTGTGCGCCTGAAAGGGCCCTTGAGCAATGGGCAGCATGGCTCCTCCCTGGCTTGGCTGCAGCCAGGAACGGCTTCTGGCTGCCCTGGGAGACTGACTGCGCGTGGCTTTGACAGGGGAGCCGCTGGGTCAGCAACAGCTCTGTGCCATTTTTTGGTAATGGGCCAAACACCTCGGATTGCAAGGGGTGGCAAGAGGGTCTAATCTGGGCAGCAGCAAAGGGTGGTGGGTATGTGCAGAGGGCACCAGCCAGCCGGATTCTGCATTCATGCTGGCTTGGAATGAGCTTTCCCTGCAATCCAGATGTTGAGCAATTGGGCCAGAACTGTAAGGAGGCTGTTCTAAGAAACAGCTGGATCCTCTCTCCTCAAGCAGGTTAGCAAAAATGGCCAGAGTGTACATAACTGAAGCCCTTATGCACAAACGGAAAGGATTTCAGGACAGTGTCCCAGTCGCTTCTCTGGCCATGTTCCCGCCTGCCTCAGTACCACTTCTGCAGAATGGGCACCATGACACTTAAGGCGCCAGATCCCAGGCCCTGGCCCCAAGTCTCCATTTTTCTGGACCATCTTCATGTGGGAGATGGGGGTACAAACTCTCCAGTTTTGGGGGGCTCAGCTCCAGGGCAGAGGAAAAGGCTGGGTGCAAATCTCCTGCTCAGTTAGGACGGCAGCAGCTGGCTAAAGTCTGCAAGGATGAATTGATTGGCTGCTGCAACTTGCAAACCAGAGGGTGGGGATCTCTGCATTTATTCACCTAGTGAGTTTCTTCGTTCCCTCCTAGTCACTGTGGTGCCAGAGCTCACCCTCCACCCCACTCTGCACTCACTTTCTGACTTGAAGCAGGTGGGATAGATTAAATCTTCCTTATCCTGCCCCCCAAGCAGGTGAGCAACTGGGGTGAGTCTTAATACATAAAGCCCAGTGACATGGCCAGGGGCTGTCTCTAGCTCTCAGGTCTGGCCTCTGAAAACTCCCCAATGGCACTGGGCCGGGCAAAGAGGAGAGGCCGGCTGCTGGGGGAACACATTTCTTTTGGCTGGAGGAGCGGCCACCCCACTGCCAGCCAGATCCCCAGAGACTCACCAGGTAGGCCGGGCTGGCCACAAATGCTCCCAGGGCCCCGGCCACAGCTCCAGCCACGACGGTGCCCCCCGGTTGCTGGGTCAGGCCAAGATCTTCAGCATGCGAGTAGAAGTAGAAGCGGACCCCGTTCATCAGCCCCTGGTAGAGGAGCCCAGCCGTCAGCCCCTTCTGCAGCCCCCACAGCCCGTCGGCCTGGCTGACGGCCACCAGGGCCTGCAGCACCCCTCGGTAGTGGCGGGGGTAGGTGCCCCGCGACCGGAGCTCCCCTTGCAGCTGCAGGCGCGTCTTCACCACCTCCAGCGGGTTGGTGAAGACGCAGGCCATGCAACAGGCGGTGGCCCCCAGCACAAAGTCCACGGGCGGCGAGACGGAGATTGCCGCGGGGGCCCCGTGGGAGGGCTCCATGGCGTGGCCCCTGCCAGGCTCAGCCCTGGGCAGGGGCAATGCAGCAGAGCAGATGACCTCCAGGAGGGGTGGTCAGAGGGGCAGCGGTGTGCCCAAGAGACACCAGCCTCGGGGGAAGGACCCAGAGACAAGCCCTGCTACTGTAGTCCAGGTGGGCAGCAAGTGCTGGTGGTGATGCAGCTGCAGACGGGATGCTCGCAGAGATGCCCGGGTGGCCTTCTCCCTCAGCGCCCGGCACCCACAGTGGCCATGAGCCACCTTCGCTGCTGTTGTTGCCTTCCTCCCCAAGCACTCTCCCTGGCCAGCCGCCTTCCGAGTGAGCCAGAGGGGCTGGGCTGGCTTATTTATTTGCCTCCATGCCAGGGAAGGGGTTGGGCAGGGGAGGGGCGCTGGCGCCCAATGTGGGGGAAAGTTCACTGCTGAGCTGCCAGGCGGCCACACAGCAAAGGCCCAAGGCCCAGCCCAGCCCGCCAGCCCTCTCCCCTGGCTTCTGTTGACCGAGGAGGAATCGTCTTACCCTTGGACTGGCAGGAACAGCCCGTGCTGGAGGAGGAGGAGGGGGGAAGCCGGCAGGGAAGGGGCCCACAATGGGGCTTTTGTCCTTCAGCCCAGGCTCCAGCTGGAATCCTCTGCTCCCCCAAAGAAGCCAAGGATTGCCCCCAGAGGCTCCCTGACCTGTAGCTCCAGAACAGCCTGGGCAAGGGCGGCCACCAGGGTCCACTCCTCCCACCCCAAGTACGCTCTAGGGGGCATTTTTGCCATGCTTTTGCCCCCCACTCAGTCTAGGCCCTCATGTACACCTCGCGGCTGCTGGCGGATCCCACCCCAAAGTCTTCAAGAGGAGAAGGAACTTTAGCTACAGGTCGGGGCCACGGAAGGATGGATGGATGAGACGGGAAGTTCCACTGAGCAACTCTGAGAAGTGTGGCAGTGGCAAGAATCTGGCCTCGCACGGACGTGCGCACGCACACAGGGGCACCCGGGCACTTCTTGGGGCAAGAAGTCTTCCCAAGGATGCCACCAGCACCGCCACATCTTCAGCACGCCTTCGAGCAACGTGCAGCCCCTGCCCAGCACGAGCAGTTCCCGTGCCCCCTGCATGGCTGGGACAGTTTGTAAACAGCCCTCCCTGGCAGGATCTTGGAGGTCTCCAAGCGGTCTCAGGCAGGGGTTCTGTTACAGGCGGCCGGGGCTGCCTTACGTAAGAGTGCGTTGCGAGGACGGCAACACAGAGGAAGAGCAAAAGCCAGGCTGGTTGGGAACTAGGTCACCAGGAGAGGCAACCAGCCCTGTGCCCCCATTTGGCAACGCCGCCATTTTCAGACTCTGCACAGCCAGCTGTGGGAATTCTCTGACCAGTTATTGGCAAATGTTTGGCCTTTTGGACTACAACCCCCTAGCCCGCATGGCTAGTGGCCATGGCAGCTAGGGGGTTCTGGGAGTTGTAATCAAGAGAAAGAAGGAACTCAGCCAAGCTCTGCCTTTATTAAGAAGCCAAACCAAAAAGTCCTCTAAAGTCAGGCCTCATTCCAGGGCTACAAAGTGAAAAAGGCAACCTCGTTTGGCAAAAGCACAGAGGAAATACATGGTGGAACTGCCTGGGTAGCCAAGTAAGAAAAAAAAAGAGCCCCCCCCCCCGCCATAGCTTGGCTTATGCTAGTCAAGGGGTTTTGCGAAGTAGCCGGTGGACTTTGTGGCTCTTTAAGCAGGATCTTTAAACGGGAGATGCTGAAGAATTTAAAAAGGAACAACGAGGAAGCCACATCTGAGTCCTCTGTATCCTAAGACACGCTGAATAGGTGTGAGAGGCAGGGGACAAAAACCGAAATTAAATGAGAGAGCGAGAGGCAGACCTGCTGGGATCACCGGTACCCAAAACAACAGCCCGAAAGAGCAGGCACCTCCGCCTGCGCAGCAAGGAGCAGTGTCCACAAGCTGTTCCTTGCGAACTCCGCCTGTGTTCCTCTCCTCCTGTGGGAGATTTCAGAGGCCAGAAAGGGGGTGTGTGTGGGAAGCACCCCTTCCAAGCCACCGGCCCAGCCATGCTTTTGGCAGACCTGAAGAAGCAGGCTCACGGCAGATTACCCAGAAGCATTTTATTACAGGGCGGGATGGAGATGTACGTACAGGAATACCCTCCCACGGAGGCCCCCACCTCCTGGGGGGAAAATAAAGGCCCCATGTGAACATACAGAGCACATTAGCAACTTTCTAACTGTGTTAAAATAAAGAATTTAAAAAATATGGAACCGCTTAAAAAAACACAAGAACCCAGGCAACTTAAAGAAACCCAAACACCCCACAAGCCACCCGGCCCTGGGTACGGTGGGGGCCATCAGGATACCTGGGGCCACCCCACCCTTTTGTACGGATTTGCTCTTGCAAACCAAGGCTTCCTAGGATGATGCTCACCCCCTCCCCTCCTGCCGCCCCCTCCCCTTCCTTGGGATGATGATCCCGGGCCAACAGGACCCACACAGCTTCTGGCAGCCCAGTGAGGGGCCCAACCTTTGGCATCTTGCTCTTCAGCCCCCTGGGGACAGGAGGCCCAAGGGGACCCCGGTGGCTCATGGGGAGCAAGAAGGCACCCTCCATGGATGCCCCACCCAGAAGCATCATGCGAGGGGCAAGGGTGCCACCTGCTGGCTGCGCGGGGCAAAGGGAGGGAGGGCGCTTCCAGCGAGACAAGGGCCAGGCAGGGCGGAGGAAGGAGAGCTGCTCCGGTGGGGTGCAGGGCAGGTGGCCCACACGGGACAGGGCCAGGAGGGCAACTGTTTGCCAGGAGAGAGACACATGCGGGGGGGGGGTGCCCGGAGAGCGGTCTTTAAAATGAATGGCACTGCTTTGGCATTCCGGAGACCCCCCCTGTCCCACCCCCATGCCAGAGTGCCCCCTTGCCCCAGTCCCTCCCGCCCCCTCCCCATTCATAAGAAACTTGCATCCCTTGAAGTCTGTCCCCAAAGTGACTCCCTGTCCTCCTCCACCACACAGAGGCAGGCCTCGTACCATAGAGACCAGAGCCTCGTACTGGGAGACCAGAGCCCAGGCGTACCACAATGCAACCCTCGCGGCTGTCGCGCTCAAGGGTCACAGCAGCCAGCCAGCCAGCCAGCCAGCCTTTCACAGTCCAGCGGACGGACAGACGTGCCAGTCCCCAGCCAGGCGCCAAGCAGCAGGCACCTCCTGGCTCAGCCACTGCCTGGCAACGGCAGCGAAGGCAGCCCTTCCTGCCCTGGCCTTTCCCCTCAAAGCCTGCTCCGGGGAGAGGTCTCCTTCCAGAAGCAAGGGCCCCTCTGCTCCTCCAGAGGCAAAGCGAGGGTTCTCCTCCCCCTCCGCCGCCTCCTCCTCCGGTCCGCCTGCTGGGAGGCTAGCACCAGGGGTCCCGGGAGGCCCGGCCCCGGCACAGGCTGTCGCTCCGCTGCCACGCGCTGTGGATCAGGCTCAGGGCATCCTCGCACTTCTTCCTGACGGAGGCATCCTCGATCCGCTTGTTCAGAAGCTCCACCTGCCAGCAGGAGGCCGGGAGAGGAAAGGTTGGTGGAGCAAGACCAAAAAACAGAGGGAAGGGGCCAAGGGGGTGTCATTGGGCTCCCTCTATTAATGGGGGGCGGGGGGGAGCTCCATCAGCCAAATGGCAGCCCCCACAACCGGCAGGGCTGGTGGACACGGCCGCCGTGGGAAAAGCAGGTAGGCAAGCAGGGCCTTTGGGTGCAAGGAAGTGAACATCAGCACACACACACACAGACACACACAGACACCCAGGGCAGAGGCCAGGCCAAGTCAGAGAACCCCCCGCAAGCAAGCAGCGGCCGGCCCACTGCACCCGGAGACCAGGGAGCCTACCTGGTAGGCGTTTTTCCACACGGTGTCCAAGGCTGAAAGGAAGCGCTCCAGCTCTGCTGTGCAGCTGAAATAGAGGACCCAGGGGGGCAGGTACTGCTTGTGGTCCTGGGCAAACTCCTGGCGCCAGAGAGACAGAGACAGAGAGAGAGGCCCTGTTTTACTCGCAGAAGCTCCCAGCATCTGCGGGCAGGGCTGGACTGGGCTGGGCTGGGCAAGACCCCCTGTCCGAAGCCCTGGAGTGCCAGGCCATGCTGGGCAACAGGGACCGAGAAAGGTGGCACGTGGCACAGGGCAGCCTCCCCATTGGATCCGTGGTCCTGGCCAGCATGTGGGTGAAGACAACGGGCCACGGGGCCTTCAGCCCACTCACCACGAGGCAGTATTCCCGGCCAGCCTCCGTGGAGACAGAAGCTACGTCCGCCAGCTCAGCGGTGGCCAGTGAGCGGAAGAAGCTGGTCTGGCAGTCCTCATGGCACGTGAAGAGTTTCTGCTCCGTCACCACCAGGCAGCAGGGGACGCAGGGGGCAGGAACCACCCCCTGGGGGATGACCTGAGGGGTGGGATGGGGGATCAGGAAAGGAGGGGAGGGGGTCAGAAAGCTGCCTCTCAAAGCAAGACGAGCCCAAGAGGAGAGAGGTCCAAGCCTCCCTCCCAACCTCACCTGCACAGGCCAGCCAGAGACCCCAACCCAAACACTCCACCTGCTTAGAAAGGGAACTGGTTTAAGGCCAAGGCTGCCACCCTCACGCTGTACAGGGTTAGACCTGCACCAGGTGAATCTGGTCCCCAGGGGTTCCCAGGTGGCCACGCACCCTTCCCATGGCATCACTGTTTAGTGGCTGTTTTTTGGTTCAGATTTTGTTCAGAGAGGTTGAACTCCCTCTCCCGAGGCTCAGTTCTTGGCAGCCAGAGCTTGAAGCTGGAAGATGGTGGCGTTTTGGTCCCTCCTCCTCTGGTCTGCCCGCCCTGCAAGTTGCCTCTTTGCTGAAGCCCCCTCCCTCAGGCCACGTGCCACTATCTTCCTCCCGGGCCAAGGCCCTCTCTCTTACCCCTTTGGAGACAGCCTGGCACAAGTACTGCATCCAGTCAGCCATCTCCTCCTCGTTCTCAGCGCTGAGCTCCAGGGAAGGGCGATCGGTCAAGATCACCTGGAAGGAGTGGGGCCGCTCTGTTGTGTTTGACCTCCGACAGCCGCCGCACTGCTCCCCGCTGTCAGGAGGTTGGGAGAGAGATTTTGCGTGAGATGAAGGGGCTCAAGTGAGGGGAGCCAGAGCTTGTTAGCGAGCTGGCCAACACTCACCCCATGCTGATGGAGAGCAGAGGGGTGACGTCTGTGCGGTCCGGGTACTGGTACAAAATGCCGTTGCTGTAGAGTGAGGGGGGGAACAACCATGAGAGAACAGGAGAGAGGCGGCTGAAGTCTTGCTTGGGCTGTTCCAGCTGGCAGAGGCCAGGACTTAAGGAGGAATGTATCCCACCCTTCCCTGGGACTCAAGGTGGGGGGTGGGAGCTCAAAGGTTAGCACCATGTGGCTGCCGCTGTAGCCATGATTCCAGTAGCATCAAGCCGTGCTTAGCGCCCTCACTCCAGCCCTGCCACAGGACGCTTGGTTCTTGGCCGCACCGCAGGGCCTCACCTGAGCACCACGAAGCAGGGCTTCCAGGTCTCCTTGCCCAGGTAGTTGGTGCCTGCCTTGTAGTTCAGGACGCCCTCCTTCGTGATGGAGTTCTCGGCCAACGCGTAGTGCGGAGGGGCAGGCCCCAGGGCCTCGTCCATGGGGTCTTCCCAGTGGACGAGGCCATAGAAGCGTACAACCACCTCGGAGATCTGCAGCAGAGCCACAAGCGTTACTGGCCCCATAGGTAGGGGCGGTGGAGTGGAGCGCAGGGGAAGGGAGGGGACGGGGCTGTTCTCCCTGGAGGCAGGCCGTGCGGCTGCTGGGGGAGAGGCCTGCCCGGGGGCCTGGTGGATCCCCAACCCCACTCCCCTCTGACTGCAGACAGGAGCACCAGCGCCAGAGCTAGGAAAACCAGGGCCCTTGGGCGAGTGCCCATCGGTAGCTGGAATATATGCCTGCTTGGACTCGGTTCCTTCAGCCCAAACTCAGGAGAGCCGTGCTGCAGCCTGAGGCTGGCCGTGTGTTCCTCCTTGGTCCCTGACACAGGGGGAGGGTCCTGAGGTGTAGGGTGGGGAAGGCAGAGTCTGGAATGGAAGGCAGCGTTTTATAGCGTGCACGTCTCAGCTGGGGAATGACCCACAGGGCGCCTCCTCACCTCCCGCCTGGACTGCTGGGCCACGAATTTGGCCAGTGCGAGCTTCTCCATGGTGGCGTCAGTCAGGATGCTGGGGTAGGGTGGCTCCCGGCAGCCTTTGATCATCGCTGACTTCAGAGACACCAGGAAAAACCTGTGGGGGCAACATGGGAATAATTGGGGGAAGGGGGGAGGAAGGGAGGCAGGGAGCCCCTCAGGTAAGCTGCATCGTCCAGCTTTGTTCAGGTACAATGTGCCCTGGATTCAGACTGAGGGTCACCTGCGAGATCAGGCTGGCAAAGAGACCCCT
The DNA here is from genome assembly GCA_030847615.1 of Gambelia wislizenii. NCBI lineage: Eukaryota > Metazoa > Chordata > Lepidosauria > Squamata > Crotaphytidae > Gambelia > Gambelia wislizenii. Next base: position 395,943 of record JAUMIR010000016.1, read on the forward strand.
TACAAAAATCTCCTGACGGGCTCCCTGCTCTCGGAACCAGCTGTGTGTAGTTTGGGAGTCATCATCCCGGCATAATGGAGCTCACAATGGAGAAGAACCATCTCTGAGGCCGGCCCCCTTCCCTCTGCGCACACAGCTGGCCCAGCTGTGCGCTGCCTCTCTGAATGCCCGGCTGCCCCACTCACTCTGTCAGGGTCACATCGGCCGTGTCCAGAAGGAATTGCTTCCTGCGGTTGGTGCACACCAAGGTCACTGTCTGCTGGTCCAGGCCCACCTGCCAAGGAAGCAAAGTGCAGGGGTTGAGGAGGACCTGCTGGCTCCTCAGAAGCCACGGCCTTGGAGCGCACTTGGCCTGTGCTTTGCGGGTCTGTGGGGGCAGAGCAGAGGGAGCCAAGGGGGCGGTAGATACAGCCGTGCACCCTTTGGAGATGGCAACCAAGTTGGGGTGATTTCCTTGCTGGTGATCAGAGGGGCTTCTTCAGGCGTCGTCAGCTTGCAGGCCAAGGGAGGGTGCATGTGGGCCACACTCCCTCCCCTAGAACGTGGGCAGAACTTGGCCAGGTTCCTACTAGTGTGCTATTGGTCTTAACGGCTCCTGCAGTCCCCATAAGGGCATGGCCTGGGAGTCCACAGTTGTAGCCCAAGATGTATCTTTCCCAAGCTCCGAAGGGCAGCCCTGGCCCTTGAAATGCCTGAGAAACCAGGAGGACTGCATCCTCTGCCCCGCGTCTGCCATCAGCTGACCCACTCTCACCCCCAGAGAGGCCCAAGGGCAATGGAAGACACATGCGCTGCTTCTCAGCCCAAGAAAGGAGAGGCCTCCCAGCACAACCCCAGCAAACTCACTGAGACGTAGTCCAGCTCGTTGTAAGAAACAGCCTCCTCCACCATGTACGGCTTCTCAGCAGCTCCTGGCAAAAGTGGGTAGAGTGAGGAGGTAAGTCACTCTGGTGGGAAGCAGGGGCAGGACAGGGGAGGCGGAGGGAGATGCCAGCCTCCTCTCTGTTAAGGTCCCTGGATAACCTGACAGGATAACCTATAGCTCAGCGCCACCTAAAGGCACACAGGCTGGAGAAAGACTGGAGGCCTCTCTTAACGGTCCCCTGGCGAGCCACAGTCTCAGTACTGAGCTGAGTGGAGCAAGATCTCAACCCCCCCCGCCCCAAGCCTTCCAGCAGAGTGCCAGGAGGAAAGTTCATTGCCTGAAGCACCCCCTCAGGGCAAAGGTAGCAAGAGATCCCCTCTGTGCACCTGACATGTGGCTTTGACCACCCCTCATGGCCCAAAACAAGGGCAAAGGGGTACTCCAAGGCACATCTGTGGGGACAAACGGATGGGCAAGGTGTGTGGACATTTCTCACACTGTACCTTCACTCTTTCTCTCTGTGTGCGTGCGTGGGACTTTTCTCAGCTCGGTGGTTGCAACGGAGGCAAAGGGAATTGCGAAAAAGCCCTCCAAAAATCACTTCCTTATCGGGAGGCTGTTATGTGCCCACCCTTCCCCCTCCTCTCCTCTGAATATGGCAGTAAATGAAACAGCACAACATGGAAGCAGAGAACTGGACTCTCTTTGGCGACTGCCCTTGGACAAGCGGAAGAGACAGAGAGAGCAGGCAGAGCCCGTGAGCCCGGCCGCTCCGCAGAATACCTTTGCGGATGAGGTAGACATAGCAGTCGGTCAGCAGCACGTAGACCAGCTGCAGCATCCCCTCCATGTGCCCAGTGCTCATCCGGATCATCTGCTCAGGAAAAAGAGGAGGCCCCCATTAAGGCCCTGCCGCAGGGAAGGCAGGGGCGGCACTCGCTGGCCCTCAACTCTGCTGGGGTAAAACAGGGGCCAGAGGTCACCCGCACTCCTGCCACAAAACCAGGCGGCCTTTGTTCCACCAGAAGCTCCGGTGTTCCTGGGAAGGACAACAGCTCTCCTGAAAAACCTGCCACCCTTCCGTCTCGTCATAAGAAGAGACTGGAAAGCAGAAGGGGCCGCCCCCTCCCTGAGCGGGTGGAGGGAGCAGAGGGGGGGCGAGATGCCTCGGGGGCCAGGCGTACCCGGAAGAGCTGCTCCTCGTTCTCCCGGAAGACATGGATCATCAGCAGCAACAAGTGGTTGTTGTCTACCCTGTGCCAGGAAGGGGAGGGGGAGATCCAGCTTTAAAACAACGGTGGTATACAGAGCAAATTTCAAGAGGCACTTTGCCAGTCTCCAGCACAGAAACGCAGGCACCCCAATGTCAGAGGGGCTCGCTGGGGGGTTGACGGCTCTCCTTCCCGCCACCCCTCCTGCTCTGGGCTCCCCCCAACTGCTGCTCACCTGAACTCGGAGGGGTGGGCTGCCTCAGAAGGGCTCCCTTGCCCCTCTTCCACCCCGGAGTCCTCGGCGCTGCTCGGGGAGGGGCTCACCCGGTCCCCCTTCAGCCTGCTGAGGGGTTCCACGGGGGCGGCTTCTCCCACCTCCTCCTGCGAGGCGGCTACTGCGGGCCCAACAGTCTCTCCTTCTCCCTCTCCCCCTTCCTCCGCTTGTCCAGCAGCTTCAGGGCCACCAGGAACATGTGGCGGTTGGCCATCCCCTGGAGGGTCATGGTGGCCACCACCTGCTGCAGGAGTGTTTGGACTCTCAACGGTAAAGCGGTAGAAGTCCATGGGGGCCGAAATCCCCTCACCAAAGCCGCCAGCGGGTGGCCCCTCTGTGAGGGCCTCCCCTGGCGCCTCGGTCCGAAAGGACTGGTCGGGGGGCTCGATGGAGCGGTCCCACCCGCCGGACCCCAGCTGACCATCCAGCGAGTTGATGACTTTGCTCAGGGACTGCCCCACCCGCTCCATGGAGGTGTCCTTCATTTCAGGAATCCGCAGCCCCAGCTGTGGAAGTGGGGGGGCCTCAGCGCTCAGCTCCAGGTTGGCCTCTGGGAGGGATTCCTGCCGGCCAGCTTGGCTGTTCCTCCTGCTCCCCTCCTCTGCTTCTTGAGGGCCGGCCTGGGCTGGGGCAGAGGGGGCGGGGATGGCGGCCTCCTCCGGCCTGGCCTTCTTCTTCTTGCCGGTCTTCTTCTTCTTAGCCAACCTGCAAAGAGGGAGAACAGCAGCACTGGAGAGTCAGGCCTGGAAGATCCGGCAGCCACAGCATGCTGGAGGGCAACGTGACTCTGAGGAAGGTGCCCAGCCTGTATATTTTGCTCTAGTACCAAAAGGCATGTTCCTCTGTGGGCCTACCAGTGGGATTCTGGGAGCTGGATGCAACCACGGCATCCCAGACAAACTTCTGCTTAAAAACTTAAGAGTGATGCTTAATCTTCTCTTCTTTGAGGCTAAAAACACCTGGATTGTCCAATGGTCTGTCTACTCCCCCCGCCCTGGCCCTGCTTCCTGGCTAGTCTGCCCTAACTTCACAATATAGACATGCAGGCTAGTTTGGGAAGGGGGAGGACACCTTATCCTGAAGGTGCCATAATTCCTCCTTGCACTGGAGAGTGCTAGAAGGCGGAGGTGGAAGTATTCACCTGCTGTGCCCCAATCAACAGGAGATCCCAATTTCTTGCAGCAGCTCCTGTCCAGTAAGGCAGGATGGTGGGGCAGAGTGGGGGGGGGTCATGCCAGGAGACCCTACTTTGCTAGGCAAGTAAGGTATTTTCATCACTAAGTAGCTGGTCTAGAATCTTGGCCCTGGTCTTTAACAGCTTAAAAACCCAGCATGTTTCAGCTTGGGGGTGCTCTTAAAGTCTTCTTCAGGGGCTAGAGGAAAAAACCCCACAAAGGGCTCTTAAGTGAATAAAGACCAATTTCCAGCATCTCGAGACATATCTCCTTTTTCTCTCGCACATTCCACTGGATCATCCCCAAAGCGTTGGCTCCTTTGTGCCTTTTTGCCGAACACAGACCTGATGACCTCCAGCTCTGTGCAGCTCTCGGACTGGTCTGTGCCCTCCGCTGTGGTGACGCCGGCCTTCTCGTGGACGGTGGAGTGCACCGGGGTGGTCTCGGCAGAGGAGGGCACTTCCGCCTTCTCATTGAAAGGGTTGTAACGCTGCTGCATCGGACTCTTGGCCGAAGCTCGGCTGGCGTTCAGCTCGGAGGTCACTGAACGTGGACAGCTGAGGGTGTCGGTCAGATCTCCGTCTGGGGAGAAAGGACAGGAGGAAACTGGAATGATTGGGAGCATCCCACAGAACAGCGGGAAGGTCCTGACACCAGAAGCAAAGGCAAGGAAGGAAGGGCTGTCCACAAGGCCCAATGAGTGCAACGACTCTCTGGAGCCCCCTGCATGTTCCCTCACAGAACTGGGGAGCATTCCAGCTAAGGAGGGAATGGGGGAGGCTCTCAGGCTCATCTGGAACATGCTTTAGCGTCTTACTTATATGATTCTAAATGTCACAACCTGGTGAGGGCATGAAGAACTCTTGCTTAGCTGTTTCCATGTGCTGCTTCAGGGGCAACTCAGCTGGGAGCTACAGGCCAGTGTCAACCTTGTTAAGCAGTTTAAGACTCTGTAGGGGAGACACACCCTTCAGTACTGAGCGGCCATGGTTGTTGCTGCGTGCCTTCAAGTCGTTTCTGACTTATGGCAAACCTAAGGCAAACCTGTCACAGGGTTTCCTTGGCAAGATTTGTTCAGGTGGGTTTGCCTTCTTCTGAGGCTGAGAGAGTGTGACTGGCCCAAGGTCAACCAATGGGTTTCCATGTTCAAGTGGGGATTTGACTCTGGTCCAACGCTCAAAACACCGCAACACACGGGCTCTTGACCCAAATTTAGCCTCATGAAAGAGGGAGCCTTTCTGTTCGGCTGCTCTTCAAGCAACCAAACCTCTGGGGCTGAGAAAGTCACTCAGATTCTGCAGAGCCATGAAATGGAGGTCCGGGACTGGCAGCCACTGCACCCACCCCTCATGGGAGGCAGGTGGGCCACCACCCATGTGCAAAGTAAGCCCACAGGCATCCAGAGAACTGCCTGAGCATAACTGACAAGAGGCAAACTCTAGCAACTCTAGCACATTTTTGTTACAGATGTGCCACAAACTCTAACAGATTTAAATCCTCCTTTTTGGTGCCTTTCACTAGGGCCCTCCACTGCTTAGGTGGGCCAGAAGTCAAAGGAAGATTCATTGCTCCTGCCTCACTCGTTAACACACGCACAAGGACTAGGCGTTTACTCAGAAAACGAGGGATGTAAGGGCCCATGGCTGGCCTGCTGCTCATCCCCATCTTATGGCCGGTGGAGCAGAAGGGGAAGAGACTGAGGCAATGCAGGAGCCTCCTTGGGAGGAGAGACAAAAAGGAGAGGGAGTTCATGGCAGCTGCTGCTTCTGCTGCTCCAAACCTTCTTAGAAAGGGAGGCTGTAGAGCCCAGCTGGACAAAGGGTGGCTGGTGGGCCACATGTACCCCCCAAGGGGTCATTTTTGGGGGTCAAAACCAATTTGTCCCCAAATGCCCTCTAGTGGAGGGAGCAGTTTTGCCCCATGTTTCTCTCTCTCCCAGGCTGGTTTAGGCACAGGGGAGGCTTTTTAATAACAGAAAGTCAATGGAAAGTGAGTTCTAGTCACTTCCTGTTATAAAAAAGGGCTATCTTCTTGGGCCTTAAATAGCCCAGGGAGGGAGAAACATGCTCCCTAAGCCTCCTGGAAGTTGCCCACCCCTGTTGTAAAGGAAAGGATCTGTGGCACTCATATGAGAGAGAGAGAGAGAGAGAGAGAGAGAGGAGAAACTTCATTTCTTTCCTGGCATGCACTGTCAGAACAGAGAACGTGGTTAGTGTCCTGGGTGGAGAAGGTAGCCTCTGATGCCTGCACAGAAACATTTGGACGGCTTGTTAATTTGACAATGAGAAAGATGAGTCAGTGTCTCATGCTGGAAGCTGCAGAGGGGTGAAGATGTTAAACACCCAAAGAAACCCCGGGAAACCTAGGTGAGCAGAGAGAGACCGGCAACCACGGGGAAGCACAGACTGCTGGAATACGCCCCAGCGCTCCGGTTACTCTTGCAAGAGAGAGGGCGGCCAGGCCTTGCACCCTTCCGCTTTGGGCACCACGGCTGGCTAGGGACCGACCCCTCACGGAGCATGCAGCAAGCCCCGGGGCAGAGACAAAAGCGGCACAGAGAGCACAGCTATGGAAGACCGGGCGACTCATCCCACCTTCCCAGGCTGTAGTGGGCATGGACGGCACCGCGGGAAAGACATCTCCAAAATCATAATCTATAAAATGGGGGACAAAAAGGAGGATTAGCAATGTTGGCAGCAGGGCAGAGGGGAAGGGGAAACGAGCTAGGAGTGGGGAGGGAGGAGGAAACAAGAGACGCAGAGCTGACTTCCCAGTAACCCTGCAAGCAGCTTGGGAGGGCAGCAGGGCGGACTCTACCGCCTTTGACTACAGTGGAGGATGCCCGCTTTTTGGAGGCTGGGAACAAAACAAAACAATGTATCATGGACAAATGTACTGAATTTCTATTTATTAGGAAGAAGCGGCTGCCCTCATGCCAACCCTCTCTTTCTTTGCCGCTCTGTAACTAAATTCAGCCTCTCCCTATTCTCCCTGGCTGCAGCCTCTGCTCTCACAAGGAGAGGTTCCGAATTCATTGGTACCCAGCATAAGTGCTTCCAAGCCAAGGGGGCACCTGGCGGGGGATCACGTTCTTGAGCAGCCTCCGTGGCGATGGACAAACGCAAAGTACGAGCTCCAGGCCCAGGGGAATGAATCAGCACACGTTCCTTTCTCATAGGGAGCAGAACGCCTGGCACAAACCACAACTGGCGTAGCTCTCAGGGCTTCCCCTCCTCTTGCACATCTGAGACTGAAGAGGGGTTCCTCCAACAGGCCTGAAGGACAGACACAGCCCACCTGGCAGGTGCTCCTCTCCTCCTCCCACGCCCTCCCGAGGCTTGCGTGAAAGGTTGCCCCCACTTACCCTCACTTGAGGGCGCGATGGCGCTGTCATCCCACTCCAGGTTGGTTGAGGTGACGGAGTTGAAGGAGTTGAGCGAGAGGCTGTCTGAGCCGTGGGCTGAGCAGGGCAGGCGGTCCTCAAAGTCCAACAGGTACTGAGGCTTGTAATAGTCAGGCATGTAAGGCGCCAGGTCCAGGTAAGGAGCATCCTGGAAGTGCCGGGGGAGAGACGGGGCATCGTGTGGACTGACTGCTCACTCACCTGGGGATGGGGATGGAAACCAAAGCCCACCTCCTGGGTTGGCCCGCAAGGGGAGCCACTTGCCAGAAACACTGCCTGCTTGCAGCTGCCAGGTACTGCCTGGGGGTACGGCACACACCAGCGGGGCCCAGGGCACCAGCCAAGCAGAGAATGGTGGCAGAGGGCTGCGCAGCTAACTGGGAAAGACACTCCCAACACAGTCTCAGCAGACTCAACTTAGTGAGCATGGCAACCACCATCGGGAGAAAGAAGGAGAAGAGAAGGCAGGCTGATCAGCATCTGTGCCATTTCCCATGGTGCATTTTCAGGCCAGAGGAGTTCCCTTGAGACCCCTTCCCTTCCTACAGTGACCACGTCAGGACAGCAAGGCCGATGCTCTCCTGCAATGCGGCTCCCAGCATCCTTGCTGCCTCGGGACAGCAAAGTTCCTTTGAGCTGTCCTGGCCAACAGGGACCAGTCAACCTGTCCTCCATGTACTTATCCCATCCGCTCTTTGAAGCCCCTGGCACGACCACCTCCTAGGGCAGTGAGTTCCACACATTAAAAGATGACATGCTGCATCCAGAAGAAAACAACGAGTCCTGTGGCACTGCAAAGACTCAGGAATTTCATTTGGCAAAAAAAGCTTTTCTGAGACGGCAGCCCACCCCATCGGATGCAGGGAGTCCTGCCTGAGGAGGCAGATCATTTATACCCGTGTTCCACTCTGTCTCTTTCTCACCCAAACACGGGTATAAATACCTGCCTTCTCAGGTAAGGCTCTATGCCTTTGAGGATGTCGGCTGCAGCCTTACACAAACTTTTAGGCTAAAGAAAACATGTTTGTCTTTAAGGTACCACAAGGTTCTTTGTTGTCTTTCCTGCAAAGGACTAACAGTGTTGCCTCTGCCCACCCCACTGTGAATTTATATACAGGCGGCCTTCTTTTTATCTGCTCTGAATCTCTTGCCAGTTTCAGGCTTCATAGCTTATCATGTCCCACGGCCCCTCTCTCTTCACGTGACACACTTAGATTCACAAAGAATCCGAAGTAAAATGATGGGTGCCTGCCCTTCTTTAAATGGAAGAACACAACACACATTAACCCACCCAAGGAAAAAGCAAAGTGGAAATGCTCTTCCTTTAAGAGTAAAGGCCATTAAATAATAATATTCAAAAAATCAATGTGGCCTCTTTGTATGGTTTACAGATCCAAGAAACTGGTGGGAGGGATTATTCAAGCTGCTTCTGAAAAACTGACAAGCTCTGCAACCCATAAATGAATCACAATGGGTCATGTGTGCTTGTGTGTGCGTGTGTAGGCAGGCAGACAGGCACAGACAAATACCTCCCCATGTGTTCTGAAGTTAAATGTGCGGGACATGCGGGGGGGGGGGAGAGCAAGTTTGGGAGTATAGAGTGGGGCCACCTCTAGGCTTGTATCCGTTCGGTCTCAAATAGAAGAATGTCTGCTTACCAGATCCAAGTTGAAACGGATGAACTCCAGGCCAGAGACTAGCGTGAGGAAGAGGGTCAAGTGATCATGGCTGCAGACAAGGGCATTCCTGTGGGACAGAGAAGGTGATCATTTGGGAATGCAGGTAAACCTCATCCCTATCCCCACCCCCAAAAGGGAATTCCCCACATGTATGATCCCGAGGGCTGTAACAGACAGGCACCTCTGTTCTGGAAAATCCTGCAACCCAAGCTGCCAAATTCTGCAAGCTTAGCTGGGAGGAAAGGACTGAAAGGGCTTCAGCTGGAAACATCGAATCAGTTGCCTCCAAGCTGCCCTTTCCAATCCTTCCTCCATTTGGAGGATGCTCTGCTGGGAATGGCTGTAATGATCTCTCCATTTAGATTTTCTGATATGATTCCAACTCCTTGCCGCATAAGAAGATGCTGACCTACAGGAGCCAGCGATATGGGTTTTCAGGTAAGTTCTGAACCAGAAAATCTTTGGTGCCCTTAGTAGATTTGGATAAACAAAGGGAAGAAAAGCACGCAGCATGTCAGGCTGAGTGAGGGTCCTTGCCCCCATCTCTCCTGAAGCAGAGTGAATAAAGCATAGTCTGGGCCCTGCCTGTCTCCTCTCCCCCTGCCCACCAACTGGGCCCCACCATCCTTACTTGACGTAGTATTTGTGCAGCAGACTCAAGTTCTCCTGGAAAAGGCGCAGGTAGCTCTCCAAGGAGTTCTCGTTGAGGGCCAGGTACAGCCATGCTCGGCCTGCAGAGGACGGCAAAGGAAAGTAGGCAGGCAGGTGGGCTTTATGGGCGCTGCTTGTGCAGGGATGGAAAAGGCAACCACTCTGAGTCACGCACTCCCTCCATTTCCACACAACAGCCCAGGCTGACTGGAGACAAGCGCAGCATGGCTTCTCTGGGCCACTAATGGCTGTGGAACCATCCGTGTGAGTGTATGCATGGTGGCTCTCAAGAGGCGCTGAGGTTCAGCCCTCCCATGTACCTAGGCCTTCTCCCCAGCCCCCTGGGTGCAAAGGGAACAGCCCCATGCCTTAATCGATGTAGCTCCGCATGGCTGCCCTGAGCTGTCTCCCCCCATCAGCTGCTCCCTAGTCTTTTCAACGGGCTTCTTCCTTCCTTGGGTTGTCCCCTCCATCTATTTCTTTATTTATGAATGTCACCAACCGCTTACCTCTGAAGATTTTAAAGCGGTGTATAACAATAATAAGACATTGCTGTGTTTTGTGTTTCTCCATGTTAAAACTGAAACATTATAGGTTCGCTTTCATGTTAAACTGAAACGTTAACTTATTTAAAACACACACACAAACAAGACTATAAAACATTCCTGGCCTTATCTGGAAGGGCCAAAGGGGAGTGCGGATGGCAAAGCAACACCAATGTAAAGGGGTGGGGTGGAGTGGGGGGGCACTGTAGGCTGACTATCAAAGCTCTCTGCAAGCCCTTACAGAGCAACTCTTGGCCCTGGCTCCTAAGCAGGAGTGGTTCCCTTCCTCCGTTCCTTCTAGAAGTACCGGCCATTAACAGACCAAGGCTGTAGCCACAGAGGGCGATTGCTCACGCACCCCAATCCATCCAGCCCCAGCTCCCCATTATCCAGAGAGAAAAGGGCCTCCTTGGCTAAGCAAGCAGACAGGACGGCACAGTGTGGAATGGGAGAAGGTGGGGGAACTAAGCTAAGAAAAGGACTGGCCCTCTCTCTCACACACACACAGGCACAGATGTGGCCCCCTTCACTCTGAGCCTGCCAGAGGCACTGCTCGCTGCTGCCTACTTACTGCGCCCCAGGTTTGTGGCCACGTGCTCCAGCCCCTCTATCTGCTCAACGGCCTCACGGCGGGTGAAGTGCACCACCAAGACCCAGTAGCCTGACGGGAGATCTTGGAGCCTGGGGAAAGGGAAGAGGAAGGGGGTGATGGAGGGCAGCCATGGCCTGGAGGCCCTTGCCTCCGAACGGCTCGAGGGCACAGAGGAAGTGGCCTGAACTGTGACGAAACAAGCCCGGCCCAGCTCCCAAACCTCTGGCCCAGCTGGCTCATAGATTGGGGCCCTAATGGGCAGCCTCTTGGCCTCTGCAATGGAGCCGCCTCCAGGACAAAGCTGGATAAGTTCCAGTCTGCAGGCCAATCTGCTGCTCAGAGGCTGGCTCTCTCAAGGCCAGGGAGGAGCATGGCACTTCCCTACTCAAGCGCAGGGCTTCGGCCAAGGGCTGGGCACCGTACCCGTAGAGCAGCGCATGGTCAAGGTGCTCACAGAGCCGCTGGAGGACAGTGTCGTGGTTCCTGATGGCCGGGGTCTCATCTTCACAGGCAGCAAAATAACTCTGCAACTGAGAGAGAGAGAGAGAGAGAGGGAAGGGAAGTCAGTGGATAAAATACGAACCCACTATTTAGGCCACGAGATTCATAGAGATGCACAGCGCTACACATAGAATCATAGAGCTGGAAGGGACCCCAAGGGCCATCTAGTCCAACCCCCTTCTGCCCTGCAGGAATACCCATTCAAAGCACGCCTGACCGATGGCCATCCAGCCTCTCTTTAAAAACATCCCAAGAAGGAGACTCCACCACACTACAAGGCAGCAAATTCTACTGCTGAACAGCTCTTATTGTCAGGAACCTCTTCTTAACGTTTAGGTGGAATCTCTTTTCCTGAAGTCTGAGTCCATTGCTCCATGTCCTAGTCTCTGGAGCCACTGAAAACAAGCTTGCTCCGTGCTCAGTATGACATCCCTACATGCCACAGAGGTTCAGGACAGGAGAACCAGCAAGGAACTGAACTGCTCACATTATATTTATTTGGTTCTAGAAGTAGGAGAAAGATTGGAACCCCAGCACTTTTACACTTGCTTTTGGGAGTCACCTTTCTACAAGTCTGAAAAGGTATAATCAACCTCAGTGAAAGTTTATCAGAACATGGTATTTATGTAGGGGCTACTCAGGAGCATGTCAACGGTTTACTCATGGATTCATCATTTATCAACAGGGCTATAGTTTCTCATATTTCACCCCCTGGGCTTCTGTCTAAACCAGAGGTGGAGAAGCATAAAGGAGGCAGGGGTGACCATGACCACCCTCTACAACCTGGTCTAAATGACTGTTTCTGCATAAGTTCTGGATTCAAGGAACATTTTCCAAGCACCAAATAATCACTAGGGCTTTTCTTTTTATTCTAAAAAAGAGGATGCTGGCATGGATCAAAGACAAGCAAAGTGTGGGGATAGTTTCCCTTTGTTGGTGTGTGTAGAACGAACCAGTATATGACTTTGTTATATCTGCTTATGCTCCACCTGAAACCTGCTTTTGGATACTGATTCCACTTTGTTTTAGCATCAATTTGGACCTTCCTCAGGCAGCTGGGCATTCTTTGCCACTGGTCATGCTAGCCCAGGATTGATGGGAGTTGAAGTCCAGAACATCTGGAGAGCCTCTGCGGAAAGTGCCTTTTGCCAAGCCACCCCAGGAGGCTAGCAGGAGAGGGAACAGGAAGCAAAGAGCTGCATGGTCAGGTATTTCTATGTCATTCTCCAAGCAGACCTCACAAACATGTTTACCTAAAAATTAACCATAAAACAATAGTTGGGAGGGGAGGAGAGACCAGGGCTCAGTGGCAGAGCATGCAGGCTAAATGCAGAGCTTTGCCAGTTCACTTTCTGGCACCTTCTGAAAAGGATCAGGCAGCAAGGGGGCTAAGATTAGAAATAACACTGGGCAGAGAGACAATCTCACCTGGTCTAAGGGAGCTTCCTAAGCAACAAGGAAAGTAACTCAATGAAATGGAAAAGGCAAACCAAAGCCTTCCTCCACCTTGACCTCTGGGGAGGGGCCCTTTTTGGGGAGGGGAAACCCTCCATCCCACCCCACCACTGCCTACGCTGGGCTATGCTTGCTGCAGAGGAGAGCTCTCCAGGCGGCTCTTCATCCCAGGCAAAAGATTAAGGGAGGAAAGTGGGGCTGCTTCCCAGGCCAGGATTCCCAGCCACACCCTGAGATGGGGTTGGTGCTGGCTCAGGGCGAAGAGGCACCCACGCCATGCACTGTCTCACGGAAAGAATCACAGGAAAGAGCCAGGGTAGCAGAGTGGGGAGCTCCCAGGGGGTTGTTCGGCCGATCTCTCCTCCTTCTCAAGCAGAGGGCTCTCTCATCAGGTGGTTTGGAGGACAAGCACTGAGACAGGCGGATCATAATCCCCGCTCTGCCACTGACTGCCTGGAAGAGGGGTGGCTGGGATGCCAAGCTCCCAACTGCCAAAGAGGTCTAGGTAACTACAGACAAGACTATTCTCAGGTCCTCACTCCAGCAGAACTGCCACCCTCACCAGTTCAAAAGGTGCCCAGTGCTGTTTCCAGAGCAGGGTGCATTGCTAAGGGTCTCGAAGAAAGTGTCCGCTCCCTCCTGGGAAGCTGTTCCCTCTGGTGGGCACCTTTGTTGGCCAACAGATTTGGGTCCTGCTGATGACGCCACAAGAGAGGATGAGGAGGCACCCTCTGCTTATTTGGCAATGCTGAGTTTGAGTCACGGGGCTATTTATAACCCTTCCAATGGGCAAAACAAACAGTGCTTGTGTCCAAGCGTCATGCATGTGATTGCTCTAGTCCATCTGCTGTGGGACAAACAGCACCATCAACAGGTCCCCGGTTGGGGTGGGTTTTGTTCAATTTGGGAGCCTGACCGATCACGCTAGTGAATGGAAAATTCTCCCAACAGAGACTGACAGAGGTCCGGGGCTTGTTACTTAAGCCTCCCTTGCAGCATGGTGTGGGGGTGGCGGAGTTACAGAGGAGCTTTTGGGAGATGCTGTCCTTTAATGACTGCCTGGGTGGGGGACCAGGTTTATAAATTCCAGACCCCACGTGCATGCTTTCCACGCAGGAGCCCCAGTTTCAGTCTTAGGCTCTGCTTCAGCACTCTTGCAGTCCCCTTTCCCTCACATGGTGGATATTAGACCTGCCATCTTTAGGAGCAAAATCCAGCCAGATGTATCTTGGGTTCCTCAAGAATCATCTGTAGGTTCTGGGCAGCACTTTCCTTCAAGCTGGCACTTGGCAAGTTGGCTGGCAAGCCAAGGATCTGAATAAAGCCAAGAAAGCCAGAGCTGCCCATGATTCTTCAGGAGAGAAGCAGCTGCTTTGTGCTCTGCATGTGTGAGTGTGGCACAGAGACAGAAAAAGAGAATGAGAGAAAGTTTCCTGTCCAAAGCCAGGGGGAGAGGAAGCCCTGCTAGGCACACAGACACAGACTGGCCAGCATTCCTCACAGCCTCTTCCATGACACTCCCCTTTAAGAGACAGACTTCTGCAAATGCCTCCTCTGCTGATGTGAAACTCCTTGAGAGGAAGAAGGAAAAAAGTCTCTGTATGCTTCCAATGGTCACGTTGCAGCTGAAAGAAACTGATGAGGAACTGGAAATCTGTTTTTTCTTCATTTCTTCCTTGTTGCTTTCCTTTCTTTTTCCTGGTGGCCCTCAGGCCCTGCCCTATAGGTGGCTTTGACAGATCATCTCTGCTCCTCTGCTGCTGTCTGGATTTGCCTCTTTTCTGCCTGCCTGAGACAAGCAAGGAATCACGGGACCTCTCTTCTCTGCCTGCCAGCCACAGCCTCCCTCCTGCCCAGTGCAAGGTTTCTAGGCCTGGGGTTCCAACAGCTGCTCTGCTCTTAACAAACTGCCCAAAATCTTGCGGCTCAAAAGGTAGGGGGGGTCACCTTACACCCTGCCGCTGGTTGCCACCCACACAGAGATGTGCCATTTGTGGAAACTCTGCTTTATGAAGTTGATAAAAGGTTGGCAAATGAGGAAGGCGTAATACTTACACTGGGGACCAAGCACAAAATGGGCCAGAGCACTGAAGCAAGCTGAGCAGTCTGTGACTCAACGTGTACAGGGATTTCTAAGCCTTCCCCATTTATTAACTTTGCTTCCAGTCAATATTCACCTCTTCACCTCATGCCCCTCTCCCACACCACTGGAAGGTGGGGTGGGGAGGAACCTAAGGAACAGAACAAGCAACTGCAATGTAATGATGAGCAACTCCCAAATATTTGGCCTGGGGTGTTCTGAATGGAGGATGCGGCCCCTCCTGGGGAGGCTCGCCTGGTGACCATGTCGTGGTCCTTCCTGTGCCTGCCTGGGAGAGAAACCACAGACAAATGGACAAAGTTCAGAGAGGTACAGATTGGCCCAGAAGATCTGGATGCCTCCGGAAGGGTGAGGGCTTGAGTCCCACCCTTTCCAACATAGGGAACTCTGCTCTAGAGCTGCTCTTCACACAGAGAGGGCTTCTGCCTGAGCAGCTGCAATGAGCCACAGCTGAGGCCTGGATGGGGTTCTGGAAGCTCAGGCTTCAAAGCCACAGTTGAGGGAAGGTGGGTTGCAGAAATCAGTGGGCTGGCTTGGATGCTTTTAAAATATTATTAAATAAAACCAGCTTCCCTTTGCTCTCTTGGATTATTTTACGCTTGAGCCTGGACTAACACTGCTGCTGGGCTCTGCTCTTGGAATTCTTCTTGGCTAGAAACTGGAGTCCCTGTTTGGACCACCATGACCTAGGTGCTCTAACTGCCTTGACCTTGCTTCTTGAGTTGCCCTCCCCTTGCTGGAAACAGGAGAGCACCAGGTAAAAACCTCTTTATTTTCCTAGGAATCTTAATTTTCTAAAGCTTTTAATGCAATGCTTTTTCAACGTTTGAAGCTGCTGGTTTCATCTCTTTGATACTATAGTTGCTGGATTATTTTCATGGTTTTAACATTTGTACTGTTTACCACCCAGGGAATGCTGTTGATACAAACAAAATGTTTATGTGCAGCCAATACACATGGCTTTTTGAATTTATACAAAGTTCTCCTAGGGCCACTAAAGAGTATCTACATTGTAAATTTAAATGTGTTTAGTAAACACATTTGTAAAGTATCTTTAAGTATTTGTTTTATGCCACTCTTCAAGAGCTGAACTATTCTAGTCCACACAATCCTGAGACCTGTATTTCTGTGAAACCACAATTCTCAGGATCCTCTTGATGAACTCACAAGAGGATTGCACCTGTGTGATCTAACACATAACAAGACAAAAGCAAAACTCTCCTCAGCAAGCTGTCTTTATTTCATATTCCTGCATAACACAATCCGTGCTCACCCCGAGTCATTAAGGAGTTGCTATAACACTTGCCTCTCAGGATGAGTCCTGGAGCACGTGGTATCTCAAAACACAAAGCTGTGTATCATATGATCACACAGTGATAATTCTGGGATTCTCAATTTTGTGAGAGAAACCTACCAGACAAGAATTTCTAGAAGGCCGTGAATCTCTGCCTGCTACCTCTAGAACCTGGGAAAGGATTTCTGCAGACTACAGCAAGGCTGGGGAACTTTTGGCCCTCCTGCTGTCTTCACTGCAGCTTCCACAATCCCTTAGCACTGGCCATTCCAGCTGGGGCTTCTGGGAACTGAAGTCCAAAATCTCTGGAGGGCCAACGGCTGTGAGAGGAAAGTGAAGTCTGATGTGGCTGTGGCTGGATTCAGGGACAAAACTTCACCCGAGGCAAGGAAGAGGAGGTGGATGAAAAGCCAGGGCCTGATTGTGTGTGTGAGGGGGACTGGTGGGGTGTGCGTGCAAAGCCCTGGGGGAGACGGAGAAAAGCAGGAAAAATAAAGAGGTAAGGAAGAAGAGCCAAGAAAAAAACAGCAACTATCCAATGTCAACGGAGGGAACAATGTTGGCTTCTTAAGCTGTGTTTTACTCTTGTGCTGGCCAAAAAGGAAGATGCAGAAATAGCAACTAAAACACAGTGCATTTCTGGCTTCAAACAGAACCTGGGACTATTCTGATGATGTAAAAATGATTGTTCTTGGATTTTTCAAGGTAGGAGGATTGCATGGCAAATATGTAAACAAAAAAATCTGATATCCTGCAATGACCAGGCTCAGGGAAATAGAAGGCTCCGCCAGTTTCTCCTTAGTAATCCTTGTTGCTTCTTTTTGTATTATGGGCTGCCTCTACTCTGAACACAGTTGAAACTGCAGTATCTATAATGCACTACATGATGTCAATTTAATAGTATGAATTATTAAAGTACAGGATTCAATGCTAAAAAAGTAACATAAAAACAGTGGTTGCTTTTTATTAAACATATGTAAGCCGAAGCCTACTTAAAGTATGTGAACAGGGGCAGGGGGGTATAGGTCAGGAGAGAAAAGCTGTTTTATTTACTAATGTATTTACGAGGCGCTTAATGTCGAGCATCCCAAACTTACAGGAGGAAATGGGGGGAGAAGGATGTGCCCCAAAGAGCACGGGAAACCCATTTCTACCTGCGTGTCTTCTCAATTCCTACCCTTGGAGGTGGGCAGGGTGGAGTATAGTTTCCTAGGCCTTGTTCTGTCTGTTAATCTGCAGTGTTTTTGTATCTATTTTAGCAACTGCTATGTTGCCTTTGTATTGGCAGCTAAGGATGGAGAAAGACTACTGCCCATGAGCCACACAGGCTACGCATGTTCTTGGGCTAGTCCTTCACTCATTGTCTCTCTCTTTCAGACTAGCCTACCTCACAGGGCTGTTGTGAGGGAAAAGAAGAACCACGTGGTCCCTGGACTGGCACCGGTCCCCAGCCATTGGCTGCTGCTACCTGGTGAGTTTTCAAGAAAGGAAGAAATATTTATAGCCAATGGGCACCAACATGGAGCCAGTCCCTGGCACACAGGGGAAAAATAATAACAGATGCTGTTCCCCCAAATCAGATAGCCTGAGAAGGACTGATGTGCAGCAGCATCCACCTTGAGCTCTCTGAAGGGAATACAGGAGGAACGTGTCAGACACATTAACCAAGAAAAGACAGAATAGGAGAGAAAGAGGAGTAACACTGTCAATAAATGGAACAAGGTCTATCACACAGTCTCAGCTACATCCATGCAGTTAGCATGACAACACGCTTCCCAGGGCTCTGGGTATTGGTCATATTAGCTAACACACATTGGAAACAGCTTAATGCAGTGTAGATGTGTAAATAGTTATTGCTTAAAACAATTTGTAAGCTGCTCTGATAGCCTTGTGGCGGAAGAGTGGGGTATAAATAAATAAATATAAAGATATTGGGTCAAATTAGGCTTAGAAAGGAACCCCTGGAATCAGTCAAGTCGATTAAAACCCTGTGATTCCAGTGGGCCTACTTTAAGCTTGGCTAAGTCTGGATCGGGGCCATTATTCTTGATGACAGTCGATGTCAACATTTTAATACTATTTCACAACAACCCTTAACCCCAAAGGCAACAAAGGGCTATTTTGGGGCATGCTCATCCGCATGGCATGTGGTGGTGAAGGGAGGGATTTGGGAACTGGGGGGTCAGGAAATGATTCGGGGGGGAGAGGGAGAATTGAAGAGGGCCTGGGGAGGGAATTGGGGGGTGGGTGAGGAGTTGGCACTGGAGGAGCAGGCAGCATGGGGAGGGGGAAACTGGGGAGACCCTTGGGAGAGGAGATTTGGGGAGAAAGGAAGTGAGGCAAGGAAGGGGGTAGAATTTGGGGGGCATTCCCTAGGGAAAGGATGGGCGGGTTTGTGGGTGTATAGGATCAGCGGTGGGGGAGCCATGCCCCCTTTTTCGAGGTGGCCATCAAGTGACCCTCGGACCCCTCCCCATCTTTATCCCCCACCTCAAAAAAAAAGTGGGGAGAAGGAATTGGAGGAGGAGGCAATATTGGGGAGGCTCTTGGCAGGAAAGTGATGGGAAAG
Source organism: Gambelia wislizenii (assembly GCA_030847615.1). Classification (NCBI taxonomy): domain Eukaryota; kingdom Metazoa; phylum Chordata; class Lepidosauria; order Squamata; family Crotaphytidae; genus Gambelia; species Gambelia wislizenii. The sequence continues at coordinate 414,258 of JAUMIR010000016.1, forward strand.
GGGGACACACTCCTTCTTTGGGGTGATGGTGGTCCAGGCCCCCCCTCCCCTCCCCCCTCCCCCAATGCTGACCTTCTTGACGGAGAGGGAGATGTTCTCGAGGATGCGGTCCTTGACCTGCCCGGGGGGCTCCATGGCCGGGGCCCACCACCACCCCGCCTCGTCTCCTCCTCCTCCTCCTTCCTCCGGGGGGCTCCTCGCCCTCCAGCCCGGAGCCCGGGGCTGCCCTTGCCGGCCGCGACCAGGACGACGACGACGACGAGGCCCCCTCGGCTGCTGCGGCTGCCGGCGCCGGCGCTCCTCCCGGGGGCCCTCCGTCCTGAGCCGGGCAGAGGAGCCGAGCGGGGCGGCCGGGATTTACCTCCGCAAGAGGCGGCGGCGGCGGCAGCGGCGGGGCTCCCCAGCGGCCCACCAGCCGGAGGAGGAGGCGGCGCCGAGGCGCGGAGGCGAGGCCGGGCCTCCTCGTGACGGGCAGCGCCCAGGAAGGGGCGGAGGAAGGCCCGGCCCCGGCCCCCTCCTCGCCTCGCCTCTCCCCTCGGGACCCCCGGCTCTTCCGCCCCTCGGTTGGGGGGCCTCAGTCCGGGGGAGCAGGAGGAAGGAAGGAGGGGACCCCGCCGCCGCCCCCCACCGCCGCCGCCCCCGGCCCCTCTCCTGAGGGAGGCCTCCGCGCGCGCAAGGGATCCTGGGGGTTGTAGTCCGCCCGTCCTGAGGGGAGATTTTTGCCCCAAGGAGAATAAGTGTGGAGTTTCCAGGAAAGGCAAAAGAAAAAGTGCCATTTGAAAAAGAAGAAGAAGAAGAAGGGAGAAGGTGGTGCCCTTGAGACAAGCTGCTAGTTTGGGGGTTCCCCCTCACCCCCACTGCTCACCCTGTGTGTGTGTGGGGGAAGAGTTTTATTTTTTCTTTATTTATATTTTTTTATAACGTTACATTCAACCTAGTAACTTTAATACATAATGTCGTCTCATTATTCTTAACTGAACAATGATTTTAACTAAACAATGTGACAATGTAACGATTTACAGGACATAAAACAACACGGGATAGGAAAAAACAAAACAAACCCCCCCCCATGATTCTTAATTGTTGAAAATACTACCAACATCACCATTAGTTTTCATTTTAAGTCCTTAGCCCTTATCCCATTTTTCCCCTCGTCTGTTTCCTTGGCCTTCCCGATTTCCATCATATCGTATACTTGTAAAGATTACCATTTAATTAGGTTATTTAGTTTTATTTTGAAGAAGAAACGCACCTGGCACGCAATGCCAGGCAGCTCTTCTTCTGGAATTCTTTTCTTGAAGAAAGGGGGAATTGGCTACCTCACAGGCTTGTTGTGAGGGAGACAACATATATATATATATACACTGTATATATATATACTATGTATATATATATATATATATATATATACTGTGTGTGTATATATATATATATATATATATACACTGTTGTTGTTGTTGTCTCCCTCACAACAAGCCTGTGAGGTAGCCAATTCCCCCTTTCCATTCTTTTCACAACACCCCCTGCCTGAGGTGTTTTCCCCACAGACATTCCCTTCACAACACCCCTGTGAGGTAGGCCAGCACCCTTTCAACTTAGACCATTCCCTCACACTGTGATGTGGGCTCATCCCTCTCACACGCCTCACAATTTATTTACTTGTGCAATTTCTGTGCTGCCTTTCTCGCAAAGTGGGACCCAAAGCGACTCACAGAACAGTTAAAATCACAATTAAAACATACAAAGTTAAAAAAAAAGATAAAAACAACGTAAAAACACACAACGTAAAAAAGCCACAATTATATGTCAAAGGCCCGCTTAAACAAGAATATTTTTGCCTGCCAGCCAAAAGAAAACAGGGAGGGGGCCAGCCTAGCCTCACAACACTCTTGTAGAGTAGGCTTGTCCATCTTTCTCTCATATACACCTATGTATATAGCAGGGGGTTGGACTAGATGGCCTTTGTGGCCCCTTCCAGCTCTTAAGATTCTAAGATTGCTCCAGCACTCTTGTTTTATTATTAGGATTTTGTCAAGAATGACTTATTAAATGCCCAAATAAGAGAGAATAAAATGTGAACCACCATATCATGCTGTGTGGCACATTTTTAGGAGCACACCAGCACCGGAGTCATTCAAGGGTTGGGAGAGTAAAATTTTTCTTCCTTCTTTTCAGGTTAATTCAGGCAACCAAGATGGCTCTGCGGTCACAGAGGGTTTTTCGTAGGTAGTGTCCTGCTGTCCGGGATTGCAAGGGAACAAATTCCTCTTCCGAATATCAAAGCTTCACCTGCTGAATTCAGGCAAGTCTCTTAAAGCAGTGTTCTTCAAGCTGTCTGATGCAGCTGACCAGCCATTTGCCAGGGAATGGTACCACACTTGTGACATTTTATTCTCGTGTTTGCAACAGGTTCCTGGAAATTCGCCACAGACTGGCAGCTAGCGCCTTGCAGATCAGCACTGGCTGTGGACGACCCCTTCAAGTACCACTGCCTTAAAAGCTGCTGACACACTGCAGAAATAATCCAGTTTGATATTGCTTTATCTGTCATGGCTATTGCCTTAATGCTATGGAATTCTGGGATTTGCAGTTTTGTGAGAGATTTAGCTTTTTCTGCCAGTGCTCTGGTGCCACAACAAACTACAAATCCCAGGATTATATAGGCTACCGCCATGGCAGTTAAATCGGTGTCAAACTGGATTATTTCTGCAGTGTGTCAGCAGCCAAGATTTAAGGCTAAAGCCAATTGTTTGTTCCAACCAGATCAGACCCACAGCATCAATGGGATTTAAGTGTTGGGCAATCAGGCTTATTCACTGGGTCTAGTCTAGCTAGAGTAAAATGAGACTTTGGGATATTCCTTTAGTTGCTATAATGTTAGTTATTAAATTTTACTCTAAGTAGATCCAAGTCTTTACCATGTTTGCTGTTTTCATTATATTTATATACCATCCTGGTATCCCTATGGGCAAAGGGAAGTTTTTAAAATGTCTAAATGTGCTATCATATGATGGCTTTACAAGCCCAAACAGGTGTCTTGCTGGCCCACATGGCTGGGCCAGCTTGGTGAAGTCAGCCTTTCCACCTTCCTGCCACACCTATAGATGCTCACACAACCTGTCTTACTACCTTGCTGGATCAGGTGCTCAGCCGCAGGGCTGGAAGACATACAGTCAAGAAAAGGATGAATAAAAAGAGTCTGGTTCAACTGGATTTCATCATAAGAGTCGCTTGATTTTATGATGTAGGTAACCCTCACAGGTTAAAGGTAAGCTTAGTACAGGGCAAACTTTCCTCAGCTACAGTCCCCTTATACCTCCAGCTAGCTGCTACTATGGAGCTACTAATTTCTCTGCACCCTTTTTTCTTCTCACGTGCCACAAGACCTCCTGTCAAATTTGCCTCCCTGTCAAAGTTCACCATGCAGTTTCCTGCAGCAGCACAAACCAAGAGCTCTCCAGAAAGCTGGCCACCAGGTCCCCTGTCACTGCCTCCTCACCAATGAGTATTCAAGAGGCCTCCTGATGTTACTGACCCACTCGCTGGGCTATCATGATTTCTACTCATGAAAGACTGGACTGCATTCTTCTAATCTTCCTCCACAAATTTGTCCAGTTTCTTCCCTCTTTAAAGCCAGTGTCTTATCTTTAACTCTTTTGACAGCAAATTCCACACACAGTGTTCTGCAAAATAATAGTTTGTGTGTTCTGCTTGTATTATCAATGATTTCCACTGGCTGATCCCCAAATTTCTTGTACCCAAGAGTTCTTAAACCATTGCAGAAATGCCACCAAGGTGTTTGTACTTAGTTTCACTAGATGTAAGGAAACCTAGATATATGAAATATAAGTTCTCTGTCTCCCTCGCTGTGGCATGGCCTTCTTCCAAAAGGGAAAGCTTATCTGGATGGCAAATTCTAGCCCAGGGGCTGCCAACAGGAAAGTCTCGGCTTCCAGATTCCCGAGATGTAAGAGTCCCTTGTTGCCTGTGAACCATGGTAAGCCATCTTCCTTCCTCTTGCAAAGCAAAGAAGTGCCCTTTGCTTTGCGCCTGAAACACTGGTTAATATCATCTGGAGAAAAAAACAAGTATTATCATTTGACTGAACCGGAGATTTCCCTGGCCAGTGTGTGTCACTGTCTCTCAGAAGGGCTTTAAAACTGTGGATGCCTGCACGGCAGAATAGGGTTGGACTAGATGGCCCTTGGGGTCTCTTCCGACCCTGCAATTCTATGATTCCTTCTAGAATTGGTGATAGCTGTTAAGTGGCAATGCTTTCTTGTTCCACCACTTCCAAATAATTTGGCATGGCATGGCACTCCTTCACAGAGCTGGGCAAACTGAACCCATGGGGCGGGTGGCCCTGACTGAAACATTTCTTCTTCATGGATGGCCTGAAGCCGTACCTCTTCTCCCAGCTAAGAATCACCTGCTAATGTGCAAAACCATGTACCACACAACCACTATGAGAAACTGTCTTTATTTCATTTTTAAAAAAAATGTTTACACATCTTTTTTTCCTATCGAGAAACAATCTCCAAGTATTTTATTTTAAAAAGTCAAACATGGGCTACAAGAGGCAAGAATGAAAACCCATCACCGGATCAGGAAAAAGAAAAGTCCAGACGCTCTCACAATGCAGAAGCCATTGGCAGCAAAGACAAGCATCCGTGCCTGTTCAAGCCGAGAAGGGTGAAGGCAGGCATTGCAGCAAAACAACTGGAAGATTCCTGAGAGGCCACACGACTCCCTTCAATGGTAATGTTGGAGCGCAAGGACAGCAATAGAATGGCTTAAAGACTGGGCTTCAATTAAAATGAGTGAAGACAGAAGCAAGTTCTAGAGTGCACATTTTCAGGGCCAAAACCTTACTAGCTGACCAGAACTTATCACTGAACCCTGCCTAGTATCACTTTCTCCGCCTGACATACTGCTAAGTCCCCAGCACTTGAGAAACTTAACTGGATTTCAGAATTATCTTTCTGAACAGCCTTTGACACATGCAGAGTTTGTGTCCCTGTGTAAACTCTATAGTTAAACACGACTTTAGCTCTGTAGCTGCCCTGGTTCACTATCTGTGTCTGCTTTCCCCAACCTCGTGCCCTCCAGATGGTTACAGTGCAAGTCTTCAATCAATATGGGTGAATCCGTGCCCCCCCATCCCTGGGCAGGGGGAAGGAAAATTCTTCAAGGAGGGACCTTGTATTTATTTTCTCTCATGTTAAAACAAATCCTAGGGCTCAGAGTAGTGAAGTAGTTTTTTTCCACCCACGCACAAAAAGAGAAAGATGAAGTTGCCTTTAAAAAACAAACCTGATTAAGATTCCCACCAGCTTCACTTAGACACGGGTGAGAGCTAGTTTAGAATCTTGACTTCTAAAATACAGAATTGGTGCTGGGAGGAGGGGGGGTTGCTTTTGGACTACAACTTCCACAACCCCCACGGCTGGGGATTCTGTGAGCTGTAGTCCAAAAAGCACGTTTTCTAAGGTCTACTGACTTTGGGGCTAGCTCAGAAATGGCCCGATAACACTCACTTCTGGGGTCAAATGCAAACACAATAAGGAACCTAGTCTTTCCTTCCAAGTAGGAGATTGCAAAATAAGCAGCTATGCCTGCTCTGTTATTATCCCTTAAGATAGTTTCTCTCAAAGCTCTTCTTGAGAAATCTCCTTGCGGATGGGCCAAAGCTCTCTGGGGTAGAGCCCAAGGCTCAAGCCATGTTATCTCAGGTGCAGTTGAAAGGGAAGGCCACTGTAACTGATGCCATTGTTGCCAGCCAGTGTGGGCACCACTGAGCTCAATGGGCAGCCTCCTATGAATGGAGCTCGGTCTCTTCCTGGGCATCTCCACTGACAGGATCTCCAGGTGACAAGAGCTGGGAGAAAGAAGCTGCAGAGCCACTGTTACTGAGAAGTACACAGCAGTGGGCTAAAATGACCCAGTGCTCTTCTGCCTCAGGATGAGGCCACTTCTTAAGGGATTGGCCACAGGTCAGCGGGAGAGCACACACTTTGCATTTCCCGAGCTCAATTAATCGGATTAGTCAGTTAGAAGATGCTTGAGCTGGGCTGGATGACCCAACGCTCCAGTTCAAGAACAAAACAGCTCCTTCCTTCGGTTTCTGATCCTTTCCACCTTTCTGCCACCCCGTTTCCCCTCTGCAGAAATGCTAAAAATGTTTCAAAAAACAGAGGAAATGAATCAGAAATACAACATTCCTAAAGAGGGATTCTCAATGGCCTGCAACTCACTGAGAGCACTTAGGAACCCCCTTCCCTGACACAGCGTATGGAACAACATATAATTATGTGTTACAATTCCCAGAATTCTCCAGCCACCAAGGTCCCTGGCTTGGGGAGGGGGTGGCCTAGGGATTCTACTCCAAAAAAGGGGTATTTCCAAGTTCTGTCCATACATCAGCATCCAGCACAGCAGGAGGTCGGTCTCAAAAGCATGCATAAATGTTTACTAGTAAATTGTATTAGTTGCTTCTCTCGTGAAGCAGCATGAGAAGGATTTAAAAAAAAAAAAGGAAAGAAACCACACTCTCGTGTAATTGAGAGAAGTTTCTCTGGCTGGTCTGGCCATTTGGGCAACTTCTTGCCTGTTTCAGCATCCCAGTGATGAAAGCAACTGTCTCGGCTAAGGAAGGGCAACAGGTTCTTTTGAGGCAAAAGGCCTTTCCCAACAACTGCGTTCTGTGCTACGTAAAATGTTTCTTCTGCTGTGGGGGAAAAAGGGAGTCATTTTTGCAGGTTGCAGATAAATGGGCACTGACAAGCCATAGGCTGCAGACCTCTCTCCTCTGACAAGATGGCCAGTGATAACCACAGAGATCCTCAGCATTTAGCACCAGCGCCTGCATCAGAGAACTTGGAAGTTCCCAAAAATAACCTGGAGTTTTCCTTTAAGAGCAGACATCTTCCCAAAAGGCAGACCACAAGCCTGTATGCCACACTGAATCTGTGCTGTTTTAACAATCAGTTCATAAAGCAAAATGGCAAATAATTAAAGCAGACAGAACACACACAAGTCTGCAGTCAGATTGCATTGAAAGCTGCATGCAGCCAATGTTCTAACAGCTTGTTTTGCTTCATATGCAGGTAACTGCACAGCACAGGGGAATTGTCAGCTGTGCAAAAACAGATACTGTGCACCACAGAATTGTGGTGGAAGGGAGGGAGAAGAGGGGTTTCAGCCTACTCAGAGCCTGGACATTACTTGAAGAACAAGACAACTACATTTAGGATGACACAACTTCCAAGAGCCATGAGTGACTGGGAAATCTGGTCTAGTCAAACCACTGGTCTTCATTTCTAAGCTACATTCAAACTCTCCCACCTTCTTTATAAGGATGACCTTCCCTCTGAAAAATGGTCACATCGGTCGATAAGAAAAAATATCTAGAAGTAATACAGTCATGTAGTGTCTTTATAAGGTCCAACGGGATGGAGAGAAAATAGTGAGCAAGCTTCCAAGTTCGTCAGAACTAAATCTGGATGTTAAAGGAACAAGACAAAGCCAAACAGGAAGACAGACATCCCTGGGCATAGCAGAAGGCTCCCAGCCTGCCTTTTGAAAGATGGAGGTGAGGCCATCTTATGCCCAATCCTTACTTTCAAATAAACTTGCTTACAACTGCAGAGCTACTTAAAACTAGTTTCCCCTGTACGTCATCTTTGCAGATACCAAAGCAGCATACAAGAATGAGAAAATATAGACTTTACTCACTTTAATGAGATTCCAGCTAGCTTTGCTGCAATTTGGACTGACTTGCTGTGTTGTCTATTCAACAGCATCTCCTCTGCTCTGTACCTGAAAGTACACCTTAGGTCTCCCCCATATTTACATCCAATATTTAACTCCTTACTCTCCCCTCCCTCCCTTCTCCTTCTCAACACAGTTGTTAAGTGGCTCTAATTTGAGCTCATGCATCACACAGCTCTGCTCTGGTGCACTCATGCTTCAAGCCAAGCCAGGTCCTGTTCTAGTCCATTGGGAACTTGATTTCATGGCTACGGCATAAACAGAGTAAAGGGCAGCAAGGTGATTACTCACCTTCTCTCCTCCTGGTAAACCTGACATGCACGCACACACACACACACACATACCAGGGGAGTCAATGCATCTTGCAAAACAAAAAATAAGAAGCTTGAAATGCACAAGTCCGCTGCAGTTTGGTTCTGCTGACGGGCTTAGTGCCATTCCTGCATAAGTCACCAGCCTAAGCGCTTGCCAGCCAGGCAGATCAACTCGCTAGTCAGAAAGCACAGCACCCAACTGGCACAAAAGAGTCATGTTGCCCCAGGCCAGCTATGCTGTTCTGCACCACTGTTGGCTGGAAGGCAGGGGTGGCAACTGTGTGGCCCTCTGCATGTTGTTGGACTTGAACCCTCAACGTTCCTTGGCCCTGGCTATGCTGGCTGATGGGACTTGCAGTCAAATAACACTGAGAGAGCTGCACAATCCCCTCACCTGCTGTAGGGCTTTCTCAGGAGTGCCCACTAACCAGATGAGGCAGGTGCACAAACGTAGGATTCCCTCAGGCTGCCTCTGATGCCCCCTGCTGGGATGCTTCACAGGAGCATGCATGGTGGCACTTTTCTGGGACAATGCTGCCAGTTTTGGCAAACTATGAGCTCGGTGATTCTCTGGAGAGGGTACTGGTGTGCCATACGTGTTCACACGCATGCCAGTTTCCACACAGCCCCGATCATGAAACAGGCAATTGTCACAGGAAGGTTGCATTGGGACACAAGTCCTGCTGAAGTGAACGGGGGCTGTGCACACAGAACACCTCCCCAGCTTCTGCGCATTTCCTGGGTGCTTCAACAGGGCCTGTGTGGGAGGAGAGAAGCTTCCAGGGTGTCTGCTTTTCCATTCCTAACCTCACATCTTGTTCTAGAATCAGGCATTTAAATAAAGACTCTTTATTCCATTATACATTGCCTTAATCATCATCATCGTCATCATCACCATAATAGTTAAAAGCTATTGAGTTGATATAATACCGGTATTTTGCTTCTTTAAAAAGCCCTAAATTCATCAAGGGAAAACAGACAGATGATACTTTGGCTGAAAATAAAGGACCTGTTTTCCTTTTTTTCTTTCTTAAAAATAAAAAATAAGCGTGCAGCTCATTCCTCTAAGCATGGAGCTTCTATGAAGTCCAGATACATTTTTTTTTTAAAAAAAAGGAAGTACAGACCGGCAGTCAGGCAGGTGTTTTCTTGTCGTTATGTTGGGACTACAATATTCTTGGCTAGCAGAATAAGGAGAGCCAGGTCTGCGTTTCCACCTGCGTGCTCCAGTGCCTCACTGGCTTCCTGGGGGGTGAAGCCAGCCCCCACAATCTGATCAATGTCCGCAGCAGGAAAAATGGGGAGCCGAGAAACCGCTGGATCGAGAGAGACAATTGGTGGAGATGGCAACAGCTCAGCTGGTCCATTGGGAGGGCTCTGGAGATCAGTGCTTGAGGTGCTGGGTGTTCTGGTTTCTTCTGGGAAAGAACACTGTGTGCTCTGAGATGCAACCTGAGGCTCAGGTTGGCTCTCTTCTGAAGCTTCGTGGCCAAGAACGTGGTCAGAGGATAAACATTGGGATGAAGATGCACAGCATTCACCACTCTGAAGCTGCTCCAAAGTGGTTGACGAGCTAAAAAACCCAGAGCTGCTCAAAGCTGAAGATTCTTGGACCATCAACATATCCTGCTCACAGCTCTCAGCTGACCTGTGCAGCTCCCGCACCTCAATGCTCTCCATTCCAGCAGCGAAGGACTGCATCCCTGCCAAGGCCTCGACACCCACACGCTCAGGAAAGGGGAATCCCGTGTCCTGGCTGTCCAGATGGGTACATTCACATTCCTCTGAAGAAATCTCATTTTCTGCAGCTTGTGCTTCAGAAGCGACTGCCAGCAGTGGGCTGTCCTCGTGTTGAGAAACAGTCAAATCCTGTTTGGAGCTGACAACCAGGAGCTGGTGGAGCTCCTTCAAGGCAGAGGTGAGAGAAATGCATGGATCTTCTGCCTGGTCACTCAGCTGGCCTCCAGAAGTAGCAGCCAATGAAAGGCTGACTGCAGCCGATTCCATTCCTGTACTTCCAGGTGGCATCAAATCACTCACAGGAGAAGGACCGGCAGGCAAAGAAGAGCCACGCTTTGACAGTTCCACCTCCATTATGGAGCACTCTGGGTTTGCATCCACTGATGAGACCTTCAACTTTTCTGAAAGGTCATTGGCAGCAACAGGAAATCTCTCTGCAGCATCAACTTCCATGAAGGTTTCACCCCCTCGAGACGTGTCCGCTACACATTCTGGCCCCCTTTTCTCCTGAGAGGAAAGCCCCATCACTCCTTCCGTGCTTCCTCTTCCCTCAGAAAGGACACCACCCAGGCTTGGCTCTGCATCTGCAAGCAATGGGGAAGCAGCCTTTGGGCACAGAGGTTCATCGGCATTGGGCATACTCTCTTCCTTTTGAAACAGTTCATTTCCAGGTTTTTTACACGTCTTGAAATCTAAGTGAAGCTCACGCACCAAATCCCTTTCCACATGTTCCAGAGGGAAGGGGACAGCCAGTTCTTTCATCTGTTGGTCGGATAAGCTACTTGCTCCTCCTTCGACAGGAGACTCCGGACTAAGAGTCTCCTCTTCAGCCTTAGACTTTTGTAGACCAAAGCAAGCGGCTGGCTGTCCAGAGGTGGCTTGTGAAGGAATAGTTGGACTAGGGTAGGGTTCTGTTCCATTTTTTCCAGTTGGAGCAGCATGGACATTGGCAGAAGCAACAGGGTCAGAAAAAAGTGGTGGCGGCGGAGGCAGCTCTTCACTTTCGAGAGTTATTGAACATTCAGGAAGAGAATCCTCAGACTTTACAGCTCTACGATTAACAGTCCCAGCCTGACTGCTCCCGTGTGAGCAAACTGAAGGAGCAGAGACTGAACGATCAAGTATTCGGCTTCTAGGGTTATTGGCCTTTGGACCAATCTCTGGATAGCAGACTGGACGTTTGAATCCATCTGAAGTTGGTTGCGACGGCGTTACTAGTGAGGTAGTTTCTTTGTCACTATTCTCTGTATACAGAAAAGGAGAAAGAGAGAGAGAATGTAAATGTGAGACCCTGGCTACACTTGAAGAACATTTAAGAAGATTTTTTTTATCAGAGAAAAGAGAGTTTTATTATTTACTTATTGAATTCATATCTTGCTTTTCTCCCAAAAATGGGATTCAAGGCAGCTTACAATAATTTAAAAAGTTACAGCTAAAACATTAATTTACGAAAGTTAAAAACCAATTAAATATCAATATTATTAAAAACATGCTTAAAAACAGTCGAAACACTTATAACCTATTTAAAACACAGTTTTAATAAAAGATGTAATAAAAGTGCTCATCTGCTGAAACCATTGGGATTGGCCCGTATAGACTTAGGGGGTTAGTTGGCCAGGTTCCTGTTTTCACCGACCCCCCTTGATGGAGGTAGGAGAGGTGGGGAGGGTAAGTCTGCAAGGGTTTCTCCTCCATCTTAGTTGGGGCAGGTGGCCATTTCTTTCATCTCCTCCCTGGAAGCCGTTCCACAGGGCCATCAAGCAGTAGTTTGAAAACCTTTGCACCTACACAGGCTTACTCCCCTGTTATTCATCACTCTCAAGCCCCTTTCCCTCCTGTTTCACATCTATGTGACTAATCAGCTGCTTTGCCAGGAAGGAAATAGAAAAATGGAGAAAATAAGAGTGGAGAGGAGCCATAAAACTAGCTTCACATGTTTGATTCCTCAAGAAAATGCAATGAGAAAAGGTTCATGGTGGAAAAAATTAATGTCTCAAGAGTAAGCTATAAATATAAACGCCTTAATGGGACATTTCCCCACTTCCCAGAACAAGAGAGGGAAGCCAAGAGGCTCAGTTTAAAGCAGCCTGGCCATAAGCTCAGAGACACTTCTCTCAACACACTGGAACTGTCTCTCATGGCTGCTATAGAAACAGATTTTTGCTTAGCTAAAAGGTGAGCAACTGGAAATCCTGTTAGCTCAAAACAAACCTTGCTGGCATGTTAATGGCATCCTCACATACTGCTTGTCTCGATTTATCAAGTACACAGCATGAGATTAATCTGGGCTCCTGCTCTTGACTTCAGCTGCTTCTGACTGCTGCCTTGAAGATAGACTTGTCTGAGAAATGCCAGGCAAACACAACACAGCCTTGCACCGTTTGGACTGCTCTTTCTCCTGGTGAATGTTCAGGACCAAAGACCCCACACTGAATCTACAAATGACCTACAACTTGTGTGCTCTCCTCTCCTCCTTCTCTCCTCTCTTTGGCAGATATCTGAGCATGACACAAGGCACTGGCAGCCTGCTCCACAGTGACTGAAGGAGATGTCCCAAGTGGGAAGTGGTTCCCTTGAACCCCCCACCCCCCAACCCCCCTTCAGGGAGCATGAAGACTGGAGGAAGAGCTGGCAATACCTGGTCTGTGGCCCACTCCAGCGGCAGCAAACCAACATTGCATGCATCAAGGCTTCTGGTGCTCTGTTTGGATTAGGAGACAAACACACCAAACTCATGTTAGCACACACACCACACGCATGCAGCTCTGGACTCGCCCAACTCCCAGGATCATCATCACCCCCCCTGTCCTCCAGAAGAGACTCTTAGCTATCCTCATCTCCTCCCTGTGCCTGCTGGAAGGCTTCTGTAGGCTTAAAGAAGCTGCTGCTTTCTGGCTGAGGTTTGATCGGGATGAACCGTCACTCAAGAGACGCTTGGACTCTGGTGGGATCTCTTGCCTTTTGTTGTTCTCAACTACCGCTGACTTTCTGGGCGGCTCTCCTTCCTTTCTACAACTCTTCTTAAGATTGCCAAATGGAAGCTGGGCCAGCCTCAAGGAGACTTAATGGGTGAATCAAGGACTTTGGATTGAACTTTCAGGCTATCTGCTACGTTATGTGAAGGCAGAGATATTCCACCAGGATGGGAAGTCAGAACACCAATAAAAAAACCTGTACTGTCCAGCCACCCCTCGCCCTTTGTCCAGCATCCCTTGCTCCACTGATCCAGGAAAACATGGGCATGGCAGTTTTGTATGAAGTGCCCCAATCTCCTGCGCCAACGTAAACTGGTCCTGATAGCTCTCTGGCACGCTGCTCCAAGGCAGCTGCCTGTCTCTGTGCAACCTGGCTCTCCCGCTTCCAGGCTGGCTCAGGTCTCCTCTCTGCCTGCCTGCCTGCCTTGCAGACCTCACTGGTCTTCGAGAAAGGGGCACCCTCACAGCCTCTCTCCTTCACCTTCCTCTTGTGTGCAGGCTTGGCTCTAGCTGACTGAACAGGCTCAAACATGCAGGCAGGGCAGATGTCTCCACGCTTCTCGTTGCACTCCCTACAGGTCTGTGTTTCCATAATCTATTGCAAAAATCAAGCTCCAGCAAGGTTTAAGGAGCAGGAGGGAGGAGGGCCCTGTTCTCTGTTGGCTAATAATGGGATGTGTTTCTCCCTGTTCCTTAGGCGGGAAGTCAGTTCAGATCCTCTCTTGCTCGCTCACTCTCTTTTCTGCAGAACAGCTGATCTGGAGAAAGACCCCCCAAAGGCAACACGGATGTCCTGCTCTTCAGCTGAAAAGGTGTCTATCCTTGAAAGTGTACACGCCATGGCCAAATCTTCACAAGATGGTAGCCTGTGTGCACATGTAAGTATGCAGTAGCTTAACGCGTTGTTGTTGTTGTTGTTGTTGTGTGCCTTCCTTCAAATCATTTCTCATGGTGACCTTAAAGTAAGACTGTCACAGGTTTTCTTAGCAAACTTTGTTGAGAGGAGATTGGCCACTAGGGCCTTCCTCTGAGGCTGAGAGTGTGTGACTTGCTCAAGGTCACCCAAAGGATGTCCATGGCTGAGCGGGGATACGAACCCTGGTCTGCTGGAGTCCAGCCCCACACTCCACACTGGCTCTTTAACAGTAACGATAGGGAAGGCAAAAGACAGGCGTTCCACAGCAGCAGCAGTGGGCTGAATGGCTGATGAGCCATGATGGGAGGTTACGGGAAGCCCTGGGTTAGGGTGAGGCACAGATGCAATCTGCACCCTTTATGGCACCCCTGGCAGTTTCCTCAGCGAAAGGGCCTGCTGGTGTCCCCAGTGACACCTGGGCGAAAGGCCGAGGGGATCACCAGTGGCCACATCGCCACCCCTTCCAAGGGCGATCACAAGCGCCCCGGGATTAGCTCCTGGGAAAAGGAAGGAGGCCCTAGGACTTGCCAGGGCTTTTGTGCTTTCAAAGGATTTCCAGCTGGGCCAATGCTGCCCTGCTCCTGCCGGCCCCGTTTCCTGCTCCCCTGCAATCCTGCCAGTCTAGTTCCCCACCAACCTCTTGGCTCCCCAACTGCCCCCCACCCTGATGGCTCTGTACGCCTTGCCAGCCCACACATGGTGGTTCCTGAGGCTGGGCAGAAAGATCTGAACAAAACTCACAACTAAGCTGAATTGTTCATATGGGTATTTTAATGTCAGAAAATGCACACAAAGTGGTTTCTTTGGCACTCCATTTAGTACGAAAGGCACAGCCTCAGGTGCCCGGTCTCTGGATCCTACAAGAGGACACACAGGGGCCCATGGCGGGCTGAGGATGCCGAAGACAGACGATGTGCTCTTGCCCGTGGTCTCCTCTCTTCCTGCTGCCTGACTCGGCCCTCGTGGAAAAATCCGGCTGCAACTAATGTTTCCGAAGGGAGGAGGTTGGTAAAAGACTCAACCAAGTTCATTTTATTTTGATTGGCCAAAGTTACTTGCCTGCCTTCTAGGTGGGGTGACCCCACCTTAGTTTGCCAGGTGTGAGTGGTGCCCACCTGCAGCCACAGAAGCCGGACAGGTTCAACTGCACAGGCTGCGGACAGCAAAGGAGACCTTTGCTCGGACATGGGTGTTCACGTCCCTGAGGGGCCCTGGGAAACTCCCTGTGTTACTGGGCTGCTGCTAAAGCTAAACCACTACTGTGAGACACGGCCTTAAGAAGTTAATTGGTTAGAGTTAAAAGGTATTTGATTAATCAGCTACCACAACATCCCCCAATTGGGCAATACATGTTGCAAAAGTTAGTTTTTTAAAAAAGACAAACATTTTTTTAAAAAAGCGAAACCATTTTGAAGAGCTGCTCTCCCTCCCTGGCCTCCAAAACAGCACCTGTTGTGGCCACAACAGACTTGTGCTCTGTCAAGAACCCGAGGAGGGAGCCTTTCTCTCTCTTCAGAACTACCAGAGATGTAAACTTTACAAGTCACTTGGTTAGGAAACTAAGATTTCTTCACCTGGGTGACCAACCCTTCAAAGAGCGAGCCTTCATGGGTCTAAAAGCTCTTGTTCTCCTAGCAAGGCCCAAACCTCAGAGCCTAAAGGTGGCAACAGAAGACTGAACATGTGCAGCCACCAGTCTCCTGGGTGTCCCATAAGCACACAACCTCTTCTTCTCTTTGATAGAGCTCTATATTTTTCCTCTTCCTACCCACCCCTAAATCATTTTAGCCTGGGAGGCTCCTCCATCTACATGCCTTCTTCCAAGGAGAACACAGTCTCAGCATATCCAGGAAACGGGCATGAAAACAATTCTAGGAGCCTTTCCCCCTGGAACCCTGAATGTTCCTTGATCATCACCCCCACGGCCAAAGCTTGGGAAAGTTACTTTTCCGGATCGCAGCTCCCCAAAACCTTCCACTAGCTCTGCCTGGGGCCCCTCCTCCTGCAGCCCTGTGGTACCTGCTTCCTCGACGGATTTCTGTAGGGCTTCTGCCAGCTCCTGGTCTGCAATCTCCTCGGGCCGCACATCCTCCCGCCCTGCTCCATAGGCCAGCCTTGCACATTCCGGGAGCTCCCCCTCGGGCAGGAAGGTCGTCTGAGAGCCAGTGGTGCCAATCACCAGCACGTTCTTCTTGAGATCTATAGAACACTGGGGGTGGGAGAGGAAGGAAGATGCTGAGAGCCTCTTTAAGGGAGGAAAGGACTGCCTCGATAAGGTGCAGGGGCTCAATCTCCATCTGCCGTGAGGCTCCAACAGACACACATGGAGAGCAGCCCCCAAGCGTGCCTAAAAAGGCATGTGCCCTCCAACCACCACAAGCTGCTTTGGCCACTTAGTTCTCTGATGGTCCTCCCATAGCTGTCTGGCAGAAGCAGAGTCTCAACATGAATCGCTTTTGGGATCAACCCGCTGGCTAAAAAGTTAATGGTTTTGGCAACCCAAGCCTGAAAGACAGTGGAGATGCCAAAGCTCACTGCAATGTCCAGAAGCGGCCGCCCTACATGGCTTTTCAAAGGGGGAAGCTCTTGGTTCTCACACACAGAGGCACAGGGATCGCAAAAGAGCATGCCGGCTGCAAAAAGTTCCGGAAAGAGAAAGCAGTGGTGAGATTTGCCCCAAACTACAGCTCCTTTCCTTCTCAGGGCAGCCAATCCATTCAAGCAGGCCTGCCTTGCATGGGTACATACACCTCTCTTTCCTGTCAGTTATAACTGCTCTCTCCCCCACTCCTTTAATTGCTTCTTTATGAACTTCTGTCTCTGGTCTTCAATTAATTTCTGGGCTCCTTCCATTAACGGCTGTTTTCTGTGGTTATTACTCCACCATGCACCTCTGGCCAATTTGCTGAAGCCAGTCCCTTTTGAGCTGCACTTCTTTCTTTGAAAGAGACAGGGTGCCACTTTTAAAAAACCAGTAAAGCCCATTGCCCCACGGCCAGTGGCCCCCCCTCACCTGGTGCCTCTTGAGCATATCTAGCCCAAGGAGCATGTCCATGGGCTGTTCCTCCAGGATGGAGAAGGAGCACGGCAGGAAGTCCCCTTCAATCTGCACCTGAGCTGAAAGCAGACAGAGAAGAAAAAGAGGCGGCAGGAGCCACGTTATTTCCCAGAAGGCTCCAGCTCCAGGGAGGCAAGGACGCCCCCTTCCTCACTCACCTGACCCCAGACCACTCACCCAGGTGCACTCGGCCAATGATCTTCTGGGTACCCACACCTTTGGCAATGCCTGCCCACCGCCGGTCTACCAGCCGCATGATGTTGCACCTCTCTGCACAGGCTTGGCTCATGATGGTCATCTGTGCCCCTGCCAGAGGTAGAGTGGCCCTGGTTACAAGTCCTGTTCCCTCCGCCACCCCGTTATCGCTTCTTCTGCTGGGGATGAGACGACGGGGGCTGGCAGGAATCTTGTCCCTGCTACCACCAGTTTTCCTCTATGGACAATTTCTACCCTTGATTCAGGAAAACCTTTGCATCCAAGTACAGGGTTCCTCTTGGCTTGCACACACAAACAAGTGGAACAGGTAGCATAAAACAGAGCCAACAAAGGCAGACAGAGCGACTGCAGCCCCTCCCTTTCACTACGACCGACCGACTGACCGATTCAGGGCAGAACCAGGAAGCAGCATACCTGAGTCCACAAACGCCTTCACGGGGTGACCGTTGACCTTGCAGTTGATGTAGAGCATCACCACCTGGCCAAAGCTCTCTGGAGCCTCCTCCATGGCAATGGTCATGTTCTCCTCAATGTTCTGCTGCCTGGAGGCAAGGCCAGATCAGATTAAAAGTCTGTTCCCAACACGGTGCCCCTTCAGGCAACACCCTATTCTTGGCTGAGTGAGATTCTAAAGAACACTACTGCAAGTCTGAAGGAGGGATGGGTGACCGCTCTCCCTTTGGGTTTTTCTGAGCTTTGTGGAACACGTGGATTACAGGGAGGCTACAGAGGTGGCGGCTGCAAAAGAGCCATAAAAGAATCCCTTGGCAGGGAACGGATGTAAAGATCTGAGGGATCCCCAACACTCAGACCACTGTGCCTGTGTCTCTCAGGAAGTCAGATGGTAAAACGGCTACTTCCCACAGACTGCTCTTGCTCTTTCTCTACCACAACTGGGGAACTGACCCCCACTCCCACAAGACTCACTTAAAGACTCACCCCTATTCAGGCAGCTATCAAGGCCATCTTGCTAGCGAAGCTTTCAGGCTACCTGCCCCCAGATTTGTTACCTTATGTCCTCCTCAATTTTGGCCTGAGCTTCCAGGTCAAAAGGGTCGGCAGAGAAGAGGCGGATTCTCTCCTGCTCCCGGCGGGCTCGGTCCTGCTGCTGTTCTACCAGCACCCGGGTAAATTTCTCTAAAACAACAAGGGGTTCTTTCAATAAATAATCACCGCCACCATCACCGTGTTGACATTGTACACATAAGAGGCCAGGAGAAGATCAAGCCCATTTCTATTCAAAGACATAATGCCACCTACCGGCTTGAGAAAAATCTGTCCAGGACGGAGGCAAAGACTCCTACACTCCCACCTCCTGTGCTGCAGCCTCCAGTAGAGGCCTCCCGGCAAAGTCACCCTGCAGAACCCCAAGAGGCTAAAGCTGCCTCCGCTAAAGGGAGCCTGCGCATACTCACCCAGGTCTCCGCTGAGCAGAGCCTCTGCCAGGGGTGGGTTGCGCTCCTTCAGCAAGGAGAGCTCATGGGGGTTGGCCAGTAACATGTCCCGTAAGAGCGCCGGGTTATCCAAGCCCTGAGGAGAAGAAGGGAGCTCCGGAGGAGACGGGCGGGGCCGCGGGGCCGGCTGCTGTGGGGGTGGCTGGGGTGGCAGGGCAGAAGAAATCCCCGGTACTGTGATGCTGCTGAAGTCTATCCTGGGCAAACCTGGGTGATGGGGGAGAGAAGTTAACAGCGCCGTCACGCCAATGGTGAGAGGGACCAGGCTGCTTATTGGCACAAGAGACTCCAGCAGGCCCTCTGGATGCACCTGCGTGTGTTGCCACTACGCCACAAATCCAAACCAATGCATGGGCTGACTCTTGATCTCCCTGGATCCAAAATGCTAGAGCCAACCCTCAGTTTCGCCTGTGCTAGGCTGGAATGAGAGCGCTGAGCTCCTTCAGAGAGAGGTTATGAAATTACAGCTAGAGAAAGGCCGTGTGCTTGGACCTTACAAATCTGGTGGCTGCTAAGAATGAAGACTGAGCAAAGCAACAGGAGGCCAAAGCACTAGGACAGGGGAGGATACTACCAGCTATCTTCCATTTTGTCCCTGGGTTAATGACTGCTGAAGAAGAGGATGCCGGCAAGGGGCAGCTTGAGAGAAGCACCTGCCAGAAGATGAGTGCGCCAGGAGCTACCGTAAGGGGAAGGTGCCCGAGGCGGCCAATGGAGCAGGGCCACAACAGGGGGCAAGCTGACCTGTGTCACCTCATCAGTTAGAGGGCCGGAGGTTTCATCAGAGACCTTGTAAAGAAGCCCCCCTTCTTGCTACAGAATTATAGTATATTGATCCCACTCCAACTGCCATGGCTGCATCCTACAGAATTGTGGGATTTGGTAGTTTAGGGAGGCACTAGAGCTCTCTAGCAGAGAATCTGAAACACCTCACAAACCTACAAATCCCATTCTGTTGTGTGAGAGAGACTCTGATGCCTGCTGGCCATTGGATTCTGGAAGTCACAAACCAGCACACAGCTGGAGGGCAGCAGGTCTTCTAAGCGGAGGGGGGGGGCTGCAGCTTTAAAACGACGGCTATTCAGAATGGCCAGGCTCAATGCTCAGAGGATCAATACACTTTAAGCTCAGTGCAACCCCAACCCTGGGGATAGGGAAAGGAGAGTTCAGAGGTTCTTACCAGGAAACTGGACTGGAGGCCGCATCTCCGCATTTTCCACCTGCTGCAGTATCACCACATCCCCATCTTTCAAGCCATAAGACGCCAACGACCGGTGGTTGTCAGTCAGAGGCCGTTCTGCATAGACAATCTGCAAGAGACGCAGAGGTGGGTTAAAACACAAACACAAGCTCATTCAGAAGGAAATGCTGAACAACCCTCCCTCTGTGTGTTTAGCTGCCAGGATCTCTAGGGAGAAAGATGTCCCCCAGGACCTGCAGTTCCCTGGTCAAGGCTGGGCACCAGGGCTACAGGTTCTGATTGCCTTGGTGGCAGCCCCTTCTGCAACAGGAAACAGCACTGACCACAAGGTGCCATAAGCCTGACAGGCACCCTGCCTAGGCAAACCCTTCTGTTGTTTCCTGAGCAACCCAAAACCATAGCTCCTACTCTCTTCCTCACAACGTATGTCAGGCTAAAAGCAGAAAGCCACCCTTCTCTAAAAGGACAATGGTTTGGTTCCCTGAAGCCTCCTCTGGAAGCCAGGAGGCTGGCAAGCTACTCCCTGCCTGCAGCCCCGGGCTGTGCCTTGCACCCTCAGACCACCCTCTCGCTGAGCCAGCTCTTCCCAGCAGCCACGTGACCCAACCAGCTTGTCCAGTCAAGGCCACTGGCTGGAAGAGGATGTGCCCTTGAACAGGCACCAAGCTACAGCTTTATGATGGAAACATGTTAGGAAACAACCCCAATGTCATTTCAGTTCAATGAAACTTTCAAGCCAGGTATTGTTTCTTAAAGGTACAACTTAGAAGAGGTTGGACACAGTCCCTTCTCTGCTGGGAATGGCTCCCATGTTGGCCTCTCAGTAACCCAAGGCACAGACTGGGCAAGGCCAACCCAGCCCAGGGCAACCTGTCTGCAGAGTATACACCCCTTGCAGAGAAGACCAGTGGGGCATCAGCAGCTTTTCTTTGGAGTGATTCACACACACACACTGATGATTCCAGCCATCCTGGCGCTAAGTGGCAATCCCCTCCACTTCCAGGAACAAGGCTCCCTCCCTCCCTCCCTCCCTGCCTCTCTGGGCACCATTACAATCTGGCTGAGCGAATCACCTGGCATAATCTCCACACACACACACCCGCCCTGGGACCTGGCGCATCACCAAGGGATAAGATGGAATACCAATGCCGCTTTCCTTCGGATCCACCCACACGCTTGAGCAATCTGGGCCTTCTGGTGCAGAGGATTGTAGGCAAGCCAGTTCCATCAGAGACAGAACACACCACAGTGTGTGTGTGTGTGTGTGGCAGGTGGAGGAGGCCAGGAAACCCAACCTATGGTGGCAGTACTCTGTGTAGTCCAGCCAACCCCCCAGCTTGCCTAGGAAGCAGCCGCCTCAGCATCTCAGCTGGCTACCCTCCTGAAGCTCAACAACATCCCCATTTCCTTGGCCCTTCCCAACACAAGGAGCACACAACATAAGGTGACCACAGTTGGCAAGGCTGCATAAAAAAACCCAGGATGGGGCAGATGAGAAGGAGGGGAAGAGACACCAAAGAGCTAGCAGGGATGGAGGGAGCAAGGTTCCCATGCCAATGAGGGATCTTGAGGAGCAGCCGGGCCCCTCCAGCCCTGTCCTGGGGAGTGGTGGGTCATCAATGTAACAAACAAACTGGCTGGCAGAACAAGGGAATGGGATGGGTGGGGGCTAGGACGAGGACTTCCCCACCCAAGATCTCTGCCAAGTGGGACCAGAAGAAGAGATTTTTGGGAGCCTCCTGGGGCTTCCTCCTCAGAAAACAGGCTCAGACACTGACACCAGAAACCACGGATCTCAGCAGACGGTCCACCCCACGTGGTGTTTACAGCTACCAAAAAGGAAGCTACTTGGCCATAGAGACAGAGCTGGACGGCAAGGCAGAAATTCACAGCTTCCCACTTGCTTCCTAAAATAGACCAGTGTGACACTGTGGTGTAAGACGGGACAGGCCCTGGTGTGGCACCCAAGGAGAGCTGGATTTTGGCCTCTGGCTGCCTGCCAGCTGTTGCCTCATCCAGAGAGGTGCCCCTGCAGCTCTAAAGCAAGGGACTGTGCCAAGACCTCTTGCTGCCTTTGAGGCACCCACATAAACCCACCCTCCCAACCTCCATGCGCCTCTGTCTACTTAAGAGTTTCCCTCATGGCAGAAACAGGGAATGTGCGGCCTTCCAGAAGTTACAGCACAGCACAATCCCTCGCTTTTGGCTATGCTAGCTAGGTCTGATGGGATTTGCAGTCCAAGCACATTCCCTGAGCCAGCCCTGCGGAATGCCATTGGATTTCTCTCCCAGCTTGTTGAGGACACCATTCAGAACAGCAAATGAGTCCTGCTGTCCTTCCCTGGATGAGTAATGAAGAGGAATCCGATGAAGTGTTTCCAAATGGCTTGGCAAACAGGAGGGAGGTTAAGGGACAGGCCCCAGATCACACAATGCCTCAACAACATCACACACACACAGCTTGAGGTTTTCAAAGGCAAGGTGTTTTGCTTTGTGGGACAGAGCAAGGGTAACCTGCAGAAGAGAAACCAGGAAGCCAGGATGGGGCACTGCAGATCAAACGTCAGCAGGCGCTCGGAGTAAGCAATGCCAGCTTATAAAACAATGACAGCGAAGGGGTGGGGTGAGCAAAGAAGCTGTGCGCGATAGAAAGACTTATCAGCTCAGAGCCAAGGGTGCTTCTAAAACCAAATCATCCCAAAGTTTAGCAAGGCAAGGCAGATGGGAAGGACAAATAGTTTTCACAAAGAAAGCAAAAGTCTCCCCTTGGGAGAGTGAGTGGAATCCTGAGTACAGGTGCCACTGAAGGTGAATCACAATCCCCGTCACCTAGTCCAGAAAGCAGAGGCTGCCTGAGAAAGAGTGAAGAGACTGAGTATAAAGAAGGCAACCTCTAGGAGGTAAAACGGAAGAGTGGCTAAAAGCTCTTGGGTCTTTGAGTGACAAAATGCGACACAGGTGGGAGGTTCTCATCTCCTGGAAGCCTCATTTCGGCCCCTGCCTCCCATCTTGACCCGAACTTTAAAGGAAGGAGACACCAACCACACCCGAAAAGCTGCCCCCACCCCTTCCCTGGCGGGCAGGAGGAGGGGCAGAGAAAGGGGCCCCTCAGCCATCACTGCTGGCGAGGCAGCAAAAGCTGGGGAAATGCTGGAGAAATGCAAGACTGGCAGTGCCAGAACCAAGTCAAATATGCTCAGCAAAGGGTCACCAAGTTCTAGAAATAGGAAGAGGAGAACTGGCCTCGGCCCAAACTCAAGGGCACCCCAGAGATCTTGCTTGGACAGCAAGCCGGGTACACACATGGCCAGCATTTTTTCAGCAGGGCAGTGCTTTCATGGTGCGTTTGTGGGCCCCGTTTTCCAGCCCCAAAAGGAACAATCCCTGCCTCAGAAATGTCGCCTTCAGTTAAGGACTTGTTTCCTCTAAATCACCTATGGGTTTTTGTCTCTCTAAATGACATACTGCCAGATACTAATTTAAAATGGGTGGCGGCGACAATGGCAGCAGCAGCACCCAGGAGTGCAGCACCCGGAACAGTCGGCCACGAGGAGGACGCCAGAACCCCTTCCCTCCCGGAGGCCACGGCTGCCAGCCTGTGCAGACATCACTGAGCAACAGAGCCTCTGCCCACCCCTGGCCGCGTCTGAGTCAGGAGAAGGCAGCTTCCTACACAAATCTGAAGGAACAGGAAGGGTTGCAGCAGCTGAGGAGCAGGAGAAGATCTGCCCTCCAGACGTGTTAGCTGCAAAACCCATCATCCCCATCTGACATAGCAACTGGGGGAGTGTCTCTTTCCTTTCTCCTGAAAAGGAGAAAAGGTGAGAAGGAAGCCTCTCTCAGGCTGGATTCACACTACACAAATAATCCGGTTTGAAACTGGATTGTTTGCCAGGCCTCCTTCCTACTGACTCCTGGGGTTTGTAGTTTTGGAAGGTCTTTAAGGCCTTCTCTGCCAAAGAGTCCCGGTGCCTCCCCAAACGACAAACCCAGGATTGCACAGGAAGGAGCCACAGCAAGTAACAAGCCCGTTCCGACCGGGATTATTTGTGTAGTGTGGCTGCAACCTCAGCCAGCAGGTGGGCAAAGCATGGCAGATGGCGATGGACTCCAACTCCTATCATGCCTAGACACCGGCTGCGAGGCACTGCGGCTAATAGGACCCTCCCAATAAATGTATGCTGGGAGGGCCAGAGGTCCCCACACCCGCGGACCCCCAAGACGGTGTGAGCAAAGGGGGGCTGCCCCCCGGCCCAAAGGCAACGGCTGGGAGGGGCCCCAATGCGAGAAGCCCCCTCCCCTCCGACGACGACGGCAACCCCCAGAATCCGCCCGCCCGCCCCAGACCTCCTTTGGGCGCCTCCGCCTCCCCCCCCCCGCCGGCCCGACTACAACTCCCATGCGCCCCCGCCGGGCCGACCTGGCTCTCGGCGGCGGGGATGCCGGACTCGAGCTCGCAGAGGGCGCGGAAGTTCTGGAGCTCGAAGTCGGCGTCCACCTGGAGCGAGAAGGTCAGCTCGGAGCGGTCCCGCCGCAGGCAGAACACCGTCAGCAGCATCGCCGCCACCGCCACCGCCGCCGGAGGACGCGCCCGGAGAGAGACTGCGAGCAGCCCGGCCAGACCCGCCCCAGCACCACCGCCGCCGCCGCCGGAAAGCGGCACGCTCGCTCGCTCGCTTGACGGCACTGCCTGCCTGACTGCCGCAAAAGGACGCGCGCGCAGGGAGGGAGGGAGGCCGGGCGGAGGACGCATGCGCGGCGCCACGCGCTTCCCTCGCCAAAGAGGCAAGGGAGAAAGGACGCAGCGCGGCCACGTCCGGTTCCCTTGGAAGCCCTTCTGCAGGAGGCGGGTGGAAGGAGCCACCTCGCCCATGAACTTCAGCGGGGTTTCTTAGGCAAGGGGTCCTCGGGTGGTTTGGCCTCTGAAAGAGAGCCTATAGACATTGGGATTCCTTGGCAGTCCCTTTGGGCGTGGGGAAGGGGCTTCTTTTTGGACTGACACCCCCAGAATCCCCCAGCCAGCTATGCTGGCTGGGGGATTCTGGGAGTGGCAGTCCAAAAAGGCACCTCTGCCCATGCTTATGGCAACCGTACAAATTTCAGAGGGTTCTCTCAGGCAAGGAATACGCCAGTTCCTTCAGCCAATGCTCACTACAGTAAAAGCTCTCGGCCACCGCAAACACCTTGTATTCATCTCAGAGACCCCCTGACGTCACAGGACAAGAGCTCCCATCATCCAAGGGGAGTTAGTTGTAGTTCAGGCAGCACCTCCCATTATCCAAGGGGAGTTGTAGTTCACGGACATACCCTTTCCTGGTGCTTCTATGCCTCTCTGGGTGGTTAAGCCAACCAATCTCCTCTTATTTGGGCCCTTTTGGGATGGTTCAACATGTTGCAGTTTCAAAAGCTTGAGAACGTCCACCACAGGACTGCACCCACCCAGTTCTGTTCTGTACTCTACTCCTTCCCAACCAGGCACCCTGAAGTGAGGGATGATGGAAGCTGCAGTCCAACATCCTCTAAGAGGGCATCAGGTCATGGAAGATTAATTTGCTTTGCCAGATTCCAGCAAGGCTCAATTCTGAGGAGATGTGCAAGATACATAGGAGTGGAAGTGGGCCTGGGCTCCCAGGGGCCGTTTCCACTCCCCTGCATGCTCCCCTCCTGCCCACCCTCTGCACCCCTTGGCTCCACAGCACTCTCCAGCACCCTCCCTTAAGAAGTCTGGCTTATTTTTAAGCAAAATCTTACCAGAACAGAGCAAAATGTTTGAACCAACCCAGTCAATTGGGGGTCAGGCGTTTTCTGCATTTAGCCTCTAACGCAGCCTTTCTCAACCCTTTTATCCTGGAGGAATCCTTGAAATAATTTTCAGGTCTCAGGGAATCCCTGCATAAACATTATTCTACATACTGCTATTGCTTTCCCCCCACAATCACAACCTCTTGGGGAACCCGAGGGGTCCAGGGAACCCTGGTTGAGAAACACTGCTCTAATGGGATGCCATAAAAGGGAGTGGGTCTGTGACTTGGCTCCTCCATGGCAAAGGAGCCTTTCCCAGCTCACGTGCACTCCTCCTCGAAGGAGACCCAGCGCCCAAAGTACTGAAAAGTGTCTGAGCCACTGAGAAAGACAACATTAAGGAAGAACAGGCAGGTGAAGGGGGAGAATTACCTCTTTATTTTTTGGTGGGGGGGGGCAGAAGGGAAAATGAGAAAAACCCAAAAAGATGTTTCAGCAGTGTGGTCAACAGTGGTCAAGAGGGCTGGCATTCCCTATAAGTTCATGAAGGGGGCAATTGTTTCTCCTCCGAGAGGCTTCACTCCCCCATCCCCTCCCTATAGATCCTGAGGGGGTCCACCACCAAGAGCTGACTCTGTGGTCCCATAAGCAGCAGCTTCTGCCCTTTGCTGGGTAGAAAACCTCTTGGAAAAGGTGACGCTCAGCTCCTGGGCTCCTCCAACTCAGGGCTTGTCCCATCATAATCAGTCCGACTTTTCCTTCTCTTTCATGTGGAGGAACACGATGCTGAAGAGGAAGAGGCCTACCATCATGGAGAAGGCGCTGGCGTAGTACGGATACGCTG
Source organism: Gambelia wislizenii (assembly GCA_030847615.1). Classification (NCBI taxonomy): domain Eukaryota; kingdom Metazoa; phylum Chordata; class Lepidosauria; order Squamata; family Crotaphytidae; genus Gambelia; species Gambelia wislizenii. Next base: position 440,488 of record JAUMIR010000016.1, read on the forward strand.
AGGGGATGAAACGTTCGTACTGCGTGTGCTGCAGAGGCCGGACCGACACCTGGCAAGCCAGAGGAACAGAGAGCTGTGAGATTTCAGAGGAACTGATCTCAGCTGTAAGTATGTGCGTCTCTGCACACGCCTGGTTCTTTTCCCATTGTAGAAATGACAGAAACAGCCTCAGGTGTGTGCAACCATTCAGAGCCAAGTCCCTGTAAGAGAAAGCAGCCCAGCTCCTTCCTGGGAGGCAGCTCTTCTGTCATGGTCTGCATAAGGCATTCGAATCATACCTTGTCAGACTGCAACTCCCATCAGCCCTACTAATCAGCACTGCCAACAGCGAGAAATCCTGGGACTTGCAGTACAACAGTGTCTGTACAGCTGTAGGATTTCTGCCCTGGTCTAAATTACCATCATTTTGACATGTCCCTCTTTTCTACCAAACTTAATCATAATAATAACATTACATTTAGTCAATAAAAATGCAAATGCAACAGAAAAGAGTCAATGAATGTCATGAGCAGATCCTGACAATGAAATCATGGAATCATAGAATCACAGAGTAGGAAGAGACCCCAAGGGCCATCCAGTCCAACCCCATCCTGCCATGCAGGAAGACACAATCAAATCATTCCCAAGGACAGATGGCCATCCAGTCTCCCCATCCTCCCCGGGCCAAGGAAAGAAAAACCACGGCTGTGTTTACCTGCGTAGAGGAGTACAGGTGAGTGTAGCCCAGGCGGTTGTAATCCACTTTGAACTGGAACACTCCATAGACGTCAGGCAGTTTGAACTGGACGCTGTACTTGCCTCCTAGGAGCCAAAGACACACTGCGTTTCACAGGGGTTTATGGTCCAAAACACAAGCAACGTGAGGTCTCCCAGCAGAGGCGTTTCCCCTCAACTTCTATGCAACTTGTGCCAAGGTACGGGGGTGTTGTGCTTTCCATGGCCTAAAGCGCAGGTTGCCACAAAGCCACCCGCTATTCTTAAACCACATGGTGAACCCAAAACGTACCTATTTGACAGCCGCCAAAGGCTGCGCAGCCTTGCAGTGGGGCACTCAGGGCTGGTGCATTTAGTGGGAGAATCCCTGCACCGACTGCAGCACCGACTCACTGCTTCTCCCCAACTTCCATCCCACCAAATGCCACCACGAAAAACACCCCTTCTGCAGTTTTTGGGCTTTTGCAAAACAGCAAGCAGCCATCCACCCGTGGCAGCAAAGTGTCCCTCACAAAAGGGAGGAGAGACGGCTCTGTCCCTTTCCCTGTCTATGCTGGCTGGGAGATAATGGGAGTTGTAGTCCAGTCTATCTGGAGGAAACGCCAGTAGGGAAGGCTGGTGTCAGCCGCCAGGAAAGAGCCACGTGGGAGCCCATTAGTTGGCCTTTATTTGCAAGGCTGACAAAAGGACAGAGAGCAAAATCCCCCTCACCGTTCCTCTTCAGGAAAGTCCTCACGAACGGGTCAATGCGGACAAACTCCAGCTGGATGTCGTCACCGTCAAAGGGAACCCATTTCCCTTCTGAGAGCTTCTCAATGACGATGCTGTACTCCTGTAACAGAGAGGGAGCCGCCGGCCAGTCACAAACGGCCGGCCGAGGAAAGCAGGCCCGGCAGAGAGCAGGCGCAACATCTCACCACGAGGTCCGTGACGGTGTAGGCACTGGGGGGCTCCATCTCCCCCACGCGGTGGTGGGACACCTCCCCCACGCGCAGGACACCCTCCTCCTTGAAGACCCAGCGGGACAGGGACAGGGCCAGCTCGTAGTTGCCAGTCTGGGAGTACCTGCGGGAGAGGAAGAGAAGCCCGCCAGTCAGTCCGCTGTGCCCAGCCAAGTACATTCAGTGCCAGGGCAGGAGGCTAAACTGGTGGGCACTGAACCTGACAATCATGCCTAAGTCACAACTGCACAGGAATTGTAACTGCGTAACTGGGATCCCTCCCAGAGCTGCCTGGCTATGTCACCCAGCTGGCCAGGATGAGGAGGTGGGAGCAGAACAGAGCCACCACTCCAGGCACCACTCCAGGAACGCCCAGCTGCAGAGGCTGAGATGGCTCTTGGTCACCCTGCAGAGAGCTTTTCTTTATAGCCAGCTGGTGGATGCTTTTATGCTTCCAGAAAGACACAAGGCTTTTCACTGGCTGTTTCTTAGCGCAATTTTCCTCTGATGGCTCTCAAACTGTTATGAGTACGCAGCTTTTACAGCACTGCTCTAAGCTGCCTGAAATGCTGGCTGTGAGACAGAAGCACCCATAAGCAAAAGGGTCTCTGCTCAAAGCGCTTTGTCCTGCTCATCCAGAGGAGGCAGCTGAATGTGGACTGTGCTGCCTCGTGCCCCTTCCCTCCTGCACCTTGTTCAGAAGAGAAGACAAGGACTTGACGCCCACGCACCTCTGGGAGCCAGGGGTTGCCTTCTGCACAGCTGAGTTGAAGAAGGCGTCGCTGAAGAAGTCCAGGGAACCGCTGAAGATGACCCGGGCGTTGTTCCGGGCCTGCAGGCCAGCAATCAGGAGGGTGTTCTTCCCAACGGCATGAGGGTACTGTGGAGAGATGAGGAAGCGTTACTAGTGGGCAATTGTCTTTAGAGTTGGCTTCTCCTTTTAGCCACTTTTCTCACACAGTGCTAGCTGGCTTATTTATAATGTTCTTTCAGAGTGACTGCTGTAATCTATTCCCTCCTCCTTTGTTCACCACAGGTAAAATACTGCCCCACTTCAGGAGGTTGCTGCCAAGGTGAGTGAGAAGAGCCATGAAGTGGCTCTCAATTTACATAGCTGGTGAAAATGGGGTGGAAATAAGGTGTGAGTCCACCCAAAGATCAACAACCAGGGGAAATGCTCTGGCCTTAAGCTGTACCCTGTAGGGGCCCAAGATGCCTTCCCAGCCAAGAAAACACAGCACATGAAGTCCAAAGAAGGGAGGAGACTGCTGGTGCCGAAGTCGTCCTATCTCCAACCTCCAAAAAAGTAAGGTCCCCCCACGTACCTGTGTGATGGGTTTGTCAGGAAAGAAGGAATACGATGTAGAGGAGCCAGTCAGGATGTCCAGAACCAGCGGGTTGTCAGGATCAGCCACCATCCTGCAGAGAGAATTCACCAGGACTGAAACTGGGAGGGTGACATCCCCCGGCCCTCACAATGGATGCGGAGTCTTTTGTGAGGAAAGAGCACAAGATGCCCACCTGTCCCGTGAAGAGGGAGCATGGGCAGAGAGCACTGGGTGCAAAAGGTGCCACAACATCCTAGACACGTCTGGTGAAAAGCCCAAAGGGCTCATTTGCAGAAAGGAAACCAGCTGCTGGAAGTCTGGCTGGGAAGCAGCTCCAGGCAAACCCAGACCTCTTGGTTGCTGGTCCGGCCTCGCAGGAAACTTACCCGACCCCCCGGAAGAGGACAGGGTTCAGTGGCCTCTTGCCCACAATTGTAGGTGCCTTCAGGAGGTTCTCTGAGTCTGCCACGATGAGGGTGTGCTGCAGGGGGGAAGCCCAGACGGCGCCATCAGCCCCTGCCATGAGCCATGCGCCTTGCAGGCAGCTTCAAGGCAAGGCTTCGCTCACATGACAGCCCCGCTTCCCAATGGCTCCAGGCTCTCCACCTGTACATGGCCACCATGGGACATTCAGGACCACCTCTTTGTTTATCCAATGGAGATGCGGCCCTCCAAAATGCACTACTGTGCTCCACCGAGGGAGCCACTTCATCAACTGGGGCATATTCAGCCCCATCTCCTCCTCCTCCTCCCTTTGCAAGTCCCCTGCGGGATATGGGGAGGGCTCCAATCAATCACAATTTCCCACTTCATCCAAAGTATGGAACTACGGTTATCAGCTTCAGAACAAGCCAGGATCTTTAAACCATGGTCTGAAAGTAGTTTAAGGTCCTAGTCTGTGCCGCCAGCTCTGAAAGGGTTAAAGCAGTAGTCACCCCCAGGGCAGAGAGTCCTCTCTTGTCATGCTGGACACATGGTTTACCTGGCCCAGATCAGAGACATCATAGTTGTGGTGGTCAATGACAGCTGTTTTCTCCTCATCAAATTCAATCCCACATTCACTTCCCAGCTCCCGAAGAGGGTCACCTAAGAATGGCAAAAATAACCATTACACGGCTTCTGATTATGTATCTATCGCCACAGGACACCAATCACAAATCCCTATCTTCCTACTATGAAAAAATCTGTGCCTAGCAAAGAGATTCGGAGAGGCACTGTGTGTTGTTTGTCTTGCATAACTTAACACAGTAGCAGCTTCCGCAGAGATGTCAAGGCAGGCAACGAAAGAAGGAGTGACACCACCTTTAGACACAGCAGCAGACTGGAAAAGGAAGCATGTGTCCTTGAGCAACAGTCTCTTATGGAAGAAGAGGAGTCACCTGTGAAATAGCCCAGGAGTAGTTGAAGGACTTGTTTCTTCCTATATCTTCGCTAACTACAATTCAGGTCATGAGGGAAGCAAGAACGACGAAGTGGGCAGCTCCACAAATGCTGAGCCAACAGCTGGAAAGGAAACCCCACTTCCTACAAACACACTCACAGGCTGTGTCCTCAGCATGAACCAGTTTGAAAGACAACTTTCTCTCATTTTCACCTTTCCCATTTCATTTCTGAAGGCTCCTGAATTTCTAGGATTGGCACAGCCTAAAGCCAATCTAGTTCCATGTTCCTCAACATGCCGGTAAAGCAAAGCTACAAGTCAAACAAGATCTCTCTCTGTCTGCAACACAGGAGGAGGTGGAGAAGGAGGATTATGTTCTCTTTCAGGCCAAAGGCTCCTCTATGTGACAACATCTGTTTTACTTACCAATATCTGAACTGGCTGCCACGAGGACATTTCCACCTCCGTCAATAAAAGCAGCAATGGTCTCCACGTTGATGTTGCCTCCAAAATCTGAAACAAAGCACCCAGGATACTTAAACTTAACCATGCAAATGCAACATTATATTTACACCAAAGAAAGGCCGGTATACGCACTACACACAAGCAGCAGGGGAAGTGGCTTATTCTCATGGTTCCAGCACGTGGAAACATTTATTTGCAGTTGAGAGAAAACCAAATATCAGAAAAGTACATTTTTAATGATAGGTCTTTATATCCAAGTGCTTCCTGGCAGAAAAAGCAATGCACAGTTGTATTTATGAGCCCATGCAACCAATATTAACCCATGTTCTCCCATTTACAAAATTATAAAACATTACCTCTATTGAAAGAGTGACACGAAGAAAAGCATTCCCCTAAACTTGTTCTAAACCACCTGATTATCAAGAATAGTTTTCAACCAGCAAATATAAACTTTGAAATGGTATACTCTGCTTCCTGGTTTGTGAAACAGGAATAAAGGGAAACATCCCAACTACTATTCAGTCACCCAGGACTGTGATTCTATGTTCGCTTAATAAGAAGTGAACAGAATAGTGCTGACTTTGAACAAGGAAAGGATTCAACTGCAAATCTCCCTTCAGCACTCTGTTCTGTAGAAGTGATGCCTTACCTTCTACAGATGGAGAAAATATCACCAGGTTGTCATACAGGAATTCTCCATATTTAATGAGAGACAGGCCGGGATCATCAGCAGTCCTGAAGGTAAGATCAAAGCCCCTGTCTTGAGAGAGGAGAGGCAGTGTGACGTTACCATCCCAAATGCGTAGCGAACACACAACAAGAAAAATCAGCTCGTGCTGCACTGTTTGTGCCACGTGCTTGATTAACAACGGTGCCACCTTGCACAGTTTTGCACAATGCCTCCTCAGACTGATACTCCCCTCTTCCAACCTTGGAGGTGCTGTTAAGGAGCGACCCCAAAAACACTCTACCCATTGAGCTATGGCTTCTCTCAAATAAAACCCTGTCCAGTGGTGAGCCAACTCTGGCCTCTGGCCCCTGACCTGGCCAGTCATCTTGCTGTAACGGGAAAGAACAAGACGGCGCCTCTCCTGTTTCCCTGTACAGAAGCCATTGGGCCGAACGCTACTTCAACATGGAAGCTGTGATCCTATCTTCCACCACCGCACGCGAAGGCTGCAGGCGAGCCGAGGGCAACCTATGCCGCGGACTCAGCTCTGCCAGCCAACATCTCACTACCATTCACCCCCGGTCTTCAGCAACCCCTGCCTGAGGCAGCGGCTTCACCCTGCTGACAGGCAGGGCGGCTCGGATGGGCTCTTCTGCCCCTGGACGGCTTATGCTCACCCCGCAGAGGCTGGCTGAAGTCTCTCCGGGTCTTGCTATGGAGAAAGAGCTTTTGAACCTGCCTCTGCCCCCCCCCCATGCTCCTTATAATCAGCTGGAACACAACCCCCAGCATCCCCCGCCCCAGAGTCTGGCTGCTCTACTGAGTGACTGCAAGGCCCACACCTCCTCCCCAGGAGGCCTACTTGCCCGGCCAAACAGGACGCTGCCTCCCTCCCTCAGCTGGACTGCAACGCCCATTGTCCCCACCCACTGAGGCGATCCAACTGCCCTCTCAAACGGGACTGCAACGCCCATTGCCCGCCAGGCCGCCCACCCACTCCCCTTGCCTGCGGACGATGGGCCGTGCAGTCCAACGGGGCCCTCCCTCCCTCCCTCCCTCCGAGCCCCCCGACCTGCCAGGCTGCGCAGGAAGAGCGAGTGCGTGTCCTTCAGGTTCAGGTTCTCCAGCAGCACCAGCGTCCGGGTCCCGCCGCCCTGAGCCAGGCCCAGCAGGGCCGCTATCACCGCCGCCGCCACCGCCGCGCCCATCCCGCACCGGCCAAGCCGGAGCACCGCCGCCGCCGCCATTTCCCTCGCCTTCCCAACCCAGGGCGACCCGGAAGTGAACCCTCTACGGATCCCTCCAATCAGCGAGCGCCTCCCAGCTTGGGGAGGCGGGTCGGAAGCCGACTCCCAGCCAATCAAAAGCAATCGGCGCTGTCGGGAGTTGCGCGCGCACCTCGGCCGAAGCCCGCCCTCTCCGCCGGTACGGACCAATGAAAAGCAGACAACTCTGGCCCTTGTGCGAGACACTCCATTGGCCGTCTACATAGAAATGTTTAAAATATCGATTTTCACCACTGATAAACTGTTCCTATGCAGGCAAACTCATATACACATATATTTTAATTTATTTCAACAAAATCTGACAGCAGCAGCATTATACCCCTAAATGAAGAGCCAAGGGGAGATTAGAAACCACCCCCAGGGTCCGCCAGGCAGGAAGAGGGGTCTTCTTTGGACAATGCAAAAGAAATACAGAAAATCACTTTGCAACTTGAACCTGACCAAGATCCAGCAAAGTTTGTGCCTTATTTAACCTCTCCCACATTCAAATTTAAAATAGGCTTTCCAACAATAAATATTCTTTTTCCTAACAATAACAACAAAAATGTAAACAATGGCAGCAAATGTAAAGAGGAAAAAAACTCCCCTGAAGCTACAAATCTTAGCAAAGCCTCAAACTCTCTTTGGGGATTTTTCTTTCCATCACACGTGGGACTAAGAGAGCACAATCTGAGGCTTGCCTACCCAGAAGTAAGCCCCAGATAGTCCAGTGGCGCTGATGTGCTCATAAGAGTGTATAGGTGTGCGGTCCGCTACTGTGAGGTTTAGTTTTGAATATAGATCCCGAATTTCTGGAACAATGATGGAAAAGGATGAGTGGCACGGTACTTGCAGCAGCATGAACCCTTTGGCGAGGGTCACGGAGACGCCTCTCCTGCCGACCAGAACCTGTTTGGCCTTTTGGACCTTGGGTCGCAAACTCCCACCGCTCCCCATCACCGGCTGATGGCAGACCCTCCGGCATTTCAAGGAGGAAAACGGGGACACGGGCCAAGATGGCAAACGATATTATTGAGGAAGAACACACAAGCCAGGAAAGGCTGCGGCAGTTTGCTTTTGCCTGAGTCTAACTGGGAAGGGAGAGATTTCACTCCTTCCTCTCCCCTCGGCTGAGTTAATAAGAATGCAAACTATTTTTGCACTTTGAGCCCCTCTGGTGACAAGTGAAGCAAACTCAGGGCAAAGGGGGAAATGGCAGGAGGAGAGAAACCAGGACTTTCTAAAAGCAACTGAAATAGTGGGAGCGCAGAGGATTGATCAGGAACATCCATGCTAGGGAAGGGACAGTCCCTTGCCTGTCAGGGCAGTTGGAGGGTATCTGATGGGAGTTGCAGTCCAACAACATCTTACCAGGATGGGCTGGACCCATAACCACAAAACAGCGGTGGGAATCATGTACCCCTCCAGAGGTTGCTAGACTTCAACTCCCAGCATGCTTGGGTTACATTGGGGGTGCTGATGGGAGTTGCAACACCTGGTAGGCCACCCTTGCCACAGAGAGTAATTAGAACAAGTAGGCTAGCCAGAGAATGAAAGTGCAATGCAGGCTTGACACAAAAGAGTTTGCACAATTTCATGGGGGGGGGGCATGGGAACAAAGCCCAGGGCCCCTTGGCAAGCGTCAGCCCAGTTCCTGCGGGACAGCCAGAGATTTACTGCCGCCATGCAGCCAGGAGGCCTGGCGCCGGCTCCGGTCTTCCCTCCAGCCCTCCTCCGCCAGGCAGTCTTGCTCCTCATAACAGTGGTTGACTCGGCCGGATGCCAGGGAGCAGAAGAGGCCCCCCTGAGTCCCAGAGTAATGATCCAGCAGGGCTTCCATGGTGGGGAACTCCACGTTCAGATGCTTTGGGGTAGCATAGGCAGGAAGGAAGAGGAGAAAAATGGAGTTATGCACCTGTCTCTTGGAGTGACTGCTCACCTTTCTCTCAAAAATGGGACTCAAAAGCTAATTGCAGCCATATTAAATACTATTAAAATGACAAACAGAAAGCACAACTGAAACAATTCAAAACGTAATTGAAACACACATCACTAAGCAAAGTACAGCTCCCAGGTGGCCACAGGCTCTGTCTTCAGCAGCTGGTCAATTGCCCAAAGCCCTCAATGGCTTGCGACTTTTGATTCTGGAAGGAGCGCCTCTCCCTCTACCCTCCTGCCCTGGGACTGAGACCTGCTGGGGAGACCCTCCTCTACGTCCCACCATCAGAGTAATATGCCATGGGAGGATACAGGAGCAGGGCCTTCTCTGCTGTGGCACCTTACTTTGCAATAACCTCCCCAGAATCTGCTTGCTGTCCCTAATTCATCAGCATATGTTAACCCGGATGGCCCCAGAACCACCTGGGTACCCTTCTCAGGACTCACCTCCACAGAAAACTTCCCAACCTGGCTCCGGTATATCTGGTAAGGGATGACTCCGCACCGCGTCCGCACCGTGAGACACCACTGGTTGGTGGAACCGGATTCAGCCCAGAGGAGGAAGGCTCCGAGCACATCCTTCCGGAGCAGCGCCATCCCAGCATCCCTGAAAACCAGAAGAGAACGTGAGATTTCCAGAAAGCAAGCCACCGACTTGACTCTCACTTCCTGGAGCGGAAACCCCTCTCCCTTGCATGAGGGATCTCGTATATTGCCCTAGCCTTTACTAGTCTCAAAGGACAAAGCTTCAGCCCCAAGCGCATTTGCTCGGAAGAACAAAAACATTGCCCACCCCCTGCATCACAATTCCATCTCCCCAAAATGTCGTTTCTCTTCAGTCCCCAAACTGGTAGCCTTGCAGGGAGTGAGACCTAGAAAAGGTCCACCTCGGATACCTCCAGCCACCCCACCGTCTGCCCCAAGGGCCCCTTCTTTGCCCATGGAAAGACTGGCACCTTTCCTCACCTGTCAATGCCAGCGAACGACCAAACGTTCTCCATCAGGGTGCCCTCGTTTTCCGGCAAGTAAAGCACGCCGCTTCTGCTCCCTTTGCCATCACAGCTGGTGTGAACTGGAGTGAAGAAGGGCGGGAAAAGCAGTTTACTCAGGAATGACTGGCTGGCCCTCCATGAAAGAGGAGAGCAGCCCTTATTATTTTGGATGCGATTCTCCAGGGTCTATGGAGCTGCTTTTAAGGTGAGGGATCAATACTGGCAGGCGGGTTACGTTTGCCTCCTTGCATGGGGTCCTTGCAGGGGGAGAGCAAATGACTTTCCCCAGCCGCCATCACTGACTGAAACATCCCAAAGACTCTGGCAAGCGCAGGGTCAACTCGGAAGGCCTCTGCGTGCTCAGCGTCGCTTACTGTGCCTGGGATGGGCGGCAGGCAGCCTTCATTACTCCTGGGAGGGCTCAACAGCCATGGCTGTCTTAACATTCCTTAGCGCTTGTTCATTCCCTGACTGGTCACGCCTGAGGAGGCACCCGCCGGCTTCCCCTCCTCTTCCTCTCCCCCCCTTCTCCGGATACTCACACATTTCCCGCGCGCACTGCTGCAACTGAGCCTCAAAGGTGCAGCCCCGGTAGGCGCCGGAGCGGAGGATCTTGCTGCGGATGGCCTTCTTGCGCACCAGGATCGGGGAGCAGTACGGGTTTCCGAGGCGAGAGCCGCCCACCCGGCCCCTTTCCTCCAAATCCAGCCGCTCTCTCTAGGGACACAAACCAGGACAGGGACCCTGAGCAGGAGAAATGGTGGCGGGGGTCTCGAGTGGCAGACCTTTGCTAAGGGAAAGCCCAAGACGGGGTGCCAGGGGGCTCTGCTTGTCTCCAGATTGGGCCAAATGGCATCCAAATCTGGACATGGACAGGCCTCAGGAATCAACCATTCTTCCCAATGAGTTCCATACTTGATCCAACTGTTTGCTTTTGCCAGAGCTGACTGGGAAGGGCAAGATGCTGCCCTTGCCCTCCTCTACTTGCTCCTGAGTTAACTGAGTGCAAGCAACTTTTATGCTTTGAACTCAGTTTGCAGCAACTGAAGTAAGCTGAGGACCAAGGGGGAGGAAGAGAGAAAAACCAGGACATTTTTAGAGCAGCTTAGAAAATGGGATGGCGGAAGACTAATCGGGACTGTTCTTGCCAAATGGGGTCAGTTGGAGGCGATGGAAGACAACGCACTCACCACGCTGACAGAGGAGCCAAAATCCGCAGGGCACGGAAGCCTCTGGAAGGACACCAGCGCATTGACGTTCTGAGAGACCTCCTCTGGATTGAGGGACTCCCACACCACGTGGCTGTCCAGCAGCCTTCTGGGAGCCGGCGGGGTCTGTCCGGTGGAGGGCCAGTCTTGGTCCTCCGGGTGCCTCAGGAGGTAGCAGAGCTGGAAGGAGCGGCAGAGCAGGAGGTGCAGCGTCTGGACCTGGGGAGCAGAAGACACAGCGGCAGGGAGCCCTGAGCCTCGCAGGAACACGTGGCGAGGACCCAGGGAACAGGGCCTTCTGGGTGGCGGCTCTCAGGTCGTTCTGGGGGAGGCCAGTTTGGCTCCCTGCCTGCTCTTCTTCCGCTGGCCCTTTTATTGAAACAGCCATTTGGGGATGTGAATCATGTGTCTGTCTCTCATTTAGAGGGACAATACCCTCATGCCACCCTCCCCTGCGATCACGCAGTCCTTCACAAGATGACTAAATTGGTTCCCAGAATGCGCACACAAACACCTCTCATATAATGGCCTCCCTAATGTAAAAACAGAACGGAGCTGCTGTGGCATTCTGGGATTGAGTCCCAGGATGCACCAGGAGCAGCTGATTCTAACAGTGGGAAAGCCGTTTTGCAGGAGCTGTGAGAGCCCGAGAGGCGCGGAGATTTTGGCCACAAACGCGGAGATTTTGGCCACTGTGATGGGCAGCAGCAAGCCCCCCTCCAAGCACAAATCCTGGCTTGGAAAGGGAGAGAGAGGGGGTGATGCTCCTCCTCCGACGCTCAGCACAAGGCTGCCTGCCTCTTACGCCCACAAAAACACATGTGCGCAGCACACCCTCCCCTCCCGCCGTGTCCTCCCAGCTACCTCGCTGGGCTGGCTGCCCACGAACAAGTGGCAGAAGAGCTGGTTGTGGGAGCTGCGCGGATTCCGGGCCACGAAGGCGAACTGGCTGTCGGCTGGGCGGCAAGTGCTGTAAAGGATGCGCTTCAGCGCATGGGCCATGAGGAGGACCTGAGGGGAGAGGAAGGACGGAGGAGAGGACGGAGCGCAGCCGCTTCCCAGACTGCCTTCCACAGTCTCCCACTTCTCCTGTCCCAGGACTGGTGGCAAAGGAGCATTTTTTTCCCTTCATGGTCCGTCTGAGAGAATATTCCCCCCCTTCCCTCCAACATCAACCTTCGTTAAACACTTCCTTCGTTATAGCATTTTCTAAGTCATTTTGCAATGACTGCTTCACGCCCTTCCAACATTTTATGGATGAAAGCTGGGACATGAATGACCAACAAACATCAGAATGTGATCAAGGTGGCAAGAGGGAGAACACACAACTTGGGAGAGGGTGCAGCAATTTGCTTTTGCCTGAGCTGACTGGGAAGAGCAAGATGCTGCCCCGTCCTCTCTTGTCCTCAATGGAGTACAAATGACTTTTGCCCTTTGGACTCCCAAATGAAGTAAGCTGAGGACAAAGGGGGAAGAAGAGAGGGAAACCGGGACACTTTAACATCAGCTGAAAAAGTGTGATGCCGGAGGATAAATCAAGATTATCCCTGCTAAATCACGATGGTTTGAGAGTGCGCTGGCTCAGCTCAGCTTCCGTTACGGGATGCAAAAACGATACGCAGCGAGTTGTGCGTCTGCTCCTACCTCCTTCTCTGCGCTGTACATCTTCAGGCCCTGCAGACAGAACTTGATGACCACGGATCTCCGTCTAGGGCAGTCCTATATCCAGGGAATGACCAGGTGGGAGACACAGAAAGAGATGGGAAAGAAGTTGAGAAGCAGATGACCAGTGAACAGAAGTTGGGAAAAGATTCCTCTTTGGTTCTGCAACCCCCCAAATCCCACAGCCGGCGTGGCCCCTGGGAAGAAGCCACGCTGGTCGTGGGTTCTCAGAGCTGCAGATCCAAAGAGGAATCTTTTCCAAACATAGCCATTCCATAGCGCTCGCTGATGTAAAACTGCCCCAAAACAAGGTAATTGAGCATCCTCCCTCCTCAACCTGAGCATTTTCCAGGCAAAATTCCCATCATCCCCAGCCCATTACCCCCCAGCCATCATGAGGATTTGGAGCAGAGATGTGTCCCCTTTGCCTTCTTGTGGTTTCAGGGGAGTGGCTGCCCTGGGGCTCCGCACTGAAAAGCCCTGCCCCAGAAGAGGAGGAATAACGGGGAGCCTAGTGCCCTCTGAGCATGTGCAGAGACCCGGGGTCTCCCCACGCCCCCCAAATCCCCCTCTCACCTTCAGGCGCTGGAGCTGCTGATGGAGGGCCTGAACCTTCTGCTGCAGTTCTGTGCCTTCCACCAGGAAGGAGCCCACGTACTTCCAGGAAGGAAAGGAGGAAGGAAGGAAGGAAGGAAGGAGAAAGTGGGTATTCTACACCCCCGAGTCACACCCACCAGGTAGGCTCAGGATACAGTAAAATTTGGGGTTCTCACAAAGCATTCCTCCTATAACGCCCCCCCCCCCATTAGGCAAAGCGAGGCAGCCGACTTGGGCTGTTCAGAGAAGGCAGCCAATTTGTGACAAAGAGAGTCCCTGGGGAGGGATTCCCACGCCCTCTGACGAAATGACTTGCTTGGCTTTGGGAACCGTGTGCCTCCTGCGCTCGCCACTCCACCTCGGGCGGCAAATTGGCTTGGGACGGCCCAGCCGACTTCTGAAGTTATAGCAAATTGTAGTTGTGACACCTAATACATCAGCTGCAGCTTGGCATAGTGGTTTGAGGGTTGGACTACAACTCTGCCGACCGGGGTTTGACTCCCTGCTTGGCCATCAAAACCCACTGGGTGACTTTGGGCAAGTCACACTCTCTCAGCCTCTGAACCCCCCCCCCCCCGTGACAGATTTGCCTTAGTGGCTCCATCAGTTGGAAATGACTTGAAGGCACTCAACAATATCAATGTATGTATATATGTATAGATGTGTGTATGCATGCACAGGTGATTAAAAAGCAAGCCAACATACGTTGGGATATGTAAGTTGGAACTGGATATACTTACAGACAAACTACGTAATAAGAAAAATATTAAATTGAGAGAAGAATGGAAGCAAGTAATAGATTATTGGGGAAAAAAGGGGGAGATACAAGATAGCCAACTATTACAGAAAAGGGATGAAACAGTAAAATATTTGGAAAACGGAGAGCTGAGATGTGTTACATATTAAGTAAATATAAGCAAAAGTCATTTAGAGGTTTGATATGTAGCTATAATCTTCTTATATCAAAATGACAAAATAAGGAAGTCATAGGAAATGATGATTCTGATTATGTGTATAATTTTGTTTGTGATAAATATAGATCTGAAACTTCAATGTTGTAAAGGGAAGTACAAAGATTTTTCTTTGATGATGTTTAAGATATAAGTTGGAAAATGATTTAAAAACAAAAAAAAAGCAAACCAACCGCACTTCTCCCAGGTTTGTCCTGGGTCCCAGAAAGATGCAGCTAATCACTAAAAGTGTATATATAGAGAAGCAATGAACAAACAGAACTGGAAAATATAGTTTTTGTTCATGTGATGTTTTCCAGTTGTGAAGTCGAAGGCTTTCATGGCCAGCATCCATAGGTTTCCCTTGGTTTTTCCCAGGCTGTTGTGTTTGTTAATCCCATCGATAAATACCCACAGTTGCTCACACAGCATATATCTCTATCTAGACAGATATGAGTGGTTAAGACAGAGACTTTTATTTTAAGCAACTAGGAGGGAAGAAGCCAAAACACTGGGCTTATTAATTGAACTATTAAGTTCAGTCTGATAATCACTCCAGGAAATGTATATATATATGTGTGTGTGTGTGTGTTTAGTGAGTAATAGCACCCTTCTTGGGTCTGGAACAAACTTGTGAGTACTGCTGTTTGATTTCAAATCTCATATATATATATATATATATATATATATATATATACCTCCCTGTGCCAGGCTTTCTGCTCTTTCTGCACACACATCCTGATGCCTGTGGCTGCATGTGTGCAACTGTCTATATCTGAGACCTGCTTGAGCCCCTCCCAGCGGTGGGGAAGGTCCACATAGCCCCCCAGAGGGATGGGGATGAGGGGGTCGGATGCTACCCCCGGGCCAATGCTACCCCCGGGCCAAGACCCCCTCGACCCCCCCCCCACACACACCTGGGCCGGCTTGGCGACGAGCCTTCCTCCTCCTCCTCCTCCTCCTCTGGGCGGGGGGGCTGCCAGGCTCTTCATGGCGGGGGGGGGGCGAGGGGGGCTCCCACACCTGGGGGGGAGGAGAGGAGGGGAGCAGGTGGGCGGCAGCAGCAGCGGGGGGGGGGCTCCCTCCCTCTCTGCACCGGGTGTTCGGTTGGGGGCCCCGGGGGCTTGTAGGGGGGATGCTGGGGGTCCCCCCTCAGCCGCAGCCATGCCCCCTCCCCGTACGAGGCCCGGCCCCGGCGGCCCCCCTTCTTCTTCTTCTTCTCCTCCTCCTTCGGGGGGAGCGAGGGGGTCTCGGGGAGGAGGGGGACCCCCATTGGGGCACAGAGGGGTGGAGGGAGGGCCGGGGGGCTCTCCAAACGTGCCCCCCTCCCCAGAGAGGACCGCCCTCCCCAGCCCCCCCGCAGCCAAGGGAAGAGGGGGGTCTTTGGGAAAGAGGGGGGCGGAGGGAGGGAAGGTAGGGGGCCCCCTGCACTCTGCACGCCCTCAGAGGCGCCCCCGCCCCTTACCTGCTGATGGTGATGATGATGATGCTGCCGGGTCCCCCCCCCGGGCGCCCCTCTTCCTCCGCCGGCCCCGATCCAGGGATCCAGGGAGGGAGGGAGGGAGGGACCCCCTCGAGGAGGAGGAGGAGGAGGAGGAAGGCGGGCGGGGGGGGCGGAAGGAGGAGCGCAGCCGCGCAGCCGAGATGCCGCCGGCTGCCCCGCCCCGAATCCCAGCCGGCCAATCAGCGGCCGCGGAGGCCAGGCCACGCCCCCGGGGACCAAGGCAGGGAGGCAGCCTCAGCCCAGCATCCGCCGCATCCGCCGCCGCCGCCGCCCGGGCCAAGAGGGGCTCCGTCCCTCGGGGGGGGGGGCTTCCAGGCAGGAACGCTTTCCCGAGCTCGGAGAAAGCGGCTTCGGGTCCCCCCCCTCCGGACTACAACTCCCGCAAGCCTCCCCACCGTGGATGATGGGAGCTGCAGTCCCAGGGAAAGAGGGAAACACCCCCCCCCCAAGCTCCCTACCATTTTCCCAGCTCCCAGCCAGGCTTGGGGCTGATGGGACTCCAGCGCCCCACCGCAGCGCCTTTGGGTGGTGGGCACAAGATCAGCCCCCCCCGGTCTTAAGAGAGCCAAGCAAGGCGAGGGCGCCCAGCCTTCCCCACGGACCCAGGGCAGGGCTCCTCTGGGCCGGGAGGGCCCCGCTGGGCACCCGCCACTCTTGGTCGGAGCCAGGGGAACATGGGTCCTGCTCCCAGGAAGCAGCACTCCCGCGCTCAGTTTCCCAAAAGGAACCTGGAAGAGCCACCTGAGGGGGGGGGCAATGGCGGCACTGAAGGGTGTCTGCCTCCTCCTCCTCCTCCTCTCTGGCAGCGTCCACCTCACTCTGTTGAGACCCCCTTCGGAGGGCCCAAAGGCCACCCCCTCCCTCCCTCCCTCCCTCCAGCCAAAAGGCCTACCCTCCAAGGAAGGCGGGCGTTGCTCCTGCAGACAATGTGGACAATTTAGGCCCCGAGAGGGGCTGGAAAGCAGCCACCGAACCCCACCGGATTAAAAGCACCCACCCAGTTTGGGCTGAGAGAAGGGACGGATGGCTCTGGAAGGGGGGGAGGTTTCAGCCATGGGGGCAGAAAGGAGGCAGGAAAAACGGGGGAGACGGCAAAAGGGGTCACAGCAGAGCCACAGAGAAGAAAACCCTTAAGCCAGGGAGTGGGGGACGTTCAACTCCAACTCCCATTATCCCTGGCCACTGGCTACACCCATGGGAGGGGCAGTCCAACAGCACCTGTAGGGTTGAACGTAAAGCTCTCTCTGAACTTGTACCGCTGTCAGTTTACTTGGTCCGTCTTTGGGCTGGGCAGCGAGGCCCATAAAAGACAAGAGCTTCAGGACAGGAGGAAAGGCAAATGCCTGGGGAGGTGGACGAGGCTCCCTCCCCCAGAAGGGAAAATGGCCGTCCTGGCAGAAGGCTTACTGGGGCATTTGAGCAAACCTTCCAGCAGCAGGGACCTCTCTCTCGCCTGACCCAGAGCCAATGGTGGTCTCCTCCATCAAGCTAGTGCCCCCTGTCCCACCTTCAGGGCCGGCGGAGTCATACAACGCAGGGAGGAGTGGGGCCAGGGGTTTTCTTTCGGCACCTTCTCCAGCCCCCCAAAGCTTCCAACCCCCTTCGCTCCAAGGAGGCTGGAAGACCTGCAGACAGCTGGGGGTTCACTGGGGTTATGGGTGGAAAGGAGGGGAAAAGGGAAGAGCTCCGGGCCCCATCCCACTAGAAAGCAAGACGTTAGCTGAAGGCGGGGTATCAGACCCCAGCCACTCTCCCCCGCCCGGCCCCTCTGCTACCGTGGGCCCAGTTCTACTGGACATTCCTCCCCAGCCAGAGTGGGAACCCTTGCGGCCCTTTTTGCAGCTGCCAGTGTGTATGACCCTCTGGTTGAGAGCAGTGGGGACCCTGCCTTGCTCAGTCCTCTTCCTCTGCTACCCTGCCGGGACGTGCATCCTACCAGTGGGCTGCGGGGACGTTGCAGTTGCGATCTCACACCAGAAGATACACACGGATGCCCAGCCTCCACGTTCACAATTCTGACCCTGGCGACCAGCTCTGGACGGCAGGACGGGGTATCTAAGTACCCCTCCTCTCCTTGCCTCACAGAGAGTGCCCGGGAGGAGTCTCAAATACTCAGCCCAGGTGTGCAGCATTGATTTTACTCACAGCGGCAATCGTACTTGTGAGGCTCTGTGGAGAAAAGCAACACGGGCAACAATGGGGCCGTGCGGGTGCTACAGTGACCCCCAGGAATCCCCCTGGAGCGAGGGAGGGGTGGGGAATTTGTCTCATGTCACCGTAGGCGGGCTTGGTGGTGGTGGCACAGGCTACCCAAAGGGCCTGATTTCGAGACCATCAACCTCACCAGGCCATTCATGAAACGGAAGGGCAAAGAGGGCTGTAAACTATCCGTTGCCAGGCATAAGCTTTGGAGACACTCTTTTCAGAATCCCTGCAGGTTGATTTGGGAGTTGTAATCCCCTGTAGGCGGCCATAAATGTATTTTCAGACTGAAACAGGTTAGGCTGTTTTCAAGGATAAAATCATTTTTTCTCGACACCGCATTCATGAGAGACCACAGGAAGGCTGTGGGAACACAACTGTGGTGCAAGTGGGAGCCCTTAAGCTGCCCGCCCGGAGTGATCGTGGGGCAGGGGGAGTTTCCAGGGCCACAAAGCAGCCTGTAGAACGACCCCCAAATCCTCAGGTGCCTCCAGGTTCTCAGCACCTGGCAAGGATTGTGCAAGCCCTGGGTTTCTGCCAGGCCTTGGGTCTCCTCTGGCTGGCAGAGTTCAGCCCTGCCGCCCTCAACAGTGCCAGGCCACAGGCTGAAGGGCCGTATGACCCCCAACCGCCCAACGTCCCCCAGCCTCTGGGACTCAGGCCTCCCATCTGCCCCACTCAAGAGGAGGGCCCCCCAACTTCCAGGGTGCTGACAAAAGATCACACCCGAGACAGGCGTCAGTCTAACTTTTATTTCATCAAACAGCACGTTCCTCGCTTTAATGGCTCTACGTTAGCAATCAGATCCTCCTCTGACATTGATTTTGTTCTGTTTTTTTTTAAAAAAGGGGGGAGCAAACAAATGACAAAAACCCAGAAGTTCTTTTCCTTTAAAAGAACTGCATTTCCAAAGTTGGATTCAAGAAGACTTTCATGTAAGCTTGATTTTTAAGGGCGGGGGGGGGGACACACTGCAGGGAACAACTAGGCTAGAAGGACAGCGCACGCTCACTAGGGTTACGAAGAAGGCATCAGCAGCACCCGCTGCTCCGGGAAATAAATCTGCCACCGTCCAAGGTTTTTTTTTTTTGGGGGGGGGAGCTCACTGGCCTGCAAGATCTACGCAAGGCACCCCACAGATGGGGAGGGGAGAGAAGGGTCTTCCAGAGAGCAGTTCCTTGTCTTCCCAGAGACCCATTTCCACGTTCTAAAAATATAAAAATCTTTGCAACCAGTTTTAAAAGCCAAAATTCCAAGATGCACCCTGTACAGATTACTCTTTTTTCTTCTCAAAGAACAGTCCTATGTTACTGGTGATGGGTTCAAGGGGGACGAGGGTTGGATGGAGGAAGTGAAGAAAGAAAGAAGGAAGGAAGGAAGGAAGGAAGGAAGGGGCGCAGGGAAGGGAACCTAGCTCTAACGGAAAGCTCAAAAGGCTGGCACCAGAGGGTTCCCCCCCCCTGCTGCTCAAGGTGGGGGGAAGGTGGGAGAGAAGGGGGAGGGAGAGAGGATGGGATGTTGAAGCGCCACGGTGTGTGTGTTGCACTCGTGAGACAAGCGCGGGGCTTCCTGGGAGGCACTGCAGGGGCCGGGGGACCTACTTCTTTGCCCGCAGGGACTTCCGCATGGTGGGCTTACTCTTCTTGGCCTTGGAGGGCTTCAGGTCTTTCTTGGGGCTCACGGCCGGCTTCTTGGGGGTGGGGTTGTTGCCCGAGAGGCTCTTGCTGGCAACACGGGCAGGGGCCGCCGGCGGTGGCGGTGGTGGCGGCACCGGCTTGGCCTTCTTGGCGGGTGTCTTGACCTTGGCAGGGGCCTTGGCTTTCCCGCGGGGGGCCAGGGGGGCCTTGCGAGGCTTGGGCTTGCCCTCCCGCCGCTTGGCCATGGGGGGCGCCCTGTTGCGGGCCTTCGGAGGGGGCCGCTTCTGCATCCTGCCGAGGGAGGGGAAGACAGAGAAGGTCAGCTCAGGCGCTTGGGTCTTTTCCCTGTGGGCCCACGCGCCAGTATCTCCAGCAGAAATGGCTGCCCCTGTGCTCCCCGGCCCCTCAGCCCCCCACCCCACCCCAGTACCTCTTCTTTGGCGGTGGCTCTTCCTCCTCCTCTTCCTCAGACTCTTCTTCTTCCTCCTCCTCCTCCTCCTCTTCCTCCTCCTCAGACTCCTCTTCCTCGGAGTCCTGTGCTTTCTGTTTCTCTGGGAACAGAACGCCAGGGCTGTGGGGGTGGGAGGAGGGGGGAGAACAACTCAGAGGCTGCAGGACCCCCGCCCCCCCCACCCCGGATCTGCAGGCTCAGACCTGCCCCCCCCCACGCAGAAAGGGTTTCAGGGTGCAAGAGGGCTGGGGGCCGGCCTGAGAGGGCCAGAGCCACTGGGGGGCCGGGCACACAAGCAGCTTGCCCCGAGGCTCCTGTGGGGCTGGCGACGCACGCAGACTGCTCCCTCCCAGCTCCACAAGGCTCTGCCAAGCCCCCGGCGGCCCCTTACCTGGGGTAGTAAGGGAAGCACAGCTGGAAGGTGCCGCTGAAGCCCTTCCCGGAGATCTGCTCCATCCAGCCGTACTTCTCGCACTTCTGGAGGGTCCTCTTCAGGAGGTGAACTGGGGGGGGGGTGAAGGAGAAAGGGCGTCAGGCAGGGCCGGAGGGGTCTTGGCACTCAATGCCCCCTGCCCCACAAGGCACCCACGCCCTTCCTTCCCTGACACAAATGACAGCCACACTCATTTGCAACGTGGTTCCCATGAAACAGAGGCGTCAGCCTCACAGGACCAGGGGGGCAGGGAGTGGGAGTGGGGGGATGCAAGGGGAGCATCCAGGACAAGCATTCCCCAGGCGGGACCCCTTTGCTTCTCCTTGCAAAGCCTTCTGGGAAACAATTTGCCTCCCTCCTTGTTCCAGAGCTGCTCATCTCAAAAGGGACTCCAGAACCTGCCTTTCCACATCTGATGCTAAATGCCTCCCCTGTCGTTCCCGCCCTCCCGCAACGTCTAAGACCAACGTGCAATAAATGTGTTTCCTGACTAGAGCTCAGACCTGGCATCCTCTCTTCCTCTCTTCTCTGGGCAGAAAAGGAAAGGGGAATGTGGGGTATCTTACAACCAGTGCTCAAATGGAAAATCTTGGCCGATTCTTTCCCTCTTCATCCAGGTGGATGAGACATATTAGCCCCACAGTCACATGTGGTTAGGGAATTCACACAGACCTAGACGTACAAGACAGGCATTCCACAACATCATCGTCACCTCAACTGCCGCCATCAGCCTGAATTCCAGCCACCTGAGATAAAATGACAGGGTTGGAAGGGACCCCAAGGACTATCTAGTCCAACCCCATTCTGCCACGCAGGAATTCACAACTACGGCACTCCTGAAAGATGCCCCTCCAAGCTCTGTTTAAAGACCTCCAAAGATGGAGAGCCCACATTTCACTCTCAAACAGCTCTTACGGTCAAGAATGTCTTCCAAAGGTTTTGGCGGTAGCTCTCTTCTTGTAATACGAATCCATTGCTTTACGCTGTTGTCTTCAGAGCAGCAGAAAACAAGCCGGCTCTGTCATCTACATGACATCCCTTCAAATGTTCAAGGATGGCTTTCAAGTCTTCCTCAGTCTTCTCTTCTCCAAGCTAAAGACACCCAGCTCCCTCAGCCACTCCTCCCAGGGCCTGGAGGTTTCCAGACTTTGGGCCATTTTGGTTGCCCTCCTTTGGAACACAACATCTACAGGTTTGTTTTCTTTCCTTCTGCATTTTTACAGCCCCCCCAAAAAGGGGTGGGGTGAGGCAGGAGGCAGACAAAAATAGTCTCCGCAGACCTGTTGGGTCATTTATTGTTATGATTACTATTATTGCTATTGCAAAACAAGGAGGACTGGGAGCTACTCAAAGCAAACATTCCACTTCACGGGAAGAAGTGTCTTCTGGGCCTGGGGGTCTGGATACTGCAGAATGCTCCTGAGCCCCCAAACGCCCCAAGTGCATACAGGGCGCCTTTACACCAGGCAACGTAGAGGAATTCCCACTGGGGTCTGAAAATGCCGCAGACCAAAGGACTCCATGGAAAGTTTGGGGTTTTTTGGCAACCTGCCTGGACCTGCGACTTCCTCTCTCTTTCTCTTCCTCCCCCTCCATCCCTGCTCCTTGTTCCAAGTGCAAACGGTTTTTTCCTTTTTCTTTCAAGAGCTGGCTCGCTAAGAAGGCCAGGCAGATTGTTCTTTCTTCTGTTAATACCTAATAATAACAGGGAGAGGCTGTGCTCAGAACAGCAGCCCACGGGCCTCTCCTGGCAGACAGAACAGCCTCCTGGAAACGGCATCGAGAAGGAAGGAAGCCTGTGTGGAGAACTGCGTGGACGGCTTCCATCAAGACATTTGGACTTACCAAGGCCTGGCAATTTTCAAGCACCTCAAGACACACGTGCACACGCATACACACCACGCAGGTTTCGTCAAAGGCAGACCCAGGTCTCTTCACCAGCCAGCTGTTTTGTAACCTGGGCTTGGAGTGCCATGCAATGGGGCTGGGGAAGTTCCCCTGGCCTCAGACTGGATCCTGTGCAACGTGGGACCACCCGAAAAGGCAAACGGGCAGCTGCTCGTACTTCTGGTGGGGCTTATAGCCAAACCTGGCAGGTTGGCACACACACCTGTTAACTACTACCCGCAAGTGGCAAACCCCCTTTGGGCACTGCTTCCTGCCCCTGGGACTGAGTGCACTCTTGGAAACCAGAGGCTGCACTGTTTGCTCCATGAGGCGCCCAAAGAAATCAGAAGAGAAAAAGGGGGTCTGATGAGAGGCATCTGCAAGGGCAGCCGTGCTGGTTCTTCCTCACTCTAACTGAATTCAAATCAAAAGATGCCAAAAGAAAACTCCTGTCTGGTTCCACCCAAGGCTCACCGGCATAAACTCCCCTCAGAGGCCAAACTAAACTCTCTGGAAGAGGCAGGACGTTTGCGGGAAGACGCATGTGTCTGACAGCAAAGGAAGGAACTGATCTCCTTCCTAAGTTAATTCTTCCTTGACTAACTGTTTCTCGATCCATCCGTGGATCCATGGGGAAGCGCACCAGCTCCTCTCTTGGATGCTGCCCTTCCACCTCTGGGCACAGAGACCCCTCACCATGATAACACCTGAGCTTTCCCCACTGCCTTCTTTGGAAGGAGGAAGAGGTGCCCTCACTCTCCCCCATGACTGGCCGACATGCAGGGCCGTCCCACTGTTTTTTCTCACGCACACACTCAGTGAAGGGCCTGAGGACTGGACCAGCCCACCCTGGAGGCCAGTCAAGTGTGCCAGTTCTCCCCGGGCTCCATTTTAAGGCTGGCCCTCGCTGGAGCTGTGGAGGGTAATGAAGGGCTTCCCCACCAGAGACGGTGCTGGGCAGCTGCCTGCCTCACTCTGCCTGAAGACAGGTGTGTGTGCATGTGCGGGTTTCTTCCCTACCCTGGAAACTGGAGTTTGTCCCCGGGTGCTTCTCCAGAACGTATTTCTTCAGAGCGGTGGTGGAACAGGTCTTGGGCTCGTTCATGGCTGCAATGGCAGACAGGATGGCATCTTCCATCAGGCTCCCACCCAGCAGGGGCTTCTCCCCAGACTTCTTCAGCTGCGTTTTTTAAAAACAAAACACAAGACCACACAAAACAGACGGTATGAAAAGAAGGGGCCTCCCGAGCGAGGGGTGGGGACCCCAAATCTTCTGATCCTGCCGGCTGATCACTGGCCGAACTCCAGGAGGAAGGAAGTGAGGAGGGAGGGGAAGAAGGGAGGGTGGAAGGAGGGAGGGAGGGCTGTCCACACCCACCTGGAAGGTCCCCGAGGCTCCTTTGCCCGTGATCTGCTCGAGCTGCCCCTTCTCCACGGCCCTCTGCAGGGCATTCTTCAGCAACTGGGGTCTATGGCAGGGAGGGAAGGAAGCAATCGTGTTAAGGTCACTTTGGTGAGAAGATCAGTGGGCAGAGAAGCCAGAAAGGGGGCACCAGAGCACCCTCCTCTTCCTGACTGCAGGAAGCTGAGCTCCGGAGTCCCTTGACTGCCTGCCAAGGACAGGATGAAGTTCTCAACGGACGGATCGCTATGGAAACACAGCCTCCAGCAGAAGAAGGGAAATGGTTTTCCTCCAGGACCAACGGCTGAGCAAAGAAACACAGATGCTCTCCCCTGAAAGTTTAGGCGATTCTCTCCAGAGGCCAAACAGCCTGGCTCGTTGAGAACGGACCAGCAGGTAGGCCGTGAATCAGAGCATGAGGCCCAAGCATGGCCACTGCGAGAACAAACGTTAAGCTCTATGGGGTAGGCTCTGTGGTGCTCCCAATAAACCTAGGACTGATGTTATGGTTGCTTCTAGGAGCTGTGCAGAAGAGGCAGAAGGAAATTAACCACGAGACCCCAGGAAGCTGCCTCTTAGTCAACTCTTTGCTCATCAGACTCAGTATTTCCTGGTCTGCCTGGTAGCTGCTCTCCAAAGCTTTAGCCAGAGGCCGGCCAGCTGCCCAGTCCTTTCAACCGGAGCTGCCAAGGGGTGCCTGAACCAGGGGAGGGGGCCTTCTGCACAGGGAACGTACATGCTCTCACAGTCCCTCCCCTAAGCTAGAAAGGACGATCACCAATGCCTTCCTTTAAGATGGCTCCTTTGCTTCAGCTGCAGCCGTGGGCCCTCAACACAGGCCACCTCCTCTGCTCAGCCACACACCAAGAACACAAAAGAAAGCACCGGACCAAGAAAACACACAGCCATGCCTACGAGGAGCCAGGGGACCCTCGGCTTTGCCCTGCCTCTGTCCACCTACCTACCTACCTACCCACCTCACATCCACTTTCAGTTTGGGGTAATACTGGGCAACGTATTTTTTGATCAGGCTGTAGGAGGCCTCCTTGGGCTCGCACAAGCGGGTGAAGGCCAGCGGGAGGATGTCTTCCAGCTTCACCTGCTGCTCTGGACCGGCGGCTGAAGAAGAGCTCTTCTGAAAGACAGTGGGGAAGCTCTGTCTGAGAGGGTGGTTGAGGACCCCTGGGACCCCCTTCCCCAGGCCCAAAGAGAGACTTGGCATGGGGGTGCTGGGAAACCCCGGGGGGGGGGGGCAGGGAAGAGGATCCTCTTCTGAGCTTTATTTATTTACGCCAATAGATCTGCACCCAGTTCTTCTATATATTACATGGTCGGAGTGGCCGTCAGTGCTATTGCCCCAGTGTTTCCCCCTCTGGGTGAACGTGGGCAAGTCCTACTCATGGCAAACCTCCTTTGAAGAAACCAAGAAGGCCCGAGGTGAGATCTGTCATATGTGGGACCCCACTTGAAGGCTCACAGCACAGCTACAAAGCTGCCAGGGAGAGGCTCAGAGAGGTGGCTCATTATTAAGTGACTAGTGGCCACCCTCTAAGGGCACAGAGAGCAGCAGGAGTACAGGCAGACAGTCACACAGGCAGACACGGCCCAGCCTCAGCTGATCACCCGCGTAGTGTCAGGGAGCTGAACGATGCTGTCTTACGGCGCTCCTGTCCCACCCTTGTGACGTTTCGCCAGCCTTACCTTCCGGTCCCTGGATTTGGAGGCTGTTTTCCCTGAGTTTGAGGCCACCACAAAACTCCCAGAAGCACCTTTCCCTTTCACCTGGTGGAAGAGAAACGTAGGGACGCCTGTTTCCAGACTGCCTCTGCTGCAGGGAGTGTGGGGTGGGGGGCCCGTGGGGCTTCCTTACCTGCCGTATGACTCCCCGCTCCAGCTCCCTCTTGAGGGCTTGCTTGAGGAGGAAGCCCCTCCGCTCCAGCTCCAGGGAAGGGTACTTGTTGATGATGTACTTCCGGATGGCAACAACCGAGGCCCCTCCCTTCTGATAGCA
Organism: Gambelia wislizenii; assembly: GCA_030847615.1. Lineage (NCBI taxonomy): Eukaryota > Metazoa > Chordata > Lepidosauria > Squamata > Crotaphytidae > Gambelia > Gambelia wislizenii. Next base: position 466,126 of record JAUMIR010000016.1, read on the forward strand.
AGCCTGGGAGAGAAAAGCCGGCTCTGAGCAGACGCTGGCGGCAAGCAGGGGAGGCCCGCTGCTTTGAGGCAAGCCGGAGGACGGAGCCAGCGAAGGGTAGAGGGCACGGAGGCTGGCTTTGCCTCATGATGGCTTCCCTTGGGGGACGCCTTACTGCCTGCTCATTGCCCTTTCGCTCCGGCAGGATCGTTTGTGTGGGATGAGATGGCGGCATTTTACTCCACCTGCCTTGCTTCAGAGATGCTCTCCTTACCTTGATGGCCTCAATCAAAATGGCATCCATCTTGGGGCGGGAGGAAGCCGCCATGTGGGTTTGCTTCTGTGCTCTGGCTAGCTGGCTGGCGGAAAGGGTGGCCCAGGCAGGAATGGTCTTCTTGACTTTCTTCTCCTTTTCTTTAGCTGGATCTTTCTCTCTTTATTGAGGTGGGGGGAGAGGGAGGGAGATTTTATGTGGCTGAGGAGAGCTCTGAGGATCTCGGATTGTCACTCAACAACTGAGCGCTGGAAACAGGAGCAATGGACAAGAGAACGGGTCTGTCTAGCCCCATACGGCCTGCTCTGAATTGAGCAGTGGCTCCCCAGGGCTGTCTCAGGCAAGGAAGAGGCCTCCCCATCACCGGCTACCTGATCTTTTTTAAAATGGAGATGCAGGGGATTAAAGGTGGGCTTTCCTGCATGCAAAGGAGGCACGCTAACCCCGGAGAGACAGGGAGAGGGAGGCCCTTTGGGGGAAGCACCTCTGGCATACACCCCTGCCCCAAAGAGAGCCCCTTCCCCCATCTGCCCCCATGCAATAAGGCGCCTTACTCCTTTTTGGCTTCCTCAGCTGGCTTCGCGTCGCCCTTTTCCTCAGCCTCAGGCTCCTTCGGCGGCTCCGTCTCACTAGAGGCGGCCAGCGGAGTCTCGTTCTCCTGCTCCTCCACAGTAGAGGCAGATTCCTCTGAGCTGGCATCCGGATCTGAGGGAAGAGGAGGAAATAAGGAGACAGGCAAACAGCTAGATTTGGATATCTGCAGAAGGAAACACACACAGGGAAGTATTTTACACAGCAATGGGGAGGAAGGGGGAAGCTGAGCACAATCAGCCCCAAAGCCTGCCCAAGCAAGGCGGCACTGGGTCAGGCCAAGAGTCCATTTCACTATTCCGCACCCCTTTCTGGAGAGTCAACGCAAGCCAAGGGCTGGTGTGGCTTAGTGGTTGGAGTGTTAAGACTGGGATTCTGGCAGGCCAGGGCTTGAAGCCCTGCTCAGTCATGGAAACCACTGGCTGGCCTTGGGCAAGTCACACTCTCTCAGCCTCAGAGGAAGGCCATGGTGGTGACCTCCCTCCTTTCAATCTTCCCAAGACAACCCCATGGTATGTTCACTTTAGGGTTGCCATAAGCTGGAAACAACTTGAAGGCACACAATAACAACAACGCCCATCAGCAGGCACAGGCAGGATGGCTGAACCCACCCCCAGCTTCTGGCTGGGAGATGAGAGATGCCGACGGCTGCACTGAAACCGACAGTGAGGCACATCCACAAGCCAGACTACCTCCCACACTCTGGCCCTCTCAGCTCCCCCTGTTTAAAGACCCCTGGGTGAGGCTGGGGGTTCCCAGTATCCGCCACAGGCTCTGCCATGCACCCACCCCGGGAGGACTGTGCAACTGGATCCTGCCTGGCTCTCTTGGCAGAAGGTCCTCAGGCTGGTCTCCAATCCAGCGCCTGGCCTCCAAGAAGGCAGTGCAGGGATCTCGCTGAGACCCTGAAGAGCCAGAGGAGTTACGTGGCTTTCAGGGACAACAGTGCTGAGGACGCCCCAGCCAGCAGGCCCACTGGATATGCTGGTGAGGGGGTTCTGGGAGCTGCAACCCCCCAAAAGTCATGCTTCCAAGGCCTGGTCAGGTATGCCAATGCCCTGAGCTTGGCCTGAGGCAGCTTCTATGTGAATCCTTTCCCTCTGGCTCAGAGGGAGGCCCTGGGCATCCCATGGCACAGAAGGTGGCAAGTGAAAAAGGACTTGGGAGAGGGGGACCTCCAGAGAGCTACCATGAGTCCAAGCACACCATACTGGTCTTGGTGGGTCAACTGGTCTGACCTAATGGGAGACACCCTTCTCAGGCAGTCTGAACAGTGTGCGTGAAGCCCCCCTCCAGCGTTTGATCGCCTCCACAGGCTACCGGAGCCCAGAAGATTGGCTTACAGAGCAGCTGTGATTCTACAGCCAGGCCGGGGGGGGGGTGGCCACAGGGGCCAAGCATTCGTAGGCATGGCTGACTAGTCCCCAGCACTCCCGCCCCCCCCCCCCAACTGACCAGAGCGGAGACCTGAGAACGGCCGAGAAAGGGAAACTGGGGGACACCTGGGTGACTGTACCTGGCTTGGCCTCGTCACCTTCAGCAGGTTTGCTTTTGGGAGGAGTTTCCCGAGCAGAAGAATTCACAGCCCGGCGGATTGGCATGGTGCCGTCTTCAACCGTCTGGAAGAGAAAGGGCAGCAGCACAGGGTCACGGGGACGGCCGTGCTGGGGCTCCCGAGCCAAGGAACCAGGAGCCGGCAGAGGAGAAGGCCGGAAGCGGCTGCCTCAGGCCTTGCCCCGCCATCTAGGCCGGCTAAACACCAGCCCATCCAACCTGCCTTCAGGCTCCTACAGCGGAGCACCGTTTCCAGCTTCCTGCTTCCGCTGGGTGCTGGCGAGAGAGGCATGGGTCGGGAGCTGGCTTCAGTTAAGGATGAGTGGGGCTGGTGGGACTTGTGGGAAAGCAGGCGGGGGCAAGGAATAACAGGTGGCCAGAGGGAAGGGGAGGGAGAGGGAGAGGGGAGGTGCATGTGGGGTGGGGTGTCGGAGGGAGGCCTCCCCAGCAGAGACTCCTACAAGCGAGGGGAGGAAGAGAAGAGAGCCCTTGTGAGCCAGTCCAAGGGCGAACGCATGGGGAAGGGTCGGCCCCTACCTCACTCAACTTGTCCAGGGGGGCTCCCGTTAAGAGTGGAAGCGCCTTACAGCCTGCGGGATCAGCTTCGGGCAGATCGGTCGCCATTTAAATAAATGTCTAGCCCCCAACGTGAGGGTTAACACTTTGGAGCCCCAGGTTTTTAACCTCAAGGGGGAAGGAAGACTTCCTAACAACCTGAAGTGCAGAAAAGATTTGGTGTGAAGGAGGGTAAACAAGAAAAAAAGGGAGAAAAAAATAAAAAGAATGAGAAAGAAAAAAAAAACTTAACATCTACATCTACACCCCTATAGAGCACCGTGGAGTTAAAACAAAAGGGAAACACACAAATTTTATCAGTTTCACACAGAAGTGGTGGCCTGTAAGCCTCCTCTTAGTTGATCAGCAGGCAAGGGGAAAGGGTCCCGGAGAAGCCACGGCGAGAAGCTGTGTGAGCCGGCACAGTGACAGGGGAACACCAAGAGAAGCCCCCGCACCCACCACAGCAAGGACTTGGGGGCCAGGGCCAGCAGAAGCCCTGCAAAGCAGCCCAAGCTGTCTTCCACGCAGAATGGGACTGGCCAGGGGGCCGGGGGGTGCGGCTTTCCCAAAGGCCAGCCAGACCTGGCCCAACGTGTCCTCCATTTCAGACTGTTGGCACTCGTTTTCTGCCCAGTGCCTTTAAAGGGCGCCACATGAATGTGCCATGGCTCTTATTACAGGCCTGAGGAGGGCAGAAGGACCGTGAAGCAGAGCGGGGAGTGACAGCTAAATCCCACAGGCCAGAGAACAGACTTTTTGAAAAGAGATCTGAAAGCAGCCCTTGCTCACCTTCAGGAGACATGGCTGCCAGCACATACACCCCCTGCACCCACCCTGCTTGCCTGCCCCCTTACTCCCCCCCACCAGAGTCCAGACAAGCACAAAGGAAGCACCTTGTGGGGAAGGAGGGCTTTGTTCAACGGAGGGGAGAGGGGCCTGGGGCTGAGCTCCAACAGGCCGCCTCCTGCTGCTGCTGCTCCTCCTTCCCTGGGAGTTTCGGCTCCCTGTCTTTCCTTTTGGAAAGCCTGTGAAACATGACCCAGGAGCCTGAAGAAACATACCTCCACTGCTGGGCAGCAGGGCCGGCCTCTCTGGTCTTATGGGAAAACGGAAAGGGGTGGGTGGGGGAAAATGTGGGACACATGTTCCAGGGGAGAGAATTTGTTTGCCTGGAGGAGGACGAGGGTCTTCCTCCAGGCAGGACCCAACTTGTGAGATGATGATGAGGAGAGCTGAGCTGTGAGGAAGGCCAGGGGCCACCAGGAGCCCTCCTTGCCCTTCAGAGCGGCCCTTTAATGAGAAACACTTGGCGGAGAGGGAGGAAAGATGCCACAGTGGCTCTTGCTGGCTTGGCAGGCAACAGCCGGCCAAATTCCCTGCATTCTTATGCCTCAGTCGTGGGGCGGGAGGAAGAGGGGGCTCGGGCCCCACGAGAGAGTTTGGGTTCTCTGGAGGAGACACCCTTTAGGGAGCTCTCTGGACTTTGAGTGAGTGGCCTGTGGGTTCCAGGACCACTGGCTGAAGGCAGCTGTCAAAGAGAAATGCTTCTGCGGGCAGTTTGAGGAGGTGGGGATGGCAGCCCCCCTGGGTGCTCTGCCCCCCCCATTGCAGGACAAGGAGGGAAGAGCGAGAGGTGGGGGGTTTCCTTTTCCTTTTGCCAGCCTGTGGCTACGCGAGCTCAGAAGCACTTCTCTGCAAAGGAATATGCTTTTCTTTTTGAACCAGGTACTAACATCTTCTGAGCCATTCCACCAATTACAGGGACCAGACTGCTCCCCTGTGAAGGCAGCTCTACTGGCTGCCAGTTTTGCTTCCAGGTACCATTCAAAGTGATGGTGATAAAGCTCTACATGGCTCAGGTCCAGGCTACCTGGCAGACTGTGTCTCCCTGCACGAGCCTGCCTGGACCCTGAGCCAGGCCCCTTTCTCAGGGGGCTGCCCCTTGGCTCTGGACCTTCCTTCTGAGTATGGCACCCTCCTTGCTGTCCTTTGGTCAGCAGGCAAAGCCCTGTTTATTCCGAAAGTTTTAAATGAGCGAGTTTAGGGGGCGCTATATTGTTTTCTTTTTCTCTTTTCAATTGTGTTTTACTCTCTTAACACTAGGTTTGAATTGTATACTAAACTGAATACTGTAAATATTGTAATTCTATTTTCATATTCAGTTTTAGCTGTACTGTTCTTTTTAAACTATAAGCCTCCTTGAGTCACAGTTTTGGGAGAAAGATGAGATAACAGCAGCAACAACAATCCACTCACAAAAACTGCAGGCGATCTACAATAAAAACTTTCAAACTCATTTTGGACCCTGCAGCATTAAAAAAATACAGGCAGCAAGTATGACTTTTAAAAGAACTAAAAACAGCAAACCCCATGGAGCAACTGGACACACCTCTGACCCTGGCCAAGCACCAGAGGGCTGCATCTCCTCATTTCTGTCACTCCCCCCTCTATGGCAGAGGCACCATTTGACCTGAAGGGGAGGACTATGTGACCCAAAAGCTTGTCTCATTTGCTTGGTTTGTTTTCAGTTTTCTCTAACAATGAAAGTCTGCCCATGGCCTTTACAGAGAACATGCACAAGTACTTTGGATAGGTTTCTTTGGGACCAACATGGCTCCTAAGACTCCGAGATTCCTAAGCCTCCAGGGCCTGTTTCTAAAGAGCCCTACCCCTCCAAAGAAAGGACACCTCTATATATTTCTGCTCCTGAGTCAACTGTGCAACATACACAACTGTGCTGAATAACACCTGTTATGCTTTGCCAGTCTCTGAGAAAGGCAGGCTGCTCCAATCCCACTAATGAGGTTTGCAAACTTCAAGCCTCCACTACTCTCTGCAGAAAGCCAGCGAAACAAATGAGCAGCCCAGAGCCCGAAGGCAGTCGGTCCCAATGACACCGGCCTCCTCAGATGTAAGCACCTCCCGGTTCAAAGGGCACTTGTCTGAAGTGAGCATATAGAGACCACAGCCCTGTGTAGCCTTCCAGAGGCTTTAATTGAGACATTGTGGTAAAGGAGTTGGTCCAATACCCAGAAGACCCAGATTCAAGTCCCTGCCCAGCCTCAAACCCACAAAAGAAATGCCCAATTACTCATTTCTATCAGTTTCAACTCCCACTGTCTCCCAGCCTGCCCAGCTATTTTCAAAAACCTACATTTCTTACTAGTGAGCAAACCTGGCCCTTGAGAGAAAGAAAACTTTTTTTTGCTTCTCTAGTTGCTTTAAATCAACTAACTGAGCATCTGAGGAGGGTTGTTTGTGGGTGTCACTGTGGGTGACAGGCCTTGTGGAACTACACACTTGCCACACACACCTCCATTGCAAGACAACCCAGCCTGGTTGTGTTTTGAGCCCTGGACATCTCTGTGGACAAAAGCAGGACGTGACTATTGGAATCTTTTGCACCATGAGGCATATTTATGAACAGGCAAAACTGTAGTCCTTTGAGAAGGCATTCACATAACCTGTAACCTCTCTCCCCTTCACACCTGGAATTCTGGAGAACACGCAACATATCTGACAAACTGAGCAGCCGCCCATGAAAGCTCATGCTATAATAAATGTGTTTGTTTGAAGGAACCACAGGACTCTCTCTGCTGGTTTTGGTGCAGCAGACTTCACCCCGAAGACTAGCCCTTTGGAAATGTTAATAAATGCAAGCCTAGTTTTGCCTGCAGGGATCACTTTCATGGCTCTTCACAGACACACTTTTGCTCCAGCTCCTCAATAGCTGTGAGTAGCACTGCCTTCCTATATTGCAAAGGGTGGGGAGGTGGGAAGAGGGCAGCTTGCCCAAGACTACTTCTGGAGCTTGTGACAATAAGAAGATCTGCACAGGGGCCTCTTCTATTTGCAGCAGCCACCACTCCCTGCCACCTCTCGCTGAAAGGGACTGTATTAGCACCTAAACCCAATTCCTACTCCCAAGTAGAGCAGAACCCCAAAGCAACTACTGAACAGCACAAATCCCACCACAGGTTCAATGGCGCTATTCCAGTTGGGACAAGCAGGGGGTTTAGACCTTCCTGCCAGAGCCTTGGCATACCTTTTTGTGGCCCAGCCTGGCTTCAGTTGCAAACTCTTTCATGTCCCCCTTTTTATGCTGGAATGGAGTAAAGAGTCTTATGGCACTGGACTGTTACAGTGCTATTATTCCCCCTTAACTGCTATGGCTGCCTCCTGTGGAATCCTGGGATTTGCAGTTTGGGAAGGGGCATTTAGCACTCTCAGCCAGAGAGCTCTTAGGCCTCACTAAACTACAAACCCCAGAATTCCACAGGAGGCAGCCAGAGCAGTTAAAGTGGCATAATAGCGCTATAACAGTGTAATGCAATAAGGCTCTAGCTCAACTATTTCTCTGAAAACTGCTCAGTAGAAATAAGTACGCAAGACAGAGAGGTGGGAGCCCCCATCTCTTTGTGTGGGAGGAAAAGAGAGGTGCCTGCGACAGACTCACTCCATGGAGACCCCACTGCAGCTGCCTACATTCCCCCCAGTTCTGCTGGGGATCCGGGGGGGCTCCTGGCTGCTTCAGCGTCCTTCCCAGCCGTGGGACAGGGCGGGCTGGAGGAAAGGGCTCCAGAAACACACCTGCATTACAACGAGGGAGACAGCCGGGGGTGGGTGGGTTGGGTTTCCCAAAGAGGCAAAGTTTGTACAACTCCTCTCTGTTCTCATACCAAGACCCCCCCCCTCACCTGCTCCGGCCTGGTTATTCCGGCTTCTCTACCACCCTCAGATCTGCTGCTACATGACAAGGTTCAGTTCCCCCTCCCTGCCTGCGCTGGACCCTCCCATTCACCTTCTGGGACATCCCCCGTAGCTCTCATCCCCTCCCAAAACTGAATATAAGCAAAAGTCTTGCCCCTCGACCCCCAGAGACTCTCTCCCCTCTTCTATTTCCAGCACAGAGAGTCAGGTTTTGGTACAGTGTCACTTCCACACAAACACCAATTGTGCTGTAGAAAGAACTACAAGTCAATAAACACATGAAGAATAGGAGAAATGAGAGTATCCTAAGGCACCTTTAAAACTAAAGCATTTTTTACAGCATGTGACTTCAGGAACTATATCCCACGCTATCATATTCATTGAGCCTCATCTGAACATTCATACACACACATAACAGGCAACTGGAGAGAGGGAGATGACAGAAAGCAGGCTCAGAGGAAAACTCAATGCAGGAGGCCCTAAGAGTAACAATTCCACCACCACGATTTCAGTAATGGAATTTCTGTGTTTTTTTCCGGGGTGTGAGGATAATCCTCCTTGCATTTCTCCACCCAGAAACTAGCCACTCAACACACAAATTTACACATCCTCTCTAACAGGGGCTCACAGTATATTACCCCCCCACACTTCTACCCAACCCTTCTCTGAAGAGGCCAGCCACAGATGCAGGCAAAACGTCAGGAATAAACTCTTCCAGAACACGGCTTCGCAGTCCAGAAAACCCCCCCACTGAAATCCTGTGGATGCTGGCCGTGAAAGCCTTCGACTTCGCAGTAATGGAATTACTGTTGCTGGAAACCAACTTATACTACGCTTGGCCCTCTTGAAAAAGAGGGAGGTACTCCAGGCCCAAGCTGGGCTGGGGGAACTGCCTGGGTCACCTGCTGGCTCTTCCTCCTCAAGACACCACACAGACAGCGTGGCTTTTTAAGACGCGGCCATCCCACCCTGCTTATTTACTTTGTTGATGGTTCGCCTGAGAAAGAGAGAGATTTTTGGTTGGCCTAGCAGAAGTATCACAGTCAGTGTGGTGTGGCCGTTGAGGAGTGTTGGATTAGGACTCCAGGAGACTGGAGTTCGAATTTCTATTCAGTCACAGAAATCCCCTGGGTGACCCTCAGCAAGTCACCCCCTCTCAGCTCCTTAGTCATGGCAAACCTCCTCTGAGAAATCCTGCCAAGAAAACCCTCAGGTACAGCCTCCGTCAGTGGCCCCGTCTTGAAGGCACATTACAGTACAGCAACCAAGGAAGCTATCACCACAACATCGACGGGGCGGCCACATCAGCTTGCTGTCATATAAAGAGAGGGGGAAGTGGGGCACCTTTAATACTGACACAATTATTTCAGCAGCAGCAGCTTTTGCAGACTACAGGCCGCTTCTTCAGCTGAATGAAGGAGGGGGAGGCCTGGAAACCAGGAAGCCTCTCAGGTGCTACAGCAGTGGCTCTGAACCTTTTCTTGACCAGGGACCTCCCTTTAAGTATCTCCGTTGCTGTGGACCCCCAAGGCTTAACTCAAGACTTAAAACCCTAATAATAATAATAATAATACCTGATATTACTATTATTATTAATAGTACACCACCCATTAAAGCTGGAAGATAAGGGAAGACTTTCCTCCTGCAAGTCAGTGGCTGGAGCAGATTGCATGGCAATGCGCAGGCCAAGCCAGCCAGCCTCTGCCTTGGCTCCTGTCACGTGGCCACTCCCCTGGGGAGGAAGAGGAGGTGGTCCGAGCAGCCTTGGCGGACCCCTGTGGGGACATGGCAGACCCCTCCCCTCCCCTCCCCTGCAGGTAGGCCGGAGGCGGGGCTGGCCAGGTTCCAGGTGTGGCCCACCTGTGGGCGGGGCTCCTGCAAGGGGGCGTGTCCCTCCCTCCCGGTGTCTGCGGCTGCGCGGAGGAGCTCAGGAGCAGCAGAGCCCCGCCCCGGCCAAGCGCCCCCTCCCCAGGCGGACATTTGCATAACATTAGCATAGCGCCCCTCTTCTACGCCGAGGAGTCACGTGCCTCCGCCTAGGCCCCGCCCCCGCCCCTCTTCCCCAGGCCCCGCCCCTCCGCCCAGGCCCCGCCCGCTTGTCACTCACCGCCTCAGGGACACCCTCCCCCCAACCTTCCTCTCCTGCGCGCTCGCGTCGCCCTCCCTCTCGCTCTCCCGGGCGGCGGCGGCCCCCAACAATGGCGGAGAAGGAAGCAGCAGCTCAAGCGGCGGCGGCGGCGGCCAAAGGCGACGACGACGACGAAAGAGGCGGAACCGGAGGAGGGGAAGCTGGGGCTCGGCGGAAGGGCAGGAAGAGGCGGGGCCAATGGGCGGGAAGGGCCAATGGGAGCCCCGCGAGCGCCTTTCGAACGCCAGGGCCGCGGCCACGCCCCCCGCCCGACTCAAAGGGGAGGGCCAATCGGCGCTGAGCCCCGCGCGCAGGCGCCCTAGAGTCCCCCGTAGGAAAAAAAGCACATCTCCGCTCTGAACAAAAACATTCAGGCGTAGGGAAGGGAGGGACCGTAGGCGCATGCGCACCCTGGGGATGAGGGAGCGAGCACGCGCAGTAGCCTGGAATTTATACTCGGGGGAGGGAAACAGCCATTCCCTATTTGGCGGGAAACGGAAGTAGAAATCCTGAGGCGATTTTATGGGGACGTTTGTCGACGGCGACGGAAGCGAGCCCCAAGCCCCGCCCCTCCCCTAGAGAGAAGAAAGGGAGGGGCGCCTTAATTTGTTTTTCTTTAGCTCTGTGGAAATTTAAGGGGTTAATAAACTGTCTTTGGCCAAATCCACACGACACAAACCATCCAGTTTGAAACTGGATCTTATTTGCTGTGGCGCCTTCCTTCCTATGGAATCCTGGGATTTGTAGTTTGGGGAGGCAGGGGCTTTATAAAGACCTTGCAAAACTACAAATCCCAGGACTCCATAGGAAGGCAGGCGCTATGGCAAATATGATCCAGTTTCAAACTGCATCTCATTAGCCAAGCTGGCATTCTCCCCTCCGCGTCTGGACTACAACCCCCATCATCCCCCCTCTCCAGCAAAATAGCTGGACTTGGGGATGCTGGTAGGGCAATTACCAGAAAGTCTTGGGTGGAGGAATCCTATAAAAATCCTTGCCTGACAGGAGCCCTGCCAAAACAAGATGGTCTCCACAGAAGCACAGGTGGCCACCACCAAAAAGGCCCCCTCCCTCCTGAGATCTTTGGCCTCAAAGCCTCATCATCCCCTCAGCACCACCCTCCCTGCTGGCAAGGGCGGATGGGAGCTGCAGTCCAACACTGACTGATATCACACACACACCCTCCTGCAGGGCCATGCCTGAGATAAATGGGTTACATTTTACAGAAACGTGTTTGAAAACATTACACCAAGTAATACAGTACTGTGCATGTATATATACACACACACACTTATGTATAAAACACTTTTTCTTGCAGCATTACATTTTTGAGGATGTTTTTCATTTTCCTTTTACATTGTTTCAAGCAAACTGTATTAGGAGGAAACAATATAGTACTACCAGAGTAGCCCAACTGAAATCCTATTTCTTGTACCAGCAGGACTTCCAGCACAAGAAGCCATGGCAAAAAATAACCCAGTTTCAAGCCAACTGCAACACACCATCACAACAGTTGCTTGGGCCAGGCAAAGGTCTCAAAACCAGCGATGGAAGCAGCGTCTCATTGTGCTCACAGGGCTGGCGAGACAATGGATGTTTTGAAGAATTTGGGGTTTCAGGGCATCCACCAGATCTTGCTTCATCCGATTATTTCCTGTTTACAAAGCTTAAAAAGAGTTTCTAAGAAAAGAAATTTTCAAATGACTCACAGGTGATAGCAGCAGTAGCAGAGCCGTATTTCAGTGGCCAGACATCAGATATTTTTTTTTGGGGGGGGGGAGGGTTAAAGAAACTTGAGAAATGTCAAACTTTGAGGTGAATATATGGAATAGGCTGTAATTTCATGGCTCTAAGTCATTCCCTTCTTGGTCGGGCCAAGACATTTTCAGCACCCCCTCGTAGTTAGCATTTAGTGGTCTCATCATCAGGTTAGTTTTAATTGTAGTTTGATATGCACATTATTGTATATGTTTTCACTCCCCCCCTTTCTTTTATTTTTCTCTTCTCATTTTCCTTTTTTCTTTCTTGAACATTTAGTATGTTTTCCCTTTTGTATTGTATAAAACTCAAAGATTAATAAAAAAGTATTGTACAAAACAAACAAGAAAAAACATCATTGTCATCCTCATCCCACCTTTTTTCCCCAAATTGGGACTCAAAATAGCTTACAACAGTTAAACACAGTTTAAAAATTCACAGCATGCAAGTTTAAAAAGTAATTAAACTACCAAAAAACCAGAAATCAGCTAAAAATATAAACCATTAAAAAGGAAAAAACCCCAGTGAAAAACGTGAAAATCCAGCAATTTAAACAAATCCGGTTTCCCCTAAGCAATCAATCCCGAAAGAGCTGCTGAAACAAAAAGGCTTTCACCTGTTCTTTCCAGGAAGATGGCAAAGGGGGTGGTGGTGGTCAGCCTAACGTCTCTCAGAGGAGACCTAACGCCTGGGGCAGCTGCTGAGAAGACAGACCCTCCCTCCTGTATTCCCGCCAGGTCTGTCTACCAAAGTAGTGGGGCCGTGAGATCATCCCCAGAAGATCTCAAGATGCAGGCGGTCTTCAGAGCACCTGGACCTGATGCGCACAGGGCGTTTGATGTCATAAGCAGCCCTTTTCGCGGTGCAAGAGAGAAGTTGTGCGTCCCTTGCAGCCAGCCCCAGTTGGCCATCTGGCTGCAGCTCTTTGGCCCAACTCAAGTTTCTGAATGCTCTTCAAAGGCAGCCTCACATAGAGAGTGTTACAGTAATCCAAATGGGATGCAATTAAGGCATGTCTTACCATGGCCAGATCTAACACAGTTCAAGAAATAATTCATATTGCAGCTTTTAAACAATAATCATTTCCAGTTACTCTAACTGCCAAGAAAAAGCCCTAATCAGGATCTTCCAGTTATTTCAGTTGCAAAGAAATGAAGTTCTACACAGCTTACTCTCTGGTGACAAACAGGGAAAGCTCTTCTTAGGTTGGGAAAACTAGCCGAAGAGCCAGTGTGGTGTAGTGGTTTGAGCACTGGACTGTGGGGCCAGGGTTCAAATCTCCACTCAGCCCTGGAAGCCCACTGGGTGGTCTTGGGCAAGTTCTCCTCTCTCAGCCTCAGAGAATGGCCGTGGTGGCAAAACCTCCTATGAAGAAATCTATCTGAGAAAGCCCTAGGAGAGTGAAGCAAGTCAGAATCAACCTGAAGGCACATAGCAACACACCAACTTCGGGGAATCAACAAACATGAGCAACTAACTCAAGCATTAATGTACTGTTTGAACATTCATTCTCCAATGATGCTCCCAGGCAAGATGCTGAACTGACCGGGGACCCCCCATAGGCCAGCCCAAACAAATCCAGCCTTTGTTGCTGCTCTGGATTCCTCTCTGGGCTACCGTGAGCACGCCATTGCTAGGCGAGCAAGAGGCCAACGGACTGGAACCAGGAGAGTCCCTTTCCACTCACTTACCTCCCTGCTCCTTTGGCCACAAGAATCCCCTCTGAGGCCGGGCAGGTGCCCTGGTCACCCACCCTCCCAGAACAAGCGGGAGAGGCCTTCGCTATTCAGAGGAAACGGCCCCACTCCTCTCCGACAATGCTGTCAACATCAATGAACCCTGGCGGTATTCTTTGTAAGAAAGATGAAGCCTCGCAGCTTTTCTGTTACCGCTTGGTTCACAGCAAAGCACTGAAAATGATTACTCAACTCGTACAGGAAGTACACTTTGTTTTCCCGACCCCTCCACAGCAGAATGCTGTTCAATGGATCTGGCCGCCCATTTCTCACTGCACACAGGGGCAGAAAGTGTCAGGTGCTCTTGGGAGTGAGTGGCTTTAAAAAACAGCAAAGGCGGGGAGAACATACAGGAGACCCCCTCTTGCATCTAAGTGCAAATGGATCCTGAGATCAGTCCCACTCAGCTAGCCTTGGCTTGGGGGTCTGCTTTTCCTCCTCCAGCTCTGATAAATTTAGTTACCATTTGCAATTTCTTATTGTGAAAGAGAGGTATGGCACATAACCCACCTAATCCCTGCAAATGGATAACACCAATGACACAATATGTAATTTTTGCCTGCAACAAGCCCAGGATCCACCACAACGCTCTTTTCTGATGGGCAAGTCATCATAGTTTGAACCTACTGGTGGTGTGCTGGACAGCTGCGCACTGAGCATCACCTTACAGAGACCCACCTGTGCCCAGGAGACCTTCCCTGGAGAGGCACCCTTATCATCATCATCGGCAGCAGCAACATCCCCCTCTGGGACAGAGCACAAATTCTGACACCAAGAACCACAAACTGCCCGTGTACAGCACACTCCTTCTGCCTCAGAGAGAGAGAGAGAGAGAGGTCTACAGAGCAAGAGGTGTTCTCAAGGGGAGGAGGGATCAGCGACAGAATTGACAAGGATGCTCATGAGGAACCAACAGACCTCTTTGCACCTCTCACCACATACCTGTTGCTTAGCAGATCAGCAACAAGGCAGAGAGTGCTGTATTGTACGGCGGACAGAGGCAGACAGTACCACCTTTGCCCAAACTCTTCTCCGAGATCAACCCCTGCCCTGCTTGCTTCCGCCTGGGACCCCCACCCCGTCCCCCCTCAGGAAGACCCACTTGTAGGCAGAACGCTCCGAGGCCAGGGCAGATCCGGCCCAACAGCGCCCCTCTCTGGGGAGGGAGGAGCGCCACGGCTCTTGGGGGCAGCAGGCACATCCACGCCGCCACCAAAAGAGAAAGCCACCTCCTGCTCTTTTAAACTTGCAAGGTTTGTCTTTATTTTGTTCTTTATATTTTGAAAGTGAAAAGAAATAGTATCGAGTCAATTTCTTTTTTTTAAATATTTGTTCTATGTATTTACAAGCCTTAAAGTTGCTCTAAAGGTTCTGAAAGTATCACTAGTACTTTTTTTCTTCTGCTGCTGCTTCCAGGGTAGCACTGTTTGCATTGAATGAATTATTTTCCAAGCAGTCTGGTCCACAGCCGTTTTCTCAAACGCGGTTCCTTCGGTTCCACTTTGTTGCTTATTTCCTTTTTAGCTTTGGAAGCAAGCTGAGAGGCAGGCAGGCAGGAAAAAAGATCTGATGACAATTTTTAAAAAGTCCATCTCCCTCTAGGCTCATTCCTGACCTCTTTTGAGAATTTATTACACAGCTAACTGTGCTTTTGAAACAAAACTGAGGTGGATCTGGAAGGGAGGAGGGAAATTTATTTCTCTGGGTTTTTGTCTATTATACAATTTGTTACAGAAACTGCAAATGTAAAAATTACACTGGCATTTGCAGTTCTTAAAAAATAATAAATTAAAAGTTCTCACTTTTTTTGTGTCTAAACAGATTTGTTTCTTTTTAAAGTATGAGTCCTTGTTTAAAAAGGAAAAGAAAAGATTAAAACAGAAAATTATTATTTTTTCTATAAATAACAGATGCATTTTGGTTTAGTGCTTCTGCCCTCAGGTTTGAAGTGGACTTGAACTTCCAAGTATGTGTCATCCTCCATGATCACCTTTGCGTTCCTCTCTCTTGTTGGTTCCCCTCCCCTCGTGCACATATGGGGGAAGGGGGGGCTTCTGCGCGCGAGAATTGGCCTTGCTGCACTGTGATTGGCGAAGACATGAAACTGTTTTTTTAAAAAAATACTTAAATTGGTTTTTTTTGTTTTTAAGTTTTTTTGTTAAGTTTTTTTTTTGTATTCAGTTTTAATTATCCTCCGACTCCTCTTCAGCTTCTCGTAGCCACGTAAAGAATGCCGTGACTGATTTTAGCGCTACGCCTTTCCCGTTCTGTTCTGCTGGGTCTTTGCTGCTTTCCCATTTGTAGAAGGCATCCTCTGATATCACCTCCTCATCGTACAGGCAATCGAAAAACATCCGTAACAAATCTGCGGTGGATTGGGGGAGAGGGTGCAAAGGGAGAGAAGAACAGATCTGGAATAAAAATGTTGAGGCCAACAGCCAAAGCAGGAGCTCAGGAGCGCCCTGTGGACCTCAGAAACCCAGAAGCCCCCCCCCCCCCGCTCAGAAAAGAGGTTACTTTTTACAGATGACCACTCTCTCAGACCTCCCCAGCCAACAGAGCCAGTGGCCCTTCTGAGCTCTGACCCAATCTTGTGTTTTACTGAGCGATTCATTCATTTCCCGCTACCTTGGGTCACCTCTGATGGAGGAGAAGGAAAGAGGACTTAAAGAAGGCTGCACTTTTACGTGGCCGGCAGGATTTCCAGTGGGCTCCTCCTTGTGAGCAAAATCAAAATCGTGCAAAGCAAGGACGCCAACCGCAATCGGCTCTTGGGCACACCCAGTGGCGCCCGCACTGCCCGAGAGCGGCAGGGCTTCAGAGAGCATCTTCCCTGCATCTTTACACAGACTGGACTCAAGTCCCATGGCACCACAGACCCTGCGGTACACTTACTAGGAGGCTGATCAAGTTTTACTATTGATGCTTGTAGTGCGTAAAGTGCTTGTAGTTCCTTCTCTGTGTCCGAGTCTAGATACTTAATTAAGATCGGCACTCTCTGCTTGATAACAGCAGTGTCCACTCGCAGGCTAGAACTATCCACTAGAAAAGAGAACAACATGAGTATTTCCAGTATGAGGCTGGCCAGACAGAAAAGCAGCAGGAGAATCTATCTATATGATTGTCTGCACAGACAGCACTCAGTTTAGGAAGAGGAGGAAGAGGAGGAGGAGGAAGGCAGCAGCCAGAGCACGGAATGTTCCTGAAAGTCTGGCCTTGCAATAACATCCCTCTCTCTCGTAACAGCCCATTCTACAGACATCAGAGGAGACAAAGGCTGGCTCCCCATTCTGCAGCCTTTGGTGCCTTCAAGCACAAAGAGGATAAAGTGACACACACATCTCTGAATACTCTTGCGCCTTAGGCCCAGTTTCTACCTGGCTGTATCACTTTTTCCGCTGCAGTAGAGAGCTCACGGGATCAAACACTCCTCCATACCACAGACTAAAAAACCCTGCATGCAAAATGCAGCGTGCCAGGAATGATGCCTGGGCCTACCAACTTTTACTTGGCCTACTAGCTTTCTGTTAGCAGGGAATGTATTTCTTTTTTTTAATGGAGGAGCATTTAATCACATGAATGTGTTCCTGAAGCCTGGAAGGGCACAGATGCCAAGAACTGGGCCTAAGATGGGTGTGTGTTAAGGTTGGCCTCACTTTTAATAGTTTTACTGAGGTTCTGGAACAATTGCAGGCTGATATATTTTAGTCTGCCAAACACAGCTATGCAAAAACACTCCCGAAAGACTAGTCCCAATGGCACCCTGGAGATTTCAGAAAACTGATGACAGGAAGACAGCCTTCCTGCTCCTCTCTCCCCCCCCCCTAAATCCATGATTATTATCATAACTATTTATTCATTTATATCCCACACCCCCATTCCAAACTGGGACTGAAGGCAGCTTACAAGTCATTAAAACCAGGACATTAAAACATACATACAAAAGCAGCATCTATCTATCAATCTATCTCAGGGATTCTTCCACCCACACGATTCCAAATTAGGTGGAAAGGAGCTAAAGGAGTTATACAAAATTCCCCCTCCCCACTTATTTAACATGAACTGCAATTGTAACAGTAATTAACATTAACATTATTGCTGTTGTTATTGTCATTATTTTTAAAAATAAAAACAGAACAACACATAACTTTGGACCGTTCCAGTGACTCACCAGTTCTACTTCTGGCAACCAATTCAAACCCACAAGACCCACAGGTGCATTATACCTGGTGTGTGTGTGATGCCACTCACCTATAATAGCTGCTTTACAAACCGCTGTCATTAAAGCTCTAAGGAATGTAGGTGAACTCATCTGGCTTTCATCGAGATTAGCCTGAAACCGAGAGGACGTGTGCACGTTTTAAAAAGCCCACGGGCTGCATGAGGGAGCCTCTCTTCTGTGGAGCCGGCTGCTGGCAGAGTCCAATTAAGCTCCCTCATGAAACCGTTTTCTCCCAGATCAGCTCCCCCCAGGGCTCATCCGATCGCTTGCCTCTCCCTCTGATCACTCAGCAGGAACAGCGGTCTGCTGCGGCGGCGGCTGAGTCATACCCAAAGGCATTCTCCAATGGCCCACAAGTACTCTGCAGCCATAAATGCCTGGATTCTTCTTCCTAGCCCTAGCTAGGCTCAGGATCAGGGCTGGAGAATGCTGTTCTGAATGTTGCTCTAGGCGATCTCTAGGGACCAACCCACAACCTACTGAAGGCGTCCACTGGAGGGTTAAGGGAGGCGAAACACAGCTGGATTCCTCCAGGCAGCAGAAGCCAAGGCAAGACCAGGACTTCCCCTGCCCTACCCCACCCTGAACTGACGGCCGCTTTTCCTTCCGGGGGGACTGGGAGGAACGCTGAAGCAATAGCAATAGCACTGACATTTCTATACCGCTTACCAGTGCCAAAGCACTCCCTACCTGGTCTACCATGTGCGTTAGCTACTTGCCCCCCACAAGCTGGGTACTCATTTTACCGACCTACAGAAGGATGGAAGGCTGAGTCAGCCTTGGAGCCCCTGGGGTGGAACTCATAACCTTGTGGCTTGCAGGACTGGCATTTAACCCCTGCAGCGCCAGGGCTCCTGAAGCACCACACTTGCCCTACGCTGCTGGCGTGTGCACAGATGTGGGTTTCATACCTCTACCCAATCAAAGATCTGCTCATCGTTGGCTTTATCCTCCACAATGAGTTTCTCCAGCTGTCTGTTCAGCTCTTCAGCAGAGAGTTCTTTCTTTGAAAGTGCTTCTGAGGAACTGGAACTGTCCGTCTCTGTGAAGTCCAACTTCTGTAGCGTTACAAGAGAAGGCGGAGGGGTGGCTCAGGAAAAAAGGCTGTCTGAGCTTTTTCTGAGAAAGGCTGGTGTGGGACAAAATGAAATGCTGCCACCACATCACCGCCCCACCCGTCACCCCGACAGGGAGTGAAGTTTTAGCATCTATTCAGCCCAAGGGACCCACGCCAGAGCGCCACCTAATCAGACCACCTCCCCAAAGCCAAAACGCAAGCCAACTCGCCTGCTCCGTGAGAAAGGTGCGGACATCCTCCTCTTCGGGTAAGAAGTCTTTCCAACTGAGGCCAGCCTCCTTCCACAAGGCTGCCACTCTCTTATGGCTCTAAAAGGGAATTTGCTGTGTTGTGGAAAAGGCCAGCAGGGAAACCCCCAGGAACTTAGCCTTCATGCTGGAAGCAGACCCCTGGGCCTCACCCTGATGGCTTTTCAAAAAACCCCACATGGTTGCCATGGGGTCCTGCCCAAAGTCCTGCCTGCCTGCTTCAGTGAACACACCACTACTCCAACAAAGGCTCAGCAGAACATGGCTGCAGGACCCACAGGACTGAGCGCTACTCATGGAGCCCAAACAACCGTTTCTCCCTCTTTCTCTCTTGGGGATCTAAGCCTGGGTCTCGGGGGTCCCACTCACTTGCTGCGGGTTACAGAAAGAGATTGTGAGGATGTTAAGGAACTGTGTCTGAGCCAATGTGGCCTAATGGTTTGAAGGTGGGACTACGACTCTGGAGACCAGGGTTCGAATCCCCACTCAGCCATGAAAACCTACTGGGTGACACTGGACAAGTCGCACACTCAGCCCTCAGAAAACTCTGCGACAGGTTCATCACAGTGGTCACGGAAACTACTTGAAGGCACACAACAACAAGAGAACTGCATAGAAGCCCAAACAGCCACTGGAGACTTCTATGGAATTGTTGCTTCCTTAGAACAGGCTGCCTCTTCTGATTACTGTTCCTGTTTGGCCCAGACACACGCCTGCCAAACTGTTCACGCAAAGTACCTGCACCGAAACCTTGGGTTTCACAGATGTTCCCTGACTACCTCTCTCTCTTGCACATGCATGCGCAAACACACACAATCTGCAAAGACTTACCATTTGTTTGCATAGAAGGTGCAATATTTCAGAAAGCAAGATGCCAGCTCTTCCCACAGGAAGTAAGGGTTTGCTAAATTCTCTGCAACACAACAGAAAGAAAAGGGTCAGTTCCATCACCGAAACACAGCACTGGGCGTCCTCTAGCCTCCTGCTGCCTGACCCTTCCCTTGCATCCACAGCAGGTTTGGACTAGCAGGCAGGTGCGTTCAGGAGCTGCTAACCTCTGTGCCTCCTCCAGTCCTTATGCAGACTGCTATGGAGAGTGGGCTGGCTCCCTGACTAAACAGCGAAGTCTGGCCAGCAGATGTGAAAGAGAGAGCCCTGCTTACGTCAGAAGTTCTCTCATAGAGATTCCTCCTTCTTTTAACATCGGTGTCACCAATTCAGCCAAGTACAGCCAAATGTGGGGGATATCAATCGCCATATCGTCCGCCATCTCCAAGGTATCCGCAAACCTATGGGAGGAAGTAAAGTTGTTCAGTGCACATTGTGCCTGGGAGGCTGCCAGCCGCTTCTGCATTCGACCCCAAGGGAAGAGCCTGTCGTTAGCACCCACCAAAGGAGAAAGAAATACCCAGAGACCTTCCTTCCTTCCTTCCCTGGCAGACTACCAACCCCTTGAAGAAGTCCTGCTTGCTCAGCTTCTCTGACTGCACCAACTGATACAGCAACTGGCCCATGTGATCTCTGGTGATCTGACTCCGCTCCAGGGTGGATTCCACGCCAACTTGCACAAACACAGGCAGCACGCCCGGCACGTTGAGCTCCTCGACACACTGCATTGCTTCCTGTTTAGACAACGTAAGAAGAGACAGGAGTGGGGAGAGGGGTTGAGAACGGACGCAGCTTTCTCCACGGTTGGTAGATCCAACACCAGGGCGGAGAGATCAAGAGATCCTCTCCCTTGTGTAAAAAACTCCCCGTCCCTATCCATGCATAACTGCCATGTTATGTACAGGGCTTCTTGGTCTTGGCTGCCGCTCTACCAGACTCTGCAGAATCAGTGCCAAGGACATAAGAGGGTGCATGCTGGAACCATAAAGCCCCCAAAGGACTGTGAAAAAGAGAGAAAGAAAGAGAACCCGGGAGAAAGCGACAATGCACGTTCTCTGCACAAGCTCACCAGGATCGGCTCTACTAACCTTAAAATCATTAATGTGCAAGAATTCATCAATGATAGATCTGCACTTTCTCTCTATTTCCTCTTCGGACAACACAGGTTTTTCTTGGAAGGGGGCTGTGGATATTTCAGGCTTGGCTGTCAAGGAAATTGACATTGGGGGGCAGACATGAGACGAAGGAAACTTTCTACACTGGGAGAAAACAAGCATGATCACCTAAGCCTCCCCATTTTCTTTAAACCTGCTCCTTTTGACTGCATCCTGTTTCCTTTCACAACCTACTTACGTTTTGAAAATACATGTGATCTCTGCCTACTTTCTCATTCTTAAAACTACTTGCTTTAGAAAAGAAAAAATGAAGAACGAATATGAAAAGTTAGCAAAAGCCACAAGCAACAGCCAGGCAAACCGTGGCTCCCACTGGGCAGAAATCTCTCCCAGGCCCTTTGGAAGCCCCACAAGTAGCCAGACACACAGATTCTGAGTGCTTTGCCACAAAAGGTGGCTACAGGGGAAAGGCCTGGACAGAAGGCGCTCCATCCTAGAAAGGCCCCATCCTGGCTCAGAAGTGACAGTCAAGCAAAGCGGATATGACAAAAGGTCACTCAGTTCTATGTGAAGGGAAGGGCCCCGACAAGGAAGGGGTCAGAGGATCCAAAGCCCCCCCCCTTTCAGATCCCTGGATCTTTTCTCAGTTCCTTCCCAGGCCTAAAGCCCAAGATGGGCAAATACTTCACCTTCTCCTTTTTTAAAAGCTTAACTCCTGTGTCCATTCTTTTCGTCCTTCAATCATTTATACAAACTTTTGTCCATCTTTCCTCCCCTTGCTTTCTCAACTCTGCCTTGGAAAACATACACCACCCAATCCCTCTTTCTGGCTTTTCCTCCTTTGCTGGGGCTTCTGTGGGAAAACACCTAGAAAAAATTCTTCCAAACCCAGCAGCCCGTTCAGGGGGGAACCAGAAGCAGAGGTGGCCACTCCAGCTCTTCAAGGAGCCCTGGTAACACGGGATACCCCAGAGCTTCCAGGCCCCAGCTGGCAAGCGCCCGGCCAGCAAGCCCAAATTCTCACCCGTTTCCTTGGCTTTATTCCTCTCTGCCTCGGTGCTGTTCCGGTCGCTCTCCAGGGCGCCTGTTAACTGCTTCACCGTCTCCAGCATCTCCCTCCGCTGCTCCTCTTGCGCTTGGTTGTCCAGGAGCTGCTCTTTGCTACTGCTGACCCGCAAGAAGGTGTTGGGACGGGAAATGGAAGAGGGCAGCAGCTTGTCGTTCTTCTCCCTCCCCATGCTCCCACGACTGTGGAAGGGAAAGACATTTTTCAGGACAAGGCTTTGCCCTGGTCAACGCTAAAAAGACCACCACGTATTTCAACTGGCATGAGTGTATATATTATGTGAGTTCCAAATGCAAATAAACATGGGCATCATGCAGTAAACAGAAACGGAAGAGTTTAACCTAAAAGAGACCCACACCCCTCTTTCCAGCACACAAAACTACACAGGTGGTTTCCAAGAGGATGAAGCATGGCCTGGAAGATGCACGCATGCATGGAGGGTAAAGAAATATGGCCGAATCACTCTGGGCGACAGAGGCCACTCCCAGAATATCGCCTCTGCGGCAGGAGCAGGGTGCTTGGGGCTCACCTCGTTAAGGCCCTGCGAGAGTCCAATTCGGAGGATGTGGCTGAGGCAGACACAGATGACACAGGAGGCTGCAGTGCAGAGAATCGGTTCAAACTAGTGGCACTTGGTCGTAAGGAATCTGCAAGAGGATGTTGGGGAGAGTGACAGCTGTCTCGCGGACTCTAGGAAACCGCCTGAGAGAGAAGAGCCCAAAGCTCCTCTGTGAACGCCTGCGCAACCTAGCCCGGGCAAGCCGAGGGCATTCCAGCACGTGGGAATCTCTCTTGTGCTTTGGAACAGAGCGTGTCCATGAAGCCTGAGTCTGGGGGTGGGGATATGGGCGGCTACACATCCAGACAATTAATATAACTAGGTCTGTTAAGGACCGCCTTCTAATTGGTTTCTTGTCCTATCACAAAATGTCCCAGAGCAAAAGACAGACAACAGGGCCATTCATTCAGTCTGAGAATTCGGTCTCAGTCGATGCGCAAGTTCTGTTCATTCAGCAAAGGATTGGCTTTTAAGGGCACTGAGTCTACGTAACCCCGAATGGGACACAGGACACTTACTGTGAAGGCACATTACAGGTCAGTGTGCAGGGGGAATCACGGACCCTCTGCATACCCCCTCTTTCCCACCCAGAGAGTCCTGGGTCTTCTAGACCCAGAGACAGCCAGGCAAGGCTGGCAATGTAAGCTAGGGGTGGGGCGAGGGTGGAGCACACTTACCAATCTCACTGGCCTTGGCTCCACCGCTGCTGCCCTTTCCCCAGCTGCCCAACTGGGCTTTAGGCACAAGCTGGATCTTCTCATCGATCGTGGGCTGCAAGACAACACAGAGCCCCGGGATCAAGACAACCACCCCTTCCACCCCAAGACCACCTGGCCTCAGGCTCCCAATACTGGCAGAGAGGCGGAGGGGCATTTGAAAATACTCGATGGGAAACGTAAAAGTGGCCGAGCGGGGGAAATGGCTAACTGATGACAGGCAGGGAGCGCTCTGCTCCTGGGCAACCTCTCTGGAAGGGCTCTCCCTTCATACGCACCTTGGTGATTTTAAGGAATTTGGTGGGATCCAGCACACGGCTGTTTTTCGCCCCCTGCACTGTGTTCCAGCCGCCCTCCTCTACCCGCTGGACACCTGCAAGGTACAGGACAAGAGACCATTTGAACGTTTATACATACAGGCACACCTATCGACCAAGGTGGTTATGTGAGCCCATCCACCTCCCAGGCAGCTCTCCAGCATCTCCACCAGGGTGGATTCATGCCAGACGCCTGTAGGTGGCTTACTCTGGCATGACCCCTCCTCCCCAGTTATACAAGTACCTTTAAAGATGTTGCGGAAGGAGGGGTCCAATGCCTCCTTGCACAACACCTCTGCACCGGGTGCGGAAGGGCAGCCGTAGGCCCCCAGGCACAGCAACTTCTCCCCGTGTCCATGGGAGCCACAGAGAGCTCCTGGGGTTACCCCACGGCCACTGGGTGGCTAGAACTGAAGGCGGGGAGGGGGAGAGAAAGGAGACAGAGCGGTGTCCGGGAGCCTCCAGCTGCCTCAGTGCACCCGCCTGCGTAGTTACGCTCCACCGGAGTAACTGCCGGATCCCATCATCTGTATGCGTTTCCCCCTAAGTGGTGTGTCCCCCCTCCCCACTTTCCTATTTGTGAAGTATCACCTCTGACTACACAGCAGTGACCCACACAGGCTAATGTACGTTGCTGCACAGTGAAAGCATCCTTGCCTTTGGCAGGACACACAGCTGGAGGCTCTTCCCTAGAAACGCTGGCGCTCAGTCACATACACCAAGACACACACACAGAGGAAAACCCTGTCCTTGGTCTTCAAGCCAGCAAGTGGACTGAGAAGCCACCCCCAAAGGCGCTTCTAACGCACCGCCCCCGCTACCCCGAACACCACCCAGGAATCCCTAACCCAGCATCCTCCCCCCTCAGGCTCATGTGTGCTGCACAGCAGGCCTCGCGCTCACAACGCTGGGCACGTACCCGGCCTCCTCTTCTCTTTGGTCATCAGTTGCTGGACCTTCCGTTGCTCTTCCTGCTCTTCAATTTTTGCCTCTTTGTGAATCTGCTCTATCGTCTTGGGGCCTTGATCTGCCCTCCGCGAAATCCAGTTACACTATGGAAGACAGGAAAGCAAGGGATCACAAGGGACCGCTCTGTTCTGTCTGGGGCACAGCACAGCAGGAGGAGGGGTATGTGTGGGCAGGGGGTGACTGCAGGGAGGGGAAAAGCTGCCCGTACGTTTTGTAACAGGCAAGTTACAATACCAAGGCTGCCCCCTCGACAGGAGCCTACAGGGAGACCTCTGACAATCCCCCGTTTGTTTTTTTTTAGCGTAACCCCCCTTCCCAAAGTCACAATTAAGAAGCACAGCACCCTTTTGTGACAGCTGTCTTTGATTTTCCTCACCAGACACATACCTGCCTGAGATCTATGACATCCTGAAGCATGAACCGGATTCGAGAGGAGGTTTTTCTCTCTTTCACTATCTTCTCCATTTGATTAAAATACTGGTCCATCCGAGGCTAGAGAAAACACAGATGCTCTGACCATCTTGTTACAGAGGAACAAGCCCGCCTCCCCCCACTGCCTTGTACTGACTGCGGTTCCACTGAGGTCAGAGCTGCTGACACTGAATGGCAGCAGATGTCAGGGCTATCTTTCCCAGCATGATCTGAAAATATCAGGGACTGAGCTGAGCAGGATTCTGCAAAATAAGTCCCCTCTCTCTCATCAAGTTATGGATCCATTCAAAGAGTCAGACGCCAACAGCAAGATGGGCAGCAGATTGGGGGCCAAGAGGAGGGCAGACCCAGTCCCACATCCCAATTCCTGCACAATGGCCAGCCTGTGCTTCCAAGCTGAGAATGAGGGCATGAAGGGAAAAACATTTGCCACACTGCTACTCTTCAGAAGCGGCTTTCTGTGCCTCAGAATATGGAGGCTCTACTTTTCCACCTTGACTCATAAGCAAAAGAATTCCACCCGTCACACACGATGTGGAAAAGGATTTTTCATCTACCCTGTTAATTAATTATATGGAGGGACTCCAGACATCAAAACCAGTACAACCAGTCTGAAGTGAATAGCCCCGTGAAGGTGGTAAGGAAGGCACCCCAACATTTCCTGGTCATCTGGAGCTCCTCCTCTTAAAAAAAGCTTTCTAGCTATGCGATGTCCCTTTTGAAATGGAGCAAATGGAACAGTACACGCGAGTCCAGAGGTGGCTGTCCCTCAATGTTTAAACATGATCTCTTGTATTTTAAAGACACTTTCACAAGGACTGGCTTAAGACCTTTTCCAGCACCAGTGCTGATATAGCCGGTCAAGCTAAGTAGCCAGTGCTGGCCATGACCTGCCTGTCACCGTTTACATTATTTTCAGAACACTCCTGTTCCGATTAAGTCACCGGGGAGGGATCTGAGCACCTGCTCTTCTCTGATGGGAAAAGCAGCCCCTTCTCTCAAAGGCCTCCCCTCGCTTTGCCCACCCTCCGGCCATCTGCCTCACCTTGGCCTTCTCAAAGTCCAGGTCTTTGCCGATGGTGGTCAGGAGGCGGCAGAGGCACTCCAGGGACTCCTCGTCATGGTTCTTCAGGAGCTTCACCACACAGTCGTGCATGATGGCCTCCGTCAGCATCTTCAGCTTGAAGAGCTCCCCGATGAACTTGATGTTCCCGATCGACCGCCGCCGCGCCTTGTCCTTGGCCTCCTCCAGCTCATCGTGAAGCCGAGTCCTCTCCTCCGGCTGTGGGGCAAACACGGGAAGGTGAGGAAGGGCTGAACACAAGCCAAGCGTCAGCAGACTTCCCGGGCTGGCCTGGGCAGACCCTTCCGTTCCCGTCCAGGGGCACCACGGGACTCTTACACACTGGGCGCATGCACAGGAGGGCACACAGAGGCTGCTCAGGGAAGGACGTCCCTTTCCTGGAAACTCACTGTGGTGGCAGCTTCCAGTTCTTTCTGCTTCTTCTCAAAAACATCATCATCAGCTTTGTCCTTTTCAAATTCCTTCTGGCAACGGTTCAGTAGCAACTTCCGGAAGTTAACTGTGCTCCCGGGTTTGTCTGCCATGGGCACTTTCAGCTGTGTGTGTGTCACAAACCAAAAGGCAAAAGGAGAAGGAAAGTGAGCATGTTGCTTGTGAGACCCAGAGGGGGGTTGCCTTTGTAATCTCCATTTGCACCATCCACTTGATGAACTCCCTCTTCAAAGAAACACTTTTCATTCTGGCATCCAAATCTCCTCTTGGCAAAGGGACCACAGACCAACAGATCTGCCTCCTAACTATCAGCCACCACCATTCTTTGTGGGCCAGAGGAGCGGCACTCCAACCAATGCCTGCGTTCTCTGTAAACTATCCTTTATGTACACTGAACCCTTCTGGGGTAATAGGGTTGCTGTAGGCCTCAGCAGCTGTGTGAAACATGATCTTTAAATAACAAAGCCGTCATATCAGGGTTAACATTTACCTCTGCTGAAAGGAAAGGGAAATGGCCAGAAGCTTTTACTACCTGAGGCCCACCCACCTCTGTAGGATCCTCAGGTAGATGGGGCCTTTGCTACTACCTGCCACCAGATCCTTTTTACAGGTGGGAAGGCTGGGGGACAACCATGGGACAGTGTCTGCACCTCAAGCAAATGGAGGCTCTCCCATGGAAATGGGCCTGCTTGCACCCAGAGCGCCTCACGCAGGGCTGCTCCCAAGCCTTACCGTGACGAGGCATCTGCACATGTTGGCATAGGCCACGGAGAAACTGGGCTCATCAATGGCCTTCTCAAACACCAGGTCAATGACACCTTTCAACCTTTCTTCCGTGTCCACGGTCAGATCCGTCACTTGTTTCATCAGCTGATTGAACATCTGGGGGGTCAGCTTATTTAAGATACTTCGGACCTTCCGGAACAGCTCCTGAAGCAAAGAAGAAGCGAGCAGGAGGAGGAATAAGCCCCAAATGACAACAACGAGTCCTGCCCCAAAAAAGTTCCAGAGAGCAAAATGGAAAAGCTCCACCAATTGTCCAACACAGCCTTGATTCTGGGCATCCGGACAACGTGGATGTTCAATCAACAAGCCAGGAAGCAGCAGCCTCCCCTCAACTCTGTGGTACCCCTCCAAGCCTTGTAAGGTCCAGCTTGAGCTGACAGCTTCACCAAAATGGGTGGTAAGGGATGCGAGTGAGAAAAAGAGAGGCAGAAAAGGAAATGTCCGGAGGCAGGAGTGTCCAGGCAGCCAGAGGGCACAGCAGCAGAAGCCTGTGGAAGACCTCTGGCGCTGTGGGGACAAGCGATGTTTACCTCCTAAGCAAACAGCCTGGACTTTGAGGCACCCTCTCCTTTTAGAACACAAAGGAAGAGGGGGAAAAATCAAGTAGCAAACAAACAGAAAACACACTGGCCAAAGAGGTAGTAGGTTGTCTGGTATCTCCTCCTTTCCTCTAAGCCAGCCCTCCCCAACTGACCACCCTCCAGGTGTGCGGGACTACAACCCCAACCGCCCTTCCTAGGTTGAAACATGGGAGTTAAAGCCCAACACACCTGGAGACTGCCAAGTCCACAAAGGCCATGGAACGTAAGACACAGCAAAAACCGGGCTCTCTGGCAGCCCACACAATGGGCCCGAGCACACCCTGGCTACCCCCTCTGGCCTCACCTGGGTCTTGATGCTCTCGGGGTCCTCAGCTTGCGTCTCCCGCTTCAGGCTGGGCTTCCAGGCATTCTCGGCCTTTTTCAAGTGGACGTCCTCTTTGACGCAGACGGTGATGATCTTCCTGGGCTCCCGCCTCTGGCCGGGCTGAGATCTCCGTGGCCCAACGTTCAACAGCTAGGAGATAACAAATGGTCCCTTAAATATGACACCAGTATTTAAGAGCTCATAAGGTCAGGCACCCAAGCAGCCAGCAAGTGGATCCAGTCAGTCATTCAGGCTTCTGTTCAGGGGAGGGTCAGAGGGCTCCCCCTGCCCCATTTTTGGCCCCTTGGACTGCCAGCGAATCAGACCATGCCACTTTTTGGAAACGACATGACAATGCGGCTACGCTTTCTTCCTTTTGGCTATATCAGGCCTTTCCCAGGTATTCCTGGAGGCACAACGATTTACTGGTGAATCATGCTGCTCAGGGGCCACCTGAAGTGCAATTTTTTTTTGAAGGGACAGCTAGAGGTATGAAAGGAGCCACGGGCCTCCCTTCCCAGAGGCCAAATGTGCCCTGAAGATCACATAATTCCCACTCCTGCCTAAGTTCAGTTGCAATGAGGCTGCTGTAACACACCCCATATGGGGCTGCCTTTGAAGATACCGAGGCAGCTTCAGCTGGTGCAGAATGCCACAGCTTGGGGGCCAAACAGTGGAAGCATCCCTGGCATCTCCAGGCACAGCTCCTCAAAAGCTGCAGCCCACCACTACAGGCAGCACTGAGCGAGGCAGAAGAAAGCTCCAACAGGGGATACGGCTGCCTCCTGTGCTGCAAACCTGCCTGGGCCTGAAGAATGGCAACCGAGACTCTCCTTGGGGGGCCTGGACAGAAGAGACGGGGCCGTGCTGCAAGTGACCCCTTTTCCTGCAGAACTCTCTCTGCTGCTGGTCCACTTTGGTTATTTTCAAAAGGATCCTACAGACCTCGCCAGTCCAAGCTGCTTTTTAAATGAACAACACTGCTAGTCTGTAATTTTAGTTCTTGCTGGGGGGGGGGTTGTTGTGTTAGGCATTTCTGGGTTTTGCTTGTTGTTCTGTATTTTAAATAGCTTTTATGTTCTTGGCGGTGAAATGTTTTTAGAGGGGCCTCTGCCCCTGGAAAGCGGGATAAAAATACTTGGCAGGAATCATCCGTTTTCTTCTCTTCTGCAATCAGCCTCTCCTTGGAAGCTTCTGCAGGTGACAATTTGCCAAGAGAGAACATGCTCCAGGCATGCAGAAGTTGCCCAAATCCAAAGCACTGCCTTCTCTGGCTAGAAGAGACTGTCTACTTCTCGTAGTTGTGCATGTTTTGAGGCAGAACCCCAATGGCTTTTCAAAGGCAAATGAGAGATGGAAAGAAGGATAACAGTTTTGGAAATTTACCTTCTGAATGTCAAAAGGGGCTGATTCTGGGGGTTTGGGGATATGCATTTTGTTTTATAGAGTTCCATTGATCTATTTGTAAAACAGCCTCACAGAAACCACAACAGATGCATCATGAGCTACTGAGACATTTTCTCAGCCAAGAAACACACAAACATTTGAATTTTGCTCATCAGATAAGACAAAGAATAGTCAGCTGGCTTCTCTCTTTCCCCAAAGGAACCCCATATCCAAGGCAGAAAGGACATTACGAAGCCAGTCTCTCTAGAATCTCCACAAGGGCCAATGCAGTGGGGCTGTTCCTTCAGCACCAGATTCCTCCAGGAAAGACTAATGCACCACTACATCACAGTCTCACAACCGGAGCGCAATCAGGGACAGAGGTGTCAAGCAATCCCTGGATGTCAGGATGCAGGCAGACCACCCTCCTGTGGTGGCAAAGGCTGTTTGCAGGACAGCGCATCATGCAGCAAGCCTCAAGGAACCACCCTATTACTGCCTGGCAGATTAGCGCACCCCCTGCCTAAACCCTGCTGCCACGAGGTGTAAAACATAGAAGCTAGTCCTGCGAATTGTGCCTAAGAGGCAGAGCTGGGGGACAGAGCAGCAGTTAGCAGCTGGGTCCTCACAAATTTTGTGGAGGCTCAATTCCTCCTTCTCTCCCTCCTCCTCCCGAATGCCTGGCACCCACACAAAGACTCACAACTAGGCCTTACAACGTTAGCTTCAAGAATCCATCTTTGGAACTAGTCTTCCCAAACACTGCTGGCAAACCCCGTCACAAAGTAATCACATGTTTCGGCTACAGCCCCAGCTGGATACAGCAGATCTTCTGCATTATGGCATGCTCTAATGTAGGGACAGGGATCTTGTTGCCCATGAGAGGTTGCTGAACTGCAACTCTCATCATCCACAGCCAGCACAGCCAGTGGTGTGGGATTCTGGGAGGTCTAATCCAGCAATATCTCGGGGGGGGGGGCTCCCATTGCTCACCACTCCCATCTCACAGCAGAACTGCACCATTTGGGCACTCTGACAGGGTTTTCTCCTAGGAGCTGCTTCTGAGAGGGGAGTGTTTCCTCCTTTGAGCAGGAGGGATCTTTGCGGAACTGACTGTGCTGAGAGAGTCCTGTGACCAGGGGCGGGGGGGGAGGATGCTGCCTCAGGACAAAGCAGCATCACTTCCTGGCACAGATGGCAGCTGCACAGGCATTGTCTTCAGACCAACAGCAGTTTCTGCCTGGGTGACAGAGACTGTCTACTTCCCAGGGAGCCTTCTTCACCTCACTCACTGCCAATAAAGCCAAATACTCTGCAATCAGGCTTACAAATCTTGAAAGCCAGATGGGAGTCCTGGGCAGCACGCTGAAGGCACCCCTCAGAGGATGGGGTTAAGAGTTAAATATGGTTCCTTCCTACACCTTTTTTTGTTAACAACCTTCTCCACCACTCTCTCTTATAGCAGCAATCAGGGTTTTGTTG
Source organism: Gambelia wislizenii (assembly GCA_030847615.1). Classification (NCBI taxonomy): domain Eukaryota; kingdom Metazoa; phylum Chordata; class Lepidosauria; order Squamata; family Crotaphytidae; genus Gambelia; species Gambelia wislizenii. Next base: position 497,100 of record JAUMIR010000016.1, read on the forward strand.
CTGTTGTTAACCCCAGCCCTGGGCCAACATCCACCCTCTCCCTCACACAGGCACAGGGACTTGAGGAATGGACTGTGAGCCCTTTCGAAGCCCGTTCTGTCCAAAAACCAAGGCGGTGACAGTGGCTGGTCTGGCCCCTCACACTGTGGGCATGGCCTCCTTGGGGCTCATGTACAGAGGCTGCAGGTGAACAGCCTTCGACTACCTATAGCTGGGTATCTATGTCTTCATTCCATCTTTTTTCTGCGCTCTTTACACTCTTCTGAATCATCATAAAAACAATACAGCGTATTTCTCAAGCAGAAGCTGGTTGTCCTATTAGTTGGGTTACCAGGGACGCCATTAGTGGGATGCTGTTACTTTCAGAAAAGCGCAGGGCGGGGGGGGAGGTTCCCAGGGGAAGTGCAGGGGGGATGAACCATCCACGTGGTACATCCAGGCTCCAAACCAACAGACAGAAGCCAAAAGGGGCCGAGCAGGACTTACCTGGTCCTCCCCTCTCCACCAGACTGCAACGAGCAGCCCCGGGCGGATCCCGCTGAGGCCAAAGATCCAGCATGCCCTCTGCTGGGGAGGTCCCACCCACCAGTGAAGAGGTGGCCTAGGCAGGAGTACAACGCAAGGCTGGCGCCATTTCTGCCACAGTGGGGTTGTTCCCCCTTCTTGAGAAGAGGGAGGGGGAGAAGCCTTTACAAAAAAAAGTTGGTGGTTCGGGAGGAGGAGAGAGGGGAGGAAGGCGGTTGGGGGTAGGATGGCTTACCCCTATCTGGAGGTTCCTCAGTTGGGGGTGAGGCGAGACCAACAAAGGGCATGCTGGGGGGCCGCAGCGAGCAAGAGACGGTAGTCCAGGTGGGGGCTGCACTTTGCAGGCCTGGAAGAAGAAGGAGGAGGAGGAAGAATACAGGGGTACGTGTTATCTACAGACAAAGGAAGCTGTGTGACCCACTCAGCTCCCAAATGGAAACCAGAGTGGCCCCTCTGCCCTCCACCAGATCCCCCCCATAAGAGCCACCTCCCCCAGCCTGGCACTCCCTGGATGTGCTGGGCCCAGCATAACTGACCAAGGATTCTGGGAGGGGTAGTCCAACACATCTGACAGGCACCTAGTTTTCAGGGCTACCAGAGAAATGACCGATTCAAAGCTCACAGCTGGAGGTTTGTTTGGCAGGTCAAAGAGCCAAGGCTATTGACCACTCTGAATCCCTCAGATTCTAGGAAAAATTCTCAGAACATTCCTGCTCGGCTGCCCCTTGCCACTGCCACACTTTCCCTGGCCAAAGACCGAAGCAAATCAATAATGTCTGGCAGAGTGGGCCAGCAGGTGCTGTAATGACTTCTGAAAAGAGTGTGGCTTTCCTCTCTGGGAAGGAAAAGTGCCATTTTTCAGCTCAATGACCGGAACCAAGGAAGGAGAAGAGGAGACTTATAGATAACAGGGAGGCAAGAGAACCAAACAGCCAGCCTCACGGGACAAGAGAAGGAAGAAAGCCACCAGTCCAGGCAGGGAGGAAAAGAGAGAAAAGTACAGAGAGAAAGGACAGAGAAGAATATGGCAGCAGAGGGAACACAAAGGGTAGGAAAGAAAGCAAAACACAGGCATCTTTCTGGTTGCTCCCTGATTAAGTTTACTGCAGAGGAACCTACAGCAAAAGGCTGTTTCCCCATTTAGGAGTAAAGCCACACTTACGGCTGCTCCTCGCCCACCAGGGATCTGTCTTCCAAAATCAGCAAACGCAGGGGTGAAATCTGGACCCCGTGCCAGTATCCGAGGGTCCAAAGTTCGAAGAGGCAGCTTGGGCTGATTGATCTGCATTGGCAGAAAAAAAGCAAAGTTAAGGATGACCACACAGCAACTGTTCAAGCAGGCAGTTGCTTTTTAAGGGTGCTCCCAATTAGAGCCAACAACTGCAAAGAAGAACAAAACATATACGCGAATGGCTATTGGTCCTGTATGATATCACTGGTTGGTACCTCCTCTGCAACCCAACCTCTGAGGAAACTAAAGAGAGCAGCGTGAGCTATGGGGAAACTGAAGGGTGATGGTTTGTCGAGAGAAACACTCAGGGAGGGAGATGGCAGTCACAGCTGCTGCCCCCAGGCTGCTGAACAACCCCCCCCCCCTCCGACAACCCAGGAGTAGATTCTGAGAGAAGAGTCTGCTCTCTCGGCCTGAATGGCACCAGCAAGGATCCCCCCTCCCCCTCCCTGGATGTACTGCAGGACTTACGGATGCAGCATTTGCATTTCCTCTCTGGGGCGGCTCAGTTTTGCCTTTCTGTTTTTCTCTCTCCTTCAGTTCCTTCTCTCCCAGACAGTCTCTTTTGCTTCCCTGCACCAGCAATATCCTTTGCCTAGCTACAACCCTGGCCTTCACCTTTCACACTCCCTCCAAATATACACTTGGTTAAATAGCTCCTGTCACTTCATTCCAACTAAATGGAGAAGAAAAGGCAGAGCACAGTTTCCCAGACACACACACACCACACCTCCTCACAGCCTCAATGCCTCTGCAGGCTCCCTCGCAGCTCTCCAGCCCACCCTGCAAATGGCTTCTGTCTCACTCTCTCCCTTTTCAGAACAAAACAAAGTCTGATTAAGGTAATAAGAGACAACCAGCAGGAAGACTGGGTTGAGAAGGTGAGGTGCTGCAAGGAAGGAAGAAAAATCTCGAGTGGGTTGCTTTCAGAGACAGGGAAAGGCAGTAAACACCTAGCCTTTTAATCCCCAGTGTCAAAAACAAATGTTTACTGTGCCTCACCAGGGAAGTGAGGCAATCTTTAATCTTCAGAAAAGGACCTGTAGGAAACTCACCCTTATGGGGAACAATACGAATGCACTCCGTACAAGCCAGTCTCCATAATTTGGGACAGAGGAGGTTGCCACCTGCTAACTGGAAGGGCAAAGGTACTGTGCATGTGTTCAGAGGCACTTTTATTTTCTTACTAGCTAGGAGAAATAACTGGGGCTAATAAGCCTGTTCACCATTTGTGGGGTCCTGTCTGAAGCCATCGAACTGCCCTGAAACAAAAGATGCTTCATGTATGCTGCCAGTAAGATGCCTGAGGACACAACTGTTTGTTTGTTTTTTCTTTCTGAGGCTGAAAAGATTCTTTCAGCCAAACCATAAATGGGGGGGGGGGAGTTGTGTGCTTTTAACCTTGTGCCTGCCTGACCTACTCCACATTATTTAGTTTTCCCCAAATCCAAATGCAGCAACAGCCTTTCCAAGGGACAAATGCAGACTCTATACTTTATTAAGCGTGGACCAGGGGTTGGGAAGCTTTGGGGCTTTTCTTCTAGTCCCAGGACATTCCACGGGCCACACTGACTCCTCCATGTGACCCAGAGATTATTGAGGGGTGATTTCCTACTAAAATAATGATCTGGGAGCACATTTTGTTATGGAGGGAAAACATGCCCCTGAGGTCCAATCCCCCTGCACAGAGCCACCTCTCCCTTAATCTCCAGAAAGGTCCTCCCTCTGTTTGTTTAGTCTTCCTGGGGCAAATTCTGCCCCAAGCCTTCTCTCACCTTGTCAAGGACCACATCGCTTATAGGGGGCAGCCCCTCTGGCTTCTGGATGCAGGCTGGCATGAACTGGAAGTCCAACAGGAACTCCCGGTCGTATTGCTTCTTCCCCTCAGAGTTGAGGGGATTCCACTGTTCTGTAACGACAAAAGACACCCATCAGTCCCCAGGACGATTTCTTGGGACAGCTGTACACTCTCACCTACTTGCCTGGACACACCCCAGGCCCAGAAAACTGAGAGAGACTTAAAGACGTCTGTCAAACAAATGGGGAAGGGTAAGGAAGAAGGCGGGAGGCTCCAGGACCAGCAGACGTCTAAAAGAAGAAGTTTGTCTCGATCCTCCAAGGAGCCGATTTCAGGAACAAAACATCTAGAAACACAGGCTCTACGTGCTAGATTGGAGCTCTGGCACCATGTGGGAAATTAACCACCTGAAACGGAATCAAGCAGTGCTGGAAACTGCTGCCAGCCACAGGCCACCAGCTCCACAGCAGAACAGTCTGTCAGTTCAGAGACAGAAAGAGAAGAGTGGGTGGAGTGTCGGGCACATTTGATGGAAAGTTCCAGGTAAGAAAAAGCACCACCTAGAACAACACTTTCCTCTTCAAAACACTCACTCCTTTCAAAGACGACTGCAGGGAACCTGTTGCAGAGGCAGCCATGTCGCTCATGGGGACTTGGGATGAGAGATCATAGCCAACGAGCAGAAAAGCAGAGATACTTGCAGCCTGAAAGGTCTAGCAGGACTGCAACTGACAGCTTCGTCCCACTGGCTCTGCTGGCTAGGAAGGCTGATGGGAGTTGCAACCCAGCAACACCTGGAGGGCTGCCCTTTGGCCACCAACCCCGCCTTGGGCTCTGGAAGCAGCCTGGAGTTCTAACTCTTAGCAGTCTCTTCTCCAAGAGCAGGAGCTGAATCCCAAATGCAAATCCTTTAGTCAAGTCAAGCTCCCTGACTTCTTTCTCTCTTGACCAGCCTGCTCATCCGTATCGCTGTCTTGGCCCCGCCCCTCAAACCTCCTCTTTGAGAAACGCCTCTTCCCTAAGAGGCAGATCAGCAAAGGCCTGAGCTGGGGGAAAGCAACACCGGCTGGAGGTGCCCACTCACCCGAGGCCCTGAGACACACAGATGCTGGGATTTACCTGGCTTGTGCTGGCTGGCGGGTGTGTCGCTGGGACCCTCTGTGCCGCCTGAATTCCCGTCACCCCCTTCGCCCTCAGAAACGCTCTCTGCACCGTTCCGGATGGGCTCCCCTTCCTGCTCGCCATTTTCTTCCACAACCTTGGCTATTTTAAGGTCAGAGGGGGAGTCTCTCCTGGGGCAAGTCCCGTGACTCATCACCTCTGTTTCAGATTCAAGTATTCTCTCGCCTCCAAGCTCCTCCTCTGCTTTAGGCTGAAAGACAAGCAAGCGCAGAATTTGATACCTCCCTTGCCAAGTCCTCAAACAAGCAAAGAGAACAGCCCCCCTCCCCCTTGGGCAGACATGGCCGCTAGAGATGCATCAAATCCCATCCACATGCCTCAGCCAGAGCTGACAAAAACCTCGCTCTAACTCTGTATTCTCACACTGCCTCCAAACGGCTCCTTTTCCTCCATGAGGGAGGTTACTTGGTAAGAAGGAACAGAAGGAACCAGGCACTTCAGGGGTTCCCTCCCAGTCTCTGAGATTACTCTGACGACCAGGCCACCCACCCCTTCCGAAACCCTGCCCCATACAGCTGGGCGCTGCCCAGGTCCACCCTGCAGGGCTGCCTCCCCTTTGCTCCTTACCTCGGGCTCGGCCTCCACCCCCTCCTCAGTGGCCTGGCTCCGATCTTTTGGTTTCTTCCACGTCTTTGGTGCAGTTACAGCTGTCTGGGCTAGAAGGATAAGTTCAGGCAGGTTACTTGCCAAATCCAAAGCATTTCTGCATCAGGACAGTCTTCAGAACATAAAAAGAGCCATGTTGGATCAGGCCTCTCTTGTCCAAGATTTTGTTCACAGGGCAACCAATCGGTTACCCACAGGGCTTGAGCCGGGGCACCACGTTCAAGCATGCCAAGACTGGTGAGAAAAGCACCAAGTTATCCCACCCCCATAAAGGCTACCTTGAGACAAGGAGCAAAAGGGATGTTTCTCACTGCTGGCATTCCCATCTGCAACTGGGAGAAAGGAAGCAAACAGAATGGCGTTTCTTCTCCTCTTCCAAGTCTCCATTGATTGTTAAGACAAAATCCAAAACAACATGTGGGTCATACACAGAATCAAAGTTGCCAAATGAACCTTCTTATGTTCTGGCACTATAGGCTTCAATCCTGCAAACAGAGCCTTGGCCTCATCCACCTGTACTGAGAGCCATGACTTTTGCTACTGCCATCAATCAAGTCTGAAGATACTACAGGGCGGCTTCAGCCTGGAAGAGAGCGCCTTGCTCTCTGTGAAGACACAAATGCACATGTTCACTGGAAATCACAGGGAAATGAGGGGAGTCGGGTGGGGGAGAGGGTGGAACCTTAAGTTCACGGTCAGCTCCTAAGAATCGGAAGCCACTTTCCAGCCTTGGAGGAAACCAATATAGTGGACTGCATGGTAATGTTTTTTCCTCTGCTGGAGAGAGGGAGGGAGGCTTTAAGGTAAGAAGAAACCTGAGGCTATGACTGCATCACACACAAATGCAAGCCACCACCCTGCATTTTTATATCTGGAACACCAGAGGGCAAACACCAACTGGTTGTTCAGGGGAAAAGGGAGCAGCTCTAGGAACCACAAGCACCAAGCAGAGCAAAACCCACATCAGAACATAGGCAGGAGGAGTTAGCACCTTGTTAGCAACAAGGTTGAGGCCTGGAGGAGTGAGCAGCTCCAGAGAGGTGAGATCAAGGGTGACCGGGCAGAGCTGGGCTGACACAAGAGGGAGGCGGCAGTGGAGACATTGTGGGGTTGCTTCTGAGCCATGTGGGAGTGCCAAATAAAGAGAACTTGTCATTGGATCATCACGTTAGAGATGGCGAGCGCAACCACGCAACCAAATAGTAACAACAATAATCAATAGTTATTATTATTATGCGGCACCTAAATTAGTATTTGTGTCTGCTCAAATCAGGTTGGAACAAAGTATCACTCTAACTGGCCTTTACATGAGAACAGGTAGAATTAACCTGCCCTCTCTCTTTCTCGCACAGACGTGTAATTACAGTACTTAAGGCAACCAGCTGAGGGTGAGGTCTCACAACTTCTTTATAGACCAGCAAATGTCAGAACAGGCAACACAAATTTAATTCTTAGCTGCGGCCTCACTGTCCATACCAACATATACACAGCAAACAAATATTTTAGCAATTAGGAGCCAGTACGAATCAAAACAGGAGCCCAGGAGACCCACATCCACATTTTGCAGAGACGGACTAAGAAAGGCTCTGTCCCTCTCAGCACCCCCACCCCATGGACCCTCTTTCCATGTTAACTGCAGAGATCGGGAAGAAACCTGGTTCTCCACATCCAGAAGGCTGCAGAGAGGAAAATTCCTGAAAAGTAGCCACGGAGGCAAAATACCAGCACACTTTGCAAATCCCAAAGTGTGTGTGTGTGTCTCCTTCCCTTCTGGCTAGGTCACTGTCTCAGCAATGGCCGGGTGGCAGGGAGGAACCATGTTCTGGGAGGGTTCTATGGATGAAACCTGAGGCTTGAATGGAGCAGAGCCCGGCTGCCATGTTGTAATGCAATGGTGGCAGAACACTGTGACATGCGGCCACGTCAGGGCTCCCCGGAATCCCCAGGGGAAGGTCGGCCCTGCTCCATGGAGAGATTCCATGGTTAACAAAACAGCTTAGAGGGCCACTAAGCACCAGTGGTGCTTCGGGGTGAAGGAGAGGACAAAAAGGAGAGAGATTCTCCCCAACTACTTCCTCACACCTGTCTATCCGCAGTGGCAGGAGAGCCCATATACCCCAGCTTGTGCTGGAGACACCAGGGACACCATCGGAGCGCATGGTGGGATTCTTCCTCTCTCTCCCCAACCCAGGGGTTGGAGCTGACGGCCTCTGATGCACACAACACGTGCCATCAACAGCCCATCCGTCCAAGAGGCCTGACAGCCACCCAAAGACAGCTAAGCTTCTCCTCTGCAGCACAGCTACTGTGGGCTTTGCATTGGCGCATGTCTCAGCAGGGAACTGAATGCTCATGTTGCAATATAGGTGGGGCTTCTGCTGAGGAAAAGCCTAGAGAGCACCAGACACTTGTGCTAATGGACCCGTCTGGGCAGGTGGACACCAGCCACTCATTTCAACAGGCACAGAAGATCCATTGGCTAGTCCAACTTCTACAGTATGGAGGAAGCCCTGCGTACGGAATGCTACTCTGCCCAGGAATGCCAAGGCCTATAGTTCCCACAGACGAACCTTTTGAGGACTAACCCTGCACCACCTGTCCACATGCCTGTCCAATCACAGGCGGCCTTGGGGTGCTGCACTGTGGAACTTTTGCCCGCTGTGGACCCCCATGACCCTCTTGGGCCCTTTCAAAAATGAAAAGGAAAGATCCCTCCCAATCTCCTAAGCATGGGCTCCCTTCAGACAGGGGCCCCCAGAGCACCCTGTGGAGTGGTACTAGCGCAAAGCAGTTCTTCCTTCTCAAGTCAATGGTTCAACTGAGCGTGGGGTTACAAAACATACAGGCCTGGTCCCATAGGGTCCCTTTAAGCACAGGAGCAAGAGTGCATGCAATTCAGTCCACGAACCACTGGAAGGAGTGCTGCACTTGAAAAACCACCTCTGAAATAGGAATGCTGAAGACACTGTGGTGCTAAACCTGACTCCTCTTCTCTGTTCTGGAAGCTCTCTTCCTCCCTTTGTTACAACCACAGTTTATTTGTATAAGGTACAGCGGCCATTACAAAATCTCCCTCCGTTACACCATCAAAAGATTAGAAGGTACGGTATCTGTGAAGTAGCAATGTCTCAAGGCACACCTTAAAAGCAGACACAGTTACATCCCAACACACAACAGATGTGGGCAGAAACGTTCTTGAATTAGACTGAGGCCCAAACAAGACAGTTTTCTCCAGTCCCTGTCTATTAGGTCCCAGCTCCACCTTGAAGCTTTCCAGTGCCTGATCTTCTCAAAACCCTTCTCCAAAGCCACTCATATCCCACAGACTGAGTCTTCCAGCTCCACTGTACAAGTCCAGAAAACAAAAGTCAGGATGGGGGACGCGGTGGGTGAGCAGGAGTGGTAAGAAACGGAAAAGAAATGCCACCCAAATGCTAGAGATGTTATTCAGAAACACAGCAAAATTTAGGATTAAGGAAGGTGGGCTAGTAATCTCTGCACTATCAACTGTTTGCAAGCAATGCTCAATCTAGAATAAAAAAAAGGCAAAAGACAGGCTACGGATAACACCCTAGCTACCATGTCCATTTTGAGCCAGAAAAAAGGCACCTTTCCCTTCATACACAAGCAAGCCACTGAACTTTTTTAAGGGGAGCAGGATTACGTATTCTCTCACCAGGAACCCTGAACATTCGCTGTCTACCAATCCTCCAAGGCAGCTCACCCTCTCCCCCGCCCGCCCATTCTAACGCTGCCCACTTCCCAAGAAGAGACCTACTTACTACACAAGCCATGAAGCTTGCTGGCAAGGTCAGCATCCAGAGAGTGAAGCTGGCCTTTTCTTTAAACCACCCAGCTCAGTGGAGAAGAGCAGCGGCACCCTCCCGGTCTGGCTGCTTGAGCCTCTAAGCTCCTTTTCTGGGCGGCAGCAGAGGCGACCAGGCACACAGCAGGGGTGCAGTAACAGAGAATGTTTCCCTGGGAAAGCAGCCTGGGCTCTATTTAGCCAGAGGTTTGGAGCCTGACACCTTTCCAGAGAAGGGAGGGAGCAGCCCAGCCAGCGCCTCAATCCGCTCACCTGCTCCAGGACCCTTCTTCGAGTTCAAGCCCTGGGACTCCTCGCTGAGCTCCTCTGGCCGGCCGTCCACCTCCGCAGCCTCTTCTTTCGCGAGACTTTCCTGGGGCTCTTCACTAAAGGTAGTTCTTGTGGTCTCCTCTCCTTCCAAATTCCCCGGATGAGCAGGGAGAGCACCAGGTAGTGGGAGAGGAGGAGGAGAAGGAGGTGGACTAGTAGCGGTGGTGGTAACAGCAATGTCGGCAGCCACGGAATAGGGAGGCGGGCTGGAAGGCGGCGACGGAGCAGCAGGAAGATCAGCGGGAGCAGAAGACGGGGCGTCTTCCACTTCGGCCAGAGAAGGTTCCGGGCTTTCCGACTCTACAGCCGACGGCAAAGCTGCCTCCTGCTGGTCCGCATCTACAATGCTTTCACTCACAGTTACTCTTTCGCTCACTCCATTGAGTTCATTAACTAGAACAGTACTAGAAGTCACTTGGAGGTCGTTGGGGACGATCTGAGGGGACTCCCTGCATATATCAGCGGCGGCCTCGTCTGTCGGGGGGCAGGAGGGCATCTCCGTGCAGGGGGCAGTGATGGGAAGAGGGGGCCCCTCCTGTTTCGGGGAGGCCAGTTCGCATCCCTCCTCCGCCTCCGTAGCCAGCGTCGGCTGAGCAGGTGACCCAGCAGTGCCAGCCGCACTGGGCGAGGGGGGCAGGGCTGAGAGAGGAAGCTCTGGGGGAGTGTCTCTGGAGGCGGTGTGGGTTTCCGTGGTCAGGCCCGTTTGATCCTTTCTCTCTCCACTAGGCTCTGGTCTGAGGGCAGGGGAAGGAGGTTTTAATACTGGGTCTGCTTTAGGCTTCTCTTCTGGGGAAAAGGAAAAGGGCAGGCGTTAAAAGAACCACAGCGCCTCAAAAACCACGCCAGCCTCCTGGCCTCCCTCCTACAAGGACCCCCCCTCCTTCACCTCCCTTAACCAGCTCCCCTCTTTGCAGGCTGGTGTCCTAGTGTAGGGAATCAATTCCACAGGGTGGGAGCAACAGTGGCAGTCCAAAAAACCTCTGCAAGGCCACAGCTGCCCACCTCAGATTGAAGCAAACCATCAATAGCCTAGTCTTTTTTTAAAAAATGCTGGGGCAGCTCCCCTCCAGTTGTGCTTGCTCTGTGGGAGCCATGCAGCCAGCACCAATCCAGCATCCGCTCCACTTTTCCCATGACATGGGTGAGGGCCAGACAGACAGGCTGGGCAGAGAGTGTGAGGCTGCCAGAATCTACTCTGTACTTCAGGAGGACCTTGGGATGTGCCAAGCAGTAATAAAATGGCAGCTTGGGAAGGCAAAGCTTCCATTGCTGCCCACCATACGCTGAGACAGGACCTGGCGTGGACCAAAACAAGTCCCTGTGTCACTTGTTAGATCAAGGATTCCCACATTAACCCCTTTTTAAGTGTGAACTGTGGAGCTGTACAAACAACTGCCTGGAGTTATCCAGTAACCAGGGCTGTGGAGCTGGAGACATAGGAGTTGGAAGCGATTTTGGGTGGAGCCGGAGTCAGCAGAGATATACCAACTCTGGCTTCAAAATAAAAACTTATAATCTTAAATGCCTAGACTTGGTGCATATTTAATTTAATTAAAAATTTCAAAAAGTTTCCTTGTTGAGAAATTTTAACCAATTAAATATATTTTATGTTTTATCCCCCTAAGTAACCTGATGATTCATCTGGTGGTGAGGAAATGCTTTGTGCTACCATTTCATTACATTAAATTTGTTATTATTAATTAATATACATTTGCCATTTTGGAAGGAGTTGGACAGCAGAAAAACAGCAGAGGCATCGGTGTCGGAGGTTTGGCATAGTGACTCCACAGCCCTGCTGATAACCCTACTTTACACATCAGGAAGACAGGAGCCCTCAGCCTTCACATATATGACACAAATATATGCATTCTAGCATCCTTTGAAATACTTCTGCAAAGAATAGCAGCAAATTCTTTCCAACCAAATGCTTGGCAGAAAGTCATCTGAGGGCAGACCCGCTTCCTCTGGACTGGAAACAGGAAACCTTCCACCCCCAGTTCCCCCAAACTAGTTGGCCTCCTGCAGTTAGGGCGACATGCTCCATGCCAAGTTTCATTTTACCGCTGGAGAACTGTGTCCCCACCAGAGACACACAATCTTCCTAAAGACCAAGATGAAAGGGTTGCATTTCAGGTCTACAAGGCAGCTGTGGAACACAACCTCACACTGCCGCACTTGTGATTCTGCTTCTCCACTCCCACACACCCCACTTTGTAATGACCAGGAAGGGGGGGGGTGCTTCAGAAAACCCAGAGACAGTTTTACCTTGAATATCACAAGGCAAAGTGAAACAAAACTGCCTGCGTTTAATGATGGTATTATTTATTTCTGGCCTACATCCAACTGCTAGCCTCAGCTGGAGCAGAGATCAGTTCTAGGTGTTACTGTGGCATTTTGATTTGGCGGGGGCGGGGGCGTGTGTCTTCTAGTTGGAAGGAGCAACTACCTCTGGGCTTTGTTTTGTTTTTAAATTAAGCCGCTCACCATCTTGAAAACCAAACCAGCATTTTGAAAAAGCTGAATAAGAATCATGATAAAACCAAAAAGGGACATTAAAAAAGAAAAGGAAGGATTCAGCTAGCCACCTGCTGGCCCACTGCCTCCCTCCAGGCACTGGGAAGAGGGCATCCCTGGCAATGCAGAGGCACAGCGGCTGCAAGGGCTCCAAGGCCACCAGCCCACAATCCTTCCCACTCTGGCCATGCAAGCCTTCGTTTCAGTGGCCCCCCCACCACCCCACGGTCTGCAGGAGGGCAGCTGGCCCAAGAGGCTCCAGGACAGAGGGGTCGATGGCAAGACCCAGGCAGCTAGTGAAGGGCCTGCAAACCGCTCCCTCCCCCTCCACGGAGTGGCTCACCCATTAGACCATACAGGGGGGCTAGGAGGGCTACCTAGCCCCCTCTGCCCGTCTCAGAGCAAGCACCTGGGTCTGTCTGCTGGTGGGTTCTGCTGGTTCTCATGTGGAGGAGAGGGTGGCAATGGGTCACAGGCTGGCCTGTGGGCCGCAATTTCCGCTGTGCCCCTTCTTGCTCTAGAAAGCCAGGGGGAAAAAACTGCTGGGGAAGGGGTGGCCTTTGGACTTCAGAAGTATTCCAGAGCCACAGACTGCCTGATCCGAGGTGCACCAGAAAGTGCTGGCTGCTGAGACATTGTTCTCCTTTGCCAGGGGTCTCCTGCAGTACATGAACTTCCCGACAGTAAGAGCTGTTCAGCAGTGGAATGAGCTTCTGCCTCAGAGTGTGGTGGAGTCTCCATCTTGGGAGGCTTTTAAACAGAGGCTGGGTGGCCATCTGTCGGGGATGCTTTGATTGTGTATTCCTGCAGGACAAGGGATTGGGCTGGATGGCCCTTGGGGTCTCTTCCAACTCTATGATTCTATGAATCAGCTTCATATATCAACTGTTATCAACTCCAAATGGAGATGGTCTGGAGGAGGGGTGTGGGAGAACAGGTTGCTACCACAGTCCTAAACATGCCACTCTTGAGTGCAAGCAGTGCCTCAGAAGCTGACACTGTTAACAAAGGAGGGGGGTCCGTATTTCTGTGCCCATTTCACAATTGGGAAGGCTGAGCCTTGGGAGACAGCAACTTGGTCAAGGGCTGGATGGTGGGAGAGGAAAGCCAAGCCTGATCCAGTGCTCTGCCTCTGGCCTGCTCCGGGCTGCCAGGCGGCACCGGCCTGCCTCTCGCACATAGGAAGGAGAGGAGGGATCCATCCACCAACCTTGCTTCAGGTCACTAGTCGCAGTGATGGGGCTGCTGGCAGCAAGGTGAGAGCTCTCCACAGTCCCATATACCACAGGGCTGTGTTCGGGGACCTGGCTGGACAGCTGCTGGGATTTGAAGTACAAAAAAGGGTGATAATGAGCGTGCGAACATAAAAACTAGCAACGTGGAACACAAGCAAACACGTGGGGGCGAGCGTGGGGTCAGAAGCAGAGTCAGGTTGGAAAGAAATAGTTTTTGGAAAAAGGAGCCGAAAGAAAAGACAGTCAAAAAAGCACATGGGGAGTGAGAAAGGGAGGGAAGGAAGGAAAGAACAAGAAAAGGCAGCAGGAAAAGGGTGGGAGGAGAAAGACCATTACTATTAACAGCCGCTAGGAAGGACAGCACACGGCACACTTAGAGGCAGACATCCACTCCCGGGGATGGAACCCACCCCAGGAGACTGGGAACAGAAGGAAAGGCCAACCCCCTGCCCACCCTTGCCTCCCCCAAAGATGTCAAGGCTCCTGCACTTCAGCCCCAAACCCTTTAAAGTACTGCAATTAGACAACAAGATTAAAAAACAACAATACCCCTTCCCCCATTTTTTTTAAAAAAAGGTTTTGCCAAATGGGAATGGTGACACATCCTGTAACAGGGTTGGGCACTGTCAGCAGGTCCCGGGGCCAATTTTTGGGGTATTCTTTTTTTAAACTACACAATGAGTAGTGCATGATGAGTCTTGGAGACATCCAGTACAGGCTGGTCTCCCCCCACCCCAATTTTGCCACTAAAAGAGCAATCCGGGGCTGCAAAAATAGCCCTGTGGAGCCCACATATGTCCCATAACCACTAAATGCATGCGCTGGATCCATAGCTGGAGGCCCAACTTGTGTGTACCAACTGAGGCCCTTCCCAGAGCTCCCCATCTTGATATCTGCTGGACAACTACTGGACAGAGGGCCTCCTCAGTGGTGGCACCTCGGTTTAGGGCCTTCCTTGCTGAGGAAAGTTCATGTGGTCCAGTGTAACTGCCATTCAGGCACCAAGCTAAGATCACTGCATTTGCCTAAGCCAACAGAGGCTTTCGTGGCCTCTTCTGGCATCCAGTTTTCTTTTGCATTGAGGTTTTATGGTTTTCATTGCCTGAAATTTCTAGTAAGCCACCTTGTGGGTATTTCTTTTATTATAAGACAAGTAAGAGCAGTCATGAGGATCATAGGAAGGCCTCTCTAGCCCATAAAAACACAGGGCTGCCTGTGGTACCCACACTGAATTGGGGAACCTTTGGCCTTCTAGATGTTTTGGACTTCAATTCCCACACATCATAGCTAGCATGGCCTAGTGGTGTGGAATTATGGGAACTGTAGTCCAAAATATCTAGAAGGCCAAAGGTTCCCCAAGCATGCCTACACCATTAGTCGTGCGGACTTCTCTGGAGAAGAGGCCATGGACAACCACAAAAGCACTCCCAGAAATCTTATCCAAACTCAGCGCCTGAGCTAGAAATGTGAGGCCCTCCAGATGCTACTGGATTGCAACTCCCATCATTGCCCTACTAGCCATGCTGGCCAGGGCTGATGGGAGCTGCAACCCAACAACATCCAGAAGGACACACATTTCCCCCATCTGTGTCACCAAAAGGATGCTCGTATGAACCAACAGGCCAGTGGCAAACGGCGGCCCTCCCCGCTCTGGCCACAGCTGGATCCACCTCAAAGTCAAGACGCTGCCAGGGACCAGGAGAAGCAGCAAGGACAACAGCAACTGAGTACAAAGATACACAAGGAGCCCACGGGAGCGGGAAGGAGGCGGCGGCACAAGCTTTGCGCCAGAAAGAGCTTCCGTGCCATTACCTGGGGAGGGGTGGGCGTAGATGTGGGCCTGACAGCAGGAGGAGTGGGGTTCCTGCTCCCCCCACCAGACATGATTTCTTCCGTGATGTCTTTGCCCCCTTGGTTTGGATCCCGGATACGGATCTGGAAAGAAACAAACAAAGCTCCTGAACCCTGGCTGCCTGGACTCCCTCACCAGAAAGCGCCAAGGGTTTTGCTTGGTCTGGAGGACACCCTCTGGCCCCAGCCGGAGCCCCAACGCATGTGTGCAGCTGCTCACAGCAGTTCAGGGAGGGGATGGAGACCTGGCTCCCCTTGCTGTTCACCATTCTCTCAGCATCCCGCCCTCTCATAGTGCAAGAGAAGGGCTCCCAGTTCTTTGCAGACTGCTTCTCACCCTCTGCTCCTCCAGATGCTCAGGACTTCAACTCCCATAAGTCCTGACTGCTGGCTACGCTGGAAGCTGTAGTGTAGTGGTTAAGAACCACTGCCTTACAGTGCTTGCATTGGCCCACTGAAGGGTCGCCGCACAGCACAAGAGAAGAGAACCTCAACCACTGTCGCTCCAAACCTTCTTCAGGGGAGCCCTTGCCTTGTATTGGCCAGGAGAGCTGCCTCTTGGCTGGGGAAGCCCCCTGACTGAGGCACGGGCCCAGTACCCCCCTCTCCCCCTCCCTCGTCCCTGTGCCAGGCTCTCTTACTGTTTTCTTCTCACGCTTGGCTGGTGGGAGTGGCTGCTGTTGCTGCGTAGGCACTATGATGGGTGCAGACTGATACACCGGCTGACTTGGATAGAAAGGGGCTCCTGCAACAGGACAGAGGGGGGAAAATGCTCAGAGTTGTCAATTCTGATTGGTCAGCCAGATGCAGCAGAATACAAATGATGTGCAACTGTGTATGCCCACACACCCATGATAACTGGAGGCGGGTGACTAGAGGCAGGACCAGGTAGGATGTCCATGCCTTGACAGAAGCAGAACTCTAAAACTGAACCATTCTGACTCCCATTCCCAGAACACCACTAGTGACAACCATGCTATCCAGGGGATTTGGGGAACTGTAGACCCAAAAAGGGAATCTTGTTCAAGTTCTGGACAGATCTCCGTGCTCCTTTCTAAGGCCGTCAAAAACAGGGAAAGCTGCAAATAGGGCAGATTATATTATACAAGGTAAAAACACACCAAGTCTGTTCAATCCACAACCTGTGCAGACCATGTGATGTCAGCTGTGTGTTGCACACTACAGTGCCAGAGAAGGCATTGAAAAGGACTGGGTGGGTGCATGAATTTAGGAAACTCAGCACACGTTGAGGCCAGGAAGAGGTCCATCTATAGGGCCAGAACACAAGAGAAATCACTTCTTACCGTAGGCATTTGGGAATTCTCCAGGCCCCGGTCCCGGGTAAAACGGCCCTGGCCCAGGTGGCTGAACGGGATATTGTTGTGGGGGACCAACGTATGGAGGGCCACTGTGACGATACTGTGAAGAGATGGCACAAGAGGCTGAGAGAGCAGAAAGAATGGCAGTGCACTTTGGTAGCAAGAAGGCTATTCTGCAAGGAGGAGCCCCCAAGACACAAGTCACACTTCCGCTTGCCATCTGGGAAACCAAAGACTGCCCCAAGTCACATGGCAGGCACTGGAAGTGGGGGCAAACTCACCTGCCCCCCCCCAGCCCTCCTGATGTTGAAGCACAGCCAAAATGCAAGGGCTGCACCCGGCATGCCCAGTGGCTCCTTTGCAACAACTTGCCAACCAGAGAGGGAGAAAGAGGCAGCAACCAGCACCAAACTGCTTCGTAGGGATGGGGCACAGCTCCTGAACCCCACCAGGGACTCATTCATTTTGTCTGCAAAGGCTCAACTTGAGACCAGGTCTAATCTGCAGGCCTCACGGCCACAGCACCTGGCTAGACTTCCTGACTTTTCTGCTTCTTCTCCTTGCTCTTGCCCTTGGTTTTTTTCCCCCTCCCTAGCCTAATGAAAACACCTGAAGGATAACACCAAGGTGTGCAACACACACTTTGGGGGGGGGGGCTTGGTTGGTCCACAAAGTCAAACGGTTGATCTGGGAGTTCTCTGCTCACAGACCAGCATGGCTACCCTTCTTTTTGCTTAACTCTACCTCCAGGGCCATTGTCGGAATATATTTTTAAATGGAAGGAGCTAATGGAACTTTCAGCAGCTTGGGTGGAAAACTGCATACACATGTAAGTAACCAAAATCCCTCACATTTCTCAGGGCTTGAGCTACTGAGCACCTGAGATTTCTCTCCGTTCACAGCATCCAGAGCAAGGGTGGGCAACTGTTGAGGGGTAGGAGACTACACTGGGACTGGATTTGGGGGGGGGGTCATCTGTTCACTTCTCCAAAAGAATAGATCCCGGGAGCTACAAAGTGGACCATGGGCTGCCTCCCCTCCCCTTCTCCAGAGGGTTAAAAGTTCAGTTTCTGGAATCTAGACAGAGGCTGAAAGCCTCACATGAGAGAACTCTAAGGCACAACAGACACAAGCATCATCTCCACCACCAGTGGAAGTAAACCCAACACATAAGCCCCCCTCCCCTTCTCTGCCCCCAAACTCAAGGGGCGTGGCTGCCTCCTTACCTGCGGGATACAGTACTGGGGGCCCTGAGGCATCGGATATGGCATAGGGAGGTGGTTGACCATCATGATGTGCTGATTGGTTTGATAGACTGCAGCTGGCGTCTGCACGCTGGGACGGATGGAGGGGCTGCTGTTCTGGATCGTTGCTCGGGGAGGCTGAATTTGAGGCCTCTGGAAAAACTGGGGGAGGGAAGTGAGCAGGAGCCTGGTTTTTTAACCTGTTGTTTTTCTGAAGAAGCAACAGTGCCAGGGAGGTAGCAGCAGTGGTCCTCCGAAGGGCTCACCATGCAAATGACCAACAGCTAGAGGGACCCTCTCCTGAAGTCTTCTGGCTTACAAGGCCCACTCCCTCCCCCCGCCAAGCAACAAGGAGTGGTGAAAGATACACTGTGAAGTCGGAGCTGCTTAGCTGTCTTTGTGCCGACAAAGTCTTTGCTCTAAAAGTGAGAACAGGGTGGGAAGGAAGCTGTTTCGGAGAAGGGCTGCTGGAGGTAATGTCTAGGGAGGGGTTGCATTAACATTCAGAAGTTTGGGGGGGCGGTTAAACTTGAGCTATTTCCTGCACTTACAGTCCCTGAGAGCTTTGAGTTCTGAGCAAGCCCTCCTCTCCTCTCCGTTCGGTTTCTAATGCGAGGAAGGAAGAACTTCTTGTTTGGTTTTAAACTATTTCTACCCCTGGAAGGGCAATGATGAGAATAAGCCAACCCGGAGTCAGTTGCCCCAGTGCTGCTCTGCTGGCAGCAGTCCCAACACTTAAGGCTTTCAACCTCACCTTCAGGGTGCAGAAAGGTGCATCAGGCATTAAAACGCCCCCTCATTAAGTGCTGCCTGATCAAGAGATAATTAGGCCATGCAGAACCAGTAGTGAAAGTTACCTGGATGGGTCTGAATCCTCCCTTCAACAACGAAGAAAGCAGCAGGAAATAGAAAGAAAGCCAATGGAACAGCTGACAGGTCAACAACGGGGGGGGGGGGGGAGAGAAGTGGTCCAGCATGCAACCTAAGACCCTCCTGCCACTCTCTTGCTAGCTGGCTGCCCTGAGCTTGCCATGAGGGGCCTTCCCTGAACTGAGCCACTGTCATCCTGTGGCCGGGTGCCTGCTGACATTCTCTCTCTTTGCTGCTGGGGGACAACAACACGGAGTTTTAAAAAGCAACAACTGCTAACGTGTATTTCTTTCTCTCCCTCCTGGGGTCCTTTTAACTTCACAGCAGAAGCAGCCCGGTGAAGGAAAGGAGATGCAGACCTTCACTGGCATTTCCCATCCTTGCTCTCCAATCCTCCACAAGCCACTAAGAGAAGCTGGCTGCGGACTTGGTGGCCAAGTGGAAAGAGAAGAGCAGCTGCTGCCTCCCAAGCTTGGGGCGTCTGCAGAGAACTGGGACAGCAGTCTGCCCGAAAGAGGCTGGTTGCCTCCAAGGCACAGGGAGAGAGCGTCAGGGTTGGCCAAAGCGGTAGAAGAAGATGTGTCTGATTGCTAGAGCTCTGATGGCCACCAAAAGGAACAGGCTTGTGAGTCGGTGGCTCCTGACTGTGATCACTATTAGCCACCTCCTGTGAGAAACCCAGGCCAAAAACCCCAAGCATTCAGAGCAGGCCAGGCTTACACTTAGGGTCATGTTCCAGTTCCGCATGAGTCCCAGGATCTGGAGGGATCTCAGCAGGGTTGTCCAGCACAAAGAAGAAGTGGAAAGGCCTCAGGCAACTCTTCCATGCTCTTGCTTCAACCTCCGTTCCCCATCTTGGAGAAGCAGTTGCCACAAGGGCAAACTATAAACTAAGATCTAAACTATAAGATGGTAAAAGACCATATTTCCAGTTCCTCTGCCATGGGTTTCACGGGATGCCCCCCCCTCACTACTTTTTGCTCTTTCAGTGTCAAAGCCGTCTAAAGTCCTGCTCTAAAAACAGAACTGTACACAAAAGGAACAGAAAATAACAGATACAAGATGCCTGCGAGGGCTGTTCACCCATCAGCTCAAACCCTGAATTCCAATAACACACCGCAATAGAAGACTGGTGAAGAAGTTCTGGGTCCTGGAGAAGGGAGGCAGGAAGCACAGCATGCTACAGAGATTTCCCTTCCAGAGAAAATGGTTACTTCTTTCTCTGTGCTGCCACAGCAGTGAGGCTATTTGCAAGCCCAGCACCAGTTGTGAATCACATCCCTCCCGATGGCCTACAGGCAGAGGGAGCAGCATGGTTGCCCCTGGCTGGTCCACTTAAGACTTTGCAAGCACAACAGCAGCCGCAGCAGGGAGAAGAGCGGCCTCTGAAAAGGAGGATGAGCAAAACCCTTTCTGGTACTGAAACCACTCAAGCTATGTAAGGAGAACTGAGGGAAAGCTGAAAAAAGATGCTACCACGATGGCAGAATCAATCCTTCTGAGGCTGGATGCTTGAGGAGCCCCTGTGAATGAGGAGTGGCACACGAGGACTGGGGGGCAGGACTCAGGTCCAGCCATTTGACAATGGGAACACTGGGCAGGCTGTGAACCCCAGCTGTTGAAAGGAGGCCGAAAGAGAGGCATCTTTCGCCTCCGAGATGGCACCTCTTCCTTCCACAGCACCTCGGCTGAAGGAATCCTCCACTCTTTCAGAGAGAGCCGGCCCAAGCAGGAGCCCTCAGCCTCGGCATAGAACACTGGGTGATAATGCTGGGCCACAAGCCAGCCGCCCATGGCCTCCACTGCAACGGAAGCAAAAAAGGAGACGGAGGGAGACGTAAAGGGGTCTTTACGTGAGCATGGCCTACCACAAAATGCTCGACTGGAAGGCTTCCCTCCGAGGCCTTCCAGAGAGAGGCCTGCCCTCTCATGCCCTCCCGTCATCCCTTTCAGCAGCAGAAGAGGGGAGGCTTTGAGCTTGGCCCAGCTACTACTCAACAGCGCGCCTCTGCCACAGGCTCTGCTCATGAGAATCCCAGGGGATGTTTTGGCCAGGTCAGGATCTTGCCAGCTTCCCTGCGCAGATGCGGGAAGGACCAATGCACCCAGTGAATCCATTCACAAGCACTTCTCACTGGCTCCCCCCATCCGTCCCCGGAGAAAAAGGGCCTCCTGGAGAAAAGCCCCCAAAGAGGGAATGATTTGTCAGGTTCCAGATTGGGCACCTTCATCCTGGCTTGGAGGACATGCAGATGGGGGGGGGGCGGTGGCAGGAGGTTAGCTCTGGACACAAGTGGTTTCCAGTTAATGGCTCCAGCACATGAGTCACGCTGACCTAAACATCTTATGACGCTGTAATGGCAGGAAGCGGCACTTAAGAATGCTCTCCATTATCCCTGCTGAGCCCATGTCAGCTATAATGGCCAGAGGAGAAGAGATGCGGTTGCCTCACATGTTCACCTGCACCTGGCAACCATAAAGGCCGGCACAAGTCCACCACCGCTCGCCTCTCTCTGTGCCTCCTTGTTCGTTAACTCATGCCCAAACACCAAGGCCAACATGCTCTCCGATTTTCTGCCATTTGGCACAACGTAAGTACCTAAGTTCAACGCTGGGTCCAGACCATCTTTTTAGCTGGGTTTGTATCCTGTCATGTGTCATAAAAATATTAACTGTGTCACAACATCTTCCACAGTTGTCTATAAATTATTTTCCTATTGTTTAGTTATCTATCTATACTAGTTTTCTGCCAAACAATGGCACGGGAACAGTGACAAACTCAAATGGAAACAGGCACAATTAAAGCATCAACAACAGATTAAATACACAACCCAAAACACATCAGTAACAAAAGAGAACAGGACCAGCCAGCCAGCTAAAGCCCTGCTCAGCAGCCGCCAAGTTCATACGCCAAGGGCCTGGATGAACAAACACATCATTGGCTGCCAACGTAAGCACAACAGGGAGGAGGCCAGGCGAGTCTCTCTCAGCAGGGGTTCCAGAGTCTGGCAGCAGCCACCAAGAAGGCCCTTCATCACCAAGTGCTCCACGACTAAGGGCATGCCCCCAAACAGCCAGCACAAGCCTCTTGCTCTCTACAGCACCAGAACAAATTCTGCTGCCTGCCTCATGCCAAGGGAGAGAAATCATTAAACCCTGCCCCCCCACACACTTTGTTGTGAGGCTTGGCTCCTCCAGCACCTGGAAAGGGAAGGCGCCAGATGGCTGTCCATCCACGCTCACGCTTTCTCCATTAGCCTCTTCCTTCTACTCAGCATCATGGGCGACACAAAGAGAGGACCGAAAGAGCACCCTCAGCATTGCCTGAGGATATGAGGCTAGAGGAAGAAGAGGGCTACCCCTAGCTCCCTCCGCCCAACAGTTTGACTTAAACCACCCCATAATGTTCCAGACTATCCAGGCACCACATGGACACCAACTGTCCTAAACTGCTCTGGGTGTGATGTGAAGTAGAAGCACAGCCTCACCCTATATTTGTGTGGCGGGGGCGGGGGGGGCTGACATCCAGCCTACTCCCCTCAGCCTTCTTCAGAGGGTCAAAGCCGCCCCCCACCAGCCCCAAATGCTTCCGTGACTGGGACTTCACCACTCCAATTCAGGGCACTTTTACTTAGTCAGCAGCCCTCTGAAAGTGGCCATTTCAGGCATTTCACTGTATTGGTGGCATAACACCAAGCCCCTGGGAGGCCTGTTAAAGAGGGTCGCTTGCTACGGTCAAGCTGGGTGGTGGCGGTAGAGAAACAGCTTGAGCGACACCCCCACCACCCTCCAAACGTTCTAGTAAGCGCCAACAATGCCATGTCTACCAGCAATCAGATGGTTTCGTGGCAGCATTAATCTTGGGAGTGCTGTTAGTGGGGTCGGTAATAAATGCAAGAGAATTAGTAACTAGGAGAAACTGAAGCCTCACTGTACCATGGGCCCGAGAGGCTTTTTAGCAGAGGTTACAAAAGCACGAATCAGAAGAGCCAACCAAGGAATTAGTAGAGGGACAGGCAGCCAGCCAACCTCCCGCCTTCCCCAACCGATTAGCAGCAGGGTGGGTGGGGAAGTAGGGGATAATGAAGGGGTGAGGAGGGTACTGTACCTGGTGATGGGCAGGTCGAGGCCCCGCGGCAAACTGAGGAGAAGCGGGAGAAACAAAAACACAAAAAGGAAAGGCACAGAGAGTCAGAAACACCACAACAAAAGGCAAAAACGGCACACTGTATGTAAAATAAACCCACAAAAAAAGGGCGGGGGGAGGATAATAAAATAAAGAAATGATAAAACCAAGAACACTATACACAGTCAAAGCTTTGCTGCAGGACAGTGACAGACAGGTACCAGGACTCGACGGGTAAAGCCTGCTGCTCCAAGAAGAGGGTCCAGCCAAAGGCACCAGCTACCTACAGGGCACCCCAATGCCAACAAAAAGGCTAAGGAGGGGGAGGAGGGGGCTGGCCTGAAGATTCACCACTAGGTTATTTCAAAAAGAAAGACGGATGGATCTCTCTGGCACGTTATGGCAGCCAGAGTGGCTCTCAGGACGGATGCACCACAAAAGCAAATGGCAATTGCAGACTGGGAGGGTGGCTTGCCAGGCATGTGTGGGTAGCGCTTCCATTTCAAGGCCTCCCAAGAGCAGCTACGGAGGCCACCAAAACCGTCTGGGAACTGCGTGAAATAGTTCAGCCTGTGGCACAGTTACAGCTGCTGAGTGTAGGGTGGCCAGGGGTTTCTTTCCTATGCTAGCCTGCTCCCTGTCCTTTGCCCAGTGCCTGTGAGGAAAAAACAACAACACACCACCAAATTTTTGCTATGAACATGAAAGCAACAGAGGAGACTGAAAAGTGTGTTAACAAAATGGAAGAAGCGAACAGGGATCAGAAGACATCCAAGTAACCAGTAAGCATCTTTTGATACCATCTTCTAGAAGCATCTGAACAATTCCGTATTGGCACACGCATCCACGCACACGCACACACGCTTCACCAGCACCAAAGTTCACTGGGTGGTACTTACATAACCTACTTTCACCTCCAGCTAAAATATTCAGTGTCTCTCTTGTATGCAGGCCTACAGAAGAGACATCAGTCTCCCATTCACACGGGAAGAGCCCTTGCGGCTTTTCCTTTTTCCAAACTTTGAAAAGGTGTGGGTAAACTCCCCAAAAGATCTGACAGGGGAAAACAAACCACTGATGATCCTGTTTCCACAACCCTGTGATTCCACTGACCCCCCTACAGGAAAGGGAGGTGCAGGTTAAGAGCAAGGAGCTGGCTGCTATTTCTCAAGCTTAATTCGCCACGGGTTGAAATACTCCTCCACCTCTCATGAAAAGGCCGAAAAGGGAGAGGCATAAACATATAAGCTGATAAGGGACAGGAGATTAAGCCGTACTTTTGGTGAATGGACAGAAGCTATTAGATAATCTACCAAGAAGCTGAGCATAAACCCACCAGAGGACCAGAGAAGAATGGCACTGGGGGACAAACTGTCTCTCTTTGCCCAAGAGCAAAAGGGCCGGTATAATCACTGTTCCACAGGAAGACAAACTTTTAACAGCTCAGAACCTTTTGCAACTCAACAAAATCAGGATGAAACTGAGGGCTTAAGGAGCAAATATAAGATATATGCAAAACAAATAAATGCTTCTAGTTTATTTTGCATGTCATCCTTGGCTGCATAATTCCTGTTGACAACTGCCTCCCTTTTTCTCGCTCTCAATCTCTCAGTAACTGTAAGCAACAGAACAAACTGTAGTCACTGCTGGTTTGAGTTAAAAAACAGGGTTCTTTTCCTTTTTAGAGAGTTCACTGACAAGAGCCTGGAGCCCCAATTTCTGCCTGCAGGACACTGGTCTTGCTCCCACGCTCTTCCACGCTAGTTGGCAGCGGGGGGTTCAGGCATGAAGTGTGGGCACAACTGGCCCATGTCATTTCAAACGGTTACTAGCGCTCCCCTTCCGCATCCCAGCCATCTTACGGCAATGGCCAAATCACTTTTAAGGAAGAGAAGAACACGGCTGTGGTTTAGAATGGAAGGAAGAGGCCAATTGGCTTCCATTTCCACCTCCCTCTCACCAAAACAAATAAATCTGGAATCAGCATGCACAAGCTGTGGCACTGATCCTAATTTCATTTTTGTTTCCAGTTTTAAAAACCATTTATGGAAATCACACAGAGCCAGGTGAGTTGCAAAAGGAGGCTGTCCAGGACAAGGATGGGTGCCTGCCAATGGCCCTGGACTGCAGAAGCAGCGAGGGGTGCCCTGGTTGGTGTGTGATCAAGAACCGGGGCCCTCCGGCCTGGACTGGCTGCCTCCCTCATTCCCCTTTGGCCAAACCTCCCTCAGCACCATGGGGTGGGGGGGGGGGAGATAAACAAAGGAAACCAAACCCAGAACGAAATGCAAGAGCTGCTCTGGGCCAGGCGATGTTTGCATTTGTTTTGGACTTGAGAGGGGAAGGGAGGATGAAATGTTAGGTGAGCAGTTTTTAGTCATGGGGTGGTAATGATCACGAAACGCAACAGATGGCAAAGATTGCACGCAGGGTAATATCTTGGGGGAGGGAATTGTTCATGACCACAGAAAAATGACTGACGACTTACCGAAAGCTTCTCTCCTGATATTGATTTCCTCTGCTAACCGGGCAAAGTCCCTGCCATTTTGAGAGCTTTCTGCCAATTCCCCTCGAGGGACTTGTCCAATTAAGACCACATCCCAATCAAGGTGGGTGGGTGAATGGGTAATCGCATGAATGTGTTTCAGCTGTTTTATTCTGTTGCTGCTGTTCTTTTTTGTTTGTTTGTTTGTGGGCTGGCTTGTTTTTTTGGAGAGGGGGCAGTCCTCCCTTAGTTTCTTCCGCACCCACCCCTGAAAGGCCTGACCCTCTCTGTGCTGCCTGAGCCACTTTAAGGCGGCAGGCACCAAAATGCGCCGTCTTTCTTGCCGAAATCAAAGAGACCAGTGCTTTTCTGTAGATCAGTCAACAATGTGGTAAAAAAAAAGAAGTCAACAAAAAAAAGGGTAACAGAACTGAAACAGTGCCATGGGCACAGCTGCCTGCAAGAAGGAGTACAGTTTGTTATATTGCTTACAATGCAGTATTTTATCCAGCCTCTTCCCGCCAAGGACCTGTAAACCGGACTCTGCTCCAAAACCTTCCTCCGCTTCCAGTGGTCTGTGCAATGTATCGGCACTGCTCTGCCGGGCTGTCAAGAAAACTGGTTTAGAGATGCAGCTCTTGAGTTGGGTCCTCCTCTCTTTCTAGCCACCAACGGTTACTCAGCTTCTGCCCCCACTCTTACTGGGAGGAGCAGCACTCCACTTGGGGGCTGGAGGGGCTTCTAATGCCTGGTATCATCTTGCCACAGTTAGAACCACAGCTCTTCCAAGAAGGTTAGCCGAAGAGGAGGGAATCAGCTGGAGTTGTTCTATCTAGCTTTTTCGTTTTTCAAGAACACCCACAAGAGCATGCAGGAGGGATGGACTAGTTATTCAGGTCCAGGCTTCAGGGATTTGACGGGACACAGAAGCCAGGCTTTCTACCTCCTCCAGCCCTGAAGGAGGTGGGAAAGCCAAGCGGGAAAGACACAAACGAGGCATGTGTGTGTATCTATCTATTTATGACCACAGCTACTGCCAAGTTACACTCCTGAAAGGCACAGCTTATCATTTCAACTAAAGATCTGAGGTGGTGCCGGGATCAACGTTCGAGGGGCAGGCAGGTCAATGGACTCAGACTGTGCGACTGAAAGCACGGCCTGAAGCAAGCACCAACCAATTTTATGCCACCCCCCATCACACAACAACAAGGTATACCTCATGGAAAGAAACCGTTGTATTTAAACTGTACCATGAAAAATGAGGTTAAGAGTTGATCTAGCAGTTGAAGTTTGCAAGCTTCTGGAGGAGAGGCATACAACTCGAAGGGTTTGCTTTTCAACCTCTTTTCTATCATTTTCCAAATGTTTTTCCAAAAAGCCTTGCTCTAGACAGAAAAGCTCACGGTAGTGGGCAGGGAGCCCCCGGGGCAACCACACACTACAACTCTGGCATCACCCGGGTGTACCAAAAGACCCTACAGCCAGCCTCTTCCTCCCCATTTAAGCAACCTGCCAAGGGTTAGAGAGCAGAATGCAATGGCTTCACAAAGAGTACTAGGCAGGAGGTGAACAAAGTGAAACGCAAGCCAAGAAAGGCTCCCTTACCGGAGAGCGTGTCTGAGGCTGCGTGCTCATCGTCTGGGGGGCCTGCGGATAGACCAGCGTGGTTGGTGCTGCGTTCTGTCCGGAAGGGTAAGGGGCCTGCCACAGAAAAGAGAGGGCACAGTTAACACAGCAGCAACAGCAGCAAACGGACATCCCACCCCTGCTCTTGACTAGGATCACACTTTGCACTGGTAACACACTGCTGCTAGAAGTCCACTGACTCAGGAATTAACCTTTATTATCAGGTTCTTACAGTTTGGTAATGGGGTATGTTCTACAAGCAAGCAAAAAGAAGGAACCTTTGAGAGGGAAGTGAACTGGTTTTACTAAACTGGTTATTCTGGGCCAGAGTGAGCATTCATGCTATGGGGTATAAGGGTGTGTGTGCGAGTGTGAGGGAGACCCAGGAAGAACAAGAGGGACACAGCTGCCTTGTAAGGCTGTCACCCCAAAACAATTCACTTTGGCGCACAGGCCCCACTCTTCTCAGAACATCCAATATCCATACATCCATGGCTTTTGCCTTAATCACCCCTCGCCTAACCCACAGTCTTTCTTCTCCCTAGCAGGGTCTGAGGCAGTTCATCTTCACACTCTGCAACACCTACACTTTCACCTAATTTATAAAAACAAGCAGCTGAATTCTCAGCTCAAGAGATATGCTGGAACCATCTGCCCTGAGGCTGAATACTGTTCTGGAACACAGAGGAACATCAGTGGGCAAAACGGCCAGAAGCACACACGTGAAGGCGGCTTCCCCGGCCTGCCTGGTCAGGAACAAATCCCTTCCTTCCTTCTCTCACTCATTGCTCTAGCCTCCTCAAGCACATCAGAGCAACCCCTTCCATTCCCAGAGAACCTGGCTGACCCGGAGGAGGAAGAGAGAGGGCCCAGCGGGGCCCCCGGAGGTCAGATTTAGAATCAAGGAAGAAGCGAAAGACCCAAGGGCTCTTTCACACCCAGGCAGGAGACCCTCTCTTGTTTCCCCAACAATACAATCTTCTTTCATAGAGCTCCCTATTCCCACTCCCAGCATGGCGTGTAGCCACTCAGGGACAGCCCTAGGGATAGGAGCAAGCCCAAAGACTACAGCTCTCTCTGTGGGCACAAATGGTAAACCAGCCATGATCTTTTAGCTCGGTTTCCCACAAGTGGCAAGCTCCACCTGTCTCCAGGAAGGGCCCCCAGCGCTAACCTAGTGGTCAGAAGGAAAAGGATCCCCACTGTCCTTTCATAAGCTGCCCCCTCCTTCCCAATGATTCCCAGATGCCTCAGCAAGCCAGAGCTCCCTTCTGCTCCTCTGCAGCACTCCTGAAGACGTATGATGCTTTCCTATCACTGCCAGCCCAGCTGAAGAGGGTAATTATATTCCCTTCTGATCTCCGCTTGGCACAGAAAGATGAATATGCTAGTGAATTTTAATTGACTTCCCTGAAAAGTGGTGGATCATTAAAGTTTACTCTGTTCAGCATTTTATGGTTTGCCTGCCAGATGCAGTTAGAAAATTCCATGCATATTTTCCCCAAAATCAGGGAACGTGGTTCGGAGGGAGATAAATTTCATTCTACAAAGGAGTTGCTCATACCCAGGTGTCTGTGACTACTAAGTCACTGAGGACTGGCACTTGGCACTCAGTGGGTCCACATGGAGTGCGGAATACACACAGAGATTTTGAATAGGTTCCCAAGTGCCTGCTGGAAACCAGGAAGTCTACCAACAAACATTTGGGACCACGGAGTCTGGCACTGAATGGCGCTGTCTCTCACAGAACTGGGACGGGCACTGGCATTAAAAACAGCAGGAGAGAAAAATGGGAAGGGAACACCAGGTGTGGCAGTGGCCTTCAAGTGGTGTGCAACCTGAATTAGATGCCTTATAAAGGGGATAAATACACAGTATTAAAAAGAAACCAAGAGAAGTGGGTCCCCAATCCCCATTACCTTTATGATGAATGGTTTTTGCAAGGTATGGCACAGAATCTGAAGCAAGACCTCAGGGCCAGGGCACAATCAGCCCACAAATCTAAAACAATTTGACAAAATCAAAACAGAACCTGCAAGCCCATGGGCCAAAATCTGAGACTAAAAACCTCACTGAAACATTCTAGAAAAATAAGGACTGTTGTTGGATCCTGGTGGCAGACTAAAAGAGCTAAAAGAGACAGCTCAGCACTTTTTTTTTGGTGTGGGGGGAGAAGAGTCAGAGCAGGATCCAACCTCTGGCAGGGCAGCACTGGAAGCTTGTGAGCAGTAAAGAGGCGTTCTTCCAGAGTTTTCCAGTTGCATGGACCTGCTGTTCTTCAATGGTGGTCACCAGAGGGACTAAGAAGCTCCAATCCGCCTGTTTTTCTCAGGCAGAGTGAAAACAGTGGAAATAGCTGCAAGGTCACCTGGGGTACAAATTTCACACAAAGCAGAATGCATTCTGCAGATGGAGCGCCTCCCCTTTGCTCTTCAGCCTCAGTACCTCCTCCTCATACATCCACCACAGTGGCTCAGAAAGCAAGGCTCTGCTCTCCTCCTCTCCTCCTCCTTTGTCTCCAAAGGACAGCCAGCAGCCTCAGTTCCTGATGTGGGGGGCAAAGGCACTCTCTTCTGCCCCCCACCCACCCATTTTCGGAAAGCAGAACACCCGCCAGCTATCCCAGCAGCAGCAACAACAGACAGGAAGCCCCACTGTCAAGGAGAAAGGCAAAGGGGCACTTTTGCCTTGGCCCAGATCAAGAGCTGAGGGCTTTCCGGCTGCCATTTGCAAAGCGCTTTCCAAGTGCAAAGTGAACAACGGCAAGTGAGCAGAGGAAGCTGTCTCCATAACCAAGCCAAATCCCCAAGTCTACCTAACCCAGCACTACCTGCTCTCTGGGTCCCTGGCAGAGTCTGCATAAAAATACTTTTTTGATCACAATTCCCAGAATCCCCTAGCCAGCATAGCTAATGGGGGATTTGGGAAAATGTGGTCCAAAAAAAAAAAAAAAGGTGGGGGGAAGAATAATCTCATCCAATTTCTGGAATAAAGTACTTCCCCAGCTTGCAAACAGAGATCCTTTAAACCCGTGGGGGGGGGAGGTGGAGCTTTGGGCATGCAAGGCAGGCAACTTGTGGCACCTCCTGGTATACCTGGCATTCAGGGCAGAAGTACAAAGAAGGCCTCCTGGCTGCTGAAGGCTACAAGCAATCCTCCTGGCATGACCCTTCCCTCCACAACCCACCGACCAAGGATTATTTTTATCTGTGTTTCCAAACCAGTTGGCACTTGCTTGGCCTGCTGTGCAACAAGAGCTCTCCCCTCTACCCTGCCCCCCCTGCAAGTACTAACTGTGCTGGGAATAAACAGGCCGAGGGCACACTCCATCGTCACACAGGGATGGGGGGGTCAGGCGGGGAGAAGAGACTGAAAATGCTGAGTCACACAGCTTCCTGCTCCAAACCACGGAATGGAAATCTCTGCCTTGGCACTGTTTATTTTCCAGGAAAAGGGCTGCTGTTCTCTCAAGGCTCTGGGTGCCCAGCAGTTACCCTGGGCTGCTTGCATAGATGCCTGCGAAACAGGTGTTATATATGTATGCGCTCACTGAAATCGACACCAGGGGCCCTCAGGGCACACCGCTGCCCTGGCCTAGGGTTCACCAACTCCCAAATGGCTTCAGGCTCCCTGGGTCACCCTCTCTCTCCGGGTACTTCTTTGATGGCCACACTGGACCAGTGTTAATGTTCATAAATGCACCTAAGCATTTAATGTTGCCAATACTTGCAAGGAATTTGGCTAAAGGGAGAATCTGCCACACTTCGGAACATTAATCTAACTAACATCACGAGTTGGACAACAGCAGCCAAAGAGAGGAAGCAACTGTCCTGTAAATGCTGGCCCAGACCTTCTAAAGACCTTTCCTCCAACTAGGAATGTAGACTGCGGACGACACAGCAGGCCCCTGCAAGAGGTGGCAATAGGAATTTCATCCCATTGACTTTGCTACTCCAAAACAGCCACAGAAATACTTATGGCGCTGCTGCCTTGAAGGAGATGGGGCAATGCAAACACCAGGAGCTTCTCAAGCCTACTGTGAATTCAAGGAGCTGTCCCAACAAGATTCCCCCAAATGGATGTCTTTGGGACAAGGAGATCACAGGGACCATGGTCAGCATGACTTCTTTGAGTCCGCATTCAAGCTGGCAGCCCACACAGTTTGCTTTTTAGGAAGGGCCCACAGATGACTGTGTATCAGATTATGTGACCTCAATGCATGGTAGAGGTCCAAGAAATGGTGCATGCCGTATAAAGGCAGGGCTTCTCATGGGGGACTGCTGCACACAGCAAGGCAATATACAAGTTAACACAAGACCTTCTTGTACTCTTAAGAAGAAGGGAGCTAATCTGATCTGGCTGACTGAACTTGAAGGAGGCCACATCCACAAGGCTGGCTGCAGCTCCAGGGCCACATGGCAGAAGCTCTGCTTTCACGGGAATCTATGGCCCTCTGCTAAAGCAATCTCCACTACTTCAAAGATTCATCCAGTAACATGGACGGGAAGGAAACTGCTGGAGAGTTAAGTAGTTATGGGAAAGCAACCTAACCCATTACATTTAAGAAGGGTAATTCTTCAGGCTGTGATCCTGGCAGGTCCCAGAATGTTTGGGTTTCCAAGGCGAGCACAGGTCACTGGACCATGTGAATAGGAAGCAAGTTTGAACTGACACAAAGCCCTTAGTAAAGTACAATTTTTTTTCCAAGAAACACATTCTTGGAGATGATTGTGCAGTGGCAAAACATACACAAGCAATTGCAAAAAGTCCAATCTCTTCCAAAGACGGCTGTTCAAAGCCAGGATTGCATGACTGGAACCTCTCAGATGGTCACTTCCCTCTTCAAGTGAACTCAACAGGGGACAACCACTCTGTCAACCCAACAAAGGCAGCTTTCCCACAAAAATCTAGATGTGGAGGATCTGGTAATCCAGTCTTTGCTACTACGCTTTTCTCTGCACTGACAGCACTGCCTCTCTTCTGTATCACCACCACTACCGCCACCACTGAGCTCCCTCCCTATGAACTTAACTTTTCTCCCTTTGGTTCTCAGCATCACCACAAGCCTGCACCCTTCCCGGTATGCTTCCCCACCCAGAGTGCTCCCTGCATGTCAAGAGTGATTAATTCTTTTTCTTGCTACACCCTATTCTCCGCACGGCTTTTGTTACCTACTTTCATCCCAAGGGGAGGCGGATGCCTGCACCCCAACAACTCTGCTTCTCATCACTTGGGCCCCATTTCCCACTTGATTCCTCCATCCTACCCATATTATCTCCTTGCACTCTCATCTTTTCACTCCTTTTGTCTTTCTTCTGTACTGTTCCATCTCTGCTCTTTCACATGGAGTTCAACAGCACACATGACTTTCAACCTCCTAGCCAAGTTGTACCTGAGACAAATTAACCTCCAACGCCGGCGGGCTGCCTCATAGGGCCTGCCCAGCTGTGACAGGTTGGGGAAATGGGTTTTTGACCAGCTTCTAAGCCATCTTCCACTTGAACTGCAACCCTTTCAAGGGCCACACCCAGAGCCAAGGCTCTCAACTCATATACATCAGCAGCACATTTAAGAACTGAATACTTTTGAGGCTGAGCCATGCAATGTCAAGTTCAGAGAACAACCTAAGAAGGCTCCAGTACAAAAAGTGGATTGGTTCTCCACGCCCCTGAGGCTGTCAGTGTACTTTTAGGCTCTCTGTGGGCAGGGGGTGCCCCCTCTACACCCCACCCTAACCAAGATCTCCACCCTTCAGAAAACAAGAGCCAGGCTTCTCCGGTGGGGCATCACTTAACCTTTTTCCTCTTGTGACTCACCATCCCACATCCCAGAATCCTTTGCACCAGTTCCCTTGGATCTTCAAAAAGACTGCTGGCTCTTGGGTGGGGTGGAAAGCTTCTGTCCCTCCTCCCTCCTGGCTGCTGGAGCGAGAGTGAAAGAGAGCGACAGAGTAAGAGAGAGAGAAAGAGAGCGACAGAGAGAGACCGAGGGGGGGAGGAGGAGGAGGAGGAGGAGGAAGATGGGCTGGCACATGTCCTTGTAAAAGAGCCACTGGCTCTCTGCCTTCCATCAGCCTAATGGGAGGACAGGCGCTCCACCCTCTCTGCTCTGTCGCCTGGACTGGCTGGCTGGCCCTTCCGTTCTCCTTCCCGTTGCCACTGGCTCAAGGGCTCTCTCTATTCCGGCTTCCCCCTAGGATGGGGAACTCTTTTTAGACAGAGTGTGGGACTCTAGGTAAAAAGCAGGGCTGGCCGGGCGTGGGGAGATACACAAACCCTGGTGCCCTGGTGGGATCTCATCTACTGCTATGCTGCCAGTGGCTCCAGATACAGCCCCAGGTACGTCCTCTAACGTCTAGGGGAAGAGGGGCAAGGTCTACTTCTCTTCAAGTGGCAACGGGAAAGGTCTGTGCCACTGACTCCCAACTGCTGCCCGTTCCCAGCCCCCTTGGGCAGGAGTCAAGCGCTCTTCTGACCCACCCATCCTGCCCACTCCTTTGCTTCAGAAGCATCTTCCCGCTTTGAGGATCTTCAGAGGCAACCCTTTTCGCCAATTGTTCCTCTACTACTTGGGCAAGACTGTCTTTTCCAGGGAAGCTGAAAAGGGTATGCAGGGTTTGGAAATACTATCCCTTGTGCCTTAGAGGCAGGTGATGGAGAAACGCTCCTGTGGTTAACAGGCTGCCCTCGTGACTGCCTCCGGGAACTCACTCAGCAGGCATGGTGCTGCCTTGAGCCCTTCTTAGGCCGCTGGTCAAAGGGGCACTGCCATGGCAAATTTAACAGTACTGACTGGGCTCTGGTAGAAAGCAACCCTGAACAACCTGTCACAACTCAGAAACCTGAAAAAAAAGTGCCGATTCTTAACTCCCAAGGCCGCTTGGCAAGCAGTAGTGGCCACAGGTCATGCGAGCAGGAGCCTCCCTTGCATACGTGTGAAAAAGGGGGCCAGGGAGAGAGAAAGGAAGCATTCAAAAGCACAATCTGGACCAGTCAGGGGAAATGCTGTGCAAATGAGTAACATGAAGCGCCTCTTACCAATGGCCAGAAACAGGCCCAGCCTCACATGTTGAGGGCACCACCGGCCTTTCTTTTTATTACCCAACGGAAATGGGGAGACCAGTGAGCTGACCACTCTGGCCGGCCAAGTGCAGCTGCCCACCTGACAGGCTGGGCCCCATTGGAAGTCAGGAGAAAAGCATTATACAGTCAATCACAGGTGTACACTTCCAGAACAGTCTCCTTGCAAGAACCACACTGTGCTCAAAGAACAGTGGGCACACCCAGGAGGAGTTATGGGCATCTCTCTTTTCTCAGGTTTCCCTGGGGGCCCCTCCCAATCTGGGGCTCTGGGTGGAAGACCATGGGCTTATGTCTCTTCTGGAACGCTAGGGACTGCCATGGAAGTTGCAGAGAGGCAGCCAAGCGCAGTGGACATTTCTAACGCCGTGGCAGTAGCCACTCTATGCCCTTCTGACAAGCCTCCACCATTTTCTGGCCAGGTTCTGAACATGTAACAAGACTACCCAAGACCAGTAAACCTGGAAGCAAGTTAAAAGCTAAACGAGTGGAGTGCCATGTCCGCTTCCACGTGCTGATCAAGTCAAGCCCACCAGAAAAGGTGCAACCACTCAAGAAAGAGAACAAAGGCTACAGAGCACCTCCACTGGCCTGCACAAGAGAAGCTGAGCCCCCTCCTCCCAGTTCCTTCTGCTATGATGAACCAAAATGGGGTCCAACAGTAATCTTGGAAACAGAAGCGGCTACGGGAATGTTCCAAATGCTGCCTCAAGCCCTGGACAATCTGCCCCCAAACAGAAGCCAAAGGACCAATGCCCTGCTCTTGGCAGCCTCCCAGAAAGCTTAGAGCTTCCACAGGACTCTACAGGAACTGCAGCCAGCTCTTCCTCCACTCCACCTCCTCTTCATTCCCACTCTCACTCACCTCCCAACTTCACTCCTTCTCTGGGGGGTGAGGATGGGGCAGTCATTTCTTAGCTTTAACTACTAATGACACAACCCTGGAAAATTCATTATGTACACATAGACATACACACTAGCCTTATAACCCTTCACTTTCTCTCTCGGCACTTGTTTTTATTACAGATGTAATGAGTTCTGGTAAGAAAAGAAAATGACTTGCTAACAGGCATGACGCCAGCGCAAACAACAAAATGACAACTGTGGGGGGCAAAGGACATTGCCCCCCACTTCCTCTACCTGCACCCTTCATCAGGGGCCCAGAGAGGAGCACGCAGCTCAGCCTCCCCTCACAAGCAACTGCCCTCCTCCCAGCGCCCCCCCCCCCCGCTTTTAGGAGGAGGCCAAAGAGCAGAGGAACAAGTGGCAGATCTTACCTGAGTGAGGCCAGGAGAGGAGGCATGCCCTGGAGGCGTTGCAGCAAGAGTGGGGTGCCCTTTGCTTATTTCATGTGCAGAGTAAGGGGAGGGGGCAGGAGGGCCTGGCTGTCTTGCAACTTGTGTAACCTGTGAGGAGATAAACTGTTAGTAAAACCAAAGATTAGTAACGCTGCCTCTAGAAAAGTTCACCTAGATGCTCAGGCTACAGAACGGTTATCTCACAAGTGACTGGGAATGCACCGCTTGCTCTTCTGACCCGAAGAAAACTGAATGCAAGCAAGACACCTGGAGGAAGATGCTGGCAACCAGATCTCCCTAACAACAGCAGCAGCAGAACAAAGCTGGAGGGTCCACCTTCCACTACAAAGGGAGACTGGATTATCTCTGGGGTTATCTTTAGCACTCTTGTCACCAGAATATATTTGCTTTTGGTGCAGACATTGCCTACTCCCCACTCCGATCCCATGCAGGGACTTAGATCCCTGCCACATCATCAAGCCACCATGGAGGAGCCGACAGGGGCAGCTGGCTAGGAGTGGTTTTAAAATTCAACTTTTTTGTCACAGAAGACACTCAAAAGTGCCATGCAAACAAGAGATAACGAAAGTAAAATTGAATCAAAGGAACACTTAAAATCACTTATCAACACTATGATATAAGACAAATGGAAGCAGCAGAAAGTTAAACAACCCAGGCCGGGGCCACCAAAGTCTTTACCGGCCTGGCAAAGAAGAAACATTTTCACCCATTCCGTGAAGGTGCGCAGGGAGAAGGTCCAGGACTCGGATGCCACCTCTAAAAGTTCTTCAGGGTTGCCTCCTGCTCTCCCCACTTCAACTTACTTTGCTTTGGGGTAGGCGGGTAGAGAAGAAAGAAAACACCAAATCTGTTTGAAGGATGTTCAGAGCTTTAAGGGTCAAAAATAGGCAGAATGAGCTGAAACCTGGGCAATTTAAGTTTAACTCTTGAAACCTCTGGTTTAAAGTTTCTGATATAAATAGTTTCCCAAGTGGGAAATCATGCATTTCTTGAACGAGGAGTGTATACTAACTCTCACTCAGTGTGTGTGTATACCAAGCATGGCTTCCAGCGATGTTGAACTGCAACTCCCTTCAGCCCTATACAGCAAAGCCAAGAGCAAGGGATCACAAGAGTCACCATCTAGCAACATCTGGATGACAACCAGTTGCCCACCTCTGCTGCAAACACAACAGTGCCAGTTAGTCTGCAACTGCTATCATCTTTTGGACTATCAGGGAGCATAATGAAATGAAAACCTCTCATTCTGCAACCAATAAGCCTTTTGCACCATTTGAAAGGCACAGGGAGACCACTGTGGAAACAACAGGTTTCTTTTTCTTTTTCTTTCTTTTTTTTTGACTCTCTGAGATACAAGGATGAGGGTCACAATTCAACAGCAGCGCGAGGTGCACTTGACTGTGAACTACCAGGCCCAGAACTCCACAGAAGCAAGGCTGGCCATGACTGGGCAAACCAATTCTTTCTACAGAGTTTTACAGCAAACTAAGGCTGTGGGCACCCATGAATCTCTACAATAATAAATAAACTTCCTCTACATATCACACTTTTAGGCATTCTCCCATAACAAGATTGGGGGGGGGGGCTGTTCAGTCTAGATAAGTTTCCGTTTCTGCAACGCATATTAAAAACCTGTCTAGAACATTGTAATAAATCAATGCTGTAAATTGAAAAGCAATGTAAATGGGAAATACATAGCTGGTTTATATTGTAATAAACTGTTAAAATGTTTACTATCCAATGTTTACTGGATATTTAAACTACTAATTTATTGTCCTCATATTTATATAACAGAGGTTGGGGGGGCCCTCCTGCTAGAACACACTGGAACTTAAATTCAAACTATAAGTTCCGATGCTCCAGTTTAGTCAGGGAGCAAACAGTATCCAGAAGGGTGGGGTAGAAGTTGAAGAAAATGCATAACAAAAACTTCTTTCAGGCAGCCATTTTGTAAGATAACAAAGGACCAGAGAACAGCAATGGACCAGGGTTAGCCCAATGTTAGTTTTCACTACAAGGCTGCAAAACTTGGGATTCTTCTGAAGAATTCAGCATCTTTTCCTAGCAAGAGAATGCCTGTTTTTCCTGGCAAATGATGTGGAATTAACTAATAAAACAGGCATTAGGAAACTCTTCTACAGTCTGTCTTTCTTGGCTTCATGTCAGATCTGCCCCTCTTCAGGGGTGAGTGTGGGTGGGATGGAGTAAGTGTGACTGCGTGAGTGGAAGGAAGGTTTTCTGAAGAGAAAATGCTGAATAAGAGAGATCCATACGCTGTGATGATCTGGAACATGACATTCTGCCAAAAAACGGCATGCTGTTGCTATCCAGGCAGGGGCAGAGACACTGTCCAAAGTTCCCCCATTAAGGTGTCTTCTCTGCTCTATACAGAAACCCAGAAACCAATTCTAACATCCCATGTCAAGAACGTGAGGTAGAAAACAAATTCCAGAGAAAGGGGAAGAAAAAACGACACCACACCACAGGGGAGAGAAGGCCCTGGAGTCCAGGTGAGCCAGATTTCACCAGCAGGCCTAAGGGTCACAGAAGCATGGGGCTGGACAAGACCCCAGCAGGTGAGGCCTATGCTAACAATTCCTGAGGAATCATGGAGGAGACACGGCAACAGAAACCTCTCCTTTGCAGGTCCTAAAACAGATGCCTACTTTTTGGAAGATATCATCCAATCTTTTTAGCTTATTAGATCATCCTGACTACTTTCCTCCCAAACATGGAGAACAACCATGCCTAAGAGGGACCACGCTAAGCCACAAAAGGCAAGCACAGTTTTCTTAGGAAGGAGAAGCTTCTGTCCAGTTAAGAGATCCAATAACAAAAGCACTGTCGGGGTTCTTGCAATGGCTGTTAAAAAATGAGCAAGTGAACAGAAACCCACATGACCTGTTCAGGGGAAAGCTGCAAAGACCCCCACCCTCAAATCCCCTCTTGTCTATTTCAACCAAATTGAGGTGGTCCATCCATGAGGAGGCTAGAGGCAGCAACTTCATCCTCAACAACATGTCATGACTCTGACTTCAAACAATGCCAATTAAGGAGGCTGCAGAGCGCTTGATTCCCCCACCTACAATAAATGTGCTTCAAGGGCAGGCACCAAGTCTGTGTCTCTCTTTGATCAGAAATTATTCACACTTTGCAGATACAAAGTGATGTCTTGTAGAAGCCAGGCAGCACCCAGGTTCAGCCTCACTTATTGCACAGTGCAGGATGCCAGGGCAGCCTCCGCCCCCTTGCCAGTTTGCCTCTTCTTTCCCTCTGTAGTAAACCAGATTCTAGGCAGGAAGATGGAGGTGACGCTCTGCCTTGGTTCAAATGACTTTTGTCTCTTAGCAAGGAGAATTAATTTCATGCGACTCTTGGAGGATGTAACAAGTGCTGACGTGGCACACTCATCGAGGAATCGTGATTTCTTGCCCAGAGGTGCAGAGAAAACAGACCCACTGCCAACCAAATATTTTGTGGATGATAGGTTTCAAAACCATGACTAGTTAATGCTGATTTAAACAGGCTGTTCAGATGTAGCAGAGCAAAGATTTATGCCTGATGTGAAACTAAACAGAATTCTTCTTCTTGGGAGGTATCTTCCAAAACAAAAACTGGGTTTCTTTGTTTCATTTAAGAAGGAACATAACTTATAATAACATCTCAATATAAAACAGGTTGAGAATCCCTTATCCAAAACGCTTGGGGCCAGAAGTGTTTTGGGTATATACATAATGAGATATTTTGGGAGATGAGACCAAAGCCACCAGTAATTTTATCATAAAGGGAAAATCTTCCATGTTCGAGAGCAACCTGACTTTTCAGGTGCAGCAATACAAAAGAGGCAAGGCGTGACATCACTGTCACACCCTTTCTATCCACTGTGGGCTCCTGACAGACCACCCACTCACGACAGGGGCTAGAATCCAAGCCATGCCATCCTGTCTCTGTAGTTCATAAAAGTAACTTTCTCAAGCCCTGGGCAATAGGAACCACACCACAATCTGATGAAGAGGACGACCTGCTAGAAGCAATATGCTTCCAACAACTATTACAAACACACACCATCCCTTCACCATCACCACTGCTTCCTGCCATCCCATGTTTCACTACCTTCAGGCCCTCTTTTCCTGCTTAGAATACTGTTCTTCTGGATTCTGGTTTTAACATACATGCCAGTGTTGTGAACAACTTCAAGATTTGCTTAAAACAGTCGGCGATACCATCATGTTCCGAAACAGATAAAACAGGCGAACAAACTGCCTGGCAATTCTTTCTCGTTCTTGTAAAAAGTCAGCCCTGCTTCCATACGTCCGCAGCAACTGTGCCAGGGAATCACCTGTCCGCCCCCACCCCCAGGCTGTAAGGACCTTAAAATCCATTCCTATGTGGACTTGCTGGCAAAGCTGGGAAGGAACGCCAGGGATACTGGTCCTCAGGGAGGTGTGAAATGCATGTGTCTACGCTCCACATGATCCACCAGAAAAAGAGCCAAACCTTCCCACTATTTATTTATTTGGTGGTTTACACTGAGCATCTGCAACATCTAGATTGGCACTGAACCACAAACAGGATCTTTGAATCAGGTGTCAACCGCCAAAGATGTGGGGAAGAACAGGCCTGAATGAACACTGCATCTTAAGTAAACATCGTCTGTTGAGAAAATCCAAGTCCAGGTTCTCCTCTTTTTTAAACAAACAACAACTTAAAAGCATTTGCATCAACAAGTACTTAATTTCTTCACACCAGCTTCTATATCAAGGGAACGGTATGCTTAGCATCAGGTGTTCTATGATAGGAGGCTACTGAACAATGGAGCCCTACAACCTCACAGGCTGTGAGCCCAGTTGATCAGCTGCTGAAGGAAGAAACGGGGGGGGGGGGGCATGCCGGAAGTTACCAGAATGGTACATACACCAGAGGAGGTGGCAAAACCGCCTGCGGATACTTACCGTGCTGTACACAGCGGAGACGGCTGGAGTGAAGATCCGATCCTCCAGAGGCTGCTGCACTGGTCCCCGGGGGATTCTGCAAGGCAGCAAATTAAGGAAAATAATAACCAAGACCAACACAGTGTGGGGCTGGCCATTCCTTCTGATAAAAGGTGCCCTTCTCCACTAGGAGATGAATCCTGATCCTGGTCCTCACTGGGCAAAAGCATGAAGTTGAACTGGCCTTGTGGAGACGAGATGAAGGAGAACAAAGAGATTTTCAAATCTCCAGGACCATAATTCAACTTCTTGCTTTCCTCTGGGAGGTCCCAGTGAGTCCCAACACTAAAGGATTCGTCCTACCTTCTCCCCTTACAGAAACATTTCACTTTCAATATACCGGTTGAGTCTCCCTTATCCAAAATGCCTGTGACCAGATGTGTTTCAGATTTTGGAATATTTGCATATACATAATGAAGTATCTTGGTAGAAGTGACCCAAGTCTAACCACAAAATTCAATTATGTTTCATATACACCTTAAGCATGTAGCTTGAAGGTAATTTCATACACAGTATTTTAAATAATTTTGTGTATGAAACAACATTTGTGTACACTGACCCACCAGGAAGCAAAGGTGTCACTATCTCAGTCACCCACATGGACAATTTTTTAGTATTCTGGATTTCCTGGTAAGAGATACTCAACCTGTAAAATGACCACTCTTTCTCAGTAAACAGCTCAATGTTTGACTGAAGATGAGAAAGCGCTGCCAACGATGCAGAGAATATGAGAGCGAGAGAGCACACACATGCATTTCCTCAATGGTTTTTTTTACACTATTAATTCTTCCCCTCACTTAACAGTTCTCTTAAAAGCAGTTCTGGGAACTAGAATCTACTTCTTACCAGCCTTGCCATTTTATTTAAAAGAAAGCTGCCATCCATCAGCAGCCCCACACCCACAATTAAAAGTGCTGTAATAATGGAGAACTGGCCCTTTAAACTTCACCCTAGGGTAGCAGAAAGAGGTTTTATTTTTCCTCCCCAGTGAGGGAAGAGGATGCCAATGAAAGTTTGGGTGCTGTTGTTTTAAAACAGGGTAAACAGTCAAACTTGAAAAATGTGAAAAGAACATCATGAAGTTTCTGTGTCCACATTCTCAAACCACCCGAAGCAGAATGTATCCAAGAGCCTTTTAAAGGCCCAACGGCAGAGAAAATTGGCCCAATGCAACTGGAGCTGGCAAGTTTTGAGCTTAAACAGCTGAGAAAGGAAAAGGAAGTCAGCGCTAGCTTCTCAAGTGTTCTCTCCAGGAGGAGAACTTAAGGGAAAGAACCTTGCAGAAAATACTGGCACATCCACATGGCAAGTCAGAAGCCGACTGTGGTGGTGGGAGCTGTATAAACCATGCAACACACTAGAGAAGCAAAACAAGTCTACAACTTTTCTGGAGACAGTTAACACCTGAGAAATCCAGATAAAGGGAAAGTAAAGAACACACCCTGAATGAGCATGGCATGAAAACTACAGACACCCAGTGGGAGACAATTATGCTTCACAGTTGCCTAGGAGCAGTCTTCCCTATGAGAGAATCAAAATGGGTATTATTCTGGAACTACAAAACATAGAGCCATCTTCCCAAGGCTCCTTCCATGAACCCAGCCTCACCTGGCAAGGGACCAGAATGTCCCCTTCAGCACCTCCACACACTGGCTACTCGGATGAATCCAACATGTCCCTCAGATCCCGATGCAAAGCCCAAGGCTTCCTGGCACAGCCGTATGCACCACCACTCAGGGCAACCAGCAGAGCATAGCAGAGAAAAATGCCCAAAGAGCCCAACTGACAGAATTCTTTCCCGTTCTGTCAGGACTGGGACTCGCCTCTGTGTTTACAGAAGACAGCCCCAGAAACATTCACGGCAGGGATGGATGTGACTGACACTGAGCACTGATATGCCACGCCACTGAGGAAAGAGGAGAGCATTGTGCACAGCACCACCCAGCTCTGTTGGAATCACAACCATGGCACCACCCCTTCACTTCTCCAATTTAGATGCCTATAAGTGCCAAAGAATGCAGGAAGTTAACCCTGCGTATTTCCCATTTAAAGTGGAAGCAGAAGGTAACAGGAAAAGGGAGGCAAATCAAGACAGAAACGCACCAGCCAACTCACCTAACACACATTGCCTCAGAGACACCGCATCAACTGTAAGCTTTGCAAACTCCACTTCTGGAGAGTTGGATCCCAGCCTCCACTGGTAAACACTCCCACTGAGGCAAGAGCTGTTTCTCAATACGGTTCCCCACGATGCCTGGCTGATTCAGAAAGTTCCATATCTGCCCCCAGCCTCTTGGAGACAAGTCTCTTTCTGATCGAAAAAAAACCACTGGTTCAAGAAATCTGAACCAACCGGCAGGCACATGCCTCAAAAACAAGAAGCCCACCATGTGATGTGTAGCTTGGCAAAGTGGGCAACAACAGAGCAGAGCACATGTCCTCTGTATTTTGAAATACTGACACATGATACTAATAAATAGCACAGTCTGAGCCAGTGAGTCAGAAAGCGGACTGGACAAAATATCAACCTGTCCTACAGCCTGTTCATGGCTCTTGTTTTGCCTCCCCTCTCTGCGCACTTGCTTACAGCCACATGAAAAGCAGCTCCACCACATTCTGTTCAGCTTCTCTTCATCCTTAAGTTCTTAGTGCAACTTCTCTGGTCCAAACACTGGCCGCCCCACAATCAAAGCCAGTTCAGCTATGAACTGAGATTTGCCGCTGCTGTTACCTGCCTCCAAATGGACTGAGACTTAGGGCCACCCTATTGTAGGAGTTTCTTGGCCAGATTTATGCTGAGGCGGTTTACCATGGTCCTCCTCTAAGGCTGAGAGAGTGGGACTTGCCCAAGTGGGCTTCCAATGGCTGAACAGGATTCAATCCCTGGTCTCCCAGAGTCCTAAGCCAACAACCAACCCATTATATCACGCTGGCTATGAAGACAAGTAATCCACTGTTTTTAGTGAGGGGTGTTTTACTCTGTAGTTTACCTGTCCAGAATGGGATCGCATCCTCCCCACAGAAGCAGGTGTGTACCTTGGGGGTGCTCTTGGATCCATCTCCGTCGCCAGAGGCCCAAGTGGCTTCAATGGCAAAGAACGTTTGGCATGATCTGCTTTCTCTGGTAAGGCCATGGCAACCGCTCCTGGAGACAGGGGCCGCCTGGCCACAATGATCCAAACTTCTGTAACCTCTCTACTGGACAACTCTAATGTGCTCTGTGTGGAGTTTTCCTAGCAATGGTTCAAGGGTTGCAATTCATGCAAATTGCTACAGCCCGGCTGCTTAGCGGACCCTCCTACCAGACACATACAACTCTTGTGCTGGAAAACATGTAATAGTTGCCAGCTGGGTACCGAGACATGTTCAAGGGGTTTTTGTTTGCTTGTAAGGCCCTGCACAGGCCAGGTTATCTGAGAGACTTGTCTTCTCCTGTACAGCTTACTATACCTCTGCCCAGTGAGGATCGCTGGGCTGTAGAGCAGGAGGGCCTTCTCTGTTGCGGCTCTCACCACATGCAACAGTTTCCCCCACTGCCCCTGAAACTGGGCAGGCTCCCAACGGAGAATGTTTCTGCTGTCAACTGAAGACCTACCTGTTGAGCCAGGTGTTCTCCTAAAGTGCCAACCGTATCCATTTC
Organism: Gambelia wislizenii; assembly: GCA_030847615.1. Taxonomy (NCBI): domain Eukaryota; kingdom Metazoa; phylum Chordata; class Lepidosauria; order Squamata; family Crotaphytidae; genus Gambelia; species Gambelia wislizenii. The sequence continues at coordinate 540,876 of JAUMIR010000016.1, forward strand.
CCCTGCTTTATAATGAACAGTTTCATGGATTTCATGGCTTATTATTTTACACCTTTAAACACTTTTATTGTACCTGTTTTATCATAATGGACTGCTCTGGAAATTTTAAAATAAAAAGCTGTGTATAAAGGCTAGAAATAAACAAATGCACAATTCAGACTGCCTTTAGCCAGGGGCTGGGGGAAAGAGACGCCGGCACCCTTCCACAATGCAACTGCTGCAATGCAACCGTGGAGTGGCTTTTAAAGACAGTTCATGTCACAGAGGAGCCCGGCACAGGAAGGACTTTCCACTTGTCATAAGCTATTGCTCAACCTGTGCTATAAGCAGTCTGAGTTTCTGCCTGCCTGAGATGGTTCCTCTTCATAAATAGAAACAAGGACTGATGCAACACATAAGGAAGAGGCACTTAAAATGTGTTTCTAAGAAAGGGAAACTAACCAAAGATATGGCAGAAAAGAGAAAGAGCAAGGAAGTTGCTCAGAGAGAACGACAGAAAATGAGTAAGGGCAAAACAGGATGGAGAAACAGGCAAGCCTTTTTCAGGCCCACATTAAGACAACCAAGGAGAGAGTTCTCAAAGACCAACCACCGGAAGCATGAGAACCAAAAATGTGAGCAACTAGGAAACAGCTCAAGGGTTCTTACCAGTCAGAGTTAAATAGTCCACCTATGCTACAAGCCGTCTACTGATGTCTCCCTTGTTCACTGTTTACACATATTTTCCGAAACAAGGCTGTTAGGCCCTGCAGAGCTCAGCAACGTTTTCAAGACGTTACTGCCTAATTCAGCCAGCAATAACAAAATGTTGGAAGTAACCAGCAGCACAGACAAGTTCTGTTTGTCACATTACAACACCGTGGCCGATGCTTCAGTCACAAAGCCAGCAGCCTCTGTGCTGCTGTTAGCCGGCAAGACGGAAGTGAAGTAAATGCAGGATCAGCATGACTCCAGAAATCTAGTTTTACATGTCAGATGCTAACTGAGCAACACTGCTTAACCAAGATGTGAGAACATGGGCTTCCTTCATTCCCAGGTTATTATTCTGCAATTTAGAAAACAGGTCCCACTTCATCTGGTCTCTCAAAATGAGACATAACCAAAATAAGCACATACTCAACAGCAACTGGGACCCAGCTCACAATGCCACCGGCACACATGAATTCAAGCCCTCCTGCTTTCAGCAGCATTCAAGTGAAACTTCAACTGAGACCCATAGGATTTACGTTCTGGCAGCAACCTAACTATTCAAATGGGTGTGGGCCGTTTCAAAACATTCCAACACAATTCAATCACCAAGTATATCACACTGCATGTTAAGAAAGGAAGAAGCCCTCAAGTCACGGTTTAAATAAATGAGGTATTTACAAAAAAATAAAAAATCCAATTTTTAGCTACTCATACTATACATATGATCAGAGGTGCCCATTTAAGAAGAAGCAGTTGTGAACTCATTTCCTGTCCTCCAAAGCACACTGTCTAAAGGGGGGGGGGACATAGCCCTTCTAACAGAGGAAACCAAGGAAAGCAAATGACAGACAAACTGTTTTATTGGCTACAAAACCTTTAATCTGAGGGAACTATCTGAAAGTGTGCATGTAGCGCCCAGAGTGTGAAAAATGTTATTTTTGGGACTCACAACTCCCAGAAACCCCAGCCAGAAGGGCCGCTGCATTATTTGTTTTTAAAATAGCCTTTCTACACTCTGGTCATAACATCATTTAAAGAATAGGAAGGCTTTACATGAATATGCCAAGCTAAAACAGTGAGTTGGAGTCATTTCTGTATTCTGCAGTAAAAATATTTTGCAGGCTGGCTGCTCAAACGGAGACACTAGTTTGTATGGCACTGCAGACCATTTTCCACTCCTGCTGCTTAAATTAACCTGAGCCAGTGCTCCTGCCAAATGCTTTGCCCTCAAAGAGTCTTCTCAATTTGCCTCACAACCCCTGTGAACATGTGGCCCATTGTATCAGATGCAAACAATGAACTGCCGAGTGTCACATGCCCTCGAGCATCTGCCAAAACATTGCTTTGCCCCTGCCCGGTGCCCAAGCGCCCTGTCCGAATTCAGGACTGCCTGGCCACTGCCTGCCCATTCTACCCTGCCTCCTCACAGGCTGGCAACAGGAGGGGAGAGAAGGAGCAACAAACAGCAGGGCAGAATTGCAGTTTGTACTTTGAGTAAGACACCCATTTCTAGCCGAGAAAGGCAGCTCCAGCACAGAGACACCATGATCTTCAGTTATTCTTTCAAAGGGCAATTCCCCAGGATTGGTCCCAGGAAATTTATTTCACCTCAGCCCCATAAATTTCTAAAACAAGAATTGGGAACCTGTAGCACCCTCCCCCCATCTTCTTGGAAATACAGTTCTCATACTGGTTGCAGCTGATGGGAGTTGAGGTCCAACATCTGGCGGGCACCAAGCTGGGGAAGATGAAGCTGGGTTAAATCACCCCTTATGCAGATAGCACCCAGTGAGGAAGGCTGGCAGGGGGCTAGGTGGGGCCTTCGGGTCAGGAACTCTCCTCCAGTCCTTCTGTTGGCAGGCAATAACTACCTCTCTTTTTAATCCCAATGAGCTTTTGAAAAGTGGCAGTTTTTAAAGAAAGAGCATTCAAAGTGGTGCAGCACTATTTTACAACTCCTTTTTGTAACTTTTAATTGTGTGTTTAAAATTGTTTTTGACTATTTAATTCCATTTAATGTTGATCTTCTGTATGTTTCAGCTATACTGAGTTTTAGCTTATAAGCAGGGTAAAAATAAAGCTGCTGATGTTGATAACAGCCACTTCGTAATTCTTATGAGGCAAGCTGAAAGGCCTCTGTAGCAGATTCCATGCCCAAAAGACACCAAGAGAAACAAGCGGGTGGTGGGGGCAAAGTCACACCTGTCAACCCCTTGTCCCCAGAAAAAGGAGTCAATCTCCCATGAATTCAAAAGAAGGCGAAACTGGCCAAATGTCCATTTAGAAGCACACAGGAATACAAATGGAACACATACCTGCCTTTTGCAGCCACTGCGCCACGTTCATTCCAAAAATGCCACCGTAGCTGCTGAATGAGAGTATTAACAATCAGAATAGGAGCAGAGAAGAGAAGGGGAGGGTATTAACAAAAGCTGAAAGAGTCTCTTTGTCTCCCTCTGGTCAATGCCAGCCTTTTGAATGGCTGAGCAGAGCCGAAAGGGAGTGGGGGAGGGGCGGAGGGGGAGAGTCTGACCGGACATTGCCTCTGTGGCAAGCTGCAGGACAGAAAAGGGCTCTTGCATGAGTGGAACAGCACCTCCCAAACCAGAACTGGCTCAGCCCAAGGGAAGGAGAGCAGCTGGCAGGACAAGCAGAGTCCTGGCTGGGGAACCTTCGCTTCACCCCTGGAAGCCTTTTACTCCCCTCCCCTCCTGGACTGTTCCTCACACAGGTACCGGAAAGCTCAACCCTTAAAGCTCTAACAACCAAAAGTAGCCAGCAAGTCTCACCATGTCAAAATACAGCAGTTCTTTCTAACGTAAAGGATCAGCTAGATAACAGATGTCAAAGGCGAGGCTGGAGGTCCATTTCCGTCCTCTGTTTGGTCCAATGCACCAAGATTAGCAATCAGCTGGGTGCATTCACCATGCGCTACTATGGCGCCCAAAGTGAAAGGAGACCCAGCTTAGAAGGCACGCCATCTCACTACTTCCCTCATTCTCTCTCAGGACACCTTCGGTTAAGAGTGACTGTGGAAATTAAAATAATGAGCCTGCTGTATCCCAGGTCCTGAAGTAAAAGCACAACAATGCAAAACTTGTTAGCTGGTGCTCAGTTCACACCAGGACATGCAACAACTTGTGGTGGTCGCCGGCATCTGTCCACGGACACTGTTCTATGGGAAATGTTTCAGAAGTTCATCTGGACTATTAAATTGAATGCAGGCCAAAGCTCTGGGAAGAGACAGAAACAGGGCATGAAAGAGAGGCCAAAGGACCTGCAAACTTCAGGTAGAACACGCAGGACCATTCTCAGCTGATAAATGACACACATTAATGCCTTGCCAACCCCATTTGGATTGTGTTGGCCAGTACCCATGGCATTCAGAAGGCCTGACTTCCTTCCCACCAGCCCCTTTTCTTATTCTGCAAACTCTGCTCAGGTCCTTTCTTTTGCTATTTCCTGTATGCTTCCTCAGAGAAGCCAATGAAAGCATTTAAAATACTTTTTCAATTCCTACCAAAAAAAAAAAAAAAAAAAAAAAAAAGAGAGAGAGAGAGAGAGAGAAAGACAGCCACCCACAAAGGGGAATAAGTGGGCAAACGTCTCTCTCTGGCTGCCCAGTGCCAAGTCGAGCCAAGGACGTATGCTATTCCCCTTACAATTTCAATGGCTTCCCTCACCCCAAGGCTGCAGGCCACTTCACTCAACTCTGATGGGTGAGAAGCCATAAAAAAGAACTGCCAGGAGGAAGTAAAAACAGGACTGCACAGGCACCCCCACAAGAGGAATGATGGGACATTCTGCTCTCCTCAGACAGTGGAAGCATGACTTTCTCCAGGGTGGCTCCAACACTAAAAAAACTCACAAATCCTAACACTATGATGTTTAGGAAGAAGAGAGAAATGCCTCAGAAGAACAACTAAAAGTTCATATCCTATATTTAGTGTATTGAACATGACTGATTCCAGCACAGCAGTCCAGACAATGATGGATAAACAAAGATATATTTATGGTGTTGAAAATTTCCCACAGAAAAACACAGAATCTGAACATCTTTCACATCACATCTCTAATATTCAGTCTATGCAATCCTGCTATATGATCTAATAAGGTGACCAACAGCTCCATCTTTTCCATTACGTGGATGGCGTTTACTGTCCACACTCATGTTTTCAATACTTGCCTTGATGCTATCTGTTCGAAGCACCTGTTCTTGAGCTGCAAATACAAGTTTGCTCCCCTTTTCAACTTCCCTTCTATGCTCTTAATATACTGACCATGCCGTGGTTTATACTGCTAGGCTTCAAGGCCACCTTTCATAATTTTCTTTTTACATGCATCTTCAGTTTTCAGTACATGTTCATCTCTCATTTTCTCTTTCCTTTTTTTATACATTCCCACATATTTGTAATTCACATCCTGATTGAGGCACTGCAATAACAAATAATAAATGAGACCTGGAATTACCCTGGAAAATTCTGTGCCTCGTACTCACTCTTGCTAAGTTCTGGCTTACTGTTAACACGGTGTTCCCCAATTTCATTACAGCTGACAGAAATTTTGGGATGATTTTGCAGATTCCTACAATGTCAAGATACTTTTAATGCTGAAGATAATCAGATGCTTTTTGATAGTCAATCCATGCTACATGCTAGTTTTGTTTTGGTCTTATGAGATTTTCACAATCATTTTATCCTCTGACGCTTGGTCTTTTGCTCCTTTACAATTGGGACAATTACCTTTCTGTTCTTTTAGTCAGACAGAATTCTAATTAAATGGGACTGGGATGGGTTTGCTATGATTCCTGTTTGTAATTTAAACATTGTAGCTAATGTGCAGGAATAGTTTCCATCTTTCATAATATTGTTCTTCCTGTTGTCATCCAATCATCAAGTACAGTCCTTTTCAGTAAGATGTTAAGATTGATGCACTAGTTTTGGATGAAGGCTGGTTAGATTTTTTTCCAGCCCATATCCACAGCCATCATCTCTTCCAGGGGCTGCCCAATCCTCAGCTTTCTTTGACTGCTTAAGCAACTTAAGCTCAATGACAGTATCTTCCATCTACCTTGTTTTAATTCTGTTTCCACATTTGTAACCTAGGGCACATTTTTTCTTATGCATTTCTGGTTTATTCTACAGCTGCTTCCAAAATGTAACTGTTATCATTCTTACTAGGGAAGATATTGTCATGCTCACTTTTTCCCATGAGGAATTTATAAAACTGCTGCTGGTGACTTCAAAATGGGGTATTTTGCTTAAACGGAGTTCTACAAGTATCCCCAATACTTCTGGAATTATTTTGGTTTCCAACTGCTAATTTTCTTTACTTTCACTTCTTTGTTTTTCAATTTTCCATCATTTAGATTTTTAAGAGTGCTAGCTCCTTCCTAAATTTTATTAAGCTTCAACTCAAGTCGAGCTTTCCATTTTGATTTTCCATCTTCCACTACTGTCTCTGATTTACCAATCTCATGTCCAAGTTCTTGCGAGGCTACCGTCACCACGCTATACAGTACTTGAAGAGACTGTTGGGACTGCGAGGATTGCCCAGCTGACATTCTTCAATAACCGGTTTTAGTTCTTTCCTTAGTACATGTTTTGAACTTGGTAGCCTTTTCTATTTTTTAATGTTATTCACTTCATCAACCAGTTTTTTCTGTAATTCAGTCTGCTGACTAGTAAGCATCAGTATGTTTTCTCTTCCTGTATTTCCTATCGACATCCATTCATTTTCTAAATTCCCAGTATCAGCTTGGTTTCCAGTTAGTGATCTACGTGCTTCCTTTTTTATATCTGCAGTTTTTACTGACTCACCTTCAGTCTCAACATTTTGTTCTTTTCTTTGTTATTGTGGTTCTATTATTAGCATTACCATTATTCTATGCATTAAACAGTGCAGGGGGCCCCCTGTGACCTTTTAAAAAGGTTGACTTGCCACTGCCAGAGCCTTCCAGGGGTACCTGATCACTCTTATTTCTGAGAAAGAAGGCCTTTCCAGGCCAGTGGTGGTGCCAAAACAGCCCTGGGGGCAGCCACACAATCCTAGTTTGTCCAAACCCTGCAACAGAGGTATTCCCTACCCTTTTTGTACTGAGCTGCTTTCCTTTCCAAATAAGTGACCAACCCACATCCTGGGAAGAAAGTGCAGGCCTCTATGGATTGTGCCCCAAAGGAAAAGATGGAACCATCTAATCACTCAGGATCAGGTCATCAAAGCTGCCACTTGATACTAAGTTTCAGGCAATCAGTTTCTCCTGCAGCAATGGAAACCCTGGGTACTTCCAAAAATATAAAACCACCTGAACTAAAAGCAGTTAATTCCCTTTAAAAATGGAGCAACTGTAAAAGTGGAAAGCTGCTGGCACTTGCAATCCTTCCCCTTACCATGAGGTCATCCCAGCTATGAGGAGAGGAAGGGAAGATTTAATGGTTATTCTTAGAGGGAAGGACTGGAACATGCTTCAAGCTTCTGACCTAACGGTTTTGTCACCAGGAAGGGCAGAAACATCCAAAGAAAGGAAGGTGGGATGTTCACGCAGAAAATCTTCAAAACAATGAGAGATCTAGGAAGGAGTTTTGCTCACCATGACAACATGCCACTGTCTGTGCCACCACCACTGCATGAGGGTATTATGAGCCAAGATTTATCAGCAACCACACCATACCCAGTATGAGAACATATGACAACACAACCGTCAAAAAAAGTCAAAGGCAACTAGGTTGACTGTAACACTTTGGAAGGTTACCCGGCTGAGCGGATATATTTCACACCAAAAGGCAATGGGAAAAGCAGGTGCTAGAAAGTGCCTAGAACTCTCAGGGTTTTTTTCTGTTTTAGTTCTTCTGGTTCTTTATACAGCTGCTCTGCTGCTGACTTTTAACATCTAGCAAAGAAACAAGAAGAAACCCAATTCATAACCAGCCATTCTGAAGAAAACCAAGAACACTTAAGCAGCAGTGGCAGCACCCAGGAAAGGTTATGAGAAAATGTGGGTGGATGGCCGTCTCCAGGGAAAGGATCCTTTGGCAATGGACAAACAGAAAGCATAGATTTTCTTTGGGTTTTTTTTCTGGGCTGTGAGGCCGTGTTCTGGAATAGTTCTGGAACATGGCCTCCTCACAGCCTGGAAAAAAACCAAGGAAAATCGATGGATACCAGCCGTGAAAGCCTTCGACTTCACATTAAACAGAAAGCAATTTCATCAGGTAAGAGCAAAAATGCACTTCTTGACTAGATGCTTCCAGACCAATCTAGCTAAAGCAATCCCTGAAAGTGGGGTGGGCAACTGTGGCCCTCTAGAAATTTCTGAAATGCAACTCCTATTATCCTTTACCACAGGCCATCTTGAGTGAGGCTGTGGCCAAAACCACCAGGAGCATTCCATGCCCCCCACTTTTACCTTAAAGAATTAAAGCACATCATTTTAGTTTTGAAGGAAGATAACTGCCCTTCAAATCAATGGTGTGTGTACATGTAGCCAGAGTGAGAGATCAATGCTTCCAACAAGACCCCAAGACACTGTGGCAGGACAAAAACCCATGTAAGGGTTCATTGCTCCAATTTCAGACTTAAGACAAACACCCAAAGCATCTAAAAAGAGCCCAGGGCCAAGAGAAATGCCAGAAGTGTCACTCCATTAGTTTCACAGGGCAGCTTTAACATCCCCCACACACACAGGTACCAAGGTAACCAAGAGGGGACTTCTACTCCACCAAACTACCAAAACATCAAGTACTTGCAAAATCCACTTATTTTAAGCAAAATTCAGTTGGCACTACTAGATGCCCAAAGGTCTCTAGGAGATCATCTGATTTAGCCAAATGGGTGATCTAGTCCTGACTCCTGAATAGGTAAGTCTCTCTGTCTTTTAAAATTGCATTAGGCGAGCAACAGTAAATATTTGCTGTTCATTTAGTTACATTTCGAGCCTGCTTTTCCTCTGAGGTACTCAAGGAGGTGTATGCAACTCTTCTCCCCCCATTTACCCTTGCAACAACCCTGTGAGGTGTATCAGACACAGAAGGGAGGAGACATGACCATGGATCTCCTAAGTTCAACCACCTCAGCACATGGCTAGAATGCTCAGCACCAGTGACAATGGACATCACCACCAATGGCCAAAGTGGCATCCTCACACTCTGGAAAGATCAGTGCTACAGTCTAGTACTATCACATGCTCAGACATCCTTCTTTTGAAACAGTTTTACTGTAACATCATATCATTTGACAATTTAAATTTTTCTTAATCCAAGCAAAGTAGAAAAAAAAAAGGGGGGGGAGTCTTCCCAGAAACTACTTTGAGAGCTTCGTAGGCCTATCTAACCCCAAAGCACAACTGCCATGAGGCAAAGAATGAGAACCAAGCCTAGAATCTTAAGACCGAGGGGTCAGGAAGGATCGGGGAGAAGATCCAGCAGTTGCTACATCGATGAAGAAACAAGCACACTCCATTCGAACATCGTCGCAAACTAGCAAGCTTAACTACAGTTTGGTGCAATGTCTGAACCAATGGAGTACAGTTACAGCCAGCATCCTCTTCTCACTGCAGGCAGCTCTCTAAAACCACTGCCTAGATTCTACATCTTGATTACTTCAAACCCTGGTCTGAAGCCAGGCCTGAATGCACTCTGTATAGACTTTCGCTCACAACTCTGGTTGTCTCATTTCGCTCACAAGTCTGGTTGTCCACCATCACTTTGCAGACACTGAGAAGCCCTGAGCATTTTAAAATGGTATCCAACAGGGCAAAGAAAGGAGCCAAGCTGTGAACCCCCTGGGAAGGAGCAAGAGCATTATGGGCTGATGTTTCTCCCCTTACACAAGTTCAATACAAATCAATCACTCTGCCCTCTGAGATACATGATGTGCTGATGGGCAGAGCTGAGGGGAAGAATGGGTGGTCTACACAGGTTGACCAACAAAGTATCATGAAGATGAGAGACGGAAAAGCAGGGTTGAAGGAAATCAAAATGCAGGCAGCCCCACTGGTGCATCAAAGAGGAGAATTAAAAATCCCAAGGAAGCAACACTGGTGGAGACCAATTTTAAGTCACAAAGCAATCAGCCAACTTTCCAACACTCCACAGCAAGGCTACTAGGACAACCACCTCATTTTTCCTCCTGCTGAGCAACTGAGATCATTACTAGAAGGAAGACCCGCTCCACAGAAGCCCCTGGCCTGAGATGAGTTGAGCGGCTATGGGAAAGAGGGCCTTTTTATTGATGGCATCCAACTATGAATCTCCAACACTAAGAAGGGGCACCTGGGACCTTCGCTACCATCCGTCAGACACCCTGCACGCTGCTATCAGTCCTGTTCTCCCTGGCTCTGCAAGACACCCAAGCATGCCTTCTTATGAAATCTGGCCCACTCTGCTCCTTTCATCATGATGTTTTTTTCTGTGTTATTTTGTTACTAGCTAATTTGAAACTCCATTAGGGAAGGATACATGTCCAAAAATAAACACACAGTAGGTGTGAAGGAGAGCATCCATGGCAAAGCTGTACTGAGTGGAAACAAAGAGCGCAAACCCAAAATCCTTCTTAAATTCTGCTTCTTCTTTCTTTTACATTTAGTCACATTCTAAAATTGCAGTTTATAAAATCCAATACTGTACTGTATTCCTTGGAGGCTTGTAGAAATTGTGGAACAAAAGTAGAAATTCAACTCATTTTCATGAGTGCATGTTTAACAACCTGGCACTTCTAGTTGTCTTTTATTCTCAAAAGCTGAATCTCCCTTATCCAGAATGTTTGGTTCCAGAGGTATTTTGGAATATTTCAGATTTGGGTATACCTGCATATATGTAATGAGATAGCTTGGAGATGGGACCCCAGTCTAAGAACAAAATTAATGTATGTTTCATATAGGCCTTATACACATAGCCTGAAGGTAATTTTATACACAATATTTTTAGTAATTTTGTGCATGAAACAAAAGATAGCAAAGGAGTCAGTCTCTCAGCCACCCATGTGGACAATTTTGGAGTATTTCAGAATTCCAGACAAGGGAGATTCTTCCTGCCATCTCACCCTACAGAATCAACCTGTATCTATTTAGGCACAAGCTCTGGACGGAGTGTGTGTGTGTGCTACCATCCTTGGCTTCTGGCCTTATCTACTTCCTCAGAGGGTGGGCTGGGAGGTTGAGAGTGGAATGGGAGAGCCAAGCCCATCATTCAAGAAAAGGACATGCTAGATGTGTAATTAAAAATAAATTTTCTAACTTATTTTAGCGGTTTCCTAATATGCAACATGTAATGCACACTGCCCCAAAGTGCAATTTCTTTGTACTGTACCTTTACCACTGGGCATGAACATCTCCGATAAGGTGCAACCAAATACCTGCCTGGGAGTACAATTCACATTCTTCTGTAGTCTTTGCAATTCCCACTGCTTCACATCTCCAAAAGGACCTTTTTAACCCCTCAAAGTTACCTGCTGCCAACAAGGGCAATCACTAGAACTGAGACAACTTTGACCTACCTTAAGAGGCACCCTTTAAGCAAGTCTTCACCTCCCTGACAGCACGTTCCCCTTTTCAGCACCATCCACCTGAACACCCTAGTTGAAAACACCTCTTTGCCACACGCTCACTTTCCACATTTCTCCTGTCTTCCACCATCCGTCCTCCAATTCATACACTGACTCTCAATTTCCCTCCTTCTGCTGTTCACATTTTTATTCACGCGCAGAATGAACTTTGCTTGCTTCATTGTAAAGGCAGAGGAAGAAATATCCTAAGCCAGCTCTGTAGCTGGAGGTACAAGAAGAATTTGCCTTATCCTTAGACAAGAGAACAATCCTTTCTCCAGGAAGATTTGGTGCTCCTAAACATAAAAAAAAAAAAACCCACAACCAAATACCAAAATTATGGCACCTGCACAATCCAAGCCAACTCCATGTGACTATCCTCTTCCAAAGATTGTGAGCAAACAGGTATGACAGTAGATTAAAACAAGCTGGAATGGACACAAATTCTACACAAACTGCAAGTGAAATTCAGAATAAGGTACATCATCAACTAAAATCAAAGTACACAGAACTCTATAACCGCCTCTAATATTTTAGCAGCTCCCCCCATCTTTTTTTGTTGTTGTTAAAGATCTAACCTACTTTGTCAAGTGAAAAAAAGCTGCAAACTGAGGGTGTCCTTGTAAGAGCCTACTCAGTTGTTATGAAGGGATTCAGTTTTCTGTCCTTCCCTTGAACATTCAAGAGGTGGGCACAACTGAACTAGGAAAATGTTTTGCCCTATGTGAAGGAATTTTCCAGGAGAGTATAACACCAGTTTTCCAAGCCACACTAAGGCTGCAGTCACCAATGTTGGAAAAACTAAAATGAGCTTTTAGTACTTATTTCATGAACACATGATTTTGGAAAGTCTAGCATCTTCATGCTCTGTCCTACAAAGTCAGCAAAGTATAAAGGTGCTTCATTCCAACCACAAAGTTAAAAGTAAGTTCAGAAAATCCAGAACGGTACCTGGACAGAAGCAGTCCAGCCCAGACTTCACACATGAGAAGCAAGTCTGCCTCCTTATGCTGTAAATCTTGGCAAACCACTCAGAACTAAGTAACTTGGTCAAATCTTACTCCAGATGAGCATGCTCTACAGGCAGAAATCTCCACATAGTGCAATTTAGCCAGAAATACCAGAGGGCTGGAATAATCCACACACTTCCATGTATTTAAATACACATGAGGGTGATGTGCTCTTGTCCTCAGCTGAAGTTCAGGCAAGCAAGCCCAACAGATTTGACAGACTGTAAGAGGGCCTGAAGTGTCTACTTCAGTCGGGAACAGAGAAGCCATATAGAAGTGTAGAGAGAAATGCACTCTATACAAATATCTCATAGCTGTTACAGTTTGCCCTCATGATAAAGACAGGTTCTACTATCATTTATGAACAGTAAAAGTTGGCCTCACAGATAAAACCAGGCCTTCCAGCCACAATCCACACAAAGGCATAAATCTGTAAAATGGGCTTTTATCCAGTTCACAGAATGTTTTGATATTCCAAGTGACAGCAGGTACCTCTTCATTGGTTTTCTGTGCAAACCTCTTGGCTTTATCTACTTCCCACTTCCACCCAATAACCCTTCGATGGAAGAGAGGATGTCTGGCTGCACGGGAGAGCTGAGACATGCTGTTCTCAGGTGTGCACCTTCCTTTCTCTCTCTCACACACACACATCCGCATTTTTAACAGATCCCTGCCATCCTCACATCCTGGGGTCCTGGCCTAACAATAAATACCATGCCAGAGTGTCCTCTTTCCACAGGGGGGGGGGCATTTCAATTCTGTACAAACCTGACACTTCCACCCCCACCCCCCTCTAAAGACCACCCTGCTAGGGACCACGTGTGTCTACAGAAACATTTCTTCTACCTGAGCTTGGTTATCCCCAACCAAAGAACAAAGCTATGTGTCTGATGCAAAGGTGAGCAATTTGTGGCCCTGGGGGTATCCCTGGATTGAAATGCCCATCGGCCCCAGCCAGCACAGCCAAGAGCTGATGGAAGCTGTAGCCCAAAAACATCTGGAGACACACGCTGCCAGCTCTCAATCCAGTTCAAAGTGGGTATCTCCACTTTACCTCAATGCAGGATTTGGGCCCCAAATTCTACTCTGCTCATCGACTTAGATGCCAGCCCCAGGGAACTCAATGGGGCCACAGCCTTCATCACAACAGGGGCGCAAGCCCTCGACTACACCAAGGCGCAGGGTGGTTGGCTGGCAAGAACATGGCCCCGTCCAAATAATAAAGATGGCTTCCGATCCAAACAAACCCCCATCACCTTCAAAATCCAAACATCATACAACATCCCACCACGGGTGCAACCAGCATCATCCCCTTCCCATCGCCGCTTTCTGCTGTGAACCCACAAAGAAAAGGCTCCCCTGCCCACATGCATGCTCACTCTGCCCTCCCACAATCCCCCGCACACAAACACACACCCCACACCTGAGCCCCCTGCACCTTGTTCCAGAATCGCAGCCAGGCCCAACCACACACCAACCAACGTGTCCCAGAACCTTCCTTTCTTCACAAAGTGAAAGAGAAAGTGTGGCACAGGCACCCCCCTCCTGCAAGCCTTCGCCTAGAAAGTGGGATGGGGGGCCCTCAGGGAAACCAGCAACGGGGTGTGTCCACACAACATTCGCACTGCCCCAATGGGGGAAAGGGTCCCAACTCTCCTCCTCCCTTAAAGCAGCGGCTTCCCAACCCCACGCCTCCACCCGTGGGGCACAGGACCCCCACTGTACACCCCCCGCAGGCCTATGGACCCTCTCTCGAGGAGGCCCCCCACAGCCACCACCACCTCCTCCCCTCAGCCCCACCGGTGCTGTACCACTCCCATCAGCCAGCACACCCAATGAATGGCCAGGGATTCTGGGGGTGGCAGTCCTCAGAGTACCTGGAGGGCCACTGGGTCACCAAACCCTCCAAGGCCCCCTCCTCCAGGGCCGCCCACCTTGCTTCCATAGAACCTTGAAGATACCCCCAAAGGCCATCTAGTCCAACCCCATTCGGCCATGCAAGAACCGTGGGTGCCTCACTTTCGTGGGGACCCCCTGTCCCGTTACCAAGGGGGCCGGAGGTTCAGCACCCCAATGTTACAACCTCCCCCACCCCTCTCCCAAGACATGCTCGCCAGGTGCGGGGGGTCCACACGTTCCCCCTTCTCAGTACACGTGTCTTCCCCTTTGGATGCTACCCCCCCCCAATGGGCCAGCCCGAGCCCCGGTGGGGCGGGGTGAAAGGATACTGAGGCGGCGGCGGCTGGAGAGCCCGGATCCCGGCGGGGTGGGGGGCTGGCGGGGCGGCCGGGGGGGCAGCAGGGGGCGCCCCGGTGGCTGCGGCTGCTGCGGGGGCCGCTGCCGGGTGGGAGGGGAGCGCCGGGGCCGCCGGTGGAGCGGGGCCGGCGGGAGGCGGCGGGGCGGCGGCGGGGAGGGCAGGCGGCGGCGGCTGCGGCTGAGGGGGCGGCGGCGGGGGTCCCCCGGCGGCTGCTGCTGCTGCTCCCACCACCACCACCCCGCCTCCGCCCCCGGTGGGGGGACCCCCGGCCGCCGCCCCCGCCGCCGCCGCCGCCCCGGGCTTGAGGGCCGCCTTCTGCGGGAAGCTCATGGCCAAGCGGAGCCACCACCAGGCGGGCGGCGGGGCGGCGGCGGCGGGGGGCAGCCCGGCGGGCCAGCACCCCCGGCCGGTCTCCGTGGCAACGCGGCCGGCCTGCTCTTCCTTCCTCCTCCCTCCCTCCCTCCCTCCGCCGCCGCCGCCGCCGCCTCCTCCTCAGGCCGAGCGGGCGAGGGGCCGGTCAGGCCGGGCCGCCGCCCCCGCTCATGAGGGCCGCCCGGTCCGGCGGGGGTGGGCGCCGCGGGGCCGGGCGAAGGGGCTCCCCGGGGTGCGGCGGCGCTGGGGCGGGCGATGCCGACGGATTCTCCTCACGGACGGAGCGGAGCATCCAACATGGCGCCGGCGGCCGCCTCCGGCAGGACGAAGACGACGAGGAGGGCGGCCGGCGAGGGCGGGCGGCGGCGCTCGGCTCTTCGGCAATCTCCGGAAAGAGCGCTCCGGCCGCGGCAGCGCAACGTCTCTCCCCCGCCCGCCTTCCCTCGCGCATGCGCCCGGCTACGCTCTCTTGGCCTCGCCTGCCTCCTCCGTTTCAGCTCAAGATCGGGTTTGCTCGGGAATCTTCGCCGGAGGTGCCAGAGTGGCCTCGGAAGACTTCGCCTGGCCGGCTCGTTCTCACGCTTCGGCTCTTCGGAAGGATTCGGAGATCATGCCCAGAGTGGAGGGTAATACAGTAGTTATGATTCATACATTATTTTAATAAAATAAGACAATGTATTCATATTGATTTTAATTATTACAACCATGTATTCATATTAACTATCGTTACAGCCATGACTGTGCAAGATCTCCAAATCTTTCCTGTAATTATGGCAATATATTATCATTGTACATCTTACATTAAACTTCTTTTCACTATTACAGTATTATTAATAATAATAATAATATTTGCAGGACAGCTTGGAATCGTTATTTTACAGCTGGGTAACGTTACACTGAAGTTACCGCTTCAAAAACTGACTTCTTGATACTACAGTTTGAAGAGTGGATTGCAATCCAGAGTGCTGGGAACTGTAGTCCCTAAAGTAACTTCTCCAAGGTCTGGTAGCAAATCCCCTGGAAGCCAAGGGGAAATGCCTTCTTGCTAAGCAGGCAATGTACCTGGGGCCCACCCTTGCTATTCAGGTAGGAAAGGGCTGCATAATTAAAATCAACAGAAATATTATTGTGGTTCTTTAAGAGATTAACCATTTGTCTTCTGCATCAGTTTAGCATCAGCAAAGCCCCAGGAGTGCTGTGCAAGGGTCCTTTTTGAACCATATGAAAATGTAATGGGGGCAGAGAAGCCTCTGAGCATGGGCAGAGTGTATTTTCCACATCAGTGTGTAACTGAGTGATGGGGAAGAACTTCCTCCCCCACCAGCAAAAAAATATGTATTAGACTTGTGATTGTGTACTCATATCCCTGGCACATGCTGTTGGGGGAGGAAGTTCTTCCCCATCACTCAGTTACGCACTGATGTGGAAAATACACTCTGCCCATGCTCAGAGGCTTCTCTGCCCCTGTTACATTTTCATATGGTTCAAAAAGGACCCTTGCACAGCACTCCTGGGGCTTTGCTGATGCTAAACTGATGCAGAAGAAAAATGGTTAATCTCTTAAAGAACCACAAGGCTTCACTGAGGTTGAGGGCACAGAGCCATGCAGGGCGTGATTTCGTTTATTGCAGTCAGAATGGCAGGAGGACAGCCCCACTTGGGTGCGTGAAACGATAACCAAAGAGGAACGCTGGCAAGATCATTATGGGGAGAAAAAAGTGTGATTTTTAAAGGATTTCCGGCTCCAACCTCTAGCAGTTTGCTGCTAGTTCTGTACAGAAAAAGCTATGGCGTTTGGGCAAGGCTTTGCTGCCATCTGGCTGTTGCAGCTAATTTATTTCATATCTACAATATTTGTTTAATGTCTCAAGGAGGAGGTCACTGGGGCTTTGGGAATGATCTCTTGCACCCAGTGTCCTGATTTCTTCCTCCCTGGATCAGGCAATGATAATAAGGTAGCAAGAGAAAAATCCTCTGTATGTGCTCTGAGGCACTCTTGTTTCTGATGTTCGTTTTCCTCAATCCACTTGTGACTGAATTATACACAGGGTGACTGGCTACATATCAAGGGAAGGCACTCGCTAGCCATTCAGCGTCACACACCTCAAAAAACAGGGAGGAACCATTCTCAAAGTACTTGAATATTTTATGGCGTCTAAAAACATCAGAAATACCATTCCTTCTTCAGCAGCTTCCAAAAGCACAAGGGAATTTATGAAAATATTATCATAAATCTCCCATTAAAACTGAAATATATAAGTAACAACAGACCCGCACCCGCAAGTGATGTGTGTTTCTATGCTTGTATGAAAGGCTAAGGAATGGATTATAACTGGTTGTATTTTGAGTGATAAATGTAAATAGGTTTATAGACATGAAATATTAGCTAGAACAACCATGTGCCTGTCATTTAAAAGAGGTTGGTTGCATGCAGAAATAAAGCTATATATTTGGGATGTAAATTTGAATAGATAACATAATGTAGCAACTACAGTACAGGTAGGAGATGCAGTTGGTTGTGTTAAAATAAAAATGACAGTTGTACTCTTGTATATGTCTCAATATGTTAAATGGGTCTGATATATTTCTTTGTGTTTTTAGAAACCCCCGGACAAGCAGCTGAGATTCCAAAAAAGAACCGGGCGCAACAAGAGGATACAGCACTTTTAAGAATGCATCTACTGATGTCTTTATTTCACTGGGGAAAGCTGCAAAGGATTTCCTTTGGAGTTTTTGCTGTTTTGGGCCCCCCTTCCTTTTGAATCTGGCGATATGATGCAGGATGTCATTAAGACAGCTTGCTACAAATCCTTAACTCCAAAGCCAAACCAGGGTCACCATGCTTTTCTTCAACCAGGAGTCACTATATCACCAAGCTGTGGTTGTTGCCCTTCCATGGTATGCTGATAAATCCTTGAAGCATTGGCTTTTTGTGTGCATTTCAAGCTTAAAAACAGAGTTTTGTTTCTCTGAATTGTTTATTTCACTGCTTCTTTTCATTTAAGTTTCTTTTAAGAACAAAAAATGACCCCCTAACTGTAGATTGCCAGGGTTAAGAAGCACATGGAAGAACTGTTCAGTGAATAATTAATATTTATAGAATACAACCCACATGCTAAAGAAAGCTGTTAAAAGTTATTTCTTGCAATTCAAAAGAAGTTTTAATGACTAGATGGCCCTTGGGGTCTCTTCCAACTCTAGGATTCTATGACTTCTATAATTCCCTTTTGGAAACTAGCATAACTATGAACATTCTTAAAGTCTATTTCTCCCCCCACCCAACTTTCTATTTTTTATTTTTATTTTTGACTGGGCAAACGTCCAACCTGTTTGCACACCCCAACTGCCCCCCACCCCGCTCCTGGCTTTGGATGGACTGAGGCCTATAGGCCATCATGAAGCCTACCTTGCAGTGATGCTCGTTGCCACAGCAACGCAGACTGAAGCCTGCAGGGCCAACTGGTAGTGGTCCACAGGTTGCCTTGGCAGCACAGACTGAGGCCTGCAGACCACCTTGAGTCCCAGCTTTGGAGTAGTGGGCATGTTACCATGGCAACGTGGACCACATGTTAAGGATGGCCATCATGTAGACAATAAAACTGAACATTAAGTGGCAATTGAGCCTGCAATCTACAAGGCTTTTTATGTAAAATAAATAAATATATTACCAAATGAAGTTTAAAACATCCATCACTCACTAAGCTGTTGGGCCAAATCCATGCTATACAAATAATCCAGTTTGAAACTGGAATGTTTGCCATGGCTCTTTCCTGTGGAATCCTGGGATTTGTAGTTTGGTGAGCCACCAGCGCTCTTTGACCTTGTAAAACTACAAATCCCAGGGTTCCATAGGAAGAAGACATTGCAAATAGTGTGGATTTGGCCAAAATCTGGTGCTTTTAGTGTTCCAGTGTCTCTCTTCTCCTTCTATTTTCCTCCTTTGTTCTTGATGTACTTCAGTTAATTCAAGACACTCAGCAAGGGGGAGAGGAGGGGATGGGGTGTTGCCCTTCCCAGTCGGCTCAGGCAAAAGCAAACTGCTGCAGACTCTCCTAGCCTGTGTGCTCTTCTTAGTTAATAACTTTTGCCATCTTGACCACACTCGGATGTTGCTTGGCCATACGTGACCCTGTTTTCCTCTGTAAAAGTTGGGTGGTGTGATGCTGGTGGCGGTGATGGTGTATCTGGTGCTACCAGGTTGATCTCAGGGTCTGTCCTCTCAGCTCTAGTCCTCATGGCGAGAGGGAGGAATCTCATGGCAAGACTACCATCTTGAAAATTGTGTGTCTGTATTCCTCATATTTTACACTAGGGGTGAATGCTGGTATGAAGTATCACCAGGGCCCACCTCTTGTGACTTCACAAGGGCAATTCTTAAGCCTCTGATTTCAGCCCCGAAATCTCCCTGGTATAGTCCTGACCTGGCAACCCTAGTGGGTGTGTTGGGGTGTGTATGAAAGAGAGGAGGCAAGCAAGAAATAACATGAATTTGAATGCATCAAGAGGCCATGTGAACAAAGACAGACCAGCTTGCTCCAGTGCCTTCAGTATTAGGCCGCCCTTCAGTACAAGTCATAGAATCCTAGAGTTGGAAGAGACCCCAAAGGCCATCTAGTCCAACCCCCTGCCATGCAGGAATATACAATCCAAGCATTCCCAACAGATGGCTATCCAGACTGTTTAAAAACCTCTAAAGGAGGAGACTCCACCACACTCCCAGGCAGCAGCAGATTCCACTTCCAAACAGCTTTTACCGTCAGGAAGTTCTTCCTAATGTTTAGGTGGAATCTCTTTTCCTGGAATTTGAACCCATTGCTCCGTGTCCTAGTTTCTGGAGCAGCAGAAAACAAACTTGCTCCATCCTCAGTATGACATCCCTTCAAATATTTAAACATGGCTATCATGTCCCCTCTCAACCTTCTCTTCTCCAGACTAAACAGCTCCCTAAGCCACTCCTCATAGGGCATCAGGGCTTCCAGACCTCCCACCATTTTGGTTGCCTTCCTCTGGACATGCTCCAGCTTGTCACCATCCTTTTTGAATTGTGGTGCCCAGAAATGGACACAGTATTCCAGGTGAGGTCTGATTCAAAGTCTCCCTGAGCAGCCTACAAATAAATACAATAGCGTTGGCATCAAACAAAAATGGTGGAGCTTTTGGTGGCCTGGGATACATATGCTAACCCACCCGAGAGGGGCCATTTGTGAATGAAGCTGCTGTTAGAGGAAGCTGGGAATTTTTATTTCTTTACTTAAGGCAATGTATGTTCAGGGAAGCAGCCCTGGATTCAAGTCATAAAAAGTGATGCCAACATCCAGCCAGTCAGCTGCTTGGCCTGGCCTAACTGGTATGTGTGTGTGTGTGTGTCACTGGAAGGATAAAAAAATGGAAATAGTAAAGCATGTAGGGAATTTTTTTAAGGAGCAAAGTCCAATATACTGGAAACTCCAGAACTCTGCATCTCAAAGCCATTTTCCAGTTAAAGGGAGCTTGGCCAGATTTGCAACATATGCTAAAGATAGTAGTATTCCTTCCTATTGTTGGTTTCTAATTGCATTTTTGCTATTGTAAAGCACCCTGTACTTCTGAGGAAAGGCGTATAAGTATTTTAATTAAATAAAGTGGCGCGTGCTGGAACAGAAACCTCAGGGACAAAATTTCTTAGAGCTTTGCAGCAAACTTAAAGGTGATCCATTTTTATTTGGCACAGATCTTCATGGACCACAGCCTACCTTGCATTGAAGTGGGCTGAAGCCGTGAAAGCTTGTGCCAAATAAAACTTGTTAGTCTTTAAAAGTGCCACAAGGAAAAAAACCCACACGTCTGTTTTTGTGGCAATGGACTGACACAGCTGCACACCCCTGGGAACCAGAAAAATGAGCCAGAGAAGGGGGCACAGAACAAACAGGGAGGTGCAAACACACAAATCCTAGGAGAAACCTGATCTTATAAAACCCAATAAAAGTTTTTTATTTCCAAATTACAATCATCCAAAAATGAGAGGAGATGACGATAAGGAACAAAAGAGACCAAAGAAATATTAATATTCTCTCCTCCCAACCCCATACACATAAATATTACAGGATTTCCCACAGAGGTTCCCTTGGCCTGGAATCAGACAGGCACTGGGCAGCGCAGAGGGTCTCCTTTCCCCACAAAGTGACTCCCCTCCAAGTATTTACAAGACCCCAATGGGGAGGCTGCCATTGCTTTTGTATACTTTTGGGGCAGGAAGAGTAGATGTTCTAGCAAAGTCACCCTCCTTTTAGAAAAATATACATTTATGTATTCAACAGCACATCTTGAACCCATCAGCACATACTCATGTTGGGTCCAATTACCAAAAACAGATTTAACATCTGGAACACATTTTGTTTCAGTGGAAGGAGAAGGAACACGAAAGGAAACAACTGCCCCCCCCCACCAAAAAAAATATGGCCACAAAAGAGGAAGGAAGCAACCCCAAGTAGTAAGGAAAGCAATGACGTTAATTATTATGGCCTGTTACTCTGGCCACACAACGTGCCAACCTGCAAGCCTTCTCTATTGGTGACACAACCTGGCCTCTGAGGAACTGTGGGGTGTGTGTCCTAATTTCCTCCCCTTGCAAGGCATCCAAGAGAAGAGCACAACTGCAGAGCCCTTTCACACTACACCATTGTAGTGGTATGATTCCACTTTAAATGCCATGGCATCATCATCCTATGAAATCCTGGGATTTGCAGTTTCATGAGGGACTAGTGCCTCAACAAACTACAAACCCCTGAATTCCATAGGGTGATGAAGCCATGGCAGCTAACTGGAATCATAGTACTACACAGGTATCCGAATATCCACTGAACCAACACGCCTGCTGTTTCAGTTCTCCACGGCTGAAAAAATAGGGGATACATACCATAGAGTCGTGCTGGGAAATGCCTAGAGAGATGTCCTGCCTAGGAATTGCTTGGTCCTCCAATGCAACTCTATGGTATGTTTGTACTGGAAGTCCTTTATTTTAATAGAGTTTACAATTATCTGTGGTTTCACTTATAAATGGTGAGTCCAGCGGGGATGACGATGATGTGCAGTGTGAAAGGCCTCTTGATCTTCAGCCCAGAGTCAGCGATATCCAATGGCTTCCATGTCTGCTGGGTGGAGAATAAACTGTTTTTATTCCTGACTTGGAAGGAGTTGTCCCAGGTGCTGAACCTACTGTGAGGACAGAGAACCCCTTAAGGTCTGGAATAAAGCCCAAAGTGGATTTCCTGCTCCCCTGAATCTGCTGGCTGTCCAATTACTTGGTGCTGTGTGCTTGAGGGAGGAATTGGGGCTAGGAAGCACACAATTGCTTGGTTTTCAAGGCCAGGGCAGCTCTGGCATTAAGGCACTGGGAGGAATCTCACTCCACGTTTGCAAGGCACTCCCGAGGAAAAAAGTGCGTGTAGGTGTGAAGACTGCTGATCTCTTCCTCTGCCAGAGCACCCAGCAAGGTTTCCCTACGCCCCCAAGTCTGTCCCTGATAGAGTACGTAGTGGTGGCTAAATGTCCAGTTCCTCCCTAATCGCTCTGCCAGAGTCCTGCTGAAGAAAAAGACCCACACAAAACTTTGAGACGGGACAGTCCACAGCAAGATTCCTACTTTCTTGTTGGTGCCCAAGGAGAGCAAGGCATAAGTAGAACTGTTAAATTGCAGAAGCACAGGCCTTGCTAACTCTTCGGAATGAAGACCTCTCCATTTTAGCAAACTGGGCGGCACCGCTCTCAACATTATAGCCCTGCCTTCCTCTGATTCTAGGTACAAAAGCTTGCCTAGAAAAATTAAGTTAAACAGGTACAAAAGATTCTATCATTCCTGCCAAATAGTGAAGTTCAGCGCCCAGTTTGGGGGTCACAAAAGATGTTGGTTCTGCACTGCTGCCACATGAGTGCTGATCGAGAAGGACGGACGGACAGACACCATTTTCTTCAAGGAATGTGGTCTGCAAATGCTGGAGCAAATGTCAACAAACAAACCCTCTTCCTCACCACTCACAGCCATAGGCTCCATGTTTTGCACCCCTGCACCTGACTGCTCACATCAACAGTCCCCTGATGCGGCTGCAGATGAGTTTGCTTGGAGTCCAGGGAGCAATCTCCACACTCATAATAGCCTGCATCTTCATCTCGTCTCTGAATTTGCTAGCGGTTAGAAAACTGAACTTCAGTGGCTTAGCCACCGCTGGGCAGATGTGCAGACAGATTGGATGAACCAGCTCCTGGTGGGACAGAGGGCATTCCTTCAACAAGACTTTTGGGAATACCTTCCGAAGGGGCCACTTTCTCTCCCGTGACACTGGAGAAGGGTCTTTGCTCAGATTTCCTTCCACAGAAACAGCAAACCACTCCTCAAGGGACCCAAAACGGGGTTACGAGTCTTTCCCATAAAACAGAGAGTTCCCAAGGAGGGAGTAAAGAGGTCTTGGAGGGGCAGCAGATGCACTCAGTAAAGGGCGGCATTGATATCCAAGTTTGGGATGGGTGGGCAAAGCAGCTTATTTGCCTGGCAGAAAACCTTGCAAGCCGTCTTAGGGGAGGTGTGTGGTGTGCGGCAACACATGGATGGAGGCTCTGGTGATTTCCTACGGGAGTCAAGAGGCTGACAGTCCTTTTAAAAGAGATCTTCCCTTAGAGACACTGCCTGTGAGGCTACACACAGGGCTAGGTGGGGAAAAATTGCTCCAAGGTTTCAATGGGAATAGACAGAAGGCTTCCCAGTAAAGAGCTTGGAAAAGTTCCTTTTCCAGACAACAACTTGCCCAAATTCCACCACCAGCACCCTCAGCACAGCTTGTAGCTATGTGGGCTGGCGTTTTTTCTTCTTCTGGGAGCTGTAGGTAAAAAAAATATTTTTCCCCCACACTTGAGATCTTCCTAATGAAGGAAGTCTGAAGGGAGGAGAGGTCTTAAGTTTGGAAAGGGGATGGGAGAGAGTTACAAAGACTCATGTTAAGATCTCCTGGTGTCGTCCTTTGGTTTTAAGCAGAATGTGTGATCTTGCCTATACACTCACAAAGTAATAAATATACCAATCAAAACTTCAACACATTTTCCCTGAAATTTCCAGTGTTCTGCAAGATTAAAAATAATAAAAATAATAATAATACCCCCCCCCCAAATATGCCACAACACGTTTTGGTGTGTGTGTGTATGTGTGTGTGTGTATGATGGTGGGTCAGGCATTGGTTAAGGATGTGATGAAAACAGATTTTCTCCTCTTTTCTTTTCCCTTCGGGGGGTGCTGGTGGTGAGGGGAGGCTTGGAAGCAGGCAGAAGTGCTTTTACACCTGTGCAAGGTAAAAAGAGCGAGTCCCTTTTCGAAACAGACTGGTGCCTAAGCATTCTCGGCAAGACGAGATTCTCCGGGTCATCACCCTGGCAATTCAAGAGTCATTACGAAGACTTGGTTTGGTTTGTTTTTTTCACAGTGGATCCGTTCCGGTGGCACTTTGGACTGGGGATCCCTTCTAGCAAAGAAAAGTATCCCGCGTGATAAGATAAGAAGTCAGATCCCAGGGTCACTGTTTGCTTTTCGAAACAGAAGAAGGCTTAAGGTGAGCCCTGTCCCGCCTTGGGTTCCCCGCTCATCCTCCCTCCCCGGTTTCCCTTTTCTCCTTGGCATCGGGAAGGAAACTTCACCAGACTTCGCATTTCCTCAGGGGGTTCATCGGGGACCCCGGGCGGCATTGGAAGTGCTCGGAAAACTCTCGGGAGTTGGAGATGGTCCCGATGACACGGAAGCGAGACGGGCTGTGGGAATCGGTGACCAGTCCTTCGTGCGAGCTCTCTGGCGTGCGGACGGAGCACCAGACCTGTGGAGAGAGGGAAAGAGAGGAAGAGGAGCAACCTCAGAGTCCCCACAGGAATGGCCCCTCGCTAGTCCCTGTTCCTTGTGGAAGCTGGTGCCCTCCAGATGTGTTGGACTACATCCGTGCTGGTGGGAGGATTATGCAGCAGCAGCCTAACACATCTGGAGGGCACCAGCTTCCACAAGGCCGCCTTACCGTAAAACTAAACCCAAGACACAGCCATACCCTTCGCCTGTTCATCCCCGCACCATGTTTATTTGCAGAAAAGAAATCCACCTGGGCCAGGAGCCGTCCCAACCCATGCCTCATGACATCCCTAAATCATTGTTTAAACCTCCACCCCAAGGGTTGCTGTCACTGTCCTCTCCACCTCAATCTCTCCCATGTTTACACCCTGAACAGGAAACGCAGAAGCGACTGAAAGACAAGGTAGGAAGGGGTGAGTCGAGACCTACCTGGGCGAACCCAACAAAGAAGAGCTGGTAGTTCGTGAGGCCCAGCGTTGGCAGAGTCTCCTCTTCCCCATTTTTCTTCACCCAGTTCTGATAAGCCTAAATAAGAATAAGAATAAGAATGATGGACAGGGCCTTTTTGGCGGCTGCTCCCGGGCTCTGGAACTCCCTTCCATGGGAGGCTCGCTCGGCCCCCTCTCTGCTCTCTTCTTGCTGACAAGCAAAGACCTTCATCCTTCAACTGGTTGGGACAGGAGGATGTGAAAGGGGTCTGCCATTTTTGGAATACATAGGCTTCATGTACTTTTAACTGTTTCTAAATCAGCATCTTAAAAGTAGTGTTTTAATTGGATTGTTGAATGCTTTCTTTAAGGAGAAAACCCAACAACTTTCTACCACCTATTGTTTTTAGCTATTTTGTTTTAACTTACATTATGTCCCAGGGCCATTGTTTACTTCTGATCTATTTTCATCCTATTGAGTTTTTTAAATATTTATATTCCTTTTTCTATGGAAGTATTGTAGATCTTTTATGTGGTTTATTCTATGCTGTACTTCTTCATCCCTTTGTTTTGCAGGTGAATGGCCTTACAGCCTGGACAAAACACACTACTACTGCACTGGTTCTTAACCTGTGGTCTGGAGACCCCCAGGGATCAGTGACGTCCTCACAGGGGGTCCACGAAGGCTTGAAAGCTACTTGGCCTACCCTCCCCCCCCCACCGCAGTGGAGTGGCCATGTGACAAGAGCTAAAGCAAAGGCTGGCTGGCTTGGCCTGCACATCGCCATTCAGTCCGCTCCATCCACCAACTTGCAGGAAGAAGCAGGAGAAAAGCCTTCCCTCCCACTCCAGTGCCCCTGAGGGAAGGTTATAAGGATGGTGCAATTGTATTATTGTTATCATCATCTGCTATTATTATTATTAGGGCTTTAAATGTTGAGTTATGTCTTGGGGGGGGCCACGACAACAAAAGATATTTTTTTTATTTTTTATTTAGTTAGTTATTTATACCCTGTTCTTCAGCCACAAGGCTATCAGAGCGGCTTACAATTTGTTTTAAGCAATAGCAATTTACCCATCTACACTGCATTAAGCAGTTTCCAATGTGTATTAGCTAATTGCCCCCACAAGCCGGGGACTCATTTTACCGACCTACGAAAGGATGGAAGGCTTGGAGCCCGCTGGGATCAAACTTGCAACATGGTGGCTTGCAGGACTGGCCTTTAACCACTGCACCACCAGGTTAAGAGCATAAAGGTTAAGAGCAACTTAACCTCTTAAGGTTAAGAGTAACTGTAATGCTGGAATGACTAACTGTAAGCTGCTTTGAATCTGAGAAAAGTGGGACATAAAATCAAATAAATATGAATGAGTAATTGAATAAATGCATTCATTCTAGGATTCTGAGGACAGGATGGTTGCTGTCAAGGTGGCCATTTTTGTTTTAGCAATTCAACTGAGGCTCGTGCATGTGGTGCTGTGTCTATTTTGCTTATAACTTGCATATTGGGGGGGGGGGGAATGAGGAAGCGAGGGGTCGGTCTCCGCCTGGCAAGTTCCAGCCCACTTTGCTTCTCCAGCTAGCCACGGGACCACCACAAATGCCCCAACATTACCAAGAGATGAATGCACCTGGTAACTCCAGAGATCATCAGTGGGGGGCAGAGTGAGGTCCGGGGTGCCACGTGGTTCCCCCGAGGCTGCTTTTGTTCCCACACAAACCTCTATGCTCCCTAAACCACCCTTTTTTTCTGGCCAAAGAAGGGTAGGTTTGAATTTTTATCTTCCAAATATGTTCCCTTAAGAAAAACACACAACTTTTTTTCCTGAAAACCAGAAGGAAAATTCCAGCCCCTTCTTCCCCATTGTGGTGCCATTTGGGGCAGCCCATGTGGAAACTGCCTCCCGCCATGACCTTCCATGGTTACCGTAGACCCATGGCTGCTTCCCGGAGCCTCACCCGGTAGGCGGCTTTGAGCCCCCCGTTGTCGGCAATGTTCTCCCCCAGGGTGTGCTTCCCATTAATGGCCTCCCCGTTGATGGTGTAGTTGCCGTACTGCTCGACCATGCACTCCGTCTGCCGCTTGAAGGCCTCCACCGACGAGTTCTTCCACCACGGGCGGAGGTTGCCGTCCTTGTCGTACTCCCGGCCTGCGGCGGCCCAGGAAGGGAACAACCGGAAGTGGAAGGGGTGGGGAAAAAGAGAAAAGAAAACACACAACGTGGCTACAATACCTTACCTCAAGGAGAGGAATTGTGTGGCCTGCAGGGTGCATACAGCTTTGGGGGCCACCATTGACCTCCCCAGAAGCCCCAAACCTCTCCCCGCCCCGAAACAGGTTCAGCACCTTGGAGAACCCCTTTAAATTCCAGGTTAAAACTCGGAGTGGATTCATTGCCCCGCTGACCTGGGAGCCAGCAGCCCCGTCCCAATTCTGCCAGAGGAATAAGAAATATGGAGAGGGCCAAACTTTTTGCTTGAAGGGAATGGGGGTCAGGGTGGGGTGTCCAGGAAACACCCCCTCACCTTGATCGTCAAAGGCGTGAGTCAATTCGTGGCCCACCACCACGCCAATCCCACCAAAATTGAGGGCCCTGTGAAGAAAAAAAGAAGGGGTGAGAGAGAAGGAAACAGTCAGCAAAATGGTTGCTATGCCGTGGCAAAGTTGAGAGCCTCCAGTCAAGGTGGCATAAAAGAGAATTGTGCCGTAAAGACATTTATTTCTTTGCTCCAGGAGAAAAGAAGACAACATTGGCTGTCTTTTTCACAACACGCCTGGCTGGAATTGCTGCCTTTTCCCACATTTAGCTCCGGAATGGAGTTCAAAACTGAGCCTAGCTCTCTTTTCCTCGAGCTCCACTTGCCATCAAGTTGAGTTTCTGTGACGTCACATAATGTTCATCGACACGGGCCTCATAAGAGGGGAAAGTTCAGCCGGGGAATTTAAGCTAGCCGAGCCATGAGTGGGTTCATTGTGTGGGGAAAAGCCCCCAGAAAGGGCTCAGGAACAAGGAAGGGTCTGGGGACAGAGGGCCTTTGAGCCATATCGCCATCACGAGTACCCACAATGTACCATTTCCAGCTTCTCTTTCCACAGCCGAGAGGGAACAAATGAAGTCAAGGTGGGGGGAAATCCCCAAAATTCTAAAAATGCCTGTATTTATTAATTTAAACAATTCCTGACACAGTTTTAAAAAGAAGTCTTCAGTTTTTTCCCAGTGGGACACTGATAAAAAGGTTTGGAAACTATTGATTTCTCTGTCTTTGGCTTGGTTTTGTTTCCGGTGCCTCTTGCATTCTCCCAACCAGCAACCAAGAGGGGCCACGCTAAGAAGGCCACGCCATTCATGACCTCCCACATCCTTGCTAAGCCGCCCTTGCAGGAACCGATCTTAATTTTGACAGGAACCAAAAGTGAGGACAGGGGAGAGATGATGTTGACACACTCCTCTCCCCCCACATGGTGAATATTTGGTGCCACCAAAAAGAAGAAGAAAAAAGTGTTGTGTCCGTACTTGGGGGAATTCCGGGTGTAGAAAGGGGTCTGCAGGATCCCAGCTGGGAAGACGATTTCATTCTTGGTGGGGGAGTAATAAGCATTCACTGTCGGAGGAGTCATGCTCCACCTGCAGAAGAGGACGACAAGCGGAGAATGGCTGTTATGCGGTCGTCAAAAGCAACCCCTCCAAGACCCCCGGCTCCTCACGAGAAGGCAGTCCATGGACAAAGATCCTCTTATGGAGCCCCGGACATTGCAATGTCTTCCCCGTCCCTTTCTGTGACTTCTGGTGGCTCTCAATAAATGTCTCATTCTGTCTCTATCTCTCTCGGGCACACTTGAACTGCAAACTTCTCCTCAAAGTGTTCTTAATCCTTATGTAGGTTAGGAACCCACAGCACAGCTGGAGTGTCTAAAATGTGATAATGGTTTGGAGGAACAAATACTTTCTGTCCGCTCTGCAACGACCACCACCCGCCTAAGGCGCAACCATCATCATACATGCATTTTGTTGTTGTATAGGAAAATTTGCATAGCAAACTTGTTTCTGTTGTGTGCCTTCAAGTCATTTCTGACTTGCGGTGACCATAAAGAGAACCTATCACAGGATTTTCTTGGCAAGATTTATTCAGAGGGGGTTTGCCTTTGCCTTCCTCTGAGGCTGAGAGAGTGTGACTTGCCCAAGGCCACCTGATTAGTTTCTGTGGCTGAGCAGACTGTGTTTCTATTAATGATTTAAATTAATGATTTCAAACTCCTGTGGCTTAATTGTTTTTAAAGTAACACCGTGATAGGTTTGCCTTTAGGTTGCCATACGTCAGAAATTATTTGAAGGCAATGACAATGTATATTTTAGCCAACTTCTTTTAAAAACTTTATAAGCTGCCTGGAGTTCCTTGGTGGGAGAGAGGCATGGTATAAATCAAATAAATGAATGAATGAATTCTCCACAGGTTTGCAGAGAACTCATAGTGCATTATGCGTTACTAACAGTTCAGATCACTGTCGTAGGATGACTTTCAGAATATGCATTTCCTTCCTAGTCCTTGTTATTTAGTTGACACAACTATTTTGTATGTGGAAAATATTGTATTTTAAATTGATTTGCTTTTTTGGGGGGAAGCTTCCAAACATACTTCCGAATTAAAATACATTAATTGGGTGGCATTTTTTTAATCATCACTTATGAAAACCTGATGCCCCAACCCTTCTCCTGCTCCCAATTTTTGTCTCTGCCCCTCCCCTGCTGAAAATGGTCTTGCTATTCCCCCGTGCAGATGTGAAAAGACTTCATGTATAGATTTGACAACGGGTGTCATTGCAATGATTGAACTGCCCACGAGGGGGAAGCAGATGACCAAGGGAAAAAAAGACATTATCTGCCACAAAGTGATATTTCTGGCTTCCAGTCCACTTAACCCAGGAGTTTTGTAGAGTTTTCTTAGGCAAGGAAAACTCAGAGGAGGTTTGTCACCATGGCCTTCCTCTGAGGCTGAGAGAGTGGGGCCTGCCCATGGTCACCTAGTGAATGGGCTTCCATGGCTGAATGAGGAGTCAAACCAACTTCCAGCTCTTAATGCAGCTGATATAATGAAAATATGGGCTCAATTCAGCCCAAACGCGGCCACTTTGGTTGCTCTGGACTTACTGGTCGCGGTTCGGGGATTTCCGGAGCTGGTCGGCAGCCAGTCGGGCGGAGAAGTTAAGGAACTGCATGACGTTCTCGTAGTAGAGGTCGGGGACCGCATCGTACTGCCAAGAAGCAAAAACCCATCAGGATTGGGGCCGTTTGGGAGCCAACAGACCGTATCAACGGGGCTGTCGCGTTCCCTGCCGCCACTTCCTTCCCTCCCTGAGTAGAGTGGATCCGCTCCAGATTTCATTCCAGACTTTAGAGGGAGCTATCCACGGAGGCTGACTGGACTCCAAGCAGGTTCAAGTATACCTCGGATAGTGCTTTTTAAAGTTCAGACTGAAACCCAGAGCATTTTCTTCTGACCAAACTCACATCGTTAAACACTTTGTCAAGCTCTTTGGGGTCCATGATGAACTTGGGGTACCCAATCATGTCATAGATGGCTTCGGCCTTCTCTCTGGCCGATTTACGGGTCTCCTCGTCCATCCAACGAAGGCCGGCCAGGCTCTCCTCAAAGGCCCGCTTGATCTCCGAAATCATCTCCTCGGCCTGTGGAGAAAGTGGGGTGAGGAAAGGATCTGGCTGGGCTCTTCAGCAAGAGTTCTTGCTAGACAGCCACAGCTGAGAGGGAGTGTGGTGTAGCAGTTAGAGTGCAGGTCCCATAATCCTAGAGAATGGTTCCACTTCAGCTGCTGTGGCTCTGTCCTATGGAATCCTGGGATTTGTAGTTTGGGAGGCACCTCCTGGCTGAGAATTGTAACTGACCCTCTCTGTACTGCAAATGTACTGGAGTGTGTCCAGAGGAGGGCGACCAAAATGGTGGGAGGTCTGGAAGCCATTACGCCCCATGAGCAGCAGTTTAGGGAGCTGGGCATGTTTAGCTTGGAGATGAGAAGGTGAAGAGGAGACATGATAGGCATGTGAGACAGATCGTTCTGTTCAGCCATGGTCAATGATAGGGTTTATGCTTGCCGTGGGGAGAGCCAGAGACTCTTAGAGTTGGAAGGGACCCCCAAGGGCCATCTAGTCCAACCCCATTCTACCATGCAGGAAGACACTAATCAAAGCACTCCTGATAAATGGCCATCCAGCCTCTGTTTAAACACATCCAAAGAAGGAGGCTCCATCACACTCCCGGGCAGTCTACTCCACTGTCAAACAGTTCCTACAGTAAAAAAAAAGTTCTTCTTAATGTTTAGGTGGAATCTCTCTTTTTTTGCCATTTGAACCTATTGATCCTACTCTCTGCAGGAACAGTAAACAAGCTGGCTCCTTCTTCTACACGACCTCCCTTCAGATATTTAAAGATGGCTCAAGGAGAGAAGCCATATAAATGCATGGAATATGGAAAGAGCTTTAGAGCGGATATCTGCGTTCCCAGTAAAGGACCCACACAGGAGAGAAGCTATGCATTAATAGGAGCCCAGTGTTTCGGTCAAGGGAAGTAATAGTGCCACTTTCTTCTGCTTTGTTCAGACCTCATCTGGAATCCTATGTCCAGTTCTGGGCACCACAATTCAGGAAGGATATGGACAAGCTGGAAGGTGTCCAGAGGAGGGGGAACAAAATAGGAAAAGGTCTGGAAGCCATTATGGCCTATGAGGAGTGGCTTAGGGAGCTGGGTATGTTTAGCCTGGGGAAGAAAAGGTTGATATGATAGCTATGTTTAAATATTTGTAGGGATGTCATCCTGAGGATGGGGCAAGCTTGTTTTCTGCTGCTCCAGAGACTAGGACATGGAGCAATGGAGTCAAACCCCAGGAAAAGAAATTGTACCTAAACATTAGGAAGAACTTCCTGACAGTAAGAGCTGTTCAGAAGTGGAATACGGACTGTCTCAGAGGGTGTTGGACTCTCCATCTTTGGAAGTTTTTAAAGAGAGGCTGGACAGACATCTGATGGGAGTGCTTTGATTGTGTATTCCTGCCTGGCAGAATGGAGCTGGACTAGATGGCCTTTGGGGTCTCTTCCAACTCCGTGATTCTATGATTCTATGAAATCCCAGGAGGAGTTTGATGAAATGCTGCTTTCTGTGAATTTTTTATAAAACAAGCAAACAAAATGAAACAGAAAATTTAGGGGCATCACAAGGGGAGGGTTGCAGCGAGTGTGTCTTTGTCCTTAAGCCATGAGGGAAACTGAGGCAGAAGGTGGGGAGAAGGGAAGGCAAAGGGACTCACGGCGGCCTTGCTGTCTTCGGCGTAGGTGGCTTTGACAAACATGGCGCCCAGGGCAAAACCCAGGTTGTTGTCTGTGTCACTGATGCAATACTTCCAGCGAGGCAAACAGGTCTGGAGGGAGGACACACAACATACAGCTTGCTGTTATCTTTAGGCAGGTGCAATTCAAAAAGAAGGGTGCAAAGAACAGCTGGACATTTGGGGGGTCTTGGCAAGAAAGGGGGTCTCTGCCTATCTTGGGAGCCTCAATGGCTGTAAGATTTTTCTTATGCTGGAAACTTGCAGAAAATCTTCTCAGTTGGTTTTTGCCACAAAATGATCTGTTTTGCCCCAAACCCCCATTGTTCTTCAAAAGCCAAAAATGGGGCAGCCAGCTTTTCTGCCTTTTAAAGAGTAGAGACTCACCGCCCCCTTTCCACAGCCTGGCATCTTCCAGGCCTTTCGGACTTTTGACCCACTGACCCGACCAATGGTCAGGGATTGTGGGACCCTCTGCCCTCACCTTCTTCGACCCATACATGACCTCCAGGAACTTTTCCTCGGCGTCTTGGAAGCGCTGGTCCAGCAAGGCGGCTCCTTTCCTCACCAGCTGCCAGACCATGTAATTGTGCAGGATGCTAAGATCCAAGAGAATGAATTAATTCGTTAATTTTAATTTCATTTATTCCCACTTTTCTCCCAATATGGGACTCAAAGTAGTCTTCGATACAATTTAAAACAAAACAGCCAAACCAATATGTCATATAAAATATAAGGCATTAATGAACCCATCCAGAGTTAAAATATTTAGTTCCCAAACCAACTTGCAAAATTTACTTTATGTAATAATTGAAAAGAATATGTATAAGATGATGTATAGATGGTGTTTAACCCCAAATAAGTTGCCAAACATGTTTAAAATCATTGTTGGGGTTGTCAGAATAAGGAAGTACAGTTGTCCCTTCACAATCGCTGGGGTTTGGTTCCAGAACACACACACCCCCGTGAATACCCAAATCCGTGAATACTCAAGTCCCATTATATGCAATGGAACAGCAAAATGGTGTCCCTTATATAAGATGGCAAAATCAAGGTTTGCTTTTTGGATTATTATTTTTTAAATAATATTTTCAAGCCATGAATACTTAAAACCATGAATGCCAAATCCGTGAATGTGGAGGGACAACTGTATCTCTCTTTCATATGTGGTGGATGTATAAGAAGGCGAAAAGGTATTGGTCTAAAATTTATACGTTGATTCAAAAAATGTTAAAGGTAGAGTTTGTAATGTCACCAGAAATGTTTCTGTTGTGCATTATTGATAAGGAATTGGACAATAAACATGGACTATTCTTCCTTTGATCCATGACAATAGCAGCAAGAATACTATTCATTCAAACATGGAAACAGAACAAAGTTCTGAGAACCGAAGAATGGTTTTGTTAAGGTTCCAAAATTTGCCCAAGTTGCCAAAACTGACGTGGATTTTAAAGGACAAACCAACTGAAGACTTTGTGAAAGGCTGGAAACTGTTTATGGATTTTTTTTTTTGCTCAGCAAGAGAACTAACAAATGTAATAAATTGTGGCTATAATTATTAGTAACTCTAGCAAGTTGATTTAGTATGGTCTGTGATGACAGAATAATATACATCCCTTCAAATATTTAATGCCCAGCTCCCTAAGCCGCTCCTCGTAGGGCATCATGGCTTCCACTCACCGCTTGTCCGTGTTGAGGATGAGGTAGGAAACTTGTTCGAGGTATTCTTTGGCGTAGACCACCACCGGCTCTGACTCGTTGATCTCCACCGGGTAGAAGACAGCGTTGAGGAGGGGGATCCAGTCCACTGCAGGAGCCAGGGTCTTTTTTGGGGGGTAAAATGGGATGAAAGGAGAGAGAAGAAGGCAGGAAAGGGTCAGAAATACCAGAAAATGTCAGTTCTTCTCAACAACATCCACGGGGCGATCACGGGGCCGTGGGCTGGAGTGGAGGCAGAGAGAGTTTTCTGGGTGGTGGCTGTTTTATGTTGGATGTGCCATCAAGACAACTCCAACTTACAAGGAGCCTCTCACACATTTTTCTTGACTGCATTGGCCACCAAGGCCTTCCTCTGAGGCTGAGAGAGTGGGACTTTCCCAAGGCCAACCAGTGGGCTTCCCATGGCTACATTTGAACCCTGGTCCCCCAGAGTCTTAGACTACATCACAATGCTATCTAAAGTGGTGGTTGTTGTTATGTGCATTCAAGTGGACTCCCATCGTAGGGTTTTCTTGGCAAGGGGTTCTGCCGTGGCCTTCCTCTGAGAGAGGGTGCCTTGCCCAGGATCCATCTCTGAGTGGGGATTTGAACCCTAGCCTCCTAGAGCCCTAGTCCAATGTGCAAACCTCTATGCCACACTGGCTCTTTCACTTCGGTTTGTTGTGGCTGTGATGTGCCTCCAAGTCAACGTTGACTTATGCCAACAGGGTTGTTGTAACCCCCAAAAGTAACAACCCAGAGCTGCGCCAACATGAGACCAGTTGGACTCCTGGCTCTTGGTTGAGTCTGCTGTTTGCCTGGCTTGCTAGCGTCCCCCTTCTGTCTGTCTGTCTGTCTATCTGTCTGTCTTCCTTCCTCCCTCCCTCCTTCCCTTTTTACTTTCCTTCCATCCTCACCTTCAGCTCCCCAGCGGTGATCTTGTGGTAGATCTGCTCCTCGTCCCGGCGCTTCTCCTGAGGGATGGTGATGTTGGCCAGGGTGGTCTCAAAATCCAGGACCTCCTGCATCTGCCGCCGGGTGTCAACCTCTTCCAGGCCTCCCACCAGCATGCCCAGTTGTACCATGAAGCTCAGGTAGCCTGTGAGGACCTGGACCACCAGAGGAGAAGAGGAGGAGGCAGAAACACTGACCTTGGAGGGCGTTTTAGCACTGCGTTGCCTCCCTCCCTCATGCAACTCACTAACTATAAGGTGCTTGGCCGTGAGAGAGATGACTCAGGTGGATTCTCCCAGACAGGAGAAAGAGATGGTGGTGGCAGTGATTACGTGGCCATCTGTTAGGGGAAGCTTCAGGTATGGATAGCTGCATTGGCAGGGGGTTGGACTGGATGGCCTTTGGGTTCCCTTCCAGTTGTATGATTCTAAGACCCTAGGTGATGGAGGAGGAGGAAGGGGAGGAGATGCCTTCTGTCCTCCCAAGAGCAGCAGAATTTTGGCATAAAACCAGGATCACAAAGAAGTCCAGCACTTACCTTCTCATTCTGTGTCTTATTGAGATAAAAATCTCTGGAGGGTAGACCCAATCCTGACTGGTCAACCTGGAGGAAGACAAGGGAGAGCAAAGGAGTAAACACACAGCACAGGTGGAGACTCTTTCACAAGGACCCCTTCTGCCACATATATGGCGGTTCATAAGGCGCCTGGAAAACTTCCTTTGTCTTGGATTACAGATGGATGGATCTGTAGTCCCCCCAAAAGGAACCATCTGGGAGCAGCCACCAAGCAGGCCCTGGAAGGGTGAGGGGACAAAGGGGACCCCCTCCCCAAAGAGCTCAAAACACCGGAAGGGCTGATATGGGGAGACAGGCGCTTTAGGACAGTCCAAACCTACACCCTATAGATTTTTGGGGAGTTGTTCATGTAGGGAGATATGATCTTCCAGACAGATCTTTTTACACAGTTTTACACAAATCTAACACATATACAAAAACACAGAGAGGTGTGTGATGCCGCGGCCTTTCCTTCGTCTCACCTGGATGATGTTGGCGCTGGAGTTCTTTGAGTCGGCATTCACATAGAGGGCGAAGAAGGGGGAGACGTGGTGGTGGGCCATCACCTCCAGCAGGGTCATGTTGAAGTCGCCCTCCTCCCAGGGACCGCTGATGTTCCAGCCCCCCAGCTGTGGGAGAGTTAGAAAGGCACTGGAGGCGGCTCTCTATCCAAACTCAGCACCAATACATACATTACTGATACTCCCGAGAGCCAGGGTGGTGTTGTGGTTAAAGTAGGACCCTGGGAGACCAGGGTTCAAATCCCCGCTTTTTGGGAGACCCCACCACCTCTCTAGGCAATGGGTTCCACTCCCCAAATGCTCTTACTGTCAAGAAGTTCCTTCTAATGTTTCATTGAAATCTACCCTCCTGGAACTTAAAAAAATAATCCGCCTTGGTCCTCCCCTCCGGAGCAACAGAGAACAAGCCTGCCCCCTCCTCTCTAGGACAGCCTTTGAGGTATTTCAAGAGGACATCATGTCCATCTTCTCTTCACCAATCTGTTCACGACCAACTCCCCCAACCTTTTCTCACCAGTTTTGTTCCCCATCCCTCTTATCATTTTCCGAACTCCCTCCAATTCGTCTCTGTCCTTCTTAAAAGGATGATGACTTTGGAGTTAATTGCAAGAGCCTTCCAAAAACATCCCAGAAGAGTAGCTTGTCTACTCCTAATGAACAAGAAGAAAAATCCCGCTGTTCTTGCTCGGAGGAGCAGAACCAGGGAGCCAGAGAGGGCAAAGAGAGCTTTGCTCCCATGCTGCAAAGATGGTGTACCTTCTGGATGCGGTCCCTCAGGGGCTGGGACTTCAGCTCCTCGATCCTGGTCTCGTTCATGCACGACTGGTAGTAGCGTTGCACTTTCCGCTCTGCCTCGCTCGACACGTTGGCTGTGGTGTTCTCTGAGGACAAGGGGCCAAAACAATTAAGTCCACGTTGCATTTCTTGTATCGCTCTGCATTGCCTTTCCTGGCCAGACACAGTTACCTTTTCTAACTACAGAGGGGAAATCTCTGGCTGGGGGATTATTTGCTACTACTACTACTAGTAGTAGTATCATCATCATCATCATCATCATTATTTAAAGCTTTCTTTTTTACCAGTTTGGGACCAAAGAGGCTTAGAACAGATTTTTAAAAAATGGTTAATTAGTTATGAAACTATCCAAAAAAAAAAATTAAGCCAGTTAATTTCTCTGTTTATACCTTTGTTCTTTTTAAGAATTTTACAAAAACTTTTTGCAATGTACTGAAACATATTCCATTATGTATATATATATATGCTTGTTTCTTTTAAATAATAATAATCATAATAATTAAAAAAAACACATAACCAAGAAAACCACACACACACACACACACAAAAGACCACAACAAAAGTAAGAAACAGAAAATCCAGCACAGTGTACAAGGCCCATCCTGCCTTAAGCAATCGGTCCTCAAAGGCACGTCAAAAAAGAAAAGCCTCCACCTGTTTGCAGGAGGACAGTAAGGAGGGCACCAGTCAGACCTTCCTGGGAAGGGAGTTTCCAAAGAGTCTGGGGGCAACCACCAAGAAGGCCCCGTCTCCCACATTTCCCACCAGACGTGCCCATGGGGATGGTGGAGCTAGAGAAGGGCCTCCCCAGAAAATCTCAAAACACAGGCAGGTTCGTAAGGGAGAATACGGTCCTTCAAGTAACCTGGACCTGAGCTGTGTAGGGCTTTAAAGGCCAAAAGTGAATTGTGGAGTTCTGGGACTTGTAGTCCAAAGACTAACAGTCCCAAGCTCTTGTGGTTAGAAACCTCCACACCTGTACAGCAAGGGTAGGAACTGTGCCATGTTCCAGATGTTGTTATGCTGACAGCATGACCAATGGTGAGGAATGCTGGGAATTCCAGTACCACAACCCCTGGAGGGCACCCTCTCCAACTGGGATAGTCCTGATTACTGTCCAACTTTATCAACTGTTTTTAAAATGTCCCAGTTTTTCTCTTCTCCTACCACTTTCCCCTTCACCTTCAAATGGTGCAAACTGAGTTCAGCTTGCAAAAGGACTTTGCAGGGAAATAACTAACCCGTGTCTTCTTCCTCATTCATAACTTTTGCCATCTTGGCCAAGCTCTGGTCTTTCTTGGCCACACATGGCCTGGTTTTTTGTCTATGAAGTGCTGGAGGGTATGGGAAGGCAATATGACTCCCTGCCACAGACTCAGGTTTCCCCCCCTGACTTCTGGGGACGAAGTTGCTTTCCCGCTGTTCTTGGGCTTCTCCCCAATGGAGACAGAAGACCAGGGCGAGATGGGGGTCTTTTGCCCTGAGCTAGCAGGATGCCATGCTCTTTGCAAAGAAGGGGAAAGGGAGGCCAAACTGGGCAGAAGGAAGTGGGAGGCGTGGGGGGAAAGACCACACACACACACACACCAGCAGTGCAGGAAAACTAAACAGAGTCTGCCTGTCTGGGCTGGAAAAAAAGGAGTGATAAGGCAAACAAAAGAGCCTCCCTGTAGCTATGGAGACCCGTTGGTGGGGTGGAAAAGAAAAGCCAGCAGGGAAGGGAAAAGGGGGCAGTGTGTGTGAGTGTGTGTGTGTGTGTGTGCACAGCTGCACCCATTCCTGTCCAAATACAAGCAGCACCAGGACCAGGACTGGTGTAACAAAACTAGGGGTTCTCGGGAGAAATAAATAAATGTGAAATAAATCCCACAGGAGAAATAAATCCCACAGGATAAACTGGTCTCTGTCCATCCATCTGCCTGTCTGGGGGGGAGGTCAGCTCCATCCCTCACCTCCACCTCCAGGCCTTTTCGGTGGCTGCTCAGGAACTCCCTCCCTATGGCCATGCAACTGGCAAGCAAACATCATTTGGAGGCTTTAAACAGAGGCTGGATGGCCAACTGTTGGGAATGCTTTGATTGTGTCTTCCTGCATAGCAGAAGGGGGTTGGACTAGATGGCCCCTGAGGGTCTCTTCCAACTCTATAATTTACAGGCTTTTGGAAAGTGATCTCAGAGAAAGGGACCTATAACCAAATTAGTTTTACTTTCCTTAGAATTGTTTATGCTTCTTAATTGTATTTTAGACCATTTGATTGCCAGCCGCCTTGCGCTTCCTTCATGGCAGGAAGGCGGAAATATGAAATAAATAAATATAACACCCAGGCGACACTAGTGAAGAGCCCTGGGTCTTTGCAGGAACAAGAAGAGAAACTGAAAAAAGGAAGGAGTGCCTCTGGAAGAATGCCGGCCGCCGAGGCTTACATGCACACACGCAAACACACACGTGTACGCAGGGTCTGAAAGGCAAATGTTGTACATTTGGCCCTAATTTCACAAAGCATCAGAGCAAGGCAAGCAACCTTCCATGGACAATCTGCCTGCCCTGGCCTTCCTCTCTCAGCCATCCCACCTTCCCTCCTTCCTTCCTTCCTTCCTTCCTTCCTTCCTTCCTTCCTTCCTTCCTTCCTCAATGGGATGCTCTGGAAGGTGGAAACATTCCCAAAACAGTGGAAGGAAAAATGGAGGACCCCCCTCCCAAAAGAGTTCCCTACTCTAGATCCACTCAAATTTCCAAAAACTCTTCCAAAGCAGCCCTTGCAAAAGCCACTTTTGGGAGGGCCACAACTCCCAGAAATGGCCACGCCGAATGAGCGAGGGGGCAGGATTCTGGGAGCTGTATTCTTCCAAAGAAAAGGAACTTTCCCAAGTAAATTCTTGCTACCCAAAGAGAGCCCACTTGGACATGACTGGTCACTCCTGGCAGCCCTGGCCAGGTTGCCACCCGTGGACTTACCCAGGAGGTGCTTGAGCGTGGCCTGGTTGTGTTCCCAGAGTTTGTTGAAGGTGCCCCAGCGGGAGTGGCCATCGGGGATGGGGTTGGCCTTGATCCAGCCGCCGCAGGCGTAGCTGAAGAAGTCCTCGCAGGGGTCCACAGATCGGTCCAGAGAGCTCAGGATGGAACTGGTGACCGTGATGCAGGATTCGGTCAGGCACGGCCCTGGGGAGGAGAGCGATGGATGGGGTGGAGGGGATGCCACACACACACACACACACACACACACACACACACACACACAAATAAAAGATGTAGATCTTTCCAATGAGCTGATTCTCTTCCTATCAGCTTTCTCCACTGTCCAGATTTCACAAATGCACACAGAAATCGGAAACACAATCCTGACTTTAGTATTCAAGGAAATAGCTTTATACTTCAAGACCTTGTCTAGTTCCTTCGGAGCGGCCTCTCCAAAACCTAGTCTTCTTCTGACTTCTTGACCACAGTCTCCATTCTGATTAAGGACTGTGCCAAGGCGTGTGTGTATGTGTGTGTGTGTGAATGAGCCTTCAAGTTAGCTGTCAATTTATGGTGACCCCATGAATTTCAGAGGGTTTTCTTAGGCAAGGAATCTTCAGAGGTGGTTTTGCCAGTGCCTTCCTCTGAGATAGAGCCAACAACACCTGGTATTCTTTAGTGGTCTTTCTGGGCTTGGGGAAGGTTCTTCTTTTTGGATTGCAACTCCCAGAATCCCCCAACCAGCTATGCTGGCTGGGGGATTCTGGGAGTTACAGTCCAAAAAAGCACCTTTCCCCATGCTTATGGAGACCCCATGAATTTCAGAGGGTTTTCTTAGGCACGGAAGACTCAGAGGTGGTTTGGCCAGTTCCTTCTCCTAAAACAGAGCCCACAGCACCTGGGATTCATAGATGCAGTCCTTCTTGGCTTTGGGAAGTTTCTGCTTTTTGGACTGCCACTCCCAGAATCCCCCAGCCAGTATACTGGGAGTGACTGTCCCAAAAAAGGCACTTTCCCCATGCTTATGGTGACCCCGTGAATGTCACAGGGTTTTCTTAGACAAGGAATACTCAGAGGTGGTTTTGCAAGTCCCTTCCTCTGAAATACAGCCTACAGCACCTGGTATTCATTGGCGGCCTCCCATTGAAGTACTAACCAGGGCTGACCCTGCTTAGCTTCCAAGATCAGACAGGATCGGGTGACATTAGGGTTTTTAGGAAATCTGTACTTCATTGTCTTTGTTACCCATTTTAAAGTTACCTAAATAATCCATGGTTATTATTTTGGTTTTCTTAATATTCATTTCTCACTCTGCATTTGCATTTGATTTCTGCAACAGTTGTTCCACGACTTGATGCTGGAAGCTTGTTCTATGGGTAGCAGTGACCACCAAAACCACAAATTAAATGAGTCCACGGGCCAATTGGGCACAAACTCTCCCTAAAAGCCAAGATGACTTAACTGAGGCTATCGTACTTTGGACATATCATGAGATGAGATGAGTCTTTGGAAAAGACGACAATGCTTGGCAAGGTAGAAGACTCCATCAAGGAAGCCACCATGGCTGCTGCCCTGAATTTGCAAGACCTGAGCTGGGACTCGGAGGTCTCTTATTCATAGGATCATGGTAGAGATGCCTGCTAAGGAAATACAGATGGTATAAAGGTTGACTGTAAGGACTGGACCTTTATACCACCTGCGTTTCCTTAGCAAGCATCTCTGCAGTTACACATAGAGGGACTTGACTGCTGAAACAATACTGGGGTGCCTGAACCCATATTCCATCTGTGGAGGAAGGCACCAGTGTCCAAGGGAGATAATATGCTTGCGGGCATGGAGTGTGTCCTTTTTTTGGACTACAACCCCCAGCTACAACCACTCCCCCCTGCCCATCCAAGCACGGATAGATTCTGGGAGTTGTAGTTCACCCCCTCCCAAAAGTAACGTTTCCAAGTTGGGTTTATGGCACCAGTTAAAGAGTGCCCCCCAACGGCCAGCCAGGGTTAGATGGGCATGATCCACAGCTAGCTCAGAGGTTTTGTTTAATGGACTCACTGGATCGGTACTGGAAGAACAGGACGAAGACACAGGCCAGGAGGCCGACAAGCAGGACTGTCGTCAGCACCAACAAGCGTTTCTCGATGTGCGTCCGCTGCGCCCAGCAGCTCTTTCCATGCGCTGGCCCTCGGAAATTCACCTAGTGCGGGGCGGAAGGAGAAAAGAGGAAGGCTGAAAGACTCAGGTTTCTACTGAATGCCCAGAAGCACAGAGTTGAGAGGGACCCCCAAGGATCATTTAGTCCAACCTCATTCTGCCATATAGGAATACACAGCCAAAGCACTCTGGAAAGATGCCCGTCCAAACTCTGTTTAAAGGCCCCCAAAGAAGGAGACTCCATCACCCTCCAAGGCAGTCCATTCCCCTCTCGGTCAGCTCTTACAGTCAAAAAAGTTCTTCTACATCTTTAAACTGAATCATTTTTCTTGTCATTTGAATCCATTGGTTCTTGTTCTCGTCTCTGGAGCAGCAGAAAACAAACTGCCTCCATCTTATACACGGCACCCTTTCAGATAATATTTAAAGACAGGATCATACCACCTCTCCATCTTCTCCAAGCTAAACATCCCCAGCTCCATTCAAAACCATCTGAGGTCTGTCTCAGCTTTTTGGACAAACGTGGGACTTGAACTCATGACTCCCAACCCTGTAAACTACAGCTGTGATTTCGCACTGTGGTCGGGTCCCAAACTGTGGTAGGTATCCCATTGGACTGCAACTCCCATAATCTTTAACTCACGTGGCCTATGATTAGGAGATGATGGGAGCTGAAGGCCCATATGCAGCATCCGGGGAAACAATCAGAAAGATGGAAAAACCTGAACAGTTTAAGGATATCAAAACTTGGTGAAATGTAGAGATGGAAAAATATTTGTAATGATTCATCTCGGCTGAGAAAGGGATTTGCCAATATTCGTGAAACCCTTTCAGGAACAATAGAGGCTGTCATGGAATTCTTCACACTACAATTAATCTGTGCATAAATAAATATACTTTCCCCCTGTTTTTAAAAATATAGTTGTCCCTCCACATTCATGGATTCGGCATTTACAGTTTTAAGTATTCACGGCTTGAAAATATTCTTTAAAAAATAATAATCCAAAAAAGCAAACCTTGATTTTGCCATCTTATATAAGGGACACCATTTTGCTCTGTCATTGCATATAATGGGACTGGAGTATTCACGGATTTGGCTTTGTACTCTTATACGACAGGGAGAATGTTTCATTTCTACCCGTGAGGATGAAAAAGACAGCCATTTAGGCTCATAGTTACACAGAGTCTGGACTTTTGTCTTAATGGAAAAACTCGCTCAGAGACGCCGACTGGCCAGAAGATAAATCTCCATGGACAATGTTGCCGAGATATGGTTCCCACTTATGACATTATCAGAGGAACACAATTTCAGCATCCAGCTCCCATGGACTTTCGGAAAAGCTGTTTTTAATCAAATTCAGGTTAGATAAAAGTCTGTCTCTTTTGTCGACAGAGATAACGCAGCAGAAATATATTTGTTGATAGCATTTCCGCTTTGGCCAACCTGCTGCCTTCATGTTTGCTATTTCATGTGTAATATAAAGAGAATAAAATTGGAAAGGAAGAAAAATATCTACAAAAAAGATAAGACTGTTGGGAGAAAAAAATGAGCCGGAATTCAAGTTCTGATAATATGTCATCCAGGGCTCTGAAATGTATTTTCTGAGAGGCAGGGTTGATAACAATCAGCGATTTTTAAAATAAATACATGGATATGTCTATTTAAGGCTGGTTTCAAAATTTGCTTAAAAGGATTAATTAAAAAGAGAAGCAAGCTAGCAAGGATGTCCATAGGTTAAATGTGAAAGAGGAAATATATCATCATGAATATTAATATTCATCTTCTAATGATATTCTATGAATATGTTAGCAGCAGTTTAGGTTGCTGGGAGATGACCCGATTGAGTCGTATTTGGCAGGTTTGGTTTTAAATTAAATCAAACTTGCCGAGAGGACATTTCAAGCAGAATTTATCCAGAAGTTGTGTGCACCCACCCTGTAGCCCACCCGAGTCAAGACCGACTCCATCCCAAAGCTGGCCAAATTATATTTTGTCACCTGAGGCAGAAGATCCTCTGAGCCTCTTTCCTCCTTGCTCATTGTAAAAGGGAAAAAATGCCAATATTTGCAAAGTAAAATAACTAGCCATTGGCTATCTTTTTATGGATACGCCCAAATCCCCTGACTGAGGCGGCTGCTTCACCCTGGTTTGTGGTAGGCCTGTCACCCACTGGGGACAGTGGCTTCCATGTCACAGTGGGGGCAGCAACTGTGCACTGGGTTTTAGTCCAAAGTTTAAAGAAACTATCCAAGGTGCTGAACCTCAAGACAGTGCCACTAAATAAATACCTGTATTCTCGTTTAAAATTCAGACC
Organism: Gambelia wislizenii; assembly: GCA_030847615.1. Taxonomy (NCBI): domain Eukaryota; kingdom Metazoa; phylum Chordata; class Lepidosauria; order Squamata; family Crotaphytidae; genus Gambelia; species Gambelia wislizenii. The sequence continues at coordinate 585,307 of JAUMIR010000016.1, forward strand.
AAAACCCAGAAGGCAGGCTTTGCCTTCATGTTTCTGTCCTGCTTTTCTTCCATTGAGTGAAGGAAGCGGAGCAGCCAAAGTCCAGGGAACATCTGCTCTGCGGCTGGGGACGCACGCCAAGCCCCCTCCTCCCCCCTGCAATAAAAAAGGGACTTCACTTTGAGTGGGGTCTACTTGGGGGTGGCACCCCCTCTCCACCTTTGCTTGGTACCCAGCTCATGCAAAGCACGAAAAGAGGCACACATCTGGAAACCTCCAGCAGCCGACAGTGGTCCCGGCTGAAAGGGAATGGGTCCAGATTGGGGGAGATTGCATGAGGGTGGTGGTCCTGGGGGTCTCTGCTGCTCCCCAGATGTGGTGGGGAAGGGAGGAAGGGGAATTGCATAGAGGTGCCCCCTCTTCTCCCTTTCTCCTCCCGCCGTGCACCCCTACTTTGGATGAAGGGCGGTGATGCTGGGCCAGGCTCTGCTTAATTGTTTTCCTCATTACAAAACTCCAGCAGGAGTGGAGGCAAGGAAAGCTTGGCTGGTTTGTTTCTCTCTGCTGAGGATTTTGGAAATAATAATAATAATAATAATGTGTGAAATGAAAACAGCAGTGGTGTTTGGAGCTGTGGAGCCCTTGGAAAACATGACAGTTTGGGATGACAACTCCCACAATCCCCCGGTGGCCGTGCTGGCTGGCTGGGAGGAGGATTCTGGGAGTTGTTGTCCAGAAGGTTACTGTCCCTAGACTCTGCCATGTGGATTCCTCCGGAGACACTCAGACGAGCCAAGTTTGAAGGGCAGCAAAAATCAGGGAAACAGCAACAGCCATTGGAGAAAAGTTACCTTTGGGCAGGAAGGGCAGAGAAGCAAACCCAGGATGGGAATACAGCTCAGGTGTAGTTACTTTTTTGGACTACCTCGAATGCCTCGAACAGCAGCTGGACACGGGAACACACACACACACACACACACACACACAGAGTCAGATCAGCTCCTGCTTCTATGGCCAGTAAGAATCGGAAGGGATTTTCAGGTCTGACATAAATTAAGAGAGAAGTTCTTGGCTCCTTCCCCAAATGCCTCCGGGTTCAAAAACTGATTAATTTCCACCTCCTCTGCTTCAGCTTCATTTGGCCTATTTGGATTCCTCATAGTCATTAATTCATGTTGGTTTTATAAAATCATTCCTGGCATTCACCATTTTTCAATTTTTGCTGCATTCAAAGTTCATTTCCTGATCTGGCTTAAATATGTTGTTCTAACTGTTTTCACATTTGCTTCTCTGCCTTCTCTGTTTTGACACCACAGTTGTAAAGACAGAGCATTATATAAATATTTATATAGCGTGTTCTCTCCTGCAAAATGTATACACCCTTAATAGCTTATAATTCTGGATTATTATTTTTTTTTTTGCAATTTTGTTTCAAAAACTGTATATACCCTTAACAGGCTTAAAGATCACAATAGTAGAGAAGTGTTGCAAAATTACAAGAGAAACTTGAAGTTTGCAACTCTGTCCTTCAACAATGTGAGCAATGCAATGCTGCAACAATTTTAACACCTTACATAAATTTGTCATCTGAGATGGAATGTACAATTCTGATCAAATCATTGCCATAACATTTATTCTTCAATATAAACGTATTGTCTTAGCCTTCAAATAATCAACATACAGTACAGTAGCTACTATGGTGTATACATTTTCAAAGGTGTATACATTTTTGCAGGGGACCCACTATATTTAAAGAGGAGAGAGAGATTTTTCAACACCCAGCCAGATCCCAAGCAAAAATTAAAATATAATAAAATAAAAAAATAAAACCCCTAGAAGAGAGGTCAGCTCAAAGGCATACCCGACACCTGAGAAGGATGTTTTTACTGCAAACTGTGAGGATTTCTGGATTTGTTTTTTGCATCTTTGCTTGGAGGAAGAGGAGGGAGTTAAGTCACTGCTCTCTTTTTGGGGGGAGATTAGGTTGCAAGAAAGAGGATTAGGCAGCAAGGCAAACAATTAAGAGGCGGGAAACAAGTTTTTCTAGCCAAGGCAAGATGACAAACCAAAGAAAGGAAAAGAGGGAAAGTTTATGGCTGCCTGATAGGAATGCAGTCCAGGGGTATTTGGAGGAACCATAAGCATGGCTGGTGGGGTGCATGAGGCCCCCAAGACTCCACAGAGAGACCCAGAATACCCTCCCAAAATAAAATAAAATAAAATAAAAAACTCAGTCCAATTTTTAAGTCATTTTTCACCACCACCACCCAAACCATGCTGCTTCATTTAAACCAGTGGTTCCCAAACGTTGGTTCTCCGGATGTTTTAGACTTCAGCTCCCAGAATCCCTAACTGTTGGTCAAGTCAGCTAGGACTTCTGGGAGTTGAAGTCCAAAACACCTGGAGGACCAAAGTTTGGGAATCATTGATTTAAACCCAGCCAGAGCCTCCCAAGACAGGAACCAACGGATTCAAATTCCAAGAAAAGAGATTCCAGCTAAACATTAGAGAGTTGAACAGACAGCCTTGGAGGGTGCTGGACTCTCCTTCCTCGGATGTCTTTCAACAAAGGTTGGACGAACATCTTTTGGGAGCGCTGTAATTTTGGATTCGTGCATGGCAGGGGGTTGGACTAGATGGCCCTTGGGGTCCCTTCCAGCTCTAAGATTCTTTGATTCTCTTTTCCAGGACTGTGTGTCATTTGACAAGAACAGGGTGTGGGTGTCTCTCTCCTCTGTGTCTGTCTTTCTCATTATTAAAGAAGCTGCAAATAATTCTTTCCAGATCCGTCATGATACAACCCACCACCATACATCTGTTCCCAGTCAGGGAGAGATTTACGACCAAGCTGTTTGTACCAGATTGCTCTGAGTGTGAGTCGTTCATGCAGTAGCAGGGTGGGAGACCAGAGACCCATCACACACACACACACAAACAGGGACCACTTTCCTTCCCAAGCCAGCCCTGAGAACGCCTGGCGGTTTTGGTTTGCAAAACCATCACAGCTGATATGATTTGCAACCAGTTGCATGCTCAGCACAAGACACTCCTTTACACCTGAGCCTCCTCTTCTCTCTCCCTGTCTCCACAGGGTTGTACACCCAGCTCTGACATTTATTTTCTTTGTTTCTAACCCTCTCATGCTGGGGTGGGACAGTACCGTATATTCCCTCAAGCATCACCTGTTTTGCTGAAGAATCCACACAGAACCACCAGGCCAAGGACGGAAGAGCCTTCCTCAATGTGGTCAGCTGGACGGTGGGAAACAAACAGTCCCCCAATTTCAACTACTGCCCATCTACAGGTGTTTTGCTTTTAACAAGCAGAAAACAGCTGGCGGCAAAAGAAAATCTATAGCTTTTTTTGCTCCTGGAATCTTGTTTTTATTTTTAAAAATCCCAGTGCAATGTATGTTTTGGAAAACTGGGATTCAGCAAAACACAAATGGAGATTGTCAGACTACACTGTTATAGTGTTACTATTCCACTTTAATTGCTCTGGCTTCCTGCTGTGGAATTCTGGGCTTTGTAGTTTAGTGAGGCCTAAGAGCTCCCTGGCTGAGAGTTATAAATGCCCCTCCCTAAACTGCAAATCCCAGGATTCCACAGGAGGCAGCCATAGCAAATAAAGTGGAATAGTAACACTATAACAGTGTTGTCTGAAAATCTAGGATGTGTTACGGTTGTCAAGAGGAGACCACTTCTTATGGAGGGGTCAGGAGATACCCGGAGTGCACATTATGCCCCAAACTCTAACCCACAATGCACTGGGGTTCTCATGGGTGGGGAAGGGAGAAGATGTTGGGAAATACCCCAAAATGCACTCAATGCAACTCCCCCCTACCCGTTCCGCTCTGGGTTGCAAGAACTTGGAAAACCAAGGCAGACCCACTAGGCAGGTTGCAAAGTTAGACCACTGCAAAGACTGGATGAGCAAGGGATGCCTTCATTCCACAGCTGGGGGAAGTTACTTTTTCTTGAACCACACCTTCCAGAAGCCCTAACCAGTTAACATACTCTATAACATTGTCAAAATCCTCCTGCATCCACCACTCCCCGCAACAGTTCACAGGTACAAAACACCCACCCACCCACCCGATTCCCAGCGCCGGCTCTTACCTGGATCCCATTGGGATAGACCTCGCCCTCCATGGAATCCACCAGCTCCTCCTCATCCAAGGTTGCTCTCTTGTAGGTCGACATCTGGAAAGCCAAATGCAGGACAGACTCCCTCAGCATCTCCATTGTGCCAAAAAACCGGGGTCCCTTGCACTGTCCCCACAGGTGGCTGGGAAGTGGGGGGTCAGCTCAGCCTCTCTTGGGAGCAGCTTCTTTGGCTCACAGCTTAAGCAACCATCCTCCTCCCCACTCCCTGGAGCGTGCCACCAGTTTAACCAGTAGGATGGGAAGGGTCCAGCTCCCCCTTCCCCTGAAGCTTCGTCCCCTCCTCTTCCTCCCTGGGGAAGCCACAGAGGGGGGCAGGCAGGAGGGGAAGGAAAGAGCCCCCATAACAAGCCCCCCCTGCATCTGGGTTGTGTGTTCTCCCACATCTGCAGAGTTGGAGCAGACTTTGCAACCTAAAAGTTACTAAACAATGACACACAGGGGTGAGGGGGGTCTTGCAACGCCAGCCAACCAGAACAGCCCCCCCTGCTTGCAATGAGCATGCTGGAGTGGGGAGAGGGGGGGCTTATGCAACCCTCTCCTTAGCCTTAAGTAAACTTTCCCTTGGAAGGAGGGCTGCTTCTCCCCACCAGCCTCCCTCTCCCTCCTCCAGAAGCCACACACCCTCCAATGACCCCCTCCGGCCATGGAGAGCAGGGAGGACAAGGTGATTTCCACTCTCCCCAATCAGAAAGGACCGGCTAAGGAGCCCTGGAGTGGGGGGGAAGGAAACACACCCCAAAAAAACAGGAAACAGGACAAAGGGGCAGCGGACAGACCCAGGCGGCATTGGCGTCTGCAAAGCTGCATTCCTGGGCAGGGATGTCCTGGGCCCCATCCATCCATCGTCCACAGCAGCAGCATCAACCCTCTGCCCTGCTCAGGCCCATCCGCCACCTGCCCGCCTGCACACAAAACACAGACCCACAGGCCGCCTTCTAGTCTGGGAGCAAAATCTTTGGCAATTCTCTCTCTCCCTTTCCTGGCACTGCTGCATCTTTAATGTGGCGCCTCAGGCATAAGATATCCAAAGCAAAGTGACTTCCCTCCAACCAACCGGGAGGCCTGGATCCCTGCCGAGGTCTTCTGGCTCGAGCCCTCCCCAGTGAGCGGCTGGGATCCAGCCTTCAAGCCTGGGTTTTCTGGAGTACAACTCCCAGAACCCAGCATGGGAGGATTCTGGAAGCTTTAGTCCAAAGAAACAGGCAAGCTTCCCAAGGTCTGAAAGGACTAGCCCCAAGACTCCCAAATACTAACTATTTGATTAAAAGTTGCAATAATAATTGTGCAGGAAAGCTTTTTAAAAAGGAGTTTATTTTTTAGCCTAGAGGTTCCACAGCTGGGCTTTGAAAGAGGGTCATCAAATACAAAAAAAAAAAAAACAACAACCCACACACCATTTTTTCTTTTCTATGTCCTTCCCATTACTTTGATCCCCCCCCCCTGAATTTTAAGGTGAGGGGAAGAGGCTTTTGTAGTGTTCACTGTAATGTTCTCATTCTAGATGAGTCGTATGTGAAGCAAACCAATTTCCAAAGCAATCAAGTAAACAGTATGCCATTTTTTGTCACACACACATATGTATGTGCAATTCTTTTCTTTTTCAGGGGTGTGTGGTTCTATAGTTTTCATGAGATTCTCAAAAGCGCCTGCCATCCTCAACCCCCCCCCAAAAAGTAAAGAACCTTTAGAAATACGATGCAAACTTTTCTGTCACGTTAAATGCTTGTCAAAGTTGCCCAAAAAAGAACCAGTTCTCTCCCACAGCTGCTAATTCTTCTCTGCTTTGCTTTTCTCCCTTCCTCCCAGATGTTGAGCTGCCTACAGCCAGCATGGACAAGGGTCAGGAATGTTGGGAGTTGTAGTTCAATCACATCTGGAAGGCTACAGGTTTCCCAAACCTTGGGCTGCTGGGAAGTGCCCTCTGTTTTAGAGACAACCCATCTGTCTCCAATTCACAAAGAATCCCCTTCTCGACTCCCCCATCCCATTCATAACAGCCAAAAAACACCCCCAATCCATGTAGACAGAGCCTGGCGCTGACATGGCTGCTTTCTGGATATTGGATTTGAACACACGTTATTATAAAAAAGGAATTATTGTTTCACATCAAAAGCTTTGCAGACAAGCCATGGAGAGGTAAAAGTGGAAGCAGATGCTAACCTTTGCAGGTCCAGCTGGGGGTCAGAGCTACACAATGACACAACACACACTTTTGTGATCAATCTTTGCTTGATGAAGACGGGTATGAGCTCCAACAGCTGGTGCCGTGGACCTTTTTATGCCTCCCTGAATGACCTAACAAAGGTATTACCCACACTGCATATTTTACAATTGTTTCACCTCTGGCACAGCATGTGCAACACTTCTGACAAGCCTCTGGAAATGCAGAAACATTTCTAAAACCAGCAGCAACAACCTGGTGATTTATCTCACCTCCACTGGGGATGTTACTATCAGGAAGATTATCCCAGTCTAGCCGGTCTCAGCTTTTGGTCTTTTTTCCCTCCAGTCCTCAAATTTCTAACATGGCAGAGGATGAGACCTTGAAAACCATTCCAAGAACTCCTCTTTTTTCGGTGTCCATCTTCCCTTTGCTTTGGAGGCCTGAACACTATTTCTAAATGCTGAAATTTTAAATCACTGCAATGCTAGAAATGTTGGGACTGAAGGAAAATTTAATTGGGGGGGGGGCAGAATTCCTATTTTGGAGGGAGGGGATGTCCCACATTGCTACAGCCCTGTTCCAGGATGTCCACAAGCCCCCAAGCCAGTATGGCCACTGAGCCCTGGATCCTGGTTCCACAGAGGCTTGAGTGAGCTGGCCTTTGATCAGTGCTTCTTCCCTCTCCTCCCTCAGCCTGTCCTTCTTCATGGGGTTGTTGTGAGGATAAAGCAGGGAGGAAGACAGACAATCTAGCACAGTGGTCCAGGGACCCCCAGGGGCCATGATGTCCTCACAGGGGGTCCGCAAAGGCTTGAAGGATGCTCAGCCCGCCTGCCTGCCTGCAGTGAATTGGCCACGTGACAGGAGCCATGGCAAAGGCTGGCTGGCTTGGCTTGTGCATTGCCATTCAATCTGCTCCAGCCACATACGTGCAGGAAGAAGCAGGAGGAAAGTCTTCCCTCCCTCTCCAGTGCCTCTGAGGGAAGGTTTAATGGATGGTGTAATTGTATCATCATAATTATTATTATCACCATCAGGTTGCATGGCAGGGGGTTGGACTGGATGACCCTCGTGGTCTCTTTCAACTCTACAATTCTATGATATTATTATTATGGTTTTAAATTTAGGGGGTCCACCGCAACAAAAAGATATTTAAAGTGGGTCCCTGGTAAAGAAAAGGTTAAGAGCCACGGATCTAGCACATCATCCTTGAGTTCACTGAAAGACAGGCAGGAGAAGAAATGCAGAAATACAGACTGGAGATCATTTTTCTGGGAGCATTTGCTGATGCACTTTGCTGTCTGGAAAAGCCCTTGCCAGCCGGCATTTCTTTCTCTGCCTGTTTAAAAGGTGCTGTCAGATTTTGTTGTTGTTGCTCTAGAGATGGATTTTAAAAAAGACCCCTCTGCCCTCTTCTCTGCCAAAGTCAAGATAGGTCCCACCTCTCCTTGTCCTCCTCTGATCCTGGTGTCCAGATACTCCATTCCAGCCCCTTCTTTTTGGGTAAAAACCCAATGACACAACCCTGTTTTGTGCTGCTAGCGAGGGGATGTTTGTCCTGCACTTCCTTGCCTGGAGGAGACTGACATTTCTTCCAGAGCGTGTCTGGTTTCTTCCTGAGGCCAGTGGGTGCCCCAGGTCCTCTTACAGGGTAAACAAGCGAGGAATGCCTGCCATGCCAGCGGCCATGCAGGCAAGGACTGCAAGGAGGAAGGAAAAAGAGAGACACACAGAGAGAGGCCTGTGTACTCTTGAACCATACGTACCCTCCGACCGTCCCAATTTGGTAGCAACAGTCTCAATTCATCCTCTGTCACCCCACTATTGCAGCTCCTTTTAGAATGCCCTAGTATCTTTTTCATAGAATCAAATAGCTGAAAGAGATCCCAAGGGCCATCTAGTCCAACCCCCTTCTGCCATGCAGGAATACACAATCAAATCATTCCCAAAGTCAGGTGGCTGTCCAGCCTCTGTTTAAAAACCTCCAAAAAGGAGACAACTACATGGCAGTGAATTCCACTTCCAAACAGGAAGTGCTATCAGGAAGTTCTCCTTAATAATGTTTAGGTGGAATCTCTGTTCCTGGAGCTTGCATCCATTGATCCGTGTCCTGGTCTCTGGAGCAGCAGAAAAAAAGCTTGCTCCGTCTTCAACATGACATCCCTTCCAATATTTAAACATGGCTATATCATGTCACCTCTTTCCCATTTTGTTCTCAGCTTCCTTCAATTGCTACAAACTGACCTCAAAGTGCAAAGTAGTTTGCACTCCATTAACAGAGGAGAGGGGAGAGGAGAGGAAGGTTAGGATTTTGCCTTCCTGTGTGAGTGTGTGTGTGACTTCAAGTCACCTACGGTTTTCTTAGGCAAGAATCCTCAAAGATGGCTTTTGCCAGTTCCTTCCTCTGAAACAGAGCCTACAGCAACTAGGATTTGTTAGTGGTCTCCCATCCAAGTCCTAACCAGGGCTGACCCTGCTTAGCTTCAAAGATGAAATGGGATCTGTGTCTGTGCCTTCAAGTTCCCTGTCAACTTACAGCAACCCCATGAATTTCATAGGCTTTTTCTAAGGCCAGGCATCCTCAGAGGTGGTTTTGCCAATTCCTTCCTCTGAAATAGAGCATACAGCACCCGGGAGTCCTTGGCGGTCTCCCATCCACGTCCTAACCACGGCTGACCCTACTAAGCTTCCAAGATCAGACAGGATCTGATGGTGCCGCTGGGGTATTTAGGCAGGTTGTTGTTTTACAGTTAATGGCAACCTGAAGACGAACCTATCATGGCAAGATTTGTTCAGAGTGGGTTTGCCTTTGCCTTCCTCTGAGGCTGAGAGAGTGGGACGTGCCCAAGGTTTTCCTCGTGGATAACTTTTGTCTGCTTGACCACGCTCGGATCTTGCTTGGCCACTCACGTCCTGGTTTTCATCTGTGAAATGCCGGTGTGTGGGTTGCACCCAGCTGAGCACCAGCTTCAACCAAAAGCAAAACAGGATATAGCTCGCCAAGCTACAAGCCTGTGCCTGTGGATGAAGCTAAAAGACTGGGAAGAAATCTTTTCCTCCTCTAAAAAATAAATAAATCATCCCATCCATAAAAGTCAGCAATAAATGCAAGCAGGGGTGTATATCCGCACTGCAAAATTATAGCCATTTGATACCATTTCCACTCTTTCCTACAGCCTAGGTCAAACGGTTGAATCTTAAAAAAAAAATCCTATTCTGAATTCAGTGCTTGTTTTTTTATATACTCTCTTATCTAATTATGTTTTTTAAAGAAATATTTTCTAATATTATGACTAATTATTTTTTTAAGCTTCCTTTTAGTTCTTGGTTGTTCCTTGCAGGACAGAAACAAAAACAAATGAGTTGGCTGAGTCTCAGAGCTGTAACTGGATTATTTCAGGAGACGAGACTTGGGAACCACAACAGGCGTATATCTTACGAATGCAGGAAAGGCAGCGTGGTGCTGTGGTTGGAGCTGGGAGACTTGGGAGATCCAAATCCCACTAAACCATGACTTTCATTGGGCCATCTTGGTTCAGTCACATTCTCTCACCCTCAGCCTGAGCTACCTTGCAGGGTTGTTGTGAAGCTGAAGTACAGTTGGGAATGAAGAGAGCCACGTGCATTGTTTTCAAATCGTTGCAAGAAAGGCGGGATATAGCAGCACAACAAATAAATGATGCGCAGTCCCTCTCTGTCATGCACACACACTAAATTTAGCACCCGAAGCCACCTCAGAGCCTTCACATTCCTCCCTTAACATATAAACATCAGGAGGGAAATGTTTGCTATAGAATCACCACCTTAAAGTACCTGCAGGTTTTCCAATCAAAATAATCCTCAAATAGTAAAACTCGGGAACCTGTTTGAATGTTAACACTCCAAAGCACGGTTTGCAACGCTTCCAAAAGCATAGATTTCGGCCATGCACGAAACACCCACCAGCAGCTTGGCTTCCACACTGGAAAAAGACCCACGCTGCTGCGGCAAGGCATCCTCCTGAGGCGGAGGAAGCTGCTCCGAGTTTACACAGCTGAGGCGGCCTTTTGCCCACAGTTTCCCAGACACATAGGCTCAGAACAACAGAAACCAAGCAGCCCCTCCGTCCCAATTAAAGCCCACCGGGGCCTTGGGGAACATCGGTTTCTTGTAAGTCCAGGGCGGTTCCCGGCTTTGCTCCCCCCCCCAACCTCTCCAAAACCCAAAGAATGAGGGGAAGTCATTTTGTGCCGGGGAGAAGGGGCTGGGAACCCCAAGGTCAGGACAGGAATGCGGAGGTCATGCCGCCCACATCTCCATTTTCATATTCTCCACATCCTCCCCACCAGAAAGCTCCAACTGAGGACAAAACTGTATGCTTTGAGTGTTTTTAATTGTTTTAAAGTCATGGCTCAATGTTTCCATTGGACTGAATCCTAGAATTCTAGAGCTGAAATGGGTCCCCTAGGGGCCATCCAGTCCAGCCCCTTGTTCAACGCAGGGTCTCCAACTAGGAGTGTCTCCAGTAGTAGGGAGCTGTCCAGCCTCTTTTGGAAGACGTCCAGAGAAAGAGACCCCCAACATCACCTCCCTAGGGAACGGGTTCATTTGCCAAAATTGCCTTCGTTGTCAAGAAGTTCCTGCTAATCAGGACCGATTTAAGGCACTGGTGGCCACAGCATCCACAGGGGGCCCCATCATTGTGGGGGGCCTGTAGTAACCCTCCTCCTGCAAAAACATTATTAGTAATAATCTGAATATCCTGTACTGTGAATAGCTTAGGTTGAGTTAGGTTACAATGACCTGAGATAAACATATGGGGCCCCCAAAATAAAGCACTGCAGGGGGCTCTATCATTGTGGGGGGGGGCATAGTAACCCTCCTTCTGCGAAAACATTTTTAGTAATAACCTGAATATCCTATACTGTGAATAGCTTAGGTTAAGTTAGGTTACATTGGCCTGAGATAAATATATGGGGCCCTCAAAATAAAGCATGACAGGGGGCCCCATCATTTTGGGGGCCTCCGTAGTAAACCTCCTCCTGCAAAAACATTAGTAATAATCTGAATATCATGTACTGTGAATGGCTTAGGTTGAGTTAGGTTACATTGACCTGAGATCACCATATGGGCCCCCCAAAATAAAGCATGGCAGGGCCCCCCAAAAAATTCCTTCAACCAGTCCTGCTGCTAATTCAAGACAAATAGAAGGAAAAGATGATCAAATAATTGTGGATTTTTTTTAATCAGGGTGTGTTTTTATGTTGTTTTTGTCTGTTTTTTACTTTGTATGTTTTAATTGGTTTTAATTGTGATTTTAATTGTTCTATGAGCCACCTTGGGAGAAAGGCAGCATAGAAATGGCACAAATACATAAAATAAATATTGAGGCTTACATATAGGAAAAGAAAACAACTGTGATTCTTAATGGCGAGAGGTCCTCTGGGAGCAATCTCAAATGGATTGTGCAAACATCTGAAGGAAATCGCCATGGATGGGATCACACTGCAAAAAACGACACGTTTTTGAACCCCTGATGGGCCGAAACCAGTCAGGGAGGCCTGCTGGATGGTGGAGCCAGGATGGGGATGATGCTATGATACTGGGAATTTTCTGGCTCTAGGAATTTTTATTGGAATAAGACCATTTGCTGAGAGGTGCCCTGAACGCCACACAAACTGGCAAAACACCTGGATGGATGGGAGCACAGGAGCACAATTAAAAAATATGGCACCTTTTGGAGCAGGCCATGTTCTCTGATGAGGCCTCACTAATTCTGAGAGTCTTAGAATTTGAATCATTGATCCAAGTAGATCGTGAAACTAACAACAACAAAAACAAGAATAGCAGCAGCTACTAGCCTGCCCCATGTACTCACTGGGGCCTTTGTAAAATGACAGTGTGTGCACTTTGGGTTTTCCATAGCTGGTTGCAAAAAGGGCAGGCATTTTTTCTGCAATGTTGCAAAGCCACCAAATTCCATCCACATGTTCCTGTGGAAAAGTGATTCTACTTAAACATTAGGAAGAACTTCCTGATGGTAAGAGCTGTTTGGGAGTGGAATAGGGAGTGTGGTGGGGTCTCCTTCTTTGGAGGTTTTTAAACAGAGTCTGGACGGCCATCTCTCTCTCTCTCTCTCTCTCTCTGTGTGTGTGTGTGTGTGTTGCTTTGATTGTGTATTTCTGCATGGCAAAATGGGGTTGGACTAGATGGCCCTTGGAGACCCCTTCCAACTCTATAGTTCTATGATTCTATGTCTGGGAGTGTGGTGGAGTCTGCTTTGGAGGTTTTTAAACAGAGGCTGGACAGCCATCTGTGTATGTGTGTGTGTAGTGCTTTGATTGTGTTTTCCTGCATGTTAGAAAGGGGTTGGACTAGATGATCCTCGTGGTCTCTCATGATTCTATGACTGGAAGGCCAGGGATGAAAATACTGTAATCACAAAACAAAACACCCATAAGGAGAATACGTGAGGTGAGCAAAACTGGGCCCCTTCCTGGTTTAACCTGCCACCCTTGGCAACTAGGAGAAACAAGGTATAACATTTCACAACAACGCAAGAACATTCTTAAGCGGCCCGGGGGCTTTTCTGAGGCACCAAAGCCAGACCGAAAACACCCCACACACCTTCCCTTTTTTTTGCCTACACGGTTTCAGTCTGAGTGCTGGCATGGTGGGAGCAACAGCAATGAAACCACCACATGGGAGATTTTTTAAAAATCACAAGAGGACTTGGGCAGAAGTCCTGCGCAGTCCCCAAACCCGGGTTCAAAGGGACAGAGGTGGTTGTGGCAGGTGAGGGAAAGAGAAAGAGGAAGACGGAACCAGGGAGCTCAGGAAAACGGAAGTGTTTTCTTTGCAGGCTGGGGGAGAATTTCACATTTCTACTGCATTACTCACACTGCACAAACACACACTGATGGTGGCGATAACAGAAACAACAGGAGATTCAGGAAGGCTGGAACAGGAGAGGAAACCGGCTAAGCCCTTTCCCCCTTCAGCAATGGGCCCCAGGCCAGAGAAAGGGCCTGGAGCCATTGTGCCAACCGAGACACTGATAACCCGGCCCTGTGTTCGAGACCACAGCTTTCTCCCGTGGATGCCCTTCAACGGGAAGAGAAGAGGAAGCCGCCTCATACAGAATCAGACCAGAGGGAAACCCAGGTCATTTCTTGTACACACTCTCCTCAGGGAGTATTTTTCACCCCAAGCCTGGAGATGGCTGGGATGAAACCCACAAGGTAAATGTGAGGCAACAGTGTGATGCGGCAGCCAAAAAAGCCAATGCCATTCTGGGCTGCATCCAGAGAAATATAGTTTCCAGATTGAGGGAAGTTTTCTGCTTTGGTCGGAGCTCATGTGGAATGCCATGTCCAGTGCCGGGTACCACAGATCAAGAAGCTGGAAAGAGACCAGAGGAGGGTGACCAAGATGGCCAAAGGTCTGGAAATCCCCCACCCAGCCTGATGAGGAGCAATTTAGGAAGCTGGATATGTTTAGTTTGGAGGTGAGAAGGTTGAGAGGGGACATGATACCCATGTTTAAATATTTGAAGGAATGTCATACTGAGGATGGAGCAAGCTTGTTTTCTGCTGCTCCAGAGACTAGGACACGGAGCAATGGGTTCAAACTCCAGGAAAAGAGATTCCACCTAAACATTAGGAAGAACTTCCTGACAGTAAGAACTGTTTGATAGTGGAACAGACTCCACTATTGGAGGATGGTGGACTCTCCATGTTTGGAGGTCTTTAAGCAAAGGTTGGCTGGGCATCTTTCAGGAACACTTGAGTTGTGTCTTCCTGCATGGAAAGGGGTTAGACTAGATGGCCCCTGGAGTCCTTTCCAACTTTAAGATTCTATACCCCCCACAACTACACATAAAGCAAGATTCCAGTCCTCATGACTCTGGGGAAAAGAAAAGAGCCCATTTAAATAGGAACATTGGAAGCAGGCTTACACTGGGTCAGACCACTGGTTTAATGGGGTGTTTTACTATGCCTCTCTCAGGCCTTTGCCACTCATTGGGAAATGCCGGAGCATTGAACAAACCTGGGGATTTCGGCAGTCAAAGAAGCTCCCCCCTAAAAAAAAAACCATTGAGCTCCCGAAAGCACCATACAGCTGCAACACAAGAGTGACACCTTTCACAAAGGCAGAGCTAAAGCTATGAAGTCCAGTCTACTTTTCCAAAACTGGAAATGTAAAAAGGATTTTTTTTTTCTAAAGAAGAAAAAAACTCACTTTTTATGGCTCAACACGTGTGTTTCGGGTGAGGATCCTCACCCAGCAGAAGCAGGGATGTGAACTAGCCGTCAAAGCGCAAGTTACTTTACATGCAAAATCCTCCAAGTGTGTTTTAAACCACAGCCATTTGCTTGTCGGAGTAGGACTCCCTGAGAGCTGGGTTTGAGTCCTTGCTCAGCCATGGAAACCCATTTGGGGATTTGGACACATCAGACACTCTCAGCCTCAGAAGGAGGAAATGGTGGCAAACCTTCTTTGAATAAATCTTGCAAAAAAACAAAACAGTGACAAGTTCACCTTCAGGCTGCCCTAAGTTAGAAACGAGTTGAAGATATGCAACAAGACAACAAGAATGAAGTAGGTACTGACTCTTCCTCGTAACAAGAAATCAACAGACACTTTTGAGCCTCTTCTCCAAACCAATGTCTAGTTTAAGTTTCTTTCCTTTAAGGGAGGAAGAATGCATGTCTTGGAGCTTCAGATGGGCCGAAATCACACTTCCAATCAGCTGCCCACAAACTGCTGGACTTTGGTACGAAGCGACAGGGCCACGTGCTCAACACCAAAGCCAAACACTGCGCAGGGCGTGAAGAAGACGTCTTTAAATGCAAAGAAAAACCTCTCCCCACAAAGGCCTGAAGTCACAGGACAGCGAGTCTAGACAGGCTTATCTGTTCAGAGAAGCGTCACCCAAGAATCCAGCCCTGGGCATCTTAATGCTTTTGCCTTTTAACACAAACACAGCCTGCCTTTCCTTTCTTTCTTCTGCCCCCCACAACCCCACTGCCTGCAAAAGGGAGGTCTGTTTGGTTAAAAGGAGGAAGGCCCCAGCTCACCTCTTTTATCGGTCCAGGAAGGGACGCAGGAAATGACTGCAAGGACCAGATGCCTCAGAGAGGCAGAGCAGGGGAGACAGAGTCCTGGGATGGAGGGACCCTTGCTCCTTGTTTCAGCCAGGAAGATGACGGAGGAGGAGATGATGATGGAGGAGGGAGCTCAGCACAGCTCCCTTGTGAAGCGGCTGCCTCGGCTGCCTCCCAAGCCACTACTGCCACTCCTGCGCTCCCACAGGCCCAGGAGGAGGAAACCGAGCCCCGTAGACAGGCGGGCAGGCGTTCCCGGTGGTGACTCAGTCCCTCCCTCGTCCCTCCTCTTCTTCCTCCTCTCAACTGGGATTTCTTGAGATTTGCTGGAACAGGACACACTTGCAACATGCGCCAGCCAGCCAGCACTGTGCTCCCACACAGATGGGGAGGAGGGAAAAAAGGATTTCCTGGAAAAGACAAGAGGGGAATAATGCCTTTTCCAAACCAGAGGGGTGAGGGAAGGTGAGCTCTCCCTGTATCCCATGGAAACTGAGGCAAGCGGGGGTCTGTGGGTGGGAGGACCTAGTTTTCTACCCAGAGGTTTCACAGGTTCACTTCCCTGCAGTTTAGTTTCACCAGCTCATTTTCCTTCAAAATTCTCTTTACAAGCAGCAAAGACATACTCTTGCTTGGCGCACAAGTGTGGGGAGGAGGCAGTGTAATGCCCAGA
Organism: Gambelia wislizenii; assembly: GCA_030847615.1. NCBI lineage: Eukaryota > Metazoa > Chordata > Lepidosauria > Squamata > Crotaphytidae > Gambelia > Gambelia wislizenii. The sequence goes on from JAUMIR010000016.1 coordinate 601,375, forward strand.
CCTCCCACCCCCAAACCCCATAGCCCCAGATGCCTAGCTTGATTTTTGCCCCACCTTTAAACCTTACTCTCTTTGGGGAGGGGACTTCAGTTCCCAGAACCCATGGCCCTGCTAGCTAAGGACTTCTGGGAGTTGCAGTACAAAAAAGCAGTGCTTCCAAGCTGTACCCTCAAGAGATTCCACCTGAACCTTGGAAAGAGCTGTACTGTAAAAGCTGTTCCACAGAGGATCAGCCCGCCTTGGAGGGTGGTGGGTTCTCCTCCTCTGGGGGTCTTTAAACAGAGGTTGGATGGCCCAGCTTTCAGGAGCACTTTAGTTATGTATTACTGCATGGCAGGGGGTGGACTAGATGGCCTTAGGGGGTACCTTCCAACTCTTATGATTCTATTAACTAGATGCTCTCTATAAAACTAAATGAAAAAAGATTCCTCCTAAATATTAGGAAGGACTCCTTGACTGTCAGAGCTGTTCAACACTAGAAGGGATTGCCTTGGAGGGTGGTGGTGGGCTCTCAATCTTTGGAGGGGGGGGTCTCTGAACAGGAACTGGATGGACATCTTTCAGGACTGTTTTAGCAGTGCCTTTCCTCATGGAGGGGGTTGGACTAGATGACCCTTGGGTCACCCTCCAACTCTACGTATTGTTCTTTGAAATTATAAAGTTCCAATCTTGGGAGAAAAGCAGGATAACTCGAAGGAGGAGGTGGTGGCTGTGTGAATCTTGAGAAAGAGATTGGGAATGTATTACTTCTTTCTCCATCTCCTGGATCGGTGCCCTGCAAACTTGGCTCCAGCCGTGAGGTGTCTTGGCTCTGGCAGCCAACGCTGTGTCACCCGCCAGGCTCATTACACCAACCTGCAGCCATGCCAGGAGAAGCCCACGAGGCCGCCGTGCCAACGCATTCGCTCAAGCCGGTCCCAACGAACCAGCAGGACGGGGCAGCGGCGCCGATGCCCCAAAGCAGCCAAAACAAGCGCAGGTTGGCTGCATTACAACTCCCGGGGATTGGCAAGATGAGCGACCAAACACTGAACACAACACACACACACACACACACCCTCCACACGTCCCCAGAACTGGCAGAGAAATGGAGGGAATTCCAGGGCAGGGGTGAGAAAACTGGAGAAGATGTGACCCCTCCCCAGGACAGACAAAAAGTCCTGGGAAAAGCTGAATTCTAGTTCCCCCACCCACCCTCTTTAGTCCTGCCTTTTCCCACAAAACAACATGGAAAATACATACCCTGGAAAACTGTCCTGATTTGGCCTGGACAAACCTGGTTAATCCCCCTTGCTCTGCTGCTTTTAAAAATGTCCCAGTTTCTCTTTCTTCTTCCTCCTTTGTCCTCAACCTACTTTCATTGCTGCAAACTGAAGTGCAAAAGTAGTTGCACTCCATTAATTCAGCTGGGGTTGGGGAGGAGGAGAGGAAAGGATGGGATTTTGCCCTTCCCAGGAGGATCAAGCAAAAGAAAACTGCAACAACCTCTTTCACACAGCACTCTCCTCTTCCAAAAATGGTTTCTAAGTACACATATATTCTTTAAAAATGATTGGGGTCTGTTTGTAGTTTTTCTGCAACAAAGTAAGGGCTACACAGTTGTCCCTCCATATCCACGGATTGGGTATCCATGGATTTAAGTATCCACGGCTTGAAAATATTCTTAAAAGAATAATAATCCAAAAAGCAAACCTTGGTTTTGCCATCTTATATAAGGGACACCATTTTGCTATGCCATTGCATATCATGGGACTTGAGCATTCACGGATTTTGGTATCTATGAAAGGGGGTCCTGCAACCAAACCCCAGCCAATATGAAGGAATAACTGTAGTATGTCTCAACTTTGGGCTTTTTAAAATAGCATGGTTTTGAATTACAATAAAAGCCTGATTTTATGTTCCCTCAATGGAATATAATCCTTAGCTGGGAAAAAGTCAGTAGTTACTGTGCATGATAGTTTCCCTTGTAAGTTAATATTGTTAAGTTTGTTGGGGATTTTTCCTTTTGTTTATTTGTATGTGTGTTTTTATGCACTTAAAATAAGTATGTGGGGTTTTTTTTTATGTGTTAATAAAAATATATTTTAAAAATATGGCCTTGTTTACCCTCTTCATCCTAAAGTAACTTGTAAACAACATGACTTGAAGCCGAGTTACTTCCGAGTCCTACTCCTCCCACGCTGTAACAGACTGCAGCTCCAATTCGCCTTTTCCGCTTTTCGCCCTGGCCTCAGCCCAAAGATCAGTCATGCCGAAGTCCATCAGTCACGCCAAAGTCTGGACTGTTTAATTTCTCCCTTACTCTTTAAGCGTTACATCTGGACGCCTCTCTTACGCAGGAGAAAGAGGCTGCCTGGATGGCTCTGTTTGCCTTGCGCACCCCTCCAGAGCCTGATCCATGACTGCGCCATTTGGTGAAAGGGACCCACGGAGAGCAGCTAGCTCACCCCTCATGATTGTTTCCTGCCCTCTCAGTTTTCTTGGCAAAATTTCTTTCTCAAGGTCACCCAGTGGGGTTTTGTGGCTGAAGGGGGGGATTCAAAGCCGGCTCTCCCGAGTCCTAGTCCCAAATCCCAACCCTGCACCATGCCTGCTCTCATCTCCCCAAACCTTACAGCTGTTTGGATTGGGGTCCGTGCAGCTCCCTATGCTGGGAAGATGTTGATGAGTCCCCAAGCAATGAAGAAAAGGCCAGGCACCAAAAGGACAGGGTGTTCACAGATGTTCTTCGCAACGCGCGCGCACAACAGGGGGGAAAAAGCAGTTGCCCGCACTCAAGGAACCTAGCTCTCCAAACAGTGGCCTATTTATCAAACAATGCAAATATCATGAGCTCCATAAATAACTCATTATCAGGGAAACAAAGCACTGTGGTTGCCCCATTGCCATCTCGTCCACCTCGTCATGGCTCTGTTTCGTCCTCACCTCCATCTTTCCGAAGGAAGGCGCGTCCAAATCTCCCAATGCCCCTATGTTCTCCCAACTCTGGGTTCAAAATCGCCTGCAGCCTGATTGCTTCTGTTTCTCTCTGTTTCTAAAAAATCACATGCCCCATCAGCCCCAACAAAGCAACTACTGTGCACTAAATACGTAAACGCACCCTCAGCAACGCCCTCTCCCGCCTGCCTGCCTGCCCGCCATGACGCGGGGAAACATTCAAACGTTGCCAGTGTAAATCCACTTTGCGTGGTCTCAGTTACACAGCAATGATCAGCCCTCCTGGTATTTGTAGGGCCATACATTTGCATCATCCCTCACTAGTCTGGCAGGGGATGATGGGAGCTGCAATCTGGCAACATTTGGAGGCCCACATGATGCCATCCTTTCTATAGAGGGAGGTCCTCTGCCAATAAATGCAGAGGCATAAAAGTTCTGCATGAAGAACTTGCAGCAGTGTTGGGGACCATGTGGCCCTTCGGTCAGGGCATTCTGGGTTTTGTAGTCCAAAGCAGTAATTACTTCACTTAAGCTCTGAGAGAAAGGAGCCAGTTCAGAAAAAGAGAGAGAGAACAGGTGAGCTTTGCTTTCGATGGGTAAAGAAGAAGGGCTGACAAGCAACATCTGGAGGGCCACAGGATCAATCCATCACTTTATTCTTGTCCTACTTTTCCCCCCAAGAGTGGGAGCTGAGAAGGATTACAGGATTAAAAACATACACAAGTAAAACCACACACAGAAAGCTACAATTAAAATAATAATAATAAACTTGTCTATGAGTGGTGTAGTGGTTTGAGCATTGGACTCCAACTCTAGAGATCTGGGTTTAAATCCCCACTTGGCCATGGAAACCCACTGGATAGCCCTGGGCAAGTCACACTCTCTCAGCCTCAAAGAGAGGCAAAGGCAAACCCCCTCTGAAGAAATCTTGCCAAGAAAACCCTGTGATAGGTTCGCCTTAGGGTCACCATAAGTCAGGAAAAGCTTGAAAGCACACAACAACCACAGCAAGTACAGTCTATAGAATTAAAATGATGTAAATGAATTTAAAAGCATAGACTAAAAACAGTGCAGCACTGAAATGGAAAACTCATTACATAAAATGAACATTTCCCAAACGCCTGGCAGCATAGAAAAGTCTTCACCCCATGATGAAAGGGCAACAAGGAAGGATCCAGCCTAGCCACCTTAGGGAGGGAGATCCAAAGTGTTGGGGCAGTGATGGAGAAGACCCTTCCCACCAACTGTACTTGTGAGGATTGAGTGGGGTTGAGAAAAACACCATCTTTGAAGACGCCAGAGTTTGGCTGCTCCTTCACACAGCCCAGATTTCTATGCCTGACCTACAATTGCAAGGCTGGCAATTGTGTGACCTTCCATCAATTGGTGGACTACAACTCCCATCAGCCGTGGCTAGCACAAGCAGTGGCAATTGGCGATGGGAGCTGTGTGGCCCAGCGAGATCCGGAGGGCTACAGCATTCCCACGTTTGGTCTGTTAGCCCCCACACTTTTCCGGTTCCTAGAATCCTTTGGAAGGAAAAGTAATAAATCCAATTGCAGGCTTATGTCCATGATGGGGAAGCAGAAACATCCTTATCATAAATAGACCCCCCCTTGAAAACATAAACGCCACTCTTTCCAAACAAGGAAAGGACAGGGAGGGGGGAAAGCAGAATACGCAAAAGGCCTTTTGGTTTCTGGAAGAGAAACAGTCAGAGGGGTGGGGAGACTTTGAGGTGGACACGCATCCCCTGCAGCTGTCCAAAGCGGCTGCCTCCATGTGGGGCCCATCCAGCTCTCTCCTCCCACCCCAACACCAGTGTTTTGCCATTTCTTGGCACCTCGCACACTCACGTCAACAAACTGCGTCAGCTGCGTTCAAGAGTGAGCTTGAGTCCCCGTGGCTTCTTCGTGGCTGTTGGAGCTGCGCCTTTCTCTCACCCCCCCCCCTCCACATATATAATATCTCATCTTCTGCGGACAAGTGGACGATGGGCAGATAAATCCCCACCCCACACGCAAGCAAAGCAAGCAACAAAGTTTAGCACGACAGCAGGTTTCCCAAGGTCACTGCTTGCTTGAGCCAAATGTGGGTTTCTCCATTTCTGGCCAAGCCAAAGCAAACCATTCCTCCTAGCAAAGAGATCAAAGGTCCAAAGAAGGCTGGGACTGACCATCCAGAAAGGAAGGAAAGCGGCTTCCGGGTGGAGAGACATAGCAAGCCCCCCTCTCCACCAGGCATGCCTGCATGCTATCCTAGTTTTCCTAGTTTCCAAAAACCACTCCTGAATTTGCAGGAATTCAGATTCAACAGTCATGCCCCACGGCCTTATTTGATTGCTATGCTTTTTGGTTTATATCTCACCACCTTCTGCCCCCCCACACCTCAAAAAACCCACAACCCTAAGGCTTGGGAGGTGGCACACATGACGAAATGAAAAACAGGCAGAAGATAAAAAGGAGGCTGAAAGGTTTGGGGTTGCCATAAAGTATAATTTGCAAGAAATGGTGAAAAGGCATTTAGAGGAATGGCTCTTAACCATTTCTTTACCAGGGGCCCCTTTGAAATATCTTTTGTTGCTGCAGACGCCCAAGGCTTAACTCAAGATTTAAAACCACCACCACCTCCACAATACACGATACTAATAATAATACAATTACACCATCCATGAACCCTTCCCTCAGAGGCTCTGGAGGGGGAGGAAAGACTTTTCTCCTGCTTCTTCCTGCAAGTTTGTGGCTGGAGTGGGTTGAATGGCAATGTGCAGGCCAAGCCAGCCAGCCTTTCCTTTGGCTCCTGTCACGTGGGCTGAGCAGCCCCCAAGCCTTCACGGGCCCCTTGTGAGGACATTGGGGACCCTTGGGGTCCACGGACCACAGGTTATGAACCTCTGGCTTCGAGGAACAGGGAAAAAGGCCGCTCTCATTGGCCAAGGCCTCTTCTTCAGCAGCTAGCCAATTGTGAGAAAGTGATATTTTTTAATTTTTAAACAAGGTCTTTGTCTACTGAAGGAAGTGGGCCAATGGAAGGAAGCAGCCTAAATTCCCTTGGCAGGGAGTTCTTCCAGCTAGGAGCTGCGACCAAGAAGACCCTCCTCTCTTGCTCAGTCCGGGTGGTGGGAGAGCGATCTCGCAAACGGCCTGCAAAGGGTCAACGGGCCTCGAAATATCCCACAACCCCAAGAAGGCTGCCCTGAGGGGAAGAAAGCAGCTGCCTTTTGCAAATGCCTTTAAACAACTGGCCTTGTCTTTATAAATAGGTACCCTCCCCACTTCACAGCACTGTATTTTTTCCTCTTTCCTTTCTGTGCTTTCTCTGTTTGTTTCAGTTTTGGGTCCAGAGTGAAGTGGGGAGGCCCTCAAAGGGGGGGGACACCCAAAAGGGGTTGCAAATCCCCCCCAAATCCAAATCCTCGGATTCGGCCATTCAGACCTTACCAAACCCTCTTTTTCCTTCCTAAAACAACAAAACAATAGTGAACGTTCATTTCCAGTCTCCTAGCCTACCCTTTATTGTACATGCATCAATTAAATTTCTAGTCTCCCTTTCCTCTAAGTGGAAGAATTTGCACGTGGTTCTTCCCACAACTTCTTTTTAACCCCTGCAACAACAGCAATGACAACAACCCTGCTAGGTCAGCCAGGGCGAGGAATGGGAGGCCGACCCAGAGAGTTTTTCCACAGCAGAATGAATGGGGCTGCTCCAGTCCAGCGCCACGCCAGCTGCAATCCTCTGTGCATGTTAAAAGTTTATAATGTTTAATTTCCCCCCTTCACAGGCTGGCAAAAATTCACCCTGTGTGTTTGTGTAGTAAGCACCATTGACACCCTCATAATGATAGAACAAGGTATGAGTGATGTTAATTTTTTTTTTTAATGCTTGGCTAATATTTGACTGGTCAAAGGTCAACTGCTTCCAAAACTGGAGGTTCTTTTAAGCAACACCATCTCACAGCCCATCACAAATAGTTTAATTATATATACATATATATCTACACACACACACACACATTAGTAGGATATGGATTTTTCAATTGCATCTGTTTTAACTTTGGTAAGCAACTTGTGGAGTCCTAGATTGGGGAAACGGCAGGAAGTAAATATATTGCTACTGTACAGATCGAGCCCAGTGGTTCTTAACCTGTGATCTGTAGACCCCCAAGGGTCCCTAATGTCCTCACAAAGGCTCAGCCCACGTGACAGGAGCCATGGCAAAGGCTGGCTGGCTTGGCCTGCACATTGCCATTCAATCTGTTCCAGCCACAAAGTTGCAGGAAGAATCAGGAGAAAAGTCTTCTCTCCCCACTCTAGTGCCATTGAGGGAAGAGTTAATGGGTGGTGTAATAATAATAATATCAGGTATTATTGTTGTTGTTAGGGTTTTAGCTCTTGAGTTTGGTCTTGGGGGACCCTGGCAACAAAAGATATTTCAAGGGGGTAAAATGAGTACCCGGCTTTTAGGGGCAATTAGCTCATAACACACATTGGAAACTGCTTAATGCAGTGTAGATGTGTAAACTCCTGTTGCTTAAAACAAATTTGTAAGCCACTCTGATAGTCTTGTGGCTGAAGAGCGGGGTATAAATAACTAAATAAATTAAAAAGGGGGTCCCTGGTGAAGAAAAGGTGAGGGGCTAACGATCTAGAACTTCCAAACGTGCCCCTTTCTAGACTAGAGCTTCCAGGAGCTGGCGGGGGATCTGGGTTGGCCAAGTCCCCCCAAATACCCCCGCTCTCCCTCCGCTCCCCCTCTCCCCCTCCCCAAAAAGCTTCCTCCTGCCGGTGGGGAATGGCGACCTCCTAGTGGCCGGGAGTTCCGCAGGGCCCTTGGGGAGAATGGGCCAGTTTCCTGCCAGCCACGACCCCCACGGACCCCCCCCCCACCTGGAGGAGAGAAAGAGACCCCCACCCCGGCTCTGGCTTGGTCTTCCTGCCGGGGGAGGCAGCGCCTTGGGGAGGGAGGGAGGGAGGGAGGGAGGACCTTTCCCCAAAAAGGGGGAGGGAGGGAGGGGTCAGGCAGGGGGACCCCCATCCCCTCCCTCCCCCCCATCCCCAGGCCCCGATCCTGGAGGGAAGGGGGGTCCTCGGGTAGGAGCCCCCTCCCCTCCCCAATCTTCGCCCCCCCTTCCCCCCTCCTGTTTTGGGGCTACTGTGAGCCGCCTTGAGCCTCCTGGGTGGGAGAAAGGCGGAGTAAAACCACCACCACCACCATCATCATCATCATCCCCCCCCCACCCAGGGCCTCACCATGGTCTCCGCTGTTCCTGCTGCTGCTGCCTGGCCTTCCTCCTCCTCCTCCTCTTCCTCGCTCTCTCTCTCTCCCTCCCTCCGTCTCTCTCCCCCCCCCGGACGGAGTGGCACCCCCGCGGGCCAATCAGGGCCGGGCAGGAGGACCCAGCGGCCAATCCGCGCTCGAGCTGGCGGAGGCGGGGTCTCCCCACGCCCCGCCCACCTCCCCCCACTGGCACCGGGGGGGGGCTTTGGAGACTCTTTCCCCGGACCCCCACCGCACCCAGGCCCCCCCATGTCCTCCAGGGCGGCGCCAAGGCATTTCTGGACAGGGACCCCCCCCCCAATTTATGGGGCTGCGCTTGTTTCCTCCACCAAAAGGGCAACAGGAAAGTCAATAAGCAGCAAAACACTTCATAGGGTTCTTGTTACTTTTGTGCAACCCGTTCTCCTGCAATAAATTGCCTTCCAAAGGCTACAAGTAGTTGCTGGAATTGCTTTAGAAAAATAACAGTTCCTTAACAGGGTAACCAGTTCTCGCAATAAATTGCCTTCCTAATACTGGAAATATTCGTTGCTGGAATTGCTTTAGAAAAATAACTTTTGCTAACAGTGTAACCAGATCTTTTGCAATAAATTGCCTTCCAAAGGCTACAAGTAGTTTGTTGGAATTGCTTTAGAAAAAATAACGTTTCTTAACAGTGTAACCAGTTATTTTGCAACAAATTGCTTTCCTAATATTGGAAATACTAGTTGCTGGAATTGCTTTAGAAAAATAACTTTTGCTAACAATGTAACCAGTTCTTGCAATTAAATTGCAATTAATACTAGAAATACTAGTTGCTGGAATTGCTTTAGAAAAATAACGTTTCTTAACAGTGTAACCAGTTCTTGCAATAAATTGCCTTCCTAATACTGGAAATATTCGTTGCTGGAATTGCTTTAGAAAAATAACTTTGGCTAACAGTGTAACCAGTTCTTTTGCAATAAATTGCCTTCCAAATGCTACAAGTAGTTGCTGGAATTGCTTTAGAAAAATAACTTTGGCTAACAGTGTAACCAGTTCTTTTGCAATAAATTGCCTTCCTAGTACTAGAAATACTAGTTGCTGGAATTGCTTTAGAAAAATACATTTGCAAGCACCACTCTGGGACAGCAGAAACCTCATTGATTTTAGTGGGCCTCCCCAAGGTAGGTCTGAGACTGTGGGTGCTCTAGCTGGAGATCCTACACTGAACAGGGGGCTGGGCTTGATTGCCTCTGGGGTCCCCCTCCAGCTCTAGGATTGTGTGGCTGCATGCAACCGGAGTGTCATTGTAGTGACCGGGGGTCGTGGCCGGAGCCTGATCCCCCTGCTAGGTGCACCTCGAGGGACGGAGAGAAATGGGTGACGGTTATAGGTGGGTGACCTTTATTTCCAGTGGGAGACCTTCCCCTCCAACTGGGAGGCCTCTCTCTAACTCTCTCTAACTGGCTCAGGCAGATTTGGCCTGCTATGGAGGAGCTGGAAAACCATCTCCGACTGTTAAGCCGGGTTGACAGAAGGCATGTCAACATTTTAATGACTCTGTTTGCTTGCAAATGTAAATATTAAGGCTGAAATGAAGTCAAGAGCAGCCCCTGTGATGGTTCACTGGGAGGCAAGGCACGCTTTTTTAACTGCCGCCATCCATGCGTCCATCCATCCATGGGGAGAGCCCAGCGTGAGATTTGGATATGAAGAAATGGAGGCCCCAAGAAGGGGAGCGGAGCTAGATTTTGTCCAAAAATGGGTCAGGGTGGGGTGGGGTGGAGAGACCTTGTGGTCCTTCGGGCAAAAACCCGCACCACCATCTCCATGCCAAAGCCTTGTCGGAGATGGGATTTGCTTGTATCTTTTCTAGTGAAGCAGAGAATCTGGCCTATAGAAAGCTACAATGCCCCCCCACTCCCCGTGGGTCAGGGAAGATGCTCTTGGGCCCCCTTTTCCAGAATCTTAGGGGGACCACACTTTGGAAACCACTTTTCACTTCATTTCAATGGTTCGTAGTGATTTCATGGAGCATTTCCACTTCAGCAACTGGTTTTTAACTAGTGTTGGGTTTCCTCCTTTGGTTGTTTGGGGCTATAATCAGTCAGTCAATCAATCAATCAATCAACATCCTGCCTTTTCTCTAGCCCTGCCACCCAAACTGGCTTGCAAAATTCAAAACCTCTGCACATAAAGAGCAGAGAAATTGTCCAGAAATGAATATAACAGTTAAACGGTTGATGGAGTTGAAAACTGTTTAAAAAGGCACCCATGAAAAATCACAAAATACAGAGTATACAGAGGAGAGTTATGGAAGTTCCTTCTCCGGGTAGCAGCCAGTTCCCAAATGCCCAGGGAATAAAAAGTTTGCCAAAAGGACATTATGGAGGGAGCCATGCTGGCCTCTTTTTTCATTGGTTGGATGAAAAAAAAAACCATGACTTTTGCCCGAATCTAGTTGTTAGTCCAAGCCAGTGCTGGCTCCTTGCTCTGATGTCAATGGAGAAATAAACCTGTTCTGGTCTTTAGTCCAACTGTTAATGGAGCTGTCCAAAGTGCTGAAGCCATTTTGGGGGCATAGCATTTGGCACCATGGATACAATCTGTTCTGGGTTTTATTCCAGGCTTTAAAGTAGCCTTCCAAGGAGCTGGAGCATTTTTTTTTTGAGGGAGGAAAGGGCTTGGCACACTAAAGTTCAGACTAAAACACAAAGCAAATTCACTGCTCCATGTAGCTACTCCCAATTGTAGCGGAGCCATTGGATTGATGGAACTTAACACAAGGGTCGATTTACCCACTGCCCATAGAATCAATGGGTCTGCTTCAGTGGGGAATCTTGTTCCCTGCAGAGGACAGGGCCCCAAACTAATGGATCCAAGCCACAAGAAATGAAGCATTTGGAAGAACTCCCTGAAGGTTAAGCTTGGGACCAAACTCTCTGAAAGACTCGATATATGAGCCCACCTGAATTTTAAGAGAGGGTCTTCCACCCCATCACAGGCCCATTTGATGAGGACACGGGAGATGGGCCTTCTCAGTGGCTGCTCCCAGACTGTGGAACTCCCTGCCACAAGAAACTACCTTGCCCCCTTCTGCTCTTGTTCCACCAACAGGCAAAGACCTTTTTCTTTACCCAGGCCTTTGAGTGTTAACCACCTGTTGCAGAAGGACTCTTAATTGGGCTGTGCATTATTATCATTGTTGTTGATGATGATGATTTAACTCTCTTTTTAAAAACTGTGTTAAATTAGTATATATATAAATAAATTTTATTATTATTTTAATAATTTTTAAGGGGGGGAGGGGAGCATATTGTTTTACTTTGTATGGTGTTTTAATGTTGTTAACCGCCCTGATTGGGTTACCAAAGGGCAGTATATAAATAAATTTTATTATTTATTATTAGTAGTAGTCGTATTTTAAAAATGATTGCTTTATCTTTTTAAAAAGCTTTTGCATTATACTTTCTTTTAACAACATGTGGCTTTAACTCAAACTGTGAGTCTCCTTGCATCCCACATAGGGAGAAAGACAGGATATTTATTAAATAAATGTGGAATAGATTCCCTCAGAAGGTGGAGGACTCTCTTCCCTGGCGGCGGTGGTGGTTTCTTTTAAAAAAAAGTCTTATGGGGTTTAAGTTGCAGATGTTTCCTACACTGGCTGGTGGAAGAGGGTTGGACTAGATGACCCTCGGGGTTCCCTTCCATCTGTCTGCTCTGTGGGGCCCAGTGGAGGCCCAGCTGTTTGGGCTTCCCAGAAAGAGGGTGTCTGCCTCTGCCTTGCCGTGTGAGCAACAGGAAACGTAAAACAGGCGCAGCCTCAGCCACGGATTCTTCCCTCCCTCTTTTCCTCCCCGCTAACCAAAGCCAGGTGAGTCACTTGTTAATAATAAAGGCATTATTCTAATGAGATCTCTTTCTCCGTTACAGAGGAAAAGAGCTAATGGCCAGACAGGACCAGACTGGCAGGGCAGGGACGGAAAAGCAAGAGGTTTTGTCACGGAAGATTAAACTGCGTAATTTTTGACACGCGTTCTAGGCCTGATGGAGGCCGAGAATTGGAAGCGCTGAGCGTGGGTGGCTACAGGAGGGGCAAAAAGAAGGCCTTGCCCCTCCAAAGAAGACTTTTGCCCCAAATAAAATGTTCCTGCTGTCCCACATTTCTCGCATCACAGAAAGTAAGACTTTGGGCTTGTCTACAGGAAAAAAACTGCGCAGCAACTGCAACCTGTCTTAATGGTTTTACAGCCACCATAAACTTCACTTAACTGTAGGTGAGAAGGTGGCCACCAGTGGATTACTCCCATTTTTAAATATGCTGCCACCGAACTTTAAAAAAATCCAAAATACCTATTTTTATGGTGCGCACAAGCGATATTTCACCTTTCCCAAAAAGAAAGAGGAAAAAAGGTAGCACAAATCTCCATTTTATCACCTTAGCAATCATAGAATCATAGAATCTTAGAATCATAGAATTGCAGAGTTGGAAGAGACCACGAGGGCCATCCAGTCCAACCCCCCTGCCACGCAGGAAATCTTGATCAAAGCATCCCCGACAGATGGCAATCCAGCCTCTGTTTAAAGACCTCCAAGGAAGGAGACCCCACCACGCTCCGAGGGAGTGTGTTCCACTGCCGAACAGCTCTTACTGTCAAAAAGTTCCTCCTAATGTTGAGGTGGGATCTCTGTTCCTGGAGCTTGCACCCATTGCTCCATGTTCCAGTCTCTGGAGCAGCAGAAAACAAGCCTGCTCCATCCTCAACGTGACACCCCTTCAAATACTTAAACAGGGCTATCGTATCGCCCCTTAACCGTCTTTTTTCCAGGCTAAACATACCCAGCTCCCTAAGTCTCTCCTCATAAGGCATCGTTTCCAGACCTTTCACCATTTTAGTTGCCCTCCTCTGGACACGCTCCAATTTGTCAATATCCTTTCTGAATTGTGGTGCCCAGAACTGGACACAGTATTCTAGGTGAGGTCTGACCAAGGCAGAATAGAGTGGCACTATTACTTCCCTTGATCTAGACACTATACTTCTATTGATACAGCCCAAAATCGCATTGGCCTTTTTAGCTGCCGCATCACACTGTTGGCTCATGTTCAACTTGTGGTCTACTAGGACTCCTAGATCCCTTTCGCACGTAGTCTCATTCAGCCAGGTCTCTCCCATCCTATATTTATGCATTTCATTTTTCCGCCCTAAATGCAGTACTTTACATTTCTCCGTATTGAATTTCATTTTGTTAGCTTTGGCCCAGCTCTCCAGTCTATCCAGGTCATTCTGAATTTTGATCCTGTCCTCTAGGGTATTAGCTACTCCTCCCAATTTGGTGTCATCTGCAAATTTGATAAGTATGCCCCTAATTCCCTCATCCAAGTCATTGATAAAGATGTTGAATAGCACTGGGCCCAGGACAGAACCCTGTGGCACCCCACTGGTCACATCTTTCCAAGACGAAGAAGAGCCACTGCTGAGCACCCTTTGGGTTCGGCCGGTCAACCAATTACAAATCCATTGAACAGTTAACTTGTCTAGCCCACATTTTACAAGCTTGTTTGCAAGAATGTCATGGGGAACCTTGTCAAAGGCCTTACTGAAATCAAGGTATGCAATGTCCACAGCATTCCCTTCATCTACCAAGCTGGTAACTTTATCAAAAAAAGAGATCAGATTTTATCAAAAAAAAGAGACCACTCGCTAAAGCAAAAATCCAACATGGTGGCAGCGGGCACTTGCCCTGTAACCCAGCCCCGCCCCTGCGCTCATCCAGCCAATCAGGTTTGCACTGTGTCCTGCGTGGGGAAGCAATGCATGTCAATCACTTGTCTTAACAGGTGAAAATGTGCATATCACAGGAGCTTTTTTAAAAAGTCGGGAAAAGCCACAAAGACTTTTCTTGCGCAGTTTTTCCTCTTTTTGGCCCCCCTCCATCGCAATACGAGGAGACAATGTGGGATCCCATTAAGACAGCTCATATTCCAGGCGAATTCTGCGAGGAGTATTTTCACCGTGCGGACAACCCCATTGAGAACCATTCCTGCTTAGATATCTTTTATTTGCTGCATTCACCTTTCTTGGGACGCTTTGCCTTTGGCCCTTGTTCTTTGGAGGCCTAAACTTTATTTTTAGACACTCAAGTTACTGCATTTTTCAGGCTGAAGGAAAATTTCGTGGAAAGGAGGAGGCAGAAGTCTTATTTGGGGGGACGATGCCCTCGTTCTAGTTGTTGCATCTGAATTTGCCCTGTTTTTAGAGCTTAATTGATCAATTGACTTTCTATCCCACCATCCTCCCATGATCGGCAGTTGCCAACATAGATTAAAACTAAGCTGTACAACTATGATTATAATAAAAGAGTTTATTTTTTAAAAAATTAAAAACTATCCTATTAAAAGCAGCTATAATTCAAAACAGATTAAAAGCATTTAAAGCATAACAGAATTGGCTTTATTGTTTTCCTGCTTGTTTTACCATTGTTAGTATCCTGGTATGTTTCACATAATTTTTAGGATATATTTTACAGCGCCTTGGGAAAACAGTGTTTTCCCAAGGCGTTGTAAAATATATCCTAAAAAGGTGTTTGATCATTTTCTCAAACAAAGAAAGATGGGATTGTGGTATGACTGCAACATGAGCAAGTTTTCTTTATGGGATTGTGGTATGACTGCAACATGAGCAAGTTAATTAAATCTGTTTGTCTCCAATGAGAGACAGCACAGTGTTGTGGTTTGAGTGCTGGGTGAAGATTCTGGGAGATCGGAGTTCGAATCCTTCCTCAGCCCTTGAAAGCCATTGGGCAAACCACACTTTCTCTCAGCCTCTGAGGAAGAAAGCCACGGTGGCAAAACCACTTCTGAATAAATCTGGACAAGAAAACCTTGTGATAGGTTTGCCTTAGTCAGAAATGGGTTGAAGGCGCACACCAGGCAATGCTGAATTGGGTTGGCGTGCATCAGCGGCGTCAATTCTGATGGCACTGTGAGGCGGACAGCCTCTTAGAAGATGAGAACGGGATCATTCATGCTGATCCCTGGCCAATTTGTTGTGCTAGAATTAAGATTTTTTTTTCTTTTGTCTCCAGATTCCTCTGGGGTTGGGCTGCCCTTTGCAAAGTTTGAGCCGATTTCCAAATATGGAGGTTCCATAAGCATTTGAACGAAAATGGAATGGAGGGAGAGGAAGAGTTTATAGTTTGAGCAAACAGAAAACAGATTATAACATAAAAACCATGTGAGGCTTTGGCAGAACATAATAACAGAATTACGATGCAAATATGTGTGTGTGGATATATTTACAAGACTACTCAGAAATAAGCCTTATTGATTTGGCATTCCTGGTCTTGGGACCCATTTCTCAGTTCTTTCCACGGCACGAAGGCTTTGTGTCTTCTTGACACCATGGAAAGCTAGAAGAGACAAAATCATTTTCTCTGTTTTATTAAGCTGATGGTTTCTGCTGTGTTTTTGGTGGTCTTATTTCACCTGCTCGCTCCTAAGAAAAAGGAAGGCCAAGGCAAACCCCCTCTGAACAAATCTTGCCAAGAAAACCCCATGATAGGGTTGCCATAAGTTGGAAACAACTTGTAGGCACACGACAATGACAACAAAGTGGCAAAACCAAAGAGAATCCTTCCATTTCTTTCCCGTGCTATTCCTGTCCCCAAGCAGACAGGAAAAATTGTCTCCCGGATTCTCCTCTCCTGAGATAAAAGGGCAAATTTGTTGCACCACACTGTAGTAAATTAAATAAATAAAAAGAAATGATATTGCAACATTTGCATTTATATTCCACTGCTCTTCCATGTATAGCCCACCTTTCCAGCATCTAGCATCTGGGATTCTGGGAGGTGTCATCCAAAAAGGTGTTGCACGTGGCTCTCCTCTTCCCTACTGTATCCTATAATGACAACCTTGCGAGGTAGGTCAGGCGGAGTGTCAGAAAGAGAAAGAGAGCTGGCTCAAGGCTGCCCGGTGAGTTTTCATGGCTCACTGGGGAAGAGGGGGCCTTGAACCAGAATTTCACGGCTCCCAGTCTGACCACTACACCACCCTGGGTATCAATACTGGTTGGGGATGATAGGAGAAGTCATCCCAATGGGGCCTTGAACCAGAATTTCATGGCTCCCAGTCAGACCACTACACCACCCTGGGTATCGATACTGGTTGGGGATGATAGGAGAAGTCATCCCCATGTTCCAAGGCATCTGGGTAGAGGAAGCCAGCCTTGGTGGGTTTTTGGACTCCTTGCCACCAACACCGGTGTCAATCGGGGGCCCTGATCATCTCAGGGTGTGGTGATTCTGCTCTGGATTTTAGTCGGAACTTTAAAAGAGCTATCCAAAGTGCACAGTCACAGCCCTGAAATGCATTCAGCACGTTGGATAGCTCCTTAGCAGGTTCAGGAGTCCCACTGACCTCAGAGCCATCCTTTGTCCCTTTGCTGGTGGTCCTTTCATTGGGTGGCTACCAATAGCCCCTACCTGCCACCCCCTTTCCTGGTGCCTCCCAGCTTGGCGCCTCTGCCAGACCCCCGCTGCCCCAGAGGCCTTCTCCAGCCCAAGTCCAGGAGGGTCCCTGGCCCCCCACGCACCTCCGCTTGCCTCTGGACTTTGGATGCCAGCAGCTTGGGGCAGTTTGGGGACCCCAGGCCACACCTTGGGCCTTGGCCAGCTCCCTGCTTTTCTCTTCCTCTGCAGGAGCAGGTGGAGCCCACAGGTTGCTTTTGGAAAGAAAGATGTGGGATGAATGAGGTGGAGGGAGAGCAAAGGTAGGCAAGGAGCCATGGCTGTGCGCATGAGCTGAGCATGCATTCCTTGGCCAACACTGCCGCCGACTGGTGCAGGCCTGGGACTGCAGGGGAGACCGTAGCATCATAGGGTCACCGAGCTGGATGGGACCCCAGGGCCATCTGGTCCAGCCCCCTTCCATGCAGGGATCCACCCTCCTGAAAGAGGACCTTCAAAGAGGGAGAGCCCACCAGTCTGTTCCACTGTCGAACAGTTCTTCCAGTCCAGAACTGTTTGGAAGACGTTCTTCCAGATGTTTAGGTGGAATCTCTTTTCCTGTCATTTGTCTCCATGGGTTTGCACCCTTTGCTGTGGGTCAGCAAGGCTGCTCCTCCCTCTACATGACACCCTTGAAAGGTGGCCATTGCATGTGTCCCCTCTACATCTTCTCTTCTCCAAGCTAAACCTGCCCAGCTCCCTAATTCAGTCCTCATCCCACCGCTTCGTTTCCAGACCTCCCAGCCTTTTGGTTTCTCCTCCTCTGGACATGTTCCAGCTTCTCACTATCCTTCTTGAACGGTGGTTCCCAGAAATGGATGCAGCATCCCCCCAGGTGATCCCATGGTAGACTGCCTGATGGACTACTAAGAAGGAATGGCCAGGGTAAGACCGGGGTGGGCGAGCGGCTGCAGGTACATCTCTCAGGCCCTCTTAGGTAACCTGAGAGGACAGGTGCAACTTTAGAACTTTGCAGGGAGAAATTATATCCATATTATACCTTCGCCCTTTCCCGCTTTTCTTTCTCTCTGTCATTTTCTCCCCCTTTCCCATGACTTTCTTTCACACTCTTGTTTTTCCTTTTCCTTTTCCTTTCCCCTTCTTCCTTCCAATAGATGATGAGACTGGAAAGAGGGACAGAGGAGAAGGAGGGAAAGAAGGAAGGAAGGAAGAGGAGAAAAGATTGACAGAAGGAAGGAAGGAAGGAAGGAAGGGGAGAAAAAATGACAGAAGGAAGGAAAGAAGGAAGGAAGGAAGGAAAAGGAGAAAAGATTGACAGAAGGAAGGAAGGAAGGAAGGGGAGAAAAGATTGACAGAAGGAAGGAAAGAAGGAAGGAAGGAAGGAAGGAAGGAAAAGGAGAAAAGATTGACAGAAGGAAGGAAGGAAGGAAGGAAAGAAGGAAGGAAGGAAGGAAGGAAGGAAGGAAGGAAGAGGAGAAAAGATTGACAGAAGGAAGGAAGGAAGGAAGGGGAGAAAAGATTGACAGAAGGAAGGAAAGAAGGAAGAAAGGAAGGAAGGAAGGAAAAGGAGAAAAGATTGACAGAAGGAAGGAAGGAAGGAAGGAAGGAAGGAAGGGGAGAAAAGATTGACAGAAGTAAGGAAGGAAGGAAGGGGAGAAAAAATGACAGAAGGAAGGAAAGAAGGAAGGAAGGAAGGAAAAGGAGAAAAGATTGACAGAAGGAAGGAAGGAAGGAAGGGGAGAAAAGATTGACAGAAGGAAGGAAGGAAGGAAGGAAGGAAGGGGAGAAAAGATTGACAGAAGGAAGGAAAGAAGGAAGAAAGGAAGGAAGGAAGGAAAAGGAGAAAAGATTGACAGAAGGAAGGAAGGAAGGAAGGGGAGAAAAGATTGACAGAAGGAAGGAAGGAAGGAAGGGGAGGAAAGATTGACAGAAGGAAGGAAGGAAGGAAGGGGAGAAAAGATTGACAGAAGGAAGGAAGGAAGGAATGGAGGAGGAGAAAGTGGAGGAAAGGGAGCGGGGGGGGAGAAGAGAGAGGATCCCTCCGTCCGCCGTGCCTCCTTGGCCCGGCAGGGGGCGCCCTCCTCCCCCGGATGGCGGAGGGGGCGGGGGGCGCCTCTCTCCTCCTCCCCCTCCTCCCCTCCCTCCCTCGCCCTCCTTTAAAAAGCCCCGCGGACCCTCCGGAGGCGATGCCCGGGGACCCTCCCGACGCCCCGCAAGAGGAGGAGGAGGAGGAGGAAGAGGAGGAGGAGGAGGAGGTGAGGCGGACCCGGGACCCCCCCACGACCCCCCTCTCCCCTTCGGACAACTGACCGACCCCCCCATGTCCGCCTGGCCGTAGGGACCCCCCTCGCCCCCCGCCCGCTTCGCTCCGGGGCCCCCATCGGTCACTCTTTCTTTCTTTCTTTCTTTCTTTCTTTCTTTCTTTCTTTCTTTCTTTCTTTCTTTCTTTCTTCTCGCTCTTCTGATCCTTTTGCCCACTTTCCCTCTCCTTTCTCTCTTTCTCTCTTTCTTTCCTCTTTTCCTCTTCCTCCCTCCCTCCTTTTCTTCCTTCCCTCCTTTCCCATCCTTTCTCCCCCCCACTCTTTCCTTCCGACTTTCCCCTCATTCTCTCTCTCCTTCACTTTCTTCATTTCCTCCTTTTTTCCTGAATTTTGAGTTATCTCTCTCTCTGCCCCCCATTCCTTTCTCTCTTCCCCCTTTCCCTCCTTTCAGCCCCCCAAAAGGACCCCCAGCCTTCCAGCGACCCCAAGAAATAGCCCCCCAGCCCCAGAAGTGCCTCCCCAGGGCTGCTAGCCTGTGGCCGAGCTCCGGGGCATGTGCAGAGGGCCCCTCCGGCAGGACCGACCCCCTAACTTTGGGGCGAAGGGAATGAATTGGGGGGGGTGAGTCTCAGAGGATGGAGGGGGGGTCTCCAAATCTCTCTATGAGAAAACAGGCAACTTCTCCCCCCCCCCAATATTGACACATCAGAGCTTGGAAAAGTTACTTTGTGGGATGAGCATGCCCCAACCTTCCCCGCTCCAGCTGGTGCATGCTTAGAAAAGTTACTTTTTTGGGGGGGGACAGACACAGACATCGCCCCCCCCCCGAGGGGATTTCTGGGCACTGACACCCCAAAACCTAACTTTTCTCAGCTCTGTTCAATACCTGGGAATTCAGGGAGGGGGTTCCTTCCCTGGGAAAAAGATGTGATAACACCCCTACCCCATTTTATCCTATGTTAGTTGGTGGGTCAGCTTTTTAACCAGAGCTTTTTAACAATGCTTTGATTGTGTATTCCTTCATGGCAAAATGGGGTTGGACTGGATGACCTTTGGGGGTATCTTCCAACTCTAGGATTCTATGAAACTCAAGTCACAGTTGCCGGGTCTGACCATTGGTCCATCCAGCCCTGAGTGGCCCCCTCTGGCTGGCAGCGTCTCCCCAGGGACTCAGGCAGAGACACAGTTTCCTTCCTTCCTTCCTTCCTTCCTTCCTTCCTTTTTTCCTAAATCTACTCTACCCTCCCGTAATTTGCTTCCTTCTTTTACGTCCTTCACTCTTTTCCTCTCTTCCTTCCTTCATCTGCTTCATCTTAGTCATGCAAACTGGTTTTCCTGGAAACCGAACCAGAGAATCTCTCTTACTTTTCTGCTCAAAACAACAACCCTGCAAGGTAGGATCAGGCTACGGACTGGCCCAAAGTTACCCAGTGAGTTTCACGGCTCATTGAGGACTAGAACCATAGTTCAAAAAATAGTTTTGTTTTGGAGTACAACCAGCACTGGCCATGCTAGCTGGGGGGGATTCTGGGAAATGTAGTTCCAAAAAAGTAACTTCCCCAAGCATATGTTTTATTGTTCATTTGCTGTTATATTGGGTGACTCTGTGTGTGTGTGTTTGTATATATATATATATATATATGTGTGTGTGTGTGTGTGTGTGTGTGTATGTATGTATATATGTATGTATGTGTATATATATATATATATATATATATATATACACACACATATATACTGGTTGAGTTATTCTTAAATTTAGTTTTTGTTTTAGTCTGAATTTAGTCTGAATTGTATGTGATGTATTGTGATGTTGTACCCCGACCCAATCCTGAGGGGAGAGGCAGGTAATAGATAACTCAGTATTATTAATATTATTATTAATATTATTGCTTACTTTTTGACTTTATTATTTTGTAATGGATTAAGTTTTCGTTTGGCTTGCCTCTCACCTCTTCTCTAGAAATGTGACTCAGGGCTGCTCCTGCCAAGATTTTTTCTTAAAAACATACCAGTGCAGATATAAACCTTCGTTATAATGCTAAAAACCAATTAAATAAATTATATTAAAGCACTATTGAATGATAAAAGAGCTTTTAAAAAAAATTAGCCAGGGTCATGTTGATTACTTTTAATGAAAGTAGACTCACTGGGTTTCGTTGTAGGGTGGGTGGCTGGGTGGAATCAACACATAGGTAAATCCAAGGGATCCAATGGCTCTCCTCTAGGCTGGTCTAACAAGGAGATCTAGGTGACCGATTAAAAAGCAGAGCGGTCACTGAACACCCAGGCCAATGCCAAAAGCCCAGTGGAACAAAGAAGTCCTTTTGGATATTCGCTTTCTTGCATTTGAGAGGATCTGGCTCAGAATGACCATTTTATGAAATAAATAAAATAAGCCAGGAATAAGTGTAGGTTTCCAACATGGCCCTACCCAGGGCGAGGGGGTTTGGCCAAGGTCCGGAGAAGACCACCCCAAACCTCTCCAAGGAAAGTGTGCAGGGATTCATGCTCTCCAACGTTTCACAGAGGAAAAACAGGATACATGTGGCCTAGTAGCGTCAGTGTGTCAAGGGTACCCAAAGGCCATCAAGTCTATCCCTCTGCTCCATGCAGGATCGCCAGCTAGAGCATCCTCAGCAGCTGGAAGCTGTCCAGACTCTTTTTGAAGATGTCCAGAGAAAGAGACCCCCAACGCCACCTCTCTAGGCAATTGATTCCACTGCCAAACTGCTCTTACTGTCAAGAAGTTCCTTCTAATGTTCAATCAAAATCTACCCTCCTGTAACTTCAAAGCATTAGACCTGGTCCTCTCCTCTGGGGTCAGGATTCAAGTGTTTCATGGCAGCCCTTGAGGTCTTTAAAGAGGGTCATCATGTCACCCCCACCCACTTCTCTTCACCAGATCGAACATGCCCAGTTCCTTCAAGCTTTCCTCATTGGTTTTGTTCTCCATACCTCTTATAATCCTCATTGCTCTTCTCTGAATCTGCTCCAACTTATCTATAGCCTTCTTAAAATGAACGTAAAACTGAACACGGGAATCCAGATGAGGCCTTACCAGTGCAAAATATAGGGTGACTTTTTTACATCCCTGGACTTGGAAACTATGCTTCTATTAATGCAGGATAAATAGTATTTGCCTTCTTTGCTGCTGCGTCACACTGCAGGCTTAATTTATCATCAACAATAATCCCAATATTTAAGCACCGTTATGTCATTGTGGGAGTGGAATCCTTTGCCACCGGAAACGTGGTAGTCTGGGGGTTGTAGTCCACAAAAAGAGGAACTTTTGGGGCCAACCAGGCTGAGCACCCTCTTCCCATAGTGGTTACATTAAATAGATGCCCACGAGACACATAAGACATGCTTGTGAGGTGGGACTCAGGCAATGCACCGTGATCGATGTTGCAATGCACCGCAAATGATGCTTTGCCAATCCTTTTTCCTGAAGCACTTGCAACATTTTGTGTATGTGCGTTTTCTTGCGGTGGCCTCCAGTTATGCAAACCATGCCAGGGCTCTGTGCCCCCTGCCCTCACTTTCTGCCTCACCGCTTTGGGACTCCCGCCCACCCTTCCTGTCCTTTCTGCAGCGTCAGAGCATCGGGGTGGGTGGCACAGGGCACCTCTGCCCATCCTCTGCCCACACGCAGGTGCTTTCCTGCCTCTCTCTGTTTGCAGTGGATTCTTCCAGCCAAGGTGCCCCTCTGGAGTGTGTGAGCCCAGCCCGGGCATCTCTCCCATCGAGCTCTTTCTTTCCTTCTTTGCTGGCTGGTGGATTTGGCTGGACTGTGTGCTGCCTGGCTCCCGGCCAGCGTGCCGTGCTCCTCTTAAGAACATTTCATGGGATTGTTGGCGCTCAGTGGGAATAATCCTAGAGAATTAGCTATGGCAGTGAGGCGCTTATTCAGAAAGTCACTGTTGCTCTTTGGGAGGGTTGGCAATGTTTGGAGGCAGCCCTGAAGCTGGGAGTGGCCAGGCTGGGCAAACCGGAGGCTCTCCAGCAGAGCTCAACACCTGGCCCAGAGTCTCTACTTTTTGTGGGGCATTTCCAGGCAGGAGACAAGAATGCAAATTCTCTAGTTTTGGGTGACTTCACTCCGGGCAGAGGAAAGAGCTATGGGTAAATCTCCAACTCATGTACTGGAGCAGCTGCTATAATTTGCAAGGGCTGGTTGACTAAGTTGTTGCTGCAACTTGCAAAGACTCTCCACACACAGGGGGTTTGTGTATTCACTTAGTTAGCTTCCTTCTTCCCTCCCGGTCCTTGTGGTGCCAGGACTCACCTTCCACTCTGCTCTGCATCCACCTTCCAGCTAGAAAAGCTAAGTAACTGGGAAGGATTAAACCCCATCATTTCACCTTTATCTTGGAGCAACCCTTCTAGCCAAGACTTCAGTCTTAATTTCCAAATGGGAAAATATGTTCGTTCTCCCTCTCTCTCTGTTGGAATGACAAGCTATGAGCAACTGTGGTTGCTACATAATGCATAGCACTTAATGACTCCCCAGGGCCCTCCTCTAGGTCTCAGTTTTTTTGCCCAGAAACCCCAGGGCCTGGGAAGGTCCTCAACTGGAACCCGGGTCCCCCGTCTTGCAGTTTCCAGGAGACTCTGGCTTCATGAATGCCTTGTCCTTTTCTGCCTCTCTGCATGCTGCTTTTGCACCAAATTCCACCCAAAGGACTGCTTTTGGAAACAATGGGAACTATTCCAGAGAGGAGGCCAGTACACAGCCAACCATCAAGCAATACAAGTCTGGATAAATAAATGAATTAACTTTAGTTTAACTTAAAAATGAAACAGGGGAGAGAGGGGTGCTTGGGTGGCTGTCCTTGCTTTGAGATGTGGGGTATTCCTCTTTTGGAATCCTAGAGTTGGAGAGACCCCAAGGGTCATCCAGTCCAACCCCATTCTGCCATGTAGAAATACATAATCAAATCATTCCTGAAAGACTGCCATCCAGCCTCTGCTTAAAAATGTCCAAGAAGGAGACTCCATCACATAGATTTCCTCTGGGTTTTTTTCTGGGCTGTGAGGCCATGTTCTGGAAGAGTTTATTCCTGACGTTTCACCTGCATCCGTGGCATCTTCAGAGACTCCACCACACTCCGAGGCAGCAGATTCCACTTCCAAACAGCTTTTACCCTCAGGAAGTTCTTCCTAATGTTTAGGTGGAATCTCTTTTCCTATAGTTTGAGTCCATTGCTCCGTGTCCTAGTCTCTGGAGCAGCAGGAAACAAGCTTGCTCCATCCTCAGTATGACATCCTTTCAAATCTTTAAACATGGCTATCATATCAACCTTTTCTTCCCCATCCTAAACATACCCAGCTCCCTAATCCGCTCCTCATAGGGCATCATGGCTTCCAGACCTCCCACCATTTTGGTTGCCCTCCTCTGGACACATTCCAGCTTGTCCATATCCTTCTTTAATTGCATCCCTGTGAGAAATACACCCAAATACAAAGTGGAATCAAGCCCTGGTAAACCCACCCATGAAATCTAGGTCACAAAAGTTGAAGAAGCCGTCACGGATCTTGGCAAGAGTTTCTCTTGGGAAGGTACACACCCTGTGCTGTCCAAGAACAACACAAAAGTAACATCCCTCATCTCAATGTCCTGATTAATCCTTTGCGCTCCTTTCTCCAGGGAACAAGATTTGCAACAATTCATGAGTTGATGGATTTTAAAAACAACACGCCCATGTTTAAGAAAGTGTCCAAATGTACTGGGCAGTACTTTCAAGTCCTTTCCCCCCACCCTATTATGAATATTTTAAAAAGCTGTAGATGCTTGCCGGAAGAGGCCTTCCCTTCAGGCCAGAAAGGGATGCCTCTTCTGAAGACGGTCAGCCAGCACCCAAATTGGCAAGACAGGAGAGCCACTGCAGGTCTACGTTTTTAAAAAAGCCTCGTGGGTGAGTGATTGCAAATCCATTCCCTGATCCAATCCTTCCCAAACTTTGGTCTTCCAGAAGCCCCGGCTAGCATGGCCAGTGGTCAGGGATTCTGGGAGCTAGAGTCCAAAACATCTAGAGGATTAAAGCTGGAGACCCACTGCACTAAACCACAAAGGATTAATCAAGGCAGCTATTTATAGGCAGGTATACTGCTAAATGCTCTACCTTTATCTTCCATTCTGTGGGACTACAAACCCCATCACCACAGCTGTCTGGGGGATGATAGGCACTGTAATCTAGGGAGAGATGGAAAGAATATTTGTAAACAGGTCAAAAGATGAGTTTCCTAAGCGTTGGGAAATTCTAACAAGGAGAATGCTAAACTGGCAAGAACCATTGCTGTTCAGGACTTATTCTACACAAAACTGTGTGTACAAGAAGTCAGTGATGAAGCCAGAAAAGGAGTCCACCCCCAAGAAAAGGAGGCAGTTGGGGGTCTGTGACTTTGGTTGAGTTGACGGAAGTGTCTTCGGAGCTTTGCTGAGGCAAGAGGAAACCAGAACTCAAAAACCACAAATGCTGAGCGGAGAATGAGGAGCAGGTTGGCGTGTTTTCTTTGGGTGTCTCCCCTGGCTTCACCCCTTGAAGACACAGTGGCGTGTTGTGTTGTATTTAATGGACCCAAACACCATTGTAACAAGAACCCCATATTTCTGGTGGTTCAATCCAAGACTGGTCTGGGGTCTCCGTGACTGCAAAGAGACCCCTGAAAATGATGCCCATGGACATGTAAGGAAAGGTAGGGGCTGGGCCAATGGGGCAGTGTATCCACTGTGGGTTTTAGTCTGAAGTTTAAAGGAACTGTCCAAGGTGTTGCATACTATTCTTCCAAAATAGGCCCAGCCTTGGATAGCTTCTTTAAAGTTCAGACTAAAACCCAAAATGGATAACCCAGCCACACCCACACCTTGGTTAAGTGGGAGTCAGCAGTTGCTGCAGGGCAAGTGGTCAGAGGCATATATGGCCAACCCAAGACATTTTGTATTACTTCCCTTGACCGAAACACTGGGCTCCTATTAATGCATAGTCTCTCTCCTGTGTGGGTCCTTTAATGGGAACGCAGATCTCCGCTCTAAAGCTCTTTCCATATTCCATGCATTTATATGGCTTCTCTCCTTGAGCCATCTTTAAATATCTGAAGGGAGGTCGTGTAGAAGAAGGAGCCAGCTTGTTTACTGTTCCTGCAGAGAGTAGGATCAATGGGTTCAAATGACAAAGAAAAGAGATTGCACCTAAACAATAGGAAGAACTTTGTTTTACTGTAGGAGGTGTTCGGAAGTGGAGTAGACTGCTTGGGAGTATGATGGAGTCTCCTTCTTTGGGGATGTTTTAACAGAGGCTGGACAGGCACCTGTCCAAATTGCTTTGTTTATTCCTGCAGGGCAGAATGGGGTTGGACTGGATGGCCCTCGTGGTCTCTTCCAACTCTGCAATTCTATGATTCTATGATTCTATGACTAGATGACTCTTGGGGGTCCCTTCCAACTCTAAGAGTCTATGGCTCTCCCCAGGGCAAGCATAAACCCTATCATTGACCATGGCTGAACACTGAACAGAACGTCCTGTCCAACATTTTGGGCTCCCTATTTGCCTGCCAAAACCACTGCCATGACTGCTTCCTCCCTTTTGCTCTCACACAGCATCAAAAACATCCCCCGGAGGAACCCATTTGCGCCTGGATGTTGCTGGTTCTGCACCCCGTGTCTAGAAACCCATTTCCCAAAGGAGTCACCATGAGAGCGTTGCTCTTTGCCATGCTGCTCGAAGCCTCTCTCTCCTTGGTCCCAGGTGAGTGACTTGGGGGCCGTTGGTAAATCAGTAAGCTCTGAAGAATGGGCTCGCTAATGGCCCAAAGGGCAACTGGGGTGGACTTGAGAGGGAGTAGCGCTAAACTGCCCATCCTGCCGATTATGACGCCACGTTGGTTGGAATATTTTTGGGCACCTTCCACAAGCGGCTCAGAAGTGTGTGTTGGTTCCTTCCTGCCCCTGTTAGTCAGCTACAAGCGATGGCTCCATTCCCATTACCGGCTGCATAGAAAGTGATGCCATGGGATGCCTTTAGTTGTTGGTGGGACGAATGATGGGGAACTGCACAGCTTCTGGGAGGAAAGGGAAAGGGCAATGCACAGGGTGTGGTTGTGTGTCTGTTGCTAGGTTTGTCCATTAGAGATGCTGGAGAAGAGCGGTTGATGTCCAGTGTGTTACTGAGTGAATGATTCCCATTATGGATTTCTAATGCATGAGAGGCCAGACTTTGACGGAGGCAATCCTGTGCATGCCGTAGCATGGATGAACCTCCGCACTCTCCTGTTTTCTCCTCTGTAGAGAAGGAAAAGAACCCCCAGTACTGGAGACACCAAGCCCAGGAGACGCTGAGGAAGGCCTTGAGCCTGCAGGAACTGAACACCCACGTGGCCAAGAACATCATCCTCTTCCTGGGAGATGGTGAGGGTTGGCATGCCGTGGGTGGGGTGGGGAGACAGGAAAGGGGGTCCGTCTGGGTGCAACCGCGGGGTCTACATTGCAAGGACGCAGCGAAAGAGGAGGAGAGATGTTGGGCTAGGGAGACCTTGTCAGCAAGAGCTTTCCCTCTGTTACATTTTTTGGAGTGCAACTCCCAGAATTCCCCAGCCATCACGGCCAGTGGTGGCCATGCTGACTGGAGCAATTCTGGGAGCTGCATACGCCCCAACAGCCCTGATTAAATCCTCTGTCGTTCAACATCCCCAGGTTCTTTTCCCAGTTTCTTTCTCCACCTGCTTTCCACCTTTGTCCTCAGCTTCCTTCAGTTGCTGCAAACTGCGTTCAAAGTGCAAAAGTCATTTGCACCTTCATAAACTCCATTAAAGAGGGAGAGGAGAGCCGAGGGCAGGGTTTTCCCCTTCCCAGTCAGCTCTGGCAAAAGCAAACAGCTGCAGCCACTCCTGTTCTTCCTCATGAATCACGTATGTCCCCTTGACCTCCCTCTGATGTTGCTTGACCTGTCCCCGTTTTCCTTTGTGAAGTTGGGTTTTCATCTGTGACCGTCCCTCTGTCTCCAAAAGCTCAGGGCCTGGGGCGATCCCGAACTGGGAACAACCCAATGAGGAGGAGGAGGAGGAGGAGGAGGAGGAACCGAGCGAATATAGTCTTGCTCAAGAGAGGAAACAGAAAAGGAAGGGTTTCTTTCCCAAAGTTACAATGTCGCTTTCGCCATGCCAGGAAGCAAAATTGCGCCAGGGCACAGCGCAAACTCTTCCCAGAGCATCACACTAAGCCGGTTCCCTCCCAACCTCCTGCCCTCAGGATGTGTTGGACTACAATTCCCAGAATCCCCAAGCCAACAGAAGGCAAGTCACAGCCTGGTGACCACTTAAGCTGTTGCAAGATGCTCTTTAACTCCATTTATTATATCAGTCAGTCAGTCATCCTTTATTGCGGTCCATAGACCCAGCGTTTATACATACAAACAATAAGAGCAATCACAACAGAGGCCATGTGTGATGGAAACATAAGATTCTTAAATTACACTCTGGCCATTTCTTTGCACATAAAGGCTTTTTATCTTTGCAGCTTCTGAGAGGAATTTGGCTACAGCTAGGGTAACCTTTGGGCATTTGTCTTCCATCGAAAATTTTACCTAGAAAATTTCTGATCGTCCCTTCATCGTACTAACCAGGGGATAGATTATATCTTGACGAATTTGGGTATAGAATTGGCAGTGCCAGAGGATATGGTTCAAGGACTCTACTTCCATGTTGCTGCAAGGGCAACATCTTTCAATATTTCTTTGGAATAGACATTGCATCTGGCCCTAGAGAAACAGCCCTGGTACATTTATTATATCCATCTATCCATGTTCCCCTTTCCACCAGTAAGTTCTCCTTGCCTATTCTATTCTTCTCAATAATAGCCCTGTGAGGTAGGACACATCGAGGGGGGAATGATGGGCTTAAATTCCCTTTTGCACTCCAGTTTCATGCCTCAGGAATCTGGACCTCTCAAGTCCAACATAGGAAACTTCCTGCAACCAGAGGAAGACTGAATCCATTTCCAGAGACGCTCCCGGGACCAAAAGCAAAAGGAAGACAAAACATCAGCGTATTTTAGATTAAAGCTCTTACCACCAGTTGCTAAACTTTAGGAGACTATTTGCGACTGTCTAGGGAGAGGGGGCCTTTCCTAATGTATGGTATTGCTTCTATTTATTGCTTCTTAAAGGATATGTTTCTAAATCGCTGTTAATTCTGTTGGTAGTTTAATGGGAGCAATTCCAAATAGGCGGACAAAACATCTGCATGAATTTGCTGTAGATAAGATCGCAAGAGCACAGCTGCCCAAAAAGCTGCATCATCCCCTGAGATTTCTCTGAGGTCCAGATGCTTGGAGAGAATCCCAGTCGCTCAAGGCCGTGAATGCCAGGAATATTCACAATATTTGCCAACATTTCCAGATGAAAAGTGGGATGCCTTTGTGGCCAAGCAATCTCAGAGTGTGGTCAACATGGCAAAGGTTATTAAAGGAGAAGGACAGGCAAGCTAGGAGAGGCAGCGACAGCAATTTCTTTGGCCTGAGCCTGTTTGCAGCAATTAAAATAAATAAGCTGAGGATTAAGAGGGAAGGCGGAAAGAGTAGAAAGAAACCGGGACAGTTTTACAGCACCTGGAAACTTGGGACAGCAGAGGATTAAATGTGGCTGTCCCTATCAAAATGGGGCTGTTGGAGGATATACAACTGGGAAAAAAACTGTTAATAATAAAATAATACAGCAGGACCCCCGTATCCACTGATTCCTTATCCACTGATTCATTTATCCATGGGACACAAAAGAGCACGCCTACCATAGAGTCTTCCTATGTTCTCTCTAGCCATTTTCTAGGTCCTCCAAGGCAACTCTAAGCTATTTTTAACAAGAAGTCCTATTATTTCCAATGACATTCACTATTATCCACGGTTTTGGGTATCCATGTGCATGGATTTTGGTATCCACACCCCCCAGAACCAATCCCCACTGGATACGGGGGTCCTGTAGTCGCAATATTTATTTTATTGTTACTATTATTTCAACCATTAAAACTTGTAGGAATGCTGGGAAGCTGCCCCCACAACTGGTGGTGTCCGGAGGGAAGGGGTTGTGGCGTCTGAGAAACCCCGGGGGAGGCTGGCTTGGGTCTGGGGGGGGGCAGATCCATCCGCGAGGTCCTGCGCACCCCTTCCCTTGCTCTAACCAGGCTGCCACACTCTCTTCCTCGGCTGCAGGCATGGGGATCCCCACCGTGACGGCCGCCCGCATTCTCAAGGGGCAGCTGCAGAACCGCAATGGGGAGGAGACGATCCTGGAAATGGACCGCTTTCCCTACGTGGCGCTCTCCAAGGTAAGGAGGAGGCCGACCCAGGCGCCATTGAGTGGCCGCGTGGTCCAGAAAGAGTGCCTGCTTTACTTGTGCAGAGGCAACCAATACTAGGGACGCCAGATCTCTGGGACTGGCCCCAAGTCTCCAGTTTTTCTGGGAGAGGAGGGTGCAAATTCTCCAGTTCTGGAGGGCTCAGAAAGAGCTGCATGCAAACCCCCAGCTTCTTAGAGCACCAACTGGCTACAATTTGCAAGGTGTAAGTCATTAGTTGCTGCAACTCACAAAGACTCTCCTGGGAGTCTAGATATTTACTTATTTAGCTTCCCAGTCGTTGTGTGGCCAGGACTCACCCTCCATTCTGCTCTGAGTCCACCTTCTGGCTAGAGGCAAATAGGCTGGATTAAATGTTCCATATCCTGCCTCCCTAAGTAACTGAGAAAAAGTAATCTCCCCATTTCACCTTGACCTGGGAACAAATCAGAGTTCAGCTAAGACTTCTACCTTAATTTCCAGACATGAAAATATATTTTCTGTGCTTGAATGATAAGCTGTGAGCAACTGTGTTTGGTGCTAAATGAGTAAAGCTTCATGACACCACCCACGGCCATCCCTCAGTCCCAGGGTTTGGCCCAAAAACCTCTGGGCCTGGGATGATTCTGAACCATCAACTGTAACTAGCAGGGTGGGACAAGGCACACATTTTTTAAAAAGGCTATATATTTATTTAAAACACATTGTACCTTATTAGTTCAACCAATGGCCTCAGGCACTTGCAATTAAAGGATTAATGCCTATTAAAGTTGTGTTTACTCACAGCTAATGTCTGTCATGTGATGAGAGCCAGTGTGGCGTAGTGGTTTGAACGTTGGACTACGACTCTGGAGACCAGGGTTCGAATCCCTGTTCGATTTTGGAGACCCACTCTCTCAGCCTCAGAGGAAGGCAAAGGCAAACCCCATCTGAACACATATAGCCAAGAAAACTTGTTATAGGTTTGCCTTTGGGTCGCCAGAAGTCAGAAATGACTTGAAGGCACACAACAACCAGATGATCTGTCATGCCCTCTTATTTCCACCATTTTGGCTTCTGAGAGCTGCTGGCTGAACCCAAAATGGCTCCCTACGTGCAAAGTGGGGTTTCTTGAACACCTGGAGACACAAATTCTTAAATGAGGAATATTAAAGAGAGCCTTGCCTCTTAAAACATGAGTTGGGCGCAGTGGTCGTGACACTTTGGAGAGGGTTCAAACA
The DNA here is from genome assembly GCA_030847615.1 of Gambelia wislizenii. Classification (NCBI taxonomy): domain Eukaryota; kingdom Metazoa; phylum Chordata; class Lepidosauria; order Squamata; family Crotaphytidae; genus Gambelia; species Gambelia wislizenii. The sequence goes on from JAUMIR010000016.1 coordinate 632,828, forward strand.
GGGCAACTGGAACCACAAAGAGGGAGAACTGCAACCTTTGTACTGCAACATCTTGTTGCAGGTCAACTCCTCCTGTCTCATGAGGCTCACTCTCCTTTTAGGTATGTCTCAGAGCCTAAAAAAAGAGAGTTAAAGCTACAAACGAAGGCACTAGAAGTGGAGGGGCAATATAAGAGGGGGTTCTTGTATCCACAGCAGCCTTTGTGTCAGCGCGAAAAGATTTGAAGTATTTCAAGGGCCCAAGCAAAGAAAAAGAGCTTCAAGTGTGGTATGGGAGACGTGGTGAACCTTCGTCGCCCGTGCTCCAAAGAAAGGGGGGTGCATTGCTGCCAGGAAAGTGACTCATACCTTGGTTGTACCCATCCCCAAAACCCACCCGGAAGGGCATTGACGGGCTGGAACAATTAATTGGGCAGGCTCACGTGGGAGGAAGGAATCCTTTAGGTACACACAGCTGGGCTGCCAAGGGAAACCGTGCCAACAGGATAGGCACCGAGGCGTGGTGGCCGCCTGGAGCCGAAGAGTGCCAGCAGGGTGGGAAAGCTCAGTGTTTGGAGAAGGTCCTTTATTGGGGACTATCACTCTCATCATCCCCTGGCCAGCCCTGACCCATGGCTCCCAGCATCCCCCTGGCTGTCATGGATTTTGGAGTGGTTTTAAACTGTTGGAATTGTTTATATTTCTGTGTCGGACTGAAATCTGTGCAAAATAGGGCATGAGGTATATGTCTAGTTTAACAAATAATGAATATATATATATATATATATATATATAAATCTGGGAGTTCAGAATCACAGAATCCTAGAGTTGGAAGGGACTCCAATGGCCATCTAGTCCAACCCCCAGCCATGCAGCCTCTGTTTAAAGACCACCAAAGAAGGAGAATCTACCACATTCCCAGGCAGACCATATTTCATTGCCAAACAGTCCTTACAGTCAAGAAGTTCTTCCTAGCTTTTAGATGGGATCTGTTTTCTTATCATTTGAATCTATTGGTTCTCATGCCTTCCTTCCTAGCACAATTTCGTAGGGATGTAGTTACAGGGGGAGGGGGCTGAGAGCATTTTGCCCCTCCAAGTGGCAATTCTGCCCCTCCAGTGACATTTCCCCACACTCCCAGGTTTTCTCACATGAAAATCATCCATGCCTGGAACGCTTTCTATTTGCTGGGTTGCTTTGCCCAGCCCTTTCCTTTGCCTGCCTAAACTCTATTTCTAAATGCTCTACTGAAATTTCTGCAACACTACAAATTTCATTTTGGAAGGGCAGAATTCTTATTTGGGAGGCCACGACCCCATTTTCCACTCCACCCATAGCTACACCCTCTGCTCATCTGCAAGCCCACCCTGCGGAGTTTCCCCCAAGGCAATTGGCAGAAGCCCAGTGCATCCAGCTAATCCCAGTTCCTTGCTGGGTTTTGCCACCACAGTCTGGATATTTTAAAAATTTGCACTGAGCCCCTTTCTCAGCTGGGCAGGGGAGGACAGAAGCAAGATGCAGAGATTCCCATTCCGTCCTTTTTCTGTCCAGCTTCTTACTCATGACGGGGAAATTGTGGTCATCCCAGCTACTGTTGACATAAATCCGAGGAAGAAAAGACGCATGGAGATGGAAGGGGCCAACAGTCCAGCAGGTGCCTGCTTTGGAGATTGAGTCCACCCTCATGGCCTCACAGCCACTGACCCAGGGTCTAATACAAGGCTAGGCATGGCAGGGAGGTGGGGGGGGGGTTCCTAGAGCAAGGGTCACTTTGGCCTGCAAAGAAGAAAACAACTTTTTGCACGAGAACAGGGTATCCAGTTAACTAGGAGACATCGAAGCCAAAGATTGGCCAGTCTTCCTCTTGCCCTCTCCCGGATCCTGCTGTAATTAATATCTAATCTATCCAAGACTTTCCCCTTTGTTCTAATTGTTATTCCTTTCTTGGTTTATTTTAAGGTTTCCTGAACACTGTGCTGTTGTTTTCTTTCTAAATAGCAGCAGCTAAAAAAGCCAATGCAATTCTCTAAGCTGCATCAATAGGAGTCTAGTGTCTAGATCAAGGGAATTTTTATTTATATTATTTTTATTTAGTTATTTATTTATACCCCACTCTTCAGCCACAAGACTATTAGAGCGGCTTACAAATTGTTTTATGCAATAGCAGTTTACACATCTACACTGCAATAAGCAGCTTCCAATGTGTGTTAGTAATAGTGCCGCTCTATTCTGCCTTGGTCAGACCTCACCTAGAATACTGTGTCCAGTTCTGGGCGCCACAATTCAAAAAGGATATTGACAAATTGGAGCGTGTCCAGAGGAGGGCGACTAAAATGGGGAAAGGTCTGGAAATGATGCCTTATGAGGAGAGACTTAGGGAGCTGGGTATGTTTAGCCTGGGAAAAAGACGCTTAAGAGGTGATATGATAGCCCTGTTTAAGTATTTGGAGGGGTGTCACGTTGAGGATGGAGCGGGCTTGTTTTCTGCTGCTCCAGAGACTGGAACACGGAGCAATGGGTGCAAGCTCCAGGAACAGAGATTCCACCTCAACATCAGGAGGAACTTTCTGACCGTAAGAGCTGTTCAGAAGTGAAATCCGCTGCTTCCAGGGAGTGTGTTGGAGTCTGCTTCTTTGGAGGTCTTTAAACAGAGGCTGGATGTCCATCTGTCACTGGGAGTGCTTGGGTTGTGTATTCCTGCATGGCAGGGGGTTGGACTGGATGGCCCTTGGGGGTCTCTTCCAACCATATGATTCTATGAAATATGCACCTATTGCGAACTGAACCTGAGCTTTCTTGAGCAGAGCACTTTGCAACATCAGCTGCATCCTTTTGTGCATCAAGAGCTCCTCTGCGCATTAAGATGGCTTCTTGGTAGGACACATTGTCTTCAGCAAAAAGACAAGTAGAGGAGGATATATGAGGTTTACAAAATAGTTCACACTGTGGGGAGAGAAAAATAGAGAGAGAGGCAAGTTTTTCTTCTTTTCTCATAATTCTAGACCTCGGAGTCAGCCCATGAAATTTATGGGCGGTTGATTCAGAGCAGGAATTGTAAAAAAAATATTCTTTCCCACAGAACACACTGTTAACTTGTGGTGAGTTCATTGGCACAGAAGCTAGACTGGTGAGTGGCTCAGAGCTTGGAAAACCTCCTTTGGGGAGGGGTGTAGCTCCCATCATCCCCCATGCAACATGGTCAGTTGGGGATGATGGGGATTGTAGTCCCCAAGCTAATGTTCCCTAGCTGCTCTCTAGTTTAGACAACTTTAAAAGAGGTGTTAGAGAAAAATTAGGTGTGGTGATGGCAGAGGTTTTTGCTGTGACTGCTAGTGGGAGCCTCCAGCTTGAGGAGCAGTCTATACTGCTGGGCTGGGGGGCAATGGGAGAACATCTGGACCACAGCACCATTTCGGGAGGGGGGCACTTGGTTAAGACCAATTCAGTGGCAGGCAGGGGTGTCCAGGCCAGTGAGGGCAGTGAATCTGCTTCGAGCTTTAGTCTGAACTTTAAAGGCTCACTCCAAGGTTTAGCACCTGGAACCCTGCCACCAAATTGGAGTTCAGCACCCTTAAGGTTCAGACTAAAACACAGAGCAGATTCACAGTTACACACCACTGATGTGGGACCCACCAACTAACCCGTGGCTGAATCCTGTAGCATGGACTGAACCACTGCCTCTTTCCTTTGACAGACGTACAACACCAACGCCCAAGTGCCGGACAGCGCGGGCACCGCCACGGCATACCTATGTGGCGTGAAGGCCAACGAGGGCACCGTGGGGGTCAGCGCGGCCGTGACACGCTCCCAATGCAACACCACGGCCGGCAACGAAGTGACCTCCATCCTCAAGTGGGCCAAGGCAGCGGGTGAGTGGGGGATGCGCCCGGCCCCAGAATCAGCTCCGAACTGTGTGATCCTGGATGGGTTGAGGAGGGCAGATTTTGCTCCTTAGTGGCTTTTTTTGTCATTGGGCTATAGGGGGATTTTTTTTGGTGGGGGAAGAAGGGATCTGCTTGGCTTTCATGGGATCTGAGAGAACTCAGGAGCGACTGAACTTTTCAGACCGTGAGACGGGTGAATTTTTCTGGTCCTGAAACTTCCTTGTTTGCTGGACTTTTATCAAATACATTATTAGCTTAAAAGAAACAACAGTATAGAGCTGGATTTGTGACAAGATGAGGTTGTGTAGCCAGGAGAAAATAAAGCAAGCCATTTTGATTTCCCAATGCTGGGGAAAAGGCAGGATATCAATCAATCAGTCAATCAATCAATATCCTGCCTTTCCCCTAATACTGGGGCTTGAAACAGATTAATAAATATTAGCCCCAGTTAAAAATGTACATCAAAAGTGTGTGTGTGTGTGTGTGTGTGTGTGTTATTTTTAATACAATTAAACAATCCAAACAATTTAAAAATTCATTAAGGGAACAGAATATAAACATTGACAAGATAATACATGGCTGAAAGCCCACCGCAGTCCATTGCTTTTGGAATAGGACCATTTTCGCTTGCAAGGATGGGGCCATCCTGGCCTCCCAAGGGAGGGAGTTCCCAAAACTGGGAGCCGCCACTGGGAAGGTCCCGTCACCAGTATTCCCATCAAACATGCCCAGTGCCCTTCCACACCAATTTGTGGTTTCAGTGGAAGAGGAAAAGGAATAGAGAGCAAATTCCAGCCATTTACGACTACCTACATGCCAACTCTCCCTGTCTTGTGTTTGTCAGGGATAATTCTGATTAATCTGCCATTCTACTTTTTCAACTGCTTTTAAAAATGTCCCAGTTTTTCATTCTGCCTTCCATTCATCCCCCTTGTCTTCAGCTTAATTCCATTACTGCAAACCGAGTCCCAAGTATAAAAATAATTTGCACCCAATTCACTCAGAGGAGAGGAGGGAGAGAATCCTTCCCTTCCCAGTCGGCTTAGGCAAAAGCAAACTGCGGCAGCTTCTCCTAGCTTGTCTGCTCTTCCTCATTAATAACATTTGTCACTTTCTGATGTTGTTTGGACACACAGATCCTAGGTGTTATCTAGATGGTGAGAAACCTCTCAGAGGAATATATTTTGGAATATCCTGCAGCAATTCACCATATTAGAAAGGAAGGGGGCTGAAAACTCCAAGTACTTTATGATAACAGCCTTCGCCAATTTGAATGGGGTACATCCCAGAAATCAAAATGTGATTGGTTGGATGTGCGCAGGGGCGGGCTTGCCAGCGGCGAAGTGTAAGGAGCCGCCGTTGTTGGTTTTCATGGAAGCAATTGTGCACTATTTTCGAGTGGCAGAGCAAAATTTATTTTTTTTAAAGCTGAAGATCACTCTTCCGCCTCACAGATTTAACAAGGGAGGTGAAGGAAATAGAGGGAGATTTTGGGGAATAATAGTGCATGTAATTCACTTGTGGCCACCATCTTTATTTGGGGGCATGCTCCGTGTGAACTCCAAATGCGGATAGCTTCCCCGTCAGCGATCTTGTGAATGCATCATGGAGACAAGTGAGTTAATGCACTATTTTTCACAATTAACTCCCCCATCTAGCTGAGCCCCACATTTTTATCTGTGAAATGTTGCAGGCTATGAGAACATTCTTGGTGATCTTTCTTCTTTTTTGAGGGTAAAACTTGAACTCAGGGCACCTTAAAATGGAACTGGTTGGTGGAAAAATCGGCCAAAAGAAAGGCCTTTCCACCCCCATTGATGGATTAATCAATCCATTAATTAATGGATTTACCGGTGTGTGTTTTGGGGCTCCAGGTCAAATACCTTTAAACTATTCTAAAGCTACTGACAAATATATTTATTACATGTTTTTTTCCTCTATGATTTGCAATGAGTCTCTATGAATCCTGAGTCTTGCTACTGGGTTATGTCACGAAACAGACAAGCCCCCTTAATGTTAAAATAAAATCTGAACAGGTATACTGTCGAAACGAGAAGGCGCGCCGGCTGGAAGTTGCTCCGAGAAGACGTTCTCTTTATCACCGTCGCCAGAATGTTTGCAAGAGTCTCAGACTCAAATCCTTCCTGTTTTCAAAACAAACAAATAAATAGATGGAAAATGCCATGGAAAGAAAAATTACTTTTTTTCAAAAAAAAGGTATTCTGTGTTGACGTTCATGAAAAAAAGGTGAATCAAAACTTTCTGGATGCGAGACGGTGCATGTAAATCCATAGTCGGATTGTCCCAATGGGAGCTGCCTTCTTTGCCGCTCTTTCATATTCCCTGCTTTTTAAAAAAAGGTTTTGAAGGGGATTTAGGGAGTTGGGTAATAATCAGATCAAAGCCTGACCTTTCCAACTGCCCACATTTGGAACATCTCTGCCCACTTTAAAAAAAATATAAAATTATTTAAAGCAATGCCAGAAGACAGGGACTCTTTCTATGCATCCATTGAACGGAGAGTAAAAATAAACCTTTGGTTTCCCCTTGGATGGCTCTTCTGCCCCATCTCGGTCCCCCCCATGGGTCCTGCCACAAAGGGGGCTTGTCTTGAGCTGGGCTTTGCCTGTGGTGGAGCGTGTCCCCCGTGGCTGAGGCAGACGGATGGAGGGAAAGGAATGGCCGGCGGAGGAGGGATGCCCAGCGTGGAAAGGAGGAGAAAGCACTCTTCTTCTCCAAGGGTGTGGAGAGAGGCGATCAGGAGCCTGGATTTGCTCTCCATGCTTTGCTTGGTAGACTGGAACAATGTTTAACCAGCAGGGTTGGTCGATAACCTCTTGGAATAGTAGGTCTGAGTTCATGGTCTCCCAGTATGACCCAGTTAATGTGTCCAAGGTGACTGAAAGGGAGGGAGGGAGGGAGGGAAAGAGGGCTGCCATTTGCTTGGATGGAAGGGAAAGGCGATGGATTCGGGCACCTCCCTCTCCTCTTCTCATCCTCCTTTGGTCTGCCAGAGCTTGGAAAAGTTACTTGTGGGGAATTCAGTGGGCAGACTTACCATCCATCCATGGTGCCAGTTGGAGAGGTTCTTTCTTTGGCTCCAAAGCTCTGCTCTTGTTTAAGAAAGGTTCTCGATTTCATCCCACTCCAGTCTTTGAGTGAAATTGACCAGATCCATTCACGAGGAGCTTCTGGTCTAGTCCAGAATGTGTCCTGAGGAGGGTGACCAAAATGGTGGGAGGTCTGGAAGCCATGATGCCTTATGAGAAGCAGCTTAGGGAGCTGGGTATGTTTAGCTTGGAGAAGAGAAAGTTGAGAGGTGACATGATAGCCATGTATAAATATTTGAAGGAATGTCATACTGAGGATGGAGCAGGCTTGTTTTCTGCGGCTCCAGAGACCAGGACACGGAGCAATGGGTTCAAACTGCAGGAAAAGAGATTCCAGCTAAACATTAGGAAAAACTTCCTGAGGGTAAGAGCTGTTTGAAAGTGGAATAAGTTGCTGCCTCGGAGTGTGGTGGAGTCTCCTTCTTTGGAGGTTTTTAAACCAAGGCTGGATAGCCATCTGTCAGGAATGCTTTAATTATTTATTCCTGCATGGCAGAAGGGGGTTGAACTAGATGGCCCTTGGGGTCTCTTTCAACTATATGGTTGTAGTAAATTTCACTCCGAATAGGGAAAGACAAGATCGAATTAGTTTTGCATGCAAGTCCAGTCAATTTCACTTACAAGTCTGGTCAGTTTCACTTGCATGTTCGGTCAGTTTCCCACCAGGGTCTAATCAGTTTCACACCCAGTGATGTGGCTATACTGGACTTTACTCTCCAGGCAAAGAAGGGCCTGTGGTTATGGTGTCCATCCTTTGCCTATGGCACTGCCCCCTTGACCTTTGGCATAACCGATCCCTGGCTCCAAACCATGGGAATATCTCCTCCGCTGACCTCCCCGTGCCTTCCCTGTCTTTCTGCTTCTAGGGAAATCCGTGGGCATCGTCACCACCACCCGTGTGAACCACGCCACCCCCAGCGCCGCCTACGCTCACTCTGCCGACCGAGACTGGTACTCGGATAACGAGATGCCCGCGGAGGCCATCCAGCAGGGGTGCAAAGACATCGCCCACCAGTTGTTTGAGAACATCCCAGACATCGAGGTAAGTGTGGAGGGGTGGGTAGCGGGGGGCAGGAAGGGGGGACACTTCGGGGGGCTGGGGTGAGAAGGGTCACTGAGGCAGGGAGATGTCCGCGTAGGGATAGGAGAAGTTCATTATTTAGGGTCCCTCTTCTGCCACTGGCTGTGAGGGGATGCTGTACCCCATCTGCAAAATGTCCCAGAGACATCTCTGCTGGGTCTTGGCTGCTGTATCACTGACCACCCAATAACCATAACACGGGTCCGTATTTGGCACCAAAAGGACCCCTGGAGAGGCCCAGGATGGCTTCCCATTCCAGATCCAGACACTTTCCCAGGCTCTGCTCACGGCCTCTGGGAGGGTGGATTTTCTTCCCAAATCCCCTCCGTTCAGGTGGGATAATCCTTTCTTCAACCGAGCCGTGCAACCTGGATGTGCTGAAGGCCGACCCAGAGAAATTTTGCTTGCAAAGCACGTCCTGCAATGCCGAGCTAAATATAGAATTGATATAAAATTGAGCTGCATGCTGGAACGTATTGGGAAGAGCTTGTCGCTGCCTCTCGCCATGCTTCTGTTCCCATTCAATACCAGATAATTATTTTGGAGAGCAAAATCTCTCTGTGTGTGTATTCTGAGTGGCAAGCAAGCTTTTAAATCTGCTTTTATTAACTGCTTCTCTCCAAGGAGTTTGGGAGGACAATATCCTTCTCACAACAACCCTTTGAGTATTCATTTCCAAAGTGATAACAGCTATGTCAGTCTCTTGCAGCGCAGTCAACCGAGGGACCTGTGGTACCCTTAAGTCAAACATTTTTGTTATAGCGTGAGCTTTGTGTGGACAGCAACTATTCTGGATAAAACTTTGCACATCTGGCGAACCCTCAAAAGGCTTATACTAAAATAATTTTGTTAAATACCAGCGGTGATTGGATGCCCCATCTCAGTGGAGCAATGGATTTACTCCAGGTTTTAGTCTGGATTTGCAAGGAGATATCTGAGGTTAACTGAACCAGTTTTGGAAATATGGGGTTCAGCACTTAGGAGAGATTCTTTAAAGTTCAGACTAAAACCCGGAGCAGATCTGTCACTGACATCAGCCTCTCCTGGAAGGCTCCACAAGATTCACCACTGTTTTACCTTTAAGGCTGAAACTCTGAGAAGATCTGTGACAAATGAAGTGGAAATTTTAAACTCAGAGTTACCCCACGCTTAAGTCCAGCCCTGCTGCTCTGACGAAAGCCAGGCTGGGTTGATGTTATTCCTTTTCACATATTAAAGATAAGTTGTTTTCATTGGCCTGAGAGAAATTAGGCAGAAGGTACTTGCTATATATTTTATTTTAGTTGGTGTGGCTGAAGAAACAAGAGATGTGTCACGCCACACTCTCCGCGGGCCTGTCACTCCATCGAGAGAAAGTTCTCCTGGCGGTCACTGCGTTTGGCCTCGGTGGCTTCCCAACAAGATGGCTGCCGGCAGAAAAAGCAGTGGCTAAGATGGCTGCCATTAGGAATGGGGAGGACAAGTTGGGTCACACAAGCATGTTAGTGGGAGTCTGGGTTTTGCTCCGAACTTTAAAGGAACTGAATGTCCATGAAATAGCTTGTTGGAAAGTGCCTTTGGGTTCAGAGCAAAAGCCACTCTGGATTCGCAATCCCCACTGACCCGGGAGAGCTGCCACTCATGGATGCAGAGGGTCTCTCCCTTTTGAAAGATCACTCTCTGACTCTTGAGCAGTATGGAATATCATCATCCTCATCATCCTCATCCTGCCTCTTCTTCCTCATCTTCCTCCTCCTCCTCCTGTCGGTTTGTCAAGAGCAGTGGAGGCAACCTTTGAGGGTGACACTATGGGGAGGGGGCTTGGAGCCAGGCTGGCTGGGTAGGGCTCCCAGTTCCGGATCATAGAACCATAGAGTTGGAAGGGTACCCCAGAGACCATCAGGTCAACCCCCTGCTCAAGGCAGGATCTCCGGCTAGACTGTATTCCCAGCAGCAGGGAGCTGCCCAGCCTCTTTTTGAAGATGTCCAGAGGAGGAGACCCCTTCGCTGCTCCAGGCAATTGGTGTTCAATCAAAATCTACCCTCCTATATCTTAAAACCATTAGACCTGGTTCTACCCTCTGTGGGAGCAGATAATAAGCATACCATTCCCCCTCATTTTTGTGACAGCCCTTGAAGCATTTAAAGAGTATGAGGCTGTCACCCCTCAATTCACCAAGCTGAACATGCCCGGCTCCTTCAACTGTTTTGTTCTCCATATCTCTTATAATCCTCATTGTCCTTCTCTGAACTTGCTCCAACTTATTTCTTATGGGGCACCCAGACCTGAACACAGTACTCCAGATGAGGCCTGACCAGCGCAGAATATCGTGGGACTATTACTTCCTTGGACTTGGAAACTATGCTGCTATTAATGCAGGCTAAAATAGCATTTGCCTTCTTTGCTGCAGCTTCACATTGCTGGCTCATGTTGGGCTTATGCTCAACAATAGTCCCCAGGTTTTTGCATGTAGTATTGCTGAGCCAGATATCCCCCATCCTATACCTGTGCATTTGGTTTTTGCAGCTTAAATGTAGAATTTGGGTTTGTCTCTGTTGAATTCCATTTTATTATTTTCAGCCCACTTTTCTAGTTTATCACGGTCCTTTTGTATTTGTCCCTATCTTTCAATGTGTTAGCTCCCACTCCCAGTTTTGGGATCATCCCAGAAGATGAAGTTTTTCAGGATCAAAACTTGAGACTTAGGGCCTCTGGTGGAGTCATTAAGTGCCATGCATTTTGCACCAACTACAGTTGTTGGTCACTCAGACAGACATGTAGGGAACCTATTTTCCTGTTTGAGAATTGAGAGAAAAATCTTAGCTAAATGGGCAGCTCACAAATCAAGGTGAAATTCCTTCTCACCCAGGTCGGGAGATGGGATACGGATAACTTAATCTAGCTTCCTTGTTTCTAGCCAGAAGGTGGATGCAGAGCAGAGTGGAGGGTGAGTCCTGGAGGGAAGGCGGAAGCTAAGTGAATGCACAGATATTCCTCCCATGGAGAGTCTTTGCAAGTTGCAGCAACAAATCAATCAACCCTTGTAGCAAACGGCTGTTCTAGTACCAGAGCTGGAAATTTGCCCATAGCTTTTCCCCTTTGCCTGGAGCAGAGTCCCCCCAAACTCAGATTTTAGCATGGGAACCTCAGGGCCTGGGATGATCCTGAACTGGCAGCCCTAATTCCTGCCCTGGCAGAAGGGGGTTGGACTGGATGACCTTGGGGGATCTCACTTCTATGAAAGCAGTCCTCCTTTGCTCTAGCCTGGAGCAACCACTGCCATCTGTCCATGCACCCTCCGCCCCTTCTCCTAAGGAATTCCTCCTTCCTGGAGGGCAGGCCTGGGTCTTTGGCTTCGGATTTCAAGTCTGTTTCCACTCTTTGAAGTTAAACCAAATAGAAGTTGTAATCTTTGGGGAACTTGGGAGGCTTCCTGAGTTGTGTTACTTAATCCTCGGTGAGTCATTCCTTTGCCCTTGACTGTGGCACTTGGTTTAAACAGAAACAAATGGTGAGCCCCATTCCCCGTCTGTTGGTAAATTCATCTTTTGATTTTGGACAGGGTGAGCAAACCAGGGCTGTTTTGTGCCTCTCAACTGCCCCTTTTCTGACCAAAAAAAGAGAGGGTATTCACTCCTTTCCCAGATGCCTCCAGTAGTTCAACAGACACGCACACCCCTTGCACTGATGGACACCCAAAAGCACCCATTTTGCAAACCCAGAAGTACACATCTGGCCACATCTGGGTAATGGTTATTGGATTTTTCGGACAGCCTGTGTGGCCCCCAAAGTCGGAAAACTGTGCCATAGAGTCACCTCGGTTGGTCACCCTTACTTTAGGGCATACTCTCTAATCAGTCTCTTCTGTAAGTTGGGGGGGGGATGTTTTCGGGGCTTTGAATGCCAGACTCACCTGCCAGCCTTTTTTGTCCTCTGTCCATGGCAGTGGATTTTGTGTGTGTGTATGTGTGTGCACACTCTCATGGCCTCAGCAAAATTCTCCTGGCTCTCTTGCTCCACATTAAAAACTTTTGCCATTTGTTCCTTTCCAGAATTTGTGTCCCAGTTTTCATCCTGTGACATGTTGGAGGGTATGGTCACCACATTTATGTGGTTGTGTGTTGTCCCCGGCTTTTGCACCACTTTTAACTGGTTTTCACACCAGCTTTGAAACCATACTGGGAGGGCAGGGGATCGAAGAGGTGGCTGGCCAAATCCGGCATGATGGGAATGAAATAAACATCACCCCAGGAGACCTTCTGCTGTGCTTTCTGCAACCGGACTTGTTTATCTCGGCTTGGCCTTTTTAGTCATCAGCGTGCTTGCAGAAAGCGGGATGAGTCATAGAGTTTCATAGAATCCTAGAGTTGGAAGAGACCCCGAAGGCCATCCAGTCCAACCCCATTTTGCCATGAAGGAATACACAATCAAAGCATTCCCAACACAGGTGGCCATCCAGCCTCTGTTTAAAAACCTGACCCTCCAACTAACATAGGATAAAATGGGGTAGGGGTGTTATCATATCTTTTTCCCAGGGAAGGAACTTCCTCCTTCCTGAATCTTCGTTTGCAAAGAAAAGCCAGAGAGAGAAAATAAATGTTCCCCATGAGCTGCTGGGGCTTGTCCGGTAATACATGGCTGCCCAACTCTGGCCTCCAAGGGCCCATGAGTGTAGTCTGTGTTCTTCCCATTTCCTTTTTAAAATGGTAGAAAATGGGCAGGGAGGACAAAGTCATTCCCGAAAGATGGCACAGGGGTGTGCAGCTTTGCTGAGGTTCCTGCCTTTGTTTGGAGAGATATTCCAGGTTTCAGGGTGTAGAGAGACGTGATGAATATAGTCCGATGCCGTGGCTCTTTTTATCTGGGCCATTGGAAGAGAGCACATGAGTTATTATACTGGACGTCACTGCGGGGCATCTCAGGCCAGCTGGGTTTTTGGCTAGCAAAAAAAGGGCAATCAATGCCTATTGTCTAGCCCAGAGGGAGAGGCAGAGAGAAAAAAAGAAAATGGCTCCCTCTGCTGATATTTCATCCTGGGTGTGCATGCACATGTGCCTTCAAGTCCAGTTATGTCCACCCTACAAATTTCATAGGGGTTTTCTTAGGCGAGGGATCCTCAGAGGTGGTTTTGCCAGTGCCTTCCTCCAAAAAAGAGCCTCCAATATGTGGGATTTCTTGGCAGTCCTTTTGGGCTTGGAGAAGGTTCTTCTTTTTGGACTGTCACTCCCAGAATCCCCCAGACAGCTATGCTGGCTGGGGGATTCTGGGAGCGACAGTCCAAAAAGGCACCTTTCCCCATGCTTATGGAGACCCCATGAATTTTGTAGGGTTTTCTTAGGCAAGGAATCTGCAGAGGTAGTTTTGCCAGTTTCCTCTGAAATATAGCCTACAACACCTGGATTCCTTGGCAAGCTTTTTGGGTTTGGGGAAGATCCTTCTTTTTGGACTGCCACTCCCAGAATCCCCCAGCCAGTAGCTGGGCCATGCTGCCTTAGTGGATTCTGGGAGTTGCTGTCAGGGGAAAAAAAAGGAACTTTCCCAAGCTTTGTTTTTGCAACTCTCTGCTATGAATTTCATGCAGCAATTCCCCCCCCCCCAGATTAAGAAAGATTATATTTTCCCCTCTGCTCCTCTAAGGACCTTCCTTAACATCATGAACATGGAATGAAATACACCCTGGGGTGAAAAATGTTTCAGCTCAAATATTTCATTGCAAAGCTTTCCATGCCATTCATTCCTGTGTGGCACAAAGAGGCGTTTTTTTGGAGATACCCGAGCAAAAGGGTTCTGTGAGTCATCAGCCAAGCCTAAAAGAAGCTCCTTGGGGGAAAAAATAAATAAATTGGGCCCATTTCCTGGAACATGAAGATTGACCTGTAGCTTAGGATCTCAGGGTGAGGTTTGTTCCCGGATTTTCTGGCCTGGTCACATAATTAGAGAAGAAACCCTTCTGTACAGATTATGAAAAAGCTTCAGATTGCTGGAGGCTGGAAGGAATCATAACCACCAACTGTCCCAATTTGGCAGGGACAGCCCTAATTCACCTTTTCTCATCCCACACTTTTAATAAGCTCTGGTTTCTCTCTTTCTGCCACTTTTCCTGCTTTGTCCTCAGTTTAGTTCAATAGCTGCAAATTGAGTTCAAAGTGCAAAGGTTGTTTGTACTCAGTAAACTCAGCCGGGGTTTCCAATCAACTTAGGCAAAAGCAAACTGCTGCAGCCTCTCCTAGCTGGTGTGTTCTTCCAAATTTGTATCTTCTGCCCTCTTGTCCACACTCTGATCTTGCTTGGCCTGTTTTCATTGTGAAGTGTTGGAGGGGATGGAGACAGAGGCCGTAAATGAGGCAACGGGAAGAGATGAAGCAAACTGTGCCATCCACAGTGGAGGGTAGGAGGGTTTGCAGCTCCAAAATTTGGAAACGATGCGGCTCCAACAGCATGCTCCCCTCCCCACCACAATGGTCTGGCTTGCTGGAGTCCAGCCGGCTAAGGGCATCTTCCAACCACCGGCTTGCTGAAAATACCAGTGGCCACACCAGGGCAAACAGCTCCACCCTGTGGCACGTAGGCACAAGAGGTTGCCCTCTATATGACCACTGGGGTCAAATGATAGAGCTGGTCAGCTCACCCCCCCCCCCAGTATAAATAAATAAGGGGCCTGCCCTATTTGAAAATAGATTCAAAGCAAAGAAGAAGAAGAAAAATGCTCCCCTCAAAGAGGCAAAATCTGTTATATAACGCGCTTAATAGGCCCTTTGAGAAATAATGTTACGTTTGTCTCTCATTTGGGAATAATTACACATTGGGCAGGCCAACTGGGTTGGACAGAGATCTGCTAGTATATAATTATGATGATTATTAATACATATATATACATGTTTGCTTTCTTCTTTCTTTTTCCTTTTTTTGCTGGTGCTGCTGCTTTTCTGAATCACCTTCTCAGACCCAAAAATGTTTTGGGGGAAATGGAACGCTGGTCAAATAAATGTGCTTTCGAACATAGATTGTCTCCGATGCAGGCGGAGCTGAATTAAGAAATTCCAAACTCTGTTTAAAAACCTCCAATGAAGGAGAGTCTCTCACCTTCGGAGGCAGACCATCCCACAGTTCAACAGTCCTTTTCATAAGGAATTTCCTCCCAATGTTCATGTGGAATCTCTCTTTTCTTGCAATTTGAGTCTATTCCTTCCTGTCCTACTCTTTGGAGCAGCAGAAAACCTGCCATCATATAATTAAAGACAGCTCTGTCATGTCACAGTCTTCTCATCTCCAGGGTAAAGACACCCAGCTCCCTAAATTGTTCTTCATGCTCCTTGGTTTCCAGACCCTTTTTAGGATTTTTGTTGCCCTCCTCTGAGCACATTACACCTTATTGATAACCTTCTTGAACTGTAGTGTCCAGAAATGGACACAGTATTCTGGCCAAAGTATTATTACCAGAATGGCCCTATTACTTCCTTAGACCTGGACACTATTGTCCCATTGATGCAGCCTAGAAGTGTGTTGGCCTTTTTTGCTGCTGCATCACACCGTTGGCTCATGTCTCCCACTACTCACCTATCTTTCCAGCCTTTCCTGACAAGACCCCCCCTTCCCTGACTACCCTCCTCTGGACACATTTGTCTGGAAGCCATCTTGACTTACCTTGTCCAGCTCACTGGTTTTCTTCTCTTTTGACACACTTGTCTCCTTTTCTTGGTGACAAAGCACCCTGTGTAAAATTTATGGAACAGAATACATTTGCAATGGGGAACGATGAAGAAACTCCTCACCTTGCTTGTCCCCCCATTACAGTTTTCCTCTTCAAATTGCAAGTTCAGGAAGTTGCTCTGCAAATCACTCTGAAAAACATTCACTGAAGAGTAGGCTATAGGATAGTGCAATGGAATAATTAACAAAATAAAATTATTTTGTGTAAAAGAAATTTTTTTTTTACTCAAACCAGGAATCATATAGATCAGTGGTTCTTAACCTGTGGTCCAGGGACCCCCAGGGAGTGATAAACGGTCTGTCTCCTTTTCCCCGGGTTCAGGTGATCATGGGTGGAGGACGGAAGTACATGTTCCCCAAGAACACCAGCGATGTGGAGTATCCTAATGAGGACAAGTACCGGGGGACCCGGCTGGACGGCAGGAACCTGATTGAGGAGTGGAAGAAGGGGAAGCCGAGAGAGAAGGTGAGGGGTCCCAACCCAGGCAGGCTGGAGGGCGGCTTCCATTTCACAAACCTTAGAGCTTGGCTGCATGTTTTGCACATTAAATCTGAAATCCTGTAGGCCAGTCCCAATGGCAGCCAACCCATTAAAACCATTGTGAGTCAACACTGATGCAAGTCTAGTTGATTAAGCAGGTCTACTCTACTCAGGATTACTTATAGGGTTCAGACCTGTGTGCGCGCACAAAGCTGGGATCAGGTTCCATCCCTGGAGTTCCCATTTAGAAATCCTTGATGCAAGCAGAAAAATGTCTATATGAAACCATTGGCCACAATTCTTTTTAAAATAGCTACTCATCAGAGTCTGGAGAAGTCTCTTGTTTTGGACTGCAACTCCCAGAACCCCCTAATCAGGATGGTCAGAGCCCCAGCCGGCTGCGGGTTTTCTGAGAATTGCAATCAACCCAAAATTAACATTTCCAGATTCTGCCTTTCCACACCTTGTCTCTCACCAGACAGGCAAAACTATGGAAACCCCTTTACCTTGAGTTTGGGGTCCCAAGTCATAGAACCCCCTTGACCAGGGAGGTGGTGGTCAGTTCTGACATGCAGATGGTCCTCAATGACTAGGAGCAGGTCTTCTGCCAGGCTAATGGCTCATGATGGCCCAAGTCAGGATTGAACCCATCTCAAAACACTTTGCATTGGAAGAACAGTTTAGAACAATATTTTGAAATTTGCTGCTAAACTCCTGGAGAAATGGGGAGCTTGAAGGAAGAGATGCAGCTGATGCCATGAGCCTTAGAGCTCCAACATGGGGATGAGAAAGAGGTGTCCCCCCCCCAAGACTGGTTTAAGGCACTGGCGGCATCAGCATCCTCAGGGAGCCCCCTCATTGTGGGGGGCCCCGTAAACATTATTAGTAATAATCTGAATATTCTGTACTGTGAACAGTTTAGGTTGACTTAGGTTACATTGACCTGAGATAAACATATGGGGTCCCCAAAATAAAGCATTGCAGGGGGACCCAAAATTCCTTAAACTGGTCCTGGTCCCCCCCCCCCCAATAACATTCTCACTCTGTCTTCCCCAGAATGCCCACTATGTCTGGAACCAGACTGAGCTGATGAAACTGGACCTGAATAAAGTCGACTATTTGTTGGGTGAGCCTCAAGAATCTTCCTTGGGGTGGGTGGGCAACGCGTGACCTAAAATGCTCACCTTCCAACTCATTATTCTACCCCCCAACCCCTGGATTTCTTGCCACTGCTGGCTGAATTCCTGAAAATGCCATCCCAATTTGATGGTGCAACAGTGAGGGAAAAAAACATAACAGCATAGAGTTGGAAGATACACCAAAGGCCATCTAGTCCAACCCCATTCTGCCATGCAGGAATACACAATCAAAGCATTCCCGACAAATGGCCATTCAGCCTCTGTTTAAAAACCTCCAAAGATGGAGACTCCACCACACTCCCAGGCAGTTCTCACTGTCAGGAAGTTCTTCCTAATAATGTCCAGGTGGGGGTCTCTTTTCCTGTCGTTTGAACCCATTGCTCCGTGTCCTCGTCTCTGGAGCAGTGGCGCATTTGCTGCCAAAGTGCCATTTGGAAAAGGTGTGCATTGTCCATGCATCTTGTTTACACATAGATTCGTGCTCCCAGTGCAGTTCCCAGTGGTTTGGGATGGGATGAGGGATAGGAGGTGGATTTGGAAAAAAATGAACTGAAGATGGATAATGTGAGGGTTAGAAGCAAGAAGGTCATGCTGGCTGGGGGATTCTGGGAGTTCTAGTCCCCCCCAACCAACAACACAGCCTCTTTTTATGTTTTTATGTTTATGTTTTTATGTTTTGATTCTATAGTTTTAAAGTTTTAGGGTAGTTATTTTATGTCACTGGTGAATTTGCCAGTTATTTTAAATATATGCACTATCATATGTAATTATGGATTTGTTTTTATATCCAATTGTTGTGAGCTGCCTTGATTGGCAAAAGGTGGGGTACACAAATAAAGTTGTTATTATTATTATTATTATTATTATTTTAAAAAAAACACACAAATGTTTCCAAGCTCTCCTTAGAACATATTAGCAGAACCTGTCAACCTCTAACATGTCGATGCCTTTTGCCACATCTGGAAAAAGTAGATTTTTAAACTAATGGGGCATGGGGCAGACTGCCTGCAATGCACAGATCTCTCTTGCAGCACCCTTGCTGCCGTCCCCACAATGTCTGCCGTCTGAGGCAATAGCTTCACTCTAACTAATGGCAATGCTGGCTCCAGGAGGGGCAGAAGTCTATCCATGTTATGGATAGACACATTCATGCAAAAAGATGCGCTACAGTTCATGCAAAAGATGCCCTACAGTTATGGATAGACACGTTCATGCAAAAGATGCGCTACAGTTATGGATAGACACATTCATGCAAAAGATGCCCTACAGTTATGGATAGACACATTCATGCAAAAGATGCCCTACAGTTATAGATAGACACATTCATGCAAAATATACCCTACAGTTCATGCAAAAGATGCCCTACATGTTATGGATAGACACGTTCATGCAAAAGATGCCCTACATGTTATGGATAGACACATTCATGAAAAGATGCCCTACAGTTATGGATAGACACATTCATGCAAAAGATGTCCTACAGTTTCATGCAAAAGATGCCCTACAGTTATGGATAGACATGTTCATGCAAAAGATGCCCTAAAATTTTTCAAACAGGCCGAAGAGGATATGGACAATTTTCAGATTTCCAATCTCCCTTCCCTGCTTCCTTGGTTTTCCGTAGGCCTCTTTGAACCCATCGACATGATGTACGAACTGAACAGGAATAACGAAACGGATCCCTCCCTGACGGAAATGGTGGCCGTGGCGCTCAAGATCCTCCGACGGAACCCGCTCGGGTTTTTCCTGCTGGTGGAAGGTGAGAGGAAGAGGAGGAGGAGGAAGAAGATGGAAAGGATGGAGAAGAGGGGAGGAAGAGAAAGAAAGATCTGGAAAGGGAGGAGGCCTCATGGGATGTTTATTCTGCGTAGGTTTTCTGTGGTTTTTTTCCGGGCTGTGCGGCCGTGTTCTGGAAGAGTTTATTCCTGACGTTTCGCCTGCAGGCGAAACGTCAGGAATAAACTCTTCCAGAACACGGCCGCACAGCCCGGAAAAAACCCATGGAAAACCTATGGATGGTAGCCATGAAAGCCTTCACATTTGTTCTATGTGTTGGCCAACCTGGTGAACTCAGGATAGCAGAAGATAGGGAGTAGGCTACCAAGGTGGGCAACTGGGATGAGTTTCTATTCGCCACCCATAAGTCTCTGAAGCAACATTTGTTGTATTTCCTTAGAATCATAGACTCTTAAAACCATAGAGCTGGGAGGGGTTGTAAGTCCAACCCCATTCTGCCATGCAGGAAAATGCAGCTAAATCTCTCCCAAAAGTTTCCCACCCAACCTCCATTTAAAGACCACCAAAGAAGGAGAGCTCACCATCCTCCCAGGCAATTGAGTCCACTCCCAAACAGTTCCTTCCAGTGTTTAGATGGGATCTCTTTTCTAGTCATTTGAACCCATGGGTTCATATTTTAGTTTCTATAATAGCAGAAAACCATCTGGCTTCATCTTCTCCATGGCATCCCTTCAGAGGTGGCTCCACCATATCACCTCTCAATCTCCTCTTCTCCAAGCTAAACATAACTTGTTGCTAATAATAATAATAATAATAATAACCATCCCACCCCTCTGTTAAAAACAATCGGGGTGGCTTACAAAAATTAAAATATCAATACAGATTAAAATCCCCAAACACCGCCCACCCCCACCCTCCCCCATAAAAAGACATAAGGCTTGGTTTCTAGACCTTACTTATTTAATATGTGTTTTATTAAGTGTTTTAATTGTTGTTTTAATTTGTAATTTGATTTAATTTAATAACTTTTTAAAGCAGGGAGGGGAGTATATTGTTTTACTCTGTATGGTGTTTTAATGTTGTTAACCACCCTGATTGGGTTACCAAAGGACAGTATATAAATAAATATTATTATTATTATTATTACTACTACTACTACTCATTTACTTACTTACTTCCAACTAGAGTAGACCTATTATTGGATGGCGAGTCAAGACAGAAGCCAAGCCCTTTGAGTCTCTAGGTCCCTTTGAACCATGCCTACGATTTGTTGGGTAGTGAGTCAACACAGAGATCAATATCATTGATCCAATGACTTTGCTCTAGTCACAACGAAGCAATCGGCCAGAGATAGATAAAAGCTCCTGCTAGGAAAAGCATACAAAGAGGTCCCAAGGGCACTAGGAAGCCATTTCAAAGAGAGATCCATTAAAAGGGGGAAGAACGAGGTCCATCAGGCCGTGCCGTGGACCTTCCTTCCCCTCCGGCTGGCTTCCTCACGCCCTCCTCTTCTTCCTCCGGCTGCAGGAGGGCGGATCGACCACGGGCACCACGAAGGAAAGGCCAAGCAGGCCCTGCATGAGGCCGTGGAGATGGACCGGGCCATTGGCCTGGCTGACCAGATGACCTCTGCCCAGGACACCCTGACCGTGGTGACGGCTGACCACTCCCATGTCTTCACGTTTGGAGGCTACACACCCCGGGGCAACACTATTTTCGGTAGGTAAAAAAGCCCAGCTGAGTGGACACTTGACCTCTTAGCATGGCCTGGAGGCTGTAGCCAACGGTCAGTACGATGGAGCTGAGTCTGGGGAGTCATGGTGGGAGGTCTGACCTTCTGGAAGGGACGCCCCCCCCCCAATTGCAAAGCTCAGATGTAATTCAAATAAATTTTCCTTGGATTTTTTTCTGGGCTGTGAGGCCGTGTTCTGGAATAGTTTCTTGCTGACATTTCGCCTGCATCTGTGGCTGGCATCTTCATCTTTCTCTGAGGATGCCAGCCAGAGATGCAGGCGAAACGTCGTAAGTAAACTATTCCATAACACAGCCTCACAGCTTGGATAAAAACCAAGGAAAACTATGGATGCCGGCAGTGAAAGCCTTTGACTTCACATAATTCAAATAGTTACTTGTCATGAGTCCCCCTCGCCTTTTCAATGCAACCGTAAAACAAAAAGACAACAAATGACAAAAAAACAAAACAAAAAACTTGTTACACTACATGTTGCAACTTTTCTATTACTTTATATTTTTGTAATGAAAGGTTACAAGCAACACAATAAGCAATGCAACAAGTTCCTTCTTATACATTCCACAAGTAACAACAATGCATTCTATTTTCTTTATTTTTTGCTAGAATGCTGTGATCATTAACAGGAACAAATTACTTAAAAGAAAGTAAAGATCCCACCTGTGGGATTTGCCAAATTGTTTCGAACACAGATCTCCTAGGCCTAAATCTAGCACTCTGTCCCAACTAGAGGAGACCAAATGAATCAGCAGCTTCCATGCTTACACGTGGATTCAATTGGCCTACGCTGGTGAGCAGGAAAAATAGGATTGGCAAGCCCCAGTCGTTTTGAAAGTGCACTGCTTTCGTGGGTCACGGTGGCATTTGGTGGCCATGTTAGTGGAAGTCTGGGTTTTGCTCTGAACTTTAAGGCACTGAACGTCCATGAAACAGCTTGTTGGAGAGCGCCTTTGGGTTCAGAACAAAAGTTGGGCTGGATTCGCACTCCCCACTGACCCGGGAGAGCTGCCACTCATGGATGCAGATGGTCTCTCCCTTTTGAAAGATCACTCTCTGACTCCTGAGCAGTATGGAATATCATCTTCATCATCCTCATCCTGCCTCTTCTTCCTCATCTTCCTCCTCCTCCTTTTCCCCTTTTCTTCCTCTTTTTCTTCCTCCTCCTCCTCTTCCTCCTCTTTTTCCATTTCCTTTCCTCCCCCTCTTCCTCCTCTTCTTCCTTTTCTTCTTTTCCCTTCTCTTCCTCCTTCCTCTTCCTCCTCCTTCCTCCTCCTCCTCTTCGCTACAACCTCCACAGTTACTTTGAGCAAGGCCTTGTGGGTTAACTTACCTTTCCCCCCTCTGCCCCCCATGTAGGTTTGGCCCCTATGCAGAGCGACATGGACAAAAAGCCGTTCACCTCCATCCTCTACGGAAATGGGCCCGGGTACCGCGTCATTGCTGGGGAGAGGGAGAACGTGTCCACGGTGAATTTCAGTGAGTCCCAAGCCTTTCTCCCCCTTCTCTCTCTTTCTCTGCAAAGCTGGTGTTGCTTTTAAAGGAGGAATTAAAATGCAATTATACATTACTGGATACAGTAAGTCCCTCCAAAAGTGCTTCTTCAATTCACTTTGTGCTCATTTTTTCTTCTCCTCTCTGCAGCCGACGCCAACTACCAGGCCCAGTCGGCCGTCCCGTTGCGCATGGAAACCCACGGGGGCGAAGACGTGGCGGTTTTTGCCAAGGGCCCCATGGCCCACCTCCTCCACGGCGTCCACGAGCAGAACTACATCCCCCACGTCATGGCTTACGCGGCCTGCATCGGGGAAAACAGAGACCATTGCCGCTCGGGGACCCCTCCTTGCAGCCTCTCGGGACCCCTCCCCATGACCTCCGCCATCTTCTCTCTCCTCCTCCTCCGACTACTCTTCTAAGGACTCAGCCTCGCACACTGTGGTCCCTCCCCACGTTGAACCAAGTGCCTCCAGACTGTACAAACAACGGTATAAACCCCCACGCAGAGCTGGCGTAACGATAAACTACGCCCACGATGCTCTACGGGATTGGGAAGGAAGCAAGGCATCCGGACTGGTGGAAGGAAGGGAAGCATCTCTCCCTCCACTTCTTTCCAGGAGTGCCACAGACTCTCCCACGGCCAGGCATGGCGGAGCTTGCATACGGAGGTCTCAGAGACCTCCTTACGCAAGCTGGTAAAAGTCCAACCCTGCTGACACACGTGGTTGGCTAGGCCAGCGTTGGACGGGACTCCGGCCTCAGGTTTCTGCCCTGCTCTGCAATTTCCTGCCACCGTCCCTGCCCTGGTGGGCATTTTAAGTTTTGGTAATGGTGAACAGCGCTGGATCAGTTTGCTGCCTAGCCCGAGGAGTACCAATCTGCACCATGGCCAGGTGACCAAGCAACAGCTGGGAACATCTGTTGGAGCCAGGGCAGAGAGTCACAACGGGCGGTCCATCTCTGGAAGCCCTGCGCTGGATGTTCCAGGATCCGTGTCAACCCAAACATCTGGAAAAGCCAGGATGTTTCTCCTACCGTTTCCTTGATGCAGATAAGAATGGTTTTGGTCCCCCCGGCTTGGCACGCGCCTCTCCGTTTCTGACGTTTTCCTTACCTCAACAGAACTCTTTTGCTTGTGACCTTAAAAGAAAGAAAGAAAGACAGTAAGATAGATAGATAAATGCTCTTTTTCCTTTTCTGGGTGGTTCTGAAGGCCAGGAGCAGCAAAATATAATCATCTCAAATCCTTCCTATCGACAAAACATCTCGGCTGGTCCACTTTGCCTGCTTGACCTGCATTCTGCTGACGAATATTGGGCCTCGTTCAACCACCCAGCTTGAAAGCCACATCTTAATTTCTCCCCAAAGCACTGGATGTATTGGGGGACCCTCCTTAGGTTGGCGTTTCCTCATGAGAGGCCGCACGGCAAAGGCCGCAGATGCCTGCAAACATACATCAAGCAATGAGCGGGTGCATTTTAAGAAGCGGGCTTGTTGCTGGGGTTTTGGCATATGGAAGTTGGTTGCCTGCAAGGCTGAACTTGGAGGAAACCCGTTCTCAACCTACAACTGGTTGTGGCATTGTAAACACTTTTGTACGTGCAGGTTTCCTGCTTTTAAAATCGTCATGCACTTTTGTAAAAAAAAAAAAAAAATGCAATGCTTGGACTTCTGACTGTTTGTTTAATGTTTGAAGAAACAGATGTTGAAGGGTTTTTTTTAAAAGAGGCAGACAGCTTAATATAACAGTGAGGAGGGTTAGCCTTCGGTTAGCAATTAGGAGCACTGAATGCATACGACTTGGGCTGTGAACGCCAAATACATCAGGTGCTTTTTTCTAATGCATTGTGACATTACTGAAGTGGAGGGGGGAAAAAAACAGGACTCATTCTGCAAGAGAAATAAATACAATCATTTGCTGAACCACTGCTTAGAAAGTTACTTTTTGAAAAGATGTTTTCTTCCAATTATTTGTTACGTTTTTGAGGAGTTGCTTTTTGGAATTCATTGTCATGGCTTCTCACAACATATCCTCCGGCTGTTTCAATTTGGCAGGAACACTTCCGATTAATCCTCTGACTTCCCACCTTTTCAGCTGCTTTAAAAATGTCCTGGTTTTTCTCTCCTCCTTCTCCTCCTTTGTTCTCAGCTGACATCAGTTGCTGCAAATTGAAATAAGCTGAGGACGAAGGGAGAAAGTGTGTGTGTGGGGGGGGAGGCAAGGGAAGCCAGGACATTTTAAAAGCAGGATGCATTGGGACTGTCCATACCAAATCGGGACACTTAGAGAGCATGCAAGGAAAGCATCTAGCTATCTTCCTCTAGCTGCATACACAGCAATAATATTAACATCTGGGGACTCCAGGGCATTTCTGGAAAGTCTTGGAGAATTCCTATCACTCTGCATCCAGCAATTTGGGTTACCAGATCTCAGGGTCTGGCTCTTGAGCCTCCAGTTTTTGTGAGCCATCTCTAGGTTGGAGACAAGGGTACAAGTCCTCCAGTTTTTTGTGGGGTGTCAACTCCAGGTCAGAGGAAAGGGCTGCAGGCAAATCTCCAGCTCACCTAGTAGAGCTTCAGTTTGCTACAGAAAGCAAGGCTTAATTGATTTGTTGCAACAACTTGCAAAGGGGACCTGTGCATTTTACTGAGTTAGCCCCTTCCTTCCTTCCTTCCTGGTCATTGTGGTGCCAGGGCTCACCCTCCACTCTTCTGCATCCGCCCTTCTGGCTAGAAGCAAGATTAAATGGTCCTCATCTGATCTCCCTAAGTAAATAAGAAGAAACAATCCTTCATTTCACTTTGATGTGGGAGCACCCTAAATTTCAGCTAAGATTTCTGTCTTAATTTCCACAATGGGAAATAGGTTATCCTTTTGTGTTGTGAGTGTTTGTGCCTTTGAATGGCAAGCTGTGAGCAACGGTGGTTGGTACGAAATGCCTAACACTTCATGACATCCCCAGAGGTTGTTGCTAAGTCTCAGGATTTGGCCCAGAAACCTGAACAAATACAGCCCTACCAGAAATGCTAAGTTTATTCCACTGTCAAACAGCTCTTACTGTCAGGAGGTTCTTCCTAATGTTTTAAGAACCTTCTTTCTGATTATTTGGATCCATTGGTTTGGGTCCTGTTCTCAGGAAGAGCAAAACCCAAATTCTGGTTGTCATTTGTCCGTGGCTTTCAGAGTTTTGTGGCCAAGCCAAAGACAGGTCCATGGACCAGTTTGCAAAGATGTTGTCTCTTTGCATCGGCTGAAAGAGAAGATTTGTTCTTCTCCTCCGTCTTGTTGGTTTTAAAAAAACAAAAACCCAGACTCCTTAAATTGATTGATTTTCTTGTTTGTTCACATCATATTTTTCCCTCCCAAAATGGCCCAACAGAGAACGGGAGGGAAGGAGGGAGATTAAAAATGAATATTATTTTGGAAAACAGCCGGGGAAGTTGGCTTCTTGGAAGAAGTCACGGACATCCCCGTGGCATCGCCGAGTTCCAGAATTGCAAGACCAGACTTGGGGAATGGCCACGCTCCAAAAGAAAGAAAGAGAAAATGGTTGTTTTGATCCTACGCTGGGAAGGCCTGGTCTGTCCTTCCACCGCCGCGGCCCCGGGGGGACGGTGAGAAGCGGCCTCCAGAAAAATCACAGAATGAGGATTTTCTTTGGGGGGAAGAATATGCCTCTGTTTGAAGGTCGCTTCATCCAGTGAACTGATCTTGGATCGCAGAGCGCAGTTCCTTCGGGGCTTTTAAGTGCTTTGATAGATTTTTTCCTCTTTTTTAATTAGGAGGAAAGGAATACGGGGGGGGGGGAATAGACATGCCAGCAAATTACTACTGGAGGATTTTCAGATGCCCTCGCTCGACACTCACCCTTTCCAAAAGTAGCAGTGTCTAGGTGGAAAAACATTTGTTTTTTTGGAGTATAACTCCCAGAATCCCCCAGCCAGCAGTGCTGGCTGGGGGATTCTGGGAGTTATACTCCAAAAAACAAATGTTTCCCAATGTTTAGCTCATTTCAGACACTTACCCTGCCTGCCACGTGAGTCTCTTAATTTCCAATCGATCAATATAATTGAAACAGCTCATCAGCTGAGTGGCTGGAACAGAGGCACATGTTTTGGGGAGTGGAAGGCAATACAAGGCCTTCCTCAGCATCTCACGGATGGAAACCAGGCCACGCGTGTCCAAGCAAGCTCTGGGCATGGTCACGAGGGGCAAAAGTTATCAATGGAAAGAAGAGACCAGCCAGGAGGGGCTGCAGCCATTTGTCATCTGTTTCTGCTGGGACACAGGTCTCCCTCCCTCTGATTGATCTGTCTGTATCTATTGGTATCCACCCCACTCTTTCATCAACACACATCTCTCTGTCTGTGTCTGTCTGTCCTATCTATCTATCTATCTATCTATCATCTATTCTTTCTTTCATATCTCTATCTGTCTATCTATTTTTTCTTTCATCTATCTATCTATCTATCTATCCATCCAATCCCTATCTATCTATCATCTATCTATCTAGCCGTCATCTATCTATCTATCTATCTATCTATCTATCTATCTATCTATTCTTATTATTATATGTCTCTATGTCTCTATCTATCATCTGTCTGTCTGTCTAATCTTTCATCTATCTATCTATCTATCTATCTATCTATCTATCTATCATCTATCCAATCTTTCATCTGTTCTTCTATTTTTTCTTTCATATCTATCTATCTGTCTGCCTGTATGTCTAATCTTTCATCTATCTATCTATCTATCTATCTATCCATCCATCCAATCTTTCATCTATCTATCTATCTATCTATCTATCTATCTATCTATCTATCCATCCAATCTTTCATCTGCTTTCTTTCATCTCAATCAGTCTGCCTGCCTGTCTAATCTTTCATCTATCTATCTATCTATCTATCTATCTATCTATCTATCTATCCAATCCTTCATCTATCCACCCATCCATCTATTTAATCTTCCATCTATCTATCTATCTATCTATCCATCCATCATTCCATTTTCTATCTGCTGACTATCCATTGCTCCTGGTACCCTCTCTGTCTGTCTGTCTATCCATCCATTTGTGTTTCTTGTGCAT
This sequence comes from Gambelia wislizenii, assembly GCA_030847615.1. Lineage (NCBI taxonomy): Eukaryota > Metazoa > Chordata > Lepidosauria > Squamata > Crotaphytidae > Gambelia > Gambelia wislizenii. The sequence goes on from JAUMIR010000016.1 coordinate 660,260, forward strand.
TGGTTTCCAGAATTTGGCACCTTACATTTCTGGACTACAGTGCCCAGAATCCAAGCAACGCTGGCAGGGGAGTTCTGGGCACTGCAGTGCCAAAGAGAGCAAAAAAGCATAGCCTGTCCAGCTGCTGCCTGGCTTGTCGAAGGCCTGAGGCTCTGGGGATGACCATCACTGGCCAAGAGCCCCCGCTTGGCTTGGAGCCCACCCAGTTGGAAAGCAGAAAGTGGTCCGTGCTGACTCAGCAGGCCTCCCGGGGCATCCGCGCAGCAGGCCGGAGTGCCTGGCGCAGTGTCCGAACCGCACGTATCCCTCATGGCTCCTCCTTAGGTCAAGGTCCCCTTTCTCAAGAGGATCCCAAACATCATGAACATCACCCTGGAGCGGTTTCAGAGGCTCCTTCTTTGACGTCCCTTTCGCAGGCTGCTAAATTGTTTTTCAAGATATTTTTAAAACAAACAGGGGAGGAAGAAGTTGCCAATGACACAAAGCACACCTTGGATGCTCTGCTGTTTGCCTTTGGATGCCGGCGCTCTTATTTTAGCGGCCTTTGCCCACCGCTGTCAACAGGACGATGGTGTCTCTCTGCCAATAAAACGGTGGAAGCTTCTAAAAACTGGGAGAATGCACAAAGGCTCTTTAGTCCTCCCGGCAGAAACCCAGAGCCAAAGCAAGGGCAAGCCTGGCCCAAAATATCGTCAAGGCACTCATAACAGATGAATGGATCTCTTGCCACAAGATTCAGCAGAAACACTGCCATGGTTTTGCATGCGGGGACTTCATTGCTGTCTGTTTCAGTTAAAAACAGGAGGAGGAGGGTGTCACCATGCATCCTTCCAGATGCTGTTGGACTGCAAATCCCATCAGCCTTCCTATTAGGGTCGACATTTCAGGATCATAGCAGGCCCTGGGGCGTCTTGGCTCCACACCTGAGACTGCCGGACAATGGTGGTGTCATTAAGCATTATCTATTATTATCTATTATTATCTATTATTATTATTATTATATTTCTTACCCAACAACACCTCAACACATCAACATCATATTAGTTAAAAACACATATAAGTTAAAACTTATTATAAAAGAAAACAAGTAAGACTAAGACATTTCAAAACAATCAGTACACAGTTTAAAATTCACAAAATTCTATGTTCTAATCAGTTGCTCATGGTTTGTCATTCAAACACGCACACAAACACATAGAATATATTTTCCTATCTGGAAACTGAGGCAGAAATGTTAGTTAAAGGGGCTATTCCTGGGAATAGCCCCTTTAATTAACATTTCTGCCTCAATTTCCAGATAGGAAATCAGTTTGAAACAAAGTGATTTTGCCTTCTCACCAGCTTAGGGAGATGATCCAAGGGCCATTTAATTTTACCCCCTTGCTTCTAACCATAAGGTACAGGCAGAGCAGAATGGAAGGTGAGCCCTGGCACTAAAACAACTGGGAGGAGAGGAAGAAACGAATTAAATAACTAGACAGCCACCCCCTGACTTGAGTCTTTACCAGTTGCTCTCTGGCTTTTCTTTGCAAACAAAGATTCAGGAAGGACTCATCCCGCGTTTTCTGCAAGCGCGCTGATGACTAAAAAGGCCAATCCAAGATAAACAAGATAAATTATTAGTATTGATACTAATAATTGACGTGGCAGGGGGTTGGACTGGATGGCCCTCGTGGTCTCTTCCAACTCTACAATTCTATGATTCTATGATAATATCCTGCCCCTCTACAAACTGCAATCGGGGCAGCTTAACAACATTTAAAATATATATATATTCAGGACCCTCCATCCCGTCCACCCCTTAAAATACAATTAAATAATTCAAAAATTTAAAACAGACTTAAGAAATACTAAAAATAAACAATAAACAGTGGCTGTAGTGGGATCGGGCTAAATTAGATTTTTCTTTCTGATGGCCAGGTATCTATTCAGGAAAGGCCGGGGTTCCTTTATTGCTCCGTTTGGGGGGCAACCTTAAATCTGCCCCCCAAAAGAAGCCCCCTCTGGTATCCCACCACCGAGACGTCGGGCCTGGACTCAGAGCAACACATTGGGCTCTTTGTGTTTTGCCTTTAAGGTTTCTTCAACCATGCAGGAAATTTCGGTTTGAGGGTCCTAAGTTGGAGAGGGGTGTGTGTGTGTAAATTTCCAGCTGGCACCGAGTCCGAGCTGGAGAAATGCAGTTGCCCAGAGAGATTAGCCACGCTCAAATCACCATTGGCAGTGGATGAAAGACCCCAGCGGGTTTCCTTTGTCTCTCACACGCACACCCTTGGCCCCAAGGAATTTAGGAATGACAGTTAGGGAAGTTACATTTTTTTAATTAAAAAAAAAAGCCATGGGTTACAGCTACAGTTGCAACACCCGCTCAAGTAGTCATTCATTTATTTATTGAATTATATTGACCATTTCAAACAATTACGGGTATTAAAACAACAAAATGTACAACTACAAGGATACAGTTACAATAAAACCAAATTACTGATGCTTGTTTTCCATTCCACAGATACAACCAAATTTTTTCAATGGTGTGATATAGTAGCACTCAAAGACAATATAGACATAAGGGACAGTTCAGAAGACTATCAATTAATACAGAAAAATGTTTTTGAAAGAAGGATGAAAACCAAGCGCCCACCAATACTTTTCTAATATCGTTCCCCCTCAAAAGTAGTTAAGAGTGCTGAGCAGGTATCTCTCGGTTAATGAGGACGGTGTGTTCCTGAGCATGTTTGAATCCATTTTATATTTATTTATTTATTTATTTATAGCCCACTCTTCAGCCACAAGGCTATCAGAGCGGCTTACAAATTGTTTTAAGCAATAGCAATTTACACATCTGCACTGCATTAAGCTGTTTCCAATGTGTGTTAGCTAATTGCCCCCATTGCTCCGTGTCCAAATTTTCGGCTGCTCCAGAGACTAGGACACGGAGCAATGGGTTCAAACTCCAGGAATAGAAACTCCACCTAAACAGTAGGAAGAACTTCCTGAGGTATTTAAACAGAAGCTGGATAGGAGTGCTTGGATTGGCTCTTTCCTGTGTGGCAGGACGGGGTTGGACTGGATGGCCTTTGGGGTCACTTCCAAGTCTGGTGGAAGCCATGCCCTATGAGGAGATGCTCCAGAGATGAGGACACGGATGTCATATTTAGAATGGAGCAAACTTGTTTTCTGCTGCTCCAGAGACTAGGACACGGAGCCATGGGTTCAAACTCCAGGAAAAGAGATTCACACGGTTGCCTTCGAGTGTGGTGGAGTCTCCATCTTTGGAGGTTTTTAAACAAAGGCTGGATGGACATCTGTCAGGAATGCTTGGATTGTATATTCCTGCATGGCAGAAGGGGTTGGACTAGATGGCCCTTGGGGTCTCTTCCAACATCTATGATTCTATGACTTCTTTAACAGAAAATCTTATGCCAGAGGCAGAAAAAAGATGGAAAGAATGCAGGTGGGTTCCTGCACCATAAAAAAAGAAGAGTGGTTTAATGTTTCCTAGTTCGCCTGTTCTTCCTCGTTAATAATCTTGGTCCTCTTGGCCACATGCATCCCAGTTCTCATCCGCATAATGTGGAAGGGTATGAAATATCACCATGTAACTCAGGGCTGGGAGATGTTACTGGACTACAACTCCCATCACATCTCCGGAAACATCACCCAAGGAGACCCTTGGCTGTGCTTTCTGCAACCGGACTTGTTTATTTTGGATTGGCCTTTTTAGTCATCAGTATGACTAGTCATTTAAGTAGGTTTTAAATTTTTGAATTATTTAATTGTATTTTAAGGTGGGGTGGAATGGAGGGTCCCGAATATATATATTTTAAATGTTGTAAGCTGCCCCGATTGCATTTTGTAGAGGGGTGGGATATTAATATTAATAATAATAATAATAAATTTTAAGTCCTTTTTAGTCATCAGCGTGCTTGCAGAAAGCGCGGGATGAGTCCTTCCTGAATCTTCGTTTGCAAAGAAAAGCCAGAAAGAGAAAGAGAGAGACGACTCCCATCAACCCTTGCCAGCATAGCCAATGGGGAAGAATGCTGGGAGCTGCAGTACAGGAGCACCTGGAAGGCCACAGGTTTTGTTCCTGGCAGTTGCTGAGCCAGCAAAGAGATGGGAAAAGAGCTTTGCAAAAACCAACAACAGCAACCCCAAAACAGGATAGGTTGCATAGAGCCGGGTTTGTATATAACCCCCCGGGAGGTGATATTTTTGGCAAGACGAATGCAAGAGGAAGGCTCTTCTGAGGTGGGCGTCCTTTACCTCCCTGGAGCCACCGAGCTGAGGCCTCCTTTCTGTGCTAAGAATAGACAGGAGGGGAGGAAGGAAGAGTCTTCCAAAAAAGAAACACTTTGTGGGGTGTCCGATGCCAGCAATGCCTCCGCTACCATTTCTTGGATGCTTTGGCCCCGATGCCCTGGCAAACCCAGCCAGGCAGAGAGATTGGCCTCAGTCTGGGTGACCGAAAGAGGCCTGAAGGTGTAAAAAATAGATTTAAAAAAGAGAGCAACCAAGGAGAGGGCAGGGGACAGAGGGCCTTTTCTTTCTTCCCATAATATCCAGGTAAACAGCAAAAAAAACCCAAATGCTCACTAGGTCCCTGTCCAGGAGAAAAATACAGAGCATCTCCTTCAGCGTGATGGAGGATTGGAAAGGTGGGAATGGATAGGCAATGGTGGGGGCCATGCCTTGGTGGCATCTGGAATTTTAATAATTTTAATTTTAATAAGGATCACACATCTGTTTAGTTGGCACAGTCAGGTACATGTCTGCGTCTTTGCTGTACAGTTCTGAAAAGTGACTTTTTGGGTGAACTCCCCAAATCCCTGGAGCCAGCCTCACCACAGCAGAAGAGGAGGATTTGGGATTTTTTCCCAAGCTCTGGTGAGGATTTTGACACCTTCTCAGGTTGGTACCCGTGGCTTTTTTTCCATCTTCTTGGGAACCATGACTCACCCATTTTGGAGCAGAGCGCAATCCATTTCTCAGAAGCAGCCCTTCTTCTCAAAGAAAACAAACCAGAAATGAGTGGTATTAAAATTTCCAGAATTTCCAAATTGGCCCTGGCATGTTTTAGTAGGGCAGGATGGGGAAGAGAAAATGTTCCCACAGGAGGGAAAAGTCAAATCTTCCAAAGGCCGGAGCGAGCATGTTCTTGCCCCAAGGAGGTCCAAACCCCAAAATCCCCTTTGCCAGAGGAACGAACGGTGGTACTTCATCGGCTTAGAGACACAATGGCGTTGACTCACGCGCGCCGCCATAGCTCTGGAACTGCCTTCCCCCAGAGCTATAAAGGGAAATAACATTATTACGGCTTTAAATCATCTGTGTGGTCTTTTTACAACTCCGTCTCATGGCCAAGACTGTAAGTTTGGAAAAAAGAAATCACCAATAAATTGGTGATGTTTAGGGTGTTGGAATTCGGAGGTGCAGAAATAACTAAAGAGAGAGAGAGATTTAGAAAGGATGAGTAGATAGGTAGAAAGGCAAATTTAGAGAGATTTTTTGACTCTAGCTTCCATCACTCCTAGTCAACAGAGGTGCTGACTGGTGGATTTCTGTGTCTAGGGTGAGGAATTGGGTTGGGTTTTAGTCCTAAACCTTTAAAGAACACTCCAAGGTGCTGAAACTATTTTGGAGTTCTTCATTTTGGAGAGCACCTTTAAAGTTTGGACTAAAATCCAGAGCAGATTTTCTACCCAGTGACATTGAAATCTGCCTCCTCCACAGAAGCTATCATTGAGGAACCATGGGAGTCACAGTTCAGCAACAACTGGTCCTTTCCTGTTTATCCATCCACACATCCCAAATATTTAACTGTAATTCAATTATTCCAATCATTTAACTGGAAATGTCCAAATCACCCTTTTCTCCAGGGCTTGCCTTAAAAGGTTCAAAACTGGTGACTTACTAAAATATTTCTAGGCCTCCTTTTTTTCTTGCTTGTATTTGTTTTTTATGTGATTTTAGTTAGGTGGTTTTTAATTTTATATTAGTTTAATATCTTTTTATGGGGGAGGGTGGGTGGTGCTTAGGGATTTTAGTTAGCATTGTTGCATTTTAATTTCTGTAAGCCACCCCGATTGTTTTTAACAGAGGGGCGGGGTAAAAATAAATTTTATTACTATTATTATTATTAAAAGCATGAAGGAACTGACAAAAAGAAGAAACGGCCTGTGAATCCATACGGTTAAAGCTCCGTGGTTGGAGAGGCGGTTTGGCCATGCCGGGCTGGATGGGAGACTCCGTATCCCATCTTTCTGCTCTGCACGAGGAGCTCTCACACTCATGTTAAAGCAGATGTGCGCTGAGCTGAAATGGTCCCTGGGACATGCCGTGACAGGGATGGGAATAAACAAGCTGGGTCCCAGTTTAATTAAAAAGTGGATGTGATCCAGCCTTCCCTTCCCACCTGCGGCCTATTATGATAAGATAAAGGCCAGTGGTGGGGGTTTGGCGAGACCCTTGGTAGCAATGGGCTTCTCTTTCTCTCTGCCCACCCCATATTCACGGTGCCGTGCAGTGTGATCACCCCTGAGCCAAATCTCCCATTAGTGACAAACTGGATCTTTGCAAAAGTCAAAGGAAACAAACAGATCGAGCTGGAGATTTGGGGTGGGGGTTGGATGGGGTGGGAATTACATGGGTGGTAAATAGCTTTCCTAGGGCGAACCGAGATGACAGCATCTATCTGGTAGAATTAGTGCCGGGGCTAATTATGGTGTGTGCATCTTAACCTTCTCCACAAAACAGAAAGGGGGAGATCTCAGGCCCTCCCGTGATGGGAACATCGTCTCCTTGAGCCTCCTTCTCATGATCTTCATTATGGTGTTTATGCTGGCTCGTGTTTTTCACAGCCATTTGTGGTGGGTGGCAACATCAGGCGGGCGACCACGAGAGACCACCCGGCACGCCTCTTCCCTTCCCGTGGGACTTTCGCCTTTCCAAAGCTCCGATTCCAGCTATTATCATCCCACAACCATGATAATAATAACAATAATAATCATAGCAGTATCACTTCTGCCTCAGTCCTGGTCTGTTTGTCTAAGAGAGCAGCAGGGTGCCTTGCCACTGAATCTATGTGCGTCTGGAGTTAATATTTATATTTTTGTGGTTGTTATAAATGTATGGAGCAGCCCACCCACTAGAAATGCCAAATAAACAATGACTAGGTTGCACTTTGCTCCCGGTTTGCACACATGTTTCTAGTCGGGGGGAAAGGAGGAATGTCAAGGGAGTTGGATAGACTAATAACTCCCTAGCCCAGCATCCTCCCTCCGGCAGCAGCCATGCAGTTGGCCCTTAGCAGGCTGGAAAGAGGACACGACAGGAGCCCCCGTCTCTGCTGTTGCCTGGAAACTGATCATTCACGTGGCTTAGAAAAGCGACTTCTTCGGACCACAACTCCCAGAATCCCCCAGTCCACATGACCACAGGCCATAAAGGCTGCGGGATTGTGGGAGTTGCCATGTGGCAATGTAATGGCACACGAGTAGGGGGCGGCAACAGCAGCAGCAGGAAGGAAAAGGTCACCGGTACCGTGGCTCCAGGCCCCTCAGAGTGGTGAGGCTGAAACAGTGTCGCCTGCTTCGTTTCTTCACTGGTCACTACATCATCGAATCATCCTGCTGGGATTTACAGCACTCCCAAGGGCCCTTTAATCCAACCTCCTGCCATGCAGAGATACGCAGCTAAAACCCCAGGGCCAGTTTAAGGCACCGGCAGCGTCAGCATCCGCAGGGGACCCCATCATTGTGGGGGCCCCAGGGTAGTAACCCTCGTCCTGCAAAAACATTATTAGTAATAATCAGAATATCCTGTACTGTGAATAGCTTAGGCTGAGTTAGGTTGCATTGACCTGAGATAAACATATGGGGACCCCAAAATAAAGCATTGCAGGGGGCCCTATCATTGTGGGGGCCTTCGTAGTAACCCTCCTCCTGCAAAAACATTATTAGTAATAATCAGAATATCCTATACTGTGAATAGCTTAGGCTGAGTTAGGTTGCATTGACCGGAGATAAACATATGGGCCCCCCAAAATAAAGCATTGCAGGGGCCCCCAAAATTCCTTAAACCAGTCCTGTAAAACCCTCCTGAGAAATGCCCATCCCACCTCTCTTTCAAGAGGAGAGCCCACCCACCCCAAGGTAATCCATATGCCACCCTCAAACTGGCTCTTACAGTCCTAAGGTTCTTCCTAACATTGGGGTGGAATCACTTTCATTTGGACCCTTGGGTTCACGTTCCAGTCTCTGGCGCAACAGAAAACAAACCTCTCCTCCCTGCCGTCCCTCCAGATATTTAAAGATGGCTCCATTGTGTCACCTCTCCGTTTTCTATTTTCCAAGTTCGTTTTCTTGGTTTGCTCCATTAAGTGTGTTCTACTAAGAGGATTTTCTCCCCTTACGGCAAATCCAACTACCTCTGCTTTTCAAGTGATCTTTTGAAATTATTATTTTCTTTTAAAAAGGAAGCACTCATGGGTGAGTCTAAGGACATAGGCTCTGGTCCAAAGCCAGGTTTTGTGCTTTGGACTCTGCCGGACTTCTATTCCTGCCAGATTATCACCTAAAACTAACAAACAAGGCATCTTCTCTGCCTTGTTAACAAAGGTGATGTGGCATCCGAAGCAGCCAGACCTACGGGGAACTCTTTTCCTCCCGGCCAACCTTGGCTCGAGGGGCCTCTGCGTTGTTGAATCTGGACGCCGCACCTGAGAGCAAAGCATACAACACGTATTTTTCCTGCTCTGATGGAGCCCTTGTTGCCCAAGCCGGTAAGTGTCTCCTTGCCTGAGCCAGACCAAACAAAATGTCCTCCCCTGTCCAGGTTCCCCCTTCGCCCTCTCCAAGGTTGGAGATCGGAGATATACCTAGCTGGTGAGATTTTGGCAGGGCGGGTCAAGCTATGTTAGTTTAGCACAGCAATCCGATCATCACGTCTTAGAGCTGGAAAGGACCACCTGAATTATTATGCCCACCTTTTCCAAGGGCAGGAAAGCCACCAGAGCAGAGAATCCTAGAGCTGGAAAGGAGACCAGGGGTCTATTGGTGTGTGTGTGTGTGGGGGGGTGAATGAGGGCATTGCTCCCCCAAATAGCAACTCTGCTCCCCCATGCATTTTCTTTCATTCCCAAAATGTCTAGCCTTGCAGGAAGTAAGACACTGAAAATTGCTGACACCTCGAATCTCTTTTATTTTCTGCCTTTGCCCCCTTTTCTCTGGATGCCTAAACTGTACTTCTAAATGCTCAGGGTTTTTTTTTTAAAAAAATCTATTTATTTATCATATATTCCAATACAACAACAACAAATTTCCACAGATTTACATGAAATATAACTTAAATTACAACTCATGATGTATTTTGTACAAATCTTACCTCTCATAAAACAATATTACCAGTTACTACCAATATTACCAGTTATCAGTTGTAATTACCATTATTACCAGTTGTAATTTTATTACCAATAAAGTTAAGGCAATGCTAGGAGGAAAATTCCCTGGAAGAGGGGCAGAATTATTATTTGGAGGAGCAATGTCCTTGTTTTGCTCCTGTTGTAGCTACACCTGGATGAGAGGTCAGGAGCCCAGTCGAAGTTCTGGAACTTCTTGTATCCGTGAGAATGGCCCAAAGCCATGTGCAATGGTTTCCTTGGCTGTCTCCATCTTCGTCTGTGTCTGTTTTATCCGTGTGGACACCGAATCCGCACAAACAGCAGGCAAAGGTTGACGGCTCCCTCCTTTCCCCCCCAACACACACACACTTCAAAGCCCAGGAGTGGAGCTGGTTGTGTTGCAAAACCCACAAACGGGGCTGAGCCATTAACCGCGGCCTGTCCCTGCTTGACCTCCTGATGTCACTTGCTTTTTATTCCACATTTCTTGACCCAATCTGTTTGGAAAAGCATTTCTCCAATGAATGCCTTGATTCCCACCTCCATGTTTTTTACTTCACATTCTGCAATATGATACCCAGGATTTGTCAAAAGGGCTTCTTTTTAAAAATTGTCCTTTTTATTTCATTTTAATTTTCCCTTCCCTTTGGACAAAAACTAAAGGCAAATGGTTATTTCCATCGTGATGAAAAGCTGATGGAAGCAAACCCTATCCCCTGTTCTCCTCCTCTTCACCACACCGATAAAAAACCCAAAATGAGAGGCTGGTTTCTCTATAAAAGAAGCAGCTGCGCCAAAGAAAACCCCACATGAAATGAACGTTCCGGAAATCGTTTGGGATTTAGGATAATAAGAATTTAAAAAATACAAGCAGGGTCACATCTGTGGTTTTTCTGAATGTGCCCCAAATTGGAGGGCGATGAATAGAGACCAGGATTTGATCAACTCATGAAGAGTTATGTAAAACTACCTAAAAGCTGGAGAAAGACCAAGAGGTTTTGCCGGCAGCAAATTGTTCCTCCATTACCCGAACTTGGAAAAGTCCCCCCCACTTTTTTTGGATTATTGCTCCCAGCATCCCCAGCCAGCATTGCAATTGGCCAAGCTTGCTGTGGGCACTGGGAGTTGTCATCCAAAAAGGATTATTTTTTTTTAACGAGTTCTGCCTTGCTCTGCTCGGTGACCGAAATAAATCAATTAATGCAATCATTCAAGCTCTGCCCTTCACCCACGTAAGTTAAGGTACAAAGTAGAATAATGGCATTGGAAGGGACCCCTTCCTTCCACCATCCACTCCAACCCCCTGCCATCCAGAAAGCCACGGTAAAGCATTCCCAAAAGATGCCCATCCAACTTCTGTTTGAAGACCTCCAAAGAAGGTGGTCCACCACCATCCTAGGCAGTCGGTTGTTAATTGCAGTCAGGTTGACTTCGACCCCATGAATGAGAGACCCCCAAGCCACCCTCTCCTCAACAGTCTTGCTCAGGGGGGTCTTGCAGATTCAGGGCATCAGCCATGGTGGCTTCCTTGATGGAGTCTATCCATTTGTAATACAGTCTTCATCTTTCCCTCCTGCCTTCTACCTTTCCAAGCATTATAATCTTTTCTACTGAATCCTGTCTTCTCAGGATATGGCCAAAGTCTCAGTTTAGTCATCTTGGCTTGTAGGGAGAATTCAGGCGTGATTTGCACTAGGGGCCATTCATTTAGCAGTCTACGGTATCTGCAGGACGGTTTAAGGAATTTTGGGGGTCCCTGCAATGCTTTATTTTGGGGGGGCCATATGTTTATCTCAGGCCAATGTAACCTAACTCAACCTAAGCTATTCACAGTACAAGATATTCAGATTATTGCTAATAATGTTTTTGCAGGAGGGGGTTTACTATTGGGCCCCCTGCAATGCTTTATTTTGGGTGGCCCATATGTTTATCTCAGGTCAATGGAACCTAACTCAGCCTAAGCTATTCACAGTACAGGATATTCAGATTATTGCTAATAATGTTTTTGCAGGAGGAGGGTTACGATGGGGGCCCCCACAATGATGGGGCCCCCTGCGGATGCTGAGGCCACCAGTGCCTTAAACCAGCCCTGGGTATCTGTAAAACAAGGCACCCTATTCCACTTCTCAAAAAGATCTTACAGTAAACAAGTTCTTGCTAATGTTTAGGTGGAATCTTTTCCCTTGTCATTTGAATCCATGGGTTCATGTCCTAGTCTCTGGGGCAGCAAAAAACAAGTTTGCTCCATCTTCAACCTGACAACCTTGTTGAGATGTTTAGAGATGGCCCTCTCATGTCCCCTTTCAGTCTTCTCTTCTCCAAGCTAAATGCCCCCAGCTCCCTTCCAGCAAAACACTCAGATCATTCACTCAGAAGATATTATTGGGGCAGGAGAGCAAAAAAATATTATTTTGGGGAAGATTTTGCACACTATAATTATACTGTAGTGCAATATAATCATATTACAGTCTGTAGTATATTATTAGCATCATGGCTAATCCTGTCTCCTGTGAATAGGTGTTGTCGGGCTTTCCAAATAGCTATTATTTTGTTAACAAGTGGTGTTTTACCAAAATACCAAAGGAAAGTATTGATTCCAGTTAAACATAGGCAGGCATTTCTCTGCCTTTGGTTTTTGTGTGTATTAAAACACACATGGATGCACAGACCAAAACCACGTTGTTAGTGCTGCTGCTATTTTTTAAAAAGTATTTGGTTGTTTGTACATTTTGGGACATAAAAATTACTTACTTAAGTCCAGTCCGTGCAAAGTCAGGCCCTTGGCGGATCCTTCCAAGGCCATCTTGGTAACCCTTGTCTTAGCTAGTATACATTGGAAACGCTTAATGCAGTGTAGATTTACAAATTGCTATTGCTTAACAATTTGTACACCTTCTCTTAGCTAGTACACATTGGGAACGGTTTAATGCAGTGTAGATTTACAAATTGCTATTGCTTAACAATTTGTAAGCCTTGTCTTAGCTAATACACATTGGAAACGGCTTAATGCAGTGTAGATGTGTAAATTGCTATTGCCTAATAATTTGTAAGCTTTGTCTTAGCTAGCACACATTGGAAATGGTTTAATGCCATGTAGATGTGTAAATTGCTATTGCTTAACAATTTTTAAGCCTTGTCTTGGCTAATACACATTGGAAGCGGCTTAATGCAGTGTAGATGTGTAAACTGCTATTGCTTAATAATTTGTAAGCCTTGTCTTGGCTAGTACACATTGGAAATGGCTTAATGCAGTGTAGATGTGTAAATTGCTGTTGCTTAACCATTTGTAAGCTGCTCTGATAGCCTTTGTGGCTGAAGGGTGGGGTATAAATACCTGATTAAATGGTGGGAGCAACAGAACCGCTAGGGAGCCCCTGGGAGATTTATGGGCAGCCGTTTCCAAAACACCAGGTGCCTAATTAGGTCAGCGTCTCCTACTTAACCAATGCTGGGAACGACACCATCTCTCTTTGTCTTGAATGGCGGCATTGAGTCTTCAGTGTTTGCAACCTCCTGCTGGTTGCAGGAGAGTCTCGTTATTAGGAGATCCTCGTTATCAGGAGCTGCAGATTCCTGGCAATCTCCCTCCTCCTCTCCATCTGAATCGTCCGGTTCCAGGGGGTGAATTATGAACATCATGGCAGCCCCTGGGTGGATATGGACGTTGCAAGTTGCAATTTTAGGCACATGTTTGTGAAGGTGTTAAAACCCAAACAGGAGGCCAGCCTGCCATTTTAGAAGAATTATTCTTTTAAGGTTTTAAAACCAAATTTGAAAGGGACCAAAGTGATTTCAGCTGGCTTTGGTTTAGGATGGGGAGGGGAAAAAAAAAAAGCTCTCTCATTTCCCTTTGGCTGGTGGGTTTAATGAGAACGTGAGCGAAATCGCTAAAGCACCAAGGACAGAAAACCGCCTGGGAATCTGAGAAAGCTATGGAGGATTGGCCAAAAGCAGACAATGGAGAATTGAGAGGCAGATCATTCCACACAGCTGGCTCTCTCTTCTCTCATAGATTTCTGTCTCCTTTGGAATTTTCTTTATTTTTAATTATACTATTTAGCTAGTTGTTTAGTTTTGCTCCAAGGGATTTGCAGCTGTGGTCAGGAAAAAAATTCAGTTGCCACATTCTCCTCTGACCCATCTTCCCAGAAAGGGTGGTTGCGTCTTCTCTCCTCGTTTTGGCTCCAGGACCTGGAAGGGGTTCCTGCAAACCAAGAGCCCCACAACACACACACACACACACACACACACAGAGCAAGATAACCTTGAGCAAGAATGGGATGCTGCTTTTTTAAAAAAATCAAGTTTGCAGAAAATGGCTCATCCTGTTCTGGAATTCTCACTCTGTTCCTTCCTTATTTATTTGAAGAAATGGGGGAAATCTCCCAGCCAAATCTATAAAAAGCAGGGGTGCAAGCCACTCGGATCCCTCCAGACGTTTTCCACTTGTTAACTGCAGCACCCATCATTCCTCACCATTTCTGTCTAGGTTGACAACAGGCTGCTGGGAATTCCCCTTCCCTGGACTAGAGGAATCTTGATCCCCCCCCCACCAAAAATAAAGCAATTTCCCAGCTGCTTTTAAAATATCCTAGATTTTCACTCTTCTCACTTGTCCTCAGTTTACTTTAATTGCTGCAAATCTGTTTCAAAATGCAAACCTCCATTAGTGTGTGTGGGAATAACGGGTAGAATCTTACACTTCCCTGTAGGCTCAGGCAAAAGCAAACAGTTTCCATCTCTCCTAGCATGTCTATTCTTCCTCATTAATTTTTTTGGCCATCTTGCTCATACTGTTTGGCCAAACACGTCCCAGTTTTCATGTTGGAAGGCATGACATCAATGGCGTGACAAATTTGATTTTGTATCTAGTTTTAATCCAAAGGACTTATGACCCTAGCCACAAAAAGCGATTCAGCACCTTGGATATCTCCTTTAAAGTTCAGAGTAAAGCCCAGAGCGGATTCACTGCTCCACCAAAATGGAAGACACCCACTGCTGGTTATGTTTAAAGCTAATGGAAAGTGACGGGCAATTCATGAAAAAACTGGGTAAACAGCGAAGTACTCCTCCAATAATAAATTGTCCAATGTTTCAAAGAGTGATGGGGATGGATAACTTTTATAAAGTAACTTTCCAAGCTGAGAACAATGAGCATGGAGGGGAGATGCTAATCCATGCGCCATTAATGGTACCCACTCCAATTCTCTCCCTCTAACCCGCCATTTAACGCCCAAGGCATACACGGATCAAAAAGGCATGGGAGGAAAGAGTGGCATTTTTCTCACCATAGAGATTTTGCCTAGATAGTCCCTCTCCCCTTTCTCCTGCTCCCCCTGGTGGGTGGAGGCTGGAATGCAGGAACAGGGAAGAGACTACACTTCTCAGAAAGGCCAGGAGCGAAGCCTCTGATGTCTTAATTTGCAGAGACCTAGCCAAAGCCAAGAGAGTGTACCCAATAAAAGTAAAATAACATAAAGCCCCATGAGTTAGGGCATTCATTCGGGAGTACGTGTTGACGGCTCCCCTACCCCCCAAACACAGCAGAGAAGATGCCGCCGTCCTAATTAGAACTGTGTCAACAAGCAAACAGGCAATCCGTTCCATAGTCAGAGGATTTGGTTTAAATTTAGGATTTCTGCTCGGTATTAAAAAGGAGAGGGGCTTCATGAGGGGAAGGTGTCCTTTGGCAGGCTGGAGAGAGCGGACGAGCAGGTGTTCCAAGCAGAGCACCTCACTCGCCTTAGAATCAATAGAGTTGGAAGAGACCCCAAAGGCCATCTAGTCCAACCCACTTCTGCCATGCAGGAACACAAATCAAAGCATTCCCAACAGATAGCCATCCAGCCTCTGTTTAAAAACCTCCAAAGAAGGAGACTCCACTGCAATACAAGGCAGCAGCATTTTCCACTTCCGAACAGCTCTTACTGTCAGGAGGTTCTTCGTAATGTTTAGGTGGAATCTCTTTTCCTGTAGTTTGAACGCACTGCTCTGTGTCCTATTCTCTGGAGCAGCAGAAAACAAGCTTGCTCCATCCTCAATATAACATTCCTTCAAATATTTACACATCCCATCATGTCCCCTCTTCACCTTCTCTTCTCCAGGCTAAACATGCCCAGCTCCCTAAGCCACTCCTCATAGGGCATCATGGCTTCCAGGCCTCCCACCAGTTTGGTCACCCTCCAACTGACCAATATCCTTTTGAATTGTGGTGCCCAGAACTGGACACATTATTACTTTACATTAGGAAGAACTTCTACAGTAAGAGGTGTTCAGAAGTGGAATACACTGCCCGGGAATGTGGTGGAGTCTCTTCCTTCTTTGGAGGCTTTTAAAAGAGGCCGGATGGCCATCTCTCAGGTGTGCTTTAATTGTGTATTTGTGCATGGCAGGGGGTTGGACTAGATGGCCCTTGGGGGTATCTTCCAACTCTATGATTCCAGGTGAGGTCTGACCAAAGCAGAATAGAGTGGCACTATGACTTCCCTTGACACTAGACTCCTATTGAGGGAGAGCTCTCTCTTGTGGGAGAGTTTTCAAAAGTTCCTTTGTGGGGGACTACAAATTCCAGAATCCCACGGCCAGCTATTTCTTTTTTTAACTATTCCAGTCTTGACAATTTGGATGGCTTTAGAGAGGAGGAGGAGGCAACTTCATGGAGGAAGCCATCACTAAGATCATGAATAGGAAACCCAGCAGGTAAGGAAGAGAAGAAAGCTGCCCCGATCCATGTGCCCGAGAAGCCATCTTTCGCCCCTGAATCTCACCCATCATCCTCCCAGGCTGCAGAACCTCAACGAGTTCAGAAAGTGTGCTTGGATCTTCTCATTTTCCTTTGCCCTTCTCATCCTCCTTTCCTTTCATGACATGTTTATTTCAATTGCAAGAAGGAACTTTGTCTGATTAAAAACAATACCACCCTGCTACATAAGCAGCTCTGAGAACTACAAAACAGAATGTTGCATGAATGCAAAATAAATAAAACAAAGGGATTATTAGCAAGGGGACCTAAATGGAACCTACATATTCAGTGGCAGTCTATCAGGTGCAAAAGACAAACAACGGGGGACAGGTGTCCAGTTTATGGGACTCTAGGAGAGGCTGCTAGACTTTTTAAAGGTGGCTTCTATAGGGCAGCCTGAAATTCTCTGACATTAGTAGAGAAGGGGGGGTTCTATAGGAAGCACCCCACTTCTTTAATCAATAATTGGAAGGGTGTGTGTGGAAATGCACAGTTTTCTCCTTTAATTTCCCAGCCTGTTATATTTTTAAAAAGCATTTTTACAAATAGAATCTTCTTACAATAGTGATAAATAGATTTGCTTTTTTTTTTTATACATATGTCACTGGAAACACCAACACAATCTTAGATTTTTAAAAATTAAAAATAAAATGGGGGAAGAAGAAGAAGAAGAAAGAGGAGGAGGAGGAAGAAGGGGATCTTAATGCCTGAACATTAGTTTAAAAGTTTGTGGATTTTGTGCATCTTTTTTTAAAAAAACAACACCAACAAACCAAATGGAACAAAAACAAAAGGCAAGGAAAGATGGATAACACACAACACGGACATAAAAGAGGTCCAGACATTCACATACATTTTTTTTTTCTTTTCCCTTATTCACACCTAAAAAAAGGCAGCTGAAAATTAAATAGGGACACTTTCAGGGGTTTTTTGACATCCACGCCCCCCTGACTGCTCTATACAACAGTTGGAGCTGCCCTTCATAGTGTGTTGCAAATCATGGTGTGGTGTCCCTTTGCAAAAACAAAAGAAAACAAAAGGACACTCCTTTCCTCCCACAAAACTGTACAACATGGATGGGCACAAGTCCTTGCGCGGAGGAGTCAACAGCAACTCAAAGCAACGCCGCAAGCCTGAATGGCGACTCGCGGCGGAGAGGGGTCGTTGCCGCCTGATAATCGGACTTCATCCTTCCTTCGGCTTCGGCTGATGGCAATCCTCCGTCTGGCCTCTCTCCAGTTTTGCTGGATGAACACGACGCAGCATGCAGAAAGGGAACGTGGGGTGGGCTTCCCGGGGCCTGTTCCCACCCCCACGAGATAATCGGGTGACAGCAGTTTACGGGGTAACAATCCAGGCCTCTGGGACACCAAGGGATGCAAGGGAAAGAACACGTCTCCAGCGATTGTCGGTCATTCTTTGGGATAAACATCAAGGAGAAGAATTGGGGATCACAGGGAAGCAGAGCCTCCATTGCACCCCTCGGCGTTGGGGTATATTTAGGAACTGGGATCTCGTACCTATCCCCCCCTCCTGTGTTTTTTATGGCTACGTTTGGTCTTTGCCCTTCACCCCAAGCTACAGGCAGATGTAACAATGGAAAGTAAAGTTTTACGCTCCGCCAGAGAGGCCCGGATGCCGAGGAATTGCATGGTCCCTGTAGAAGGCAGGTGGTCTGGATGGCTTGCTGGACCCTCATGTCCATTGGTCAAGAGTGGACAGAAGGACAAATGGCGAGTGTGGCAGTCTAGCTGTTTTAGAAAGCTGGTTGGCGTCCGGGATGGGACTTATGGAAAACTGTCCTTGCTGTGTAGTGTAAATGCCGAGGGGTGGATTAGTGCCACATGTTATCCACAGTGGATGAATGGGACGGACCCTAAGGTCACTCCTGACAACCTTAGGACAGTCAATATGGCACCCGCTCAGCCAGGGGCTTTGGTTTCTGGGTTACACCCCCCCAAGATGGCTCCAGAAAACAAGCAAACAAACAGAGAACTGCTGTGCGCCCAACATAGTTCTTGGGAAGATTGTGAGAGCTGGGAATACGACACACCCTACTCATGGCTGCCAACTTGAAACAAGCCATGCTGGGATCTCCACCAAGAAAAGCTGTGGGTGATTGTCCACGTTTTGTCCCGAAGGGTGGCTTTCTCTCCACCTGGGTCACGTCAGGACTGGCACACGTTGGAGGTCTTTGCGCCGGCAGCAATGTATGGTTTAGGGTGACTAAACAGCGGTGTGGGTGGGCAGGGAGGGGCCGTGAGCGCAGCTCATGGAAAGAGATGGAGATTAGGGTGGATGGGTGGGGGGTCATGCCAACGGCCCCAACTAAAGTCTAGGCCAGTCAGAGTCCTGCACCCCTCTCCGAGACCAGCGCCATGGGGCAACTCCATCCCCCAATTGGCACACTGGAAGCCACTGGGAGGGGGGAATGTGTTGGGGGCAGGCAGGGGAAGAGGAGGAGGAAAAGATGGCCACTTAAGATGGGGGCTTGAGTGAGCAGGTTTTGCCGGTTGGACCATCATCCTGTGCCGTGGCAAAAGTGGCAGCCTTCCGTGTTTCCCTCAGCATGTGCTTCTTCACCGTGTGCTGTCAGGGAAGGAGAGAGTCAGTCAGGGAACAAACACCACGTATAAAAACATCTTTGTCAGGTGGCCTCCCATGTCAGTGGGGCTGTAAATCCACTCCACCTTTTGGGTAGCATTAGAGGCACTATCCAGGGTGCTGAAACCGCTTTGGCCATTGGCTTCAGCACCTTGGAGAGATCCCCACAGCCGGCATAAAAGCCTGCAGTTGATTCACTGCCCTGTGAGCCACCTGCTCCCACAGCTCCCAGTCCATTCTTTTGGACTGGGTGGATTATTTGAGGGGGGGGGAAATCACTGGGGAAAGGAGCCACAGGGGCGAATGGGATTGGGAGTCACACAGCTGGGGTTGCAAAGGTCAGCAGAACCCAAAAGCCTCTCCCCTTCTCCTTCCCTCTCAATGAGGAATTAATGGCTCTGCTGCTCTAGGAATTGGAGCCTTTTCTTGCATATTATACACCCACCCACCCAGTTTGGGGGCTCAATTTGGGGGCGAAGTTGGCACGAGAAAAAGCAAGGGGACTGAAGCAAGTCGGGATCATTTTAGCTGGCATGTAGTTCACCCTACAGTTGTTGAGGTCACTCCCATGAGTGTGGATGAGGCTTAGGAGTGCCTCGGGTGGCCGGGATCCTATGGGTCAGCTCCTCTTGGGAAGAGACACAAATCTGGCCCCACAGAAAGGCAGTGTGATGTAGTGGTTAGGGAGGGTGTTTGAAAAGTACTTGGGAGACCCAGTGGTGTCTTCCATGCCTGTGGGGAGGTGAGTCCACGTTGGGCTTTAGTCTGAACTTCAATGGAAATATCCAAGCGGCTGAACCACATCCTTGGATTAGGTTCAACACTCTGCATAGATTCTCTAAAGTTCAGACTAAAACCCAGAATGGATTTCTCATTCCTTCTGACACAAAAGCTGTTAACTACTAATCCCTCGCTCTCTCAGCCTGACCAACCTCACAGGGCTGCTGTTCCAAAGATAAAGTGGGATGAAGGACACCCATTTGGAGGAAAAACAGGACAGAAATAAAACAATCCAATCTTGAGAAAGCTGCTAATTTTGGAGTGTAACTTCCTTAAGTGGCATGGGGATTCTGGGAGCTGTAGTCCCCAAAAGCAGATTTCCCTAAACTCTGCTGATAATAGTAAATTAAGAAAGAACTGGGCACCAGACATGGAGTCACGCAAGGTGAGCCCAGAGACAGCAAGTGCTACCCATTAGGGTTGCCAACCCAGGACTACCAAAAGCCCGGAGATTTCAGGGCCAAAATCAGAGGCCTAGGAATGAGGGCACAGAGGATGGGTCCTGGTGAGGTCATTAAGCAGGATGCCTTAAACATCCACCACAGCTGCACAAAGGATGGCCGTTCAAATCATCAATACCAAGTCTAGCGCATAAGGAAAATGTACACACACATGCTTTTGAAGGCAGCTCTCTCACCCTGCGATTTCTCCCCTTTATCCTCAGGGAGATGCCCCGAGAACTGGAAACCCACCCACCACGGTTTCCTCCACCCCTCTTTTTCGAGCAAGGCCGAAACCAAAGAAGCAGAAAGAGGGGCTTGCTAACCTTTTTTGGGGGGGTGTGTCCACGGATTCGAGGGGGGGGGCTAGCAGCTCTGCACGGACAGAAACACAAAAAGAGGACGACAAGGTTAAAACCACAGTTGCATGCAGGAGTGACTTCGGGGTGACCATCGAAGGACAGACGGGCTCGTGCAAGGTCTCCCATCACCCCAAAAAACCTCCCATCGCCCCCTTGTTCCCCACCCACCATCAAACTTTACACCTATAAAAAAGTTTCTCAACTTCTCCAGCTATCTCCTGTGCCCCCTTCCTAGGTCCACTGACCCACCGACCAACCCACCCGCTTGCTGGCTCACTCACCGGGTGGGACGGCGGCTGTTCTGTCTGCTCCAGTTGGATTTTGATTTCTGGACATGAGGGGTCTGCCGATTTCTGGGGGTCCGGCTGGGGAGAACGGGGAGGGCCTGGAAAGATGGAGCAAGGTGGGGGTGAGACAGGGGAGGGGGTCTTGAATCATAACCTGCCACAGTTAGGAGGGTCCACCTCCATTATGCCCCAGAGAAGAGGATGGGAAAGTTACTGGCCGACAAAGTCCCAGAACCTCCCAGGCAGAGAGGGGGGTTATCCGGTTGACAAGGGTTGGTCCCACCATGTCTTGTGGGACTGGGCCAATCACCACCCATGTGCAAAACCCCTCTCCACCTCACAATCCACTCCTGCCACTCAATCTGCATCTACACCCCCAGCCTCATGAGGGTTCCTCCCTCAGCCACTCACCACCAACATTTAAAACAATGCAATATTATTGTCCTAAAATAATAGTGTGTCGCTGAACCGTGTGAACATTTCAAATCTACTATAATGGTGTATGTTATGCTAGGTCCGCTAGTGCAATATTATTGTTTTTTTTTAAATAAATGGATTTACACATAATAAAAACTTACAATAATATCACGCTGGGCCCCTCTCCTAATCCCAGGACCCCGAACCCCCAGGCTAGAGCCCCGTCAGTCCCCCTCCGCTTGTGGGGGCCATGGGGTTTTGTTGTGTGTGTGTGTGTGTGTGTGTGTGTGTGGACACAATCCATTACCTGGAGAACTGCCTCCGCTGGTGGTGCTGAGGCTGTCGTCCAGCCAAGTGCTGTAGATGAAGGAGTCGCGTTTGTGGGACGTCCCAGATGAAGACTGGCTCTCCTGGAGTTCACAAGAAGGGCGGAAGGGGAATGAGAATCGTGTACCCCCTTCCCGTGGCGCAAGGAAACACAATCGCTTCCCTCTCCATCGTTCCTTCCTGCCTCAACCTTCCCTCTCTGGTCTCTAGTACAAATAATCTCCAAATCTGACAAAATGTCCAGGCAGCGCCCCTTGCTGTGTGGTGCGCCCAGAATGGCGCGCAATGGGTGCGCAGGGCTATGGCGTCAGAGTCGGGAGCCATCTTGGGTTGAGTCAGCATCAGTAGAAATGTACCAACTCCAACTTCAATATAAAAACTTAGAACATCCAGTGCCTGGTTTGTTGCATATTTACTTTCACAGGAATTTAGGAAAGTTTTCTCATTCAGAAATATCAGTCCAATAAACGTATTTTATTTTCTGTCCATCTAAGTAGGCTGATGAATCACGTGGTGGTGATGAAATACCTTGCGCTGCCATTTTGCTACAGGAAATTTGGGATGATGAATTAATATATATTTTCAATTTAGAAAGGAGTTGGACAGTAGAAAAATAGAAGAGTTGGAGGTTTTGGTACCTAACCCCATAGCCCTGAGAGGGAGGGGGACACAATTCTGGAATATGGGACCCCCACCCAGTTGTTCCTCCCACACCCCATCAATGTCTTCAGACCTTTTTTTCCCAACAAAATCCTATTTTACTATTATTCTATTTTATCACTTTCATTGCACCCCAACTTTCACTGCAAAGCTGCAACTCAAGGTGGCCATCAAGACAAAATGAATTTTAAAAACACATGTAGCAAAGAGCTATAAAACATATGATTAAAATAGCATTGAACTGCTTGCAGAATTGTTTAAAAAAATGAAATGTTTATTTAAAAGCAAAGGGTTATAGCATAAAATATAGTATACAAAGCAGTTATATCAAGATGGTCCAATGTGAGGTGGAATTTGTGGCTTGTTCTCTTGTTTGTGTAAATCTCGATGGGATGAGTGTTGCCTTAACTAATTTTGTAAACGAGTCTTTGCGCCCCACCCAAAAGCAAACCTTCCCAGGCAGCTCCCAACAGCAGTTGAATAATGGGAGACAAATGTTTAAAAAGCATAAAACCAGAACAAAACATATGGCAGATGGCTTTGCTTAACGCAGTTATCATATTGTGTTTGGGTTTTTTCCCCACCAGTTTGGTGTAATTTGATTTTTTGCTTTTTGAGGTGGGGAGGGAGGATAAATATGTGCATAATGAACACCCCCCAAAAATTAATTCTGCAGGCCAGAGGAATATCTGGCCTCCCCTTTCGCTACAAGCCCAGAGAATCTCTTACTATGCCGGCGTCGTCCTCACGGCCGCCTTCGCTTTCTTCCACCACACTGCCAAAGCTGCTGGCGCTAGATGAGGAACGAGAGCAATCCCGCAGGACGTCGGGTTTCGGGGTCACAGGATCCGGTCTGCAAATGGGAGGAAGAGAGAAAGAGTGGGATTGAGAAAGGGAGAGGGGTCCAAGGAGAGCGGAGAATGGCCACTGGCCACATGCAATCCTGCTAGCTGATCGGAGCTGTGGCCAGGATCGACTGAGAGCCAGTGTTGTGCAGCGGCTTGAGTGCTCGACCACGACTCTGGAGACCAGGGTTCAAATCCTCACTCAGCCATGGAAACCCACTGGGTGACCAAGTCCCACTCTCTCAGCCTCAGTGGACGGCAAAGGCAAACCCCTCCAAACAAATCTTGCCAAGAAAACCCTGTGATAGGTTCATCTTAGGGCCGCCATAAGTTGGAAATGACTTGAAGGAACACAACAACAATCACAATTGGTATTGATGGATCAATGCACCATAGAATCATAGAGTTAGAAGAGACCCACAAGGGCCATCTAGACCTGTTCTTGGTGGTGGGCATCTCCGGCGAGCTCTGGTTGGACGAATTCTCAGATTTCGGCTCCTGGGATATGTGGCCGCTGTCCGGGGTCTTTTCGGGCCCAGTTGGGCTTTCCCTGTGGTGCGGGGGGGGGGGACAGGATTTAGGTTAGATGCCTTGAGATTTCACACCCAAAGAAGGGAGTAAATAAAACTGCAAGTTTCTTTACATAGCTAGGGCTTTCCAGTTCCTGTTGTTGTTGGGACTACATAACCCATCACCACTGAGTGATAGCTAGGATCGATGGGAGCTGACATCTCAGAGATTCTCCCCAAATTCTTCTTATTTATTATTTATTTCATTTGTATGCTGCCTTTCTCCCACGATGGGACCCAAGGCAGCTTCCATATAAAACAACAAATTTAAAATAGCCTATGATGGCGGTGGGACCGAGAGAAAGCCTCCCCTCGATGATCTTAAAATTCTCTCAGGTTCGTATCGGGAGATTCGTTTTTTCAAATAAACACTTGTGTGCAATGAGAGAGCGTTATGTCTAGGATAGGCACACCTTTGCAAGCTTATCCCCAATCCAAGAATTTTATAGCCTGGATAAGGGAAAGAGGAGATAGGATCTCCTGCCCCAGATGATCTCAGAAAACTCTCCGGTTGTCGTGGCGCGACAGTGTTACTGCGTAGCGCTACTGTGTGAAGCTACCACGCAGGCGGAGAAGAACTGGAGCCCCCCCTTCTCATTTTACCCTCCTCTGCCCCCCACCTCTTCTCTTGCACCTCCTGAATGTTCTCGATGCCGATGGCGCTGCTACGCCGCGAACTGAAGGGCCCCGATTTCTTCCGCGTCGGGCTCTTCCCGGGGACGATCAGGGACTGGAAGAGAAGCACAGCCATC
The DNA here is from genome assembly GCA_030847615.1 of Gambelia wislizenii. Lineage (NCBI taxonomy): Eukaryota > Metazoa > Chordata > Lepidosauria > Squamata > Crotaphytidae > Gambelia > Gambelia wislizenii. Next base: position 684,442 of record JAUMIR010000016.1, read on the forward strand.
AGGCACAAATGACCGAAATTTGGGGAAGGCATGGGATGAGAGGGGAGAGACACGGAAGGCAAGGCACCCAGGGAGAGAAGGGATTTTCATCAGTGGCTTTGACTTTTGGTGTGGTCCCCAAGGCGAAACGCGGCTTAGCAAGAGTGCCACGTACGGCTGTCAGGTGGAGAGGAGTGCTTTTGGGTTCTTGGGTACAACCCAAAAGGAGCTGTAGAAACAACTCTGTCGCAAAAGCATTGCATCAACATTTCCATTTGCATTAATGCCTGCTCATGTTTCCTTCTAGGCGCCAAAGTCTTGGGACTCCGTATTCTCTTACCACGGTTGGAAAAGTGCCGCCTTTTGGACTACAACTCCCAGAACCCCCCAGCCAGCACAGCTGGGAGTTGTAGTCCAAAAGGGTCACTTTTCTGAGTTCTGAACCCACCTCAAATTGTAATCAAAGTGGAGGTGACAACACCCGCATTGTTACGGGCTTCCTGATATGCCAAGAAAATCACATCCCAAACACATTTTTTAAAAAAATGAGATTTATCTACAGTGGCATTCAACCATCGTGGTCTTCCGTTCCATTTTCTTTCTTGCTTTCTGCAGATTGCAACTGAAAGAAAATGGTATGAAAGACTGCCGTTTCCGGGTGGGTGGGTGATTCCACCCCTGGCCTCTGCAAATGTTTTGGAATATTACAGTCCAAGCTGAACAGGGTTGTGGTTTTCTCCCCGACCCCAACTTCAATGAAAACAAGAATTTGGAATATTCCAAAATAAACCCAATGGAAGCAAACAAAAAATCTGGGACTGCTGATTTTAAATGGAAAAGTAGAAAAGAAAATTATCTGCTCTTCTAATTTAGAAATTAGAATTTAAGGATTCAGAAGGGAGACTTCAACACCACTGTAGACAAGTCTGATTTTTATTATTCCCAGCACCACCCCTGCAAAGATTTGGAGTTGGTGGGTGATTTCCCCCTTCCAGTCCCAAAGCAATTTTTTAAAATGTTAAATGAAAAACACCTCTCCAATAGAAGGGCTCCTTGTAAAACAACAAAGTTTAGGAAAAGTTACTTTTTTTGGACTACAACTCAGAGAATCCCCGGTTAGCATGGCCACTGACTGAGTTGGCTAGGGGATTCTGGGAGCTGTTTTCATTGTCCTGGGAAAAAAAGAAAGGAACTTTTCCAAGCCCTGAGAAGGAGGAGCAATTAATTCAATAGGAGATGTAGTCAAAAAGATTTGGAGAAATAGGGGAGGAATGGGATTGGGAGGGTTGGCGGAAAGGAAGGAAGGAAGGAAGGAAGGAAGGAAGGAAGGAAGGAAGGGTGGGTCAGGTTGGAAGATGAGAGCAAGTGAGACACACAGAGAGAAGAAAAATAAAACCAGCCACCTCTTCTATAGTTCCTATTCCTATAGCGCTGCCTCGACGTCCATACCTAGTTGGCGTTTTCCCAGGGACAAGCAATGACTGGCAAGCGAGCGAAGAGAGAGTGCAGGGGGAAAAAATTAAGAAAAAAGAGGATATAAAAGAGGACAGACAGGGAGGAGAGGGGGGGGGAACAAAGGAACGAGAGAGAAAGAGAGAGAAAGAGAGAAAGTCATGCAAACAAAATGGCGCTTGGTCGTTGTCATCAATACAAATGGCTCAGAACGGAAGGCAGGCGGCTGGGTGCGCGATGGAAGGCCGGCTTCCTCCAAGGGAGTGCCAATGGGGCGGATGTGGAAGCGGCGAAGAGAGAGCGGGAGGCTGCGGACCCAGGCGGCGGGGTTTAGCACTTGGGTGCCTTTTTCTGTGGCCTGGCAGCTCTTTCCATCACAGCTGTGGAACTGAGCACTGAGGGGCCCATGTGTGTATATATATATGTGTGTGTGTGTGTGTGTGTGTGTGTGTGTGTGAGCTTGGCTGGGCATTTTGGGCCAACAGTGGCCACTCTGGCCTGGAAACAGGGTAGAAAGAATCCCCTTTTTCTTACACCCACTGCAAAGCCCATCTGCACCCTGCCCTGCTTTGCTCCAACACCACAGCTAGGAAGCATTCCCTTTCTTTGGACTGCAACTCCCAGCACCTTTAGACTTTGGGGGAGCTGTAGAGCACCCAAAGGGACTTTTCCAGGCTCTGCTCCCCATTCCACATCCTGGGACCCCAGCTGAACTTGGACCACCCAATCTGGTCCTACATCCAGAGGCCAGAAACCTCTCGCTGGAGCCCCATTTTGATCAGCATCTCAGCCAAATGTCTTGCCTCCGCTCTGCCGCCCATGCCCAGAAGAAGACTCTACATGCACGGGGAGTGAGCACTGGTGAACTTCTCCCATTCCCAATCTAGGAGGAAGGCTGTTTGCACCCTTTCAAAGCATGTTGTCATTGCATGCTCAAATGCTGCAGAGCTTGCAAAAATTTTTCCACCACAACTCCCAGAATCCCCCAGTGGGAATTCTGGAAGCTGTCCTCCAAAGAAACTTTCCCAAGCTTTCCAAGCATGTGACTATAGAAGGCAGCTTAACTCTTTGGGGAAAAGAATGTGCAAAACTTGCATCTGTAGCATCGCTCTCCCACCCTGAAAGATATTAGAAAAGCTGTAGCCAGTAGAATAAAAATCAATCAGGCTACTAGTCCTCCTCCTCCTCCTCTTCCTCCATTTTTTCTTCCTTCCCTGGGTCCATAAGGGAGCATCCCTTCCCTTTTTCTCGCTCTGTCCAGCTCTATCTTGTATTTTTAATTCACCGGAGCACGGCTCCCATCATGTGGCCATGTAGAAGCATTACACCCAAGTCCAGCTTTTTGCAAAAGGAAGACAATTTGGGGAAGAAAGACTTCTTTCTCTTTGGCCCTTAATCCTCAATGGTGGCAGACTCTTACACGGATGTCTCAGCACAGCCATATTGCTGTGTGCGAAATCGTTTGGAACAAATCACTTGCTCCCTGGGGCTCCCTCTCTTCTTCTGAGTGAAATGGAAGCTCCTGGTAAACCAGCCCTGTCCATTTTGCTTAAAGGTGGGCCTTTCCCAAATAAGGGTGGAGCCTGCAACTCCTGGAGGCTTGGGTACTCTTCTTCTTCATCATCATCATCGACTTGGTCACTAATCATACTGAAGCTAGGGGATTTATTTACTTCTACTAGACTCACTATTCAATGGGTCTGCTCCAACTAGAACAACCAACATCCAGGGTGGGAATCTCACAACTTTCTGGATGCTGTTGGACTTCAACTCCCATTAGCTCAGCTATCCAGCTGATAGGTGCTGGGAGCTGCAATCCAACAGCATCTATTCCAATCCTGATCAGTAGCACTGAGGTCAAAATTCCACAGTGTGCATGGCCAAGGTGGTGGTGGGGATATAGGAGTTGTAGTCCAAAAAAAAGTAACTTTACCGAACTCTGGTGGAGGGTATAAGGCGGAAAGAGGAATTGGGGAGTCCCCTTGGGCCACCTCTTTTATGCATTATTTTTATGCATTTCCAGGGGAGGCAGGAGTGTAGCTACAGGGGAGGTCTGCATCCCCTGATGAGAATTCCACCTCTCCCCTAAAATGACATTTCTCTTGTGTCCCCCAAATTTCTAGAATTGCAGAGGTGAGATGCCGAAAACCATTCCCACCTCAAACTCCTTTTCTCTTCGCTGTCTTTGCCTTCCTTCCATCACTTGGCTCTTTGCCCTCCTTCCCTTTGGATGCTTCAACCCTTTCTCCAAAAACTCACCTGAAGTTTTACGTTTCTGGCATGCTAGAAATTTGGGGACTGAAGGGAATTTTCATTTTGGGGTGGGGGGAGAATTCTTATTTGGGGAAGCAATGCACGCCTTATGTCCCCTTCCCTCCCCTCCATAGCTGCCCCCTTAGCAGGGGGGAGGTTTTCGATGCCATTTCTGGGAACCAGAGACCGGGGCAGTTTCTTCGGGGGTGGCGGGAGGCGGTGGCCGGCGGAGGGCGATGAGGCATTGGAATGACCAGGGAAAGAAAGGGTAGGTGGGTGGGCGAAGGGCGTCAGGGTTACTCGGGAGGAAAAAGGAAGCGGGAGCAATTGAACGGCCCACAAAAACGGGGTGCGTGGGTTTCAAACAAGGGAGGGAGGAAGAGGAGGGGCGAGAGGGAGGGGGACTCACTATGCCGGCGGCTTTGGCGATGTCCGGGTTGTTGTGTCCGAAGCTGCCGCTGTGGCTGGTGGAGACAGTGTTCTGGCGCTTGCCGCTCAGGCCCATTGCATCCATTGATTGGCTACGGCTGCGGATCACGCGCTGGAAGGCACGGTCCATGGTGCGTTATCTCCCGCCCTTCTGATGGGGAGAGGGGCTGAAGCGTGCCCGAACTCCCCCCTGGCAAATCTTGAGGGGATGCCAGGTGGGTACAGAGGCCCCCTCCTACCAGTTCAGGGGTTTATCCTTATGGGCACCATTTTGGAGACCGGAAGTGGTACCACATCACTTCCTATTGCCTTTGGGCTGTTAGGGGGGGAGTTCTTGCTGTCTGGAGGCTTAGAATCTAAGATTTGGAAAGCATCATAAGGCCATCTAGTCCAACCCCATTCTGCCATGCAGGAACCCACAGTTAAAGCACTCCCAAAAGACGCCCATCTAACCTCCAAAGAAGGACAGCCCATCACCACCCGCCAAGGCCATCCATATTCCACTCTCAAACAGCAATTATAATCAAGAAGTGCTTCCTAATATTTAGGTCTAATCTCTTTTCTTGGAATCTGAATCCATTAGTTCATATTCTAGTCCAGGGCTTCTTAAACTTTTCCCACTCATGACCCCTTTTCACCCGAGATATTTTTTCGTGACCCCAGATATATAGGTATATAAAACAGGTATACAGAAACCTTTTACTATAGCCAAATTTTTCGCGACCCCCACATTCAGTTTAAGAAGCTTTGTTCTAGTCTCTGGGGCAGCAGAAAACAAGCTTGCCCCATCCAAAATTTTATTTTTGGCTGACAATATTTGAGGGGCAGAGTGCTGGTGGCTTGGGAAGGGGGTCAGTGAGGGTCCCGCAGTCTGCCTGATACCCACCCCTGGTCTACATACTCTTTGTACATGCTCTGCTGGTGTTGAGAATGATTTGGGGGGTTAAATGGGTGGCGCTCCATCTGCCCAAACACTGAGGCCACCCGCTGCAGTTAACCTCCCATCCACAGGTGGCGCTGACACCAACTGCTAATAAAACCAAGCCCCAACATCCCAAGGACAGAGCTTGCCATGGTGGTGGAGACCCTGCAGCAATAGTGATACCACTGGAAAGACGATGTTGTTGATGGAAGAGGAGACACAGGAAGGAAGGGGCAGAAGCCCAGAGGGTGGCCCGGAGTGGCCCAACTGGCCAGCCAAGGACCCTCGACCACCAACAGCGACCGTGAGATGCCAGAGAGACTTGCAAAGTGAGGGGGAGAGTGCCAGAGCGAATGAGGGGAGGACTGGGACACAAACACACCCATTGACCACCATCCCTGTTGAGGAACTGTGGCTGAGAGGCCTCCATGTGTTTGGAGGGCAAGACGTGCGCTGGGGTGGGGGGAACCTATCGTCCCAGGGATGTGTTTCCTTCTCGACACCCCCTGCCTCACCCACAACTCACCTTGAAGGATTCGAAGAACCCCCCGCTGCTCCCGCTGCCGTTCTCCATCTTGTCTTCGTCGCCCCCCAAGCCCATCATGGACTGGCTGTTGATGTGCAGCTCCTCGTAGAGGGTCTCCAGGAGGGCTGCCCGCGTCCGCTCCTGCGGAGGAGAGGCGTCAAGATGGCTGGAGAGGCCACGCAACGCAAGCGCCCGTAGGTGTGTTTGGTGGTAGAAGTGGAGAAGGAATACATGGGGATCCCAGTGGCATAAAGCAGGGTGGGCAACTGCGGGAAGCTAGAAGGGGGTCTCATTCACCCCTCAGGATCTCCCTATTGTACCCCCAACAAAAAATGAGTATGTTTCCCCCAAATGCCTCCAAGCTCCCTCTAAGAGAATGGGGGGGGCATTTTCTGCCATGTTTCTAGGCTCCCCTGGATTATTTTAAGCCCAGGAGAGGCCTCTAAGTCACTGTAAGTCACCTCTTGTTTTATATAAAGGCCTTCTCCGGGCCCTAAAACAGCCCTAATCCCCCCAACGGCAAAAGACCCCCCCCCCGAGTGTAATGGATCTGGCATGGTATGGGGTGGAGGTGGAAAAAATATTCAAAAATATTCATCAAATAGTCAAAAAATATTCTGAGAAACACCGATGAGCAGAAACCTGGACTGATGCAAATCTTTGCAATTCGGGACTTACTCTGCAATTCTGAACAAAATTCGTCCACGGCTGTTTTATGCAGAAAACAACATATTGTGCACCGGCGGCAGCTTTTTCTGTGCAGAGAACAGCATTCCTGTACAGACCTGCTACTCCCTGCATAGAAAATTATTTTTCCTTCCCGGACAAGGCTGTTTTCTGAGCAAATCCACCATGCACGAATTTTTCACAGAATAAGCCCTGAATTGCGAATGGGCTTCGAAAACTGCATAGTTTTCACAGACTTTTTCTCAGCAGGAAGAAAACTGCTAAAATTATTTCTTTCTTCCTCCGTGAGGAAAATCTGCAAAGAATTACATCCTTAGCATAGGGGACTGGTAAAAGGAGTTGCTGCTGAATATCACAGCTTGGGAAAAGTTACATTTTTGGACAACAACTCTCTGGAGTTGTGGTATCCCCCCCAAAACAGCTTTCCCCAAACACTGTTCCATATGCCAATATTTCTTAAATTCATCTATTGATTAAAATGTCATCTTATTATAACATTTCAAGGCAGCGTGCCATTGCCAAAAATCTGAACAATTCAAAATTTAAAACTCCAAAGAATCCATTTAAAGAAACTAAAAGCATATTAAGCAATCTGACAAGCTGGAATAAATTAAAACTCTTTTTTAAAAAATCATTAAGCCCAAAGGTTTTGATAAAAAGCCAGGTTTTAACTTGGTGCCAGAACAAAGTCAGCATCGGTGCCCCTAAGGCGGGTGTCGGCAAAGCGTAGCCGTTTTTGTGGACCCCTTGAGTTAAAAAAATATTTATTTTTTTTTGCTCCAATATGCCCAAAATGACCTTGGAGGATATTTTCACCATGTCTGGATGACCCCTAGGCCCCCAAGGATAAAAATAAATTGCAGCCCCGATTATTTTTAGCAGAGAGGCGGGGTATAAATATGCCCTCTAGAAGGTGTGTGGGGCATTGATGCCAACTGGGGGGAGGCTGAAGCCAATTGACCCCAGAGGCTTTTTTTGAAAGCAAAAGTGAACAGGAAGTGACTTCTGCTCACTTCCTGTTGTCAAAAAGGCTCCCAAACATGGTAGAGTCCCCTGGAGGTCATCTAGTAGTTGGGAGCGGGTGTTGTGGTGGGTCTTCAGCCCTCCAAGGCCTGTTGAGGGGGTAATGGGACCCCCACGGTTGCTCTAAGGGGAGGTTATTCTATCACCAAGGGTGCCACGACAGAGAAGACCCTGCTGTCCCATCTTTCCAATCGGAGAACCCAACTCACCTCTAGTTTGGCAAACTTCTCCGCTTTGTAGCAGGCATACTCCGCATTGATCAGCTTGGTCAAGAGGAATTCCTGGAATTCAGGCCCCTAAGAAAATGGGGGGAGAGAAAGGAGGAAAAGGAAGGGGGGGTCTGTCATGGAGGAAAGCAAGGTAACCTTCCGCTGGTTGCCTCATCTGGGCAACCATTTGCCACTGAGATGTCAGCAACAGGGACCAAAGAAACCTGGAGAGGGGTCTAGATGCCATCTTAGGCACCCGGCTCAAGATTTGGGGAGGGGGGCACCAGCTAAGACATGGGCATCTGCCAAGGGGAGGGCAAGCCAATTAAGTCTGGGGGTGGCATTTTCCCAGGTTAGAGACTGTGTGACTTATCTTGGTGTTCTCTCTCTTCCAGAGCTAGGAATCCAAACTTTTTTTGGACTACAAATCCCAGAATCTCCCAGCATTCAAGCTTCCTTGGGATGGAAGGAGCCAGAGAAACGATTCTGGGTGTTGCAGTCCAAAATGGTAGGCTTCTCTCCACCCCCCAATTTCTTCCCTTCCCCTTTTGATGCTAAGCAGGGACTCACCTTTCGGAAAACCGCTGGGTTGGGTAAGGGAGGCCCGAAGAAAGGCACGTCATCCCGGGCTGTGACAGAGACCTGAAACAAGACAAGGGCCCCCCATAAAGCTCTGAAAACTTGCCTTGAAATCATTGGGCATTGGCCAAAGCCAGGCCTCTCTCAGCCTTGGCATCATTGGGGTGTAGTTGACCCTGCAAATAAGGTTCAGCACCTTATTTGGAGAGCTCCTGTAAAGTTCAGACTAAAAAACAGAGCAGATCTACACCCAAGTAGGTGAAACAGGGGCTAGGGCATCTGCCACCGGCGTCTGGCTGGCCTTGTCTCTCGGGAAGGGTACCAATCCAGACCTTGTAGAGGGTGTTGTCCGTGCAAGGGTTCTCGGCTTGCACCACGACGTAAGCGTGCAAGAAGTTGGAGGCGATCATATCCGGTACGAAGGGCGTGTTCTCATCTTGGAAGACGATGGCGACGATGTCGTTGCCAATGTGCCGCTTGCGCTGGAGCTGAGAGGGAGAGGTGAAGAGGAGAAAATGGGGAGGTCACTCTTGTCCAGCAGCCACCTAACCCCCTCCCAGGCACCCCAAAAAGGCAGAAAGTTTGGGTTGTTTCATTGATACATACGGGTTGAATTGTGCTTTTATGTTGTTTTGCTTGGTATGTTTGGGGATAATGTTCTGTAGCTAAGTTTAATTTTTTGCCAGGGATTTGCAGAGGAAAAAAATGAAAGCAAAATTTGGTATATAGTTGTCCTTCCACACATGTGTGAGTTATGCATTCTGCTTCTCCCCACCTGCTGAGCATCTCCTTCTGTGTAGGGCAACTTGGTGGAGACGTGGAACATGATCTCCTTGTTCCGGAAGTTGAAATAGACGGATTCGGTCCCTGTCTGTCCGTGGGTCACGTCCAGCCCACCCCGAAACCTGCGTGCCGAGAGAGACAACCAGCCTCAGACCAGCTCTCTCCTGTCCTCCTTGCCAGAGCAGTTGGGAGCAGAGTTTAAATGTTTTGCTCTGGAGTTTGGTGAGTGGGGGACTGGTGATGGGTCATCCCTTGCCCCCCTGCAGGGCTTTGTGCCCCCTTTCCCCCCAATGCTTCTCACCCCTTGAAGTCCTGCAGCATGACTTTCTGGCCCAAGAAGTCAAGGAACTCCACAAAAGCTGGACTCTCCTCTGTGGTGCTAAAGAGCTCCTCTTCCGAAGTCTGCAGAAATATATATACATACATATATATATGTGTGTGTGTGTGTGTGTGTACATACGGTCAGACCCCCTATTCATGGGGGTTTGGTTCCTGGACTTACCGTGGATACCGGAAACCGTGGATAAGAGTGAACACCATTGAAACAATAGTACGTCTGGTTACAAATACCACAGAATTGCTTTGGAGGACCTAGAAAATGTCTAGAAAGGACACCTCTCCAGGCATTTTCTAGGAAGACTCTATGGTAGATGTGCTATTTTGTGTCCTGCGGATAATTGAAATTATGCATATTGGTTCAGTGGATAGAAGGGTCCAATTGTATATTTTTTGGGAGTTGGTTGGTTGGTTGTGGCATGGTACCAAAGCAAAAGGCCCGGGGCAGACGGGTAACTCTTCTTATCCCAAATTTTGAATATTCCTCCTCCTAATGAACCCACGAGATGGCGCTGCTGCATTTTCCCTGAGGAAATGAGAGGAGATGGATTTTTAATGCGATAGAGAGAAAGAGATTGATGGGGAGGAGGCTGGTTTTCACCTCCTGAACATTCATCTGTCAAGGAGGCTTTTTAAAACCTCGGTGCATGGTTCCCCCTTGGACCCCCCTTCCCAGTGTGCGCATTGAGCATTGCCATCATGATGTGCTCCAGATGAAAGCAACACAGGGGGAGAGAAAAGCCAATTTAACAGCCTTTCAAAGCCTCCCCACACACACACCCACGTCTGGGGTTTCCCTTGTCTTTTAGACCAGCGGTTCTTAACCTATGGTTGGGGACCCCCAGGGGGTCCGCAATGTCCTCACATGGGGTCCATGAAGGCTGCTCAGCCCATGGGACAGGAGCCAAGCCAAAGGCTGGCTGGCTTGGCCTGCACATTGCCATTCAATCTGCTCCAGCCACAAACTCTCAGAAAGAAGCAGGAGAAAGGTCTTCCCTTCCCTTCCAGTGCCTCTGCGGGAAAGTTTCATGGATTGTATAACTGTATTATTATTATTATTACAATTTTGTTATTAAACAATTATTATTAAACAATTTGTAAGCCGGCTCTGATAGCTGTTGTGGCTGAAGGGCAGGGTATTAAATACCTAATTTAAAAAAGTAAATTAAATATTATTATTGTTATTTTTGTTGTTGTCAGGTATTATTGTTGTTGTTGTTAGGGTTTTAAATCTTGTTAAATCTTGGGGGTCCGCAGCAACAAAAGATAGTTAAAGGGGGTTAAAGAAAAATTTAACAACCCGTTTTAGAGGAAGAGAAAACTTTTAACTTCTTTATAGCACCATGGTCAGATTGTAGGCATTTGTTCAGAGGTGTGTAAAAATGATTTTTTTCAAAACAAGAACAGGGGAAAGTAACTTCTTCCTCAATTTGCTAGAACCGGTGGGGGAACTAGTCCTTCCCAGCAACTCCAGCTCCACTGGAAACTCCACTAACCCTCCAAAGCCCCGAGTTCGAGAACCGGTTTATCAGCCTTCTCCCCGCAGGTGGCCTTGAGCGCTCTCTGCGCACGCACCCACCTGGCCGAGCTTCTGGTAGATGACGCCAAATTTGAAGTTGTTGCTGATGACGTGTTCGTCAAAAGTCACGATGAGGCGGGAGGCCTGGAGGAGGGCGAAAGAGGCGAAGAAAGAGTCAAAGGGGACGCCGGGGTGGGGGGCCGCGTGAGCCTCAGAGCCACAAAGCCTCGTCCCTGTTGCCGCTTCACAGATTTCGGGGTGCTCTGACTGCCTTTGCAATGTGTCGCCCCACCAGTCACGATCTGGGAAACTTCCTTTCTGGGGTAAAGCGGGGACTACAACTCCCAAAATCCACTGGCCATGCTGGCTGGAGCATTCTGGGAGCTGTCCTCTTGGAAAAAAGAGGCTACTTTCCTAAGATGTTGATCCTCTGCAACTGCAATGCCCATCCCACCCCAACATTGGCTATGCTGGCTGGGGAGGATAGGAGCTGCAGTCCAGACTGTCTCTGCACCCCCTTCCCATCTGTATCTTATGGACATGAAACTATTGCTGTTATTTCAAACATGTTGGGGTCAAATGTGATTATTTCAAACATTTCTTTGGAAGTTTTTCTTTTCATTTCACTTTGTCAACTGTCTGGACACGAAAGACAGCTCATGTTACAAATATTTTAAAGAAACAAATAAAATCTCCCTTGTTTCCATTTGCCATACAGTTCAGAGCTCCTGCCAGGGATCACAGACTTAAAGAGTTGCGAGGGATCCCCAGAGGCCATCTAGTCAAACCTGCTTCTGCCTGTGCAGGGCCCCAGCTACCAGCAACAAGAACATTGGATAAAGGGAAATAAGACTCCCCTTCATTGATTACAAACCCTCAAATTTCAGATACAGTTGTCCCTCCATATCCACGGATTTAAGTATTCACGGCTTGAAAATATTCTTTAAAAAATAATAATCCAAAAAGCAAACCTTGATTTTGCCATCTTATATAAGGGACACCCTTTTGCTCTGCCATTGCATATCATGGGACTTGAATATTCATGGATTTTGGTATCCATGAAAGGGGGTCCTGGAACCGAAACCCCAGCAAATAGGGACAACTGTACTCTCAAAACTTATAGGTTTTGTAGTTCCACCCATAACCATGTAATTGTAGGTTGCAGAGTGACCGGCAAAACTTTGGCATGGATTTCAGGTTTGGCAACTAACAGAGCCAGCATGGTCTAGAGACGAGGGTTCAAATCCCTGCTCAGCCATGAAAGCTCACTGGATGACCTTGGAGAAGTCACACTTTCTCAGCCTCAGAAGGATGCAAAAGCAAAAAAATCCCCCACCTCTGAACAAATCTTGCCAAGAAAACCCCGTGATAAGTTGGAAATGTGCAAAGTGAGCAATGCTAGGAGACTCCCCTAAACAAGCAATGCCCACCTCCTGCTTGTACCCACTCGACCTGCGAAAAGGGGCTTGAGCTCAGGGTGGGCTCCACAGACCTGGGGCCAGTTTTCCCAATGCAAAGGGGTTTCTGCCCAAAGTACTCTTACCTTAGGATACAGGACGGGGTAGAAGCGATCGACATTCACGTCTTCGCACACCAACTGCAGCAGAGAGAGGGAAGGAGGAAAGAAACACAGCCGCGCATCAAAACTGGGTCTCTTGAAGGAAAGATGGGAATTCAGTCTCATGCACAGAGATGCATGGAAGTTTTAAGGCTGAGCACCAAGGGCATAAAGGGGCTGGATATCCAAAAGGCATGCTATCTGCTCTTGGAAGCTAAGCAGGGCCAGCCCTGGTTAGTCCTTGGGTGGGAAGCCACCAATGAATCCCAGGTGCTGGAGGCTCTATTTAGAGGAAGGAATTGGCAAAACCACTTCTGAGTCTTCCTTGCCTAAGAAAACCCTCTGAAATTCAGGGGGTCACTATAAGTGCTGGTGGGGTTTCTCCTGCCATAGTGCCACAATAATTTGGGGTGATGGTGGAAGGGAAGGGAAGGGGGGAGATGGCAGCTCCCATTACTAACTGGCTCCACATTTCCCTCCTCCTATTGCCAGTTTATTTCTAGTTTGACCAGTTCCATCATCCAGATGCAACAAACCAATCCCAGGGGCTTTTGCTTCAGCCAAAGAGCTATGTTTCCCTTTGGAAGGAGGGGTGCCTTTAGGGGTCTAAACCCCACCATCACCACCACCATAGACTCACCTTCGCCATCTGGACCACGTTGGGGAACTCCGTCAGGCAGGAAATGGGAATAACGTCGTGGTAAGTCCGGCACTTTGTCCTGGGGGGTGAGTGGGATAGAAAGAGGGTGAGGTTTTTTCTTTGGAGGCTTTTAAGCAGAGACTGGATGGCCATCTGTCATTGGGAAGGATTTGATTGTGTATTCCTGCATGGCAGAAGGGGGTTGGACTAGATGACCCTTGGGGGTCTCTTCCAACTCTATGATTCTATGAGGGGGGGACTGGACATGTGCAAGCTAGATAGTGGAAGTATCCCCTCCCTGATCCAGAAGGATGATGGAAGGAGGGAGAGAAAGAAGCAACCCCATCTTCCTTCCATTTCTCTATCTTTGCAACTTCCCCAGAGCTTTGGAAATGTAAACTCTTTGTACTACACCTCCCAGAATTCCTCTTCCTTCTGTTTCTCTATCACTCCAGCCTCCCTAAGCCATAGGAATGTTCCTTATTTTTGGATTACAACTCCCAGCATCCCCTTCTTTGTGCTTCTCTAGCCTTGCTAGAGCTCCTTTTATTTTGGACAACAATTCCCAGAATCCCCCCCAGCCATCTCTGCCTGGGTGTACGGTCCCGCTCCGGCTTCTCGCTTACCGCAAGAGGAGGCGTAGGTGTTCTTGATCCCCAATGACGTCGTACTTGAGGGAGAAGACTAGGTGTCCCAACGCAGCGTCCATGGAGTAGTAATTGAAGTGCTCCTGGTGGCAGGTGGGTGGGAAGAAGAGGAGGCAGGTGGGCACAAGATCAGAGGAAGACCCCTAAGGGTCAAGCCCCTCCAGTCCAGGCATCTGGATTTCCACAGTGGTCAAGCAGAGCATGTTAGCAATGGCCACCTCTGGCTATTTTGACCCTAGAGACCGGGGATTTAGTGTCCGAAAACACAGGGTGGAGGAGTCTTAACTGACCATTGTGGCTAGTAGCTCTTCATTTCCCCTGCTTTCCTGAATTTTTCTAAACCCCTCTTTTTAAGCTTTCTAAATCAGTCGCTGTCACTACATCATGTGGCAGTGAGTTCCACCGTTTCACTATGTGTTGCTTAACCAAGCATTTCCTTGATTCTCCCACCATTTGCATTCAGCCCAGTGCAAGGAAGAGAGGGAAGAAAAAAATAACCCTCCCATCCACTTTCTCTTGATTACGCCTCATTTTATATATTCCTCTTCCCCCGACTTTTCCTTCTAAACAACCCTGAAAATTGCAATTTTTTTCCCCTAGTAGAAGAATAGCTCAAATTTGGGGATAATTCTGGTCCCTCCTTTTCTAAACCTTTCAGGAACGGGACAGACAGAACCAGGACAGAAAATCCCAAATCCACTTGTTTCTACAGATTTTATCTGACAAAGTCTTGCAAGTAGTGGGCACCGAATTCAGAAGAAAAGGTCATATTTTGATGGGGAGGTAGAAAAGATGCTGGGAATATAAAGAGAAAAGAAGGGGGTGATTACATAATCAAGTCCTTCTGTTGGAAAAGCTCCTTGTTTGGACTACAACTCCCAGAATCCCCCAGCTGGCTATGCCAGCTGGGGGATTCTGGGAATTGTAGTCTAAAAATAGAGCTTTTTCTCAGCAACTTTCAGCAACTGGTTGGTTGCAGAGATCAAGGCTTGTTATATCAGCTTGGCACCTACATTTCTTCCTTAGCAATGCATATTTTAAACCATGCTTTTAAATTCTGCATTTATAAGTTTACCCCTTCCCTCCCACTCCCCAAAATATTTAACCTCATTTTACTTTTCCTGCCACACTAATTGGATTTTCAATTCAGTCCCATCCGGGGAGGAAAAAAGCTGAGATAAACTAAGCATGAAAGACAGTTTGAAAGGGAATAAATACAATATAGTCCATGCCTCCAACCAGGGAGGCAAAAACTTTCCTGGAGCAAGGCCGTCCCTGGCACCGTTGTAGCCACGCCTTTGGCACACACAACACACACACGCAACACACAAAACACACACAGAGGGAAAATACCATTTTTGCTGGGGAAGAGCAAAGGAGACTAGCAGGGGAGGAAACGATGCATTGAACAGTAGAAGGCTAGGCTGGGCTGGAGAGAAATACTAATACTAATACTAATAATATTTATGTATTATTTATTTTATTTATTAGTCCACCTTAATACCCCCTTAATAGCCCACCTTGGAGGATGGGGGTCAGGCTGGGCACCCTGAGCCCAGGATGGAAGAGGAAGGGGTCTCTTCCAGGGGAAAAACCTCCCTCTTATGGGACAGATTAAGTCTGGTGTAGTGGTTAGAGCATCGGACTGGGACCTCTGCGAGATCAGGGTTCGACTCCCTGCTGGGCAGCCATGGACAAGTCATACTCTCTCAGCCTCAGAGGAAGGCAACTGCTAAGCCAATCTGGCCAAGGAGGCTGCAAGAGTGGGTTGAAGGCATGCCGTGATGAGAGCCAACATTATGTAGTGCTTTGAATGTCGGAGAAAAGGTCTCTCCAAGAGGAGGCCGGAGTTCGAATCCTCCCTCACCCCTGGAAACCCACATGGGAAAGTCATACTGTCTCAGTCTCAGAGGAAGGCCATAGCAAAGCTCTTCTGAATAATACATTTGCTGAAGGAAATCCTAGGATAAGCAGCATTGTGTAGTGGTTTTAGTGTTGGGCTGAGAATGGGACTGGGAGACCAGGGTTCGAATCCCAATTCAGCCATGGAAACTCACTGGGTGCATTGGAAAAAGTCACACTGTCTCAGCCTAAGAGAACAGCCATGGTGGCCCTCTGAAGAAATCTTGCTTAGAAAAGCCTGTGATAGATTTGACTTAGCCTTGCCGTAAACCGACTTGAAGGACATGCAACAACACACGTGTGCATACAAAGACATGTGTATATCTGTGTGTGTGCTTGTGTGTATTTACTTACCAACACACACAAATGTATGCATGTTTATCAGAAGTTTTAATATGCATAAGAGTTATTTTTAAAGGGGGCTGTTGACGGGAAGGGTCCCAGCTTGCTAACCAAACACCCTTGTCTCCATCCGTCCCTCCAAACAGCAACAGAAAATAATAAAAAAGCAACAACCATGAATTCCTCCTCCCTGCAACTACCCCTACTTGTAATGATTAATGGGAACAAGTTATGCTTTTAAAAAGGAACTGCCCCAGCTTTGTCTAGGATGGGAGGACAGAAGAGTAACAAAGATATTGCAACACACACACACACACATTGTCATGCTTTGAGAGGTCTAGCTAAGGTGTGCATTTGACCTTCCGCCCGCCAGGTGTGGAGCAGCCCAAGGAGGCCCCGGCCAAAGCAAATAGCCCTTGGCAAACACCGCCAGCACCCAGGAAGCCAGTCAGAGGGGCTGGGCCCAGGCATTCTTCATTTCGGAAAAAGGAAAAGAAGTTGGCAAGGCGGGAGTCGGGGGCTTTAAACATTAGAGGCACCTAATGAACACCCACCCCCCAAAAACATGCCCATCCCCAGCCCTGGGGTTTCCTTTGCCCTCCGCATCTCCTTTTCCTTTTGTGCTGCGTCCTTTTGCAAGATCATAAAAAAAAAGGGCAGAGCAGGGACTGTCTGAACTGATGTTAAGGTGTTATTTTATTGTGTGTTCTTTTTTATATATATTTGTTTAAGTGGTTTTAATTGCACAATCACATTTTAATGATTCGCTTTTGTATGTTTTTTTAAATCTCCTTATGCGCTTATCTGTGTTTGTTTCAATCGCTGTTAAATTGCCTTGAGTCTCACTTTGGGGGAAATATGGGATACGCATGGATGAAATTAAACACGATGATGGTGGCCGTGATGATTTGCAAGCACTTTCTTGCCGAACTGCAGAGTAGAAATGCTTGGACTGCAGAGGAAATGGGAAGATGGAACAAAAATGGGAATGAAAATGGCATGGAGACTGGCCAAGCAAAATTAGGCAGGGGCTGGACCTGGGGCTGAAAGGGAACCGAGACCAGCCAGGCAAAATTAGGGCTTCTCTACACAGGCAATTTACCCCATCTTGGAGCCCTGTAGTCCTGACGATGCAGGGCATTTGCCCCATTTTGTCCCTGGGCATACCCCACAACCCCCAGGGCAAAGACGGGGCTATGATGGGGGGGGGGCTAAGGGGCTAAGGCCCTTAAAATGTTTTTTAAAACATGGTTAATTCCATTTTAGCTGGCAAAAAAATGGATCAGGCCCCGCGTGACCACAGAAGCCCATTTTGTTGTGCAGTTGCTGGTCTGCCATAGCAGGAAGGAGTCCCGCAGCATGCAACCAAGGCTGGTGTCATGCTGGGGGCCTTGGTCATGTTTGGGGCCAATTTCGTAGCTTTCAGGACAGCGAGGGAGACGCTGGTGGCTGCAGAAATGGGCTGGCGTGTCCGTCTGGACTTCCTCTGGTTTGGGGTGATGGTAATGGAGGAGGAATGGGCCTGACCCACAGGCAGGATATACCAGTGGGGAACTGGGGTATCCCAGTCTGCATAGCTGAGCCTCTAAGTAGGGATCAGACCTGGAGCTATAATGGAATGGAAACTGGCCAAGCAAGACCACCGGGACAGGAACCGAAACTGGCCAGCCACAGTTTTGCCGGGCGTTTTTGTGCAAGGAGGAAGAGAAGGAGGGAGAGACAGTTCCGAAGAAGCAGCCGGTTCCTCCGTGCCAGGAGGCCTCACCTTTCCCAAAAAGTGCTTCCTGTAGATCCGGGCCATGTGGTTACACTCCAGCTTCACCTTGGCGGTCGGCGACTGGAGCTGCTCCGTCTCGGGGATGCTGGTCAGCTCGTGGTTGGTGCCTTCGATCCAGTAGCCCCCAAACTGGGGCAGCAAGATGAGGGGGAACGGGCCCTCTCGCCCCAGGACCTGAAAAGATGGGGCGGGTGGTGAGTGGGGAGGAAGGAGACCCCCAGTAAGACCCGGAGGGAGCTCATGGGTCGCTGGCCACAAATCGCCCCACGTAAATGGTGATCCACACCCGATGCTGTGGGTTGGCTTTCTTTCATTCCTGGGTGGAAACCATGCAATGCCACCCGGGCCCCTTGTATCAGTGGGGAGTGGTGGTGAACCCGTGCTGTGTTTTAGTCTGAACTTCCAAAGAACTCTCTTCCAAACTACTGAACCTATAGGGAACTAGGGCTCAGTACTTTTGGAGAGGTCCTTTCATCCCACCAGGATCTCAAGAACTAAATCTTTTTAAACAAAAGGGCCTTTTCCTTAAGAAATAAATAAATAGGGTGCTGTGCTGCTTTTAACTGCCCTGTTTTTAAACAGCTTTTTAAATTGCTATTAAAGATATTTTTTAAAAATTGCATATCACATAACAATATAATTATGATTTAGTGTTAACCTTTTGTAAGTTTTAGCTATGATGTGTTTATTTTTATTTAAAAGCTGTCTTGAGTCCCAGTTTTGGAAGAGAAAGAGCAGACATAACTGCTATAATATTACGAATAGCACGTTTCAAGTCCAAACTAAATCCTGGACTGGATTCACCACTCCCACTGACATGGAGCCTCTAGCGGCCACTGTATTACCACTGGAGGGAGAGTGACCTATCTTGACCAGGGACTTGTAGGGCGTAATAACTGGCATTCTGGATGAGGTTGGGGTCCTGCTTCGCCTTGCCTTACTGCCTCCAACAAGGGACAGAAGGATACCTCCAGAAAATAGGAAAACAATACAGGAGGGGGGAAAGTTCCTGCCTTGTTCTTTGCCCCCAGCAACTGGTATCCTCAGATACACTGCTCCTGAATGTGGAGGTACTATTCACCAGAACATTCCTTACCTCGTGGACGCTGGGGTAGGGAATGTAATCCTCTTCTGTCTGCAACAAAATACAAATAGCCATAAATGGAAATGTAAACAAAACTTAGGAAGCACAGCGAAGTCAGACATTAGTTGCATTTTGTTTACAAATAAAATCTATATTATACTAGATTATGGACTGACTCAGAGGGTGGAGAGTTCTCCTTCTTTGGAGATCTTTAAACGGAAATTGGAGGCATACCTTTCAGGAGGGCTTGAATGGTGGGTTCCTGGGTGGCAGAATGGGGTTGGACTAGATGGCCCTTGGGGTCCCCCTTCCAACTTTAAGATTCTATGGTTCCATGTTTTAATTTACCTGCTTTCATGTTTTAAATGCATTTGCTTTGTTGGATGCTATTATTGGTAGCTGCCCCTCAGTGCTGTTTCAGGATACAAAGTGAATAAAACAGCCATGATGATTTCCAAGCAGAAAGGCAGAAGCGGTGTGTGCAGGCACACCCACATTCACCCGCTTGCTCCCTGTCCTTTGCACATTTGCACACTTTGGAGGAAAGCCCCCCATGCCATGCCTCCCCCACCTGCCCCTGCCAGCCAGAGGTGTGGGCAAAAGATCCATGGCCCTGTGCCCCGTGTTGCATCTGGCGCCAGGTGAGGCTAAAACAAAGATTTGGAGATGCAGCCAAGCAGAAAGAGATGCCAGCTGGTTTCCACCTGGAGGAAAGGTTCAGGGTGTACATGTGTGTGTTTGTGTGTGTGTGTGATCCTCACAGAGGTAATGGTTGGGGAGGCCCTGATTCATCTCCAAAAGGATGCCAGAGGGAGGAAGAGGAGAGAAAACATCTGTCCCTTCTTCCTTTTCAAAGAGTCAACTGGTACAAAATTGCAAGTTGTATGGGATTAATGCAAATTGCAGGAGAGTTCGCAGAGCGGGAATGCAATCCAGGCAAGCCAGTTTCCTCACAAGAGCATCTATCTGCGCATACTCTCTAACTGACCCCATTTAGCAGGGATCCTCATAATTAATCCTCTGTCACCCCACTTTCTCAGCTACTCTTAAAATGTCCTGGTTTTTCCTCTCCGTCTCTTCCTTCCTCTGGCCCTGAGCAAAACAGAGCAGTGCTCAAAAAGCACAACTGATCTCCCAGAATTCACTGGGGCAGGGGGACTCCCAGGTCCGAGCGGCGCATACCTTTAGAGGAGGAGGGAAGGAGCATCGCTGTTCATCCATCCGGCTTCCCTGAAAGACAGGCAGAGAAGCCAGAGTCAACAAAACACCTTGGCACGAGACCGTCCCGGGCCGGCAGCCAAGAGTGGCTTTGCTTTGCGGGTGGGGATTTTTTTGGGGGGGGGGCAGAGGGCACATCCTGCTTGGCACAGGGCAGGTGAGGCAGCCGCAGGATGTGTGTGTATATTTTTTTCGGGGGGGTGCTGCATGTGCAGGAGAGCTTGCAAGTGGCTCCGAGCTTTGGAAAGCTACTATTTTGGAAGCACAACTCCCAAAATACCTGTGCGCAAGAAAGTTTTCAATCAGCTCCAATGCAACCTTTAGAACATTACTTCTTTGGGCTACAACTCCCAGGAGACCTGCATGCAGGAGAGTTTGCAACTGGCTCTAAGATTTAGGACAGTGGTTCTTAACCTTTTCTTTACCAGGGACCCCCTTTAAATATCTTTTGTTGCCATGGACCCCCAGATTTAAAACCATAACAACAACAACAGTACAATTACACCATCCATGAAACCTTAGAGGCACTGGGAGGGGAGAGAAGACCGTTCTCCTGCTTCTTCCTGCAAGTTTGTGGCTGGAGTGGATTGTATGGCAATGCGCAGGCCAAGCCAGCCAGCCTTTGCCTTGGCTCTTGTCACATGGTCACTCCACTGCAGGTAGGAGGTGGGCCGAGCAGCCTTCAAGCCTTCACGGACCCCCTGTGAGGACATCACGGACACCTGGAGGTCCCCAAACCACAGGTTAAGAACCACAGCTTTAGAAGGTGACTTTTTGGGACTACCTCTCCCAGGGGACTGGGCAGGGGGATGTTCTGCAACTCATAACCAATAAATCAGTTTCCAAGCTCAACAAATCAATTACCAATAATCAGTTACCAAGCCCTGCTATTCCAAGGGTTTGTTGCTGGCTGGTTTGACCCCTTGCAGGGGAATGGGGTGGTGGGTGTCCCTTCCCCCAGACTTTGCATGGGTGGCTAACAAGCCCCTCTGCCCAGAGCCAAAGTTTGGACCCTGAAATCAAACCCTGTCCCCCAACCTGCTTAAACCTCTCCTTTGCCCTCTTCATCCCCGTTTCCTTTTCTGCCATGTCTTTTTCTCTGACCCAAGGATATTGTAAACCTGAGTTGCTGAATGGAAGGAACACCCCTGAGCATGTGCAGAGTACATGTCCCACCCCACAAAACCAGCTGTTGATGGCTGGGGAAGATGGGTTTTGTAGACTCACAGGTTGAAGAGACTAAGTGAGGCTGTCCTTAACTGTCTGGGATGCAGGATGATGGGATATGATGTCACAGCAGGTATGAACTCATGTCTCTCTCTCCAGATTAAATCTCAGGGTGGCGTGGTGGGAGGGGAAGGTCAAGAACGCTCTTTCGCACTCGCTACCTCTAGAACCAGACGCTGACACCCCCCCACCGCCAGCCAACCCCCCATCCCTAGTGAGTCATTGGGTGTTTCTTGCAGGACGAGTTTCCCAGCAAATTCTCCCCCAGAGTCTGACCTCTCTCTACCCCAGACATCCCTGCCCTGGGGTCAAATAATCCCTGGTTCACCCCTGACGGCCCCTCTGGTGTCACCACCCTCATCATCCTCGTCCCTGGATATCCCTGCTCCCCCAGACGCGGGTGCAAGTCAGGACAGGCCCTGGGCAGTGAGTGGATTGCGTGAGACTCACCTGCATCTTCTCAATCATTTCAAACAACTCTGCGTTCTGCAAGAGAAGGATGGAAAGAGAGGGATCACGCGCTGGCTCTTTCAGAGGGATTGGGTCCCCATGGCCACCCCACCCTTCCTCCCCAAGAAACCCAAAAGTTTCCCATGAGGCACTGATTCCATCAGGACCCTGCTCATTTATCCAGAATTCAAGAGGAAGACCTGCGAGAAAAATCCTTCCCAGACAAACCCCCCATAATACCCATTTTACAGAATCAAGCACTGAGGCCAAGCCAAACCTACAACCATGGCAATGATGGGACTCAAAGCTTCCAGTCTTTTGGCCCATCCGTGGCCAAAGGGTCGACTGAAGGGTGAGGTTTGCACTGCTATGCCCATGTGACGACGACAAACACACCCACAGCTGCAGGCAAACTTTGGTGGTGCAGAAATGCAGCACATCGGTAGTTCCAGGCCCTCTCCTACCCACCTTGCAACTTGCAAAAGCAGGTAAACAGGCGCCCAAATGGTTAAATGCTTCCCTCCCTCCTCCCAGCACTTTCCATTGCACACAAGCGGAGGAAGGCCTGGCTCACTGGCTGGATTACTTTCTTGCAGGGAGCAGAAGCCGGTACAGGCTCGGGTCAGCTGGAAGGGGCTCCAAACCTCCAACCCCCAAAAAGCAAGGTAGGCTGGGAGGAAGTCCATTTTTCCATGGGAGGGGAAATAAATTTAAGCCCTTCCAATTGTGGGTCACATTTCACAGCCCACCCACTATCCCTCCTTTCCCCCTTCCCTCCAACAGCCTCTGGAGTGGGTTCCCTCAAGCCAAGGGGAGCATCCCCCCCCACCGCCCTTCCAGCCTGAAGACCCCCACCAGACAGGCACGGTGCCATGCACCCCCCTGCCAAAGGGGCATAGGTGTGTGTGTGTGTGTGTTGTACTCACGCTCCATCCTTCCTCCGCAGAGCCCCTCCGTGGGGGCAGCAGCCGTGGGGGGCCAGGCAGGGGGGCTTCCTCCGCCATCCCCCCTCCTCCTCCTCCTCCTTCTCCAGGCTCACATCCTCCCCGGACCACCACCACCACCGCCTCTGAGCCAGGGGTGCTGGGAGCTCTGGGTTTCCGAGGGACTGCCAGGGTGCCCCCCTGCTTGCTCTCCCACCTCTCAAAGGAAGAGGAGGCCTGATCCAAGATCCTCCACCGGCACAGGGCTCTCTGGCTCTCTCCTTGCCTTGCCCTCCTGCCTCCTTCCTTCCCAAGCCAGCTCCGGGATGTGCTGCTGCTGCTTCCGCCTGTGTGTGTGTGTGTGTGTGTGTGTACACTTTGGGCGGGGAGCCAGGTGCCAAGAGGAGGCAGGTCTTGGCCGCAGCCCTTCGACTCCATGGAGGGGAGAGGAAGAGGCTGAGGCCTGGACCACGGGGGTCACCATGGCAACTACTCCAGGGGGGATGAAGGGATGGAGGGATGGATGGAGGAGGGAGGGATGGAGGAGGGAGGGTGATCTCCCTTTGGACCAAACCTGAAAGTTACACAGGGCAGGAGAATCCCATGCCTGTGTTGCACTTTTTCAGTTTCCCACCAGCTATTATTAACTCTTCTTCCTTCTTCTTCAGTAAGATATTTATAGCCCAAGAGTTGGTGGTTTGAGTCCTGGGCTCTAGGAGACCAGGGTTCGAATCCCTGCTGGGCCACGCAAACCCATTAAGGCACACACGCTCAACCTCAGGGGTTATTTATTATTATCCTCTTGAATAAACCTGGCAAAGAAAAAACTAGGAGAGGGCCGCCAGATGTTGGGGTTGTCTTGGAGGCGCACAACGGCAAATCCAAGGCCATTTTTCAGGGTAGACACTTGTACAGAGAGGATTACTCACAACAACAATGCCGGAGGCTGCCTTCTGAGTCAGGCCTGGGAGTCTCCATCCATCCAAGTCTCTCCAGCCCTGGCAGGCAGCATGCCCCCCCCCCTCCAGCATCTTTCCTCACCCCACTTGGAGAAGCCACGGGGACCCACCCTTGAACCTTCTGCGTGGACACATGGCAAGCCGCCCGTCTCCATCTCAGCCAGTGCCACCAACTCTGGTTGGCAGCAGCCCTGCGTCTCAGGCAGGATCTTCTTCCTAACCCTTCCAGCGGCCTCCCATCCAAGCACCAAGCAGGCCTAGCCCAGCTTAGCTTCCAAAGAGTGTGCTGACATGTGAAAAGTTAGACTGGTTAGATGCCACAGTTACTATCACAGCTCGAGGGCACTGAGTCCTGGGATGTGTAGTTTGGCAAGGTGCTCCTAATTCTTGTAGTCCCAAGGAGCAGACTGTGGGTCTATAGCAATTAATTTTAAGACACCCTCCTTAAACTAGAAATCCCAGGATTCCACAGCATGGAGCCATGACAGCCAAAGTGCTATGAAGTTGCTACAAATGTGTAATGTGGACATATTCAAAATCAGATGAGATCAGATGCATGCTTGGGGGGGGGGGCAGGTGGAAAATAATAACAACAAGGTGGTATGGTGGAAAATGTTGTTGTTAAATAAATACATTTTTAGGAAAAACCTACAACAAGCAACAGTCGTGGCAACCAGGACAATTCAACAGACTTGTCGCCTTAATGTTGGTAATTTAAACCGCAAATCTATCTACTAAATATGATAGACACAATAGATCACAACTCAATGAAGAAATATTGGAGAGTGACATTATATATGATTTCAGCTGCGAGAATTCTATACGCATCGAAGTGGAAAAGAAAGGAAATCCCCTCTAAGGAAGAATGGTTACTTAAGATGGGCGAGATGAAAGACATGGATTCACTTACTGCACAGTTAAAAGATATCCCAAAAGAAAAAATAGAGAAGGAATGGTCTCCTTTAAAGAAATACTGGAAAAAGCAGTGGAAAAATCTGACCAACTTAGACCTATGAAAATTTCTATGAAGATACAAACACTATCAGAACTACCTAGGTCAAAGTTGCTAGTTAAGTTACAATTAGCTTAGCAGAATTGTAGTTCAAGTTAAATAACGGACACTCAATTAACAAATAAGGATAAAAGCTGGGAAAAACAGGGGCGAGAAGGGGAGAAAGCTGGAGTTAAGAATAAGGGATTTAAAAACGAGAAAAAAAGAGAAGATAGAGAAGGGGTTGCAAAGAAAGAAACGAAGAAAACGGGAAAAAATTTATATGGGCTGATAAGCTGGACATATAAGTTAAGGTGTAATCTGTTTTTTAATCCTGTAAAATGTTACTCTGTTTGATATAAGTTCTTGGAAAATGTCATGGAAAGATGTATAGAAAGTTGATGTAACGGTATAAAAATTATAAAAAAAAAAAAAATGTTGGTAATTTAAGGTGATTCAAGATTTATAGCCCACTTTTCAGGGTTAAAAAAACCCCCTCCCCACAACAAAACTTATAACTAATTGCAAAAATGCAACTGAACCATACATAGAAAGAAGACTCAACCCATAAATCCTAAATATCAGTACAGGATATAACAGACACAGAGATATGCCAGCCCCACATAAAAACATGAGATATGGGTGGGTGGGTGGGTGGAGAATGTGCAGCCATCCAGATATGTTTGGACTCCAACTCCCATCACCCTGGACAGCAATGGCCAATGCTTAGGGATGATGGGAGTGGTAGTCCCTCAACATCTGGAAGGCTGCTCTTTTCCATGACTTTGGTGATTAAAACCTTATCTAGAAGGATGGTGCATTAAAATTAATCCTTACTATTCCTCATTGTTCTTTCTTGGTTTCTTGCTTGCAGGCTGTGTTCCTATATAACCGTCCATAGGGAACACAGTCTCCGCCCTCAGAGCGCCTACAGTATTAGAGGGATGCAATGGAGGCAGGGAAAAAAGAGAGTGCAGAGATGTAGGAGAGGGGCCTGGAGTAAGGAAAATCAGTCCGGTTTGAAGCAGACCACAAGGAAGTTACTTCTTTGGACTACAACTCCCAGAATCCTCCAACTGGGGGTTCTGGGAGTCGCAGTCCGACAGGTAACATTTCCCCAAGCTCTGGCTCAGAGGCCCAGCACATCTGGCTGTCTTTTGAGGAATTTTAAGATATTTTGAGGAATAGCGCTCCACTTTCCTCCAGGTCTGGAAAAGCAGCACTGAAGAGACACCCCTCCCTCCCACCCACCCGCCTGACCCATCTGTCTTTGTAATTAAGGCCAGTTAATTAAAGAGAATAAAGCGGGGCTGCTTTAACCAGCTAATGGATCCATCAATTGACAGGGGAAAGTGAGTGAGGCAGATTGTGGAGGAATTTTCTATCCCCCCCAAAGCCAAGTGGGGACAAGGAAGAGGGGCAGAGAGGGGGGCTGCTTGCCATGGTAGCCCAGCAGGACTCACTTTGCTGCCCAAAAGGCAACCACAGTCCCAAGCCACCTCCTTCTGCCTCCTCAGAGTGGAGTGGACTGGCCTAGAATCTCTTCCTAAAAAGGCCAGGTACCTTAGCCCTGGTGTGGGCTGAGACAGTGTGCCTCTAAGCATGCACTCTCACCGGAAAACAAACCCAGCAGGTGCAAAACTATGAGGGGCTCCTTTTTGGGTCAGGGTGGCTTCCGGAGAGGTCTCCCAAAATCACTCCTTGTATGCTCATGTCTGGACACGCTGGTGGCCGAGCCCTCTCCAGGGTGAGTGTGTGTGTGTGTGATAAGGCACCTATTTCCCTCCAGCAGGATTGCACTGCAGCTCCCACAATCCCCCAGCCAGCTATATTTCCTTGATAGAGTCAATCCTTCTGCAATATATTCTTCCTCTTTTAACAATTCTTTCCACTTTGCCAGAGAGACATAGCACCTCGAGACATGTCCAAAGGATGACAGTCTCCGCTTAGTCCTTTTGGACTTTCGAGGGAGAGGTCAGGCTTGATTTGCTCTCGGATCCATTTATTTGTCTTTTTTAGCAATCCACGATGTCCACAGAGCTCTTCTCCAGCGGCACATTTCCAGTGAATTGATTTTCTTCCTACCAGCTTTCACAACCATACATAGAAATGGGAAATAGGATGGCACGGACAAGCCTAACTTTAGTATTCAATGGTAGATCTTGACACTTCAGGATCTTGCCTCGTCCCTTCATAGCTGCCCTTCCAAGTCCTCATCTTCTTCTGATTTCTTTTTTTTTAATTGTTTATTTTCACAAAGGTATAACATTAAAAAAAGTATCCCATTAAGCTTATCACAAAAAAAGTATCACCGTAAGTTTTCACATAAAGATTCATAAACATAGTACTTATTGTCCACCATAATTATAAACACCAAGTTTAAATTAAAGCTGCTCCTTTTCCATGACTTCCTTTATCGTATCCCGAGTCACGTTTTCAGCTTAATATTAGAATTCTTCTTCTGATTTCTTGACTACGGTCTCCATTCTGACTGAGCCAAGGGATGGAAAATCTTGAGATTTTGCTGGCTGGCAGCTAGCAAAAGCACCGGTTTGCATAGCTTCCTTCCTTTCCTCCCTCCCAGTTCCCTTGGATCAGGGCCTTTTCACAAGGGGAGGCCTCCTCTCTGTGCAAAGTTGCAGCTTGCACCAAGAAGAAGACGACGAGGAGGAGGAAGAAGCCTGCAGGCGTGTTTCCTTTGCTCGCTCAGGACTCTCCTCCGTTGACATTGGCACAGCTCAGCCATTGGCAGCGGAGGGAGAAAGAGAGAAACAGCGGGCCAAAACAAGGAGGCCTTTCACCCCCCTCCGCCGGTTGCCCCAGGGTTGGCAGAGGGAAGGGGAGAAGGCTGGGGGGTTATTTTTGGCAGAAACCCCATCGCCTCTTCCATCCGTCGCCTTCCTCTGCACCCTGGAATTGGGGACATGAGCCTTCTCCCCCATTTTGAAGAGGAGGAAAATTGAGTCCTGCATGTATTTTCATGGGAGGTTGCTGAGGGTTTGTGTGTGTGTGTAGAATGAAGCAATGACCTAGGGATTGTTCAAATAGCCATAGTATGTGTGGGTATATTTTAGGATGGAAAGAATGTTCAAAAATAGTCAGGAAATGGTGAGAAATGGGTTTGTTGAGGATCAGGAAACCCTGACAGGGAGAATGCTAGACTGGTGAGAAACTTTGCAGTTTGGGGATTAATTCTGCAGTGAAAAATGCACCTTTTTTTAGCACAGAAAATGTGTTGTTTTCTTTGCAGAAAATGACTTTCCCATGCTAAAAACAGTCTACTATACAGAAAACAACATTTGTGTGTGTGTGGGGGGGACCACCAGTTCTTTTTGCACAAAAAACAACATTTCTGTGCAGGGAACAAGCTTCCTGCATCCCCAAGTATAAATCCTGAATTGCAAATAGTTTTTGAAAACCACACAATTTTTTGATGACTTTTTTGCAGCAAGGAGAAAAAAAATGGCAAAACGATTCATTCTTGCCTGTGAGAATGAAACGTACAAAGATTTACATCTCTAAAATTACCTGCATGCATATACACCCACATAAAGGGTCCCATGTTTAAGTTTCCAGCCTTCCTTCGGAAACAGATAAATCATTCCTTGCTTAGCTTTCCACAGTTGGCATCTCAAGCTCTCCAACCACCAGGAAGGTGGGATCAATGCCAAGCAGGCATAATATTTTTTGAAAAATAAAATAAATAACAACCAACCAACCAAGACTTTTAAGGAGCAAATTTTAAGGACTTTTAAGGAAGAAAGGCCATTTTGGGATCAGCAAGCAAGAGGTTGAGCATGGGGAACAGAGTGACAGAAAGCAAAAAAAAACCACCCCTGCTTTTCTTGCCCAGGCTTGCATTGAGAAGAACACATGTGGGGGTCAAAAAGGGACCCTAATAAGTCAGGTCCTCCCTCCAGACAATCACCCACAAACGGCGCAGTGCGTTGCCTTGGAGACCGCCCACAAACCCCAGCGCAGGTTCCATCTTGGCCTCAGCACGGGACGGGACGCCAAAGCAGCGCTTCCCACCTGCCCGGGAGGAGGGTCTCGGAAATCACAGCAGCAATGTACAGCAAAATCCAAAATCCACAAAAGAGCGATACCTCTATTGGCCAACTGAAATGCAGAAAATGCATCGTGCAAGCTTTCAAAGCTTCACTGACTCCTTCATCAGGCAAAGATTTTAAAAATCATACAGGGGGAAAAATAAATGTTTTGTCCCTGGTCCTCACCTGGCCAAGAAGAGGAGCAGGTGGCCTCTGCCTCCATTGACATCCCTCTATAACATCTTAACTGGCAATGGAGCAACATCTGAGATAGACTGTAACACCTTCACCATTTTCCCTCCAGTATGAATGCTTTGATTGTGTATTCCTGCATGGCAGAACGGGGTTGGACTAGATGGCCCTTGGGGTCTCTTCCAACTCTTCTATGATTTTTTCACATCTTTGCCTGCTGAAGAAGCCAGTGAAACTCCGAAAGCTTGCATGATGCATTTGGGGCATTTTAGTTGGTCAATAAAGATATCGCTCTTTTTGTGGGTTTTGTTGTATTTTGCTGTATGGCCAACATGGGTACCCTGAATATATTTCATAGCAGCAATGGTGGGACACGGTGTGTGGTGGATCACAGAGATTCGAATTAGGGGGAGATGGTTGCAATGGCTGTCTATACATCTGTGAGCAAGGAGAGGGTCAAGAGGGGGGTGACTGGGATGGGAAGGTACCAGGCTCCCCCTGCTTTGCCCTCCGCTTTTTTTGGGGGGGAGATTTACTTCTTGAGGGCCTGCAAGGGTTTCCTCCATCCTGCCCCACAACCGGCCTGGCGTGGAAAAGGTGCCATCTTTGCTCAGAACTGGGACAATATTATCACATCCAGAGAGGAAGAGAAGCAACTGGGATGCTTTGGTCGCCATTTTGTCTTTGAAAAAGCGACGGGGGGAATCGTCTTCTTACCTTGGGGTGGCGGAGAGCGGCGTGAGGGGGAGGCGAGGTTTCCTGGGCCCCGTCTAAGGGTCCGCTGAGGGAGGTCTGGAGGGGCCCATCGCTCTTTCTGGGGAAAGAAAGAAAAGCCGCGTTTTAGACTCTTAAAACGTACGGGTGGCTACCAGTTGACAGAGGGGGGAGTGTATGTTTTTTGATGCCTTTAATCATTTCATTTGGTTTTAACATTGACTTTTTGTATGTTTTTAATAGTAATGACTGTAATGCGTAAGCCACCTTCAGTCCCTTAGGGGGCAAAATGGGATATAGATGATGGTTATGATAGTGATTATAGGCTTCTCTGGTGCCTAAAGCAGCCTACCACTCCAAAATATAGCAAAACTACCCCCCCTCAGACCCTTATTTTGGGAGCAATTGTGGGAAAAATAAATAATTGGGGTCATGGAGGCCACATTAGTGGCCTTGGAGCCCAGATGTGGCCAGTGAGCCAAACTTTCCCTGGTCTTTTTTGAGAAAGAGAGAGAGAGAAGAGATCCTTAATTCCTGAAGATTATTGGCAGGAGAAGATTATGAGGGACTATCTGAACCCCTTCCCCTTTTCGCTCAAATGTCGGGCCGTAAATGCTGAAGTTTCAGAAGGAACCCTCCCTCCTCCTCTTCCTCTTCTTCTCATTTTTCACACAGCTTGATTCAAGCTGTGAAGTAAGGCTGTGCAAATTTTCTGCATTGGCAGTGGGGTCAGACTAGGTGACCTCTGCAGCACCCCCTTTCCAACTGTACAATTCCACCAAACAGTACAGCTTCTCTGATTCAGTGCCTTTTGTCCAGAATGGACTGAAACTTCCATCACACACCAGCTGGGGGGATCATGGGTGTTGCAGTCCAGCACAGCTGGGAAGGCACCTAGTTGTAGATAGGAAAACCAACCCGGCTGCACAGAAACCCTGCTGCAACGGCGTCTCCCCGCTTTCTTGCAGGCTCTGCATTTTGCTGCTGCTGCTGCTTTTTCCAAACAGCACCCAGATGCCACAACTCTTGGAAAGCTGCAGCTGTTTTTTTGCTTTGTTTTAACCTCTGGCAGGATCTGGCTTTCTGAACTGTCAGCCAGCTGGCCGGCCGGGGAGGGCAAAAAACCCCAAACACACACACACACACACACACACGTGGCAGAGAGTGCTAGTGAATTGCCCTAAGAGGGAGGCAGGTGGCGAGGAACAATCCGGATGCTTGCCACATGGCAGCCCCCTCCGGGCTCCTCCTGGCCTTTTTACCAGCTGGAAAGTGAGGAAGAGGAGGAGGAGAGATATTCTGCCTTTGTAGATCCTTTCAGGGGTCTGCCTTAACCCAATATTGGGCAGCAAGAGGGCTCTCCGGGCACGACCCTTTCCTACCTTTAGATGCCGCTGGGGACGGAGGTTAGGGGAACTTCTGTATAGAAACCTAGGAAGATGCCCCTATCTATGGGGACAGACCTATGGTCCCCCCTGCAGCCCAATAATGTCAACTCTGGCTTACAGCAGCCGGTGGCTCCTCGGTTCTTTCCTCCTGGCTCTCCTTGGAGAATGATGTTGGGGATCAGAGGACGGTGTGCGTGGTAAACCTCCTCACCATGGGTCAGACCCTTGGCATCCACCTAGACCCATATATATTGTCAGCACTGACCAGTAGCTGTGAACCTCCAGGGTTTGGGGCTGGACCCTTTCCTCCTAGCCCTCCCTGGAGCTGCCTCTGGCGATTCACCGTGGGACGGTCCACGCAGGACGCTGTCCACATATAGGGCAGTATGGTCAGCTCTGGCCAGTGGCAACAGTCTCCCCCCTTCCAAAATCCAGCCCCCTCCAATCCTTTACTTCTCAATCTCTGTTTATTTCCCACTGGTGTGATTCCAGGCCTCTTGCAGCTGCTGCACCATATTTAGGGCACCCCCCTCCAAAAAGCAGGGGCACCCCCTTCTGGTACTGAGCAAGTGTGTGGGGGTGCATTGCACCCCTTCCTCCCATGTTCCCCTAGCAATGGGATGGTAGCTTGGAGACCAGTGGCTCTTAACCTTTTCTTTACCAGGGACCCCCTTTAAATATCTTTTGTTGCCATGGTCCCCCAAGGTTTAACTCAAGATTAAAAACAACAATATCCATTAAACCGCTCTGGAAGGGGAGGGAAGAATTTTCCTGTAAGTTTGTGGCTGGAGCATTGAATGGCAATGCGCAGGCCAAGCCAGCCTTTGCCTTGGATCCTGTCACGTGGCTGCTCCGCTGCAGACAGGAGGTGGGCTGAGCATCCTTCAAGCTTTTGCGGACCCCCTGTGAGGACATTGCGGACCCTCTGGGGTTCCCGGACCACAGGTTAAGAACCACTGTTGTAGATCATAAATCATGATTGTTCCCACCAGGGATGTAAGATTGGAAAAGCGCTGGACCCATGGGCAGGGAGGGAGAAGAGAAGGGTCGTCTGTGCATGCTCAGAGGTATTCTTGTTGACAGAGCAGAACAAAGGCCCTTGACTGCATATTCCTTGAGGCATTTTTCGGACTACACCTCCCAGAAACACGCACACCCCAGCCTGCATAGCCTACGTGCCAGAGAAATTAAAAAAAAAAATACCCATAAAAAACAGAGCTGTGTCTAAACAGTTTCTATAGCAACGGGATACAAGCGAGAAGGGAGATATTTACCAAGGCAGAGGCTGGAGTAATTGATTGGCAATTACCATCGGGCAATCGCACAATTATGGTGACAAATGGCAGACCGAACGTGGGCGAGGTGGGAGCAAAGAGAGGGGCCCCCAATCCTTCCTCCACCCAGCAATGGCTCTGGAGCCAGGGGGTCCCCTTTTCTCCCCCGGGGCCATGGATGCTTAACTGCACCCCACATCCCGTGTGTGTCCCCCTCCAATTCACCTGTTCTCCCACCAAACCTCTTTCCTTGTCAAAAGGGAAGAAGAATATTCATCTGCATATGCAAAAGATGCAAATGAACCAAGGCGGTGTGTCTGCTTTGTTTGTTTTTCTTGCAAAATGACAGGCAGAGCTTGACAGCAACGGCAATGGAGTGGAGTGGGGTGGAGAAAAGGGGGAGGCCTGCCTGCCTCCGATTCCTGGCCTCCTCCCCTCTTTTCCACCTCAATTTTGATCTCTTTTTCTCCTGAATCTGACAGCTCAGGCTGCGACACCCTGTAATTCAAGCTTCTTTCCTCTGCAGGTGGTATTAGAGAATTTTCCTTATTTTCTTCCTGTGAGGGGAAACTAAAAGCATTGATTCTTATCTTTTCTGGAACATCAGTCCCAGCTCTGGGGAGCAGCCAAAAGGCAGTTGCATGGCAAGAGAGAAAGAAAAAGCACTCTGCACATACTCAGGTGCCCTCTTGTTAACCACACAGACTCCAGGCATGTTAGGCAGAACTGTTCAGACTGCTTTGCAGGGTAGGTACTTGAGTCCAAAAAAGGCATTCTCCCAAACTCTGGCATCCCAAAAGACACCTTATTTATTTATTTATTTATTTATACCCCGCTCTTCAGCCACAAGACTATCAGAGCGGCTTACAAATTGTTTTAAGCAATAGCTATTTACACATTTACACTGCATTAAACAGTTTCCAATGTGTGTTAGCTAACTAACCTTTTACAGATGCATTTGCTGTAGATTCCCTGGGTGACAGAAAGGGTGGACTAAATTACCTTTGGGGTCCCTTTGAACCTGATTACTCTGGGACATTTGGAAAGATAGCAGCAGCAGCAGCAGCCTAGAGATTTAAAATCTGGTGAGGATTTTTAAGCACCAGGAAAGATCCACACCCACTTCTAGGAGAGGTAACAGAGGTTTCAGCCTTGGTGGGGCTTGTAAACTTTCTCTGGTCATCCGTGCCGGACTCTCCCCACATAATTTCCAGCTGGCCCCTCCCCAAGGGTGAGTGAGTGGCTTAGCAACAGGCCTATCCCAAATCACAGGCAGCCCAAGACTTTTTGCCACCTGAGGCAGACCAGAACAATGGCAATCACTCCCTTGCTCACCCACCCAAGCATTGCACCCAAAGCCAGCCAAATTATTAGGGACAGAAGGCAGAAAAGCTTCCAGTCACCTATCCATGCACCTGGCAATTAAAAATATAAATGCAAGGGAGAAAAAAACAACAATAGCCTTTTTAAAATGACATTCTAAGTCTGTTGCCTCAGGGCCAGCCTGCCTTGGCAAGGGGGTCAGACTGGATGACCCCTGGGGTTCTCCTCCAATTCTGTTACTCTACACCCAACCCTCCAATGGGGATTCCCTGTTTCCTCCATATCAAGGTCAGAAATGGTACATTTGGGGCCACACATTCAGAGAATTACACATTCAGAGAACCAATGATCTTTCTCCCTGGCTGGTCAAGATATGTTCTGGGCATTGTTGGAGTGTCCAGCGAGTTCCATGTCAATGGGGCAGTGAATTAGTTTCAGGGTTTATTCTAGCCTTTATAGGATCTCTCTCCAAGATGCTGAACCCAGTCTTCCCAAAATAGGCTCAGCATCTTGGATATCTCCTTTGAAGCCTGCACTAAAACCCAGAATGGATTCACATACACATCATGCAAGCCACCAGCTGATACTGGGAGTGGCCTGTGTGGGACTTTGTGGATTGAGGAAACCCTGTTTTTCAACACCGAAGGAAGGAAAACTCTAAACCCGAGGGGCCAGAGAGAAGATAGAAATGGTGGGACTGAAAATAGCAAAGGAAGACAAAATCCAAGGCTGTGTATTTGGGCAGGGGGAGCGGGAACCCCACCAAAGCCATGGGAAGAAGGAAACCAGGAAAGCCTTCTAGTGTTTCAATCTGCATAAATGCAATTCAAATGCAAAGCCAGGAGAACTCTCAATGCAAATTGGAGAGCTAGTTCTGGGGGGAAAAAAATAATGAAATAAAATAACAATATCCCAACAGCTGTGGGTTGGCAAATGCTTGCCCGGGCATTAAAGAAACAAAACAGGAGGGGGAAATTAAAATTTGCAAAGTGGGTGTGGGACACCACAGCCCAGCTGGGATAATTTCTTTTTATTTTTTACTGCTGGTGAAACAAGGCGAGGGAAAAGATGGGGGGGCTTGTTTGCAACCTTCTCTGTGTGTGTTTGTTTCCCCAATGGATGCATTCTTATGCATTGGTGTCCATGTATACTTTTCAAATGCACCTTCCCCCTCATTAAACTACATTTGGGACCACTTTTTAAAAATGACCAATTTTTAGTGGTGTGCATTTATTGTTGTGTGCTTTCAGATGGTTTCTGATTTACTGTGACCCTATCATGGGGTTTACTTGGCAAGATTTATTCAGAGGGGGTTTGCCGTTGCCTTCCTCTGAGGCTGAGAGAGTGTGACTTGCCCAAGCTCACCCAATATTTAGGCAACTGTCTCTTCTCCTCTCTCATTTTTTTCCCCCAGGGGAGGCTAGCAGCTTCCAGGTCAGCGGGGCCGTGTCTCCATTTCCAGGTTTTAAAGGAGATCTCCATGGTGCTGAATGCATTTAAAGCTAGGCAAAAGATGGAACGGGTTCACCGCCCCACTGACATGGGATGCAAGGTGGAGGGACGCACCTTTTCCAGGGATAAGTGTGGGGTGGATTTCCTTAGGATGGAGGGCTGGCAGTGCTATAGGAGGTCCAGATAAATCAGGAAAGTCTGCGACTGGCAGGAGAATCCAAGGACACGGACGGCTCTTTAAAAGGGATACATGAACACACAATGCTGAGCTCACACAAGTCTCCCACAGTACGACAAAGTGGAGAGGAAAAGCGGCGCCATGGGGTTGCATTATGCGAGCCCACGGATGTGAATGCACAGCAACCTCCAGGGATCCCAGGAAGAAGGAACCGCCATGGCGGGGGAGAGAATTAGTGTTACACCCCACTGAGCTTTTGCTTTTTTCATAAAAAGACAACCGCTTTGCTAAGGCAACACAGTTAACAGCCTGGAGGTGAAACTGATGGGATGACCTACTTCTCCACAGCAGCATGAACTTCACAACTTTCCAGAGGTGTTGGGTTGCAACTCCCATCATCCCCAGGCAGCACAAGCCCCGAAACGATTCAGAGCACGGAATGGGTGGAGGTTTCATTACTTTCGGCTGCCATCTTAAAGGCAAATTAAGGCTGTCTTAGAAAGCCAGCATGGTGTAGTGGTTTGGGTACTAGACTAGTGTTCCTGTGGGAGATCAGGGTTCAAATCCCTCTTCAGCCATGGACTGTCACACTCTCACAGCCTCATAGCAAACCTCTTCTGCAAAAATGTGGCCAAGGAAACCTGAGGAGAGGGCGGCCATGAGTCAGAGTCGACTGGAAGACACAAAACAACAAACAGCCAGCTTGGTTTGAGTTCTGGACTAGGACTCTGGGAGACCAGGATTCGAATCCCTGCCCGGCCATGGAAACCCACTGGGTGACCTTGGGAAAGTCACACACTCTCAGCTTCAGAGGGAGGCCATGGTGGCAAACCCCTTGTGAAGAAATCTTGCCAAGAAACCTCCATGAGAGATTCACCTTAGGGTCACCATAAGTCAGAAATGGCTGGAAGGCACACAACAACAACAATGTGTAATTCCCACAGCATCATGAACTTCACAACTTTCCAGAGGTGTTGGGTTGCAACTCCCATCATCCCTAGGCAGCACAAACCTCCAAACAATTCAGTTTGGATTGTTCTGGAAAAAAAATAATGAAATAAAATAACAATATCCCAACAGCTGTGGGTTGGCAAATGCTGGGATTGCTCACAATGGCTCACTTGCCCCCAGGTGAGTGCTATTTTGGCCGAACAACCCCATATGTGCCAACCACACACCCCAAAAAAGCACAACTCCTCAGCATGAGACTCCCCTCTGAAGGGCTGCAATATTCCCATCCTGCCTTTTGTTGTTGTGTGCCTTCAAGTTGTTTCAGACTTACTGCAACCCTATCTTGATGTTTTCTTAGTAAGATTTGTTCAGAGGGGGGTTGCCTTTGCCTTCCTTAGAGGCTGAGAGAGTGTGACTTCCCCAAGATCACCCAGTGGGTTTCCATGGCCGGACAGGCATTCGAACCCTGCTCTCCAGCATTGTAGTCCATGCTGCTCCAGTTCTAGCAAAAGAACTAAAATGCCCACAGGCCTTTGCAGAGTTTTCTAAAGCAATTTCAATTTTTGGAGGGAGGGGAGAGGGCAGCCCCTCTTCGGCTAAACTTCACCCCACCTCCCCAAAAGGCTTAAACCCAAGGCTCAGGTACATCTTGAGCTGTGCCTCCTTTCTCCCATCTCACCTGATCAGCATCATCATTTGCCCAAAGAAGCGTTCGCATCCGGGCAAAGGTTACCCAGTAACGAGGGTAAAGTCCACCCCTTGGGCAGAAGGAAATCATAATCACAATAAAGGAAAAAAAGGCAAATCAGGCCAAGAGATGGGGGGCTCTGTCATGAGAAGCAGAGATTTCTTTTTCCTCGGGGCCACAGGAATTATTCCGGCCCAGTAAGAGCACCTAAATTGCCTAGGGATGGCATTGGCCCCCAGGAAGCCTTGGAGAGGGTCTCCAACTGCCCTTTTGGGGATGGGATTGAGGCTCATTTTGGGGTGCAAACTCTGCACCCCACTTTCCTAAAAGGTTGCAGTGGAGGAGAGTGCAGACACTGCAGCTGCCTTGGCTGAGAGGAAGAATGTCATAGAATCATAGAGTTGGAAGAGACTCCCAAAGGCCATCTAGTCCAACCCCATTCTGCCATGCAGGAATACACAACCAAAGCACTCCCTACCAATGGCCATCCAGCCTCTGTTTAAAAACCTCCAAAGATGGAGACTCCACCACATTATGAGCTAATCATGCACGCCTTTCAACAGCACTGAGATTTAATGAAGATTTCTGTTTCTACCGGCAAAAGGATTCTACATTTTGCCAAAAATGATTTCCCAAATGCTGGGCAGCTGACAAAAGACCATTTCCCCGGCCACTTCATCAGCACTGGGTGTCCTAATTTTCATTGTGTGATCAACAAATGTATTCCACAAGCACAGACAAGATCCATGTTCACTGCAATCCCAAATAAACAGAGGAAAGAGGTGGAAGGCTACAGATCTAGCTCTAGACCAACTAAAAATAAAAATATAACTATACCCCTCACCTGCACAAATCCTAGCAGTAATGTTTCTTTAGCATGGTTAAAAATATGTACCTCTCTTCAGAGTTTGAGGCTTCTCCCCTGTACATTTTATCTTTACAACAACCCTGTAAGGCAGGCAAGACTGGGTTGGGATATGAGAGCGAGGTGAAGAGGGATTTCAAGCCAGGTCTCCTGAATTCCCTTCCCAAACTCCAACCATTGAGCCATACTACCTTTCAAAGCTGCTAGCAAGAGACTTATTGGTGGTGGCACCCCAGGGTGCTGGAACACCCTCTTCCCAGAAAATATTGTTATTTATATCAAGATCTTTTCAGCACCATATGAAGACTTTCTTTTAAAAAAATAATTCTCCCAGGTTGTACAGTTTGCTTTTTAACTTGTTCTAACAGATTCTGTTAACAGATTTTTTAACTTGTTCTAACAGATTCTGATTTTTACATCCCAATTATATTTTTATTTTTTTAAAAAGAGTGCATGGTTTCCACCTTGTGAAACGCTCAGAGACATTTTTGTTCATGGGCAGCATAGAAATGATGGGAGAAATAAAGACATTTTGAGGCCTGGCATTGATCTCTACAAAAGATTTGAAATCTGAAGCTCAAACCTTTAACAAGGAATTCCCTCCCTTTTTTTCTTTAAATGGATAATCCTGCAACAGTTCTGCAAAGCATCATAAATGTATTTCCCCTCCAAAATTTGGCAAAACACTGATAGGTTTTGGAAGTCCAACAAATAACCATCCAACCCCACCGGGAAGGAGAGTGATTTTCAGGCGGACATGCTCAACTTAGCACCGCTTTGCAGGAACGTTGTGCACCATTAGGCACAACTCTGTCTCCAGATGCTTTCAGATATTCTGGAAATCATCTCTTGAAACTCACCGGGAGCCAAAGTTCACTGCCGGAGCAAATGCCTGGACTTTATAGGGCATAAAACAATTTAATATTGTTTTAAGGGGTGAGTGGGTTAGGGTATTAATGTAATTATGGGGTTTTTATGATGTAAGCCGCCCCGACTGCGTTGCAGAGGGGTGGGATAGAAATAATTTTTTAAAATTATTATTATTATTATTATTATTATTAGGAGCACTTTAAATTGTGCTTGGAAGCAGACTTGTAGCCACCCCACCCCATTTGTCCATAGACTCCCCCCCCCAACTTTGACCACCAAGGAACCAAGCGGTCATTTTGACTCCACCACCCAGAATCCTCCACAGGGATCCCAGTGTCAAAATTAAACAAACCGGGTGACTCACGTTGGCATCCATTATTTATGCTTGCCTTGAATAATTCAGCAGAAAGCAAGCCCGGGCCCCCAACGCAGCCGCTGATTTTCCACTCCGCAGCACGGAGGCTGCTAGCCGAAGGCCATCCTCCTCCTCCACCATCCCACAACCCCCAGTGGGGCTCAAAGCAGAGAGAGACCCTTCTCCCATGTATTCCCCACCATCACCAACACAACATAACACAAGCTGGAGGGTGAGGGAGTGATGTTGGCACACGGCAACTCTCAGCAAAAGGGCAGACGGACGCCTTGGCAAGCCGAAGCTGCCTTGCGCGCTCCGTCCTCTGTGCCTGTGCCGTGGAGCGTGTCCAAACCCTCATGCAACAGCTGCTGCGTTGAGCCCGACGGCCCATGTGAGTGAGGGTGTGAATGGGGAGCGACACCACGCAGAATGGCGCCCAAAAAATCCCCACTGAGCTAATCCGAACAAGCGATGAAGCGCACTCCTCGTGCCTCTCAGCTGAGTCCGAGAGCTCATTCAGGCAGATACTGAGCAGGGGAGATGTTGACTTGGCGGAAAGAAAACAGGATTGGCGGTGGAGACAGAGATGGCTCAGACCAAACAAAATGGCACCGGAGTGTGAAAGCTTCCAGATTCAACAGAATTCTTCATCGGGAAAGATTGGGGAGTTTTAACCCAGCGTCTATGGCTGTGCTCCAGGTTGTCTGTAAACCAGGCACCAAAAGTTATTCCCCTCTTACTGTTATTTTGATTTCTTTTCCCTCTCATGATGAGTTTTATAATAAAAGTTCTGGTCTTTTCAAAGGTCTGTGATCATTTTCTCACTCCAGAAAAGCATCTCTGTATTATGAGCCTGGGAAGATCCCTGGAAGAGGAGATTATCTCACTCCCACCACTGTTGTGGACATGTTTGCTGAGGACGCACAAGACACAGCTTTCTCAGCAGCGGCTCCCAGCCTGTGAAACTCCCTGCCACAACATTCAGTGCTCTCCTTCTGCCAGCAGGAAAAGAAAAAGACAGAAACCCTCGGGGGCCACAGAACCAGCCATGGGGCCCAGACAATGCCAGCGGGCAGACTTTGGCTGGACTATGGGGGGAAATTAGGGGATTTTTTTCTAATTAGGGAATGCAAAAACAAAAAGTGGCCTGTTCCATTATTCAGCTTTGCATTGGGATGACAGGCCAGAGAACAGAGAAGGAAGGCTGAGGGAGGAAGAGACAAAGAAGGCTGCCAAATAAAATTCTCCATCATGTGGGGAATACCCGGCTCTGGTTTCCCCAACCCTCCACCTGTGGAACGGCAGGAAAAAAGCATCAGCTAACACTCCAGGGGTGTTGTAAAAATGGCTGAGATGAACTCCACCAGGGCATGCCAAAAGCCATAGAGGTGCCAAAAGGGAATTGGCTGCAGAACTGTCCATGGTGCTGAAAAGAAGACAACCACCTCCATCTCAGCAATTTAGCAGCCCCTTCCCACAGCCCCCTTGTGTTACACTCCAAGTCCCATCACCTCGGCTGCGTCTTCATGGCGGTCTCATTGTTAACGGCTTTAATCGGTGGTAACAACCACAACCGTCGACATTTTTACGTTTGGCCCAAAATGCAGGAAGGGAGGAGAGCTGGCCTTGCCACCAGTAAAGAAGCCTTGGATCCATCCGGTGGATTTTTAAATGATTATTTTTATTTCTTGCAAAGGAGGCAGGAAAAGGGGGCCTCTCATTTTAACTGAGGCACCCCTTCCTCCCTTCCAAGGGCCTCCCATGCCCAAAGGGCCGGCCAGGCGCAGCATCCAGAGCGTCCGCTGCAGGGCATCTTCCTTCCAAAAGGCAGGATCGGGGTCCCCGGGGAAGGGACCCCCTTTGTTCTTGCAGCAGGAAGCCTGGGGGCATCCCCACGGCAGACTCAGTGCCTTCCCTCCCTCCTCCTATCCTTACCCTCCAAGACTCCTCGTGAGCCATGTTGCTACAGAAAGCAACAAAACAGAGGGGGGAAAGCCACCTTAAAACCTAGCCGCCTTTTAACCCTTGTGGAAATAAAAACTAATTGGGACAACAATGCTCCTTCAAGGTGTGGCTCTTAGTGCAACATGGCTGTGGACGTGAGTCTGTGAACACTTGGGTGCAGGTTTTGAAGGCTGCATTTGCACTGCACCGTTGTGTGTGTGCGCACCTTATTGACTTATGGTGGCCCCATGAATTTCGTAGGGTTTTCTTAGGCAAGGAATCCTCAGAGGTGGTTTTGACAGTTTCTTCCTCCAAGAAAAGAGCCTCCATTATGTGGGATTCCTGGGCAGTCCTTCTGGGCTTGGGGAAGGTTCTTCTTTTTGGACTGCCACTCCCAGAATCTGGGATTCTGGAAGTGACCGTCCAAAAAGGCACCTTTCCCCAAGCTGACGGAGACCCCATTAATTTCATAGGGTTTTCTTAGGCAAGGAATCCTCAGAGATAGTTTTGCCAATTCCTTCCTCTGAAATAGAGTCTGCAAAACCTGGGATTTATCGGCGGTCTTTCTGGGCTTGGGGAAGGTTTTTGTTTTTGGACTGCCACTCCCAGCCATGCTGGCTGGGGGATTCTGGGAGTGCCAGTCCAAAAAAGCACCTTTCCCCCTGCTCTGGAACATCTAGCCTGTGGCATTTAGGGAAGACTTGCACTTGTGTATCTGTGTGCACATTGCTCACCAGTCCTCTCCAACTGTTTGGATAGCTCAGCCTAACACAAATCCACAGATAGGTGCTGGGTATTCAACTCACCCCAAGGGCCAGGCTGTTTTCTGTGCTGGGTCTGGGTGTCTGTCATTCTGTCCCTCCCTAAGAGTTTATTTGGGGCCAAACACTGACCCATGGTACTGCCTGCTGTAAGAAAAGCTTCACTGGAGACAAATGAAGGCAACAGATGGTATACAGCAGAGAAGCTTCCTGGTCTTTTGGATGATGGGGTCCAGCCAAAGGGATAACTGGGGCCCCAAACAATTTCTATCCCCCGCTGGAGGCCCATTTCCCATGGCTGGCTAAACGGGGAGCCCCTGAGCTGGGGTGTAATACCTCAGCCCCAGGAGAGGCGGGTGGAAGATGGATGATAGGGGTGACAAAGTTCAGAAGCAAACAAAGAAAATCAAAGTGCGCAAGTCTGGCCCATCTTCTCCCCACCCCATAGCTATGAGCATCATGCACAATTAATTCCCCCAGTCTCGTATCTTTCCCAGCCCCAAACTGCCAAGATAATGCAAAACATATCTAGCCAAGTCCTTAATCCAAATCGACCCATTCTATAGCACCAGACAGCTGCTTACATTTGGCTAACAAGGACTCCATAACCCATCTCTTCAGAAATGCCCCTTCGCTGCCCCCAGATTCCATCCTGCCCAGAACTGAATGGGACCCAATGGACACAAATGTCCAGAGACACACCAACAACAACAACAACAACATGCCACACACCCCTACTATAAATTCCAGGCCAGGGGATACAGGTCAATGGCATGGCTGATTAGTTCTACTTGCAGGCTGGACACCAGCAAAAGGTGAATGAGGTGGGGGGGATCAATAATCCCCCCACCCCGATCCCATGTTAAACTAGCTCCAGGGAGGCCCCCGACTTTCCTTCTTCATGTGGCTTGACTCGCTCACTCGAGTCGCCTGCAGGGAGCTTGCATCCCATCCCAACCTTCCACAAAACGTTGGCCCAGATTGCACAGGTCCCCGGATTGACTCCTGGAGACCCTTCTTTGACAAAATGGCAATTCTGTGCCTTAAACAAGTCTTCTTTCAGACCATGCAAAAATATACGCTTGCCAAGACGCAATCCTGAGTAGCTGCTATTGTTTCTTCCCATAATACTAGTCCGGAGGGAGGGGACGGCTACCACCCGCGAACCAGAAGGCCAAAGAAGAGTAGTCACGTGTTGCCGAGGAAGGGGGCAACCATGCACCCACCCACACACTAGTAACCAAAGAAAGGAACAGTAAGCATAGGTTATAACAACATTTCATAGGTTAAAAATGAAGACACGTGTGGCCAAGGAACACCAGAGCGTGGTCAAGATGGCCAAAGTTATGAATGAGGAAGAACAGAGAAACTCGAGGCTGCCGCAGTGGTTTGCTTTTGCCTGAGCCGACTGGAAAGGACAAGCATGGCACCAGTCATTTCACCTCTCCCAAGCATACCCACCTTTGAAAGAGACAAGGATTGTACTCACCGCAGGCTCCCGGGATATCCGGTGGTCTTGTCCACCCTGTAGGGGAAAGACAAGGAAAAGTGTCAACAGGTGAATAATCAGAGCAGAGGATGGAAAGTACAAAGGAAGGAAGAAACAGATGAAGAATGGACTCCTCCTTTCTCCAGGGCTCTGGGCTTTTCCAAAACAGTAACACCCCCCTTCTTTTTGGCCTCTACATCACCTTCCTCCCACCCCACAAGCTGGCCTGTGCCCAAAATACCCACACAGCCTCCATGAGGGCCAAAGAGCAAGAGAGTTCAAAAACGACGGCTTATTTTCCGGCTTCGCCCGCATGGACCCAAACCTGTCCGGCTGGCCCAGGAACTGGTTGCTGTGTTTGGGGTTAGCAAAGGGCCGAAAGCAAAAAATTCCACCCCAACAAGAGCCCCAACCCAGGTCAGCTGCAAACACACACACACACACGTGTGCACACACAAAATGTCCCCTTAACACCACCAGATTAATGAATTTGAATTTGCAAAAATATGTGTATATGTGATGTAAGTGAATAAAAAAATATAATTAAAAAATAAATAAAAAGCCTGCAATGAAGCCGACCCTCCGTCTTCCTCTGTTCCTCCTTGCTCCCCCTCCGTGCTGCCTGGTGCCAGCCACTTCTCTGCCCAGCCTTTAATTGATTTATTCTAAACAAGGCAGCCTAGCAGAGAGGAGAACCGAGAGAGGCCATAAAACCCAGACGGGGTGCCCTGCTCTCCCCCAATTGCCTTCGCCACCCACGCACAGCTAGGAACATGGGATCCTGGCTCTGCTAATTGCAAGGAGCCAGAGATGGTGCCAACTGGCATTTGCAAATCCAAGGTGGGACGTTCCTCCTCTAACCTTTTCCTCACCTTAATAATATCCCACCTTTTTCTCAATGTAGGTCTCCAACTGTTTTTAAAACAGGCATTGCTAAAAATTCACAGTATACAAAAGTGTTTTTTTAAAAGCAATTACACTCTCAGAAAATTAAAGCCAGTTTAAAAGAGAAACCATTCCAACAACAAAACAAATAAAAGTCCAGCCGAATGAAGGTTAGAGGCTCCTCACATTAATTCTCCCAGGAGGAAAAAATTACCAAAACCTTAAAAAAAAAACAAAAAAAAAAAAACTTATCAAGGCCAGGAGAATCATAGACTCACAGAGTTGCAAGAGACCACAAGCTAATGCTTTGTAAATCATTTTCATTCTGAGCAACCAATGTTGTAGCATGAACTCTTTAGACTGCTAAACCAATAACCGTTTAACTCTGAAACTGCTGGTTCCTGAGTCTGAAGACAGCAGTACACTTTTCCCTCCGTATCCACGGATTTGGTATCCACAGATTTAAGTATTCAGGGCTTGAAAATATTCTTTAAAAAATAATAATCCAAAATGCAAACTTTGATTTTGCCATCTTATTATATAAGGGACACCATTTTGCTATGCCATTGCATATAATGGGACTGGAGTATTCATGGATTTTGGTTTCTTATACAAGGGACACCCTTTTGCTATGCCATTGCATATAATGGGACTGGAGTATTCATGGATTTGGGTATCCACGAAAGGGGGTCCTGGAACCAAACCGAGTGAATATGAAGGGACAACTGTACA
Source organism: Gambelia wislizenii (assembly GCA_030847615.1). Classification (NCBI taxonomy): domain Eukaryota; kingdom Metazoa; phylum Chordata; class Lepidosauria; order Squamata; family Crotaphytidae; genus Gambelia; species Gambelia wislizenii. The sequence continues at coordinate 728,967 of JAUMIR010000016.1, forward strand.
TGACATCAGAAGGCAGAAAATAGGAGAAGGGGGTCCACCAAGCAGGACCCCCCTGCTCTCAGTGGTTGGGGAGGGGCCGGATGAAAATGGTCGCCAGTTTTGAGCTACTGGGAGCCCCTTGCTTAGATGAGCTCAGCTGCTGAATCCGGTTAGGCTTTGTTAACTTCTGCTTGGTGATTTGTCTGGTTAAAAAGTAAGGAAAGGATGAATAAAACAGAGATTGGAGCGGGTTCCTCTGTTTGGATTGCAGCTCCCAAAATCCTGTACTCATAGCTGCCTAGGGGATTCTGGGAGCTGCAATCCAAACAGAGGAACACCTCCCAAATCTGAGTGCTCTGACTTTGAATTTTGGTGGAGGAAGAAGAGGAAGGTGCCATCTAACTATATTGGATGGGGGGGTTCTGGGAGCTGCAATCCAAACAGAGGAACACCTTGAAAAAACTGGGCAATCTAACTCTGAACTTTGCTGGGGGTGGAGAAACAGTTGCAGAATTCGGCCCACTTTGGAATGACAGGAATGCTATCTCCCCCTCCCCGCCCTTCAGGCAAAACACTGACCACATCTGTGGCCCCGGCTGGTGCGTGGGCTTCTGCTTTTGGCTCTGGGCAACCAGAGGTTATAACCTCCTCCCACAGGGGAAGAATGCCCACTGGGAGCAGAAAGACCCCCGGGGAACATTAGCAGCTTTGTCGGGTGGGATGGATGGACAACTGACCAGCACTGCTAAGTGGGTGGGAATTTTAAAGAGCAGAGACTGCAGGCAGCAATGCAACTGGTGAGGTATTGCAAGGAGAGCAGCAGAAAGCATTTGGAAAAAGGAGACTCTATGGACGTGTGTGCATAAAATAAGGACACTGGCCCTCTCCTAAATAAGAATTCTGCCCCCCTCAAGGCAAAAGCCCCTCGATTAAAAGTAGGTCCAAAAAAACACAATAAAAAGGGAAGGTTAACGCTTTCCCTGCAAGGTTAGGAGACTTCAGGAATCTATATGGATCAGATTCCAGGAAGCCCCAGCCCTGGGATGCCTACAAACAAGGGTCGCAGTGCCTCTGTCCATGTGCAAAGTGCACGTTGCCAGTGAAGAAACCTCCATCTTGTGACTTGTGATGAGGCAAAGGGATAGTTGGGGGGGGAGGAAGGGAGGGAGAGCATTGCCCCCCATAAGAGTTTACCCCCAAATTCTGATATTGCAGTAACCTAAAACTTCATCTGAGCATTTAGAAATAGTCTTGAGGCATCCATAGCAAAGGGTCAGGCCAAGTGAACCAGAAAATGCAAACACAGATCAAATAGAAAAGGTATTCTCCGTGGGAATGATTTCCAAGGTCTCCCTCGCTGCAATGCTAGAAATTTTGGCCAAATCCACACAACACAAATAATCCAGTTCAAAACAGGATTATTTGCCATGACTCCTTCCTATTGACTCCTGGGATTTGTAGTTTTACAAGGGCTTTAAGGCCTTCTCTGCAAAAGAGTGCTGGTGCCTCACCAAACTACAAAACCCAGGATTCTACAGGAAGGAGCCATAGCAAATAATAAACCAGTTTCAAACTGGATTATTTGTGTAGTGTGGATTTGGCCGAGCTTTGAGACTAAAGGAAAATTCAAGGTCTCTGAGGGTCTCCGGTCCATTTCCAAGACACGCTTAAGATTCCAGACTGACTTTCTTTAAGGAAGGAAAAAATAAACATTTGAACAAAAAACCTCCTGAAAGTAGCTGGATTTTTTTTTTTTAATGTTAAACAGTTCATAGGAGGGAGGGAACTACAACAGATTTAAAAGCTGAATTGCAGTTCCAGGAGATTTCTAAGAGAAGTAGTTTGTATACAGACACAAACACACACACACTTCCTTTTTTTAGCCAGCTAAAGAGCCAAAATGGGAGTCTGGAGCGGCTACGAGGCATAATCCAAAAAATGTTGGGGCAAAAGTGAAAATCAGAGAAGGTAGATCTGGTTTCCAGCAAAGTTGCTGAGAGGTGAAGCAGCAAGAAGGAACACACAATAGGCACACACTCCTTGTACGCGTGTGCAAATGCACACCCAACCCACATATCCACACACCCCTTGTCTCACTCTAACCATCTTCTCTCTGTTACGGCAGCGAGTCAGAACTGGCAAAGCCAAGCTTTGGGAAGCTGGGGCTATTTGTCCTGGAATCCCTCAGGGCTACTAGTGCCTGTGCCGGCTGGGGGATTCTGGGAGTCGCAGTCCAAAACACAGAACCTGTGTCAGGATCTTGGCCTTTTCTGCAGCTCCAGAGACTAGGACATGAAGCAATGGGTTCAAACTCCAGGAAAAGAGATTCCACCTAAACATGAGGAAGGACTTCTTGAGAGTAAGAGAGTAAGTGGAATCCGCTGCTGGCTGGGAGTGTGGTGGAGTCTCCTTCTTTTAAACAGAGGCTGGAGGGTTGGGAATGATTTGATTCTGTATTCCTGCAGGGCAGAATGGGGCTGGACTGGATGGCCCTTGGGGTCTCCTCCAACTCTAAGCACACCCTCTACTCACCCTCCATAAGCCCCAAAGGTGAAGCTGCGTTTCCGGGAGCCCATCCTGCTCAAAAGTGGTCCGGAAAGGTCTCCGGGGGAGACTGGTGCCTCCCTGAAGCTGCCGCTGTTGCTCTGCAGGCAGCAGATCTCCCGGGTGGGAGGAAGAGGAGGAAGAGGAGGGCCGGGCTCTGCTTCTGGCCCAAACCTGCCTGGCGGGCTCCAGTCTGGGCCGGCACAGCCGCAGCTTCCCCTGCAAAGCCCCCAAGGGCACCGGAGTAACCTCCAGCAACCCAAGCATGTGTGTGTGGGTGTGTGTCTCTGGGGAAGGTGTTTGTCTAGCAGGCGCATAAGCAAGGAGATCAGGGAGGTGTACACACACACAAACACATGCACACAGAGAGAGATAAAGACAAGACCCCGGGAAAGGGTGGCCATGGCTCAGGGGACGCCAGCAGGTCTCCCCAGAGAGTTTTGGGGGTCAGTTGTGTGTATGTGTGTGTGTGAGAGAGAGAAACACACACAGAGGAAAGGGAGTTTGTTGAGAGAGAGACTTTGGGAGGTGGGATGTCAGAAAACTACAACATTAATGGGGTCTCCATAAGTCAACAGATGACTTAAGGCAAAAACAAACACACACACACACACACCTATGTCAGAAAGAGAAAAGTGTGTGAGAGGGGAGAGGCTGGGTGTTGGGGTGTGTGAGAGTGTGAGCAACTCTGTGTGTGTGAGAGTGAAAGAAGAGGCTGAGACAAGTGTGAGTAATGTGTGAGACCAAGAAGTGAGACTCTGTGTGTATAATGGAGGGAAGTGCGTGGCCGTGGCCGTGACTGAGGCAAAGTGTGTTTGTGGGTGCGCATGTGTTTTCGGTGTGTGTGAGAGAGAGAAAAGGAGTGTGCGTCTATGACAAAGCGGCTTCTCTGTGTGTGTGGAGTGTGCCGCACACACAGTCAAGTCACGCACTGGGAGCCCAAAGGCTGCAGCCACGGGGGGCAAAAACGCAAGGGGACCACCAGGATGCGGGTGTCGATGGAAGAAGGAAGGAAGCGTGGGGAAAAGTTAAAAGGAAAAGGCATGGGGCACCCCCTTGCCCCAGTCTCCACAGGAGCCCACGCGGTGGGTGAGATCAGGGAAGGACCAAGGTTCGAGTTCTCACTCGCTCACGTGGCTCCCTGGCTTACCTTTGGACTAACCTACCTCACAAGGTTGTTGTGAGGATACCATGGGTAGAAATATTAACGCCTGACTGAAGGAGGGGTGGGATTTTTTAAAAAATGTCACCATGGCCTCCTCTGAATGAAGGGATCATTGCCCTGCCTCCCTTCCTCTCTGCTTGGGGCGAATGGGTGGGATCGTGTTCACTCCGGTGCCCAACTGTGCCTCTTCTTCCTCATCCTCCTCAGCACCACTATCTGAGAAGCAATCAGCATTTGGCCTAAGCAATTTGCTAGGGATTTGGCCCTGCCATCTTAAGAAGCTGTTGGAGTGACCTCTGAACATGTACAGAGTGCTTTTCCTTTGCCAACAAACTGCTGCTGGCAAAATTGGTATCCGTACACAACAGGGGTGAGCCTGCAAAGACTGAATCCCCCCGACCTCAGAAAACAGCGTGCCTTCTCCCTGGCCCCCTCTTCTTAGTCCACTATCTTCCAGGGGATTTAATGCCCTGGTCTCTGTTCCCAATGTCTCTCAGGGTGGAAACCAGAGCAGTCCAAAACTGACAAGGACAGCAATTACAAACTGAATGAGCAACCACTGGAAGGACAAAATCTGCCTTGGTTTTTGTTTGTTTTCTTCTATATTAGATTTCTTAAACACACACACACATGGCAACTTGCAGCAGCTAAATGCAACATCCGTAGCTCTTTTCTAATACGGAGAGGATTGTGTCATACCTGCCTGCTTTGTAACTTGTAAAAGGTGAGGGGCCTCTTGGAAGGAAAAATGTGGCAACCTTTGTTGAGAGCCACAAACAGAGGCTGGATACTTAGAAATGGAGATTTTAAGCCCAAAGCAGTAGATGCGCAAAACCATTCATCAAAAGCCACATTATTTTGTTTGAGAAATAAATTTGTTAAATGCATCCATTCCTTATAAATATAATATGACAATCAGCTGCCCCATTCCCTCCCTTGTACCCCCCACCCAACAAAAAAACACCTCTTCACTGGAAAATATTGCATTGCTTCTAACCTCACGTTCTTCCCAGGTCAAAGTAATGAAAAAAGCTGTAAATTTTGGAAAATTTTCATTCAAAAAAAAAAAAAAAAAAAAGCACACATGCAAACTGACCGAAATTCTCCGCCAGCTCAAGGTCAGAGGGTCCCCAGCATGCCTTTGGTTGCAGAGCACCCCCTACTGGGCAAAAGCTGTCCACTAATTAACCGGGGAGGAAGAGGAGGAGGAAGAGAAGGGAATTAACTTCATCAGCACCCTGGACAGCAACTTTGGGCTCCCAGCAGAAACCAACGGGTTCTCCTACACAAAGCTGCAACTATGCACACAGATTGCCACAACTCTCCTTGCTCCTTTTCCAAACATGGTCTCCTGTGACCCCTTGCTGCCCCTGCTGCCCTAGAGAGGCTGGTTAAAGCCCCACCGTAGAAAGCAGGAGTGGGCCATGGGTCCCCCAAAAGTCCTTTTTTAAAAAATAAGAAATGAATCCGAAGTGGCTTCCAGGTCAATTCCTGTTGTTGTTTTTTAGAATAGGCCCAAATGACCCAAGAAAGGTCAAAAATATCATGAAATGCCTTATCCAATTTGTTGAGCATAATAAAGAGAATTGGAGGAAAAATGAATCATGAAATGCCCCCCATTGGGAGACATTAAAAATATCCAATTGTGTGTGTGTGTCTTGGAGGACCAGTGCAGCACCCTAACTCCTGACAATTGCTCCCCGTTTGGTGCAAAGTGAGAGGCACAGTTTTGAACCCAGTTTCTTTCTCTCTGCACCCCAATGCCAAAGGCTCAGCTGAAGATATACAAGAAGAATTAGCATTCAACACCAAGTTACAACAACCCTGCAAAGTCAGGTGGGCCAGCTCCACACTTCAGAGGGGGAGAAACCAAGGGAGAAAAGGAGCAGTAGAAGTGGGGACAGGGCCCCCAAAGTGAGCTCACGACAGAGCTAAGTTTTGGAGCTGGGTGGAAGCTACTCAGCTCACGTGCCGAGCATCGCCACCCCCTCAGCGCTCTCCCTCCGTGGGCACACCCGCTGTTCTTTGGTGCTCTTGCCTGCGTTTTCCTGAAGGGGATCCTGGCAACGGAGCGTGGCCATGATCAGCACGGCAGGCAGTAGGTGGGTGGTGTGAAGAAAGAGGAGGAGGCGGCCATGCGGGAGAAGCTGGCATGAGCCGGAAGCTGGAATCTGAGCCGTTAATGCGCGGAGGCGCTGCCGTGTATGCCTTGTGCAAGATGCGGAAAGGGGGCACGGGACCCTAAATCCCCAGCTCTGAGCAACAGGTTGGGACCTCAACAGCAAGAGCAGGTGGGACCAGGGAGGGTGAGGGAGAGCGTGTGGTGGGAGGCCTGCGGCAGAGTCAGGCACCATCCGGGGCTAATCGACTGAGCCAGGCATGAAGGCATCCTCAAAGGCGGCTAAATTCTACAGCACGGCGGGTAGGGCTGTGCTCTTGCCACACCTGCCATTTCTTCCAAAGGCCTGGAGCAAAGCTGGCAATCTTGACACATTGGGGGGGGGGGACAACAATGCAGAAAATGGAGGAGGAGGAAAACACATCTATGCACACAGCTATGGTTCTGCAGGTTGTAGGGAGACATGTAGCAGCCAAGCATTTTTCTCTCGCTTAGGAGCCCCAGGGAAGATGGGGAGGCGGGCCAGGGGACGCGGAGACAGAGGGCGACCCAGATTTGGCTATTTCAAGAACACGGCACAGAGAGGAGCATCATACCAGCATGATGTGGTATGATGCCACATCAAGGGGGATGGAAGCCCTGAGTTTGCTTTTGCACAAGACAATTGCAGCTGTTCTTGCCCACTGTCTGATACCATCAGCTCCAATGTATCAACCCCCTTTTCCATGCATTTCTCACTCTCCCCCCCCACCCACCCAGCACGCTGTAGACATGAGTCACCAGAGATAATGCCCGTTCCCAGGCCAAACAATGGCACTATATATAGGCCCCACGCGCCTCCGTGCCCCCTCCCGCCTGGCACAAGCCCTCGCATAACGGCCACATGTGCTTGCCTATCAAGACACCCCACTTATTTGGATAGAGGACCCAGCCTTCTCCAAAGCGTGCCCGAGCTTTCAAAGAAACTCACACCCTTTTGGATGCAAACAAAATTCCATCCAGGTACTAACCAGGGCTGACGCTTCTTAGCTTCCAAGATCAAATAGGATCTGATGGTGCCTTTCGGCCCTAAAGCAGTTTCCTACATCCCTGTTTAAAACAGACCTCTTTCCAGAACCATGAGGACTCAAATCTTACTTTTAATGATTTAGGTGAAGGATCACAGCTTGCAAAGGGAGGGCACCAACTCTCCCACCTCTACACTTGACAGCCGATGGTGCCAACCCCTGCCTATCTCACAGCCAGTCTCCCTAGTGGTTCTACCTTCAGGGTCACCAGTTCAAGGATCAATCAGGCCCTGAGGTTTTCTGGGCCAAAATCAGAGATGGAGGGACAACAGCTCCTGGAGATGTCATTAAGTGTTATGCATAATAATAAAGACCAACCATAGTTGCTCATAGCTTGCCATTCAAGCACAAAACATATTGAAATCAAGACAGAAATCTTAGCAGAAAGGGCTGCTCTGGGATCAACATTAAATGTGCGGATTCGTTCTTTCTACAGGATAAGGACCATTTAATTTAGCCCTCCAGGCTTCTAGCCAGATGGCAGATGCAGAGCAGAGTGGAGGGTGAGCCCTGGTGCTAAAATGACTGGGGAGGGATAAAGGACGCTAACTTAGTAAATCTTCCCACCACCACTCCAGAACATCTTTGCAAGTTGCAGCAAAAAAATTCAATGGATCCTTGCAAATTGTAACAAGCTGCTGCCCTCCTAGCTGAGCTGGAGATTTGCTCGCAGCCTTTTCCTCTTGCCCAGAGCTGAGCTTAGCAAAATGGGAGAATTTGCACCTGTGTCTCCTGCTGGGAGATGACCCACCGACACTGGAGTCTGAAGGCCAGGCCCTGAGATCTGGCATCCTTGTTCCCAGCACAGCTCCACTTCCTGACAACACAAACACACACACACACTACCCCTGGCCAGTCCTCCTCCCGTGCTGAAGGGCCTCCTTGCTTTCTCTCCACCACTTTCTGCTCAGCCCACCCCTCCGTCCACGGCTGCGCTCTGCACATGGCTCTCGGCCAAGGCTCCTCCAACACGATTTTAAATCTGTTCAGGGAGCAGAAACACACGCTCTCAGCTACCACCACCAACACGCTGCTGCTTTTCCACTCCCTCCAGGAATGCTGAAGGATGGTGTAATTAATTTGCTTCACCAGCAGCACCAACAATGCCTCTTTGAAAAGGGTGGCAGGCACGGATAGACCCCAGAATGGCAGAGGTGGATGAATCCCAAAGGTCATCTACTCCAACCCCTCTAGCAAAGCAAAAACAATCTGTAAGCATCCCTGACTGGTAGTCTCCCAAACTCCACTTTCTCTGGCTTTTCTTTGCAAGTGAAGATTCAGGAAGGACTCATCCCACTTTAAATGTGTGGGATCCTGGGGGACCCTGCCCTGCCCCACACTCATGCATGAAGGCACAAAGTTGGGATGGAAGCTTGCAAAGGTTTTGGTCGTCTAGAGCTCTCTGCAACCAGGAGGAAAGGGCAGAGGAGTGCTGAGTTTCTTGAAAACAAGCAAGGAGGTCAAATCCCCTTTGCTCCAAACAGTACTGAAAGGAGGAGAGCTAAAGAGGCACAGTTCCAGATTGCAAGCATATGGGGCATGAAAGCCCCCTCCTGTGTGTGCAGAAGGTTGTGGGTTTAAGTCTAATTTTAAAAACAAAGGTCACATTGCTGCAAGGGATCAGAAACCCTTTGGAGAGAAACCCACTGGAGAGAGTTAGCACATAGTAGCCTAATGGGAGTTGTAGTCCAATACATCCAGGGCAGAGGGAGGGCAGTTGGCAGAAGGCTGAATCATGGGAACATCAATTCATCTTTTCAATAGGCTAATGCCTTGCTCTATTTAATATTTTAAAAATACACTTTTCCTGACATGCCCAAGGTTAGCCAGTGGGTTTCGATGGCCAAGTGGGGATTCGAGCCCTGGTCTCCGGAGAGGTAGTCCAACACTCAAAAGACTGCAACACTTTGTTTTAATTTGTTGTAAGCTACCTTGGGTCCTATACCAGGAAAACGCCAGAATATACTAATTAATTTTTTGCTAATTCTGCAAGGGTTGTTTCCCTCTCTCCCAGCTATTCAGTTGCCTCTGAATATTTGGACATTTTTAGCAGCCGGAGAGTCCCAGGAGGCAGAAAATTGCTCCCTGCAGAGCCACCAGATTTGCCCACCCTTGAATTAGATGGCTTGGTCAGCAAGAGAAAAGAAGAGGCCAGAGATGGAAGGAGACTTTGGGGCCCCGGGGAGCCAGTGGTGGCCAGAATAACCTCTTCCGTGCTAGAACCTGTCCCTTTTTGGCTGTACGGACTCCCAGGATCTAGAAGCGGACCACCAGCCAGCAGCCGGGCCCAGATAGAAGCCATCTGTGGCTACTGCAAGCCAGCAAGAATTTCCTCCCTCCTTTTCCATATGATTCCTGCTTCAAGGACAGCTGTCCGTCCGCCAGGACCAGCGTGACACAGAGAAGCAAGGGGGGGAAATTGGAAAATGGAAACTCCATTTTCTCTTTCCCTACCAAGGGGAGACCCCCACCCACTCACAAGCTCTAGACCTCCATTGGCTCACCCAAGACACTATGCCGCCTGAGGCAGGATAGCCAACAGCAAATCTCCCCAATTTAAATTGCTCTGCATCTACAAACCAGCTGGGCCATGCTGGAGTCGGTGAATTAGACACAACCCCAAGTCCTCTTTGAAAATCAAAACAGAAAAATTGCAAACCTCTCTGGATGACTACCCACCCACCCCAAAGTGGCTACACGAAGCAAGCCCGGCTCACTGTCCCCCCAATGGTAGGGCCGGCCCCCAAAGGCCAGCAGGAAAGCCAGGTCCCCAGAAAGCACCTTGCAAGACCCCAGGGGCACCTCTCCTTTTTAAAAAAAGGTCCCTGCTCCACAGCCCCCGAAAGGAGCTCCAAAGTGGGAGAGTTGGCCCAAACTGGAGGGTCAAGGTCAAGCAAAGGGTCTGGAAAGGGATACCTGGGGGGCATTGCTGTGAGCTGGCATCCTTTCCCCCCTCCCTTCTGGCTCTTTGCATCCCCCCCCCCAGCAAAAAGACTGCGGCTTAGGCGCAGCCATGGAGTTTCTGCCGCCTCCTCGCTTTCTCGTCCCCCTCTTTGGCTCATTTCCCCATTTCTTGGGCTTTTTGTCAGCCTGAAAGGGACGTGACACACTTTGCAGACAATTGGGGTGGTTGTTATTATTATTGTTATTATTTTGAGCGTGGGGAGGGAATGGGAGATTTCCCTTTGCACAATCCCATCCATTGTGTGCCTGTCTCTGTGTCATGCACACGCAGCCACTTAGAAATACAGCACATTTGGAGCATTGAGAATATCACACACACACACACACACCATAATTGTCATAATTGTGGGAGCCTTGTGCCAGCTTTCTCTGCCCCCCCCCATTGGCAAAGCCAGCCCAAAAGTTGCCCAGCGGAGGGGCAGCCAGGAAGCCTCTGGAAAGCCCAGATCCTTGCACTGGCCTCGCCTGGGAGGGAAAGAAAACACTCTGTCCATGCCCAGGAAACCTCTCTCTCTTTCCTCCATCATCCCAGCCTTGGGTGGGGAGCAGAGAGGGGGTCCAGCTTCCTAAAGAGCCTAAATGCAAGCCCTGGTGGGGGTTTTTTTGGGGGGGGAGGACCCTGACAATCTGCCTCCTTTGCAGCACCGGCTGAGCGCCCATTCCGACGTGACGCGTGCCATCCTGGTTTTTTTCTGCCGCATCAGAGCAAAGGGCAGTGGGGTTTCTTTTTCCCCTTGGAGGGGAGGGTTTGGAAAAGGACGAGGACCCCTCCCCAAGCAAGGGGGGGAAACACACCCTAGGAGGGCTTGACACGCGTGTAGGAGGGTTGCAGACAAGGAGCTTGCAAAGGGAGCCAGACCCAGCTAGGATTGGGGAGGGGGTTGCAAGCCCCCCAAAGCAACCAGGCAGCCCCTCCCCTGGAGAAAGGGGACCCCCCAAAAAACACAAGCATCCCGGACCCCCAGCATCCGCGGGAGAGCGGAGGGACTTACCGGAGCCGCCTCGGATGCTGCACCGACTGGGGCGAGGCGGTGGGTCACGTGCAGCCCCCGCCCTCCCCAAAGCCTCGCCAGGCTCCCATTGGCTGAAGCCTCGACGAAGGAGGGGCCCGGGAGCGCGTGCACCAGATCCCGGGTGCCAAACGCGCGACGATCGCGGAGCGTCCGCACCTGAGCCAAGTGCATGCACGCGCACGCGCCCTTCCACACCTGCCTCTCTCTCCCCCCCCTTCCCTGATTTTGAGGGTTCCAGGTGTGGTCAGGTAGGGAGAGGTAAGCGTTGGGACTACAAATCCCATCATCCCCGCCCGCCCCACCCCCAAATCCGGGACCTAGGCAGAACTATCTATCCTAACACTAATACGTTTTTTCCTCTTAATCTAAAGGCACTATAATCACATTTGGAGGGTTCCAGGTGTGCTCAGGTAGGGAGAGGTAGGCGTTGGGACTACAAATCCCATCATCCCCACCCGTCCCCCCGATCCGGGACCTAGGGGCTGCAGAGAATTTTTAAAAAAATATTATCATAGAATTATAGTGGGTAAAGACCACAAAGGCCATCTAATCCAACCCCCCCACCATGCCCTGATCGTTATTATATTATTATTTTTTTATTCATTTCTGTCCCCCCTTTCTCCCACCAATGAGACTCAAGGCGACTCACAGCATCATTATTAAAACAATACAGTACAGGCTAAAACTTAAAATCACATTATAAATATTAAAAATTTAAAAAGAAATTCAACAATGTACAGGTTAAAAGTTAAATGGATATTTTGGAGTGTCATAAAAGGACAGCGGCCTGTACAGAATCATAGAACAGAATCATAGAATCGGGGACTTGGACGACTTTTAGTTTACAGTTGTTCCTCCGTATCCACGGATTTGGTATCCACAGATTTAAGTATTCACAGCTTGAAAAATATTCTTTATAAAATAATAATCCAAAAAGCAAACCTTGATGTTGCCATCTTATATAAGGGACATTATTTCGCTATGCCGTTGCATATCATGGGACTGGAGTATTCACGGATTTTGGTATTGAAAATATTCTTTAAAAAATAATAATCCAAAAAGCCAACCTTGATTTTTGCCGTCTTATATAAGGGACACCATTTTGCTCTGCCATTGCATAGACTGGGACTTGAGTATTCATGGATTTTGGTATCCATGGCTTGAAAATATTCTTTAAAAAATAATAATCCAAAAAGCAAACCTTGATTTTGCCATCTTATAGAAGGGACGCCATTTTGCTATGCCATTGCATATAATGGGACTTGAGTATTCACGGATTTTGGTATCCACGAAAGGGGGTCCTGGAACCAAAGCCCAGCACATAGGAAGGGACAACTGTATTCTTTAAAAATAATAATCCAAAAAGCCAACCTTGATTTTGCTATCTTATATCAGGGACACCATTTTGCTATGCCATTGCATATAATGGGACTGGAGTATTCACGGATTTGGGTATTCACGGGGATCCTGGAACCAAACCCCAGCAAATATGAAAAGACTACTGTATTCTTTTTAAACTGTCAGCCTCCTCATGTCCTAATTTTGGGAGAAAAGTGTAATAATAAAAATAGTAGTAGTAAATAGAAAGGTGAGATGAGGCGAGGCAGGTGCCTAATCTTTGCCGCTGTGCCTCGGGCGGCCGAAACCGTCTCCAGCCGGTCCTGCAGCAATCGATAGCCAAAGAGGAAGCCAAGCGGCAGAAGGTAGCCGCTTAAAAGCTTTATGTGGTTGTAATGATGGCAGGAAAGCAGAAAGTACACTAGACTTTGCCCGCGGGAGGAACTCACACCTGAGGGCGGCTGAGCGGGATCAGGCCAAAGCGTTTCCATACGAAACGCCCAACCTGGGAAGCCATGACCCCTCAAAGGAGGGCTTTCTCTCCATCTGACCACCGACACAAGAGAGGAGACGCCAGGCAGGGCCTTGTTGGTGGCGGCTCCCAGGCTGCGGACCCTTCTTTGCTCCCCCCTAGACAAAGACCCTTCTATTTAGACAGAAGTTAGAAATAAAAATGATAATACCGATGATTCCAAGTCAGGCGTTGAATGCACCGTGTTCTTTATTGTCTGCATCCAACCCTGCCAGGGCAAAGGGTTGGTTTACCTCTCCCCAGCAATGTGGCGAAAGGACAAAATGAAGCACCGTTCATGCTTTATAAGAGAGTCAGCGTGGTTTGAGCATTGGACTTGGGTTGTGGGAGTTCAGGGTTCGAATTCACACTCGCCCACTGGGTGACATCGGGCAAGTCTCGCTCTCTCAGCAGCTTAATTAAACCTCATCTGAACAAATCATGCCAAGAAAACCCATGGAGAGGGTTGCCATATTGGAGAAAGCGTGTTGTCGTGGTTTGTGTGTTGGACTAGGATTTGGGAAGACCAGGATTTTTTGGGGGGGGGGGGAATTAGGAATTTTTTATTGGAATAAGACCATTCTACTGGTCTTATTTGAGGAGACCAGGGTTCGAATCTTCGCCCAGCTATGGAAATCCGCTGGGCGACCTAGGGCAAGCCCCATTCTCTCAGCCTCAGAGGAAGGCAAAAGCAAACCTCCTTGGAATAAATCTTAATGCGAAAACCTAGGAGAGGGTTGCCGTGAGTCAAAGTCTGCTTCAATGCGCACAACCACCACTTTGGGGTTACCACTTGTTGCGCACAAGACGCACGCTGCGTTGCTGAGCTTAAGTTCCCAGTCCTCGTGGTTATAAAGATAGGACAGAAGTACATACTAACTGGGTTGACTACTGGTCTTTCTCGGTGTTCAGATGCTCTGGACTACAATTCCCATAATCCCTCAACACTGGCCATGCTGTCCGAGGCTTCTGGGAAATTAAAATTCCAACTGGACGACTAAAGGTTGGGAACCAGTGGGCTATTCCAAGTTAGAGGTTTGCTTAATATATTTTTTAAAAAATAAAGGAATGAATGAAACATGTTATTGTAAATAAATGCAATTTGCAGGGTATTCTCCTTTGATTAGTGGATGCATTTTAATTCCAACAAATAAGCCAAGGAAACAGTTGGTCATGAGGATATCTTGTAACTACCAAGAGCAACAATTGTTACCTAAAAACAAATTCTTCCAATATTTGTATATTCAGATTGAGAGAATGAAAGGAGACAGTTCTTTGCTAGGAAACATGATGAAAGGAGACCGTGTAGCCTTAAATATCTCTCTTTCTTGCTTTCTCCATTTGCTAGCTCTCATGGATGAGTCACTGTCTCTAAAACAACCGCTGATCAGACCCTGTTTAACCCGGACATAAGAGATATTTCTAAGAGATACAGAAAGGATTTCTCTGGGATACGAAGGGATAAAATTGAGGTTTTAAAACAAAGTTTGGATGGCCATCTGCCAGGGACGCCATAGCTGGCGATTCCTCCACAGGCAGGGGGTTAGACTGGATGACCTCACAGGTCCAACTCTAGGTTTATGTAATGGTGGCCCTGCAAGCAGGGCAGGAAAAGTGTAGCCTTCTGCTACTTCCCCCATCCATCTGGCATCATAAACAAGGAAAGGTCCCATTTTAACTTGAATGGCTAAGTACCATGGGTAAACGTTTGAATCATAGAGAGGGAAGGGACCCCCAAGGGCCATCTAGTCCAACCCCGGTCTGCCAAGCAGGAATACTCAACTGAAGCACTCCCGAATGATGCCCCACCAAGCTCTGTTTAGAGGCCAGCAAAGATGGAGAGTCCACCCCACCCCTGCCAAGGCGGTCTGCTCCATTGCCAAACAGCTTTTAGAGTCAATAGGTTCTTCCTTATGTTGGCATGGAATCTCTACTTGCCATGACAATCCACTGGTCCATGGTCTAGTCTCCAGAGCAGCAGAAAACAAGATGGCTCCATCTCCTACATGACCTCCCTCCCGATATTTAAAGATGGCTTCATATGTCACCTCTCCGTCTCCCCTTCTCCAAGCTAAAGAGGACACCTTGACCAGGGGTGACCCCTGTGTTCCTCCCACGGTGGCCAAAGAAATGCCTGGGGTGGTGTGGGGTGGTGGTATACATTTAAAGCCAAAGTTGGGTTGGCATCTTGGCACAGCTACATGCAAAGAAAATAAACATGAATGGGGCTATTCCTAATTGTACCACTTCTCTATAGGGCATTTTGGTCTCTGTAGCAACCTTTCCCAACATGGTGCCCTCTAAAAGAGGTGGACCAGGCTTCCTTTACCCCCCCCCACTGCATGCTATGTTGTCTGGGGGATTCTGGGAGTTGTAGTCTGACCAATCTGGAGGGCCCCACACTGGGGAAGGCTGTTAGAGCAGCTCAGATCTCCCCATTGAGCTGCTTATTCGTCCTCACAATGCCAGGTCCACGAAGCTGCTGCCTCTTCCTGCCCCCCCCATTGCAATCTCCTCAGCAAAGGGAGGGGGAAGAGAATCAATAAGACGGAAGCCGAGAGAGCGATCAATACTGAAACTGCTAGACAGAGCAGGTACGGGAAGGGGAAGGGCTGCCCTTGAAGGCAAAGACGGACCAGGGGCAGAGAGAGTATTCATGGGAGGGGAGTTTAATCCCATAATCCCCTCCTAAACCATCCCATGGCCCCCAATCCTACACACCCAGGTCTGATGCAAGAAGGTCTGACTTGCACCAAGCTTCCCCCTCGGGTGCTTTCTGGAATCACTGATAAGTAGCCCTCGGCTACTGGGCAAAAGGGACCCAGGAAGGTTGCATAGAAGCACCCTATGGATTCTATAGGGTCACCTCATCAGTTCAGAGACTGGTTGTTTGACTCTATGTGGCTGTGACAGCAGGGCAGCAAAGAAAGCGGACGGGGAGAGAATCAACCCACTGGAAATGGAGTGAGAGTTCTGCGGATGCCGTGGGTTGCCAAAAAGACCAATAAATGGCTCCAAGAGCAAACTAAGCTCAAACGTAAATGGAGACTATTATACTTTGGACATATCATGAGACAGTATTAGAAAAGACGAGAATGCCGGGTGAAATGAGAGGAAGTAAGAAAAGAAGAAGACCCAACTACAGATGGAGAGACTTAATCCAGGAAGACCTGAGCATGGCGGTGGATGGGCAATGGCTCCTCACCATTCTCTTCTGCCATTCCTCCAATGAGCTCAAGGTGGGGAGATCATGCACACTCACGTGCGTGTGTGTACCTTCAAGTCACATGTCAACATATGGTGACCCCATGAATTTGGTAGGGTTTTCTTAGGAATCCTCAGAGGTGGTTTTGCCAGTCCCTAACTGTGAAATATTGCCTATAGCACTTAGTATTCATTGCCAGTTTCTCATCCAAGCTCTAACCAGGGCCAACCCTGCTTAGCTTCCAAGATCAGGTGGGATCTGGTGACTTTAGGGTATTTAAGCCACTTACACTTGGCAGTCATTGCTATTTTTATCCTCACAACCATAGACTAGGAAAAGATCCTGATGGAGAGCCATGGCTGCTGCCAGCTAGATTTGGGAATACTGGGGTAGAAAGACCCTTGTGGGGTTGATTTTACATAAGGGCAGCTTCTCTTGATTTTCTTCTTTGGTGCACTCCATCACCCAGTATTTGCAAAATGATCCCTAGAGCCTCCTCCTTTTCTGAAGCCAGCTGGACATCTGACCTCTCTAACTCTACATATGGCAAAAGACTCATAGTTTTCACTTTGCTTACATGGGAGATTAATGCAACGGCCTGGTGGTTACTGCAATCCCTGGTTTCCCCTCTCTTGGGGGATTGGAGTATACATTGAACATTTCCAACCTGCAGGCAGTTTTTGTTTGCTTCCATCATTTCTGGCTGATAGTTGCTGCTTCCTGATTGTTAACCCTATGGATCACAGATTTCTTATGTTCCTTATTGCTATTTTGAAAACTCGGTAGCAGTGCTTAACAGCGATAATATTCTCAGCCCTACAACTTTCACACACCCCAAGAAGCAGCCTCGACTCCCCAAAGAGTCGAGGCACAGATCAAAGAGACGAGAGAGGCCTGTGTCTCCTTCCCTTCTTGCAAGAGAAGAAAGCTCCAGCAATGTTGAGCAGGAAGACTGAGCTGACAGCAGAAGCCCCCCTTGGTTAGACCCTGATTTTCCATCTGCACAGGCCCAGGAAGACCACCGAGCTCCCCCTCTCCTGTGCCCAAACACTCACAGCAGACAAGAGGCTGGTATTTGAACACCCAGCATCAAAGGCAGGAGAACTGAGAGGGATGGGACCAAGGAGGGATTCTGGTGAGGGGGTGGCTGATTGCAAAAGAGGGTTTCCATATTCATGACATGCAAATCGCCTCAGAATTCCTGGCTCCTTGTTTTTTTTCCCCAGACAGCCGTATGCTTCTTATGAAAGTGCTCCGAACTTTCATGCGCCGCAGGCTATGGTGGTGGAACCTACCACCACGTCTCTTTTGAAGCATGTTCCCCCTTCGCCCACTCAGCCCCACAAAGCAAAATGGCAATGAGGGGAGCGTGAACAGGAGTGGGGCCTCAGAGCTCAGCTTCCAGTGGCATGCCTCCAGCTCCCAGGATCAACCCCACCACCAGCTATACTTGTGCATGGGGCTGTGTGTCAGGAAACATGGGCTGGGTGTCCGGGGATGCCATTTCCACAGGTGGGAAAGGCTACAGTCTCTGCAGTCCTTTTGCAACATTGGTACCTGGTTGCTCACTAGAAAGGCAGCCCTTACTCTCTTCGCAGGCCTGTGCTTTTGTGTTCTGTTTTGATAGGACCACACAGAACTGCCTAGACAAGGAAATGGAGAATATCTTGCCCTTGAGTAGGACTACAAAGCCTGCAGCCCTCCAAATCCTGCTGGACTACAACACCCAGCAATATGCATCAACCAATGTAGTTCAGGAGGGCTGCAGGATTTGCATCCTTAGCCTAAAGACCAGTTGGGTTTGTTTCTTCAACCCCAAAACCCCACTCAGGATTCTAGTTCCATCTCAATTTAGCTGTGGTTCATACAGTAACTAAAGACGGGCTGGATTTGCCTATCAGAAAGATATTGTTGTGAGTTATCCTCTTTGTATTGCAAAGTCTTTAGAGACGACTTGCCCCCATTTTACACCACATAATTACAGTGGAATGATTTGACTTTTAACTTTCATAACTGAATCTTATGGAACCCAGGGAGATGTAGTTTGTTGAGGGACTATAGCTCTCTGGCTGAGAATTCTAAATACCTCTCCCTAACTTGCAAATCCCAGGATTGGGTAGGATGTAGCCATAGCAGTTGAAGTGGAATCATCACACTATAATTAAGGTGATTGAAGGTCTGGAAGCGAATCCTTATGAGGAACGGCTGAGGGAGCTGGGCACGTGAATATTCAGAACTTCTTTGCTGGAAAAGCAGTTCAACAGTAGACTACACAGCCTCAGAGAGTGGCTGACTGTCTTGTCTGGGAAGCCTTTTAAACAGATCGGATGAGTATCTTCCGGGAGTGCTTTAGTGGGGACCTCCTGCATAGCAGGGGGTTGGACTAGATGGCCTTTCCAGCCTCCTTCCAACTCTACTTCTGATTCTCTAATTGTGAAGTGTGACCCCTGCTGCCGGTGTATTTAAACAGGCAATTAAGAGCCACTGGCCTGACAAAAGACCCACTCTGGTTTGAGATGGAAAGCGCTAGAACTACTTGGTTGATAGCTGATCAAGGCAACTGCCTGGATTTGGGGGTTCTCTTTGGACCGTGTGGCTATCAGCACCATTGGCAATGACCGCCTGCCCTTCCAACATTTGCCACTATGTCACTGCATGTGACCAACAGCACAAGAAGGGTCCCATGTGCTCCACACAAGGAACCCCCTCTCCAAAATGTCCTGTCCGCAGCTGTTTCCTTATTCTTGACAGGGAGACTAAGAGGGAGACTTGTCCATGGGCAACTTCTGCAGCCCTGGCAGGAGGAGGAGAGCACAGCGTGTGACAGCTCTCAGCCTCGGAGGAGGAAAAAAGGCCCTCGGCCATCTTGCAAGAGGGAAGAGCGTTGCGGCTTTTGCTCAGGGACATTCTGTTTTTAGAGAAGGTCATGGCTGCCCCCTTCCCGTGGAAATCTATGCCAACTGCCCAGTTCTGCCCGTGAGGCTGCCGCGAGGGCCCATGCTGTCAACTTGTGGCTACCTTGGCCAGAGAGAGTTGAGTGCCCTTTACGCTCAAGAGAGCCATTTGTACTGCAGGGAAAGTCCTCCTTCGGCAAAGAATGGCCGTTTGCCAAGTTGCTTTGCCCAACTCACACGAGCTCATCTGGCTGCAACGGAGGCAGGACTCCAGAGCTGAAAGCTTTGTCCTTTTAAAAAAGGCATGTGTTGGCTAAAGGCATTAAAAAAAAGTATTCATTACATCAAATTTTAAAAGTATATGAACATGAACACACACCTGTGCTCTCCCATCATGAAAAGGATAGTTCACAATTGGTTGTTGTGTGCCTCCAAGTCGAATCGGACATACGGCAACCCCTAAGGTGACCCTATCACGGGGCTAAGATTCATAGAGGTTTGCCATAATCTTCCTCTGAGGCTGAGAGAGTAAGACTTGCCCAAGACTCACCCAGTGGCTTTCTATGGCTAAGTTTGGATTCGAACCCTGGTCTGCCAGAATCTTAGTCCAACGTGAATCCACTACTCAAAAGCACTACAACCAGACTGGCTTTCGTAAAACGCTGAGCTTCTTCTGGGGTTTTCTTGACCGGATTGATGGAGAGGAGTTTTGCCATGGCCTCCTTCTGTGGCTTAAGAGTCTGGCCTAATGTCACCCATTGGGTTTCCATGGCTGAATGGGGATTCGAACCCTAGTCTCCGGGAGTCCTAGTCCTGAACTTTGACCATGACACCATGCTGGCTCTCCGTAGCAGGAATAACACAGTGCAAAGAATAAGGTTAGACTGAACATGTATACACACTTTAATAAGGGTTCTGAAAACTAGTCCAAATCATTTTGGAAGTACAGAGCGAAGGCAGAGACAAGCACTGGGCAGGCAGCCCGGCAGCCCTTTTATCTGCCCAGGGGCAACCCAGAGGAGTGCCAGTCCGTGACTGCTTGGCGGTGGTCCCATCCGTCTCCCGTCCCCTGCGCACACGTGGCCCCGCCCTGTAAATCACGCCGGACCTTCCCTCCAGCAAGGAGTATGAAACCCAGGGTAGGAAGCAAGTTGAGAAACAGAAAATAAAAATGCCAGAACTCCCAAGGGCAAGAGGCCCATGCATGACTGCTCCCCTCTGCAACCATTTAAAACCGCTCCTGGGCCTTATTTCTTCCGAGAGAAGGAGAAGAAGAGAATGAGAGACTGCTTGATGGAGCGCTCACAATGGCGATGCTCAATCAGGACTGCGCTCTTTACCCTGGGAAAGAAATCCAACTGGCCAGCTCCACTTTTCACCTCTTTAAAAAAAAACCACGCACACGGATCCAAGCCCCCTCCCTTCCCCCTGAAAAACAACGGAGACACAGAAATAACCCCAGTACCAGCCTCCTTCCTGTGTCTCCCTCCCCACCCTGCTCCTTGAGACTTCCCAGGATGCTCTGCAGATCCAACTATAGTTCCCTTCCCAAGCTCACCTCCAACAGCAAAAGGCAAATATAACAGGACATCTGAGAAATGGACTTTTGTTAGAAAAAACGTGTGTGTGTTTTTTTAAAAAATGATATATTATGCTAGAGTAGGGCATTCCACCCTTTTGAAATGCTGATGGATGTCTGCTCCCATGGACCGGTTGGAAAGGTTTGTGAGAAAGCCTGCTTAGAGATGCTGAGGGAAGTCTGATGCATAGATCCTCTGTCCCAGCCCCACCCTGAAAGCCACCAGCAGGGAGGCGAGTGCAAAAGACACATGGCCATCCCGCTGCCCTGACTATGCTTCAGCCCAAGACAAAACAGAGCGAACAGGCACAAGGTTCCCCAGCCGACGCTCTTCTTTTGATCCGCGCAAAACAAAACAAGCCCTCCCTCCCCAGCACCCCCCAACTCCACCAGGGAAAAGCTCTTACCACTCACACAGCCAACCTGTTCAGCAGAGAAAGTTCAGCATCATTTTTATGGGGGTGGGTGGGAGACACATCTTCATAGGCCGGAAGTAAAACCACTAAAAGAAGGGGGTGGGTAGGTGGGAGAGCTCCCGGTAATTGATTGCGGGTAAGTGCCACCCTCTTCTTCCTCCCCGCCACTGAGCTTTTTATAGATGCCGCTGATGGAAGAAGGCTACTGCAAGGGGTCACCCTTGGGTTTCAGCACAGGTTTGGGAAAGATGGAGGAGGAGGAAGATGAGGACATCTACAAAGCATCCAAAGAGCAGGGGTTTTCGGACTACATGAGCCAACTAGGACTGGAGAAACAGACCCTTTCAATGTCCCCCAAAGTCTGCTGAAGAAGCGACAGAGGCCACCGAGAGCCATTTCGAAAGAGGGCCTTGTGGGACTGAAGGCCAAGGATCAACCAGGGCAAGGCACACGCTCCCTCCTTTCTTCTTCTTCTCTCTGGCTAGAAGCTGCAAGGTGTGCAATCGAATCCTGGCAGCTATGAGGAATGCTCCACTTTTGCCACCCTGGGTCAGAAGTCGGCCTCTCTCCCTCTGCGGTGCCACCAGCTCCGCCGCAAAGCTTGTGGGGGTGGTCTTTTGGAAACAAAGTCCCACCTCCAAGAAGGGGCCGGCGGCTGGTTCTTTTTGAGAGGCCCACTTGTCCTGGAATGGCCAAACCAGATTCCCCAACTCATCTCCCTGTGTCTTGGTTACTTCCGCTGCCCCAACGGTAATTTTTTCTCCCCCTGAAACATTAGTGTCCGAGGAGACCGGTCCCTGAAGAGAAAAGAAGATGGCTAGGTGAGAATTTAAGTGAGGAGTGACCGTGGTGAAGTGAGAAGAAAGTGAAGTGGGAGAAAAATAAAGGGGAGAAAAACCTACCTTTAAATCCTTCTTCAGGCATACAGACTGGAAGGGAAGGCAGAGGTGTCAGAAAACAACAAGCACAATTGCCCACTTTGTGGGAGGGGGGCTGTGAGGGAAGGGTGGGGTACAGCACTGCCTCACTCTCCCCCCCCCACTGCCTTCAAAATAGGTCAGCCAGCCTGGAATGGGAATGTGGGTCTGGCTGGGAGAAGCAAGAAGAACACACAGCTCCCTTACCCTGCATAACGTCATCAATTGCTGCATAATCCACAATTGGTTCATCGGCCTGTTTTGGGAGAGGGAGAAAAGCCCAAAGTTAGGGGGAGGAAGAGGAGGAGGCAGGACCAGCTGTTCTGGTAAACTGTGATTTCTTAGGGAGGCATCAGCCTTCTTGGTTCCTGGATGACATTTCCGGGCGAAACCCTTTTAGAGACAGAGAAGACAACACTCCCGGCTCACCCGGGCAAATCATCCGCCTCTCATTCGCCCTCTACCCAGGAGGCCTTGCAGTCCAGACAGGTGTTCGGGAGGAGACGGATTGATCCCCGCCCCATTCACCAGCTGTTCATGAAAGCTCAAAGACACTCTCCTTCCCCAAAACTTGTGGGCGTTCCCAAATTGCATTGTTATAGCATGTCAACACCACTTTCATTTCCATAGCTCCATCCTGTAGAGCCCTGGGATCTGTAGTTTGGTAAAAGGTGCTCAGAATCCTCTTTCCAGAAACAAATGTAGTGCTGCAGTTCAAAGGAAGACACCTCACCAAACTCCCAGGATACCATCAGAAAGAGCTGAAGCAGTTAAAGTGGTATCAAACCGCTACAATTCTGAGGTGTGGATATACCCCATGTCTTTTCTGGCTGCGTTCTTCAGTTCATGGCTAATGAGTACAGCTCATGGCTAAATGGGTACAGTGAAGCTTATGGTGCACCAACTGCTTCTAGGCCTGTGCTACAAGACTCCTTTGCCAGGGAGGGGTTGCGCCTTGGCAGGAGGAAGCCCACCCAGTCAAATTCCCCGGTCACCTTTAACAAAACAACGGACTCTGGTGTGACTCCGAGGCTGCCGAGGGTCGCAGAATCATCAGTGAGGATTGTTCCATCGATTGACAAGTTCTGATCAAACGGAGCGACGGAGAAGGCGTGCATGATCTGTGCAAAACAAGGCAGAATCATAGAATCTTAGAGCCGGAAGGGACTAAGAGGACCATCGAGCCCAACCCTTCGCCAGGCAGGAAGACACAAATAAAGCGCCCCAGGGAGATGCCTACCCAACTTGGGTTTAAAGGCTTCCCAGACAGGACTGGACAGTCCACCACCAGGAAGGGGGTACAACCCTCCAAGATTTCCTGGGACCTACCACAGCACACACACACACACCAGCCTTCTAGTTACTCACCCCTGAACCACCTCAATTACAGAAATAACATCTTCTGAGTACTGGCGCTCCTTCCCGCCCTCATTTCTGAGAACTTTGGGGGTGACAACGACACGGAGGCCTCCCCACTTGGGGAGTAGGGAAAGAAGGGAGGCGCCTCAGGTGACCAGAGCAAAGCCAGCCTTACCTGGATTTTCAGATCTTTCAAGGTCTGGTTTGCTGAGACGAGGAGTGCTTTCTCCCCACGGACCTTCCGGTGGCGCGTGCTTCGCCGGATCCCCTGCTTTTGGTAGATGGCATAGTTTGTGGGATTCATCTTCTGCCGCTTCGCATTGCTGTTGGCCTGGAAGCCGGAAGAAAATGGCTGACCGGGGCTTGCTGTATTTTCTCTCTTTCTGGCCAAGCGGCAAATTATTTCTTCACCCCTCCATTCATCCAATCATTCCCTCCTTCTCTCCCTTTTTGATTTATTTAATTTATATCCACACATGGGACCCAAGGCAGCTTATCACAAATTCCAAACAAAATTAACCTATATTCTTTCTCCTAGTGCAGAACCTGAGGTGGCTTACAATTAGTTAAAATTTTTAAAAAATAAATCATAGTTAAAAGTAAAAACAACTAAAATTTTAATACAAATGTTAAAAAAACCCAACTAAATAAACAATTCTATTAAAAGTGGAAAGCTAAAATAGTTTAAAACACAGTAAAAAAAACCCAAAAATACACGATGCAAGCAGAGCACGACTCTTCTGTTGGAGAAGTTAAGAGCCAAGGGCCGATCTCAATAAAAAGGGTAAGAGGGCAGAAAGGTGGCCAACCAAACCTCCAATGGAAGGAAGTTCCACAGCCTGGGAGCAGCCACTGAGAAAGACCGTTGCCCCACCAAATGTGCCTGCGATGGTGGTAGGACTGAGGGAAAGATCTTAAGGCTCACCTCTCCCTCTCCCTCTCTCTCTTTTTAAATTGGAGATGTTTCAAGCAAGTGCAATGTATGACCTTCCACTTAAGGATGAAGAGGGGGCCCTTGGGATGTTGTTGGACTACAGCCCCCATAACCCCTGCCCACTGGCCCATGCTGACTGGGCATTCTGGGAGCTGTAGTTCGAGGGGGAGGGGGAAGCATACAGTTGAGCCCCATATGCACAGATTTGGTATCCACAGTTTCACTTATCCATGACCTCAAAAAAAATATGCTCTCCCTAGCATTTCTAGGTCCTCCAATATGATTCTATGGTCAACCTCTGGCCTTCATCTCATTGAAAAAGATAGGGCTCCCTATTATCCATGTTTGAGGTATCCATTGGGGGGTACTGGAACCTCGAGGATGCAGGGGTCGACTTGTACCTCAAAGTTGGCCCTGCTGGGCAACATTTTTGCTTTCTGTTAATGTTAAGACTAACCCAAATGACACGCCAAACTCTTGGGTCTCACCGAGATGGGCGATGAGCCACAGAGGGGGTCACAATCCAGAACCCCTGAGGGGAAACCACACCCTCAACCTCTGAAGGTAGCTGCCCTTACCTGATTGAAATCGGGATCCTGCTCCCCTTCCAGCCGGGCCTCCTCCCTCTCTTCTTCCGCCTCTGAACTGCTCACGTTGAGCTCTGGAGTGGCATCCTTCATGACCTGCCACCACCAGCAGAGAGAGAAAAACAACCCCTTAAGCCACGTCCCCAAGGCCTCCATCCATCCCCCCGTCCCCTGGCAAAACTGCCCAAGTTCACTGAGACTAGCACAGGATTAAAAACATGACACAGTTGCTTAACAACCCAAAAGGGAGCAAGAGTGAGTGTGTGTTTTAATGCATGTTAACAACTGGGCTGTGTAAACACACACAAAGCCAATCCAACTGCAGGAGTGGATTCTGAGATAAGATCCCACTGATATGGGCGAAGAAGTCTTGCTGAGAAAACACGAGGAGAGGAGTCGAGTCGACTTGAAGGCATACAGCAACAAATCTAAGTGAAAGAACCAGTGTGGTGTAGTGGTCCGGGTGTTGGACTATGACTCCAAGAGACCGGGGTTCAAATCCCTGCTTGGCCATGAAAACCCACTGGATGACCTTGGGCAAGCCCCATTCTCTCAGACTCAAAGGGAGGCCATGGTGACAAACCTCCTCTGAAGAAATCTTGGCAAGAAAACCCTAGGAAAGGGTTGCCATAATTCAGAGTCAATGTGAAGGTACTGGTGTACCAGAGCGCAGGGTTGCAGTTTTGAGGCCTAGACTAGGACTCTGGGTGACCAGGATAGCCACACTCTCTCAGCCCCAGAAGAAGGCAGGAGTGGCAAACCCACTGTGCACAAATTTTGCCACTATCAGTAGGAAAAGAAGGCGCAGAACAACAACTCTTCCTCTAAGTGAGAGATCCAGTGCAGCGTTGTGCTTTGAATGCCAGACTAAGGCTCCAGGAGACAAGGGTTCGAATCCTCACTCAGCCCTAAAACGCCACTGGGTGACCTTGGGCAAGTCGCACCTCTCGGACTCGGGGGGAAGGCCAGGGCAAACCCCCTCTGGATTGTAAATCTTGCCTAAGAAATCCCCATGACATTCATGGGGTTGCCTGAAGTGGACAGGACACTTAAAAGTATCTCAGTGGTTCTGTGCAGAAAAAGCTGTTCCCTGTGTGAATCAACCATGTGAAAAATTCCACGGTAAATAAGTCTCCAACTAACAGCATTTCCTGTGCAGAAATATTATATTCTGTGTGGAAAAAACTGTTTTCTCTGCAAAACAACCAGAGAGAATTCCCGAGCCATCCGCAGATGGGCATCTGCCTTGCCCCTCTTGTGGGTGGGCAGCCGTTCCTCCCCTTCTCCCTGCATCTACCTGAAGCCCCCCACCCACTCATTTCCCCAGCCCAGTGAGTTTGGGAGACTCCTTGCTTGGCTCCTTCCACCGCCCATTCAGCTCAGTACCAGTACCATTTGCCCTGGCCCTCATCTCCCTGTGCATCAACCACACAGCCCACAAGTAAATACATCTTTAATGGAGAAGGGCAGGGAGAGCACAGAGCACAAACAAATATATTTTTTTTTGTGGGGGGGGGGGCGGGAATCAAAGGCAAAGAAAACCTGGGGCCCTGAATGGCCTTTGATCTTCCCAGAGCAGCTGCAACTCAAAGGGATCTCAGAGGCAGAGACAACTCTCTTGGTTTTGCACACCACATTACAAAGCACCAGGGCCTGCTCTCACATCAGAGGGAAGGAGGGAGATGGCTTTTAATGGATCCTGCCCTCAGAAGCCGCTCGCACAAAAGTGGAGCAGCAGCTGCAAGAGGAAGGCTTTTAGCTGGGAGAGGGAAACGCTAGGCAGACTCCCTCTAGGACATAAATGGACCACGAGGACAGATAAATTGCCCCTCCAAGTCCGTAAGTAGTCCATGGGGGGGGGGGCTCACTCGCAGGGCACTGGCTTTGCATGCTATGCTCTACCACAAGTGGCATCTCTGGGTAGGGAGGGGGAAAAGACCCCTGTGCATGAAATTTTGGAAAGCCAAGGCTTCCAGACAGTGGACAGCCTGACGTGGTAGAGAGGAGCTTCCCGTGTTCCTCTTTTGTTACTGTGTGCCCTCAAGTCATTTCTGACTTAATGGTGGCCTTAAGGCAAACCTATCATAGGGTTTTTGTATCAAGATTTATTTGGAAGGGGTGAGTGAGCCACCACGGCCTTCCTCGGAGGTTGAGTGTTAATTGTTCAAGTTCACCCTGCAGCTTTCCAGGGACTGAGGGGGCTTTGAACCCTGGTTTTCCCAGAGTCCTAACCCAACACTCACACCACTGCATCACGATGGCTCTCATGTGTTCTCTCTCACACACAATTTTTTTTGAACCTTGAGAGCTAGAACATTGCTTGCTCAGTCCCAGGGAGCTAGCTATGGAGGCCAGGTTTAATCCCAAACACTGGCAGAAACTCTGAGGCAACATGGCTGCCACTTAGGGTAGACCAGGTGGGACAGAAATGTGGGCCCTTCAGTTGTCATTGGGACTTCAGTTCCCAGCAGCCACTAAAAGCCCAGTCAAAGGGGAGAGGGCAGGGAGCACTACTTCTTCTTCAGCATCCGGAGGCTCCTCAGCTCCAGCGCAGGGAGTGAGATGGGCCAGCGCCCAGCCAGTGTCGTGTGGGGATTTCAGTGTTGGAGTAGGACACTCAGCCTCAGCCAGGGAATCCCATGAGCAAGTCACACTCTCTCAGCCTTAGAGGAAGGCAACCGCAAACTGTCTCGGGAGAAATCTTGGCGAGAAAGCCCTACAAGAGCCAGTGTGGCATAGTGGTTTGAGCATTGGACAAGGACTCAGGGAGACCAGGGTCCTAATCCAGGCTCAGCCATGGAAACCCACAGGGTGACGTTCGGTAAGTCACACTCTCTCAACCTCAGAGAGTAGTAAACCTTGGAATAAAGCTTGCCAAGAAAACAGTATAACAGGGTCACCATAAACCAGAGTCAACCTGAAGACATCAGTGAGCCAGCAAGGTATAGTACTCTGAATCTTGGACTACAGGATTTCAACCCCTGCTCTGCCATGAAATACACTGGATGACCTTGGGCAAGTCACACTGTCTCACCCCAAGGGGAAGACAAGGTCAAACCTCCACTGAAGAAAACTGGGCAATAAAACCTTATGAGAGGGAGAACATTAGTCAAAGACAATTTGATGGCACATAATACTACACCCGAAGACTGAAGCCAGCCTCCCAAATGCCCCTGGACTGCTCTGGGAAAGCACGTGGGCCTCACAAAGTAGAACTGGCCCACACCTTCAAGGTAACGCCACAGACAGACTGCCCTTGAACATGGAAGCTCCATTCCCAGCTGTTAAGGGTCCATAGCAGAGCTAGAGAAAACGGCTTGTTTGGACTACAAAAAAAGGAACCTTCTCTAGGTTTGGTTTGCAACCAAAGAAACACATTCCATTCCTAAGGTTACGGAGCCACTTTTAAAGCCCTTACAAAGCAAACGGTGACAGAGGCACTGAGAACAAGAGCAGGCGAGTGCCAATGATGGAAAGAAGAAGCAGTGTAATTCTCTGTGTGTGTGTGTTTGTGTGCATCTACCTTTTTGTTGTCCACCACTTTCCGGACATAGATGGTGGCCTGAGCGTACTCCCGGAGGTCTCGTTGCTGCTGACACAACAGCCCTTCTCTGCAGTCTGAGCACAGCTCTGGTTGTGGGGAGAGAAAGGAGGAAGGCAGGCGTTCCAGCAACAGGCTCCATGTCTACGGAGACCCGGCAGTTTTTCCGGCAACGTCAGCCAATATCAAAACAACAGCTGCGGGCCTTGATTTATTTTACAAAACCGACAGAGCGTTTTCAGCAGTTTTAATCTTCAAAATGGCTTTACAACATTAAGCAGTAACACAATCCCCAGATGACTCCCTTGAATCTAAGACCTTAAAAGCTTTTAACACGCAGAAGGTAAATCAGTGGCAGATCTCTTGGCTCAATGGAGTTGGCTGCGTTTGGAAGGATATGAGCGAGGAAATTCAATGAGCTCCCTGGGGAGTCAGTGTGTTCTGCAACACAGCTCCCACCACCGGGAAGGTCCTGTTCCAAAGGGATGCTGAAGATGCTCCCACAGAACGTGGTACCTTTTGCCTTAAGGCTTCAAGGGAAATGGCCTGAGAGAAGATGCTCCTTGAAGTACTCAGCTGTTTAAGTCAAAAACAACCACCCTGAACTGGGCGAAAACACACTGACGCACTGTTGTTGGAAAGACATAATAGGATTATCCCATTTTATAACCTCATCATAAGAAACTTTGGGGTTCTGGAACCTAAATTAAGGGACCAAAGGTGATGTATCTTTCCCTCCTATTTGTCTGATTTCTTTCCTTCAAGGTTGAAAAAGATGCTCCTAAACAATACTCTCTCTAGGCTTTGCTTTCATTTTTTTAAACACCACTCAAGACTTTTATTCTCACAGGTACAGATACAAATGCAAAGGCACACAGAGCTTCCCACAAAGCCAGCAAGAGCTGCTTCTTGCAAAGAGATGCAAAAATGTTGCTTCAGGAGCAACCCCAAAAATAATTTTTGGCTGGAAACTCACATGCATTCAATCGTTCCATGAAACGCAACCCAAGCAGTAACTGGTTTGTGTCCAAGTATTTAAAAATAAAAACACCTGAGCCCATCGTCCCCAAGGAGAAGCCAGTGCTGGAGCTGAACCACGCCAGCGTTAACGCAGGGGTTACCACAGCCATCACACACACCTCCCTCCCCCGGCTCGCTCGCTCGCTTGCTCACCAGGCTCTGTAATATAGAGCGGGGTTTCTGGGGTCGCCTCAGCCGATCTCCTCCTGATCACCCGGATGGCGTGATCCACCACGAAGAGCTTTTGGATCTTTTCCCATTCGGTGGGCCATATCAGAGCTATACTGTGCAAAGAAGCAAAACATGCTGACCGGCCTGGAAAAGGTGAGGAAGCTGATAGACTTCCCCTCCTCCCTTGCCAAAGGCCTTGGGGTCTGAGCCAGTTAAAAGGCACCCCAAAACCTCATGAGTTCCTGTAGGACACAAACTGTGTGTGTGTGTGGGGGGGGGGTTGCATGTCCCATTAAAAAGCTTCCCTAAGTCTCAATTCCCAGAAGCACCAATCTCTCTTGGGCATGTGCACGTCCACACAGGGAGAGGAGAGCAGCCAGGCACAGCTCCATCGTGCCTTGCCCCAATGGCTGGCAAGAGGCCCTCCCTCCATGTTTCAACTGCCATTACTCCGGCCTCTGAGAGAGAGAAAAGCAGCCAGGAACATGCCTTGGTTCCAGCGGCTAATGAAAGACCCCCCCTCCATACCAACTGCCATTGCTCTGACCTCTGAAGGAGAGAAGAGCAGCCAGCATCTGCTGGATTCAATCCCCTCCCCACTGCTATCCCCTTTTCTTGTGTGTCCTGTCTTTTTATATTGTAAGCCTAAGGGCAGGAAACTGTCATATTAACAATCTGTATACCCCTCTGGGGGCTTGAAGGGTGGGGGTAAAAATGCTCTAAATAAATAAAAACAAAAGATACACCCTGACAGATACCCAATTTCCCACCCCTTTTCCCCTCTCCCTCTTGCTGCCTATTTCCTATTGCCCCAAAAACGTTAGTGGAAAAGGCAGCAGAACTAAACGGGACAAACTCACAGTTTAGAATCTTCTTTGGTCATGGAAGCAAAGGTGAACATCAGGCCACCGTGGGGGCAAAGAAGTTCCCGGTTCCCAACTGAGGAGACGGGACTGCACCGTGTTGGCCTCCTAAGTTTAAAGTCCAGAAGAGAAAAGGGGGGAAAAAAACAAAACAGGAATTTTGCTGGAAGAAAGAGCAGCTGAAAGATGGATGTCGGAAGAAATAAGGAGGCCCCTTTTACAATGTGCCCAGCTGCATTTGAAGTCACAGAGCAGCTGAGAATGGAGTGGGGTGGTGGGGAAGAGAACCAAGGGGGAAAAGAAAGAGAAGGGAATTTACCTCACAAACTTCCTCCACTCTTCTACAAAGAACTTTGACACAACGTAGAGCTCCCCCACCTCCTGGAAAGAGACAGAGTTCAGGGTTTTGTGAAATCTAGGGACCTTGAAGAGGAGTTCCTTTACCTTGTAGTTGGGAGGCGAGCAATTTTCACTTCTCTTCCCACCCTACCAGTGAACTGCACATACATACACACATGTTGAGGCACCACTGTACCCCTTCTCAGGCCTGTCTTCCTACCTCAGGCCAGCTGCTGAGGCACGGACGGCTTTTGTCTTGGAAGAGATTCGGGAGAGACGCTTTCTGTTCGCTGGCCATCATTTTGTGGAGTGCTTCGTTCTCTTCTCCTTCCCGTTCCAGAATCTGCACAAAGTAACACACACATGCGGGAGTCACAGTCTAGCAGGTCAGTCTCTGTCATGCTGCCCCTTGCAAGAAAAGGGTGGTGGGGTTTCTCATATCTATTAGTGGAACTGGTGGAGAGAAGGGAGTGAGAACAGGGCAGGGGCCAAGGAGCAAGGGTCCGTGCACTTGCGTAAGCTGACATACCATTGCTTTGCGATGTGCAGATGCACCCAGAATTAATCCTGGATATTACCCACCCTGCAGCCTCCAGAATTTCCTGGTGCTCGGGTTCCTGGGAGGCATTCTTGCATGCAAAGGATACTCTGCCCAGTAAGGGGGGACATTATCTCCAGTACCTTGCATTGGGAACAGGAGTCTTTGCTGCTCGGGAACTCCGGGGCATTTCGGAAATACCGCTGGAGCTTCTCCCAAGCTTCGCTAGAGACGACCCGCCGTTCGTTCTCGGATATGCACAGGTTGCCTGCAAGAAAAAAAGAGACGGATGAGGGCCACGGGTTTCTAGCGCCAGTCAGCAGAAAGAGAAGGAGCTGTCATATGAACTAAAGCAGAGAGCGCTTGGCAGATTACTCTGCACAAGACAGGCAAGGCGAAGCCAATGACCTTGCTGGGCCTGGGCTAGGAGCCAAAGGCACGCAGAGTCGCTCAGGGCACCTTCAACCTATCTGAACTCTCCCGAGTTATTTGTGAAAACGAAAAGATCCCAAATTGGATGCTGCCTCTTCATGTGATGCCCCCTCCCCATTTGCGATTTCCCCCAGAGCAGGCTCTCCAACGTGTGCTGCCTTCTCTAGCCAGCTCAGCGGATCTGGGAGTTCGGAGGAAACCCCTGAGAGGCAAACAAGTCAGGTCAGCAGATTCCATTTTAGGCTGCCTTTTGCCGATGCTCCATGCTACCGACTCTTAGGGGCTGAAATAGCGCCAGCGTCTCAGTTGCTTCAGAAAAACAAAGGCCAGAGAAGGAAAAGCGACATGGATCGGTTGTCAATGTTTTTGCTCAATCTGCAGGCACACACAAGTGTTGCCAGACAGCCACGGAAGAGGATGGCAATGGAGTGCAAAGACAGGGGATTAATGGAGTGCAAAGGAGTTCTACAAGAGGGGATCTCACACACACACACACACACACACACACACCTCAGCATGCTCTCATACACCAGCAACGTCCACTGGCACAATTCTTTCTCTTAATCTTAAACTCCACCCGCTCGGGACTCCTCAGTAAGATCCACAAATAACCAAGGTGAAAACAAGTTGCAGGCAAGCCACAAGGTTTGACTGCAGGAATATGAAGAGCTGCTTTGGACTAGTCCCTCAGCCCAAAGCAATTTTGGGAGGCTAGAAGGTCACGTTAGCACCCCCACTGCAACCCCCCCATGTGGTTTGCCTCAGAACCCCCTCTAGGGGGTTCACTATGTTTTTAGCACCACCACCATCCCGGACCAGTTTAGGCCCAGGAGAGGCCTTTTTTCAAAACAGGAGTGACAGAAGTCATTTCGGTTTTTTAAAAAAGGTCTTTTCTAGGCCTAAAATGGCTTAGGGGGTGGGGTTCAAAACCTACAAAAAATGTTCCCCATACCTCCTAGAGGGCATAGAAATTTCTTTTGCCATTTCTTTTCCCCTCCTGGGAGCCCCTGGTGATGACCAGCCCTGGGACCTTCTCCACAGGAAGACGGGAAGCACGCCCCTTGGGGCAGGGAGGCTCTGTCCAGCCCAGTATGCCCAAGTGGGACTGGCCACTGCATGGTTTCAGGCAGGGTTCCCAGCAATTCTTTCTGTGCAGTCTCCCATCCTGTAAGTAGCCAGGCCTGGTCCTGCTTAGCTTCCAAAATCAAAGAAGGGTGGTACGCTGGTACCCATCCTGAATACAGATGATGAAGTGTAGCAGAGGAAAGCAATCCCAGTGTCGCTCCCCCTGGGGCACCTGAGTCTAAGTCAGTGGTTCCCCCAAGTGTCATCCTCTGGGAGCCTGGGAGTTCCACTCCCAGAAGCCTCTTCGGCCAGACTGACCAATGGTCAGGGATTTTGGGAGACCACAGCTGGAGGGCCAATGTTGGGGAGACACCAGTCCAAGTCACTCGAGAATGGCTCTGCCTACTCCCTTCGTTTTCATGAGTTGCTGAGAACAGCATCAGGCAAGGCTCATGGCAGAGCCTCGGGAAACTGCTGGATGCGAGGGAGAACAGGCAATCCCCTCCGCCCCTTCAGGGCCTGTTCGTGCCTCTGCTGTAGCACTAAGCAGCAATTCTCTGCAATAACATTTTGCCACTTGCTAAGTAAAAGCGTAAAACCTGTGGCGGCACCTGCCATTTTTCAATACACACCTCCTTTCTGTGCAAGTCTCTAAGGTTACAGGGGAATTACACAAAAATACAACCAGCAATTAAGTGAAGAATGCTGTTCTGTTTCTCCTCTTCCCCCTCTCTTTTGCTTGAGGGCCAACTGAAGCAGGAGATGGATAGGACAGACGGAGGTGGAGTAAACCTGGTTCTGGAACCTGCTACTGCCTGAGATCAGGAGAATAAAGGCTCAAGTCTCCTTCGTTGGTGTTGACTTCAACTTATGGAGACCCTACGAATGAGAGACCTCCAAATCACCCTGTTATCAACAGCCCTGCTCAGGTCTTGCAGACTCTGGCCAGCAGCCATGGCTTCTTAGATCACGCCAGTCCAGGAACGGATGCTGTTGGTATATGAGCTTTAACTGTGCAAATGCGCTCCTGGTCTACACTGAAACCAGGGCTCCAGAGTGAATCCAGGACACCCCCAAATTATGAACCTGTGTCTTCAGGGCGAGCATAACAGGCTCAATCCCTATTCAGGTTAGCACAAAAACTGGACACTCTCTTGCTAACTGCCTCTGAATCTCTGAACATTAGGAAGAAAGGATTTGCCTACACCACCTTCTGGCTTGAACTCTGAGAACTAGAAAATTGTCCTTGAAAACAACCAGAGAAAGAGCTGGCAGCATCAAATAGGTTTCTGGCAGCATGGTGTGGCTGCTGATCCCTAAAATTTTCTGCTAAAAACATCTCATGTGGTGGGTGCTTGCGTAGCAACCTGATCAAATCTATCTATGCCTTGCCTTTCTGTAGCTGAGATATTTTTTATTTATTCCAAGGTCATACAACTACAAAACAAAAACTTCCAAAAAAGGTATATTAAGGACAGGAGAAGGTACCCCAGAAAGGAATGCTATTTGTAACCAGGTGAGCTCTGGAAGAGAGCATGAAGAGGGGGGAAGGCAAGAATCTGTTGACTGGCAAGACAGAACAAATGATCAGTGATTCATTCCTTGTTTCTGCTTTGAGGCAACTGCCTAAATAGATGGCCTCCAAGGAGCAGACGCTGGGTCGTGGTGACCCACAAGGACTGTGAGTTTTCTTTGGTTTTCTGGGAACACCTGGCACTAAAATCTCTGTGCCATATTCTCTTGCACTGGATTTCAAAGCAAGCCCTGCCAGTAACAAAGGGGTGCAAGAACAAACTGAGCCTGAATTCTCACTAGAAATTAAAATGACTAAACAGAGGCTGTTATTCTTTGGACATACCATGAGACGACATGACTCACTGGATGAGATGATAACACTGGGGAAAAACAGAAGAGAGGGTGGGCTTCCCAAAGGATGGCCACTACGGGGGGAAACCAGGCTGGTGGACCTCTTATCTCAGCTCTTCTTTTGCTCTTAAGACCCTGGAAGCAATTGCCACCTCTCAGCCTAATCAACTTTCTCAGGGTTGCCATAAGAATTAAGTTGAGGGTGGGGGTATTAGGAAGAGAAATATAAGTGCTCCCCTAAATTTCCTTGGAGGAAAGGTAGGCGGGAATGAAGCTAACCAACATCAAGCCAAGAAAACTTTGCACATAGTCCTTCCTCCCCTCTCTCACCATGGGGACAAACGATGTCCTCGTTGAACTTCAGCTCTTCTTCCTCTCGCCTTTCTGCGCTGGATTCATCTGGAGAGAAAAAAGAGAGAATTCCAGGTGGCACAGAGAGAGGCCCTGAGGCGTTGAACTTTGCAAGGTTATTTCATCCTCTCCTCTTATACAAGTATAGTCTGGGGTGAATAGTGTTTATTGCCTCATGTCCAGGGGACACTCCACACACACCTGGCCACAACAGAGGGAGAGAAATGGATGAGCTCCCATGTGGTTTCCTCCACCCACCTAAATCATTTCCACTCAAGTTAATCACCTTAGGAATTCCTATGCAGCTCAGAACTTGTGCCTTGTTTCCTTGTTTTCCTCTTCCCTCCTCATCCCTTTCTCCTTTTGTGATGCAACCATCCCTAGTCTAAGACTTTGAGATTAAAGTTACCTTGCTTTTTTAAAAAAATGATTTTTAAATAAACTGCTCCAGCTTTTTCGGCTGAAAAGCATGGTAATAAATGGTTAAAAAATGTATGGACAGGTGTATACATTTTATGTATTAAAACACACATTTTACCAGTGAGCTGTGCATGGGTAACCTACAACCCCTACCACTGGCCACACTGTGCAGGGCCAACAAGAGTTGTAGGTCAAAACATCTGGAGGGGCAAAGTTTGTCCTGCTGTTCCTCCACTCTCCTGGAAATCTTTTGGTCTGAGGAGCTATGTAACAAGCATCTGCCTCTGCATTTCTGCTCAGGTCATACCTGGTCAGCTGCTTAGTCCATATCTCAACCTCCTGCCGCCCCCAACTGGTTTCCACTTCCCTAAGCTCTGTCCACACTGAAGTTGCCATGAGCCCACGACCCCACTCTAGGAAGAAGTGGAAAGACGCCGAGGCTCTTTCAGCAAGGGAGATGGAAGGTTACCTTTGCTCTTTGAATCGCCATTCATCTTGCCATTGCTTTGGTCTCCGTCCTCTTCTGGGTCATCCAGCTGCTCCAGGGCCAACTGACGCCAACTCCGCAGGGACGACTTCCCCACCCAAAAACCATCATTCCTGGGAGGAGGGAGGGAAAGGTAGCTCATAGCCCAGGAGGCAAACCTGATCCCTGAACATGTCACCTTGGTCTTCTGATTGAGCTTCAAACCTCTGGTGATGAATCTCCCAGGGGGAAACCACCACACCAGTGGCTCCAACCCCCCCTCCTTCTTCCCGCACTTTTCCAAATGACTCCCTTACCCCTTGGTAGTGACTTTGAGCAAGTTGGAGACAGTTTTGTAGTCCTCATTGAGCTGGTTCTTCAGCCGCAGGACTCGGCACCTCTCCACCACGCAGTCCCTGCAGAGCGCTTTCACTGAGGGGAGACAAAAAGGCAGAGTAGGCAGGGATCACTGCTTGGGGCCTTCCAGCCAAAGACCTACAAGGCATCCGGATTCTGGAAATGGCCACCGGCAACGGTGCTGCGGCCCCTTCCTCTTCCTGCATCACACAGGCCACCAACTCCAAATGTTGTCAAAACCTCAGCATTTACTGACACACACAACAGCCAGGTATCGGGAGATTTCTAGTTTGAAACTGCCTGGAGCACCCAAAGGTTCTCTGCCCATCACAGAGCATCCCTTCCTTTATAGAATCATGGAGGCGGAAGGGAACCCCAAAAGTCATCTAGCCTTACCCCCTCCTGCTAGTGCAGGAAATCTACAGCTGAACAATCCCTTGAGAGGTGGGGCGTCCAACCTCTCTTTAAAGACCTCCACAGAAGAGTCCACCACCCTCTGAGGAACTCCACTCTTGCCATCAAGAAGCTCTTCCTAATGTTTAGATGGAAACCATTTTCTTGTCGTTTGAATCCACTGGTTCTTGCGCTGGTCTCTGGAGCAGCAGGAAACAAGATAACGCCATCTTAATGCAGATCCTTTCAGATACTGAAAGACGGCTCATCTCATGTCACCTCTCCATCTTCTCTGCTCCAAGCTAAACTTGCCCTGCTCCCTAATTCATTGCTCATTCCGCAGCTTAGTCTCCAGACCCCTGATCATCTTGCTCACCCTCCTCTGGACATGTTCCAGCTTGTCAGTATCCTTGCGGTGCCCAGAACTGGACACAGGATTCTAGGCAAAGTCTGACCAAAGCAGAATAGAGTAGGACTAGCGATTTGCATAATCATCAAAGAAAGGGGAAGGCACCATCTTGGGGAACCAGCTCTTGGCCACTGCCTTAGAATTTGGGGACAAGGTGCCAACCAAAGGGTTGTTTGGGGGTGGGTGCCTGCCAGGGAGAGGTTGAGCCAAGGAAGTCTAGGAGCGGCGTTCTTTGTTTAATAACCTACGACAAAAGAGCATGCACCACTTTCTGAGGGAGCCCTTCACTGGAGGCGTTTGCTCCTTTCTTTGGGTGGTGGGGCTTCCTCTAGGGAATTTTTATTTGCCCCCCTAAGAACAGTAATTCTCAACCTTGGGTCCCAAAATGTTGTTGTGGGCTTTGAACCAATGTGCACACACAGAGCCTGCCCACAGTTCAGCAGTCAGAGTCTCTGCAAATTGAAGTCCAACATCTAGAGGCTGAGAATTGACAGCCACTGCTGTGGATCCCTTTGACTAGCATTAGATACCCCTTCCTCCTCACAAAAATGTGGCGAAATAAGCTGGCGAGCTCCTACCGAGAGAGAAGGAGGAAGGTTGGTTTTTAAACGAAGCTGTTTACAGGGATGTGGAACCTTAGGAGGGGAGCAGCTCTGTTCCGTGCTGAGATAGCTTTTGTGATTCTATGCTTCTCAGGTTAACAGCTTACATCTCAAGAGCCAACCCTGGGAAAGCCAGGCAGCAATCACACCCGGAGGAGGCGTGAAAGGGAAGGAGGGAAGAGGCAGCCACCGTGGCAACAGGCTTTACAGTTGCAGAATGGCCTGTGAGGCAACTGTGGGGTTCCTTCACTCTCTCTGTCTCTCACCCACAACGGGGACTCCCCAGAGCATGGTGAGCCACGCTCTCTTTCCAGAAAGTGGTGCTCAGTAGTCACTCCATGGGCAGACTCAGTGCCCAACCTCTAGCCAAATTCCAGTGCAGACTTTTCAGAGCCCCATTTCAGCACAGACCATGCCTATGGAAGAGAAGGACATCCCAAAGCTCTGACTCAAGCCACTTCTGTGCTGTAATATTCATACTATGACCCTTCTATGTCGTTTTTTAATTTACCCTGCTGTGGTTAACCCGCCTGGGACTCTGAGGAGAGTCTGGGAATGCGCAGCTTGTTAGGAAGATTCCTGCAACCTTGGGGGGGGGGGTGGTAGTAGATCCCTTCCAACTCTGTGATGCTCCTGATTTTAACTGGATAGGTAAATATTTTCTAAATAACTGGCACTTCTATAGAGTTCAGTTGTTTCAAGGAGATGGCTGTGTCAGGCTGTCTCAGCCTACAAAAGCAAAAGGGGGAACAGGACCTAGAAGCCCCTTTGAGATGAATATTTCAGGACCACTTTCATGGATCCCACTCTATCAGGTGGAGCCCTGGTGGCACCATGGTAGCTAACACACATTGGAAACTGCTTGATGCACTGTAGATGTGTACATTGCTATTGCTTAAAACAATTTGTAAGACACTCTGATAGCCTTTGTGGCTGAAAAGTGGGGTATAAATATCTAATTAAATTAAACGTGCATCTGATTCAGTCGAGTGGCCTCTACAAAAGCTTATGCTGAAGTGTATCAGTCACAGTCTCAAAAGAACTGCTAGATCATTACGTCCCCCCTCCTCCTTTAATTCCTCCATATTATCAAAACTTTACTCTTACTTTCCACCTTTCACCACCTTCTGTTTGGCGAGTTTAATCTGAAGAGATCCTATGACCACAAGAAACTTTTGCCTTAACTTGCAATTCACCAAGGGATGTTTGGACTGGCTGAGAGGCGAAACTTCTCCTCTGACAACCACAGACAGTCTAGATGTCACAGACAGATCAGAGGCAAAGGCGATAAACCAGCATGAGCGCGACTGATGCTTTACTTACCCGTCAGCCGGGGACCCCCTCCGTACCGCTTGTAGAAGTAGTCGGCCACGGACTCAGAGATCCGCTTGACAGTGGGGATCTTGTCCGGGTGCAGCTTTCCATGGGAACACAAGCAGGCCGTGTTGTCGATGGGCTTGGGAGGGGTGGATTCGTCCAGCCACTGCTGCAGCCACTCGAGAGACACAAAGTCGTAGGGGCAGCCTGGAGGGGGAAGACAGAGGGGCCCGGATGGGGCGTCAGCCCCCAAAGCCCCCAACCCTTGCATTTGTTTCATTCCCCAAAACCTGATCAGTTTGACTTTTGTGGTTTATGATCACAAACCTCCCCTCCCTCCCTCCCTCCTGTGTAAATATGCAGCCAATGCCCCAAAGCATAAGAAATCTAACTTCTGCTCAGCAGCACAATACCCTTCTCTTAACGTAATAGCACAAAGCATTCCAAATTGGCAGGGAGGAAATAATGGGTTGAATATAGCCCCCAAAGCTGCGGATATGACTCCTGATCCCTTTTGAAGCATCCCAGCCAATTCTCCTATCAAACAGGTTGCGGCCTTCTCCCCACTTCCCATTACATCATTTTAGAGTAAAACAAAATAAACACTGTCCTTTTCTCAAATGGTGCACTCTGGTTCTTACCTATTTTAAAGACCATCAGATTTTAAAACTGTTTTTAGCAGAACTGACATTCAATTCTTTAAAAAAAAAACTTTTGCTAAGTATATTTTTAAAACTAAATTGTTATTTTAAACTTTTTAATTTGCCTTGACAAGAGAAAAGTGGTAGATAAACTGAATAAATAAGTAAATAAACTTAAATAAGAAACACTCTTCT
Organism: Gambelia wislizenii; assembly: GCA_030847615.1. Classification (NCBI taxonomy): domain Eukaryota; kingdom Metazoa; phylum Chordata; class Lepidosauria; order Squamata; family Crotaphytidae; genus Gambelia; species Gambelia wislizenii. The sequence continues at coordinate 768,544 of JAUMIR010000016.1, forward strand.
CAGTCATATCTCAGCTCGAGGGGCAGAGGGACATCGGCTGCTCCCCCTCCCCGCCATCACCCTCCCCACAGCCTGCCTAGAACAGGCCCTCCTCTCCCCCCAAACTTCTCAACCCATTGTACTCCCACCAAGATGTGTATGAAGGGAAGATCTTACAGACCAGCTTTAGCGGGCAACTTCTGGTAGAGCTCCTTCACCTCCTCGTGTTTGACCTTGCCCCGGGCCACGCTCTGCTTGCGCATCTCGGCCATTTCGTCACACCACTCCTCGAACTTGCTGTTATCCCGTTCCACCAGTTCTCGCAGGAAAGCTGGTCAGGCCGAAGGGAGAGAGGGGAAGAGGCAGAATTAGTGTGGGTGGGCGAGGGGAAGAAGGGCAGACTTAAGAAAAAGTGGAGCGTGCAGTGAGACACAGGGTGAGTTTTACTGACAAAAAAAAAGAGATGGTAATTTCAGATGGCCTTGGTCCAGTTTTCAAACCCCTTCCCACAGGCTGCACGACCTCCCACACAGCTAAATTTGGGTGGCAAGAAGGGAAAGGCCAGGTGAAGCAAATAGGTTTCTATGACAATTCCCTATTAAAGGGCTGTTTCCATTTTGGTGAAATTCAGGGATGAGATCCGTATCTGAATTGTGGCAGGACAGGTTTTTGGAAGGCAGGAAGAGTGTCTTGGTGCAGATGCTGCAAAGACACACACCAAAGTATACTGAAAGTATAGCATCTAGTTTAGCTTCTTCCAAATAAAGCAAAAACCTACATTATTTCTAAAAAATGTAATTATATGCAACTATAGCAATTGTAACAACAACTAATTTGCAGGAAGGAGATAGGGACAGTGGCTCAACATTAACTAATTACTTTCTAAAAGTAACTTCCCAGAAGCCTTGCTCTGGAACTGAGTGCAGTTCCAGGCCTCCACAAGATTTCTTTTGAAGCTTTACTGCTGGCCCATGGATGCTGCAGATGGTAGAATCACAGAATCACAGTTAGAAGAGACTACAAGGCCCATCTAGTCCAAATCCCTGCTATGTACTTGGCAGAAAAGCATGCCTGCCCTTGTACGGATGGGATCCCTCAACAACTCATTCTACCCAACTATCCTGGCAGGGATCCGCTTCCCCGTGGCTGACTAAATGGGGTCCCTGGGCAAGGCCTGTACAAGATGGACGCCCAAGGAGTGCGGGAGCAAAGAAAGGAACTCAAAGTGTGCCAGTGTGACCCCTTTGCCTCCCCATATCTATGGGAACTGTTCAAACAGCTTCTCAACAGAGAAAATGTCCCCCCTCCAGTCTATTTTCAGCCTTCCTATCATTTCCCAGCCTAAAAGCAAAAGCAAAAATTATCCAACAAGGTCATGCATATAAACGAACTCTTTCAGGCCACTGGGCACTTCTTTTTGCTTACCCGTGATGCTAACAGGGATTGCAAAACCCATCTGCCTGGTAGCAAGGGTCCAGCTGATTACACCAGGAACTCAAAGTGTCCCAATGTGACCCCTCTGCCTCCCCATAACTATGAGAACTGTTCAAGCAGCTTTGCAACAGAGGAAGATTCCCTCCTCCACTCTGTTTTCAGACTTCCTATCTTTTCCCAGCCTGAAAGCAAAAGCATCCAACAAGGCCATGCATACAAGTAACTCTTTCAGGCCACTGGGCACCTCTTTCTGCTTAGCCATGATGGTAACAGGGATTGCAAAACCCATCTGCCTGGTGGCAAAGCCCATTTCACAAGAGGCAGGAAGAAAGATCACCAGTGTTTGCAGAGTGTGTGGAAGGTGGCTGCTTAATCTAGTCATGTACCATACCTCTATATTTGTGTGTCTGTTTTCTGTACATACAACAGCACACACGTGCATGACGAAGAGACAAAGGCATGTGGGTGTCTGTGGACGGGGGGAATCAAGAACTGGCCCCGAGAGTCACCAGGTGCACAGCCACCAGCCTTACCTGGGATTTCCACGGTCAGCGATTTCGCCTGCGACTGCAGCCTGTACACCAACATGTAGCCGTTCCGAGAGCGGTAGACCCCCTTCCCGGCCTTTGGCTTTCGGGCCTGCGACTTAGAAGGTTCTAGCAGAGAAAGAGAAATGAAGAAAGCCAGGGCTGGGAAATGTGTTCGCTATGGTGGAGACAGAAGCCAGGAACCTCCCCTTCCATGCTCCTTTCTCTGCAACCACCATGCTACCCCCAAAAACGTCCTGCAACCAGGTCCTTTAGCTCAGACACTGGGTCTTTGGGATGGTAAGAGTGACCAAAAGCCAGTTAGTTACGTATCACCTGATAGGGGGGGAGGGACTGGAAAAGGAGGAAATCTTAGAATGCTTTTGGAATATGACAGGAGCTTTGAATGAGGGAAGGTAGAAGATCGGCACCCTCTTGCCATCGCAAAGGCCTGGCTGCAGGCAATGCACTTCCACTGAGGAAGAGAGACAGTGGAAAAGACGACGCACAACCGAGATGTTTTACCTAGGTCTTCCTCCGCACCCAGCTGGAGCTTCTTGCCTTCCATCTTTTCAATTTCTTCATCATTGAAGCGGTACCACTCCCCCGTCTGCGGGTCCTTGACGTGAGCGATGTAATGGCCGGAGTAGGCACTCACGCCTCGGTGGATTAGAACGGCACTCAGCTCGTAGACGAAATCACAGGCTGAAAGGCAGCAGAGAGCCTGCTAACAGCCCCAAGATATTTATGGCAGAGCCAATATCTCAGAACAAAGAAAGAAAGTACGGAGAGCCAGATGGGATCAAGCCAAAAAGGTTTGTCTGTTCCCACACTGGCCATGACAGGATGAAGCCCACCAGGAGGATAGCTCCTGCTCTTGATATACACAGAAACAACACTGACCCTAGTACCAAAGGTGGTTGACATGACCAGTAGCTACTGATGTCTCCCTGCCCAAGAATTTAGCCATTCCCAGGGAAGTTGAGAGTGGCCCTGCCTTTCTTCAGTTCTAAAGAGGCTGTCTAAAACTTTTCAGGTCAGACAGCCATAACTATATCTTGTGACAATTAAACTACATGCTGTGTGGAGCTGAGACTTCCTGTGAGGGCTTCCCCAGCCTCTTACAACACCCTCCATGATGAGCAGGCTCTTGGCTATGTAAGACCACAGGGCTAAATCCTGACAGGAACACACATTTCTCAGCAGCTGGAAAACCAAAGCTTCCAATATGTATCTGTGCCCCTTTGTATGTTCTACAACCTAAAGGGGCCACAGTAATGGGAAGATATGACAGGGTATTTTCCAAAGCAACACCCATCTCGGGGTCTCTATCCACAAGGAAGAACAGAGCGGGCTCTTCTTTGTTCAGTTTTAGGCAGGCTGCTAAAATGATACCTCTTCTTGTTCAACATGGCTTGGTTTTTTTTTTTTTTCCCTGGAGCAAAACTAAATGCATCAGGTCCAAGCTATATCTTTTAAGAATGATTCTCTCCTGCACTTAACTTTGCTGAGCATTAAGTTTTAAAATGTTTTCATTGTTAGGCAACCCCGAGGGGACCTCCCTGGGTGGAAAATCCCAACTTTTTAAACAAAAACCAATAACCCCAATAACACAATTTAATTCCAGTTGTGGAACCTGTACATATCTCTTTGAGAGAGAGAGAGAGATTATCATTTCGGGCAGCCCACCTTTGTCTTCCATGAAGGGCTCCATGTCCAGCAGCTCTGAGAACTCGATGTAGGTGTTCAGTTTTTTCTTGTGACCCGTTTGCCTGATGAAGAAAACAAAATCATGAAAAAAGGAAAGAGATGCACGACATTCAGTGTGGCAACCCCAACACACCCTCTTAACCAGAACCGAAGAAACACATGCAGACAACAGCTGACCTTCACCAGTTTGGCAAACAGACCTGATCAAAGTTATGTGCATGTGTGGGGGCTGTGTCACTGTTCTCCAGTTTGTGGGACACACTCCAGACATGATACTTTCCAGTGGCATTCCAGTCTACTGGCTGCAATTGCCATTTCCATGTGCTTTTCAGCAAGCTCAGTTGTTATTGTTACATGCTGTCAAGTTAACTCTGACTTAACAACATTCCTTTCCCAGGGGTTTCTTGCTCCCAGGCTGAGATTGGTTTCCGCAAGGTCACTCAGTGGGTTTCCATGGCGGTAAAAATCTGACCTCTGCTCTCCCAGGGCCCTAGTCTAACACCAAAACTACCACACCACGCTGGCTTTTAAAATTTCTTCAGCACTCAAACTACTATATCATGCCGGATCTCAAGCTTTATTCAGAGAAAATTTGTTATTGCCTTTGCCGAAGGCTGAGACTGTAACCTGCCCAAGATCACCCTCTGGGTTTCTGTGGCTACGCAGAAATATAAACCCTGGTCTTCCAGAATTCTAGTCCAACATTCAAACCAGTACACCATGCTGGCTCTCTAGATGTATTCTGAGGAAGTCTGCCATGGCTGAAAGAGTGTTACTGCCCAACATCTCCCACAGTGGGTTTCCATGGCTAAGCAGGGATTCAAACCGCAGTCAAGAGAAGCCATTGGGAGTCGAGGCAGCGACTTTCAAAGGCTCCCCACCCTACAGTGCCAGACCAAGAGGAGCAACTCACCTATCAAACACGAAGCGCATGAGCTGGAGGTTGAGGGTGCATGGAAGACTCAGGAGCCGGATCCGCCTGGTGGCGTTCTGTTTGCTCTGGCAGGTTTCACAGAAGTAGCGGTTGTCGCCTTCCAGTTTTTCTTCCTGACCAGGAGGGAGACAAAAAAGCAAAGTCAACAGAAGGCGTGGCAAGGAGGGGCTGCACACTGGCTTGCCTGTGTGAGATGGCAGCACATTCAATTCAATAGTCCTCTAAGGGCAACTGGACACTTAGGAAGAGCCCTGCCTCAGGCAGTTCCTATGGATGGAAAAGGGAGTTCTCAGTGTGTCTCTGATGAATCTCTCTCTCCAAAAGTTCATCACACAACTTGGAAGAAACCATCTGACAGACTATTTGCAACATGATGGGTTTCTGAAGAAGATATGCAGTTCCTAGGAGGGATGTGAGGGTTTGTTTCCAACTCAAGCCTTCCTCAACCTGGGAATCTGACTACAGTGGGCCCTTGGGTATCTGCTGGGGTTTGGTTCCAGGACCCCTGTGGGTACCAAAATCCGTGGATGCTCAAGTCCCATTATATACAATGGCAGAGTAAAATGGTGTTCTTTACATAAAATGACAAAATCATAATTTGTCTTTTTGGAATGTATTTTTTCGGGAATATTTTCAAGCTGTGGATGATGGAATCCATGGATATAGAGGGCTGACTGTACAACTCCCACCATCCCCAGCTAGCCGAGGCATTCTAGTCCAACATATTTCACAAGTACTGGACAAGGGGGTGAGGCTTAAAGAGATCATTTACTAAAGGTTTCCAAAGAAGCTCTTCAAGGGAATTTGAACAGGAAACCTGACTCCTGAAAAAGTTAGGTTTCTCTTGCCACAATGAAAGGGACAGAACGAGGCTGCGAAAAAGAGCTGGTACCTTTAGGAACTCTGTGACACAGTCTGACAGCTGCTTGTGGCCCTGGATATTCAACTCAAGCTCATAAAATTTTGATATAAGCTTGGACTCCCTGCCACACTGGTTGCAGCTGAAAAAAAGCAAAGGGAAACCAAGGGGGAATGAAAAAGTTAAAGTGTGAGAAAAGCAAAGACATTCAAAAGCAGGAGCATGAAAGGATTTCCACAAGCCCAGGACTTACACAGTAACATAGGCGTACTCTCCGCAAAACTGCTTCTGAACAATATCCCGCACGTCTGGGTTTTTCTGAGAGGAAAGGGTGTCCTCTAATAGCGACATGAACAGCTTAGAAAACTCCTGGGCATCCTAGAGGATAGAGCACACATGCTGCAAAATCAAAGTGAAGCTGAACAAAAGTGGGGGGACACAGAAAAATAATAGATTCAAGCTTAGCCCCCCCCTTTAAAAAAAAAAGGAAGGGAAGGGGGGACTGGACACACAAACCCCAGCTGCACTGCAGTAAGTTATAGTGACTTTCTGGTTGAACACCTTGGCTTTGCAACATAGAAGAGGTTAATGGTGGAACAAGAATGGCTTCTTCCCCTACTAAAGTACTCCTGCTTCGACCTAGCTTGGAAATTGCTTTTTTTCAGCCTTACAGATGACAATCTGGGATGCAAAGGAAAAGTAACACAGACACACTCCCCCGAACGTTACCTGTTGCTGACCTGTGTCCAAACCCAGTGCTTTAACAAACCCCGATGGATCGATGTAACGCCTCCTGCTGTTCTGCAGCAACGCAAACAAGTACTGGAGGTGCTCGCAAATGGTCTGCGGCTCATAATCTGCTGAAAGGCAAACGGCTTCCTTAGCAGGGGGACCTCTATTGCGACGCGTGTTCAAAATTCACAACATGGGCCATTCTAAGTTGCCAAAACACAAAATGAACCACCACAAAAACACCCCTTTTGGCAAGGCTGGTCTTCTCCTTGATTAGATTTCCATCCTGGAGAGCTTGTCTGTGACTTTGCTGCTGCCTGTAGGCTACAAAGTCCAGGAGAAATCACTGTGACACAGACGAGGGATAGGGAACATTTGGCCCTCCTGATCTTTTGGATGACAGCTCCCACAAACCTTTACCACTTGCCATAATGGCTTAGCAGCTGATGGGAGTTAAGTCCACAACATCTGGACTGCCAAAAGTTCCTCTATCATGATCAAAGGCAGCTGGCTCTGCTTTCTCTGTCTATGTCAGAAACTCCCTGAACCATCTAAAGCAAAGCTCCTGGTGACTATTACAGGGATGGCTAAGTATGGGAGGGTCACGTGAACTTTCTGGGAGATCCTGGTAGACACACACCCCATTCCCCACCCCAAAATTGGATTAATTATTTTTTGCTCCCATATGCAAGTGTGGGGTTATCTTTGTCACGCCCCCCCCCAGCCATTTTAGGCCCTGGACAGGTCATTTTAAGCAACAGGAAGTGACCAGGAGTCCATTCCTGCCCACTTCCTGTTTTTGAAAAAAGCATCTCCGGGCCTAAAATGGCCACAAATGTGGCAAAGCTAACCCTGCACTCCTGTGAGGGCGTCTGAGGACAAAAAGGAAAAACTGCAAAAAATTATGTTGACACCTGGGAGCCCCAGGCTCTGCTCACCTCTGCACAACTGACTGAAATATGAACAGTTTCTGGAAGAGCAAGATGGAAATGCCACAATACATCTGGTCAGAAGTAGTAAAGCTTTTCTGGAGCAAGTAATAGCCTTTTCCTGGGCTGAAGAGGAAGGAAGTCCCCCACTGACCTTTGCTTGCTGAGGTGCCCTCTGCCGTGATGAGTTCAGGGCGGGTAATCGGACACAAGTAGAGTGCCTGGCGAAGCTCCAAATTCAAGAACCACATCTGGAGGAAAGTGTTTACATAGCAGGTGGCGCCCAGGTTTGTGAGGCCCACAAATGCATTCTGGGAAGGGAAAGAGGAATGCAGGAGAGGTAAGTGACCACATGAGAAACCAAACTAATCTCCCACCTTGCACGTGAAAACGAAGATACCTGCGACTGAAATGCATACACACCTAGTGTGATACCCCGATTTGTTTATTCAATTTCTACCCTGCCTTTCTCCCAAGAATGGGAATCAAGGTGGATAACGATGAAATAAAATGCCATTACAACATACAATGAGCAGAAACAAATTTCACACAAAATTCCCCATACCAAATGAAGAAAACAGAGGGTCAACCTGGTTAAAAGCTCTTTCCACAACAACACCTCCACCTCTGATGCCCAAAGAGTTGAGTTTTGGCTTGGAGGCTGAGCTTGTAACAAACTGATCCAAAATTTACAGAATGCTTCTTTGTTGTTCTAAATTTCTAGAGATAGTGTGGACTGCTAAACAGACTAATGAGTGGGCTCCAAAAGCAAATCAAGCCTGAACTGTCCCTAGAAGCCAAAATGACTCAACTGAGACTGTTATATTTTGGACATACCACGAGAAGACATGACACATTGGAAAAGACAATAATGCCTAGTAAGGCGGTAGGAAAAGAAGGAGACCGCATTACAGAGGGACAGTCAAGGAAGCCACAACTGCTGCCTTGAGTTTGCAAGACCAGAGCTGGGCTGTTGCTGACAGGGTGACTTGGAGGTCTCTCATTCAGAGGAACACCAGATGTCAAAGTCAACTGGACAGGAATTAACCACAAAGAGAGACGTATTTATTCTGACTTTCCTTAAAACATCTAAGGTGGAAAACATTTAAAACAAATAACAAATATACACCAAAAGAGAAAACACAGCCCATGCTACTTAGAAAGATCACAGTCTCTCAGATGCAGTCAGCCCAAATATTATCGAAAGAGTTTCTTGCAAAGCAACTTTCTAACAGATGGGCAGATTTGAGTTTCACAGCTCTGAAGAGTTTGGACTGCCCTGCTGCAAAAAGATACAGAAGAGATGGCAATGGCTTCGCTGCACCTGAGTTGTCGGTATCAGCAGCACATTTGCCTGATTCTCATTTAAGCAACTTCTATAAACACTCAACAGCCAGCAGCCCAGATCTTGAAAAGCCAAAGCAATTTCAGCTTCCCCACACTGGCCCTTAAAGGTGAGCCTCAAAAATAGAAAATGGAGGGAACACTGCAAGAAACAGGCGGCAGGAGGTAATGACAGAAGAGCATACTGGCCTACCTTTTTTCTTCTCTCAAAGTTTGGGTCATCAATGTTGTGAAAGGTGTTTTCGTCAATTTCGCCCAGCCAGATGTGTTCACCAATGCCCACCAAGCAGTTTGGGTTTCCTCTACAGTTTCTCCTGCAAAGCAAAAAGCAAAAGCAGGGTAGATCAGATATTCGTAAGAGACAGGATTCCTTCCATTATTATGATTTCTTTTTTACATCACTTGTATGGATTATCATACAATCACTTGTATGACGTCTAACTGTGACATCAACTAACTAGAAGGCCCTCTCTGCTGATGTTTCTTTCGACCACCATCAAGGGTCAGTCCTTTTCAACAAGCCTCCTAAACCATTTCCATCCATCTTCTCATTACAAACACTGAGCTTAATCCAGTCTTTTCCTTCTCCCTCCCTATTCTTTCTTCCTTGTGTGTCATGTCTTCATGCACATTGTAAGCCTGACAACAAGGGCTATTATAACTCTTTGTAGGTCACTCTGGGAGTCTTTGGGGCTAAAGGGTGGCAGTGGGGAGGGTGAGTGTAAAGGCTTGAAATCAATACATAAGTATTACAAATCACATAAATACTACGTATAAATGTATAGGTATTACATATTACATATGTACTATATAATATATATTAATTACATATAAATATATAAATTTTACATATGAAACATTTCAATGGGGTGACACTAGCCGTTTAAGTCTGTCCCAGCAAACAGAAAATAAGAGCAAAATGTCTGATGACACTTTAAACATTAACAACACTATATTAACGCCAACAATTACACATATCAAATGGCTCCGCCATACTGTCTCAAGGACATTATCGATGCCTATCCAGAAATGGGTAAAGTTTTTTAGACTACCATTCCCAGAATGCGTCCCTAACCAGTATGGACACTAAAGCTCCCAGGAACCCCTGGCCAGTTATGGCCATGGGGAGGGCTTCTACTGGGCCATGGGCTATGCTGGCTGGGGGATTTGGGGGGTTGCAGTGGCCTTAACTGGATGAAGGGTTTTGGGGAGATGGAGTACAAAACATTCTTTTTTTCTATGGTGGCTAGGGGATTCTGGGAACTGCAGTCCAAAAGGCAGCTTTACCTGTGCTGGCTGGGGGACTTGTACTGGCCATGCTGTGGCTGAGGGGTTCTAGAAGCTGTAATCCAAAAAAGTCTCCCCCCTGCTGCCTGGGGATTCTTGGAACTGCAATCTAGAAAGCACCACTGCTGGCTGTGGGGGATTCTTGGAACTGCAGTCCAAAAAGCACGGCTCCCTCTCCTGGCTGTGGGGGATTCTGGGAACTGCACTCCTGAAAGCACCTCTTCCTCCCCTGGCCATGGGGGATTCTGGGAACTGCAGTCCAGAAAGCACCCGTTTCCTCTGCTGGCTGTGGGGGATTCTGGGAGCTGCAGTCCAGAAAGCACCGCTTCGTCCCCTGGCCGTGGAGGATTCTGGGAACTGCAGTCCAGACAGCACTGCTCCCTCTCCTGGCTGTGGGGGATTCTGGGGGCTGTAGTCTAAAAAAAAAAGTAACTCCCCGCCCGCCAGGACTCCGCCTCTTCCTGCTGCTGCTGCTGCTCACCTGCAGGCTCCCCTCTGGCAGGGCTCCAGGCCCACCCGGTAGGCCGCCTCGATGTGCTCCTGCGCCACGGCCTCGGGCGGCACCGTCTCGGCCCAGCGCCAGGCCGCCTTCTCCAGCTGCAGCCGCGGCGCCATCCCGGGAGACGAGGAGGAGGAGGCCGAGGGCGAAGCAGAAGCAGAAGCGGCCGCCGCCGCCCTCGAGCGGGAAAGAAGGAAGGCCAGCGGTGGAGGGAGGAGCGAGAGCAACCCGGAAGCGGAAGGAGAGCGGCCAGGAACTGGAAGCGGCGGCGACCTTCACCGCCTCAGCCAACCACAACGCGCCTTCCCCATATATAGGACACGCCCCCTCTTGACTGACAGGAGCTGCGACACACTCTATCATCCTCTCTCCCTGTCGCTTACTTCTGACGTCACGCAATGGCGTCACTCCGCAGAGTAACGGGAGAGCAGGAAACGGACGAAGGGGGCGTGGCTCGAAGAGGATTGGTTCATTCGAGACCGGTGGGGCGGAGTCTATTTTTCGGAGCGCGATTTACACCTTCTTTCCCTCCTCCTTCTCAGCTCCGCCCCTTTTCTGGGGGCACGCCCACCCCTCCTCGTATCAGCGTGACGCATGCGCGCTAGTGTTTTAAAAAACGACCGTTAATTTACCACGCATGCGTAGTTAGTCGTATCGTTGGCAAGTGTCGTGAGGAGTTGGTCCCTAGTTACCCACAGTGCACTGCGCTCCCCCTTACCTGTTAATTCAGAAATTAATCCTTTATAAAATAAAAGAAAGAACTAAAATGGCCCTTTTTACTTTTCATGGAAGGAACAGCGAAAATAATATTTAAATTCATGAATAAAATAAAAGTATTTTATGTGCAAATCAGTGCCATATGCAACAACATTTACCAGAGACTTCTTTTTTCCTTTCATTTTTTTTTTGCAGGAATTTCGATATTAACAACAAAAAGCAATTTAAACAAAACACAATTTATCATTCAATAACTATTCGTCCCACGTTTATACATTAATCCTAAAAAAATATTACACATAATCGATAATGTCATACCAGAGACTTCAAGGGATGGGAAAGAAATTCTAAAGTTGTATGTAGCTGGAATAAACAAAAGCCAGCAAAGTTAGATATCGTATAAATAATACATAAATAATAAAAGGATGATGATGATGAATTCTAAAGTGACATTTTTAGCAAACTGAGCTAAAAAATACAGTATGAGCAAAACGTTTTTAAGCTTCTACCTTCAGTTGCTAAAGATGAGATTCATTTGCATCAAAAGTGGCTGTTTAGAAAACTTATCATTTTTTCATCTCTTCACGTACCCAAACCTGTGTGGAAAATCTTCACACAATGTAAAAAACTAACATTTTAAAGTTGCAAAATGAACTGAGACATTTCAAATCCACTCCCTTCTATCCATAAGACCAATTGTAACTGTCTTTTGTTTGTTGTATTTCCCTTTTTCTTTCTTACTTTATTTCTCCCCCTTCAGTTTGTTATGCCTATTGTATCTTTTTACATTAATACAGTACTGTATACTTTAAGAAAAAGAAAGCTGAGTAGTGAAATTGAACTCTCCAGGGTCCTGAATTCTTGAAGCCTTACAAAATAACTAGGGCCAGATCCACACTGCTCAAATAATCCAGTCTGAAACTGGATTATTTGCTATGGCTCCTTCCTACGGAAACCTGGGATTTGTAGTTTGGTGAGGCAACAGCACTCCTTGGCAGAGAAGGCTAAAGACCTTGTGATACTACAAATCCCAGGATTCCATAGAAAGGAGCCATGGCAAATATAATGGTATTGCATGGTATATCATCAAAGCACTTTAGGTCTGTTTTACTACAGAATTTATTGAAATGAGCCCAATGTCAAGGCCATGGTAAACATAATTGCAGCGCTTGGGAAATAGACTTTTGGTCATGACTACTCTCCGAATTCCCCAACTGGTACAGCTGTGCATTCTGGGACTTGTAGTCCAAAATGTCACCTTTTCAAGCTCTGTGCACTGAGTTCCCTTGCTCATTTGGTCCCTTGTCTTTTAAAATGAATGTGTGCACTTCTAACGCGGATAGCTTTGGTATACTATCGTTTTTGCCAAAAGCCCGTGGAGACAAGAGAACGCTGCTGCAAATTTGCAATAATTGCGCAGGAATCAGCATGATATCCTCTCATCTAGACAAGCCCTATATAATTTATTTCTGAAAGCTCAAGGGCTGCCAAGAAAAGAAGGTGTGTGAGCTGGCACACAGCAATGCCCGCTGGCTCCAGATTCCAGCGAGGCCTCGGGTTTTATTGCAAGGGACACAGGATGCTTGAATTGCTCGGTCAAACTCCCGTCATGCCCGTGGCAACTCAGCCGGGCTCACAGTGGTTGCAAAAGCTGAGGTGAAGCTGGACAAAAGCCAAGCTGTGTTGGAGCCACGGCAGCCGGGTTTTAAATAGTTTAAATACACATTATACAGGACAGGACCTCTCTCTTTCTCTCTCTTTTTGCAATAAGCTTGGCAGCCACATCCATTGTTCCGGTCAAGCCGTGCAAATAGCAATCTCCAATTTGGTTTGCTCACTAGGAGCTGGTGGGAGAAGCAGCCTCATCCTGCCTTTCTTCTCTTGCACAGCTGTTACCATTTCAAATCCCCCCTCTTCTTCTTTTTCTGTCTCGCTGGGTGTGCAGAAGAGACTCCAAAAGAGACCCAGGGGCAAAGATGAGCGGAGCAAACCGGGGAGGCTGTTTGCAGGCATGGGCAAAACTGCTCCTTCTCCTGAATCTTTTGGCCTTTGAGGTTTTGGCCATGCAGACAGGTAAGGGCGATGCTTTCTGCAGGCTTCCTTGGCTTGTGGTGGGAATCAGGAGCCAATTTTTGGATTACCATTGGTCCTGGCTGGGAGCTGGGCTGCTGATGGGACAGAGGTGAAAATGACTTCAGGAGTGATTAAGGGCACCTTCATGGGGTGCTTTCAGAACAAAGCTTGCAAAAGTTCCCCCTTTTTTGGACCACAGCTCCCAGAATCCCCCAGCTAGCATGCTGGGAGTTGCAGTCCAAAAATGCAACCCTGCCAAACTGTGTTCCAGAGAGAGGTCTTACATATGAAGCCACTCCCCCCACCTGTAATGGATTCTCTATAGTAAGGAGGTGGGGGAAGATGAAGACAAGAGTAGCAAAAGACAGGAAGGTTATGAATATGAGACAAACGTAGGTTTTAGGAGGGTCTGAGGTGCCTCTAGATGAAGTTTTATCACACTGTCTTCCTGCCTCAGTCACATAATTTTTTGCAAGGGAGGGGAGGTTTTATCCTGACTTCAGGTTACCGAAGTAGATGAGGACTCCTGTCCCATTAGTGGTTGTGTAGAAGAGGGGATTTCAGCAGGGATGCCTTGTCACACAACCAGGTAACAAGCAACCCCTGCTGAAATCCCCTCTTTGATGTACGGAACTGGGCAGGGTAGCAGGCGGCCCTCCTGGGAACATTATTTTTGGAGGATGTTGGGTGCTGAGTGAAAGGTGGCCGGCAGGTGGACTCCAAGCACTGCGCTGATGGCTTTGAAGCAGAAAATTCACAGCTGGAGTCCTGAAGCAACAGCTGTGTAACTTGTGCTGAAAAGATGTCTTTGGATAAATGAGATCACAGGATGAAAGGATGGAACAGGGACTCACGCTGAGCCGGGGTCTTGTTTGCAGGAGTTGGCCAGAGGAGGCTGAGCAAGGGTAGGTGCACCCTCAGCTGGGATAAATGACCTGTTTTGGACTACTTCTCCCAGCATCCCTGGCTTACTGTGAAAGTAGTTGTCCAACAAACGGATAAAGAAAACAAAATCCTGTAAAGTAACTGTCCCAAGCTGTGGCATTTAAATGCACACCATTTTCTCTTTAAGAGCAGGGAAAAGCAAACCAGGGAAATAATTTAGAAGGAAGGAGGGGCTCTATAAATGGAGAGAAATAACTTAAAAGAGTGGAGAAGAGAAAGGAAGAAGCTGCAAACACATAAACAAAGAAGAAGCATTTTGCAGGTTGAAACCCAGGCTTAGGAAAGGATAAAGGCTTTCAATGCAGATATGCTATACTAAATCTTTTGCTCTTATCAAATTGCAGCTGGCAAGGGCTCTACTGTACCTGAATATAAATATAACTACTTTGAAAGCTCCAACTTTTAAAGTGTAATTAGAGACTCCGTTTCTCCAGCTGTTCTCCGAAACACTGGATTCTGAGAATAACTCTTTGAATTTTATTGGGTACTCGGAGGGCCTGCTAAGAAACCGGGTGGTTGGGAATAATTATTCAGTTACAAAAGAAGGCTGAGCAAGCTAGCATCATAAAATGCTTGAATGAAATTTCCCAGAACCTTGGAGGTGGGGTGTGTGTGTTTGGCTGGCGGACCCCTCTTTGAGTGGCCAGGCTAGTTTTTCTATTGCCCACTTCAGGGTGTCTGTACATTACATGCTAGTATTAGGAACAGGAACTGAATGGCCAGAATTCCTACATCCAAGTGTGCCAGTGTTTGTTGATTCTGGGTGAGGTTCAAAAGGACTACTCAATAAATCAGTTCTGGATAAAGGGGGCACTGTCTGAAGCTTTCTCGGATTAAACAACAAAGAGCCTGGTGGCATCTTGAAAAGACCAAGGCTGCTTCCAGTTAGAGGCCTCCTAGCACTAAGAGTCAAAGGGCATCACTCCGCTGTTTCATCTTTCCCTCTTTCATTTCTTTTGTGGTTAATAGTCCTTGGATGGGAGACTGCCAATGAATAGCAGGTGTTGTAGGCTGCATTTGAGAGGAAGGAACTGGCAAAACCACCTCTGAGGATTCTTTGCCTAAGAAAACCCTAGGAAATTCATGCAGTTGCCATAAGCATGGAAAAAAGTGCCTTTTTGGACTGTCCCTCCCAGAATCCTCCAGCCAGCTATGAAACTTGAAGGTGCATGTGCACAAGTGAACACATACACAACACACAATAAAAGGGTTGGGGGGAAAGACAGATGTGATAAGCAAATATGGAAGGTTTACACCTCGAAGCAATTTAAATCTGGAGTGAACCCTTCCTAAAATTTGTGTTTGAGACAAGGTGGTTATATCACAAAGGCTTCATTGGGAAACACACTAAGAAAGTAAAGATGCATCTCTTAAAACTGGTCTTTTAAACTGTTGTGATGCTTAATGATTAGTGCAATGGTTTTAATGGGTTTTATTGCTTCTTTTTAGTGATGTTGATAACTGCCTTGAGCACTTGCTTGCTTATTCGCTCCCTCTTTTAGTGGAAAAGCAAGATAAAAATGTAATTAAAGACATGACACAGTACCATGCTGGACACCTCTAAGCAAATATGGAATCAGCTTTATGGGGTGATGTACCTAATACCATTCCTCCCACATTTTATGGATGAAAACTGGGGCCTGTGTGGCCAAGAAACATCAGTGTGGTCAAGATGGCCAAAGTTATTAATGGGGGAGAATATACACTAGCATCTGGGAGACTCTGCAGCAGTTTGTTTTTGCCCAGGTTTTCTGGGAAGGGCAAGATTCTGCCCCTTACTCTCCCCTCACTCTTGCTGAGTTAAGGGAATGCAAACAGCTTTTGCACTTTGAACTCAGTTTGCAGCCATGGATGTAAAGGGGGGGGGATGAGGAGGGGAGAGAACCTGGGGCATTTTTAAAGCAGCTGAAAATGTGAGACAACAGAGGGTGAATTGGGGTTGTCCCTGACAAATCGGAACAGTTGGAGGGTATATATTTGGAGGGTAAAGGAGCCCTGGTGGCGCAGTGGTTAAATGCGCCACAAAGTTGTGAGTTGGATCCTACAGGGCTCGAGTTGACCCATCCTTCCATAGGTCGGTAAAATGAGTACCTTCCTTCTGGGGGGCAATTAGCTAACACACATTGTAAACTGCTTAGGGTGTGCTTTGCACTCATAAGCGGTATAGAAATATCAGTGCAATTGCTACAGTTCCTTGTCCTACTCTTGATGTCTTTCGTGTTTCTCTTTCTCCCCCTCTGCTTTGCCCAACAGTGAGCATGGTTGATTTGTGCGGCCAGGCCCTCCAAGGGGACGGGGTGGTGTTAACTTCCCACCGAAACTCCCGGCGCTACTACTTCGTGGTCCCTGGCACCGACTGCCAGCTCACCTTGCAAGCCGCCTCCCCCAGGGACAGAGTGGCCTTCCAGTTCCGCTTCTTCCTGGTCTACAGCATGCTGCGCCTGCCTTCCAGCACACCTCCCAGTCTGCGCACCCCGGGATACCCCCAGGAGAGCCCAGACTTTTGCACATCTGGCTCTTATGTGCAGTTCTATGATGGCAAGGACCACATGGCTCGCCCCCTGGGGAAGCCCTTGTGTGGGAAGAGCATCCCGAGACCCGTCCTGTCCACCGGGGACTTCCTGACTTTGCGCCTCGTGACCCGGGGCCAGCAACCTCGGGTGGACTTTGTGGGTGACTATACCTCCCTTCGAACTGGTAAGATGGGGTAGCCTCAGCTATGGATGGGGGCAGGCTGCTCCATCCTACCAATGTCGGCTCTTTGTCCTCCCAGGGCTGAATGCTTCGGCGTGTAGCGCGGAGGCCTACTTCCCCTGTCTCAATGGCAAGTGCATCCCTTCCAGCTTGGTGTGCGATGGCAGCAGAGTGGATAATTGCGGGGATGGCACAGATCAGTCCCCAGCCCGGTGTAAAGGTCTGTATGGCCCAGCGAAGGGAGGAGGTGTGTGTAGGGGGGAGAGCAAGGAAGAGCTCATTGCTTTTGATGAGGAGGAAAGGTTGGACAGGAACTCACAACCTAAGCAGAGTTGCACCTGTTAGCATATCAGCCCCAACAGATATGGGGGTGTGGCTGTCTTGGAGAAATCTCGAGAGCCAGATTTGGCCCCATGGTCTGTTTCCCACCGTGGGCTGCCCCAGTTGCTGAGGAATGGGCTGGATGCAAAGAAGACGGGCAAGAGGGTATTTTGGAAGGATGGCGGGGAGCCTTGTGTATATATGCCCCTGATGTAGGGAGAGGCAGGTGGGTGTGCTTTCCATTTGGGCGGCCTCCATAGCCACGCAGGAAGCAGAGGGATGATTCCACCAGTGTGTTTTGACTCCTGCCCCTTCTCCTCTTCCAGGCTCGCACCCGCTTTTGCCACTCCCGCATGCTGAGGCCTCTTCCGCGGCCAGTGTTCTGCCAAACCAGGCGACCTGCGCAGGGCCTCCGGAGAGCCACCGCCTGCCTTCAGGCACTGACCAAGCAGGTACTCCCTCTGGGCAAGAGGGTGGGTGGTGGGGAACCGGACCTCCTCCGCTGGCCTGCCGCTCACTGGCTTTCCTCCTCCTGCAGACAACAGCAAGGCCCTCCTTGCCTCCCTGACGGCCCTCTTAGGGGCAGCCCTGCTCTTCTGGTGCTGCTGGAACCCAGGCTGGTTCTTTTGGAGAGTTGGTGCCTGCCGGTACCTGCCCGGCTGCAATTCTGTCTGTGCTGCCTGTCACCTCTGCACGCGCAGCTGCATCCGCCGGGAGCCCACCCAGGTGACCCCACACAGAGCTGCTGAACTGCCCGTCTGATGCGCCTCTCCCCTGAGCTGGCCCTCCACTTTCAAACCATAGGCTGGAGGCATCAGGATGGGGCCCAAGAGAGACACACACTCAGCTGCGATGATGCACATGGATCATCTCCCACAGACGGGAGAGGAATACCTGCTGCTTTCCTCAGCACTGCCAGTAAATTAGTGCAGGGCCCCTGGACAGGCCTTGAGACACTACAGTTTAGCTCCCAGTCCTCCCTTTTGCTTGAGCCTCCCTTTAACTCTCTAGAGCAGTGGCTCTTAACCTTTTCTTTCCCAGGGACCCCCTTTACACCTTCCATTTCCTCAGAGGCACTGGAAGGGAAGACTTTTTTCCTGCAAGTTTGTGGCTGGAGTGGATTGAATGGCAATGTGCAAGCCAAGCCAGCCTTTGCCTTGGCTCCTGTCATGTGGCAGCTCCACTGCAGGGAAGAGATGGGCCAAGCAACTTCCAAGCCTTCATGGACCTCCTGTGAGGACATCATGGCCCCCTGGGGTTCCCTGGACCCCCAGTTAAGAACCACTGCTCTAGAAAATGCTTTGTTTTTAAGCAAGCCTGGAGGCTTTTTGCATGGGTGGGAACCCTCTTTTGTTCCAAGGGCTGCAGTTCTAATCTAGAGAAGTTCTTGGGGGTCATATCCTGGTGGTGGATGTAGCCAAAATATCAGCATGTTTTAGCTGAAAGCTTTCCCTACCCTTAAACTAGGCCTTGAGGGAAGGCATTTCAACCTTTTAAAATGGAGGAGGAACTCTACAGAAAAGCTGAGAGGGGACCCAATGATGTTATGATGAGGAAAGGATGGCACAGGGAATCCCAGAAGGTTGGATCACACCTCAGGAGAGCCAGTATTGGCTCACATTGCCTAGTTGGATGCCTTTTGCAAGGGTAAAATTGTCCAATGGGAAGATAACATTGGTAGTCTGTAGGAATCCAGTGGCACCTTAAAGCTGAGCAAATTTAATCTGGCATAAGTTTCTGTGGACTGCAGCCCTTTTCAGACACCAGAGGAAGTGGTCTGCATTCCACAAAAGCTTATGCCAAATCAAACTGGTTCCTCTTTAGTGCACCATGGAAATCTAGCTTGATTTTATCACAGGGGTAGAGTCACAAACAACACCTGGGGGATGCTCAGCTTCAAACCGTAGGCATTTTAGATCACAGGGACATAAACAGAGTCCTTTTTGACACGAGGGAATCTCTTCCATAATGCTAGAATCCCCCTTCCCCACAACTGGAATGCTGATAATAGCTAAAGGTAGAAGACACTGAGAAAGCAAATTACTGGAGCTGGTGGACTTCTTTTTGTTTGGGCGGTGGCTGATTGGATACTTTCAGTAGGTACAAAGTCAACCCAGAATTCAATATCGGATGCCCCACTCCCCAGCCTCTTCCATGGGTTGCTCTCACCTCGTCTTGGGCCAAGGTGTTGTAGTGCTGGATGGAAAAACTCCTGGCGTTACCATTCAAAGGATGGCATGCATCGGCTCTGCCACACACACACCCCAGTAACTTTTTTGCGGTGAGAAAACAGTAGCAGACCAAGTGGTGGGAAAACATCGGGGTGGGTGGGTTAAATGGAAAGTATTGTTTGGTTGGCGTCCCCCCAATTAAAATCACATGGAAGAGACAAAGCAATCCCACAAGCCATGCCCAGTCTGGAAGTACCCCTGACTCAATTAGGCTTACTCAGAAAGGGCACCACAGACACCACATCCCTGGCTCTTGGGGTTCAGCACCATTTATTTAAGAAAAAAATATGAATAAAAAGGGGGCAGAGACTGGGGAAGACAAGACAGGGGCGAGGTGTGGGGAAGGCGGGCACTGCAGCGTCTTCCAGGCAGTCGGTTCTGATCCTCAAAGGAAGCAAGCAAGGCGGGAGAGTGGTTGCTGGCCACAAAGGCTCACAGTCCCAAGTCAAAAACTAGCAGGAGGGCGAGAGAGGCAGAAGCCGAACCAGAACGGGCTCCCCTGAGCCCAAAGCTTGACCAGCTGGCCCACAGTTTTTGGCTCGGCGCCACCAGTGCGAGACCCAAGGCAATTTGGCAAGGGGGTGGGAGAAAGCGTGATGTTGGCTCTACTCTACTGGCTGCCCTCCTCGGTGGTCTTGGGGCTGACTGAGAGACGGAGGGGTTGGGGGCAGCTCTGTGCTAGTTGTGAAAAGGCCTTTGTGCCTCTGGATCGCCTGGTGAAGAACGACGGGGCAAGAACGCCTGCTCTTTGGCTCACGGCACACCCCTCGCAGCGTCTCCCCCTCAGTGCAGACAGTACAACCCTGTGTTCCCAGCCCCACCCACGCCTCCCCCTGGAAAGGAACAAGATGGTTGACGAGGGAACACACACCCTTCGCCTGGCGGGCGAGAAGAGGCTGCGACAGGACCCAACCCATCCTTCCTGGCAGCCCCTCCTTGTCTAGCCCAGCCAGGCCCCGGGGCTGTGCGTGTGCCTGGCTGCAATTAGGGGACTATTGCCTATTGGACACCATTTTTAAAAAGGACACGGATCCCCTGAAAGGCCCCATGATTCATAAGGCACTGGCGGAGCTTGGGGACTGTGGGGAGGAGAAAGGCCGCTGGACACAGGCACTGGTTAGCCCTCTTTGGCCCTGGGCTCCCTGCCCTTGCTAAGCCCAGCCGGAACACAGAGCAAGGCCACACGCTGAATTCTGGCTTTTCTTGCAGCAGGTCATGAACTGGCATTCACCACAGAAGAGAGGGGTGCACAGGGGCCCTGGGTGGAGTGGTGGCTGCTCAGAAGCCCCCTCACTTGGCCCTGAAGGGGTGGGGAGAAGCTCGGGGAGCAGCCGGCCAGCTCCACTCTGCTCGTGGGCTTCCTGGCGGGCGGGCAGGCGGGAGATTTGGGGCCAAGGGGTCCCCCCAGCCTAGCAAAAGCAGCCTTCCTCTCTAAGGATTGGAGAGGGGCAGTATCTTTGGTCAAGACCTGCCTGGCCCAACTGAGCTGCCGGAGTGGAGACGCCACCAGGCAGGCACCTTGTCTGCTCTTTGGCTTCGGGCGTGCATTTCGCTCTGCTCAGCAAGAGGCAGCGCAGCAAAGCCCCCCTCCCCTTTTTGGTGCATTGGCATGTGCATTCAAAACACCTTGATCTGGCTCTTCTGGCATCCCTTGGCGGCACAGCGCTGTCCGAAGGCCTCTCCATTTTGTGGCGTCTTCTCTTTTCTCCTTGTGAGGGTGTGTGAGGAGGGATGTGGCGAATGATGCGGCCGCGCATGCCCCCCCCCCACATTGGTCTGTTACTTACATAAAACACACAAACCAGCTCCCTCCCCTCTCCACTCCTCCCTTCCCCCACTTTTTTTTTGGTAGCAGCAAAGCACCTTTGTGTGTGTTTCTTTTAAAAAATTCATAATAATAATAATAATAAAATAATAATAATAATAGATGTCTCTCAATTGGCCTGATGACAGGGGGGGAAATGACAGCAAGGCGTGTGGCAGAGGCCCGCCTGGCCTATGAGGCGCACTCCCGGATGTGAAAGCCGGCCTCTGAGTGATGCTGCAGGTCGACCGGCTGGTGGGGCTGCTGGCCCGGCCTCTCGTTGAGTAGCACCACGTTTTTAATGCACCCTGTGATTCCTGAGACGTACTTCCCCGCAGTCAGCGCTTGGATGTCAGGTGCACCTCCTGTGTGAAGGAAGAGAAGGTGCCGTCGGTCAGTGCGCTGCTCCGAGGGAGGTGCCCCCCTCCCTGTCTTCTGCAGGCACCCCAATGGCACAAGGCACCCCAAGGGAGACTCTATACCAGGCTTCCCCTACTGGGTTCTCTCCATTTTTTGAACTGCAGCCCCCCTCAGCCCAGCTGACAGTTGTGAACACTATCCAGTCTCAAGCTGGAAGATTAAAATGTAGAGAAGTGCCTCTGAAGCTATCCTGTGCAGTGCCCTGTCCCCCTGTTTGTGCCCATTGACTACAACCATTTCTTTCTTCCCTAGAAACTCTTCAGCCCCATGGTCCAGAGACCACCGCTTTGAGTAGATGACACTCTTTTTAAAATTAGTTAGACCTTTTGTCTGATCTGCCTGCCATTTAGCAGGTCTGGTGCACGGGAGAGATTGCAACTTCTGAAAAGCTTGTGCTGGTTGGGTGGAAATGACCAAATGTATTATCAAAGCAGAAACAAAATGACAGTGAAATTTTAAAAAATTACAACCCAGGAATAACAACAACAGATGGAATAGGAGGAGGAAAGGAACGACAGTCAATAGAAAACAAATACGACAGGGATGCCTGAAGCAAAATGCAAAAACAGGCCTTTTATTTTCCAAAGTGCACACCCTTCATTTCCACACACCCAAGTTCCCGCTGCAGTCCAGAGAGTACCACCAGCACTGTGGCCCTTGAAACCCACCCAACTTTCTGAAGACGAAAACACCTACCTATATAAACACGGCCTTTGGTGTTCACCATGACGTGCTTGCCCGAAGATTCCCCGGCAATCATCTCCTCGCCATCCACTTGAAGGAAGCCTTTTTTCCCCTCCCTGAAGAAGGAGCCAAATAGTTAGGTCAGAAAAGACCCGAGAAGTTTTGACTGAAGTTGGGAGGAGAGAGGACCGTTGTGGAGAAGGATGTCTGGACTGGGTTTTTGTGTGTGGGCAGAAGTGTGGTCAAAGAATGGCAGATCTCACCACAACTACCATACAGAGATTCTCATTTGGGTCAAGATGGGGCTGGCTATGGCACTCCCAGCATCATTCCTATTGCATTGTGTCCCTCTCTTGTTTCTCAAGTGTTTCCACAATCTGTGCCCATGATCTCCAGAGCTTGGAAGCAAGGAACTGCAAGCAGTAAGTTTCTGTCGCTAGTTACTTTGGGAGGGAGATAACGAGGACAGAAGAAAGGTTACTTTCAAAACGAACAGAAGAAGCAAGAATGCAGTTACTTGATAGATGGGATGAACCGCCTTGAATGCCATCTTGGAAGAAAGGCAGGATAGAAATCCAATCCATCAAGGCTTCTAGTTATTTTCAAAAGTTACCCGAAAGAGCATTTTTGGAGAGGGAATGAGTTTTATGCCATTTTCTTATCACTCTTAAGGAGGTTTTTCCCACTCAAAACATGTGGCTTTGCTACTTAAGCATGACTGAAACCTCTTCCCTCACCGAATAGCTGTCACTCGATGCCATTCGCCATCGTCCACCGGGTCTTCAGACAGGATGTTGGCTTCCCCACTGCCTAGCTGGTAACTGCAGGAGACAACACAGTGACAAGCATCAGAGAACCGGTGGCTTCCTTGGCTGGCAGAACATGAAGGAAAAGTCGGCTCTAGGGCAGCCCCACAGCCAGCATGGTGCCGTAATCTGTGCTCGACTAGGAATCCCAGAGACCAGGGTTTGAATCCTTCAATTCTAGAAGTCCACTGGGTGAGGCTTGTTCTGGCACAGAGGAAGTCCATGGTGGTCAACCTCCTCTGAATCATAGAATCCTAGAGTTGGAAGAGACCCCAAGGGCCATCTAGTCCAACCCCATTCTGCCATGCAGGAAGACACAATCAAAGCATTCCTGACAGATGTCTATCCAGTCTCTGTTTAAAAACCTCCAAAGAAGGAGACTCCACCACAGCGCGTTCCACCGCGTCCTAGGCTTAAACAATTCTCAGCACTTCCCTCTCTGCAATGCTAGATCTTTGGGGGCTGAAGGGAAATTTCAGAAATCTGGCCAAGGAAACCTCATGAGAGGGTCACGATAAGTTGGAGTCGACTTGAAGGCACACAGAAACCCCAAGGGCAGCCTCACTCACCTGAACACCAGGTGCCCGTCTTTTAGCCCGAGGCTGATAAAATCCTTGCCTTTCCCGCTTTCTCCTTCCTCCTGTGACAGAGAGGAAAGCACGCCATGACTGGTTGGCCCACTCTTTGCCTTAGGACACGGGACTGCCACGGCCCTTAGTGGGACATCAGTCAGTCCAGGATCTGTGAATACATGTCCTACCAAAAGGTTGAGCAAGGAGCCCATTGTGAAGGCTTCGGGATAAATGGCTGCCTTTCCAGCGACCTCAGTGCCATGACTCCTTTGCCACTCACCTGTCTCACCTGTGTTGGTAAAAGAATCTGAGCAGCACCAGAGCCTCATTTGGCGAACGGGGAAGCCTGTCCAGCACTGCGGCATCAGGCAAGCTCTACCAAGCACTAGTACAGAAATGGCCTTGGGGAAGTTAGCCCCACGGTCCCTCTCTCTGCCCCCTTTCATGCATCTAAGCATCCTCGCCACTGCGCCACAAACTGAGTTGCGTCAGTAAGTACCTCGTTAGCCACATGCTGCTCAAGGCCCACCTCACTGGTTGCCTGGAAAGAGAGAAAGGAAGGAAGGGAGAGACGGCACAAGCTCCGCGCATGAGGTGGTACGGCAGTCAGCAAAGCAGCATACCTAGCAGCAGGGGCACAGCAGAAGTGAAGCTACGCACAGCCTCAGCAACCGTTGCACAAAGGGTGTGCATGTGGCAAGCAGAATTTTGTGATGCCAGGCAGAAGGAACTCAAAAGCATGCAATGTGAAGGCATGCAGCAGCAACACCCTTTGCAAGACTGCAGCAAGCCCTCATGCAGAGAGGCGTCCGATGGGCTCTTCCTCTTTCAACTTGGCCGGCAGACACACTTGCCTTTCCTTCCCAGCACTGCTGCCAGAAGGCCCCCTCTCTCTGCTACTGTGCCCACTGAGCAGCGCTGCCCCCATAACTCCTGGGAGGCCTCTCTTCCATCGCGCTGACCTTTGTGGTGCTAGCCAAGGGGAGGGGAGAGGCCCAACAGCAAGAGCAGCTCCGGTCTTATCAGAAGCACCACAACCCAAGTCCTGAGCCTGCTGGCCTTCTGATTCCCCAGAATCAAACTCCCCACAGGGCGAACCCTCAACTTCTCCTCAACCGTCCCCTGCCTTTCCTTCTTCAGACCAGGCCAGCCTCACCTCCCAGCTCCTCCCGTCCTCCTTCCTTGACCCCCAGGATGTAATCTCATTTTACTCACCACACCCTGCCAGAGGAGAAGCCCGCTTGAGGAGCTGGTGCGCACTTCCAGCTCGATTGTCTCAGGTGAGTCCGGGAGGCTGCAACACAAAGAAGCCATGGTAGAGGCCCTCCCTAGAAGGAGCCCATACGTTCATCCCATCCAGAAACTCCCAGCTTTAGATCAGCACTCCTCCTTTCCCTGGACTGATGCTGCATTGGCCCCTTTGCTGCGTAACTGGCAGATTGTTCAGGGCTGCTGGTGCCATTCAGACAGAGCCTGGGATTGTGGGAATGTCCACAATGTCAGTAACTATGACCAATTCTCACCTCCTGGGAAAAGCATGCGGTGGAAGGGCTACGTAGCCACCATCTTGGAAGTAGGCGCCGTATTGCCCAGGAGCATCTGACCAGGTGAATAAAAGAAGAAGGGGAAAAGGAGATGAGAAAGCACCCTCAAAATAACACTACAGCCTGCTGGGTTGGCTGCAGCAGCCTGAGAAAATGGTAGGGAAGAGGGTTGTGTGTTTGGGAGGGAGAAGCTGTGGAGGCCAACCCGGTTTCCGCATGTGTGCATGGCCAATGGCCGTGGAGGAGAAAGCTGCCCTGCCCAGAGACTATGCAACACGCGAGCTGGTCTGAGCCCATTCCACCCACAGAGACGCTCGCTTGTCTTCCCTCCTCCCAAACTCAGGCTGTGCATCAGCCGCCCCGGCCCGGGACAAGGATGGAGCCCAGCGTGTGCCAGACATACCATTCCCTCCGCTACCCTCGGGAGTCCACTCCGCATTGAACGGGCGCTGTGATTCATCTGCAAAGAAACAAGCACATGCTTTGCGCAAAGCACTCCACAGGACAGAGCTGTGTTCCCTGAAGCAACGTTTTTCCCAGGCGGAAGGAAGGGTTTTGCCAGTCAGTGTGGCAGAGTTTGTGCATCCAGCTTGGGGGAGAGTCCCTGCCTTCCATGCTCTGGCCATCCCCTCAATCTTACCATGTTCACAATATAAGCCCAGGAAGCCTGGGGGGCACACGCAGGTGGTGTCTCTGCACGTGCCCCCATGGAGGCAGGGACGCTGGAGCCGGCACTGGACCTCGGAGATTTCGCAGCGCTCCCCTGCAGACAGGTGGGGGGGTCACAAACACATGGCATTAAAGATTCACAGCAACACAATGTAGGAGCAGAAGCATGGAATGAAGATTTGCATGAGGCTGACTTATGGGCACATAAATGCAGCAACGTGCAAGCATGGAGCACCCTCCCAAACCAGGGCAGTAGATGCCCCAGGGTTATAGCCGTTTCTGCCCCCACCCCTTTGGCTTCACACGTGGCCACCTCACCCTTGTAGCCATCTTGACACAGGCACTGGAATTCGTACTCGCCCGTGACCAAGCACTTGCCACCATGCTGGCAGGGCCTGCGGTCGCAAGGAGAGCTGTCGACACACTGCGAGATGCCCCGGCTCTCCAGGAAGCTGTACGAGATGTCCACTTTCTTCCCATTGATTGAAACCTGGTGGGACAAGGTGGGGAGAAGACGGATGATCTCAGCTCCCTGTCTCATCTGATTGCCATGGCCAAGCCCAGGCAGAGGGGGGAAAGCGGCCATTGCTAGGAAACTCCTTCCTTCCTTCCTTCCTTCCTGACACACTGGACAATCCCCGTGTCCCAGGAAGGGAAACGCTGGCCATCTCTCAGCCAAAAAGGGGAAACTCAGCCAAGTTCCAATCCTGGGCCTCTTAGTGCTCAGCTCTGCACCTTTCCAAGACCCAGGAGTTCAAATCCCCCCAACGATTCTCCACCCTGATGAACGAGCACCCTTCTCCTCCCAGAGCATGGCAACTTGCCTCCCCAATGCAGCCGTAGAAGTGGCTGGAGATGTTGGCGGCCGAGGGCAGCCGGACAGTGTCGTCTACACCTCCCAGGTACATGGAGGTGCGCAGGTTGAGGCCCTGGCTTTTCCCAGGTGAGGATCTCTTCACGGGCCGCTCGTCATCCACCTGCAGGGTGCCATCTTTGTTCAGGCGTTCGGCTGTGACCTTGTGCCATTGCCCCAGCTCCAGGGCCTTTGTGCTCTGAAGGATGGCCGTGCCTAGAAGAGAAATGGGTTGAGGGCTAGCAGCAACATGACAAGTTTGGGTTTTCAAGGCAGGACAGCCCTCTGTGCTCTTAGCTGAAGGTTCATCCTTCCCTTTGCCAAGTGCAGAAAAATCTACCAAAATCTTCGCTTTGAGCGAGGGGAGAACGCTGCTGTTTAGAGACGGAGGGTAGTTTGCTAGCGGCGGAGTGGGGAGAACCACGCGTTAATTATCACCTGATCCCAGCTCATAGCGGAACTCCAAGTGCCCGTTGACCATGTTGAGTGAGGCGAAGTCCGCCACGGGGGTGCCATCTCCCCCACTGAAGAGTATGAGGCCATCAGGGGACAGTGGCTTGATTTCGGCATCCACCCGCAGCTCATAGTGGATGTTGGTTAGAGGTGGGTATGAGATGAAGGCATTCCCCCCGTGGAAGAAGGGGGTGGTTACTGTGTCGCCTGAGACAAAGAGGAAGAGGGCTGGTGAGCAGGCTTGGCTGTCCGTCCGTCCCCCCAAATGCCACGCTTCCCCAGCACCCTGCCCTCACTCACCTGCCATGCACTTCTCCCCATATTTCCCCAGTAAGCAGCGGCAAGTATAGCCTTGCCCAGTGGCTCGGTTGATGCAGGTGGCGTCAGGACCACAGGCATCTGCAGGGAGAAGGAGAGTCAGCCAGTAACTGTGAGAATGGCACACACGGGGCTTCTGCCTGTCGACTGAGCACCCCACTAGCGTGCCTGGCTCAAATGTGAGGTTGCCATTTTAGGGAGAAACCAAGCTCAGACCACATAGCCCGTGTGCTAAGCTGCCTTCTGCTCAGTCTGACCACTGTCCATCCAGCGGAGTGTTGCGTGGGCTTGACCGGCAACCGTTCCCCAAGGTCTCCAGACAAGAGAGGCCTTTCATAGCCCTGCCAGGGGAGGGTCTTTTGGGACGTGAGGAAATGAACCTGTCGCCTTCTGCATGCCAAGCAGGGTCTCTGTTTGCAAGATGTTGGCTGTCTTTCTTTGTAATTATTTCTCTCATGGCCTTATACTGAAGCCTTTGGTTCATCCGGATCAATATTCCCTACTCTGACTGACAGCTGCTTTTCACAATCTCAGACAAAGAAGGATCTTTTGTATCAACTGCTCCTGACAATCATCTAATTCAGGAATGGACAACTATGTAGAGGGTCCCCCAAGACCCTGTGTGCCACACCGAGCCTGGATACTGCAATTTTGTTCTGCAGTCCTTCTCAAAATGTCCAGAGGAAGTATATTGTTCTCCTCCTGTTGTCATTTTGAGAGGGACTTCAGAGGAAAATAGAGGTAGTTGGGGGTTCTGGGATGCTTGTGGAGGTAGAGTGGGGTATTTTCATGTCTGTTTGGGGGGCAAAAAGTGTCCCCCCCAATTGTGCAATTTAAAAAAAAATAGAGGGATTTGGGAGACTGGGGAAGGCTTTTATGGGCCATACTTTATACCCACCCCTGACCCACCTGGAGGTGCTGGGGATGGCGCTTGGTACTGCCTGTGAGCCAAGCCCCTGCTCTGCCCCTCCAGCGATCCCCGCCATATGCTGCCCTGCCACAGCTGAGGCAAAAAGGAAGGGAGAAGAGTGCCTGACCTGGATGGCAACGCAGGGCCTGGGGATGTTCGCAGTTGCTTCCAGCAAAGCCCTCCGGACACTCGCACACGTAGCTGCTGCTCTCCGAGTCCCTGCAGACGCCTCCATTCTGGAGGGGAGAGGAGACAGAAGGGAAACTATGTGTCCATCATTGCCCCAGACAGCCCCATCTACACCCATGGCCAACAAAGAGGTTTTCTTCTACAGAGAAGGCAGCGACAACCTCTGCTTCCCTCTATGATAACTCACTGCCACGCTTACATTGACCTACCTGGCATGGGCGGTCCTGGCAGGTGGGGCAATTCGAGACGCCGTGGGCTTGCAGGTCAAAATCTTTGAAGATGACCTCCTTGCCTTGGATGATCAGCTGCCGGACACATCCTGAAGGAGAGGGGAAGGAGTGGGATGAGGTTGTGGGGAGAGGAGCAGAAAGGGTGAAGCCAGTGGTAGGGGTGGGATTAATGGGGGGCTCAGGTCACTGAAGAGGGTGGAGAGGCCAGTGAAACAGTAGCCAACTGGTAGGGCCTCTGCGCTTGACCCCTCTCGATCTGCAAGCACAGGAGCTGAAAACTCATACACCTGTGCACAAAGGAGATACAAACGGGGCAGCCAGTGGGGTTTGGGGGGCTGCGAGGTCTCCGTTGGGGAGACTGAGGTTGATACTCCTCCTCAGCCCTGAAGTTCCCCAAAGGTGGCTGCAATCACTCTTTCCCCTGGACCTAACCTGCTGGGTAGGGTTGCTATGGGGATAAAGCGGAGGGAAGAAAACTCCACAGAGAAGGGTGGAGGGATATCATGTTGGAAACCCAAATCCCTTAATTGTTTAGAGACAGTGCTTCACAGAACTGATTGCTTTGGGTGTTTAGGGCCAACAAGTTCTGGGGAAATGAACACACATCCTTCCAGCATGAAGGGAAGACTGAGCAATCCCAATGGTGCCAGGCAGAGCATTCAGGCTGGACAGTCTGCCCCTATTCCAGGGTGCAGAAAGGAAATCAGGGGCTTAAGAACGGCCTCAGGTATTTCTGAATGGCTCCATCTGCATCCATGGCCCACAGGGGAGCTTCCCCACACATATATGTCACAGGAACTGTGTTCGCTCTCACCGATGAAGCCGCTGCTGAGGCCTGTCTTGGCGACGGCGGCGTAGTTTGGATACCCACCCAGGTATAGCCCCTCATTGAGGTCCAGACCTTGGAATTTGCCCTGGAGAGACACAGAAAGGTGAGCGCAAGTCCAAGGGAGTCAGGTGTCCATAGGCAAAGATCCCCTCTCTGGCCTCCAGAGCATCCGGGGTCTCCTGGGGCCGTCTCCATTTTGCCCTGCTGGCAACCATGCACGCAACCCATTCTTAACATTCTCAGGGGGGTGGCATTCCAGTGATGGATGGAGCGCGTGGCAAAAGACGGTGGGGATAAAAACATCGGGTGTTTCACTGGAATGCCAGCAACTAATCCTCAGGAGAGGCGTTTCCATATAAAATATAAAAGAATCACTCCCAAATGTGAGGAACCACCCAACAGCAGGGTCGTAGGTAAGGGGGTGTTGCTGCCTAGGGGAGCCTAGAGGGCCAAATTTGGCTACAGGGCCTGAGATTGCCCACCTTTGGCATACAATATCATTTATCCTATGTGCTCTTGGCATGCCTACCGTGCCTTTCCATTTAGGAATGACAACAGGGTCATTTTGCAAGGCGTAGAGGGAGGGACAGGCCACAAAACAGTATGAGGATGAAGTCCCATGGGGTGTTCAGGACCCTGCAAGCTTACACTTAGCGTCCAGAAGGACTGTGAGGTCTCTGCTTGGGAGGGGGGGTCCTGCCCTTCAGCCCCCCACTTACCTGAGATGTGCCATTCACCGGTGGATGGTTGTCTAACACGAGGGAACCCTGAGTGAGGTTGCGGTAGAGCCGCACGGTGTGGAACTCGCCCAGTTTGATGATCGAGGGGTGGCGGATGGTGGCCATGCCAGAGCCCGCATCGAACCTGCAATTCCAGGCAACTGAAAAGGGAGCAAAGGCACCCCGAGAATTGCCCCCTTCCTGCCCAACCCCGGCATCGGGCTTTAAAACATTCCTTCCACAAGTCCCAGCCAGACGCTTGGCTGCCACATCAATGGAGCCCATGTCAAATACCACATCCCATGACTCCAGACTTGTGTGCAGCAGATAATAAACTGATATAACAAAAGTAATGCCTAGTGAAAAGAGGGAGCTAAGAGAGGAGATGCCTGGGGCTGTACTTTCTGGCCCCAATTATCTATAATGATTTGGGGGCTATTTCTGAGGACAAGATTCAAAAACCCTGAAGAGTCAGAAAGAGAAAGGAGCAAGTAAACCTACCGACAGACCCTACCAGAATTGCTTTCATTTTGTAAACAGTTTAATTCTATTTCAATATTCACTTTTTCTATGTTTTTGGTTGTGTTGTTCTTTTAAATTGTGAGCAGTTTTGCATCCCAATTTTGGGGAGAAAGCACGAGATAAATAAATGTCACCATCACCATCTCCTCCACTGCCCCCTTGCTGACAGATCCCAGGAGGGGCCCGTGGGTCCACGTGCGTCGCAGCATCTCACCTGAGCTCTGGGCGGCCCCCCACCAGTCCAAAGGAGACAAAGTCGGTGCCCGTGTTCTTCTTCTGCCCGTTGTACACCAGCATCCCTGCCAAAAGCACAGCAGCGGGGGCGATGGGGTTGAGCAGGCGTTGGGGCGTGAGTTCTCCAACCCACCACGCCAGGGATTGCGCAGCTGAGCTACTCCCAGCTCCATGCAGGGGTCAGAGCCAAGGGTCAACACTGTTATCACCCAAGCGAGGGGCTCAGTTGTGGACAAGCCACACAACTGGCGTCAGAACCATCATGGGGATGGGACGCAGCCTGTCAGGCCCATGAGGAGGTTTGACTGCTATGGACTGGATACCCAGGGAGCATGGAAACAGAAGATGAGGAGCCCTGAGTCCACCTGGGCTTCTTTGCACCTGGGATACCACAACATGCCCCAACTTCCAGGGGAGGAGGAAGCGCCGCCACCCTTCAGACAGGAGGCCGACCAAGTGGAGGTTAGGCATGGCAAAAACCTTCAGCCCGAGGAAGAGGAGTTAGGAAGATGGCTGGGTGGCCGTGGGAAGAAGGGGACTCGAGCCCTCGCCAAACCTACACAGCAGCCTTCCAAGAGGTGGGTTAGTTGGCTGTGTGTGGGATGGGAGGACACCTCTCTCTCATTCACACGCACATACGCATGGCACGATTGCAGAAGGAGTTAAGAGAAGTACCAAGGACTGCCTGGGACAAAAAGAAGCCACAGCCCAGCAGAGAAAACAGCTTACCTGAGTAAAGTATAAGAGCTGGAAAAGTGGGAAGAGAATGGAGGGAAGAGGAAGGAAGGAAGGAAGGAAGGAAGGAAGGAAGGAAGGAAGGAAGGAAGGGGGGAAGGTGAGAAGAAGGTTGGCAGGAGAGAAAAAGATGGAGGCAAAGGTAAGAGGGAGAACAGAGTGCTGAGTGAGAGAACCTTAAAGAGAGGAAAAAGGAAAGACTTGAGCCTTTGCCAGTGAGCATTTCCAGGGCTGGGGAGCAGGGCTTTGGGGGACTCCGGCTCCCAGAGCTGTGCTGGATGGGGGGATTCTGGGAGCTGAACTGATGCCTCCCGAAGAATCACAGGACTTTGCCTTCTGGGGGAGACCAGAGTGCCTGTGCAAGATGGCACTGGTATCAACATCATTCCTGGGGTCCCCCCTCCCCACTGCTCCCTCTTACCATCTGGTGTGTCCGGCCGAAAGGTGATCTCGATGGCAAAGGTCTTGTAGGCATCCTTCATGGTCGGCAGGGCAAGGAAGGACTGAGGGTTCTGGGTAAAATAGGGCACCACCCTCTCTGCAATCAAAGAAAGGGGAGAGGGAAGGAGGGCGTGAGGTCAGCCGCTGAGGAGTTCTCCGGAAGGAAGGAAGGCCTGGCTATCTGTTTGCCTCTGCAGAGAAGCACCCCACGCAGCAGAGTTTCAGGAATGATAGAATAACAGAACCACAGAGTTGGAAGAGATCCCAAGGGCCATCTAGTCCAACCCCGTTCGGCCATGCAGGATGGCCATCTGTCGGGAGTGCTTTGAGTGGGTATTCCTGCAGGGCCCTTGTGGTCTCTTCCAACTCTAGGATTCAATGACCCCGAGGCACTCACCTCGCACTTTGAGCATGGAGAATGCCGTCACCTTCCCTTGCCGATTGGAGGCGGTACAGACGTAAATGCCGGTGTCCTCTGGGCGGGTGGAGGGGATGGTCAGGATGTTGCCCTCCAAGCGGACGTTCGGGGGGAGGTCTCCTTCCAGCTGGAACACAGAGCCAGGCCAGAACCCTCAGCACCTTTCGCTCTTCCTAACAGCCACCCCAGCAAGCAACGCTTCTCGGTTTGCCCATCGCCACGTGGCTCTGCGTGATCCACCTGGCTGCTTATCCCTGGGGCTGCACCTCAGAGCCCTGCGCTGATCTCCTTCCCTGCCCCTGCCCAGCTACCTTTGTCCAGGTGATGTCCGGCACAGGGAAACCAGAGGCCAAGCAAGGGAAGACCACCGTGGACCCTGCAGAGACCTCCTTGACTTCGGGCTGAGCCGCAATCTGTGGGAGGGCTGTGAGGGGAAGAAGAAGGCAGGACTATGAATCTTGGGGGGAAGGAAAAAGGAGAGGAGGAGGACCCTCCCAGAGGATGTTGGGGTACATCCAACTGGCCCTTACACTGGACGTGTAGGATGACGTGGGACTGGACCGTGCCAACATTGTTGGTGGCCGTGCAGCGGTACTGCCCGGCATCGCTCTGCTCTACCCGCTCAATCTTCACCATGCCGCCGTTCACCAGCACTCCCGGGCGCAGCCGCCCCCCAACTTTGCTCCAGGTGACTTGAGGCTTGGGGTCCCCGAAAGCCAGGCACTCAAACTCCACGGCGTTGCCTGCCAGGACCGTCTGCACTGACGTCCGGATGTTGATCATCACTTTGGGCAGGGCTGGGGAGAGGCAGAGAGAAGCAATGGGTCCTTGGTTGGGGGGAGCGTGGAAAGACCCGGAGCCCCCTTGGTGGGGGCTAAGCTTTTTGACTCAGAGGAGGGGCCAGAGAGCCTGTCTACACCCCCAAAGAGTTGGCTTTAGCGCCGAACTGAGACAGAATGCTCAATGGTGGGCTCTTTCCTCCTTCCCAGAAAATGCCCCAAAGTCCCAGGCCTAGTCCCTCAGTGTACCAACTGGCACTGAATCCACTCTGGGTTTTAGTCTGAACTGTAAAAGCGCTATCAAAGGTACTGAACACATTTGGGGTAGATAGAGTTCAGTGCCTTATATAGTTTAAAACCCAGAGCAATGTTCTTGATATAGAAGCCGCTTGGTCCTTCATGGCTCAGAGTGCAGAGCTTAGAAAGCTGGGAGTGATTATGAGAGGTTTTGCACATTTTCCAATCATTTTTCACATTTCAAGGCAATTCTGCGAAAAGCTTATTTTTTTTCTGCCAAAAATGTTGCCCCAAACAATGGTTTGGCACAGGAACCTTGCTTTGGCACAGAATACAGTTCTCTGTGTATGGGAAAACATGTTGGTGTTTATTAAAAAAAAAAATCCACCACTCCCCCCACTACAAAATCCTGAAATATAAAATATCTTGTGGCAGTTGACATTTTGTTTGATGGGTGTTGAAATTCTCTTTCCCACTGAGGATGAGGAAATGCAAAAAGTTCTGTATATCTCTAGTGTCAGCTCAGTAATCTCTCTCTCTCTGGCTTTTCTTCGCAAACGAAGATTCAGGAAGGACTCATCCCGCGCTTTCTGCAAGCGCGCTGATGACTAAAAAGGCCAATCCGAGATAAACAAGTCCGGTTGCAAAAAGCACAGCAGAAGGTCTCCTTGGGTGATGTTTTTGGGTTGTGATTCTTTCTGCGTTGTCATTTCTCTTCAAGACTTGTTCGTCGTGAGTTCTCAAATAAGGCTGCAGCATTGTGGATAGTGCGTCTCCATGCCTCCCGATGTGAGACCAGGGCGGACCACTGTTGGTGATCAATTTGGCCAAGCCTGAGATGTTGTTTCAGGGAGTCTTTGTATCGCTTTTTTGGAGCGCCCCTCTTACGCTGACCCGTGGCGAGTTCAGCTCAGTAATAATAATAATAATAATAATAATAATAATAGCCTTGTGGCTGAAGAGTGGGGTATAAATAACTAAATAAAATAAAAATAAAATAATAATTTTATTTCTATCCCGCCCCTCTGCAACGCAATCGGGGCAGCTTATACCATAAAAAAACTCCATAATTACAACAGTACCATGCCCCACCCACCCCTTAAAACAATATTAAATTAGAAAGGATTAAAAACATACAATAATTAAAAGGAGAGGGGGAAAAAAGACTGATTCAATGGCAGCTCAAGGGAAAAGAGAGCTGAATCTGGGATGGCTGCTTCAATAAACCCAGGCAGAGCAACAAGGCTGCTGGGATGCCAGGGAAGCATCTTCTCTCATCTCTGGCCATCCGTCCGTCCATCCATCCATCCATCTGTTCCTCCTCCACCTGGTAGCAAGAGCCACCTGGGCCCAGCACAGGTTTTTGGGGCAGTGGACAGGGTCGGGGTGTGGAGGTCTTTAGCCACTGCCCATTGGTCCCACTTACCCTGGACAATCAGCCTGACCCTGCCCTGGGCCTGGCCGGAGGGGCTGCTCGCCCGGCAGATGTAAACCCCCTGGCAGCTCCGGTCCAGCTTCTCGATCCTGCAGCAAAGAGAGTTGGTGAACTGGAGGAAGCAGCCATCCCGTTTGGCTCTCTGCATCCTTCCCACAAAACAACTCAGACTCACACACACACACGTCTTTCCCCATCAGCCACAAGAGGAGGGATCATTCCCTGGTCGGCTAAGCTCCTCACTCCCCAGGAGAGAAGAAGGTCTCCCTTTGGGTCCACTTTATGGCAGGGGCTCTGAACCTTTATTTCACCAGGGACCCCCTTTAAATATATTTTGTTGCCGTGGACCCCTAAGACTTAACTCAAGATTTAAAACAACATCATCATCATCATCAACAACAACAATATAATAATATAATTACACCACCCATTAAACCTTCCCCCAGAGGCACTGGAGGGAGAGGGAAGACCTTTCTCCTGCTTCTTCCTGCAAATTTGTGGCTGGAGCAGATTGAATGGCAGTGCGCAGGCCAAGCCAGCCAGCCTTTGCCTTGGCTCCTCTCATGTGGCCACTCCACTGCAGGGAGGAGGTGGGCCAAACAACTTTCAAGGCTTTTGCAGACACCATGCCAAGACATTGCGGACTCGGTTGCTCTATGGAGCCCAATTCAGCATGGTGCAAAGCAATACTCTCTTCTGTGCCCCCCAGCCCACATCATCTTCCCCTCATTTCCCACAGCAGGCTTCTCTGCTCCACCAGAGGCACCTCAGTCCTGTTCCTTCTCCATCCGCTCTCTCTCAGAGCTGGGGGGACCTTGGTCTCCCCATAGGCCTGTCCTTACCGGAGCACGCCGTTGCTGAGGCTGTGGTTGGGGGGCAGCTCCCCGTCCTCTTTGAACCACTCGATCTGCGCCCGGGGGTCTCCGGCCACGGAGCACACAAACTCCGCCGTGCCCCCGATGGCCTTTGTGTCACTTTGGGGGGTCACCTGGACAGAGAGCGGCCCTCCGGGGATGCCTGCAAGGGAAGGGGGGAAGAAAGTGAGACCCTTATTAGAACCCCATTTATGACTTTTAAAACCCTATCTATCTATCTATCTATCTATCTATCTATCTATCTAATCTATCTATCCATCTATCCACTATTTAATTTGTGCTCCAACTTTCTCCCAGCAAGGGACTCTAAGCAGCTTACAGAAAATTTAAAACCGAGTCCAGGTGAAATCTTATTTACAGAAGTTAAAAAACAACAGAACAGGCAATTCTGTTAAAAAAGCAGCACACAGTCAAATCAGCTTCAAACCCATTAAAAACATAAAAACAGCACACCACATTAAAAACACCCTTCTGCCTTATAATGTAAGCACCAAAGGCCTGCCAAAATAAAACAAAACAAGAGAAGCCTTGTTTAGGGCAAAAAATTAATGATCACATTTTAGATTTAGCTTCAGCCATGGCGCTTTTATTTTATCCATCTTGTGTGTCTGTGAGGTTGTGCGTTTGCCCTCTGCAATTTTTACGAGCGTTTGTCTTACAACCTTCCTCCTCGGCCACAGGGATGGGAATCCTGCAACCTTCCAGAGATGCTGTCGGATTGCATCTCCCAGCATTCCTCACTCTTGGCTATGCTGTGGCTGAGGGGCGCTGCTGTTACTGCTTCTTGCATTTATTTATACCCCACCTCTTTTCCCAGTCCGAGACTCAGGGTGTCTTACAAGCTTGAAAAGCAGATGAGTGTACCTGTCCCTTCAAGCCACCTGTCGACTTATGGCAACCCCATGAATTTCATAGGATTTTTCTTAGGCAAGGAATCCTCAGAGGTGGTGCTTTAAAATCCTTATCATGTAAAAATTAAAAATATCATGCAACCAACAATAGAATTAAATGCAATTAAAAGCATGGCCATTAACAGTAGAGCAGAGTGTGGTTCTCCCTGAGCAATCCACCCTCAAAGGATGTCCGAAACAGGGCTGGTGTTGGCCGCAGACCAGCAACGCTAGCAGAGTTGTGGGAGTCTTACTGTTGTGTCTACTGTGACTTGGTTCAAAACACTCCTTTCATGACCCTCAGTCCTTTTCTCAAAACAAAAGACCGCCACCCCCATTTCTGGCAACTACCATGAAATCCACTCACCTTGCACCCGGACCTGGGCCAGAGCCTCGGCGGAGCCCACCCGGTTGCTGACGTGGCAGCGGTACGTCCCCGAGTCGTGTGGCGTAGCGGGGCCCATGTGAAGGATGCCCTCACGTACCACGGCGTGTCCTGGGAGGCTCCCGTTGACCTTGGTCCACTCGTAGCGCAGGGGAGGCGTGCCGTGGGCCAGGCATTGCAGCTGCACCATGTCGCCTGCCCGCACCGAGGCCGCGTCTGGGAGGCTGGTGGCATACGGGGGTGCTGGGAGGGCGAAGAAAAGGGTCCAAGGTTGGGGAGGTCAGGATCCTGCCCCCCTCCTTGCGCCCAGGGCCCCCAGAAGAGGCAGGAACCCAAATAGGGAAAAAATGCTGATGGCTGGTTGGGATTAGAGACGTGAAGGCCCAGAAAAAACCCCAAAAATCTCTCCAGCTAGCCTTCAAATTCAGGGACCAAAAGGGTGTGTGTGTTTGTGTGTGTAAGAGGGAGACAGACAGAGAAAGACCACCTGGAAAAATGACTTTTTTTGACTGACAAATCCCAATAGCATGGCTTTTGGGAACTGTAATCCAAAATAACTTCTTTAAGCTCTGGGACAGACAAAGAGATACATACACATCTACATGCATAAATGTGCATGCATGTTAATACACCCAAAGCTTGTAAAAATTCATTTTTTGGACAGCAACTCCCAGATGCCCCCCAGCCAGCATGAGAATTATCATCTGAAAAAGTTAACTTCTCCAAGCTCTAGGGTGGCTGGTATGTGTGTCCATGCAAAGCTTGAGAAAAAGGTGCTTTTCTGGACTCCCAGAATCCCTCCAGCTAGCATGACCGCTGGGAGTTGTAGACCAGACGAAGGCACTTTGCAACTGGGTGTGTGTTTGTGGGTGGATTGTGGAAAAGCCCCCCAATTCCTAGAACCCCCCCCCCATCCAGGAGACCTCCCTCCCCACAGTTCTCTTGTCCCTTGAAATCTTCTGGGAAGACAGCCTTCTGGGAAGGCAACTAATGCCCCCATAAGAACCAACTATTGTGCACAGGGTGGGGGGCTTATCTATCCCAGCATCCTTTTCTCCCGGAGCAGCCAATGCAACCTGTCCCCCCACTCACCCCATACTTACTCTCCACGTCCAGCATGATGAAGGCCTCTGTGAAGCCGGCGGAGTTGGTGGCGTTGCAGATGTACTGGCCGGAGTCTTGCTGGGCCACCCGGGGAATGACCAGGGTGTCGTTCACAATCTGATGCTGCCAGGGCAAGGGAGCCCTCAGTTTGGACCAGTGGATGGTGGGAGTGGGATGGCCTGGAGAGCAGAGAGGGGTGGAGGGAGGAAAGGATGGAAGGGAAGGGGTTATGGAAACTGGAACCAGCCAAGACCGGGGTGCAAACAGCCCAAAGCACCCTTCGTCCATAGGAGCCTGGTGGTCAACATGCTACATGGCTGGACAGCCCTCTCCTTGGACGCCAGGCACGACAAACACAGCATCATAATGATGCCTAATGAATGCAAAAGGGCGCCCATTTTGCACAATGTCGTGCTTTCGTGTGGTCAATAAGCCGTTCTTTTTTTAGTGTCGGGCCAAGCTATCAATAGATCGGCCATGGCGTTTTTTTGCTGTGATTGTGAGCATCTGAAACAGCACCCCGTTCTTCTTGCACAATTCGAGCGTCAATGGGCGATCCCCGCCAGAACACTTCCAAGTGAGAATGGGAAAACTAGCCATGGGACACTCTTTTTACGAACATCCCCATGTTGCGGGCAAATTTTTATGTGTGTTTCAGTGCTTGTCTGTTGTTGTTGTTTTCTTAATATAGCTGTTTTTAGACTTTTAAGTGAGCTCGCGTGTTCTCGTGAGAACCGCTGAGTTCACACTGAGCAGTGAACGCAGAAGTACAAGGCTGCTTTTTCACACTATCACGGCAAATTTTGATATAAAGGGTTCTTTTGCCAGTATGAAGTGGTGCAAAACTACATTTTTAGAGGTTTGTCTGGTAAAGTCCCTTAAGACAGCACTGGGCACACCTTGGAAAAGTCTCCTGTTTTGAAGAATAGTTTATGGCTGATTAGCTGAACTCCCATATCATCATTGTCGCTGTGGTCCGTATGAAGTTGAGGACCTCCCAAGCTATTTGTTTAGTTGTCCTCTGTCAAAGGAAATTAGGGAAAAAAATACCTCGTGGTGTTATCTATTAAAATCCATTGGTACATCTGCCAAAAACCAGACCTTTTTTTGCTTTTTAATAAAGATTCTAGCATTCATAGAAGAGCCGCAGCTTTTTTAACGGCATTAGCTAAAGCTCGTTCAAGTTATTATAACTTGCATTCCCAAAAGGTTTGAAGCTTTAATGCCCCTATGGTTTTATCTTATATATGAATTTATACCCGTAATATTAGAAATTTTGTTGGAAATTTTGAAATTTTATACCTTACCTTATATTTTTATTTTAGTTTTGTTATGTGATATTTGTACAACCTCTCTGTTTTATATTGTGACGACCTATGGTTTTAATTAAATTTGGAATTGAATTGAAGGATATCTTTCTGGTCTGTGTGTGTGTGTGTATATATGCGTGTGTGTTTTAAAAAAAGGAATTTTCCCATCTCTTCCCAACCCCAAGCTTGCCTGTGCCCCCACAGGTACAGACATCCGACTTCTCCAAACTTTGGCCTTCCCCCTTCCCTCACACTCTTACCCGTGGCAGAACAATGGAGCCGCGCCGTCTGCCCAGCCACCACGGTCTGTGTCGGATTCACGTGGATTTCAGGCACGCCGGGCCTCCCATGGACAGCCTCCACGCTCACCTCCACCTGCGCCTCCGCTGTGCCGAGGCTGTTCTGCGCCATGCAGACGTAGGTGCCAGCGTCTTCCAGCTTGGCGGATGAGATCTGGCGGGGTGGGTGGGTGGGATGACAGGGATGGTGATGGAGAGTGAGGTTCATGGCTCAGATTTGGAGATGGCGTCTGCCTCTGTCTATGGGGCCAAAGGGACCAAGGCCCCAGAGAGACCAGGACTCACTGCAGGTAAGTATGGAGAATGCATCTCTGCTGGGGGGCCGTGGAAAGGGTGTGTGGTTGAGGAAGGACAGGAGCAGCTACAGGACCCATAGGAGGAACCTTCTTCCCCAATGATGCCCGAGGCCTCTGTGGTCAAGCATTCACCATCCTGCGGCAGCCAGCGAGACATTTCTAGGACGCCCACAAGCAGGAAAGAAGGGAGGAGCTTCCCCCTCCTGCAAATTGCATCCTAAGATATTCTGCTTCGGAAGCTGGAGGCTCCACTGGTGCCTTCCAAGTCAGTGGGACTGTAAATCCATTCCAGGTTTAAGCGTACACTTGAAAGGAACTCTCCAAGGTTCTGAACCTTGCCTACAAAACGGGTTCAGCAATTACATAATCCTACAGTTGGAAGGGACCCCCAAGGGCCATCTGGCCCAACCCTT
This sequence comes from Gambelia wislizenii, assembly GCA_030847615.1. NCBI lineage: Eukaryota > Metazoa > Chordata > Lepidosauria > Squamata > Crotaphytidae > Gambelia > Gambelia wislizenii. Next base: position 809,132 of record JAUMIR010000016.1, read on the forward strand.
TACCACTGAAGGAATCCATTGCTAAAACATCCCTCAAACAGGAGAAAAGAAGGAGACAGTCCGTTCCACCGTCAAACAGCTCCGGCCATCAGAAACTTTTCCCTAAAGTTTAGTCACAATCTCCCTTCTTCTCCTGTGCGTCCATTTGTTTCAAATTACGTCAAAACTTGGACAATTCCTTCAACATTTGGACAAAAGCCCAGAGTGGATTCTTTGCCCCGTCAATCATGGCTGTGATTGACAGGTTGGCCCTGAGTATCCCTGGATGTGTTATGGCTCTCCAAGCACCAGGCAGCACACGGCAGCATGGCGTTGGGGGCCGGCTTCCCTCCACCGGCCAGTCCATCTCTGACTCACCCGCAGCACGGCGCGGCTCTCCAGCGGCAGGACCGTCTGATGCTCCACCTTCTGCCGGACGCCCACCTTGCTCCAGCGCACCAGAGCCCGGGGTTCGCCGGAGCCCAAACAGTCCAGACTGATGGATTTGCCGACTTTTACCTGCACGGCCCCCTGGGGGACCACCGAGACTGTGGGGGGCCCTGGGGGGGGGAAGAGAGGAAAAGCAGAGGAAGAAATGGAAGAGGATGCTTCCATTTGCAGATGCTACAAAGCAAACCAGGAACAGCTCTCTGGGTGTCAGGAATCCTCCCTGTCTCTCTTTGCTGCGTTTTTCCACCGCATTGCCCACGTGACCGCCAACTCCCCCCCCCCCGCCACACCAATACGGGCATGGGTGTCTAGAAGGTGGATTTAGACCTTGCCAGGGAGGATGGTGGGCTGCAAGCGAGGGGCAAACTGGAGACCCCCTTTCCGCCACTCACCTTGCACCATCAGGTTGACCACGCTGTTGGCGATCCCAAAGCGGTTGGAGGCCACGCAGCGGTAGGCGCCCTGGTTGTGAGGCTGGGCGTTGGAGACGGTGATCACAGACCCATTGGGGCTGATCTTCACATTATCTGTAGAGGGATTTTTTTGGGGGGTGGGAAAGGAGGAAGATAGAAATTCTCTCAAGCAGCCCACCCACATCGTCCCAACACCTATAAATGGCACCTTATAAATGGAGAACAAGTGGGAAGTCTTTTCAGGGTATAAACATGATTGTAGGTGTGTTTGTATGTAGGTGTATGCATATGCATATTATATATATATATGGTTTTGTTTATGTGTTGAAAAATTATGTTGCTAAATTTTGTTGTTTTTTTGCTTGTAATGAATGGTGTGTTTGTTTGTTTAAATGCTCTCTAGCATTTTATGTTTTTATTGAATGTTAAAGTAATAACAAATATTTTAAAAAATAAATAAATGGCATCTTCTTCATATAGATCTCATACTGGGAGAAAGGTGGGATGTCTGTCTGTTTGTCTGTCTATGCCACCATGGTGGGCTAAGTGCCACCCTAGGATAGTTTTTGTGGCCCCCAGAGGTAAAAAATACACACCCTCCACTGAGGTTTGGAGGGTTGACTAGATGACCTTTGGTTACCCCTTCCAACTCTCACGATTCTCTGGTTCTGTGACTCCAGGGCAGGCAACACTCAAGCACCCACCTCCTTCTCACCAGAGGAAGGGGAAGCTTGTCACCCTTGGGCTGATGGAGATGGATTTGGGGTCCCCCACCTCACCTTGCAGCTGGTTGTTGGGCAGCTTCCAGGAGATCTCGATGGGCTGAGCACCGTCGTGGATGCGGCACTTGAAGGCAACGTTAGCTCCCTTGCGCACCGCGGTGCTGTGTGGGTCGATGGAGATGATGGGGCTCTGGAGACCTGTGGGGAGCAGAGGGGAGAATGTGAAGCCCATGGCAACTAACCAGACAGCTAGGCAGGGGTTGGAATCCACTTTGGGCTTTAGTCTGAACTTTATAGGAGCTGTACAAAGTACGAGGACCCAGCAGGGTGTTGGGCGAGGGCGCTGGGAGACCAGGGCCATGGAAACCCACAGGGGAATGACTGTGGGCAGGTTAGGCTCTGGCCAAGAGAGGGTCAACGTAAGTCAGAGTCAGCGTGAAGCCGCACCACCACAAACGCAAAATGCCGAACCTATTCTGGGGGCAACGGGACCCTCGGGGCCCTTGGAGGGAACCCCTTTAAAGTTCAGCCACCCCATAGACATAGAAGCTTCCAACCACCATTATTGGTGGTGGGGGCATTCCTCCTGTCCCCCTCAGGATCCCACAACCTACGTGAAGCTGCGCTGGCGCTGGCCAGGACGGAGATGGTGAAGGAAGCCTCTTGTGGGGCGGCTCCGCTGCTCGTGCGGCAGATGTATTCGCCAGAGTCAGCTGGGGTGAGCTGGACGAGCCGCAGGCGAGCATTGGACACCTGTGGGCGCAAGAGAGGGGGGTTGGCATTGTGAGCGCCTCCGGGTACCTTCCTGCCCTCGTCTCCTTCAGTTCCCACCCTTCCTCATAGTAGGCATCTGCTCAGCTCTCCACACATCCCAACAACAACGTGCTTCCATCGCCCACAATGCTTCTGCGCTGCTGGCAAGTGGGTGACTCCTGCCCGTCCCCAATCCTCCCAAAGGCCTTTTGGGCAAGGCCATCTGCTCACCCGGTGACCGGTGGGCAGAGGGCCCTCCCGCCGATACCACGTGAAGGTGGCGTGCGGCTGCCCGGGGGCGATGCACGTGAGGTCCAAGGTTTGCCCTTCCACGACCGAAGGTGACGAAGGCTCGATCCTCAGAGGGGGAGAGGCGCCGGATGCTGCAAGAGAGGAGGAGGAAGCCGAAACCTCACAGCCAGGAAAGAGCAGCTCATTTCCCAACACACATTTCTATCCTGACTTCCCTCCAATGTGCCCCAGGCAGATTGGCCCCCTTCCCCTCCTACTTTCTCTTCACAACAGCCCTGTGAGGTGAGTTAGGAATGAGAGAAAGGTCGTCCTAGATCACACACACAGTGAGTTCCTTGTTTCACTGGGGAATCCAATATGGCCCAATATGATGGTCCCAGGCTCCAGTCTAACCCTCTAACATAGGGGTGGGGAATCTAAGCCTGGAGCTAAATTTGGCCTTCCTGCGGTCTCAATATGGCCCTCTGTGGTTTGCCAAATGGCCATGGCACCTTCACAAGTGAGACCATTGTTTTAGGTGCCTTCTTTCCCTGCTTTCTAAAAGGTTATAAAGTTGTCCCCTCACATTTACTGGTGTTTGGTGCCAGGACCCCCCGTGGATACCCAAATCCGTGAATACTCAAGACCCATTGAATGCAATGGCATAGCAAAATGGTGTCCCTTATATAAGATGGTAAAATCAAGGATTTTGGATTCTTCCTTTTTAAAGAATATTTTCAATATTTAATTCCGTGGATACCCAAATCTGTGAATACTCAAGACCCATTGTATGCAATGGCATAGCAAAATGGTGTCCCTTATATAAGATGGCAAAATCAAGGTTTGCTTTTGGGATTATTATTTTTTTAAGAATATTTTCAAGCCCTAAATACTTAAATCTGTGGATACGGAGGGACAACTGTATATAGATATGGCTGGTGTTTTGGCTCCATCCCTTTGGCCTCGCCCACCACCATAACACAATCTTTGAGAATTTCCCTGGAACTGAACCCAGCTCTTGGGATAAAAGAATGCTCCAGCCACTCCACCACACTGTCTTTCTTCCCGTAGCCTCGACATCCCTTGACAGAGCGGCCAGGACATCAGCCACACAAATTTTGGAGAAGGGAAAGAGGGGGTCTCGGCACTGGCTCCCCAGGACTCACGTTGGGAGGGGCTCTCCCCGTCTTGGATGGTCACCACCAACGCGGCCTCCTGGGTGATGGTGGGGCTGCTGACCCGGCAGACATACTCTCCGGAATTGGCCGAGGAGACCTGGGGGATGCGCAGGCGGGTGCCCGAGACCTGGGTCCAAGAGGTGAGGGGAAGGGCATAAGCAGGGGTGCAAGTGCAAGGTAGTTGGTCTAGCCCCCCTGCCCGGATCCTGAGCCTGCCCCCTTCACCCCAAGACCTCCGGGCTTCCCCTCCTGGGTGAGCGATGAACAGGAACGGCTGCGGTGGAAACAATGCTGGTGTTGCCAGAAGGGCCAAACCACCAGTAAAAGACCTCAGGCCTTTCTCGGCAAGCTCTGTTTCCCTCAACCCTGAGTCCTCCAGATGTGTCAAGACTCCAGCTCCCACAATACCCCAGGCCAAGATTCCAGCACATCTGGATGCCCCCCAGGAAGGAGAACTCTGGTTAAGCCAAGGGTGGCAATCTTGCATATGTTTCCCCAGGGCTGTCCCAGGCACAGGCAACTTGCCAAAATGTTCCTCTTTTCTGGCTGAAATAGGAGAACTGCTGCTCTTGAAACAGTGACTGTCCTGTTTCCCAATGGCTTGTTCTCCCTTCCCAGACATCAAAAATTGGTTCTACACAACCAGCTACATCCATTTTTAGATTTTTGGGGGAGTGGGGTGAGGTGGTTCCCTCCAATTCCTGGGGAAAGCAGGAAATGGGCCCGGGATCACCCCAGAATTCGCTCACCCAGCTCTCCAGCAATCACAGATCTATGGGAGGATGGATTTCTCCCCACAGAAACCTGGCGCTTTCCTCCCCTACCTGGTGGTTGGGCGGGAGGGGCTCCCCTCTTTTGAACCAGGTGACTTTGGGCTGCGGCTGGCCGGCAACGAGGCAGTTGAGCTCCAGTGTCTGTCCCTCTGCCAGCGAAGTGGACGAGGACTCGATCCGCACCGGTGGCACAACCCCGGGGACTGTGGGAGGTACAGGAGGGTCTCCATTAGCAGTCTCCCTGCTGAGCCCACCCCACTCCAAGCCATCTGGGGAATCCTTCTCTTGTTGATTTTCCCTTTGCTAAACCCTGGCTCCTATCCTCACTCTCCATTGCTCAAGCCAAGAGCAGGCAAAGCAATTCTAAAAGCAGCAAGTGACTTGAGCATGTGCAGAGTGTGTTTGAAGCTTGAGCAGCCGGGGATGGGAGAAAGGCTGGTGTGTTCCAAACTGCAAAGGGTGTAAAGCAAGAGTGGTTCCCTCCCCTTCTGGGGGTTAATTTCAGAGATGAGTTTGGGAAAACAACATATGCCTGCTCCAGAGACTAGGACATGGAGCAATGGGCTCAAACTATAGGAAAAGAGATTCCACCTAAAGATTATTAAGTGGGAGTGTGGTGGAGTCTCCTTCTTTGGAGGCTTTTAAACAGAGGCTGGATGGCCATCTGTCAGGAATGCTTTGATTGTATATTCCTGCATGGCAGAAGGGGGTTGGACTAGATGGCCTTTGTGGTCTCTTACAACTCTGATTCTATGATTCATCCCCACTTCTCCAGCAATACTGATAGCCCTCCCTGTCCTTGGCTCACCTGGAGCCCTGAAAAACCTCAGCTCTGCCCAAAGGGTCTGGTCTCCAGCAAGAACAGAGAGACCCCCCTACCCCATCTTCCTCTCCCTGAAGGCTTCCCACTGACCCACATGGATAGCACCCCTCTGAAGACGGAAAGGAAGGGGTATGAAATTCAAGGCCCTGGGTGGAATTGGATCCTCCTAGCCACATCTTCTTCATCCCATGACACCATCATTTGGGTGGCTTCCTAGTATTTTTTATGCCCCCCCCCCCAATTTAACACAGTGAAACGTTTCTGCAAAGGCTGTTAAAAGCGTTAAGCTAAAATATGGCTGGTATTCTTGGTCCCTTTTGCCTTTGGCCCCTGAGAACTTTCCTGAAATTGAACTGACCTTCAGAGGGTTGGAAAAGTCTTTGCCCTTGCTATAACCATTACACAACACTGCTTTCTTCCCTATTCCCAGTGTCCACAAACTGCCAAGAGGGAGAGAGGCAGGCCAGCACTCCAGCTGTGTCAATTTAAGGTTGGCATAGGGCTTCATTGCCACCCACCATGGGCATGCACCCCCAAAACACCCCTTCAAAATGGAAACTGCCCTTGGGGAGGGGCGTGTGGGGTCCCCCCAGTCTTACCTGAGGGCATCCCCGCAGAATACATACCTGGAGGGGAGCCATCCTTGCTGGGAATGTTGACCATCACTGACGCCTCCAGAGGGGTGGCCCCATCGCTGACGTAGCAGACATATTCACCGGAGTCGGCCGCCGTGGCCTGGAGTATCCGGAGCCGAGATCCCAGGATCTGCTCACAGGAGGAAAAACCCCAAATCAGGAGAGAGGGAGGGGTCCTTTCCCTTTGCATCACCCTCCCTGAGAGCTATTTGGGGGCAAGGGAGTCTATCTTTATGGCCATGTGACCCCCACGGTCTTTCTCCAAATTTGACAAGCCGCTTGGCTTTTTGGTGGAGAATGGAAAGAGCCTAGTCATGGGGTGAGGAGCCTGCAGCCCATGGGTGGGATACTGCCCCCAGAGACCCATAGTGTGGCTCTGAAGTCCCACCAGAACCCCCTAGGATCCTATTAAATCCCCCTGAGTGGCCTTGGGCATAATATAATAATAATAATATTATAATAATAATGGCATCCTCCGCAGTACCCCACCCCTGCTGGCCTCTCCGTCTCTTGCTCTCCTGACCAGACATGGCTGCTCTTCCCTCTTGAGCCCACTCCTCACGTCCTGCAGAATGATCTCTGGTGGTCCCCCCATCTCCCCTTACCTGGCTGTTGACCGGCAGGGCGCCTCCTCGCTTGTACCACATGATCCTGGCCTGGGACTGACCCGCCACCAGGCAATTCAGGTCCACTGTCTGTCCCTCGACAACCGAGGCCGATGAGGTCTCAATCCGGATTGGGGGGGTGACCCCAATAGCTGGAAGTGCCAGAAGCAAAACAGGGGGGAACAGAGAGAAAGAGAGGGAATGGTTTTTGGCAATGGTGCTCCAATGCACGATATCCAGAACTTGGGAAGATTACTTTTCTTGGAGTATAACTTGTCCTCCCCACACCCTACCCCACTTCAAACCCTTCCTGTGGGGCAGAGACTTACAGTAGGAGGAGTCTGGCCCCCCACCCTGGATGGTGACAATCAGGGAGGCCTCGTGGACCGCTGTGCCGTTGGTGATGCGGCAAACGTACTCCCCGGAGTCGGTCGCCGAGGCCTGAGGGATGCGTAGGAGGAAGCCCGAGATCTGTGGGGTGAGCAGAGACGACGCTGGGGTGAGCCTAGGCAGGGAGCAGCGTGGGGAGGGTATCCGTGTGTGTGGGGCAGGTCCCCACTTTCTACCTCCCACTCAGCTTTATAATGCGCCAAGACGAATCCATACCTGGTGATTGGCAGGGAGGGCCCCTCCTCGCTTGTACCACGTCACCCTGGCGTGCGAAGCAGGGCCGGCAACAATGCACTTCAGGTCCAACGTGTGGCCCTCGGCGGGAGAGGTCGAAGAAGACTCAATCCTCACTGGTGGAGTCACCCCGGCAGCTGCATTCGCCACAAAGGAACGAAAGGTTGCAAGAGTTGGTACTAAAAGAGGTCTCTCATGTCTCTCTCCTGCAGCACAACCCTTGGGAGAAGCCAGCATTTTTGGACAGACCCAACCCCTCTTCCACTCCACCACTCCGAAATTCTGTATGTATTCTCAGGAATTTATCTCCCTCGTCCCTCAAAAAATTCAAGCCAAGGTTTGCTATGCAGAACCTCTGGATCACATTTAGCGTTCAATCCTTTCACCCCACACCATCTCCTACCCAAACAGCCCCCCTCTACAATTATTAGGGGAGAGATATAAGCACAAAAGAGGGTACCTCCACCCACTCACACATCTACACACCAGCAGGGCTGGCAATTTCCTCCCTATTTGCCATGGCAGGTTTAGAGAGAGTCAACCTCCAGCTGGAAGAGAGCACGGTTTGGAGAACATCCTTTATAGCAGGGCTTGGCAAAACCAGATGTTGCTGGATTCCAACTCCCATCATCCCCCTCTTTTGCCCACACTGATGAGGGCTGATGGGGCTTGTAGTTTAACAGCGTCTGGAAAAGCATCATCCCCTCAATGGCCCATCCCTGGTGCCCTTCCGCCCCGGTGAGCTGAATGCCCGCTGAATGGGATGGTGACTTACGGAAAGAGTCGGCGCCAGCGTGGTGGATGGTGACAAAGACTGAGGCTTCCTGGATGGCCGTGGCATCGTAGGTGATGCGGCAAACATACTCGCCAGAATCCGCTGGAGTGACTCTGACCAGCCGCAGGCGGGATCCAAAAGCCTGGAAGAGGGGGAAGTTGCTCGTTACTACCCCAAAATCTCAGTTAGTTAACTGTAGGCCTTTTAATCTGTCGCTCACTTGATTCAGTTTGTGTAAATTTGGGACACAAATGGTGGTTAAATTAGAAAAAGAAAATGTCCTTCAAAAAAAAAAAATGGCACATGGTTGTGTCACAGCAAGAGGTTTCCAGAACTTGGAAAAGTTCATTTTGGGGACAACTACTTCCAGAATCCCAGAGTGCTGGAAGTTGTCATCCCAAAAAGGAACTTTTCCATGCTCTGGTATCATTTCAGCAAAGATCTCTCCTGCTTTCTCCCTGTCTTTCCTTGGAAGAGGAGAACAACTTCTCCTGGATGCCTTTGTGTATACATTTTTGTATTTAAAATAATTCTTTAAAAATCTCAGTTGCTGATCTTGTGTTTAAAGAAACTGCCTTAAATGTTGTGTGGGTGATCTTTCTAACCCTCTGCTTTTTGCCTTCCCTCCCCTTCCTGCAAGAAAACAAACCTAGATTCAGGTACTTGGATCTTGTCCTGGGAGGACACAAAACCATTGGAACCTATTTTATACAGAACAGAACTCAGGAAAAGTGATTTGTTACAACTTCACTTTCCAGAATCCTTGCTGGAGTGGCCAGGGTGGCTGGGGGATTCTGGGAGTTGTAGTCTGCTAAGAACCCACATCAGGGTTCAAGAGAGATGCACCAAAGCCTGCACACTTTCCTTGCCATGTGTTGTTTGCAACGCTCCAGGAAAACCATGCCTGAGATGGGACTCCTGTACCTGGTGGTTGGCTGGCAAGGTGCCCCCGCGCTTGTACCAGGTGACGGAGGAATGCTCCGGGCGGGCGATGATGCAGTCGAGCTCTAGCGTCTGCCCTTCAGCGACATGAGGGGAGGAGGCCTCGATCCTCATGGAAGGAGTGATGCTTAAAGCTGGGGGCAGATGTGGAGGGGAGAGAGAGCAGATTGAAGAGACCAAACCTATGAGACTTTGCAAAGGTGTGCGATGTGTCCGGTCCCTCCCTGCTGCGGCCAAGGCTTACCAGAGGAGGAGCCGCTGGTGGAAACAAGGACGGAGGTTTCCCGGATGATGGAGTCCAAGCTGACCCGGCAGATGTATTCGCCTGAGTCGGCAGGGGAGGCCTGGGGGATGCGTAAGTGGGAGCCAGAGACCTGTTGTCAAGAGGAGACGGGATGAAGGAAGGAATCATAGAGTTGGAAGAGACCACAAAGGCCATCTAGTCAAACCCCATTCTGCCCTGCAGGAATACACAAGCAAAGCACTCCCAATGACAGATGGCTATCCAGCCTCGGTTTAAAAATGGCCAAAGATGGAGACTCCACCACACTCCCAGGCAGCAGCAGATTCCATTGTCCAATAGCTCTTACCCTCAGGAAGTTCTTCCTAATATTTAGGTGGAACCTCTAAGCATTCAGGATACAGGAGGGACAAGGGACACGGCCTTTGGTCTAGGCAAGGCTGCCCGTCCACCCCAGCACTCTCTGCTCTGCCTCTCAGGCACTCATGCAGAGACAGAAGGGTCTCTCCCATCACACGCTGCCTTAGGTCGCTGCAACTCAGGTGTGGGGAACTAAAGATTCCTAATATTATTTGGACCATTTAAAATGCACACTTTTTAAAAGCAGTACAATTTAAAACAGTGCATCAGTTCATCCAAGGAGTTGCAGTCAAATCTGTTAACTGCTTTTAACTTTTGTAGTTATTTAATTATGTTTTAAACATTTGTATTTTGCTGATTTTAATGTCTTTTTATTGTATGCCACTTTGAGTCCCAAATTGGGAAAAAAGTGGGATAGAAATAAAGACGATGATGATATCATCATCATCCAGACTGGACTTGGCACCCACACAGCTGTGGATTTGCAGGCCCCTCCTGCCCAAGCAAAGCATTTTGGAAGGATTGAAGAAGCAAGCCATGGGGTGGGAGAAGAAATCTCCTGGCTCCGTCATCCAACGCCCGGGTTTTCCCAGCTGTCTCCCTACCTGGTGACTGGGCGGGAGGGACCCGCCTCTCTTGTACCACGTCACCGTCACCGTGGCCCCCAACTGTCCCGCCACCACGCAGTTCAGGTCCAAAGTCTGTCCTTCCACAACGGAGGGTGATGAAGACTCGATCCTCAGTGGAGGAATGATCCCCGAGGCTGGAAGAACAGGGTGTGTATGTTTATTCAGGCGCACACGGCGGTGCTTAGATAGCAGAGGGAGGCGGCAGATGATGTCACAAAAGAGCTTCAGATTTATTTATTTTAGTAATTCTTTATTTCTGTATTTTCACTTGCCAGGGAGGGGAGAGGTACTTATGGGATTTATGGATGCAATTCTTCATTATTATTATTTTTCCAAAGGAAGAAATTAGTAATTTTAACCATTTTCTTCCCACTGCAAGAAAGTCTTCAGAAACCAGTTTTTTTATACCTATTTGCAATTCAGGACTTGTTCTGTGCAAAATTTCTGCTTTGCTCAGAAAACAGCATTTTCTACAATTTCTATGCAGAAATATTGTTTCCTGCACAGAAAATGCTGGTGGCGGGGGGGGGGGGGGTTTGCACAAAACAAACAAGTGCAAAGATTTTCCTTGGATTTTTTTCCAGGCTGTGAGGCCGTGTTCTGGAATAGTTTCTTTCTGACATGTGGCCGGCATCTTCTGAGAAACCCAGAAAAAAACCAAGGAAAATCTATGGATGCCAGCCATGAAAGCCTTCGACTTCACAGACAAGTGCAAATTTTGCACAAAACAAGTCCTGAACTGCGAAGACTCTTCTTGTCAGTCCAGGATTCTTTTTGTCACCATTCCTCAGCATTCAGAAAACGTGTCTATTTTTCTCCCATTTTTTGGAAAGTTCCTGAATGCTCTTTGCAACCCTAGTGACATTTTCAAATAACCTGCCCAGGTTCACGTGGATCTGGGAAAAGGGTGCATCTGGGGTGACCACTTTCTGTACTCCCGGCATCCATATTGCAGAAGTCTAGATGACACCGATGATGCTGAATTGGTGTCATTGCTTGGCCTGCTTCATAACAACATGCAATGCAAATCCAGATTCATTCTTGGCTCCCCCACTACCTTTCCATCTGTTTTCCTTTAATTCAGCAATAAAACTGCACAGGGGGGAAATATGTCTGGCTCACTTTGGGAAGTGCTGTACACAGTGACCACAATGGAAGCCTCTCGAACCACGCCATCCACTCCGCTCGCCCGGCACACGTATTCCCCTGAGTCTGCCGCCGTGGCTTCTGGGATCCTCAGGTGAGAGCCAGAAATCTAAAATGGGGCAAACAGGGGAGGGAGGAGATGGGGCAGGCTGAGCCAACTGTAGCACGGTGGTCATTGTTCCCGATTGCGGACAGGGAAGCCGGAGCAAAAGAATGACCATTGGAGGACAAGATGGCAAACACCCCACTGCCTCCTGCCGGCTCTGTTCTGTGACGTCTGTACCTTGTGATTGGTTGGGAGTGACCCTCCGCGCTTGTACCACGTGACCCTGGGCCGCGACTGGCCGGCGACGAGACAGTTCAGCTCCAGGGCTTGCCCCTCGGTGATGGAGGGCGAAGCAGATTCAATCCTGACTGGCGGGGTATCTGAGAAGCAGGTAAAAGAAGCCTTGCTGGATCTCATGCCATGAAAGGGCCATTTAATCCTCTCCAGGCATCTCACATTTCCATCTGAGCACAGCTGGACACCTCTGGGAAGCTCACAAGTGGGGCAGGAACAGGAGAGGACTCGCCTCTCGTTTGCGCCCTGTAGCTGGGGACTTAGCGAAGGTTGGAGAAAGGGATCTCAGGGGACAGGATGAATAAATACAGTAGCACCCCTGTATCCACTGTGGATTTGGTCCTCTTTCCCTGCAGATACTGAAATCTGTGGGTAACAGTGAACGCCGGACGTCCCTCGCCACCGCCACCGGAAGCCCCGCAGAGAAGGGAGGTGACGGGGCAAATCAGGTGAGCTCTACTCCTCCCCTCCCACTGTCTCCATCCGTGGATAACTGAATCAGCGGATGGCGAATCAGTGGATACGAGGGTGTTACTGTACTCCGTGATGACGACTGCTCTCTCTCTCTCTCGTGTGTGTGTGTGTGTGTGTGTGTGTGTGTGTAAGAGGACAGTCATCTTCCCTATATGCCCCAGGAAAGAATAACAGCCACTGTGGTGCAATGGTTAGAGTGCCGGCAGGGGATGCAGGAGATCTGGGTTCGAGTCTCTCCCCACTCAACCGCAGAACTCCATGGGCGATGTTGTCCCAATCGGTCTCTTTTCTCAGCCTAACCAATCACCCAGGGCTGCCTGTCTGTCCTGCCCCACCACTCACTTCTCAAAGGAGGCAGTGGTAAAGCCCCAGTTTGCACAAGACGACCCCTGGGGAAGTTGGTGGGTGGGATGCCATCATCTTAGCATCTCATGCGCCCAGTTTGAAGGGGAGAAGATCACTTGTTCCACCTTACCATGTGAAGAACTGTGTCCGTGTTGGACAATAACTGTGATTGAGGCTTCCTTCGGTCCAGCACCATTGCTGATATGGCAGACGTATTCGCCCGAGTCAGACGCAGAGATCTGCAGAATCCGCAGGACGGGGCCGTAGACCTGAGGAGGTAGGAGACAGTGGCATTTCTTTGCGAAAATCAAAGATCAAAAGGATCCCTTATTTCTACCTGATTTTAATGTTTCACCTTCTGCACCTGCCTTTCTCCAATGGGTTGGACTACAGATCTCATCATCCCCAGACAGAATTGCCACAGCAGTTGGGGAGAAGCAGAGTTGTAGTCCAACTAATCTGTGGAGGGTCTCAGATTGGGGAAGGGTGATTTATAAACACACACACACACACACCTACAATTGTTATAGTAAGTCTCTCTCTGCCACCTTCAGCCAACATGGCTCCTGGGATTATGGGGTTTGCAGTCCAACATATCTGGAGGGAAGCTGCTATAGCCCCTCCTCTCCACACCCAAGAAGAAGGTAGAAAAACTTCTTTGTTTGGGGCAGACGGAGGCTACCTCTGGGACCTGCCCGCTCGGTGATGTCTTGTACCTGGTGGTTGGCCGGCAGGGCACCTCCTCGCCGGTACCACGTGACAGGAGCCGTGGTCTGGCCGGACACGATGCAGTTCAGGTCCAAGGTCTGTCCTTCTACCACCGAAGAGGACGAAGATTCAATCTTGACTGTGGGTGAAACGCCAGCCGCTGTGCAAATAAACAAACAAGACGAACCAAGGTTTGTTGGCCCATCTCAACTAGCATTTGGTGGACTCCTAGGAAGCACATGAGTAGTGCAAGAAGACAACCATGACCATCAACCTTGGCTCACCTCCCTCCCTCGAGAGGGATAGATTACACCTGCACATGGAGGCTTCACCTAATCATGGTGGCTCGCAGCTCTGGCTTCTTCTGTCCTCCTCTTCTGTGGCATTATCTCTGTTCTCTTTTTAAAACTCCATCAAACAAGGGGCTGACAGTGTCGTGTAGTGGTTACAGCATTGGGATGGGGACTTTGGAGAGCCAAGCTCAAGATCCCCCACTGAGCAATACAAAACTCATTGGGGAAATCAGTCGTTCTTTCTCTCAACATGGCCTACCTCACAGGGTTGTCATTGTGGGGATAAGAAATGGAGAGGGCTAGAGCCACACAGAGCTCTACCAGGTAGGAAAAGTGGGACAGAAATATAATAAATGGGGAGAAAAACTGTCTTGAGGCAATGAGTTCCAGAGGTTAACTGGATTAATCCAGTTTAAACACAGATTAAACAGAGATTAATGAGTTGGATGACAGTATCCATCGCTCCCAGCCAGTATGGCCACACTGGCTAGGGATGATGAGTGTTGCAATCTTCCAAAGTCTCCAGAATGTGCTGGGCTTGGGGAAGGCTGAGTTAAATAGGATCCAATTCTAGAAATCCTCTCCTCGTGTATCAGCAAATCTCTATTCCTCGACTCCATGCGTGTGTCATGTTTTTGCATGTGGCTGAAGGCTGACAAGGCACGGCAGAAGGGAAATGCTTAGACAGAGCTTGCAAATAATTCATTAGAAATGATTTCATTATCCCTAATTCATTAATCTTTTTCTCAACCACAATTTTAAAAGGTGTTGTTTTAATCATGAAAACTCCAACAGCATTCATCTACTCTTTCTCTTGACTTTAGTACATTACTGGCTGTTTTAGTACTTCTGAAATACTCCTGTTGAATTTAACCATTAACTAATCAAGTAATATAACAACAACGACAAGTGTTTCAATGCTGGTGAATATCTTTCTTTAACAATTTCACATCACGGTGTGATGCCAACACTCATGTTTCCAATGTTTTAGTTACCTCGGAGGACCACCACCTCAATCCTCGCTCGGCCGACCCCCGAGGGGCTGCTCCCGACGCACAGGTACACCCCTCCGTCGGCAACCGTGATGGAGGGGATGACCAAGGTGGCGATGTCCGTCCTCTCTGCGCGTGACTGCGAGCGGAAAGGAGAAGCATTGGGAGCGCATTTGGCGACATTGCACTCATTCCCACCCCAAAACACAAGTGACGTGGATGGGGAGCAGGCATGGAAAGGACTTCACGGCACTAACACGCCAAGAAGTGTCCCCGGTGTGCTAATAATAGAATGTGTGTATTACAACAAACGCCAAAGGATGCAATCCAAGAGTATTGTGTTGGGGTAATACATCCGCTCTGGATTTCACCCCAAACTTTAAAAGAGCTCTCCAAACATTGAAACAATTCTGGGAGAAACTGGGGCGAAGGAGCTACTCGAGAGTAGACCATGCTACCCCAACCACCATGAAGAGGGAGGAAGCGGACCCCCTTCCTGACGCCTCTCCCCCTCCTACAGGCTGTGGCTAGTGACTACTAAGCCTCATCTCAGGTGGTCAAGAGGGTGAGGAGACTTTCCACTGGAGAATCACAGAAGGAAAAAAAGTTACAGAGGCAAGGGAGAGACATCAGGCAAGGAAAAGAGATGGCAGACACGGAGAAGCCGAGTGTGGGAATGGGGTGGGTGGGATACCTGCTGGGTCTCCTGGATCCGCTGCCGGAGGACCTCTGGGCCGACCCCTTGGAGGTGGAAGAAGCCAAAGACAGGGAGAGCCTGGCCCAGGAGGGAAGAAGGGAAGGAAGAGGAAGGAAAGGGCAAACGGCCGGCCCGGAGGTGAGAAGAGGAGAAGGAAAGGAGAGAAGGAGGAAGAGGAAGGGAGAAAATGTCAGCAGCAACAGCCCTGGGATCGTGGCCTCTTCCACAGGCAAAGCCACCGAGTCCCAGAGCCGTCTCTCCCACACCTCGCCCAAGGGATGGCTGGTAGCCCATGGCAAAGGCAGAGGAGACTGCATCATGGCAACCTTGGATCTTGGTGGTCTCGTCTCGGTTTTTTCTTTTAGTTCCTCCACAATTGGGAAAGAATACTTCGGGGAGGTGCAACTCCTAGCATCCTCCATCCCACACAGCTGGGTGGTTCTGGGAGTTGCTGTCCAAAAAAGGACCCCTTCCATGTTCTGGCCTCCACCCTCCCTGGCTCATGCACTGGAGCGACTTGGAGCCGTTTGCAAACTGCTCAGCTCTCCGTTCAGGTGCAGGAAAGGAGAGCATCGAGACTCAAGGCCATTTGGACCCTACGTCTGGTACAAGGGCGAGTTGGCCTAAAATTTAGGGCCTGGGGAGGGGCGAGGGAAGACCATTGAAGGGGTGGTCTCTCAAACAAATGCTCTCCCTCCTTGGGGAGTGTGTTCCAACTATTGTCTTGAAGCTGTGAGGACAGAGGAGAAGATTCCCCCCAGCTGGCAATCCTACACCGGGATGACCCATAGAGAGCAGGTCCAAAAGGGGCGTGGGAGCTGTGGAGGGGGCTGCAGGTCCCACCCAGTTTTAAGCACAGCCCCTGGCTAATTGTCCCAGTGGTGAGGTGAAAGCACTCTGCACATGCTCAGTAGCATTTCAATTGACCATTTAAGCTCAGGCCCTGGTGCTTGAACATGTGCAGAGTTGCTTTCGCCTCACTAGGGGTAAGCACAGAGCACACTTCTCCCTGAATCGCTTCTTGCGACCAAAGGGATGGTTCCTTAAATGATGCTGGGTGCCTCCTCCGCTTCCTTTCCCCCTCGTGAGTCCCCCCCCCAAAAAAAACCAGTGTGTTTTGGGAGTCCCATTCTTCCACCAGTCAGGAAATCCCAGAGTCTTACCTGTGGGGGCAAGCTGCCCCCTTGCTTCTCCCAGGTGATGGTGGCCACAGGGGATCCGGCGGCTCGGCAGTACAGCCTCACGGTGCTGCCCTCGTGCACTTCCGTCCGTTCTGGGCTCACCTGGACCTGTGGCACGCTGGCGCCTGGCAAAGAGCAGAGCGACCCATCAGCCTTCCTCCTCCTCCTCCTCTGTCCCTGCATGGCCCCCTTCCTTCTTCCCCACCTGGGCAGGTGGGACTGTCTCTTTTACAAGCCCCCAGGTGTGGCCATTCACCTTGTACAGCCAGCCCCCCATATTCACGGATTCTGTATCCACAGATTCAACCAACCATGGCTTGAAAATATTCCAAAAAAGAGTAAATAAATCTCAAAAGCAAACCCTGATTTTGCCATTTTATATAAGGGCCATCATTTGTCTACACCACTGTATACAATGAGAGTTGAGCATCCACAGATTTTTGTATCCACAGGGGATCCTGGAACCAAACACCAGTGGATGCCAAGGGACAACCTTATAAAAATAGCATTTCCCCCCACCCCCAAAACTACAAGGGGCCTTTTGAGCAGTTCTGGTTTTGGGTTGGCCATCCAGCCCCTCGGAGGGTTCCAAGGGTAAAAAATTATGTCCCCCACCCACCCAATTTGGTTACAGTCTTAGAAGCAACATTGTCTGTGCTGCTTTTGATGCTCTCCATCCTCATCCTGGGAGGAGGGTCAGCAAGGAGGCTTCAACACTGACTGGTCCCCAACCCACTCCCACCGGCACAACGTACTGTGTACTTGCAGGAAGGCCCGGGCCATGTGTTGTCCGGCGCTGTTGCGCACACGGCACAAGTACTGGGACTCATCAGAAGGCTCAGCTGCTGGGAAGCGCAGGATCCCGCCCTGGATGATGGCCCGTGGAGAAATCACACCCCCTGGTCCCCCTACGGCAGAAGGAAAGAAAGGAGGTAAAAGAGCTGTAGCCAAATTTCTCTCAGAAGCTGCCAAGATTAAAACCCTTTATGTGCAAAGAAATGGCCAGAGCGTAATGTAGGAATCTTATATATTTCAGTCACTTGTGATTGTTCGCATTGTTTGTATGTGTAAACGTTGGGTCTATGGACCGCAATAAAGGATGATTGATTGACTTACCGATCCACTCCAGCGTGGGTTCTGGGCTTCCGGTCGCGATGCAACGGAACTCCGCTGGCTGTCCCGGTTGGACGCTCAGCTGGGAGGGCTCGATGGTGGCCATCGGCTGGACGGCAGCTGCGGCTACCGTTGGAGAGAAAGAGGCAGGGTTAAGAAGGATTGGTGTGGGGAGGGGGCACGGATATGCCCACTGTCCCAGAGCAATTTCGGAGACACATGGAAAGCATGGCAGCCGCCACCAAGATCACAAACACAGGAAACCAACTGTGCCACCATGCATGTGCGAACGGAGACGCAGCAGCCCTCTAAAAGTGACCATGTGCCCAAAGGGAAGTGTCCGTTCTGCCCCCAGCCCAGTCAAGGGTGTCTGGGGAGTGGGCGGCACTGTTTGCTGGCCCCATATGACCCTGCAGCATGCTGGGAATGTGTATGTGGGATGGTGAGCAGGAGCGAGACATCCACATGCCAGAGAAACCCAGGAAGAAGAGAGGAAGAGGAGGAGGCGGCCCAAAGAGCACTGGCACCCTGGGTGGAATCGGCACCCGGAGCAGCGGACTTATGGGGAGGGGCATGCGGTGGGAGGCCAAACCGACTTACAGGGCCTGTGGCCTTCAACCACTTCTACGGGTCCATAGAACATCTGGGTCTTAGACGGAGCTAAAAACAAGGGACAGCGTCGAAGAGAGAACTGGGTGAGAATGATGCCACATGCCAATGTTTTCTGGAACCATCCCCTGGGTTTATGGGGGGCCGTTGGTGCAGGTTAGGGGGTGGGGGGAGCCCAGGGTGGAGAAACCATCACCTTGGAGGGCTTGGGTCTAGATCGGGGCAGACAACCTCTGGACCTGCAGATGTTTTGGCATTTCAATTCTCCAATCCCTTACCATTGGCCAGGCTGGGTGGGGCGGGTGGAAGCTGAAGGACCCCAAATCTGGAGGGCACCCAGTTTGTGAAGAGACCATTTTCAGTTGGGAAATACCAGCTACTCCTTGACCACTGAGGTGGCAAAAGCATCACCCCACAAAACGGCCACCCAGGGGATTTTGATCAAATGGAGGTCTTCACTGAGACCAAGTGGGGAAGGAGGACTCAACAAGGCCTTTGCTGAGTGTCCGCCTCTGAGGCCCTGAATTCATCTCCTTCCTTCAGTCCCAAATCTATCTAAGGTGAGGAGGAAGCCAAGAAAAGAGGGACGCTTTTCCGCCACTCCCATAATACTAGAACCGAACAGGGCAATCTGCTCAGAATAAATTTGGGAACATTTGGGAAAATTAAAGGGAAGACATCTTCACACCACCCAGAGTTAAACTGTGGAACTCACTGCCACAAGATGTATTTATTGATGGTTGGCA
Organism: Gambelia wislizenii; assembly: GCA_030847615.1. Taxonomy (NCBI): domain Eukaryota; kingdom Metazoa; phylum Chordata; class Lepidosauria; order Squamata; family Crotaphytidae; genus Gambelia; species Gambelia wislizenii. The sequence continues at coordinate 827,909 of JAUMIR010000016.1, forward strand.
ATTTGGATGCTTTGACTGGTGAGATCCAAGGAAAATGGGTTAGGATGGCTATCCATTGTGTCCCTGATACCAGAGGCAGCATAAACCTTTGGGAAGTCAGGATGGAGGGTGCATGGAGGAGTAAGGGATCCAAAGAAAAAGGCTTAATTTAAGTCATGGGATCCCTTGTCTTGCCTGGGAGGCAGCAGAGACTAACCTATTCCTAAATGGCTCCTTCTCCACTGGCAGAGAAAGGCCTTTAGTCCAAACTACTTTCAGACACGCTCCTCATGTTCTCATTTCCTTGCTTTTCGCTCAGCCAGTGTCACTGGATTTTACCACCCCCAATTTCTCTGCAGAGAAGAGTGCAACCAAGGTGTCCTGGGGTTTTGTGCCCAGGGTGTGTGTGTGCATACGTGTGCACTTAAGCTGTGAGCCTGCTGTGCCCATTGCTGTGGAGCTGAGACTGAAGCAACACCTCCCCGGCTTCTCCTACCTTGCACGTAGAGGGTGGCGACGCCTTCATCCATGTCGAACATGTTGGAACCTGTGCAGATGTAAATCCCAGCGTCCTCCGGCTGGACGTTGCGGATGGTCAGGATGCCGTTGAAGTCCATGGCCCGGCTGGGCAGTTTCCCGTTGTTCTGCCGTGTCCACACCAGGGTGTATGCGGGAGACTGGACGGAGAGGGTGTGGAACAAGGAAAAGGACGAGGAAAAAGAGAAATGGGTGCTTATTTTGAAACCACACCCTCCAGAAATGGTTTGTGTCACAACTAAGGAGACCCTTCTTTACGGGGACAGCCTAAAGCAAAGTGTGTGCCTGTGTGGGGTTCCCTTTCAGCTGCCAAGGGATGGAATGACTTTTAGAGAAGTTCTCAAGGGATCCATTCTGGGGCCAAAAGCCAAAAGGATGAGGCCAAGAACTACCAGTCCAATTTCAGTTCAGGGGTCTTATTTCCTGTAACAAAGCCCCCAGAGAGGCATTTCAGTCATTTTTAGAAAAAGAAAAAAGAAAAAAAGTTGGGGGGCCACCTGATGATGGAACATGGCCGTTTGGGGAGCCCCGGAGGAACAGCTGTATCCCCAGCTAATACACATTGGAAACAGCTTAATGCAGCGTAGATGTGTAAAATTGCTATTGCTTAACAATTTATAAGCTGCTCTGATAGCCTTTGTGGCTGAAGAGCGGGGTATAAATAACTAATTAAAATTAATTTTAAAAAAGGGTTGAAGCTACAGAAGAGATTCCACTTAAACATTAGGAGGAACTTCCTGAGAATAAGAGCAGTTCGGAAGTGGAATCCGCTGCTGCCTGGGAGTGTGGTGGAGTCTCCTTCTTTGGAGGTTTTTAAGCAGAGGCTGGATGGTTGGGAATGATTTGATTCTGTATTCCTGCATGGCAGAATGGAGTTGGACTAGATGGCCCTGGGGGATCCCTTCCAACTATGTGATTTTATGATTCTAAGCATGGGAAGATGGCAGGGAGATGGGGCCAAGCATCAGATGGTGCTCCAAAGCCATAGAACTCAACACTCTTCAGTAGTATTTTCTCTCCTTTTGCACAGGAGTGGGGAAACATGGGGCCACATGCAACCCCCCCAGACCTTTTAACACTACCCCAGACCACCTTCGGACAGGCAAAAGTCCTCTCTCTCTCTCTCTGGCAACCTCTCTGGGGTGTGCCTGCATCTTGCGCACAGAAGCCAGGCCAATGTGGCACCGCTGCCTTTCTTGCCGACTAGCGACAGCCTTGGCTTCTCTTTGGAAGGGGAGGGATCCATTCTCGGCATGGGGGCTGCAGGAGGGACCCCCACCTTGCTCTTGGCCGTGCAGACAAAGGTCACGTCGCCCCCGGCCTTGATGCTCTGCACCCTCTGCTCCTCCACCGTCACTGTGATGGGTTTGCTGGGAGACTCTGTATGCGCAAAGAGAAAGAGAGGAGTGAGACATGCACCCATGTGCGGGGACAGGCAAGGGGGAAAGCGGCAGATTTATGCTCTTATTCTTAATTTTAAAGTAATACTTTAACCCAGAGGCTCTTAACCTTTTCTTTAGCAGGGACACCCTTTAAGTATCTTTTGTTGCCGAAGTGGGAGGATTGACTTTCTTTTGCTTCTTCCTGCAAGTTTGTGGCTGGAGTGGATTGTATGGCAATGCGCAGGCCAAGCTAGCCAGCCAGCCTTTGCCTTAGCTCCTGTCATGTGGCTGCTCCACTGCTGGCAGGAGGTGGGCCAAGCAGCCTTCAAGCCTTCGCGGACCCCCTTGGAGGACATTGCAGACCCCTGGGGGTTCCCAGACCCCAGGTTAAGAACCGCTGCTATATACAGTTTTAATTCTATAATTGGTTTAATGCCATTTTAATCTCAGCTTTTGTGCTTTTTTAATTGTATGCCATTTTTACTGCCTTTTTCCTCCTTTTTTATAAGCTGTCTTGAGTTCCAGTCTAGGAAAAAGGCAGGGTACAAATTAAAGAGAGCTCAGCCTCCTTTGCCCTGTTTGCATTCTTCAAATTCTGCACCCCTTTCAGGTCCGATGACTGTGGGGGCCGGTTCATAGCATGCCTCACCTGTAACGACCACCTCGGCCCGGCTGGTGTTGGAATACTGTGGATTGCGGCAGGTGCAAACGTAGACGCCCGCCTCGGAAGGCTGGATGCTGGGGAAGTGGAGCTCCACACCTGGATGATGGGATGGAGGAACACATTAGTGGGAGCCCTAGAAGCAAAGCAGAGCCTTGGCTACTTTAGTGGAAAGTGGGATGTGGGCTTGTTTACTAGGGACCTAGCGCAATGGGATCTGCACTAATTTTCCATTGACTTTGACTTCAACTTCTATTGGCTTATGTTCAGTCAACACTGACTTGGCAATGACGTCAAATTGACTCTGAGTTCGCTCAACATTGACTTCACTCAACACTGACCTCTCTCAACATTGACTTGGCAATGACTCCAAATGGACTTTGCCTTCACTCAACATTGACTTGGCAATGACTCCAAATGGACTTTGCCTTCACTCAACATTGACTTGGCAATGACTCCAAATGGACTTTGCCTTCACTCAACATTGACTTGGCAATGACTCCAAATGGACTTTGCCTTCACTCAACATTGACTTGGCAATGACTCCAAATGGACTTTGCCTTCACTCAACATTGACTTGGCAATGACTCCAAATGGACTTTGACTTCACTCAACATTGACTTGGCAATGACTCCAAATGGACTTTGCCTTCACTCAACATTGACTTGGCAATGACTCCAAATGGACTTTGCCTTCACTCAACATTGACTTGGCAATGACTTCAAATGGACTTTGACTTCACCCGACATTGACTTGGCAATGACTTCAAATGGACTTTGACTTCACCCGACATTGATTTCACTCAACACTGACTTCCAGTTGATTTTGACTACCATTAACTTGACTTTGCTTGGCGTTGACTTAGCATCCACAGACCTGATATTGACTTCCAAGGCCTTCTTGGAAAGCTAGGCCAAAACAGCACCTTTGTGCATTACTGGTGTGGGTGTGAGCGTCATTGCTAAGTCAATGCAGGAACTCTAGGCAGCTCCCTTACACTGAGTTACCCCTTTGGCCTAGTATTATCTGCCTTACTCTGACTGGCAGCTTTGCTTCCCAACCCTGATACTTGTAAATGTTTAGCAGGCAATTCTGGTGGTGATTGAACGTGGAACCTTCTGCGTGCAAACTAGGTGAGCAAGTGCCTCTGTGGAGCCAGCCAAAAGAAACTCACCTTGATGCCTTCGCTGGGCAGTGCTTGGGACAGGGCGCCCATCCTCCCGGGACCAGTAGAAATAATGGGGAGGGGCGCCACTGACGTGGCAGCGGAGAGTCACTGCGCTGCCTTGAGAGACGGCTGTCCGCGGGGGGTGTACTTGCACAATGAGGGGTGGCTGATCTGGAAGACCTGAGGGAAGGAGGAGGAGAAGGATGAGAGAGGGTCAACACCAAGCCTGGGGTGGTGGTGGTGGAGAAAGAGGCTAGGAATCCCAGAACTTGGAAACGTGACTTGTTTGGAACACAACTCCCAGAATCCCCAAGCCACCATTTCTGCTGGTTCTGAAATGGTCAAGCTCTTGAAATTGCTATGTTTCGAGGAGTTTTTTTTTGCCATTAATGGCCACCCATGATGTGAGATCTTCTCAAGGAACAGAGCTAGGGGTGCCAGACTCCTATGTAAAAGCATCAATAGCCTACATTTAAAGTTTTCAAAAATTAGGCACAGTGTGGAGGAAGTAGACAGTGAAAAGAGTTGTTTTCACTTTAAAGCCATGTAGGAGAGCCGTTGTGATGTTGTAGTTTGAGTGTTGGACTAGGACTCTGGGAGGCCAGGGTTCGAATCCCTGGTTGGCCATGGAAACCCACTGGGTGACCTTGGGGGAGTTCCACTCTCTCAGCCTCAGTGGAAAGCAATGACATCCCTCTTCTGAACCAATCTTGCTGAGAAAATCCCATGACAGTGTTGCCTGAGGGTGGCTGTAAGTCAGAAACAATTTGAAATCAAACAAGAACAACAACAGGGCTTTAAAGGTAACACCCCACACATTGCCTCTTTCCCAGAAACTAATTGGCAGCCAATGATCACAGAGGCAGTAATGGCCCCCAACTTGGGGTGGCCATTCAAGGGTCTTAGACAAATCCATGGAGTTAAGGCTCTCAGTGTAGCTACATGCTACACACGATCCGAGACAGTGAACTGGAAAACACAAACAGGGAGGGCAGGAGCGTGCTATTGCCCTTGTGCCCTTCCTGGGGGGCTTCCCAGATGCATCTTGTGGGAGACTGTGCAGGATGCTGGACTAGAAGCACAGCTGTCTGATCCACCAAGGCAACCATTTACTGTTAGTGATGCAGCTTGTTCAATGTGTTGGCGTACATGCATGCCCAGCCGCTTGGTTCAGACTCACCCAAGGGCACACACTTCTGCCCACGAACGTTGGGGTTTCCCACGTAACCTGCGGCACACCTAAAATAGAAAGAAGGAAGAAACACACACAGCGAGGATCCACATTGACTGGACAACATACCAGCCGGGTGACCATAATGGTGATGTGTCTGACAGATGGACATATGATGCATGAGCTCTTACAAGCAAGTTTCCCACTGGGAAAGTTTGGCCACATGCACAGTGGGATGATGGAACAGGGGAGTTTTTAATGAGAATTAACTGTTGTCTACTGCCGTTTTGACATGAGTTAACTATTCTTTGCTACCATTTTTGACAAATTAGCCATTCCCGGTTACCTCTTTTTGACAAGAGTTAACTATTCTGTGTTACTAGTTTTGGACTATGACTCCCAGAACTCCCCAGCCTGCATGGACAGGCAGGCTTGAGATTCTGGGAGTCATCATCCAAAAAAAGTAACTTTCTCAAGCTTTGGGGCAAGGGAAAATGATGCCAGCGGCACAGAGGTTGAGCCCATGACTGGCTAGATTAGTGCTGTGGGGAGATGAGTTTCCCATCCTAACATGAGCCAACACTGAATGCTTTTTATGGATGGAAACATGGTTGCTCTGCAGATCACACTCACTGTTCACAGTATTGTCCTGTGTAGCCCGGTTCACAGGCGGTACAGCGGTACCCTCCACCTTCGAGGCTCTCGCATGTCCGGGAGAATCTGGGAGGAAGAAAGGAGGACCTCCCCTGAGCAATCTCTCAACACATGGTCCCAACTCACCAGGCTGACCCACATGGAGAACTCTGGACTTACTGGTTCTCAGGGTCAGGCAGTGGGCAAGCACATGGCTGGCAGTCCTCGGGTGTGCCGGCAGTGGCATCGCCATAGAAGCCAGGGGCGCACTGTTCGCAGAATTCACCGGCAGCATGATGCAAGCAGTTCTAGGGAAGGGAGAAGAACGAGACATGCTTTTTTTTCCAAGGAAGGGACATTGGCAGAGCCTTTTCAACAGAGGATGGATGGCCCCTTCTCCGGGGTTATTTGGTGGTAGATTTTTTGCATGGCAAGGAGTTGGACTAGATGGCCCTTGGGGTGCCTTCCAACTCTAGAACAGTACGATTCCTTCTGTTTCTTAAATTTACAGAGCAGAACTAAAGAAAGGAGCAGAGTTGCAGTAACTTTGCAGGGAGTTTTTCAGGGCCATGATCCATGGATGATTTGCTCACCGAGCAGGCCCCGGTCTCCGGGTGGCAGGAGTCAGAGTGCCCGTTGCACTCACACAACGCACAGTTGCCCAGGTAGAGTCCACCCCCCGTGCGGGTATAACCAGCTGCACAGTCCTATAGGAGAGAGAGGGAGAGATGGGGAGAGGGTTTAGTCCTGCTGGTTTCACCTTGAGCCTCCAACAAGCCCAGTCTGGCTGTGGACAGTTTGGCTCACCTGGCAGGACAGCCCCTGGTACCCAGGTGGGCATCGGCACTCTTCCACCTCCAGTGCCCGTGGCAAGCTGGTGTAGGTGGGCACGGCCATTTCCATGCTGACCCCGGTGATGCCTGCTGACAGCATGTCTGTGGAGTAAGTGGCTCGGATCAGGATCTCGTCCAGGTCGGCCAAAGCCATCATCAGGTGTTCCCGGGTGGCCGGCTGACCGTCGGGCCGCTTCCAGAATTGCTGTGGGGGAAAGAAGTGGTGAAGGGAAGAAGTATAAGCTAAGATCTGCCAGTGGCTGCAGTGCCCACGTGAGTTGGGAGGCAGGGGATCCCTCACTTCAGGATTTTAGTCCGAACTTTAGGGATCTATCCAAGGTTGTTGTTGTGTGCCTTCAAATTGTTTCTGACTTATGGCAGCACTAAGATGCCTCTATCATGGGGTGTTCCTGGCAAGATTTGTTCAGAGGGATTTTTTGCCCTTGCCTTTCTCTGAGGTTGAGAAAATGTGACTCGAGGGGAAAGTGTTCCATAACCACTGAGCCACAGCAGGTAAGCCTCTGCTTCCATGTCCCCCAACTTCCAATGCCATCGGCTCTGCCTGACGCTGAAAATGCATGCTCCCCCTCTATCTGGAAACCCTTCCCAAAATTGAAATGGGAAAAGGTTTTCCGCTGGCCCTCTGCCTCCAGCTGGCAATGAGTGTACCCTTTGCAGAAACCCCGTGTTTGCATCAGCAGAAAGCATGGAGTTTTAACTCAGGTGTGAGAGGTGAGCAATTAGCTAACACACATTGGAAACTGTTTAATACAGTGTAGATGTGTAAATAGCTATTGCTTAAAAACAATTTGTAAGCCGCTCTGATAGCCTTGTGGCTGAAGAGCGGGGTATAAATAAATAAATAAATAAAATAAAACAATGTCCCTGGCCTCACCTCCCGGAAGACAACCTCGAAGCTCTTGCGTTCACGGGGCCTCAACTCAGACAGGTAAGCGACCAAGGTGATGTCGTTTCCCTAGAGGGACACCAATGGGAAAAGTCAGAGAATGAGAGAGAGAAAGATCCATCCATCCTCTTTCACACACACACACAAAAAACCATGCACTGCAACATGGCCTGACTCCTGTTTTTACCCCCAAACTAGTGCTGTTCCATTGAAATAATAGGATCCACCTATGTGTTGCTTCCTTGTTCAGCGATAAATGTCCCTGCTAAGTTTGGACAGTTGGAAGATATGGTGTGTTTGTGTATCAATTGCCTGGAGAGAGCTTTCGTACCTGTGATGGTTGTGCTATTTTTGTTGTTGTTGTGTGCCTTCAAGTCATTTCCAAGTTATGGTGGGCCTAAGGTGAACCTGTCATGGTGTTTGGGTTTTTTGTGCCCAGATTTGTTCAGTGTGGGCTTGCCACCTTTGCCTTCTTCTTCTGAAGCTGAGAAAGTGTGGCTTGCCCCAGGTCACCCAGGGGGTTTCCAGGACCGAGCAGAGGGGATTTGAACCCTGGCTAGTCCAACACTCAAATCACTACATCATGCTGACTCTCACATTCCACCCTTCTTCTCCACATTTCATTTGTGATTATCTGCATTCATTTTTATATTTCCAGGTTACTGTCGTTCTACTTTACAAGCAGGAATAACTAAGTCTGAGTGAGCAGGGCATGCCCAAAATTACCTAATGAGATGGTAGCAAAGGTGGATTCAAATCCAACTCAATGCCAACCTCCTTTCCACCAGATGGCGCTCTCTCTTTTTCCTCTCATTTTTGCTGGAGATTAACGCAACCTCACCATCACCACCACACCATCAACCCTGCATACGGTTGCTCCGAACCCTCAACACCAGAGGCATCATTTTGAGGGTGTTCCTCCCAGCTCTGGCATAATGGTGGCTGGTGACTGGCAGGGGGTTGGACTAGATGACCCTTGTGGTCTCTTCCAACTCTATGATTCTATGATTCCACATCAGGGTGGTGGCGAATCCGCTCCAGGTTTTGGATAGCTTTACCAGAGCTGTCCAAGGTGCTGAACTTAGTTAGAGCCAGGGTTCAGCACTTTGGAGAGCTCCCTTTAAGGCATTGATTGAATCCTGGAATGAATTAAAAACTTCGCTGACCTGGGCAGACACCAGCCACCATTGCCCTGGCAGGAGGGTGCCTGATGCACATGAGCCGCAACCTTCAGCACTCAACAAACAGGAGAGTCTCCCCTTCCAAAGTCCCAGGCGTCCTTGCCCATGCTCCCCTTTTCCCTGGCCACCCCATCCTTCCTCCTCCTTACAGTGATCTGCACATCGGCATCCGGCAACGGGGTGCCTCTTCCCCCAGCGTTGTAGGAAAGGGTGTATCGAAGGCGTCCGCCATAGGAGCCAATCTGAAAAGAGGGGAAAATGAGAAGCATCAGCTTGTATCTCACCCACTTATTTTGGGGTGCATCCAAAAAACTGTGTATTCATTCACTTAAAATCATCATTTCTACTTTAACTTTCTATCCTGCCTTTCTTCTCCCCCTCAATAAGCTCTCTGCTTCCTCCTCCACTTTGATCCTCACAACAACCTTGCAAGGTAGGCTTCCACTGGCTCTCTCGCTGTCTCTCAGACCTCCATGCCAACGATGCCTCTTAATAAGTCCCAACTGATTTGATGCATCTCGATCTTGCCTCTCCTCCAATGAGCTTGTGAGTACATGTTTTCTATCCTGGCAATCTCATCACAACAACCCAGTGAGGTAGGTTACATTGAGAAAGAGGGAAAGTGAGTGACTGGACCAAAGACATGTGGCAAGTTTAATAGCTAAGTGAGGATTCGAACCCAACTCTCAGCAATCTTAGCCAGGCACTAACCACTACACAATGCCAGCTAACTTGTACTGGTATATAAGGCCTAAACCACACTATACAAATAATCCAGTTTGAAACTGGATTACTTGCCATGGCTCTTTCCTGTGGAATCCTGGGATTTGTAGTACATCTTTGTAAATCAACAAGGTCATCACAGGATTCAGATTAGCCCATTCCTTGGCTTTTAATATGACGCTCACTGAGATGCCATAGACATCCCTTAAGATCAAAGTTGAATACCAGCATCTTCCAGCATCCCCAAGCCAGTAGAGTATGGCCACTGGGAACTGTAGTCCAAAAATGAAGAAAAAGTCCTTCTTTCCCCTTTGAGGACAACTGTGTTCCCAAACACAAATTTGCACAAGTATGTTTTAAAAAATGTGTGTGTGGGGGGGAACATTTCTGGGCTAAAGCCCAGGTGAGGAAGCATTCTTGAATGAGTCCCATTTCGTACAAGGGAGAAGACTTGGAAACTGAAAAGGGATGGCTCTCTAGATATTGTTGGATTGCAGCTCTCATCATGCCTCACTATTGGCTATGACTAATGGGAGCTGCAGTCCAACAACATTTGGAGGAACCACAGAATTCCTATCCTTTTTTTTCCTTTTTCTTTTTCAGATGCTGTAATGTCACCCTTCCGCAGCATAAACCAGAGCTTAGAAAAGTTCCTTTTTTGGGATGGCAGCTCCCAGAACCTCCTAGACAAAGTGGCCACTGGGAGTTGTTATCTAAAATGTCAGTTTCCACCCTCTGTGTGCATATATGTTTACAGTTTGTAAAAGTTTGATTTGGAGACAACAACTCCCGGACTCCCCTCCCATCATGGACACTGGGATGTATGGTCCAAGAAGACTTTTTTATGGACTCAATTCTTTCTCCCTCCCTTTATGTCTGTATTTCTGCTGAGAGTTGGAAAAACGTCATTTTTTTGGCTTACGACTCCCAGGTTCTGAGACTCACTGACCAAAAGGAAAGAAAAGAAACTTTTCCAAACTGTGGCATAAGCCCCCCACCATCATTGCGCCAGCCCTGCCAGGAAGGACCACATTGCAACCTCGCCTTCCCTTCCCACTTCTTTTAACCCCCTTGCCACCTATTCCCCAGCACTCAGAAGCAGCTCCTGCTGGGATCTATAGTCCCTACCTCTGCCCCATGGAACAACAGACATCCCCCCATGCAAGAAAAGTTACCTTATCCCCCAGGAAGACCTTGGGCAGCTCCCAGTAGAAAGTAACTTCAGGAAGGAGAGAGAAACCCTTGTAGAGCAGCCAGTGCTGGGAGAGAAAGAGGTGAGAAGGAGACGGGACGTTCGAGTTGGAAGACGGCATCGAACACGGAAGATAATTTCACCAGGTGGGCACCAAGGCAGGAGGTGGGTACACCAAGGGAAGGAAACGACTCTGCAGCTCAAACCAAGACCAAGCGAGAGCGACTGGCACATCCAGGCTACGTCTGGTGGACCCTCCAGACTTTAGGAAAGGTCCTCTTTTGGATGAAAAGTCATCCCCAAAAAAGAGGATTCCCCCAAACTCGGCAGATCTGAATCAACTAACTGCCAGGCATCCAAGAAAAGCCACTGCAACAAACCAAACGACCACAACTGCCACAACAATCCACCAGAGCAAGCCATTTCCACATATCACACTTACACGCCGAGCGGAAGAAACATCAACACAGAGAGTTCAAAACATCTTTATGGGTGCTTAGCCCCCCACCAAAACATTTCATTTTGACTTCTGGACATTCCTGCCCCTTACTCTCTTCCCCACATTGGTGGGTTTGCCATTCACGTAGTGGAATCCCAGCATCCAAGGGCACCTCTTGCAACACGCATGTACACATCCTGTGCATGCCAACTGCCCTGGCCACATGCAAGGTGCCGCCTCTGCCTCCAGACATGGGTACCTTGCTGGCCTCGGATGCCCTGACAGGGTGTTGGGAGGAAGAAACCAGGTTGCTGGAGGAGTCCTGGGCCCGTCCAGGGAGAAGGCCTTCGCGTTGGGTCTTCAGCCAGAGAGAAGAGGTGGGGGAAACTCAGTCAGAGGGTGGAAAGGAAAAGGGGGCAGAGGGGCAGATGGTGGAAGGGAGGGAGGAGGAAAAGTGGAAGAGGTTGGGAAGGAAGGAAGGATGCAGATTGGGGAATCATAGAATCATTAGAACCATAGAGCTGGAAGAGGCCCCAAAGGTCATCCAGTCCAACCCCCTGCCATGCAGTAATAAACAATCAAAGCACTCCCAGCAGATGGCCATCCAGCCTCTGTTTAAAGATCTCTAAAAGAGAATCCACCACACTCATGCCCAGATGAGATGAAGGAAGGAAGGAAGGAAGGAAGGAAGGAAGGGCAAAGGGAACAAGATATATATTCCGATCCACCCCTTGAGGAGTACCATGACTTTAACCAGAGGCATGATGCGCCAACTGTGTGTGCACAGGTGGGGGGCCACTCCACAAAAGGGGGAAACCTGGGGAATGTGTTTTGAGTCCTGCACCCGCTGTGCCCCATAAGGCCAGATCCGTACCTGATGGTGCAATGAGCCAGGAGCAGCAGCGAGAGAAGGAGGGAGCCGAGCGGCCCTAGCTGAGGAGGCAAGAGAGTGAGGGGGGACAGGAGGGGGGACTTGGGGAGCCTGCAGTCCTGCTGGGGGGTGAGGCTTAGGGATGCCGCCCTCCTTGGGGGGAGAAGCTGCCATGCTGGAGGGGGCCGCCACCTGCCCTTTGGCAAAGCTGGAGAGCATCTCCCAGATCTCAGCGTCCCGTCTCATTTGGACATCCCGGTCCTGAAGGAGGAGAAGGAGAGAGGGAGAGAAGCCGAAGGCAAGAGAGACAGAGGAGAGAAAAGTGAGAGAAGGAAAATGGAGGCAGGCCAGCATTTGGGGGAGACGAAGCATGGAGAGACCCCACAGAGGGAAAAGGCAGTCCTTGCTCAGAAGTCAGGTAATCAAAGACCCCCAGCCTGCCTCAAATTGTTGGGAAGCCATGGAAAGCCAAACCTGACATGGCTGCCTAGCTGTGTGGTTCAACACATACCACCCACGCCAGGGCTCACGGCTCCAGTCCCTCTGACAAGGCTCCCCACAGGCCCACCCTGCACCCCTACCTGGGTGGCTCGCCGGGCCCTGCTTCGGCCACCCATGGAGTTGGGGATCCGGCCGGCCGCCACGTCTTTCCTCAGCTGCTCTTCTGTGAGGGAGGTGGAGTTCTGCTCGGATGGGACACAACCAGGATGGGTGGGTGGGAGCACAGACACCGGTCAGCCCCCTCCCTAGCCACTCAGAAAAGTCCAGCACCTCTTCTTCTTCCTCCCCATCCTACATGCCCCCTTGCCCCAGTGCACAGCAGAAGGGAGACCCCCAAAGCCCCACGTCCAGACTGCAAGGTGCAAAACCCATTCACTATGAAAAGCAACAACAGAGGCAACAAATCAAAACCCAGTTCGGTAGGGGGGATGTTACAGATCATTATGGGGTGGGCAGGCACATGCATTGGGAAAACTGGGGAACAGGGAACCACCTTGCCCCCATTCCACACTAACCAGTAGGCAGCGCTCTCTCTCTCACTCTTATCCAAAGCCACAACTCGTGAGCATCTCTGGAGGCTTCCTCCAACCAGTCTCCCAACTGGTCAGCTCATCACGGCAACTCAGCAACACACAAATTAGCAGCCCCAGGGGCCTCTCAACACTGCCTTCCTCTTTCCCCCTCCAGTTTAGCCCAGTATCCTTCCCCCGCAAACGGAGCCCAATCCAGAGGCTCACAGGCAAGGGCTATGGGATCCCAGTGCCAAATGGAGACTGGTTGCTGTGCCCACCCACTCACTCGCCCCACATTCGGAAGCATGGACGGTCCAGAATCACAGGCACCCATCATGCCGTGCTCCTTTGCGCGCCATCATGGATCCATCCCCCACATGCCGCAATCCATCACAAGTGCCTTGCCTTTATACCTTGTGGGCACGACGCATTCGGGCGAAATAGGTCTCCCTCTGCTGCCCGACAACCCAGGTAGAAGAGAAGAAAGACAGACAGAGAGAAAGAGAGGAAGGCGTAAGGAAAAAAGAGGGGGTGATTACAGCCCACCCACTCTCAAATATATGCACCCCCACTGCACTCCACCACTGTTTCAGCCTTTCCAGGCACATGATGGCATCGTCCTGCCTGCCCACCTCACTCCATCCAACCCTAAACCGACCCAAGAAAGTTGCTCTGAGCTCCTTTTTGATCTAGCAGGAAAAAATGCATCCTGGGGACAAGCTGTGTCCTTCTTTTACTGCCTCCTTCTTCCCAAATGTCCACAAAACTGCCCTTTCCCATCCCTCATGAAACAAGCCACAACTCTGTGCAAACTGGTGTGTAAACAGGTGGAACTCCCTGCCACAAGAGGTTGCAAGTGATCACTGGTGCAGACAATTTTTGGGGGAGAAAGGCAAGGGAGAGAATATATGCATTTAGTCAAATACCCCAAAGACAAAGGTACTGGTTGATGTGAACTGGAGTGACCTGGAATGGGGAATCCAGAGGCAGGATTGCCAGATGTTGGGAGAAAGCTGCTCCACTGTCACCCACTTTGTTTTGCCTGCTGATCTTCACGAAAGATGCTTAAGGGGTCTGCAATTTCTCACCATCCTTCCTGCCAGCATAACCCTCCCCACTCCAAAGCCACTTGTTTTTCGGGAGGCCTCTGAGTAGGGCTTTGGAGAAGTGCGGGAGGCTAGAGCTTCCCTCAGGAAATGTGTGAAATCTCTTGGAAACCGTGTTTGGCTTCTTGTAGGAACAGCCAGAATTGCTGCGCAAGCTCATGAGAGACAACTTTTGGGAAAGGTGGGCTTGTAAAATCTTCCTTCTTCAATCTTCCTTTCTTCTTGAATTTTCTTTTCTTTTCCTTCCTTTCAACCTTCTTTCTTTCCTTTCAATCTTTCCTCTTAGTTCCTTCTTTCCTTACAAACTTCAATTTTTCCTTCCTCCTTTCCTTTCTTTCAAACTTCCTTTATATATTGCTCTTTCACATTCCTTCATTTCAATGTTTTCCCCTTACTTTCAGGATTCCTTCCTTCTCCTTTTCTTTCCCACCCTTCAACCAACCAACCTTCCTTCCTTTTCCTTCCCTTTTCTTTCCTTCTTTTCTTTCCTTCCTTCCTTTCCCCCCCCCTTCCTCCCTCTCTTCTCTATCTGCCTTGCTCTCTCTTTCTCCTTCAATTTCCATGTTTCCTTCCAATTCTCAGCAATTCTCTAAAGGAAAACAGTACCCCATTACACTGCTATAAAGATACAGCGCAGACTTACCTGAACAGCGGAGGATTTTCCACCCCATTCCCTCCAAAACAGCCCAGGATTATTTGAAGAAACCAGGGAGGGCTGCTGGGGTACCAGAGGCCACAGGGATGGGCTCCGGACAAAATGCCCAGAGCCCTGTTTGAGTGAAGTTTCGAGGGGTCAGACCAAGTGGGTGCCCTCTGATTTTCCTCACTTTTTTTTTTTAACCTCCACGGCCACATCCAAACCTTTTTGGGGATGTGAGATTTCTAGCTCACCTTGTCCCCCAGGTAGATCTCCGGCAGCTGCCAGTAGTAGGACTCTTGACCCAGCTGCCCGAAGCGTCCGTAGGAGAGCTGTGGCCCCTCGGGGGACATCTCCACCGTGAAGCCCGTTTGGACGCGGGCACTGCGCTGCCGATTGACCAGCGCAAAGCCCTGGAAGTTCCCAGGGAAGAAGGGGGCAGTGACCTGCATGGGAGGAGATGAAGAAGAGGGTCAGGAGAGGGGACAAGGGAGAGGCAGGGGCCGGCGTGGAGAGGTGGCCGCAGGAACTCACCGCGTCCCGGTGGTAGGAAGTGCTGGTGCACTGGTGGGTGACGCCCATGCAGAAGCAAGGCAGGCAGCCTTCCCGGTTCTCCGCGCTCAGGTGGAAGTGATGCGGGCGGCAGGAGCTGCAGGTGAGACCCTCCACGTTGGCCTGCAAAGCGGGGAAACAGAAATGATGATGATGATGATACTCATTTCTATCCCACCTTTCTCTCACCAAGGTGGCTAACATCATTATAAAAACAATACATGCTTGTACAGTACAAAGTTAAAATCACTTATAAATCACTTTTTATTCTCTTCTTACCTTACACTGGCACTGCCCGCGGGCGTCACACTGGCTGCTGAGGCTGCCTTGTGGGTCGCAGTGGCATCTAGTACCTGGAACTGGAGGAAGAAGCTGAGATCTGGGCTGGCAAAGCTCCTAAGCTCCTAACCCATTGCTCTGGCTTACACATCCTCTATTCTGCCCCGGAAACCCTTGGGTGTAAAAGTGGCCATTGTAGTTCGGAGACACAGCAGAAGGGCACTTTGGACATGCTCAAGGACACTCACCCCTTTGGCCTTAAGACTCCGTGTGGGCTTGGCTGGCAACCCCAAGGGCCAGATTCAGACACCACTTTTGGCCTCGGTATCTGGGGTTGCTCCGAAATGCCCTATGGCTTCAATGGAGTTCCTCTCTATGGACTCAGGAGAGGGTTGGGGTCTGCCTTCCTGTTGTCTCCTCTCTGTCCCTGGTCTCCCCCCCCCCAATGCTCCTATCACCCAAATGTGCAGCTCACCTGTACAAGGCTGCCCTTGGCTGGGGCTCCCCACGTACCCTGGAGCGCACCTGGATCAAGAGAAGAGGGCCGAGTTAAGGACTCCCAACAGCCAGAGAGTCATAGCATCCGAGAGTTGGACGGAACCTCGTGGGCCATCAAGTCTATCCCCCTGTTCAATGAAGGCGCTCCAGCTAGAGCATCCGCAGCAGCAGGGAGATGCCCAGCCTCTTTTGGAAGACGTCCAGAGAAGGAGACCCCCCAACACCACCTCTCTCGGTCATGGGGCTCCAACTTGTTTATAGCCTTCTTAAAATGAAGTGCCTAGAACTGAACACAGGACCGGCCAGTGCAAATTGTAGTAGGACTATCACTTCCCTCAGGCTAAAACAGCATTTGCCTTCTTTGCTTCAACATCATCTGCAGAAAGACCCAGAGATGCACCAAAGCACCAGGCCTACCATGCCCACCGGCTCCTAGGAAGGGACCTCAAAGGTCATGTAGTCCACCCACACCCCACCACTCCAAGCTGGACTGCAATGACAGCAGAGGTGTGAGGAAATGCTCATCTCTCTGGATGTTGCCCAACTGCAACTCCCATCAGAAATGCTCATCTCTCTGGATGTTGCCCAACTGCAACTCCCATCAGCCTCAGCAAGTGTAACCAACAGCAAAGGGGATGATGGGAGCTGCCATTCTGCAAGACCTGGAGATCCTCTTCATTGGCAATCCCAGCAAGATCCAACATCAGACTGAGTGGCTCTGGAGATAAAATGAGGGTGAGGCTCAGAGCGTAGCCACCAGGGCTAGCCTACCGTTCACATTGCCGCCCAATGAAGCCCGGAGGACAGGAGTCACAGGTGGGTTGCCCATCGGTGTCCAGAAAGCAGGTCTTGGTATCTCTGGGAGAAAGGGGAGAGCGGAAACTTAGCCGCTAGCCAAAAGGTGACCCTCAAAGGGTCAAGGAAGATGGGAGGGGGGTGGCGAGAGGCACCTACTGGCTGGCAGAGTAGGGTCCATGGCATGGGCATGGCCGGCAGTCTCCAGGGGTCCCGTGTCGGGCGTCACCATAAAAGCCCCGCTGGCAACGTTCACATCGGGGCCCTTCAGTGTTGTGGAGGCAATTCTGCAGAGGAGGAGGAGGAGGAAGGAAACGTTGCTGGTTAAGAACATAATCCCTTTCCCCAGCCCAGGGGTGCAGAGAGACAATTTTTTCAGGGGGTGGAGTGGGGTGGGGTGGGTGTGAAGGTAGAGACAAAAATTGCAGTGGTAGAAATATTGGGCATTGATCACTATAAAAGAAGTTTCTGTGGGAAAGGTTTTTCATAGGTAATGACCAAAATACTTCCCGATTCATGCATTTTAATTAGAAAGAATGCTGTGAAGCTTCCAGAAAAAAATTCAATATATTCCACATGCAAAGCAATTGTGTAAACTAAACAACAGTGACTAGGTTAGATGCATATTTTGCAAATCATCCTACTGTAATGATCTGAGCTGTTAACAAACTCTAATGAACCATGGTTTCTCTGCAAATTTGCAGAGGAATTGTCCACTTGAAATTTCCTTCAAAAATGTTTGTTTCAAAAGCCAAAATGACTAGCTTTCCTTTTCTCTGCTGAAGTCCTGGATGCCACTATGGTGTCAAAGTTGGCAAGGTCTCCTCTCACACAGCCCAAGAGGAACTCTCCAGGATACAAAGCAGTCATGCATGGAAAAACTTCCTTGTACAGGTACCCAAATATTGTTAAGTTTGTTTTGCAAGATTCTACCACATCCATTTCTTTGGATGCCTAAAACTATATTCTGTTTACTAACATTTCTAAATGTTCAACTGAATGATCAGCTTTTAACTGCAATGCTAGAATTCTGCAGATTGGAGGGAAATTTCATTGGGGGCAGAATTCTGTTTTGGGGGGCAGTGCCCTCATTTTGCCCCACCTTTTCCTTGTCCTTGCTCCCATGCGCTTTTCTTTGGAAAATCAGAAGGCAGATTCCAACAACTGGCCACCCCAGCAAGTCTAACTTATGAGTGGCAGTTGCTCTAACCACTACTACACAACACAAAGTGTTAAGTCCAGGAGGCCCACACAGAGACGGCTAGCTGGCCCCACACTTCCATGGTACCAAGGAGTACATGTGTGTCACCCAAAGGGTGCCTTTGCTCACTTGCTCCTTCCCTCCTTCTCACCTGGCATTCGCCTGTCTCTGCATCACATTCGGTTGCATGCTCGTTGCAATCGCAGCGCTCACACGTGCCCAAATAGAGGCCGCTGGTTGTGCGGGTGTAGCCAACATCACAATCCTGAGAAAGAGAGATGGGTAGATCATTAAAGGGTGGGAAAGCAAGTGGGGTGTGAGTAAGGAACTCTTTTCACCCAGCCTGTTCCGTGAATTGACTTTTTGGAAACACACACACACACACACAATCTTCTTTCCAAATGCAAATGGCAAGAACTCCAAGGGGTTAAAAAGAGACCTGTAGCACTTTAAAAGCTAACAGATTTATAGAGGGGCTCAGTCAAAATATATATGTGTAGGTGGGTACTTGGAAGTCATGAACTCTTACTGTCCTGCTGGATGGGTCTTGAGGATCTCTTCTATTCCTAAAGCGAACATTACTCAGTAATAATATAATAATAATAATAATAAAATTTTATTTATATCCCGCCCCTCTGCAATGCAATCGGGGCGGCTTACAATATAAAAACCCCATAGTCACCATACCCTAGCCCACCCACCCCTTAAAATAATATTAAATTAATATTATTTAGTAAATTAAAAAAAAAAAAGACCCAGCTCAAATGTTACCTGTTGTTGTGCTATTCTCAGAAATAACTTAATGAGCCTCATCTCCCACCAAAAATAACATGTTACTTCCACACTCTAGTTTTATCCTCTCTGGATTACACCCAGGCAGCTATTGTGGGGAGCCGGGAATGCCAGCAGTGGGGCTGAAAGGCCACGAAGAAGAAGAGGTGGAAACTCCAGCATTCCCTGTGCGAAGATGGACTGGCAGTGATACACCTTCCTACGTCTGCTAAGCTAACTTAGTGCCTGTTACATTTGCTGAACACAGAGAAGAATCCCTGGCCCTGGTTGAGACCGAAATGAATACAGTCCAATTTGGCAGATAAAATTCGAATGAATAAATTGCACACTTGCAATTTCTGAGCCCAATTATCAATGGTGCAATGGCTCCCGACCCCCTCACTGGTGTGTGCATGTGTGTGAACTGCTGAAAGGCATAAAGATTTGCCTTGCTCCCTTTTTGCCCACCAGTCTCTTCCTGCATCTCTTGCTGGGCCCTGCCATCATCAACATTTTGCCTAAGGATACATGGGATCAATCTCGTCGTCTTAGCTGTAAATGGTTCACGGATGCAGCTGTATCTGCTTAATGCCTCCTGTATTATGCCATATTATTATTCATTTAATTCCTGTGCCAAGGCTTCTGGAATAGCTTGCCCATGTGCACCAAAGAAGTACTGGTAGGGGCACATTGTCTCTGAAAGTGTTTCAATGCCCCTACTCCGGCTCTGAATGGGTGACAATGTCTTCTTGTCACCATAATGGCAGGCAAGGCAGGTTTGGTCCCAGAGAAGAGCCACATTGGCACCGTGGGGCTGGAGGAAAGAGGAGAGGGAGGGATTTCCGGTGGGCTCCGCTCACCTGGCAGGAAGGTCCGCGGTATCCCGGCGGGCAGGTGCATTCCTCCACTTCCAAGGCTGGGTCCTGGCCCGTGGGATGCGGCACAGCCACGTCCATATGGATGCCAGAAATCCTGCAAAAGGGAGGCAGCAATGAGGAAAGTCGCTCCGTTTGGAGAAAGGATGTGCCCCCAAATGCCAGAAACTCATCAGGCCAGGAGTGCTCGATTCAACAGTTTGGAAAATACCCAGGGTGCTCCTTTTTTGGTGTTTCCCCAACTTTTGTATGCATATTTTGTATACATTTATATGCCTGTTTCCCCATGCTTAAAGGTTGAAATGCTTCTCTTAAAGCCAAATTACTGTCAGACAGGGGTGAAACTACAAAGGGGACGGGAGGGTGGAATGAAAGCATTGCCTCGCCAAATATGAATCTGAAATTTCCCTTCTGTTCCCAAATTGCAGTAACTTCAGCTGAGCATTTAGAAATATGATTTACACTCCCAAAGAAAAGGAACTAGACAAGTAACCCAGGGAATGTGACCACAGCAAGTACTTAAAAGAGTTCTAGATCTGAATGATGTTCAAGGTCTCATTCTCTGCTATGCTAGAAATTTGGGAGTCTGAAGAAAAAATGCATTGAGGGAGCAGAATTCATCTTTTTTTAAAAATAAACTTTTTAACAATAACGAAACCCCAAGTAAATCAACAAAATTTAAAATTCAACAAAATTGCAAGACCTATACCAGTTCAATATCAGCAGGCCCGAATAGACAGAATATATATTCATCTTATGAATAATTAAAATGGGTTAGTACAAAAGTTCAAGTGCCCCCATTACTTCCGAGACCCCCTCACCAACCCTCCTGACCTGCTCTCTGACGGCCGCTCGGAGTACGAAGCCCGAATCATGAAAAGGTCGATGTCGGCCAACGCCATCAGGAGGTGCTCGCGGGTGGCGTTCTGTCCGTCCGCACGACGCCAAGCGTGCTGAAAGGGAGAGCAGTGAAGCCCGGGGTCAGTCTCCCACCGCCTTCAATATTCCTCCCCCAAACCCACAATGCCCCCCAAACTGTGGCCCCAGCAGGGATGGCGAGGGGAACAGAAGCATCTTGAACCATCCGGCCAAAAAACAAACCAGGAGCTAGCAGCCCCAGATCCACCTGGAGCAGGGCCGGTTTAACCAGTCTGCCAAATCAGCATTGACAGGGGGCCCCAAGGTCAAGGGGGGCCCCCTGCTGACCTCCTTATCTGACAAAGGTTTTCTAAGAAAACTCTATGGTAGTTGTGCTGTTTTGTGTCCCATGGATAATGTATCCGTGGGTACAGGGGTCCTACTGTAATCTGAACATCCTGTACGGTGAATAGGTTAGATTACATTGACCTGAGATAAACATATGGGGGCCCCAAAATAAAGCATTGCAGGGGCCCCCAAAATTCCTTAAACCAGCCCTGACCTGGAGCAAAGGAGTGCAATTCCTCACGGCAAAATGGCGGGTGAGGGACACCGTTGGGCAGCCCAGCCCTGTCCTTCCATGCAGAAATATCCCATAGCCAACCCCCAGCTATGGTTGAGGAGGGGCAGGAACCGCACCCCAAACCCTTGGATAGATGTCACTAAGCCAGTGTGGACAATACTGGGCTGAACACTGGCCCAGTTTAAAGGAAGGGGTGGGCAACTGGGGAAGGGTAGGGGGATGCATTGTACCCCTCCACTGCACCGGCCCCCATGGAAAAGCAAAGCATCTCTGCCTCCGGGGGACAAAAGGACATCCTCAACATCTTCTGGGGCCTTCCTGGGTCATTTTAGGTGGAGGAAAGGCTGCTTTTTAACTGCAGGTTCAAAAAAGGCCTCCACTGGGCATAAATTGGGCTGGGGGGAGGAAAAACATGCTACCCACACCCCCTTTGAACCCCTCAAACTTTTGTGACCCCCCTTGGGGGCCCAGGGGAGCTCCAAATATAGCAGAAACACGCTCCCAACCCCCAAGAAATCATTTTGGGCCATTCTGAAGCAATGAAACAAAACAAAAGGACCCCGGGAGGGGCCTGGGGGTCCAAAAAATGGAACTTGGGGGTACACTTTGCCCATCCCTTGTTTAAGGTGTATCATCCTCTGTTTGTATTTAAACCAGCCTTTGATTCAAAACCACGAGGACTGAAAGATTACCGATCATCCCTCCAAAAACACAGGGATCAATATCTGAAGTTACATTTAATCCAGTGGTTCTCAACCTTTGATCCTCCAGGTGTTTTGGACTTCAACTCCCAGAATTCCTCAGCACTGGCCATACTGGCTGGGAGTTGAAGTCCAAAATATATGAAGGACCAAAGGTTGAGAGCCACTGAATTTATCAGCGGCTGAAAAAACAGGAACATATGAGAGTCACGCTGAAAAATGCCTAGAGAGGTGTCCATTCTAGGAATTGCTAGTTCCTCCAACGCAACTCTGTAGTATGTTTGTACTGCAAGTCTTTTACTTTAATAGGATTCACTATTATCCACAGTTTCATTTATAAACAACAGGTCTAGGAACGTATCCGCTGTGGATAAGGGAAGCAACTTGTACTGTGAAGAGTCTCACCTCCCGGAAGGGCACGGTGAAGGTTGTGGGCACACCGGGCATAGGGGTGGATTCAGCCGTGTGTTCCAGGAAAATGCCGTTCCCTTGCAGCAAAATGTCCGGCTGGCTGCGCAGTAGAGGGGAGCCTGGGAAAGTGTCGTGGGTGATGGTGTAGCGCAGCTCTCCACCGTAGGAGGTCACCTGGAAAAGGATGGCGAGGGAGACGGGGTCAGAGACATCCCTTCGGGAACAGCTCAGGCTTTGTCTTGACCATCTCAGGTTCTGTCCCAAGTAGGGTTGTTCCTTTCAGGACTGCATCTCCCAGAAACCCCCAGCTGCGAGATTGTTGGGCGTTGCAGTCCAAAAAAGCAACATTTCCAAGCCCTGAGAAAGATTTCAGTCTGAAACCATGCAATGCTGCCAGCAATTGGCAGAAATGGTGCTGAATGAGTTGATCAAATGGTCTGACCCAATATAAGGTCACATTTTACATTTTATTTCCTACCATGTAACTGGGAGCTGGAGTGCTACAGTGGTTTGAACATTGGACTAGGACACTGGGAGACCGGGGTTCGAATCCCCACTCATCCATGGAAACACACTGAGAGCAAGTCACACTCTCTCAGCCTCAGAGGAAGGCAAAGGCAAACCCCTCTGAACAAATCTTGCCAACAAAACCCTGTCATAGGTTCGCCATAAGTCAGAAACGACTTGAAGGCACACAACAACTAGAAGGTGGTGTTTCTCTCCCCCAACTTGTGATAGCAGGCGTAGCCACAGGGGCGATGAATCAATTTTCTCTCAGCTCCCTTTCGCCTCTCTCTGCTTTGAGGGGTTTTGCATTATAACTACAAGACAGTGAAGGCATCACCTTGTCTCCCCTGAAACGCTCCGGCAGCACCCAATAGTAGACGTCCCGCGGCAAAGTGTGGAAGGAGGAGAAAGTGAGTTCAGAGTTTGGCCCCGTGAAGCGGATGCCCTCGCTGACCGTCCGGGTGCCGGCAGAGTTGGAGAGGCTGAATTGGGCTCTCTCAGCATCCTCGTATGCCACCCGTACCTGGGACCAAAGAACATGGGCTGTTAGCAAAGACAGGAACAGTGGAGGTGAGTTTCACAGGCATTGGTGCTTCTGGACAGAAGTCAGAAGGATGGCCCTTTTTCTTAGACAACAACTCCCAAAACACCCACACTGGCTGGGGGATTCTGGGAGCTGTCATCTCCAAACTCTGCTTCCAGGACCCACAAGCAAGGCCTTGAAAAGTGGAGTTAGAAGAAGGGGAGGCTTTTCGGCTTTGGGACTCCTCCAAAATTGGTATGTTCATTGCCTTTTTGCCAGCAGGTAAAAACCTTCTTCTTTAACCAGGGCCATCAGCATTGGCTGACCAGGGTGGAGTGAGGGACAATTGGGTGTGCTGTTTTTTGTTACATAATGTGCATTTTAATTGTTATAATTTTTAATGTTTTAAAAGTAGTGTCTTAATTGAATGCATGCTTTAATGCAGTGGCTCTTAACCTTTTCTTTACCAGGGACCCCCCTTTAAATATCTTTTGTTGCTGTGGACCCCCAAGACTTAACCCAAGAGTTAAAACCCTAACAACAACAACAACAACATTAGATTTTCCTTGGGTTTTTTCCGGGCTGTGAGGCCATGTTTTGGAATAGAACAGCCTCACAGTCCGGAAAAAACCCAAGGAAAATCTATGGATGCTGGCTGTGAAAGCCTTCGACTTCACAATAATAATATTACTCTATCCATTAAACCTTCCCTCAGAGGCACTGGAGGGACTTGCTTTTTCCTGCAAGTTTGTGGCTGGAGTGGATTGAATGGCAGTGTGCAGGCCAAGCCAGCCAGCCAGCCTTTGCTTTGGATCACTGCAGAGAGGAGGTGGGCCAAGTAAGTATCAAGCCATTGCAGACCCCTGGGGGTCCCCAAACCACAGGTTAAGAACCACTGCTTTAATACTTTTTAAACTTTTTTACTTTATATTGTTTCAGATGTTTTGTTTTAATTTATATTGTAAGCCGCTTTGAGTCCCATTCAGGAGGCAAAGCAGGATATAAATAAAATAAAACAAATAACCTGGTCTCTGCTCCAGGAGGAACTGGCACACTGGCGCGAGACGCCCATGCAGAAGCAACGGAGGCAGCCATCTGGATTCCTGCGGCTGAGGTGGAAGGTCCCCGTTGCGCATTCGTCACACAGCCGTCCCATGACGTTGGGCTGGTGGGAGGGAAAGGCAGAGAAGTCCAGTTTGACGAGGAAAAAGGTGGGTTGCAAAATGAAATATAGTATAAATTATAGGGAGCTTGGGGTGGGGTGTTTCTGTGCTTCCAAGTTGCCACGTAGCTCACCTTGCACCGGCAAGCGCCATCCGAAGCTTCGCTGCTGCCTCGCTCATCACACCGGACAATCTGTTGCCCTACGTGAGGAAGAAAAGGTTGGAAGAGGAAAAGGTCTACTAGATGGTTGCTATTTTCCTTTGCCCTGACTGGGCTAAAATATAACCAATGCCTTGTCTGGAGAGGAGAGATCCAGGCTGAATTTCAGACTGGAGAAAGGGGTTGGGGAACAGCTTAGACGCATAATCACAACAAGATGGTGGCATGTTCCAGGGACGTGTGAGAACAGAAGAAACATTGATGTCTTGCGTTATGAACGGAAAACAAGATTAGCAAGGACATCTCTACAGGATTCAAATACAAATGACAAAAAGAGATTCCACCTAAACTTTAGGAAGAACTCTCTTTTTTAGTGTAATTGCTTTTTGGCAGTGGAACAGACTGCCTTGGGGTGTGGTGGACTCCATCTTTTTGTTGGGCAGCCTTCTCTCAGGAGTGGCTTAGCTGTGGATTCCTAAATGCCAGGAGGTTAGACTAGATGGCCCTTGGTGTGCCTTCAAAAACCAAGATTTTATGGTTCTAGCGTGTTGCGTCTCTCTGGGTAGTGATCCAAAATCAGGGCTTGGGAAAGTCACATTTTTGGTCTACAAATCCAAGAAATCTCCCGCAGGAGTGGCCATAGCAGCACTCGGAGTCTAAAAACAGGCAACTGTTCGAAGCGCTGTCCAGAGAACCTCCTGCCATCTCGTTCTTCTCTTCCTGCTTTGGAGAGCAATAGCCATGTGCGTTTACTCAGTGGTGGATCCCAAATCCCAAAGGGCTTTGCAAATCTGCAAATCTCTGTGATTCGTTCCCTGATAAAGTGACCCTGGAGTGGGTCAACCCGGGACCTTGTTTCCCAGGACGGCTGGTGGTACTCCAAGATTATACTCACCCTTCCTCACGCACTTGCTGCCCGGCTGAATGGGGTTGCCTTCATAGCCAGGAGCACATCTGGAAGGGAACAAGGAACAAGACGCTACTTTAGAGGAGTTTTCTTCCAACCAGGAATATAGGGAGCCTTTAGGATTTACCCTCAGTAGCTGATGGCTTTTAAAGAAAATAATAACAGCAATAACTAAAAACAGAGAGCTGCCAACTTGCCTTTCGCAGCGGCGTCCTGCATAGCCCGGGGCGCAGGCATCGCAGGTTGCTTGTCCATCAGTGTCCATGAAGCATGTGCTGGAAAACCTGGAAGCAGGAGAGCATTGCTCAGTCCCAATCCCCACCTCAAATGATTAGCCCCAGAGCATGTCCAAAAGCCACCCAGCATGCTGAAAGTCAGAGGTAAGGAGACATCTACAAAGCCCTAATGGACGCTGAGTCTGTTCCCCCCATAATACCAAAGACGCCCCACACATCCATCTCACTCACCTGCGGGGGGGCTCAGTGTAGGGGCAGGGGCAAGGCAGGCATGCCGTCGGGGTGCCCTTGGTGGCATCGCCAAAGAAACCTGGCTTGCATTTGTCGCATTGGGGTCCCTCTGTGTTGTGTTGGCAGTTCTGGGGGAGAAAGAGAAGAGATGAAAGGACAAGGTGAGGACGAATGGGGTGCTCTCCCCATTTCTCCCCCTCAAAAAAAAAAAAATCCCCATGCAAGAGCTTCAGGAATCCAGACCCTGTTCATCTGCAAAGGTACCCAAGGTATAGTGTTGTGCCTAAGGCACAGCAAAGCAAAACAAAATTAAAATGGAGAAACTCACCACCACCACCATGACCTACCAAAGTCAAGGTGCAAAGCACCCCAAGTTAGCCACTAGTTAGATTAATTTTATGCAATGTGCTATTTGCAACACGTTAATAGCGTTATTGGTAATGCGTAAACTCCAAACTTTGCCCCAAAGTCCTGGGGACCCCCTTCCTGTCCCATCCACCAATTTTCGTACACCTTACCAGACAGTAGCCAGACGACGGGTCACAGGAGCTTGAGTGGCCATGGCAGTTGCAGCCAGAGCAGGTGCCCAAGTATGGACCACCGGGCAAGCGCTTGAAATGAGGAGCGCACTGCTCACACGACAGGCCGGAGTAGCCGGTGGGACACCTGCGGACAGGGAAGAAGCGGAGCTGAAGAAAACACGGCAGGGGGAAGAGGCGCCCATAAGGGCCGGAGAGCTGAGGATGGAAAGGATGCGGGGTCCCTGGCGAGCTCGTGACCCTGATCCAAAATGGAAGCAGGGAGGCTACAAGATGTCAGCTAAGGCTCCTCCTTAACTCTCCTCCTCCTTAACTCTCCCCTGCCTCGTCTGTCTCCTAGAGAAATAATCACTGCCCACTTTGGATGAGCACTGACCATAAAATGGCAACTTCTCCGAGCTCTGTTGCTGGGTGCCTTCAAGTAATTTGGGATGTATGGAAACCCAAGGCTAGCACTTAGTGGTGGTTTTCTTGGCAAGATTTCTTCAGGGATGGTTTGCTACCATGCCCTTCCTCTGAGGCTGAGAGAGTGCAACATGGCCACAGTCTCCAATGTGGGATTCCAGGGCTGAGCAGAGGGAACTCGAACCCAACGTCCTAGCCTCACACTCCAAACACTACACCAGGTTGGCTCTCCAAGGTTTATTCAGAGCAGGTTTTGCCATTGCCTTCCTCCCAGGCTGACTTGCTCAAGACTGCCCAGTCAGTTTCCACATTTCCACGGCCGAGCATGGCCACATAGGAGGAAAACTACTTTTCCTTTTGGACCACAATGCTGGAAGGGCCGTGCTCCAAAAACAAGTAACTTCTCCAAGCTCCGAGGCATAGTTCCATCAAGAGCCCAGCCTTCCCTCCAAGTGCTTCCCCAGAGATGGTCGGGGTCCATGGCTGCTCCCCACCCCACTGATCACCCCTGGGCCCCTCACCTGCACTCCTCGACCTCCTGGGCCACTCCCAGGCCGGTGACCTCGGTGGTGGTGGTGTCCATGACGATGTCGCTCAGCCCCACGCTGGCCATGCGGTTGTCGTAGACCGTCTGAATCATGATGGCTTGCAGGTTTTGCAAAGTGAGCAGCAGCTCTTCCCGGCTGACGGGGGCCCCGGACTCCTTTTCCCAATTTTCCTGCAAGAGGGGAGACCAGAAGGAGATGAAGGGGCCCCCGAGAGCCAAAGAGCCTCTGAGCTGAGAAAGTTTGCTCTTAAAAAAATAACAATTAGCTCTTGTTGCATGTCTGTATATACCTTGAAGTCCCCTGTTGACTTATGGCGACCCCATGAATTTCGTAGGGTTTTCTTAGGCAAGAAAGACTCAGAGGTGGTTTTGCCAGTTCCTTCCTCTAAAACACAGCCTACAGCACCTGGGATTTGTCGGCGGTCTCCCATCCAAGGACTAACCAGAGCTGACCCTGCTCAGCTTCCAAGATCAGACGGCTGAGAGTGTGTGACTTGCCCAAGGTCACTCAGTGGTTTTCCTTGGCCAAGTACGGATTTGAACCCTGATCTCCCAGAGCTGTAGTCCGAAGCTCAAACCATTATATCATGCTAGCTTTTTATTGTGTGTTTTAAGAAATAATTTGTTTCTGTTGCTCATTGCCATTTTTTTAAATGTTCAATTACTTGTTCCTGTGTCTTTTAAAAAGGTGAAATCTGTCCCTTTAACTCATTAAGGGTGCCTCAAAAGCAATTCTCGCTGTATTTCGCACTATGTTATTCAATACTTTTCATTCCTTTTTGGAAAAAAAACCTCACCTTAGGACTTATTATTAGTTTGGCATTTTAAAATGGTTTCCGTTGGCATCTCAACAGTGTAATTAATGTAATTTGTCTTTCAAAAATGTAATTATTGTGGCTTTTTTTTATTGGAGCCTGTTTCCGTTATACAGGAAGCTGTCTTTACTGATGTTTTCTAGTCACCTTTAAATAGTCGTTTTAAAAGAAAAGCCTGGAAAAAAATTACTTGATGGGTCAATAAATGAATGCCTGTTTTTGCAACTTTGTTATGTCCTCATTACTCCAAAAGAGAACTCACTATAGGTTTGCAAAAATGTGCTGGGCTTTTATTTGCTTTTGTTGTTTTCAATGATTTATGTTGTCAATTGGTTGCAATTTTATGACAGTTTAATTACTTTTTAACTTTTGTATCCTGTGAATTTCTAACTTGGTTTGTTTCAATTGTTGCAAGCTGCCTGAAAGTCCCAAATTGGGGAAAAAGTGGAATATAATAATAATATTATTATAGGTAACTATGTTGCTTGTAACTGTATTGCAGGGAAGGATATTACTTATAATTATGTTGGTTTTAACTGCAACTTCTTAGTTTACCCTAATTTCCTCACTGGCAGCCCTCAAGGTGAGGTAGGGAGGGATGCTGCCAGACTGCAGAAATAATCCAGTTTGATACTGCTTTAACTGCCATGGCTCAATGCAATGGGATTCTGGGATCTGTAGTTTTGTGAGATATTTAGTCTTCTCGGCCAAAGAGCTCTGCTGCCACACAAACTACAAATCCTCAGATCCCACAGGATGGAGCCATGATAGTTAAAAAGTGGTGTCAAAAATGCATTATTTCTGCAGTGTGTCAGCAGCCCAAATCTACAAAGCCCTTCCTCTATGCTACTTTTTTCTTAAGAAGATTTATTGGGCTGGGATGGTGAACCTCCATAGACGATGCAGAAACTCCCATAGTTTCCAGACTGCTCACAAATTGAAAGAAAAATTAACTGTGGATTTTTTTACACACACACACTTGCCAAAATAAATAAATAAAATAAAAAAATCAAACTACCACAAAACCACAGAGCTTTGGGTTCCCTCCCTCCCCAGAAACCAAGAAAAGGAGTAAAAATTGCCAATTTTGATCTGCCTTAGGTTCCATGTTGGGAGAAGTGTTGGGCATAAATTAAATTAAAATAAATAAACAGTTTTCAACTGAATCCCAGAACCAGAAAGCTCACTAAAACCACCACAAAAATACCGCTTTGTTCCACCTTTAGCAGCTGCAACTCTAGAAAAAGACTAAAAATTGCCTGTTTTTGCAGCTGAATCCTGGAGCCGGAAGCAACATCAGGTCAGTTTTTATTCCAGGATGCAGGAATTTCCAGATTTAGGCAATGACATCATGTCACTTCCCATCACAATAGGACTAACAATGTGGGGCAGTGTGTGGGGCCGTTGACCCCTTTGCAGTTGCCGACCCCCAATTGGCAGATGGGTTGTGTAGTCCTTCAGGTAAACACACACACACACAAACACATTCAAACTGCAGCCGGACTGACCTCGGTGAACTGGATCTGACGGTGGTTGACCACGGAGGGTTGGGTGGGCACCTGTGCCCGGTAGATGAGCTTTTGCCCGTTGCCCACAATGACGACGTTGGGTTTTTGCACAGGCTCCGAATGGCCCCGGGCCAAGCCGTAGCGCACCTTGAACTGGAGGAAGCCGCCATAGGAGTCCACCTGCAAACAAAGCAGAGGAAAATGAGGTAGGAAAGAGATGCCAGCCTGCGATTCGTAAGATTTCTAAAATAACAACAACAATAACAATAACAACAACAATAGTAGTAATAATAATACAGTTGTCCCTTCATATCCGCTGAGGTTTGGTTCCAAGATCCCCTGTGAATACCAAAATCCATGAATACTCAAGCCCCATTATATGCAATGGTATAGCAAAATGGGACCCCTTATATAAGATGGCAAAATCAAGGTTTGCTTTTAGAATTATTATTTTTTAAAGAATATTTTTAAGCTGTGAATATTTAAATCTGTGGCTATCAAATCCATGGATATGGAGGGACAACTGTATATGCAATAACAGAGCAAAATGGTGTCCCTTATATAAGATGGCAAAATCAAGGCTGGCTTTTTGGGTTATTATTTTTTAAAGAATATTTTCAAGCCGTGGATACTTAAATCCATGGATACCAAAATCCATGAATACTCAAGTCCCATTATACGCAATGGCATAGCAAAATAGTGCCCCTTATATAAGATGGCAAAATCAAGGTTGGCTTTTTGGATTATTTTTTATATAAGATGGCAAAATCTTATCCACGGGGCATCCTGGAACTGAACCCCAGCAAATATGAAGGGACAACTGTAATAATCCCAAAAGCAAACCTTGGTTTTGCCATCTTATAGAAGGGACACCATTTTGCTCTGCCATTGCTTATAATGGGACTTGAGAATTCATGGATTTTGGTATCCACGAAAGGGGCTCCTGCAGCCAAACCCCAGCAAATATGAAGGGACAACTGTAGTTTTTGAAGAGGAAAATACAGACATCAATAAAAAAAATATTAAGAATAAAAATAAAACGTCCCAAATCACAGTCCTGGTAGGACAACAGGGTGGGCTGGGGGGCTTTGGGAGGGGGTAGAGAGAGACCGGGGCCTGATCCGAGAGGGGCGATGAATGGTCCAGCAGAGCTGTGGCCGCTGGCTGACCGCCTGATTCCTGCTCCCCCACCCATCTGCCCCAGACCCCCCGTTGCTCACTTTGTTCCCCAGAAATTGCCCCGGAAGGGTCCAGAAGGAATCCTGCGCCAGGAAGCGACGGGAGAGATCCACCAACTGGAACTCCTGCAACCGGGGGTCAATTTGAAGCTGCGTCGAGGAGAGGGGGGGTATCCCTGGCTGGGATGGCGTGGTCACATTAACACCTGCGGAAGGTAGAAGGGTAGAAAGAAGCTAAACGAAAAATGGAAGCCAGTAACACTTTATTGGAAGAATAGATGGAACATTAGGGGGGAATCTGCTGATGAGAGATTAAAAATTTATATTGATTTAATAGGAGTAATAAGGGCAGTAGAAATAAGATTCTGAAAGAATACTAATACTACTACTAATAATAATATTTATTTATTTATTTAAATGGAGCATTGGCTAAATGGCACCTCCATTTAAAACAGGATTGGGCATGTAGTGATGTCCATGGGCCACATTCGGCTCCGAACCCCACTCTCATGACCCATAAAGCCCCCACCAGTCTGAGCCAATGCTAAGCCATGAGAAATCTCAATCACCACCCCAATGTTGACTTGGGGGTCTGCGTCCCCCACCTCCCAATTTTCCCAGAGGCTCCACGTCCTGTTGCTGTCTCACCTTTGAAATTGTCAGGGGTGTCGAAACGCAGGCGGATCTGGTTCCGGTGGCGGCTGGTGCTGTGGCAGGCCTTGGTGACCCCGAAGCAGAAGCAAGGCCGACACTGACCGGTGCTCTCGATGTGGAAATGTCCTTCGGGGCAAGGCCCTGGGTTCAAAAGAGGAGTTGGAGCAGAGGTGAGGAAGAAGAGGGAGTCAGGAATCAAGAATATTGCTTTCCTAAGCTCTTCTTGCATTGTTGCAAAGAGACCCAGCAGTTGTCTGGGGACAACTCCACCCTCCTCAGATGCATGTGGGTCTCTTGCATGTTTCTCAAGCATGAAGTTGTCTTTTTTAAAAAATAAAATACTCTGCACATGCTTGGGGACACTACCACCTTCACCCCCCCCCTCATCCCATCTTCCATGGCCAAGAATGCTCTTTGAAACCAAGTCCTGGGGCTAAGGGTGGCTCTGATACACCCCCTGGGCACCAATTTTAACCAAATCTCTGTTGGGCAACCTTGGTAAGGCTGGTTGAACTGGGATTCCTTGGAAGCCATGGGCAGTGTGGGGGAGACACAGCTTCAAATCCCATCTCAGTAAAGGAGTCCTTCAATCTCTCTCTCTCTCTCTCAGCCTAACCTACCTCACAAGGTCGTTGCGACAATTAAGTGAGGAACGTGCAGCTAAGTACATTACCCTGAGCTTTGCAGCAAAAAAGGTGTCCCAGAGAGATGGATGGTGGCAACTGATAGAGGTGGGTGCAGATAAAGAGTCATGCAGGTGGGTAGAAAAACAGACAGGCTCAGAATGAAGCTAGATAAAAAGTAAAATAGATGCATTGATGGGGGCAGATAGAATGGCACAGATGAAAGGTTGAGAGAAAGAGGTGTCTATGGATGCAAGATGCAGATATAGTGTACTGGCCCCTTTATCTATGTCTGACAGGCAAGCAGTTAATATTTAGGATAGATAGATAGATGGATGAATAGACAGATGGATGGATAGACGGATAGACAGATAGACAGATGGATAGATGGACAGACAGATAGATAGATAGACAGACGGATAGATAGATGGATAGATAGACGGATAGATAGATAGATAGATAGACGGATAGATAGACGGAAGGACAGACGGAAGGACAGACAGACTGATAGACAGATAGATAGAGCATGCTGACAGATAAGCTACTGACACACTGCAGAAATAATCCAGTTTGACACTGCTTCAGCTATCATGCCTCCATCCTATGGAATCCTGGGATGTGTAGTTTGTTTTGGCACCAGAGCTCTCTGACATCGAAGGCTTAATCTCCCACAAAACTACAAATCCCAGAATTCCATCGCATTGAGCCATGGCAGTTAAAGCGGTGCCAAACTGCATTATTCTGTGTCAGCAGACCTTGTAAAACTACAAACCCCAGGATTCCATAGGATGGAGCTACAGCAGCTAAAGTGGTGTCAAACTGCATTATTTCTACAGTGTAGATGCACCCTTAAGACAGGTAGGTGTTGAAGAGAGAAAATGAAAGAGAGGGAAAGGATGCAGAATGGTAGATAGGAAGAGTGAGTTAGCTGCCAAAGGAAGATAAACCAAAATAGACAGAGACACTGAGAGAAGCAGAAAGGATACAAACAGGTAGACAAGACTGACCGACTGACCATCCATTGGAGGATGCAGATAAACAGAGATGACTGACAGAAAGAGGATAACCAACAGATGGATGGATGGCTAGACAGACATTGAGAAAGAGAGACGAGAGAAATAAATAGCTAAAAGAAAGAGAGAGAAAGGACAGAAAGAGGATGCTAATGTCTAGTGTCTCACGACCTCCTCCTTCATCCCTGGCTCACCTCGATCAGGGGTGAGGCTCAAGACGCCATCAGGGATGCCAAAGACCATCCCACGGGCGTTAATGGCCTCGCAGGTGTAGGCTCCCTGGTCGGCCTCCTTGACGTCCTGGATGACCAGCGTCCCTCGGCCCTCCTCGCTGGTGATGGACACCCTGCGGGTGGAGGGAGAGAAGATGAGAGTGACCCCAGGATGAGGCTGGAAGGAGGGGAGGGTCAGGCCTCCCACCTGCCGGCCAGTGTACCTGCGGCTGCTGGGGATGTGGCCCCAATTCAGCCTCCAGGTGATGATGGGGGTGGGCACGCCAACAGCCACGCAGGTGAAGCGGACGGTGTCTCCCGGGGAGGCCTGGATGAACTCCTCCGGTGGGGTGACGACCTGTGGAGGGACTGGGGAAGAGGAACAGGTCAGAGGGACAAAAGAAGATGAAAAAAGGCATTTTCTTTCTTTCAGACAAAATCTGAAACTGCAGGGCAGCAGAGAAAGGAACAGAAGACTCTGAAACTCACTGCCACCGTATACTACAGCTCTGGTATAATCCAATGGGTTTACGCCCATCCGGACAAGCATTTGGACTGGGGCCTGTGAAAGCTTGGACAGCCTTCCTTGCCTTCTGCCTGGCCCAGGTTGCCACATCTACACAACTACACAAGCGCGCACACACACCCCGCTGGTTCCCCTTCCCACTCACTGCAGCCGATCTCGTCCGAGCGATCTGGACAATCCGCCTCTTCATCGCACTGGTAGCTGGCCGGGATGCAGTTGCGGGTGGACACACAGACAAACTGTCCAGGGCCACAAGTGTCCCCGGGGCCCTTCGTGGCTGCAAGGAGGAGAGGATTTTGCTAGTCGCAATAACAAACCACCCAACTTATAGGGGGTTGTCTAAATGGAGAAAATACCCCGTATGGAATTGGCTGGGAATACGACCTGTCTAAATGGGATCCTGCATCGATCCAACAAAGCCTTTGCAGCTTTTCCCAAAGTTTGTCTTTTAAAAAAACAGTGAGGGGGTGTGCATTCCTGCTCATTGTGACAAGCGATTAACTTTAATAATAAAAATAATAATAATAATAATAATAATAATTTGCAGCATTGTGGATTGTGCGTCTCCATGCCTCCCGATGTGAGGCCAGGGCGGACCACTGTTGGTGATTAATTTGGCCGAGCCTGAATCAAAACCCAGAAACATCACCCAAGGAGACCTTCTGCTGTGCTTTCTGCAACCGGACTTGTTTATCTCGGATTGGCCTTTTTAGTCATCAGCACGCTTGCAGAAAGCGCGGGATGAGCCCTTCCTGAATCTTCATTTGCGAAGAAAAGCCAGAGATATATAATAATAATAATAATAATATTTATTTTTACCCTGCCCCTCTGTTAAAAACAATTGGGGCGACTTCCAACAATTAAAATACAATAATGCTGGCTAAAATCCCCAAGCATCAGCCAGCCCCACTCTCCCCCATAAAAAGATATTGAACTCGTATAAAATTAAAAACGTTGAATCACTTTCCCATAAGAAAGGAAGCACAAAGCTGATTGGCCAGATAAACACGGGGGGGGGGCTTGCGAACAGGGCAAGCGCCCACTGCCACCATGTTGGATTTTCACCTTCGTGAGCAATTGCTCACGAAGGCAATAAAACAGGGTGGGGGGGTTTGTTTTGCTGTCCTGTTTAATAGAAAAATCACTCTATCACACCTGGGACATTGTGTGTGTGTGTTTTGTTTGTTTGTTTGTTGGTGGCAAAGTACAAATGCGAATAAATCACTTGCAGCCATCCTCTAGGATGCAAAGCTTATGGGGCCAAAAACACCGTTAAGACAAGTCACTGCTGCCGCGAAACGCCATTACTGCGAGGTACTCCGTTCCCTCCCTCTCGTATAGACAGGGCCATAGCGTGCATGCATATTCTTTCTCTCCATATTACTCCCCATCCTCATTCTCATACAGTTCAGGACACTGATTATCCATCTTCTTTTGCCACACCGCAACAGGTAGTGTGACGTAGTGGTTAGAGCACTAGATCAGGATTCAGGAGACCCGGGTCCCATTCAGCTGTGAAGCTCACTGTGTGACTTTGGGTCATTCCTCCTTTCTTTCTCTTGCTCTCTTAGCTTGACCTACCTACCTCACCGGGTTGTAGTGCGAATAAAAGAGGAGAGCCTTTCTATTGGACGAAAGGCTGGCAGGAAATACCACTCATTAATAAGTAATAAATAAAGGTTCTTAGAGGCTGGGCTTTTCCAAGTCTGGAAGAGCCAAGAAACTTAGAGGAGTCCTGAACCCCAAAGGTGCCTGGAGACAGACAGACAGACGGTCCCTCCGTCCCTGTCTCCTTCTTGTTGCTCAAGACCTTCCGGACACTTACGGCAATTCAGTTCATCGGAGCCGTCCATGCAGTCGTAGTCCCCGTCGCAACGCCAGAGTTTGAGGGCGCAGTGGCCGTTCTGGCACTTGAATTCGTTGGGTTCGCAAGGGGTGGGAGTCCCTGTCCAGAGCAACAGAAAGGAAGTTTACACACGGGTGTCGCGCCTCGCCCGCTGCCCCAGCGGAGGCAAGGGCAAGGACCACCCCCAGGAAACAATTTGCTGAAGATTAATTTAGTAACCATCAGTCATTAACAGTTCAACACTGACCCTGAAAATCATGACTGTAAGTCATGAGACACTGATTAATGTTTTGCATTAATTTGACTGGCCTGTCTGAAACAAGGGTGGGAATGACATAGCCCTCCAGGTGGATTTGGACTCCAATTCTCAGCATCCCTTGCCCTTAGATAGGTTGTCAATGGGGATGCTGGAACCTGCAGTCCAACAACATTGGGAGGAGCTGTGTCATTCCCATTCCTGCTGTAGGAGGCAATTTGAGGACTGGCAGTTACTTAAATTGATATTTTAAGTTAAAAGCTACTGAGAGAAGAACCTTCAACATAACAAATTGGTGTTAACAACTTTTTAATGTCAATGTGTACATTTTCTTTCAATGATTTCATGTTAACACATTGGCGCCAATGCAGACTTTGCCCAGCTGTGGCCAGGACAGGCCCAGGTCAGCTTTTGGGGTGGACTAGATAACCCTTGGAATCTCTTTCAAATCCCATGATTCTGTTAAGTAAAGCTCTTACGTTAATAAGGATCAATGTAACAAACTGCTGCTATAACTTCCTTGTAGGAACCAAACTGCAAACTATTCCTTTTCTGCAAGACGTGGGGGGTCCGCGCTCACGCTGCCAAGCGCCCAACCTTCGAGCCCGGACGACTCACCGCAGTTCAGCTCGTCGCTACCATCCCGACAATCCCTCTCTCCGTCGCACACGTACTCCCGGGGGATGCACTGCTTGTTGGAGCAGATGGCCTCGTCTTTCCGGCACGGGCGCAGGTCAGGGGACAGCGAGGGCTTGGGGGAGCCAACCCGAGGTGGGGCCGTGACCGGCACTCGGCGGGTGGTTACGGGGGAGACGGTGGTGGCGGGGATCCGAGTAGTGATTGGCCGTGCGGAGGAAGCAGGGCGCGGAGGGGTGGTGAGGTCTTTGGAGAGCAAATGCAGACAACAAGGGGCAAGTGAGAGGGGAAAACTGGGATGTCTACGAGATGTTGAATGGAGCTGTGGACTCCCTTCTCCCCACACCTCTCCATGGGTCAGGGGACCCCAGGGGACCCTCCCCTTTACTCCTCCTCACCCTCAACCCCAAAGCGCACTTGGTGACCCAAGGACAGAGTTTCTTTCCGGGTTGTTTGAGGCTGAATGGGTGGCCACATGCATTACAGCAGAGGAAAGCTTTTTACCAATTTTTATCAGGAATGTATATGAGGAATGGAAAATTTTGAGGAGTCGAGAGAATGCACCACCTTCCCCTGCTGGAGGGATGCCCAAACCCCCCATTTTGGGAGTCCTCAAGAAACTGGCCAACTGCATACCCAGAAGCCACAATGCACCCTTTGTACCTGTTCTCAGCCCAGGAAAGTATTTAAAAGGTGAAAGAACTAGAAATAACACTGCTTTTTTTAAAAAAAAGGCCTGCCCCAACCTAATGCAGGGGCTCCTAGGAAGAGGACTGTACAATTCCTTGGACCTCAAAACTGAGGAAAGTGGGGAGCGCTGGTGCCCAGGCGGCCTCAGTGGGCTACATGGGCACCCCTGGTGAGATGGGGTGCAGCTTCTGGACTGGGGTTCCCCTCTAGTTCCTCACCGCAGCCGTCTTCATCAGAGGCATCCCCACAGTCGGGGTGCCCATCACAGTGGTAGGATTTACGAACGCATTCCCCGCTGTCACAGGTGAATTCGTCCTCAGCACACTCGGGGGGCATTGGCTCAGCTATGGGACAGGAGTGGAAAGAGGAGTGAGGCTGGATGGATCCCACAACTGGTGAGGACGAGGGGCTTGCTGTCGAGGAAACGCCTTGCCCACCCACCCTCCTTAGCCGTGGCCACCACCCACATTCAGCCCTGCAGGCTCACCGCAGCCTAGCTCGTCCGACATGTCGCGGCAGTCCGGTCGCCGGTCGCAAAGGAACTCCCTGGGTATGCACTCCCCGTTGCTGCAGGTGAACTCCTCAGAGCTGCAGGTGCGATTGGACGGGGTCACTGAAAGCATGAGTTCAGGATCAGGGCCGCTGCACAACATGCGGTGGTTGCACTCTGTGTACAAGTCTGCATGGACAGAGCCAACACAGAACTCCTCCGCTCTCGTTATGTGATACCTTTCCCTTACGCAGGAGGGCAACGCATGATGCACCCACCACTAGGGATGTAAAATTTCTGGAAATTTTGAAGCCATGAGGGGTCGGGGGGGAACTCTTGCTGAAGGCAGACAGCAACAACAAGACCCAAGGGGTGCAACCATCTTGTCTTGCTTTTATCAATATGTGCCCATCCTGACAGCCTTTCCCATTTTAAATCAGGCCATGATCGCTACAAAGCAAGCTGGGTTCTTTGGTCTGCAAAGCCGCTCCTTCGCCACCAAGCTACGCACAAGGTTTTCCACACCCAAGGGAGGAGATCCCTTCTGCCTTGTGGCCCTCCCTGCCTCTTAATGCATGCCCCCCCAACCACTGATGGCTACTGCTGGCCAAACAAGCAGGACACACCACCACACATTTTGTTAGGGGGGCAGCCACACACACACACACAAAAAACCCCAGACACCAAACCTACACGGCACACAGTTAGGGGTTGCAAATGCCAGCCAAACAAAGCAAGGGATAACTTCCCAGCTAGTCCAGAGCTAGGGAAAGTCCCCCCCCCACTGTTTTTTTTTGGACTGCAACTCCCAGAATCCTCCAGCCACTGCTGGCTGGAGGATTCTGGGAGTTGCAGTCCAAAAAAAGGGAACATATCCAAACATTGCTTCCCACTTATACTGCTAAAGTTTCTCTTTGGGTTGGCTCAAGTCATACTCCAGACGCAGAATCCTCCCAGTCAACATGGCCAGAAATTTTTCCAAGGTGGCCATGCTGGCTACAGGATTCTAGGGGTGGAGAAATATCTTCCTTGCATGGTCTTATCAGTTTTATACCACTTTAACTATCTTGAGTTTCATCCTGTGGAACACTGGGATTTGTAGTTTGCTGAGGTACTTAGACTAGTCCTCTAGAGCAGTGGTTCTTAACCTGGGATCCGTGGATCCATGGTAACAAAAGATATTTAAAGGGGGTCCCTTGTAAAGAAAAGGTTAAGAGCCACTGCTGTAGAGAATTCTAGAATTCACCCGTGCCCCTCAAGTGACTGTCTATGCTATGAAATTAAATGGATTTATTCCTTTCTTGTCAGGGTCCCTTGGTATTAAACAGGGTTAACTCTGTTTAATTCTGTAGCGTAGATGGGCATTGGGGGGCATTGGGATCTGGAGTTTAGGGGAGTGGACTTATGGTCTTTAGTAAAGAATTCTAAACACTGCCCAAAACTATAAGTCCTGAAACTACATGGACAGAGCCATGTCAATTAAAGTGGTATGGAACTGCTTTAACTGTGCCATATGGATAGAAGTCGTCATCCAAAATGGATAATGCTTCCAAGTTCTGCTGGAGACAAACAACAGTCTCCTCGCAGCCGGTTCTCCAGAGATTCCCTGGCCGTGCATCTGCCCTCGGCATGGATCTTGCCTCTCTCACATCCCTCTCTCCACAAGTCCAGATGGCTCTGGGACGCTTGGCCCGGACTGAGCCCTGACGTCCCTCCATTCAGAGAGGCCAAAGAGGGACCAAGGCCTGGGCTGCAGCCATGGGAGACGTTCCCAGCCAATCCTCTCCAGCTGCTGGGGAAGGAAGACCTCCAAGTGCAGACTGAATTCCCCCCACGCAGGAGAGCTATGCATGCTCTGTGCCACCATGCACTTTTTGTGCAACAGGGCAAGGGCCAGTGTCCTCATGCACAGCTCTGCTCCGGTTGCGGTGACCAGCCTGTTCCCTTGAGTCCTCCTAGCCTTCTCAGCTCAGCCAAAGGAGCCACAGAGGGATGGATGTTTTTGCCTGGAGAGGGCCACGGGAAGTCTCCTGGCCATAAAACTCAGAGACAGAGCAGTCCAAAGGCCTCTGCAGATGGTGAAATCTGAGCCTGGGAGCAACAGGGCTGGAGCTCTTGTTTCTTCCGGCCTGGGATTCCAGGGAGCTGCTGAGTGGAGCCAAGGAGGCACCTGGTGTGAGTAGTGTGTGTGTGTGTAATGTGTGTGTGGTGTGAGTAGTATGTGTGTGTAGGGATGGTTGCTCGAGGATACTGCCTCCACCCCACACAGGTTGGGAAAGTCTGCTTTTTGGGCGGGGGGGGGGGCATGCCATTTTCCCAGACCTCTGGGAAAGTGGCATCCCCCAAATTCAATTTTCTTGCACTCTGCCCAGATTCAGAGAACCTCAGAGGTGGATGGGGCCACAGAGGCCATCTAGTCCAACCCCTTGCCATACAGTAACATGCCACTAAAGCACTCAGACTGGCTTTGCTGTGGAAAAGGGAGAGAGAGAGAAAAGCTCTCCAAAAATATGCACACACACACGCTCCATTCCTGCTTTCTCTCTCCCTGTTCATGCTGAAAGTCTCCAGATGGATCTCCCTTGCACCTCACTGCCATCTTACTCACCTGGAGGCTCTGGCGAGATGGGAGGAGGTGGGGTTTGGGCTGGAAGCAAACTGAGAGTTAGAGGGGAACGTAGAAGGGGGACCCCTGAAAAACAACCAACCTCACCCCAACCCCACTATCAGATGCATATATGTACTGGTCTATTCTAGCCCAGCCCCAGAGATTTACCTGCTCCCAGTCTCCGGAATTGGAAACCCACTGTGGAGGTGACGTAGGAAGCGATGGAGCCGCTCTCAATGACGGAGAAGAGTACCTCCCGGATCTGGTCATCGTCCACGTTGCCTTCGGAGCCCACGTCCAGCTCCACGAAGATGTAGCCGTCAATTTGCCTGCGGGGTAGAAAGGAAAGGTAAAGAATATCCAGATCATGGAGGCAGATGCTCCTGTTGTCAAATGGACACAGAGAACACACACACACAATCATGTATCAAAGGGGAATAAATCCCATGTGTGCAGAGCTCAGGAAGCTCCTTTCACAGCCGGGGAAGACAGACAACTCCCAGAATCCCCCAGTACAGCCCCTGGGATTTGGGGAGTTGTGGTCTCCCCAAAAAGTAGAGGTATGTGTGGTGCATTTGAAAGCTCTACCCACGGCATGGAGAAAATGCTCCCTTTCCCAAACCAGTGATCATACTGCCAGATTTCTAGAATATCTGAAAATACAAGATGGGGTGGGGAGCACTGCTTAAAAGCACCAACCAGTTTCCAGCTCTCATGGTCACCTGGGGAAAAGAAAGGGGCACATTTTTGCAAAGTAGGGGTGGGCAACCTCTTTTTTTCCCCCTTGCCAAAGACCAGATTCCCTTGCAGATCATCTCCTGAGAGCAGCATCCTGGCACCAATCATGCAGACCTGGTTGTTCCATGAGTTCAAGTCATCTCTTGATTTATGGCGACCCTCTCCAAGGGTCCCTTCTGCTGGCCAGAGGGGGTTGGCCACCATGGCCTTCCTCTGAGGTTGAAAGGAAAGGGCTCTTGCCCAAGTTCACCCAGTGGGTTTCCACAGCTGAGCAGGGATTCGAGTCTCCCAGAGCCCTAGTCCAATACTGTCGGGAGTGCTTTGATTGTGTGTCCCTGCAGGGTAGGGGGTTGGACTAGATGGCCCTTGGGGGGTCTCTTCCAATTCTATGATACTAAGACCACTAAGAGACAAAAGCAGGGGAAACCTGTCCTAAATCTTTCTTCCCTCCACCTCCTCTGGTTACTCTTTTCTTTCCTTCTTTATCCCCAGTTAGAAAAATGCAGTCCTTAACTGGTTGCTTGCAGAAGTTTTTAGAAACTAGCCTCACAATGGCTCAAGGGCTGCAAGTTGCCCACCCCTTTTCAAAGGCCACGGCAAGTTTGGGAATGGGGATTTCTGGTATTCTTCTACACTCTTCCACCCCATCCCAGCCCCTGAACCCCATTCCTCCCAGTCTGCATTTTTGTCTCTGGCAGAAGCCTGTAAAAAACAAAAGAATTCAAATTCCACCATCATCACCCGGTTCCTCCAGAATGAAAACTAATGTCCACATACTCACTTGATAAAGACCACGCTGACCACCTGATCCCCAGGGATTTTGTAGTACTCTGATTCCAGCTGTGGGGAGAGAATAAAATGGATCAGCGAGAGGAAGAGGAGGACCTCAGGTTGCAGAATTTTCTCCGGACAACATAAAAGATGCAGGTAGCTTCACAACTAACATCATACTTATTTCTAACAATTGCTTCTGTGAGACTGGTATCGGAGTATCTTGGATGCCTTACAAAGAAATATTTTCTTGTAATTAATGGGATCCAAGAAACTGCTGAAGGCTCTGGAATATATATATATATATATATATGTGTGTGTGTGTGTGTGTATGATTTTTATCTATTTGATTGATAGCCTGTTTTTCACCCCAAATGAGACTCAAAGCCACTAACAGTATAAGTTAAAACAGCTGAAACAATATGTGGCACAAAGGTTTAAAAAGCGTGAAGCCACCAATCCAATGAACCCATTATTTTTAAGACATTGCTTTAAAACCATTAAAAATGCATAAAACAGATACTACATAAGCAGCACACCCATTTCACAGCCTCCTATTCCAAAGAGTTAAATGCTGAAGGCCCTTTCTGCTCTTTCTTCACCAGCAGCCAAATGCCTTACTTAAAGGTATTTGGGCCTCATGAGGCAGGGAGTTCCACAGTCTGGGATTAGCCACCAAGGCGGCCCTGAATCCCATGGTGGGATGAAGAGAAGAGCCTCCCCTAAAGATCTCAAAACAAAGACAGGATTATATGGGAGAATACAGTCCCATCATATATCCTGGAAATAAGCCATATAGGGCTTTATGGGTCATGACCAACCCTTTAAATTGTACCCAGAAATGGATGGCTAGCCAGCAAGGCTGTTTCAACAAGGGAGTTATATGTTTCTTGTAAGCAGCCTAGCCTAGAGATGCAAAATTTCTCAAAATTTTGAAACCATGTGTGTGTGTGTGTGTGTGGATGGTTCACCCCCTTTTTTTCAGGAAAAAAATTGATTTAGGAACAATTAGGAATACTTTAGGAACATAAAAATTGATTTAGGAACAATTAGGAATACTTTAGGAACATAAAATAAACAATACTTTAGGAACATAAAATATGACTATGTACAATTTCATTCAGTATTAAAATTACCACAATTGGCATATTAAAAATACAGGCTTCAGGGAAAAAATACAACAGGGGGGGAATGGTTTTTTTTCCTGAATTCTGGTTTTTTCCCAGGTCTTCACATCTCTAGTCTAGCTTCAGCATTTTGGACCTGCTGAATTTTCTGATCGGTTGTTGAGCTTTCACTCCAATTTGGGGTCTCTTCTTCTTCCTCTTACCGTGTCCACCACCGCTTCGGAGACTTCCCGAAACTCTTCCGAGTTGACATCGTCCAGGCGCGAGCTGTAGTCGATGGACTTCGTGAAGTTCACCAGGGCCCGGAAGTAGACTGGAAGGAAGGAAGGAAGGAAACCAGCAGAGAAGTGGGAGGAATCAGTGCCGATCAATGGTGGGCAAAGCCAAAAAGTGAAGAAGGCAGAAATATACACCAGGGTTATATTTTCGGTTAATGCCCTTGGTGCTGGTAACACAGCCTTTGAAAAGCCATTTCCACCTTATAGGTTTGCAGGGAAGGGAAAGCCATACGAAAGATGAGATGCCACGTGGAAGAGAGAATGGCTATCTAGGGAAGCCCAAAGGACCACTGATGGGTCCCAGGAGGGCCAGATTCATCCCTAGGACTTTATTCAGAACAAAAGTATCCAGAGCAGGTGAGCTTCCAAGAGGCACAGCCTTGGTCATGACTACCCATTGAGTCAATGGGATTTACCTGCCTTTTGACTGGTTATCCAACTACTTTCACTGGATTGGATTCCAGGGGTCTACTTGCATGAGGAGTGACCAGCCGGATTCTGGCCAAAATATATGCCGATTTCTTCCACATGCCATGCATACTGCTGGCAATGGGAGAAATGTGTGTAGGATTTCCAAGGGAATCTTGTGTGTTTTTTCTGAAAGGGACCAAACACACCACGGAGATTGCTCCACCCTGCAAACCTTGATGCTCAGCAGTTGCTTCAATGGGGCATTCTTTCTCCCCTTCCCACGTACATTCACAAACCCTCACCCCATTCTTAGACAGGGAGAGGTATGGGGCTCAACTGGACTTCCTTCCCTCCGAGAGAGGAATGCAGGCCAATGCCCAAGACCTTCCACTCCCAGGAGAGGGCTCTTTGTGTGTGTGTGTGCGTGCATGCACAGCCATGCAGGAAGATGCAAATGGCGCAGGATTTTATTGCAGTCTCATACTTGTATTTTTTCACTTCCCACCCCCAGGATTCACACAGGCCCTGTGCCAGCAGTCCCAGCCAGCGGCAACGGCCAGACACAGCTGCAAATGGACTGCGCAAGAGGGGCTTGAGCTGACTCTGAGGTGGGAGGGACCCTCCGAACTGGACCCTCTCTGCCACCCTCCCCTCCCACGTCTGGTGTCTGCTGCGCTTCAGCCCTGGATGAAAGGGGACTAGGAAATGGTGGGTGGGCGAGGTATTTGCTTTATGCTCTTGCATATTGTGGTTATACAGATATTGTTTTGGTACTGTACAGGTATACCTCAGTGAGTGAAACTTTGACCAGAGCTTTGGAAAAGTTGGGTTTTTTACACTGCAGGTCCCATCATCCCCCAGCCACAGGGGCAAATCCTACCACCCCATCTCTTCCCTCCAACCGCACCCATTCCATGCGAGGATGGCATCCCAAGCTGCCAAGGCGCCCACCCCATTCTGAGGCAAGGCAAGGACACTGGGGCTCTTGTTGTCCGGCTCTGACAATGGCCCCATTCAGAGCCACCCCAAGATGACTGATGCCCCTGTGACATGGAATGATTGCCCCCCACCCCTCTGGGAGCCCTCCCCATATGCAGTCACCCCCAAAGAATGTGCTATGCCCCACTCCAATCAAGCAAACAGCTCTTTCTAAAACTTGGACCAATTGAGAGTTGGGAGGGGAGGACAGAGAAGGGATGCGGTCTGGCCTCAAAGCAGGAGCCACCCTGGGTCTCATTTGGGGCCTGCAGGGAGGGTGGGAAGCTGCTGTGTCCCACGTGCGA
This sequence comes from Gambelia wislizenii, assembly GCA_030847615.1. Lineage (NCBI taxonomy): Eukaryota > Metazoa > Chordata > Lepidosauria > Squamata > Crotaphytidae > Gambelia > Gambelia wislizenii. The sequence goes on from JAUMIR010000016.1 coordinate 872,747, forward strand.
ATCCTCCACACTGAGGTCCTAGAGGTACCATGGAGGCAGGTCTTGGGAGAAGTTTCCGTTTTGGACTACCGCTCTTAGAATCCTCATCCTCCACCGTGAAAGCTCAGGCAAAGTCCAGAAAAACTATACTTCTCCCAAACTCTGAACCAGGTCTGGGGATTAATTTAGTCTCTGTGCTTAGTGCTGGAAGCCTCATTCTGAGAGTGAAATCATCAAGAAAAATGCCTCCTTTGGCCATGTGCAGAGTGCCACAGGTCTCTCCAGCAAGGAGCTGGGATTGAGGGAAAGCAGTTTTGCATTTGGGGAGCTGAGTCTACCCCAAATGCCGGCAGTTAGCACAAGGGGAGGCACAGGAATGGGGCATGGCTGTCCCTCTTGCCTTCTGTAAGGTGGGGATGCTGAGGCATGGAGAGCACACATCTGGGCAGCCAGATGTGGATTAATGGGGAGGGTGAGAGGAGACCCAGCTCTTTCTAGGCTGCAACGCTGCACGACACATACGCGGGCACACCTGAGTACACAATAGACAGCCAACGGAGCAAGGCCTTGGCAGGGCTGGTGGCGACGGGGGGGGGGGGGAAGAAGACTACAACTCCCAGCCAGAACCTACCCCATGATGGGAAGATTATGCAAGTTGTAGTCTTGAGGGGGAAAGCAACTTTTGGAGTACTACTAACAGCAATGAAAACTCGTAGAGAGAAGAAGCTGGCACAGAAAGCTGGGTGGTAAAGGAACAGAAGTGAAGGAAAGCTGGCCAGAGAAAAGCAGTGGGGAGAAAACTGTCCAGGGCTCAAAGCAGCCCCCTGGGCATTCATTCCCCCCTCCTTGGGTTGCTCCAGCTGTAAAAAACCTGCTCCAGTGGCTCTCCTTCTCCCTCCTCCTGCCTCTCCCTCTGGTTTGCTTTGCCTCCTTTTAAGGAGCCCTTGTTCTCTGGCGCTGCTGTGAGAGGGGAGCTGGGAAACCACCGCTGGGGCACACGAAACAGAACAATAAGCAGAAAAACAGAAGCCCTCAGGCTCCTTTTTCCTGTGGCTGAGTCACCTTCTCCGGTCCCTCCCAGACCAGGGAGAGCCATCAGGGGACGGGGGAAAAGGTTGAGCAGGATTTGACCAGGGGGTGGGTGAACTTCATTGCCTCTCCTTCTGCCCCACCAACCTGACAGGCAACACAATGTCGGCACTCTTTACTCTTTCTAAGGCTGTGCCATGCAGGAAATCAAATCGACTGTAAGCACAGACATACAAACATGTGTTGCACCCTGAGGGAGTCGGGGAGGTTAAACCAGCCTCTCTTTTTGGCTCATGCTGCATATCACTAAGCTCCAACGTTGTGCAACTTTTTGTGAGCAGGCTGGCAAATGTGCCAAACCCAACGGGGGAGAGGGGGCCAGGTTTTAAAACCACCCAAAATACCGGTACTCTTCCAGTTTAGAACATAAGTTTCCTTTTTTGGACTCCAGTTCCCCAAATCCACCCCTAGCCAGCTATGCAGGTGGGAGGGGGGATTTGGGGAATTTAGAGTCTGAAAAGGGAAGTTTTCCAAGCTTAGGTTTCCAGTCAAATGTTGCCAGTTAGTCTGGAAGCCAAAAATATGTCTTCTTGGAGGAAGAAAAGGTGCTTTCTCAACTCACATGCTCCAGGGATTGGGGATGCTCAGGTAGGAGGAAATCCACAGCCCATCTGAATCCCTCCCAGCCCCCCAAAGAAACCAGAGTTGCAGAGTGTGGCAGCTTCATGGAATCCCTTAACACTTCCTTTTGCATTGCGTGTCCTAATGCCAATGATTTCCCAGAGGAGAAAGGCCAGCTTTTTCTGGTCGCAGCAACAAATGCTTTTGGCAGGAAGGGAAGCACAGGTGCTGGTCAAGGTCTTAGGTGTTCCTGCATGCAGGGACCAGGCCTGGGCCTCCGGACACTTACTGAGTGGGGCGTCATCCTCGGTTTCGGAGGTCATGCCAGCAGGGGGAGGGAGCCCCTCGGGAGGAGAAGGAGGAGAAGGAAATAATGGAAGGTCTGCAGAGGAGAGAAGAAAAGAGAAGAGAAGAAAGGAAGACATGAATGGGGAGGGATGGAGAGAAGGAAGGAAGGAATATTTAGGGGGGAAGTATGGTGTAGATTAAGGAAAGAAGGAAGGAAAGGTGCTTAGAAGGAAGGAAGGAACATTGGGGAAGGATAGGATGGGTGGGTGGGTAGATAGAAGGAAGGAAGGAAGATTTAGGAGGAAAGTATGGTGTAGATTAAGGAATGAAGGAAGGAAAGGTGCAAAGAAGGAAGGAAGGAATATTGGGGAAGGATGGGTGGGTGGGTGGATGGATAAAAGGAAGGAAAGAAGGAGAAAAGGAAGATTTAGGAGGAAAGCATGGTGTAGATTAAGGAAGGAAGGAAAGGTGCATAGAAGGAAGGAATATTGGGGAAGGATGGGTGGATAGAAGGAAGGAATGAAGGAATATTTAAGGGGAAAGCATGGTGTAGATGAAGGAAGGAAAGGTGGGTAGAAGGAAGGAAATAATATTGGGGAAGGATGGATGGGCCACAGGAAGGAAGGAATATTTAGGGGGAAAGGATGGTGCACAGGAAGGAAGTAAATATTAATGAGGAAGGAAGGGAGAACAGGGAAGAAGAGAAAGGGAAGGAGGAAGGATGGAGGGAACAAAGAGAGAGAAAAGAAGGAAAGGAAAGATTGGTTATTGAGAAAGGTGGGATGTTCCAGGTAGGTGCAGAACAAAGAACGGCCACGGTTCCCTCCTCTCCTGGGCGCACTGCACTCACCATTGCTGAATGGCTCCCAACACCCATGCAAAGCGCTCCGGTCCCAACCACCCCACCTCCTCTTTGCCACAGGATGGTGCCCTTGCATACACACACACACACACACACACACAATTGCTGCAGCCCCCCCCCCCCCAGCAACAACTGACAGATGAGCCTGAAACAGCTGCACCTTCCTCATGGCTCTCATTTTGGGCTAAGAATAAACGTGGCACAATGGCAGCAACTCACAATCCCTGAATCACGGAGGGAGGGAGAAGATATCTTGGGGGAAGTTCCTTTGTTAGAGGTAACAATTTCCAGAACCCCTCGGCCAGCAATGCTGAGGAAGGGTGAAGATTACGGAAGGAAGGAATATTGAAGAAGGGAGGATGGTGTAAATTAACCCAATTAAGGAGAGAAGTAGAGAGGGAGGAAAGGAGGGTGGGTGGGTGGAGATTAAGGAATACCAAAGCAGGAATGGTGATGTAGACCTATGGCTCTTAAACTTTTCTTTACCAGGGACCCCCCCCTTTAAATATCTTTTGTTGCCATGGACCCCCAAGACTTAATTCAAGATTTAAAACACTAATAATAATACCTGATGATGATAACAATAATAATACAACTACACCAGCCATCAAATCTTCCCTCAGAGGCACTAGAAGGAGAGGAAAGACTTTTCTCCTGCTTCTCCCTGCAAGTCTGTGGCTGGAGTGGATTGAATGGCAATGCGCAGGCCAAGCCAGCTCCTGTCATGTGGCCACTCCATTGCAGGGAAGAGGTTGGCCAAGCAGCCTTCATGGACCCCCTGTGAGGACATCATGGACCCCTGGGGGTACCTGGACCACAGGTTAAGAACCACTGATGTAGATAACTTGAGATTAAGGAAGGAGGGAACATTGAGCAACTGGTTGGGGGATTCTGGAAGTTGCTGGACCTTTTTGCTCCATCTGGAACAAAATATATGAACTGACTTTTTGCTCAAAATCTGAAGTGAATGGGCACATATAGCTATATAGAGTTTTTTTGTGGACGCAGGAACGGGATGGAGGCCCACACTGCACCTGAAGGAATTGACACCCCGGGGTGTTAGGTATCCGAGGAAAGAGTAGCCTAAAACCCATTCCACAAGGCGTCTGCATCACTTTGAGGGGCGTGCTTTCCCTCCCCAACACACACACCCATCTTGTCTTGGAATGCATTGTGGGAAAGGGGTTGGTCTGGGGTTTCCCCACCCAAATGTCAAAAATAAGGAGAGGAATTTCTTAAAATAAAACACACACAGAGAGAGATGCACACAAAGAGGCATGCACTGTTCCAGAGCAGCCCTTGAGAGTATAGGCAGAATGGAGCAGGGCAGACCTTAGAAATGCTCCTTTCTGGGATTTGAACTCCCAGAATCCCCAACTAGGATGGCCCCTGGGGATTCTGGGAGTGCCATCCCAAATAAAGGAAACTTTCCAAGCCCTGGAAAGAGGTGACAGCCAACCTAACGGTTGCATGGGACTTTGCCATCTTTTCCCATGAATCCTTGCCGCAACGGTGAGGCAATTGTAATGGGGCATTCAGAAAGTAACAACCCCCACAGGGATTGTGGGAGTTGTAGTCCCCCCCTTGCAAAAAAAGAAAGAAGTTACTTCTCCAAGCTTGGGAAAAAATGGACGTCATTGCCTTTCCTGCCTCCCACTAGTCCTGGGAGCCAAACTGCTGCTCCAGAATGCATCCAAGGGGCATCTGTTGGGACCGTCTGGGAAAGGAGAACGGTGTCTGGTTCTCTCCTTCCCCTCCGGCCCCACTGATGTGGGTGTTGTACTCCAGACAGGCCTCTCTGTGTGCCTTTTCCAAAAAACCTCCCACGGCCTGCTCATCGCTTGCTCTTTCTGTGTTGTTTGGGATCTTATCTGGCTGCCGATTTGAGAACATTCTCCAAGGTCCGTGCCGGACACAACTCAGACCTGTCTGGAACCAGGACCCTCTCCTGGGGGTAAAATCCAACGTTCTGCATGTTGTGCCAGTTACCTAGGAGCAAGGACTGATGGAAAGAAGCCATGGAAGCAAGTTTCTTACCAGGTCCTTTTGAGGGGATGAGGTGGGGACCCACCTGGAGCAAAATATTTGAACTGACTTTTTGCTCAAGATCCGAACTAAAATCTGAATTCAGAAACATAGGTCTAGCTTGGTATTTCCTTCTAACAGGAGTGGCTCTCCAGGGACTCATTCAGAGAAGCATCTTTCCCCTCAACTTCCGTCTCTGGGATCCTTTTAGAGCAGGGTTAGGAATCATGCAATCTTCCAGATGTTGTCAAACTGTAACTCCCAATATTCCTTGCCCTGGGCTATGCTGGCCAGGGGTGATGGGAGTTATCATCCAGTAACATGTAACACAATTCCTTCACTTGGTTTTGAATATGGGGGGCAAAGGGGCATTTTGGGACTGCAACTCCCAGTTTCCAAAATGGATTTTACAGTTCTAATAAGTGATCAAAATGCCTGCCTACTGGTCGCAATGCTAGTTGGGGGATGCTGGGAGTTGTAGTCCAAAAAGCCACTTTCCCAAGCTTTAATACTTGGACAAAAAAACAGCTGGCCAGTGGCCATGACAGCTAGGGGATTCTGGGAATTATGGCTTTTTAAAAAGGAATGTTTCCAACCCCTGAATCATTTTAGCTACACATATACCTGTCAAGGTAGGATTTGTGAAATGAGATTCCATGGCAATGAGCTGTCTAGGGGATTCTGTGACTTGCAATCCAAAACCTCCACTTTCCAAACTCTGCCACAAATTTGCTATAGACCCATAAGAGTTTGCAACTCCATGGTTTCTCAAGAGTGACAACAAAGGGCTTCCTTTCCCCACCTAAATCAGGCCGATAAAATCAAGAAAACCTGTTTCATTTCCACCTCATTTTTCCTCCAATAAACTGAGTGGTGTCCATTCCCTCCTGCACACTTCCCTCACAACAACAGCCCTCCAAGGTAGGTCAGTGCCTGGCCTTCGGTCTGCCAAGTGAGCTTCACAGCAGAGCTTTGAATGCCAGGCGCTCTAACTATTGCACCCCAATAAACAGAAGATGGATGGTGTGGTTTGAACTCGGGACCTTCTGAGTGGAAAGTTTGTGCTGCAGGGCCAGCCTGCCTCTTACCTGTGGAGAAAAGGGGCCTGACGGAGGGGAGAGGCTTTTCGGGGGAGACGGTGCCGCTGCCATTCTCTCCGCTTCCAAAACCATCTGCAAGGGGTGGAAAAAGAGGCATTGCGTGAGTACACGGAGAACAATGGCTCTTGGTTTGCAAAGGCAGAGGTCCCAATTGGCGACTCCACTTTGGGAGAAAGGCATAATATGAGTAAAATATACATATAAACAAGCAACCAACAGGGGCTGCATTTGGCCCTCCCAATATCCCAATCTGGGGCTCCCCAACTGTCCACGCTCCCCTCTCCAGGGCAAGTGTCTTGCTGGCTTTGACATTTTTTTCCCCATTCTCAGAAAAAGAAATGCCTCTTTTAAGCCTAAGGACTTTATCAGATGTGGAAAACCCCACATCATTAGGACAGGAGAATAGCAAGTCACTTTTTATTGCTCATCAATAAAAAGTGATGCATGCCTCATTTGCACCAGCGCAATGCAGCGGGAATGGGTAAGCAATGTCTGATAATTTCCCCTTTTCTGCTATCGTTGCATCCTAAATGACGCTGGGTTTTTTTTAGCAATATTGGCCTCATCTGATAAAGTCCTAAGCTCCTGGTACTTAAGAGGTTTAAAGGTGCCGCTACGTTTTAGCTCCACCCCTTTTGTCTTTGGCTCCACCCACCCTTGGAATGTGGCCCCTAATAATTTCTCTGAAATTGGAACCCAGACCCCAGGAGCCTGAGTGAGGTCCATCTTCTTGGTCAGAAGGGACTATCTGCTCCAGCCCACTGCAACCAAACCATTCCCCAATCATGGGAAACCAGAAACAGTGATGTCTCTTAGCAGAGCCTGGAGATGTTCCTTTTTCTGTATTGCAACTCCCAGAATTCACCTCCAGGATTCTGGGAGTTGCAGTCCCCCCAAAAGGATTTTTGGGGGCTCTTCCAAGCTCTGGTGTCTAGTTCCTGAATGGGGTGGAACAATGCATCCCATGAATGTCACAGCCCCGCATTTCTAGCCACTGGTCTCTTATAATCTAGTGGGGTGGTGAACTTGATTCCAAAATTTAAAGGAGATATCCAAAGTGCTGGAAACCAACATGGATTCAGCCTTTCAGATAGTTCTTTTAAACTTCAGATTAAAGCCTGTCCCCAGTTGACTGACACAAGAGCTGGGTATGTTTAGCTTGGAGAAGAGAAAGCTAAGAGGTGAAATAATAGAGCCATCTTTAAATATCTGAAAGGACGTCATGCAGAAGATGGAGCCAGTTTGTTTTCTGCTGCTCTGGAAACTAAAACATGAACCCATGGATTCAAATTACTAGAAAAGAGATTCCACCTAAACATTAGGAAGTATTTCTGGACTGTAAGAGTTATTTGAGAGTGGAATAGACTGCCTCGGAGGGAGGTCGGCTCCCCATCTTTGGAGGTCTTTAAACAGAGCTTGGATGGTCATCTTTCAAAAGCGCTACAGTTGTGTCTTCCTACATGGCAGAAGGGGGTTGGACTAGATGGCCCTTGGGATCCCTTCCAACTCTTAAGATTTCTATGACTCACTCCCATTTTTAGGGAAGGAAAAGTATGACATTTCCCCAACTGGCTGCTGCTGCTCCTCACCTCCGGACGCTTCGTCCGCCAACAAATCCTCATCGTCGGAAAGGTCAGCGTAGCTCCTCCAACGCTGACGCACGGCTTCTGATTCTGTGTCTTCCGGGAAGGAGGCCTCATCTGGCCGCTTGGAGGCCTGGGTCACCTGCAACCAAAGAGAGGAAGAGGAGGTTGGTGGCGGAGACATCTCACAAACCCAAGGAGACACATCTGGATCTGCCACGTGTCAATAACTCCTGCGATACTCAAGGTGTGCTGCATTTTTTATCTTGTATTAATAACGATGTTTTCAATGAGTTTTCAACTTTTTGAAAAAGAAATAAGGCTGTTATTAGCTATACCCAGCATAACATACACCGTTATCTATCTATCTATCTATAAAATGCTTCGGTATGTTCCCGTTCCCACTCTGCTGATTGGCCACTTAGGAAACATGTCAAGAGTACGAACATTTGATACATTAATATATAACCTTTCAAATCAACTATAAAGGTTAGCTCCACAGCTGCTACCATGCAACTGCATGTACACACAGACACACCACACACCAGGATGTGAGCCCTTCCACCGCCATTGAACCATATGTACACACACACTCCATGCTACACACACACACACACCCAACACTACATCCCCATGTTACACACACTCCATGCTACACACACACACCGAACACTACATCCCCATGATACACACACTCCATGCTACACACACACCCCCAACACTACATCTCCATGCTACACACACTCCATGCTACACACACACACCGAACACTACATCCCCATGATACACACACTCCATGCTACACACACACCCAACACTACATCTCCATGCTACACACACTCCATGCTACACACACACACCCAACACTACATCCCCATGATACACACACTCCATGTTACACACACACACCCAACACTACATCCCCATGCTACACACACTCCATGCTACACACACACACTACATCTCCACGCTACACACACTCCATGCTACACACACCCAACACTACATCCCCATAGTACACACACACCTCACCACACGCATACACCACACCATGCCACACACACACCACATGCATCAGGATGCAACAACCCCTCCACCACCATGTTTAGAAAGGACTTGAAGCTTCCTACATGTTTCCTCCCCCAGTGTGCAGATTGGCTTCCCAAGGGGAAGCTTTGATGGGTTGGGAAGTTTCCTACTGTCAGGGCCTGGGATGTGGGTGGTAGGGTTTGGGGGCAGAAATGCAGGGTCAGGCACACAAGAGACAAAAGTCCAAAGCCCAGGCAGGGTCAAAGATAAGCAAAAGTCCAAAGACAATCCAAGGTCAGAGCACATACCAGATATCCAGGGTCCCAGGCCCAAGGAGCAGCTACAGACAGCACAAAAGACCCAAGGCCCCAGCCCAAAAGCAAGGAGCAACTACAGACAGCACAAAAAACCATGTTGTGATAGCCAAAATGCCGCTCTTAAATAGCTGTTCCCTTGGTTGATTCAGGTGTGCTGCATGATTGCAGCTGGCTGCATCTGATAGTTTGGCTCTGGTTCTTCCAAGACTCCCACAGCCAGGGCCTGATCCTGCAATGAGTCTGTGCCGACTGCTGCAGCCAAGGGCCTAATCCTGCAAGGAGAGGCAGATCCTGACACCTAAGCAGCCAATCAGCACACTGAAAACAGCAACGTACCCAAGAGAATTATAGATAGATAGATAGATAGATAGATAGAGAGATGATAGATAGATAGATTTAATTCTTCTTTAGCTTTTGCAGAATAAGATTTTAACCTAACATTGTTTTCAATTACTGTTAGCCACTTTTGATGCCACCCCAGGGAGAAAAGCAAGGTATACATTCAACAAATAAATAAATAATGCAACAGCTCACAAACTTGAATTCAGAATTTTGGTTTTCAGACCAAAAACTGAGACCTAAGAACACCCCTTGGGGATGTCATAAAGCTTTATCCATCTAGTACCAATCACAGTTGCTCACAGCTTGTCATTCACACAAACACAGACACACACAGAGAGAGAGACATCACATCTTTTTCTGTTTGGAAATTAAGAGAGACATCTCAGCTCTCAAGGAGCTGCTCCAGATCAAGGTGAAATGAGAAGATTATGCCTTCCCACTCAAAGTATGGAGATGGGATAAAGATAATTTAATCTAGCCTGTTTGCTTCTAGCCAGAAGGTGGATGCGGAGCAGAGTGGAGGGTTAGTCCTGGTGCCACAATGACCAGAAGGGAAGTAGGAAGCTAATTAAGTATATAGATAGGTCCCCTAGTGTAGCTACTTGACTGGAAGGGAAAGAGGGAAATGACTAAGTAAAGACATAGACTCCTCTTTGCCAGTTGCAACGACAAACTAGAGAATCTTTGCAAGTTGCAACGACAAACCAGAAAATCTTCGCAAATTGCAATGACAAACCAGAGAATCTTTGCAAATTGCAATGACAAAACAGTTCATCCTTGGAAATGGTAGCAAGCAGGTGCTCTCCTAGCTGAGCTGGAGGTTTGTACCTTTCTTCTTGTCTGGCGCTAAGCCTCACCCTTATGACGTAGCTAGAGCGTGCTTCTTGTGGCATCACAGCGGGGGGGCATCCAAGGTAGACCCTGAAATCTTGGGCCTCAGATGCACCTGACCTGGACTTTCTAGTAGTTACACCCAGCATAGTGCATCAGCTGAGAACTACAACTCCCAGAACCCCAGTTGGCTGGGGCAGATTCCAGGAGTGGTAGTCTTTAAAAAGTACCCTCCCCAAACTTGGCAAAGTCCCTTCCCTTTGCATATCAGAGACCCCCTCCCTTGGTGCGTCCCCATGAGTGTTGCCAAAACAACACAGAAAGAGGGAGAGTCTTAAAATCTCCCCCTTCCCATAATTGCAGGATGCCAGACCCCCAAGCCCACCCCGTACCAAGACAGCATCCAAGCAATATCAAGTAGGGAAAAGGGGTCTCCAGATCTGGAAAGGCACGGCAAGTGGAACAGCCCCAATTAAGCTGAAACGACTTTAAAGGACCGCAGCGCAGGATCGTCGCGACTGGCACAGAGAGCCCTCGAAGTTAAGCAGCGGCGCTGAGGGCCCTCAGAGGCGGCGGGCAGGACTGGGAGAGGCCAAGGTGGGAAGGAGGCCGCGGCTGGCGCAGGGTGGTTTGGATAAGGGGGCTCCAGGATCAAGTAGCTATCGAAAAGAGAGATGATGTTCGGCGTACTATGCCGGAGGGGGAAGTTTTTATTCCAAGGAAGCATTTCTGGGTGAGTGGGTAGCTGCTACATTAATGTAAAAAGTAATAATAATAATAATTATTATTATTATTATTATTATTATTATTATTTATTTCTATCCTGCCTCTCCCATGAGGATCAGGGCAGCAAACATCATTTAAAACATTATCCATAACCTACAAACATTAAAATAACATCATTAAAACCACTATTCAAATTTTATCTATAAAAATACTATTAAAATAAGAAAAGACATAAAGCAATTTTTAAAATGAAAGAATAATAAACCGGAAAGTGACAGCCGGGCATCTAATCTAAATCTAAATCTCATCTAAAGGTAAGGAGATTTGCATTGATTAAAGCGAAGGTCATTTATTCTATTAATTTAATTTTAGTTTAAGGGGTGGGAGTTAGGATTGGGAAAGATTGTTTTAAGTTGCTGCTGTTTTAATCCTGTTGTACATCACCCCGGTTGTCGAGCAGAGGGACGGGTTAAAAATAAAAAAATATTATTTATTATTATATTAATTGGACCACAAAAGTACGGTACATTCTTGGAAGAGAGAGAAAAAAAGAGCCATTTCTTCCCCAATCACTAAATTTGGTAGAAGGACATAAAATTGGACCCTTCTCACTCCACTATAATAGAAGCATAGGCCAAATCCCACACTACACAAATAATCCTGTTGCTGACACACTGTTGAAATAATCCAGTTTGACACCGCTTTAACTGCCATGGCTCAATGCTAGGGGATTCTGGGATTTGTAGTTTTGTGAGCTATTGAGCCTTCTCTGTCAGGCTGATAAAAGGATGCCCTTCTTTGTGTTCCCTCCTCATTACTCCAAAAGAAAACTCACTTGTAAAAATGTGCTGGACTTTTTATTTGTTTTGGTAGTGGTGGTTGTTAATGGGTTTGTTTCAATTTTATGACAGTTTAATTGCTTTTTAACTTTTGTATCCTGTGCATTTCTAACTTTGTTTCAATTGTTGCAAGCTGCCTTGAGTGCCAAAATGGGGAAAAAATGGCATATAAGAATAATAATTATGTTACTTGTAACTGTGTTGCAGGGAAGGATGTTACTTGTAATTATGTTGCTTATAAATGCAATTATTCCAACTTCTTAGTTTACCCTAATTTCCTCACTGGCAGCTCTCAAGGTATGGGAGTCAAGGCATGCTGCCAGATTGCAGAAATAATCCAGTTTGATACTGCTTTAACTGCCATGGCTCTGTTCTAGGGAATTCTGGGATCTGTAGTTTTGCAAGCTACTTAGCCTTCTCTGTCAGAGAGCGCTGATGCCACAACAAACTACAAATTCCAGGAGTCTATAGAATGCAACCATGATAATTAAAGCTTTGTCTAACTGCATTATTTTTGCAGAGTATCAGCAGCCTAAGGCTAAGGTACATCCATACTACACAAATAATGCAGTTTGAAACTGAATTATTTGCCATGGCGCCTTCCTATGGAATCTTGGGATTTGTAGAGCACGCTGGCAGAGAAAGCTAAAGACTTTGTAAAACTACAAATCCCAGGGTTCTATAGGATGGAGCCATGGCAAATAATCCAGTTTCTCAAACTGGATTGTTTGTGTAGTGTGGATTTGGCCATAGAATCATGGAGTTGGAAGAGACCACAAAGGCCATCTAGTCCAACCCCAGCCAGGCATTGGTGTGTGTGTGTGTGTGGAACACACACCAGGCGGAAGAGAAGAACCGGCTGGGGTTGAGATGCGCAATTCGGTCACTTTATGTAACGCCGTTTTTCTCCCTTCCGAGGGCGAGAAATTGAAGGAAGATACTTAAGAGTCAACCAAGTGCAAATCTGCACCATCAGCTCGAGAGAAAAGAGTGCTTTTTTTGGCAGAGGATTTGAGACATTTTCTCAAATGCTCTGCAAAGAAGTTACAATCCGGAATCCGGAAGGAGGAGAAAACCATCTAAAAATTTCCATGCACCAAACAGGCGCTGGGGTTGTTGTTGAGGGGTTTTTGACCCCTCAAGGGAACCAACATGCAGAGGCTGTGTGAGCCACACGCTAGGCATCCACGGCTTTGAAAAGTTCCTTTTATTTATTTATTTTTGGAAGGGGCTACAAACTCTTAGTGTGGCTTTCCTGGCTCAGGATTTTGGGTATTGCAGTCTCACCACTATTTCCCAAAAAAGTAATGTCTCTTCCATCTTGGGGCCCAATGCTGCTTAGTCTTGAGAGCAAAACCCACAGCCCTGTGCGTCAGCCAAGGTTGTGCGTGTGAGCATGCACACACGCACAACTGATTACACAAGGAAGTGCGCAGCACATCTGGAGAGGGGGGAAGGTGACCCAGTTAGGGCCGAGCAAGTGGCCAAAGAGCATTCCTGCGGCCCTCTCTACGGGAAGGTGACACGGCCAGCTGGCCCCAATCCACCCCAAACACACAGGGGAGCTCCCTCACCTCCAGCCGGCCCCCTAAGCTCCCCCCTTGCTTGCTTCCTTCCTTCCTTCCTTCTCCTGGCCTCTTGCAGCTGCAACTACCTCCTGGCCAGGCTCACAGACATTGCTGAGACACGGAGTCATCTTTGAGCCCAAAGGCCAAGGAAGAGGAGGGGCAGAGATCATGGGGACATCACAGAGCTCAGAAAAGTTCCTGGAGGGACTGCAAATCCCAGCATCCCTCTGTCAGCCCTCCACTCTGCCTTGTTTCCAGCTTTTGTTTGGGGGGGGGTGTTACAGAAGATGCTGGGGATTTTGGGGGCTTCAGTCTCAAAAGGATCTTGGGGTCTCTTCCAACTCTATGATTCTACGAAATACATCAGCCTTTAAAGGTGTTTGGAATCCACAAATGCTCCCGCGGAAATGGCCATCTTTCGGGAATGCTTTGATTATGTCTTCCTGTATAGCAGGGGGTTGGACTAGATGGCCCTTGGGGTCTCTTCCAACTCTATGGTTCTGTGTTCCCAGGCTGGTCTCCCACCCGCCCCCAGCATTTCTCTTCTTTCCTGAGGCTGGAAGATGCCTGTTTGCACACAGGGGTTGGGAGCAAAGGGCTTGCCTTGCTGGGATTAAATGCTAAGCAAACATCGCACGCAGCCCGCTGAGGCATGGGCATGACACTCCTATGCCAGGCCTTGCCATGGCAGGTGGAAGAAGGCAAATGGGGCAGTGGGGGGGACCAGTCACCCCATCTCTCTCTTCCTCTCCTTTTTCCTTAGTCACTGGAAATTCTCCAGCACGCTATACAAGGCGTTTGCACTGCACAGTCTGTTCCTAAAGGCCTGCCAGAATAAGTTTTCACCTGCTTGCAAAAAGATAGTAAGTTTGGTGCCAGTCTAGCCTCTCTGGGAAAGGAGTTCCAGATCTTGGGGGCAACCACTGAGAAGGCCCCGTCTCCTGCATTCCCTCCAGACGTACTTGTGAGGGTGGTGGGACTCCGAAAAGGGCTCCCTCAGAAGATCTCCAAAGATGGACATGGTTCTTAAGGGAGGATACAGTCCTTCAAATAAGGTGGACCTGAACCATACATCATGCTGTGGGTCTGATGGTTCCCCCTCAGCCCGTGGGCTGGCAGGAAAAAAGAGGGATGCAGAGAAAGTCTTCTTTCCTCCTGCAAATTTTAGGTTTATTAAAATATTGATATCCCACCCAATTATCACAAGACCTTCATTTCTTTTAAATGGATTTTGTTTGCATGCCGCCCTGAGAGCCCAAGATCCCAAGGCAACGTACCAATAAAAATCAAATTATTTTGCCCCTGCTCTGTGGACTGGTCCTCCACCTGCCCCCCAACAGTGCCCACTTTCTCACTCAGGTGGGGAGTCATGGCCAAACCGTCCGCCCCGTCCCCGCTACCATCCCCACTCCTTTGGCCACAGAGCCGCCCGGGGCAGGAGACGGCGGCAGGAATTCGTCATGGCAGCACTTTCCTGAGCAAACAGTGCCCGGCACATTATTGCAGGCTGGACGGTCTGGGGACAAAGGAGAGGGCGAGAGACATAAAAGGGGAGTTAATCACATTGGACCCGTGAAAAGGAAGAGGGGAAACCGAGCTGGTGAGCCGTGAGGGCTGCAAATGCCAGCAGGGCACTATGCCAGCCTTTGGGGAAGGGGGGACAGAGAGAGAGGAGGGCTGGGCCTCTCTCCACAAGCACCCCACATTCCCCACCCTGACCCCCGGCTTCCTGCAGGCTCCTCCGAAATAGCTGGACACTGGTCATGGTCCCATGGGAGGTGCATTTGCATGCTTTAGAATCACAGAGTTGGAAGAGACCCCACAAAGGCCATCTAGTCCAACCCCATTATGCCCTGTAGGAAAACACAGTGAAAGCCTGGGGCAAGACATACAAGCCAGGGAGACCACCATGTCTTTTGCAACCCATGGGGTGAGCCATTTGCAGCCACCTCCAGATGCATTTATTTACGATTTATTGAATTATATTTCTATCAGATCCGCCAGCCTGCATCCAAAGATCTCAAGGAGATCATCTAGGTGTGAGGCTGCCATGTCATCTTCAGCTGTGGGGTTGGCCATTTCTGGCCTTCTGCATTTATTTAGTGCCTTCTTAGTTTTTATTTATTCACATTTTTGATATTTGCCATCAAGTGGACTTTGAGTTATGGTGATCCTCTGAATGAGAGATGGCCAAGTCAGCAGCTCTGGTCTTGCAAAATCAGAACTGTGTCTTCCTTGACGGAGTCCATCTACTGGTTTTCCTCTTTTCCTGCTGCCTCCTACTTTACCAGCATTATTTTCTTTTTCCATCATCATCACCATCATCATCACCATCATCTCAGCCACTCCACCCCTTTTCCCAATATGCAAAGACCTTAAAAAAAAAACATTTTGACAGGCGTTTGGCTTTTAATTGGTCATTTAATTCGTCTTCCATCCATGATATGGTTTCAATAAAACAGGCCTCCCTTACAAGGCAAGCATAACAAATACGGCAGAATTTTACTGCAATATTACGTTATAGCTTCCACGCTCCTCTCAAAGTTGGATTTCATTTCCTGCTTTGGGTGGCCTTGCTCCAGAATATGGTTTCTTATAAATATCTAAAGGACCCCCTGTGGACACCAAAATCTGTGAATACTCAAGGTTGCATTATATGCAACGGCAGAGCAAAATGGTGTCCCTTATATAAGATGGCAAAATCAAGGTTTGCTTTTTGGATGATTATTTTTTAAAGAATATTTTCAAGCCATGAATACTTAAATCCATGGATACTAAATCTGTGGATAGGGAGGGACAACTGTATTACAAAAAATTCTATATATGATTGGATAATGTCAAGGAAGTCAATGGTGACTGAATTTTCACTTTAAACTGCATAAAGATACATAAATTTTAGTTATTTGTTTTGTACAAAACAAGATAGAGATAATGTATATCAGCTATGTCAGTTTGTAAACTGAATAAAAAGAGGACCAAAAAAATGTTAACAAAAGAAAAGTGACCTCTTTGGGGGAACAGCCACCCCTTGCTGGCCGGTGGGGGGTTCTGGGTGTTGCATTCCCTCCAAAGACACTTTTCCCAGGCTTGGTAGCTTTGGGAAGCTCCACCAAGGCAGGGCTGGCCAACCCCATGGCCACAATGTTCAGAGCCGCAAGCCATAAATACTTTTGAGAGCGAGAAAGCCAGAGGGCACCCAAGGGAAAAACCACAAAGCAAACTGCCTGGAGGGAAGGCATGCAGTGCTGAGCTAACATGGAGGCAGGTAAGCCAGTCCCTGAGTCAACCCTGGAAATTCCAGCCCTGCGGTGCGGTGCAAAGGAATAAGGCCAAGCCTTGAAAGCCAGAAAGTCAGAAAGCTGCTCTTGGCACCAAGGAGCAAAAAATAAAGCTTTCCAGCGGTGGAGACAGAGGTTGGTGAGGGCAGGGGAGGAGAGACTCAGGTATGAGGCCACTGTGACCGGCCACACGTAGGCATGGATGCCAAAGTTGGAGGCATTTGCACCGAAACACACACATGCTCCCTTCTCTTTCCCCGCTGCTCTCTCCCTTCCCTCCAGCCAGGAAACATTTACTTCACTGCTGATTCCTGGCCTGATGTTGAACATCTCAGGGAGGCATCTGGAAGGGAAAAGAACTGGCCTGGAGCACAAAACTTCAGGATCTGGGGTCAGCATCGAAAATCAATTTCAAAAAGCCTGAAATGACAATGCAGCGCTGCAAGCTTTGCCCAAAATTGGCATCCCCAAAATCAGAAAATGTGGTCTAGCAGTTACAGGGGAAACAAAAAACACTGGAGGTCCAAAGACCAGAGCTTTGAAACAAACCCCTTTGGGGGGAACTAGATCTCCCAGAGTCTGCAAGGGGGTACTCCTCTCTGAACTGGCCTGGAGCACAAAACTTCAGGATCTGGGGCAGCCAGCATCGAAAATCAGTTTCAAATAGCCTGAAATGACAATGCAGCGCTGCAATCTTTGTCCAAAACTGGCACCCCCAAAATCAGAAAATGAGGGTCTGGCAGCTATGGAAAAAAAAACCCCAAACACTGGAGGTCAAAATATCAGAGCTTTGAAATAAATCCCTTTTAAGGGGAACTAGATCTCCCAGGGTCTGCACGAGGATAGTACTCTCCCAAAAGGGACTTTCTGAAGCTTTGCAAAAAACCCTAAAAATTTTAAAAATAACACCCCCCCCCAACAACTAGTTACACCACTTTAAAAGTTTCAGAACTTTTGCAAAGCTTCAAAAAGTCTCTTTTGGGAGAACTAAAACTCCCCCAATCCTTACATGCTGGTGGTGGGGGTTCTGGGAAATGTAGTCCTCCCAAAATTATCTTCCCCACCCCTTGCAAAAAAAGCACTGGTCGGTTAGCACTCCTATGTGATTTTTCTGCAGCTGAATCAACTTGATCCAACAAAAGTCAACTTGAATCAATAAAATCCCACAGCATCCAAAACATGAACGAATTTATTACTAACATGAGCTTTCACGGACTAGGACTTTTGCTAAGATTTTTGGAACTGAACAAATCTGACTTGATTACATCAATTAAATTTGATTAAAAAATGGTCGTTTTTATGCGTAGGTTCAAAAAGATGTATCCATCTTTTAAATTATATTTATTATGCAAAGCATTCTGGGAAAACTGTTTGGAAGAGCGTCAAATGCTTAACAATCAAAAAGCAGAGGTGATAACCCTAACAAATAATACAAATAATTAATATAATAAAAATAAAAGATAATGGGGGGAAAAATCTATCCTAACAGGGATCATCCCCCAAGAGGCTTGCTTATGTGTTGCAATATTTTTGGCCTTCAAAATGTGTTTTTATTTATTTCAGGCTTTTATAAATTTCCCTTAACCCCTGCCTGTCCAGCCATGAGTTCAAGGCAGCGTCCATGCTCTCCTCCTATCCATTTCTCCTCACAACAACCCTGGAAGGTAGGTCAAGCTCAGAGACTCAAAATTACCAACAGTGATTTTTCTTGATTTAGCGGGAGACTTGAACCTGGATCACCCAGATCTCAGTTGAGTTTCTAACCACTACATATCTCTTCTCTCTTTCTTTTAAAAAGGGAAAGTTTGTCTTAATCAAAAAGTGATTCCCCCCCCCCAAAATAATTACTCTTCTGCCTGCTGAATGGCTATGTCAAAAACACAAACTCCTCTGGAATTTAGTGGAATCGACTCACAGATTGGGGATTAGGAATTTTTTTATTGGAATAGGACCATTCTACTGAAAAATACACCCAACTGCAAAAGACTGTAATAATAATGCAAATATATATATATATATATAGTTTTCCTCTTTTCTTACTAATGCAAAAATAAAACTATGGGATTTCAGCAACCGTAAAACAAAGGAGAGGACGCTACAAGCTTCCCTTCATGGACAGGAAAGGTCACTATTGAAAAGAATCATAGTAAAGAATCTATGTTAACTTTTGAAATTAGTTAATAGAAAAATTGTGATGTTTATGGTAATATTCTGCTGTGCTTTCTGCAACCAGACTTGTTTAACTCGGATTGGCCTTTTTAGTCATCAGCGTGCTTGCAGAAAGTGCGGGATGAGTCCTTCCTGAATCTTCGTTTGCGAAGAAAAGCCAGAGAGATGTGTTATACTAAATAAGTATTGATTGGATATTATGATGTATGATTATAAAATTAATAAAATTATTTCAAAGTAAAAAAAAAAAAAAGGAGAGGATGCTACAAGCTTCCCTTCACGGAGAGGAAAGGTCAAAATTCAAGGGGGCCATTATAGGAGCTTTGCACGGATTTCCAAATCCCGCAACCCTCTCCCTGCAAAAAGAGGTTTTTTTGCAACCATACAATTTTGCAACCCTCGCTCATTTTTGCAAAGACGGTGAGATTTTGAAATAGATGAGTCTACGCCCTGGAGGAAAAAGTCACATTCAATCTCAGAGTTAGGAAATGTGACTTTCTAGGGACTACAGCACCCAGAACTGAACATTGCTTGGAAATGTGACTTTCTGGGGACTGCAACACCCAGAATCCCCCAGGCAGCACAGCTGCCTGGGGGATTCTGGGTGTTGCAGTCCCCAGAAAGTCACATTTCCAAGCAATGCTCAATTGAGTTCCTTAGTTGCAAAGTTCAAACAGTCCATCTCAAATTGCACACAAAACATCCCCATCCTCAGGAACCTGTTCTCTTCTCTCCCACCCCTCACCAATTTGGGAAAAGGGCCTTCCCGTCCCACTCCAAAATCCAGCTTCCCTGTGAGAACAATGGTTTCCATTTCCACAATCCATCCAGTTGCTATTTAGAGGCTGGACACGAAGACTCACCCCTGACGTCGCCCTGAAGGCCTTGACTGGTTTCCTGAGATTGTCCTGCAAGAAGCTGCAGAGTTGTGGAAAGTTGTGCGCAGCGGCGGAGAAAAATCCCCTCGCCCGTCACGTCCGTATGGGAGTCTCAGGGGTCCCTTTTAACTGCAGTTTTCTTCCTGTCCGGCCCGCCCCAACAGTCCGAAAACAGATTTCCTCCTTAGTTTTTATAAAAGCCTCTCCAAATAGCAAGAAAATGCCAAATATGTTGGGAGAGAGGTATTGTTCTTGTTATGTGCCTTCAAGTATTTTCATACTTATAGCAACCCTATCCTGTAAATGCTGTAAGCCGCCCCGATTGCGTTTTGTAGAGGGGCAGGATTCTGGGAGTGGCAGTCCAAAAAGAAGAACCTTCCCCAAGCCCAGAAGGATTGCCAATGAATCCAAGCTGCTTTAGGCTTTATTTCAGAGGAAGGAATGGCCAAACCACCTCTGAGGATTCCTTGACTAAGAAAACCCTGTGAAACTCATGGGGTCTCCATAAGCATGGGGAAAGGTGCCTTTTTGGACGCTTGCTGGGGGATTCTGGGAGTGGCAATCCAAAAAGAAGAACCTTCCCCAAGCCCAGAAGGACTGTCAATGAATCCAAGGTGCTGTAGGCTGCATTTGAGAGGAAGGCACTGGCAAAATCACCTCTGAGGATTCCTTGCCTAAGAAAATCCCATGAAATTCAAGGGGTCACCATAAGTCAACAGGCACAAGCAGACACACAAACACACACCCGGCTCTTTTCTCCTTCCCGGCCCTGCTGATTCATCCACAAGCTTCCCACTCCTTGGAGGAGAAAGAAAAGAGGCGGCCTGCCATGCTCCTTGACTCCTCTCCAGAAAAAAACATCACGGACAACCACTTAAGGCCTCCGAGTGACAACCATGTGTTTCCTCCCAACAACACTTTCACGGACTCCACACAGGAAGGCGAGGAAATGAAAAGGCGGCGTGCACGCTTTCTGTCTCTCTGGTGTGCTCAGCATCATTCATCTTACCACCCTCGACTCTGAGTAAACTGCTGGTCCTGGATCAAGGAGAACAGGGTGGAAAAACCACCATCGAACAATGGTGGAGGAGGAAGAAAGAGGCCAGCAAGTGCTTTGAGGAGCTTCCCAGGACAAAACCTGAAACCTGGGAACGGCTGACATTAAGCGTTGCGCATTACGTACCCACCACAGCGACTCACAGTCTGTCATGCTTTTCTCTCCCTTACAGGACAGAGCAATGGTTTGTCTCTTTTTCTGTTTTGAGGCTTGCCTCGTTTTTTGTGTTGAGGCTTGCTTCTTCTTTTCACTCTGTTTTGAGGCTCATAGAATCATAGCGTTAGAAGAGACCCCAAGGGCCATCTAGTCCAACCCCCTGCCATGCAGGAACACACAGCCAAAGCACTTCAACAGATAACTGTCCAGTCTCTGTCACATTTCTTTCTCTCTGTTTGGAGGCTTGCTTCAAGCCTCAGGGATGTGGGTATGTTTACCCTGGAGAAGAGATGGTTAAGAGGTGACATGATAGTTGTTTTTAAATATTTGAAGGGATGTCATACTGAGGATGGAGCAAGCTTGTTTTCTGCTGCTCCAGAGACTAGGACACGGAGCAATGGGTTCAAACTACAGGGAAAGAGATTCCACCTAAACATTAGGAAGAACTTCCTGGCAGTAAGAGCTGTTCAGAAGTGGAATACGCTGCCTTGTAGTGTGGTGGAATCTCCTTCTTTGGAGTTTTTAAAACCATTGTTGCACTTTGTACTCAGTTTGCATAGTTGGCTGTGGGGGATTCTGGGAGTGGCAGTCCAAAAAGAAGACCCTTCCCCAAGCCCAGAAGGACTGCTAAGGAATCCCAGGTGCTGGGGGCTTTATTTCAGAGGAAGGAACTGGCAAAACCACTTCTGAGGATGGGGTCTCCATAAGCATGTGGAAAGGTGCCTTTTTGGACTGTCACTCCCAGAATCCCCCAGCCAGCTATGGCAGAGGCTGGATGGTCAGGAGTGCTTTGTGTCTTCCTCCATGGCAGAATGGGGTTGGACTGGATGGCCCTTGGGGTCTCTTCAAACTCTATGATTCAATGTGGTGGAGTCTCCTTCTTTGGAGGTTTTTAAACAGAGGTTGGATGGCCATCTGTCAGGAATGCTTTGATTATGTGTTCCTGCATGGCAGAATGGGGTTGGACTAGATGGCCCTTGGGGTCTCCTCCAACTCTAGGATTTTATGATTCTATGATCCAAACACATACACACAGATTAACGATTTTTCTTTTTTTGGAAATTAAGACAGAAGTCTTAGCTCAACAGGCTGCTCCTAGATCAAGGTGAAATGAGGTCTGTTTTTTTCCCCTTTTCACTTACTTAGCAAGATAGAATACGAAACATTTTAAACTGAGCTTACTGAAATCTGGCAACTCTACGAAGGATAGTTGCTCGTAAGGAAACACGAATCCATATGGATCAAAACCCGGACACCTCACAGGACAGCTTTGCTCAAGTTGTGCGAGCATGTGGGCCGCACGAAGGAATTCCTGAACAGCGGAAAGGGCCTGTCTACAACTGCAGAGATATAGCAGTTTGATACCACTTTATCTGCCCTATCCTATGGAACCCTGGTATTTGTTGTCCGGTGAGACACCAGAGATCTCCGATAAAAAAGGCCACACAAAACTACAAATACTAGGATTCCTTAGGATTGAACTATGGAGGATAAAGTGGTATCAGACTGCTCTGTTTCTGTAGTGTAGACAGGCCCAAAGTTCTAGGAAACACATTCAGGGGTAGCTGTATTGGCCACAGAGCAAGACAAAATCCAGAATTCACAGAAAAGCGATACTTCTTTGTGCAGTTTGGCTGGCCAATAAAAGTATCGATTCTGGATTTGGGGAAAAGTTCTGTTTTGGACTACAACTCCCAAAATTGCCCATGCAGGTTGGGGGATTCTGGAAGCGGTTGTCCTAAACAGTAACCTTTCCCGGCAACCCAGCTAGAACTTGGTTTCACATCTGGTGCGGTAAAGCAAGCCACCCCCTTTCTTTGAAGCCATTTCCCTCTCCCAAACAACCTCCCCTGCTTTCCAGAGTTCAAAAGCAAGGATGAAATCACAGCTCGGCCAGGGATAATTTCCAAAATAATTCACCCACTTCTTTGTGCTTGAATATCCCCACCCCACACACGGAGAGAGAGCAGCAGGCTGGAGAAATGGACAAGAGAACAAGAAGTCAACATTTCTTGAGAAATCAGGAGAAAGGGGCCTAAAAAGAGCAGGGAACTTTAATGGACCAAAACTGCCTGGGGATTTTCTAGTCCAGAAATGCAACCCGATTCTTTCTAAGTCCATAGAGTCATAGAGCTGGAAGAGACCCCAAGGGCCATCTAGTCCAACCCCATTCTGCCCTGCAGAAATACCCAGTCAAAGCGTTTCCAACAAATGGTCATCCAGCCTCTGCTTAAAAACCTCCAAAGAAGGAGACTCCACCACACTCCCAGGCACTTCCAAACACTTTTACCGTCAGGAAGTCCTTGCTAATGTTTAGGTGGAATCTCTTTTCCTATAGTTTGATCCCATTGCTCCATGTCCTAGTCTCTGCAGCAGCAGAAAACAAGCTTGCTCCATTCTCAGTATGACATCCCTTCAAATATTGAAACATGGCTCTCATGTCCCCTCTTCTCTAGGCTAAACATGCCCAGCTCCCTAAGCTGCTCCTCATAGGGCGTAATGGCTTCCAGACCTCCCACCATTTTGGTCGCCCTCCTCTGGACACGTTCCAGCTTCTCAATATCCTTCCTGAATTGTGGTCCCCAGAACTGGACACAGTTTTCCAGGTGAGGTCTGACCAAAGCAGAATGGAGTGGTATTTTTACTTCCCTTGATCCAGACACTATACTCCTATTAATGCAGCCTAGAATTGCATTGGCTTTTTTTGCTGCTGCATCACACTGCTAACTCCTGCTCAACTTGTAGTCCACTCTTTCTTTTCTTTGAGGTCTGACCAAAGCACAATAAAATGACACTATTATTTCCCTTGGGCCTGTTCATACGATTATAATGCCGTATTTCCCTTCAATTGCTACTATTCCATCCCATGGAATCCTGGGATTTGCAGTCCAGGGAGGGGCACATAGAATTCCCAGCCAGAGCCCTCCAGGGCTTCACCAAACTACAATTCCCAAGATCCCATAGGATGATGTTGCCATGGTAGTTAAGCAGAATCATAGCACTGTAACTGTGTACCGTGAAAGGGCTCCATGAGTCAAAAAATTACTTGGAACTGGGAGCCAAGATAGATTGCTCTAAATACGTACAGCAGTGATTGCAGACAAGCCCTCGCTTAGTCACCGATTCCAAAGATTGCAATGTTCGCTCGGTTGTTACAATGCAAGCTTCTTTTTCTGAGTTATGAGCAGAGTCTGGAAATGTTCCAAAAGTAATTTACTATGTAACTCATTCCTGCCCCCTTCCAATGCACTTGTACTGCTAGAACAAAGGGGGTCGGACTAGATGCCGCTTGTGGTCTCTTCCAAACTGATTCTATGAAAGTTCCTTTTGCTGCCCACTGCATTCCTCAATGCTTTTCTGTTATCTTATGGTTCATTTTTAAAAGTAAGAAAACAGGCTAATTTTTGGAGGGGTGATATCTTATCATAATATAATATGTGAATCTCCCCCTCCACCCCAGCATTTGTAGCCTCCCAAATTTAACCAGGGAAAGCCAAGGAGTAAAAACTTCCTATTAGATGTAGACAGTGAAGATGTTACTAGTTAATATGTTATTTTTTAAAACAACAATACATGTTATTTCTTCAGTACCCCTACAGAGGTTAATGCATTACATGTGGCAAAATTACAAGTTAAACATTATTTTGAGTCTCCAATATGACATTGTGCAAAGCCCAATTGTGTGTGTGTAGATTTTTTCCCTATGCCTTCAAAAGATGTTGACTGCTTCCACACACAGACACTCTCACAGCCTCATCCCACCACATCTAGAATTGCTTATCAATAATCTCACATCCCTCTGTCTTTTAGAGACAGCAAAAATATCCATAGATTCCTTCCTCTGCAAATGTCCCAGTTTGGCAGGAAAAGTCCCAATTAATCCTCTGCCATCCCATTTTCTGAGTTGCCTTTAAAATGTTCTGGTTTCTCTCTCCCCCTCCAGTTTCCTCCTTTTGATCTCAGCTTAATTTATTAAAGCTAAATGCAAAAAAGTATTCTCCACTTCATTGACCCAGCAGCAAGAAAAGGAAAGGAGAGGAGAGGAGGGGACAGAATTGTGTCCTTCCCCGTCAGCTCAGCCAAAAGCAAACTGCTGCAGGCTTTCCTGGCTCCTTCCTCCTTCATAACTTTTGCCATCTTGGGACCACACTCTGATGTTGCTTGCCTGCAAACCCATGTCCTGGTTTTCATCCATGAAATGTTGGAAGGTATGAGACTGGTCATGCTCACATTTCTGCAAAGCTGAAGTAATCAGCCTTTAGTGATTCCTGCCGCTCATTTCTGCATGTGTGTGCAATGCATTGCAACTGTTATTTCAGGTTACAGGAAAGGGTGGCTATTTAAATATGCCTATCGACTTCCTACCTCTAGTCACCCAGCCCTGAGCAATGGCCAAACTGCAGACTCTTCGAAGATTTCTCTTTGCAAGAGTCTCCCC
The DNA here is from genome assembly GCA_030847615.1 of Gambelia wislizenii. NCBI lineage: Eukaryota > Metazoa > Chordata > Lepidosauria > Squamata > Crotaphytidae > Gambelia > Gambelia wislizenii. The sequence goes on from JAUMIR010000016.1 coordinate 897,862, forward strand.
TCTAATTATCTGCCTCTTGAAGTTCAGAGCTCTCCTATCTTTGCACAAATGTTACGCTTGGCCTCCAGAATAGATCTCTCTACTTCCAGGGCACCCAGAATGAGGCTCCCAAGGTTGCAAAAACAAACCGGCAAAGCAAGCCTTTCCGCTGAGGAACTCCCTACATCCTGACCCCCTCTCCCCCTTGCTCTCTGGAGCCACCGGCATTGTGTGCTTGTGCAAACATGCGCAGGGGAGCCCCACGGCCCCCTTCCTCCGCACCCCTAAAGAGGCCTCCCAGTATCTCAGCCAACAGACAAGCCCTCCCACACTTCCCAGCTGGTATCAGCTGCACTTGGCTGCCCAGAGGGTTATCTCCTTGGCCACTTCCTTTCCAGATTGTTTCCCCACCAAAGGTAAACCATGGTTTCCACTGGGGTGTGTGTTTCCTATCACTTTCCAAAGGATGCAACGACACATGCTCTCCAACTGTCCTGATTTGGCAAAACAGCCCTGGTCTTAATACTCCTCTTCCACTTTCTCCAATGCTTGCAAAATGTCCCAGTTTCTCTCTCTGCCTCCCGCTTTCCTGCTCAGGATCTCAGGTTGTTCCCAATTTTGTGGCCTGGTCACATAATGAGACAAGAAACCTCTTTGTACAGATTATGAAAAAGCTTCCGATTGCTGGAGACTGGAAGGAATCATATCTGCCAACTGTCCTAATTTGTCAGGGACAGCCCTAATTCACCTTTTCTCATTCCACGCTTTTAATAAGCTCTGGTTTCTCTCTTTCTACCACTTTTCCTGCTTTGTCCTCAGCTTCGTTCAATGGCTGCAAACTGAGTTCAAAGTGCAAAGGTTGTTTCTCACCCTTCCCAGTTGGCTCAGGCAAAAGCAGACTGCTGTAGAGTCTCCTACCTGGTGCCTTCCTCCATATTTATAATTTTTGCCATCTTGACCACACTCTGCACGGCCTCATGTGTCCTGGTTTACATCTATGAAATACTGGAGGGCAGGAGTTTGGACTAGATGGCCCTTGTGGTCTCTTCCAACTCTATGGTTCTATGATAGGGTGACATGTCCCCAACTTTATCAGAGACTCCCCTCTTGTGTGGCTCTTTGTGCCACAACCCCACAAACAGGGCTGGCCCCAAGATACATATACAGCTGTCCCTCCGTATCCACAATTTGGTATCCACAGATTTAAGTATTCACGGTTTTAAAATATACTTTAATCCAAAAAGCCAACCTTGATGTTGCCATCTTATATAAGGGACACCATTTTGCTATGCCATTGTATAGAATGGGACTTGAGTATTCATGGATTTTGGTATCCATGGGGGGTCCTGGAACCAAACCCCAACAAATATGAAGGGACAACTGTATATAACTGTATATTCAATACTGGAGCAATGAATAGCACCCACGTTCCAATGCCACCCGAGTTATTTTGGCACAGGAGGCCAAAATATCCCATTAGCGCCTCTCCCTGTATCTCTGGCAAGTATGCATATATTTAAAAAAATTACAATCATAATAAATTAAATTGCTGATCTTTGGCTGCCCTTTCGTGGCAGCTAACATCAGCCGCCGGAGGATTTCGCTTCATGGCAAAGCCAGAAAAGTGTCAGATGGGGAACCTTGGAAACGCCAGGAGTTTTGAACCCGGCACTTTCCTTCTGCAAAGCAAGGGCTCTAAGCTACGGGCGTGATTGCCACAAACTGAAAAGGATGGAACGGATAAACAGGGAAAGAACTCAGCCGCATGCTAGAAGGGAAGAGTCAAAGATGAAAACAGATCGTCTTAGAGCCGCCTGAAAATAGAGCCGGTGCCCGGAGAGCCAAAAATATGCCCAGCCAGGCGGCAGCCGAGTTGGCGACAGGCTTTGTGGGAAGGGGGTGCACAAGCCTGGCCCCACGCTGGGAAAGAAGTCCCTTGCAGCATAAAAATGAGGGAGGAAGGAAGAGGGGAGGGAAGTTATGGGGGGCACCTTTAAGACTTTAATGCCTTGATTGTGTATTCCTAGATGGCAGGGGGTTGGACTAGATGGCCCTTGGGGTCTCCTGCTGCCTGGGAGTGTGGTGGAGTCTCCTTCTTTGGAGGTTTTTAAACAGAGGTCGAATGACTATCTATTGGGAATGATTTGATTGTGTATTCCTGCATGGCAAAATGGGGTTGGACTAGATGGCCCTTGGGGTCTCCCCCAACTCTATGATTCTAGAGAAAACCAACAGAATCAATGGGATTTTCAGAAGTGCTTCCCTAATGTCAATTTAATAGGTCTACAAGGTGGTTGTTTCTGAACTTCAAAGGCCAGTTAATTCGAGAAGAGGTTCAACTCCATCTCCTGCAGCCTGAATGGTGACAGAGGTTTTTTTTATTTTGCAACATGTGTTAAATCAGGACATCTGCACACTTGTCCACGCTACCTTCCAACTTCTCCTTCGAGAACAACCTCTGTTAAAGTAATTATCTCTGTACTGAGTTTCTGCATTTCATTTTCCTCTGACCTCACTGTTTACAGTCTATCCCCAACAATTATGCATATATATATTTCTGCCAATTAAGGACGATGCATCATGCGTCGGATCAAGTGGATGGAATCCATTAAAACTTACACTACAATCAATCTATCTGTCAGTAACATGGTGTGTGTGTGTATGTGGCCCTCCAGATGTCCTGCGGCCACAACTCCCATCAGCCCTCATTGCTGGCCAGGGATGATGGGAGATGCAGTCATATAGCACCCGCCTCTGGTTTCTAAGACGTTACATTATTCTTTTATTTGCTCCTGGAAACCTTTCTGTTTTGAAGAGGACTGCAGGATACAGCCAACAAAGCCAAGCTTGGGGGAAAGTGACTTTTTAAAACTACAACTCCCAGAATCCTCCAGCCAGCACAGCAAAGGTGTTTTTGGACTACAACTCCCAAAATGAGCATGGCGGAAGTGCTCTTTTTTTCAAGCCTGATTGATTCTAGAAGTTGAAGTTCAAAAAAAAAAGTACTTCTGCCATGCTAGCTGGGGGGATTCTGGCAGTTGTAGTCCAAAAACACCATAGCAGAAGCTATCTTTTAGACTACAGCTCCCAGAATCCACCTGCCAACATGGCAGGAAGATTTTTTTTGGACAACAAATCCCAGAACCGCCTAGCCAGCTCTGTTATGCTAGCTGGGGAGTTCTGGGACATTTAGCAAAAAAATTATAACATTTCACACGTTGTGTGCAAATGAATGGGCAGAAATGGTTGCTGTGGAGGGAGGGGGTGTTGGGTCTCATCCTGACTGGTGCTGTGTGCCAACTGTCCACCCAAGCTGGGCATTGCTCTCTTTCCTTGCTCCCCTCCACAGGATCAAATGTCTATGGGACCAAGGAGTGATTGCAATGTCTGCTAGTAGAAACGGGGTTGCAAGTCCCATTTTCCCCTGTCCCCCTATCCCCCCATCCCCACCCCGGCACCTGTCAGGCATGGCAAGGGGTCAGAAGTGGGTGAGGGAGAGCCGCTGTCCTCGCCGGGCTCAAGTTACCGGAAACGGCGCATGCCTTTAACCGGCCTGCCTCCTGCTTGAGTCCCATGTTGCGGCTACGGAGAAGGGCATCTCATCCTCAAGAAGAGAGAACTGTGTGGACGGTAGGGATTGGGAGTGCTCGGATCCTGTCCCAAATTAGAAGAGGCCAAGAGGCCAGTGCGGACGGATTGTCCTGTCCTGGGCTTAGCAGGCATTCAAAGCCACCACCATGACCAAGGAGGAAAATGCCATCCTGTCCTGACCAAAATTATATATATGAAAAATATTGGACACAATACATATTCAGACCAAAAAGGGGAAAGAGAATCTTAGCTATAGTCTATCATTTTCCAGCATGAATAGCGATAGTGGTGCATAGTGGTCTTAGTATCATAGAATTGGAAGAGACCCCCAAGGGCCATCTAGTCCAACCCCCTGCCCTGCAGGGACACACAATCAAAGCACTCCCGACAGTATTGGACTAGGGCTCTGGGAGACTCGAATCCCTGCTCAGCTGTGGAAACCCACTGGGTGCACTTGGGCAAGACCCCTTCCCTTTCAACCTCAGAGGAAGAACATGGTGGCCAACCCCCTCTGGCCAGCAGAAGGGACCCTTGGAGAGGGTCGCCATAAATCAAGAGTTGACTTGAACTCATGGAACATCCAGGTCTGCATGTGCTGCAATCCACATTGGCAGGTTGCCTATGATCACCTCTATTTCTTCATAGCCTTTCATGTCCAGAGCTCAGGAAAGTATCTCTTTTGGACTACAACTCCCAGAATCCACCAGCCAGGGGTTCTGAGAGCTGTTGTCCAAAAAAAGGAGGAATTTTTCCAAGATCTGCTTTCACCCAAATGGAACAGGCCTAAGGAAGAACACTTTTCTCTGCACCAGATAGAAATGCATAAATCTCTGCCACATTCCCTCTTGTCATGCCAGCCGCTCCCTTTGCACAAGATCCTTCTTGAAACAGGGTTGGCCAAAAACTCCTCCAGATGTGGCCGAGGGACTCCACGGATTTTAGATAAGGCTGTTATTATCCTCTGTTACCAAGGAAGGAAAGAGGAGGAGGAGGAGTCCATGCATGGGCAGAGCGTGAAGTCACGCCAGGGGTCGGGTACCACTTGGCAAGGCCCCGATTCGGGGGCAAAGAAGGGGAACGTGAGGATCGGAGACCAGAATTCAAGCACAGGCTTGGCCGGCCTCTTCTTAGAGAGAGAAAAACAGTTTTTCCTTTGCGCAAAATAGCACCCAACTCCTGCTAAGTTTCTTTTTCCGAAGCGCAAATGCATCACTTATGCAGCCTCCACTCTGGGCTGCCTCCAAAAATGTCTTTATTCTCTTTCCCGGATGGCTCTGGCGCTCTCTCTCTCTTTCCTTTTGCATAACATGGGCACTAATGCATCCCAGCCAAGCCTCCTTCTTTAGATAGATAGATAGATAGATAGATAGATAGATGATGACTTTGTGGATGTCACATTCTCTCAGCCTCAGAGGAAGGCAAAAGCCAAACCCCCTCTGAACAAATCTTACCAAGAAACCCCCGTGAGAGGTTTGCCATAGGGTCGCTGTAAGTCTGGCTGCTTCCACACAGCAGCAATAATGCAGTTTAACACCACTTCAACTGCTGTAGCTCCATGCTATGGAATTCTGGGATTTGTAGTTTAGGGAGATATTTAGCCTTCTCTGTCAGAGAGCTCTGGGGCCACAACAAACTACAAATCCCAGGAATTCCCTAGGATGGAGCCATGATTGTTAAAGCAGTCTCAAACTGCATTATTTCTGCCTTGGAAATGACTTGAAGATGCACAACAATTATGATTCTGGCTCCACTGGGGCTGAGAATTGGGTGATTTTCCTCCTCTTTTCTTTCCATAATTCCAGAACAGTTAGTTTTCTTCTGGGGATCCGTATTGTCCCAAAGGCTGGGATGCTACCTGGAATCTCATCCTACACGGCCCAGAAAATGGCCACTGTTGTGGAAATTTGGCATTCCCCAAAATACCCAAATGCAGTGGAATTCAGGAAAAGGAGGTACAAATTCTGCACAAATCTGGTGCAAAGAGTCTCTTCATCTTTCTGCTCTTAAGCTGGCAAGTGTTTCCACGGAAAGTTGCAGAGCGGAAGGATGCTGGAATAAAGGGCATTTTTCAGTCAACGCCCATGAAGGCCTGTGCAAACGGAGAATAAAGGGCACAGAACAAAAATGTCATGGCAAAACTCACTTGGGTAAACAGCCACCGCGACGCAGGTGGGGGAAACTGAGGCTCTACTCCAAAAAAGGAGATGTCAAAGAATGCTGTGCCACTTTGAAGATGAAACTGTTTAGGAGACCTTTTGTGGCTGCAGGGCGTTAATCCAGAATTTCAGGCATATTTCCAGCAAGAGTGTGGCCCTCAAAGAGATGCGGTCAGCGGTATCTTTGCCAACTAGTAGAGCCCAATAATGAGGGATGATGGGACTCATAGTCAAACCATATCTAGACCACACTTTGGCCACCCAGCCCCTGAGCTACAAGAGATCGTTGCTGCTGAGCTGCAAATAATTTGCACCCGCAACTTCTGTGTTTATTTTCCCATTTCCATTTTGGGGAAGGCATTTTACCACCTGGACCAGTAAGACGTTCAGCTGGACCCATATCTGGATCTCGAGGCCAAGATCACCAAGAGCTAGGGGGAAAGTTGCTTTTCCGGGACTACAACTCCCAAAATCTTCCAGCCATTCACACCCTTACTCTGTAGAGGGACTACAACTCCCAGAACCCTCTAGTCACTATCACAGTAATAGTTACTTGGGGAAATGCCAACTCCCAAAATCCCCTGGCTGGTAACACGATTACTTTGGGCAACTGCTACTCCCAGAATCCCCTAGTCAGTAATGCTATTACTTTAGGAGGGACTACAGCTCCCAGAACTGCCCAAGCCTTAACACATTCACTTTAGGAAGATTACAACTCCCATAATCACCCAGCCAATAACCCTGTTACTCTGGTACAGACTGAAACTCTCACAACCCCCCAAGCGAGTAACATAATAACACTGTTACTTGGGGAAACTACAACCTCCAGAATCCTCCAACCAGTCACATAGTTACCTGGGGGAAGGGAACTATAGTTTCCAGAATCCCCCAATCAGTAACACCGTTACTTTGTTTCAGAGGGTTTTCTTAAGGCAAGGAAGCCTCAGAGGTAGTTTTGCCCACTCCTTCCCCTGAAATAGAGCCTCCAGCACCTGGGATTCCTTGGTGGTCTCCCATCCAAGTCCCAACCAGGGCTGACCCTGCTTAGCTTCCAAGATCAGTACCTTTCAAGTATTTAGGCCACCACTCTGAATCCTCCAACCAGTCACAGTGTTATATGGGAGAGATGACAACTCCGCAAAAAAACCCAGCCAGCCAGTCAGCCAACAAACAGACATTTCCCAGCTCTGGCCTGGATCCGGCCCACTAGCTCATCTCAGGCCATTTTTGGCTCAGCCTCCTCTTCCAGAGAGAAGGCCAAAGAAGCATCCCTCTCCTCAGTCCAGGCCTTGGGAATGTTCCCTTGTTGTTGTTGTTGTTGTTATTTTTGTGTCTTTACAACAACTCTTAGATATTCCACCAGCCATGGGAGCTGGGGGTGCTATCATTTCCTCACCCCAAAAAGTAACTTTTCCAAGCTCCAGCCCACTCCAAGAGACCCAAGCAAGACAAAAATCCCCCCAAACAAAAAGAGCAGTGGGTACGCACAAGCACACACACACACACACACTATTAATAGTGTTCCCAGTGTGCGTTTCCTGCAAACCAAGGCCAGGTGACGTCAGGGAGACGTTAAGGTGTTTCCTGACCAAATCTCCACAACCTCCCCCAATTAAAAAAAAAACCCACACAGCGGGGACGTCCGGGTTCAACAAAGCGAGGCGAGATGGACCAGGCCGGCTCGGGCCCTTGCTTGGCTCCAGGCCCGGCTCTGAGTGTGAGCGAGGCACGATAGCCGTTGCCTTTCTTATCAGGCGACAACGATGATGCCAACCAACCCAGCCGTGTCCTTTTCCCCTTTCTCATTCTCTCCCTCTCATTCCTGGGCAGAAGTCCAGGGCCTGGAGGTCCAGCCAAGAGCAGACGGCACACAGCTTGGCACCCAGATGCCAACGCGCGGGAAGCGGGCAGCGTGCCCACTGGCCTCAGCCACAACAAGCCCCGAATCAGACACTCTGCCGTGATGGCAAAAGAGAGAAAGTGCGCAGCTCAGTGGGGGGGGGGTCCTTGTACCCCAGAGAGGGCGTGTTGGGCTGTGCCACGTGGGCACACGGCTGGGAGATGCTGGTGATGGTGGTGGGCAGGGTGGGCAGGGTGTCCCAGGGCCAAAAGCAAGCTGGGTTAGACCTTCCTCTCCTCTGCCGGGCGAAGGGCTGGTTTGCTCCTCGCTAGCCAAGTGACCAAAGGACTAAATAAAGCGTCGTTCATGCTTTATAAGAGAGCTAGCCTGATGTCATGGTTTGGACTCTGGGGGATCAGCGTTTGAATCCCTGCTTGGCCATGGAAACACACTGGGTGAGCTAAGTCACACTCTCTCAGCCTCAGGGGAAGGCAACGGCAGCAAATCTGCTCTGAACAAACCTTTCTAAGAAAACGCCATGGTAGGTTCGGTTCACCTGAGCATTCCAGGGAGGCATTACAACAAAGGTAGAAAAATCAAAGCTTGGAAAAGTCACCTTTGGGGGAACTACAAACACCCACTGGCTACGCTGGCAGGGGATGCTGGGACACAGAGTGTGGAAAAGGAATTTCCCACCTTCTCAGCCAAGTTCATGCATCAGTAATGAAATCATCAGGCTGATGAACCATCAAATTGGATTCTGGCAGATGTTTAAAATGCAGTATTTTAAAACACTGAATGTCAAAAAGCCAGAAGATGAAACCACCTATACTGATGCACAGCTGGATAAGTAAATAAATATCCTGGTGATGAGGAGACTTTAAAGTAAGTCCCAAGGGAAGCTCTTTGGGAAGGGGATTTTAAAACCAAGGGGTCATAGAATACTAGAATTGGATTCATGTCCACGTCTCTGGAGCTGCAGAAAACAAGCTTGCTCCATCCTCAGTGTGACATCCCTTTAAATATTGAAACATGGCCATCATGTCCCCTCTCAACCTTCTCTTCTCCAGGCTAAACATACCCAGATCCCTAATCCACTCCTCATAGGGCATCATGGTTTCCAGACCTTTCACCATTTTGGTCACCCTCCTCTGGACACGTTCCAGCTTCTCCATATCCTTCCTGAATTGTGGTGCCCAGAACTGGACACAGGATTCCAGGTGAGGTCTGACCAAAGCAGAAAAGAGGAGCACTATGACTTCCCTCAATCTAGACACTAGACTCCTATTGATGCAGCCTAGAATCGCATTGGCCTTTTTAGCTGCTGCATCACACTGCTGGCTCATGTTTAGCTTGTGGTCCACTAAGACTCCTAGATTCCTTTTGTCACCACTGAGGAGTCTCTATTCTGCCTTCATAACAACCACTTTGGATAAAGAGGACAGCTGCAGAGGGGATCCCAGTTTGGAAAAGTTAGTTTTCAGGGAGGACTACAACTCCCAGAATCCCCCAGCCAGCAGAGCCAGAAAAAAGGAGCTTTTCATTAGCAGGCACTCAAATTTATTATTGCGTTTGTTAGCAGAGGATGGAGATTTATGGGAGAGATAGAGCACAGCAAGAATTGGGGCAGCAGCTTGTCAGAGAGGAAGTGAGCACTCTACACATGCTCAGAGACTCGGTGCCAGACAGCAGGCCTACCCAGCACCTTTCAAGCAACCAGCAGCTTCACCTCCTTTCCCCTCAAGCCTTCGCTGCTCAGAATAGTTTTATACAGCCACAGTTATTCTCTCCTCAGGCTTTGGCCCAAAGCTGAGCACATTCCTCTCCCGAGCAACAGTGCCTAATTTATCCTTTGCGGCACACTCAAAAATAGCACCCCACCACCGGGGGAAAAAAATTGGGGATGGAGAAAGAGAGGGAGTGTGGAGGGACCAACACAATATCGACAATGACACAACGACACTGGGCAGTCAGAGAAATGCACATGAGAGGGGTGTGGCACCTTGGGCCCTGGGGTTGGAAACTGACCCCCTGTGGTTGATCTAAGGGCCTCTTCCAGCCAAGACCCCACCATCTGATGATTTCCCAACTTTTCTATGGATTTTCATAGAATCCTAGAGTTGGAAGAGACCCCAAGGGCCATCTAGTCCAACCCCCTGCCATGCAGGAAGACACAATCGAAGCAATCTGGACAGATGGCCATCCAGCCTCTGTTTAAAAACCTCCAAAGAAGGAGACTCCACCACACTCCCAGGCATTGCATTCCACTGTCCAACATCTCTTACTGTCAAGAAGTTCTTCCTAATGTTTAGGTGGAATCTCTTTTCTTGGAGTTTGAACCCATGGCTCTGTGTCCTAGTCTCTGGAGCTGCAGAAAACAAGCTTGCCCCATCCTCAGTATGATTTCTTTTTAACTCTTGCATTTGCTTGTTTTGAATGCTGCTAATTGTTTTAATTCCATTTTGATGCATGAATTAACTACATGGTATTTCTTTGCATTGGGAAGCTGGAGTTTGAACCCATGGCTCCATGTCCTAGTCTCCGGCGCAGCAGAAAACAAGCTTGCTCCATCCTCAACTTGTTCAGAAGGGGTTTTCTTTTGCCTTCCTCTGAGGCCGAGAGAGTGCGACTTGCCCAAGGTCACCTGGGGGTTTCCGCAGCCAAGTGAGGATTGAAACCCTGGTCTCCAAGAGTCCTACTCCGTCACTGAGACCACTATTGCTAGCTCGGGACAGGAAATGATGCTTTGGCTGAAACTGCCAGATAGAGCAGGCATGCCTGGGTGGATCAAGCAACAGGCTCCTGCCATTTCTAATGGACCAGTTATGACACCAGACACTAGCCATGGGCTCCAGACATTACACCACGATCAGCCAGGGCAATGAGGTCATCTGGTGCCTGGATGGATGGACCTTGGGGCAGAGGCCAGTCTGGAGAGGGCCGGCCGGGGGTGTCTTCCTTCTCCAAGCCAGAGCTGACCAGGAAACGTAGGAAAGTATCTCACTCTGGAAGATTCAGGCCTCCCTCCAACCCTAGCACTAGGAAGGTGGGAACCTCTTGCATAAGTTACTTTTGCTCTCCCCGCTTCACAAAAAGGTTACATTTTGGGTGAAAGGGATGTCATGCAATGCAGCTTAATTTCACAGTCACGCAAAACATCACCCCAAGAAAATTTGTCTCTAAAACATTCCACCACCAACACCCCAAAATCAGGTTTTTGGGGAAAGGAAGGCTATCTATACATGCTTGGAAGTGCCAGGGAATCACCTTCACCACCTCCTCCCCTTTCCTCTTCCTCCACAATTATTATTATTTAATATTATTGATTGTATTTGTATCCTGCCTTTCTCTTAATATAGGAACACAAGGCGGCTAACAATGAGTTTAAAACAGTCCAAGTTAAAAATAATACAAATTATTAAAAGTTCTGAGTGTTTCCAGGACTGAATATGTCCCTCTGCTTCTGTTGTCCCAAACCCAAGAGAAAGAGCAGAAGCTCAGAAAATATCTTTTTGGGGAGGGGGACTGCATCTCCCAGAAGCCCCCATCCAGCATTTCCTCTTTCTTAGAGACTGAGAAAGTTCCCCCTCTTCCAGAAGCCGAAGGCACTGTTCCTTCTTTCTCAGAGTTTAGAAAAGTTCCTTTTCCTCCCCCTCCCTAGCATCTCCAAATCCCAGAATCTGCTGGCTGTGTTTGCAGAGAGGGGTCTTTAAAAAAAGGCAGAAAGAGGAATTTGAGGCTGGGGGTGGCAAAGGAACTTTCCTAAGCTTTGGAGAAGAGACCAGGTGGTCTTCGAAGCCTGTAACCTTTCCCCCCTCCTTGCAGTGGTAGCATGTCCCACCCTGGAATGGGAATCCCCCCTCCGTCTCCCCCTGCCCCAAATTCCAGAACTGGGTGGCCTGCAGATCTGTAGCCAGCAACAAGTCAGGACAGGTTGGGGATGGCCGGCCAGGCGGACATTTGGGGAGGAAGGAAAAGGCCAGACGGAAGAATTTGGGGGAAGGAGGAGGCAATAGCCACTGCTGCTAAGTCATATCCACCCCCTCTGGCTACTGACTGCTTCACAGACTGTCAAGGGAAGGTGCAAAGTCTGCAGCAGGCTCTTCCCCAAATGTCTCCCCTTTAAGTCCCCCTTGTTGCCTTGTGCACACCCCTCAAAAGATGGGGTGAACCACAGAGTTGGGTAGGCCCCAAATACCATCCCACCCCCAAATCTCCTGGCACCCCTGGTTCAAAATGGGTGGATTCTACAGGCTCCACATTCCAAAAAGTTGAAATGTCTCTCTTAAGGCTGAATTTTCTATAATAATAATAACTATTATTATTATTTTATATCCCATTGTTTTCCAGAGCAGAGAGGATTCGAATCCCAGTCTCCCAGACTCCTAGTCCCAACACCCAAACCATCACACCATGCTGAGTTTCATTGGCAAGATCGATTCACATGAGGTTTGCCATTGCCTTCCTCTGAGGCTGAGAGAGTGTGACTCACCCAAAATCCCCTAGTGGGTTTACATGGCCAAGTGAAGATTTGAACCTTAGTCTCCTGGAGTCCTCGTATACCACAATGGCTCTCTATTGCGTTGTTGTTATTGGTACATGCCTTTGAGTCAACACTGACTTATACCCTAAGCTAAACTGGGTCAGCCCTGGCTAGTACTTGGATGGGGGACCACCAAAGAATCCCAGGTGCTTTTGACTCTATTTCAGAGGAAGGAACTGGCAAAACCACCTCTGAGGATTCCTTGCCTAAGAAAAACCTATGAAATTCATGGGGGTCACTTTAATTCAACTTGAAGGTGCACACACCTTATAGGGTTTTCTTTGAAGATTTATTCAGAGGAGGAAATTCAGCCTTCCTCTTGGGCTGAGAGAGTGAGGCTTACCCAAGTGAGTTTCTATGGCCAAGCAGGGATTTGAACCCTGGTCTGCAGAGTCCTACTTCAACGCGCAACCCACGACAACATGCTGGCTTTTTGGCCAAGAAAATCCCCATGACAGGTTCGCCTTAGGGTCTCCGTAAACCAGAAATGCCTTGAAGGCACACAGCAACAATGACAACAATAAATGTATTATACAACTCTGATTTGGGTTTTTGTCTCTGTGTTTTTCATCAAGGATTACTAAAAATAAAAATAAATAGACACGGGTCCAATCACACAGAACAGATCAACTCATGCTGTTTTTCAACTTCTTCTAAACAAATTATGGGGTCCAGATCTGGAGCTAAGTCGGAGGACAAAAATCTCCTGCCCTGAACCACCTCGGCACCATCCTGCTGGCTGCCAAACATTCCCTTCCCATGGACTACAACTCCCAAAATCCCCCAACAAGCACAGTGGGCACGGTAGTCCCCAAATTACAAAGATTGTGTTGTTCTAATCACAACTGCAGTTCTTGGGAGTCATAACCTGCCTCCCTGCAAAGAAGAAGCAACTTTTCCAAACTCCGCTTTGGAGCAATGTCCCTTTCTTTTCCGCAGTGCCAAGGAAACTCCCACCATAACCATCCAACATGCATGCTGGGAGTTGTAGTGCCCACACTGCAGCCTGGGACAGTGGCTCTAACCACAGTTTTAGATCCTGAGAGATACAATCCCCCCCCCCTTTCTCAGAAAAAGGAAGAAATGACTTTTCCAAGCTCAGTTCTTGAGAAAGGAGAGGGGGATGATGGGAGATGCTCCCTCCCTGGCCCACCAAAGTCAAAAAGAGGGGAGCTCTCTGCAAAGAAATCCACCACCCAGGGACAACCTGTATCTCATTAGCCCTTCTTTTCTTAATTAGAGGAGCACAAGCTATTCTTCTTCATAGAATCTTAGAGTTGGAAGAGACCACAAAGGCCATCTAGTCCAACCCCCTGCCATGCAGGACTACATCATCATCATCATCATCCCCTCTCCATCTGGGGGATTAGAAAACACCCTCCCTGCCTCCCTTTGGTCCACTTCTTCCGCTGGGCCAGTACTGGCCTACTGGGCACCATGGGCCGTTTTGGCCAGGAGGCTGTACAGGGTGTGGCCGGACAGGCCAGGAGACCTCGAGGAATGTGGCTGCCAGGAATCCAGGCGGCCCCCTGAGGAGGAGGAGGAGGAGGAGGAAGGGGGTGCTGGGCTTCATTTTTGGGTGGGCTCCTCTCCCCTCCTCTCCCACAGAGAAACCGTCCAGAAAACCGGCACAAAGCGGCTCATTGTTACAGCCGTGTGGGTGGAAAGGCCCTGGCTGGCCGGGCAGGAGGGCCGAGCAGTGAGAAGGCACCATTGGAGGAGCACAGCTGGGGAAAGCGGCCCTTTGGAGGGTGGGACTCCAACTCCCAGAATCCCCCACCCAGCAAAGTCAACTGAGAATGATTCCAACTCCCAGAAGGCTAGCTGGTAGGGGAGTTCTGGGAAGTCTTTTTCAGCCCAAACCCAAGTTGCAGAAGTTGGTGTTGTTGAGAAGGGAGTAGTTCCCTTTTCAGGACTGCAACTCCCAGGATGCAGAGCTGGATGGGGGATTCTGGGAGTTCTAGTTAAAAAAAAGTCATTTTCCCCCTCCTTTGCCATCAGCTCTCTGTACAGGAGGTGCCCAGTCCTCCGAACCGGGTGGAAAGTGGGAAAGGGAGAAAAGGGACCAAGTTGGGGATGATGGGATGCAGGGAGGGAAAGAGAAGCTGAGATTGAGAGGGGAACAGAAAATCTGAGCAGCCCCAACATTTAGGTCAACAGCATTTTTTAAAAATTGCCAGAACCTGGAGAAAGGGTTTGCTTTTAGGGAGAACTACAACTCCCAACATGCTGAACTGGTTCCCCCCCCAAAAAAGACATTTCCCCCCAAAACTCTTCCCCCTCAAGAGGGCCATGAGGGGCTTGGATGCAACAGTGGAGATTTTCTTTTCTGGGCTCATAAGTCCCAGAATCCTCCAGCCTGCATGCTAGGGGATACTGGGTGCTGCAGTTCCCTTCCCGGCTAAGCGCTGCCACTTGTATCTGGGCGGGGAAAGAAGTTTTGGGGCGACACCTCCCAGACCTTCCCCCCTCGTCTCACCAGCAGCCAGCATGCTGGGAGTTAGAGTGCGGCACAAGTCGTTTCCAATGGACCGTCCGCCCGTCCGTCGGGCGCAAAGGCGCGCCGTGCTTTTATTTTAAGGCATCTATTTTTACGGGACCCCCCCCCCGTTGTCCGGAGGCTGCCCGGGGCCGGTCAGCTTTTAAATTTAGCCCCCGGCCAGGAGGGAGCCGCCCAGGGCGCAAGGTGGGGGGGACCGGACGGGGATGGGGGGGCAGCCAGGAGATTTGGGGGTGGGGGGTCCCCCCCTTGGCCTGGCCTGGGCACCCCCTTCCCTCCCCTCCCAAAAGGGCCCCCCTTCGAGGGCGGAAAAGGAGGAGAAAGAGGGGGGACCCCCGACCCCCAGGGACCCCCAAGCCGGAGCCAAAAGCCGCCCCCCCTCTCCAGCCCCTCCGCCCCGTCGCGGCTCTCCCCGCCAGCCCCGAGGGGAGCCTGCCTTTGCGGGGGGAAGGCGCGACTGCAGCTCCCAGCATCCCCGTTCCGAAGGAGACCCCCCCAAAAAATCAACCCCCAACTCACGTGCAGGAGGGCGGCGGCGGCGGCCAGGCAGAAGAGCAGCCGGGGGGCGAGGGGGGCCGGCCGGGGTCGCCGGGGGGCGGAGGAAAGGGGGGTGCCCGGCCAGGGGGGTCCCGACGCCTCCATGGGGTCGGGGGCGCAGGGGAAGCGGAGGCGCCCCGACGGATCCCGGAGCCCCGACTCTCCTCCTCCGGGCTCCTGGTGCGGGGTCTCTCTCCGGCCGGCGCCCCCCAACTCTCCCCCTCGGGGGTCCCTCTCGTCCTGCCGGCCCGGCGTTGGCGTGCTCTGGGGTCCCGTCCCCGTCCGTCCTCCGTCCTCCTCCTGGGGCGCCTCGGGAGCGAAAGGACCCTCCCTGCCCGGCCAGCCCCACTCCGCCCCACAGCCTCCCCCCCCCCGGCCCCGGGCGCCCCGCAATCCCGGCCTGGACTCCACGCGGGATCGGGAAGGGGAGGGACGCCCGAGGAAGGCCAGCCCCCCCAGCCCGCCCCGTCCCGCCCCGCCGCCAGAGCCGCCTCCCCACGGAGACACCCCCCCCAGACGGAGCCCCCCGGTTGAGTCCAGGCCTAATCCGGACTCCCGGACCCTGGAAAGAGGGGGGCGTCCTCAGCCTTACCTGCCCCTCCAGCCCCCCTTTTCTGGCCCTCGCTCCCCCCCTCCTTTCCTCCTAACTTTTCCTTCTTTGTTTCCACCTTTCCTTCCTCTCCACCTTCCCCCTTTCCCTTTTCCTCTCCCTTCCTTTCTCCCATTGCCAACATTTCTAGCTTTCCTTCCTTCCTTGTTCCTCCTTCCCATCCAGCCTTCCCACCTTTCAGCCTTCCCTTCTCCTCCTCTTCTACTTTCCAAACTTTGCTTCTTTTCCCCTGTATTCACTTCTTTCTTGCTTTCCATTTTTCTTCCTCCTCTTCTTTCCACTTTCCAGGTTTCTTCTGTTCTCTTTCTGCCTTCCTGCCTTTCTGCCTTCCACTGTCCTTTCCATCTTCTCCCCTTCCTTCCTTCCTTCCTTCTTTCTCTCTCCTTCTTTTTTCAGTTCTTCTCTGTTCTTTCCATCTTTTTTCCCCTTTCTCCCCACTTTCCCTCTTTCTCTCTTCCTTTTCTTCCTTCCACTCTTCCTTTCTCTGTCCTTTTCATCTTTCCTCCTTCTCCCCTTCCTTCCTTCCTTTCTCCCTTCCCTCCTTCTTTCTCTCTCCCTTCTTTTCCAGTTCTTCTCTGTTCTTTCCATCTTTTTCCCCTTCCTTCCTTCCTTTCTCCTTTTCCTCCTTCCTTCTCCCTTCTTTTCCAGTTCTTCTCTGTTCTTTCCATCTTTTTTCCTCTCTCCCCACTTTCCTTCCTTCTCTCCTTCCCCTTTCATTTCTTCTTTCCAGCCTCCCTTTCTCTGTCCCTTTCTTCCTACCTTTTCCTTTCCCCCTCCAACTTCCCTTCCTTCCTTCCTTCCTTCCTTCCTCAGAGAGGAAGCTTCCCCTCCAGCATTTCATGGGTGAGAAATGCAACCAGTATGGCACCTGCAAGGCCAGAGTGTGGTCAAGAGGGCCAATGCGATGGAGTGAGGAAGAACAGGCAAGCTAGGAGAGGCTGCGGCTGTTTGCTTTTGCCGGAGCCAGCTGGGAAGGAAAAGACCCTGCTCCATCTTGCCCTCTCCTGTCTGCTGAATCAATTGAGTGTAAAATCCTTCTGCAATTGTTCACCTCTGTTTGCAGCAAGGGAAGGAAGCTGAAGACCGAGAGAGAGCGTGGGCGGCAGAGGAGCTTACTTCAATTGCCACAAAAAGAGTTTAAAGTACAAATGAGCAAAGGGGAAGAGGAGTGCTTCCCAGTTGGGTCAGGCCGAAGCAAACCCCTGCAGCCTCTCCCAGCTTGCCTGTCCTTCCTCACTCCATCACTTTGGCCATCTTGACCACACTGGTGCTCCCAGGCCACACCTGAAATGCTGGAGGGGATGCTTCGAGAGCACTCTCGACCCACTCAAACTCCCACGGCTGCATCCTCCGAGCTCTCTGGCTGAGAGTTCTCCAAGTACCTGTTCCTAAATTGAAAACCCCAGGATTTCGTAGGATGCAACCGTGGCGTTGTGGCATTTCAAGTGGAGTTATAGCACGATGCACTTGTGAATGTTCCTTTTTTTTGAGACGCCAACTCCCTGGTCCTCCCAAGGGGATTCTGGAGTTTGTAGTCCCCCCCCACCAAAAAAAGCAACTTTTGGTATGATATTGATTCTGCTGCTTTTATATGTTTTGTATCACTGGTCTGCGACCGAAATAAATTGATTTCATTTCATTTCATTCAACTCTTCCAAGCACCAGCAAGAGACCGGAGAGGCGGCACACTCTGTGTCGAAATTTGGCTCCTGCCTGAAGTTGCAAACTCTTTCTGTTCTCCTCACTCTTTCCCTGCAGCCAAGGAGCATACTCCAAAAGGGAGAGGTTTGGGTGGGAGCATGCCACTGTATCTAATATACACACAGATGCACACACTGCCTTCACAAACACCAGCAGCTGCACTCATTGAGAGTGCAAACACACACACACACCCAGGCATGCACCGAATGCACTAGGAATGGAGCGAATGCAAAGAGAGGGCCAAATGTCCTTCCGGAGGGAAAAAGATTGGCTGCCCACCGGTCCAAAAAATTATTAGTTTGGAGAGAAGACTTTGGACTTCTAATAGGCCATGCACAATGCTGGATTTCTGTGCAAAGTTAGAAAACCACAGTTTAGAGTCTCGGATTATGAGGGGAGCCTAAACGTAGATGCTACAACAAAATCCCAAATCCACAAAATACATATAGGTTGTTATTGTGCGCTTTCGAGTCCTTTCCAACTTACGTTGACCCTAAGGCGAACCAGGGGCACTGTGGCTCTGAAACCATTTACTGGGGTGCACGAGACAGAGGAGTCCTGCTAGCTTTGTGTCTTGCTTGTGGGTCTTCCCATTGCAGGTTGCCTGGTTAGGCACGTTGGAAAGGGGATGATGGGTTAGGCAATCCTTTGTTCTAAGTCAGCCTCAGGGTTTTTCTTCTGTATGGGAAGAAGGGAGATTGCTCAATGCTGCCCTCTCCTGGCAGATAGGCAAAGAACAGGATCTCCTCCTCTAGGTCAGTCAGCCAGAAATAGACCCCAAAGCTTTTGACTCCCATATCCATGGGGTGGGTGGTGGTGAACCTGTTCCAGGTTTTAGTCTGAACTTTAAATGAGGGGTCAGAATTTTTTTCTGGTGAGGGATCAAAAGGGTCCAGCAGCTTGGACTCTCAAATTTCAGACTGAAATCCAGAGGGACCCCTGCTCTCTGCCTGCTGCATCCTTTCCACTAGAGATCCTTTGAAGGAGGGGTGACAGGACACCTGCGGTATGAGATATGGGTTTGTGACCCCTTTCTTAAAGCTACAGCCTCCCCTTTTCACCCAGTTTCTGATGAAGCAACAAGGCTAATGGTGGTGGCAACCGTTTAGCAGGCACGTGCAAGGTTGTGAGCCTTCCTTGTAGAAGCAAAGCCTTAAGGGTGGAGATGGGTCCTCGGGTCACTACTTCATCTGTAGAGAAACCCTAATTTGTGGGAGAAGTTCAAGGCTAAGAATTATGCCGGCTGGGGGATTCTGGGAGTGGCAGTCCAAAAAGAAGAACCTCCCCCAAGCCCAGAAGGACTCAGAAGGTATGGAAGCCATGCCTTATAAGGAGTGGCCTAGGGATCTGGGCATGTTTAGCCTGGAGAAGAGAAGGTGAAGAGGGGTCATGATAGCCATGTTTAAATATTTGAAGGGATGCCATACTGCGCATGGGGCAAGCTTGTTTTCTGCTGCTCCGGAGACTAGGACATGGAGCAATGGGTTCAAACTCCAGCTTCCCAATGCAAAGAAATACCATGTAGTTAATTCATGCATCAAAATGGAATTAAAACAATTAGCAGCATTCAAAACAAGCAAATGCAAGAGTTAAAAAGCAATCATACTGAGGATGGGGCAAGCTTGTTTTCTGCTGCTCCAGAGACTGGGACACGGAGCCATGGGTTCAAACTACAGGAAAAGAGATTCCACCTAAACATTATTAGGAAGAACTTCCTAAGGCTAAGAGCTGTTGAACTATAGGATACACTGCTGTCTGGGAATGTGGTGGAGTCTCTTTCTTTGGAGGTTTTTAAAAGAGTCTGGATGGCCATCTGTCAGGAATGGTTTGATTAGGTATTCTTGCATGGCAGGGGGTTGGACTAGATGGCCCTTGGGGTCTCTTCCAACTCTATCATTCTATGATTGCCAAGGAATCCCAGGTGCCGTAGGCTCTATTTCAGAAGACAGAACTGGCAAAACCACCTCTGAGGATTCCTTGCCTAAGAAAACCCCGAAAGATCATGAGGTCCCCAAAAGTTGGCAGGTGTCTGGAAGTCTCTCTCTCTCTCACACACATACACATTTTAAAATTATGTTTGTTCTAAGCCTCCTTGAGTCTCCTAAGGTGGAGTTACTAACAGTAAGACCTTCTGGCTAAAATAACAGCTGGGATTTTAGCCCTGCCTCCTTTCACCATAGGGATGTGGCCATTGACCACTTTGAATGTGGCCCTCGCTTCCTAAGCGGCTCCTTCTGCTGGGCCTTTCCACATCTCCACGCCACCGTGGCAGGTGCAGCTAAATGACAGAATCCACATTTATGGCCACGCTTGTGTACTAATAGTGGCACTGCCAGGAGTGTAAAGGAGAAATCCTATCATTTTTCTTTTCTTTTTGGGAACAGTTGCCCCCGATCTCACCAAAATGGGGACCCAGGGGCCCTGGAGAGCCGGAGGGAAGCACCAGACTGCCTTGGCTGGGTGGGAAAGCGGACGCTGCTGTCCTTTTGCCCCGAGCCGGGTGGCGGTTTTGCATTGTTGTGAAACACAGGGGTCGGGTCACTCATTTTCTGCTGAGCTGCACCCTCATTCACCTCGCCTCCGCCATTCCCAGGGAGATTAAATTGGAGGGTCAATGGGAAAGAAGGAAGGATTGGATGCCGAGCCCAAGACTTCTCCAAAACGAAGTGGGGAGATATATGCTGCCCAGCAGAGAGGATGGGGAACAGTGTCGCAGGGTGTCCCTTATGATGAGGGCCGGAGAACCTGTCCCTTACATGAGTCTCCTTTATTATGAGATAAAGTCCCCTATTTGAGGGCTGCAAAACTTTTCCTTTTATAGAGACTGAACAAGATGCCCAGAAGTCCTGTAATTTGAGGTGTGGGCCTTTCATAAAGGCAGAAACGGGTGCATGTTGAGATTTATTAATGTGGACAATATGTTCCTCTTGCAGAGAAATACATGAAGATGTTGGCACCTTGCAATGCCATGCATGTGCCATGGCAGGACCATTGACTTGAAGGGTATACCCTAAGTTATTACCAAAAGAACAGTAGTTGTGTGTGAGAACAAAGTGGTAGACCTTGGTGCTGAAGTCTGCTCTGGAATTCCCACCTGATGATGTTCTTGACTGCTTGGAGTCCATCTTTGTGGGGGATGTTGGTATCCTTGCGATGGCTAAGATGGTGTTCCCTGGAAGGTTGTGGATAGACTGCCATTTCTGTAGGAAGTCAGTAATGTCCTTTACATAGCTAGGAGTGCTGGTGGCAAATGGTCTAAGGCTCTCGTCCATCTATCCAGAGGTGCCAACCATGAGTGCTCCAATGCTTGAGATGGTGGGACGTGTCATCCAGGGTTGCCCTGTTTATGTACGTTGGGTAGTAGGTAGATTGTGCTTGGCCAAAGCTTTAGATACCTCAAGGGCTATCACAGCAAATCGGGGGCAAGTTTGTTCTCTGTTGCCCCAGAGGGACTCTCAAGAAGTTCCTTCGGATGTTCAATTGAAATCTATCTCCTGTAATTTAAGGAGATTGCCCAGAGGGCAATCTCCTTAAATTACAGGAGATAGATTTCAATTGAACATCCGAAGGAACTTCTTGACAATAAAAGTAGTTTCCCAATGGAACCAATTGTACTGGGACCTCTTTTTCTGGACATCTTCCCCAAAAAGGCTGCACAAAATGTTCTAGCCGGAGATCCTGCACTGAGCAGGGGGCTGGACTTGATGGCCTCAGGAGACCCCTTCCAGTTCTAGGATTCTAGGGTTCTATTCTTCTGTCTCATGGTCTGTGTTTTAGGCTAGAATTTTAAAAAACCTTTTGTGTATGTGTGTGTGTGTGAGAGAGAGAGAAATAGCAATCAGCACGTTGGATTGCTCCTTGACAGTTCAGACTAAAACCCAGAGTGGGTACACAAACACAATGGGCCACCCAATGGGAGAAAGACAGCATATGCAGATAGCATGGACCCAAATCATAATGGGGGGGTGTTTTCCCCTTCATCCTTTATTGGGGGTTATCCACCGATCTGGGGCATCTCGTGGCATCCAACTCACTGAGGGTGGGAAATAAGGGGCGAATCCACTCTGTGGCTTTAGTCTGAACTTTCATAGACCTCCCCAAGGTGCTGATCCTATTTGGGGGAGGGAATAGCAATGCAGTTTGGATGCCTCTTTTAAAAGTTCAGACTAAAACCCAAAGTGGATTCACTGCTCTGCCCCCCAGTGTGGAAACTACCAGCACGCCACTCCTGCTGACCTTGTGCTGGGTTCAAATGCTGCCAGCTGCTGTTGTCCTGGTCTCCCTCCCTCTCGCCCCCCCCCCGGAAACCAGGTGCTGCGATGCCCAGACTGCCCACCTTCCGGTCCTTTTCTGCCACTATAATCTAGATTTTTCTCTCCCTCCCTCCCTCCTGGCGGCTCCAGGTGCCCGGGGCATAACCTTCCCAGCCTGGCATCTGGTTAATGATTCCTTACCCCCCTCTTAACATCTGTCGCAGGTCCCAGACAGACTGGGCATGGCATGGCGTGCGTATTGCGCAGTGTTGCCCGTTTGGAGGAAATAGATTAAAAATTGCAGGAAGGAGAGGGTATGACTCAGAGCAAGCTGCCTGATCCCATCCCACCCCGTCTCTTTCAAAGGGAAAACCACAGATTCTTAGAATTGCAGAGTTAGAAGGGGACCCCCAAGGGTCATCTAGTCCAACCCCTTCTGCTCAAGGAATAAATGCCTGTCTTCATAAGTAGAGGAGGCCTTTACCACTCATTCTCAGTAGGCTGAGTGTCCCCTTTCCCTCAAATAGGAAATATATATAAAGCACACAGTAGATCATGCATTCCACTCCTCAAAATAATAATAATAATAATCCAGAGCTTGGAAGCATTGCCTTAGGGGAACTACAAGACCCAGCATCCCCACAATGGCAATGTTGGTGGAGGGATGCCGGAAGTTGTCATTCAACAAAAGGATTTATTTCCCCAGCTCAAAGCCACTTGCATTTTTGCTGCATCAATCGGATCATGTTAGCTGGTGGGGAGCCTGGGATTTGTAGTTGCCTGAAGTAACTTTTCCAACCTCAACTATTTCCACATTTCTCTATGTGGATCCAGCCATGCTGGGGGTGGCAGCAGCAGTGGGGATTTTGGGAGCTATTATCCCAGAAAATAACTGGGGATTTTGGGTGTTGTAGTCTATCCAAGTAACTCTCAACATTCTAACACACCTGCATTTCCCTGTGTGAACCCAGCCATGTTGGCGTGTGTTTGTATGTTGGTGGTGGTATATTGTGGAACTGTCATCCCCAAAAGTAACTTCTTGAAGTTCAAATGCACCTGACTTTTCCCTTATTGGGTACAGCCATGTTAGCTGGAGGGGATACTGGGCATTCCAGTCCACCCAAATAACCTTTCCAAACTCTGACACACTTGCATTTCTCTATTTGGATCCAGCCAGGCTGGCGGGGGGAAATTTGGGCAGCTCTCATTCCAGAAAGTAACTTTTCCAAACTCTAATGCACCTGAGCTTTCTATGTGCGGGTCCAGCCATACTGGCATGGGGGATACTGGGTGTTGTAGTACCAAAGGAGAACGTTCCCAGGCTCTGGCCTCCCCCCTTCCTGCCTTTTGGAAAGGTTTTCATGCCTGCCTGTTTTAATCCAGGGCTGTTCCTTATCTCACCCGACATCAGCGAAAAAAGTCACGAACTGCCTTCCTTCTCCTGTCTCAGCCGGCCAGACTTTGGCATGGCAGGAAAATTTCTGAAAAAAGAAGAACAAATAGGCAAGAAACACCCCACAGCCATCACACATTACCATGAAAGGCCATGCGAGCAGCCGGGAATGGAGCAAATCTCCCGAGCCTTCCTCCAGAAGGGCCCCCAACAAAGTCTTCCCAAAAGCAGAGCAGGGAAAAGTAACTTTTTAAGGTAGTGGGTGAGCTAAAGTTTGCAGGACTTCTGAGAAATGACTTGCAAAAAATAATAATAACTTCTCTAAGCTCCCCCTAGAAAAGGAACATTTCCATGTGTGTAAACATAAGTAAGTTAAATGCACAAGCAAACATTTCATTCTTTCCTCTCTTGCCCGCTCTTTATTCTGGACATGCTCAGAGACTTCCAGAGATATGAAAAATGGCATGTTCCAATCCAAGGCTGCAGCGCGTCCTTCAGCCATAGCTATTTATCACTCTGCTCGGATACATTGGGGTGGGCGGATTATTATAAAAGGCCCCCCGTTTGCTGAATCTCACTCTCACGCACGGCCGACCATCTGTGCCACCATGTGGACGGTTTTCCTCCCGCTCTTGATGGCAGCCGAGGGTAAATGGGCAGAACCTGTGCTTGGGCATTTTGTGAGTGTACAAATCCACTCTGGGTTTTAGTCTGAACTTTAAGAGGATCTCTATGAATCTCATTTATAGCTGCCTTGGGTCCCATTGTTAGGGGGGAAAGGCAGGAAAGAAATGAATAAAATAAATCAGTAATAAATATACAAGTTGCGGAATCTTACCATCACCACTGCAACCAAAAAGACAGTTTCTTAGATGGCCTCCTGTTAAAGTTCAGACTAAAACTCGGAATGGATTCAACAACCACTGATGTGGGAACCTGTAGCCATCGCTGTGTGAATGCGTATGTAACCAACTGTTTGCTCAGCTTGTCAACTCACTTTGATGATCTACTATACAGGATTGTTGTTTCTTCTTGTCCTTGTCCTCCTCCTCCTTCTGGCTAAGGCCTGAAGTTTGGACTAAATCCCAGAGCAGACCAGGAACTGCTCTATTCCAATTCTTGCAAACATAAGTCCCCGTTAGGATGGCACAAGTTCCCAACAGGGTCCCGGCCAGCAATCCCAACCATATTTATTTAACATTATATCCTGACTTTCTTCCAAGATGGGATCCAAGTCCAAGGAATGTCCCAAATGTGTTGCCGTATCTCTTTCTCTTTCTTCAGCACTTGCTTGTGGGGTGCCCACCTATTCCCCCCTGGGAAGAGTCGTCAATGGTGAAGACGCTGTGCCGTATAGTTGGCCATGGCAAGTAAGTGTGTCTACGGTTGGGAGGGGAGAGGCCATAGAAACCGGGGGGCTTTCAGGGGGACCTTAAGATCAAGGCTGGCTTTGTGTTGGAATGGCTTTACAGGTGCACAAAATTGAACTGAGTAGTTTTGCAATGCCTGTATTCACCGACGGAACTGCTGCGATATTACAATGTACAAGCATCTGTTGTGCAATAGTGGTTGATGCACCACGGCCCGATGTGCCACGGACACTCTCCGATGCACATCTGGACACTGGCTAGGAAGTGTCAGAGTATAACAGGGGTGTGTGATATGCACCAGAAGTCCCTCGTGCAAATCAAACGTGCCCAGGGCATATCAGAAGTGCCCACCAGGCATCTTCAAAATTCACTAACCAGGTTTTGTTGTGTTTCCTCAACATAGCTGTTGTTGTGTGCCTTCAAGTTGTTTCTGACGTATTGCGACCCTAAAGCAAACCTATCATGGGGTTTTCTTGGCAAGATTTGTTCGGAGAGGGTTTGCCTTTGGCTTCCTCTGAGGCTGAGAGAGTGGGACTTGCCCAAGGTCACCCAGTGGGTTTTCATGGCCAAGCGGGGATTCGAACCCTAGTCTCCAGAGTCCTAGTCCAACACTCAGACCACTATGCCATGCTGGCTCCCCTTGCCTGGATGCCCACCTTCACAATTCACTCACTGGGTTTTGTTGCATTCTGGCAACATAGCTACGGATTTGTAAAGTTACAAAACCAAGACTGTGACGCAAAATCTCAACTAACATGTTACAAGTAATGTTCTTACTTTTTGTAATGCATTAGTATTATCATTATTATTTTTAAAAAGAAGGCTGAATGAAATCACATTTTAAAAAAATAACATGCCAAATGGAAAAATATTAGTTTGTGGCTGCAATCCCATGGGGGATGGAATTTACCTTTGACTAATCAGCCACTTAGATAAGCAAGCGAGTAGACTTTTTATCATTTGGTGCAAGTCTTCCCATGGGTTGTGACGCAGTCTAGAAAGACACACAGTCCGCCAGCCTCGATGCCTCCTTTCCCTCCGCAATTCCATAGCGCTATCCTTCGCCAATTCTATCAGTCAGGCCTCCGCCTCTAGGTATAACTAGTAACCTTTTCTATTTCCTTAGAAATTCCTTTTAAATGGCCATTTTATTGTGACTGGATCCCCCTACACGACATTTATGTGGGGCGCCCACACTAGAGAAATAATCCAGGTTGAAACTGGATTATTTGCATGGCTCCTTCCTATGGAACCCTGGGATTTATAATCTGATGAGGCTCCAGCATTCTTTGTCAGAGCAGGCTAAAGTCCCTGGAAAACTACAAATCCCAGGATTCCATAGGAAGGAGCTATGCAAATAATCCAGTGTCAAACTGGATTATTTGTGTCGTGTGGATTCCCCTGCAATCTGTAGGTGTCTTTTTCAGTAACAAAAAGTGATGCAACGGTGCAATAAATAATAGGACAACTTATAGTTTCAATGTTGCTGTGAGTAACGGCAAGGAATTACTTCTCAAGACACATGATGAGTAACGGGAAGGAATTACTTTTAGAAAAGGGTATTCCTTCCAAGTTCTGTTTCTTTGTGGGGATCATAAAACTAGGAGTCACCTGCAAGCACAGCGAGATAAACTTCAGTCAACATTTTCTTCCACAGATTTCCTTGCAGTACGAGAGCAATGGGGACTTTTATCACACCTGTGGAGGAAGCCTCATTGCCCCCAACTGGGTCATGACCGCTGGGCACTGCATCTCGTAAGTCCACTCTTCTGTAGAGGATGGATCCAAGCACCCAACATGGCTGTAGAGGTGGCTGAATTGGTTCAGCACCATGGAAAGTTCTTTTACAGTTCGGACTAAAAGCTGGAGAAGGGGGAGCCACTACCAGCATGGGAGGAGAGCAGAGGTCATTCAGGTGGATCCTACGGGTTTCCATCCCAATAGCACAGCTTGGGAGATTTATTCCCAGGTCCGTGCTGGCTGGATGGGTCCTAGAAGTTGTGTTGTTGTTGTGTCTTCAAGTTCTTTCCAGCTTATGGTGACCCTACGGTGACTCTATCACAGGGTTTTCTCAGCAAGATTGGTTCAGATGGTGTTTGCCATTGCTTTCCTCTGAGGCTGAGAGAGTGAGACTTGCCCAAGCGCACCTAGCAGGTTTCCATGACTAACTGGGGATTTGAACCCTGATCTCCCAGAGTCCCAGCCCAACACTCAAACCACTATACCATGCTGCCTCCATTGTTATGTGCCTTCAAATCAAGTCTAGGGTTTTCTTGGCCAGATTTATTCAGAGGGAGTTTGCTATTGCCCTTCTCTGAGGCTGAGAGAGTGTGACTGGACCTAGTGAGTTTCCAGGGCTAAGCAAGCAACTATGGTCTCCCTGAGAAGCAAAGCAAAGGATCTGGGGAAGGAGACACACTGAAGTGCCTGTTTTGCAAAATTTCATCCATCACTGCCCTCTGCCGGAGGCCATCTCTCCTTGCAAGAAGGCTGCGGGGCTAAGGACAGGAAAGGGCAGGGAATGGGTCAGCTGTTTGATTTAGATCTCTATTGCCAGAGAGAGAGGAAGAGATGCTTGTAGGATTTCCTGGAGAAAATTAATTTCAGGGATCAAATCTCCCTCAGCCAACAGAGCTTCCAAAAAAAGAAAGAGAGAAAGAAAGAAAGAGTAACTTTCCCAAACTCTACAATATTTTTCTGCCTCTGAGCCAAAATAACTAATGAAATAAGGAAAGCAAGTCTTATGAGGAATAACTTAGGGAACTTGGTATGTTCAGCCTGGAGAAGAAGAGAATTGAGAGGTGACATGTTGGAGCCATCTTTAAATATCTGAAGGGAGGTCACATAGAGGATGGAGACAGTTTTTTTTCCACCCTTGTTGCTCCAGAGACTAGAACATGAACCCATGGATTCAAATTACAAGAAAAGAGATTCCACGAACTTCCTGACAGTAAGAGCTGTTCAACAGTGAGATGGACTACCTTGCAGGGTGGTGGATTCTCCATCCTTAAGAGGTTGGGTAGCCATCTTTCAAGGATTGCTTTAGTAGTGTATTCCTGCATGGTGGGGGGTTGGACTAGATGGCCATTGGGGTCCCTTCCAGCTCTACAATCCCATACACTCCAACTGGCAAGGACAGTACTGATTCATCCTTTGCCATCCCATTTTCTCAGCTGCTTTTATAATGTCCTGGTGACTCTCTCTTCCTGCCACTTTCCTCCTTTTATCCCCAGCTTACTTCCATGGGTGCAAACTGGGATCAAAATCCAAAAGTTGTTTGCACACACTTAACTCGGTAGTGAGGAGAGGAGGGGGCAGGAAAGGACCTTCCCAGTCAGCTCAGGCAAAAGCAAACTGCTGCACCTTCTCTTTGCTTGCCTCTTCTTCCTCATCCATATCTTTACTACTTTGACCAGACTCTCACGGTGCTTGGCCCACTTTTCACGTGTTCAATGTTGGTGGATATAAGAGTCTATGGCTTTAACTAGACAGCCTGGGGGTTTTGTGCACCGGGTTTTTGGTTTCCAACTGGCTCCGTTCTGCCATGATGTTTTCCCTTTCAGCCTCTCCCGCCGCTACAAGGTGGTCCTGGGCGAATATGACCGCAGCAAGGAAGAAGGCTCAGAGCAGCACATCCTGGTCAACTCCGAAGACATCCACGTCCATCCCGGCTGGAACAGCAATTGTGTGTCTTGCGGGTAACTGATGGCACAAAGGCATGGGGCAAACTCTGCATGCTCTCCAACTGTCCCCATTTTGCAGGGAAAGTCCCAATTAATCCTCTGCCTTCCCGCTGTTTCAGCTGCTTGTAAAATGTCCCAGTTTCTTTCTCTTCCTCTGACTTTCTGCCTTTGTCCTCAGCTGACTTCGACTGCTGCAAACCAAAGGGCAAATGTTGTTAGCACCCCATTCACTCAGCAGTGGGGAGAGGAAAGGATGTTGCAGAGTCCTGCCCTTCCCCATAGGCTCAGGCAAAAGCAAACTGCTGCCGCCAGTCCTCACTTATGTGTCCTCCCTCATGAATCACTTTTGCCACCTTGACCACACTCTGGTGTTGCTTGACCACAAGTGTCTCCATTTTTGTTTGTGAAATGTTGGAAGGTACGCAGTTCACGCCATCTATTAAAACCCCTCCCCAAATATGCCAACCGTGTTCCCTTCCAAATGAAGCATGCCACACTAAGCATGTCAAGATGGCCACAGTTATGAATGTGGAAGAACGCACAAGCAACAAGAGGCTGCAGCAGTTTGCTTTTGCCTGGGCCTGCTGGGAAGGGAAAGGTTTTCTCCCCCATCTCCTCTCCCCCTGGCTGTGCTGACTGAATGCAACCTACTTTTGCATTTTCAACCCAGACCGGCTCCAAAAGGCTGGTCTCACCCGCAGCTTGGAAGAGTTACTTTTTTGGACCCCAGCACCCAGAATGATAAAAGGTCTTCTTATGGATCCCAGCCACTGATCCATTGTCCTTCTTCTCTTTCAGGGACGACATTGCTCTGATCAAGCTGTCTCGCAGTGCGGAGCTGAACGACAAGGTGCAACTGGGGTGCCTCCCACCCCGAGGAGAGCTGCTCCCCAACGGCTCCCCTTGTTACATCAGCGGCTGGGGACGCCTCTACAGTAGGTGACCCCAAACCCTTCCGGGAGCTGAGAAGGCTGGGGCAAGGTCTGGGGAGCAGGGATTGGCGTTTCATTCCCGTAGGCAAGAAGATTTTACCATTTCCCCTACCTACTGCAAGACAACTGCACACAGTGGTCAAGGGCTATTTGCAATTTGAGATTTATTAAGTGGGAAAACCACATGCAACATTTTTGTGCAGAAAATGGAATTTTCTCTGTAGGAAACATTATGTTCCTGCATAGAAAGTCCTGCTTCCTGCATAGGAAACCTGCTTCTGTGTAGTTTTCTACACAACTAGCTGACCCAGCATAACATATGCCCTTATAATAGATTTGAAAGGTTCGCACGGTTCGGCTACATGCTATTATTTTAGGAAAATAATATTGCATTGTTTTCCATGTGGGTGGTGAGTGGCTGAAGGAGTGAGAGGAGGGAGGGGCCCTTGTGAGGCTGGGGGTGTAGATGCAGATTGAGTGGCAGGAGTGGATTGTGAGGTGGGGAGGGAATTTGCATGTGGGTGGTGAGTGGCTGAGGGAGGGAGAGGAGGGAGGGGCCCTTGTGAGGCAGGGGGTGTAGATGCAGATTGAGTAGCAGGAGTGGATTGTGAGGTGGAGAGGGAATTTGCATGTGGGTGGTGAGTGGCTGAGGGAGGGAGAGGAGGGAGGGGATTGGTTGGGTATGTTTCCTAAGTGGCCAATCAGCACACTGGGAAAGGAAACATACCCAACATTTTTATATAGAGAGATTATCTGTTGGCCTTTAGCAACTCAAACATTTCCTTCCAGACCAGGCAGCAGGCAGCTTCAGTTTGTCTTAGACATGGGACTGGAGCTTAGGAAAAGTTGTGCAGGAGAGGGGGAAACCACAATTCCCAGAATCCCCCAGATTCAGGAAGCTGTAGTCCAAGCAAGTCACTTTTCAAAGCTTTGAATGCAACCATAGAATCATAGAGCTGGAAAGGCCACCCAGTCCAAGCCAGTGGCTGCGGCCAACATCTGGAAACTGCTCCATTTGGCTTCCTTTATTTACAGCCGGCGGTCCCCTGCCCTCCATCCTTCAGCAGGCCTTACTCCCCGTTGTGGATCATGAGCATTGCACGCAACCTGACTGGTGGGGAGCCACGGTGAAGGAGAGCATGGTTTGTGCTGGTGGGGACATCCGAGCTGGCTGCAATGTGAGTAGCAGAATCATCATCTCAGCAGATGATGGCGTCAGTCTGTGTCTGGCAACAGGGCCATAGCCAGGCGGTTCTCCGATGCTTCCACAGGGTGAACAAATTTGGCGCTGAGGAACACGGCAGAATGGGAGACTTTTGAGGCACTTTCCCAACAACATATGTCCAATTTCAGGGTGACTCCGGGGGACCCCTGAACTGCCAGGCTGCTGACGGGAAATGGTATGTCCATGGCATTGCCAGTTTCGTCTCGAGGTGGGGGTGCGACACTTTGAAGAAACCCACCATCTTCACCCGGGTCTCGGCATTCAACTCCTGGATTGAAGAGGTATCGCCTTTCTGCCCCTCGTCTGTTTCTAGGGGTCCCAAGAAGCACCCCAAATCCTGGAGCAGAAATCCAGAAATAGGACCGTTAGTAGGAAAGGTTTCAGCAATCGTTAATCCATTAACAGTTAATTCATTAATCAATTTGATTGCATTTCCAGTAGAAAAACAGGGGGGGGTGCATTTTGCATTTCAGTCTGCATTAAAAACTTTATGAGAATGGAGCAGAATTTCCAACTGTATTACTGAGTCCTACATGGTTTCTAGCAAAAGGTTTAGCATTAAGGACTTCAAAACTCAGTTTGTTGGGATAGGTGAGGAGTTTGCTCTTGAACCCAGGGCTTGGATGGTTCTAGGCTATTTTGATTTTCACTCACCGTGGAACTCTGGTTTTCCCTTGCAGACAATCACCAGCCATTCATGACGGATTCTTCATCAATTAAGGATTATTAACGCTATGCAGAAGGAACCCAACCCTCAGCGGGAATCTGTCTTTAAGAAAAAATATTAATAAAAATTAAAATTATTTGTGGTTACCATTTTTCTTCTTCCTTTGCATTGATTCCTTCTCTCAATCTCCCCTCCGTCAAGTTGCCAAGATATATTATGGGATGGGACCCAGTTTGTTCTGTTGGCTTCTACCACTTTTGGGGGAAATGGTTGCCTCTGATTACTTTCTCCCCAGACTGGGTTTGAAGGAAGTTTGTCAACATTTAAGGAAAAATAAATAAACAAAAGATCCACCCCCCCCCCAAAAAAAACAGACCCAGGGAATTCTAAGCTATAATTGCTTTTTGCCTGCAGCCATTTTGTAGAATGAGACCGGCCCTGTGGCTTTGAAGGAGGGATGAAATTATGGCTGGTAGGGCAACGCCGTCCCCACCTGGCTCAGCCCCCAGCTTGCCCGGATGCCATCTGGAGGCAACGAACTGCGAGCACTGAGTAGGGATTAGGGCCCGTTTAATTGCATTAGGGAATTTCTTTTTAATTTCTCTACTTTGGTTGGATGTAATCAAATGAGTAACTGAACGTAACTATTTATTTATTTATTTATTTATACTCCATTCCCCATGGATGTCTATGGGGAATCCTGGACTGGGATGCACTCCCAAAGATTATATAGTGCAGAAGCAAGCAAAGGAAAGCAGAGTGTGCAAACAAGACCCATCTCCCTGGCCCCAATAGCTTTGAGAACTGTGTAAGCAACTTAGCAACAGAGCAAAATTCACTCCCCAAGTCTGTGCCCTGCCTTCATATCTTTTCCAACCCTCAAACTGCAAAGCTAATGCAAAAAAGTATCTTGACTCTTTTTGTAGCATTGGACATCTGTTAAGATTTGTACCACCAAGGACTCCAAAACCCATCCGCCTTGCAGCAGAGGCCCAACACATCACAGTCGCTCTGGCTCAGGCAGCAAGGTATTTTGGGGAGGCCTGGATTCTCCAGTCTGAAAAAGCAACCTTATTCTACGGCCAACTTCTAATCTTGCTTCCTTCCACTGGGCAGCCCTTCCTGTCCAGATGCCATCATGGCCTCTCGCCAGCAGGAGGCAGTAGCAGAGAGGGGATGCTTTTAAAGACTGATGGTTTTGATCTCTATGGGCGTCTCTTCCAGAACATTTTTATTAGAGTTTCCCAAAATAAGTGGCACAGGATCCTGTTTCCATTATAAATCTCATCTGGGAGCTGTTCCCTTCACTCCCTGACTCTGGTTACTTGGCAGCATGAAAACTGAACTTTGCACATGCTTAGGGGCCTCTCTCCTTTCTCTGTCTGTTGGTGTTCTTTCTTTCTTGAAACACACTGCTTGCATTTATGGATTCACTTTGGAGGGGTATTACTTCCAGGAACTGTCATTAAGAAAAGGCTTCACTTCAAAAATTACTATACCCTTGGAGAGAGAGGATATACTAGCAATTATGTGAGTTTTTATAAGGGGAAGGGGGTCTTTGCCTCAGGCAGCATAATGTCTTGGGGCTCAGCTAGATGGGAGAATTAATTTTATTTATTTATTTATTTATTTATTTATTTTGTTATTTATACCCTGCTCTTCAGCCACAAGGCTATCAGAGCAGCTTACAAATTGTTTTAAGCAATAGCAATTTACACATCTACACCGCAAGAAGCAGCTTCCGATGTGTGTTAACTAATTGTGGAAAATAATGCATTAACTCACCATCGCAGCAGCATTCATTTGTCTCCATGATACATTTGCAAGATTGCTGGCATGGGAAGCTATTTGTGTTTGGAGTTCACACGGAGCATGCCCCCAAATAAAGATGGTGGCCACAAGTGAATTTACATGCACTATTATTCCCCAAAATCTCCCTCTATTTCCTTCACCTCCCCTTGTTAAATCAGAGATGCAGAAGAGCAATCTTCTGCTTTAAAATAATTAAAATAGCACATGGGGGCCATTGTACCCTCCCCTGCAGGATTTGTCCTGGATTCAAAGATACACTGCACCTGTTCATGGAGGCTCCATTCTTGCAGCCTTAAAATGCCTGCATAGATTTATCACTGACCATTCTGACTGGGTGTCATCATCAAAATGACCTTTCTGAGCTCTGCTCTTTTTTTAAACCCTTGCTCCACTTTAAAAAAAAACAATGAAATAGAAATAAACTTTTTTGTAAACATCTGTTTCGAGCCAAAAGAGGAACAACCCTTTCACGAGGACTTTATGACCTCCGTGCTCCTGTGTGTGTTTGCCCTGAATCATCCCTGACCCTCTGCTTTATTTCTTTATTGAGGGGGCAAATTATTCGACTTTTTGACTTCTAGGTGTGCCCGCCACTGCAGCGTAGCACAAACTATGGAACTCCCTTGTCCTCAAAAGGAGGTCAGCAGTTTGGACTACTTCCTCATCGGACAGCTGGTATAAGGAACCCAGAAAGAGGTGCCAGCCGGGATTGTCTATTATGGTCTGTGTTACTTAACTTTATGTATAAAGGTTGACCCCCATATCCACAGGGATATATTCCAAGACCCCCTGTGGATATCTGAAACTGTGAATAACAGGAAACCCTGTTATTTTCGATGAGAAGAACGCCAGAGGTTGACCACAGAATCATATCGGAGGACGTAGAAATGCCTAGAGAGAAGATATCTTTTTGGACGTGGATACATTAAACTGTGGATACCGCATCCATGGGTATTGCCCTGCTACATAGTAGAGGTGCTAAGAAACCCTGTGGTGTGTGTCTGTGCCTTGAAGTTACCTGTCAACTTAGGGCAACCCCATGAATTTTGTAGGGTTTTCTTAGGCGAGGAATCCTCAGAGGTGGTTTTGCCACTGCCTTCCTCTGAAATACAGCCTACAGCACCTGGGATTCATTGGCGGTCTCCTATCCATGTACTCACCAGGGATGACCCTGCTTAGCTTCTAAGATCAGGTGGCATCTGTTGGTGCCTTTAGGATCTGTGTGCGATACAAGGACTCCCTGAAACAACATCTCAGGCTCGGCCAAATTGACCACCAAATTGACCATTGACCACAATGCTGCAGCCTTATTTGAGAACTCACGCCGAACAAGTCTTGAAGAGAAACGACAACGCAGAAAGAATCACAACCCAAAAACATCACCCAAGGAGACCTTCTGCTGTGCTTTCTGCAACCAGACTTGTTTATTTCGGATTGGCCTTTTTAGTCATCAGCGTGCTTGCAGAAAGCGCGGGATGAGTCCTTCCTGAATCTTCGTTTGCGAAGAAAAGCCAGAGAGAGAGGTGTGTGCCTTCAAGTTGCCTATGGATTCCATAGTGTTTTCTTGGGCAAGGCATCCTCAGAGGTGTTTTTCCCAGTTCCTTTCTCTGCAACATTGCCTCCAGCCCCTGGGACCCCTTGGCAGTCCTACTGGGCTTGGGGAAGGGTCTTCTTTTTGGACTGCCACCCCTAGCCATGCTGGCTGGGGGATTCTGAGAGCGACAGTCCAAAAAGGCACCTTTTCCCACGCACTGGAAGTTCTACCTGCAACTTTTTTTGGGGGGGGGAAGACCAAGATCAGAATTTCATTGGGTTGTCTTAGGCAAGGAATCCTCAGAACTGGTTTTGACAGTTCCTTCCTCTGAAACAGAGCCTCCAGCAGCTGGGATTTACTGGTGGTCTCCCTTCCAACTACTCTACAGAACTGACCCTGCTTAGCTTCCAAGATCACATGAGATCTTATGGTACCTTTAGATCTCTAGCAGAACCTTGCCATCCCAGAAGTTCTCCGCAGCCAGCAGGAGTTAAGCCAAGCCAACTCTGAGCAATGGATAATAACTAAATAAAAATAAATATTCCTGCCTGGGTGGGTGGGTACATGTTGAGTCATGTGTGCTCAGGGACACCCTATTCATAGCTCAGGGCTAGACCCACCCACCCCAGCCCAGCAAAATAGTTTATATTTATATGTATCTTCTCCATCTAGAAAGGTCATCGAGTGCAACGGCACCAACAACCTCATTGTACGGGTTTCCTAAAGGGGACTTCTGGACACCCACCCAGTGCCCCAAACAAGGTGCACATGTTTGCTCCAGTGTTGCAATTTGCAGAGGGAGATTTGATTCCCGCTCTGGCCTCTTTGGGGATTTTCTTGGCATCAAGACGCAGCTGCCGGGGATGCCAGTGTTTATCATCACCGGAGGTGACGTCCGGAGGCTGGGAACATCCTGAACTGGGAACCTTTTCCTCTAGAAGCCCACCGGCGGCTTTCAGTAACATCCTGGGGTCAGCTGGTACAGAACAGGTCTGCCTTGGCTCATTTGGCCTTTGTCAAACTGAGCTCGTATTGATCCAGGGCAGCTGCCATGCACTCGTTGAACTCGAAAACCATCCTCAGTGGTGCAGCATGCTGAATTTGGAAGGGAGCATGGCTGGCACATTTTAAGAGAGGGTATAAAGTGCATAACACTCTCTCCCAGCATTTCACAGAAGCAACCTTGGACAAGTCACGCTCTCTCAGCTTCAGAGGAAAACCATGGTCGCAACCCCCCTCTCAACACATCTTGTTAAAGGTTGCTTTAAGGTTGCCATAAGTGGGCAAACAACAACAACTGCACACTACTTTTTCCCTGAGTTGGGCTCCCAAACATCTGGCTAATAGTGGCCACCTGCCACCTTGCCCCCAGTCCCTGTCCTGACCGACAAGATGGCTGTGGTCATGCTCCGTGGGTCCATGTACACATCCGCCAACCACAGGTCCTTGGAGAGCTAAGCTACACAATACTGCTTAAAGTCTAACAATTCTTTAACTCCTGATTCTGAGAAACAGGTGAGATTTTTTTTTAAATTACCCACAACAGATGAAAAAAAGGATTGTGCCAGAATGGTGTCCAAACTGGCATGCCTCCCCAGCCAGGGATGCCCCTTCGCCTCCATCGTTGCAATCTGGGTCTGTTTGCTTTTCTTTTAGTGTCTTAAAATATTTTTTTAAAAGCCACTCTTTATGGACGCCAGGGTGGTGTTTGAAGATCATGATGAGCAAAATCAATCACATGAAACATAAAGCCTACATCCAGACATAAAAGCCGCAATGCCAGGGTCATAAAAGAGGGTGAAGGCCTGTTGGAATGGGGTTATATTAAAAGTCCATTTAAAATGACAAACAAAGATGTCATCCGGCTTGGAAAAGATGACAGGCACAGAAACCTCGTCTTTAGTGGGATGGTGAATTCACTCCAGGTTTCTCTCCCGTCATGGATTTTGCTGGGAATCCTACCTGTCTAAACAGGATCCAGCGCCGATCCACACTATTCGGAAGGAGGGGGGTCCGAAATGGCAAAAACAACACAGTAAAAGCCTTTGCAGATTTCCCCGTATTTTGTCACAAACTGTGAGGGTGGGTATGCATTTTTGCTCATTTGGACTATCGAACAATAAAAAGTTAGAAAGGAAGCACAAAGCTGATTGGCCAGGCGAGAGCGAGGGGCTTGCTAGCAGGGCAAGCCCCTGCTACCTCCATGTTGGATTTTCGCCTTAGCAATCGCTCGCTAAGGCAATAAAACAGGATGAATATTTTCTGTTTTGCTGTCCTATAAAATTGGAAAATTGCTCTATTGCACCAGCACACCTTGGGACAACTTTAAAAAAATGGTGGCAGTGAAGAACTAACGCAAATAAATCACTCATGGCCACCATCAGGAATGAGAGGCATATGGGGGCTTTCAAGGCCAGAAAAACCGTTTGGACATGTCGCTGCTGCTGCAAGATGCCAATACTATGATGTACTTTGGATTTCCCCCCACATCATATAGATGGGCACATAGTTTTTGCTTGCCAGCAGACCTGTGCCATGGCACGAATGCCTCCTCTGCCCCTTTCTGTCCTTCTTCCCCGAAAGCAGTGCTCAGATCCATCTTATGGTCTAAATGCCAGGGGAGGGTACAGGAGCCAATACCCTCTTTTCTGGGGCTGGCTGGTGCCTCCAAGCCTTCGGACTAAAGCTTGGAGAGGGCGAAAGACATGCACACACATGTGGCTTGCTGACATCTCTCTTTCTCTCTTCTGTGTTTGCTTCTCACTCTGCTCAAGGTCAACTGCAGTTGTGTGTGCCTGAGTTGGCTAGAAAAGTGCCCCTTGGGTGTCCAACGACAAACAGCAGTATCCCGGCTCTCAGTTTTGTGTTGTTTTCCTGGATGTGAAACAAAGGAGGAGGAGGCAGATAACAAGATTTGAAAGTGAGGAGAAGAGGACACCGTATTCTCTGGAGCAGTTCCACGCTGTTATGCGTCCCAAAATAATTCTCCCCACCCTGCCCTTCAATGGGAGGCCAGCCAACTCAAAGCTTAGCACTGGCCAATAACAAGAGTATCCAGCTGGATTCTGGTGGGCGTTAAAAACAGTGCTTTGAAAAGTTTTTTTTTTCCTTTTGTTTTCTGGTGCACGGCCATTGCCAGAATCAGCTAGCCAACTTGGCCAGCATTCTAGGAATGGCCCTCTTGGAAAAGTAACTTTTCCAAGGGCTGGTTAAAGAGGAAGGGTTTCTCTCCTTGCATCTGCTTCAGTCTTTCTTTAAAAAAACAAACACACAAACCTTCTTAGGACATTTTAAAACCACCCTTCATTTTTTTATGGCAGTGCACAGATAGTCTTGAAACAATGAAATGGAATGAAAACAGCATTCATGGACTGGCTGGTGGAGAGCAGGAGAGGCAGTGAAGAAAAGTCCAGCTATATGTTCCTATCGCTGGAGACATGGCAAAGACCTATCCTCATGACCTCCCAAGGAACATGGCTGGATGCTTGTCTTTTCCTTCCCCAAGTCTCCACTGGTCAGTAAACAGCCATGTTGGGGGTCTCCAGCAGCTAAAAGGTGGGTTCTGGGGGGCTTAATAGAAGAGACATGGTGCAGTTCCACTTGGCAGGACTTTCTACTGCATATCCCCAATCTCAGGGAGGCTCCTAAATGTATTGTCTCATAAGCTTTTTGAGTTTACAGTAGAACCCCCATATCCACTGGGGATTGGTTCCAGGGGGCTTGTGGATACTGAAAACTGTGGATAAACAGCGAACACCATTGAAAATAATGGGGCTTCTGGTTTAAAATACCATAGAGTTGCCTTGGAGACCTAAAAAATGGCTAGAAAGGAAGCATTTTCTAGGAAGACTCTATGGTAGGTGTGCTGTTTTGTGTCTCACAGATAACTGAATCTCTCTATCTCTGGCTTTTCTTTGCAAACCAAGATTCAGGAAGGACTCATCCCACGCTTTCTGCAAGCGCGCTGATGACTAAAAAGGCCAATCCGAGATAGACAAGTCCATTTGCAGAAAGCACAGCAGAAGGTCTCCTTGGGTGATGTTTCTGGGTTGTGATTCTTTCTTCCTTGTCGTTTCTCTTCAAGACTTGTCCGGCGTGAGTTCTCAAATAAGGCTGCAGCATTGTGGACAGTGCGTCTCCATGCCTCCCAATGTGAGGCCAGGGCAGATCATTGTTGGTGATCAATTTGGCCGAGCATGAGATGTTGTTTCAGGGAGTCCTTGTATCGCTTTTTTGGAGCACCCCTCTTACGCTGACCCGTGGCAAGCTCACCATAGAGTACTATTTTGGGGAGGCAAATCAGTGAATAATGAATCAACAGCGCCCTACTGTAACTGAATAACTGAATCAGTGAATAATGAATCAGAAGAGCTCTACTGTACTTTGCAAGGCCATTCCAAGATATTTTGATTCCTGAGGCAAAGAACAAGATGGCTGCATTGGCAGTCGATTGTTCCATCGACCCTGGTCATGGGATCGGATCCTCCACCCTACTCTGAAGGCAGCAGGATGGGGGAACGAGGCAGAACACCCCATCCTCAGCTCTCTCCTCCGGACCTTGTTGCCACCTCCCAGCCTCTGCTGCCTGAGGAAAACCACCCGTGGCCCTGAAGAGGAAGTCCACATTGCAAGAATGCAGCGCAGGTCCGGGGGTCAGAAAAGAAACTTATCCAGGGGCTGTATAACTTTATTGCTGCAAATGTTCTGGCTGCTTTTATGACCATGGCACACATGCTACAAAAGAGGAGAATAAAGATCATGCGCCTTCAGGAGGGAAGCGTCATGGGATGGGACCTGGCACCTCCGAGGCCAGTAGCACCCTCTGCTCCACCTCGGTCACTCCAGGACAAGCCACAACCTGCGCAAAGCCTCTCTCTCAATCTCAGCCCACCCAATAGGTGGTGGCTGGAAGCCATGGCCAGCAGGAGCCAAAGGGCAGCCGGCCAAAGGACACACCCGCAGGCCTGCCCCATGGCTAGTGCCTCAGCAACTGGGACTGACCCTGTCCCTGGTTCCAGTAGCTCCACACAAAGTAGACCCATTGAATCAATGGGATTTGCATAAGTGTTGGCTCACCAATCTGCAATTGAGTCAATGGGTTTAACGCTAAAACAACTAATAGGTCCCTTAATTTTGTTTGCCTCTCACACCCCTCAGTCCATGAGCCACCATTTGAGTAGCTTTGCTAAGAGAGGCAGTGTGGTGAAGTGGTTTGAGGACCCTCAGGAGAGCAGGGTTCAAATCCCTGCTCAGCCATGGAAACCTAGGGCAAGTCACACTCTCTCAGCCTCAGAGGAAGCCAAAGGCAACCCCCCTCTGAAGAAAGTCTGCCAATAAAACCCCACGATAGGTTATCCTTAGGGTTGCCATAATTCAACAATCACTTCTAGACCCACAACAGGGAAGGTCCCTGCCAGGGAGGAACACGTGAGAGAGGACTGGCTGACTGAAGAAGCAGTTATAAAATTCATTTATCAAGCATGATTTATCAAAGCTTCCCTGAAATGAGGGTGAGAGATTAATTAACTAACCAGACGAACGCATACACGACCTGCGTCAACGCCATAAAGCTACTGGGCTCACGGAGCTGGTGGGGTTTCCGAGTCCAAACCTACCCATGTTTACGAGGTTCCTTGGCGCTTACTTTCACGTTCGCCATTGTGGCTTCAAAAACATCAGGTCAAAACCTATCATCTAGCTATCTACTTATCATCTGAGGAAGAGGAACAACAACTGCAATACCAACAACTGTACATAGATTACTTCACAATATCTCATTTGTTATTTGATTCCAGAATAAAGTCTGAATCACTGACAGGCCCGAGGCTAAAACATCTAATAGATGCTGAAACCAAGAAGGACAATAGCAACAACAACAACAACAACAACAATAATAATAATAGAAGAGGAGGAGGAGAGACTGTTAAGAAGGTGACAGATTATCTGTTGATACCTCATGGAGACCTAGATAAGATCTGAATCATAGATGGTCCAAAACTCCAGTTGGTTAACACCCGATAAACTGTGAGATTCAAGACCAAATCCACACTACAGAAATAATCCAGTTTGAAACTGCATTATTTGCCATGGTTCCTTCCTTCCTATGGAATCCTAGTTTGGTGAGGCACCAGCACTCTTTGGCAGAGGAGGCTAAAGACCTTGTGAAACTATAAATCCTAGGATTCCACAGGAAGGAGCCATGGCAAATAATCCAGTTTCAAACTGGATTGTTTGTGTAGTGTGGATTTGGCCAGACAATGATGATGGTGATGGTAAAGAATCTTCATTGTCTGTATAAGGAGACCAGCTTTGGGGCTTTCTTGTGACTCCAACCAACCCACCCTGGACTAGACGCTCCTCTAGTCTGGGGTGCTCCTCAGCACCACAAGGCAAGTACATGGATCGCTGTGTCTGCCCTCCTGCCCCCCACAGCCTTGCCCAGCCTCGGTCTGCATTCCTTTCCAGGGTGGCAATGAGTCTGCACGTGCGTGTCCTTCATTTGTTGCAATCTGTGCCACCATCACATTGATTTCTCCTTCATAAAACCCAATGCACCGAATGAATGTCAGTAAGGAGGAGGCTGATTAAGGCAAGAGAACTTTGGTATCTCCTTTGGTCTTTTCCCAATTGCCCCAGTGGGAACGCCCAGGGACAATCGTGGCTCAACCCCATTAAGAGATTATTAATTTGTTTGTGTTTGGTAATGACTCCACATTTGCAAGAGGTGGGGAGAAATCCCTTTGGGGGTAAACTGCAATCCCCATTTGGAGGATCTACAACTCCCAGCAGATCACACTGGCTGGAGGGTTCTGGGAATTGTTGTCCTCCCCAAGTCACTTCCCTGAGCCCTGCTGTGGAGTCCAAGGTGAAGAAGAAGCAAATGGAAGAGAAGAAGAGAGGGGGATCCAACCTGATCGCCTTGAATTACGGCCAGCCCCAAATCTCACACCGGGTGTCGGGCCAACAGCTGGGAAAAGAGGCACCCTGTTCCAAGTTCACTGGGTTTGTTGGCACTGAGGAGAGGGCACAGGGTTTTTGGATACAGGAGAGACTCTGCTTGCAACTGGCTTATCCATGGGCCAAACGCTGCTCAGAACATTTTGCTGTCTGAGGAGAAGAAGAAGGGTGTAAAACTTTGCAGGAAATACTCTTTCAGCTGCAATTTTCTCCCGATGAAAAACAAAACCTTGGAGGAAGAGGGAACAGAGCTTGGAAAGGTGAACATGTTCTGAGAGCTGTAGTCCAAGAAAAAGAATATAGGACACTCTCAGAGCCAGCCCCACATAACCTTTTGTGTTTATTTGCACAAAAAATGTGGTTTTCCCACCCACCCCGCAGAAAACCCAGTATGATATTTCTGAACAAAATAATTTGCCAAAACACTTTGCAGAGGGAAACTACCTTTGTCACTGCTCTGATCTTCTCCAGAGGAGTTTCTTGAGACTTAGGAAACCCAGAATTCTGCTTGCAGATAGCGATCCACAAATATCAGTTCTTCCCATCCCAAGCAATAGAACAAGATGGTGTCCCTTGCCCGTTCACAAGTGTTGGGAGACAAATCCGCCACCGCACTATAAAGCTGCCCGGTTGTTCGGAGGCTGCAGAGTTGGTGCTGATGTGGCACAATGCTTTTTCTGTTGCAACAATTTGCTGCCGCCTCCCAGCATCTGCTGCCTGAGGCTGATTCAGCTGGTGGGGCTTAAACACCATAAACTTGTTTGCATGTGTGTATGCATGACGTGGTGCTGCTAGCCACAGTGTCACCACCTGCAGTGGTTTCCAAACTTTGGTCTTCCAGATGTTTTGGACTTCAGCTCCCAGAATTCCTGACTGTTGGCCAAGCCAGCTGGGGCTTCTGGGAGTTGAAGTCCAAAACACCTGGAGGCCAACAGTTTGGAAAGCCCTGGCCTCATGCTTAGAGTGGGAGCATCGCCAACTCAGCACCTACTTCATGTTTTAGACTAAAAGTCCTATCAACCCCAGCCAGTGTGGCCAGTGGGAGCTGGAGATAAAGACATCTGGAAAGCGCTAGGTTGATTCCACCAGAGGAATGTCTCTCAAGGATGGAAAGGAGCTGGGTTCAAGTCCCCACTTGGCTAGGAAGCACACTGAATGGGCCGATTGTTCTCTCTCACTTTGGCCTACCCCATAGGGTTGTGGTGAGGATTTTTTTAAAAAAAGGAGCAGGTAAGAGGGAAACAATATCCTCCACACTGAGGACAGAAAAAACAGCATGTTATTGAAGTGTTCTTTTGCTCCAGAATAATAATTGCTTGGGTTCATTACGGGCCTCTTTCTGCAATCTTGACTCCCCATTTTTAGGAGGGGTTTCATGGAGGGAGGTGTCCACAGCAGCCGCTTTCTGGATGGCCCTTTGCAGTCCTTTGGGAGCCAGTATGAGCCTTCTGGGCCATGCCTTGCTGCTTTACGGCGAGGGTCAGGGTGGCATTTTGCACAGTCATGACTGAGAATAAAAATGGGTTAAACATTAAGTCTGGTTGGAGGCCTCCTCCCACGTCAGGTGAGCCCAATAAAGTGGGGGGGGGGTTATGTGGGGCTGGCTCTGAGAGTTGCCTATAGACTGCAACTCCCAGAATCCCCCATCAGTAAGGCCGACATAGTCAAGGGTCAGGGATGATGGCAGCAACAGATTTTAAAAAAACAACAACCCAAAACCCTGCTTGAAATAAACCCATAAATGTGTCCAGGAGGGAAGGTGAGCATCTTGGATGAGATTTTGCAAGAGGACAGAAGTTTTCTTATCGGCCACGTTGACGGTCTCTCCCAGCATGACCCCACCAGCCTAGTCTGCGAAAACATGGTGTGACGTGGAGGACTGCAGCGCTGGTTTGTTGTCTTCCCAAGGAAATAATTCTGCCTAGCCTCTGCCCCAGGACTTCATGG
The DNA here is from genome assembly GCA_030847615.1 of Gambelia wislizenii. Classification (NCBI taxonomy): domain Eukaryota; kingdom Metazoa; phylum Chordata; class Lepidosauria; order Squamata; family Crotaphytidae; genus Gambelia; species Gambelia wislizenii. Next base: position 941,092 of record JAUMIR010000016.1, read on the forward strand.
GTGGATTCCCTTGGGTTGTCCAGGGATTTGGCCCTGTGACTTTGACCCCCTTTTCAGGAAGCAAACCTTGATCCTTTCCCCTCCAAAACTGATCTGGATTATTCCATGGGATCCCCCACTCCCACCCCAGAAGTTGCCCCTGAGCTCAGCAGTGCCCCCCCAAAAGAGAGACCACCTTATCTTGGGTGCCACATTCAGGTCTTTGTTGCTGAACCTAGATGCAATCTAGACTTGCTGCCTTTTTAATTTTTCTATAGGCAAGATTTCCTAATTGTAATTAAGACTTCCATGGAAAACTCTGAACTCTCCTTCCTTGGAGGTTTGCCAGTAGAGGCCAGATGGCCCCCCATCTGGGATGCTTCAACTGCGGGTCTCCACAACAGCAGGGGATAGACTAGATGGTCCTTGGAGATCCCTTCAAGTCATTTCCGACTGATAGCAAACTTAAGGGTTTTCTTGGTGAGATTTGCTCATAGGGGGTTTGCCTTTCCCTTCCTCTGAGGCTGAGAGAGTGTGACTGGCCCAAGGTCACCCACCAGGTTTCTGTGGCTAAGCAGGAATTTGAACCCTGGTCTCCAGAATCACAGTCCAATGCTCAGATCACTACATCACCCTGGCTCTCTTGATCTGGGAACAGTCTCCTTAATTACGATTTCTGCTTTAATTTCCAAAGATGTTCTCTCTGCACTCACGTCTATTTAGATAACAAGCAATTAGTGCATAACTCTTAACGACTTCACTAGAGGCCATCCCAAGGACTCAGGCATTGGCCCTGAGCTGGCAAACATATATTGTAGATTTGTATCTCACCTTTCCTCCAGTGAGGGTAAGGAAGTGTATGTGAATCTCTTACATATTATCATCACAACAACCCTGTGAGGTTGGGCAGGCATAGAAAGAGAGAAAGAGAGAGGAAGATTAGGCCAAGGTCACCCCATGGCGCTTTGAATCCAGTCCAAAGCTTGCAGGGGGGAATATTTTTCTGTACTACCATGGCAGTAGGGGATTCTGGGTTTTGTTGTCCAGAGAGGCAACCTTTCCCACTTCTGACCCCTTCCCAGTTGAACACTAGGAGCTGTAGAGAAGAGCACCCAAGCAAGCATGGCACAGCTTTTTCCGGGACAGGGGAAATCTTTTTAAGATTTCCTGAATCCAAACAAGATCCTAGTCCACAGCCACTTGAGCGAAGATTGTGGCGCAATCTAATCTCGGTTGTTTTTCTTCACCGGGAACAGGACCTTTGTTCCCGAGTCCCCTGCCTATTACCTCAAGGGACAACATGTCCCATGTCCTTTCCCGCTTTGTAGGAATTATTGCTCCAGTCTAGTCCAAGGAAGACATAATCTTCTTGAGTCCAACAGGATATTGCGCTATCATTCACTCGTAGCCTTTGCTTTGGGCAAATTGCTGGGAGGGAAAACCACACACTGGAGACTCGATGCATGCTGGGGCATGATGGAGCACAATGGGAGCACCCATTGCACATGAGAAGCGCCTGTTGCGCACCACTCTCTTGCAATAACAGGGTTTTTTGTGTGTATTTCTGCCATGGAGGTATGGATTCGTAAAGGTGCAAAACATCGACTGCAATGTAGAAACTTGCCCTCACTTCTTGGCCTCTCCAAGTATTCATTCTTGCTTTAATATGCAGGCTGAGTATTCTCTTATCTGAAACGCTTGGGACCAGAAGCGTTTTCAATTTTGGATTTTTTGAGATTTTGGCATACTTGCATGCTTGCATATCTTGGAGATGGGACCCAAGTCCAAGCCCAAAATTCATTTAGGTTTCATATACACCTCAAACACATAGCCTGAAGGTCTTTTTATACACCATATTTTTTAATAATTTTAATATTTTTAATAATTATTTTTAAATAATTTTGTGTGCATTGAACCATCAGAAAGCAAAGGTGTCTTTATTTCAGCCACCTATGTGGACATTTTGGAGTATTTTGGAATTCCGGATAAGGGAGACTCGACCTGTATATTTTAAAAAAACAACGATGGAAAGAAAAAGAAACTCCTGCAACAGAAGAATGGCTAATTAAACAAAAAGACATGATAGATGTAGAGAAACTTGCAGCTTTGTTAAAGGATAAAACTTCAGACCAGGTAGAAGATTGGAAACCAATAAGAATGCATTAGGAAGAGAGATGGAAAAAGCTGAGTAATCTAGACCTCTAAAGCAGTGATAAAAGGTCAAACTAGGACTGAGAACATTTGAAAAATAAATAATTTAAACCGAAGCTTGATTGAGAATAGGAGGAACAAGGATGGGTAGAGTGTGAATAGAAAAGCAATTAATAAGAAATTTAGCAAATCCCGGGTACATCAGGATGGAAAGAGGAGAAACATTTGGTGGGAAATAGTCGTGATGAGTGGTTACTTTTTCTGGTACATTGTTTTTTACATATATATTTGATATTCTATTTTTCCTGTATGTGTTTCTTTTGTGAGGAAAGAAAATGTTACACTTGGTGAGGAGAAATTTGTTTATTTGCATGGTGATGCATTACATTGAAGCATTGTAACTTAATAATTTTTTTTAAAGCAATTTTCTGCTTTCTTGTTATTCAAGAGCAAATTAGCAATTGAACTTGATACTTTTAGTTACTTGAAACAAAACCTGAGGAGGCTATGCCTGTGCCTAGTACAAAACCAAAGCTTGTAGCTTAAAAAGGGGGATATTGCCAAACTCGGACCATAATCCGTGATGACATTTGTGCATCATGACCTGGAAAGGTGGTAAACAGACAATAAAGTCTGCAGCTCGACAATAAACTCATGTTTGCAAAGGGATCTTGTAGCACCTTTATGACTAATGGAGAGAAAGGAGTTGGAGCTAAGCTTTGGTAGGCTTAAGTGTACTTCCTCAGATGAATGGAGTGGTCTCAACAACAACCCTGCAAGGTAGTCCAAGTGACGCCAAGTGAGGCCCACCCAAGACATTCAAACAAGGAGGAACTTGAATTCATGTCTCCCCCCTCTCCAAGTTCAACAAATTATCCCAGAGAAATTACCTTTTGGGGAACCCAGCCCCCAGAATCTCAAAGCCAATGCGGACACCCAGTTAACAGAGACTGGCACCCTTCTCTGCTCCTTCTGCCTTCCCAGATTTTTTGGGAACTGGGCAAGGAGAATGTGTGCAGAGGAAAGCAGGGCTTCTGGTGGTGTTGCACCCGGGCAGACGTCCAGCCGCTGGGCACGACTCCCAGGCTGTGTTGCGAATGCCAGCATTTGAGGAATGTGTTCAGAGCATTAGACTGGGGAGCGAAGAAGCAGGAACGCCATCCCATAATTGTCACCCTGCAGGCGGGTCCCTTCTAGACTTTCCCAGAAGCCACAGGAAAGAGAGTTGTAGGGAGTGCCCAGGCCTGGGAGGACCATCTAGCCCAGCATCCCCTGCTCTGACTGGAAGAAGCCCTACTGAGGTTTCAATCTTACCCTCACTGAGGGAGCATCCACACTGCTCAGCTGTAGCAGTTTGATGCTGCTTTAACTGTCATGGCCCCATCTTCTGGAATCCTGGGATCTGTAGTTCAGCAAGGTACTAAGAATTCTTTCCTAGGTAGCTGAAGGCCAGTTCCTCATACTTGTTGCTGGGTACCTTCAAGTCCTTTCTGACTTATGGCAACCCTGTCATGAGGTTTTCTTGGCAGAATTTGTTCAGAGGATGTTTGGCCTTTTTCCTCCCTCTGAGGCTGAGAGAATGTGACTTGCCCAAGGTTACCCAGTATGGCTGAGTGGGGATTTGAACCTTGGTCTCCAGAGTCATAGTCAAATGGTCAAACTGTTACATCACACTGGCTCGCCAACGGTGTGGCAACTGGGGATTACTGCACTAGCAATAGGGGGATGGACTAGATGATCCTCTGGTGTCCGTCCCTTCCTACACTATGAAACTGTCTCATCCATTGTACACTACTTGCAGGGTTCAGGGGTGACCCAGATTTTCTTTGGACTACAACCACCACAATCCTGTCCCAATTTTTAAATGGGCTGGCTGGGGATGATGGGTGCTGCAGTCCAAACTCAACTATCAGCTCAACCTTCTCCTTCCCTTCCTCCCCTCCTCTTTATTGTAGGGTGAACAATGGGCAGTTGGGTAAGGTATTGATTGTCTCACTGAAATCCCCACCATCCCTTCCCACTGCTTATAGGACACCTGGGGATGATGGGAGCTGGGGAAAGGGGGCTGCCCGCCTTATGCCATGGGTGGGAATCATGTGGCCATTCCCAGCATCCTTTCCCTTCGCTGGTGGGTCGGTTGGAGACTCTGGCTTATTCTCTTAAATATTTCGATGCAGTTTCAATGTGATCATGGGTTTAATTCTGTGCACTTTGGGTAGCTTGGGGGGTCTTTTAAAACTGCGAGGCCCCTCCCAAAAAAAAAGGGAAAAAGCAGGCTATAATTAACATGATGATGATGATGATGACAATACTAGGGGATGATGGGAATCAGGGCCGGTTTAACCTGTCTGCCAAATCAGCATTGGCAGGGGGCCCCGAGGTCAAGAGGGGGCCCCGAGGTCAAGAGAGGGCCCCGTGTTGGCCTCCTTAATATGAAAATAATGGGATTTCTGGTTTAAAATACCATAGAGTTGCCTTGGAAGGCCTAGAAAATTGCTAGGGAAGACACATTTTCTAGGAAGACTCTATGGTAGGTGTGCTGTTTTGTGTCCCATGGATAATGAATCCAGGGATACGGGGGTCCTACTATAATCTGAACATCCTGTACGGTGAATAGGTTAGGTTACATTGATCTGAGATAAACATATGGGGGCCCCAAAGTAAAGCATTGCAGGGGGCCCCAAAATTCCTTAAACCGGTCCTGATGGGAATCGAAGTCCAGGACCGAGGAGGGGCAAACAGCCTCGCTCCTTCCCTGTCCGGCTGCTCCCTTCAACTCTTCCCATCCCCATCCTGACGAAGCGCTCTGTGGAAGCCGGAGAGAGAGCCAGAGAGGGGTGTGAGCGTGGGTTGTGTGTTGCGGGTGTGTTGCGGGGGGGCTCCTCCTCCAGCCCCGCCCCTTCCTGTGGAATTTTCCGGAGTGGGCGGGGAGAGGGAGGGAGGGAAGCGGAGCATAAAAAGCCGAGGCGCTGCGAAGCTGCCCAGCAGTTGGAGAGCGCAGCGCCCTGTTTGCTTCGGCCGGTGGTGGGTCTCTCGCCCTGAGTCCCTGCTGGTGGTGAGTGGGATGGGGAGGGGGATGCTGGGGGGCTTCCTCGGGAGTAAGGCTCTCATCTCCCTCCTTCCCCCCCTCCCTGGAGGCAGGATTCGGGACCCCCGGCAGCCCCTCGCCAAGGGCGCAGCGCAACAGCTTTGGAGAGCTGTTGGAGAGCTTTGGAGAGGCCGTGGGGGCCCGCCCTGGATGCCCCCAGGGAGGGGCAGGGAGGCCCGGGAGGGGGCAGGGGAGGGGGCATGCGTGGGCACACGGTCCCCCCAACCTCCCCACCCCACCCCACCCGCTCCCGGACCCTTCCTCCCCCCTTGGTGGAGACACCCCCGGGAACTCGGTCCCCTGGGATGCGCCTCCAAGGGACGAGGAGGAGCCAGGGATGGAGGGGGGGCAAAGGGTCTTTTTTTGGGGGGGGGTCCTTGGGTCCGGCTGCCCCCTCGTCCGTCCTGGCCGTGGATAGGATGGGCAGCAAGGTTCAGGACCCCCCACGGGGAGAGGCAGCCAAGCCCCCCCCGGGGACTCTGGCCAAGACTCGGGTGCAAACAGCGTCTGTGTGTGTGTGTTTTTTTTGGGGGGGGGGTGCTGTGTCAGTTCAAGGCTGTGTCTAGCCCCCCCCCATGAGGGGGGAAGAAGGATGGGCGCTTTGCACTTGCTCAGAGGGACTCTTCTGTTGGAGGGACTGGGCCAGCTGGATTGGAACCTCCAGGTAGAGGCGCAGTTTACCTGTCAGGGCTGGAAGGAGAGGGGGCGACCTCTTTTTTTCCAGTCGTGGGCTCTCCTCCCTGGTTGGCTGTTGTGGGAGTGATTCACCCTCCCTCTCTGTTGGGGGGGGCTTGTCAGACTACAACTCCCATGATGCATTAGCTAACAAGGAAGGCTTGGTTGACATGGGCTTACCTTGCTCTGATCTGTCCTTGAACTGGGACCAGTTTGGGCTACAGATTGGTCCCAGTTCTAGAACAGATTTGGGGAGCTTTTAGTCCTCCCCAAAGTTACTTTTTTCAAGCCCTTTGCCAACTCCCAGGTCTCTTGTGCTGGTTCCAACAGGCAACCAATTCAGGCCAAAAAAATCCTTCCTCCCGTTGCTATGGTGACGGGATGGAGATGCACCTCCATTAGTCTGAGTTTCCCAATCCTCCCAACTTCTGAAGTTTCTCCAGAGTCTTTTTGGTGTCTGCTCCTAACCTTTGGAACTCCCTGCCCTGGGACCCAATCCTAGCTACAACTATGGTTCAGGCACTGGGGAAAAGATATTTTTTTTAATTTAAGCCTTAGCCATTGAAACTGACCTGCTGCCAAATTATTTTTTAAAAAAAACCCTGCTTGGTTATTGCTGCTTCTATTTTTTAAAATTAATGTGCCTTTAATTTTTAAAATTAATGTGCCTTTTTGCATTTGTACTATAACATTGTTATGTCACCTGTACTTTATTCTTAATTGAATGGTGTTTTTAGTGGAGAATACAGAGCACTATTTTTAGGGGGCAGAATAGGAGAGTGGCTTTAAATAAATCAAGATAGTGACCACGGTGGCCAAAATGGATATATGGTACCTTCAAAAACAGAGAGAAGTGTAGTGTAGTGGTTAGTGTTTTGGACTCTGGAAGCATGGTGTGTGTGTGGGGAAACCTCACTGGGTGAACTTGAACCCGTCTCTCTCTCTGCCTGGCCTACCTCACATGGCTGTTGTTGTTGAAGGAGCAAAGCTGTGAGTACAAGGAAGGAAAGACAAGATCAACATCCATTGCCTCTGGGGGGTTTCTCTCTCGTCTTGGAGCGATGTAGCAAATGGCAGTGGTGCACCAGTGGTTAGAACATCATCATCATTATCAAAATATTTCTATCCCACCCTATATCTAAAGATCTCAGGTGGTGCACAAATCAGTCCAGTTGTTGTTTCCGACTTATGGCGACCCTAAGGCCATAAACCTATCACAGGGTTTTCTGAGGGCTGAGAGGGTATGACTTGCCCAAGGTCACTCCATGGCCGAGTGGGGATTCGAACCCTGCTCTTTGTAGTCCTACGCTCAAACCACTACACCACGCTGGCTCTCTAAGACCAATACAGCACCAGTCCAAACAGGTTAAAATAATTTAAATAGACTAAAGACATATTAAACAATAAACAAAAATGGTTTGCTTTGGTTGGGTATTCCTGCATGGCAGAATGGGGTTGGACTGGATGGCCCTTGGGGTCTCTTCCAACTCTATGATTAAAAGGTTAAACAGTTTAGAACCCGGTATTTTGAAGTAAATCTGTGCAGCCCAAAGACCTTATAAATAACCATGTTTTTACTAGGTGCCTAAATGAAGCCCATGTTGGTGCCAAAGGTCCCACAGTTGGGGTGCCATAGGTGCCCTCATGTCCTCACACAGTGTATGGGTGGGATGCAGAGGAGGCTTCCCAGGCATGTGGACAGTCCTGGGTTCGATTCCTGGAAGCTCTAGCTAAATGGGGATTTGCCAGTCCGGGTATGGATATGAGCTTGTTGTCTTCTTCAGCTAAGGGGGCTCCCCCATTCCGTCAGTAGGTAGATCACCTCGCTTTGCCTGCACCCAAGGTCCTGGGTTCAAATTCTGGTGCTTTCATTTTGCAAAAGAGTAGACCATGATACAAGGTGGCGGTGGGGGAGTGAGACCGTTTGAGTCTCAGGGCTTGGTGGTCTCAGGGGGAGGGCTCCTTTTTTTGAGGTGACCGTTGACCGGTGGTCTGCTTCACGTGAGGCCCTTCCTGCTGGTTCTGGGGGATGAAGATGGGCCCCCTCCCCAACATCTGCCCCACAGCCCTGCCTTGATGGCCCCACAGCTGGATGGAGAGCATGTTCGGTACCTGACATGTGATCCACTCTTGCTTGTAACGGGGGTGGCGATCCAGGATTCCCACTCGGGACCCCTGGGCTGATTCAGGGTGGTCAGCATTAAAACAGAAAATGTTCTGTCTCATTGACTCCTTATTAATGACGTTAAAGTCATCTAAAACACAGTCTGGAAAAAACAGTGTTAAAATAGTACAGCACCTTCTTTCAAAGCCCTTTCTTGAAGAACTTCCAGTTCTCTAAAGCTGAATTAAAAAAGTATTTGCATGCTAAGAGGAGCCCCCCATTGTTCCAGAGCTTGGGGGGGGGGGTACAGCAACTTGAAAATAAATAAATAAATAAATAAACAAGGCCCTGTTTTTGTTCCCACCAACCATACCTGTAGCTAAAGCTGTGTTTACTGAAAGTGTTAAGCTAAAATATGGCTGGTATTACTAGCCCAATGAGCCAGTGTGATGTCATGGTTTGAGCATCAAACTACATCTCTGGAGACCAGGGTTCAAATCAGCGCTCAGCCATGGAGACCCACTGGGCATGTCACACTCTCTCAGCCTCAGAAGGAGGTAAAAAGGCAAAAAAAACCTTGAATAAATCATGCCAAGAATGAGAGCGAAGTCTGCTAAACCAGCCCTAATCTCTTGTGGACAGGCTTGCGGTTGCTTTCGGCAGGACTTTGGAGTTGTCTAGGACAGGAAGTTCAGGAGGACATGTTGTTCTCCTTTTAAGAGATAACTGAGCCCAGATTTCAAAAGCTGCGGGTACCTTCTGTTCACTGCGGTTCCGCCCGCTCTTTGGAAACTCTCCTGCCTTTGCTTTTCTGAGCCCTGAACTCGGAGACCTTCCAGAATGGACCCGGTGAACTTGGGATTGCGGAAACGCAATAGGACGGGGAGGGCAAAGACCAACAGAAAGTTCAACGGGGTGGAAAGGAGGGGGCCACTCTTCAATGCTATGTGAACCTGTCCCTCCATTGTCACTCTGCAATTTGAACCCCCCCCCCATTACAATCTCAGATGTCTCATCTGGAAGGAATGTGGACACAGGAAGAGCTGTGTGTGTGTGTGTGTCCATCAAGCCTGAATGAGGATTTTATAGCACTCATGGGATAGTCAGGATGGGGGCCTTATATTCTCAATTTAGCTAGCGACTCAGTGCTTTAAAAGGTCAAAAGGCTAAGGGTTCAAGGACCCATGCCAGCATTGGGTAGTGGCAGGACCCGTTTAAGGAATTTTGCAATGCATTTTTTTTTGGGGGGGGGGCATATGTTTATCTCAGGCCAATGTCACCTAATCTAAGCTATTCACAGTACAGGATATTCAAATTATTGCTAATAATGTTTTTGCAGGAGGAGGTTACTATGGGCCCCCCACAATGATGCCCCCCCTGCAATGCTTTATTTTGGGGTCCCCATATGTTTATCTCAGGCCAATGTAACCTAACCCAGCCTAAGCTATTCACAGTAAGGATATTCAGATTATTACTAATAATGTTTTTGCAGGAGGAGGGTTGTTACAGGGAACCCCACAATGATGGGCCCCCCGTTAGATGCTGACGCCGCTGGTGCCTTAAACCGGCCTTGGGGGGCTGGCCTTCTTCCCCGAGCCGTCTTCTGCTTTTGGGGGCTTGTGGTTCCCTGTCTTGCATCTAGGACTGCAAGGGCATTGCTGCAAGGGGTGCGTGTCTGGCATTTTGTGAATGTGTAGTTGGAGGAATTATGTGCAGTGTGAAAAACAAAATGGGCAGTCGGAAAACAAAATGGGTAGTGGGGAAGAGGTTTTGGTTCAGCCAGCGTGAACAAAGTTCTTTCTTAAAACAAATGGTAGACCAAAAAAAAAAAACAAAAAAAAAGGGGGGGGGAGATACAGACATTAAACATTAAAAAATTAGTCCTTTTAGCTTCCAGGCTTTATCATGTGTAGTCATCATAGTTTGTTGGGACAAGTTAAGAGTTGCCAACTTGTCCTTTTGAAGCAAGCTGAGCTACTGGGTGTCATCAACACCTCATGTGGCAGGGAGTTCCACAAGTTCATTTGGCATTACATTTGGAAGAGTCTTTCCCCTGATTTTTCTGCCTCTCCGTTTAATGCAGACCTCTTTTGTTTACCCAATCCTTTGCGTGTTAACTGTCTGACAGAAGACCTTTTAATTAGGATGTGCTGTATTTTTTGTCATTTTAATAGCCTTTTAAAACTACTTTTAATTAACATTTTTTAATATGGTTGGTCTTGTATTATCCATCGTTGTAAGTGTATTTTGCTTTCACCTATATTGTGAGTTGCTTTGGGTCCCATATTGGAAGAAAGGCAGCATTGTTGTTGTTGTTATTGTTAGAGATGAGGGGACTCCTTGTCTACTTTCTCCATTTTTAATTTAAAACTTTATGCCCCCTTCATGTCTCCACCCCTCCCCAGACCACAAAAAACTCAAATATTGAAGTATTTTCTAGTCAAAAACCCTCTTCTAATTCTGTTTGCTGCATCTCCTATCCCGAGGCATGTGCTTGTGAGAGAAGTTGATCTATCACACTTCTTGTGTAAGGACACACAAAACCCACATTGTTCTTTTTTCCCCCCCTAGTGAGGGAAAGATATATGTGTGTTTTTTCTCTCCTGGAAACCGGTTCAAAAATAAGAAATAACCTCCGTCCATCTATCTGTCTGTCTCTCTCCAGCTAGAGAAGTGTGTGCTGTTTTTTTCCGGACTGAAATCCAGCCAAGATGTGGATGGTTTCGCCTCCCTCTGGTGAGTCCCGAAAATAACCAAACTCCCCTCTTTTTGGCCTCTTTCTCGCTCTCTTTCTTTACGGATGGGTGGAATAATCCAGCCCCGTTCTCTCGCCTTCCCCCACCTTAAGCTTGGGAACCAGAGAGGAGGAATTAATTCTTACGCAGTTAGCAAACCGTGCAACCGTGCCAATCAGTTGTGGCAAAAAAACCACATGTTGCAAAAAAAGTGGTCATCCTCCGGGACTTGCATCTCTACCTGGGATCAAACCCTTTTTGTTCCAGAATTTGGTGTAGTCCCAGGCCTCTCCGAGAGTGCCGAACACGGACGCACGTGACTGCTTTCGCATGCGCTTTATGGGTGGCGGTAGAAGATGCGGCGGATGGTACCCGACAGGGGAGCACCCCAGCCCTGTTGTAGATGGGACCTCTCAAAGCCAAGGGTGGAATTGGGCTCCCCACAACACACACACACACACACACACACCACAATTTCACAAGAAGAGATCTGGGCACATGTGCCCAAGCAACATCAGAATGTGCCCAAGGTGGCAAAAGTAATTAATAAGGAAAAGGACACAAACTAGGAGAGGTTGCAGCCGTTTGGTTTTGCTTGAACCTCCGAGAGGAAGAGCATGATTGTTATTGTTATATATATTATAATATAACTTGCTTTTTTGGGATCCAAAGTGGCTCACACTTTAAAAACAACAACACACAGTTATTCAGATCATTTCTTTCCCTTCCTCCCCCTGAGTTAATTGAGTGCAAATTATTTTTTGCACTTTTAACTCAAGTTTTGCAGCAGTTGAAGTGAGATGAGGACCAAGAGGGAGGAGGAGGAGAAGGAGAAACCAGGACATTTTAAAAACAGTTGTGAAAGTGGGATGGCAGAGGATTCATTGGGACCGGTTTGTGGGGGCAATTAGCTAATATACACTGGAAACTGCTTAATGCAGTGTAGATGTGTAAATTGCTATTGCTTAACGATTTGTAAGCTGCTCTGATAGCCTTTGTGGCTGAAGAGAGGGGTATAAATACCTAAATAAGACAGTTCTTCATTGCTGGAGATTTGGGGAGGCCTTGGGCTGAGGTTCACCCCCGTACTCAGGCTGAGCCTGTTGGAAGATGGACTCCCAAGGGTTAGAGCACAGAATCCCAGAGTTGGAAGGGACCATAAAGATCATCTAGTCCAACCCCCTGTCATGCAGGAACACAAAATCACTGCACTCCTAAAAGGTGTCCATCCAACCTCGGTTGAAAGCATAACAGAAAGTGTGTGTGTATATATGTATATACATATATACATATATTTGGTTAGTGCAGAAGACAAGAAAATCAAAGAGTGCATCGTGACCCATCTCCCACTCGATAGCTTTGAGGAGTATAGTAGCCATTAGCATTTGGCCATGATGTTAACGGGGACTCCAAAGCCCATTTGCCTGGTGGCAGAGGCCCAACGCACTCCAGCCTCTACTTGAGAATAGACCCACACAAGATCACTCTGCACATGCGATTTAAGACACGGGGGCTTTCGTTTGGCTGTGGGTCAGTTCAGTTAGGCTTTATCAGTGGTTAGGTATAAATCAACACATGCAGAAGGCCAAAATCCCTGGAGGACCAAAGTTTGGAAACCGCTGCTCTAACCACTACACCACATTGCTACACAGGGCAGAATGGGCATAAAAATGGGAGGATTTTTAATGCATTCCAAAAATGCAAAATCTGCAAGTGCCTATTGAAACCACAAACAATCCCATGTTGGAAATGCCACCTTTAGCCAATCAAATTTGTATATTTTCACCCTCCAAAGTGAGAATATAATGAATGGTCTGTGGAAGGCTCCTTTCTCTCTGGTTCTCCACGGCTGTGTTTTCAAAGGTTTTTTCCATGGCATTTTGTAATTGTGGGACTGATTTGCAAAAGGGTCAGAAAGTCCAATCTGAGCACATTATTAGAATGACAGCACTTGGGATGATTCTATTTATTGGACCAAAAAAAATAATAATGATCATTTTATGTGCTTATTTCCAGTAAATCCAATGTACTAAAACTTGCTATGAATGGCTGTGTTAGGGATAAACTCACAGGGATGTGCCTTTAGTTTTATCACAGCCGACTTCCCAGTTGTGTTTGGGTTTGTTGTTGTTGTGTAAATGTACTCAAAATCTTCAGAACAACCCTAGTGAATTGGTTTTGCGCACTACTGGGATATTGTTGTTTTTAAATCAAAACTAATGGCATGTGTGTGCAGTTTTGTTTGACTTTTGGATCGCTGCAGCTCAGTTTATATAGTGTCACAAATGAAGCTTTGTGGAGAATGCGGGCGATTTGTGTACTTTGGACATACTTCAGCAATAAATGTCTTTTTCTTACTATAATTCCTGGGTTTTTTAAAATATTAACCAGAGTAGTTTTAGTCCAACAGTCTCTAGGTACCAGGGACAATTATGGTTATGATTATTATTATTAAATCTAAATCTTTATTTCATTCCTGTGAGCCATGAACAAATCATTTCAAGTTTTCTTCCTTTGGGGCAAGATTACAATACTGTATTCCTCTTCCCCAAGTCATTTTTTAATGTGTGTCTTTTTTCACACTTGGGGACCTTGTTTTTTTTTTTTTTAAATGCCCACACAATTTTTTTCTTGCTTCGTTTTTCACCAAAGTGTATTTTACAGAAAATGCTGTTTTCTGCACAGTTTTGCAGGGGGAAAAAGTTTATATAGAAAATTGAATTCTCTATAAAATATACTTCTGGTGCAAAAACATTGCTCAGGTTTTCTATGTAAGTAAATCTTTTTGCACAGACATTTCCAAAGGCGAAAAGTCTTGCACTGACCATTTTTTCAAGGATAAGGAAATTTGCAAGCATTCCTTATATCCTATTATTTATTTATATCCACCCCTCCAATACTGTTCCTGTTTTGCATTTTAGGGGAAGTGTTTAATGAGAACAAAATCCATGCATTTATAATCATAAAATCCTAGAGTTGGAAGATACCCCCAAAGGCCATCTAGTCTACCCCCTGCCCTGCAATAATACCCAATCAAAGCACTCCCAATGGAGGAAGACCATCCAGCCTCTGTTTAAAAATCTCCAAGGGAGGAGACTCCATCAGACTCCAAGACAGTGTATTTCCCTGTTAAATAGTTCTTAAAGTCAGGAATTTCTTCCTAATATTTAGATAGAATATATTTAATTTGAACCCAATGGTTTGTATTCTAGTCTGTGGAGCTGTGGCAGAAAACAAGTTCATTTCATCTTCTCCATGACATTGCTTTAGATATTTAAAAAGATGGCAAATGTCTTCTGTGTCTTCCCATTCCTCCACCCCAAAAAATTTCACCTGCCCACTCAGATTTTAAATCTAGCTGTATGTACATTTTTGGGTTGGAAAACTGTTCTCAGAAGGAATAGCAGCTGTTACCGCTCAGTGATTAGAAATGCAAAACTGGATGTCCCTGATTTGTATCTCTTCTCTCCCACTCAATTCTCCACATATCAGCTCCATCTTAGATTATAGCAAGCATTTTATTCTAGAGTTTCGGGGTGATCAAAGCACTCTGTCTGCATTATCTTGACATAATCCTTGCAACCACCCTTGCAAGGTAGCTCAGTGTGCCAATGGCAGGGGTGGTGTTAACACAGAGATAAGAGAAGTTAGGCATTGATTTGGAGACCAAAACATAACCCACGGCAAGATTATTTTTAATTGCAAAAAGAGTTGGTGGGACCCCCAAGGGCCATGTAGTCCAACCCCCTGCCATGGTAGCAACCCACTGCTTAAGCTCCCCAGAAAGATGGGCACCCAACTCCTATTGCATGACCTCCAGCAAAGGAGAGTCCACCACCTCCTGAGGGAGGATTTATGGATGCTGTAGGACTGCAACCACCATCATCCCCCAGCCAGCACAGCTGGTGGTGAGAGATAATGGGAACTGTAATCCGATCATTGGGCCATAAATGGCCCCACTTGTTGTAGCCACACCCTTGCAGAAAAATAGTTTTACGCTTTATTTCCTTGAGTTGCAACATTATTTAGCTAAACGGAAATGCATTATCTCTCGGTTGCCCACTCCTTGGTTATCTTGAGAAATGGAGCTTTTTTTTCCCTCCCAACCAAAGGGAATGGCTCACGTCTTGGTGATCACCTATAATCCTGTGAATTTCTCTAGTGGAAGAGATAAGAGCATCCCTCATAGGCCGCCGCCTCTTTTGCGGTCAAGCTGCGAATTTGGGAAGCCGAGGTTGCGAGAAAAATGGATTGCGCCTTGCTTTGGCGTGAAGAGACAAGTCTGCAAACGTGGGGTATTTTTGGGCAGCCCTTCCCAGCCTTCCTCAATGCTGAGAGAACACAAAGTTAAAGAACCAAGAGGGTGGATTTTGGGAGCTATAGTCTTTTTAAAAAGAAGTAACATTCCATGCTTAGGGAGGGACAGGTAGAATGCCTAATTTTTAAAATGTCCTCTTCTAACTTCACCCTCTTTACTTGAAAAGACTCAGCTGGCTCCTCCTAAGCTTAGGTGGACTTTGCCTCGCCGCTTCTTTCTTCCAACTCTATGATTCGATGGTCTTTGCCGTATTTTTCCACAGAACTTTCCGGAAGAACTAATGTTTAACTTCTTGGGGGGGGGGCGTGAGTTTCGGGGAAAGAGGGATAAACCGGGTAAATGGAGCAGAGAAAACCTGGATGCACGGCAACCTGTTGCTCTTAACATTTAAGACTTAAATAGTATCCCAAACCTTGACCTCTCCATATGCTGTTTGGGAAGGGGTCAGCGTCCAAGCAGCCCGCAACCCTTTTCCACCTGTTTTGGCCCAGATTTGGGTATGATATTGTTTCACCTGTCTGTGATTTTTCTTATTTAATTGAAGGATTTCCCCCCAGCCTTTTTAATGTTGTTTGCAAACATTCTGGCTGGCTGCAGAGTGATGTTGGACAATAGGGGAAAACCCTTTAAAAGTTAAAGATTAGCTCCTCTCTGGCAGCAGGAGATGGAGAGTATTTCCAGGTTTGTTTTTTGCAATGGGGGGAGTGGTGGTTTCAGTTTCTAAATACAGTTGTCCCTTCCTATTTGCTGGGGTTTGGTTCCAGGACCCCCTTTCGTGGATGCCAAAATCCATGACTACTCAAGTCCCATTATATGCAATGGCATAGCAAAATGGTGTCCCTGATATAAGATGGCAAAATCAAGGTTTGCTTTTTGGATGTATTATTATTTTAAGAATATTTTCAAGCCGTGAATACTTAAATACATAGATACCAAATCCATGGATACGGAGGGACAACCGTACACCGAATCAGAAAGAAAAGTGAGAGGGATTTGCGTCGCAGAAAAGCAGAGCTGTGAAGAAAACATTTTAAGAATGAAATGACTTGGCGTGAAGTGCTGAATAGCATAAAAGAATGGTTGAACAGATGAGGTTTTAACACTTCAGGTTGGAAGGCTGTGTTGAAATCTGTGATTTTCATGCCTTTCAGGGGAAGGAAGATAGGAGGAATTCTGTGTAGCTCCCTTGGAGGTTTGGCCTACCAGATTTACCCAGCTCTGCTCCACTCCAGAGTCATAGAAGAGGATTTCGCTTGGGTTGCACACCTCCAACCCATTACTAGCTGCAGGGTAGGAATCATGCCGCCTGCCAGATGTGGTTGGACTACAATGCCCGCCAGTTGCCAAGCCAATGGGGAGGAATGCTGGGAGTTGTAATCCAATAACATCTGGAGGGTGGCATGATTCCCACCCTGGGGTATAGAGCATAGGAGACGATTTAAACTCCAAACAGGTATGCACCAGCTATGCTCACGCTACCACATATCTTGTGAGAGCATCAGATTCACAAATGGATCTGTGAGCTGTATTGTGCACCGGAGGAGGAAAGAGCAGGAATGATTGTTTTTTTTAAAGTGCAAAAATAAAAAACACATGGGTTACAATGCCCGTATTGTTTGAGGACTCTTGGCAAGCCAGAAGCAACCATGGCTGCTTCTATATGGGTTTTCTCCAAAATAATAAGATAAAGATGGAAACCAGGGGTTTTAAAAAGGCAATTTACAAACGGAGAACTGTCAACTCCTGAGTGGACCGAAGAAGTGGTGTGGACAGCTTGGCCTGGCTGAGTGGAAAATGGGAATGACATTCATGAGCCAAAATGAGAAATTGTGAGCCTTGGGTTTAGCTTGCCCCCTTATGCAGTCCCACAAGTTTCAGGGAGATGCTGAAGATGGGAAATCGAGTGACTCTTCTATCTATTAAGAGGGAACTGAGCAAAAGCTGAGCAGGTGATGATCAGAAAGCAGCTGAGAGCCAGGAAAATGTGCATTACGCAAAAAAAAACCAAACACCTTGGAAAGTCTTTCGGTGGCTACTGAATGTTTGCAAAGCAGCCCCTGGTTTCCTGGCCGTTCTGTTAGGAGACTCATTTTGGGGAATGGGGTCCTAGTTCCATGGTTACTTCCAGCCACTTTCCCACTCTTCCTGGGCTGCTCTGGAGAGGCGCGTGTGGATCTTGGCACCCCAGACAAAGGACAGAGCAACAAGGGATGGGAAGTATGTGCTCCCCCCAGGTGTCAGATGACATGTCCCATGAGCCTTTGCTCAATGGTTGGGGACATTGGGAACTCCAGTCCAGCAAAATCTGGAGGGCTACACTTTTCCCTGTCTCTAGCGAAAATCCATTTGTTAATCACAACTGAAGTAGATGCACTGAAATCATAGAAGCTTTGAGTTGGAAAGGGTACCCCAAGGGCCATCTAGTCCAACCCCATTCTGCCATGCAGGAAGGCACAGCTAAAGCACTCTTGAAGGATGCTCATCCAACCTCAGTTTAAAGACTTCCAAAGTGAGAGTCCACCTTTCTCCAAGGCAGTCCATTCCACTGCCAATCGGTGGGACTCAGGTGTGGGTGGGAACCATGTAGCCCTTTGGATGTGGCTGGACTCCCAAGTCCATCAGCCCTAGGCATCAGAGAGGGTGATGGGTGAGAGATGCTGGGAGCAGCAGTCCAACAACTTCCATGATTCTTACTTCTGTGTGGGTGGGTGGACAGATGAGCCCTATTCCTTTCAATGGATTTAACTGAGTTGGGATTAAAATTGGCTTCTGACCATGTTATCCTGAAGCCACCTTGCCTCAGGTACAGAATTTTATGGGTGAGTTGAGTCCAGGTGATGATGGTTCTTCTGTGTTCCCCTGTTGCTTAATCCATCTCTGTTCTCACTGCAATTTAAAAATAATACTGAGGAAGGAAGGTTGCAATTCCTACAGCATCCCTTCTAAATTGGCAGTTCTAGAAGCAACCTAGGAAGATGCTGTCTGGTATCACCTTTTGGCTCATGTTGACATTGCGCTGGTTCTTCGCCTTGTTTTTCAGGCTGGGTCTTACATTTCCAAGAGAATCTGGGAACCAATGCCAGGCACAATGCGGGTCTCTTCCACAAGTGCCCACCAACACATCCCAGGAACAAGTGGGGGGAAACTTAGCAAGTGTGTTTTGATGGCACTGAGGACAGGTATACCTCAGTTAACAAAGTCGATGTGCTCTTGGGCAGGACGTCCCGAACAATTTGGTGCTTAAAGGCAGGGATAACAGGGAGGGAAATAGGGCAAGCTTCCTACAGCATCACAAGAAAAGAAGAGCAATTCCACACACTTCAGCAAATGTTTTATCCAAAACGAACAAAATACCCAGATGAAATGAAACAACCAGGTCAGATACACTGTGCATATGTTGGAACTTCCTAAAGACCACTTGAAGCCTACATCAAAAAGGCATCCAGGAATTGTCTTCTTTGCAAACCTCCCCTCTCTCTCTGGCTTTTCTTTGCAAACGAAGATTCAGGAAGGACTCATACTATGCAATGCAAACCTCCACTTTTCTTACCATTTCCATTTTAGTCTCCAAAGCTATAGATGCTGGGAGGCACCTACGGCTACAGTACAGTTGACTGAAGCTGGATTGGCAGGATGCGAATCCCATTTCCCCCCAACTATTGCATTTTCTTTTTATTGCATTGTTTAATGCAGACACACTGCTCCAACCTGACACCAAAAGCCTGTGTTTCCCCATCTCCTCTAATACTGATGCTGCTAAAAAAATCCCATGTCAGCTAGAGGATGAGGAGGAAAAAGGAAGCTTGGGAAAGGACTCATAAAAAGTAACTTTGCTACCAGAGGCTTTGTTAATTGAGGTATGCCTGTAGTTCAAAGGGAGGGCAGGGACTCTCCAAATGGTGCCTCCTCGCAGGGAGAGCGTACGGGGAGGAGGTGGTGGTGGGGAACCGGGCCAAAGGAACAGGTTTATGTTGAAGAGGGAAGGATTTTGTTTATCTCTTTTTAAATTTTATTTCATTTTGTTTGTAGGGGGATTTTTTTCTCACTCCCGGATGTTGTTTTGCTCTGATCTCCTGTTTTCTTTCAGATGAAGAATCTCAGGACCTTTCCGGGATTCGGAAATACGACCAGGGCAGGGTGCTAAGCATACTAGTAGGATATGTCCCTTCTCCTCTAAAGAATAGCCCTTTATTTATTTATTTGCTGGGGTTGGTTAAAATATGAGACTTATGGGGTTTGGTTATCCTTTATTTGTAACCAGGGTGGGGCTGGGGGTCTTGTTTAAATAAGCATTAAATGGGATGGTAGCAGTGTAGGTGGGGTGTAGAACAGAAGAAGCATCCTTAAGTTTCAGATGCTTTCATTAAAAATTAAATTTAATGAAGGGCTACCCATCCACGCAGAAGGGGGGTAGCTGGTCACAGTGTGGGGATAAATGAGAATTAATGGGGAAGGGTGGATCTGCTAGCAAGGCTGTCTGTTGCATGTCGCTTCCGTCTGTGTCTTCTGCAAGAAAAAGAAAGCTTCAGGGCTTCCACATTTTGTGTGTTGGCCTAAAGCAGGCATCCCATCTCCCGGGCAAGAGGGGTGCTTTTAACAAGGCGTATGGTTCTACAAAAAACTGCCTTCCCTCTGGGGACCACCTTCCCCATTCGGGAAGTGTCCCCTCTGCAAGCAGTGAAACCCATCCAACCTTTCCCAAAAACACTCATTTGCCCACCGAAGTCTGGGCAGCGCTGCAAGACAGCAAGAGAATTTGCCAAGCCCAGGAACCCGGGAGATGGGATCAGTCAGGGCTGCGCAAAAGGCTATTTGGCACGCTGGGTATATTTTGGTTTTCTCTTAAGAAAATAAAAAAAGAGAAATATAAGAAGAATTTGAAGGCATGTGCTACCTTGCTGGGCCGTCGCTGGCCTGGTGAGGTATAAGCATCATGCTGTGCATCCCCCAATTACTAAAGGAAATCCAAACTGGGATGCTGAGACTGTCCAAAGAGCTTGGAAAAATTAACATTTAGGGGGCTACCAATGCTCAAAGCCCTCCAGCCAGGATGGCCAGAGCTGTAGTCTTTCCCAAGGCAAGAGACACGCATCCGAATCCCACGCATCCCACGCATCCGAAACCTCCGACGATAGAAGAATCATCTCCAAGAAAGGTCCACCAACACACAGCCTTCTCGCTCTCTCTCTTTCTTTTGGCCTTTTTGGGCTAAACCAAAGGCTATTTTTTGGATCTTTGGAGGCCGACGAGATGCCTCCAGAATTTTAATTTAGCAAGTCGCAAGCGAGGAGCAGCTTCGTCTCTGTTCATTAAACCGGACGCGCTCTTCTTCTGAGGCCAGCTGCCCGCTAGAACGCTCTCTCCACGCCACTGCCTCACCACCAGCTTTTTCCATCCGTTTCATTAAGGCCAGCCATTAACGGGGGTACAAATTAACACAGCCCTCGCGTGCAAGTCTGGCGGATGGCCTCCCCTTCTTCAGGACTTAAAAAATGACTTCTGCTTGGCCCGGGGGATACTCCACTTTTTTTCTCACACCCTCTTCTTCCGACTCCCAGGTCTGTTTCAGTACACCAAGAAGCTCTTCCTGAGCGAGCAGGCTGGCCGGGCGCAAGCGGCGGAGTTCGTGCGCAAGAATGTCGCCAACTTCATATCCATGGCAAACCTTGTGGTGGGGCTGTCCTCTGTCCTCTTCAGCCTTAATGGGTATGTCGGAGCCCAGAACGGGGGTACCACCAGGTTTGGGCTGCTTGTGGGGTGGGTGGGGGGAAGAGACCCTCCTTGCCCTCTGTTTCAGGGTATATCCGCACTGCATTGCAGCAGTTCGATACCGCTTTGTCATGGCTTCATGCTAGAGGATCCTGGGATTAATAGTTTGGGAAGGGACTTTGAATTATCTGTTCAAGCATGCTAGTCCTGTAGTTGAAGGGGATTGTGTTGAAGTCTGCCAACCTTTGTTGTTCATAGAATCCTAGAGTTGGAAGAGACCCCAAGGGCCATCTAGTCCAACCTCCTGTCCTCACAATCAAAGCACTCCTGACAGATGGCTGTCCATCCTCTGTTTAAAAATCTGCAAAGATGGAGACTCCACCAAACTATGAGGCAGCAACAAATTTCCACTGCTGAACAGCTCTTACTGTCAGGAATTTCTTCCTAATAATGTTTAGGTGGAATCTCTTTTCCTGTAGTTTGAACCCATTGCTCCGTGTCCTAGTCTCTGGAGCAGCAGAAAACAAGCTTGCCCCATCCTCAGTATGATTGCTTTTTAACTCTTGCAGTTGCTTGTTTTGAATGTTGCTAATTGTTTTAATTCCATTTTGATGCATGTATTAACTACTGTACATGGTATTTCTTTGCATTGGGAAACTGGGGGGGAAAGTGTTGTGTAAATAAAATGGTTTAAAATTAGAAGAGCAACAGCTCATGTTGATTTCTCTCTGCCTCTCCCAACCCCAACCCCTCCAGGCATTACCATTATGCCTGCTGGCTGATCTTGACCGGATTCCTCTTGGATCTCGCGGACGGCGCTGTGGCCAGGCAGCTCAATGCCTGCTCCGCTCTGGGTGAGCCCCAATTTTACCTGGGTCCTTAAGTAGCTTTGGGCTAGCAAAGTGGTTCTTAACCTGTACCAGGGACCCCCTTTAAATATCTTTTGTTGCCATGGACCCCCACAGATTTAAAACTCTTAACAACAACAACAACAATAATAATGCAATTACGCCATCCATTAAACCTTCCCTCAGAGGCACTGGAGGGGGAGGGAAGACCTGCATGTTTGTGGCTGGACAAGATTGAATGGCAATGCGCAGGCCAAGCCAGCCAACCAGCCTTTGCCTTGGCTCCTGTTATGTGGCCACTCCACTGCAGAGAGGATGAGGGTCGAGCAGCCTTCAAGCCTTTGCAGGCCACCTGTGAGGACATTGCAGCCCCCTGGGAGGCCTGCAGACCCCAGGTTAAGAACCCCTGGGGTAGGGGATACTGGGAGATGCTGTTCAACTCCTCCCAGCTTTGCACCCAGTCCCAGACTCACCGAGGGCTTTCTCCCACAGGTGCCAAGCTGGATGACTTTGCCGACTTCACCTCCTTTGGCCTGGCCACTGCTTTGCTCCTCCAAGCCCGCGGCGTCCTCGACGGGCTGCTGGTCATTGCGTACGTCATGGCCGTCTTCACGCGCCTCTGCTTCTTCTCCAGCGGTGAGTCCGTCGCAATTGAAGGTGGCCACGTGGCCGGCCGGAGGAACGGTTCAGCCACGGTTGTGTGAAGCTGGGAAGTTGAAAGTTTTCAGCCTGCTTCTCTGCTTTTGGGTTGCTTCTTAAAAGAAAATGTTGCAGCCATTCATTGTGGAGAAATATTGCATGACTCTCTCTTTCTCGGGGAAAAAATCTGTACGCATCCAAAGCTGGATTACGATGTTATAAACCCATCATCAGCTATGTCAAATGGTTGTGTGCCTTCAAGTCATTACTGACTTACAGGAGCCTAAGGCAAACCTATCACTGGATTTTCTTAGCAAGATTTGTTCAGAGAGAAGCTTTGTCTTCGCCTTCCTCTGAGGCTGAGAGAGTGTGACTTGTCCAAGTTTACCCAATGGGTTTCTATGGCTGAGTGCAGATTCGAACTCTGGTCTCCAGGGTTGTAATACAATGCTCGGACCACTACACCATGCTGCCCCTAAAAATCTGAGGTCTTGAGCTGTCACTTCTTTGTAAATCTATCTTAGCAACTGGCTGTGAGATATATTAGGGCTTTATTTCTGATTATATGGAAGGGGGCAGACAACCGGGGAAGGCTAGGGAGCTGCATTAGGCCGGCACTCCTGTTATAAGGGAGGTCTCCCTATTTAATTCCCATATTTCAGGGAGTGAGTCTTTTATAAATCTTCCCACCTCTGCTCTGTCTAAAGAGATGCTCTTGGAGCGTGGTGGGGTCTCCTTCCTTGGAGGTCTTTAAACAGAGGCTGGATGGCCATCTGTCGGGGATGCTTTGATCGTGATTTCCTGCATGGCAGAATGGGGTTGGACTAGATGGCCCTTGGGGTCTCTTCCAACTCTAGGATTCTATGATTCTATGATCTCTCCCCTACTTTTTAATCTTCCATCCCAGGGGTCCCTTTCATGTACCGGGGGCTGCCTTGCCCGTACGGCGCCTCCGTCCTGGCGGCCACCTATCTCCTGACCGGGGGCAACCTTTTGGTGCTGCGCATTGTCGCCATGGTGATGATCTTCTTTATGGTGGACCAGGGCTTCTACCCTCACGACAAAGTGCTGGAGTCCCAGCCGTGGAAAAAGGCGGTCTACGCGGGAGGTGAGTGCCGGCTCAGAGAGCACTAAACCTTGCAGTCCTTTTTTTTTTGCACGCAGTTAATTTCACGTGCAACTATTTCCCTGTTGCCAAAGGTGAAAATTTGGACCAAATTTTGGTGGCAAAAACAGGTGTCCCTCAATGAATGAAGCAGCTGCATTTACAATTTTCGAGCTTGACTTCTTTAATAGAGGCTGAGTGTGACTTGCCCAAGGAGACATAGAGTAGCTTTAAAAAAGCACTAAAGACGGATCTCTTTCGGCAGGCCTTTCCTGATTAGTTCCCGGCCTCGGGGGATCCTGGCCCTTTTTACTCTGCTGGCTATTCATTATTTATTATTTTAATGTGATTTTATATCAGTTGCTTTAAAGTATTTGGTTTAATATCTTTTTATGGGGGATGGTGGGGGGGTGGGTGATGTTTGGGGATTTTAATTTGTATTGGTATTTTAATTTTTGTAAGCCACCCCGATTGTTTTAACAGAGGGGCGGGATAAAAGTTATTATTATTATTATTATTATTATTATTATTATTAATGGGCACAGTGGGTGGTTCGAATCCTGGTCTCCTAGTCCAACACTCAGGTCTATGCCACATTGGCTCTCCCCATTAAAATATTTCTTCCTTTAAAATCTCATGCTCTTTGCATCACCGCGGATGCTGGCAACCATTTTGCAGCGCAACGGGGGTTTAAGCGTGCCTCGATTTCCTACCTCTCTCTTTGCAATACCACAGGCGTCCTCATGGTCCTGTTCTCCGCCTCCTCCTTGGCTTCTCTCTACTACCTGATTTGGTCCACCTCGTACATCATCTTCCCGTCAGCCTTGTGGAGTTACAAAGTCTAACCTCTCCCGTGGGGGCCTTGCTTGGAGGAGGAAGAAGAGGACGACAACACCCATCATCCATCGCTGTGGCAGCTGGCCCGAAAGGCAACGGGAGGAGTGGCTGACCCATGCCGTTGTACTACAGCTTTGTGCTCTTCTGACTGGACCATAAAGGTGGTGCAGGGGGTCTCTCTCTTTCTCACACACACATCCAGTAGCGTTCATTCTCTTGCACCCCGGCAGGATGCGACCCCGGCAGCCCAGCAACGGTCTTAACACTCCCAGCCTCGTCCTTTGGTGTAGATAAACCTGTACAGAATTCTTTTTATCTATAGACTTGTACAAAAATGCTGTATAGATTGTAAGAGGAGAAAAATCCATTTTTAGATTTTTACTTTTATTTTTTTGTGTGTCTGAGAATTACAAGTTGGGTGGGAGTCGGGTGGGTGCTTTTACAAGGGATGGAGAAAGAATTCCAACATTGGTTCTCCCCTCCTGGTAACTTTCCAACTTTTGACTGCTCTCATTTTGGATTAATCGGGGCAGATTCTCGGTATCTTCTTTTTACACATCCTCCCGTTTGGCTTTGATTGATGAGGAAAGTTTGGCAGGAGCTTCTGAAACAAGCATGCTGAAATTTTCTAAGTAGACAAATGAGTGGGATTGGGAAATGCTGGCTGAGAGCAATGCAACGCAATGCAGCAAATGTTGTGGGACCAAAAAGACTGTCCCTTCAGGGCAGGAGAAACCCGTGTGTGTGTGTGTGTGTGTGTGTGTGTTGCCCCCTCCCACCCAATGACCAAAATACTGACCTAAACTGGACTTGTATCCAGCCCATCACAAGACACGCGTGAAATTGCAGTGTGCGCAGCTTTGCGGAGACTGCATTATGCATGGCTTCATGGCAAGGCAAGGTCTTTGGAAACCGGGAGAGGTCATCTGTGGTCCCTCCCAAGTTGACAGGACTGGCCACGGCAAGCGGAGGAAGAGCAGAATCCGGCCCTTCGTGGGCATGATCTTGAATAACTTCGGCCTTCTAAACCATTCAAAGTGACATTTTAAGTACTAAACACTTTAAACTTTAAACACTTTAGAAAATTGCACAGTGTGCGTATGGTGTTTGTCTGTGTGCCTTCCCAAAATAATGTTGGAAGCCACTTTGTCTGGACGTTGTCCATCATGGCTTGGAGGGAGAGGCGCTACTAGTCCAGTCTGTCCCGAGATTTCATGTCGGAGGTAGAAGTGAGGGTCCCTCAGGGGTGCGTTGTGTCTGGACGCTCCAGCCTAATTTGCGGTCGCCGTGGGTGTCAGCGGCTGTTTTTGAATGCTGGTCGCAGGCACGGCGGAGACTCCCAGGTGGCCAAATTCAAACAGAGAGCACTTTTAGGGTGAAGGAGGTCTTAGGGGGGAACCCCTCTCTTGGAAGGTGGCATGTCTTCAGCTGCGGGTGGGTCATGTACCCCATTCCAGTCACAGGTGGAAAAGAAAACCCTCTTTTGAGAAGCCAATGGTGATGTTAATTTTGGTATCTTAGCTGCACAACTGTACAGTCTTTCGCTCTGGAGAGGCGATTCTGGCATGGGTCTCACCCGTTTGGGGCAGACACACAACCCACCACTGGACAAACACAGGGTGCTGTGAATACACCCCTCGCTCTCACACACACACTGCTTAAAATCCTGTGTCGAAGCAACAGGCCACTCCTATGGAGGAATCCTCTTGCTGCCTACTTGAAATTTTGCCCTACCTAAAATTCATTGTTGGATTAAACCTCTCTGTCGGTCCTAAATTTTCTGTTGCTAACACCAATGAGTCTCAAGCTCTTGTGTCGGGAAGCACAGTTGGTTTTATTTTATTACCAGCGACGGTAGTAAAATAATATCCTCTTCTTCCCTGTACTTGTTTGGAAAATGTTATTTTTGCTCTGCCGATATAGGTGGTGGGGAGGGAAAATGCAGAGAGGAATAAATACTATGTCTTGTTGAAATAAGTATGGATGCTCTTGTGTTTTTGGGAAATAAAATTTTAAAACAGGTAATGAAAATGGTTTCTTTTTGTGGATTGTTGGGGTTTTTTTGCAAGGGGGTCCTATTTTTCTTTATGCGCAAATGGATGCCAGGAAATAAATAAAAACTAATAATTATATTTATTTATACGCTGCCTTTCTCCCAAAATAGGGGATTCAAGGCAGCTTACAATAACACCGCAGGAAGATAAAACCTTTTAAAAAAGCTTTATTTCTCAAGCAAAAGTGATAATAAATAGATTTTTACAAAAACATAGTTGAAACACACACAGAAAAAAGAGAGATTCTCACTCGAACCAGGGGTCTAAGAAGACGTTCCACCAAGGGGAACATCCGTTGGTCTGGCCAAGTGTGTGGTTGTATGTCCATCCAGTTCAGCTATGGGGGGTCTCCGGTCCACAGAAAGGTGGGATTTGGATGGTGGGCAGAGAGTGTGTCCCCCTCCTCGCTCACTCCCCGGACGCTTGCATCTGTTTGCAGAAGGCGTCAAATTGCTGCTGTTCCAGCTCAGTCATCACCCGGTTGAGAGCGTAGATCTGGGTGAGCAAATCAGAAAACATGATGTTAAGGAATGTTTGCAAATACAGTTGTCCCTCCATATCCACGGATTTGGTATCCACAGATTTAAGTACTCACGGCTTGAAAATATTCTTAAAAAAAATAATAATCCAAAAAGCAAGCCCTGATTTTGCCATCTTATATAAGGGACACCATTTTGCTATGCCATTGCATATAATGGGGCTTGAGTGCAGTTGTCCTTCCGTATCCATAAATGTAAGTATTCACGGCTTGAAAATATTCTGGTTTTTATAAAAGTAACCTCAAGTGGCAGGGAGTTCCAGGGACTGCACAAGCCACCACCACCTCTGGCCACAGCACTGTAAAAAACTGTGAGGGGGCGTGGCTTGTCCGTCTAAATCTGCATAATATGCCCCGCCCCAACCCGCCCCTCTAGCACTGCTTGAGTGAAAAGCGGGAAGGGGCGTGGCCGGCCAATCCAAAATCAGCATAATAAGCCACGCCCCATCTCGGCCCTCTAGCGCTGCTTGAGACTGAAACTCGGGATGGGGGCGTGGCCGGCCTACCCAAAATCAGCATAATAAGCCCCGCCCACCTCGGCCCTCTGGCATGGCTTAAGACTGAAACCGAGAAAGGGCGTGGCCAGCTAACACAAATCTACATATTAAGCCCCGCCCACCGGCCCTCTGGCATGGGTTGAGGCTGAAAAGCGGGGAGGGGGCGTGGCCCGCCCGCCCAAATCTACATAAGAAGCCCCGCCCACCTCGGCCCTCTGGCGCTGCTTGAGCTCCTGCTGGGCCGCCCGCTGCTTGGCCTTCTCCAGGCGGCTGCTGCTGCTGCTGTTGCTCCCGCCGCCCCCGGAGCCCTCCTTGGCCTTGGGCGGCGTGGCCTGCGGCGGAGGGAGCGGCCCCGGCGGCGGCGGCACTTTCTCTCGGCGGCCCCCGCCGGGCTCCATCCTCGGAGGAGAGAGAGAGAGAGAGAGAGAAGATGGCGGCCGAGCCGGGCAGGGCGCATGCGCAGAAGGGCTGATGCGCTCTCGGCCTCGGAGGAAAGAGAAGATGGCGGCTGAGCTGGCCAGGGCGCATGCGCGGCAGGACTCTCGCAGGTGTTCGCGCTTGCGGAGGTGTACTACGCATGCGCCGGGAGCTATAAAGGGCGACCTACAGTCGGCGGCCGCTTGACGGCTGGAGCGGACCAGAGGGAGAACATCTGCCCTCCTCCTGCCCCCTCCGTCCACCCATCCCTAGAGCCGTCCGTCCGTCCGTCCGTCCGTCCATCCATCTATCTCCCAGTGTCCATCTCTCTCCCTGTCCTCTCCATCCCTCCACCTGTGCGCCCCTCGCCATCCATCTACCTGTCCATCTACCTGTCTCTCCTTTCCATCCATCCATCCTTCCGTCTACCTGTCCGCCTCTCTCTCCGCTCCATCCCCCCACCTGTGCGCC
This sequence comes from Gambelia wislizenii, assembly GCA_030847615.1. NCBI lineage: Eukaryota > Metazoa > Chordata > Lepidosauria > Squamata > Crotaphytidae > Gambelia > Gambelia wislizenii. Next base: position 969,257 of record JAUMIR010000016.1, read on the forward strand.
CCTCGCCATCTATCTGTCCTCCATCCACCTCGCCACTTACCTGTCTACCTACCTATCTGCCTATCCGTTATCCATCCATCCATCCATCCGCCTCCCAGCCTGCCTGCCCGCCTCGGCCTTTCTCTCCCTGCCTCCTCCTCCTCCTCCCTCCTCTAGCCATCCCCAGAGTCATCCATCCATCTGCCTATCCATCTCTCTCTCAAGCCTATCCGTCTACCTATCTGTCCATCCATCCGCCCATCTACCTACCTACCTATCTGACTAGCCATCCTATCCATCCACTTAGCCACCCATCTAGCTACCGACCTGCCTACCTGTCTACCTACCTATCTGCCTATCCATCTATCTATCCATCCATCCATCCATCTACCTACCTACCTGTCTATCTATCCATCCATTTATCTAGCCGCTCCATCCACTTATCCATCCATCTAACTACCTACCTTCCTTCCTACCTGTCTACCTGCCGATCCCATCTACCTATCTTTCCATCCATCCGTCCATCTACTTACATACCTGTCTGTCTATCCATCCGCTCCATCCACTTACCCATCCACCTACCTACCTTCTTCCTACCTGTCTACCTACCTATCTGCCATCTATCTATCCATCCTTCCATCTGTCTGTCTGTCCATCCATCCATCTATCTATCCTCTCCATCCACTTATTCATTCATCTACCTTCCTTCCTACCTGTCTACCTATCTATCTGTCTACCCATCTACCTACCTACCTTCCTTCCTACCTGTCTACCTACCTACCTACCTACCTGCCTATCCGTCTATCTATCCATCCATCCATCCTTGTATCCTTTCCATCCATCCACCCACCTCCTTCCATTCCTGCCTGCCTTGGCCTTTCTCTCCCTACCTCCTCCTCCTTCCTCACAGCTTCCTGCCATGGCAAGCTCTTCCCCGCCGGCCTCTCCTCCTCCGCCGCCCGCGGCCTCCCTCTGGGGCTGCAGCCTTCGGGATGAGCTGGTGTGCGGGATCTGCCTGGGCCTCTACCAGGAGCCAGTGAGCTTCGGCTGCGAGCACTACTTCTGCCGGCGCTGCATCGGCGAGCACTGGCGGCGGCAGGAGGCCCAGGGCGCCGCGGCCCGAGACTGCCCCGAGTGCCGCCGCACCTTTGCCCAGCCGGCCCTGGCCCCCAGCCTCAAGCTGGCCAACATCGTTGAGCGCTATGCCGCCCTCCCACCTGACCATGACCCTCGGAGCAGGAGCGGCAGGAGGCGTCCTGGCTCTCCCCCGGGCCCAGCCTGCGCCAAGGAGCACGCCAAGGTGGCCCTCTTCTGCCTCTCGGACCGTGCCCTCGTCTGCTTCTTCTGCGACCAGCCCGCCCGGCACGAGCAGCACCAGGTCACCGGCCTCGACGATGCCTTCGAAGAGCTCCAGGTCCGGGCCCTGGCCCGTGGGGGTTGGACTAGATGGCCCTTGAGGGCCCTGCACATTCTAGGGCATCTTAGGTGTCTTCATGTATGCAGGGGTCCTGCAGTTGGCCCTGGCCCGCTGAAAGAGGGGGGTTGGACTAGATGGCCCTTAGGGGGCCCTGCCCACTCTAGGGCATCTTAGATGGCAGCGGGGAGGCTTTGTGTATGCAGGGGTCCTGCAAGTGAAAGCAGGGGGACTGTGGCACCCCTGCCGGAGGGTGGCAGGAGAAGGCGGGGGGACGTTGCACCCCTGAGGGAGTGGCCGGTGAAAGGGGGGGTCCTTGCCTCCCCAAGGGAGGGGGCTTTGTAGGTTGAAGGAGAGGGACTGTTGGTCTCCTGAGCATGCCAGGAAGGGGGGCTCTTCCAGAGGGAGCCAGAATCAGCAGAGGAGGGGGTCTGTTGCACCCCTGAGGGAGGGGCCGGGGGAAGCAGAGGGTCTGCAGTTTGAAGGAGGGGGCCTGTTGCTCTCCTCAGGGTGCCAGGAGGGCGGCTGTATCAGAGGGAGCAGGGAGAGGAAGGGGCCCGTTGCATCCCTGAGGATGTCAGGAAGGGGCCCGTTGCATCCCTGAGGGGGCTGCAGTTTGAAGGAGGGGGCCTGTTGAATCCCTGAGAGAGTGGAGGGTGTCAGGAAGGGGCCTAGAGGAGCTGGGTGCACAAAAAGGAAGCCTGTTAACTCCACCAAAGGAACTAGGTGGGACTTTTTTAAAAAAAGAGTTCCCTGTCAGGGATGGTTTAGCTGAGAGCAGAAGCGGGGTTGGACTAGATGTCCTTTGGAGAGCCCGCTTCCACAATCCGCTGGTTCTATAAGCACCTGCCTGTCGTGTCTCTTTTAGCGAGAGCTCAAGGAGCAGCTCCAGACCCTGCAGGACAGCGAACGTGGCCACACGGAGGCCTTGGCTCTCCTGAAGCGCCAGCTGGCTGAGACAAAGGTAAGGATTTGGGCCCATATGCACCTTTTATTTTATTTTACCTCCATTAAGTATATTTTTTCCCTTTTCTTTTCATCCTTCCTTTCTCCTAGTATGGGAACCAAGGCTGCTTACAATCAAAGTTGAAACAAGATTTGTACAAAGTTTAAAAAAAAACACCAAACAGTTTTATTAGAAATGTTAATTTGCAACAGTTGGAAAGAAGCATCTTAAAAAACACCAAACAGTTTTATGAGAAATGTTAATTTGCAACAATTGAAAAAAGCAGCTAAATTGTAACAATGGTGTTTTAAGGGGGAAAAAACCAGCTCACCTTAGTTAAAAGACCTTCTGCAATAGCCAGTCTATGGGGTTGCTTATATCCCAGCACTTGGAACTTGTCTTAATGGTTTTACAGCCCAAATAAACTTCACATGCTCTCTAGCCAAGATGGCGGCCATGAGCGAATCTATACGCTACCCCTGACAGAAATGCCAATGAGCTTTTTGGCACGAAAACAGATCCTCGTTGCTTGCCACTATGCTGGCTTGGAGGGGGTATTCTGGGTGGTATAGCCCCAAAGAAGGGAAATTTCCAAACTTTAATTAAAAAAAAAACCCTGACACCCTCCTTGTAGCAATTTTCAGATAGAGAGGGGTTGGACTGGATGGCCCTCGTGGTCTCTTCCAACTCTGCAATTCTATGATTCTATGTTCATCGCCATCAGTGTAATAAGGATTTCTGTGGCACCATGAAAACTAACCAATTAATTTCAGCTCTCATGGATTACAGCACCCGTCCGGCATCAGGATAATCTTCTGGGTGCCACAAAACTCCTTTAAAAAAAAATAATCCCTTCCTATTTTTTGCTTTGTGAAACCTGTGTACACCCAGTTCTGGGTAAAGTATTGGGAGTTGCAGTCCAAGGAACTTTTCCCCGAGTTTGGCTGTTTGTTTGGTGGGAACAAGGGAGTTGGGGCCTTCTTGGTGGCCGCTCCCAATCTTTGGGACTCCTTCCCCTAGAGAGGCCAAGATGGCTCCCTCCTCGCTCTGTTTCCGCTGCCAAGTTAAAACGTTTTTATGCCATCAGGCTTTCAGAAACTGGCTGGGATGGGTTTGTAATGCTGTGCTCTCTTGATGAAGATGCTAGTTAATATAATCTGCCACCCCCCAGTCCTCGGCCAAGGGCCTGCGCGTCACCATCGGGGAGGCCTTTGAGCGGCTGCACCGTCTCTTGCGAGAGCGCCAGAAGGCCATGTTGGAGGAATTGGAAGCCGACACAGCCCGGACGTTGACGGACATCGAGCAGAAGGTCCAGCGCTACAGCCAGCAGCTGCGCAAGGTCCAAGAGGGTAGCCAGATCCTCCAGGAGCGGCTGGCCGAGGCGGACAAGCACTCCTTCCTGGCGGGCATCGGCTCCCTTTCGGAGAGGTAGGCGGTGTTGCAGGCAAAGGTGTTGAGGAGGGGGAGGCAATTGCAGGTTTTAAGATAGATTGCCTTTCGCTCTGGAAGCTCCATTTAGGCATACATGAAGCCTCCCCCCTGCCATCTAAGATGCTCTTTGAAGGGCTGGTAGAGTAATAGAATCCTAGAGTGGGAAGGGACCCCCAAGGGCCAGCTAGTCCAGCCCCCTGCCAGGCAGGAGTATGCAATTACAGCACTCCTCTGTTTAAAGGCCTCCGAAGAAGGAGGGTCCATTCCACTCTCAGACAGTTCTTAAAGTTCTTCCCAGTGTTTAGGTGGAATTGCTTTTTTTGGTCGTTTGAATCCATTGGTTTGTGTTCTGGTATCTGGAGCTGCAGAAAACAAGATCGCTCCGCCTTCCATCTTCTCCATGGCGTATCTTCAGAGATTTAAAGATGGATGCATCATGGCTCTTCTCAGTCTGAAGGTTTTAAGATAGTCTGCCTTTTACGCTGGATGCTCCATTTATCCATCCAGAGGGCCCTCCCGGTTGCCTCCCCTCATCATTTAAGATACCTTACAGAAAGTTGGTAGGCTAAGTGGAGTCTCCAGAGTTAAAGGCAGTCTATCTTTAAACAAACCCCATTGTTCTGGCACATTGCTCAGGTGCCATTGCATCCCCACTCTTGCTTGTTGGCTTCCTGATGGCATCCGGGGAGGGAGGGAATGCGCCTCTTTGAGACGTGGGAGAAAAAAGTTTGGAGAAGTTACTTTTTTGGATTGCAATTCTAGTTCACAAGTTTTTTCCCTCTCAGTGTTAAAAATGGAAAATTTTGCCAACATCCTTTTCAAACCTTAAATTTCAACCCTGACGTAGAGAACCTAGTCGCTCTCTATCACAGCCTTCTCCATGGGGTGTCGAACTACAACTCCCATCATGCTTGGTTTGAGGATGATGGGAGTTATAGGCCGACAGGACATCAGGAAGGCTGATATAAATTTTTACAGGAAGATGAGTGGGTTTGTAAAATAGGAACTCCCATAATCTCTGACTGTGGGCCCAACTGCCTGGGGTGAGGGTTGATGGGAGTTGTAGTTTGTTTCAAGACCAGCTTGAAACCTCGGTGGCAATGGTTGGGGAGAGCTGGCAAAGGCTTGTGGGTAATTCCCTTCACTCACGTTCTCTCCTCCCAAGGCTGAAGGGAAAGATCCATGAAACGAACCTGACCTACGAAGACTTCCCAACCTCCAAGTACACGGGGCCTTTGCAGTACACCATTTGGAAATCGCTTTTCCAGGACATCCACCCAGGTGAGCCCACGAGGACATAGCCAGACCCTCCTGCAAGTCCTCCTTTTCTCAACCAGCAACATAACGGCTGTTTAGGGAGGTTATTGCAGAAAAATGGCTAGCATCTGGGGATGTCTTTGGTTCTTGTGGATGGTGGAAGGGAGTACCAAACGCCATAAAGACACACACCGGCATAAGGTGGACTCACACCTGTGTATGCCACTAATGGGAAGTCAGCCATGTTGTGATAATGGCATCTGGGGAGCCGGTATCAGTGGGTGGTGGAAGCGAGTTGAAAATTTGGGGTCCCTCCTCCTACTCCAGAATAGGAGGCAAGGGACCAAGCCCTACATACAAGTGTGGTTGCAAGTCCAAATTTAAAATGTACCAAATGTCTTTACAGTATGTTGCTCTTTCAAAAGACACTGTAGGTTAACATCCAAAATGCCTGTTTTTCAAAATGAGATGTGAATTTCTGCCCACTTCCAGCCTTGCTTTGTGGTCTCCCTCCATTTGTCAGTGCTCTCTGTACATCCCCTGGAGGGATATTAAGGGCTTAAAATTGGACCCTTGACCCCCGCAGTGGGGGGTATTTTTGGAAATTCCTCCAGAGAGGAATTTTTGAGAAGCTCATCTCACTGCCAGAATTCGGGACCTCCTGTGCTTGTGAAGCAGGTGTGCTGCCCCTAAGTTGTGGCTCCTCCTGCTTTCTAAGCTGGCCCCACACCAATTCCAAATATTTATTATTTCATTTGTACTGGCCTTTTCTTCCAATATGGGACCCAAAAATGGGAGTCACTGTGGCTCCCCAAAATTGCAATGCTGGTTTTGAACTCTCCCCGCTTCTCCTCTTTTCTCCGCCTCACCACCTCACCCACAGTGCCTGCCATGCTCACGCTAGACCCCGCCACAGCTCACCAGCGCCTCATTCTGTCCGACGACTGCACCATCGTGGCCTACGGCAACCTCCACCCTCAGCCCCTCCAGGACTCCCCCAAGCGCTTTGACGTGGAGGTCTCCGTCCTGGGCGCAGAGGCCTTTGGCGGGGGCGTCCACTACTGGGAAGTGGTGGTCTCGGAGAAGACCCAGTGGATGATCGGCTTGGCCCACGAGGCCGTGACCCGCAAGGGGAGCATCCAGATCCAGCCCAGCCGAGGCTTCTACTGCATCGTCATGCACGATGGGAACCAGTATAGCGCTTGCACCGAGCCCTGGACCCGGCTGAACGTCAAGACCAAGCTGGAGAAAGTGGGCGTTTTCTTGGACTACGATAAAGGGCTGCTGATCTTCTACAACGCCGACGACATGTCTTGGCTCTACACCTTCCGGGAGAAGTTTCCCGGGAAGCTCTGCTCCTACTTCAGCCCGGGACAGAGCCACGCCAACGGGAAGAACGTCCAGCCTCTCCGGATCAACACCGTCCGTATTTAAGGGCGGTGGATCAACCTGTAGACAATGCCGCTATCGGCGAAATGTCAGCAGTTCTGACTGGGGTGGAAGGAGAGGGCATCTCGTGATGTCTTGGGGGAGGGTTGGATGCATGGGGTTCCTTAAAAGAGTGGCCAAAGCTGAGCGCAACATTTTCGGGACCAGCCTTTCAGGCTTTAATCGTATAGCCGGTAACGGTGAACCACACTTTATCAATGGTTTCCCTTGTTTTATCGGCACCGTGGTGTACTTTATGGGCATCCCGGCTGAGAGGCAAAGTGAGGGAACAAAGGTCTTAATTTTCCTCCTGGCCGTTGGAGGTCTGCACAGTGCAGTTCTCGAAACATTTGCCCAGCCTGAATATGGGAACAAGTTCTCTGTATGTCAGTAATGAACTTTTAACGGCCGTCGTCTTTCTTGGTTCGGAGGCAAAAGGAGTGGGAAGCAAGTTAATGGCAAAATAAATGGAAAGGTTAAATCCCATAGGTGTGCCAGGAATGATTTCCAGCAGCGCTGAATGATCCAGGTTTTCATCTGTGCGTCCCGTCAAGGATGCTTTGATCGTGGGTGGCATGGGGTTGGACTGGATGGCCTTTGTGGTCTCTTCCAACTCTACAATTCTATGATTCAGTGGTATGTCATGACACAGATTGGGCAGAAGAGGGCAGCATTGGCTTAGTTAAAGCAACCGGACGTTTCCCAAACTTCCTGCTAGACATTTATTTGTATGTTAACATTAAAGGAGCAATTAAATGTCTCTGGAAAGTGTTGTCATTGTCTCCATAATTTGGATGTTTCTTCCAAAGTGCCAATTTTGTTCCATGGTGCAGTGCTGGAGACTGGGCCATACAGAACCAAGATTTTTATTCTGTTTCTCAAGTTCAGCCCTTTTCAACCCAATGCCTCGTCCTGGGTGTGATGAACTACAACTCCTTATCAGCCCCCATCAGCATGGCCTGTGATGGGACTTGTAGTCCAACACATTTGTGAAGTTGGAGGGCATCTGGTTGATATTTCTCAGGCTTAAGTGGGTGTCGAACAAGACTGGTATGGATGATCTTTCTTTGAGCTTCTTGTAATTCTCATGTGAACTTTGGGGGCTCAGCCAAAGCGATGGGATTGAGCCGGCCGGCCCTGTTTTTGCAAAGTTGCACTGTGGTTTTGCAGGGGCATTGCTGGCACAGTCTGTAGTGACCTGGCTTTGGAAAGTGTGTGTTGCATCTCCTTTCAGACAAGAGTTGGAGTGGTGGAAGGATCTTCTCCCTCTCCCCAAATGTTGAGCTGAAGTTGCAAAACTTCTTTAGCTTGACTCTTCAGCTCCAAATCCGGCAAGAACAACTCCTTGACATGGAACAAGATGTCATCAACACAAGAGCGTCCATTTTGCAACCCGCACACGGCACCTGTCATGCCCGAGCTATCCGTTAAGTGGTTGGCCTCACCTCCCTGGCCTGGCCTCTTGCCTTTGGGTATCAGCTGTGGCTCTCTTTGCTTTGGCTGGAGACCTCCACTTGCATTTTGTACACAGCGACGGGCATAATTAGACCTTTGATTTGGGAGGTAAGCAATGTGCGAATAAGCCCAGAGAGGCCTGTGTAGATTTGTGTGTGTGTGTGTGTTGAGAGAGTGCCTTGTCACCGTGCTGATCTTAAGGTGAAAGGAAGGGACCCACATTTGGGATGTGTGTGGGGTGGCCCTATCTGAGCCCACAACGATGGCAGGTGGGAGGGGATCGTTACGAATGCCATGTCTGAATTGTCTCCGTTCGTCATGTCCGGCCTCCCATTTTGCTCTGCCATTTTCCCGGGGAGGGCGGTGGGTGGGTGTCATTGCCCTGCGAATGCCATTTTATATCATCGGTGGAAAGACGAGGGACTAAATTTAATTCTGTGTCTCGGTGCTGGTGACATTGCTGTCATCGGTGGCCCTGCCCTGAGTTCCTGGCATGTTTATTGGGGTGGGATTAATTTTTTTTTATTTAACAGCAGCTGGGGGACCTTCTCAGATCACCCCTCCACTCCTGCCTTCTCATCTGATCTCCCTCATTCATTTAATTTGATATGCCTGTCGGGGGCCCTCCGGACTTGGCCGCGTCTCCCGCGTGTCGTATCTGGATAATAACGTGGCACATACAAATGATGCCTTTCCTGTGAGGAGAGCGAGAGGGACCCAGTTTCTCAGCCTTTGTGAGCTGCAAGAGGCATGGCTACGAGGACAAATCTGGTCTTTGTGAAGTAAAGTTGAATATTTCTGTGTTGGAACCCGCAGGGATTTGTATAGAATGGGGGTGGTGAACCATCCAAGTTAATTATTTTTTAAAAACGGGCTCATTTTCAGATGAAAAATAACCACAAGCCATGCAAAACGATTGCCAAAAGTGGCACCCACACACCAGAATGCCCCAAACCCAATAAATGAAATGGGGAGCAGAAATTGTGGAAATGCTTATAATCCCCTCGCTGTGCTACTGCAAAAACAAGGAAGCTTTTAATTAAAGGCACTGTAGCCCTTAGAAGCCTTGCTGTATCTTTGCCACAATTGTAAGAAGAGCCCTGAAGTGGAATTGTATCAAAAGCCTGTGTAGCCCACCGAGCGGCCACCCAGTTGTGTCTATGGGAGGCCCACCTGTAAGGCATGAGGGCAATTCCATCCTCCATCTTGTTCTTCCCAGAAACTGGTCTTCAGAAGTTTTCTTCCTCTGATATTGGGAGATAATATCTTGCATTCCAAATAATGGTCCCTCATTGCTGATGATCCCTAATTGCCATGAATTTAAAAACCATTCGGCGATCACTATATCCTATGTTAGTGATGTCCACAGTTTTTAATTATCCAAGGTGTGAAGGAGACCTTTCTTTTTTCTCTCCCAAAGACTGGATTGCTGTGTCTCACAAAAGATTTTTTTCCAGGGGGGTAGCCATGGGGAGGGAGGTAAAATGAAGGCATTACCCCCCCCCTCAAAAATAAGGATTCTGCCCACCCCAGTGAAGTTTTCCTTCAGTCTCCTAATTTCTAGCTTTTTTGCAAAAACTTCAAACTTTAAACTGAAATACAGTTTAAGCCTTCAAAGAAAAGGTTAAGCACAGTGACCCAAGTTCTCCGTGAATGGTTTCAAGGTCTCCTGCTCTGCAATGTTAAACATTTGGGGAGTGAAAAAAATCATTTGGGAGGCAGGATTTTTATTGGGGGGAGCAAACCCTTTTGCTTATTCCTATATAAATCACACAGAAACAAATAGTTTGTATAAACCTGTGTGCTGTCCACTGTAAGTTTATATTTTGAATGTACAGTCAGCCCTCTGTATCCACAGATTCAACTATCCATGGCTTGGAAATAGCCACCAATAAATAAATAAATAAATAAATAAAATTCCAAAGAGCAAACCTTGCTGTTTGCCATTTTAATCTAAGGGACATCATTTTACTACACGATATAATGGGAGCTGAGCATTCATGGATTTTGGTATCCACAGGGGGTCCTAGAACCAAACCCCAGCCGATATGAAGGGCCAACTGTGTAGCCAACCAAACAAAAAGTTGCCTAACAAATGGGTATTGGAGTAGAAAAGACAGAGGCCATTCAGACTGATTTCTCCTTTTTTATTATTATTATTGCCATTGTTTCAAAAATCCAAAGACAGTGTCTTCCCATACTGCGGTTTCTCAAAATCCTTTTCGGTATAATGCCCCAAACCGGTAACACCACTTACAGCTGCCATAAATCCCAAAGGCTTTTTAAACATGTGTGCACACACAAATACACGCACGTACGCACACGGAGAACGGAATGGGTTTTGGGTCTGCTGCATGCATATGGAAGTAGGACAGGGTTTTGGTGAAGGGCTTTTGTAGACTAGCGGGCAGGAAAGAGAGATCAACACACCCACAGCATGCACAAAATAATTAGGAAACATGAAAGCGCCTTCGCTCTCGTTGTGCCATGACACTCGCTAACAAACTCGGAAACCTGCTCAATCCCACAAGCAAACAAAGGAACAAAATGGAAAGGAAATGAGGATGTCTTGGGAGGATTCAGCTCAAGACTTTTCTCCCCTTGTAGCGTCTGTTGAGTTGCGTACTTTCTCTAACAAGCATGATTGCAAAGTCCCTAGTATGTTGGCCCTCCAAGAAACACCCCCGACCCACCAGATCACCGGGTGACGGGTGGCGTGGGTTGACGCGCCTCAGGTGTCGAAACATGTTTGTCTGAATCCGTCCCCACCCCCTGCGTGTCGGTTTAGGTGGGGGTGAATCTTCCTTTCAGGGGACGACGTGCCACCATTTGAAGGTGAAGGGCTTCCGCTGGACGTTGGTTCCGCAGTGGACCTCTCCCAGCTGCTTGTGGTAGGAAGAAATGTCGTCGATGAAGGTGCACATCAGCCCTAGGGGCTCCAGGAGGTCGGAGACGTGCTGCTCCAAACAGCACTCGCCCTCGATGATGGGCCCGAACGGCTTGGGGACGCCCAGGTCCCTGGAGAGCACGATCATGTTCACCTGCGCGGGAAACCGTGTGCGTAAGTCAGGGGGAACAAGAAGGAAGGGCTTTAGGAGACGGACACAGGAAGGGGTCCACAAACACCCATGAGTCAGCCACGAGTCAGGCCAGGGGGCCATCAGACCCAGCATGGCCCCTTGCACCCAAATTCTCTCCAAAGTCTGCTGCTATTTTTTTTTAAATGAAGACTCAGATACTGCCCAGGATAGCATCCAAAATTTTTATATATACTACAGCTAGCATCCTGTGAATTAGAGTGTCTTAAGCTAGACTTACTATCTGATAACTGTTGCTTATTCACTGTCATGATCATGGTAACATTGCCACAATTGGCAATGTTCACAATTAACCTACCCACAGTGTGTGTGTGTGGGGGGGGAGAAATCTCTCTAGACATCCGGAGGACCATAGAGGCACACTGGAGGTAGTCTCTCTAGGCATTGGGAGGTCCTCCAGTGCGACTCTATGGTCAACTAGAAGTTGACCATAGAGTTGCAGCAGATACCTAGAGAGGCATCCTCTCTAGGCATTTTTAGGTCCTCCAGCACAATTCTATGGTATTCTATGCCAGTTTGCTATTATACGTGGTTTCACACATCTGCAGCAAGCCCGGGAATGTATCCCCTGTGAATATATGGGGTGGGGTGGAGGAATATTAAAGAAAAGATGTGGAGACTGGAGCAAGGAAATGCTACCAAGGAGGCATATATGACCTGGCATATTCTGAACCAAAGAAAAAGAAACTTGTAATTTGTATTCTGGCAACGCCATAATCCCACAGCTCATGTTATTTGGTAGAAAACCAGGTCTTCTCTCAAGGGTGGTCTTGGAATACAACTGGCAATGCAGCCCCCCCCCCCAAATACTGGGATATTTAAGCTTGAAACATGGGGGTGAGATGAAAACAGCTACACCTCTGGGTTTTCATGTGTGCTGGAAACTTTGGGCTGCGTTGTGGAACGCGAGGTGTGCCAGTCTTGGTCGTGGGCAGGGGTGGGACGGGATGGGGGCAATGCTCACCATATTGGGGAAGTAGGCCATGGCCTTTCCTTGCTTGTCTATCTTGAAGAGGGCCGGGAGGTCGATGATGTCTTTCTCTTCCAGCCCCAGTTCTTTCTTGAGGATGTCCCGGTTCCAGTCGATGCACCGCTGAAGGGAGGAAAGCGGAGTCAGGAGGCCAAAGGAGAGGATGAAGGCATGGCCTCCTGGGGCTGGTATGGCCCAGAGCAGAGACTTGGCGCTGCACTATGTCTCCCACTGGGAATGCACTGCCTTTCTCCCTCCTTGTCTTCTCCTGCTAACCCCCCTCTGCCACGAATGATGGCTTCTCCTCTCCTCTCGTATTCTCCGGGGAGAGTGAGAGGATCTCGCTTACCTGGACATACTGGTTCTCTTGCACCATGACCTCGTTGGAAAGGACTTTGTTAATGGTCACACGTTTCGTATCCGTGCCAGTGTACCCTGGGGAGACAAAATGGTGGAAAGTTTACCCCAAAAGCAGAGCTGACGGGCCTCGGTTTTACTACTCCAGGGATGGGCAAAGTGTGGGCTGTGGGTTGCACGGGGCTCTTGGACCCCATTTTGGTGGCCTTTGAATCCCCTATGAGTCACCCAATGACCTTGCCCCAAATCTCTTTTTAAAAATTGGTGTGAGTTTTGCCCAAAAACATTGCAAAAAAACCCACAACGACCCCAAATGCAGGAAAACATGTGAAAATACCCCTATCCCCGAACCCCATACTACCCCCAAATGCTTCCATTTTCCTCTGAAGTCCCTCTCAAAATGGCGACCGGAAGTCACCATTTTGAGAGGGACTGTAGAGCAAAATGGAGGCATTTAGGCTTGCTGTGGGAGAGGGTGGGTGTGCCGTGTGGATTGGGAGAAAATGGGGCCCTAGACCCCATGGAGTTGCCCACTCTTCTACAATCTGGATCCGTCCCTTCAGCTCTTGGCCACATCCCAGTTGCCTCTGGTTAGAACATGGACGTGGCGGGCGGCATTTCCCTCATGCTATTGGTGGTGGGTAGTATCTAGCCAGCGCAGAACAAAACTCCCGTCTTGGGCCGAGATCCTCCCGTGCCCTATTTTATTCTCGCGCATTTCATCGTTCTCTGAAAGCCTTTTCCATCCTGTGCCAAAATGGTGGGCTGAGGCGAAATGTGGGTGCGAGGATACCATGGAGAGCTAGAGCCCCCTCCCCATATGGCAGCTGGGGTGTTTGTGCCCTTTGGGCCTGAAAGCAAGGCGTCCTTGGAGAGCTGTGTGATTTATTCGGAGCTCTCCATGCCAGTCCTTCATCTCCTTTTTAAAGGAAGAGAAATGGCCCACCCAGATGGCGCAGCTGCTAATTCCTTCTGAAGAAGGTCACAGGATGGGAAGGCGTTGGGACGGCGCTCATGACTTGAGGGTGACCCCCTTCCCCAGCTGTCCCAACTGGAGCTCAGCACCCGGAGAAGGTGGGACAGGAGACGCCGGCCTCCACGGGCAACCGTCACCGTTGTGCGTTGTTCACCAAAGCCACGCCGCATAAGTAGCACAATGTCTGCTTCTGTCTGTCACTGTCCATTTTTCAGCACGTACGTTTCTTGCAGTCAACGGCTCCTCTCAGCTCTAGTGGGTGAAAAATTCTACGTTTGCATTCAGCGCCTGTCGTGATGTTGATGACAAGCCTACCTTTGAACATGACGGCTTCCCCATGTCCTTCTTTCTGTTTCTCTCTGAACAGCTTGTAGCAGGCGGAAGGGCTGGCCATGAGCATCCGGAATTGCTGGGGAGAAAACGCACAGGTAGCAACCAAACAATATAAGAATGGCATTTAGAAAAAAACGGTTTAAAAGGTTTCTGAAAAGCCACTCCTTTCTGTTGCATGGGTTGCCAGAGAAAACGTGGAGCAATCTTGGAGCAATCTCTATCTGCTCGCCTGCATGAAAATCCTGGCCATCCATGGTGACCAAGTAAGAGCTAAAAATATAAGCCTGTCCTAGGAGTGTGTGTATGGTGGTGGGGGCATTGCATGGTATTCCTTCTAGCTGGGACCCCCTCCCCACGTTTAAAACATTTATTTAAATATGTCTATCCCATTTTGTATCATGAGATGTCAGGGCAGAGTACCGCAGGACCCCCATATCCACTGGGGATTGGTTCTGGGGATACCAAAAACTATGGATAATAGCAAACAACATTGAAAATAATGGGACTTCCAGTTTAAAATACCATAGAGTTGCCTTGGAGGACCTAAAAATGGCTAGAGAAAGCACCTTTTCTAGGAAGACTCTATGGTAGGTGTGCTGTTTTGTAAGGGAATCAGTGGATAATGAATCAGTGGATACAGGGTCCTACTGTACAGATAAAAATCAATATCTAGTCAGTGTCCCATTCCCTTGGTCATAATTTTTTTTTTTAAAAAAAGAAATAAGTAAATGGATAAAGAGTCGCCACCTTTTTTCCAGGAATGGGCACAAAGGTCACAAACTCATCCACGTGGCCCACGGTTAGCCAATCCGAATAGAGCTCCACCGGCGCTTGGACTTGTTGGGCGTAGAGGAAATCCCGGACGACCTTGGTCATCCTTCGTCCAGCAGATCTAGAGGTTGTTGGGTTCCCCAGAAAGTCAGAGAAAGAGAGAGAGAATTAATTGCAGAAACAAAATATTAATTGCAGAAACAAAATATGCAGAAATAAAATATAACAAAAACTATTCCAAAACACGGCCTCACAGCCTGGGAAAAAACCCAAGGAAAATCTAAAAATATTTTTTATCTTACTCAGGTACCACCTCAAAAGCAAAGCATTTAGTCTTGAATCAGATCAGGTTCAGGGGTGAGAATTGTGTGGATTGTGAGCTGAATGCAACTCAGGGAGTCTCCTAAACTAGCCCCAAAATTAAAAAAAAAAAAATAGTGGGTCAAAGAAATAGAGAATTGTACCCCCAGAAGACTCCAGATATGATACCCTGTTACATTGCTTTTGAGGGTGGAACTGCATCCCAAAAATATTGTTGGCTGCAAGTCCCATCAACCACTACCTAGCATAGCCAATGCTAGGAGTTGCACCCAACAACATTGGGAAAGCTATATAATCCTGGTTTTTCCTTTGCCCTCCCCACCCCTTTTTCCTTTTGTGCCATAGAGTTTTAAAAACCACACGGCCAGATTGTCAGCCTGGGTGATTGGCAGGGATTGTCTTGTCTTTTAAACTAAAGAGGGATACTTAAGCTTCTCTGAGAATCCTCCAGCTTAGGAGTTCAAATGCTATAAATAAATAAGTACCTTCAAGATGCCAAGACTTTAAAAATAAATCTCTACAGGGCTTCATGAATCTCTCTTACGTGGGGAAGCTGCTCCCTATCAGGATGCGGCCCAAGGGGTACTCCTTTCCGTTGACCGTCACCGGGGGGCTGACCTCCAAATTTCCAAAAGAATCCAAACTGGTGACCACTTCAAACAGGGGTTCCCTGGTCACGTAACCGAAATCTGGTCCCTGAAGGAAAACACGGAAACAAAGATGTCATCAGCACCACGTAAACGGAAAGAAAGGTTTCCCAGCTAGGTGGATGAGTCGTCTGCTGGTGGTAACTCACTCCGTCTCTTGCTAGCCTGCTAGGATGGGTTTAGCCTTTATTTTAAGCAGATCTATGTTTTTGCTTCCCTGAGTTCACAAAATGGTTACCCAGGGTGGAGGGGAAAAAAAGATCTGAAAGCAAGGACCCCCCAAACTGTCTTTAACGTGGGGAGGATACTCTGTTTTGGAAGGCAGGTTGTTATTAATTTTGCTTCCTTGCAGATTAGAGAGCCTGGCCAAATGAATGAATTTCAACAGGGAGAAATTTAGGCAGAAAAAAACAAAATGCACCGATATTTAGGCAGAAAAAATGAAATGTGAAACAACAGCACATGTGAAAGGGATCTGTGACTCTTAGTGGCTAATGGTTGGTTGATGGGCAAACAGACACTAACGAGCCTTGTATTTCTATACCCAGAAACTAACCATTCAATTACACAAATTTACATATCCTCCCCAACAGGGGTTCACAATATATATATAAACTCCACACATTCCTACCCAACCATTCTCTGAAGATGCCAGCCACAGATGCAGGCGAAACATCAGAAATAAACTATTTCAGAACACGGCCTCACAGCCCGGGGAAAAAACCCAAGGAAAATCTATGGATGCCGGCCGTGAAAGCCTTCGACTTCATATTTCTTGGTGCTTGATCATTTAGTACACTTCTGCTTGATAATTTTTCAGGAGGTTCAATTGCATAGGAGGCTGGATGGGCATCTTTCAGGAATGCTTTAAGGAGTTGGGGCAGATGGACCCTTACAGCCCCTTCAAACTCTCGGAGTCTATCAATCTTGGTGGTCCAGATTTAGCAGCTTATTTGCGGCGGGGGGACACAGTCCCTTGGCCTAGTTTTGGCACGGATTTAACACAGTCCCAGTTCCATGTCTGCAAGCAAACCTTGCCGAAAAACAGCAAGGAAAGAAAAGCCAATGGGCCTGTGGACTGTGGTGTCCTAATGTTATCCTCCTGAAGGTTGGGAGGCAGCTGCCCTTGACAGACAGACGGGCAGATATACTTGTCACACTACTGTGCTAATAAGTGATAAATGTTCCTGTGGCACAGCTTTGTCCCAAGCCCCTGTGAGCCATTTAAATCCCACCTAAGCTCACTTTGGGAGGTGTCCATTGTGGGTTAAATGGGTCCCCCAGGAGGCATTTCAATGCCATCAGCAAGCTCGGTGTCCCATCTCTGCTAACAGTGGGGCAATGCCAGGGAAACCAAAGAGGGATCAGGGGACAGGAGAAGAAATTTATAGGCGCCGTTGTCAGTTTAGAGCTTGGACTACACTTCCCAGAATCCTTCCCACGGCCATCCAAGTGGAATGATGTGGGTCCTCTTCATTGAAGGATCAAAGTCCTTTGCCTTTCACTTGCCAGTCTTTATCTAGCTACAGCTCCTTAGAGTTTACTGCTTGGGTCATCTGAGCTGTCTTAGGTTGTAAACAACAATGCCTGTCCACACACACCCTACTGTCGCCAACCATGCATAGTTGAATCAGTAGATATGGGGTGCTACTGTATATTTACATCATCATAAACTGACTTGCATTTAAGTAAAGCTAAATTGCAATATTGCAATTCACCGTTACTTGTTGCTTGTATTTTCAACGGGGGCAGATATATTGTCCACGGAGATGAACTCAAGATCTAGAGCCCAGATTTGGAAATCACTGTTGTAAACCCCCCTGCAGTGTGAAATGCACCCAGATGTGTGCAGTCCAGAGAGGTACAGGATGGGTGTCATACTTCTGTTCCCTCTCCTCCCTGCCACTTTTTGCAAAATTGCCAATTTTAAGGTGTTTCTAAGCCCAAGGCTCTCTCTCTAGCTGACCCCTCTTCTTTCTTGCCCAAAAATGAGCAGAGAAGACTCGCAATGTTTGCCCTGGTGAAAGCTAGGCATCAACAACTGCTGGGGTGCACCTGTCTGACTTGGATAAGATGTCACAGATCCAACTCAACACCAGGAAGATATACGGGGAACAAATCTGGAATATGTAATTCAACTGTTTCCAAGATCCACGCCCCAAAAGGGAAAGAGAAGTGGGCAAGAGAGGCACAAACTTCCTTCTCCTGGTCAGGGGTGCAGAGTTTAATGCAAGATCATCTGATTTCACAAAAAGAGGCGTAGGGATGTTGGGCACAGACCCACAACTCCCACAGAGTTCATGCAGTGTAGCTGAAAGTGTGGAAAATCTTTCCCAAACCAAGGGATGTACCACAGATGCCACGACCCTATTCTTTGCCTGGGCCTTGGCACTGAAATGGTACATTCAGCATCCCCTAAATTACAGCAATAAGGAGATTTTCTCCGTGCAGCATACACTGGGAGATCATTTTTGTCATGTACAGTTTGGGATGATGCTGCCACACCCTTGGTTGGGGGAATGACAGCACTTCTGAATTCTGGACATGCAAGGAATGAAACCTATGCAAGGGTTGTTCAGAAACCTGATGGGCCACAGAAGTGGCAAAAACCCACCCTCCTGTAGCTCCGGTAGAAGAAAGTGCATCCATCCCCATAATCAGCTAAAAGGCGGACACAAAAACCAAGGGATTCAATTGCAAGAAAAAAGAGTCCACCTACACAACCTACACAATCTCCTTCTTGATTGGAAGAGTTGTATGGTATGGAATAGGTTGCTTCATAGGGACTCTCCATCTTTGGAGGTCTTTCAATAGAGCTCGGATGACCATCTCTCAGGAGTGTATTAATTGTGGATCCCTGCATAGCAGGAGGTTGGACTAGATGGCCCTTGGGATCCCTTCCAACTGTACAATTCTAGTAATTTCACCAGAGGAGTGAAGCTATCCCTCATTCAGTTATAATCCTAATGCAACTTAGTTTTGCCCAAGTTGCAGGAGAAAAGGAATTCATTATAAGTCATGTGTTCCTTCCAAGATCTGCTCACTCTGCCGAACAGTAAGGCCAGATTTGCACGAGAACAGAAAGGGGGAAGATGTTTCAGGGAGCAGAAGAACTTTATGCACAATCCTGTGTTGTGAAAAAAGCACTGGGAATTCAGTGCAAGTACCTGTGGCCACCCCTAGCGTTTGCTAGGTGTTGACAGACCCCAGGTACGGTATGTAAGATTTAACACAGGGCTTCATGGTGCCAAGTCAGGGAAGCCATTTCAGGTGAAAGCCATGGAAGGAAGATGCTATACAATTTAGAGGAGGTTTGGGTCAAAGGCAAAGGCTTGAAAACCATGGGACGGCAGTAAATTAAGTTGTTTGAACCCATTTTGTGAAGGAGGCGTAATCCCATCTCAGCGGTTAGGTTACTGGAAGGCATGGCGAAGGGTCCTTTCGATTGCCAAGAGATGCCTCTGAGATTGCGCCAACCAACTTAAAGGCAAGAGAAGTACGCTGCAGATGACAGCTTGACAGCTTCATTTTCAGTTCTGGGGGGTCCCTTCCCCACCACATCTTCCATTCCCGTAAAGCTCACGTGGGCTTGGTCCTGTCCGATGGGTCTGGACAGGTGGGAAGCCATCTGAGAAAGCCAACGTGCCTTGCTTGGGTACGGTGACAATGGCTTTGGAGATAAACGTTTCCCTCTGTGACCCCCAAATAGACTTCAGAATGACTCAGGATATTCATTTCAGGAGCTTAATCTTTAATCATTTAGTAATCCCGATGGAACGCCCAACGAAGGTTGTGGAGACCTCTTGGTTTTGTTTTATTTTTCATTCTGGGAGCCTTGGGGCGGCAATGGGGGTGTCAGCTTGCAAATGTGGAGTACGAAGGCTGCTAAAATGCCTCCGTGAGCCACCAGCCCACTTCGGCTGGGTGGGGTGGCAGGGGAGCAAAGTGGTCAGCATCCGAGCCATGCACGCTCGAATCCATGCATTCCGCCAAACATTTCACAGAGGTAAACTGCGACACATGTGCACAATCACTATCAGAGTGTGGTATCAGAGAGGGCAAAGCTTATTAACAAAGGAGAACAGACGAGTTATAGGAGAGGCTCCAGCACTTTGCTTTTGCCTGAGCCAGCTGGGAAGGGACAGATCCAGCCGCCTCCTCTTCTCTTCCCCACTGCTAAGGTAAGTCAGTGCAAACTACAGACCTCTCAGCCATCTGGAAAGCATTTTTGCAAATAAATAAATACATAAATGAAAATGGATAGCATCTTAAATGCCATGGCCACAGTTCTGTATCACAGTTTACATTATGCAATTTTATGCATGCTTAGCTTTGTTGCAGATGTGCTATGGAAGCTTACTAGTGAATTGCAAAGAGGTGTAATGGATCACCAGCAGGAGTATCCTGATGCCATCGGGCTCCATTGATGCACACTGGCACTCCCTAGCTGATACACATATGCATCGGCAGTCCCTAGCCATTGTCCGGATGGGCATCCAGAGCGCCTGATGCAAAATGGACATTTCGTTGGCTCTCCTACTTAGTAACGTCACGCAAGCCCCTTGCTGATTATGGACATTGGGAAATGCCTTCATTCTATTTCCCGCAGACATAAATCCACTTACGTAGAGGTAAGTCCCATGCTGAATTCCAGCCATGATTTCTGGCTGCATAGCAAGAAGAGGAAGGCTGTTGCACAGCTGATTTACACAGGGACGAGGATGTGTTGAGTTAGACTCTTGGTTTCTCCTTACTTCTCCTAACGTTGGAGAGGCAATTAAATCCAGGAGGTGTGAGAACAGAGCCGTGCCTTCATGTTGCTCCTCCGATCTCTGCGCTTCCCCTGCTGTTCATGGGGATTAGTGGGCTGCCTTTTGCTTCCAGAAGGGCGAAAGCTGACTGTGTCCAAAGCCAAGGGGAGGCAAATAAACTACATTTTTGTCCAGAGGGGAGTTTTGATCCCATAGGGGTGCTCCAATGTTGGCCAAAACCCAAGTTCTCCAATTAATCATGGCACTGTGAGGGAGAATCAGCAAACTACAAGCAACAGAGATTCTTGTGCCAACTTAAATAGGTTTTGTGGACTAGGAAGGGATGGTGGTGGAGTCTCCTTCTTTGGAGGTCTTTAAACAGGGGTTGGGTGGGCATCTCTCGGGAGTGCCATAATTGTGGATTCCTGCATAGCAGAATGGGGTTGGACTAGATGGCCCTTGGGGTTCCTTCCAGCTTTAAGATTCTATGATTCTAAGAAGATTCTTAAAATTTCTAGAAAATGACCTTGGGTGATTCAAGTCCCCATTCCCAAGGACTCAGCTGTAAGCGCCATGGGGGACAGTGGAGGAGAAGGTCTGTCATTTTCCACCATGTCCTCCCACTGCAAGACATTAATTCTCTCCCTTCTCGTTTTTCCATTAAGCGGTGCCCCAGTGGCTTAGGGACGTATGCGCACCTCACTAGTGGGGTGGAGGGAAGGGTCGGCTAAAGTGTCCCATCTGGAAAATGAGATGGAAAAAGATAGTAGGGGGGGATTAGAAGAAGACCCTTCAAAGCAAAAGATTGGAATACAATACGTTTAATTGATTTGGAGGCTGAAATTGCTTTTCGAAAATGTTATGAATCTCCCCCCCACCCGCCTTACAGGAGACATACATAAGTGGGTGCCCAGTTTTATATTTTTATCTAAATCAGACTCGAAATTGTTTTTTATATATATATATATATATATGTATGCATGCACACACACACAGAGAGCGCAAGGGATCAATGTGGTATTCCTAACCCGCATGACAAATCCAGGACGGCCTGTACTCATTCGAGGCATGATAAATGATAGATTTTGCCACATTTAAAAGCGATTAACCTTCTCTGAGCGGCCACGTACGGAAAGGGAGCTGTTTGTGTTATAATACCAATGGCGCCTCCGCCTCGCTGTGGTCTCTGGTTACCACCAATGCCACGGAAGCAACGAGGGGGCGGCACCAAGCGGCAACAGATGCCAGCCAATGTGCCCACGCTCTCCATATTTCGGAGGCATTGGGAACTCACAACGGGTGCGAATCCTGATTGCGGGCAGTGAGGACAGGGTGGCAGAAAAGTCGTCCATCTCAGTGCTTTTCCTGCATCCAGGGTTTCTGCCTGTCCTCATCTGACTTTGTCTGATGTGTGACGTTGGGTGACCGTCTCGCCCAAGTGGGGCAGGTTTAGATGTCAGACCCATTCCTGATGCTCCATTCCTTGAGGGTGTTGCTCCCCTTGCAATGAAAATCCAATGCCCAGTGAATCCATTTCGAGCTTAAACTGCCCTAGATGAACTGGGCCTTCGTCCAATTTTGGGGGCAGCCCAGGCCGGCGGCAGAAATCCTGGTTTACCATTCGTAACTGCTGAGACATAGAGATCTCCACCCACAAAATGCAGGCAGGAGGGAAACAAATGCACGCAAGGTCAAGCAAAAAAAAGTGCCATATGAAAGCAATGCCCCCCCCCCAGCAACGGCACAAAGGACGACACCGTAGTCTTGCAGAGCGCAACCAAAGCATTAAATACTCATTTTTTAAAAGCCAAGTTTCTCCTGCAGGTTTTGTGTGTCAGCTTCCTGCTGGTTTCTCCTGCTTAATCATTTCCGTTCTTTTCTTTGTGGTGGAGATAACGTTTCGGTAGACTTTCTCATCCAATGATAGTGTACAGAGGTTCAAGAAAGACACACCAGGCTCAAATCCCCTTTTGAGAAAGGGTTAACATTTTGGAATAAAGCAGGGGTCCTCCTCGGCTTATGTCCAAGACCCTGCAACTGGCTCCTTGTGCCAAAACCATTCTGGACCTTAGTGGCAGACCCAGGTCTGTCCACTGGATCTAACCCCTCTTCCGTAACACAAATGGGTTCTTTTTGCATGGCAATACTGGAGTAACTGGTTACTCCAGAAGCAAATACATTGAGAAAAAGTGGTACCTCTAAGCCTCATAACTTTTTCTTCCACGTTAGACAGACTTGTTACAAAGCTTTGGTTGCATCATGAGCCAGGTAGGCACTTTCGTTATACTGAATCACAGTTTTTGGGTGCCTTATAGCATACCCCTCCAACATTTCACAGATGAAAACAGGGCTATGTGAGGCCAAGCAACATCAGAGTGTGCTCAAGATGGCAAACATTATTAATGAGGAAGAGCACACAAGCTAGGAGAGGCTGACGCAGTTTGCTTTTGCCCGAGCCAACTGGGAAGGGCCAGATTCGGCCCTTTCCTCTTCTCTCCCCTCTGCTGAGTTCACTGAATGCAAACTACTTTTGCATTTTGAGCTCAGTTTGCAGCAATTGAAATAAGCTGAAGACAAAGGGTAAAAGTGGAAGAAGGAGCAAGAAACTGGGATATTTTAAAAGCAGCTAGAAAAATGGGACACCAGAGAATGAATTGAGACCATCCCAGTCAGTTTGGGACTGTAGGAAGGAATGTCCATGTGAGCGATGCCTTATGTAAAAATACAGAAAGAAATCTGGGTTTGTCGGCACAAGCTGGGCCTACTAGGAAGGGGAAGATTTTGCTTCCTTTTCTCTCCTCCCTGCAGAGCTGAGTTCAAACAACTTTTGCACTTTGAAATCAGTTTGGAGCAAGTGAAGTAAGTTGAGGACCAAGGGGGGAAACGGGAGTAGGAGAGAGAAACCGGGATATTTTAAAAAGCAGTTGAAAAAGTGGGATGACAGAGAACTAACTGGGACTGTGTCTGGATGGTTGGAGGGTGTGCACTAGTGACACCATAATTTTTAAGCCCATCACTTTCATGTATTTAAAAGGCATGCCTTGAGACTTTGGATTTGAGATTTGAGGTTCCTTCAGTTGCTTGCTCAGACATCTGCAAACACACACACACCCTCCATCGTTCCATAAAATCATAGAACAAGCCCCGTTGCATCAAACCAACACCTAACACCCTGTTTCCCACACTGGCCAACCAAAAACACCCAACGGAAAGCCAGGAAACAGGACCCGAGCTCAACAACAGTGCCTTCCCACGTGTGTTGCCCAGGGACCGGCATCCAGAAGAACAGAGCTTCCGAAACCATGATGTTTCTTTGGACTATGACTCCCAGCCTCCCTCTGTAGTCTTTCCAAGCTCCAAAACATGCCAGGCATGCTGCTTCTGATATTACGTGGATGGGTGGGAATAGATCAGCATTATGACTATTAAGTCACTGTATTGCTTTCTCTTCCATAAATCTTTCTAATCTCCTCTTGGCAACCAGGGCTACGCCTTCTGAGCGCCAATCCCATATTTCAATATTTCTACTCTGTTCCATACAAAGAAGGACTTGCTAGCATCTGTCTGACCATAAGAGCCAGGAGAGTCCTCCAGCACGAATCTATGGTATGATTGGGCCAGAAGTCATTCTTTTAAAAAGAGTTCGCTATTATTTGTGGCTTCCGATATCCACAGTAAGCCCAGGAACATACGCCCTGCAGAAATGGGTGTCATAATATATGTTAGCGCCCGTGAAAGGTAGAGAGGGAAGGTTTGCTCCATGGAAAACAACAAATTCAGTGCTGAACAAGCAACTTGGATGCAGAAAAAGAAGAACTCTGTGAGACCGTACCGTGCGAAACGTTGCTGCTACATACACACCAACATTTCACAGATGAAAACGGAGACATGTGTGTCCACACAACATCAGATTGCAACCAAGAGGGCAGAGGTTACATACATGAGGAAGGAGACACAAGGCAGGAGAGGCTGCCAGAGTTTGCTTTTGCCTGAGGCTACTGGGAAGAGCCAGGCTCTGCCTTCTCCTCTCCTGTTTTGGAACTCAATTTGCAGCAAACTCGAATAAGCCAACTGGGAAAAAAATATAAGACTCTGTCCCCTTCCTCTCCTCTCCTGCCACGGAGTTAATGGGCTGCACATTCCTTCTGCACTTTGAACTCAGTTTGCAGCCATTGAAGGGAGCTGAAAAGAAAGGAGGAAGGTGGGCAGGAGAAACCGGGACATTTTAAAAGCAGCTGAAAAGTAATAAAAATCATCTATCCAAATAAAAGCAGCTGAGAAACTGGGAAGGCAGAAGATTAATCGAGACTGCCCTTGCCAAATCGGGACAGTTGTAGAGTATGCAGCTATGTCTCCCTTTTAATCTTCCACAAAATGCAAGAATTTAGAGTCATGGATCCTCTCGTGTGAGGCAACAACTTACCAAAATCTCTTTGATGGCGTAATCCTGAAGGCCTCCATTCCTCGGGGAGTCCAGGACCACCGGAAAGCCCTTGTGAGGGGCCTGAATGTAGCCAAACTCAATTTCATCCTGGCCAGGGAAAGAGAATTCGCACATTATGAGGTCGAAGGCTTTCATGGTCGGCATCCATAGATTTTCCTTGGGGTTTTTCTGGGCTGTGAGGATGCCATGTTCTGGAATAGTTTCTTTCTGACATTTCGCCTGTATCTGTGGCTGGCATCTTCAGAAAACCTCAAAATGTCTATATAAAATGTCTATATAAAATTACAGATGCAGGCGAAACGTCAGAAAGAAACTATTCCAGAACAAGGCATCCTCACAGCCCGGAAAAATGAAAATCTATAGAATTGGCACAGTCAAGGCTTAATTGCACGACAGATATCTCTCTTTCTCAACTAGCAATGGAGAGGACACACACACACCATGACAGAGATACGGGGTGCTTTGCTAGGAGAACATCTCAGTGTGGCTCAGCAAGGCTGGCTTTGCCATGAAGTAAAGTGATTTTTTTCATGGACTATTGGAATATTGCCCAAAGGAAACCAGCCTCTTCCCCAACTGGTACCGACTCACCTGCATCCACCGGTCACCGCGGTTCATGTACCGCGAACAAACGTTCATCTTGCAGCCAGCTTTGCTCACCAGGTTCTTGATCTCCTTGAGGAAGAGATAGTTATCCTTCACACTGGCAAGGGAAGGAAAAGATGGGAGCAGAGTAAACTTGAGATGTAGGTGGGCACCCAACACTTCCACCCCCTTCAACTGTCCCAATTTGACAGAGACAGTCTTAATTAATCCCCCACCATCCCACTTTTTCCAGATGTTTTTAAAATGTCCTGGTTTCTTTCTCTTCCTCCCGCTTGGTTCTCAGCCCACTCCAATTTCTGCAAACTGAGTTCAAAATGCAAACGGAGTTTCTAGTCAATTAACTCAACAGGGAGGAGAGGAGGGAGCCCTTCCCAAAGCAAAGCAAACTGCTTCAGCCTCTCTTAGCTTGTCTGTTCTTCTTCATTACCAACTTTTGCCATCTTGACCACACTCTGACGTTGCTTGGCCACATGTGTCCTGGTTTCCATTTGTGATACGCTGAAGCATTTGCAGTTGGGAAGGGATTTCAGAGAACAGCAACTCTCAGATTAAAAACATACTGGCTGGCATTCTGTATTGCAGTTACGGATTCGTAACCTAGAGCTACGGATCTGTAGCTACGCCATATTCAGTAAGACTAGTTTTATTGCAAGGCTATATAAATGCCCACCCAAACCCAGTGCTGGCTTAACGCAAGAGCATGCTGGGCAGTTTCCCGGGGGTCCCATGAGCATAGGGGTCCTATACTAATCTATGCACAGACCAGAATGTAACACTAATTTTCCAGTCAACCGCCTCAACATTCAAATCTTCCGCTAACTTAGTAGAAGGGGAAAATTATGACTTGTAGAGGAGAGTAGGCATGTCTGCATTCATAGAGAAATTTTGCCATTTTTATTGCTTGCAATGTTCTGGAAGCAGAATATTGTAAGGGATTTGCGGGAGGTAATTCACAGCTGTGCGCAACAATTGCTGACAGTGTGCTTTTCCATTACCAGAAGCAGGGACCAGTGTGCATTGCTTTGCTCGGGGGGCCTATAATGCTGTTAAGACCACCGTGCCCAAGGAGGCCTGTTCAGCCAATGACCTTCCCAGCCAGCTCCCAGTTAGTTATGCACAGGTAATTAAGTAAGTGACGTAAAAAATTGTCAACTGCTAATAATTAGTTCTAAACATCTTTTTTCATGATGTGCCATCAATTGCTGATGCAGTTTGCTTGCCGGCGCTTGCAGTTTCTGCTCTGTTTCTAGACTCCCAACCTTCGGGGGGGGGGGGGAACAGTTGCTGCCACAGTTACAAATGCTGAAATTCAGCCTGACTTTTGGGATCCAAATCCATTTGAAAACCAACCTTGAACTTAAAAAGAAAAGAGACTAAAGCAGGTCCCAAAGGGTTCCTCTTAAGTTCTTTAACCATCCGACTTTCCAAACATTTCCAATCTCCCGTTTCCCCGTTTCGCTTCTTACCTGCACACAAAGACGCTGACTGGAGCCAAGGTGTTTGGGGTCATGATCCATGGAGCTACCCTGAAGACGACGCTGTCTGTGAAAATTGGGGTCTGTGGAATACCCTGTAAGGTAAGATATATTTTAATTTTTTTTTTAGCAAAAAAAATAAAAAAAATAAAAAAAAATGAAGATAAGTTTAAAAATAAAGAACGAATGAAATGCACCATGGTAGTGTCCCATATGACCAGAAGTGCCTGGTATCCTGTTAGGCCGTTACAATGTCATGTTGCAAATTCACATTGATGATTGTGGCACCATTGCCATGACCACGAATGCCCCCCAAAACCACCTTAAAATCCAGCCAACTGTACAAAGCAAAGGAGTTCTGTGTTGCTGAAGAGCAGGGTGTCGAAAGATGATGCATAAAGCCCCGTTTCTCCAGGAAGCCATGGCGTGATGAAGACCCCACGGGGACCCCTGCTTCAATCTGTTGTAATGTAGCTCCCTGGCAGTGCCACAGAACTTCTTTGCTTGCTTGTTTAAAACTGAGATTTAGGGGGGACATTGTGAAAGGGAGCATAATTATGACATCTAATCTATTCAAGAAGGATATGGACAAGCTGGAATCTGTCCAGAGGAGGGTGACCAAAATGGTGGGAGGTCTGGAAGCCCTGATGCCCTATGAGGAGCAATTCAGGAACAATATTGAGAAGCTGGAACATGTCCAGAGGAGGGCGACCAGGATGGCGGGAGGTCTGGAAGCCATGATGCCCTATGAGGAGCGGCTTAGGGAGCTGGATATGTTTAGGCTGGGGAAGAAAAGGTTGAGAGGTGGCGTGATAGCCATGTTTAAATATTTGAAGGGATGTCATACTGAGGATGGAGCAATCTTGTTTTCTGCTGCTCCAGAGATTAGGACACAGAGCAATGGGTTCAAACGACAGGAAAAGAGATTCCACCTCAATATGAGGAAGAACTTCCTGATAGTAAGAGCTGTTTGTAAGTTAAATGTGTTGCTGCCACCTTCTTACCTAAGAAAACCCTCTGAAATTCATGGGGACTCATAAGTTGACAGGCAACCTGAAGGTCTCGGGAAGGAGATGGACAAAATGGAGCCTGTCCAGAGGAGGGCAAACCAGATGGCGGGAGGTCTGGAAGCCATGATGCCCTGTGAGGAGCGGCTTAGGGAGCTGGATATGTTTAGGCTGGGGAAGAAAAGGTTGAGAGGTGGCGTGATAGCCATGTTTAAATATTTGAAGGGATGTCATACTGAGGATGGAGCAATCTTGTTTTCTGCTGCTCCAGAGATTAGGACACAGAGCAATGGGTTCAAACGACAGGAAAAGAGATTCCACCTAAACATTATGAAGAACTTCCTGACAGTAAGAGCTGTTTGGAAGTGAAATCCGCTGCTACCTGGGAGTGTGGTGGAGTCTCCTTCTTTGGGGGTCTTTAAACAGAGGCTGGATGGACATCTGTTGGGAATGCTTTGATTGTGTATTCCTGCATGGTAAAATGAGGTTGGACTAGATGGCCTTTGGGGTACCTTCCAACTCTATGATCCTATGATTCTATGTGTCCAGTGCAGGATTGTGGCCACTGCATATAACAACCAGGACTGAGTCTGTCTTGTGGGGCTTTTCTATCCTGCTCTCTATCATGATATATCGTAGGGGAGGACATACAATTAAAATGATATAAACCATTTAAAAAACTCCCAGAGGAAAACAACAGAATAATGGAAATAGAATAAAAGCATCTTTAATAAATCGCCAGGTTAAACACATCAGGAAAAATGAAATTTAATGTCCATTTTTTAAAAACAGATCCCACTCATTAGTTCTTTGGCAGAGGAAAAAGTAGAGGGGCCTAAAACATTTTGCTGCCTGAGTTGGTTGGAGCAGCGAATGGTGCACACAGAAATCCCATAATCTGTGCAAAAAAAATAAAAATAAAAATCACAAATATAACTACTAACAGCATGATCCAAAAAATTGCCACCTAAGGCATCCACCTCACTGTGCCTTCTTATTAGAGCCGGTTCTCGAAAAGAGATAGGAGTAGAAAGGTGCTAAACCGGCTTTCTTTTCCCTTCCTAAATGACAAAACAGCCGGAGAATTCCCACTTGCCTAGCTAATCAATTAATTAGCTAAGCAGCGCAGCCCTGCATGGGAGAATTTAGAAAACGTCCCATCTGCCCAGAGACAAAAGTCAGCTACAGAATATGGGCCAACGGAGCTGTTTCCGTAAGCGAAGGAAAAGGCCCCGGGAGGGTATAAGGAAGACGGCGCGCACCGCCAAGGATTCAGAGGCCAGGACGCACGTGTATTAATTAGAAAACCCTGCAGCCAAGTGAACAGATGGCAAAACGACATTATGTATTATTATTATTATTATTTATTTTAATGCTGTCAGAGCTACTGCAAGCAAGAGAGCATGAGAAGGCAGCCTGGTCTAATTTTAAAACCAACTTTTTTTGCTCCGGCCCAATTTATTTTGTTCTAACGAGACGGAGGAGAGCGTTCACACTCCGTGGAGGAGAAGGAAGAGGCAGCTGAGAAGCAATGACAAAAATAAGGGGGAACTTGGAGGCCAGCAAGTGCCACCTGCCAACTGAAAACTGGCACATTAGTGGTGCGAAGTGAAGTGTCGAGCTCGCACATCAGCAGCTGCGTCTGCGGTTACATTAGCACACCGGTTGCCCAGAAGGAGAGGAAAGGAGGGAGCAGGACCGTAAAGTAGGAAAGGTGGGAGAGGAAGCCATGGAGAGTGAAAAGAAAGGACACACCAGGAATCATATGAGTTGGAAGAGACCCCCAAAGGCCATCTAGTCCAACCCCACTCTGCAATGCAGGAATACTGTGCGAAATGTAGCACTCTCCTTGCACCCCTGCTTAGTAAGTTTAGGAAGGTGCTTTTTTTTTCAGCTATCATTTCTTCTAAGTTGCATTATTCCAGCTGAACAAGTTGAATACTGCAACTCAGAAGAAATGATAGCTGGGGAAAAAAAAATCTTCCTAAACTTACAAAGCAGGGGTGCAAGAATGAAAGATATAAAGCCAAAACTAGCTAAAGGTTACAATCAGCAATTTGGAGAAGATTTTCATGAAACCTTCTCCCCAGTAGTTACAGACACAACTATTAGAACCTTATTGGCTGTTGCAGCTTCCAAGAAAATGCATGTACAACAATAAATAGAATAAATACAATATTGTATTTATTGTATTTATTGTTTTTTAAATGTGATTTTAGATTAGTTGCTTTTTAATTTATATTTGTTTAATATCTTTTTATGGGGGAGGGTGGGGGTGGGTGGTGTTTAGGGATTTTTATCTGTATTGTATTTTAATTTTTGTAAGCCACCCTGATTGTTTTAACAGAGGGGCGGGGTATAAATAGTTGTTGTTGTTGCTGCTGCTGCTGTTATTGTTATTATGGTTGTTATTGTTATTATTGTTATTATTAACATCTAGATGTAAAAAAGAGACAAACTTAAAAGGAAACTTAAACAAAGCATAATAAAATATTTAAATCAGACGGTCATGTGATGAATGACCCATTGCTCCAGTTGGCTAAAATTGCCTAGGGAAAAAAGAAGGAGTGGAAAACTCATGCATGCAGGGAAATTTCTAAACTGAACTTAACATGGGATACACAAGACTGTCTTGTTTATCTCGGATTGGCCTTTTTAGTCATCAGCGCACTTGCAGAAAGCGCGGGATGAGTCCTTCCTGAATCTTCGTTTGCGAAGAAAAGCCAGAGATTGCATTATAATTTCCCCACAAAGAAGCGTGCTACATTTCCCACATTTCTGCCCTCCATTTAGCTCGGGAGAGGAGGAGGAGAAGGAGGGGAATTTAACAAATACACAATCAAAGCACTGCTGAGAGATGGCCATCCAGCCTCTGTTTTAAAAACCCAGTGGAAATCCTGTTTAAAAACCCAAGAAAGATGGCAATCGGTGGGCGCAGGGCTTTTTCAGTGTCTGTTGAATGCCCTCACTTTGCACAGGCAAAGATCTTTCCATTCTCTTAGGCGTTTTAAGTATTTGTGTTTTTTAAAATAGTGATTTTTTTTCCCCTTGGCACACTTCAGTCTTGCAGGATTTCACCCCTCCGTTTCCACCCCCTTTCCTCCATTTTGCAGCCAAACCTCTCCTACGGGCTCCAGAAGGCTGACGTTGATGGTGACGAGCCCGTTGAAACTGTCATCCGGGAAACGGAGACCCTCGACAAAGAATTCCAGCTCGGCAGAGCCCCCCGTATATTTCACAACATGGTAGAGCTTTCTCCGGCCCAGGATGTGGATGTAGCGCTGCCCAAAAAATGGATCTGAGGGCAGAAGATGCGGAAAAGAAACAAGTCAGAGAAGGCACAGGGCTCGAGTTTTTCCCTCTCTGGCTTTTCGGAGAGAGCGGATGATTCTCTAAATATACTATAGTCAAAGCAAGAAGGGTGTTGTCCTAAACCAAAAATACTGTATAAACAAACAAAAAAGGTCTAGGGGAAAAAATGGAAAAATCACTAAGAAGGTTTAATTGTCTAAAATAAACAATACATATAGTTCTCTAATGACATATACAACGTAGATATATCTAATATTCACAGTGCGTAAGAGAGCAAAAGTATATGCGTTTCCAAGAATGTGTACTATAAAGGATGCATAATACCAATAAGCCCCTATATGTCTTCAATGACATATACAATGTTGAGATACCCAAATATAAAAGATACCAAATATCAATAAAACCAATCGCGTTTCGATTAAAAAGTCTTCCTCAGTGGAACATAAAGCTGTTGTAACAGCTCAATAGATTGCCTTTTTGCATGGAATCATCCAGTATAAGTAAGGATTATATTAGGCAATAAATTTTATACCCTGGATGCTCCAATAGATTTCAAGTCAACTCCAACTTATGTTGACTTGGTTTTCTTAGCCAGATTTCTTCAGGAGTTTGCCACGATTTGTTCAGAATGGATTTTCCTCCATTGCCTTCCTCTGGGGCTAAAAGAGAGTGTGATTTGCCCAGATTCACCTAATGTGTTTCCATGGCTGAGCAGGATTCGAACCCCAGTCTCCCGGAGTCCTAGTCCAACACTCAAGTTGTCTCGGTCAAAGATTTATTTAAATGCTGGCTTCTCTTAGGCAAAAAGGTGCTTCGTGAATGAAATGACCAAAACGACACGTGAGAAATTGACCAAAAACCAGCAACCAGACTTTGGAGCTTTACCAAATGGGCAAGTAGGATGGAGAAAGAAAGAAAGAAAGGAAGGAAGGAAGGAAGGAAGGAAGGAAGGAAGGTAGGTAACAGTAGCTTCAACTTTCTCCCCTAAGTGAGCGACTTCCATCCAGCCTTATGGGAGCTGTTTACTCAGCTGCGGTCTGGGGTCCCAGGAGGCCTATGGAGGTGAAGGTCCCCCTCCCCGCCTGGCCAATTAATGCATTAATTGAATAGCTGGCTCAGAGACCAGAATGTCTGGGGTTGTGGGCCAAGGTGCCGTCACTCAATCCATGGGAATCCAGCACTTTTGCTACGGGGCCAAGAGCCGGGCTTAGCTTTCACCCGGTTACCGATCTGGGATGCCCTTGAAAGAAGCAAAGCAATGGCATCCGGGGCTCAGAGCTGAAGAGGCCGGCGAGAAAAGGCTAGTCGGAGGGACAGAAAGAGGAAGGCTGGCCCTGGTTTTTAAAAAGGCTTTTAAAAAAGAAATCGGTGCTGTGCACCTAGTTTTTCTGCAAGACGTTGGTTTCTGGGATCCTGCACGTGTTTGCTCCCGAAGCTTAATGGCTCAGCTACTCTTATTCAAGACGCCCTGCTCTGTGCCAGAAAGGGCCATTTACTCTGGCTTTGCAGAGGGAAAACCAAGGCTGACAGCGCCGTGAAATCCGTTGCCTACGGGGTACTGCCAGATTTCCAAAGCACAATGGTTGCAAGACTTTTTATGAGCTTCTAGCCATTGTGATATCGAGCCTCTAGCAGTGTTACAGCAATTTTTAAAAATTAGTTATTTATACCCCGCTCTTCAGCCACAGGGCTATCAGAGTGGCTTACAAATTGTTTTAAGCAATAGCAATTTACACATCTACACTGCATTAAGCAGTTTCCAATGTGTGTTAGCTAATTGCCCAGCAATGGGCTGGGATTTGGGGTGTCCAGCCAAGAAGCTCAGCAAGGGAGCTTGGACCACTTCTTTTCTTTCTCTCTCAGCCAAACCTGCCTTGCAGGGTTGTTGTGAGGACACAAAAGGGTGGGGAAGGAGGGTCCCCAATGGCAAGGAGCTCTGGGACCCTCCACCATCGCCATGCGTTGAAACTGAATTGCCAGCAACTAACAACCACCAGCCTTCCGTGCATAGACTTTCTGTCTTTTTCTTATGGTTTCTTCTCTCTTTTTTCCTTATTAAGAAACCCCCTCCCCAAATCGATTAACAAAGGAAAGTCAAAAGTTCGAGAGTGTGAACAGGAGTCTTCTTGTAGGAACGTCCATAGCCCAAATCAAACCCCCTCCCCTAAAAAAACCAATGGAAACAAATAAGAACAAAATGAAAGGAGCTGCAGAGTGCCAAAAATGTTTGCAGTTGTTGAGAGGTACAGTTGGACCCACATATCCATGGGGATTCGGTTCTCGGACTTACCGTGGATACTGGAAACCACGGATAACAATGAACCCTATTAAAATAATGGACTTCCAGGAAAAAACATACCACAGAATTGACTTGGAGGACCTAGGAGATGTCTAGAGAGGACTTTCTAGGATGACTCTATGGTATGCGTCCCTGTTTTGTGTCCTGTGGATAACTGAAACTGTGGATATTGGCTCCGGGGATACGGGGTCCGACTGTATAGCAAGACAGAGAGACAACGAAGAAAGGTGGGGAGGCAAGGCACTTACTTTGCAAGTAAAAGACCCCGACTTTGTCGGAGTCAGACAGAGGAATGTAGAGAACCATTTCGTAGCCGTGAGGGAGGCGCTCGGGACCTTGCGTTCTCAGCATCATGCGCGACATGTCCTCCAGGTCTGGAAGAATCAACCACAGGGAAAGAGAAAGAGAAGTGAGTGGGGAGGGCATCACGACATGGGATCCAGAGATGTCCGGCAAAGGGGTGAGGGGGTGCGTTTTTCTCTGGACAAAGAGGTCCAAGTGAGATTTGGAAACTCGCGGTTGGCCTGGGGCTGCGCAAGTCTCACACCAACGTAAGGAGAGCCTTGAAGGTGGATGTCCAGACAAAACAGGGTCCAGTAATTCTGTTTTTGCAGCAGCCAAGCGGACGCCCCAATTGGGGGTCCATAAACTGGTCTCAATGGGGCAGGGACCTCTTTCTGTCCAGAAACACTAGCTCACCCCCCCAACCAAAATAATTTGTGGCTCCTTCTTGACTACACTTCCATGTTTACCTTGATCCTCTCACAACAACCACAACAACAATAGTATTTTATATATATATATATATATATATATATATATATATATATTTACCTGCCTCTCCCTATGGATTGGGCAGGAAACAGCCAATTAACGCATAAGCAGAACATTGGTGAAAAACACACATATAAGCTAAAAGTATATATCAATTTAAAAGAACAAGAAAAACCAAGACATTTTAAAACAGTCACTACACCATTTAAAATTCACACTTTAAAATCATCTGGATAGGCCTGCCGGAAGAGGCTGGTCTTTAATGTCGCTTTAAATTCAGACCGCGTCTTGTCGTATCTCTTCTGGCGGGTCATTCCAGAGTTTGGGGGGTGGCTGAAGAAAAAGTCCTCCGGGTGACCATCGCCAACCTAGTCCTAGATGGCCGGAGCAAATGTACCCCAGAGGACCTGAGTGGACACGGGGCGGATTATACGAGAGAAAGCGATCCAGCAGGTATCACCCTGGAAGCGTTGCAAGTACCGTAGCCGACCGTGGGCGATTAATAATCTGCATTAAGCATACCCTCCAATTGTCTCAATTTGGCAGGGACAGTTGTGATTAATTCTCTGACATCCCATTTTCTCAGTTGCTTTTAAAATGTCCTGTTTTTTCTCTCCTCTGCCTTCTTTTCCCCAATGACTTAAATTAGATTTTCCTTGATTTTTTTCCAGGCTGTGAGGCCAAGGAAAATCTATGGATGCTGGCCGTGACAGCCTTTGACTTCAAATTGACTTAAAATTGTTTGAAACTGAGTTCAAAGTTTGCACTCAATTAGCTCAGTAGGAAAGGAGTTTATGGGGTTGAGTCTTTCTCTTCCCAGTTGGCTTATATGAGTTTTTTCCCCAACCGCAGGAGATTAGCTGACCGGGGTCAGTGGGTGGGTGTAGAGGAGTTATAAGTCCAAAATAAAACCCTTTCCCAAGCTCTGATAAGGACAAGGTCTTTTGCATACCTTCCTTGCTGAAGACTTTGTCATCTTGACAGTCTTCCACACCGATGAACGGATTTTCCTTGTCACAATTCACCAACAAAATGGCGCCCTGTCCGTCTGGACCCCACGTCCACGTTGCCTGCAAACACAATGTTGGACTTTAAGTTCCAGAACAAGGTGAAGGATAGGTAAAAGCTTAAGTATTTTAAATCAGAGGAAGGACAGGACAAATATGGTTGAACTGTACCTCCCATCAGCCCCAGCCAAATGTCAAGGGTGATGGGAGTTGTAGTCCAACAGTACCCAGAGAGCTGCCCATTCTCCACTCCTGCCCTAAAGCCATATATTCATTTTCCCTTTTGCATTTCCACAATTGATGGCTTTCTGGAAGCCAGATTAAGCCAGTATAATTAAAAACCCTTGCTGGATGAATTTAACTTATTAAATACAGTTGGATCGTGTATCTACGGGGGGTTGGTTCCTGGACTTACAATGGATACCAGAAACTGCAGATAACTGTGAACCCTATTAAAATAAAGGATTTATTAAAAACATACCATAGAGTTGTGTTGGAGGACCTGAAGGTGCCTAGAGAGGGTGCCCTTCTAGGCAATTTCCAGCACAACTCTATGGTATGTGTTGCGTCCTGCGGATAACTGAAACGCGGATACTGGTTCTGCAGATAAGGGGGTCCAACTCATTAAAATACCCTCATTGGAGAAGTTTTCCACACGACTGTGAAAGAAACTGCTAACATTCCCGAGAAGCATAAGAGAAAGCTCCTTGAATTTGCTGCAAATTCTCACCTGCAAAGGCCAGTTCTAAGGGACTTTTTCTTTTTGCAACAGCAAGCATCCTTAGCACACAAGGAGGGGTTCAAATTTGGGTTATCTGTGTCCCTCTTCTCAAGAGCTGTCAGCCTCTTTGTGACATCTTCTTGCAGCTTAGCCAACTGTGCTCCGGAAAAAAAAGTTTAATATTTACCTTCTTGGGGTTGTTCTTTTCCACAACCCCATCACGGTCTGCATCAACATCCAGGGAAATCGCTAGGAATGCAAGACATGTCAGTCAGTCAATTTATTCCATTTCTAGAGGCTGCCAAGAAATCTTCTGGATCTTTATCAGCCATGAATAAGCCACAAGAAGTCAGGACATGGAAAAATTAGTTTTTTGGACTACAGCCCCTATGGTCCCCCAGCCAAAATCAGGGGGTGGTGCAACCTTAAAATCAGGAGGTGGTGCAACCTTAAAATCAGGAGGTGGTTCAGTGAAAGTAAAGGTTTAAATCCTGTGTAACTTTTTGTTGGACTAAGCTCCACTGACCATAGTGACTACATTCACATATCATGACAATCCAGGTTGTGGTTTGTTGCATTCTAGCTTGTTGCATCTGAATCCATCCCTGCAAACAAACCATGGTTTTTTAACCAGCCATAAAATGAAGTTAGAAGCTACAGTTTGCTATTGATTTTTTAACAAAATCTGGTTCATTTAAACCATGGTTTGCTGTGATGTCAACACCCATTAACTATGGCTTGTCCAAGCCTTGTTTGCAAAGCTCCTTGCCCTGAAACAGCAGTTAAAAAACTAGATGGGGGGAAAAATAAGCCAGAAACAAACTAGAAATGGGAAAGATAAGCTATGGTTTGTTTGGTTGCTTGTCATGCCTTTTACAACTCAAGTAAAAAAACCACTGTTAATACAAACCATGGCATAGTGTGATATGGAAACACACCCAAATAATATGCAATTCTAGTTCCTTAAAAATGGTTTATTCCTGCAATTTTTTAATCCTACAGGGAAAGCACAATAACTTGTTCAGCCCTGGGATGGGGAACCTTGAATGAGAAATCATGCAGCAAACACTGGTTTGTAGCATGTAGATATCATGTAGGAGAACAAACATAATACAGCAATTTTTTTTTTATAGACACCTTGACTTTTTATTGAGTAGAACGACAGAGCTTGGACAAATGTTGTTAAAGCATAGAGCAGATATCATTCCTACTATAGCACAACTGCAAGCAACTAAAAAGTAACTTTTTGAAGCTCTTTTGGACGTTAAAGAAGGAACCCTGGCCAAGGAGAACATATCCTCCAACTGTCCGGTTTTGGCACAGACAGTCCAGATTAATCCCCTGCCACTTTTAAAATGTCCCAGTTTCTCACTTGGTCCTCAGCTTACATCAATTTCTGCAAACTCAGTGTATGTTTGCATGTCCCTGTAAAAAGGGGGAATGGGGTATGTGTGTGCTTTTGCATCTGTATATAAAAGATTTTTTATTTGTGTGGGGCTGAGCGTGTGTGGTTTTGCATGCCTGTTTCAATATTTGCAACGGTTCTTTCAGTTTTCTTTAAAGTTAGTCGTGGTGCTTGGGATCTTTTTAAAATAGTTTTTGTTGTTGTTCTTTAAGTTCCCTGGATAGTGCATACAACACAAACCTACAATGCCCATCCAAATATTAAAGAATATGGCCTGGCCATTAAAGATGTCATCCTAAACCAATGAACATTTGCTGGAGTGACGCCGTGAAAAATGCACAAACTTTGTTGCAATTGAATCTCCCTTAAATTCATGGCCGAAAGTTGGTCACCCTAAACCCAACCCCACCACCGTGCCAAGGAGGGCACAGCGATCGAATTTTCCAACAGCCTTTGGGGCTGATCATGTGAAACAATCCCAGCATTGCTGGAAAGTTGTGTGTTGTCACTTGCTGCCTTGGTGACAGGCGGGACACATTGCACGGTTGCACCCGAGTGGCGGTCACAAGACATACAGCTGGGGGCAAACAAAACAACACTCGCACACACCCTTTAGCAGAAATAGCAGCAGCAACAATTAAATTAATAAATATATTTTACTGTCATCTCTGGTTTATTCTTCTAAGTGCACCGGATCAGAGAAGTCGGGGGAAGGATTGTCAATGAGTGTTTGAAGGTGACAACCTTTCCAAGAGACAGCTCACACACAAACACACACACACACCAAATTTGTGTCAGCCAGGAAACAGGATGCTGGACTGACCCAACAAGGCAGTTCTTCTGACAGCATGGGAAAATTCGTTTTTTGGACTATAGCCCTACGGTCCCCCAGCCAAAATGGCCACTAGCTGCCACTCTGAGAGATGTATCCCGAAAAAGTAACTTTACCAAGGTTTGGTCTA
This sequence comes from Gambelia wislizenii, assembly GCA_030847615.1. Lineage (NCBI taxonomy): Eukaryota > Metazoa > Chordata > Lepidosauria > Squamata > Crotaphytidae > Gambelia > Gambelia wislizenii. The sequence goes on from JAUMIR010000016.1 coordinate 1,007,403, forward strand.
GATTGATCCTCCTTGGTCTGGTCCAATGTGTCTTAAAACCCAATTCTTGATTTGTCTTGTAGTGAGGGACTCGGCACTGTCCAATATTCTGCTTCTAGTTATCACAATATGAGACGCTCAATCCTGTTTTTAGAGGTCTGGCAAAAGGTTATTCTGTGACAAAAGAAAATCACTCTTCTCATGCTCAGAGACACCTGAACATGTTTCAAGATGGAGGTTGAAAACGGAAAGGAGGGCTGGTGATGATAAACTCTACCATTAGGTTTTCAGTCTGGCAAGTCCTTGTCACTTTAAGACTTAACTCCATCCGGACAGAGAGTGTCTCTTTTTCAGCCAAAAAAGTTCCTTTTTTGTCTCCCACCCAGTCCTCCAAAGCACTTCAGGAGCCTCTCCGATTACACTCCAAAGCTGAAAAGCTCTGAGGTCTTCTCCAGTTCTTTTTAAGTAGCCCATGAAAGCTAGAATAATTTGCAACATAAAACCAAGATAAACAGCATTATGGGAGGGGATTTGTCTCCCATCCCAGGAAAGATTTCTCACGCTTACCGATGCCAGTCAGGAAAACCCCAGCTTGGTCTATGGGATGGCTTCCATTTTCACCGTAATAACCTACTGTAACCTGCGGGGAGGGAAGGAAAGACAACCAGTGTCAGGGTTAACCTTTAAAAAAATTGCACCAAATAACAAATTAAAAAATTGCACCAAATAAATTGCATCACAGCGTGTGTTAGCCTATGCCCTTGCCAGTTCGAGCTTCCTAGGGTAACTCACTTTGAAATATCTGTTGGGAGGCACCAGAAGCCATGGCATTTGGAGCAGGTGGGGAGCAGAAGTTTTCATCTTTGAGTTAGAGACCTTTCGCGATGTGATGGCATCGCTCTCTCTTGCAATCGGTTCGGCAGAATTGCTTCTGGAGACCATTGCAAGGAGCTGCCCGGTGGTATCTTGCTTCTTTCAAGGCACAGGTGTGCCAAGTGTCCCCCATGGGCCTCATATACAGGACTCACCCATTTTGAGGTGGTCCCAGTAGATCGATGTTGAACAATGACATTCAACTTTGTCGACAAAGTTGGATTGTTGGATTGTGACCTTAGCAAATGAGCACTACGGCAAGAAAACACGGTGTTCTTTTCTCTCCCCGCCTTTTTTTTTAAAGAGGTTCCATTTAATCTGAAGAAATAGTGGAACAAGAGCCTAAAGATGTTTTAAAATAATACCAAAGATTTAAGTTATAACACAAGGAATGTTAAAATGTTTCCAACATGCTTTTGTTTCATCTGCTGTCTTCCACCAAACACCCTGCTCAACAGTGGAGTGGTAACAAAACATACTTTCCATAACTATTCTAAACAGTAGGTTTTACACACATTACTTAATTTGGCTGGGTATATAAAAATACATTTGAAAGAAATCAAGCAATAACTATCACAATAATCAGTGTAACAGAAATCTGACCTTCAAAGGAGAAATAGAAGGCAGATCGTAATACATAATGCCAAGCCAATGCTGCTGGAAATTCTGTTTTATCATGAATGCAGAGAAGAAATGGGACATTTGTTTCAAGATGCTCAAAAGATGCTACCTTTATTCGTTTTAAAAAAGGCAGACACATTTAGGCTTTTTTCAGAGGCTATTTTTTTTAAAGACATGTAAATATCGCTGAAGTGCACAATGGAAAATAGTTCTTTAAACAATTCCGGCAGTGGCAAATTAAAAATGCAAGGACATCACTTGCGGCCACCATCTTGATCAGTGGGCATCTGAGACTTTTGGGGGCCAAAACACCATTAAGACAAATCAGAGCTGCTGTGATTCGCCATTAATGCAGAGCAATCCATTTCCCCCCCTCGTATAGACAAGCCCTTGGACCTCAAACAGGCTCACAGAGGGAGATATGGTCCTTCAATCCTCACCAGGCTCTGCACTTCCAAAAAACACTTTCCCGATTCCCCCGGGGACTCTTTACTTCTAAGGATACCAGTCTTCCTCAAGTTTGCAGAAGCTGGGAGCATGCAAACCTCCCTTCTTACTTTGTTGTCGTTGGCCTCAGTGCTGGCCCGGGTCATCTGGATCTTCAGGATGGTCTTTGGGTCCAGCGGCCAGCGCTTCCCACCATTGGAAGGTGCATGCTCTGCTTGGTCGTTGGAGACCACTTCCACTTCGACGTCATCCGAATGCTTCACGCTGAAGGTGACCGCTTCGGCCGGGGCAGCTCTGCAAAAAGAGAAGAGGTGGGGAGTGTTGGTGATACAGTTGCATATCTTCCAGCATTTTATGGATGAAAACTGGGTTGCATTTGGCCAAGAAACAGCAGTGTGGTCAAGTGGTCAAACGTTATGAATGAGGAAGGACAAACAAGCCAGGAAAAGCTGCAGCACTTTGCTTTGGCCGGAGTCTACAGGGAAGGGCAAGACTCCTTCTCTCTTCTACTTTTCCCCCATTGAGCAAATGGAGTGAAAACCACTGTTGTACTTTGCACTGAATTTGTAGCAATTGAAGGAAGCTGAAGACAAAGTGGGGGAATTGAAAGGAGAAGAGAGAAACCGGGACATTTTAAAATCATCTGAGAAAGTGGGATTGCGGAGGATGAATTGGGATTGTCCCTGAGGATGGGATTGAACCCCTTCAGGTTGCAAGCAAGGACTCAAAAGGTGGAATGCTCCACTCCAATAGAAAGAAAATCTATGCACACATGTCAAGGCTAGGCTAGACATCTCTTTGGCTTTCACGTTTTCTGCATGCAGAATATCTTTTGAAGGGATGTCCTACAGAGGATGGCGCAAGCTTGTTTTCTGCTGCTCCAGAGACTAGGGCATGGAGCAATGGGTTCAAATTACAGGAAAAGATATTCCACGTACCGGTAAATATTAGGAAGAAATTCCTGACAGTAAGACCTGCCTGGGAGTGTGGTGGAGTCTCCTTCTTTGGAGGTTTTTAAACAGAGGCTGGATGGCCATCTGTCAGGAAAATGCTTTGATTGTGTATCCCTGCAAGGCAGTATGGGGTTGGACTAGATGGCCTTTGTGGTCTCTTCCAACTCTATGATTCTATGCATAAATAAATAAATAAATAAATGTGTATGATATAGGCTCTTCATTCCTAAATTTAGACTGGCATCCTTAGTCATTGTACTAACCAAGCCCTGGTTTCAAAGTTTTGCACAAATCAGGAACTGAAAACCAGAAAACCAATTTCGCCATCATTTCACCACCTCAGAGAGAAGTCTACCACCATCTTGGCTGAGACTGGTGAAATACATTTCTTAAGACCCCCTTCTTCATGGGAAACATGGGTATTTCTTCATTTCTTGTTCCCGTGGGGATGGCCGTGGGAAACACCAATCCAATAATGATACCATACACTCTCCAACTCTCCCATTTTGGCAGGGACAACCCTGATGAATCCTCTGCCATCCTACTTTTCCCACTGTTTTTCAAATGTCCTGGTTTCTCCCTCCTCCTCCATCTTTCCCCACTTTGTCTCTGGCTTCCTTGAACTGCTGCAAACTGAATTCAAAATGCAAAAGCAGTTCATTCTCAGTTAATTCAGCAGACAGACAAGTAAGGGGCAGAATCTCATCCTTCCCTGTAACTTCAGGCAAAAGCAAACTGCTGCAGCCTTTCCTTGCTTGTGTGGTTTTCCTCATAATAACCTTTGCCATTTTGAGCAGCTGAAGAGGAAGGCAATAGCAAAATCCCCTCTGAACAAATCTTTCCAAGAAAACACTGGGACAGGGCCGTCTTAAGTCATGACTTAAAGGCACACAACAACAATAAATGCAAAAATAGATGAGTACAATAAACTCCCCCCCCCTCCTCTGGCGTTTCTTTGAGTTTGTTCTCTATCCATGGAGTTCGTTCACTTTTCATCTCTTGTTCTCTGTTTTTCTTTGCCATGTTTATTCTCTGTCCACAGGCTGCATCAGCAGGGCATGAAAATACCATGCCATTCAGCAATTCTGCCCTGGGAGAACTTTAACCTTGCCGCGGGTGGGGATACAGAAGGGACAGGAAGAAATCCAACCATGCACATATATGCTCCCAAGACCCCGGTGCCGGGACAGCCACCCGGGTGCCAAAGATGTCTCTCTTGCTCGGAGAGATTTACTACACCTGCAGCTGTACCGTCTCCGGCATTCTCGGGATCCCCTGCATTGCTCTTGGATCTGGTCTCCAGTGACGCAGGGGCAAGCTTTGAGGCATCGGAGCTTTTCATGGCAATCTCCGCTGCCAGTTCCTCCCTGCCTTGCCCCTCAAGGAGAGTCAGAAAAACACAAGCTCCTGGGTTGATTCGGACCAAGAAACTAGCCCCAGCCATTTTCATTTCCACTTATGAGGCTGTCTTTTGTAAAGCTAAGGGCTCTTCCTTGCCTGTTCAGGACCCAGTCACCTTTGCATTTCAGTAGTTGGATGCTGAAATACCCTAAAGGCACCAGATCCTGTTTGCAAGACTGGTTTAAGGAATTTTGGGGCCCCGTGCAATGCTTTATTGGGGGGGGGATATGTTTATCTTAGGTCAATGTAACCTAACTCAACCTAAACTATACACAGTACAGGATGTTCAGATTATTACTAATAATGTTTTTGCAGGAGGAGGGTTAGGACTGGGGGCATCCACAATGATGGGCCCCCTGCAATGCTTTATTTTGGGGGGCCCATATGTTTATCTCAGGTCAATGTAACCTAACTCAACCTAAGCTATTCACAGTGCAGGATATTCAGATTATTACTAATAGTGTTTTTGCAGGATGAGGGTTAGGACTGGAGGCATCCACAATGATGGGCCCCCCTGCAGTGCTTTATTTTGGGGACCCCATATGATTATCTCAGGTCAATGTAACCTAACTCAACCTAAGCTATTCACAGTACAGGATATTCAGATTGTTACTAATAAAACCTTGGGTTATGATGGGCCCCCCCCAATGATGGGTCCCCCTGCGGATGCTGATCCTGCTTGTGCCTTAAACCGGCCCTGCCTGTTTGATCGTGGCTGCTAAGCAGGGTTGGCCCTGGCTAGTACTTGGATGGGAGTCCACCAACAAATCACAGGCACTGGAGGCTCTGTTTCAAAGGCAGGAACCAGCAAAACCACCTCTGAGGAATCCTTGCCTAAGAAAACCCTCTGAAATCCATGGGGTCCCCATAAGTCAACACGTGACTTGAAGGCACAGAGACACATGATCTGACCTTGGTCCCTTTTCCCCAAGTGCTGCAAACTAGAACTTCCAGAGCATGGGGGAAGAGGAAGGCCATGGCAAACCTCTTTAGAAGACACCTGGCCAAGAAAGCCATAGGAAGGGGTCCCCATAAGCCAGGGTTGATTCTGAGTTATTTAACAATGACAACAATGAAGTTGTGCCCTGTGTAAAGAAAGCAGATATGAAGAAGAAAGGAATGAGAACATAATCTCAAGCTTTTTGCAGATGAAAACCGGGAACATGTGTGGCCAAGTGTGGCCAAGATGGCAGAAGTTATTACTGAGGAAGAACATGCAAGCTAGGAGAGGCAGCAGCAGTTTGCTTTTGCCTGAGCCTATTGGGAAGGGCATGAGTCCACCCACCCCTTTTTCCAGCTGTGTTAATTACTTTTGCAATTTGGATTAAATTTGCATCAACTGAAGTCAACTGAGAATGAAGGAGGAAAGAGAACTTGGGACATTTTATAAGCAGCTGAAAAGTGAGATGGCAAAAGATTAACTGGGACTGTCCCTGCCAGTTCGGGACAGTTGGAAGATATGCAATTTTCAAGTCAAACATCTCCTGAAAAGAACATTAAAATAAGGGGGTAGAATGGCCTTTGAAATGGTCCTTGAGGAGCTTTTAAAAAGCTCACAGTGTGTGGGCTGTACTCTCTCCACTCCTGAATTATTAGAGGCTGAACTTAACCAGTTAGACAACCCTGGCTATTAGAAAACTGGATCCCTGGCAAATGCAAGTGCTACTGTAGCCCATCTGGTTTCCCCGCAAGGCCGACTTGACTCCATGGTGGGCGGGTGGGTGAGTAACTCGAATCCCTTCCTTCCTCTTTTGGATTTTCGGAGGCCATCAGGCTCGGCCCACTTCACCCTTTTTAAGCACCCTTGCATAATACGCCTGGCTTCCCATATCTATTTTTGAAATGCTGTCTCAACTGGACCCCCGACGGAGGCAGCGGGGATCCATGTTAGCAACAGATACGTCCCTGGTCCACCTCTGCTCTGCTCTTGGCTCCTTGGAGGGAAGCAGAATGTGACTGGCCGAAAAAATCCCAGTGCCCATGACAAATGGGCCAGTTTGCAGCACAAACCATCATCCTCAGCAATGCCATGACTGATGCATCACGTGCTTCAGTTTCAGGAAAGTTTACACTCCTAAGCCCAAAGGTGAGCAGGTGGGGAAAGGCAATGTGGCATTGTGGTTAGCGTGCTGGATGGGGACCCAGGAGATGCAGGTTTCAGTCCCCATTGGGTGGGCTCAGGCCACATACTTGCTCGCTCTTTCAAAATGGTCTACCCCGTAGGGTTGTTGGGAATTGAATGAGGGAGGGATGGAGAGCCATTGATGGGCTTTGAGCCATTGAGTACACCAGAGGAATTATCGACAGAAACATAATTACTAAACAAGCAAATGAAACAAGAAGCAAAAAGATACATCCTTGAATGTTCCTGGGTATTCCTGCATGGCAGGGGGTTGGACTAGATGACCCTTGTGGTCTCTTCCAACTCTAGGATTCAATGATTCTTCACTGTTCATTCATATAAAGGAAATCATATAAAGGGAAGTTTTAGGGTTTACTTTATGACTTGTATTCAGGCTAACTACTGAACATTCCTAAACACGTGTGGGTGAGATGTGTCTTCATGTTCACTCCAACTTCTGGTGACCCCCTAGTAGGGTTTTATTGACCTTCCTTTGCCATGACCTTCCTAAGGGAAAGTGACTTGCCCAAGGTTACCCACCCAGTGGGTTTCCCTGGCTGAGTGGGAATTCGAACCCTGGTCTCCCAGAGCCCTCATCCAACATTCAAACCCCTACACCACTCACGCACCACTTTGCTAAACCATATGCAAAGAGCAAAAAGTGTTTAAAACCCTTCAAGGACTGAAGAGGGAGAATCAAAAGTCTATCCTATGTTGCAAATTCTGTTATATTCGGCACCTTGCGATACCATAGACCTGAGCTATGCAACTGCTCCCGTTTGGTAAACTGATTAAGTTCAGAAGCTGTGCTGGGTTTCGGTTTGATCCGGCAAGCTTAACACAGCTCAGGGAGGAACAACCATCACATCAACGAGGGAATTGCAATGAGGCCGGAGACAGAATAAAGGCCAGGAGACATTTGAGACATGACTGCCTCTTTGTCCCCGTGAGAACTGGATGGCCCAATTGAACCTGGACAGGTAAGAAGGAATAAAATGTTCTCCTGCAGAGATGCCCCATGGATGCTCTTCCCCTAGACTTTAACTGGCATTTTGTCAACACTGCTTTTGGGGGATAAAAGCCACACATACCATACAATAGGTGCAGGGCTGTGGCATCCTCAGCAAATGCCCTGGCACCCAGCCTGGCATAAACGGCTCATTTAGCCAAGGAACAAAGGCCCATCAGCTGCAAACGAGCATTTGCAGTGACAGGCCAGGCTTACAAGGGATTACTGTCCTTTCTCTTGATGGATGGCCATTTAGAAAGACAAATGCGGCCCTGTAGGGATGGATGGATGGAGGAGGACAAGGGGCAACCGGGCAGAAGCTACTGGCATTTACTCCCTTTTAGCTCTCTTCCATCAGCAAATATTTCAAAGTGAGGGCTAGAAACTGAGCAGGCCCCTGAGCATGTGCAGAGTGTCTGCTCACCACTAAATAAAGTATGTAGCCCTTGGGTTGCATGTAGTCCTCCAGGTTGATGGCCTTTGACTTCTCCAGATTTCCTGGGCCATCATTTATTTATTTATTTATTTATGTTGGCAAAAAGAAATGAAATTGCAAAAGTCTGTCTCCCTGGAGGCTAGGAGGCAGTACAGTTCTCCCTCCGTATCCACGGATTTGGTATCCACAGATTTACGTATTCACAGCTTGAACATATTCTTAAAAAAATAATAATCCCAAAAGCAAACCTTGATTTTGCCATCTTATATAAGGGACACCATTTTGCGATGCCATTGCATATCATGGGACTTGTGTATTCGCAGATTTTGGTATCCACAAAAGGGGGTCCTGGAACCAAATCCCAGCGAATATGAAGAAGGGACAACTGTATATACTTAGTGTATGTACTTATGTAAGCTTGATTATGTTTTTTGATTAAAAAAAAAATCCGAAACTTTCACAATGTGCAACCAAAATTAAAAAAAATAAAAAATCTTTTGGCTTCTCCAAACCTTAAAAGGAGGACAGTTGGCAAAGAAGGCTCAGCCAGCTTGTGAAGTCTCACAGCTCTCCTCATCAGCGTCAGGGGCTGACAAGTCACCTACTCCATCTCCATTGCCCTACGCAAGAAGCCAAGATGTCTCCTTGGCCGGGCAAGAATGCCAGGATTGAGACTTCAATAGCATTGGCATCCGCATGGTGGAAGAAGGTTTTTTGGCTGACCTCATCCAGCCGGCCCAAGAGACCGAGGGGGTGGCTGACCAGAGAAGGCGGGTAGGAGAGCAGTAGAACGAAAGGACGCTTGTTCCCAACTTGGTACCAGGAAGGAAGAGGAGGCAGAAAGAGGCACCATGCACCAAATACACAGGGGTAGGTGCATTTATTTATTTGTTGGTCATAGCATGCAAGGAATCTGCAAGTGGTCGGATGATATACTATTGTCCCTTCATATTTGCTGGGGTTTGGTTCCAGGACCCCCTTTCGTGGATACCAAAATCAAGTCCCATTTGATGCAATGGCATAGCAAAAGGGTGTCCCTTATATAAGATGGCAAAATCAAGGTTTGCTTTTTGGATTATTATTTTTTAAAGAATATTTTCAAGCCATGAATACAGTTGTCCCTTCACATTCGCTGGGGTTTGGTTCCAGGACCCCCTTTCGTGGATACCAAAATCCATGAATACTCAAGTCCTATTATATGCAATGGCATCGCAAAAGGGTGTCCCTTCTATAAGATGGGAAAATCAAGGTTTGGTTTTTGGATTATTATTTTTTAAAGAATATTTCAAGCCATGAATACTTAAATCCGTGGATACCAAATCTATGGATACGGAGGGACAACTGTATTACGGTATATTTGTGACCCAAGGTTTTGTTAGCTCTCAAACTTATGCTACACTAGAAAAAGGAGGCAGGAGAACTCCAACACACACACACCCTGTGACCTCCCCCAGGTATGTTGGACTACAATTCCCATTGTTCTTGGTCACCAGGAAGTTGGCCAATGGGCGAAGTATAATAGGGAATGTAGTCCAACCTTTCTGGCATGTCCCAGGTTGTGGAAGGCTGGCAGGGGGCAATACTTTTTTGGGAGTTGGTGAAGGACTATGCAGAGTTGCAGGGAGCACAGAATTCTGCGTCAGGGCTTAATGGGAAGGTAGCTATGCTAGGAAGTATAATGTGAACACAGACAAGGGCCCTGCCCTGAGATTATAGTCTATATTTGACAGAGTTTGGGATGGAGGAGCCCAAGAGACGAGGCTACGATGAGTCAGAAAAGGCTCTGTTGAAGTAGCGTTTGCGCTGTAAACATCTTCCTGAGGTTGGGCCGGGTTGCGTCTTCGTTTTGTACAACTTTGAGTACCAGATTCAACCAGTGAAATCACCTAACATTTTTCGCTGGGGTCTCTCAGACAGCCAGTGTGGTGTAATGGTTTGCGCACTGGACTACAACTCTAGAGACCAGGGTTCGAATCCCCACTTGGCCATGGAAACCCACCTTGGGCAAGTCACACTCTCTCAGCCTCAGAGTAAGGCAAAGACAACCCCCCTCTGAACAAACCTTGCCAAGAAAACCACATGGTAGTGTCACCATAAGCTGGAAACGACTTGAATGTACACAACAACAACAGCTCTCAGTCTACTACTAGGGAGCATGTGGCAAAGAATCCTGTATAACTCCAAAGCTTGCAAACACACATACCAACATTTTGCAAAAGTTTCTGCAAACATGCTCAGTGGTATTATCTGACTGCTTGACTCCTAACTCTGTAGCAAACCCTTTCTAAGACGTATTAGATATGCTTCTCAGATATTGCTTTTCAAGACAATGTTTTGCACGCCAACAATGTGAAAGCCTTAAAACCCTGTTGCTGCTCTCAAAGCTACACCCAATGCTCCCCGTCCAGCAGGATTAAGCATTCGAGAGTCTTGTGAAACCTTGAAGACTATGAACATTTTATTTGTCATAAACCTCCATGGAGTGAAATCTGACAATGTGGGCTGCACTCCACAAAGCCTGATACCACATAAAACTCAGCCATCTTTCCGGTGCCACAAGTCTCTTCATCATTTTTCTTGCAACAGAGTTGGCACAGCTGCTAACCCATACCCCAGCTTGGAAAACTCTTGTCTGGTGAGATGTTTTTCTTGAGCAAAAGATGCAGGAAACCCTGCAAGGCTGTGAATATTTGGAAAAGGGTGTGGTGAATGAAGAAAGGTCTACCCATACCCAGTCGAATTTATAACAGAAGTCAAGAATATTGGGGGTGATCGAGAGGGATCCTTTGGTCCCAGAATATTAAAAGAAAGGGTTTGGAGCCAGAAAGAGAGAGTAGCTTTGCTAGAAATAAGAGAAGCTGGAGAGCCAAAACCATGCACGGCACCAGAGATGAGGACATGGTGCAATGGGTTCAAACTACAGGAAAAGAGATTCCACCTAAATATTAGGAAGAACTTCTTGATGGTGATTGCTGTTGGACAGTGGAGCGTAGTGGAGTCTCCTTCTTTGGAGGTTTTTAAGCAGAGGCTGGGTGGACATCTGTCAGTGGAGTGCTTTGATTGGGTATTCCTGCAGGGCAGAATGGGGTTGGACTAGATGGCCTTTGGGGGATCCCTTCAAACTCTCTGATTATGGGAGTGTAGATGCATGGATGGCTCTGAAGCAAAAGGAGCATGGGGAGGATTATGCAGAATAGGTGGGTGGGTGGGTGTCTGATTTGAAGGGACACCACAAGGAACATTTGGGGCTAATGTCAAAGGACATTATGGGACCACCACCACCCGGGCACTGGACTGATGTGGCACAACAGTAGGGCAAGAGGAAAGAAATCTAGCCAGATGGAAAGGGTGCTGGGGGGCAACAGAGAGAGACTATTCTCCAAGGTAAAGGTTGGGGGGGGGGTTTGGACTTTGTAGCAGGGGCTACAAGTGGAAGAAGGACTCCACCTTTTGCAAACACGAACAGCCAAAAGAAAACCTATGTTAAGGGAGGAAGGCTGGTTCCTAAAATGCAAAAATAGGAATTTTTACCAGGATTAGGAATTTGTTTATTAAAATGCAAAAATAGGTGTGTGTGTGAAAGAGAGAGTTTTTTAAAAAGTTAAGTTGGGGGGGGGCTAAAATGCAAAAAAAACAAGGAGTTAAAAAAAATATTAGGTTCAAAAATGTTGTATAAAAATATTAGGGTTTAAAACTATTAAAATCCTGTTGGGGTGGGAGCTATTGCCAAGAGGAGGAAAATGAGGGAAATGTTGCAAACTCCCCCAAACGGGGGTATGCCCCCCACTTTTCTCCCTGCGCAGCATTTAGTATGTGGAAGGAGAGGGGTTTTGGGGGAGTAGGGTTAGGGTTAGGGTTCAACAAGGGTGTTTGCAAAAAAATAGGGTTGGATGTGAGGGTCTTGCTAAGAAATGCAGAGAAGGAGGAGACGCAAGCAAGAGAGGGACCAATGCAAAGGGGACTTTTTCAGGGGAGGGGGGGAAAATAAAGCTATTTAATGGCCGGGGGGCTAAGGAGAGGGGAGGCTCACCCATAGACGTCGGTGAAGAGCCGGGTGCCCACCACACAGACAGCCTCGATCCGGTTCCCGAATTGCAGCCGGAGGGTCCGATCGCGCGCCAGCATCGCGCCCTGCCAAGCAGTCTCCCCGGGGCAGAGAACTCGCCCTCTGGCTGCGGCTGCTTCTGGGGCTAAGGTGGCCACCCCGGCTCTCCCAGCCCCAGCCCCGCCCCCTAGGACCCCCAGTGGCCCCCCCAGGTGTCCATCAAAGCCCTGGGTCAGCCCTCCCTTGGGCTGCAAAAAAGTCTCCTCCACCCTTTCCAAGCAATGCCTGGGTTCGGCTTTTTGGGGGCTGTCCAGCTTTCACAGCCGTATGTGTTGGGAACTGGAACTGGGGACTTGGGAACTGGAAAGTTTTCCCAACTAGGCAGAAACCCATCCAGCCTCTGCTTCAAAGCCCCCAAAGAAGGATGCAGCAGCTAAAAAAGCCAATGCGATTCTAGGCTGCACTACTAGGATCTAGATTGAGGAATGTCATAGCTGCCAGTCTATTCTGCTTTGGTCAGACCTCAGCTGGGATACTGTGTCCAGTTCTGAGCATCACAATTCAGGAAGGATATGGACAATCTGGAACATGTCCAGAGGAGGGGGAACAAAATGGTGGGAGGTCTGGAAGCCATGATGCCCTATGAGGAGCGGCTTAGGGATCTGGCCATGTTTAGTCTGGAGAAGAGAAGGTTGAGAGGGGACATGACAGCCATGTTTAAATATTTGAAGTGATGTCATACTGAGGATGGGGCAAGCTTGTTTTCTGGTGCTCCAGAGACTAGGACACGGAGCCATGGGTTCAAACTACAGAAAAAGAGATTCCACCTGAATATTGGGAAGAACCTCCTGACAGTAAGAGCTGTTTGGAAGTGGATTTCATTGCCTGGGAGTGTGGTGGAGTCTCCTTCTTTGGAGGTTTTTAAACAGAGGCTGGATGGCCAGCTGTTGGGAATGCTTGGAATATATATTCCTGCATGGCAGGGGGTTGGACTAGATGGCCCTTGGAGTCTCCTCCAACTCTATGCTGCTAGGATTCTAGATCAATTCCAGGGATTGGAATGGGCTCTCTTAGTGGTTGTGTTATTTTGTTGATTTTAATATTCTGACTTTTAATTACGACTCCTCGAACGCTTCCATCAGCGCTGTTTATGCACAATCCTAAATATACACTGGACTGACTATGTGACAAATGTTGCTGTCCTTGAACAAGCAGGGATCACCAGCATTGAGGCCATGATATTGAGATCACAGCTGCGCTGGGCAGGGCACGTTTCTAGGATGGAGGACCATCGCCTCCCCAAAATAGTACTCTACGGTGAACTCACCACGAGTCAGCATAAGAGGGGCGCTCCAAAAAAGCGATACAAAGACACTCCCTGAAACAACATCTCAGGCTCAGCCAAATTGATCACCAACAATGGTCCGCCCTGGCACAAAACTACAAATCCCAGAAGTCCATAGCATGGAGCCATGGCAGTTAAAGTGGTGCAAAACCGATGAAGTTCTGCAGTGTGGCTACAGCCAAAGTCAGCTTGAGTTCCGTTATTGTGAAAATGGTAGGAAATAAACCAAGATGGTGATGATGGAGGAAGACCTCTAGTCTGACACTGGAAGGGCAGCTTCCCTGTTCCCATGATGAGGAGACTTGTGGATGGCAAGGAAGCCAAATGTTCGGAGCAGGGCTGGGGAGGCGTTTATGGGGCATTGGGTTTCTTGAGGGGTGAAACACATCCTCTGCCCATTCTCCACACATTCCCTTGCGGGGTTTTTGTATTTGGCTGAAGACACGCAAGCGACTCCACTTACGCCTCCCATGTCTCCCCACTGGATTGCAAGGATTAGGCAGGACGAATTTATAGGGTTTTCTTTGGCTGTTCCTCTCTTGAGCAACAGAAGAGATGACTGGGACAAGGACTCCAGGGCAGGCTGGTAAGGCTTGGAAGTCACTGCATGCCCTTGGCACAGCCATGAAGTGGAGGAAGGAGAGGTTTCTCCTGCTTTTGTGACAAAGGAGACGATTTTGGGCACCAGAACCAGGGCTGGGGCTGAGTCTTCTTAGGCTCAGGGCTCTGTGCAGGAAAAAAAATCAACCATATATTCATCCACCCATCCATCCGTCCTTCTGTCCATCCATCCATCCATCCATCCCTGTCTGTTGGCCACCTGCTTGACTGTCTGTGTATCCATCTAGCCATCCATTTTTGCCTATTTATCTATCCATTGATCTGTTTGCTTATCTATAGATAGAGAGACAGACAAGTGGTTGGGCAAACATAGACAGACAGACAGACAGACAGATAATTATCTACCAATCTATCTCTATTGGCTCATCCACCTACCAATCTATCTGTCTGTCTTTCTATCCTAGAGAACTAGTATGGTGTAATGGTTTGAGTCTTGGACTAGGACACTAGGAGACCCGGGATTGAATCCCCACTCGGCCATGGAAACCTACTGGGTGACTGTGGGCAAGTCACACACTCTCAGCCTCAAAGGAGGGCAAAGGGAAACCCCTTATGAACAAATTCTGCCGATAGATTTTCTTCAACTTCACAACCCCATCATGGGTTCGCCTCAAGGTTGCCATAGGTCAGAAATGACTTGAAGGCACACAACAGTTCTCTGTCTGTCTGTCTATCTATCTATCTATCTATCCATTCATCTCTCAGACTGTCTGTCTGTCTATGTACATGTACACATTTCCCTGATCTTGCAAACGAGTTATATAACTTCTCTGGCTCCTCTATACCGGGCTGAGGATTTTCCTTTCTAAGAGCCCTCTTGTGGTATTACCACCAGCAGAAACTCATTTTGAAGCATTGCTCCCGCCCCACACACAGAAAACCCATTTCCAAAGAAACTAGTTCTTGCAGACAAGCTTTCTTTTCCTTCCATTTTGCATCCTTGAGCTCTGGTTGCACATCACCTGTTTACAGCAAGAGGCCAAGTTCCTTAGGGCTCCTTCGCATCCCCAACTCTTGCAATTTTAATCTTTTAAAAGGGCAAAATGGTGCGCTGATAAAACTCAGAGGGTTGTTGCAAACCCAAGGGAGAGTTCCCTGCAGGAAGGTGGCCAAGGGAGGGAGGGAAGTCCAAAGGCTGAAAACTCTTGGGAATAGATCCAGGTCTTTTAAAAATAGCTGGAATAGGTTTAATGACCTGCAATGAACCTTAAAATAGAACAGGCACCTCAGGGCTTTACCGCCTGCTGTCAGCACCTCTCACGGGTCGCACAAAAGTTTTGTCCTGAGAAAGGTTGCTTGGCTTATTTCATAAATTCCTCCTTTGATGGAGGTGTGCAATAAGGACCACGTCACCTTGTCCCCCTTTCCTCTGCTCTGGAGACTTGTCACAGCTTGGAAAAGTTGCAATGCTCTGAGTTGTACTCCATGATTGAGAGTTGCAATCCAAAAAAAAAGATCCTGGGAGTTGCAGTGGTGATGCTGAGTAGGGGGTTCTGGGAATTGTAGTGCATTGGGAGTACCACTGTCTGAGGAGTCCAATCCGTTTCTGGAAGTTGTGACCCAAAATGCTAGCTTCCCTCTGTCCCAAGGACAGAAGCTGGCCCTGCTAACTGTCCCCACATTGGGCGCCTGAGGCCAATCCTGTACTTTGCCTCATGGTAGGGCCAGACCTGATTGGCTTTGAGCATGCATGGGCTATGTTATCCCTGATCACAGATTAATTATAATTCCTCAACACCATCCCTCCTGGACCAGCGGCAAGGGATGGTTGAAATGGGAGGCTGGATTTCCCTTCTAGAACTACAGTGATTATTCCTGCACGGCAGTTTGTGTGGACTAGATGCCTCTTGAAGCCCCTTCCAACTCGGATTATATGATTCTAATAGTGGATATTGCATTGCCCACAATCCTTTCCCCTTAATTTAGCCCATCAGTGGCTCTTAACCTTTTCTTTAACAGGGAACCCCTTTAAATATCTTTTGTTGCTGCATACCCCCAAGACATAAAACCCTCATAGCAATAACAACAATAATACAATTGCACCATCCATTAAACCTTCCCTCTGAGGACACTGGAATTTTTTTGGGGGGGGTATTAGGAATTTTTTATTGGAATAAGACCATTCTACTGAAAAATACACCCAACCGCAAAAGGCCGTAACAATAACGCAAAAATAATAATTGTTTTCCTCTTTTCTTACTAATACAAAAATAAAACTATCTATCCTAACACTAATATATTTTTCCTCTTAATCTAAACACACTATAATCACATAAGACTTTTCTCTTGCTTTTTCCTGCAAATTTGTGGCTGGAGCCGAGGAGAAAAGTCTTCCATTCCACTCCAGTGCCACTGAGGGAAAGGTTAATGGGTGGTGTAATTGTATTATTATTATTATTGAGTGAAGTCTTGGGGGTCCATAGCAACAAAAGGTATTTAAAGGGGGTCCCTGGTAAAGAAAAGGTCAGAGCCACTGTTTTAAATTGTCTAAATTCTTTTGTCTGCTCCTTGTCCCTGAGATAGACATCAGGACAGGAATGCTTTGCTAAATGCAGAGGGTTGTTGCAAACCCAAGGTTTGGGTTTGGAACAGTAACTATTCCAAAGCTATGGCCTTTGAGAGAAAAAAAGAGACTTTCCCACAGTGAGGAAATACATGCATTTTGCCGGCAGCTCCATTAGATGGTGCCAGGTCACCACATCCAGGGGTGGAAATGGAGGGAAGTTACTTTAGCAGTCCTAGTTGCAAGGAGATGGAAACCAGCAGGGCCAGTCCTCTCCCATTTTCTCCTGGGCTGGACCAGAGAAGATGAATAGCCAGACCAGCATGACTTGTGAGCCAGGAACTTGTGATATTTTTTTTTTAGCTGTACAAATTAGCCCTGAAATCATAGTAAAAGTGTGCCTCAGGGCATGCACAAAGTGCTTTTCTCTCACTTGTAATCACGTAATATCTCCACACACACACACACACACACACACACACCTTGGATGAACAATCAGGACTTCTGAGCCACAGAGTGTATGACCACTAAGAGGATCAGAGTCTGGAAATGTACTTTTGGGGACTGCAACTACCAGAATCCCCCAGCCAGCACTGGAAGAAGGATTCTGGGGGCTGCAGTCCAAAATAAGTAACTTCACTTCAGTGTTAAGCCTCAGCACTTCTTTTGCAAAGGGAGGGATCCTGGTGTGTGTGTGTGTGTGTGTGTGTGTGTATACACTAATACAAGTTTGGAAATAAACCTACTGAATTTACTGCATGTGTCCCTATACTAACCATATGCCAAATTTAGCTTCCTCCTTGCTCTCCTTCTGCCAACAAAGAAAAATTTTCCTGTTCTGTCAGGCTTTGAGGAATTGATGGTGAGGGGCTTTTCATAGAACCCTAGATTGGAAGGGTCTTCCAGAGGTCATCAAGTCCAACCCTTCCCCTGCTCAATGCAAGATGTCCAGCTAGAACATTCCCAGCGCCAGAGAGTTATCCTTGCAGAAGTTTCTCCTTGTAGCCAGGAACATCCAGGCTGAGATCATCATCCTCACCATCATCCCACTGTTTCCCAGTTTCGTACTCAATGCAATTTATTGTTGTTGTATGGCATTAAGTATGGCAACCCTATCATGGGGCTTTCTTGGCTAGATTTGTTCAGAGTGGGGTTGCCTTTACCTTCCTCTGAGGCTGAGAGAGTGTGACCTGCCCAAGGCCAGCCAGTGGGTTTCCATGGCTGAGCAGGATTTGAACCCTGGTTTCCAGAATTGTAGCCCAATGTTCAAACCGCCACACCATGCTCTCCCCAGGCAGGTTACAACAGTTAAAACAAACATAGTTAAAAAAATTAACAGCAACTAGACCATCGTAAAATTAAAACCAGTCCAAACACCAACAAAGAATGCTCACAACAATATACAAGTAACTCTGACCTTGTTACATATGAGTAACAGGCATGATTTGAACCCGGGCACATCCTCAGGCAAATACAACGCCAGAGTGTGACCCGGACACCTCTGGAGCACAACCCCTGTCTATCAAAACCCCAAAAATGAGAGAAGTGGGTCCAAATCACCAACTGGCTAGCCAACCGGCCAGACTGGTTTGCACAGACTTTCCGTGGCCTCTCCTGCATGACAAATTGGAGGATTGCTTGACAAAGGCAGGGAGGAGGTGTCGTGGGACAAGCCCTGAAGACACCCACGTGGGCGGCACGCCATCGCCATTGCACGCCTGGCACACGGAGTTGGCCGCCTGCCTCGTCCTCAAGGGACTCACCCATCCAAGGCATGAGGAGGTAGAGCAGATCTCTGCCAAAGTTCACCTGCCTTCAGGATCTGCCCCTTTCATTCTGGACATTATCCGACTAATGTCTAAAAACACTGTACAGTTGTCCCTCTGTATCCACAGATTTGGTATCCATGGATTTAAGTATGCACGGCTTGAAAATATTCATCCCAAAAGCAAACCTTGATTTTGCCGTCTTATATAAGGGGCACCATTTTGCGATGCCATTGCATATAATGGGACTTGAGTATTCATGGATTTTGGTATCCTCGAAAGGGGGTCCTGGAACCAAACCCCAGTGAATATGAAGGAACAACTGTATTCTTAAAAATAATAATAATCCAAAAAGTAAACCTTGATTTTGCCATCTTATTAAATCAGGGACACTGTTTTGCGATGCCATTGCATATAATGGGACTTGAGTATTCATGGATTTTGGTATCCTCGAAAGGGGGTCCTGGAACCAAACCCCAGTGAATATGAAGGAACAACTGTATTCTTAAAAATAATAATAATCCAAAAAGTAAACCTTGATTTTGCCATCTTATTAAATCAGGGACACTGTTTTGCGATGCCATTGCATATAATGGGACTTGAGTATTCATGGATTTTGGTATCCTCGAAAGGGGGTCCTGGAACCAAACCCCAGTGAATATAAAGGGACATCTGAACTTCCACAAATGAGGATGGCGAGAACATCACAACATTATAACACCTATTATAGCTGTAATCACATGGAAGAAATGCCAGGGAATTTTTGCATGATGACCACTACTAGAAGGGATGTTTACTTCCATGGCATGGGCAAGATTTTGGCTCAGATGCAAAATCTAGAGGCTTCCACACAAGTCTATGCCCTTGATAGACAACACAGTGGCAGTGGCCACTCCATTGGAGCAGGGGGTAAAAGAGATCATCTGTAGGGTCCCTTTCATACCCTTGCCTTGTTCCAGCCTTGCCGGCTAAACACAGTCTCTTCTAGCATTCTGAGTAATAATATGCCGGCGGGAACACACAAATAGCTAAATTATAGGATTTCTGCAAGAGACAGACCTGCCCTTTCTGTTAAAAGTACAATGTCCCTGGTCCTTCAACACCCTCACACGCCCAGGGCTTTTTTAAGAGACCCAGGTTGAATTTTTGGGGGAAGAGTGTGTCCCTCTTCTTCCCTCCCTCCTTCCCATTCCCAAAGAGATATAAAAAGCCAAGCTAGACTTCAACACAAGCAGGCTGTGGCTCCAGAGATCAAGGTGGAACGGAGAGCCCCTGTCTCCATGTTGCTCGATTCGGGCGGCTGTTGTGTTGGTTTGGCTGCAAAACAGGACAACCGGGACATTGCAAAGTCTCCATTTTGTCCCTGCTTTCCTTCTCCTCGGAGGCCAGAATGGCGGCCAAGCAGAGAGTCATCCGGGTATCCACCGAGCAGCCAAACTATGCCGTTTGTGTTCTGGGGACCGAAATCTCCTTAGACATCTATGGGTAAGTGATGGCACTTTATGAGAAAATGATTGTTGTGCAGTCTTTAAGACCACAAGTGGTGTGTTGGGCAGCCCTAAGGATTCGATCTCAGCCCCGGCTGGCCTTGGGGAAGTCACAGCTTATCATCTTCTGCCCTGTATCTCTGACTGGCCTACCACATAGGGTTGTTGTGGGGACTGCTAAGATGATCTATGGGAAAAGGGCTATATAAATGCCAATGTGGTATAGCATTGGGCTGAGACTTGAGCTCGTCTAGACACAACGGTAGACTGCGAATCAGTGCACATTTTCGCCCGTTATCAGGGATGCTGTTTTGTCTTCACCCTTTTTTCATCTATTCACATCTGTTGATAAAGGGCAATAGAGCAAAAATACGCAGCGATGCAATTTCGGACATCCACACATATGGAAATGTGCATCTATGTGCATTGTCCAGAAAACTTCAAATCCTTTTACTGCGCAGTTTGTGGAGTTTTTAACCCCTCTCCTTCTGAATATTGGGAATCTTATTTGGATCGCATTGGGAAACATCGTATTCTCTGTGAATTCTATGAGGATTATTTTCATCGTCTGGACAACCCCTATGTTTAACGATAGTATAAAGCTTTTAATTTGAAGAATATCCCTACAAGATAAAAAGTAAGATATCAGAGCAAACTAAACAATGAAGAAACCAGGGAAACAGACATTGGTAAGGATAGTAGAAGCAGAAAATAATTATTTTTAGAAACCTGGCACATAGTGAAGTAGCTGCCTGACAAAAAGATATGGAGAAGGAGTTCCATAAATGAGGAGCCACAGCAGAAAATACCCTATTCTTGGTAGGTGAGGGGACTCAAGGTGGATTTAAAAAGTTAAAACACATACAGATAAAAGTTGGCAACAATATAAACTTTAAAATCTAGGCAAACTATTCCCATTCCTAGGAGGAGGGTTGGTACTTGGATCTAGAGTTTACAAAAGTCACCTTTTGAAACTCTAACACCCAGAATTCCTGGCCATTTGGACACTGGCTGTGGTGGTGAGGGGGTTCTGGGAGATGGAGTTCAACACAAACAACATTCCCGAACTCTGTTTGTCCTCTCGAGTATAAGACTAGTTTGGTTTTAGTTAATAAGCTCTTAGCAAAATTTGTAATAATTCCTCTGGATTGTAGGATTTGGGGAAAAACATAGAATCCTAGAGTTCAAAGGGACCTCAAGGGCATCCAGTCCAACCCCTTTTGCCATGCAGGAATACTTTTATTTATTATTATTCTCTTTTAATTATTGTACCTTTTTAATCTGTTTAATTTAATATTGTTGTTAAGGGGTGGGTGGGTTAGGGTATTAATGTAATTATGGGATTTTTATGATATAAGCCGCTCTGATTGCATTGCAGAGGGGTGGGCTAGAAATAAATTTTATTATTATCATTATATACAATCAAAGCATTTGGAAGAAATGGAAACTGGTACATCTGTGGACTTAAGCCTAAAGATCTGAGTGCTGAGCTGTTAAAAATCTGGCTTGGAATCCCCTTGTATTGTCTGGGATGCTGCATTGCAATTGCCACCTTTTTTCTTTAGAGAGGGTGGAAGTTGGCAGCTCCCATTTCAACGGGGCAGTAAATCCACTCCAGGTTTTACTCCAAGATTTTAAAGGAGCTACCTACATGCAATCCTGCAAAATAGGTTCAGGACCTTAGAGAGCTCCAGAAAAACTACCCAAAACCAGGAGTGGATTCCTCACGCCACTGACCTGGGACCCACCGACTACCACCTTTAACTGCTAAATGGCAATTTGACCCTCACAGAGGGGGTGAGGAATTAATTTTGTTTCAGTTTTAATGAGGAGGTTCCACACTTTATACATTTGGTCATATTCAAGATGGAAAGCACTTGAGATTTTAAATAATTTTTTTTATTAATAATTTTATTATCATTAAAACATATACATGCACATATACTTATATCATATACATACATATCCATCCATCCATACATACATTCTTGATAGGTTCTCATCCGTTGATTTACCTAACAATTTAGGTTATTAAATTAAGAGATTGGACCATATTGGAAGAAGACAAAATGTTAAAATTAGAAGGAGATAACAAACGATTTGGCTGTCATGCCTATCTTTTCTATGGGAAAGATAAAATAAAGAATTTAAAAATCATTATATCCAGAAGTCTCTACTAAAAACATGGACAAAATATAAAAGTCGACTTTGGACTTTTTCGGACGGGGTTTTGTAACGGAAGCAGCCTCGTCCCTGTTGCGAGGGTGCTGCGCGGCAGGGGGTCCCTTTCGGATGACGCTGTGCCCGCGCCGATACTGTTCCGGAAGAGCTGGGAGGCTGCTTTGCCATATTTGGCGATTTCCTAATCACGATCAACTTTCGTGATTAGAAAATTGCCAAATATGGCGCTGCAGCCTCCCAGCACTTCCGCAACAGTGTCGGCAGGGGAGAGCGTCATCCGAAACGGACCCCCCTGCCGCGCAGCAGCCTCGCAACGGGGATGAGGCTGCTTCCGTTACAAAACCCCGTCCGAAAAAGTCCTTTGTCCAAAAATACCCATTTGGGCTTCACCACATGAAGCATTTTTCAGTAAAGAAGGAGTCCCATCGAATAAATGGATCAGATATGCAGATGAGATTTTAAATAATTTGAATGGGAGGGAGGAAGCAAAATGGAGAGATTTCTCCCACCTCTCCTCCTCCTCCCAAATCCCAAGAAGTGCACATTTTGGCTGCTGAATCCAAACCCTTTGGCCTTGCAATGCAGCATGGTGAGTCTGAAGGCTTATTTCTCACTGAGGAGTATATATCACATTTCATTTGAGAGGAGCGCAGCAAAGGGGTGGAGAAAAGTCAAATATCAGACATGCAAAAACTTGAACCACAGACAGAAAAGACACACACCCGGTACACCAAATGCTATTTCTGTCCATCCTGACACCAGCACGCAATCTTGGACATGAGGAATGTGTCAAGAATTGCAAAGGAAGAAGATGAGTCAGTGTTGCATTACAACTCAGAGCCCCAGGTTTCACACTTGCTACTGTTTTAGGGAATGATATTATGTGCCCCTCCACATCTCCTATTCTTGGGATGCATGCATCCATGAGAACAATGTGGTTTTAAAATGGCTTTTAAGGGAGCATCCTAATCACTTGCAAGGAGTGTGACAAGGTATGTCCTTTCTAGGCATCTGCATGAACTTGCAAATGTGCTGAGAACAGGGTTGTTGTTAATTGCCATCACGGTGAATTTTACCCTCTGAATGAGAGACCTCCAAGACTCCCTGGCCATTTAGATCCCAGCTCAGGTCTTGCAAGCTCAGAGCTGCCATTGTGGCTCCCTTAATAGAGACTATGCAGTTGTCCCTTCATATTTGCTGGGGTTTGGTTCCAGGACCCCCTGTGAATACCCAAATCCTTGAATACTCAAATCTCATTATATGCAATGGCATTGCAAAATGGTGTCCCTTATATCAGATGGCAAAGTCAAGGTTGGCTTTTTGGATTATTATTTTTTAAAGAATATTTTCAAGCTGTGGATACTTAAATCCATGGATATCAAATCCGTGGATATGGAGGGACAACTGTATATAGATATAGATATAGATATAGATATAGATATAGATATAGATACAGATATAGAGTGTGTGTGATAACTGTAGTGGCTATGTTACTGTCTTAATGTATTCCATGTTTTTATTGCATGTTAAAACTAATACAAATTATTAAAAAAAATAAACTTTCTGGAGGGATATGCCTTTGTCAAAAAGAAGAGGAAGATTAGTAGGCTCCAATTTGTTGGGGAAATATTCCTTCTCATTTATGTTTGGGTCTCCAAAGAGCGTTTGCTCCTTTCTGAAGAGATTTCGGAAGTCGAGAAGCCCCGGTTCCTCCCGCAAGACCGAGGAGACCTTAGGGAGATCTTTGGCTTGGTGAGGAAGGCAGGATGGAGAGGAGGTCTGGAAAAGAGAGAGGAAAAATGCGATCCAAAGGCAACAAAATGGTGTACTGTACTTCTTTTTTTCCACGCTCTGCCCTTTTGGCCTCCATTGTTGGCAGCTTAGTAGTATCTGTACCTGGGAATAGACCTGATGACGGAGGACAACCCAGAGCGCAGCTGACGGCGAAAGTCCGCTCTTTCGAAAAGCTCGGACCTGAATGGGCCTCTTGGTTGTCAAAGCGTCACAGAGGCCGTGGCTGCTTTGGGGGCACAGCGGCCGCTCCTCTGGAATCCGTCCAACGCGAAGGGTGTGTGTGGAAGGCTCCTTTTATACAGTCTGTTAAAGAAGGAAGGCTTGTGATTGCTTTTATAGCTCTTTGTGAGGAAGAGGCATTCACTAGAGAAACCTGTCCAGCTGCAGGGAGTGTTCCTTTGTGTACCTTGGAGATTTCTCCTTGATTTGCTTGGGAAACCATTTTTATTCTATCTATCTATCTATCTATCTATCTATCTATTATCTAGCTACTTACCTACCTATCATCTATCTAGCTACCAATCATCAATATACCTACCTATAATCTACCTACCTACCTACTATCTATCTATCTACCTACCATCAATATACCTCTCTCTCTCTGGCTTTTCTTCGCAAACGAAGATTCAGGAAGGACTCATCCTGCGCTTTCTGCAAGCGCGCTGATGACTAAAAAGGCCAATCCGAGATAAACAAGTCCGGTTGCAGAAAGCACAGCAGAAGGTCTCCTTGGGTGATGTTTCCGGGTTGGGATTCTTTCTGCGTTGTTGTTTCTCTTCAAGACTTGTTCGGTGTGAGTTCTCAAATAAGGCTGCCGCATTGTGGATCGTGCGTCTCCATGCCTCCCGATGTGAGGCCAGGGCGGACCACTGTTGGTGATCAATTTGGCCGAGACCTACCTATCATCTACCTATCTTCCTATCTAACATCTACCTTCGTAGCTACCACCTACCTACCTACCTATCATCTATCTATCATCTACCTACCTACCCATCCCAATATAAGCTTGTGAGTTTTAATATCCCCACAGGAGGCCTTTCTCTTGGCCCCACCACCATCATGGGCACATTCAGTGAAGATATAGGAGACAGGGCCTTCTCAGTGGCTGCCCCCAGACTGTGGAACTCCCTGCCACTGGACATTAGGTCAGGCCCTTCTCTGCTCTCCTTTGGCTGACAGGTGAAGACCTCTCTGTTTATCTGGGTCTTTTGTGATAACTGTCTGGTGCAGAAGGTCTTTTAACCTGGGTTGTGTTGGATTTGGATTTGCATTTCTGCTGTGTGCCTTTAAGTCATTTTCAAATTATGGCAATCCTATCATAGGGTTTTCTTGGCCAGATTTATTCAGAGGTGGTTTGCCACCATTGCCTGCCTCTGAGGTTGAGAGAGTGGGACCAGCCCAGTGGGTTTGAACCCTAGCACCCCAGGCTAGCCTCCGAGGAAGGCAATGGCAAAGCACCTCCAGATAAATCTGGCCGGAAAAACTCTATGTGAGGGTTTCTGCAAGTTGGAGTCATCTTGGAGGCACATAATAACAACAACAGCCATGAGGCATAGCTAATTTTGCAGCATTTTTAACCAAAGAAACAACAACACACACACCTTAAAACCCCCAAATATTAGGCTCCGGAGAACTTGCCCATTGTGAAATATGGACAAATTCCCCACAGGCGTTGCCCACCCCTATCCCACATAGAGGGGGCTTGTGTAGGGTGACATGACCCCTTAAGCCTTTCCAAAAAATGCTGAGCCCTAAGTACCACCCTAAGGCCCTGCTCCGTTCCTCTTACCCAGCTCTGTCTTGCCGCACAAATGCTTGGCGACTGCTCTCGCCACCGCAACCTCCAAATTCCCACTATGCTATTGGGCTTTGTTCCTATTTTATAGGGTGGCCTTCGAGAGTGGTTAGGTTAAAAGCAAAAGCAGGATAATTTTATTGTGATGCAATAATTTCTATTTAGTGGGCATTTTATTCTACCCTTTTAGTTTTTATGTACTGCGCAGCTATCCTTTGCAGACTCTCTGAATGGCCCTAATCTGTGCATGGTGGAGTCAGAAACCAAAGATAGGTGGAAAAGAGTATTAAAACAAATACTCCTACCTGGGCCTATAAATGAATGGGAATATTTTTTTTCTTTTCTGGCCATGGCTCCACCAAACATGACTAGCTCAAGGAATCACGTTTAATGGGTGTATTACTACGGCTCATAAATCCCGTAGAACTCCACTGCAAAAAAAGAAGCCATTACATGGGTTTATGGCTGGATTTATTGTCCCTCTCTCTCCACCCTTTTAAATTTCTGTCTGCTGACAGATTAATATCTCTTTTTACAAGTGGCTTCAAGGCACTGACAGAGCTAGGCAGAGGGAAAAGGGGGTTGGCGAAAAGGAAAAAGCAATATAGCAATCTATTTCATAAAGCTGTTACATATATGCAAGCGTTAATTCCCTCCCACCCTTTCTCGTATGTTCCAACTGTCCCGATATGTCAGAGAAATCCTGATTAATCCTTTGCTTTCCCATTTTCTCAGCTGCTTTTAAAATGTCCTAGTTTCTCTCTCCTCCTTCAGCGTCCCCACTTTCGTCCTCAGCTTACTTCATTCGCTGCAAACGCCATCCCAAGTACAAAAGTAGCTTCCCCTCAATTAAGGACATTATCAGACTAGCTTCTAAAAACACTGTAATTCTGCGAATGAAGACAGCAGGAATATCAGCGCATTATAAGACTTATTATCACACATAGCTGTAATTGTGCAAAAGAACTGCCACAGAATTATTGCACAAAACGGCCTCTAGTGCATTAAGAATGGGAGTTTACTTCTGCAAATTCGGCGAGATTTCAACGGTTTTCACGAGAAGATGCAAGCACATGCTGTCCTTTCCCTCTGAGCTGTAATTGGATTTTTTTTAAATTATTGTATGTTTTAATTTTTTCCCTAATTTAATATATTTTTAATTATTGTATGTTTTTAATCCTTCATAATTTAATATTATTTTAAGGGGTGGGCAGGCTAGGGTATTGTAATTATGGAGTTTTTATATTGTAAGCCGCCCTGGTTGCGTTGCAGAGGGGCGGGATAGAAATAAAATTTTATTTATTTATTTATTTATTATTTATTTAAAACTCCCAAACCCCTTAATTAACAAAGTAAATGAACACACAAGCATTGAAACAAACCTAAAAACGTGCAAACTAAAGAGGACAGTTCCTAAAAAGAGCGTCCTGTGCTTCGTTTTCACGTTCTCACCCAAACATTTTCTCACAGGGAAAAGGGAAAGAGGACCACCCATTCTGAATGTAATATTGCGATTACAATGGGACATGGTTTTGTACACAATCAATAGTGCTAAAAAAAGCACTATTGATGATCGATTGACGGCTTATCCCGTGAATTGTAAATAACGCCTTTTTTGCAGCGGGAGAACAGTAAAAATGGAAAGATGACAATGTTGTGTGGTAGATGCACCCATTCGCGCTACCCTGGCATCGTAATCTGGTGATTTTTGCTGCGTCCGATAATGTCCTAACTCAACAGGCGGGGAAGGAGAGGAGAAGGTTGAATCTTCCCCTTCCCAGTTGACTCAGGCAAAAGCAAACTGCTGTGGCCTCTCCTAACTTGCCTCTCTTTCCTCATTCATAATTTTGGCCATCTGGACCACCCTCTAACGTTGCTTGGTTGCACATGTCCTGGTTGTGAATTGTTTGAGGTTTCCCTCCTTTCGTTTGTTGCTATCATTTGTCCTTCCATATAACATCTCTGTTGTCTGTCAGAGCTTCTGCTGCCATTTTCTAAAAGTGCCCGTTCCTCCAGATCTGCCAAAATGGAACCCTTCCTCTTCATGCTTTGCTTTCCCCTTAGCTCCATCCCAAAGGGGGCCACGTCATTCGAAGTCCGTGGCACCTCTGGTCTCGGGGTCTTTGTGGTCTACAAGCCAGAGCTGGCCCCCACCCTTGAAGGAACAACGAAGTGGCCGCTGGACTTGGGCGTGGAGGTTAGAGTGACCCTGAACAACCCCAGCAAGGCCGTCCACGACAACAAGGTGAGTGGATAACCAATATCCGGAAGGCCACTTTCTTGAGTTTTCGGGGGCTTCCAAACTATTCTCCTGGTCTAGAGCGACATTTTCCTGCCTTTGCTCCTGCTAGATATTTTGGACTCTAACTCCCAGAATCCAGATCATTGGCCATGCTGGCTGGGGACTTCTTTTTTCATGTTATAAAAGTATCATTCACTCTTTGCACATCACCTCTAGGGCCCTGGTGGGTTGAGGAGTGATAAATAAACACCATAATTAATTGCAACTTTTTGCAACTGCAGTGGTAACTAATTACTTTGGGGCGGGGGGAGGCAGCTTTCCAAGCTCTGGAGCCTCACACGATGTAAACTAATGAAAAAACTTTGTTAAATATTAAAATGTTCATGGCAGCCGGGAGTGATTAGGTGTTGCATTTTGCCATAGGTTCGAGTCTCATATTATGGAACGAGAGGAGAGACGCTCATCGCAAGTGCTTGGTTGTACATCACTTGTATAGGTAGGCACCATTTCCAACATTATTTCACAGATGCAAAATGGGAAAATTGTAGACAAGCGATATCACAAAGCAGTCAATAATAATAATAAAATTTATTTATATCCCGCCCCTCTACGAAACACAATTGGGGTGGCTTACAACAATTACAAAATCAGTCAATTTAGCAAAAGTTATTAAGGGGGGAGAACGTACAAGGCTATGGCAAGCTGCAGCAGTCTGCTTTTGCCTGAGTCGACTGGGAAGGGCAAGATTCGGACCCTTTCCTCGCTTCTCCCTCCTGCCTATCTATCAGGGGTGCTTTGAGTGTATTCCCACATGGCAAAATGGGGTTGGACTGGATGGCCTTTATGGTCTCTCCTGATTCTATGAAATGAGTGTGAAACTATTCTTGTGCTTTGAACTCAGTTTGCAGCAATGGAAGTAAACTGGGGACAAAGGGGGAAAGCGGGAATAAGAGAGATTAGCTGGGACATTTTAAAAGCAACTGAAAAAGTGGAGTGACAGGATGAGCCAGTATTGCTTGCCCTGCCAAATGGGGATGGTTGGAAGTTATAGGTATAACTATACTATAGTATTCTTTGGCATTGATTTCATAGAATCATAGAGTTGGAAGAGACCTCAAGAATCATCTAGTCCAACCCCATTCTGCCATGCATTCCTTGTTAATATTATCGGCGTGATTCTTGCCCCATCGTTTCAAGGAAGGAAGAGATGATATTGTCTCTCCCAGGGTGAATTCTTGAGGATGAACTTAGTATTGTAGGTTGAAGACACCTTCCTCCATCTTTACTTTAGATCTAGATTCATCTGCAATTCTCTTCAGTGACTGGAACAAAACCACTGCAATAAACAAAAAGTGAAACTATTGAACAAACATCCAAAAGATAACTCCACTTTCTAGGAATGGGATTGTGGTTCAGAAATGCCCTTCTTATTCCAGGATGGGATGGATGCACTAACTACAACAAGCTCAAACTTTTTGTCTAGAGGGGGGGAAAAACCCCTTAGATATGAGCAAGGGTGCAGCCAAAAAAGGGGGGGCAAGATGAGGACATTGACCTGCTCCCAAAATAGGAGTTCTGTTCTCCTAAGGAATTTTTCCTCCAGTCCCCAAATGCTCAACTCTCAAACCACTACCATACTCTGGCTCCTTAAAACAGGGATGCAAAAAAGGAGGAGAGGATTTGGGGGAGAGTTTTGCAACTAGCAATAAGACTGAGAAGAAAGAATTCTTTCAATACATCGTCTCCAGAGTCGTAGGCCAATGGTCAAACCACTATACCATGCTGGCTTTCAGCATTTGCACCTTGAACTCTTCTCCTTGCTATGTTCACATTCCCCGGGTAGCTTTGCCTGCCCCATTTTCTTGGGATGTCTCGACACTATTTCTAAATGCTCAACTGAAGTTTAGAATTACTGCAATGCTAGAAATGTGGGGACAGAAGGAAAATTTCATTTGAGGGTCAGAATTCTTATTTTATGGGGTGACATCTTCATTTTGCCTCCTGAACCTACATCCTGGCTATGATTTCCAATGCTCTGTGAAAAAGATATTCCTTTAGGTTTACGTTTTAACGGCCAGCCTCCTGTTTCTTGCGCCAAAGTATGCCATTCCTCCTTTAGAGTAGAGAAGGATTATGTTTTGCCGTCCAAAGCTTGAGAAGTCTGACCAGCTGGATGTCCAAGCAACTTATATATTTATTCACAATATCAAGGATGCATCCAGGTGGCTCTAATGTTTTAATTTCTGGGTTATGTCATAGCTATCTCTCTGGATGCTGATACCAGCCGAACTGGCATGGTGGAGACCAATGCAACCAACAAGGTAAAGAATGAATCTTTTAGTCTTATATTACAGTAATATCTGGGGAAATATTAGAGGGCTGAAGCAAGACATGGGTCACTAATAATAATAATAAGTTATTTATTACCCGCCTCTCCCCTCAGGATCGGGGCGGGGTACAACATCATAATGCACCACATACAATTCTGTACAATTCAAGTAAGTTATACATTACAATACAATCCAAGCAGGTTATGCAATTTTTATACAAGTCAGAAATCAATACAGACAAACATTGCAGACAATGTTTTGCTTTTTCTGGCTTTTTTAGTTTTGCTTTTGCTTTTTCTGGGGAAAAAGCAAAGAGGTTTGACACGCAGGTACGCATCATGAAATTCCTTGTAGCCATGCCCTCAAGAAGCATCCAGGCAGAGAAACAAATGAACAAATCAATTCTAGTAATTCTTGTGGAGGAAAACCATGTGTTATGAACCATGTGTTATGATAAATGAACAGCTTATTTACAGTAATATCTGGGGAAATATTAGGGGGCTGAAGCAAGACATGGGTCACGTAGTTTTGCCTTTGCTTTTTCTGGAGAAAAAGCAAAGAGTTCATTTAAATAAGTTGTTCATTTATCAAAGAGTTCCTGGTTGGTTCCCTACACCGTAGATACAACCAGAAGTTTGCAATGGAAGAAATACAGTCCTACCATGACTGCCGTGTCCAAAAATAAAAAAGCAGGTAGGAGTTAGGTGACTGATCCGAGCATCCATTAGATGTCCCTCTGTAAGATTAATCTGGAAAAAATCTATTCAACAGATTTGTTGGATCAATGAAAGTATTAAATTGGAGGATTATGCTTAGCATGTTTTTAAAAGTGGGACTCTCTCTCTCGTGGTGAAAGATGTTTGTCATAACACATGGTTTTCCTCGACAAGAATTACTAGAATTGATTTGTTCATTTGTTTCTCTGCCTGGATGCTTCTTGAGGGCATGGCTACGAGGAATTTCATGATGTGTACCGGCATGTCAAACCTCTGATCGTTGGTTGCCATCATTTTGGTGCCAAACATGGTTGATCACGAAAGCCTTTGGGGCCGAATCAGTTTTACACAAACCTTTCCATGCCTCTGGTTTTAAATAGCTTTAACCCATTTTAACCAGATGCATTCTGTCTTTTTAACTGGTTCATTGGTTGCGTGTGTTTTTTGGACTTTTAAGATATTTTTTGGACACTCTTTTCAATTAGGTTGGTTTTATTGTCTGCCACCCTGAGATCTCTGGATAGAGGGCATGATGTAAACATTTAAACAAAGAAATAAATGAAATAAGAGAGAGAGGTGGAATCCATTCCTTCTGTTCTTCTTCACAGACAAAATGGACCTGGGGCCCAAATGGAGAAGGAGCCGTTCTGTTGGTGAACTGCGACAGGGATGGTCCAAGTTCTGGGAGCATGGATAACGCTTACCCTTTCGTGCGGTCCCATGCAGGTATGTGCTGGGCCAGGGGGTTACATTAAATAACTGGAAATAGGTTTTGTTGGCATGGGTCATGAACCTCTGTTTTGATAACCTTGGGCACAATCCACCGGCCACTTTTGAGCGGCACCACATAGGGACATGCCAAAGAAAACCCCAAAATCCTTCATGAAGAATGGAAGAATGAAGGATTTGGGGGGTTTTCTTTGGGGTAGCCCTACATGGTACTCCTATGGCTTTTACCAGGGCTCCCCAGACCCCCACATCAAACTCTGGCTCCAGTGTCAATGGAGCGGTGAAGTCAGTGGAGTGAAGAATGGAAATTAATAATGGAATATCTGAACAAACGATGAAATATTTAAAATAAGGTGAATCCACTCCTGGTTTCCCCCCAGTTTGAGCATCAGGAGCTGTCCTAGGTGCTAGGCCTATTTCTGGGGACAGAAATCAACAGCCCCTTCCCTCTAAAGTTCAGACTAAAACCCAGAGCTGATTCAGCACCCCAATCACACAAGAGAGCCACCCTTGCTTTTAACCACCTCTTTCCCCAAGACCTGCAAGACTTGTCCGTGGTGGTCCTCAGCACCGATGGCCCGGCTGGCGTCTTTGATAGCCACACGCTGCTTCTTCACATCTCCATGTTTGACGCAGCCAGAGTGAGAGTCTTCCGTGAAGGCGGTGAGTGTCCATTTCTCTGTCCGGTGTACCCTCCGACATTTCACAGACGAATATTGTGAAGAAAGGGATAGGAGAAAAAAGAAACTGGGACATTTTAAAAGCAGCTGGGGGGAAAAAACCCTCCACTGGTGAGTTAATTCAGTGCAAACTACTTTTGCACTTTGGATTCAGTTTGCAGCAACTAAAGTAGGCTGAGGACAAAGGAGGAAAGGGAGAGAAGCTGGGACATTTTAAAAGCAGATGAAGAACTGGGAAGACCGGGGATCCATTAGGACTGTCCCTGCCAAATTGGGAGGGTTGGTTGGTATGCACGTATATTTGTGCCAATGTTTAGCTTAGCTTGCATTTAGCAGCTCCGGTGAAATCCTTCTGTATATCTGCAAATAGCGTTATCTGTTCTTTTGTTAAAAACAATGAAGGCACTTGAATCTTCAAGTTTTCATTTGGAATAAGTGGGCAAATGGGTAAGGTGTGAGGAGGAGAGAGAAGCATTTTAAAAGCAGCTGAAAAGGTGGATTAATCGGGACTGTCCCTCCCAAATCAAGACAATTGGAGAGATGCTGGGTCACCATTTAAGAATTGATTTGGGGGTCAGCTCTGATGGGGAATGCCATTAGGAGCCAGGCCTGTCTGCTTTTAGGATTTCCCCTAACTATAAAAAGCAGAACATTTTTGACACGCTAACATGGGCTTAATTTTTTTTTCTGCAGGAAATGCATCCTTTTCCAGTTACGAGCATATCTTGGGGTCAGACAAGCTCTCTTACACAGTGGGCTGCAAAGGCGGAAAAGAGCGGCACGCTTTCTACGTGGAGGGGCGGGCGTTTCCAGACGCGGACTTCAAAGGCTTGGTTTACTTGAACGCCACACTCTTGGAGCGGGCCAGTCAGGTACGGTTCGGATGATGACATACAGTACCCTCCAATTGTCCCAATTTATCCCAATTAATCTTCTTGTCTTCCCACTTTTCCCAGCTGCTTTTAAAATGTCCTAGTTTCTCTCTCCTCCTCCGACTTTTGCCTTTCATCCTCAGCTTCCTTCAGTTGCTGCAAACTAAATTCAAAGTGTGAAAGTAATTTGCACTCCATTATCTTAGCCAAAATAATTAGGCAGGAAGGGTTGGAGTCAGGTATGTTAAAACCCAAATCCCAGACCCATAGGCAGGGGTGTTGATACCGGAGGAGGACGGGAGGGCTTTGCCTCCCCAAAATAAGAATTCTCCCCCAAAAAAGGGTTTTCCCTCAGTCTCCACATTTCGAGCATTTCACTAATTTAAATTTCAATTAAATTGAACTGCTCTCCAGAGATCATTTTGGAAGAAATAGACATACGTAGCTCAGTATAATGAACAGAAATCTATAAAACTGTACAAATTAACTGTATTTTTGAAATAATTTATATAGGCTTTTACAGATGATTTTGTATGTACAGGTCAACCCCTATATCCACAGATTTGGTATCCATGGCTTCACTTATTCACGTCAGAAAAAATATGGTCTCTCTGGGCATTTCGAAGTCCTCCAGTGTAATTCTATGGTCAACCTCTGGTGTTTGTCTCATTGAAAATAATAAGGTTCCCTATTATCCAAGGTTTCAGGTATCCACAGGGGGTCTTGGAACATATCCCCTGTGGATATGGGGGTCGGCCTATATTCTATTCTGTATTGATTTTAAATTTTATTTATTGATTGAATTTATATCCGGCCTTTCTCCCAAGAGGGGATTCAAGGTGGCTGTTAAACTGTCCTATGTTGGGAGAGATAGAATCATAGAATCGTAGAATTGTAGAGTTGGAAGAGACCCCCAAAGGTCATCCAGTCCAACCCCATTCTGCCACGCAGGAAATCATGATCAAAGCATCCCCTACAGATGGCAATCCAACCTCTGTTTAACGACCTCCAAGGAAGATATAAATGAATAAATAGCCCCAAGGACACCAGCAAGAGCAACATTCTGTACTAGAAGTCTTCTTCCTTGATATTGTTCACAAGTTTAGGTCACCGACAGAAAATCACATTTTACTGTTCTCTTCTCCTTCCCATCTTTGCTTTCCCGCAGAATTCACCAGCCACCCCAGTTTTCACGGACACGGTGGTTTTCCGAATGGCTCCCTGGCTGATGACCCCCAGCACGAGGAAACCTCTGGAAATCTTTGTCTGCAGGTAAAATAAAAACTGGAAAAAACCAACTTGGGAGCTTAGCTTTTTCATAGTGCTCAAAGGTAAGAGGATTGATGCTTAGATTGTTAGCATTACCAATTACCAAGAAACGGAACCAAGACCTTTTTCTTTAGGCAGGCCTTTGGGTCTTAACTTTACTAGCAGAAGGGTTTTATAATGTGGCCCACTGTACTTTTAGCTCTTTAATTATATTCTAAATGAGTTTCAAATTGCTTTTTAAGTCTGCATTTTCAATACCTCTGCTTCTTTAATTGCTCTTTAAAAAACATTCATATAAGATTTTAGCTGTAATTTGTTGTAAGCTTCTTTGGCTTCCAGGAGGGAAAAAGTAGGATATAATCAATCAATCAATCAATCAATCAATCAATCGGAATTCCAGGCAGCCCTAGTAAATGGGATGTCAGAGCACTTTCCTGTACAATAATTGGAAGCTGGACTTTAACAATCACAGCTTTGTTCCTCAAAAGAGAAATCTGTGTGCATGTATGGGATGGAGTGAGGACCATGATGACCAAACCAAATTTGAATTTAATTTTGCAGTTGAGGCATAAATTGATGTCTTCCATATTAAGAAAGCACCCCCATATTTGTATGTCATTAGTGCATTACTTCTTTCTTTCTCTCTCTCTCCCCTCCAGCATTAAAAAAGGCTCCAACACCAACGAGAAGTTCCTGGAGGCTATAAAAGTCCTAGCAAAGAAAGCCAACTGTAAGCTGACCATATGTCCAGAAATGGAAAACCGGGGTGACCGTTGGATTCAGGTATCCTTCCTTGAGTTTGCATGTTTGTAGGATGCTGGAAGCATTAAGAGACACAATGGGGTACCCCTACACCCCTCCTTGTCCTGATCTGACAGGGACAGTCCCAATTAATCTGCCATTCTACTTTGCTTTTCAAATGTCCCAGTTTCGCTCAACGCCTCCCTTGTTCCCCCTTTGTCCTCAGCTTATTTTTCCATTGCTGCATACTGAGTTCAAAATGCAAAATTCAGTTGCACTCAACTCTGCAAAGAGGAGGAGAAGAGAGGGTGAAAATCTTGCCCTTCCCAGTTGGCTCAGGCATAAGCAAACTGCTGCAGCCTCTCTTTGCTTGTGTTTTCTTCCTTATTAATAATTATTCCTCATTAATAATTTCTACCATCTTGACCACGCCATGATGTTGCCTGGCCACTTGCATCCCAGTTCTCCTCTGTGAAACGTTAGAGGGTATGGGTACCTGCTGTGGCAGAGGCCTCTATCCTTACATCTGGATTCATAATAATAATAATAATAATAAAATTTATTTTTATCCCACCCCTCTGTAAAAAACAATCGTCCACTTGTCCACTAAGAATTGTCCACTTGAAGAACAATATGGTTGTCCTTGATTAGGTGCACATCGTGGCAATAGTTATTAACACCTGGGAAATGGGACAAAAAGTTTGCTATCTTTCCTTCTTGCATGCAAGAAGCAAAACAAAATAAGCACTATAAAAACCATCATCCAGAAGCACTTTGCAGGAACTGGGAAGAGGGGGGCATGTGTTGTTTTGACGTGCGCCGGAAAGAGGTTTCCAGTTTGGCTCTGAGCCATCCTAAGACTAAGCGATATGGCCGAATGAAGAAACCTGACCCAAATTTGTCCACCCGGCAGGACGAGATGGAATTTGGTTATGTGGAAGCCCCGCATAAAGTCTTCTCGGTCGTCTTTGACTCTCCTAGGAACAGAGGTCTCCGGGAGTTTCCTTTCAAGAAGATTTTGGTAAGGCAAAGATGGAGCTACTGTTGTGAAGTCGAAGGCTTTCATGGGAGGTATCCATAGATTTTCCTTGGGTTTTTTCCGGGCTGTGAGGCCTCACAGCCCGGAAAAAACCCAAGGAAAATCTAAGGAGCTACTGTTGGTCCCTCAGAGTGAATGGCAGGAGAAATGTTGGCATAATTAGGATTCCCAAATCTTGGGGTCCGAGAGTCTCAAAGCCTGGACCATTTTCTCTTCTCCTTAAAAATTGCAGGTATATCTACGTATTTGTGGGAGGCAATGTGGTGTAGCTTTTTGTGCATTGGACTATGACTCTAGTGATCAGGGTTCCCTGCTTGGCTGTGGAAAACCATTGGGTGACTTTTGGTAAGGGGCATTTTCCAATCACAGACAAAAAGGCTTAAAAGGACGACTGACAATCTACGTTCCTCATCTTCTCTTCCTTTTGAGGGCCCCGATTTCGGGTACGTGACCCGAGAACCCAAGAACGGGCGCGTCTCGAGCCTGGATTCATTTGGGAACCTGGACATAAGTCCTCCTGTGAAGGTCCGAGGGAAGGAATATCCTCTGGGAAGGATCCTCATCGGTAGCAGTTTTCCTGGGTGAGTGAACCAAAAGACCCGCTACTGCAAGCATGTGTGAATCCATCCTTCAGTGAAAGACTGGCCTTCTAGAGAATGGGTACGCTCCTATTCCTCTCGATTTCTCAGGGTTTCAGTGGTGGAAAATCAAAAGGAGAAAGAGAAAGCCCAGAAGGTTCATAAAATCATGTTTTGATTAAACATCCAGTTGTTCTTGTGTGCCTTCAAGTCGTTTCCGACTTATGACGACCCTAAGGCAAGTCTATTGCAGGGCTTTCTTGGAAGGATTTGTTCAGAGTGAGCTTGCCTTCACCTTCCTCTGAGGCTGAGAGAGTGTGATTTGCCTAATCATGCTTTCTTGGGTGATGCAACAGCTTCCTGCAGCTTTCCTTGCATTGCACTTTGATTCCGGAGACTAGGGTTCGAATTCCTA
Source organism: Gambelia wislizenii (assembly GCA_030847615.1). Lineage (NCBI taxonomy): Eukaryota > Metazoa > Chordata > Lepidosauria > Squamata > Crotaphytidae > Gambelia > Gambelia wislizenii. The sequence continues at coordinate 1,044,392 of JAUMIR010000016.1, forward strand.
CTCGGTCATGGAAACCCCCTAGGAATTCGAACCCTAGTCTGCAGAATCAAAGTGCAATGCAAGAAAAGATACAGGGAGCTATTGCATTGCCCAGGAAAGCATGAGCTATTTTCTAAAAAAAAAAAATCAGGAAACCTGGGCTTTTTAATTTCTTAGGAGATGTGCACCAAGGTGGGAAGTGCGACCGCTCAAAGCGTCCTGTGGCGTTGTGTGCTCAGTTAATTACCGAGACCAGCTAGAGATGTGATGAGAGGAAATTCATTTAAGAGAAACCCCAAATTCCTACTTCACACAGACCTGAAAGCATAAGTTCATAGTTTTAACCTCATGCTACCACTTATAAAAGCAATAACACAGAGGGAGGGGACTAAATATCTGGATACTTAACTTTTGTTCCTAGATAAGTTTTCCCCAGGCACCAAAAATAAAATCTTATAAAGAGACATCTGGCCATTTATTTGTTTCAAAATGCAGTTTTTCTTCATATGTGTATGCGTGAAACTGGAATTACGTTACAAACCTGCTTCTATTTCAGACAGCAACAGGGAGTCATGCAAGCCTCCAGATATTGCTGGACTGCAACTCCTCTCACTAAGGGCTATGCTGGCTGGGGCTGATGGGAATTGCAATCCAACAACATTTGGAGGCTCATGTGTCCCTCACCCCCAGTTTCAAGCTTGAATGCAATCTGTTTTATTGCAATCTCTCTCTCTCTCCCTCTCTTTCTCCCTTAAAACTTAGGTCTGGCAACAGGAAAATGGCCAAAATTGTCCGGGATTTTCTTTATGCCCAGAAAGTTCAATCCCCTGTGGAGCTCTATTCTGACTGGCTCACTGTAGGGCATGTGGACGAATTCTTGAGCTTTGTTCCGGCTCCCGACAGAAAGGTATTGGAGCTCTGGGAAACAGGTCACAATTTTCCCTTCCTAACAGTACGCCATGTTTAATTAAAATGGTTTTTTTTTTTAACCAATCCACCCCTTTGTCTCCAAAGGTTTTACAATCAGCCCTCCATATCCAAGACTCTGCATCTATGGATTCAACCATCCATGGCTTGAAAATATTCAAAAAGCAAACCTTTTTATATAAAGGATAGCATTTTATTCTGCCATTGCGTATAATGGGACTTGAGCATCCACGGATTTTGATATCCATGGGGGGACCTGGAATCAAACACCAGTGGATACCGAGGGCCCACTGTACTCCTCTGCGATCCCTCATTGCTATCCCTGTATGTGAATTTCCTCTCAGCCTCTCCGCTCTATGAACAAAAATGGCAACCTGTTGTGAACATTTCAACAGTTTTGCTTACGCGGTTAAAATGTTTACGAACAATTGGTGGCAATCCCAGGACGCCAGTCAATGACTGTGGAGTCTGGGCTTGCAGTCACCAAGGTGGGTGAAATGTACTCCATAGCCTATTTTTACAGCCCTTGACCCCTCCAGATTTCCTAGAATGATCTTTTTCTTGGGGGGAAAAATGGTGATCTGCCTTTCCTAGAAGCTTTCAGGAATGGCAAATTTGAACAGTTCAAAGGGTTCCCTCTCTTGCACCATTTAACATGAAAATACCAGTTTTTCAAAATCAGAACTTGACTTCTGAACATGTTGGAGGTCCCCCACTACCACCATTGCTTTGGGTGCCCCTCACTGAATTTTGGAGGATGCATTATGCTGTTGTTGGACTATGACTCCCAGCATCCTTCACCATGGGCTCAGTTGGCTAGGAAGCGGCTGGGAGTTGCAGTCCAAACAAAAAGAAATGTGGATTGCTCCACAGTAATGGCAATTTGCAGCAGTTTACAAAATTGTCTCCCAGCATCCTTCACCATGGGCTCAGCTGGCTAGGAAGCGGCTGGGAGTTGCAGTCCAAACAAAAAAAAAAGTGGATTGCTCCACAGTAATAGCAATTTGCAGCAGTTTACAAAATTGTCTTAACGGCATTTTTGGCAGATTGCAGGCATGCAAAGCTATCCATATTTGCAAACGGACATGCCTGAAAATGTCTAAATGGTGAAAATGCTCCTTCTTGCAGAATGTGAGCAGAATATGATCAGTCTAATGGGATCCTGCATCATTTTGACATATTGGGAAGGAGGGGGTGGGTGAAAATTGCGATACACTGCGCTGGAAAAGCTTTTGTGGCTTTTCTTGAAGTTTTTATAAAAAACATGGGGGGGATGCACATTCCTGCACGTTGGGACAAGCAATTTGATTTAATTCGCTTTTCCTATATGAACAGAAGTTGAAAGCTGATTGGTCAGACATGCATGGGGGATGGAGCTTGCTAACAAGGCAGGCGCCTGGAGCTGCCATGTTGGATTTTCACCTTAGTCAGCGAGCGCTAAGGCAATAAAATAGCTCTTTGGGTTTCCTTTTTTGTTAAAGTGAAAGATCACTCTTTCACACCTTGGATATATATATTTTTAAAACTGTCTGGCAGCAGCAAATTGAGCTAAGTAAAAATGTGAGTAATTCACTCGTGGACGCCATCTTGATTTGCAGGCATGCCCGTTTGCACAGCAAATGCGGATAGTTTTGCATGTCTGCAATCTTCCAAAAACCCCATTAAGACAATTTTGTAAACTGCTGCGAATTGCCATTACCGCGGAGCAATCCACATTTTTTTTTTTGGTGCCTCATATAGACAAGCCCAATAGCTGCAAGGCCACCATTACGAAAGACGATGACGCGATTTTGCAGCGGAATTATTTTCTGCCAACCGCTTACTCGCTTCTCTCTCCCTTGCAGGGTTTTCGGTTACTTTTAGCCAGTCCCCTCGCCTGCCTGAAGCTGTTCAAAGAGAAGCAGAAAGAAGGTTACGGAGATGCTGCCCTTTTTGAAGGCGAGGACCCAGAATTTCACGTTTGGCTCCTTTCTTCTTCGTTGCTCACCCACCCTGTCCAGTTTGCCCTGATTTGTGAAATTTATTCCCCTTTCAGGTTTAGGGAGAGTGGGCACGATCACTCTGGATGAGCTCCTGGAAGACCAACTTTTGCGCAGCGACAGCAAATACGTGCAGGTAAAATATAACGAAGGTGCCGCCGTTCTCGGGATGTGGACCTTCTAGGCTTTGGCAGCCTCTAGATATACTTTCCTTTTTATATACCAATTATTGAGATTTCCCAGAGCCTTGGGGCTTGTCTAGATGTGATCATATGCTGCGAGTGGGTGCACATTTCCACCCATTTGCAGCCATGCTATTTTTTTTGTTTTAAAGACATTTTATTTTAACTCACATTGTGAGGTGTTGGCAGAATATACATAAAATAAAGAGCATCTAAACTTAATTAAAAGAAACACTGAAGTAAAATACAGTCATTTGCATTGGCCATTATTATTATTACAGTACTATTATTATTTTCCCTTAGAGTTGCATTGACTGGAACCGGAGTATTTTAAAGCAAGAGTTGGGCCTGACCGAACGAGACGTCATTGACATCCCTCAGCTTTTCACTCTAGAAGGTTCCACGGCGACGGCATTATTCCCAGACATGGTGAAGGAATTATTATTATTATTACTCTCTCTCTCTGGCTTTTCTTCGCAAACGAAGATTCAGGAAGGACTCATCCCGCGCTTCTGCAAGCGCGCTGATGACTAAAAAGGCCAATCCGAGATAAACAAGTCCGGTTGCAGAAAGCACAGCAGAAGGTCTCCTTGGCTGATGTTTCCGGGTTGTGATTCTTTCTGCGTTGTCGTTTCTCTTCAGGACTTGTTCGGCGTGAGCTCTCACAAAAGGCTGCAGCATTGTGGATAGTGCGTCTCCATACCTCCCAATGTGAGGCCAGGGTGGACCATTGTTGGTGATCAATTTGGCCGAGCCTGAGATGTTGTTTCAGGGAGTCCTTGTATCGCTTTTTTGGAACGCCCCTCTTACGCTGACCCGTGGCGAGTTCACCGTAGAGTACTATTTTGGGGAGGCGATGGTCCTCCATCCTAGAAATGTGCCCTGCCCAGCGCAGCTGCGTTCTCAATATCATGGCCTCAATGCTGGTGATCCCTGCTTGCTCAAGGACAGCAACATACTAATACTATTATATTAGAGTTTTGTCTAGGGATCAGCATCAAGAGCATAAGCCACCTCTGAGTGCAAAAAAGCAGCGAAAGAATCTATCAGGATTGACTCACTCACTCTTGGTGATCCGTTTATTAAAATAATAGATTTCTAAAAGTCAATTTAAAAATATAAGACTAAGGATATGAGATAATTCAATATAAGGTAATAATAAGTGGAATCAATAAGTAGGTAATAGAGTATAATGGGAAATGTATTTTAAAGATAATATGAAGAGGTCAAGGAAAATGGGAAATGGTAGTTGAATAAGGTTAGAGAATGGAAGTCATGTTAGGTATTGTCTTTGTTGTGTATGTGTTATTTGTGTTTATATTGTATATATGTTGTTTATGTTTGTTATTAAGATATGTAAAGTACAGTTGTTACTTCCTATTCGCTGGGGTTTGGTTCCAGAATCCCCCGTGGATACCGTGAATACTCTAGTCCCATTATATGCAATGGCATAGCAAAATGGTGTCCCTTATATAAGATAGCAAAATCAAGATTGCTTTTTGGATTATTATTTTTTAAAGAATATTTTCAAGCCGTGAATACTTAAATCCGTGGATACCAAATCTGTGGATACGGAGGGACAACTGTAGTTTAATTCCATCAGTGTTCAATGGATACCAAAATCCGTGAATACTCAAGTCCCATGATATGCAACGGCATAGCAAAATGGTGTCCCTTATATAAGATGGCAAATCAAGATTGCTTTTTGGGTAATTATTTTTTAAAGAATATTTTCAAGCTGTGAATACTTAAATCTGTGGATACCGAATTCGTGGATATGGAGGGACAGCTGTATTAAAAATTAATATTAAAAAAAAAAAGGACTGACTCGTGACAGGAACAAAATGGCCACCCTCCGCCATTCCATGAGGAATGATTCTGTGATACTATGCATCTGCTCCAATTTAAAACAAAACCCAGCTAACCTCACTTGGCTCTCTTTTGCTTTTTTGCAGGTGAACATGCTGGTCTTGGGGAGGTACCTGGGCATCCCGAAACCTTTCGGTCCCATCATCCACGGCCAGTGTTGCCTGGAAGCGAACGTCCGCTCCCTCTTGGAGCCGCTGGGCCTGGCCTGCACGTTTATCGATGACTTTTTCTCCTACCACATCTTGTCTGGAGAAATCCACTGTGGCACCAACGTTTGCAGGGAGCCTTTCTCCTTCCACTGGTGGAACATCATTCCCTGAATTTTGAGAAGTCCTGAATGCACAAACACACACCTGCCCATCTACACACAGACAAAATGCCAAAATTTTATTTTTTGCAGTATCTTTTTCCTCCCCAACACTGCAAACATGCAGTACCTCCCCCAAACATGGATGCCAGAAGATGCCTCTGCAAGATTTTATAAAGACAGAACATTGTGAAAACCTGCACTGGTTTTTTCCAACTCTAAAACATAACGGTGCAATCTGGGAACAAAATTCCTGCGCAAGAATGCCAAGCATGAAACTACAAAAATTATGAGATTACGGTTCCTGGAGATATCCATGTTACAATGCCATGCTTTCCAACTATCCCAATTTGGCAGGAACAGTCCAGATTAATCCTCCATCATCCCACTTTCCCAACTTCTATTAAAATGTCCCGGTTTCTTTCTCTTCCTCCTGCTGTCCCCCTTCGTCCTAAGTTTACTTCCATTGCTACAAACTGAATTCAAAGTAGAAAAGTAATTTTGGAGGAGAGGAGAGGAGAGGAGAGGAGAGGAAAGGAGGAGCAGACTCATGCCATTCCCAGTTTACAAGTACTGTAACTCCCATTGTTTTAGTGGATCTCCTCTAGTTGGGACTAAAGAATAGAATTCAAGCCATCTGGGGTAACGTTTGAACATGGAGAATTTCAGGAGCTGGTCAACAGAACAACAGCTGAGGTGGACCCCTTTTTCTGAAATCGTGCCCAGGTCATATTTTCAAGTCTAGGGGATATTTGGTGAGAATATGGAAGAAGATCTTCTTGGTGATGGCTTCCAGTTTTTGGAAGTCCCTTCTTAGAGAGGTTGGCCCACCACCCTTCCCAGTCAGCCCAGGCAAAAGCAAACTGCTGCAGCCCATCCTATCTTATGTGTTGTTCCACCCTATTAATACCTTTTGCTCTCTTGACCACACTCTTGATGTTGCTTGGCCACACACCTCCTGGTTTTCATCAGCAAAATGTTGAAAATAAGTATGAAAATAAGGTTAAAATCTCCACGTGGCTCCTTTATAGAAGAACGTCCTTCTTTGCTGGTGGTCAGAAGACAGGCTTCTATTTGAAATACGGTCAAGTCCAGTGTAAAGGTGTAACAGGAGAAAAATGGTGTCAAAATTGTCCATCCATAATTCGTGGAACTTGGACAACAGACTGAGAAGGTAGGCACACAGGTCACCAGAACACAGCCTTCCCACTTGGATGTTAAATATTTCTATTTCATTTGCAGCCATTGTTTCTAAATTTTGCCGCTCTGCACCTACAAATCAACAAGCTCAAATTGTCTGCAAACCGGTTATCTTCTTTTGTCTTTCTAAAGCCATCACTGTAAAGGATGTCTCTTCTGTGTTTCAAAGGGTTCCTAAAATAAATCCTTTTCCAAAGCATTCTAGAAGATGCATCCCAATTATTTTCTCTAAAAACAGGCATTTGGGGTTCAGGAACCACCACACTCTCTGTACTGGAAGGCATAGTGGCTAGAGAGAGTGTGGCTTGGGAGATCTAGTCCTCACTGAGCCATTAGGGTGGTATCGAAGCCTCTCTTTCTCTCAGCCCAATCTACCTCACAGGGTTGTTGTGAGGATATAATGGGGAGGAGACCATACACGCTGCCTTGAATTCTTTAAAGATAAGTTAAGATATAAATGTAAATAAATAGATAGATAGGGAACCATTCCATGCATTTTTCCAACCAGTGTGCCAACTGGTTATATCAAGTACTAATGAGGAAAATTTTTGTGCATGCCCAGAGGTCTTCTATACATGCTCAGGAGCACCCTTGTCATTGCTGTGCATTTCCTGTCCCAAGGCTGAGCTGCAATATTGAAAACCTGGCTTCAGATTCAGATCCAACTCTGAGCATAGAATAGTTTGAAAGGTCTGTTGTGGTCTCGGTTGCTTATTAGACATAATAAATTTAGGATGAAAGGAATGCTAATGGCAACGTAAGACTCAAAAAAGAACAAGTTTTGGAAATTAAACCTGGGAAATAAGAGATAAGAGACATGGCAATAGCTAAAACTTTCCAGTCATAAGACCTTCGTTCCCCATCAAATTGGACCATTCTTTGGAAGAGATAAAAATGCATTAACTAAATTAAATGCAAATAAATGAATGCATTTTTTCCTCAAATATATATATATATACCATTGTGATGTCCTTTGCACCGTTGTGGTGTTAGCAGTTTGCCCTTATTCACACAAGAGGGTGATTGTGGTTGCGTTGTCATGATGCAACTAAATGGCTGACATCTCAACCATGGAACCGAGGAAACCAAGTTTCCTAGAATGTGTCAAAATCAACCATCATACCGAAATTCTGGGGGGGGGAAAGGAAGATAAAATTCAGAAAAATATGTGAAGACATAGGCAACTCAGTTGTTACTCAGGAATGGTCTGACGAAACGCAACCCAAATATTGTATCATTTTCATCAGAATGGTTCATCAGAATGGTTCATTTTCATCAGAATGAACTGGAACAAATAAAGGCCATTTTGGTTCAACGGCTGAGAAGGGAGGACATTTTGAGTGTTTAATGGGAGCATCTTTGTGTATAACGCAGTAGAAAATATAGTTTTTCCAACAAAAAACAAAGTAATAATTAAGATTTTTTTTAGTTTCCAACAGCTAAATATTTAACAAAAAGCACCATTAATCAAGTGTCAAACCCTGCAATAGCAAGTTCCCCTATTTTCCTTCCCAAAAGGGTAAAATCCAACTCCAATCTTCTTTAAATTGGTTTATTGACTTGTCACTTAATAATATGGTTGGTTTGTCTATCTCTGACATTTCATAAAGCTTCAAAAACCAAAAATCATCTTCAGAGGGAGTTTCAATTCCAGGTAGGATTGAGGATGGCCACGCCATTTTTTATTCGCGGACAGTTTCTGTGAGTAAAAAATGGCGCAGCTGCCCTCAGTCCTACCCGAAACAGTCACAGAAACAGTGCCGAGAGAGGGATGGTGTCGTCCAAAATGGACCCCGTGCCGCGCAGCAGTTACGGAGGCTTCTTGCGCGGTAAGGGGTGTCTGAAAAAGTCCCAGGTCTTTAAATTGGATTTAGAAATCCTTCCAACTAGATTGTTAAGTTTTAGAGTTTTAAAGCCCACCCTTTTTCTTAAAACAAGAAGACCTATTGAATCAGTGGGATTTTCCTATGTGTTGAGTCATCATTCAACCATTGCTTCAATGGATTCAAAGCAATAGGAATTTAGACCATTATGAGGACTTTTTCAAGGCCGTTGCAATGGGATTTGGTGGTTTCCTTCCATTCTTAAAGTCCCTAAAATGTCCCACATCCTTTGTGGAAAGGAACAAAAAAGTCTCCACACCTCGGCTTAACTGGCCACACCTTGCATGACGAGGAAGAAAAAAAGAAGAAAAATGCATTTCCTTGTCATACAAGTTGTTTGTGGCAGCAATCAGGAACAAATAACCAAGCCAGAACAAACGAAAAAGCACATTTCTGGAAACTAGGGCCAAAACTTGCCCCAAAGAATGTAACCATTTTGGGTGCCAGGTCACCTTGCCTGGGCGTTTTGATCAGGTTGTCCTAACATATTTTTAGTGCCTTCACTTCTGGTTTTATTAGTGTATTTTCATTGCAAGTAATGGCTGCATGACCACTTTTTAAAATTGTGAACCATGACAAAGTGTGCATTATATATATATATATATATATATATATATACCCAAATAAAATAAAATAGCACAATCCAGGGTGATGTAGCGGTATGTAGTAGATCACCTTGGCCTAAATCTTATCGGTTAGCCTCAAATAGAGTAGACCTACGGAAGCAATGGTTGCCAAAGTCAGATGTTTTGTAAAATCCCATTGACGCTATGGCTCCATCCTAGTTGGATCTGAAATATTGTCTTAATCGATGCTACCCAAAGTGGGGGTCCTTGGACCAATGTTAGCCCCTGAGCCAATGGCTACCAGTCCTGGAAAGTTTCCAGGGTGGGTGGGTGGGACAGAAGAAATATTTTCTGTTTTGCTGTCCTATAACACTGGGAAATCACACTATCGCACCTAGGGACAACTTAAAAATAAAATAAAATAAATGGTGGCAGTGACGAACTAATGCAAATAAATCACTTATAGCCACCATCAGGAATGTGAAGCTTATGAGGGCTTCCGAAGCAAAAAAACCCCACATTTGGACATGTCGCTGCTGCTGCGAGATGCCAATACTATGAGGTACTTTGGATATTCGTGTAGATGGGCCCTTCATGATATATCCAAAGTACGGCCGTCTCAGTTTAGTTGGCTTCTAAGGAGAGTTCAGCCGTGGGTTGCTTTAGGACCCATTTATTGGTCTTTTTAGCAATTCACAGTATCTCTAGAACTTTCCTCCAGCAAAATGAGTTGATTTTCTTTCTGCCAGCTTCTTCACTGTCCAGATTTCATGGCCATACATAGAAATTGGAAATACGATGGCATGGACAATCCTAACTCTAGTATTCAACAATAAAGTAGGACTCCCGTATCCACTGATTCACTATTCACTGATTCAATTATCCACTGGACACAAAACAGCACACCCACCATAGAGTCTTCCTAGAAAATGTGTCCTCTCTAGCCATTTTCTAGGTTCTCCAAGGCAACTCTATGGTATTTTAAACCGGAAATCCCATTATTTTCAATGGTGTGGGCTATTATCCATGGTTTTCAGTATCCACACACACCCCAGTGGATACAGGAGTCCCACTGTATATCTCTACACTCCAGGATCTTGTCTAGTTGTTTGTCTTGTCTAGCATCGCCTCTTTTTGGATGCTGGCATTTCTAATGCAGATTTTATTGGCACAATTCTTTTCTCTTGGCTTGCTTTCTCTCGTCTTGTGACACTGGCCCTAATTAGAAGGCAAACCCTCCCGACAGGGCGTGCAGCTTCGCACTCGCACCTCTTGGAGAGGCAGACGTGCGGCCTTCATCTCCATGGATCTCCATAGATCTCCATCTTTCCTAATGGGACATTCATTATGCAACCCAGGAGCAACCTGGCGTCAGCTGCTCTGTCAGTAATTTGTTCCTGAGGCTCACTCCCCGAGGGAAAGTAGTCTTAGGCGGCCGGGATGGAGCATGTCAGGTCGCTCTTGGCAAGAAATCCCACACCTTCTGGGAGGTGCCTTTCTTTCTGGATCACCTCCAACCACCCAACTGGCCCAGGCTCTGGAAAACCTGGATGAGAAGCAATCAGACCAACAGTGATTCTAATCCTTCCGTTTTTTTGGAGAGAGAGAGACAATGGTACCTGACTGCTCTTAATTGACTTAGCTTTGCTAAGAGGATTGGGTTAGCTAGCAGCCATTGTCCTTGCTGTTAGGGCTCCTTTGAATGCATTTAACAACCATCAATATTGATAACTTATTAATAGTTCCACGGATCTGGGTTAGCTAGCAGCCATTGTCCTTGCTGTTGGGACTCCTTTGAATGCATTTAACAGCCATCAATATTGATAGCTTATTGATAGTTCCACAGATTTGGTATCCATGGATTTCACCATCCACGGCTTGAAAGTATCCCCCTAAAAATAAATTCCAAGAAGCAAACCTTGATTTTGCCATTTTATATAATGGCAAAATCAATTGATGGCATTTAGCAGCCATCGATATTGATAACTTATTGATAGTTCCACAGATTTGGGTTAGCTAGCAGCCATTGTCCTTGCTGTTGGGACTCCTTTGAATGCATTTAACAGCCATCAATATTGATAACTTATTGATAGTTCCATGGATTTGGGTTAGCTAGCAGCCATTGTCCTTGCTGTTGGGACTCTTTTGAATGCATTTAACAGCCATCAATATTGATAACTTATTGATAGTTCCATGGATTTGGGTTAGCTGGCAGCCATTGTCCTTGCTGTTGGGACTCTTTTGAATGCATTTAACAGCCATCAATATTGATAACTTATTGATAGTTCCACGGATTTGGTATCCATGGATTTCACCATCTACAGCTTGAAAGTATCCCCCGAAAAATAAATTCCAAGAAGCAAACCTTGATTTTGCCATTTTATATAAGAGACACCACTTGACTATTCCATTGTATATAATGGGACTTGAGCACCCACGGATTTTGGTATCTATGGGGGGGATCCTGGAACCAAACCCTGGCGGATATCAGTGAGAGCCTGGTGTGTGATGCTTTTAATAGAGATCTTTGATAACACAAGCCTGCAAGATTTGCCTGCAAATACTTCCTGCGTTGAAGCTGAAATGATTTGTGCGCGAAAAGATTTTCTTCTGTAGTTGAGAAAGATAATCAAAATATGGTTGAATGACTTATTCTTGCAATTGAAAATTAATGCAGCCTTTCCCACTCTTGTGCTTTGTTTTTTTCCCCCTACAAGACACCTGTGTTTTTTTGGGGGGGGGATGAATTTGGCCATTTTTGGGGAGGAGATTGCCAGGAGCTAGCTTGCCTGGGTCACCAAACAGTCTGGCCTTGGCACTGCCCATCCCTGGAGGATAGAATCGCATAGTTGGAAGAGACCCCAAGGGCCATCTAGTCCAACCCCATTCTGCCATGCAGGAATACCCAATCAAAGCACTCCCAACCAATGATCATCCAGCCTGTGTTTAAAAACCTCCAAAGAAGGAGTCTCCACCACACTCCCAGGAAGTATATCCTACTGTTGAATTATAAGATCATAGAGCTGGAAGAGACCCCAAGGGCCATCTAGTCCAACCCCCTTCTGCCTTGCAGGAATACCCAACCCAAGCACTCCTGATGCATCCACCTGAGGAAACCAGCTTCCTTGGAGGTGTATTCTTTATGAATGTTAAGTTGCAAAGGAGTGTGTGGGGCGATTGCAGAAGATTGCTCTCTCATCCCTGTCCCTGTGTGCTTGTAGAGAAGGCAGGTCTGTTTTCCCAGCTGCACAGATAACACGAAAAGTCCTTACGGAGCAAGACAAGTTGGCACCAAGCTGGGAGCTGCCTCTGGCCATCATCCTGACTGGGGCTGGACTAGCCTCTCTAGGCTGCATAAGGAGATCCACCCACACTCCCGGCCTCTCCTCCCTTCCCTCTTTCCCTTTGCCTCTGACACCTGAGCACTGCAGGTAACTCTAGCTCTCTCCTCTCTGCCTCTTGGGCTGCACCTGAGACCATTGGGGCAGCTTTCTTATACCCAACCCAGCTCCAGAAGGTGGGATGAAGAAAGCCCTGGGCAGCCTATCGCCTGGCAGGATGGAGAGGCTCTAGCTGGTGGTGCCACCCACCCCTTTGGCCCATGCCTTTTTAATCCCATCAGCATCTCAGAGGGTTTTAGCAGCAGCAGCAGCAGCTCAGAGAGGGACCCCAGCAGGCTGGGGGGAAGAGTGAGAGAGAAGGAGAGAAACCTGAACCCAGGACTGGACATGTCTGACCAACGCTGGGTACGGCTCTCCACCGAGAAGCCAAGCAGCACCCTTTATGTGCTGGACACAGAGCTCTCCCTGGATGTCTGTGGGTAAGAGACTTTTCGGTTATGATCTCTGGCATCTCAGGAATGCATGCAAGAGAGAGAAAGAGCTTAAGGCCGGCTGGGACAGATCTGGGTTGCCAGCCATGGAAAGAGGCTTTGCAGGCTCATTTTGCTCGCCATGTGAGGGTCAGGAGAGCGAAGTAATAATACCTGGCATGGGGAGAGGGGGCAGAAATTGCAAGGGGAGGTTTTGCACATGCTCAGGGTTACTCTTTCCATTGTACAGATATGGACTCTCCAAGAATGAATTCTAGAGCTTGCATTGCATACCCTCCAACTACCCTAATTTGCCAGGGAGGGTCCCCATTAACCCTTGGTCACCCCACTGTTTCAGCCGCTTTTAGGGGTGCATCTACACTACACAAATAATGCAGTTTTAATCTGGAGTATTTGCCGTGGGACCATGGGATATGTAGTTTGGTGAGGCACCAGCATTCTTTGGCAGAGAAGGCTAAAGACCTTGTAAAACTACAAACCCCAGGATTCCATAGGAAGGTGCCGTGGCAAATCATCCACTTTCAAACTGGATTATTTGTGTAGTGTGGATTAGACCCCCGTTTTCCCTCCTTCCGCCCTGTTGTCCTCAGCTCACTTCCATTGCTGCAAACTGAGTTCAAGGGGCGAAAGTCCTATGCATGCCATTAGCTCAACAGGAGGGAGAGGAAAGGAGAGGAGAGGGCAGAATCCTGTCCTTCCCAGTAGACTCAGGCAAAGGCAAAATGCTGCAGCATCTCCTAGGTTGTGGGTTCTTTATCATTTATAATTTTCCCCATCTTGATCAGCACTCATGTTGCTTGGCCACAACTGCTCTGGTTTTATCTGCAAAATCTTGGAGAGTATGGCCTTTCTTTCTGATGAGGATGTTAAAATGACACTCTTCATTTCAACATATTTCATTGCATGCGGATTAATGCTGGTCCCATGATGGGACCTACATCAGAGGTGAGAATAATAATCATGAATCTCTCCAGATGTTGCTGGACTGCAACTCCCAGCAGCCCTACTAGGCAGCAGAGTCAATGGAAGTATTGCTGGGAGATGCAATCCAACAACATCTGGAGGGTCAAACCCATTTCGCCTAACAGGAGGATTGCAAGGTTTTTTGAAAATTCATTTTATAAGCATCATTGGCTTTGTTAGAGGTTCCAACAGTGGTGAGGAGTTCTGTCTATATCATTTTGCACTGATATGGGATAAATTTGGATGCCCAGAAGTTTGGGATTGCTGAATCTCTAAAGGATCTTAATTGAGACAAATTTTCCCTGCGAGGGTTTGGGTTTCCCTTCTTTGCTTTCCTTGCTCCATTCTGACTTTACGCCCTTGGCAAGCTGGGACAAACAAGGGAAAGATTGCAGTCATTCACGCGAGCACCCAATCTGCAAGTTTAATTTGCAACGGGTGATGCTGCAATTTTGTCCTGTGTTTTGCTGTCTCAAGCTGCTCTGCAAACTCCTTAGCTCAGCCATATTCCTGAAATGCTCTCCTACAACCCAGTGGGAGGCTAGGTGGCTTCTGAGCAGAGTTTGGAAATGTTTGGTTTTTTTTGGTTCTTGGAAGTGGTAATTTAAAAAGCAAACTTAGATACTTCTGTGAGCAACACATGGGAGCAAACCCTCCAATGTTTCACAGATGCAAACTGGGACGTGTGGCCAAGCAACCTCACAGTGTGGTCAAGATGGCAAAATTTTAACCGGGACATTTGAAAAGCAACTGAAAAAGTGGGAAGACAGAGGATTAATTGAGACTGTCCCTGCCAAATTGGGAAAGTTCGAGGCTATGATGAATCAATGGGATTTGTCTACATGTTGACTTCAATGGTTCCATTTTAGTTGGTTGTGAATGGAACCACATTGAACAAATCCAGTTCGTTCATTTTGAGATGTAACTTTGTACCTGCTGGGAAAGAGTAACCCATTAGAGTTGACTATGGACTTTATCAGACGTGGAAAATATGGCGTCATAACGAAGCCCAATGAACACAAAAGAGCACCCGTTTCACACAACATTGTGCTTCCGTGATTTTGTGTGGTCAATAAGGTGTTCTTTTCTATTGATGGGCCAAGCCGTCAACTGATCGGCCATGGCATTTTTTTCACGTAATTGCGAATGTCTGAAACCACGCCCCGTTTCGCTGGCATGATACCAGCATCACTTCCAGGTGAGAATGCGAAAACTAGGTATGGGACGCTCTTTTTATGAAGCTGCCCATTTTGCAGGCAAGTTTTTAAGGGTGTTTCAGTTCTTGTGGATTTGTTTTATTTTTTAAACTTAGCTCTTTTTTCACTTTTAAGCACGCTCGCGTCTTCTCGTGAGAATCATCGAGATCACATGCACTTGGCAATGCAGAAGTACAGGGCTGCTTTTTCACACTATTACGTTTGATAGAAAGGGTTATTTTGCTGGCGCACTAGCGATGTAAAATATGGTGGCAAAGAAACGTTTTTAGAGGCTAGTCTGATAAAGTCTTGCATTGCTTATGGACTTTTGGCTGAGCAGATGCAACTGCGCCAATGCTTTTCTCTTGGCGTAGTCAAACCCATCCCCATGCAAACTGTTCCTATCAAGACCACATCTCTCTCTGTTTTTGTAGGTTTTTGCATTTTTTCCAGGTATTTTCCCACAATGGGATTGTAGATGATTATGGTAAACAGACAGAGGACTGATTCTCCCCTGTTGAAATCCATGGGATTTAGGCACACCTTATTTGTGTAAGATTGTGGCCACTGGTTTTTCTGTCATTTCCAGTGAGCTGGCCAAAGGCAATAGGCTAAACCACCAACAGAGAGCAGCCATTGTTTAAACCACTGCAAAAGAATGCTAGAAAACACACAACTGCAAATAAACAATGAAATACGTTGCTATTCAATGGAAGCCACAAATAGAAGGGGAAGGTAAACATTATTACACCGTGGTGGATTCCTCGATTGCAACAGTGTGTTGGAATAATAACTTTTTGTACCTGTGTAAATCCACTTGGATACAGAAGTGAGGAAGATGAGTTGCTAAATACAAGAAATTGTCATTTTAAAAAGCCACAACTATGACAGGTTTCTGGTATGCAGCAGAGCTCACCTTTTGGCATTGAGTAATTCTTTCATGTGTAAAAGTGTCGCAATTTTTCTTTGGTTGTGAGAAATATGACAAATGTTCCAGGTATGTCTTCAACTTTTGATTGTTATATCCAGAGATTATAAATTCTGGGATGCAATGAGTTCTACTTGTTCTGAAGAAGACTTTGCAACAGGATTATTCTGGAAACCCTGCTATAATTGTTGCATTTTGTACCCTATGCATGAAATCTTCTTGTGTTTAACACCCTGTCTTCACCATTTCTGTATCTAGCAGTGGCAGGTGGTAGCTGGTAATTCAGTGGGGTGGTACTTCTGTTCCGGGTTTAGTCTGAACTTTAAAGGTGCTATCTGAGGTGCTGAAACCCACCCCACCCCAAAGTAAGTTCAACAACTTGCTAGCTCTTTGAAGTCCAGACACTTGCACTTGATGAATACAAATTGGATTGACATCTAACATGGCTGGGGCAAAGTGTGTTTGTGTGTGTGTGTTCATGTTGCTTCCTGACTTATAAGGATCCCAGTAATTTCATTGTGCTTTCTTAGGCAAGGAATACCATCTACCCCAACTGTCCAATTTGGCAGGGACAATCCCAGTTCATCCTTTGCTATTCCATTTTGCTAGCTGCTTGGTATTTTCCTCCATACAAGTCCTAACCAGGCCTGACTCTGCTTAGCTTCCAAGAACAGACCGAATCTGGTGCCATCAGGGCATTGAGGTCTTGGTGTGGCAAAGCCCGGCTACTCCTCAGTTCAAGGGTGCCATGAAAAGAGTTGTGCGTGTGTGCACACACTTTGTAACTTCAAATGGAGTGGGCAAACTTTATTGCCTCTGAATTTCTCCCTTTGTCCCAAGTCCACTCATGCCCCAAAGCCAAAATATAGATGCTTTGACTCCCGTGCAGTTCCTTCCCCTGCATGCTTTTTTACTGTCTTTTCCTGATGAGGAATGCTTCTAAAGCTAACATGATGTATTTTGTCCCTTTTAGTGAGAATCATAGAATAGAATTATAGAGTTGGAAGAGAGCATAAAGGCCATCTAGTCCAACCCCCTGCCATGCAGGAATACCCAGTCAAAGCTCTCCTGACAGATGGCTATCCAGCAATGAACACGGAGCAATGGACTCCGTAAGAGTTGTCCAGCAGTGGAATGCACTGCCTCGGAGTATAGTCTCCTTTTTTGGAAGTTTTTAAACAAAGGAGACAACACTCCCAGGCAATGCATTCCACTTCTGAACAGCTCTTACTGTCAGGAAGTTCTTCCTAATGTTTAGGTGGAATCTCTTTTCCTGTAGTTTGAACCCATTGCTCCATGTCCTAGTCTCTGGAGCAGCAGAAAACAAGCTTGCTCCATCCTCAGTAGAACATCCCTTCAAATATTTAAACATGGCTATCATGTCCCCTCTCAACCTTCTCTTCCCCAGGCTAAACATGCCCAGTTTACTAAGCTGCTCCTCATAGGGCATCATGGCTTCTAGACCTCCCACCATTTTGGTCGCCCTCCTCTGGACACGCTAGCTTGGCTTTAGATTTTGCTTTCTGTTGTTGTTTTGTGGCCAACCTGGCTACCTCTGCAATATTTTACTGCTGACTATGTCCATGTGGGTGGAAGTGCCTACAGTCTGGAAGGTGAAGTACGGGATTGTAAGGCACACACTCAGCCGCTGAACTCTAGTTGCCTTTGGGCGGCTTGGCTGGCGCGTAAGCTCACCTGGAAAGAAGAGCCTGCGTTGCTAAGCAGCCTGGTGGCAAAAGACTCACCTGAGCGAACCACACAGACTTCAACACCCACAGGGCTATTTTTAAAAAAGCCACTGACACAACAACCATCGCCTGCCAGGAACCTGAATGTTGGATGGACAACTTTGGGGAGACTTAACATTTGGGGTGAGGAAAGAAAATGATGACATTGTCCCCCATTTTGCTTCCCCAAAAGAAATTTCCAAATTTCTAGCACTGTAGAGAGAGAAAATTGAAAATCATTCGCACTTAGATCTCATCTATTTGCTGTGTTTGCCTTCCCCTGGACACTTTGCCTTTGGCCCTTTTTCTTTGGAGGCCTAAACTCTTTTTCTGCATGTTCAAGTTGTTTTTTTAAAGTGGCTGCAAAGTTACAAATTTGGGAACTGAAGGGGAATTTAATTGGAGGGGACAGAATTCTTATTGCAGGCCAAGGACCTCATTTTCACAAGAGCTCAGAGTGGCTCACGAGAAAATGCCCATTTCCAATCACGAATATGGCTTAAATCCCTTTCTCATCAGCGCTCAGGGTGGCTAGCAATGCTATGTGAAAACACAAATTGAAAATCACAAATGTCATGAACCAAGTTACCTAAAACCACAGATTATCTCTCTCTCTGGCGAAGATTCAGGAAGGACTCATCCCGCGCTTTCTGCAAGCGCGCTGATGACTAAAAAGGCCAATCCGAGATAAACAAGTCCGGTTGCAAAAAGCACAGCAGAAGGTCTCCTTGGGTGATGTTTTTGGGTTGTGATTCTTTCTGCGTTGTCGTTTCTCTTCAAGACTTGTTCGTCGTGAGTTCTCAAATAAGGCTGCAGCATTGTGGATAGTGCGTCTCCATGCCTCCCGATGTGAGGCCAGGGCGGACCACTGTTGGTGATCAATTTGGCCGAGCCTGAGATGTTGCTTCAGGGAGTCCTTGTATCGCTTTTTTGGAGCGCCCCTCTTACGCTGACCCATGGCGAGTTCACCGTAGAGTACTATTTTTATCAATACCTGCTAAAATGCAGTAAAAGCTGTGCAAACAAGCCACCGCCCCAAAGACCAACGCTTGCTTGTCCCTGAAAATCTTCTACATATAGATCTGTGCTTTTTGCAACCGGACTTGTTTATCTCGGATTGGCCTTTTTAGTCATCAGCGCGCTTGCAGAAAGCGCGGGATGAGTCCTTCCTGAATCTTCGTTTGCGAAGAAAAGCCAGAGAGAGAGAGCTTGTCCCCAAAAATCTTCTACATATAGATCTGTTTTCTGTTGGTGCATGAAAGGTCGAGAGTGATTGCTGATGGAAAGGAATTTTGCAAGCGCCGTGCCTCCACTGATGATGCTCTGCCACGTGCAGTAGCTGTATAGGACACACTTATTAATAATAAAAGAGATCCCAGGGAAGTAGTGATTAGGAAAGGTTTTTTCCCCCCGTCTATTTTAGGTCAGCCCCTCCTGGTGCCACAGCCTTTGATGTCTGGGGGACGCCCGGTGTTAACCTCTACATCGTCCACAACGCGGAGGTTTTGAAAGTTCCTTCCTGCGTGCCCAGATGGCCGCTGGACACCAGGGTGGAAGTGATCGTGACGATGGACACTCCAAGCACGCATGTGGATGAGGACAAGGTGAGAAATACATGTATTTGTGCCTTCAAGTCACCTATTGGCTTCTGGGGACCTCATGAATTTCATGGGGGTTTCTTCCTTTGAGGCTGAGACAGTGTGACTTCCCCAAGGTCACCCAGTAGATTTCCATGGCTGAGTAGGGATTTGAACCCTGGCCTCCAGAGCTGTAGCCTGATGCACAAACCGTGACATCATGCCGGCTCAAATTATGCAATACTGTATTTTGCAATTTATTATAATTTCTGGAATTATTATTGTTGTTGTTGTTGTAATAGTTTTGCATTTTAAATTGTTCCAAGTAGACTTATGGTAAACCACTTGGCAAACTTATGATATGAGGTGGGGTAGAAATGATGATGATGATGATGTCACAAGGAGGACAAGAGAAATTATGTACAGCATCTCTTTTGAAGAGAGGCGAAAAGAAAACAATGCATTGATTTTATTTATTTAATGTATATCCTGCCTTTCTCCCAAATGGGACCCCAGGAAGCTCACAATATGAATTGAAACAAGGTCCATGAATTAAAACCTAATCATAAAAAGTTAAAAACAATTCTATTCAATTCACACCAATACTTTAAAACAACATGGAATCATTTTAAAACATGGCGGCAACAACAAAGGTGCAGTAGCCACACACCATTAACGGCTTTTCTGCCTAGCTGCGTATATAGGGAATATTCCTTCCAAGCAAACCTGAAAGGGCAGAGATGCCTAGTGAGTAGAGCTGGAACAATTTATATCTGTTTGAGAACAGGGCAAATGTGACTTGTAAGATGTGCTTTCCACCTACCTTGTGGCCGGATTTTACTCCCAACTAGACTAGACCCATTGGATCAAGTGTTGAGTGGTGAGTCAACATTTACGTAAATCTCACTGATTCAATGGGTCTACTTTAGTTGGGAATTACCAATTGGATTCAGGCCGCTGTTACCTTTGCAACAGGGTTGCTGAAATTGTTGTTCTCCTGGCAGGTGAGAATTTCATACTACAAAGAAAACGGGAAGGTGCCCATGGCCAAAGCTATTCTCCATCTCACCTGCGTCGGTAGGTCACCAACTGGGCAACTTGGAAACGGCGTGTGTGTATGTGTTCAACAAAGTCCTGTATTGCTTGCTAATGAAACAACAACATAGATGTACAGTAAGACCCCTGTATCCATGCAGGATACATTCCCGGACTTACCGTGGATACCGGAAACTGCAGATAATAGCAAACCCTATTAAAATGAACAACAAGCATACCATAGAGTTGCACTGGAGGACCTAGAGATTCCTAGAGAGAACACCTTATCTATGGTCAACTCCTGGCAAAAGCATATCACAACAGAAGCATCTGGTGGACGTTGGCCATAGAGTTGTGCTGGATGACCTCCCAATGCCTAGAGAGACAACCTCCAGCATGACTCTATGGTCTTCAGATGCCTAGAGAGACCTGGCCTCTCCCCCCAACAGTGGGGTGATTGAAACTGTGGGTACCAATCCCGTGTAAATGGACGGGTGACCTATACTCCCTATTGTTCTGTTTTCATTTATATTGTAAGCCACTTTGAATCCCATTTATATCCCGTGAAAAGTGGGATAGAAATCAAGTAAATGCATAAATGCATACATTTTGCCAGGCCATTTGGGGGTTCTGGATGGAATTCTAGATCGCGGTCCACACTGCGTAACTTTACGCATCCCTCGCTATGTAGCAGAAACACTATGGGACCGTGTTAGTGAATTGTGGAGATGCAGCAAGCGTATCCTGATGGGCATTGGTCCCATTGTGTATCATTCCCCATATCCCTTGTCCCAGTTGTGTAGTGGTCCTAATGCCTAATGGTCACTCCACTGGGTCCCCGATGTAGTAATATCACAGCATGCTGAATATGGACGCTGTGCAACTACTCAGTTCTATTTCCTGCAGGCGTACGTCCTCTTACGAAGGAGTAAGTCCCAAATGAATCCTGACCTCCATTCACAATAAATAATAATACTAATAAAATTCATTTCTATCCCGCCCCTCTGCAACGCAATCGGGGCGGCTTACAATATAATAAAATACAATACAAGCGTTCACCCCACTTTTTCTCTTTTCCCTACAGAAATCTCTCTGGATGCTGATACAACCCGTACAGGATCTGTCACCAGAAGGGCAAAAAACAAGGTAGGAATGAGATCCTTTCTTTGAGGTGGGGAAGGAGAGGGCTACAATATTTGCCCCAGACGAAATTGCTAGCCCCCGCTTGAGTCAAGCCACTGAATCAACTGTCGATGCCAATGTCCATCTCATTGACTCAATGGGTGTACCGTACTTTAATTGGGAACTACCAATTGCATGAAGGCCAGGGATGGACATTTTATGACCCTCCAAATATTGTTGGTTGGTAAGTCCACGAGACGGGGCTTTATCTATGATGGCCCCTCGGTTGGGGAACTGTCCCAAATCTAAGATAGCAGCACATATTGCATCTGAATTACTTTAATCTACCTGACAGAAGTTGTTTTTTATTCTTACTTAAATTTACTCTCTTCCGAAATTGATTTATTTTGCCTTCTTAGCAGACAGATTTATCCTCTTGCGATTTAAAAACAAAGCACTTAGTTGTATAAACTATCCTATGTATGCACTTTTTTTTGTATTGCTTGTTAATGTAATATTCATGCATGATTTTAATTTTGTTTTGTTATTTTAATTTAACCTTACTGTTTTAAAGTTTTTTTGTTTCTTTTATGCTGGTCTTTGACCATAATAAAGTATCATTAATTCTCTCCCAAAGGAAGGCAGGTTGGCTCCATCCTTGTTGAGTTTCCAAGAGGCAGCCAAAGCTTATTTCGGTTTCATCACAACGGGGAGTACAAGTCAATGACCATAATAAAAATTGTTGTTGTTGAGTACAAGTGCAATCCTACACACTTGTCCCTAACTGCAGAAGAATAAACGGGAACATAAGAAATGCTCTTCAAGATTAGAACATTAAAGAAATTAAAAATAGCAATGAAAACTGTAGGTAATATAAAGCCAAATTTCCCCAATGAGAACTAGCAAAGCTTTATTGGGCAGGTAGGAGAAAAGGATGTGGCTAACCCTTCCAAAGGAATTGGAAATGGCTGCCTAAAAAATCTCGTTCCTTTAGTGGCTCTGAGGAACCAGGAGTGGATGAGACTTCCATGTCAGCGGGGCAATGAATCTGCTATTGGTTTTAGTCCAGACTTTAAAGGAACTATCCAAGGTGTCTGGTATAGCGGCCTAGGACTCCAGAAGACCAGAGTTCGAATCTCTGCTCATCCATGGAAATCTACTGGCTGACCTTGGCCAAGACACCTTCTCTCTTGGTCTCAGAAGGCGGCCATGGCAAACCTTTGAGTAAATCATCAGGGTTAGTGTGGTATCATGCTTTGATATCTGGACTAGGACTCTGAGAGACCAGTGTTCGAATCTCCACCCAGCCCTGTAAACCCACTGGGTGGCTCTGGTTGAGTCCTATTCTCTCTCAGCCTCGGAGGAAGCCCATGGCAAACACCCTCTGAAGAAACCTGGCCAAGAAACTCCTAGGAGAGGACCACCCAAAGTCAGAGCCAACCTGAAGACACATCACAACCACCACCAAGGCCCCAAATAGATTCAGTACCTTGGACAGTTCCTTTAATATCTGAAATAAGACTCAAGGTGAATTCTCTGCCCTGCTTACATGGAAGCCTTCCAAACTCCCTGGATGGTTTTGAAAGAGAAAACCCAGCCATGTTTTTCCTCCCTGTGTTTTGCCTTGGTAGAAAAACTGGACCTGGGGCCCAAACGGTCACGGAGCCATCCTCTTGGTGAACTGTGACAGAGATGACCCCCAAGCAGAAGACATGGACAACACGGACCACAAACTGCAGTCCTTCATGGGTTGGTTGATGGCTCTTGGACCAGAGAGTTCTTCTGTCTATCCTATGCATGTGATCCTATACATTGTAAAGCTACGGATCCATATGGCTAATTGCAGGGATCGTGAAACTGACCGCCCTTGAAACATTGGCTACTGGTCTGTCTCCTGGCAGAATTCAAAGGGCTGGTTTTGACCTATAAAGCTCAACACGGATTGGGTCCAAGCTGTTTGAAAACCCATGTCTCCCTATACAGGCCTACCTGAGTCTTAAGATCTTCAGAGGAGGGCTTTCTCTTGGTCCCACCACCATCATTTGGTGATGCCATAGGAGAGAGCCTTCTTGGTGGTTGCTCCCAGGCTGTGGAACTCCCTGCCACAGGAGACCTGATTGGCCCCCTCCCTGCATTTTTTCCCACTGGCAGGTGGAGACTTTGAAAAAAATCAGGCAGGCCTTTGAGATTTAATTATGCAGTAGTAGTAATAGCAGTAGTAATGTGTGTGAAGTGGTGTGGATCAGGACATTGTGGATCAGGACACTGGCTAGGAATTGGTGCATGTGCATTGATAGAGCCCAATGTGAACCCGGACACTCTTGCTGTTGCCCCATTACGCAACTTTGCAATTTACTAGGAGGGTTCCGTTGCACCACTGCTACTACGTAGCTAAGTATGCATAAAGTTATGTCACACATGATAAAGATTTTCAGCTAATAATAATAATAATGATGATACCTACACTGACTGGCAGCACTGCTGTAGGAGTTTAGACCACCCTACCTAGAGATGATGGGGATTGGATCTGAGACCCTCTGCCCACAAGGCACCGAACTGCAACTTTAACATGCCCTTGTTCTCTCCAGACAGCAGGGACATGTCCCTCATGATCCTGACCACCCGTGGCCCTGACGACGTTTTCGAGGACAACCAGCTGGTTCTTCGCATCTCGGCCTCGGACAACGACAAACTGTGTGTCTTCCATGCTCAGGGTGAGTGTGGGAGCTCCCTGGCAGCTTTGGACAGATGCTCAACGTCAAAGGTTCCTCCTCATGAGGAAATGGAGGGTGGCGGTCGCGTCCTGTGCATAGGAGATGCAGAGTTGCAGAATCACAGCATTAGGAGGGATCCCAGGGGTCCTCTAGTCCATCCTCTATGCCCAGAGGGAATTCACAACTACAGCACTTCTGAGAGATGCCCACCCAACCTCTGACTTCCGAAGAAGGAGGACCCACCACCCTCTGAGGTCATCCAGTCCACTGTCAGACAGTTCTTACCCTCAGTAAATTCTTCCTAATGTTTAGGCATGTTTAGGGACCCCAAAGTCCATGCAATCCACCCCTCTTGCGCCATGCAGGAAGACACAACTAAAGCCTCCCTGAAAGATGGCCATCCAACCTCTGTTAAAAGAAGGAGAGTCCACCCACTCCGAGACAACCGCGTAGTCCACTGTTGAACAGCTCTTATAGTCAAGAAATTCTTTCTCAGGTTTAGGTGGAAACTCTTTTTCTCGTCATTTGAAGTCCTTGGTTCTAGTTTTTGGAGCAGCGGAAAACAAGCTGGCTCCATCATCCCTTCCATTATTTAACGATCACTGCCATGTCATGTTTCAGTCTTCTCTTCTCCAGGCTAAATCTACCCAGTTACCCCAATCCTTCCCCATAAAGCTTGGTTTTCCAGACCTTTGATCATCTCGGTTGCCCTTCTCTGGACACCTTCCAGCTTCTAAATATCCTTCTTGAACTTGTGGGTGAACACGGAGCAATGGATGCAAGCTCCAGGAACAGAGATTCCACCTCAACATGAGGAGGAACTTTTTGACAGTAAGAGCTGTTTGGCAGTGGAACGCACTCCCTCGGAGCGTGGTGGGGTCTCCTTCCTTGGAGGTCTTTAAACAGAGGCTGGATGGCCATCTGTCGGAGATGCTTTGATCATGATTTGCTGCGTGGCAGGGGGTTGGACTGGATGGCCCTCGTGGTCTCTTCCAACTCTGCAATTCTATGATTCTATGAAAGGGATGGGTTTTTCTTTCCCCGCATCCTCCTTATACACAGGAAAAGAGCCTCCGCTCCAAAATCCTTCCCTTCTTCTCCAGAGGGGGAAATGAAAGGGGTTTCATTTCGACCCACTTGGTGCACATCTTTCTTTCCTACCTGGGCCTAAGGACATGAGGAGAGTTTTGCTAGAGCAGACTAAAGCTACCAAGCATGGGGCAGGAATGGGGCACCCCTTGGTACATACCGCCAGTACGTCTCCTTAATAATGTGGGGTGCATTTCACTTTTATGGGTACCACTTCTTCCAAACTCTCTCCATGTTCTTTGTCTTTGGTGCTCTTCCTTTAAAAAATAAAATTCTAAGCTAGTGAAGAAAACTAGGTTCTTCAGCTGTGGGTTTCATGGAGGTTCATTGGTTTAATTGTGCATATATAGGCCCTAGAATTAGAACCAGCTCATCTACTAATTGTCAGTTTGCCTCCAAAATGCACACAAAAACAAACCCGGATCTGAACAGATGGAGAAATTAATTTGTGAAGGAACTGACCAGCATGGTTTAGAGTAGAGGTGAGCAAATGGAAACCTGTTCTGGGGACGTTATTGTAGTTTAACAGTGCGTAAAAGAGCCCAGTGGATGATGATGAGTTTCCTTAAAAGACGAAGGAAAGAAACAGAAAGAAAGCAAAGCCCAGGTTTGGACAGATGGGCAAAATATATTTTGGAGATGGAAAACCAGCAACTGCCCATCTGTTTTGGCTTTCAGGGAAAAAGAAGCTGAGCCAACACAAGCACGTCCTGGGATCCGGGAAGATCTCCTACACAGTGGAACGCAACTGCGGCCAAGCAGAGAGTATTTTCTACGTGGAAGGCTTGGCTTTCCCGGACGTCAACTTCTCAGGGCTCGTCTCTGTACACGCCACGCTGCTAGAAGCCACAACCAAGGTATGCGGCGCCAAAAGAGAGTCGCCTTGGCTGTTTTTTCTGCAGACTGAGACCGGGTTCCCCACTGCAAATGTCCAAACTAGGAACTAGACCCTTTGCAGAACGATGAGATTTCAATATCAATATTTTACACTTTGCTTTATTTATACTGTAACTTTCTTTTGGTACTATATCTGGATCATCTGTTTTATGGTTGTATGATTTTATATTTGCATTACTCTGCCCTTCCCCTGTGTGCGTGTGGCTGTATATTTTAGATAGGACATCTTTGGCAGGGATGCCAGTTTTTTGTTGTTGTTGATTTACTTGGAAAGCATCATGTACATCGAGGGTGCAATATAAATAGATGAGGATGAGGATGAGAAGAGGAAGAAGAAGAAACAACAACAACTACTACTATTTCTACTCCGAGGGCCAAAAGAAAGAAATCACTCATTTTTGATCGATGATGATGCAGTGGCAGACGAAGGTCGTGGTTCCTCCCAGATAAAAAATGAGTGGTCTTTTTCCTTTGTCCCCTCAGGGGAGGCTTTTATACTGACTTATTTTATATCTGGCTTTGGGATCAAACCAGGGCAATTAATGGCCTGTCTCTGATTATTTTGCTGGCTGCAGGCCCTTCCTGAGGCTCCCATTTTCAACGACACCGTGGTCTTCCGGATCGCTCCGTGGATAATGACCCCCAACACCTTGCAGCCCATAACAGTTTACGTCTGCAGGTAAGGGGCCAGGTAGGGCCACCCCAAAACATTTGGCTGCAAGAGGTGAAACAGCTAACATCACTCATCCAGACATGCACAGGTAGCAATCCTGCATTGCCCAACAGTGGTTCCACATGCGCTGAGCCATTTCCACCCGCTGGGCCTACTGCAGACCTTGCCCGCAGCCATGCTGTACCTGAAGGAGAGCGGCGGATTACAGAAGTGCCTGGCTGTGTCCCTGTAGCCAGACGTGAAATGATTAGATCTTACACTGAGATCTTCTGGTGTCTCTGGAGCTGATGTAATCATAGAATCGTAGCGCTGGAAGAGACCACAAGGGCCATCTAGTCCAACCCCTGCCATGCAGGAATACTCAACCCATTCCTGACAGATGGCCATTCAGCCTCTAGACTTAATCTCAACACCATGGAGAGATCATAGAGTCCCAGAACCATAGAGTTGGAAGAGACCCCAAGGGTCATCTAGTCCAACCCCATTTCTGCCCTGCAGGAACACACAATCAAAACACTCCCAACAAATGGCCATCCAGCCTCTGTTTAAAAATCTCCAAAGAAGGAAACTCCACCACACTCTCGGGTAGCGTATTCCACTGTCCAACAGCTCTAACCATCAGGACGTTCTTCCTAATGGAATCTCTTTTCCTGTAGTTTGAACCCATTGCTCCGTGTCCCAGTTTCTGGAGCAGCAGAAACAAGCTTGCTCCATCCTCAGTAGGACATCCCTTCAAAGATTTAAATATGGCTATCATGTCCCCTCTTCACCTTCTCTTCTCCAAGCTAAACATACCCCGCTCCCTAAGCCGCTCCTCCTAGGGCATCATGGCTTCCAGGCCTCCCACCATTTTGGTTGCCCTCCTCTGGACACCTTCCAGCTTCTTCATGTTATGTCTGGTTCCAGGGACATAGCTGGACACTTCTATGGTTTCCCCATCCCCTCCAGGCACAGAATGGCTGTGGAGTGGGGGGGCTCTGCTATAGGGGGTCTAGGGGGTGATTTGGGAAGGGAAGACCAACATCTGCAGAAGGTTAACCTGCATTCATTGTCCTTTCACAACATTCAAAATTTGCTACCCAAGCTGCCCACCTCACCCTCCCTGTAGGACCAACCCAGGGTCCACGTGCAAACAATTGTGTGTCTGTGTGTGTAATTTTGTTCACCAGTCACAGGGCTCTGAGGCCGGGCTTTTAGATCAGACAAACCCCATGGGTCTCGTCTGACAAAAAGGGGGATCTTCGTCTGTTGTTTAAATTAGGAGGCAGTTTAGTGGGAAAAGACAATCTCTTTAAATTATATGACAGAGACATCATTCTGCCTCTGTCTCTGCCTCTCTGTAAAATAGATTTTACGTCGTCAGTAAAACAGGCTTTTACGATTTCATCGTATTTCATTTTGGGTTTTATTTCATGATTTTATCCGCCTGCATTTTGGGGCTGGCCCGCCTTAAGTCATGTTGTCACAGCACTTGAAAACTCATGGCAGCTTTATTTATTTACTTATTAAATGTATTTTTATTCAAATATTTATACCCTGCCCTATATCAAAGATCTGATGCCATCTTCCACTGCTTAGTTTTCACATATTTGGTTTTTATGAAGGCTGATTTCTTTGGAAGGAATTTGTCAGCTTGGCTTCCAACCCTGTGATCTTCACAGTGGTTGACAGTAACATTCATGCTAGAAATCATTGGCAAAATGCAATAACTGCTGGCAATATAATAATATTGTAATGTTTTATAACAGTTTTTAGGACTTCATATTTTATTCTATTCTGTACTTTATATTGTTTTGCTTTCTAGTATTTGCATCTCTCCTATCTAATACCTAAATGTGAATTTGCAATCTGCCTTCGGGAAATTCATTAGATTCTCCAGATAAACAGTTAATATTACTACTGTTAATGTTGCTAATACTAACACTGACCATGGGGTGGAGGGAGATTGGCATGTTGATACATTATGCTAAATCATGGTTTATGTTAATCACGGTTTGTTGTTTTAGCCACAGATTGTCTTGCAAATGGTCTATTGCAGGGATGGGTAAATTGCAGCTTTTGTGGCCCCTAAAGTCCACAATTTATCAAACCCTCTCAACCCCTCCAGATTTTGTTTTTGTAAAAATGGCCACAATTTTCAGGCAATTTTTGCCCCCAAACCATGCCGAAAGCCTTCCAAATGGTTCAAATATAACAAATGAAACCATGGATTAAACAAATCAGAGTTCAAAACCCAACAAAATCTTCTCTCTTTCTCTTTTATTTGCTCTCTTCAACAATCCTGTCTTCTCTTGTTGATCCCCAGTATGAAAGATAATTCTGAGTTTGTGGCGGACGTGAGCAAGCTCACACTGAAAGCTGGATGCAAACTGATCATCTGCCCGGAAGCGGAAAACCGGGGTGACCGCTGGATCCAGGTAAGTGGAAAGAGAAGTCTGCACGTGTGCCAAGGTGAGACATGGACTGATGGCCAAGCTTCCCAGACCAAGGGGGAAACCTGAAACATGTCTTGCTGCGCATTGGGACACATTGCACATTGGGACTGTTGCGCGACAGCCACACTGCTGGGTCCATTTGCACAATGATCTCAAGAGACATACCTACCTCTCTTCTCTCCTCCAGAGACTACAAGCCTTGCACAACACCACAACTCACTTTTATGCAATTGTAAGTCAGTTTACGACGACATACATACTTAGCAGGATGTTAAGTCATTCATTAGAAGCATGGGTTGAGTCTCCCTTATCCAGAAATCTGAAATGCTCCAAATCCAAAATTCTCTAAATTTTGGCTGAGTGACACCTTTGCTTTCAGGTGGTTCACTGCACACAAACTTTCAGTTTCATGCACACAATTATTAAAAATATTGTGTATAAAATTACCTTCAGGCTATGTGTATGAATCATAGAATCATAGAATTGCAGAGTTGGAAGAGACCACGAGGGCCATCCAGTCCAACCCCCTGCCATGCAGGAAATCACGATTAAAGCATCCCCGACAGATGGCCATCCAGCCTCTGTTTGAAGACCTCCAAGGAATGAAGGAGACCCCACCACGCTCCGAGGGAGCGTGCTCCACTGCCAAACAGCTCTTACTGTCAAAAAGTTCCTCCTCATGTTGAGGTGGAATCTCTGTTCCTGGAGCTTGCTTCCATTGCTCCGTGTTCCAGTCTCTGGAGCAGCAGAAAACAAGCCTGCTCCATCCTCAATAAATGAATTTTGTGCTTAGACTTGGGTCCCATTGCCAAGCTATCTCGTGATGTACTGTATATGCAAATAAAGTTTTTTAAAAATCCAAAATCCAAAACACTTCTGGTTCCAAGCATTTCGAATCAGGGAGACTCAACTTGTAATATGTTTTCTTTTCTTTGTCCCGTTCCACCAGGATGAGATGGAGTTTGGCTACATACAAGCTCCCCACAAGTCGTTTCCAGTGGTGTTTGACTCCCCGAGGGACAGAGGGTTGAAGGATTTTCCCTTTAAAGGGGTTCTGGTACGTCTTTCTCCACTCACATTCTGATGTAGTTTCTCCGCTCTGTCGTTTGCATTATGGAGTTGCCCCATAAACCATCCCCGCAGCTGAATTTTGCAACCAGCATACTTTAGGACAAATACAAGGTTGCTCCTATATCTGCGGGTGATACATTCCTGGACTTACCATGTATAAATGAAACCGCACATAATACCAAACCCTATTAAAATAAAAGACTTCTTGTCCAAACATACCATAGAGTTGCATTGGAAGACCTAGCAATCCCTAGAGAGGACACTTCCCTAGGCATTTTCTATGGTATGTGTCCACTATTTTGCATCCCTTGGATAACTGAAACTGCAGGTATCGGTTCTGAGGATATGAGGAGCAACCTGTACTTGCATCCATGTGCTTCATTCACCCGCTTTTATTCTGCTTCTTGGTTTCGCATTCTCAAATCCTTACAGGCATGGAAATATTTTCCCAGGACCCCATGACTGTTGCTCTAATTCTTCCACCTTTTGCTCCCAACACAAGGGCCCTGATTTTGGTTACGTGACACGGGAAGCAGAGGAAAAGGATGTCTCTGGCTTGGACTCTTTTGGCAACCTGGAGGTCAGCCCCCCAGTGACCGTCAAGGGCAAGGAGTACCCCCTGGGCCGGATCCTTATCGGAAGTGCCTTTCCTAGGTAAGCGAGGAGCTCCGTATCACTCGGAGCACCCCAGTCCCCTTGTTTTTTAGAAGCCAAACAGGGTCAGGCTTAGTTAACATTTGGAAATGTTACCCGGTGGTACTAAGGATGTCCAGCTAGGGCTATGGAACGGTTTCTGTCCCAAACCTTGGGGAGCTGCTACTGACAGTCAAGGTTGATTTTACTGGAGTGGATGGAGGAAAAGTCTACTTAGCTTCCTATGATCCCCTGCAGCTAGAATAAAAGCAGGTCTTGCTTCCAATAGAGAATGCACCTCCGGTTTTAGATGGGTCAGCTGAGAACTGGCCTGTGCATTACTTTTGCCGTAGGAATGCCCCTAAAAACCATACCTTCTTTGGGCCAGCTTTGTCACAAGCTCAGAACCAGAAGTGGTATACGGCCAGGGAATTGCGCCCAACACCGTAATACGTTTTTCCATCTAGGCCCCATAGGCATGATGGTTGCTGCCCATGGGGACAGTGTATGTGAAGAAATCCACACCCTAACCCTTACTAAATACTTTTGATATTTATGTGCCAAGTGTTATGGCCAGGGGTGAAAATGATGTGGCTTTTCAGATGTTGCTGAGCTGCATCAGCCTTGCCTACAACATCAGTGGTGAGGAATGCTAGGAGTTGAAGTCCACAAAATCTTCACCCCCATGTCAGGAACGAAGTGTGTGAAAGGCTTGTGTTGAAACAGATGGGATGGAGACAGAACAGGGAAGGATTTCCTAGCCGCAAGAGAGAGGGAAGACACAACTTGCCCACCTTTGAAACAGATCATCATAGGCAATGCGGATGAAGAGAAGACACCGAGTGTGAGACTGGCCATCACTTTGATGGGTGCAATCTCTAATCCATTGTGTCTTCTCTTGGCTTACTAGCCCTAGCGGCAAGGAGATGGTCCAGGTGGTCCGGGACTTCCTATATGCCCAACAGGTGCAATCTCCCATTGAGCTGTACTCAGACTGGTTGTTTGTGGGACACGTCGATGAGTTCCTGAGCTTTGTCCCAGCCTCTGACAGAAAGGTATGTCTTACACACCATCTTTAAACTTTTAAGGGTGTTTTATGTTTTTATACAATGCCGTTTGCCCCTTGGGAAAATGAATCAGGCACACGAGACAATCCATGGAAGCTGCAGGTTTTGCTACCACGTTAAAGGGTTTTTTAAGCCATGGCGGCTGCAATTGCTTCTGAGATTTATTCTAGTGGGATGCAAAATATGTTATATTGAGAATCTTTTCATTAAGGTTTTCAGGCTCTCTGTTTTGGAGCCAGCCTTGACCAGTTTAATTTTTAATTTTAACAGGGTCTGGCCTGGTTTCATTCTACCGGGTGTCTCCTTCCTTCTTTCTACGTCTCCTCTAGCCTAACCCCTTTCAACCTCTTTTCCAGGGTTTCCGGCTGCTGCTGGCCAGTCCTAGTGCTTGCTTCAAATTGCTGAGGGAGAAGGAACACGAAGGCTACGGGGAAGCCCTGATGTTTGAAGGTCAGAGGGCTTTTCCTCTTCTTTTCCTACCCCATCTATGCTTTGGTGCACAAAATTAGTCTGGGGGCGGGATTGCCCCATGCTAGTTTCATCAGCAGATGCTTTTAGATTGCAAGAAAGGAGAGCAGGCATCTCCTTGTGGAACGCCTTGACCCCCATCACAGCTTTGTAGACTTCTTCGTCCACCCACCTGCCCATCCCAACAGACGGCAGCCTCGCCATGCTTCTGAGCGATGCATCGCCAATGTTGCAAGCAGCACGGAAATCTCGTATACGTGCTGCACGTATTTTTGGACCACTGGTTTTAAAAAAGCAAAGCAAGACCCCAAGCAGCTGCTAGGATGGATTAGGGTGGGCAAGGGGCACCCGGGGACCACATGTGACCCCCGAGGGTGGTTTTCAAGGCACTGCCAGACTGCTCTATTTTTGGCAAAAAGAAGAAAGAAAAGAAATCAAGAGAAGGAAGGGGTGAATGCTTTCTCCTGGAAATGAGTAGCAAATCACTTTTTATATAGATGGCAGGCCTATTTTTAAAACAAAACACACACACAATTTTTCAAAAAATGGAGGCTTCTCTCTGCTGACTTGTTTCTTCATAGTCTTCAACATTTCACAGATAAAAACCAGGACGCATGTGGCCAAGCAACATTGGAGTGTGGTCAAGTTATTAATGAGAAACAACACACAAGATAGAAGAGGCTGCAGCGGTTTGCTTTTGCCTGAACTGACAGGAAGGGACAAGACTCTCCTCTCCCCTCAGTTAACTTTGTGCAAATGACTTTTGCCCTTCAAACTCAGTTTGCTGCAACTGAAGGAAGCTGAGATGAAGAGGGAAGGAGGGGAGAGAACCGGGACGCTTTAAAAGCAGCTGAAAAAGCAGGGCAACTTTAATTGGCAAGATTAATTGGGACTGTCCCTACCAAATCAGGACAGTTGGAGAGTATGCCTTTTAAATTCTTAGTCAACAGGAGGCATAATCTGTTGCTAATTCTCCTCTTCCTAATGCTCCCTTTTCCTGAAAAAGTGAGATGATAGAAGTTTAATCAGGACTGTTCGTGTCAAAGTAAATAGCTATTGCTTAAAACAATTTGTAAGCCGCTCTGATAGTCTTGTGGCTGAAGAGCGGGATATAAATAAATAAATAAAATAAGTGGGGTATGCTTTTTTGTTTGTTTCTGATTTGACATTTTTGGCAGTTTATATGGCCTCCAGAGGACCCCAGGGCAGAAAACTGGACCTTCTACAATCCCCCCCCCCAAAAAAAACCCCAGCTCGGTGTTATATGAACAAATCAACAACCTGTCTCTTCTCACAGGAGCAAAGGATAAGAAAAAAGTCCCCATAAGCAAGATCCTTGCAGACAAAGCCTTGAGGAACAACAATGAGTATTTCCAGGTAACTCTCACCCCACTCCCAATAGAAGGATGCATAGCCAGTCAGCTAATACTACTACTACTACTACTACTAATTTTTATCCCACCCCTCTGGGCCCGGAGCCTCACACTGTGCTTGTAGTCTCACAAATATATAACCTGTTAAGGGTGCAAAGCTGCAAGAGTGACTGCAGGCCAGTTTCTCTGAGGGATGATGGGGAAGTTGTCCATTAGGACTGGGATGAAAAACTTACAGAAAGTGTCGAGAGATACAATTATAGTGATAGCTATGAGTGTCGAAGATTTGGCAATTTCCCTGAAGAGAGAGGATGGTTACCAAGAGGTTTATGCAGCCCATGTACAGGATCAGGAATAAAAGTTACAATATTTTTCTTTTAGCCTCCTCTTCATTCCTAACACTTGTTAGAGCATTACAAGACAGGGGTGGTTTTATGGCCATGCGTCTTCATCTTTTTAGTTCACAGACTCCTTGGAGAAATCTGACAAAAGCTATGGATGCTTTTCCTGGGAATATATGCAGTTTTCAAAGTACAGTCAGATCCCAATGTGGCACCTGGAAATTACCTGTGTTGTCTTGGAATAGCAATGTCTCCTACTTGTAGCGCAATGGACCTCTCTCCTTCCACCTTCATCTTGTTTTTCCTCCTTCTCCAGAAATGCATCGACTGGAACCGAGACATCCTCAAAGAGGAGCTGGAGCTGACGGAGGAAGACATGATTGATATCCCACAGCTCTTTTCCCCAGGCTATGCTGGCAAAGCTGTTGCTTTCTTCCCAGACATGGTAAGGCCCTTGGAAAGATGCTCTAAGCTTCCAATTGTCTACTGATGGCCACACAATCCAAGCCATGTCATAGTCTTAATTAATGAGGTATTAATGAGGAAGAGCACAGATGCTAGGAGAGGCAGTTTGCTTTTCTCTGCTTCTCCTGGGAAGGGTGAGATCCTTTCCCCCATTCGCCTCTCCACCTTGCTGAGTTAATGGAGTGCAAATGACTTTTGGACTTGGAGCTGTTTGCAGCAATTGAAAGTAAGCCAAGGACAAAGGGGGTGGGTGGGAGGAAAGACAAACTGGGACATTTTAAAAGCAGCTGATAAAGTGGGAAGGCAGAAGATTGATCGGGATTGTGCCTGGAGAGCATGGGATGGTTGCAATGAGAAGTTGCAGTCCTTCATCTTCTCCCAGCAGGGAGAATAGACAACAGATGCCGTATTCTCTCTCCAAAACCTTTAGCTGAGAGACAGAGAGGACCAAGCAGCACCTCAGCAAAGGGGCCAGATTTGGCTCAGTGGCCTCTAGCTACCGACCCTGACTTACCAGCTTTGTCATGTTGTGTTGAGATTCTCTGCCTCCTGCCCTATCTCCTGTTTGCAGGTGAACATGCTCGTCCTGGGGAAACACCTGGGCATCCCCAAGCCCTTTGGGCCCATCATTCATGACCAATGCTGCCTTGAGGAGGAGGTCTGCTCTCTCCTGGAGCCGCTGGGATTGTCCTGCACCTTCATCGACGACTTCAAGACGTATCACGTGAACTTTGGGGAAGTCCACTGCGGCACCAACGTCCGCCGGAAGCCCTTCACCTTCAAGTGGTGGAACATGACCCCTTGAAGGGAGAGCTCCCAACCTGCGCTTGCTTGCCCGCACTTTCCGTGGGCGAGGAAGATGCTGAGAACAGCTGCTGTGTGGCTTGTGCCTCTCCTGCACCTCACAATCACAATAATCCAGTCATTTTCCAAGGAACTACGCTGGTTCTGTCTCTTGGTAGTACATGAAGGCGTTTGCTAGACTGACTTGGCTGGCCACCTCTCATGACTTCCTTCACACTCCCTGGTCCTAAAGCCAGTTACGGAAGTCCACCAACACATTTCATGCCCCTGATGGGTCCATTATCTTCTGTGTCCCACGGGTGTCCTCTCGTGGCTTCATTCATCAAACCAGGACAAATGAATAGACCTCACTTTAGAATATGCAAAAAAGGTTCAAGCAAATTCACAGGGGAAGTCATGCAACAGGTGAAGCTCACGGATGATCTGTTGGCCCTCCATGCAATGTCTGAGGTCTAAGAGAAAGATGGGTCTGGGACAGCCATGGGTCTGGGACCAGGTTCCCAAAAAATAAGAAAAGGCACTGAGTAGAAAATCATTTCTGGTTTTGGAAAAATGGGCATTTTTAAAACACTAAGCAGTGCAGTGACCTATTTTAAAAAGTAGGTTGCCTCTCTCGGAGGCTCCTGGGAGTCCTGATGGGAAACTGGGGAGTCTGGAGGACTTGTGTGAATGAAGAAAATGAGCACATGGGGGCCTATTGCCCATTTCCCATAAATAGGGGTGGTGCTGTCAATAATACTATTTTTGCAACGTCCAATACGTCTTCTCTTTTGGTGATGGACCATTTTAAATTATCAATTGCACCAGTGACCACGAGGACAGTCCTCTAAATTCTCCCTTTTATTTATGCATTGTTAAAATCAGACAACTTCAGAGTTCCCACAAGTCACTGAATGGGAACAGCAAATAGCATATGATGCTGTTGTTGCTGCTGTCTCTGAGACATGTGCATTGATGGTGTATAATACCGTAACCTCCAACTGTCCCAATTTGGTAGGGGGATTATTCTGCTGCCCTGCCCCTTTTTCAGCTGTTTTTAAAATGTCCCAATTCCTCTGTTCCTCCTTTCCCCCTTCATCCACAGCTTCCTTCAGTTGCTGCAAACTGAGTTCAAAGTGCAAAAATTGTTTGCACTCAATCAATTCATTCAGCTGGGAAAGAGGACGGGGCACTCATGCTCTTCCCAGTCAACACAGGCAAAAGCAAATGGCTGCAGCCTCCCCTAGCTTGTCTCTTCTTCCTCATTGACTTTTGCCTTCTTGGCCACACCAATGTTGCTTGGCCGCACATCCCAGTTTTCAGCTGTGAAATGTTGGAGGGTATGTAATACCAAGTTGCAGCAGCAGCAACACAATTTGAACCCCGCTATGGGGGTCCCAGTTGGTGGGGAGGTGATAAAATAGATGTTTGGATACATAATTTGGTGAATGAAGTGTTCATTTGGCAAACAGGTTGGAGAATGAACTCCAAAAGCTGGGGTAGCGCCAGGATAAGGCCGGCCCTTATCCATTGGAGCACAGAAGCACCATACCGGACAGATGGACAGTCAAAACCCATTCCTAGTTTTTAATCTCCGCAGCCCAGTCCTCCAAAGAGCCAAGTTTAGCAGTAAAGGAAGGGATACCATTGAGGTTTTAGGGGAAGTCCAGAAATTCCTCCATGGTGGCCTCTCTTCCCCTCCGATCGGCGGTCTTGCAAAGAGACAACTGCCTCTGTCGGCTTCACAAGAGCAATGAGTGTGAAACTGTATACATTTCTTTTGGGGTTTGTATCAAAGACAAATGCAATATACTGTATATGTTGGGCCAAATTCTATTACCTCTGATGTTGATTTTTTTGGGTAATTTTTTTTTGCTTGCAAACAAATATTTTTCTCAATAAAGCATTTTTACAAGCTATTTGAATAAAGATGTGAAAAGAAGATCTGAGAGCTCGATTTTCATTTTGCAGCTTAGAATGGGCCGGGTGGTAGTAACATATTTATGTGCCTTCCTTTCTTCCTCTCTTCTTCAATTTATACCTGTCTTTCTCTTGGCATGGGACACAAGCAAGGCTTATCATAATTTAAAGCATCTAGCTAGAATCTTATTTTACTTTTATGGTGGCTACGGGACTGATGGGAGATGGACCCCAACAACAGGTGGAAGACAGCAAACGCCTGCTTTTCGTTCTAAAACCCAACCCGGCTGTCAGCTTGGTCCTTGTTTCTCCTTCCACCTGATTCATCATCTTAGCAACCATCATCTTTGAGCCCTGCTCTAAAGAAAACATGTTTGCATTTTATCCTATCTAGGAGTCAGAACTATTTTCCAAGATCTCAATTTCAGGGTGCTGTTTGGTCGCCGATTCCTCAGTCTAGTATTCTGAGAAATGCCAACTGTAGTTCATTTAATTTTTATCCCACCTTTCTCCCAGTATAGGCAGCCCAACAATAGCCTTAAACACAACAGGTGCTAACACAATGGGCTCGTTTTCCACGAACCCTAAATGTTGCCCTATCTAGTGGCAGAGAGTTCCATAGGTGAACCAGGGCTCTGTAATCCAGACCGGGAATGTGTTAACAACCCTCGTGTACAACGTTGTCCAGAGATATGAGCTTTCAGTGCCGTTGGATCTGTTATCAGGGTGGGGAGAGAGAAATCTCTGGAGTCTACACCATTCCATCATGTATTTAAACCTTTTATTTAGAGAAATATAAAAAAAGAGGAGGGAAGAAAGGGGAGGTCGTGAGAGGACTAGGCTAGGAGGAATTCTTCCCCATCTCGCTGAAATCCCAAATTCTTCTTTTTCCCCATTGCTGTGCCTTCCTTCCCCTACGGCCTCTCATTGCAAGGAGAAAGAGGCAATGAAGGATGGAGGGTCGCGGACAAGACGGCGCAACTGGAACGCTGGCAGAAGCGTGTCTGAATCACGTCTCTGGACTCGGAAAACACAAACGAACCGACTTGGACTTTCTTTGGTGAAGATGAAGTTAAGCTCTTAGTCCTTTTCCCAAACCCCCACCGGCAAATAAATTATCCCCAAGTTACGTTCCAGTTAAACGTCGCCTTCTTCTTCTGGATCGGAATGAACTGGCAAACGATTTGGTGGTGGTTGTAATGGAGGGCGGGAAGACAAATGGTAAAAAAAGGTCTAGCGATAGGGAGACAAGTATTGCCAAGAGAGACAACAAGAATATAGGGACAAAACAAACGGCACATGTATAAATCTTGACCCAGACTTAACTTTCTTGTTGTTAAAATAAAAAAAGAGAGCAAACAATAAAGCAAATATACATGGCACCTCATCCCCACCCCACCCCTTCAACTGTAACCCAGCATCCCCACGTAACACAATCCTTTCAAGGACTTTGGGCCTGTCCATATCAAATAAAGTCAGCTCATGGTTTTGCCTCTGGGGACTCACAAATGCAATCGGTAGCAATGATATCCTAGAGCGGGAGGAAATTCACTTTTTTTTTCTCCTTTAAAAAATGAGTTTTTATGCTGATATAGAGCAGCACGTTCTGTTCACAAGGCACCAAATTTCTCCCAACGCAACACACCACAAAGGGACAGAAAGAAACGGGTGACAGCTAAGAGGACGGCAGCGCAGGCGCAAGGATAGCGTCCAGGCTTGCCAGGGGAAGCGCAGTACACCTTCGTGGCTTTCAGAAGGTAGGAAATAATTATTCTTTTAATAAGGAGGCCTTTAAACAAATGAACCAACCAAAAAACAAACAAACAAACAAAAAACCCTAGTGATTGGAAAATGTAGCTCTACAGTTCCCAGGGTGCCACAAGATTAAAAGCTTGGGGGAAACTTTCGGTGGTCTCCAGGTGCGGAGGCTGCTGCAAACGTGATCTGCGTGAAGGGATCCCCGCCACACTTTTTCTGCAACGGCTCAAAAATGCCGTAGGGGAAGAAAGAAGGGAAATGCCTTCACCTCCAGTTATCTGGATTGGGCTTTAAGAGAAGGCAGCCCTGTCTCCCTCTTAGGAATTAGGATTTTTTTATGGGGTCGGTTCTCCCCGTTGTATTCTCAGCTCCTAAACTCAGCAAGTTTGCGTCACTCGCTCAGAGGGTGCCCTCGTGTGGTAGACTGGGACCTGACAATTACACAATTCGATCCTGGGAGTCCCTCATGCAGCAGATGAAGGAGAAAAGATCCAAAATGTCTACTACGCAAAAGGTATGGACAGTTCTCCATGCACAAAAAATAAGGCAAGGATACCCACTATGCTCACCAGGAAGGGGGGGGGAAACACACCACGCGTGAGGCTTAAAATGGCAGCGTGAACTCTTGCCAAGAAGTTCGTAGATGTTCCCAGGGAGCTAGGGCCCGGATGGAATTTGGCCTGAGGTATACAGACAAAGCAAAAAATAGGATTTGGCTCTGGGAGGAGAGACTAAAAAGCTTCAAAATTAACAACAGCTTTCTTGCACAGCACCCTACTTTTTTTCTTAAAAAAAAGAAAGCAAAATATACATTTGGAGCCGTTCCATGAATGAAGAATCTGCTGCAGCTGAAAATTAAAAATAAAAATAAAGGACAGGCTTGACTTTTCTTAAATGCTGGTCCACTGGCTGTATGAAAAAACTGGCTTCAGAAGGAAATTCCTTGGACAAACAGTCTCGCCATTTCTACCAGAATGGTTATTCCAACCCCAGGGAACAAGGGCTCTTCCATCATCCCCCCCACATCCCCGCTAAACAAAACACAAAACAAGCCATCCTAAGAAAAGTACAAGGTTGAGTGTGAAGTGGGTCGAAATTCATAGTAACAGGTAGTTAAAACTTGGAGTTGCTTATAAAAAAACCGAAACCTCGGGTCGTTTTAACGAAACGCAAGTCGGTGCCCGCGTAATCTCTTTAGCGTGGGGCTCTGTGTCCCAGTGCACAATCGGAAGTGGCAGCTGCCTCATCGAGGGTCGTGGGGGCAAGGAAGGGGCCACGTCAGATCCGGCGCCCTGCGTCAGAGCGTGCGCGGGTTGTACTCTGGCAACTTCTTCAGCTTCTCTTTCTCAGCTTCGCTCTCGTCTCGGGCGACCACCAGGGAGTGGGCGTAGCCCATGGCCACCTGGACGGAGAAGAAACACGCCACTGCTGAGTGGGCATGGATGGGGAGTTGGTAGCCATGGGGTGTGGAGTTAGGAGTTCGTAGACATGTCCTGACTCCAACTCCAGCTTCAATCTAAACACTTTTATGATACTGAAAACCTAATCTGTTCGTTGCCTATTTACTTTTTGTTCGGAAATTTTCAGCAAATACAGTTGTCCCTCCGTATCCACGGATTTGGTATCCACGGATTTAAGTATTCACGGCTTGAAAAGATTCTTTAAAAAATAGTAATCCAAAAAGCCTTGATCTTGCCATCTTATATAAGGGACACCATTTTGCAATGCCATTGCATCTAATGGGACTTGAGTATTCACGGATTTTGGTATCCATGGCTTGAAAATATTCTTAAAAAAAAAATAATAATCCTAAAAGCAAACCTTGATTTTGCCATCTTATATAAGGGACACCATTTTGCTATGCCATTGCATATAATGGGACTTGAATAGTCACAGATTTTGGTATCCTCAAAAGGGGGTCCTGGAACCAAACCCCAGTGAATATGAAGGAACAACTATATTCTTAAAAATAATAATAATCCAAAAAGGAAACCTTGATTTTTCCATCTTATAGAAGGGGCACCATTTTGCTATGCCATTGCATGTAAATGGGACTTGAGTATTCACGGATTTTGATATCCGCGGGGGGTCCTGGAACCAAACCTCAGTGAATATGGACAACTGTAAATACAGGCTGCAATTCACTTATTCTATGTGTAACCTAGTTATACATTTGCAACTGGTTCGTATTCACAACCCCAACCTATTCACTAGTTTAGGGAATACGTAGGAGCCCCATAAATCCCCCAATCCAGACTGAGTGGAGTTACAGTGATGGGAGTCTGTCCTCCTGTCGATCAGGACATGGATGACTGAAGTTTCCACATCGCTCCCGGGAGCGATCCCAGCAATGCAATCAGAAGCAAGACCCCTGTCGCAATTCCCCTTCGCTCCAGAGAGAAATCAGGATTGGGGGGCTCAGGTTGGGAAACGCTACTGAACTAAGGGGGTTACGTAGCTAAGTAGGTGATACAGAATCATGGTGTACTTTATGTTCTATTAATCCAAGCAGCCTGGTGGCGAATTTTGCCACTATCTCATTACAATGAATTTGTTATTACTAATTAATATGCATTTGCCATTTATGAAGGAGGCAGAGTCAGATAGTAGAAAAATAGCAAAGCCATATGAAGATTGGGCTTACTGACTTTACCACCCTGTTGTGAGGAGCGTGGATTCATGAGGAGGGTGTGTGTGTGAGACCCAAAGCAAAGCCACCACACTAGGGAACACTATCCCAGAAGTGCTGAAAGACAAAGCAGAAGAATCTCCCTCCCTTTTCCACGGTCGCTTCTGCTCTTACCTGTTCTGTGTAGATCCCATCCAGGGTCTTCACTTCTTGAGCCGTTGTTGAGGATTTGGGCTTGTGGTCTCCGTAGCCCTGAGGAAAAAAACAAAAGCAGACGCGTCTCTCCTCTTGCAGGACAGAGCTGAGAAGGCTCTCTGTAGCCTCTCGACAGCAAAAGCCACCACCTAGATTTTGGGGTGGAAAAACTACAGCCAGTTTGGGGTCAAATGCATGCTCCTTGGATCCTCCAGGGGCCACAGGGACTGCCAAAAATGGGGAAACCGCTAGGGTAGTTTGGACTTTGAATTACACCCCGTTGGGATCTGCAGCACTGATGTGTTTAATTAGCTATGGTTCCTCTCTTGGACTCGGGTATTCATCAACTGCACAGATATTGTGGCAGGAAAGAGGAGAGGAAAATCACGTTCACCTCGAGGCGAGGCTTTGCCTTCAGTTCACCAGCAACACAAGCATCCATAAAATCAATAAATAAGAGTGCGGTGGACAAACTAATTGGTAATGGAAAACTTCTCCCCTTGCCACATCAGCTCTGTTGTAGAGCAGCAGCTACGGCGGCCTCCTTACCAGTTCTCCATAGGTTGGAGACGGACCCCAACTGATGGTGCTCTCATCGGCGGCCACGATAATACTGCTTTTCCTGGAACAGAGGCACAGAGGAGGTTAACCAGCTTGGAGCGCCCTGGGATACCTTCTCAGACACCCCCAGGCGCTGCTGGTCAGAAAGACAGAGGGCCTGGCAGGAAGCATTCTCAAGAAAGATATTGGCAATCCGGGAGGCGTTCAGAGGATGGTGACCAAAATGGCCAAAGGTCTGAAAACCAAGCCGTATCGGGAACAGATGAGGGAGGTGGGTGTGTTTAGCTTGGAGAAGACTGAAAGGTGAGATGACAGATTCATCTTCCAATATCTGAAGGGATGCAACGTAAAAGATGGAGGAAGCCTGCTGCTCTAAGAGACTCGCATGAGACCCACTGGATCCAAATTACAAGAAAAGCACTTCCACCTAAACATTAGGAAGACTGTAAGAGTTGTTCTGACAGTGGAATAGATTGATCCAGAGGGTCCCCCTTTGAAGGTCTTGAAACAAAGGTTTTCGCTGGGCTTCGCTGTATGGCGGTGTGCGTGCGCACTACATGGTCCTTCCAACGCTTAGGATTCTATGCTTCCATTGAATACCAGAAGCAAAGACAGCTCAATAGTCCTTCCAAAACAAAATCCATTTCTAGTTACCCCACACTTCTCCCCATTTCCCCAGCAGAATTTAGGGCAAAAGGTGGCCATTCTGTTCCTCTTCTTGCTAAAAAAATTAGGAGCCAGAAACCCTTGCCCTGCTGCAAGAAACCACTCAGAGATCTATCAGTAAATTCTAACTGGGACACCCTAGCTTTGCGCAAGCCACCTTGAATAGAAAGAAAAACCAGACAATGCAAATTGTGGCAGGGGGTTGGACTGGATGGCCTTCGTGGTCTCTTCCAACTCTATGATTCTATGAAAACTTTTATACAGGTGGAAGAGAGCATTTTCTCTTGCAAACTACTATATTCCATGCCAATATATATATATATATATATATATATATATATAAAAACACACACAATATTTAAAAGCTCTCCATTTTTGCTTGCTTGTTCCCAAGGAGGAGTTTGCCTGCAGAAACTTTCCCATCACTAAACTGAAGAGCATCACGTTTTCCAGTGGCATCATATATTGTCAAGAAAATCTTCGGAACAAAAGCAACCGTTCCAAAAGAGTGTATTTTTCAATAGAATGGTCTTATTCCAATAAAAAATCCCTAACCCCCAAGCCCCATTAGGAGAGGAAATGAAACAACAGCAGAAGATAAAGGAGTCAATCACCTTATTAAGGGGGCTCTGAAAGAAGCACACAGTTCAGGGTGAATTTAAATCATTAAGAAAAAGGAGATGTACTCTTCTTAACAATTGGGGTGGGGTGGGGCTGGAAGGCATTAAAAGGTCACCTTTCAGCTCTTTTGCATCTCTACAGAATCAGCCATGCCCCACAGCAAGGCTTTACCATGTGAATTAAAAGAAAAAGACCCTACCAGTAAGAAAAGAGAGGGCTCAGCAGAATAATCCCAGTAAACTTTGAGGACACAGGGAAAGTCTCTAGTAAGTTTCTAGATCTGAGGTGAATTCAACATACTGTGGCAGTGCATTCAGTTCAGAAATATTAATAAATCATTAAAGAAAGCCACTGTAGTGTAGCCGTATGAGTGGTGGACTAAAACACTGGGAGACCAGGGTTCA
Source organism: Gambelia wislizenii (assembly GCA_030847615.1). Lineage (NCBI taxonomy): Eukaryota > Metazoa > Chordata > Lepidosauria > Squamata > Crotaphytidae > Gambelia > Gambelia wislizenii. The sequence goes on from JAUMIR010000016.1 coordinate 1,088,427, forward strand.
AATCCCCACTCAGCCACGGAAACCTACCGGGCAAGTCACACTCTCTCAGCCTCAGAGGAAGCAAACCTCCTCTGAACAAATCGTGCTAGGAAAACCCTGGGATGGGGACCCCATAAATCAAAGGAGCTATCAGAGTGTACTGGTTTGAGTGTGGGAATAAAACTTTAGAAGACAAGGGTTCAAACGCTTGCTCAGCCATGGAAACCCATTGGGTGACCTTGGGGATGTCACACTCTCTCAGCCTCAGAGGAAGGCCAGGGCAAACCTCCTTTGAACAAATGTTGAGAGCCAGTGTGGTGTGTTGGTTTGAGAGTTGAACGAGGATTCTAGAAGACATTGGGTTCCAATCCCTTCTGCCAAAACATGGAAACCCACTGGAATACCTTGGGTGAGTCACACCCTCTCGTCCCCAGAGGAAGGCAACGGTGGTAAACCTCCTCTGAAGAAATCCCATGATAGACTTGCTTTAGATTTGCTTACAGTCACTTGGAAATGACTTGAAGGTGGACACAACGACAACATGAAGAAAACCAGTCTTGTTATTAGGATGAAAATAGTCAGACTAGGTTGTGCATGCATTATGAAGAGAAGTAGAAATAGTAGGGAGTTGACTTGGATGGGACTTTTGAAAAAGGCACCTCTGCTTCTAACTCAGTGTTTCTCAAGCAAGGTTCCCTGAAACTTCAGGGTTCCCCAAAAGATTTCTAGGGGTTCCTCAAGAGATTGTGATTGTGGGGGGAAAAGCAACAGCAGGACATAGAATAATGTTTATGCAGGGGTTCCCTGAGACCTGAAAATTATTTCAAGGGTTCCTCCAGGATAAAAAGTTTGAGAAAGGCTGTTCTAGCTGGACACCTTTTCACTCCAACAGTTCGTTGTTAAAAAAAAAGGGTAAAAAAAGAAAAGAAAAGGATAAAGTTAACAATTCTTACCCACAAGCCAGGCTGCGAATCTTCCAGCCACAAAGATCCTGCACAGTTTTGGGGTACATCGTTGACTCCCGGGAGGTGTTTGTAGCCCCCCAGAAGAACAAGCCACCTGCAGGGTGCAACAAGAGGGGCAAAGATTAAGGGTTTTTTTGTTCCTATGCACAACTTGAGTCATATGCTGGGAATCATCTGCTCCAGGTACTTTATTTATTTATTTATTTATTTATTTATTTATACCCCGCTCTTCAGCCACAAGGCTATCAGAGTGGCTTCCAAATTATTTTAAGCAACAGCAATTTACACATCTACACTGCATTCAGCAGTTTCCAATGTGTGTGTTCGCTAATTTAAACACAACTGTTTGTTTGCAAGAAAGGGATAAAATAGCAGGACATCGTCCTTCTAGCCTTGCATAGTTTCCCACCCTGGTCCTAATAGGAGTGGGGGAAATTTGAATATGAGATTTTCTGCACACAAAGCCAAATGCTCCATCATACTCCTCGCCTACGGAAATCACAGATCAGCTAGGGCGCATTTCTTGGTTGCCATCCCTGGTCATCTCAACCCAAACGCAAGCGGAGGCATCTGCTGTGGCCACAGTCCTGGTTTTGCTGTTCAAAGTGCTCCCTGCTTTGACCAGCCACAACGTAAATACGCTTGGCGACTTACCTGTTTCGCTGACTGCAAAGGAGCAGGTATAACCGGCGTAGATCTGTGCCGCCCCACGGCCGGGGAAGTCAAAAAGCTTCACTAGCCGTGGCACCATCTCGTCTCTTTGCTCGGCATGTCCGAGTCGCCCGTAACCGCCAAAACCCCAGGAGAAGACACGCTTCTGTGAGTCCAAGACAAGCTATATGTAGAAGAGAAAGAGAGTGAATAAAAGAGCTTGGGTTTAAAGTCACAGATCTCTTTTTAGTGATAAATATATTCTTTTAATATGTTTTAATATGATAATGGTATGTCAGTCAAATAAATTGGCAATAATGCAGGCAAATATAAACATATTATATCACACTGATTTCAACAAAGAGACAACTAACTTTGATGTTCCCTTCTAGTTTCCATTTTAAAATTTCCAGATGCATTGTTGCTTATTCACTGCACAAATGATCACAGAATCACAGAGTTGCAAGAGACCACAAGGGCCATCTAGTCCAATGGTCACAGATCTTTTTAACTTACAGAGAGGGAAAACATTGTCGGTGTGTTTGGTTTTTGTTGTACAGCTTTACATTTGGAAGAAATGCCTAACAAAGAGAATAATGTTTGGTTCATATTTTGCCTATCATGCCAAGCTATGGTTTGTTTTGTTAAATGGGCCTTGTTGTGACATGTGGGCCTACCAGTGCTAGCAGACCATGGTTTGTTAACCAGCCACAATCTGAACCCATGGCTTGTTATTGGCTGACCAAATCTAGCTAGTTTAATGCATTGCCATAGATTGCTTTTCGACATCCAAACCTGCAATCAGAGCTTGTTCCTAGTTTGTTTCCTTAGCTGCCTATTCTAAAAAACGGCCTGACAAAAAGGAAAGGAAGAGAGAAAAAAATGAATGTTTAAAAATATAGCTCAAAATGAATGTTTAAAAATATAGATTATTTGCTGCAACAAACCATGATAACCACAAACCGTGGCTTAACATGAAGTAGAAATGTGCCCTCAGTTTCACAAAACATTTTCGTTCTCAGAATTAAAAAGATAGATATGTTTCAAAGACACTGATATTCCTACGCTTCATTTGGCCTTCCACAGATAAATTTAAAATACATTAGATATTTTCCCTCACTCCTTCAACTCCTCTCCATAAACACCGGTGTCTTATGAACCTGTAATGTCAATGCTGGCTTAATGGTACTAACTCAACATTCATGAAGACTTTTTTGAGTGTTCAAAATAATCTCTTGATATACGCTGGTTGTGTTCAGGTAATAATTAAAAATTCATGTTTCGTAGTATATGAAGCAGAAGCATGGCTAAGCTCTCCTCAGATTAGGAAAAGTCACTTTTCTGCACTACAACTCTCACAAAGTCCCAGCCAACATGGATTCCTCCAATGCTACAAGCCAGCTTCGGCAAGATGATCCTGGCTTGTGTTAAGCGACTATTCTCCACCAGGTTTAATTTTGGTTCAATGGCAGGTAACAAAGCAGGAAAATAATAATACAGTCCTCCCTCCACATTCGTGGACTCCACACTTGCGGTTCCGCATATTCGTGGTTTGCTGCAAGGGGAGTCCAGGGAAAGTGGCGATGGGACCTCTGAGGCCCTGTCGCCACTTTTGGGAGGGAGGCGAGGGGAGCGACAACGGGGCCTCTGGAGGCCCCGGGGTCGCTTGGGGAGGGCGGGGGGAGGCTGGGAAGAGCAACCACGAGGCCTCCTGACGCCCCGGGGTCTCTGGGGGGGGGCAGGGGGAGGCCAGGTAGAGCGACCACGAGGCCTCCGGAGGCCCCGGGGTCGCTTGGGGAGGGCTGTCATTATTCGCGGAATTTTCACATTTGCAGGGGTCTATGGAACCTAACCCCCGCGAATGTGAAGAGAGAACTGTAATAATAATTATTATTATAATAGTAGTAGTAGTAATAATAATAATAAAAAACAGCTCAGCCGCAGCCTGTGAAATGCATCCAGACCTTACCGTGTGGTTGGCCCCACAGGCCACGTCTCTCACGACAACGTTGGGGACGGGCAAGATCTGACCATCTTTCGTCTTCTCTATGAAGATGGCGACGCGGCGGGGAACCAGCTCACAGTCGTACTCTATCCTCTGTGCTCGGGCAATGAACTTCCCATCAGAGTTGTGCCCTGTTTATGGGACAGAGAGTGCAACTGGAGATCAGAGAACTGGTGGGAGGGTGTTTTTACGGGGTTGGGGGGGGCTCAGAAGCTCATTTTTCTTCGCCCAACTTTCAGTCAAAGCCATACTTTCTCTGCAAAGACTTATGCCCAGGAACACTTTGTTGACTTTGTCAACAGAGGTATGCATGTACTTGTAATAATAGTAATAGTAAAAATAAAAATAATAAAAGCAGGAGGAAAATGGGTGAGAAAACAACCATGTACCTAACTGGCCATACTCAGGACATCCAAATGAGTAGAGGTTCCCCTTGCAGTCCATCACCATGCTAAATTCGGCACCACAAGCCATCTTGGTAATCGGCTGCCCATTGTACATGATCTAAAAACAGGGGGTTCTTTTTTAGGGAACGCCAAAAAAACCCAACAACCCCTCCCTCCCTCCCTCCCTCCCTCCCTCCCTTCCCACCCAGCTCCCCAAAGATCACACATCCAGGTACATTATCCGTGCCATTTATGCCCACCTAATTTGCGATTAGAGTTTGCGTGAGTTTGTACGACGTTTGTATTTTTGAAAACAGGCATCACTCACTCTTACAGCAGTCCTGATTTTTGAAATCTTTTTGGAAAGAGGTGTCAAAATGTTTCCAGTTCGTGGGAGACTGGGCCGTTCCCCACAAGAGAACGAACTAATTCAGAGATCTGTGAGTCTCTCTCAATCGGCTACAATGGGCGCAAGCAGACAGCGTTACTCTTTGAGGTGGAACATCAAGTCTTAAAAACAAGAAAGCCAATGCAAAACGAAAACAACGGCGGCGGCGGCTACAGCACTGCGCCTTACCTGGGTGGGGCTAGGAACAGCGTCCGTCTGGTTGCCCAATCCCAGCTGACCCATCTTGTTCTCTCCAAAGGCAAACACTGAACCGTTCTCTGGAATGGAAAGAGAGCAGGGAAAAAAATTTGTTCTTGCTGTGCCTTCAAGCCATTCCTGACTTAAGGCGATCTGCAAGCAAATCGATCACAGGGCTTTCTTGGCAGAATGTGTTCATTGGGGAGGGGTTGCCTTTGCCTTCCCCTGAGGCTGAGAGAGTGGGACTTGTTCACAGCCACCCGGTGGATTTCCATGGCCAAGTGGGGGATTTGAATTCTGGTCTCCCAGAGTCCTACAATGCTCAAACCACTACACCACACTACCTCTTCTGGTTTACTTTACCAATATTTAAAGCCGTGGTTCTTAACCTGTGGTCTAGGGACCCCCGGGGCACCAAGATGTCCTCACAGGGGGTCCGCGAAGGCTGCTCAGACTACAACCTCCCTACAGTGAAATGGCCACGCAATAGGAGCCAAGGCAAAGGCTGGCAGGCTGGCTTGGCTTGTGCACTGCCATTCAATCCACTCCAGCCACAAACTTTCAGGACGAAGAAAAGTCTTCCCTCCCCCCTCCAGTGCCTCTGAGGAAAAGTATTATATACTGATTTTAATTTGTATTAATTTAATAATGTTTTAAGGGGGGGGAAGGGATTTTGGGTTGTTTTATACTGTCTACCATTTTATCATTGTAAGCCGCCCCGATTGCTCGCAGAGGGGCGGGATATAAATAAATTTTATTATTATTAAGTATAATGGATGGTGTAATTGTATTATTATTATTATTATTATTATTACAGTTGTCCCTCCACATTCACGGATTTGCCATTCACAGATTTAAGTATTCATGGCTTGAAAATATTCTTAAAGAAATAATAATCCAAAAAGCAAACCTTGACTTTGCCATCTTATACAAAGGACACCGGTTTGCTATGCCACTGCATAGAATGGGACTTGAGTATTCACGGATTTGGGTCCTGGAACCAAACCCCAGAGAATGTGAAGGGACAATTGTATTATTATTATTATTGTTGTTGTTGTTTTAAATCCTGAGCTAAGTCTTCGGGGTCCACAGCATCAAAAGAAATTTAAAGGGGGTCCCTGGTAAAGAAAAGATTCTGAGCCACGGATTTAAAGGATAAGCGTTCTGCTTGAACCCAGGTCTAAAGCAGAGACCCCCTCGCCTTCTATCTGGTCCCTCCCAAATTTCCTCATCTTCTCCATGTCCTCTGAACATTGTCTACTTCTGGATTCTCCGCCCGTCCATTTTCCATCTTCTCAGCCTCTGTTCCTGCTAAGAGAAGACCCAGCCTCCTATTTCCTTTGACTTTCTTTCCCTGGCCAAACTAACTCGGTTTCCCCTTCAACCGCTCCTGCGGTGAGGAACGCTGCCATGAAACTGTCCATGACGTTGCAGCAGCCCAGACAATGGTGAGGAGGAAGGGGCCAGAAAGGTAGGCTTAGGTGAGACAAGACACATTCACACACACACACACAAGCACATCTCTACCTGTCAGGGCTAGTGTGTGGTTCCGTCCGCAGGCGGCCGAAACAATGATTTCGTTGCTGAGCACTTCGATGGGCTTCGGGGCGTCCACTCGCTTGGTGTCTCCGTGCCCGAGCTGTCCTTTGTCGTTACGCCCTTGAGGGTTACAAAGAAGGTGCTTACAAGGGCACACGTGGGCAGCTCAGAAATATACCCTTCCTCTCTTAAAAAAGACAGATATTGCTGAATTACCCACAAAATAAACCATGTAGCCATGCTTTGCCTTCTTTCCTCTTAGAATAACAGAAATGCTGGCACCAACTGGGCCTCCAAGGGGAGGATATTCTCCATAGCTTTTATAATAATAAAGAAGTTTTTTTAAAAAAGTTAAATAAGCACTGATTTAAAAGCATTTAAAACTGCAAGGAGGAGATAAGACAGCAGCACACCCATTGCATTAAAAGATCCGTGAGCCATACATAATGCAGTCTCTCTCTGGCAGTGGAAAAAGAGCCAAAAATAAGAACAAGGGTGAAGAAGCCGCCTCTCCATATCTGCTGCCTGAGGCGGCTGGCTGCCTTGTTCGGTCTAACGGCAGGGCCGGCTCCTAAAGCGACTCACCCCAGCTCCAGAGTTTCCCCTCGGTGGTGATGAAGAGGCTGTGAGCGGCACACGGGCCCGAAACCACTGTCCGGACTTGGACCCCCGAGAGGCAGCCATATCGATGGGGCCCCGACAAGTTCTGGCCCAGGTTGCGGTATGCGGCTGCGGCGGGAGAAGAGTTTTAGCAGCTTTTAAAAGGACAAGCGCCACCCGCAGCGGCGAACTGAGACCATTCTGCTAAAAGCGGTGTGTAATAAATTCCATACTCTCTACCTGACCCCCATCAGGATGGGGAAAGCGTGGCCCATGGGTTACATGCGGCCCCCATTTTGCATCTTCTGGAGCCCCCGAATGCCAGTTTTTCACCCCAAAACAACCAATATAGTCAATAGCACTGCAAATTGTGGTGGTTTTACCTTAAAAAAAACCCTAAAGATAACTCCCTCCACCCCCAGACAAACAATCTGGCTAAAAAACAGACTTTATGAAACAAGAAGTGATGCACCTTGGTGTGGTGGGGAAGCCACGGGGTGAAAATTGGCGGTTGCCCAGCCCTGGCCTAGAGGACCTCCCACAATTGCCAAAATCCCACTCCACGGTGCCCATTTCCTCTACAACAAACACACAGAATTGTAAGTAAATGAAACAAACGAACAAAGATTAGCAACTTGCTAAGGCCTGGTAACCAGAGCGCCACGGATCGTATCTTGATCGATGAGACGGGAAACCCCCAAATTGCAAAGGGATGTACGAGTGCGAGCAAAGAAATTACGAAAACACAAACGAAAGAGATTTGCAAAACAGACCCAGAGGTTGCTCTGAAATGCAGATACTAATTTATTTGTTGATTGGATTTATACCCCACCTTTTCCCCAAGATGGGATTCAAGGTGGCCTTTGAGGTTGCCCACGAACTCATGTTAAAGGCACATTGCTTGGCTTTGAAGGCCAATACGGAAATGGGGCCAGTCTCAAGGAAAAGGCTGGCTCAGTTTTGAGTCCCTATCTGTGACCCTGGGCAAGTCACACTCTCTCAGCCTCAGAAGAGGGCAAGGGCAAACCCCCTCTGAACAAATCTTGCTGAGAAAATCCTGTGATAGGTTAGGTTTAGGGTCACTGTAGATTGGGAATGAGCTGCAGACATAGTTCAGAGGTCTTTCTCAAGTCAGACGGAGTTGGAGACGGAGGCCAGCGTTTGCGAAAAGAGGAATCGTGGGATGGCAGGGCTGACTGTGAAAGGCTTCCGGTTTGTTCCTGTGTGCCTTCAGGTCGTTTCCCACTTACGGACACTCTAAGGCAGGTTTATCATGGGGTTTTCTTAGCAAGATAGGTTCAAAAGGGGGTTGCCTTTGCCTTCCTCTGAGGCTGAGAAAGTGTGTCTTGCCCAGAGTCACCCAGGGGGTTTCCAGGGCTGAGCAGAAGGGATTTGAACCCTGGTCTCCAGAATTGTAGTCCAATAAACAAACCATACACTCTCATATGGCCCAGCAAGCAAAACTCAAAATACAAAATATACGGAGGGACAACTGTATGTGTGTGAGTGAACCGACTTCCACAGACAATAAGTTCAAAACTCCTATTTAAATAAAATGAAGAGGGTGGGGGAAGCCAAATACAAATACCTCATATCTTTTTTTATGAACAAGTTGGGACCTCAAGTTCAAATTCTCTTATCTATTTATCAATCTATCTATCTATCTATCCATCCCTCTATCTATCCATTCATCCTGCTTTTCCCCAGGATGGAACCCAAAGCAGCTTAAAAACTATTTGATACAAAAGGTTTAAAAAAGAACATTACACAAACAGTTCTATTACAAAACCCTCAATTAAAACAGTGTAACAAACACAGTTTAGACACAGTAAATGGATAAAAGCATAACAGGCCTGGTTAAAATAACTTTCTGCCACAGCAAGTTAAAAGTGTCAAAAGCCTAAAGGAAAAAGTTTCTGCTTGCAGGTGGAAAGAGAGCAGGCTTTTCCTGCATAGTTTCCCTGAATTTTGGTCCCCCTCCTTCCGAAAACAATGGACCTACCGTCTAGGTTTCCCACCCCAGTGAGCCACAATCTCACACTTTGGCGGCCTTAATCCAATCACCAGCTCTCCGCTTGAACTACCTCACAGGGTTGTTGTACAAATAAAGTAGGAATGAGAAAAAGCCACCTTGAACTCACCTGAGGAAAGCCACAATATGAAAAGAACAAATACATATACATACTCATTGAGCAAGGTTAGTTAGGATTTTTCAGGTTAACCAACCTCGCAGGGTTGCTGGGAGGATCAAAGGGGGCCAAAGGTGATGCACACCTTCCTGATCTTCCCACAGGAAAGGTACTTGCAATAGATACTTGCAATAGATACTTGCAATAACTCAAAGTAATACAATGCACTCAAAGATTACCTGCCAGATTTTCTAGCCTATATTAGATTTCATTCATTACTGCAAGACTATAATAGTCCAAAAAGGAAAATGCCTCAAGGAGGCTCACCCCTAAAATTAAAAACAAAAGAGAGAGGCACCTATACTATAAACCCCATCATCTACAGTTAAAACTTAGAATCATAGAGTTGGAAGAGACCCCCAAAGGCCATCCAGTCCAACCCCATTCTGCCATGCAGGAAGACACAATTAAATCATTCCTAATGACAGATAGCCATCCAGCCTCTGCTTAAAAACCTCCAAAGATGGAGACTCCACCACGCTCCCAGGCTGCGCATTCCACTTCCAAACAGCTCTTACTGTCAGGAAATTCTTCCTAATGTTTAGGTGGAACCTCTTTTCCTGTAGTTTGAACCTATTGATCCGTGTCCTAGTCTCCGGAGCAGCAGAAAACAAGCTTGCTCCATCCTAAGTATGGCATCCCTTCAAATATTTAAACATGGCTATCATGTCCCCTCTTCACCTTCTTTTCCCCAGCCTAAACATACCCAGCTCCCTAATCCACTCCTCAGAGGGCATCATGGCTTCCAGACCTCCCACCATTTTGGTCGCCCTCCCCTGGACACATTCCAGCTTATCCATATCCTTGAATTGTTGTGCCCAGAACTGGACACAGGATTCCAGGGGAGGTCAGACCAAAAGCAGAATAGAGTGCCATTATTACAGTCTGATACCAACTTATTTCCGGTCCTTTGAATCCTTGGAGTACAACCCAATTCTCACAATTGTGACAATTCTCACACTATTTGGGGGCCAGTGCTTCTATAAGTTACTTTTACTAACTGACAAATGATCATGATGCCCGGGGATTTTGGAAGATGCAATCCACTTTCCCAAGCTCTGGTCTGGGTGGAAGCATTTCAGGTTCTAAGCAGAGCAAAATAAAGGCCCCAGTACATGGGAAAAATTCCAAGCTAGGGAGAATGGAAGACTAGAAATCTTCTCCCTCCGAGGGCAGGTTTCATCCATAACAGAATTCCTGCTGTTTCTTATCACAGAAGCCTAGATTATCTCTGATTGGTTGATCGTAATAAATATATATAAGCCCAGATTTCACAAAGGTGGCCTCAAGTTAACCAGGTCAGATTGCAGGTGGAGGAATGCACAGCTGAAACAGTTCCTCCAAACAAATCTCTCTTTTCCACACTGAAAAATGTTGCATTATTTACTAAAAAAAAATAAAATACGGAGGTACAAATGTGAGTACCCATAACATTTGACCAGCAGCCAAACTCTCAGGACTGTCTAGACATAATAAGGGCAACTCCTTCCTCGCTCCCGTGATTGAATTGGGAGAAGCCAGCTGCGTTGCAACTTGGCCTGATAGGACAGAAGTTCATTTTAAATTGGAAAAGCTGCTGTGTTTTTGGCACACCCCCCCAAAAAATCTTTCCGACATTTAAAACTAGTCAAGGTATTTTGGTGCTATACTCTTCCTCTACAGAAAGCGTGTCAGCTCAGAAAAGGAAAATATGCATTGTCAGAGTTATAAATGGACCTGGTGACTAAATATTGTGAGACTCTCCAAAAGGAAAGAAGAAATAGCTGTACTTAAGACTGCAAAATCACCACGTTTATATGGTTGTTAGCTTAAAAGCCTTGGAAAGAAAGTGACTTACAATAATGTAAGAAGAAGCAAACAAATACACAACACAACACAACCATTCAGTCAAAATATTTGCAAACACACTCTCGGCTAGAAAACAACCACAGCAGCCTATATGTGGTACAGTAATTGTGGTTGTGAAGATGGGCTTAAACACACAGGGATGTGGACTGAATGGTCATTTTCATCTCTTATTTTATTTTTTTACTTTGTGTAATTTCTTTTTATTTATGTAGAATAGTTTAATTAATTTAAATATTTAATTTAATTAATTTAATTAAAAAGAATTGATCTCTTTTTAAAAGGAGCAATCCACTCACCTTGCTGCTTAGGCACTTCTTTACGTCCGATCAAGTCCCAGTTGGTCGCCCCAAATATCAAAAGCTGCCCTTTGAACTTGGAGCCTTCTAGTTTCTGCAAGGATGGTAGAAAAGAAAAAAAAGGATTTTTTAAAAAACTAACCAATTTAGATACCTGGATGAGTTCTCCAAAGCCAGATCCACCTCAGTCATAAGTATTCTGATATTATGAGTACATTCTTCAGAAACTGACAACCCCTACCCATGATTTTACAAAAAAGAAAACTTAATTTAGAATACAAGTCAGACAAGAGAGTTGTGTAACTGGCCCACAGCATTTCCATATCCGTAATTTGTCGCATCCTCTCAACAATCCTACCTAGTATGGATGCAATTCAGGCCACAGCAGAAAGGTAAAGAAAAAGAATTCAAGGACCAGGAAATAATCCTGGGAAACATCAGCTGAGCTAATCACTGGACATTTCTGTTTCTTCCCCCATCCCTTAGTTTCCTGTTTCGCCTAGTCTGATGAAGAGTTCTGGAGAATTCAAAAGCTTACACATTTTTATGGCATTTAATAAAGGCATTATCTAATTCTCCCAAAGAAAAGAAATCAAGGAACAGGGATGCTCTTCAGAGACTTCAGCTCATCCAACATTTGGCCTTTTCGGCTTCTTCCTTGAGTCTTTCGTTTCCCTTACCTCTTCATCTGATGCATAGAGTTCTGCAGAACTCAAAAGCTTACACATTTTTGTGGCATTTCAGTTTGTCTTAATAGAGCTATTGCTCAACGGTGGGTTTTATTTTTTACTCATGGACTATTTGGTTACACTCACTCACATACAAATAATTAACAAACAGAACTGAAAAATTTAACTTGAGCAAAATGTTTCCACCTTTTTTAATTGCAAAAGATGAATCCTCGCTGAACTAAGCTGGGCGTTTAGAACGCTGTTTCCACCATTCTTCATTGGATGATGGTATTATGTCTAAGTTGAGGTCAGGGTCTGATGTATACCGATCCAAAATTTCCCCGCTTTTGTCCAAAATATTGGAAGGAGAAGGTAGCCCAATACCAAACAGGGACAAAACAGAGAGGCTGGGATGTTCAGTGTTGAAACGTCCATCCGCTCCAGTTTCCTGGTCCGAACTGCAGACTTATGAGCTGACTTGGAAGAAGTCAAACTTCTTGGTTTGCTTTTTAATCACCTACACGCAAACACACGTACTTATGCTGCTATTTCTGACTTATCAGGGTGCTGTGGGGGTGGTGGTAATGGGTCTATGGCAGTGCTTCTTAACCTGTGGTCCAGGGACCCTCGGGGGGCTGCAATGTCCTCACAGGGGGTCCTTGAAGGCTACTTGGCTCACCTCTTCCTCGCAGTGGAGTGGCCCCATGACAAGAGCCAAGGCAAAGGCTGGGTGGCTTGGCCTGCACATTGCCATTCAACCCACTCCAGCCACAAACTTGCAGGAAGAAGCAGGAGAAAAGTCTTTCCTCTTCCTCCAGTGCCTCTGAGTGATGGTTTAATGGATGGTGTGATTGTATTATTATTATGGTTTTAGATCTTAAGTCTTGGGTGTCCACGGCAACAAAAGATATTTAAAGGGGGTCCCTGCTAAAGAAAAAGTTAAGAGCCATTGATTTACTGAAAGGAAATGTGGAAATTTGGAAAGCGGGGGGAGCACACACCAGTAGCACACTGCAGATTTACTTCTGAGATTTATCTTCAATTATCTCTTTGCCAAGAGAAAAGACCAAAGTTATCCAGATGAAAGCAAAACACAGGGAAAACACAAAATTGCAGCTTTTAGCGCTGTGCTATTATTCCTGCCGCACCAGAAAGAGGATCCACGCCTGCCCTGCAGACAGGGTTGATCAATTACTTGTGACTGCGGAGAAATATTGTCAAATATTGCAGAAAATTCCACCCTGCTGCTGATGCTCAAAAGAATTGGCCGGCTGCCATGTATTAGCACAAATATCTTTTAAAAACTGAGCTGAATCTTGACACTGAAGCTTGGCTTTCTACCCAGTTTTAAATCCCTCTTTTATTTCTTTAAATAAGAATAATAATAATCAAACCTGCAAGCTGGTATTAGACAATAAAAGTGGACAATAAAAGCTAGAACTGTGTACCTTATTTGAATTTGATAGCTTCGAAGGATATGGCAGTGATACACCAGTATGACCAGTTTAAAAGAAGATGCTACCATACCACAAAAATTCTCCTCCCCGACGGGAAGTTTCTATTTTTCTATCTGTCTCAAACTACCTAAACTTCTCCAGTCCCCCAAACAGGGGGTGTTCAAAATTCACAACTCCTCCCAAACACAGAATTTGCAAACATACAAAACTCCCTGCCCGAACCTCACAAGACCACCCCCAAATCCCCCACCCAACAAAAATTGAATCCTCCCCTCCACCTTTGCCAAAACACAGCTTCTTTACTCACCCCCCCCTAAGTTACCTTTCATTCCAAATTAGGGGTAACGCCTCCCCAAAATGGGAGACCACCCTGCCAAAATACACCCCCTTTCTCCAATTCTGTATTAAGCTAGCTGTCATTTCCCCAACTCAATATTAAGGATAACACCTCCCCAAATGGGTGTACCCCGACCAAAATATACCCTCTCATCTCCTATAAAGTTACTTTGCACCCCCCTCCAAACCAGGGGCATTGCTTCCCCAAAGAGGAGACCACCCTCCTCTGAAATATATCCCAGCATCCACTGACCACCTAATAAGTTCCCTGTATGCATCCTATGACCCGCTACCTTTCATCCCCCCCTTCAAATTAGGGGTAACACCTCCCCAAACAGGGGACACCCCTATGTTACGACACACACCCAGCACCGACCCTCCTTCCACTCCCAAACATGGGGCACCCACCCACCCCAAATGTCCCCCCACCCCAAAGAGATTGGGGTGCCCTCGAACCCTCCCTTACAATGTGCTCTTTGCTGTGTTCGGGCTCGTTGACCACCACGGCCGCCTGGTGGTGGGGCTGCTGGTTGGGGTGGTGGTCAGCGAACGCCCCCCGCCCTCCTCCTCCAGGCCGGGTGGCCTTCTTGCCCCCTCCGGCTGCAGCGGTGTTTGGGGCCACGGGGGGCAAGGCCACGCCGTCCCGTTCGTCTCCGCTGCTACTCCCTCCGCCTCCGTTGTTGCTGCTGCTGCTGCTTCCGCCCCCGAGATCTCGGGGTGTCTTTTTCTTGGCTGGGGGAGGCACCCCCCGAGCCGAAGCGGGGCGCTTGCGGGTGGCCCCCGTCCCGTTGCCGGAGCTGGCCCCGTCCCAGGCCGTGGAGGAGGCCTCCGCCGACGTCACCTTCCGCCGGGGCATCTTTTAAGTCCCTCTCCGATCGCTCTCTTTCTTCTCCCTGCAAAGGGATAAAAGAGGAGAGAAAAAAGGAGATTAAACATCATTATTTTTGGGGAGGTGGGGAGAGAGGAGATAGGTGATTGCATTCGGCACCACTCCCAAAATGCAATGTGTCATTCAGCACCCCGTCCCTCAAAAGACATTAAACCCCAACTCTCCTCCAGTAAAACAAAAATGAAATTATTCCTATTTTTCCTTCCTTAAAAAGCTATTTGCATGCTGATTCTTTCTCCAAATGGCACCCTAAGGTGGCTTAGGGACATCAATGGGAACAAGTTTCAACCATGAGACCATTACAGGCATCCAAAGAAATAAATGGCAACAACCAGTAACATATTTAAAATATAAACCTAAGCAATAAGCATCCTGTTTAAAAGGCCAGTTTGCAAAAAAAGGGGCTCAGGTGGGAGAAGAGACCATGTCCCATAAATGAAGTCAGAAAATAATCCCCCAATTAAGGACATAATGCCATAAAAATAAATGCTCCAATTCAGCCCAGCCCTGCCCTTCGCTCAAATAAAGGTCATTTAATATTTTATGTCCAATCCCATACATGCTTTACACCAGAGTAAGTCGCACTGGATTCTGTGAGGCTTGATTTATGAGTAGACAAATGGAAGAGGGTACAATAAACGTCTCATTGCCTAAATATCCTAAAGGCACCATCAGATCTCATCTGGTCTTGGATGCTAAGCAGGGTCATCCCTGGTTAGGACTTGGATGGGAGACCGACAATAAATCCTGGGCTCTGGAGGCTCTATTTCAAAGGAAAGAACTGGCAAAGCCACCTCTGAGGAGTCCTTGCCTTTAAAAAAAAAATCCTACGAAATTCATGGGGTTGCCATGACAGGAGAGATTTATACAAACACACAAGTATCTCACAAAAAAACCCCATTAATCTCTAGACTATTTCCCACCAAATGATAATTATACAGTAATTAATAATAATAATAATAATAATTAGGGACATTGGGAGTAGCCCATAAGAAGGACCTATAGAACTATTAATAATGATATTAATACTCATATATATTGCTATTAATATGAATGGCATCTCCCTTAAGGAGTTAACTTGAAAGGTTAAAGTATATATCAAATTTTAAAAGGTGTGTCTGGGAGAAACAAAACACACCTTCATCTCATATAAAATTGGGGAGAAGGGAGTCTGGAAATCCGTCAAAGTAAAAGGATTTGAAATAAATAAATAGGAAATTTCTCCTTATAGATATAAATAGAGGAGAGCATGAGGGCAAAAGTCAGGTCTCAAATTATTCCACACAGTAAAATCTCCTAAGAAAATTAAGGATTTATGGGGTGAGGTAAGGGGGCATTATTTCTCCTCACACACAAAAATATGAGGGGAAATAAGGGGCAATTAATTACCTCAAATTGCCACAGAAACAACATTTAAGGGGTTAATTCATTCCTCTCCCCTCCACAAAACCCCAATTTATTTCTTTATAGGAAAGGTTTATGAGGAGAAATATAGTTGCCCCTACCCCACACAGAGGACTAATTTGACCCTAAAAAACAGGTTTTTGAGGGGATTTTTGCCCCTAAATCCATTTCAAGGAAGGAAGGGTTCAGGAAGCAAGATTGGGGATGAACCCCCAAATTATGAAAGAAGGGGTGATAAATCTCTTCATACCCTACAAAATAGGGGGTAAAAAGCTTTTTGGGGGGCTGGTTAAAATAATTTCAATGCTCCCCATCATTAAAAATACATGTGGAAAGTGTAAGGTAGCCCCATAGAGCTAAACCCCCATTATCTCATTCATCGTAACCCATAGAAAATGGGGTACCCTCCAAAATTTAGTCAACTTTTTAAAAAGTGGGGCAACCAACATTTCTCTCCCAGAAACCTTTAAGGGGTCACAATACCCCCCCAAAAATGTTAAAATCTGGCCTAACCCCATCCAAGAAAATTGGGGTGCCAGTGAGAAATATTTTTTTCCATTAAATTGAGGGAGAGGGTCTTTTAAAACCTGCCCCCCTGTGTAAAATATGGGGTGAACAATTCCATTTTACACTGAGACCCCCTTGAAATACAGGACCAGTTTTTGGGGGGTGTTAAGAGAAAAGAGACATCACAACCTAGGCCTTGTGAAACCCCCCAAAACCCATTAATTACAATGGATGGGAACATAACTCCAACCCCTCCAGAAAGTGGGGTGCAATACCCCTAAACACAGCCAGACCCCCCCCCCTCCAAAATGAACTCAATATGGCTGTAAAAATTCCTCAAGCCCTTGAATTTTGGGGTT
This sequence comes from Gambelia wislizenii, assembly GCA_030847615.1. Taxonomy (NCBI): domain Eukaryota; kingdom Metazoa; phylum Chordata; class Lepidosauria; order Squamata; family Crotaphytidae; genus Gambelia; species Gambelia wislizenii. The sequence continues at coordinate 1,105,094 of JAUMIR010000016.1, forward strand.
CAATACATCTCTTTCCCCAGGCATGAAAGGAAGGGGGCAATTAACACACACTCCACTTTCCATACACCTCAAACTGGTTTTGGGGGTACAGAGAACAATACACTTTAAAAAAAAAGCTTCTTGTGGGGCAAAAGTGAGAAAAAGAAACTCCCTACCATTCAACCCATCAGGCTATAAAAAGTGCATTTTCTCTCCCATGTCCCAAAGTAATATATATATATATATATATATTAAAACACTTGTGAGGGAGACAGAGGCCTCAATCCAAAGAGAACAAACTGGGGTACCCCCTCTCCAAGGATAGAAAATATGGGGTGAAACATCCATTAAAAGGCATGGTCTTACTCCAATAAAAAATTCCCAAAATTCCCAACTCCCAGCCTTTCTTCCAAGAACCAAACCCCAAATTTCCAATTTTAAGCCCCCCCCCCAAAAAAATGAGGGGAACACCCCAAACTCTCTCTTGCACCCCCTTTCAAACTGGGGGAAACAACCTTTTAAAGTCATTTTTTAAAGGGGTTCAACTTTCTCCCCTTCTGCCCCCCTTTCAATGGAAGGAAAAGGGAGACCACAACCCTATATTTAACACACACACACCCCAAAAATTAGTTCTGTAGAAACTTTATACCTTATGCAATATATAAATTTGTACAACACATATAAACCCCAAGCCATGAAATTTCCCCACAGAGGTCCCCCCCACACCTTGGTCTCACCCCTTGAAAACTTTCCCCATGCAACTTTGGAAATTTTGCAAAAAATAAAATAAAATTTCATACATGCAAACTATTTTAAAAGACTCATTTAAAAGAAAAAAATCAATGGGGAATCTTCTGTGCTTTTGGAGGGGGGTGTTTAGGAAATTCCCACCCTTAAGGAACCAATATTTAGCAACACACACAACTTTTTAAGTTTTTAAAAATGCAAATTTAAGTCTCTTTGGCTTCCCCAAATGCAACAGAAACAGAACAAAGAAAGGGGGTGGGGTGGGGGAGAAAGGAACACCCCACCAATACATTGTTTTGTAATTCAATATAAAAACAGATAAGGAAAGGTCAAACAATGCCATGATCAATGCTTTCTTCGTCTCAAAAATAAATATTTTCAAATATATACAACAAAAGCATTGCAACAAGAAAGTCCAAAAAATAAGACTTAGGGAGCACTTTAAAATATATACACTATATACAACAGAAGCATTGCAACAAGAAAGTCCAAAAAATAAACTCTTAGGGACTACTTCAAAAATATACAAGAGAATTGCAACAAGAAAGTCAAAAAATAAAGTCTTAGGGACCACTTTAAAAAAATACAAGAGAATTGCAACAAGAAAGTCCAAAGAATAAACTGTTAGGTAGCACCTTTAAAATATACAATAGGAGCATTGCAACAAGAAAGTAAAAAAATAAAGTCTTAGGGACCACTTTAAAAATATACAAGAGAATTGCAACAAGAAAGTCAAAAAATAAAGTCTTAGGGACCACTTTAAAAATATACAAGAGTATTGCAACAAGAAAGCCCAAAGAATAAAGTCTTAGGGAGAACTTCACTTTCCTGGAGAGGGGGGGGGAATATCAACCCAAAGAGAATCATTTTATATATATAAAAAATACTATTTACAAACTCTTAAACGGAGGAAAAAAAGAAACAAAACCCTGGCCTAGCTCTCTCTGTAAGACGAGAAGCTTGCTTTTCAAACGTTTGGATTCATTTCTGATGAATGCAAACTTGTTTTTCCCCCCTAAAATAAACTATATATTTTTTTAAAAAGATCAATTTTGGCTCTTCCCATCGTCCACTTGCAGAAATAGAAACATGCAATTCACATTTTCCAACGCCCCCCCTCCATGAGTCGCTCTTATTTCTCCAACACCCCCCTTTTTTCCCCTCTGTTTTGGATGGGCCTTTTTGCAAAGATTTTTTTTAAAAAAAAGAGGACCTTCTCCCCCCCAAAAAATGTAAGCCCCAAATCTCCAAGCACCTGCTTCCTGGCTCCCCCTTCCTTTCTCTTCCTTCCTTCCCCCCTTCTCTTCTTGGCTTGCAAAATGAAGAAAAGCAAATTAAAACAAACTTTCGCCTTCTTTCCTTTGCCTCCTCTTCCTCCTCTCCAACCGTCTTTTAAGTGCAAAAAAATCCTAATTGCTGCAGCTTCTTCTTTGCAAAAAAAATAAAAAATAATTGTATTTTCCTCTTTTTATAATTTTCTTGCAATCCAGGTTAGCATTGAGTCCACATCCCCTCCTCTTTTTTTTTTTAAAAAAAATTCTCCTCCAACCCCCCTTTCCCTCTGTCTGCTTCTCTTCTTTTTTTTATTGATTTTGAACAATGGGACCTCTGTCTGTCTCCGATTAAACCACGTGGATCCGCCTTCCTTCCCCCTTTTTTCTTAAAAAAAAATCAACCCCCCCACCTCTATCAATCTTTGCAAAACATAAACCCCCAAACTCTTTCAAATTTGCAACCTCTTTCCTGCTTGCACCCTTTCTATTTGCAATTAAGATCAAATTGCAAACCTGGCTTTTTGCAATGGAAAGTGTGAGCTTAAAATGATTGGGGTTTTATTTATTTATTTATTTTTATTTAAAGAAAGAAAGCACTGGGAAGAGGAAGGGGGGGGGAGAAGAGAGAAATCTTTTTAATGTTTTGCACGACTTCCTGTGAAGGAGGAGGAATGGGTGGGATGGATGGAGATGGAGCCCACCCACTAGATGCACTTAAAATATAAATATGACTCGCCAGGACATGCTACAGTACAAAACAGAAACACATGTACAGGCAGGAAAAAGAAGAAAAAGAGAAGGAAGGTGGGGAAAAAAATAAGGTGGAGAAGAAGGGTGAAGCAAAAGAGAAAGGAGGGACTTGGAAAGCACAGCACCCCCTGAAGGGCTGGATGACTCCAAGGTGGGATTTGGGTCTTTTTCAATACCTGGGCAATAAGAAAAAAAAAAAAAAAGAAAGGAAGAGGTTTAAATGTTTGGGGAACCAAAGGCAAAATGCAGAGCAAACAAAAATTATGGTAAAGCAAAGCAAAGACAAAAAGTAATGCAAGTAAAAATGTTTACTGCAAAGTAAAGCAAAAACAAAAAGCAAGCAAGCTTCTGGGTTATACAGAATTCATCGGCAATGGAAAAGCAGACAATGCTTTACTGTATGAACAGCCTATGTAATCATTTCATTTTTTCAGAATGGTAGACTATATTTTAGAGGAAGATACTGGCAAAACCACCTCTTGAGTACAGTTTTCCCTTCATATTTGCTGGGGTTTGGTTGCAGGACCCCCTTTCGTGGATTTCAAAATCCGTGAATACTCAAGTCCCATTATATGCAATGGCATAGCAAAATGGTGTCCCTTAGATAAGATGGCAAAATCAAGGTTTGCTTTTTGGATTATTATTTTTTAAAGAATATTTTCAAGCCGTGAATACTTAAAACCGTGGACATCAAAGCCATGGATATGGAGGGACAACCCAGTTGTCCCTTAATATTTGCTGGGCTTTGGTTCCAGGACCCCCCCTCCCCATGGATACCAAAACCCGTGAATACTCAAGTCTCATTATATATGCAATGGCATAGCAAAATGGTGCCCCTTATTATAAGATGGCAAAATCAATGTTTGCTTTTTGGATTATTATCTTTAAAAAAAAAAATTTTCAAGCTGTGAATACTTAAATCCGTGGATATCAAATCCGTGGATATGGAGGGACAACTGTAGTCCATGCCGAAGAAAACCCCATGAAATTCATGGGGTCTCCCATTTGTGCCATGTTTTCTTATGGTTTAAATGTTTGGGGAAATGGATAAAGGAAAAACAAAAAGCAAATAAGCTTTTGGGTTACACAGAATTAATCAGCAATTGCAAGGCTGCCAGTTCTTTCCTGCATGAACAGTCTATGCAATCATGTCATTTATTTTAGTATGGAAGGCTCTATTTCAGGAGAAGCAACTGGCAAAGCCACCTCTTGAGTATTCCTTGCCAATGAAAACCCCGTGAAATTTGCGCGGTCTCCTGTGAAAATGGAAAATTGGAAAAATGGGTAAAGGGAAAAACAAAAAGCAAAGACGCTTCCGGGTTACACAGAATTAATCAGCAATGGGAAGGCAACCAGTTCCTTCATATATGAATAATCTATGCAATCATTTAATTTTTAATTACTACAAATGTGTTAGTCTTTAAGGTGCCACAGGACTCTTTACTATTTAAAAAAAGTGAGAGGGAGGAATCAACTCTCTGTTTCCTATCCTCTGTTTGTCCCAACAGTTTTCAATGTAACCCCAAACCTGCGCAACATCTAGTTGTGCTTTATCCGTGGACATCTATTTCTCCTCTGCCCCTTCCTTAGAAACTCCAACTATGCAGACTTTCAGCATCAGGTGAGTATTTTCCTGCTTTTTTAAAAAAAGGGGGGATTTTGGGAACTGCACTCCAAAAGAAGTAGCTTTTTCCAGGTTCTGGCTGAGATGGGCCTATAGTAAAAGGTAGGTATATGGCCCTCCAACCAGAGAAAACTTAAACCGGAATATCAGAAGGAATAAATATTGGGTGGAAAAATCAGACGGCGTCTTTCTAGTCGAGACTGAAATATCACCGAAGTCTGCAAAAATTTGGCTCGCTCATAAATCCCTGCGATTCTACAGCCATGTTTAAAGTAATTACTAGGTTGTCCACGTTAACGCCAAACTTGTCTTGACTTGTTTAATTGCTAAAGGCATTTTTTGGAGGCGTTCCTCCAGAGCGTTTATGTTTGGTTAGTAGCATGAGGTTAAATTTGAGGCTGAAATGGTGAAAATAATTCAAATAGAATTCGCGGAGAATACCTTTTGCCCAGACGAATGATGCGGGAGATTCGTGGTATTCGGAAGGAGGGGGATACCATATACTGCGCAACAAGAGACTTCACGGTTTTCCACAAAGTTTTTTAAATACTGCAAGGGGAAGCACATTACCGGTCGTTTGAACAACCGATTTGCAGCGCTGCGCATTTTCGGCAAAGGTTGACAGCTGATTGGTCTGTCATGTAAGCGGGGGTGGGCTTTCCAGCAATGGCGTCCGGAAGCGCCATTTTGGTGTTCCAGATGAGTGAGCATGCACATTTTTGCCGCTCTTGGGAGGAAAAAAAAACTATTTTATTTTATTTTATTTTTACCAGCGGAAGATCATCCTTCCACCCGTTTACAATAAAAGTTTTTAAATAGATTGTGAAGTGATGATAACATTGGTAGGGGAAATAATAGCGCCCTGTACTCGCAGTCGCCATCTTGATTCGCGGCATGACCCTGTGTCTGAACCTCAGTGCAAATAGCCTCACAAATAACAAAAGAGAGCAGCTGCAAATTGCCGGTAATGTGCATCCCTGCGCAGTATTTCCTCCCATCTAGCTGAGGCCTAAGACGCACGTGGCTGCAGCAGTTTGCTATGTTTTTATATTTTTATTTTTTGCCTAACGGGAAGGTCTAGATTCTGCCTCCTCCTGCTAATGGAGTGCCAACTCCTTCTGTACTTTGTACTTATTTGACATCAATGGAAGGCACCCCCGTACAAAGAGGGAAAAGAGAAAAAACAGGACATTTTAAAAGCATCTGGGAAGCTGGGATGGCAGAAGACTAATCGGGATTGTTCCTGCCAAATTGGGCCAGTTGGAAGGTTTGGGATTCTGGGAGTTGTCATCCAAAAAAAAAAGCTCATTTTCCCAATGGTACAGAGGCTGGATGGCCATCTGTTGGGAATGCTTTAACTGTGTATTCCTGCAGGACAGGGGGTTGGACTAGATGGCCCTTGGGGTCTCTCCTAACTCTATGATTCTATGATTTGCTTGCTAGTAAAGTAAGTGCCTGACTTTACCCAGCCTTGATTCCTTTGCCTGAAATTGGATTGATCGTGCTGTGCTTCTGCTTATCAGCTGTGTAGTAATCAGCCTTTGGTTGGATGCCCGGCCATTGTTCGGACAGAACGTATCCCATGATCCGACGAGACCTCGATCCCTGGATAGACTCTAAATCATGGATGTTCCAAAACTCCAGACAGTAACATCAGGTAGACTCCAAAACGGAGACAAAATAACACCAGGTATGATAATACTAATTTTTCCACTGATGTGCCATTCATTCCTTTCCAATTCCCTGTCAATAAAAATGCACCATAAATATTTCCTCTTGGAGGTTGCTCGCAGAGGGGCGGGATATAAATAAATTTTATTATTATTATTATTATTAGAAGGTGTTGCAGTGCGCCGGATCCAGCAGAGGGTGCTCAACCCCTGGCTCTTCCCATAAGCAAAACCAGATTTTTTGGGTATTTCTTTCTTAAAAAGTTATTAATAGCCTGGCAAGTTTTGACGAGGGAGGAAGAGAGACTTTACAGGAAGGTTGCCTCTCATCATCTGCTGCAGCCTTGCCCCAGGGGTGGGCCAGGGGGTCTCCAATGCCCAGGCCAGCGCTTTTAAAGTTCAGACTAAAATACAGAGCCGGATTCACTACCCCCTACCATTTAGGGCGGATGGGAAATTCTTTTGCAATCTCAGGCTGGGAAATAGCTGGGGAGGAGGTGTGGCCGGAGAAACTGTGCTTAAAAATCAAAGGAAAAATGTATATGTTAACAGCCCATTTTCTTGGCAAGGCAGACCTTTCTCCAAATCTCTGGGGGGTTTTGAATGGCAAGGAAGGCCTAGGATTGCTTCCCATTGAGGAAGTCTGGAGGATGCACTCCAACCCAATAAGAAGATGAATGAGTTGGTCTCCTTCCCTTGGTGACTTAGCTGATCAACAGTTTGGTGATATTCCATTTTTTGGGGAGGAGTGACAAGCTGGCTAGGGGATTTGGGGAGCTGCTATCCAAAAAAGTCTCCCCCCCACCCTTTGTTTATGCAGAGACCTTTGGGGTTAGAGTTGTAGCCCACTGGGAAGTTCTCCTGCATAGCATGGGAAAACAGGAGCTTTGGAAAAACATGTGAATACAGTGCTTTCCAAAATTTTGGGTTTCAAGATGTCAAAGGGTCCTTCCTTCCACACTGCAGAATTGCACAATTATAGCACTATGATTCCACTTTAACTGCTACAGCAACATCCCTATGGAATCCTGGGAAATAATAATAATAATAATAATTATTATTATTATTATTATTATTATAGCAGCAGCAACAGCAGCATATAGGAGGGCCCACAAGCTTTCATGGACAGGGGGTCTACCTGAGAGGCAGTTTATACACCTATTACGGAAGTGCTATTGCAATTGCAAAGTGACTCAATTCAGTTTTGCACACACGTAAGGTCATTTACGAAGATGTAATTCCTGAGCGGAATGCCAGCCAATAATGATATCAGTAATAATAATAACTTGATGAAGACAAAGACCAGGAAGAGAATAATGCTGTAATGATTTTGGAAAATATAACCTCAGTGTGAAGGCGTTTTCCACATCCCCTGAGTCAGAGAAGGAAGAACTTTCCCACAGATTGAAGGCTGTCACCTGTGGCCGGCACCCTTGGGTGTCTGGCTGAGTCACTTGCAAGGTTTCCTGCCTCTTACCTGGGCTCCAGTCTCTGCCGAGGACGGATCCGCCAAGGAAGGGTGGAGGCATTTGCGTGCACACCCTGCCGTCCAGCAGAACCAGAAGAAAAAGCCAGGGCTTGTCTTTTGAGTCAGTTCCTGAAGCCGCAGGTAGCAATAAGACAAAGTGAAAAGACAGCAACCAGGTACGCTTTGTTTATTTGTCTCTGTGTTTAATTTTGAGTGACTTGTCACCAGAAACAACACTGTGCATCTACAACACACCAGGTTGCAGGTCATTTATTTTAGACTTGTTTTCTTGTTCTGCTTCCACAGCTCAGAGCAAGGATTAATGTAGTACATCTGTTTCTCTCTGGCTTTTTATCCCCTGCTAGCATAAGGTTTGGAGAACGCAGAGGAAAGGAGTGTTCCTGAGCACACACAGAGTGCTTTTGGGTTGCCGACTCTAGGAACAGCTCATGGCATCTCCAGGGCTCAGAAGAAGGGGTTGAAAAAAAGCAGGGGTTGAAACCAGCTCTCAACTTGGCTAGGCTGGCTCTTGGAGTGTTTCTCTGCCTCTGTTTTGCTTTTGTAAAATATGGGCCAAATATTTACTTATTAATGTATTCATTAGAAGCATTGTTATCACATCTTTTATTAGCTAACAAAAAAAAAAGGGGCTTGGTAAACTGGATTGGCTTTGAAGGATGAGTAATGTGATGGTCCCTTCTTGCAAGGTTGCAATCTAAATTGAATAGATGACTTAAGGAAATAATCACAATTGGGCTGGGCAGGGAGGGGCGTCCAGGCGTCCAGCCAGTGGGGTACAGCTTTTGCCCCCCCTCCAAGTCCTGCCCCATGGCAGAAAAGATGGTGGCATTGGGGAGGAGTGGGGCATTTGTCTGTCTGTCGTATCAGGTACCTAACGCAATCCCTGGAGGACTAGGAGGGCAAGAAATACAAAAGTTATTAAAGAGGAGGGACACACACAAGCTAGGAGAAGCTGCAGCAGGTTGCTCTTGCCTGTGCCTACTGGGAAGGGCAAGGTTTCATCCTCTTCTCCTCTCCCCGCCAGCTGAATGAATAGTGCAAACAACTTCTGCACTTTGAGCTCACTTTGCACCAATTGAAGATGGTACATAAAGCATTAACCACAATTGCACACGAGAGGCCACTCAGATCCAAAACACTGTTTAAGTAGTGAGGAAAATACATATACAGTAACACACTTTCCAAGACAGCGCTTTCACCCTGAGCTTCCTCCCCTGGGGCCTTGAGATCTGGACCGCCTACCCCTTGGCCGGCATAGCCAGTGGTGAAAAATGCTGGGAGTTGCTGACTGACTGCAGCTTTTTAAGGTCTTGAGCAATAACAGAAAGAAAGAAATGTTTCTTTCCCTGCTTTGGACATCCATGGCCCTTCCCTTTAAAAGCAGGTGATTCCAGGGACTTTCCAAAAAATCTGCTTTTTCTCTCCATGCAGATCATGAGGGATGAAGGGGAAGGGGGGAAGTTTTGTCCTTTCCTCAAGTCGAAACTAATAAGGGGGTGCTAAATATTTTGAATGCACTCTCTTAAACCTCAGGAATGGCCTGCAGAGTTGAAAACTCTGGAGGGGAAAATGTGAAGGCGGCCTGTCCTAAAAACACCTAAGCCAGGGAATGGTGGAAACCGGTGGGCCTCTAGGTGTTGGTGGACTACAGTCCCCATCAGCCTCATCCAACCTAGCCAATTGGCAGGGATGATGGGTGCTGTAGTGCGGTGAAATCTGGAGGGTCACTTTGTTCCTTACATTTTGCTTGCAGGCTGCCCTGAGATCCTCTGAGATAGGGTGCAATAGAAATAGAATCACAGAATTGTAGTGTTGGAAGGGTCCCCAAAGGCCATCAGGTCCAACCCCCTGCTCAATGCAGGATCTTCAGCTAGAAGAGCATCCACCGCAGCAGAAAGCTGTCCAGGTTGGTTGATAAGTGACTGTGGAGCAAACTTTGCAGAAGGCTGAGCAGACCCTGACCTTCTCTGCCCCCAACTCTGTCTGCTCATCCAGTCCTTGCACAAATAGCCCTTTGCACAGTCTTGCTCTCAGGAGATACTTACAGTATTTCAAATAAAAGATCCCTCCTGTTGTTAGGAGAGACCTCCTAAAAGTGGAAAGAGGATTTCCCACCCACCCAGCCCAGTAGAACTACAACGGTTGGGCAGAGAGCAAGCAATTGCCTCGGGTGGCAAAGGATGGGGGGCAAGAGCAAGGTGCCACACAGTTTTGCACCCTGGGATGAGCGTTCAGCTAAGCCTGTTGCCTTTTGGAGTAACACGGGGCAATATTATTATTACTGCTCATGTCAAAAGAATCTGGAGCAGCGGTTCCCAAACTTTGGCCCTCCAGATATTCTGGAGCTCAGTTTCCAGAATTCCTGTTGGACAAGCAGGCTGCTGGGATATGAGGTCCAAAACAATTTGGGAACTCCTGGTCTAAGGGTCTTAGCAGACCACAAGCTAAACATGACTCCACAGTATTCAAAGACATAGCCATATTAATCTGTTACAACATAAAGACATACAGGGTCATAGAGATCATAGAATCATAGAGATGGAAGGGGCCTCATGAGCCATCTAGTCCAGCCCCTTGCACAATGCAGGATCTCCAGATTAAAGGGCAGGGAGCTGTCCAGCCTCTTTCTGAGGATATCAGAGAAGGAGACCCACCACCTCTCTAGGGAATTGGTTCCATTGCCAAACCTCTTTTACTGTTCCTTCAAATGTTCAGTCAAAATCTACCCTCCTGTAACTTAAAACCATGAGATCCTGTCCTCCCCTTTGGGGCAGCAGAGAACAAACCTGCCCCCTCCTCTCTGGGACAGCCCTTGAGGTATTTAAAGAGGGCCATCATGCACCTCTCAAGTCTCCTCTCCACCAGAATGAACATGACCAACACCCTCAAACTTTCCCCATCGGTCTTGTCCCCCACACCTCCTATCATCCATGTTGCCCTTCTCTGAACTGAACAATCCTCTGAATTGAACACAAGCCAGCAACATGATGCTGCAGCAAAGAAGGCGAATACTATTTTAGCCTGCATTAATTGAACCATAATTTCCAAGTCAAGGGAAGTCATAAGTGTCCCTCTATATTCTACGTTAGTTAGGTCCCCTCTGGAGTCCTGCATTCAGATCTGGGTACCTCATTTTAGGAAGGATATAGACAAGTTATATATAGAATATAGAGGGACACTTATGACTTCCCTTGACTTGGAAACTATGGTTCAATTAATGGAGGCTAAAATAGTATCTGCCTTCTTTGATGCAGCATCACATTGCTGGCTTGTGGATAAATAATAGTCCTAAGGTCCTTTTCACACTTACTACCACCAAGCCAACATTTTAATCAACAACAACAATAGCACCAGCAGTGGCAAGAGACCCCAAGGTCAGAGCAAAAGCTTGTCTAGTCCAGAGCGCCCTATTCCATGCTACAGAGTGTAAAAAAGGCTACTCCAACTTTTCTACACTCCTGTTGAATAATTACGGCTGGGTCCCATATTGAAGGAAAGGCAGGGTATAAAATCAATCAGTCAATAAAATCTTCAGCACCTGGAACCTGCCAGGTAGACTGCCCCTGAACCTAGAGGTTTGTCTGCCATGTCAGGGTTGGGATGAGGGAGAAAAGATTAACCACTTTGAAAGGGACTGAACTTCCCCTGGAGTTTGGAGCTAGTGCAGAGTGTACTTAGTGTGCAATGCTTAATGATATCCCCAGGGGCTGTTCCTTGGTTTCAGGCTTTGGGCCAAAATCCTCAGGGCCTGGGATGATCTTGAACTGACACCCCTACTCACTCCTGGTGGCTACAGAAGATGATTGTTTAGAAATTATCTGTGTTTTGCCCTGATCTTGTCTAATGAGCATGGGAAACGTCTTTGGGGCGTTGGCTTAAAAGGGCGTTAAATCTGTTTTCTCGGATTTTTCCCCCTGTAGTACACCTTTGGGCAGCACAATAGCTCTTTCTTGTTGTGGAGAGGATAAAGGAGAACAACAGAATGACTGTGTGCTGTTTTAGTGTCACGTGCTGCAGCTTTTTTGGCTGGGTGGTGATGTTAGCACAACTTTGAATCGGTCACTTATTTGCAACGGTTCTTGTACAGAAGTGGATTGTGCATAGATCACTTTATCCGGTTGTCGGGCATGTCTTTTTGTGTCACTGTAACCCTCTGGTTAGACAATAACCTGGCGTGAATCTCAGGTTGTTTTCTTCACGTCTCAGACTCTCAGAGATTTTCTGCATTTAAGAAAAAGACAAAAATCACAGTTTCAAAGAATGCAAAAACAAGACTCGGGAGCACATACCTGTATGGTACAGGCCGACCCCCATATCTGCAGGGGATAAGTTTTGAAGATCAACTCATCCGAAATGTGGTGCTGGGGGAGAGTTCTGCTGATATGGACCACCAAAATAAATAAATTAATGGGTCTTGGAGCAAATCAAGACTCCATCAAGGAAGCCACGGTTGCCCTGAGTTTGCAAGTTTTCAGGGCTGTTGATGGCAGGGTGACTTGGAGGCCTCTCCTTCAGAGGGTCACCACAAACCGAAGTTGACTCCATGACAATTACCAACAACAACAAGATGGCTTTGAAAGAGGAGGAGGCAACTGAATCTGGTCTGGGGGCCAGTTTTCTGTCCCGAGGACCTTCCAGGATGGCTGCCCAAATTTGAACCAAACAACCGTTTAAGTCCATAGGTTTGGGTGATGTGTTGTTCTTGGTACGTCCCTTCAGGTCACTCCCTCCAGCTGATATTGACTCTTTCTTAAGGTTTTCTTGAACAGATTTATTTAGAGTGGGTTGCCTCTTCTTCTGAGGCTGAGAGAGTGTGAGTTGCCCAAGGACACCCAGTGGGTTTTCATGGCCGACCCTGGATTCAAGCTGTGATCTCCAAAATCCTAGTCCAACACCCAAACCTCTATACCACGCTGGTTCTGTAACGTTGGAGCTGTGTGTTACACCAACTCAAGGCATACGTGCATAGAATTTCTTTATTTTGGGGGGGGGGTAATTGGGGAAGTATAGTACAGTTGGACTCCGTATCCACAGAACCAATACCTGCAGTTTCAGCTATCCATGGCTGGAAAAATTGGGGCACATACCATAAAGTTGTGCTGGAAAATGAGCCATCTTCTAGGTCCTCCAGTGTAACTCTATGGTATGTTTGTAGTGGAAGTCCTTTATTTTAATAGGTTTCGCTGTTATCCGTGGTTTCAGGTGTCCACAGTAAGTCCAGGAACGGAACTCCCACAGACAAGGGGTCTGAATGTACCCACAAGTCTGGCTGCGTGTGGAAAGTAGCCCTGGGGATCTGTGACAATACAGCAGGTTGAAAGCAAGTTCAAGGGCAGTTCTTCCAGCTCGACCAGTTATAACCAGGCGTGTTGTGGCAAACTCCATCTCAAGGTCTCCTGGTGATCCAGATGGGGCTGTTGGTCTCGTCTGGCTAGTTCTTTCTGCTTCTAGGGTTGAAGGTAAAATCAATTTATGACTGTTGACAGTTGAACAGTTGTGGGAGATGTTTAAATACCAGATTAGGATGAGTCTATAAACTGGTGGCCTTTGGCGTTGTCTGTGTAAACCAGGCGGAGACGAAAGTTACATATTTGGGAAATAGCACCATAGACTGTTAGAGTTAGAAGGGACCCCAAGGGCTATCTAGTCCAACCCCCTGCCATGCAGAAATACACAACTCAAACACTCCTTGAAAGATGCCCTTCCAACAAACCTCTGTTTTAAAGACCTCCAAAAAAGGAGCGTCCACCACAACTTGAGGCAATCCATTCACCATGTTGAACAGGGCTTACACCGAAGGCCTTCTTCTTAATATTTAGATGTAATCTCTTTTCTTGGAATCTGAACCCATTGGTGTGTGTTCTAGTCTCTGGAGCAGCAGAAAACATTTTGTGAGATGGGTTGCTGGGAAAAATAAGAAATGATGCCATGCCTTCTGGGAATTGTAGTCCACCCAAAGTAACTTTTCCAAGTTCTGGTCTTCGCCATGAGCTGCAGCCCCTCTTGGCGGCTGACGTATTGTGAAACCAGCGAGGCTTAACAACATAAGCCCAGGGTGTGTGTGTATATGCCGTGCAGCTTAAGAAGAGATCTTTGAGGGTGAAAAATGAAACTTAGATAAACCCTTTTTACCTCTGCTTTAGACGCTGCGCCAACTGTCACCTCAAAAAGGTATGCCGGTGAGATGTCTCCATTCTTACTTCATTTCTTAAAACCTTTGCTGCTCCCCTCACCACACTTTGACATTCTCAGCGGCTTCTTAGGAACTCCCAGAGACATGTAATCCACTCCTTTGGGTTACATAGGTCGGCTGTCTGCTCAAGAAAGTCACCCACAAATCCCCATTGATCTGCCATCCAACAGATTACATTTTTAAAGACGTTTCTCCCTCCCCCCCAGCCCCCGAAAAAAGAAATATATTTTTATCTCTTTTTCACTCTCTTAGCCCTTCCAATGTTAATTCCAAGAATGCACGGCAGCAGTTTCTAGAGATAATCTTATCACACCTGCTTTTAAAGACGAGATGACAGGGGAGAGGAGGAAAAGGCTTCAGTGTGTCAGAGGAGCTTAAAGCTCTACAGATAAGGGGGGAAAGTAACTGACGGAGGGGAGAGAGAGTTTTAGGGGCCGTGCCTATCCAAAAGACCCCCCTCCTATGACAGTATATTAAAATAATAATTTGGACTGCTCCAAGACCCCCATTGCATGGGTGTCAGGTATCTGCTTTCCCATCCTCATACAGAACAAGTTCCAGAGTCCATCAGAAAGCTTTATTAGTAGAAAGCCAGGAAGAATACAATGCAAAATCGTTGCTGCAAATGGGCCCTTAACATACACACTAAATTACAAGCATTTTACAATCACCAACAAGTCTTGAAGAGAAACGACAACGCAGAAGGAATCACAACCCGGAGACATCACCCAAGGAGACCTTCTGCTGTGCTTTCTGCAGCCGGACTTGTTTGTCTCGGATTGTCATTTTTAGTCATCAGCGCGCTTGCAGAAAGCACGGGATGAGTCCTTCCTGAATCTTCATTTGCGAAGAAAAGCCAGAGAGAGAGAGACAATCACCGAAGTCTGGCCATTTTCCATCATCCACTGACACAATTATTCCTTAAACCAAAACTATTTTCTTCCCAGGCTTAAGAAAACTGTTAATTGCAGCTGCCTCATTATCTCTCCTTTCCCAAGCAAAAGCCAAACACTTACACATATATCCCCCCCACAACCTCCTAGGCCTATTATACTCCAAGACCAGAAGAAAATAAGAGGAAAATGTCAGGAACATGAGCCAGGGGATCCGTGACAATGGGATTAGCCCCAGATAGAACTGGATCTTGGAAAAAGTTAATGTTACCTTTTGTGGATTGTCACTCCCAGAATCCCCCTTCCCGTGCTAGACTTAGTTGATTCAAAGGAGGCTTGCCATGGCCTCCCTCTGAGGCTGAGAGAGTGTGTCTCGCCCAAGGTCACCCAGTGGGTTTTCATGGCTAAGCAGGGATTCGAACCCAGGTCTTCCAGAGTACTAGCCCAACGCTCAAACCATTACACCACCCTTGTGCTCCGGTGTGTACATATTTAAATATATTTGACTTCATGCTAATGCCAGGAGCATGCAGCGCACAGCTAGTTGCTGGAGGTGCATTTTTGAACCATTGGTGATGGAGCAGTTTAGTGTTTGGTTGTTGTTTGTACAGGAGAGTGTCTGACACGTACCCTCCAACATTTCACAGGTGGAATCATGTGTCCAAGCAACCTCAGAGTGTGTCAAGATGACAAAAGTTATTAATGAGGAAGAATAGATAAGCTAGGATAGGCTGCCGCAGGTTGCTTTTGCCTGAGCCTACTAGGAAGAGCAGGATTCTGCTCTGTCCCTTCCGCTCCCCACTTTCAGTGCAAACTATTTCCACACTTTGGACTCAGTTTGCAGCAATTGAAATAAGCTCAAGACAAAACAGGAAAAGTGGGAGGAAAGGAGAGAAACCGGGACATTTTAAAATTAGCTGGAAAAGAAGGATGACAGAGAATTAATCACGACCATCCGTGCCAAATCGGGACAGTTGGCAGGGACAACATGCTTTTGCAGAACAAAGACACACAACCTGGCAGAGAAGAGATGAAAATGTGGCGCATGTAAAGCAATTCACAATTTATTTAAGGGTGGAGGGTTTTCAGATGGACAATAAATAGGAGGTTAGCTTGCGTAGCAAGGTGACCCTTTTAAGAAGCTCTTGTTCTCCTCGAAACAAAATGCTTCCTTTATTCCTCCAGAATCTTTTGCAAGCTTTTTTCTCTGGTTTCTTTCACTGTGACTGAGATGGTGCTGGAAGCCCCTTAGAGTCACTTGCTTTGGTTGAAAGAAATATCCTTTTTAACTCTGTCCTCAGTTATTTCAGAGATTCACTGGGCAGTGGTCATCTGAAAAGGGCTGGTTTTCTTATCAGGACCTTGTTCTGCTGACTTACTCAGCTGATGTATCCTGAGCAGTTGGCTTCTTCTTTTTCTATGAAAGGCACTTTACTTTTCTCAATCTCCTCACCTATTGTCTTTCTCCCTCCATTATCTCTTATCTTTGCAAGCGATTTAATGTGTGAGAGAAGGGAGACTACATCTGATTGGCAAGGCAGAAAAATTAAACACCGCCAGTGAAGGAAATGGAGTCAAGGATAAACATAAAAAAGAACTTGCAAACTCAAGTCTGCTCTCACACAGGAGAGGAGGCTTGCTATGGCCTCCCTCTGAGGCTGAGAGAGTGTGTCTCACCCAAGGTCAACCAGTGGACTGGGTGGGATTGCTCCTCCATCCACACACACAAAAATCCATGTCACCCATTCATTCACTTCTCTGCTCATACCCTTTAAAAATAATAATAATAATATCCAGGCATTTAACACACAGTTGGACTAGTTTACGAATCACTTGGAAAAACAGTTGCTCAAGCAGCACATAGCTAGTTAACACCCAGAATGCTGCTTTTCTCTCTCTCTCTGCTTGAACCCGGTGCCAAATCCGGAGCGCCTGTGCCTGATTTGCTGCTCGGCTCATCCTTTCCGCCCACCCTCCCTAGTGTTGTGTGGCTGATCTCAGCAGGGCAGCAGGCCAAGGGTTGATAGAGTCCTTTGGAGAGGGAGCAAGATTGATGGAGAGAAGGAAGGAAAGAAAGAGAGCAAGAGAGCAAGAGGCTGGCTCTGTGCAGACATCTCCCATCCCTGGCCTCTGACGTAGGGCTGACACATAGAGATTGCTTTGGCTTGGCCTGGCTTCCCTCCTCTTGAATATTCATGGCTGCTGGACTTCTGGGGGCCGGAGGGAAGGCCACACGGCTGCCATTGGAGGCATGAGCGGATCAGCTGTACACCCCCGGCTGCTCATATTGACCCAGAGCAAGAGAGGTGGTGGGTGGGAAGCCAAGGTGCAACATCTGCACACTGTTGCCTGCCTTCCTCGGTCGGGTCTCTTTTTCTCTGGAAAGGGCAAGAAAGCACCGGGCTTGGCGTAGCTTCAGCGAGGCCTAGCTTTCTCAGCCTGGGTGATGGAAGGAGCCTTGGGCAAAGGAGCAAAGACTTAGCCGTGGGAAGGCGAAGGCGAAGAAAGGGGCGGTGCGCATGGCACCCATGCGCTCAAGGGTCTTCTGGCGCATGGGGAGAAGAAAGGACGCCTAAGCCATAACATGGAGCGTCCTGCTGGGTTGCTGCCTACTCCTTTGTGACCGCAGGACAAAAGGTGGGAGCACAAAGAGAAAAGGCGGTAAGTGGACCGAACACCCCCCCCAACCCTTTCCAGATTTCTCTCAGGGATCTGCCTGCTTGGCTGTGTCGGAGGGGTTTTTTGCTTGACATATGCACTGCGATCCCACCACCATAAGGTCTGTGTGCTCCTCTTTTCCTCACACATTTCATGGCCTTATTTTATTTTTATTTATTTTATTTTATTTATTCTTTTGCTGTAAATTGTGACACAAAAAGTGGAAATATATAATAATAATATCAGAATGGAAGGATATATATATATTTGCAAAAAGCCAGCAGGACGTGCAGTTGGATGTCCCACCCACCCCCACAACCGGGTGGACAGGGGTGACCTTTTTGAGGTTAGTCGAACTAGGAGGCACCTGCCACAGAGTGGGTTATATATAACCACCCTGGGGTGTAAATAAATCCCATCTTGGAATTGTCAGAGGAAGCGGGGAAGAAGCTGGGAGGGGATGGGCATGGATTTTTGGCTCCTTTTGGGGACAAAGGTTGGCACGCACAGGTGTGGCTTGGGTTTACTTTGTACAGGTGAGCTCCGGAGATGGGAACAGCAAAGGGTTACAACTCCTCCGGGAAAACACACACAGATGACACACCGATTAGGGATTAAAAGAAAATTCTCTGCTATTGTTTTCCGGTTGAAAAATAAGTTTCCTTACTGCTGGGAAAAAATAATAGACCAGGAAGACTTTTCGGATACACCTTTGCCCTGGGCCAAAACTTAAACCTAGGGATGACCCCCAGTGAAGTCAGCAAACATGATGCATCAAGTATTATGCATTATGCAAGAAAAGGGAAAAACACAGATGCTTAAAAAAAAAAAGTTTTAAAAGTTAAGTAAGGTTGCCTATTCAGGATCATCCCAGATTGTAAGATTTAAGGCCCCAAACCTGAGACCGAGGGACTGCCCATGGGGATATCAATAAAAGTTACGCATTAAAAGTACCAACCACAGTTGCTCATGTATTGTCATTCAGATACACACAGAAAACGTATTTGCCTGTTCAGAAATTAATAGAGAATCTTAGCTAAAGGGTCTGTTTCCAGATTATGGTGAGACAAAGGGATTGTTCCTTCTCACACAGTTGGGGAAATAGAATAAGGAATATTTAATCTGGCCCGCTTGCTCCCATCCACCAGGTGGATGCAGAGTGGAGGGTGAGCCCTGGCACCACAACAAATGGGATGAAGGAGGTACACAGGGAAATAGAATAAGGAATATTTAATCTGGCCTGCTTGCTCCTATCCAGCAGTTGGATGCAGAGTGGAGGGTGAGCCCTGGCACTAGGTAGCTCTCCCCTCCACCCAAATCTTTGTGAGTGGACTTCCTAGATGCTTGGCCATTGTGGCAAACAGAGTTCTGGACTACATAAGCTTTTTATCTTATCCAGCCAAGCTCTTCTCCTTGTATCCTTAATGCTGACAAGGGGGGAATCCTGTGGCTCATCAGATGCAGTTGGACTGCAACTCCCAACATTCTTCACTATTGGCTATGTTGGCCATGGGTAGCATTCTCAGAGCTGGGACCCATTTCTCTGGTCCCGCCAAGATGAATGGAAGGAATCTCAGGGTGAGAGCATTGCCTTGAAAATGGTGTTTTCTTGCTATCTCTGCAGGCGGGTTTGGCGAAGCTGCTGTCGGCTCTTTTTTCTGTTCAGTGCCGAGCTTGGAAAACTTGCTTGAGTCGGGGTTCTCAAAAACCATGTTTGCAAACATGTACGAATGCTGCGAGAATGGTGTGAGTCCCCAAATATCTAGCATTGCAGTCACAAAACACTTAACTTGAGTGTTTAGAAATAGAGTGTAGGCATCCAAAGAAAAGGGGTGTCCAAGGGAAAGCGCACACACTGTACATTTCTAAGGGTGAAGAATTTTCAAAGTTTGCAAGACTAGAAATTTAGGGACTGAAGGGAAATTTCAGGGGGGCAGAGAGACAGAATTCTTATTTATCGGGCAATCCCTTCCTTTCGCCCTGTCCCATACATAGCTCCACCATCACCTGATTGCTGAAAACTTCATAACTGGCCGAAATGCATTTTATGGCTGCAACAGCTTAGAAATAAATTTCTTTAAAAACAAAGTGCAAACAGAGGAAAGAATTAGAGAGGAAGAGGAAGACAAGGGCTGCAGAGGGCAACCATCTGCGGAGAGAGACTCAACACCCGGCCCAGAGAAAAGTCACAACCTCTGGGGATTCACAGACGTGACCTTCCCTTTCTCCCACATCTGTTGAATCTTTATAAACAGAAACTCTTACTCAGCCATTTTGGAATCGACCGTATGGTTCAGAAGGGTGTGTAAAGTCTGGTTAACATTCAATCGTTTAGCTGAGAAGGCAGGAACTTTTAAATGAGGTACACAGGGAAACAGAATAAGGAATATTTAATCTGGCCCGCTTGCTCCTATCCAGCAGGTGGATGCAGAGTGGAGGGTGAGCCCTGGCACCACAACAAATGGGACGAAGGAGGAAGCTAACTAGGTAAATCCCAAACACAGGAGAGAGAGAGAAAAAGAGATTATATAAACTCTGCTTCCAAGATTTCCCTGTGTTAGAACAAACACAGCACAGGTAGCTCTCTGGATGTTCTTGGACTGCAGCTCCCAGCATTCGGCTATGCTGGCTTAGGGCTGATGGGAGTTGCAGTACAACAACATTGGGAGGTCTGCAGGATTCCCACCTTTGAGGTGCAGGCTGAAAGACTTCAAAAAGGGATGGGGAAATTTGCTACAGTTCCTGCTCAAAAAGGTGCTCAGGACGTACAAGAATATCTACCTCTGACAAAGAAACTCCCTTTCACACTAATACCTGCCCAGCCTTATTTTCCTCCTCGTCCTCTGTCAAGTTGGAAGATTTTTTAGCAGGATTGGCATTGAGAGGATGGTTAAGGAGGGCTGGAGAAACACAGGCTTTCAGTGTTGTGTTTGCAATAAAAATTGCAATTAAGCTTGATGTGGGAAAGAGCAGGATTCTGCTCCAGCCAAATCTTTTGCAGATGGGTTTTCCATGGGTTTTTTCCAGGCTGTGAGGCCATGTTCTGGAAGAGTTTCCTTCTGACATTTTGCCTGCATCTGTGGCTGGCATCTTCCGATAAGATTCTCCGAAGATGCCAGCCACAGATGCAGGCGAAACGTCAGAAGTAAACTCTTCCAGAACACTGGGGAAAAAATCACGGAAAATCTATGGATGCCGGCCGTGAAAGCCTTCAACTTCATATCTTCAACAGGCAAGATAAACAGCAGCTGTCTCCAGAACCCCTTGGTTTTATTTATTTATTCACAATTTATACCCTGCTTTTTTTCTTGGCGTGGGCTCTTTATCAAGCAGATGTGAATGGCATGCATGAACAACAAAACAAAGAAAAGGGAGAAGAAGATTAGCCGGCTTTACTAGGTACCCGAAATTTTTAGGATGGATCTAGAAGTTTGCTCTAGACTTACAAGAAAAGTGGAGGTTAGTGAAAGAAAGTTCATCCCTGGGTGCATTTTGGAAGAAGCCTTCAAGTGCTCTCTGGAAGGTTTTTGTGTAGACAAGACTTCCCTGAGCTGGTGGTTTCACTTCCCGTGTGCATAGGGTTAGTTTTGAATAAGAAGTCATCTTTTTGTGGAAACCATTACCTGTTCTGTTCATGTTATTTCTGCCTCTAGTACCAAATTTTATGTTAATGAAGTCATGCCCAGAAAGGCACCCATGTCTTTAACTGAAGCATACCTGTACCTTGCTTGAGGGTTTAACTGAGCCTGGAAAAAGAAAAAAAATCAGTTAAATGCATCAAACAAAGTACTTTCTGAGCATTGCTATGGGCAGGAAGACCATAGCCTCCAATTGTCCTGATTTGGCAACGATAGTCCCAAATAATTCTCGGTCATCCCATCTTTCCAGCTGCTTTTAAAATGTCCCGGTTTCTCTCTCCGCCGCCCGCTTTTGCCCTTCAACCTCAGCTTACTTCAATTTCTGCAGACTGAGTTCAAAGTGCAAAAGGAGTTTGCACTCTATTAACAGAAGGGGCCGAATCATGCCCTTGCCAGTCGGCTCAGGCAAAAGCAAACTGCTGCAGCCTTTCCTAGCTTATGCCTTCTTCATCATTCATAACGTTTGCCACCTTGACCCCACACCAATGTCTCTTGGCGACATGTGCCCCAGTTTTTATCTATGAAAATGTTGGAGGATGCAGAAGTTCGTTCGTATTGTTTCAGTACGAACAATATAAAACAAATGAAAGAAAAGTGAGCTGAGGTTAACTGATGGTGTGGCCAAGTTGAGCTCTGTACATGCACAGTGGTCTTTCTTGGTGTGGCAACAGATTGGCTTCAGTGCAAAGCTGGGAATGTGGCTTTGGTGGACAGGACTCTGTTTTGGTGTATTTTTTAAAAAAATAATTTTCGATTGTGCGCATATCTGTTTACATGCATCTCCACTTATCCCCTAACACAGTACTCGGGGAAAACATATTGGCATGCATGAGTGAACGCGAAAAACAAGGGAGCAGCCCAAACCATATGGCTGGAAATAATGTGATGTATAAGACACGTGGTCAGCATTGGGCCACCGTTTTACATTGTCATGATATAAATATAAACGAGAACCAGAAAGAATCACAACCCGGAAACATCACCCAAGGAGACCTTCTGCTGTGCTTTCTGCAACCGGACTTGTTTATCTCAGATTGACCTTTTTAGTCATCAGCGCACTTGCAGAAAGTGCGGGACGAGTCCTTCCTGAATCTTCGTTTGCGAAGAAAAGCCATATATATATATATATATATATATATATATATAGACTCTTGGTGTCATAGATTGTGTGATGCTTTTTGGTATTCATGCCACAATTTATTGCACGGGAAGAGACGGCACAGCTTTCCATTCAAACCTTAAGCTGCACTTGTTGCTCCTTCTACCCCGAACTCTAAGGCCGTGCTTCCATTTTGTTTCCAACGCCATTGCAAGGAGAAACAGACTGGGCTGGAGCTTAGCTCTTGGCAGGGATATCCTCTTTCAAGGGGGTGGAAGGGATCCATGTCCACATAATGGTTTCCCTCCTAACCCCCCTATTCACGGTTTCCCCCATATCGGCAGCCTGGGCAGCCTGCTTGGGAGGGTGCGGCATTTTGGAGAGCCTTCAGTCCTGTGGGAAAAGGAGAAAAATGAAAAGGAAAGGAAGGGGGGGGGGAGCTTAGTCAACTGATTGTTTGGATGTGCTTTAAGGGGGAAAAAAGGGAAAAAACAAGGGCTCTGTCAGAGTCTGCCAAGATGGTTCGCTTCAGGACTCCAGGAGTGCCTTCAAGTTGCCTTGAATCCCATGAATTTCGTAGGGTTTTCTTAGGCCAGGAATCACCAGAGGTGGTTTTGCCAGTTCCTTCCTCTGATATATAGCCCACAGCACACCTGATATTCCTTGGTAGTCCTTCTGGGCTTGGGGAAGATTATTTTTTTGGACTGCCACTCCCAGAATCCCCCAGCCAGCTAGTACTAGTAGTGCAATTCATATGGCCACCTGCTTCTGGGATTAGGAATTTTTTTGGGGGGGGGGGATTAGAATTTTTTTATTGGAATAAGACCTCTCTCTCTCTCTCTGGCTTTTCTTCGCAAACGAAGATTCAGGAAGGACTCATCCCGCGCTTTCTGCAAGCGCACTGATGACTAAAATGGCCAATCTGAGATAGACAAGTCCGGTTGCAAAAAGCACAGCAGAAGGTCTCCTTGGGTGATGTTTTTGGGTTGTGATTCTTTCTGCGTTGTCGTTTCTCTTCAAGACTTGTTCGGCGTGAGTTCTCAAATAAGGCTGCCGCATTGTGGATAGCGTGTGTCCATGCCTCCCGATCTACTGAAAAATACACCCAGCCGCAAAAGGCCGTAACAATAACGCAAACATAAAAATTGTTTTCCTCTTTTCTTACTAATACAAAAATAAAACTATCGACACTTACACTAATACATGTTTCCTCTTAATCTAAACACACAATAATCATTTTCTTTTCTTTTCCAATGAACATTATGTTTACACATTACATTTATACCTATTTGGAAAAGAAAAAATCAATAAAAAATTAATAAAAGGTTAGCCCAAGAACTTGGATGCAGACCAACTATTCGACTCACCAATTGCAAACCTTAAAAAACAAACAAACACCAGCTTAAAAATGGTAAAATACAAACATTTTCAAACCACAACAAAAGTTACCATTCTACTTCCAACCCTTCAAGTTACTATTATGTTACAGCTTTTTAAACCATTTATTCTCATTATTCCAGCCCAACTAGAATAGTTACTCTCTAGCTATGTTGAAAACATACATACATGTATCAGAATGCTGCAAGGGACTGAATTGTGGTTCAAAATGCATTTGGTTTGTGACACCAGGGTAACTGTAAGAATAGCTATTTTTTGGGACAACAATGACCAGAACTCTAGATTTCCCCTCCAACCCCAGCAATTCCACCTATAGAAATTAATTACTCTGAGAATTGAACATTACTTCCATGATGAGGACAGAGTCATGTCCTTATTTTATGTGAATTATTTGAATCCCTATATGGGCATGTTTTGTTTTTTTGCAGAGCACATAAGATGAATTTAGGTCCTTTTATGAAAACAGTTGTTGAAACATATATTACTGGAGGGCCATAGCATTTGCTCATGTTCTCCTCTTGTGTATGTGTGTGTTTGTGTGTTTCCTGTCAAGTCTCTAGTCATTTTTTTTTTGGCCTCTCTGTTCATGTAGCATTTCCAGAACCTGCGAAAGCCATTTTTGGATAACCTGCTGTGGTTTCGCTTTCTCCACCCATTGCTGCCAATGCTTCCTTCCTTCCTTGATTTGTCTCTCCATTTCTTTCTTCTCCCCTAACTTCTCATGAG
The DNA here is from genome assembly GCA_030847615.1 of Gambelia wislizenii. NCBI lineage: Eukaryota > Metazoa > Chordata > Lepidosauria > Squamata > Crotaphytidae > Gambelia > Gambelia wislizenii. The sequence continues at coordinate 1,129,232 of JAUMIR010000016.1, forward strand.
ATTTATATTTACCTTTCCAATCTGGACAGACATTTGAACAAGCTTTGGTCATGAAAGCAGTCTTGGGAAGCATCCCATGGGGTCACCAACTGTGCTCAACCCCCCAACAGAAAAAAATGGGGGCTAGATGCAGGACTTGTTTAAGGAATTTTGGGTCCCCTTGCAATGCTTTATTTTGGGGATCCCATATGTTTATATCAGGCCAATGTAACTCAACCTAAGCTATTCACAGTGCAGGATATTCAGATTATTACTAATAATGTTTTTGCAGGAGGAGGGTTACTATGGGGGCCCCCACAATGATGGGGGCCCCTGTGGACGCTGACGCTGCTGGTGCCTTAAACCAACCCTGATTCCACCTAAATGTTGGGGAGAACGTCCTGACAGTAAGAGCTATTTTGGAAGTGGAACACATTGCCTGGGAGCATGGTGGAGTCTCCTTCTTTGGAGGTTTTTAAACAGAAGCTGAATGGGAGTGCTTTGATTGGGTATTCCTGCATGGCAGAATGGGGTTGGACTAGATGGCCTTTGGGGTCTCTTCCAACTCTAGGATCCTATGAAAAGCAAAGCCCATGGGCTAATATTACTAATGATGTTTTTGCAGCAAGAGGGTTACTACGGGGCCCCTACAATGATGGGCCCCCCTATGGATGCTGACGCCGCTGGTGCCTTAAACCGGCCCTGGCTAGATGGACCCACCCTGGTCCGATGCCGGACCAGTCAGCTTCTTCATACATCCTCTTTGTGAAATGCACGTACAAAAGGAGCAGCAAGAGAGAAAAGAACACGTAGGGGGGAAAAACTTTTAAAAAGCAGAGGGTGGTGTGTCTCTGTCACCTGGGCTATTTATAATGGGGGATTCATTGATTTGAGGGAGGGGAGAGGAGACCTTCAAAAGTGATTCTGGCTCCCTGGCTTGCCACAAGTGGAAACCTCTTCCCTTTGCACAATGCTCTTGTGTCTGAAGGCAGAAGCCTCTCCCCAGGGACTTTGGAGGGACTCCCTCCTCCTGTCCTTTTTCTTTGGCAATGGAAGCCCTTTGGAGGCTGTGTTATCTCAGTCCTTAAAATTAATACAGGAAATAGACTCCAAGGGCCCCTTTGCTCCAGTTGGATTCATTTCAAGTCAGCAAATGGGACACACAAGGGCTTTTCATCTCTAATCTGCTCCAGGTTGTTGCTCTAACTGTCTGTCCATCGGTCCGTCCACCCTTCCTTTTCTCTCTCTCTCTGTCTTTCTCTCTATCTGTATACCTCTATCTATCCATTTATCTACGCAGATAGCTGGACACCCCATCTTGATATATTTGTCTATCAAGATATCTGCACCCCATGCTCGCTCTTCTATCATTTAAACACCTCAATCTGCACACACATCTCTCTATTTAGACCTTCACACGTCTCTCTCTGTTTTCTGACATCCGTCTATTTTTATCAGCACACTTGTCTATCTACCTACCTGTCAGTTTCTGCACATCTTTCTATCATCTGCACACATCTATATATTTATCTATTTTCTCTCATCTGTCTGTCATCTAGCCTCTCTCTGCATACACATAGCTATCATTTGTTCTACCATCTATCTACCTCTATCCACACACATATCTAAAATTGTCCTTGCATATTCATGGATTTGGCATTCATGGATTTACGTATTCATGGATTGAAAATATTCTTTAAAAAATAATAATCCTAAAAGCAAACCTTGATTTTGCCATCTTCTATAAGGGACACCATTTTGCGATGCCATTGCATATAATGGGACTTGAGTATTCACGGATTTTGGTATTCATGGGGGGTCCTGGAATCAAATTCCAGTGAATATGAACTGTACATCTGTCTGTCTGGACATCTCCATGCCTCTGCATAAGATGGGAGAAGTTTCTGCAGACTGATAAAGCATACTTTGATCAGACGCATAGAGCGTTCCTGGATTTATCAGGCTATGTATATCATGGTTGATGGGAAGGAAATGGTGAACAGTGAGGATGAAGGGAATTCAAATGCAGGGGAAAAAAGGAGCGAGGAAGAGGGAAAAAAATGTGGCAGAACTTTTAAGACAAACTGGTTTTCATTTTCACATGAACATTTGTAGATACAGTTGTCCCTCCATATCCATGGATTTGGTATCCATGGATTTAAGTATTCACGGCTTGAAAATATTCTTTAAAAAAATATCCAAAAAGCAAATCTTGATGTTGCCATCTTATATAAGGGGCACCATTTTGCTCTGCCATTGCATATCATGGGACTTCAGTATTCACGGATGTTGGTATCCACGAAAGGGGGTCCTGCAACCAAACCCCAGCGCATAGGAAGGGACAACTGTATAAATCCACTTCTTTGTTGCAGTTGCAAGTGGCATTAAGGCCTTGAGATCCACCTGACCAATTTTCTCTGCAGCTACTTAGCTCAGATGTTTTCTCCTCTTCCATTTTCTTGAGTTGCCATCTGGTTCCAGCAACTGTGGCAGTGATGGAAGAGATTTAGTGGGCTAATCCCCCCTACCCTCTGCTGTGAAAATAACTAGTGGAAATGGTTGATTACTCTAGATTTTATTTATTTTTTAAAAAATCCTGTCTGCTGCTTTGGGGAGAATGAGCTAATCGCTGTTGCAAAACCTGTTGAGAGCAGCCACCGTACCAGAACGCCTGAGGTTTATGCGCTGCAGCTGGACTTTGCCATATGCCGTGCAGACCCATGGGAGTTTGGAAGTGGGAAAGGGATTTCTCATCCCTTCCCCCTATGTTTGTCCCTTTATGTTCCCTCCAGGAAGAGGGGAATTTATTGCATTTTGGACAGTTTGCATCTCACTGTGTTGTTGTGGTGGTAGTGGTGGTTATAATAGTAATAACCATCAGCTGGCATTCTGATTGTGTGTATGTGTTTGTGCCTTCAAGATGCCTGTCAACTTGTGGCAATCCCATGAATTTCGTAGGGTTTTCTTAGGCAAGGAATCCTCAGAGGTGATTTTGCCAGTTCTTTCCTCTGAAATAGAGCCTACAGCGCCTGGGATTCCTTCTGGGCTTGAAGAAGGTTCTTCTTTTTGGACTGCCACTCCCAGCATCCCCCAACTAGATTCTGGGCCTGACAGTCCAACATACAATTTCCCCCATGCTCTGGAAGTTCTAGCCTGCAGCATTTGGGAGAAAGGGACCCAGGTGAGATCTTGTGTGTGTCTGTGCCTTCAAGTTGCCTGTCAATGTATGGTGACCCCATGAATTTTGTAGGGTTTTCTTAGGCAAGGAATCCTCAGAGGTGGTTTTGCCAGTGCCTTCCTCCAAAAAAGAGCCTCCAATATGTGGGATTTCTTGGCAGTCCTTCTGGGCTTGGAGAGGGTTCTTCTTTTTGGACTGCCACTCCCAGAATCCCCCAGCCAGCTATGCTGGCTGGGGGATTCTGGGAGTGACAGTCCAAAAAGGCACCTTTCCCCATGCTTATGGAGTCCCCATGAATTTTGTAGGGTTTTCTTAGGCAAGGAATCCTCAGAGGTGGTTTTGACAATTCCTTCCTCTGAAATAGACCTTGGTGGTCTCGATTCCAAGTACTAACCAGGGCTGACCCTGCTTAGCTACCAAGGTCAAACAGGATCTGGGGTCTTTAGGACATTGAGGCATTCTGAGTACATCTTCACAAATGGCCTTATGTGTGTGCAAAATAGGATTGCGTAGCTTTGCAACATTTGTGTTCAACTAGGAGATGCTGTGTCGTTACAACACATGCGCAGCTGCTGCACTGGTAGCCAGTGGAGTGACTGATGCGCCATGGTCTGATGTGCAATTGGCAGCAATGAGCCTCGAGGTCTTCCCGGATGCACATCTGGATGCTGGCTTGGAAATGCCGGAGCACCACAAGAGCACCTGATGTGCACCAGGAGTGTCCAATATGCATTAGGGGCACCAGGTGGGGACAGATGTAACTGGATAGAGGGGGACACTTTTAAAGGGGGAGGGCAGCCCAGGAGAGCAGAGACCAGTGCCCCCCCCAATGAACCTCTTTCATCTGCTTTTCTCCTTAGGAAAACAGCTTGGGAAGGCGCCGGATCAGAGCAGTGCTGTGCATGAGATAGAGATGGCCTCTTCCCAGCCGGCCCCAGGTTCTTCTTCGCTAGGTACTGTTCACCTCAATAGAGACAGAACTTCCTGAATTTCTTTTATTTTCACTTAGGGCAACAGTATACCTGATTTGGCAGGAACAGTCCCGATTAATCCTTTGCTAGCCCACTTTATCAACTCCTTTTAAAAATGTTCTGGTTTCTCTCCCCCTCCCCTTGAGTTCAAAGTGTAAAAGTACAGTTGTCCCTCCATATCCACGGATATGGTATCCATGGATTTAAGTATTCACGGCTTGAAATGTATTCTTTAAAAAATAATAATCCAAAAAGCAAACCTTGATTTTGCCATCTGATATAAGGGATGCCATTTTGCTATGCCATTGCATATCATGGGACTTGAGTATTCATGGATTTTGGTATCCACGCGGGGTCCTGCAACCGAACCCCAGCAAATATGAAGGGACAACTGAATTATTATTACTACTATTATTGTTGTTGTTATTGTTATTATTATTATTTTAGAAATCTTACGAATCGCAGGCTGGCATCTCTTTCCTACCTCATACCGCATATCATGGGACTTGAGTATTCATGGATTTTGGTATCCATGCGGGGTCCTGCAACCAAACCCCAGCGAATATGAAGGGACAACTTTAGTTTGCACCCAGTTACCTCCATGGAGGGGAGAGGAGGGGGCAGAATAATCCCCTTGCCAGTAGGCTCAGGCAAAAGCAAACTGCTTGCTGCAGCCTCCCCAGGCTTCTCTCTTCTTCCTCACTAAAAACTCTTGCCATCTTGACCACAGTTTGATATTGTATGGCAAGGAAGGTTATATTTTTCAGAAAATCTTCCTTTGAATGTAGTGTTTCCTTCCTATTGAAATCCAGGCAATAAATGGCTGGACTAGGAGACCATGGGAGAAAGGCTGAGTATTCCTCCCCATCCCGCTTGGCCCAAGCTGTCCCGGGGCAAGCTTGCAGGTGGCAGAGATGTTTACGCCCTGGCGTCTTTTTGGCAGCTGCTCTCAGCTAAGAGCAGGGGCTAAATTGGGAGCGGGCAGAAACCGGATCCTGTGCGAGGGACCTTCATAGCTGTGTTCCAAAGTGACCTGAAAGCCAGGGAGAGATGATAAAGAGATGTGTGTTGCTTTCAGAGATGCCAACTCTTAAAAAAAAAAAAAACCCAAAATCCCAGCCATGTGCTTTTTAGCAACAAACGAAACATGAAGGCATTGCATGTTGCATGCAAAAGGTCCTGATGATGAAGAGATATGTGTTGCTTTCGGAGATGCCAACTCTTAAAAAAAACAAAAAACAAATCCCAGCCATGTACTTTTAAGCAACAATCTAAACATGAAGGCATTGCATGTTGCATGCAAAAGATGCTAGGTTGTTGTATAGCTGTAGCAAAGCTGTTGCTCACAGGGTCAAAGTGCCAGGAACTTTTTACTTGGCTGGAGTGATGCCCCCACCCTGCTTCCCTGTTCCCTCTTAGCTTGCATGAGGTCCTCACAGACTCTGGGATGGATGTTTCCAGAAATATTACATTTTTACAGGTTACCTTCAGTTGCAGCACAAGGCATTTTGCAGTGGTTTGGCCTCTGAGGAGACTATGAAGGACAGTTCTTGGTTTGAAATGAACGCTCACTAGAACTGGTTTGCGGACACGGATTGACAATGCTATATGCAATTTTGGATTCTCCTGGGAGAATCTGACTTCATACTGTCAGGATGGGTGCCTGTAGTCACTGGCTCAAATATCACTGGGGTGTGTGTGTATGAATCCACTCTGGGTTTTAGTCTGAACTTCACAGGAGCTATCCAAGATACTGAACCTATTTTGGGAGGAATTGCATTACGAATATGGCTGTGGATTCTGGATGTTGTATTTCAAACGATGGAGGTGAAAGGAAATATCACATGGTTTATAGTCTTCTTTTGCTGTTCTCCTGTCTCTACCCACTGCCGATTTCTCTGTTCCTGTGCAGGAGACGGGGCCACGCCGCCGGGACCCCCAGAGGTCTCGACGGAGGGAGAAGAGGATGTGGGGGAGGCCTTTGACTTCGACGATAGCGAGGAGGAGGAGGAGGAGGAAGAAGAAGAGGACAGTGCTCACCTAGTGGTCAGCAATGCCCGGACAGAGCTGGGGGCCAAGGGGGCTCTCCAAGACCCTCCGCCCAGGCGCAGGTCCAGCATCAGTGATGACCTGGAGCCCTTGGACGAATGGGAGGCTGAGGAGGCGCTCCTTGAGGATCGGGCCCCATTGCTGACCTCATCGGATTCCGGCACCCATCTTGGTAAGAGGAGCTGAAGGGCACACTGGACGTTTAAACTGGTTTCAAACCAGTTCTGCCTGGCGACGTTTTATTTTCCCCCATCTTCCTCTTGCTTGCTTTTTCTGGCTGGGAATTCTGTTGGCTCATTCCAACTAGTGTAGATTCATTTGTTGTTGTGTGCCTTCAAGTTGTTTATGACCACCCTTGGCCTAGATACGCTAAAAGCACCTGATCCTGTTTGATCTTGGTAGTTAAGCAGGGTCAGATCTGGTTAGTACTTGGATGGGAGACTGCCAAGCAATCCCAGGTGCTGTAGGCTGTATTTCAGAGGAAGGAACTGGCAAAACCACCTCTGAGGAGGATTCCTTGCCTAAGAAAACCCTGGGAAATCCATGGGATCTCCATAAGTTGACTTGAAGGCACCTACACACACACACACGGCGACCCTATCATGGGTGTTTTCTTGACAAGATTTGTCCAGAGGAGTGGCCTTCTTCTTAGGCTGAGAGAGTGTGACTTGCTAAAAGTTACCCAGTGTTTTCCTGGGTGATGATTTCATGCCTGAAAGACTCCTAATCCCACACTCTAACCACTACACTGTGCTGGCTCGCAAAGGTCTTCTTGGCCAGAGGAGGTTTGCCCTGGCCTTTCTCCGAGCCTGAGAGAGGGAGACATGGCCAAGGTCTGCAACTGGTTTCCATGGTCAAGCTGGGATTCGAACCCTGGTCTCTTGGAGTCCGAGTCCAACGTTCAAATCATGGCACCACACTGCCTTACACAGACCCATCTACTAATCCCTCCAAATGGAAGGAGGAATGAAGGAAGGAAGGAAGGAAGGAAGGAAGGAAGGAAGGAAGGAAGGAAGGGATGGGTTCTTGAGTACCAAATGAGAGCCTTATTTCCTATTCTCTTTGCATTTTTCTCCAGATCCTTTCGGCTCACAGACGCAGCCAGAGTAAGTGGATCTCAGTTCCTTTGATGTATGTTGTATTTATGCTTTTAAAAAAATATATATAGAGAGAAACAAATTGGGAACGAATGAACAAGAGAGAAAGAAACCTGGGTTTGGGGGCTGGGAGAAAAAGAGCTATACCCCGCACCCCATCTTGGCTCCACCTTCTTGCCTCTTCAGCATTTCATGGATTATGTGCAACCGGTGTAAGGTTTCATAACTCCAAATGTGCATGGCTGTTTCATATGTACCCCTGTCTTAGAGTCTATGGGGCCACTTTATAAGTGCTTATTGCAAACACACATACAGAAATTTAAACAGTTTAAACAGGTTGATCTAAGCCCTTTTTAAAACAAACAAACCAGTACTTCACATTTCACTCAGGAAAATCCCAGTATCACGGCTTCCCTCCACCAATAATTCCTACTCTTTTGTTCTGCAGCTGTTTTGGACTTCAAGAAGCAAAAGTCCAAAATATCTAGGTCTTATATGCTTTTCTTAAGAATTTGCTTCTGGATTGTAGTGCCTTTGCAGGCAGAGATTCTTTTTGTCATTCTTTGGGCAAGATGCTCAAGAACCTAATACCCAAGAGCAATCTCCCATGGTGCATCCACACTGCAGAGCTATAGCAGTTTGACACCGCTTTTAAGTGCCATAACTCCATCCTATGAAATCCTGGGGTTTGTAGTTTTACAAGGTCTTGAGCCTTCTCTGCCCAAGAGCGCTGGTGCCTCACCAAACTGCACATCCCAGGATTTTGTAGGATGGAGCCATGTCAGTTAAAGTGGCGTCAAACTGCATTATTCCTAAAGTCTGGCTACCCAGCCAGTCCAGCAACTCGTGGGTTAAAGAGCAGGTAGATTTGCTGCAGCGGAGTCCCAAATTCCTCCCTGTTCAGGTGATAAGCAAGGAGGCTTCTGGGAAGGAGCCGAGAGAGCAGTTGGCCTTGAAAGCTGGCCAAATTTTGCATGGACTGGTTTAGCAGCTTGGCTTATGGATGCCTCAGTGAAGCTTTTCTCTTCAGGTAAGGTAAGGTGGGGCAAGGGGAGAGGGAGATTCGGTCCTTTCTTTTTCTCAGGAGGTAGCAACACCCAAGCCTCAGGTGTCCTTATTTAAAACAAAGCAAAACATTTGCTTTTTGATGCTATTTTTTAAAAATCTGCTTCTCCTTACCTTTGCAATTCCTCTTTCTGCTAATATTTTTTGGGGGGTTTCTTGCAAATACAGCCAGTTGTGGCTAAAGGCTCATATCCCAAAAAAGACTTTCCTCCATTTTCCCTTGCCAATTTTTTCAAGTATTCCTGGTTTCAAGGTCTGATTGAGAAGATTCTTTTGGCAGGGAATGAAAAGAGATTGCCACTTTGAAATGCCCCCATGGTTTCCCTATTGCTGGTTTTGAATTGGGCAATTAGGAGCCATTCGCCTGACAAAAGACCTGTTCCTGGTGGAGATTAAAACACTGCTGGAAATGTTTTGTGATTGCCTGAGTTTTTGCAGTCTCGTTGAGGGGAGCATGCTTGTTGGCTGGCTCTGGGCAGGGGGTGAGCTGTTGTTTGGGTGTGAATTTGAAAGTTAAGGGCAAATTAGCCTTACAGAAGGTTTGTTCCTGGTGGAGAGTAAAACTTAGTTGGAAGTGGTTTGTTATTGCTTGATTTTTTGGACTCTTCAGGGGAGAGGCATGCTAGCTGGCTTTGGTAGGTGTCATGGTGAGCTTGTGTTCGGCTGTGAATTAGGCAATTAAAATCCATTAGCCTTACAAAAGACCTGTTTCTGGTGGGGATTTAAACAATGGATGGAAGTAGTTTGTTACTGTCTGAATTTTGGACATTCTTGGCTCAGGGTAGTTATTGCTTATGATTCAAAAGTTCCCTACTATGCCACTGATATCTTGAGTTTGCTTCAAATCCAGTCTCTTTTCAATGCGAAATACCCTTGTTTGCTTGAGACCCCCAAAGATCATCTGTTTATCAGTATCCCAATAACTAATTGTAATATTATTCTGCTGTGTATCACTTTTCTTCTTGTGCTCTATAATCCCTGATTCCAGATTGTAAGGCCTTTGGGGCAGGGCTTTTCGTGCTTTGTAACATGATGTTAGACATACCTTAATGGCAGTAAAACAGTAAGCAAGGTGGTAATGTTGAGGAATGCTGGGGGCTTTGGTGCAATGATATCTGGAAGGCTGCATGATTCCCCCCTTTGCTCTAAGCCTTGGTTTGTGCTAGCCACGGTTTATTTTAGGTACAAATTGTTCTGTGCCGTTGAGTTGACCTGACTTATGGCGTCCTTCTCCTAGAGTTTTCTTGGCAAGATTGACTCAGAAGAGGTCTGCCATGGTCTTCCTCTGAGGCTGAGAGAGTGGGACTTTTCCAAGCTCCCCCAGTGGGTTTCCATGGCTGACTGGGAATTTGAACCCTGGTCCTCTCAGGATCCTAGTTAAACACTCCAACCACTGTGCCAAGCTGCTACTCAGGATTTCTTCAGTCGAAGTTGTCATTGTCCTCCTTTTAGGCTGAGAGAGTGAGACTTGCCCAGTGGGTTGCCAGAGCTGAACAGGGATTCAAATCCTGGTCTCCCCGAGTCCTAGGCCAACACCATACTGACTTTCAAGATTTGCTCAGAGGAGGTTTGCCATTGCTTTCCTCTGAAACAGAGCAGTGCCACCTTTAACACATGGGCACACTGGGCAGTTGCCCAGGGATGGGGGGCATGAACATAGGGGCCCTATGCTAATCTATGCACAGACCAGAATTTGGCCCTAATTTTCCAATCACCTGCCTTAACATCCAAATCTCCCATTAGCTCAGTAGAAGGAGAAACATTACAGACTTGTAGTAGCGGAGAGTCGGCATGTCTGCATTTGCGAGAGAAATTTTGTCGCGTTGATTGCTTGCAACGTTATGGAAGCAGAATATTGTAAGGGATTCGCAGGATGCAATTCACAGCTGCCGGCAACAATTGCTGTCAGTGGGTCTTTCCATTACTGGAAGCAGAGCCATTAGCCAAAGTATTTTTATTCCTGTGAGTGGTTGTGTAGGCAGGGAAAATGCACTGCTTTTTGGTGTGTGTGTGTGTGTGTGTGTGTGTGTGTGTAATGCTGTTAAGACAGCTCTGAAACAGAGCCGGGGGTCTGCAGTTTCATGGGGGTTAGTTTGAATTCTCAGCCAGAGAGCTCCAGTGCCTCCTGAAACTACAAAGCCCTGGATTCCACCAGATATAGCACCAAGCTCATTAAAGTGGAATTATAGCGCAGTAATGGAGTTGCATGAAAGGACTCAAGGAAGCCACAGTCCTGAGTTTGCAAGACCTGAATGGGGCAATTGGTGTCTGGGTCTCCCATTCAAAGGAGTCACCTTGATGGCAGATAACAGCAACCAGGCTATATTCCCAGCCTGTGTTCAAGAGCTTGGAAAAGACCCTTGGTTTGGAGTGGAATTCCCTGAGCCATGCTGGCTGGGGGGGGGGGATTATGGGAGTTGCAGTCTACAGAAGAATATTTCCCAAGCTCTGAATGCAAGATCTGGCCTCTGAGAAGCTAGGCATCTCCAAAGGACAGAGGAAGGGATTTTGTGGAAATGACAGGAGGGGAGGAAAGGGGATTTCCAGGGTATTTTTTTGCAAAGAAAGACTTGAATACCACAGAGAGAAGGGGTTTGTGATTCTCAATGGCAGAAGCTCAATACTGAACCCCAGTGGCAGCCACAGGGAAATGAGTGCAGAATTTCATCCTGTTTTAAGGTTTGCTCTCTATAGAGATGTAAAATTTCCAGAAATTTTGAAGCCACGGGGAAACAAAACTCCCCCCCATTGGAAATTTTCAGAAAAATTAGTTTTTTTCTGAAAAACTGCACTTTTTGCAATTTTTGCAAAAATTGCACTTTTTGCAGATCGAAACTCACTCTGTTACTTTGGGAACATAAAATATGACTATGTACAACTTGATTTGGCATAAAATGATCACAATTGGTATATTAAAGATTTTATTGCCCTAAAGATTTTATTTGCCGTGCTAAAATAAAACATTCCATAATTGATTTTCTTTCCTTTTTTACATTTTTTTGGGCAAAAAAAAAAAAAAAAAAAAAAGCTTCAGGAAAAATGGGGAAAAAAACCACATTTTTTTCTGGATTGTTCCAGGCCTTCACATCTCTATCCTTGACAGTGATGCCACACACACATTGCAAAGTTAGCTATGCTTGCCTAGGGAAGGAAAAGACAAATGCTGTAACTGTAGGGCTGTGGTGAGGAGCTGTGGTTGGAGAGGCCCCCCAAAATGGCTTCAGGGGTTGTTATCATGATTCCCAGCCTGGCTTAACAGTCGGGCCGGCCCTGCTTAGTATACGTAGCTAGGGTTCCCAGATCTCTAGCCATCTCCCTGAGTCTCAAGGCCTGGCCCCTCTTCCCCAATCCTCAGGGTGCAAAGGGGATGAATCTCAGGGCAAGAGCACTGTCTTGGAAGCTGCGTGCGTCTTTTTACCTACTTAGTCTTTGGTCTTTAATTTTTTTTAAATGGTGTACTCTGTATAACTGCAGTTGATGCTTAATTCATCTTCCTTGATGCTATTGCCAGGGGCTGCCCCTTGTGACGTCGGCTTTGTAGCGTCACCAGGGCTTGTCTTTTGTGACTTCACAAGGGATCATCTCCAGGTCTCAGGTTTGGGCCCAGGAGAGTCTGGATGGAAAGAAGGAAGGACAGACTATTTAACAGAAATAAGAGGTTATATTAAATAGTCTTTCCTTACTACTTTGTTTCTTTGAGCCCTTCCTTCCTTCCTTCCTTCTTTCCTTCCTTCCTTCCCCTTCTGCCAATAAGAGGCTCTTGCCTCTGAAAGTACCCATTAAGTGGGTTGGGGTTGAAATGGAAGCCAGCGGGGTCTTGGCGTCCATGCAGGACCCTGAAAACTGCAGGGAGGTTGGGTGGAGATGTGGGTGGGTGGGCTAGGAGCCAGCCGACTCCAAGAGCAGGGAGGAGACGGACGTATTGATTGTTGGCCTTGTGGTGGCATCCTCTTGCGCAGTCAGCAACGCAGCGCCGGGAGGAAAGAGGGATCCTGCCGTACTGCGGTGGCAGGGAGTCGGCCCAAGGAGCAGAAAAAGAATTTATATATATATATATATATATATATATATATATGAAAATGCTGGGGTGACTTTGAGAAGCTGGAGAAGCAGCCGCGAGGGGCTTTGAGGGTAGGTGACCCTCCCTACTGATGGTGCATGAAGGCGTTGAAGAACGTAGTTAATCCTCTTGCTGTGGGTGCAATGCAAAACCAAACATTTATTTGATTTATTTGATTTGATAAGTCAGTAGCGTCCAAGCGTTTCCCCCTTCCCCTCCCTTCCCATTTTCTCTTCTTTTCTTTTTGTCCTCCCCCTCAGCCTCTCCCTCCTTTTCCTCCTTGTCTTTTTCTTCTTCCTCCTCTCTCATCTTTTTCCATCTCCTCTTTCTCATCTTCCTTCTCTTCTTCCTCCTCTTTCTTCAGATTTGGGGATGGGGTCTGATGGTCTCCCATCCAACGTTTTTTTCAGGCCACAGCGGGTTTGGGGTTGGATTGTGTGGGTCTTTGGATGTTGTGGGCCTGCAGAGAAGAGGACCATAGAGCTTCCAAAAAATGTCACAGTTCTAGAGGAGATGGCTTAGGAAATGGGCATCTTTTCAAGGCTGTTCTCTCCTGCTTTCAGGTTTCTGGGTGTTGTGAGCAATGGGGACGTCGGGACCTCCCAAGCTGGGACACGAGTCTACAGCTGGAAAAGGAAGAGCTTTCGTAGAGGGACATCAACAGGTACATGATCTGTGGGAGCCAGAAGGATGGGCAGGAGTGTGTGTGTGTGTGTGTGTGTGTTTCTGTATGGTTGTGTGGCAAAATACAGTTGTCCCTCCACATTCACGGATTTGGCATTCATGGTTTTAAGTATTCACGGCTTGAAAAGATTCTTTAAAAAATAATCATCCAAAAAGCCAACCTTGATTTTACCATCTTCTATGAGGGACACCATTTTGCTATGCCATTGCATATCATGGGACTTGAGTATTCACGGATTTTGGTATCCACGAAAGGGGGTCCTGCAACCAAACCCCAGCGAATGTGAAGGGACAACTGTACATCCCCCTGGATTATTGGCTCTAAAAAAAAAGGTGTGTGTTATATTCTTTCCCACCAGGAAACCAAGGCTCTGGTCCTCATTGGGGTTTGGACTTGGTGTTCTTACACCTTGACTGAGGTGATTGTCAGCTCAGGTTGCCAGTTTATGATGGTTCCAGGCCTTGAAGTTTCCAGGCGCAATCCTGAGACAATGGCCCCTGGTGATGCTATTTAGTGTTAAGCCTTAAAGATTAACCACAGTGACTCACAGTCATTTAGAAACATATGCATAGAACATATTTTCCTGTCTTGAAATTAAGAGGTAAGTCTTAGCTAAGGGACTTGTTCCCAGATCAAGATGAAATGGATTACAGTAAGACTCCTGTATCCCTGGGAGGTTGGTTTTGGTCCCCACCATGGATAATGAAATCTGTGGATCCACTGTGGATTTGTTCGGGGGGCATGGATACTGAAAACCATGGATAATAACAAATGTCATTGAAAACAATGGGAATTCTGGTTTAAAATACCATAGAGTTGCCTTGGATGACCTAGAAAATGGCTAGAGAGGATGCATTTTCTAGGAAGACTCTATGGTAGCTGTGCTGAAACTGAAACCATGGATGATTGAATTAGTGGATAATGAATCAGTGGATGTGGGGGTCCCCACTGTATTTCTTCTTGCTCACTTAGGGAAACAGGATAAAGCAACCTTTAATCTAGCCTCCTTGTTTCTAACCAGAAGGTGGGTGCAGAGCAGAGTGGATGGTGAGTCCTGGCACCACAACAACTGGGAGGGAAGAGGGATGCTGACTAAAATAAATACACTGGAGAGAGCAAGAAAATCAATGAAGCCTTGCAATCAATGAAGCCTTGCAAATGGTAGCAAGCTTTCCTCTCTCCTAGTGCTGAGCCCACCACCCAAACTGGTGATCTTACATCCTCCTTTCCCACCCAGGAGATGAACCATGAAAGCTGGAGACTCAGGGCTAAGCCCTGAGATCTGGCAGCTGGTAGTCCCCAGGCGGCCAAATTCATCCTGGTTTTCTCTGGTTCACTTCACATTCCTCTTTGTGTTGATTCCCTTCCAGGTGGGCAGGTTATTCCCCCAGCTGCGGAAGAGGATGTGATCTATGATGATGTCCCTTATGAAAACGTGGAGCCCGAGCAACGTGGTACGGCACCTCCTGCGGTGCCTCTTTTTACAATATGAGGGGTTTTTCTCTTCTGGTTCGTCTTTGCTCGAGACACTTTCTGATTATCCTCATTCCATTTTTCACCGTCTTTCTTTTTTCTCCCGAGCCATTGAATTCTAGTGGGTTTCTGCACTGTTTCCCCATGTTCCTACAATCCTACTTTGTGTCTTTTCCCTTCCCTGCAAAAAAGTGTAGTGAGTGTGCAACCCTGCATAGTGTACACTGAGGTTGTTCAAGCACTGAAGGGCTGCTGTACCTTTAATCAAAGGATTCCTGTTTTCAACATGTTCCACCTCTTTTATTGCTTCCTGTTCAGTGTTACTGGCTGATACTCCAGTGTTCAGTTGCCTCTTAGTTATTTACTTATTCTCCACATAGGAAGCAGGGATGGGGCTTTGACAAATAGTCTCCTTGTGAGTAACCATTGTGGAAAGGGGATGGCCATGGGGATGATATCGCCCTATGCTAAGTGTTTTTTGGAACCCCTGTTTTAAATTCCAACTGCAAATGGGAAGGTGGCTGTCTTAGCATCACTAAAGAGCTCTGGCATAGAGGCAATCCTGGATAATCATCAACATCTCCTGATTTTACTTTAATCCTCCTTTTTCTCCACTTACTTTATATCTTTTCCTTTTCTTTATTCATCTCTTCTCATTCTCTGATTAATGGTTTCTTTCCCTCTTGGAATGTCTCCATTTCGAGGAATGAAACTCAACCATCTCTCTATCATTTCAGCTTTCTGTAACCTTTCAGCCTGCCAAGGTCCTTTGTAACCCTTTGCTAAGTAGGCTCCTGTCTCCTCCTCTCCTTCCAGATTCGGACAGAAACCTTATTTACGAAGATGTCCATCATGACAAGGAACCGCAAGAGGCTGAGGATCTAGGATGGAGCTCCAGCGAGTTCGAAAGCTACAGCGAGGACTCCGTGGATGAGAACAAGCCGGAGGCTGAACCTGCTAAGCCCAAGGTCTCCTTTCAGCCAAAGGTAATACGATTTTGGCAGATCGGTAGCTGGTGGGTCACACCAGAAAGTGTGGTGGCAGGCAATGTCACCAAGATTCCTTCTGGTTTTGGAGTGGCTTGCAGACTGTTTATCATGACATCCTTGAGGTTTTGGAGCATGGAGGAAGAAAACAGGGAATGTGGCCAGAGAGAGGTGACCAAAATGATGACAAGTCTGGAAACCAAACCTTACGAGGAATGAGATAGTTTCTCTTGGAGAAGAGAAGATGGGAGAGAGGTGACATGATAGATATGTCTTTAAATATCTGAAGAGATGTCCTGTAGGAGATGGAATGGGCTTGTTTTCGGTTGCTCCAGAGACTAGAACATGAACCCTTGGATTCAAATTACAAGAAAAGAGATTTTAGCTAAACATCAGGGGAAAACTCTTTGACTGTAAGAGCTGTTTGACAGCGCAAGAGGTGGCCTCGGAGGGTTGTAGATTCTGGAGGTCTTTAAGCAGAGGTTGGAGGGTCTTCATCTCCCAGGAGTGCTTTAGCTGTGTCTCCCTGCCAGGAAAGGAGTTAGACTAGATGGCCTTTGGGGTACCTTCCAGCTCTAAGTTTCTATGATTCTGTGGAAAGAAAACATAAGTTATGGGTACGTATAGTCTACTGCATTTGGACATCTCCTCTGAAGGTACTTAATTACGTGCTCCTATTTTCTTTCCCCCACCCTAGCTTTACAGACAGGTTCTCTGGTGATAGGAAACACCACCCAGGTCCAGAGCATGGAAGTGTGTTCTTTTGTGGAACTACAGCTCCCAGAACCCCCAGCTAGCCATTTTGGGAGCTGTAGTTTTCCACATTTCCACACTCTCCTGAGGTTCCCTTGGATGACTTTAGTTTTCCTCTCCATTCTTGAGGACTAGGAGCACACACAGAGCGATGGCGGACTAAGAAACCATGGCATGGTTCATGGTATTGAGAAATATGATCCAAAGGAACTGACATTTCTAATCTAGTTTTTCTTTAATCTTGAATAGGATAAGGGACAGGAGATGTTAAGGACAGGGATGGGACTTTGGTTCAGAGGTTGAACTGGAGGCCTGGTTTTCAGTCCTACACAGACACACACTTGCTGATCTTTAGCCAGCTGCTCTCAAACTCAGCCTGACCTACCTCACAGGGTTTTTGTGAGGATAAAATGGAGGGAGGAGCCAGGTATGTTGCCTTTTAGCTCATTGAAGGAAAAGCAGGAGGTCTGTGTAACTGAGAAATAATTGAATCCATCCCCCCTTCTTTTGGAGACACTAAAGGTTGCTTTCTAACACTGCTGCTAACTCTAATGTGACCCGTGGATGCTTTTATGTGCCTCTCTGCCTGAGTCTTGGCTTGGCGTGTCTGCTGCTTACCTGGATCTTTCTGCCTCTCTTTTCCTCCTTTTCCTTCCTTCGCTGCTTCCTTTCTCCTTCGTTTGGCTTTCGGGGGTATCAGCAGCTTTCTCCAGACCTCCACAGGCTAAAGGAAAGATACACCAGGACTAAGAGGGACATCTTGGCTTTGAAAGTCGGGGGGAGAGACATGCAGGAATTGAAGCAAAGATACGATTGTAAGGTACTGTTCTCTTTCCTCTAGATGGTGGCTTTTTTAAAAAATATATCAGTAATTTACCTGCTCTTAGTATCTGGGTTGTAAAAGCTGCTCTCAATCTCAGCTGGTCCTTCGCTGCTCCTGTTCTCTCTTGCTTTGCAGAAACTAACATACTTAAAAAGGAAGAATTGCTTGCTATGGTTGTTAATGTGACTTCTTTCCTTCTGTTGACCCTAAAGGGAGGGTTGTTGAGTAACGTTGGAAGCAGTTAGGGGCTGAAATTTAGCTCTCCCCCTGCCTTACCATGGGTATGGTGTTGTTGGAGAAGTTACAAAATTGGGAGGCTAAAATAAAGGCTGAATGATCACAAACCAGGTTGTGGTTTGCTGGATTCTGGCTTGTTGTTATGTCTGAACCCACGCTTGCAAACAAACCACAGCTTGGTAGCCTGCTACAAACTACAAGCCAGGCTGTGGTTTGTTGAATTCTGGCTTATTGTTACAACTGAACCCATCCAAACAAACCATGGTTTGGTAATGTGCTGCAAACCACAATGAGAAACTATGGTTTCACCTTGGTTCCTTGATTTTTCTGCAACCCCACACTAGCTGGAGGGGAAATGGAGTTTCCCAGCGGTAGTGTCTTGCTATGAGCTATCCTTGATGTAATCCAAATTATTTGGGAGGCTTGGCTTAAGACCTCCCAAAGTTTTAAGCTGTTGTAAGAACCATTGGCTTTGCAAAAGACCTGCTCTTGGTGGGAGAGGAACACTGCAAGATACGTCTTTTTTACAGTTGTTCCACACAGCTGCCTGTTTTTGGACTTTCCTTAGGGGTGTTGCTGTTGGGGCTGTCATGATGAGGGCTTGCATTTCAACATTTACTGCTACACCACTGGTCCTTCAAGAAAAAATGGTGGCTGAGAGTCTATATCGCCATCTACGTTACATAAATCTTTGACTTGGCTGCAGAGGCACAAGAAAGCCCTGTTAGCAAATTGGGAAGATGTGCATCCAGGCACTCTCAGAAGTGCTCCAATGCACATGGGTCTTGTCTGAGAAGCATTGGTCTTGTCTGAGGAACATGAGGCATGTCTGATGCGCATTGGGCATTTCTGATGCCGTCAGGCACTCCTGTTTTGCTCCAGCCCTTCCTAGTCAGTGTCCGGATGCACATTGGGGAGCACTCCAATGCACATGGCTCTGAGCATTGGGCTGTGCATGGTGCACCGGTTACTCCACCATTGTGCAATGGATGCCCTATATAATAACATAATGGTGGCCCTGTGGGGAATACAGACATTGCAAAGCTGCTCCGTTCCTGTTCCCGCACATGTAAATCTACCTGCAAAGACATAAATCCCAAGCAGGAAGCCAGCCAGTGTCCTTGGTTGCTGCCTTTACGGAAGAGAGGCAGGAGGGCTTCTTTTGTTGTGACTGACAAATCCCTTGGCTTCTCTCCTTTCCCCTTCCTTGTTCCACACAGATGACCCAGCTGATGAAAGCCGCCAAGAGCGGCACCAAGGACGGTCTGGAGAAGACCAAGATTGCCATGATACGGACTTTCCTGCATAAGAAAGAAACCCCAGGTGAGCTTTATTGACTTGAAACTGTGCAACTTAGCTCATCTACTTAATTGTCACATCTAGTCTTGCCTTTCTTCCAATGATGCTGATGAAGGCAGTGCATGTAGCTCTCCTCATCTCCCTCGTGGCTTTTCCCTTTGCAGCAACAACCCTGCGAGGTAGGCCAGGCTGAGAGAGAGGCTGCGGCCCAAGTTCACCCAGTGACTTTCATACGCCCGGTGGGAATTCGAACCCCCTCTTCCAATGTTCTAAGGTTCATTTCTTGGGTTCTTCCTAATGGCGGACCAGTTTTCCTTAAGAGATGTGGCTTCCCTAACATGGCTTATAGTGAGGGGCAACTGTGGAAGGCCAGGGGCTTCTTTTCCCCCAAGGAGACTTTGGAGGACCCCACTCAGTCCCATAAAACAAAAATAAATTTAATTGTTGCTCTAAAATGTCCTCTGTGGGAAAATTTCTACCATGTTTTGGACCTTCCTGGGCCATTTTCGTGCAGAGATAAGCTACACACCCTTGCGGGGGTCATACTGGAGTCTATATATATGTATATTTAAGTAATATTTTCTCTTTTGCATTTTTGACCCATGGGGGGGAGTCACTGGGCCCCCAGAAAAATGGATCTGAGGGCCACATTTGGCCCACGGGCCACACGTTGCCCACCCCTGGCCTACAGACTGGGCATCTCCCCTCTGGGTCTTGGGTTCTTCCAGTTTGCTTCAGGATCTCCTCTGTTTCAGCTTTGCATCAAACATTTTGGCTTGCGTCACAACTGCTTGGCGGAAACTCCCACGAAAGGCTGAGCTAAGAATTCAGTCCCAGATGACTGATTTCCCCCCCTCAGTTTCCATTGTGTTGCAATCTGTGTTAGTGTGTTCATTTGATTCCAAGACATCTCCAGCCCATGAAAATGTGCCAAAGAATTGCAGGCGGAACGCCGTATCCACTGAACCAATATCCATAGTTTCAGTTATCCACAGGATGCAAAATAGGGGACATGCATCATAGAGCCATGCTGGAAAACGCCTAGAGAGGTGTCCTCTCTAGGCATCTTCTAAGTCCTCCAATGCAACTATATGGTATGTGTTCACTGGAGGTCCTTTATCTTAATAGGGTTTGATGTTATCCGCTGTTTCTGGTATCCACAGTAAGTCTAGGAAGCGAACCCCTGCAGATACAGAGGTCCAAATGTATACGATATGAAGAAAGAGAGTGAAAAAAAGAGAATATATGGAATGGGATTAACATTGAAAGATGTGACATTATACACACAGACAGGTGGTAGTTTCCCTATCAATGGGGCAGTTACTCCACTGTGGGTTTTAGTCTGAACTTCACAGCATCTATCCAAGGTGCTGAACCTATCAGGAGAAACCAGATTTATCATCTTGAGAACCTCCTTTCAAAGTAAAACTAGGTGTGGGTTCATCTTTCCACTAACATGAAGGTTAAAAAGCACCACTGGTTGTACTTAGGTTAGAGTTCCTGGACTTACCATTTATAAGCAAAACCACAGATAACAGTGAACCCTATTAAAATCTGGTACAAACATACCATAAAGTTTCATTGGAGGACTTAGCAATTCCTAGAGTTCCAGTGTGACTCTATGGTATGTGCCCTTATTTTTTCAGCTGTGGATAACTGAAACTGTGGATATTGGTTCTGTGGATAAGGGGGGTGGCAACTTGTATTTATGATTGGCAATCTGGAAATGCCAGAAAATAGTTTGGAGTATTTTTTAAAAAACCCAAGAATTATGGCAACAAAGACTGCAACCTTCTGAAGCTTTAGCCCCATCTGGAAGAGATGCGAGAGTGGTTGGCTTTCGAAGAAATGAGATGTGAATTGTGGCAGTGGCATTTTAATTTCCCAGTCTCCCCTCTTTGTCTCTCTCTAATGCGCGTACACACACACACACACACACGCACGCAACACAGAGACTCAAAGGAAAAGCTTAAAGTCCCTTCCAGTTTGTGCGATTATCCGAAGACTGGTCCAGAGAAAACCCACTGCGGACTTCCACTTCCTTTTTCTTGGCTGCAAAATATTATTTACTGATGACTTCAGAATCTGCTTACAAGGCTGAAACGAACCGTCAGGCATAAGTGGAACTTTAGTTTAATTTGGAGGTAGCTTTTTGGAGTTTCTTTATTTTTCAAAGACAACCTCTGCCTCCCTCCAAGGAATTCCCAGCAATGGGGATGGGTGCTTTGCAATCGAAGGAACCTTCTTCAAGGTTGGAGGCCAAGGTGCTGCCTTCTTTTTGCTGGAGCCAAAAATCCCTCTGGGAGGGGGCATCCGTTGCCATTTGGCTACTGCTGGTCTCAAGCGTGGTTTTCCATGAGGATGGGTGAGGATTTTGTCTGGTTGGTTTTTGATATTTCCAAAAGTTTGTAGATTTATTCAGGAATGGGATGGAAAGAGCCTGAGATGGGGAAAAAATGTTCAAAGGTTTTATTTGACTGATTTATCCATCCCTGCTTTTCTGAAGGAGCAGGTATTTGGAAGAGAGTAAATGCTGTTTTTTTTAAAAAAATTATGCTTCCCCCTGCTATAGGGGATGGAGAGCCAAGCAGGGGCGTCCCGGACATAGGACGGAAGCGCTCCTTATCCTGGACCGGGGAACTCTCCAAGGCCCACAAGCCGAGCTCCGAGATGGGTACGGATCTTGCCCTTCTGGCCTGGATCCTTGTCCCCTTAGATACGGTAGCATGGTTTGCTGTGGAGTGTCTCTGTTAGCTGGCATCTGCTATGAAGGGAGAGATGCTGGTGATCCTGCCTATATCCAGGGCCTTTGCACATGTTCAGAGGTGCTGTTCTCTCTACCCAGCCTGCCAGAGGGAGAAGCCATTGCTGGTTTGGAAACCAGCAAGTCCTGCTCTTAAGTGTGGGGATACATACATGCACCGCATCACTATTCCTGCACTCTATATATCTGGCATTATATGGTGCACAGAAGAGGCACTTGGCACATGCTCAGAGGTCCTCTTTGCTAGTGAGCCCTTTGGATTAAAGGGCAATAAATAAAGAAATTGAGTCACTGATAATCAAGGGCAGAGCCCTAGGATGCAAGCTTTATTGGTGAAGAGAAAGGAATTCTTCATATGCTCAGAGGCATTTCCCTATCCAGTAAATATGCAAAGGGGGGACAGACACCCCTCCCAATAAAAACCCAACCTGTCTAGACTCTGCTTGCACCCAAGCTGAAAGGTTGTGGAGGCTCAACCTTCAAGCAAAAATTGCACCCTGTCCATGCTCAAAATAGCATTTTTTGGGGAAAGGAGGAACTAAGCCCTACAGAGATTTTCCCACGCCCCCACTGTGTTTGCTAGCTGGGAAGGAAGAGTGCCTCTGGGTACGTGCAGAGTGTCATTTCCTCGCCCTAGCTCCTGGCTAACCTCTGACTGTTGGGAAATGTGGGTTTTGTTCTGAGCCAGGCTGGTTCCCAGCATCTCTCCATCGGCAGGTGATGCTTTGCATCTGTAACTGTCTGCATAGGCCTAGTTGTGTCTTTTGACCATGTTGTGTTCATAGTTGCACATGGGGTAGATCTCCAAAGGTGTGTGCCTAGCGTAGCGGTTTGTGTTGAACAGCCTCATAGTTGTGTGTGCTGGATGTGGAAATCCTGCTAGCCTGTCAGTAGATTGTATACGTGTCCTGCAGGTAGAAGAAACATGTGACGATGTCTTGCTCTCCTGTTCAGTGTGCATCCTCCCCTTGGATTTAAAGTTCTGACCAAAATGTGGAGTGGCTTCACTGCCCTGCTGCTCTGGAGGCTACCACTTGGCTATACTGTTGGATTGGTACTTTTGGCATGGAGCAAAGTTAGCCAATCTGTGCCTTTGGGGAGCCACTGTTCCTTTCTAGTAACAGAAGCACATCCACTCTCCTAGGATTTTGCAACGCACGGGACGGGGTCTCGGATCTTCCCTTCCTCTCTCTCCCCCCTCAAGCTGCTTCCGCCCTGAGCCCTCCTCCCCGGAAGGCTGGCATCTCAGATGGGCCAGGCAGCTGTTCCAAAATTAGGGAAGGAAAAAGTTCACCCATGCCATCGCTGCTGCTGCTGCCACTGGTCTATTCCTGTCACCCTCTCTGATTGCCACCCCTCCCTTGCTATCCCTGAGCTGTGAACAGATTTGGCTCCTCTCCTCTCCCTTCCTCCTCCTCCTTTCTTTGGATCCTCTGGTGGGGTTGGATGGAACGCAGTCTCTCTTTTTTGGGGGTGCTGATTTTAGACTCTGCGGGAAGCCTTAAAGCCTCCGAGGGCCCGGGATCGGTGCCAATCTTGTGAAAGAGGAAGTTTGGTGACAGGCAGAAGGGTTTGGTTGCGGGTGGGTAGCCAAGAGGGGGGCACCCTAGGGACACAATGTGGAGGAGACGGCACCGGAGCGACCGGGACTACGTCATCGTTCACTCCTCCTCCTCCTCCTCTTCGTCAGCCTCAGGTAAGGCCAGTTCTCTTTGCTTGGCCTACCAGCCTTCTCCATTTTGGTGTGGTGTTTGTGTACAATTTTTTTTTTCTTTAGCAAAGAATGAAGTTTAGATTTTGCCTGAAAACCTATCACGCTCCTCTCGGTGCTGAGTCAGGTCCGGTGATGTTTCCTTTGGAGGTGATTCAGTGGGTGGGTTTCACATACAGCCGAGGAGGTCTCTCTCAGGGATGGAGGAGAATTTGTCTCCGCCAAAGCCAGCTGCTCTGTGATTTATTTGGCTTTTGAGGCCCACTGCGAAGCATGCGGCTTGGCTCAGTTCCTTGAGTCATCCATTTTCTGGGGCATCTTGTTGACTCACTCTGGACGCCCTTACCATTTGGGTTGTGTGGGGTGGTCCATTTGTACAGGGATCAGGAAGAGTGGATTATTCAGCTTCCATACCTTCCAACCATCCCGGTCTGGATGGGACAGTCCCAAGGCTCCCTTTGTCCTCAGCTTACTCCGATTGCTGCAAATTGAGTTCAGTGTCCAAAACTTGCTTGCACCCATTTAGCTCAGCAGGGGTGGCCCTTCCCAGGAGGCTCAGGCAAAACCAGACTGCTGCAGCCTCTCTTAGCTTGTCTGTTCTCCCTCATCAACAGCTTCTTCCGTCTTGAACGCAACGCTGATGTTGCTTGGCCACACGGTTCCTGGTTTTTATGTATGAAAACATTGGCGGGTATGTGAATGTTCCCCTGATCCTGGCCCAAGTGAGTAGATCTGGGGATCACTTTTCCCCTCTTTTCTCTGTTTATTTTCTCAGGCGATTCCGAAGAGGAAGACATGGGATTCTTGGAGGTCCCTGTGACGGATATGAAGCAGCTGCTTCCCGAGCTGGGCCCGATGCCCGAGGGATTAAGCCCTCAGCAGGTTGGTTTGTTTATTCATTCCATTTTACTCACTTCTCTTCCAGGGATCTCAAGGCTTTCCTCCTCCTCATTTTATCTTCACAACAACCTTGCAAGGTAGGCTGTTGAAATGGTCTTCTTTCTAGTGGCTTCCAGGTTGTGGAATTCCATTCACAGAGCAAACCCAGGATGTGTGCAGTCCAGCAACATCACAGTGTGGTCAACATGGCCAAAGTTGTGAACGAGGAAGAACACATATATTAGGAGAACGTACAGCAGTTTGCTTTTGCCCGAGCCCTCTGGGAAAAGGAAGATTCTGGGAAAAGGAAGATTCTCTATTAACTCTGCTGAGTTAATAGAGTACAAACAACTTTTACTTTTTGAACTCAGTTTCCAACAATTGGATGAAGCCAAGGAGAAAGGGGAAAGCCAATTTTTATTTTCTCCCCCACCACCCAATTTTTTTCTTAGTAAATATAGCTTTTCCCCCACAAGCCATTCAGAAAGTTGATTTTCTGGTTTAATTTTTGGTTTTTTTTTTAAATGAGATTTTTTTAGGCAAGGAATCCTCAGGGGTGGTTTTGCCAGTTCCTTCCTCTGAAACGGAGCCGACGGCACCTGGGATTCCTTGCCAGCCCTTCTGGGCTTGGGACTAGGGGGCCTTTTTGGACTGCCGCTCCCAAAATCTGGGAGCAACAGTCTGAAAAGAAGTTCTAGCCTGCATCATTTGGGGGAAAGGCATCACGATGTGACTTCAAGTTGCCTGTTGACTTATGGCGACCCCATGAATTTCTCAGGGTTTTCTTAGGCAAGGAATCCTCAGAGGTGGTTTTGCCAGTGCCTTCCTCTGAGATAGAGCCTCCAGCACTAGGAATTCCTTGACGGTCTCCCATCCAAGTACTAACCAGGGCTGACCTTGCTTAGCTTCCAAGATCAGGCAGGAACTGATGGTGCCTTTAGGGTATTTAGGTTGTTTGTTTTACATTACAGAAAACCCCCCAAATCTTGCACTCTTGTTATGCAAATCAATTAAAACTCTCCAGCCTTCTCTGTTTCCTTTCTCTCATCTTTAGCTTGATGGGATCTTCCTCATAATGATGCAGCCTCTTTCTTTTTCCTGTAAAGTGTGATCATGGCAGTGAGAGAGAGAAAGAAAGGGCATCTGTTTCTATAATTGTCTTGTGGTAGCAACAGGAAAGGATTGCTGACTTAGGTTGGGCCAAAGCTCAGCTCATTTCTCAGCAACGGGGCCCCTGCGACGGTCGGATCCTGTCCACAGGCAAAGAGCAGCTATTCAGAAACAAGCAAAAAATATTTAAATCTGAATTGCGGACTGTATCTTTCCAACAACATACAAATATCAATAAGGATAATAATAGTAACACAAAGCAGACTAAGTGTGTATTAATTTCATCTGTAGCCTGCCTTCCCTCTAGAAACAGCAATGGTAGCTGCAACAATAACAGATAATAAAGACAATATATAGATTATTTATAAATAACCTTTGGCTTGCTCCCTACAGTTTTAAATTAGTGGTGTTTTAGTAGCATGTGTTAGTTTGTTGACTGAATGCTTTTAAAGAAAATCATCATTTTTTTTTAGCCGTATGTTGTTTTAATCCATTTTTGGAGAAAGGAGGAGTATTAATAAAATGTATAAATACAATGAAGCTTAATTGGTGTTAGGGATGGAATTCATCACTTATTTATTTCTTCAAAGGAAGCGATGAGTAATTTTTGGTATTTTCTTCCCACTGTGAGAACGATCTTGAAAACCACACACTTTTCCAAGCTGATTTGCAATTTGGGATTTTTTTCTGTGCAAAATTTGCATGGGGTAGTTTTGCAAAGAAAAGAGCATTTTTGTGTGTGCAGGAAACAGCTTCTTCTGCACAGAAAACAATATTTATGGAGCCAGCGTGGCATAGTGGTTGGAGCGTTGGACCAGGGTTAAAATCCCTGCTCAACCATGGAAACCCTTGGATAAGTCACATACTCTCAGCCACTGCACCATGCTGGTTCCTTAAAGATTGGTTGAACCCTTGTCTCCAGAATCATAGTCCAATGCTCAAACCGCTGCACCACATGTTTTTTTGACCATTTTTTGAATATATTAAAATATTCTTCGCATTCCTAATTGTACTGTTCAACTCTCGGACTCCTCTCCCTTGTTTGTGGGTCCCATGCAGGTTGTTCGGCGTCACATCCTTGGCTCCATTGTGCAGAGTGAGAGAAGCTACGTCGATTCCTTGAGGCGGATCCTACAGGTAACGAAATCTTCTACATCTCAAACTCTACCTTTGCCTCACGTACCCGCCTGTCTCTGAGGAAGTGGCTTCTTGCATCTTTATGCCAAAATATTGGGGGTCTGGAAACTGAGTGGAAACAGAACTAAAAAATGAAGTAAGGGGACTGTAGCCCACAATAGGTAAAGCAGGAATAAAGGAATAACTAGCTACTCTAAATGAATTCTGAGCTGCATCCAAGAGGACTAAAGGAATTCACCAGCTTGTTTTTTGCTGCTCCAGGAAGAAGGACACAAAACCATACATTCAAATTGCAATAAAGGAGATGCCACCTAAGCATTACAAATAACTTTTTTGCTGCAAGAGCTGTTCAGCAGTGGCATAGACTGCCAAAGTTGGACTCTCCAGCTTTGGAGGTCTTTCAACATAGGTTGGATGGGTGTCTTCCAGGAGTGCTTTAATTGTGTCTTCCTGCATGGCAGGGGGTTGGACTAGATGGCTCTTGAGGCCCCTTCCAACTCTACTGTGATTCTCTTGAGTCCTGTAGAGAGCTGAACGTGTTCGGCTTGAAGAAAAGAAAGTTAAGCAGAGAGGACACAGTTGTTGTCTTCAAATATTAGAGCAGATGTTTTCTCTGTTGCTCTTCTAGGACTAGAAGAGAGGGAGTCCATTGGCTTGTGTTGTAGAATTAAGCTGTGGAACTCTCTGCCACAAAGTGTAGCAATGGCAAATGAACTTGGATGGCTTTAAATGGCTTTAAATGGATATAGTTGAATTCATGGGGCCTATACATCACTAATATAATTCCTCTATCTGTCTATCTATCTACGAATGAACCTACCTACCTACCTATTTTTTGATCATTTGGACTGATTGATACCCTCATCAGCTGCATGGAAAAAAGAAGCATGTTAAAATGTTCATGGACTGATGTTTTCTTAATAATTGAAGAATTATCAAGAGAAATCCATCCATGAACCTTTGAATGTCTTTTCTCATGTCCCCAAATATGGGATTTTTGAATTTTCTGGATAACTTTATTCCATATCAGCAAAGCTTTTTCCCAAACAGCCCTATTGTAGCAGCAGCAACAGAAGTAGGAATAAGAGAGCAGTGTTATCTTGTGTTTTTAAAACTGGATCTAACAACTATGCCCACAGGATTATAGGAACCCCCTGATGGAGATGGAGCCTAAAGTTCTCAGTGCCAGGAAATGCCAGGTGGTTTTCTTCCGGGTCAAGGAGATCCTCCAGTGCCATTCCATGTTCCAGATCGCCTTGTCTTCACGTGTGGTGGAGTGGGACGTTACGGAGAAGATTGGCGACCTCTTTGTGGCTTCGGTGAGTGTCTATGGGAAGGTGGGATGAAGGAACAGCAACCTGCCTGAACAAAATGGCGGGTTTCTCAGGAGGGCCTACGTTCCTCCCCCTTTAAGCCTCCACCTTCTGGGTTGTCGCTGCTAGGTGTAGACTTTCCAGATACCAGAGACGTCCTGTTCTTAAAAAATGGGGGTTATCATGCATAAAAATCATGATGGAAATCATTTTTTTTAAAATTCAGCAGTTGCGTGGGTTTGCTATCCTCCAGTGTGTCCTATAGCAGTGATTCTCAACCTTTGGTCCTCTGTTTTGGTCTTCATCTCCCAGAATCCCCATCAACCTTGGCCAACAGCCAGGAATTCTGGGAGATGAAGTCCAAAATATCTGGACGACCAACGTTTGGGAACCACTGTCCTAGAGGATGTATGCAACCTTCTAGCCTTCTTCTTGCTTCATCCAACCCCTGGAATCCATGAACGCATTGTCCCATCCCCTTTCGATAGGACGGTTGCAAACCCTGAGGCCTAATTCTTCTCTCTCTTGTTTCCCAAGTTTTCCAAGTCGATGGTGTTGGATGTGTACAGTGAATACGTCAACAACTTCACCAGCGCCATGTCCTTGATCAAGAAAGCCTGCCTCACCAAGCCAGCTTTCCTGGAGTTCCTCAAGGTCAGAGGAGAAAGACGTAAGAGGCGCCACGTTGGGAGGTGGGGTGCTAGAAGGACATCTATCTGCCGAGATCCTACATTCCAGACTAGCTTTTGTACCTGTATGCATCTGTGGCTACGTTGCAGAAATGCAACAAAAGCCTGTTAGTGAATTGCAAAGATGCTCATTCAGGAACTGAGAGGAGTGATCTGATGCGCGTGGGGCATTTCCAGTGTGAATCGGGCACTTATCTGGCACTTCCGCACTTCTTAGACGGTGTTGAGAAGTGCATTGGGAATGCCCTGATGCTCATTGGTGTCCATTAGGTTGTGGTATAATCAGTCACACCACTGTCTACTCTTGTGCAACGGATGCCTGTACCTTGTACAGTCAGCCCTCCATATCCACAGATTCTACATCTATGGATTCAACCATCCAGAGCTTGAAGATATTCCCAATTCTCTCCCTCTCACCATAAGCAAACCTTGATTTTGCCATTTTATGTAAGGGACACCATTTTAGTTGAGCATCTTGGATTTTGGTATGCATGGGGGGTCCTGGAACCAAACCCCATTGGATACCAAAGGTCCACTGTAACATCACATCATCCCCTAGCTTGCAAAATTTCTTGCATGTGTAAGTCCACTTATGCAGATATAAGTACCAGGCTGAGTTTGAGACATTTTAAAAAAAGTTTGGCCTCTGCAGGGACCCGTAGTGCCTGGAAGATTTGACTTCTGGGATCTCAACAAATGTGGGAAGGCAGTTGTCTGTTGATCTGGACAGACAAGGTTGAAATCTTAAATGTTTAACCATGGATGTTTCTCTTCTTGGGCAGAAGAGACAGATGGCCAGCATTGACCGGGTGACTCTCTATGGACTGATGGTGAAGCCCATCCAAAGGTTCCCCCAGTTCATTCTTCTGCTGCAGGTATCATCTTCTGGTGCTCATTGTGATGTTTTCAAGGAAGAGTGTTGAATTCAAAGGGTGAGGATCATGTGGCTCTCCAGATGTCATTTAGATAGTAACTCCTAGCAGCCATAGCTGGCATAGGCAATGGTGAGGCATGCTGGGATCTGAAGTCCAACAGCACTTGGAGGGGGTCATGGTTGAATTGAAAGCAAAGCAAGGAGGCTTAGATGAGAAGGTCTGGCTTTGCATGAGCCGGTCAACCTTTCTGAGAGGACACAGATGGAACAGGATGGGGTGCATGATAAGGAGGTTCTGTGAACATCTCCCAGCTTTGTTCATGTGGGGTGGACATAGGGTCCAAGAATCATAGAATCTTAGAATTGTGAGGGACCCCAAAGGCGGTCTAGTCTAATTTCTCTACTATACAGAAATACAGAACTAAAGTACTCGTTAAAGACGCCCATCCAACCTCTGTATAAAGACCTCCAAAGATGGAGAGTCCATCACCACCCTCTGAGACAGTCCATATTCCACCGTTGAACAGCTCTTAGAGTCAAGATTTTCTTCCTAAGGTTTAGGTGGAGTCTCTTTTCTTGTAATTAGAATCCATTGGTTTGTGTCCTGGTCTCGGGAGCAGCAGAAAGCAAGCTCGCTCCATCTTTTACATGGCATCCCTACAGATATTCCTTATTTGATGTTCTTTTCTTTGTGTGTGTGTGTGTGTCCAGGACATGTTGAAGAACACCCCAAAAGGCCATGCGGACAGACTGTCACTCCAGTTGGCCCTCACTGAACTGGAGACCCTGGCGGAAAAACTCAATGAGCAGAAACGGCTGGCTGACCAAGTGGCTGAAATCCAGCAGTTGACCAAGAGCGTCAGTGACCGCAGCAGCCTCAACAAGGTGTGCGATCATTCTGGGAATTTGCGGGGGTTTGTGTGTCTAAAACTTGGGGTGGGCACCTCTTTGTCAATGCTTACTTTCTCAAAGGAAGTGCCATTTTAGTAAGTTCCCTCTTGCTGTGAGCCAGCCTTCAGACATGATACCATTTTGAAAGACTATTCGCAATTCAGGACTTATTTTGCGCAAAATTCGCATGTGGTTGTTTTGGGTAGAAAACAGCATTTTTCTGCAAAGGAAGTGGCATTTTCTGTACAGAAATGTTGCTTTGCTGTGCAGGAAATAGTATTTATTTGCAGAAATATTTTTTTTCAGCACTGCAAAATGCAGTTTTCCATGCAAAACAACCTGGTGTGAATATTGCGCAGAATAAGTCCTGAACTGCGAATATTCCCCTCAGTTTGAGATTCTTCTCAGAAACACATTTTGGACCATTTCCTCCCCAAATATCTTAGAATTTTCTTCCCATCTTTGTTGGTTACTAATTCCCTACAGACCTTCATCCGTGGTGAGGATTTGGGTAGGTCTGACCTTTCCATGCTCTATATGTGGAAATGACTATCCTAGACCGATGTTTCCCAAACTTTGGTTTTCGAGATGTTTTGTACATCAGTCCCCAGAATTCCTTGGTCCTTTGACAGTCACACTCTCTCAGCCTCAGAGGAAGGCCATGGCAGACCTCCTTTGAAGAAATCTGGCCAAGAAAAGCCCATGATAAGTTTTGCCTTAGGAATACCCCAAGTCAAGAAGGACTTGAAGACACAACCTTCCAATCTTTCTGCAGTTGTTAACCTCAGGTCAACGGCAACTGCTGCTCTGCGAGACTTTGACGGAGACGGTTTACGGAGACCGGGGCCAGCTCATCAAGTCTAAGGAGCGGAAGGTGTTCCTGTTGAACGACATGCTCATTTGCGCCAACATCAATTTCAAGTATGTGCCTTGCATATTTATCCATGCGCGATTGCATGTGCCGGAGAGAAGCTGGCAGGAAAAGGTCATGCTGCTGGTTGCAAATAGAAATGAAACAAAATAAAATAAATAAACTCAAAGTGACTCCCACACACCTCTGGTGTGACAACGCACTGCCTCTCAGCATGCTTATTATTATCTTATTTTTGAAAAGGACAAAGCCAGAAATGTTGTCTCTTTCCCCTCAGGAATTCATGGTTAGACCCTGTTATGATTACACCTTGCTATGAGGTGTGAGAAATTTTTATCATAATTCTAAAAATGTTTGTGGGTGAGACCGCGGTGATGTGTGTAACCTTGACCCCTCTTTTTATTCTAAGGACTGGCTCACCTTTTGGACAGGTTTTAAAAAAAAAGAATGTGAGTGTGACATTAGACACACAAAGATGCAACTTGGAGGGAAAAAAGGGGTTGCATGAGTTTGAATTGAGATTAGCACCGATTTGCCCAGGGGCTCCGATAATTTAATATTGACTTACATTTTAACGTTTCTCTTCCACAGGCCGATTAATACCAGGTAGGCTAAAAGTGTGGTGTTTGGTTCACTTTGGGTTTTGTGTGCAGTGCCAAGATTTTGCATGCTGGTGGTGGTGTGTGCAATGGGTGTGTGGTTACTTCTGTCTGCTTAATTGGGAGTGGGGGCAAGGCTTGGCTTTAAACACCAATAGAGGATGCAAGATTGTGTGATACGGTAGTGCCTGTGATAGCGAAAACTGGAGAGGAGTCCTGTACCTTTAATGGCTGTGGAGAAGAGGAAAGTGTTGCTTGTTACTTGTTTGTGTGACAAGCAACACCTACTGAAATTCCCTTTTAATGCAACCATTAAAGGTACAGGAGTCCTCCAGTTTTCAATCTGGCAACTCCAACCTGCAAGCAAACGCCATGGTGTGTGTGTGTGTGTGTTGCATTCTTAAAAAAGTGTTTCTGGCATTTAAGGGATTTTCAGACCTTTGTGGGATCTTTTTTTGCATTGACTGGTCCGCCATGGAATAGCTAGAGCAGAAAAAGTGTGTGACTGAAGATTTTGTTCAATGTCAGATTTGGAAAATTACTTTTTAGATGTCACCATTTAGAGCTAGTATTCTGAGGCTCCCAAAGTAGTTAACCCTTATAGTTAAACATTTGGAAGGTAGCTCTTTATTTGCCTGTATCTCAAATGGAAAGCTTGACTTTTCATTCACTCTTTTGGAGGAAAATAGCTGGTTTGCAAGCAGCACAAGGCACAATACCTGAACCATCTAATATTTTTTTTCCCTGTTCAGTGAAGCCATGTGCAGATGGCTAAGTAACTAAGAAATTGCAGTTACACTATAAGAGGAATGAAGTTATCCCTCATTAAGTTACATTAACCACCACCCCACCCTGGGCATGCCTAATCTTGTCTGACTGTGGAAGCTAAGCAGGGTGAGGCCTGGTTAAATACAGGGATGGGAGACCACTAAGAGAGGAATTGCCAGTCTTTCTAGGTGGAGCTTCCAGTTAGCATGGCCAGTGACTGGGTGCCCTCCCTAAGGAAGCCTTGTAACCAGAGCTTGGAAAAGTTACTTTATCAGAATAATTAGAGGGGCCATTTTGGCTCAGGGGGTGGTTATAGGGAGTCGTGGGGTGGAAAAATAACATTTCCCAAGCTCTGCCATATCTGCCCATGCAGCACAGTTAGAAAAGGCATGGGTTTCAACAGCTACGGAGTAAAAACTTGGAATATTTGATCAGATCTGTCTTTCTCGTTGATGCCGAATGACGTCTTTGGCGTGGCAGCTCTCAAGGCAAGCTTGGGGTTTAGATCGGAGGTGGGTTTTAACCCCCTTCTGCGTCCAAAGGAGCAAACCGTGCACTGGAAGAAGTGCTGCTGCAATACCTGCGGATACTTCAGGTGTCGTTACCTGGGCGTCTCAGATCTGTTGACTCTTCCGCCTGAAGGCAACAAGGAGAATCCTTTTCGTAGCTTTCTAGAGACGCCTTCTGGACACTTTGCTCCCTTCTTCTGGCTCAGGGCCATGTGTTCCCCCAAGGCCTCCCAGCGTTTTCTTTGCTGCTTTTGAACTGCCGAAGTTTTGAAGCGTCATGCAAAGGAAGAAAGAAAAAGAAAGAAATTCCAGCATGTGAAGAATGCATTTTGCTGGTTCTGTTGCATGCAGTTAGCTAACACACATTGGAAACTGCTGAATGCAATGTAGATGTGTAAACTGCTGTTGCTTAAAACAATTTGTAAGTCGCTCTGATAGCCTTGTGGCTGAAGAACGGGGTATAAATAAATAAATAAATAAAAATAAAATGCCTGTTGCTGTGTCCTATCAAAAAAAAAAAAAAGTCACGTTGGGGGATAACAGTTCCCAGCATCCCCCAGCCCAGCCTTGCACCAGTTGCTGAGCTGGCTTGGTTGTGAGCTTTGAGGAACAATCCTCCCTCAAAGTAACTTTTCCAAGCTGTGCTTTGCGGTGATCTCTAGTTCTGCTGTACTTGGGGATGGTTGCAGGAGATAAATTCCCTCTCAGTGGGGTGTGTATGTGTGAGTGATGAATCCGTTCCAGGTTTTAGTCTGAACTGCAAAGGAGCTATCCCAGGTGCTGGACCCTAGCTCCCAATTTTGAGACTGTTTTAACTTGTGGTTTTTAAAAACTTTTATTTAAGTTTTTTTAAGTTGCTTTTAAAAAATGGTTTAAATCCTGTGTTGTTGCAGAAAAGACAGGATGTAACATAAATAAATAAGTGTGGCCCGTGGGATAACAACTTTAAAGTTTGGACTAAAATAGGAAACGGACTTGGCTCACACACACAGGGGCACTACCAGGCATCAAAGCTTGGAGGCCAGCCATGGCTCTCCTTGTTTTAACCGGAAAGGCTTTTTTTGTCCTTTCAG
The DNA here is from genome assembly GCA_030847615.1 of Gambelia wislizenii. Classification (NCBI taxonomy): domain Eukaryota; kingdom Metazoa; phylum Chordata; class Lepidosauria; order Squamata; family Crotaphytidae; genus Gambelia; species Gambelia wislizenii. The sequence goes on from JAUMIR010000016.1 coordinate 1,163,075, forward strand.
GGGGCAGCTTGAGATCAGCAGTTTGGTCCCGTTGGGGCCAAAGTACATTGTGAAGTGGAACGCCGCCCTCCCACAGGTCCAGGTGGTGGAGGTTGGGCAGGAGAGCAGCGCCCAAGACAAGGACCACGTGGTCATCCAGAACGTGGGATCCAAAAGGCACATGCCCACCAGCCAGTCCTCTTCACACAGTGAGTGAGCACCATGTCTCCTGTCTCCCCTCCTGGGTCCACGTTGGTTGTGTTTAACAACTCCAGGGCCCTGATCAACAAATTCCCAGGCCAGCCAAGGCTCACGGGTCTGTCAAAAAGAAAGTCAATTACTGTAATTGACTTTTATAAAAAAAAGATGGATACCAATATGGAGATAGGAAGATATGAAGAAAATTTAAATTAAAAAAAAGGGAAAGAGAGCAAATAAACGATAAAAATAATTATGCAAGATGGTCTACCATTAGAGGAACCTGATTAAAAGGAATTCGTAACAATGAATATATTTAGGATTAGTTTAATATGGAGGAGAAACATAGACTAAGGAAATAAAAAACTCTTTGAGGGTTTTTTACAAAGGAGGTCAAGATTTTATCCTGTCCATAGATAACAAAATACAATTGTACATTTTGATGATGGGGGGAAAGGTAAAATACAACTTTTATAAATTCATCCAGTTTGATGTGGACGATGACGCCCATACTTTATAATCTTGAAAATTATAATAAAAATATTAGAAAAAGAAAATGAAACAAAGTCACAGGGGCCCCAAAACAATGACCCTCCTTTCCTGTTCCCCTGTTGCCGGCAGGCAAAGACTTTCTTGTCCAAGCATTTCATAGAATCCTAGAGTTAGAAGAGACCCCAAGGGCCATCTAGTCCAACCCCATTCTGCTCTACAGGAATTACAAATCAAAGCATTCCCAGAAGATGGCCATCCAACCTCTGTTTAAAAACCTATGAAGAAGGAAACTCCACCATCCACCATACCCCCAGGCAATGCATTCTATAGAAATATAGAGTTGGAAGGGACCCCAAGGGCCATCTAGTCCAACCCCATTCTGCTCTGCAGGAATTACAAATCAAAGCATTCCCAGAAGATGGCCATCCAGCCTCTGTTTAGAAACCTCCAAAGAAGGAGACTCCACCACACTCCCAGGGAGCAGTGCATTCCACTTCTGAACACCTCTTACTGTCAGGAAGTTCTTCCTAATGTTTAGGTGGAATCCCTTGGAATTTGGTGGAATTTAAATGAGATTAGTCATTTGTTTAAAGACTCATTGCTTGCAGGGAGCCTCCTTATGGGTGTGGTTCGTGAGCCAGTTTTAACTGTTGCATGTTTATTTATGTTTTTAAATGTATATTGTTTAATTTGATAGCAATCTTATAACTGTGTTTTAATTTCAATGCAACAGTTTTAACTGTTTATTTATGTTTTTAAATGTATATTGTTTAATTTAATAGCAATCTTATAACTGTGTTTTAATTTCAATGGTATGTTTTTAGCTAGTTTTGTTTTACTCTTTATGAGCTGCCTTGGGTCCAAAATGCAAAAGTGAAGAAGTGATTAAATTATCAAAAGAATTAAAACATAAACTATATATAAAAAACACAACAGACCAAAAAAAAAATTGCAAATAGAAAATTCAGCATGTTGTTGAAATACCCTCCTGCCTAAATGTTGTTGTCAAATTTTTATCCAGTACTATGTACATTGATTTTTGTTTGTTAGGTTTTATCATATTATTATTAATCTAATCACAATAACAATAAATATTGCCATAGATAGAATCATAGAGTTGGAAGAGACCACAAAGGCCATCTAGTCCAACCCCCTGCCATGGAGGAATACACAATCAAAGCATAGGTTCATACAATAGCTCAGTTACAAAAAAATGAAACTATTTGCACGAGGCCACATTATCTGACGATCCCTCACTGAGGCCTAGAGCCTTGGATAGGATACAAAAGCCTGATGGTCCAAAACTCCAATCATTAACACCTAGTAGACTGTGAAACCATTATACAACATTGGATCAATCCATAGTAATAGGAATTATAAAAACCAATGCAATGTTGTGTGTACTTGCAATTAAATTGGGAAGGGGTGAGAGAAGTCTGCTCATGGGAGGAAACGATGAACCCTCTTGCAACATCTTTGGAATAGAAGTCATTTTCTAGCCAAGGCCAGGATCTCCTAGTAAACGTGTTGTTTGTATGTCTTTGGTCTCTCCCTCAGATAAAGTCTACCTGGGCCCCCCTCGTCTGTTTCAGGAGCTCCAAGACCTACAAAAAGATCTGGCGGTGGTGGAACAGATAACGCTGCTCATCAGTACCCTCCATGGCACGTACCAGGTGAGCTCTGGTCCCAGTGGAATGAGCTAAGCTCAAATCAGAAAGGGCAGAAGGGGGTTGGATTAGATGGCCCTTGGAAGTCCCTTCCAACTCTATGATTCATCTGATGCATGGAGTGAAGTGCCTAGGGACAGACCTTTATTGCTGTGAATCAGCAGGTGGTATGTATGAATAGCCAGAGAAATGCACAAGTTAGTAGTAGTCGGTTGTAGTTGTAATGGTATACTAGTTAGGTCAGTTCAGGTCGATCGGGATTTAGCCTGACTCCTCTCTCCCTCCTGTGTGGCTAGAACCTGAACATGACGGTGGCCCAGGACTGGTGCCTGGCCCTCCAAAGACTAATGCGGGTGAAGGAGGAGGAGATCCATTCAGCCAACAAATGCCGCCTCCGTCTCCTACTCCCGGGAAAGCCAGACAAGTAAGCTCATCCTTTGGTGGCACAATGCCTTTTGCTTCCAGGCTGCTGCTGCTGCTTCGAGGAAGAAAAGCCATGATCTTTTAAGAGATAACCTTGCTAAGGGTGGAACTAACTGAGCATTGAGGGTTGGGAATGCTTTGATTGAGTATTCCTGCATGGCAGGGGGTTGGACTAGATGGCCCTTGGGGTCTCTTCCAACTTTATGATTCTAAAAGAGCAGTGGAAAAGCTGCTCCCCGGAAATATTTTCTGGCATTTCACGTCCTGGGGAAACAGAAGACAGACCAAAGGGAATTTTTTTTATAATTTAATATTATTTTAAGGGGTGGGTGGGCTAGGGTACTATGACTATGGAGTTTTTACATTGTAAACCGGCCCGATTGCGTTGCAGAGGGGCGGGATAGAAATAATTTTTTTTTATTATTTATTATTATTAAAATCCATCCTGACTTTAACTTCTATTTTTAAAAACCTCATGTAGGGTTACCTCTGCTAATGAAGCAGATCTCTTCCCAACCATTACCATTTTAACAGACAAATTTTGTACCATGTGGAAAGACGAGGGGGAGGTTGCTTCACCACAAAATAAGAGCAATTCAACGTGTTTCAGCATTTTTTTTTAAATCCAAACTTAACAATACAGTCAGACCCCCATATCTATAGTACCAATATCCATAGTTTCATTTGTAAGTCCTCCAACATGATTTTATGGTTAACTTTTATTGGATGTTGACTGTAAAATCACGTTGGGGGACCTACAAATGCCTAGAGAGAAAATATTAAATCAGATCCACAAATGCTCATCCCACAAATGTGGAGGGACGACTGTAATAATTAATCTCTTGAAGATCTAATTTTTGTGTCACTTCAGAAGTAAATAATTTTATTTTTTCCTCCAAGTGATATAATAGATGCAAAATGTTTTTGAGTGTGCAGAACTGATGCTCTCCAAGCAAGGCATGGTCTAATCCTGTGTCTTTCCTGCTTTGCTCTCGAACTCAGGTCTGGCCGCCCCATCAGCGTCATGGTGGTCTTCATCACGCCGAACCCCCTCAGCAAAATCTCCTGGGTGAATCGCTTGCACTTGGCCAAAATTGCTCTTCGTGAGTAGCCTCCTGATGTTTAAAAATGTTCATGTGATCAGCCAAATGTTGATAATCTGGTATGCAAACTTTTAAGTAATAGTCCGACCACAACGCCATATGGACTCTCAAGATTTCTTCAGAGGGGGTTTGCCATTGCCTTTCTGAGGCTGAGAGAGTGTGGCTCACCCAAGGTCACCCAGTGGGCTTCCATGGTGTGTAGGAATTCAAACCTTGGTCTTCTGGGGTCCTAGTTTACCCCGCTGGCTCTCTATTTTGTTGTTGTTCCATGCCTTCAAGTCAACACTGTCTTATGGCGACTCTACCATAGTTTGGTTTTTTGTTTTGTAAAATTCATTCAGAGGAGGTAATAAAGCTTTCCTCTGAGGCTGAGAGACTGAGGCTTGTCCGAGTTCCCCCAATGGGTTTCCATAGCTGAGTGGGGATTCGAACCCAGGTCTCTGGAATCCTGCTCAAACCACTACACCATACTGCCTCTACTTAGATATCCCTCTGCTAAGGTTTTCTGGGCAACATTTATTCAGAGAAGGTTTGCCATTGCCTTCCTCTGAGGCTGAGAGAGTGGGACTTTCCCAAGGTCACCCAATGGGTTTCCATGGCTGAGTGGGATTTCGAACTCAGGTCTCCCAAAGTCCTAGTCCAGGACTCAAACCCTATTGATTGATTTAACGTCTACCCCACCTTTCTGCTGACACGGGACCCAAGGCAGCTTACATACAACACAGTTAAAACACGATCCAGCTTTTTAAAATTTCACCGTACAATAGAAAGCAGCGTAGCCCTTGCAGCCCTTGGTTAAAAATCTTCAATTTTGAAAGCAAAGAGGGGGCCCATTCTCTCCTCCCTAGGGAGAGTCTAGGGGCAGCCCCCAAGAAGGCCCCGCTAGGCGTCCCCGCCAACTGCGCTTGCGACGGTGGTGGGACTGAGCAAAGTGCCCCTCCTATATATCCCAGGGGCCGGGGAGGCTTATATCGGGAGATACGGTTTGCCAGATATCCTAGACCTGAGCCGTATATATTAATTATGTCTTGAAGAAATCCTTCCCTTTCCTCCTGTTTTTTCCCTGTCCGTCTTTCCACCCTCCTTGCTGCCTTTTATGCCCAGCCTATCCCTTTCTCATTTCTTTTCCCCGTATTCAAGAATTCCAGCGTCGCTTGTGCTAATTAATGCTCCGCGGTCTGCGATTCCGGCACCTGCCTTTTGGGGGGTGGGATGAGAGCCACGCGCCCCTCCCGCTTTCAATTAGCTGCCTTTCTGGTTTGCGTTTTTAATTTTTCTGTAATTAAAGTGCTGAGCCACCACTCCCTGAGGCAGTCGGCAAAGGGCAAAAAAATAAATTATCTACGTTCCCCCATGAATGGCGGGAGTCCGATCTGAATTTTTTGGAAGGAAATGGAGAAAAGTACTTGATGGTTTAGCCGTTTCCCTTCTTTCTTCGTTGCCAAAGATTTACAGATGTTTGCCTTAAGGCCATAGGGCACAGATGGGGGATGGTATGGCCCTCCAGGTGATGCTGGACTGCACCTCCCATCATCCCCCATTATTGGCTGTCCTGGATTCGGTTGCTGGAAGTTGCAGTCCGATGAAATCGAGAAGGACACATTGGTCACACTCCTGGTGCAAAGCCGAAACCAGCTAACACTATCTCCCTCAACCATGTTTGGCTGTGCTGTTAGGGGATGATGGGGACTGCAGTCCAACACATCTGTTCATCAAGGCCTTTGGGCCTCATTAATTCATCCCAAATACTTAAAAAAATTTTTTATTATGTCTAATATGCTTTTAGCATCTTTATTTTTAAAAAACCATTTAACTTGTTGCTTTAATGTTATTTGTATGCCGCCCTGAGATCTTTTTGATATAGTTTGGGGTTGTAAATATTAATATTAATATTAATAATAATACTATCTTTTAGGAACAATCAATCTGATAGGATTGTGCTTTGTGGTCTAAGTACTTGAAAGAATGCTTTCTTTCATCCCAGCCTGCCCGCAGACCTTGGGAAAAGTTACTTATTTTTGGACTACAGCTCTTAGAAGCCCTAGAAAGTATAGCCAAATGGTCATGCTGGCTTGGGGGTTTTGGGACCTGTAATCCCCAAAGCTACCAGATTTGGGGAAGTTTTAAAAATGTTTTTTTTGGATTCTGGGAGGTACAGTCTCCCTGAAAAGTAACTTTTCCAAAACCTGTGAGCCCGTCCCTTATGATCCTGGCTTGACAAAGGAGCCTTTAATCACAACCAGTGCTGACTGTGCAATCCTTTCAACACTCGGGGTAAAGCATTTTAATTTGCTCTGACAAAAGAACATGATCGAAGAATAGTCCGAACTTTACTAGCAACCGGCTGTTCCCATCCATGTCAGCGTGATGGTGAAGCCACTCTGGGTTTTAGTCTGAACTTCAAGAGAACTATCCAAGGGGGGGAAGAGGAGGGGGAATAGGCTACGGCACCACGGGTGGCTCTTTTATAGTTCAGACTAAAGCCCGGAGCAGATTCGCTTCCAGGAAACCTCCAGAGGTCAGGAAAAAAAATGGTGCAAAGTGACTGGATTTTTCTCCTGGAACAACAACAACAAAAAAGCAGTTTTTGTGTGTTTGTGTAGAATAACAAGGTACATACAGCGCCAAAAGCAATGGGGATTGTAGGTACATAAATATAATGTAGCCAAAATATATAAAGAAATATAGCTGGAAGAAGAAACCAGTGTCCAAATTAAGAGGGAGCATGAAGAATACAAAGTGACATCCAGGTCAAAATAAACAGGCGGTTTCAACCAAAAACGCAATGGTGATGACAAACAGAAGACAATATAGATAACATATAACAACGCAACGCTTAGACAATAACAACATTCACAAGACAGACTTCCAGAAAACATCCATAGAGATTTTAATCTTGGTTCTGTTCTTGGCCAAGGTTGGCGGGGAAGGAAAAAATGATTTTTTCCCCCTTCTTTTTGAGCCATTTTGTAGCACGTCTCCGTTTTATTCTGGAAGAGCTGATCCGCTGTCCTTGGCGGAAGTTGGCTCAGGCGGGCTGTTGAAAGGAGGAAAATTCTCCATTAATTATCTTAAAGGGAGCCTAGTTCCCTGCGGACAGTTGCTGGTGGGGGGAACAGCGACACCCAGCATCTCTGTCCCCCAACTTCAAACCGAGTCACCCCGAATAATATCATTCTCCACATTCATGTTCCTTCCTGCCCTTTAATCTTGTCATTCAACCCAAGGAAAAAGAAAAGGGACGACGCTCATGGTTTGGGGCCAACTTCAACCTCCCCGTTTTTAAAAGCACGCTTCGACTTCTCCGCTTTGCTCTGCTCCGCGTTCCCTCCGGACTCTTCCCTTTCCTTCTTATCTCCTTTTCCCCTTTAACTCCGCAGCTAGAAAAGAAAAGAAAAGCCCACCCCAGCTTCCCACCCCGCTTTTATTTTAAAAATGGAAGAGAAAAGGGGGAAAGAGAATTTCATTTCCAGGCCTGTTTGAATTCCCAGTGTCCCCAGGTGCTGGTGATCTGATTTTGGTTTTAGAAAAAGGGAAAGGAACGAAGGCAGTTTGTTCGCCAGTTTGAATGGGGAACGCCCTGCGGGCAAACGCACCCGCTGATTAAAAATAAGACGTGTTGAAAACTCAGGGCATGGAGGAACATTTTTTAAAAATAAAGGTGTCCCTTCACATTCACGGATTTGGCATTCACAGATTTAAGTATTCACGGTTTGAAAATATTCTTCAAAAAATAATCATCCAAAAAGCCAACCTTGATGTTGCCATCTTATATAAGCGACACCATTTTGCTCTGCCATTGCATAGAATGGGACTTGAGTATTCATGGATTTTGGTATCCATGGAGCACTGATAGAATTAAACTACAGTTGTCCCTTCGTATCCACAGATTTGGTATCCACAGATTTAAGTATTCACAGCTTGAAAATATTCTTAAAAAAATAATAATCCAAAAAGCAAACCTTGATTTTGCCATCTTATAGACGGGACACCATTTTGCGATGCCATTGCATATCATGGGACTTGAGTATTCACGGATTTTGGTATCCACAAAAGGTGGTCCTGGAACCAAAGCCCAGCACATAGGAAGGGACAACTGTATTCTTTAAAAATAATAATCCAAAAAGCCAACCTTGATTTTGCTATCTTATATAAGGGACACCATTTTGCTATGCCATTGCATAGAATGGGACTTGCGTATTCATGGATTTGGGATTTGGGTATTCACGGGGGGTCCTGGAACCAAACCCCAGTGAATGTGAAGAGACAACTGTATATGTATTTATGATATGTATGTTTAAAATTACTACATCTATGATGTTTGTGTGCTGTGCATTACTTACCTATTTCCCTAAAATATAGTAGGACCCCTGTATCCGTTGGGGATTGGTTCTGGGTACCCCGTGGATACTAAAAACCGTGGATAATTGCAAACGCTATGGAAAATAATGGGACTTCTGGGGTTTAAAATACCATAGAGTTGCCTTGGATGACCTAGAAAATGGCTACAGAGGACACATTTTCTAGGAAGACTCTATGGTAGGTGCGCTGTTTTGTGTCCCGTGGATAATTGAATCAGTGGATACAGGGGCCCTACTGTACATATTTTATTTACCTATTTAAATGTTTATGTTTGTCTGTGAGGTGTAAAGTGTTGTACATGTGTCTTTCTGTGTGTATAGATGTTACTCACCTATTTTCCTAAAAATAGATCTTTTTTCTACCTATTTCCATTTGTGCGTGTAAGTATGATGTATGTATATATTAAAATATGTACATATATGATGGATTTCTTCCGTAGGTTGATAAAATGAGTACCCAGCTTGTTGAGGGTGATTAGCTAACACATTGTAAACCGCTTAGGAAGTGCTTAGCGCTATAAAGTGGTATAGAAATGTAAGTGCTACTGCTATTTTTGATTTTCTTTGGATTTTCTGGATTATGGAACATTTATGTATACATAATGAGGTACCATGGAGATGGCACCCAAATCTAAATGCAAAATTCAGTTATATTGCAGAATCCAGCACTCAAACCATGATGCCATATTGGCATACACACACACATGCACATATTGATTGATATATATAAATATATATATATTGCACACACAAACACACACGCACACAGATATGTGTGTATGTTTAAGCCAACTAAAACAGCACTGCAGACGGGTAAAACCAGGAGCCCAGAAGGATACTATCAACCATAAAACGGATTATAAATGTAATGGAACGATTGATAGTGGGTTCTTTTCAATTGTCAACCTGACATTTTGGCTTCCAACCTTTTTTGGAAATGGACAGAATCTCACTGACATCACCAAAGAAGGCAGAAGCTGAGATGCCAGATTTGTGATTAGTATAAATACCTCTTCTCAACCATTGCATTAATACATGCTCTGTGTATCGGAGTATATATCTTTTGGTCCATCCTGCATTGCTGTTGCTGACAGTACTTGAATGCTCTGTTCTGAAGGACAGGAAGGGGGCCCAGAAAAAAGATATTTCACCGGCTTCATGTACCAATAAGCATGCATCTGAGTGGAAGCTGTGCATTTTTAAAGATATACTAGTTTTTTCTCTCCTTGAAACACATTTCAGGGGAAGCTCTTTCCTACCAGCTGGAGGAATCACTCTTTCTTTGTTCACACTGGCTCAATTCAAATGCTCAAACAGTTTTTCTCCAGCCCTTTCAACAAAGGAAACAGAAGTTGGTGAACAGCTAGCAGCCACCAGCCATGAAAAGCAATCGATGTATATTATGGGGAAAAATCACTTTAATAATAATAATAATAATAATAATAAAAATGTATTTCTATCCCACCCCTCTGCAATGCAATTGGGGCGGCTTACATCATGAAAATCCCATAATTACATTAATACCCTAACCCACCCACCCCTTAAAACAATATTAAATTAAACAGATTAAAAATGTACAATAATTAAAAGAAAAAAAATTAAAATAATGGCCGCTAAAGGGAAAAGGCAGCCGAATCTTCGGGCCAGGATAGCTATTCGGGAAAGGCCTGCCGGAAAAGATCCGTCTTGACAGCTTTTTTGAAGCTCCCATTTAATCACTTTCACCCCGGTTGATGCAAAGCACGGACTTTCCTGGTAGATTAGTCCAACCTTGAAGCGCTTTGGCCCAAGCTGTGTTAAAGGTAGTGCCTGGGGATCATGGGAGTTGTAGTCAAGCCTCTCAAGAGGGTGTCTTTCCCCCTCCCTACTTTTGATGCAGGGGAAGAAAATCAGCCCGGCTGGTTGTGTCCTGAGGAAGACAAGAAAAGCAAAGCTCCTTTCTGGTGCCCCATTCTGGTTTGCCGCCTCCCCGCTTTTTCCTCCAGAGCTCTGGACCTGCAGGTAAGAAATTGCAAAATTTCATTTGCCTACCTTTCTGTTCGTCTCATGTTTGCATGGGACAGGAGGAGCTGAAAAGCTGTTGGCCACGAGGAAGGTTCGGTTGGAGACGTGAACCCACAAATTGGTTCTAAGCTGGAACTGACGGCCATTCCAGGACTCCCCCTGCCTTTGTCTGATGGCAAAACCAGACAACTGTATTGTATCGGTTTTATACAGGGATGCCTCAGTTAACAAAGCCCATGTGCTCCTGGGTGTGGTTTCTTTAACAGGAAATTTGGTGCCGTAGACAGAAATAACATGGAGAGGATAGGGATAGGTTATTACACCATGAAAAGGAAGAGCAGACTTCATTTTCATTTCCATTTCGGTGGATAAACGTATACAGTGGGCCCTTTGTATCTGCCACGGTTTGGTTCCAGGATCCCCCGTGGATACCAACATCCGTAGACACTTAAGTCCCATTATATACAATGGTACAGTAAAATGGTGTCCCTTATATACAATGGCAAACAGCAAGGATTGCTTTATGGGGAAAAAATTGGAATATTTTCAAGCCGTGGATGGTTGAATCTCTGGATAAAGAATTATGCATATGGAGGGCTGACTGCAGCTTTATGCTTTTTTTTTTTAAAAGCAGGTTTATCCGCTCTCCTCTTTTCCCTCTGTTTTGCTGTTCCTGCATGCTCCATAAGGGATCCTGGAGGCAGCTGCTATGTACCTTGCCTGTTGTAGGCAGGCACACACGGCTACAATAGGATCAGCCATAGTAGAATCCTGTTCGTTTCCAGCTCAAACGTCACTGCATTGTTTACTGCAGACTTGCTTCTGCAACGTGGCACAAAAAGTCTGTATTTCTCCATCCCTCCTTCACCTTCCTCCCAATGCTAGTGCTGCTAAAAAACCTTCCAGCTAGACAGAGGATGAGGAGGAAAAGGCAGGCTGGGTGGGCATGGAAGGACTTTGTAGAAATGAGCTTCTTGGTTAGAGGCTTTGTTAACTGAGATGTGGCCATATTTGATTACTTTTTCCTGTCTGTGTGCTGAAGTGATTAAAGGACAGGATTAAAAAATGCAGTCAGATCCCTGTATCTGCGGAACTAATATCTGTGGTTTCAGTTATCTTCAGGACACAAAATAGACACATATCATAGAGTAGTGTTGGAAAATGCCTAGAGAGGCATCCTATCTAGGCATCTTCTAGGTTCTCCAATGCAACTCAATGGCATGTTTGTACCAGAAGCCCTCTATTTTAATTGGGTTCACTGTTATCTGTGGTTTCATGTACCTACGGTAAATCTGGGAACCAAACTCCTCCGGAAATGGGGGGTCTAACTCTATAAAATGGGTTTGTCTCTTGCTCCCTCCAGCCAGGAATCGTGTGACCCTTTTTCTCCAAGAACTCTCCTTCCACTCTCATTGATAAGGGCATCTCGGGCGAATGTCTCTCCCTGGGCCGCAATTAGCGTGCTATTTCAGGCGCCAGTGCATGCAGCCGATAGTCTGGATGTGCCACGGCAGTCTAGGAAAATGAATCCATTAGGGTGTTGGAGTCAGTCCGGGTCAACTTCGTTAGCAGACAAGCCAGAGAAATCAGAGCAGCTTTCCGGCGGAAGGGCAGCTTCTCCAGCTTTGAAATCTCCCCAAGAAAGTCAAACAGCATTTTGGCAGACGGGGGATATATTCAGCTGCTTTAGCTCCCCTTGCACCTCTCCTGGGTGTTTGTGTGTTTGTGTGCATCTGGATGAGAAAACCCCTTATGCCCTGAGAGACTGCCAATCTCAGGGATGAATTGTGCTCTTCCCAGTAGGCTCAGGCAAAAGCAAACTGCTGCAGCCTCTCTTACAGTTTGTCTGTCCTTCCTCATTAATAATTCTGGCCCTCTTGACTTCGCTCTGGTGTTGTTCGGCCACACTCTCCCGGTTGTATCTGTGAAATGTTGGACGGTAGGGCACTGAAGCCCTCCTCTCAGCACTGTTGGGGTTGCACTGTTGAATTTGCAGCCACTGCAACCATGGTGGTCCTCTATGGTGCGCCAGGTGGCCAGAGTGTCCTGCTGTACTATAGAGCACTATAGGCGTACGGCACAGAGTGTCTTTCTGGAATTTCTAGATGCGGCACTCTGTGGGTTTTGCAACCGATTCAGGGCTGGTGGCCAATTTGGCCGTGGCAATCGTGGGGGTGAAGGTGGCAAGGACCACAAGAAAGGATGCTGAAGGGGCATATATGGCCATATGTCCCCCAGCCTTCCAAGAAACCAACCAATTTACTTCAAAATCCCTAGTGGGGACACCCCACCCCAATAATATCTTCCAATCTTCAGGAGGACAATGGTTTTTCTAAATGTTGTCAAATGCTTTCCTTTGTGGAGGGGAGATCTGATTAATGTCAGGAATGGATCGGGGACTTTTGGAGTAGCCCCTGTCCTGAAAGGATGGCTTGTCTCTCTTCCCCCAAAAGTCCTCAGTGCCATTTTTTCTAATTAGACTCTGGATGTCATCCGGGGACATCTGTCTGACTTGACTCTTTCGGTCAGATCTCTGCTTTTTCACCCCGCAAATCAGGACTGGTTGCTGATCTTGCTCTTTTTAATGCTCTCTGGTTTCTTCGCGTCTCTCTCTGCGTGGGTCTCCTCGCCCCTTCTTTCCCACCCGCTTCTTCAAACAAGGGAAGCAGATGGGAACAGGGGACGCGCTGTGTTCCTTTATGATGATTAATCTACAAAGCTCCCTTTGACTCTGTCCTGTCCTTCTTGCTTCTTCTGTCTTATCTCCCCCCTGCAAACCTCTTCTAGTTTGTGTCTTTGTGTCCTTTGCCTTCAAATGGGTCATCTCTCTCCCCCGTTTTCTCAGCAATACGGGAGCACAGGAGTTTGCGTTGAGTCCTTACACTTCTCACCTAGTCCCTGGTCTTGACTTTCTAGGCTGGTGGGAGGTATACACGTGTGTGAGTGTGTGTGAAAGTGAAGGTTAAGAGGGGACATGATAGCCATGTTTAAATATTTGAAGGGATGTCCTACTGAGGATGGAGCAAGCTTGCTTTCTGCTGCTCCAGAGACTAGGACACGGAGCAATGGGTTCAAACTCCAGGAAAAGAGATTCCACCTAAACATTAGGAAGAAATTCCTGATGGTAAGAGCTGTTTGGCAGTGGTATATGTTGCTGCCTGGGAGTGTGGTGGAGTCTCCTCCTTTGGAGGCTTTTAAACAGAGGCTGGATGGACATCTGTCAGGAATTATTTGATTGTATATTCCTGCATGGCAGAAGGGGGTTGGACTAGATGGCCCTTGGGGTCTCTTCTAACTCTAGGATTCTATGAGCTCTCCATGGTGCTGAAATGGTCTGACTAGAAGCTGGGTGGCCACCATGGTGCCTTCCTAAAGGGCAGAATGGGGTTGGACTAGATGGTCCTTGGGGGTCTCTTCCAACTCTAGGATTCTATGAGAGAGAGAGACTTTCCCCCTGTGGTGGTGTCCTAACTTTTCTTGGCGTTTCCCTTCTTCAAACATCTGCTTGGGAAAGATGAGACCCCGAGAATCCAGGTAGATTGTCACTACCCATTGACTTCAATTTCCCCTTTCAATGTAACCCAGTGGGCACTTATAGGGTTCAACTCCTCCTTTCCACTCTGGCTCTGCAGAGCATCACCTCCCACCCCCTGTGTGGGAAGAGAGAGCCGAGAGTGCTGAGAAAGGAGATTTTATTTTAAGCAGAAATTACATAGCATAATAAAGAGAATTCTTTTGTGAAAGGCACCTTCCTTTCAGGCATACTTATGAGTTATAAAGTTATAGATAAGTCTAGTCCTTGCAGCCAAGCTTATAAAAATAAATATAAGCCCTGACCCGACTAAGCTAGAAAGTTCCTATATCCATTTTCACAGGTTGCCACCCCATTCTGCCCCATGACAGGGCTGGTCTTGGTTGCCATTGTAAAGAAGTTGATGCCAAGTTGGATGGAATCGTCGTTGGTGGCTTCATGGCAGATTGGGGTGGTGAATCCCTTCTGGGTTTTAGTCTGAACTTGAAAAGAACTATCCAAAGTGCTGAAGCGTATCTGCAAAAATGGCCGAGGCACCTGACTGCATTCCAAAATGGTGACATTTCGTGCACCAAATGTGCCCATTGCTCCCAGTAATTTATACTTCTGACTTTCTCCTTTGTTCTTTTCTCTTTTTTGGCGGGGAAAAAAAATATGATCTCATGTCCAGCTGGGTGCTGCTGTACACAGTCCGGTCCATTCGTCGTTGCTGGGGTTTTCCGCCGTCAGCACCTCTCTCCCACAAGGCTACCTCTGGGTGAGTTTTTGCGCCACTGCGGTGGCTTGAGTAGCACGTGAAAGACCTCATTGCTTTTTCAAACGTGTGTGAGTTGAGGCTGGTTTATTGGGAATATTGTTGTTGTCTTTACGTGCCTCCCAGTTGAGACCAGAGCCAACGTGGCCTTCCTCTGAGGCTGAGAGAGTGTGACTTGCCCAAGGCCACCCAATGGGTTTCCATGTTTTTGCAAGGATTCAAACCCTGGTTTCCCATGGTTCTAGTCCGACACTCAACCCTCTACACCAGGGACAGGAGTGTAGCCACAGGCAGGACAGAAAGGCATTGTTCTCCTAGTAAGAATTATGCCCTCCAGTCCCCAAATTTCCATCCAGTCCCCAAATTTCCTGCCTTGCAGAGGGTGAGATATTGAAAATTGTTCACATCTATGGGTTGTCTAGAGCAAAGCATCTTAAACTGTGGGTCGCGACACCATATGGGGTCAGGTAACTGAATGTGGGGGTCATGAAAAATTTGGCAACAGTAAATTTGATTTGTATACCTATTTTGTATACCTATATAGCTGGGGCTGTGTAAAAATTTCATGCTGCCACCTTCTTTTCTTGAGATGCCTCAACTCAGCTTCTAAATGCTCAGCTCAAGCTACTGAAATTTGAGAAGGAAAATTGTAAATTTGGGGACGGAATTCATATTAGGGTGGAGAAATGCCTTCATTTTGTTCCTCCTCCCTTGTGGAAGGCCAAATGAGGTCTGAAATATGGAGATCACTCATGGAACCTCCTTGTCCAAGAGAAGTCTAGCTTTCAATAACCAGATAAAGAGGGAATAGGGATCATGCTATGCTGTACTGTTTACGAGTTTCCAATAAGACTAGATGGGTCTCTTCTAACATGGCACCCTGCTGACATGTGGGCTCCAGCTCCCATCATCCCCAGCCAGCTATGCTGGGAGTTGGAGTCCCACACACCAGCAGGGCACCAGTTTGAGGGAAAACCTTCTCTCCTCAGGGGGCTTCTTCTTATCGGCTGAAGGGGAATAGAACCAACCAGAAGACATTTATCTAGTCAAGTGGCAAAGTGGGGAAAAAATTGTCACTACAGCAGCACAGCGGATTAAGTTATGTCTTACATGAAGCTTGAAGGCTAGAAATAGATAACGGGTTTTATTTTATTTTATTTTTAAAGAGAACCGACAGCCGCTTGAGTGAGGTACGGCTTCCCAGGGGTACGTCAGCCCACGAGGTGTAGGACTGGTTGTTGCTGGTGGAACACACACCCCACCCCACTGCTCTTCAGATGGGGAACCTTTTCTTATTAATCCAATTAATTAATTAATTAATGGGATTTCTCCCGCCTTTCTCCCAGCCTGAGACTCGAGGGGACTTACGGTATAGGTTAACACGGGAATGGGAAAAAAAACAGTATGAGGTGCAAAGGTTTAAAAAAAGTATTAAATAATCAATGGAATGGAGGGATGGACAGATAGATTTGCCTTGATGATGGTTGTCATAGTATCCTAGAGTAGAAAGGGGCACTTAGAGGCCATCAAGTCCAGCCCCCTGCTCAGAGCAAGATCTCCACCTAAAGCATTTCTAGCCATAGGGAGCTGTCCAGCCTCTTTTGGAAGATTTCCCGAGAAAGAGACCCCACCATCTCTTTAGGCAATAGGTTCCATTGTTGAACCGTTCTCACTATCAAGAAGTTCCTTCTAATGTTCAACCGAAATCTACCCTCCTGTAACTTCAAACCATTAGACTCGGTCCTCTCCTCTGAGCAGAGAACGGACCTCCTCTCTGGGGCAGCTCTTGAGATATTCCAAGAGGGCCCTCCTGTCACCCCTCCATCTTGTGTTTAATAAATAAATAATAAATTATTTATTTAATTATAAATAAATTGTATTATTTTATGTGACTTTTAAGTTTAGGCGGATTTTAATTTGATGCTAGTTTAATATCTTTTTATGGGGGTTGGTGGGGCTTAGGGGTTTTAGTTTAGTTTGTATTGCTGTATTTTAACTGTTGTAAACCGCCCTGATTGTTTTTAACAGAGAGGCGGGGTAAGAATTATTATTATTGTTATTGTTATTATTGTTATTGTTATTGTTATTAATGCAGGTCTTCCCTCTCCTAGGTTGGGGGTGGCCAAGAAGGGGCCGGTGGCCAGGTGGAGATCTTCTCCTTGAACCGTTCGGTGCCTCGGACAGTCAAGTCCTTCCCAGTAACTTCCCAAGTCCTGTGTGTGGAATACATTCCGGAGCGGAGCGAAGAGGAGAGAGAGGAAGAGGCCCAAATGGCTGCTGACCAAGCCTTGCCAGCGCAGCCCGCCATATGCCTGGGGCTACAGGACGGCAGGTGAGGAGGAAGGCACTCCGTGGGGTGGCCTGAATGGGATTGTTCCCAGAGGGGCAGTGTGGGGGTAGTGGTTACAGTACAGTTGTCCCTGCACATTCACGGATTCGGTTTTAAGTATTCACGGCTTGAAAATATTCTTAAAAAAATAATAATCCAGAAAGCAAACCTTGGTTTTGCCATCTTATATAAGGGACACCATTTTGCTCTGCCATTGCATATCATGGGACTTGAGTATTCATGGATTTGGGTATCCACGAAAGGGGGTCCTGGAACCGAACCCCAGCGAACGTGAAGGGACCACTGTATTTGTTTGGTTTTGGGAGACTTCAGGTTAAAGTCGTCCCTGTACTGAGCAGAGCTTGGGAAAATCAGATATTTTGGACTGCAACACTTAGAATCCCCATGAAAACTCACAGGCTCTCTCTTAGCCTGGCCCACCTCACAGGATTGTTGTGGGGATAAAGGAAGTGAGCTGCTCGTACTGCTATGAGCTGATTGCAGAAGTGCTAAAGTATAAAATAGACATAACCACAAACTTTTTCAAAAATAGGGAGTAATGGCATTGTGCTCTGAATCCCAGTTACTGAGGAATATGGTTGTCTGGTTGCATTCAATGCCCCCCTGTTGGTGGCTTCCCAGTGGGGAACTGGTTGGCCACTGGTGTAGACAGAAGGCTGGACTAGGCAGGCCCTGGGTGTAATCCTGCTTCAGTCATTGGCTGATAGGCTTCCTTTCCTTTTTAAAAAATCCCATCAAATATTTTGAGCAAGGGTATAATGTGTGACGTCAACAGCCAGAAAGTTTGAGATACCTCTTCATCCTCATTTATGTATTGCAATCCATAGAGCCATCAAAAGAAAAAAATCAAGCATAAAAGAAAATAGACAAAATATCAGAAAAATCAGAACAATAAAACAATTGTAATTGGCTTTTGTTTAATACACAATGAGATCTTATTCTGGCTGCCTTTGTTAGAAATTTAGCAACAGCCAGGGTCACTTTCGGGGGACTTGTCTGTTTGAGATACCTATTTTTCAGCTGAAGAGGGAAACCTCTCCTCCACAGTTCAGAAATAACACAACATAGTTGTGTGTGACAAATTACTTTTTGGTGTCCACAAGGGTGTAACAAATACACTTCACAAAAAGTGTTGGCTACCCTATTGATATAAGTAATGCTTTCTAGTTACTTGTTTTCCAAGTAAGGTTTAGAATGCTTTTTAGAGGCATTTCGAGAGATTATTTTTCAAATTTCATACCATTATTACATCAGTCCAAAGGGGTTATTTTTGTTTCACGTAGCGAGCAACACAAAACAGGATGAAATGAGTTGGTTTCTTTAAACATTGCAGCAAATAACATCAGTGAGCTACCTTTTAAACACCATCAGGTGTCATGGCTTTTTACAAAGTCACTTTCCACGCTCCGACTTTGCAAGTGCGCTGGTTGCAATACACTCAAAGGGAAGCTGGGGAAACACTCTGCATGTGCCCAGAGGCACTGCCCCATATATTTTCCATCACCTGTATTTTATTTATTATTTATTATTGTATTTATACTCCACTGTTCAGCCACAAAGGCTCTCAGAATGGCTTATAAATGGTTAATTTTACTTTTTTTTATTATCTTTATTAAAAAGTTTTTTACACAGATACCCCAATTACCCACTAAACAAACAATTCCCACAAATACATACAAACAAATCCAAATATACAACCAACAATGGTTAATTTTACAACGGATCATGTGCATAGAAAGTCATACTTCCTGGGTAGAGAATTAACCACCCCTCCAAGTGCAAAATCTCCCTCCTCCTGTGCATTTTTTGGGGCAGGGAGGATGGATGAATTTGCACCAGTATTTCCCCAATTGTCCACCAAGGGGCACCCATTCTATTCTATTTTCCGTAGGATTCCATTGCGCTGACTCCGTCTTTTTCTGAACTGCATGCATGTCTTCTTACACCTTTTCCCCCTTGCCTCCCCAGCATCCTGGTATATGGAAGCGTGGACACGGGGACGCAGTGTTTGCTGACGTCCAAAAGTCCTGGACTCCAGCCGGTTCTCTGTTTGAAGCACAGCTCCGATTACCTCTTTGCTGGCCTGCAGAATGGAACTGTTGCTGCCTACGCCAGAAGCAATGGTGAGCATTGGTGCAGAGGTCTAGGGGTCTTTTCTCACCGGTGCTTTGTCTTCTTGTAGATCGCAACCCTTTGGCGTTAGGGTATCCAGGTCAGGATGATGGAATAGAGGGCACGCTTATCACATTTGCAGATAGCACCAAATTAAGAGGGATAGCCTAATACCCCAGAGGACAGGATTAGAATTCAAAATGACCCCCTTAACAGGTTGGAGAGCTGGGCCAAATGTTACAAAATGAATTTCAACAGGGGGAAATATAAGGCGCTACATTTGGGAATAAAAAATTAAATGCACAGATGTAGGATGGGTGACCCCTGGTTTTGACAATAGTACATGCGAAAGAGATCTAGGAGTCATAGTAGATCAAAAGCTGAACATGAGCCAGCAGTGTGATGTGGCAGCTAAAAAAGCCAATGTGATTCTCAGCTGCATCAGTAGGAGTATAGTGTCTAAATCGAGGGATGTGATAGTATCGATCACTTTATTTTGCTTTGGTCACACCTCACGTGGAATACTGTTTCCAGTTCTGGGCACCATAGTCCAGGATATAGGCAATCTGGAACGTGTCCAGAGGAGGGCGAACAAAATGGTGGGAGATCTGGAAGCCATAGTGCAGAGAATACACACACACAAACACACACACACAGAGTTTTTGTTTGTCCCTCTTACATCATACTGGAACCCAACCTAGGCAATCTCCATTGGAGCTGAAAAGTGGAGGATTCAAGAGAGAATGAGAAAGACTTCTTCAGACAGTGAATAGTTAAACTGTGGAACTCACCACCACAGGATGCAGTGATGGCCACCAATTTGGGTGGCTTTAAAAGGAGACTGAACACATTTACAGAGGACATCAATGGCTGATGGTCACTGTGAATTACGTGTATCCCCTCCATTAGCAGAGGCAGTATGACTGCATATATCTCTTGCTGGGGAACATGGGGGTGGGTGAGACGGGGGTTCACTTAAACCCCTGGGCATCTGTTTGCCCATTGTAGGGACAGAATGCTGGACCAACGAGGCCCATTTTAGCCTGGTCCAGCATGTACTGAGCTGGCGCTGGCTGCTGTTCCAGACCTCCCCAAGTCTTGATGCCGAAAACTGACAACGCATCTCTGCTGTAGGATGGACCTTGTTGCTGGTAAATGGATGCAATGGGATTGCTGCAGTGGAGAAACCCATGCCAGCCCCTTAGCTGGTGGTCTCAAGCGCTGGACCCCTCCACCAAGAGTTCGGTCTGGTCCACACCAGGGCCAACACAACAAGTTATTGAGATCCCACCAGTTCTCATCCTTACAAATGCTTTTCAGTTCTTTTCTGAACGCACCAAGAGTGACGTGGGTCAAGAAAAAGCTAAGGGACCCTTGTGAGAACATCCCAGCACCCCAGAAAAGACGCCGGAATAATAAACCGCATTTGTTTGTTCTTTGCTCCTTCATCCTCTCCTCAAGGGAAAAGTTCCATCCACACTTTGTTTTCCAAGTGCCTTTAATTAATTTTAAATCTAGTTTAATTTCCTGCTTGTTGTAGATGGGGAAGAAGAGGGAAGGGGGGAAAAGAAGAGATCTCCGTACCTTTTCTTCCCCCCCTCAGTCACAAAAAAACCACTTTATGCTAATTGCCTTTTAAAATGCAACGCCTGGACTTCGGGTCCCGAGACAAAATCCCAATTCGAAAGCTCTGTAATTTCTTATTGATTGGCTGTCAGTTCTCTCTGGCACGCGGAGAGATGGGGCAACCATTTTACTGCCGCTGAAGCCTGTCAGCTGGGTTTTAATTCTCTTTCCTGGTAAAATTTTGATAAGGAGGCGGAAAAAGAAAGATCCTCATTCGGGGGTCAGTTCAATCCAGTTTTTTGCAAGAGGCGAAATCGGACATCACAGGTGTAGGCCGATGTCGGCTGAGCCATACTGATGCTTGTGAATATCAACCGATTTCCCCTCTGGATAGGTTTATGGGGACGGTTGTTTCTGCTTGTCAGACCCTCAAAGACGGCTTTGATTTCTGTTTCCCCCCTTCCTCACTTGCAAGGGAAATTTAAGCAAGGCTAGAGCAGGCAGAATGTCTTCTTATGAAGCGTTTTTGTCACTAGCGTCTGCCTGAATGTGGGCAGAGAAATCACTCCGAGAAATAAGTGCAGAAATTATTGTTCTTACGTTGCATCAAGTTGGCTGCAATTAATGGTGTCTCTATGGAGGGGAAACAGGCTAGAGACCTTCTTATTAATTCCTTTGCTCAGGTCTTGCAAACTCAGGGCAGCTGTGGTTTTCTTGATTGAATATCTGTATTTCAGAAATACAGAATTTCCTGCTGCCTTTTGCTTTTCCAAGCATGGCTGTCTTTTCCAAGGAGCCGAATTGTCTCAAGATATGTCCAAAGAACTCTACATATCCTCCAACCGTCCTGATTTGGTCCTGGTTTTTAACTACACCCTGTTTTTTTAAAAATGTTTGTAAGCTGCCTTAGATCCTATACAAGGAGAAAGGTGGAATATAAAACAAAGAAACCAAGAATTGCAGAGACAGTCCTCTGATTAATTCTCTGTCATCTCATGCTTTCAGGTGCTTTTAAAATGTCCTGGTTTCTCTTTCCTCCACCCATTTCCCTTCTTCTTCCTCAGCTTACTTTAATTGCTACAAAGCTGTGTTCAAAGTGCAAAAGTCTTTCACACTCCATAAACAAGAGGGAAAAATCTTGTCCTTCCCAGTAGAGTCAGGCAAAAGCAAACTGCTGCAGCCTTTCCTAGCTTAGCTGTCCTTCCTCATCAATAATGACTGCCTGTTTGACGACACTGTGGTGTCATTTGGCCACATCTGTGAAATCTTAGAGGGTGTGGGATCTAAGTTGTCTTCTGCTTTCTTGACTACAGTTGCCATTTTAGTACCTTATATCAGTGGTTCTTACTCTGTGGTCTGCAGACCCCCAGGGGGCTGTGATGTCCTCACTTGAAAGTTGCTTAGCCCATGTGACAAGAGCTGAGGCAAAGCCTGGCTGGCTTGGCTTGCACATTGCCATTCAATCTGCTCCAGCCACAAATTTGCAGGAAGAAGCAGGAGAAAAGTCTTCCCTCCCCTTCCAGTGCCTCTGGGGGAAGGTTTAATGGGTGGTGTATCATCATCATCATCATCATCATCATCATCAGGTATTATGGCAACAAAAGATATTTAAAGGGGGTCCCTGGTAAAGAAAAGGTTAAGAGCCTGATATAGTTCCTTTAAAATTCAGATTGGAACCCAGGGCTGATTTGGTGCACCCCTGAGATAGGTAGAAGCCCCCGGTTGCCAATGCTTCTTATAACTAATACCTAATATATCTTATACCTAATCAATCCTGGATTGATTCCTCCTTTTTGCTCCCTTCCCCAATTCTGTATAATTTCTTTTTTTCCCTATCCATAATTATATGCTTTCCTTCTCTTTCCCCCCCCCCCCCGCCCACGGTCCATTAAACATCCACAATCTGTGACTTGTTGCCCTCCGTTCCAGGGTTATGAACGGATGTTTATGCACAGCTTCCAAACTCCGCTTGCTTTTTTTTAAAAAAAAATATTAATTAGCTCTTGATAAGCCATTTATGTTATTTTAATTAAAGTGTGTGTGTTTGAAGGGGGGGTGAGGCAAGGCAAAGTGTTGGGGGGAGTCGAGGAGGGAAAAACCCATATTTCCCTGGCAGATGTGGGTGCATTTAATCGGCCCCTTATATCTGCAGAGGGCAGGGTTCCCATAAACTCTGTAGCATGGAGATTATCTCTTGGAAAGGCACACCTGCTTTTGCTAGCAGGGAAATAAAAAAGGCCCCTGAGGTTCCTCTACATTTTTAAGGAAATGAAATAGATTATAAAATGTTTATTCTTGAGTCCTATTTGGTTTAAAGGAGTGTGTATTTGTAATACTGCATTCTGGGGGTGCAGAAGCTAAGCAGTTTGCAAGTCTAAAGGCCCGGATTATGGGTTGTTTATACCACGGCTCTCAGCAAGACAGCATTATCAGCTGGATACGTTTAGCTTGCAGGAGAGAAGGTGCGAGGTGACACGGTAGCTATCTTTAACTAACAAGATGAATTTCAACAGCGAGAAGTGTAAAGGACTACATCTAGGCAGGAAAAATGAAATTTGAAGAAATGCACAAACATAGGATGGGCGACACCCGGGTTGTAACGCAGGGCATGTGAAAAGGATCCAGGAGTCTTAGTAGACCCACACCTAAATTTGAGTTAATAGTGTGATGCAGCAGCAAAAAAAGCCGATGCAATTCTGGGCTGCCTCAACAAGAATATAGTGTCCCAATTGAGGGGATAGAATCATAGTGTTGGAAGAGACCACAAAGGTCATCCAGTCCAACCCCCTGCCATGCAGGAAGACACAATCAAAGGGAAGTTGTAGTCCTGGTCAGAACTTATCTGGACTCCTGTGTCCACTTCTGGGCACCGCAGTTCAAGAAGGATATCGACAAGTTGGAAGGGGTCCGGAGAAGGGCAGTTAAGATGATGAAAGATGTAGAAATCACCAGGCCCTAGGAGGAAGGGAGATGTGAATATTTAGCTTGGAGAAGAGAAGACTGAGAGCTAACATGATAGGTATTTTTAAATATCTGAAGGGCTGTCATGTAAAAGATGGAGCCAGCTTGTTCTCTGCTGCTCCAGAGACTAAGACATGAATCAGTGGATTCAAATTACAAGAAAAGAGATTCCACCTAAATGTTAGGAAGAATTTTTTTTTTACTGTAAAAGTAGTCTGAGAGTAGAATAAATTGGAATGGCAGTGAAGTGCCGTAGTTGTGTATTGCTGCATGGCAGGGGGTTGGACTAGATGGCCCTTGGGGGTCCCTTCCCAATCTAAGTTTCGATGATTCATGGTTGTTTGCAGTGTAGCTTCCAGGAATAGTTTATCCTCTGACTCCGGAGGAGAAATGCAATTCCTCACTAATTTTCTTCTCAAAGAAAAGCCACAAGTAATTTTAGCAATGTTCTTTCTGTTGTGAGAAAGTCTTCGAAAACTTCAGTTTCCAAAGCCTATTCGCAGTTCAGGACTTATTCTGCACAATATTCAGATGTGGTTGGTTTTGGGGACAGAAAGCAGCATTTTCTGTGCCCAAAACAATATTTCTGTGTAGAAACGGTATTTTGTGTGAAATACTATTTTTCTGTGCAGAAAAATCCTATTTTCTGTACGAAACCACCTCATGTGAATTTTGTGCAGAATAAACCCCGAATTGCGAATATTCCCAACTGCTCAGGGTTCTTCTTGTCAGGGTTTCTCAGCATTTGAAAGACATGTTTTTCGACTTGCCAGATTTCTTCGGAGGAAGCTTGTCATTGCCCTCCTCTGAGGCTGAGAGAGTGTGGCTCTCCATGCTGGCTCTCTTGTCATATGCTTTCAGGTTGAGTCCAACTTATGACACCCCTTGCCTTGGGTGTTCTTGGCCTGATTTTATTCAGAGGATGTTTGCTATGGCCTTCCTTCTGAGGCTGAGAGAGTGGGACCTGCCCAAAGTCTCCCGGGGGTTCCTACAGTTGAGTGAGGATTTGAACCCTGGTTTCCTAGACTCCTATTTCAGCACTGAAACCACTACTCTGCACTGGCTCTGAAGGTTTATTCAGAGGAGGTCTTCCATGACCTCCGTCTGAGGCTGAGAGAGTGAGACTTGCCCAAGGTCACCTAAGCAATTTCCATGGCTGAGGAGAGATTCGAACCCTTGTCTCCCAGAGGCCTGGTCCAGCACTCAAATTGCTATGCAATGCTAGCTCCTTTTTAGCACTGCCCCTCAGGAGCCAATGCATGAACACATTGACAGGAGCCGTACTCCCATGACTGCAACACCCAGAATCCCCTAACCAGGGCCATGCTGGGATCTGTAGTCAAAAAAGGGCACAGTCCTAAGCCTGGCATGGCTATGCATCTCTTCCTGTCTGCAGAGACAGTGTTCCCCGTTGCCGTTTCAAGTTCTGCCGCCTTCTCTTTCTAAAAAAGACCCTTTGTGGCACACGGGGCTGAGTCCCCGCCGGCTTCGCTTTCAAGGCCTGCGCTGAGCCGGGGTTGCTCGCCAGCAGCGTCCAAAGCGCAAGGAAAATTCTGGGGGCAGGAGAGGTCGGTTCCTCCCCGCAGGTTGCGGCGTGGCTTTGTTTTAACTTTTATTTTTTTGCGGAAAAGGTTGGTGCTGACTTTTGCCGTCATGAAAGCAGGAGTGAGTTGCGCCTCATCAGAGGGAAATAAGTAGCTGAATCGCCCACCTGATTTCCGAAAGGTCCTTCGGAGCATTCTGGTGCTCCGATTGCATACTTTCCAACATTTTGCACATGAAAACTGGGAGAGATGTGGCTGAGCAACACCAGAGTGTGATGAAGATGCAAATATATATATACACACACACACACACACACACACACACACACACATACATACACACATATATATACCGTATATATTAATGAGGGAAAACATAGAAGCTTGGAGAAACCGTAGTGGTTTGCTTTTGCCTGAGCCGACTGGATGACAAAGAGATACCAACCTGGGTTCGTACTTACTAGCAGAGTCATGGCTGTGGAACTCAAGCTCCTTTGTAACATTTTCCATTTGATGCTCTATGACAAGAGTGAATCCTAGAATCTTAAAGCTGGAAGGGACCCCCAAGGGCCATCTAGTCCAGCCCCTTACCATGCAGAAATACCCAATCAAAGCACAGATGTCCATCCAGCCTCTGTTTAAAAACCTCCAAAGAGGGAGACTTCACCACACTCCAAGGCAGTGCATTCCACTGTCCAACATCTCTTACTGTCAGGAAGGTCTTCCTAATGTTTAGGTGGAATCTCTTTTCCTGTAGTTTGAACCCATGGCTCCATGTCCTAGTCTCTGGAGCAGCAGAAAGCAAGCTTGCTCCATCCTCAGTATGATATCCCTTCAAATATTTAAACATGGCTATCATGTCCCCTCTTAACCTTCTCTTCTCCAGCCTAAACATACCCAGCTCCCTAAGCCGCTTCTTGTAGGGCATCATGGCTTCCAGATCTCCCACCATTTTGGTCGCCTTCCTCTGGATATGTTCCACCTTGTCCATATCCTTCTTGAATTGTGGTGCCCAGAACTGGACACAGGACTCCAGGTGAGGTCTGACCAAAGCAGAATAGAGTGGTACTATTGCTTCCCTTGATGTGGATACTATACTATCTTGCATCCCTTCCTGTTGCCATTTTGAGAGGGACTGCAATGGGGAAAAAGGAGGCATTGAGGTTGATGTGTGTGTGTGTGTGGGGGGGGTCTGTAAGGATGGAGGGCTGAGGAGGAAACTACCCCCACTTTGCCCATACCTGTTCTATAACTTTGATACCAAGCTTGGGAACAGGACTTTCTTTGGACTATGACTCCCAGAATCCCCTGGCCCTGCTGGCTGGAAGGGACTTCTGAAAGCTGTAGCCCAAACCTTCCCAAACTGTGTCCCGTTTGCCTTCCGATTGCTAGCCTTCAGTCTAATCCTTTTCCTTTTTTTTCTTTAAAAAAATAAATAGCCGCTGGGGGATTTTGGGATGACGAAGCCCAGCCTACCTGCCTGACGGTCGGACTGGCGCCAGTGCGGACACTGCTTACCTTGGACGACGCCTTGTGGGCCAGCTGCCGGAACCAGATCACTGTCTTCGATGCCTCCAACCTCAAAGCGCAGGTGGGTCTGCCTCCAGTTACGGTGATTTAATTTAAATTTTATTTCTAACCTGTTTTTTGTCCAATATGGGACCCACATGGCTTATGACTAGAGTTAGAACAAAATGCATTTAAAACAACGGATAGTCCAAAAGTTAAAAACAAATGGTCATATTAGGAAACATTCATTGAAAGCCTTTTCAAAAAAGACAATAAAAGTATAATAATAGTGATTTTAAAATACCTTGGCCAGCCTGTTCCTACCTCAGGGGCTTAAACCATGTTGGGACAAGGTCAACCCTCCCACGAGGCAAAGTGAGGCAGTTGCCTCAGGTAGTGGATGCTCCATGGGTTTGGAAATTGTTATTCATGTTTATATTTATTTATTTAAATTATATCCTGCTTTCCCCCTAAAGGGGACCCAAAGGGGCTTTGCCATTACAACGTTAGAAGGTGTTAAAATGATAGTGCTAAAACCAATCTGTAATAGATTTTTTTTTTAAAGAAAGCATTAAACAAGAAGCCACTTAAAAAGATTAATTCAGAACATGTTTAGGACACTCTGACACCTTAAAAAGCAGCAAAGTTGTTGCATGACTTTAACCAGTTAATGACTGAAGGTTAAAATAAGAAAGTCCTTCACTGAGAGAAAGAGCAAGCAGGTTTGCTGTTTCTTTTGCTGCTGTTTTTGTATTTTTAAGGACCAGAGAGGGAGGTTTTTTTCTGCTTCATGGGCCAAAATAATGGGGCTGGCTTTGGGGGGCTTATGCATTTGGACTCAGGGAGATGTGGGTGCTCTGCTGGAGATGCAAAATTTCTGGAAATTTTGAAGCCATGGGGAGGGGGAACCATTTCCCCCAACTTTTTTTAAAAGAAAAAAAATTGGAAATTTTTGGAAAAATTGAAAAAAAAATATATGCAACATTAGCACTTTTTGCGGATTGAAAGTCACTCTGTTAGTTTAGGAACACAAAATATGACTATGTACAATTTGATTTAGCATAAAATTATGGTATGTTAAAAATACAGTGTATTCAAACAGTTATTACAAATGGAATTTACTTTTATTTTATTCTTTTAATTTTTATTTGTAACAAATGGAACAAAAATCTCCTGAACTTTACGGAAACTCTTCCTTATTCCAATTTTTCAGAAGAAAAAAAAATCCAAAAAAGGCTTCAGGAAAAAATGGGGGGAAGCATGTTTTTTTCCCCCCTGAATTTTTCAGTTTTTTTCCTCTGGGACTGTCTCAGGCAGCAAAATCTCTTGAGCCAGCTCTGCAATTTCCCAGGAACTGCCACTGTGCGTCGCTGTTACGGCATCCAGCTGAATTGTGCATTGTGCGGAGTTGTCCATTTCTTGATCTTCCGTCCAAAAGCACTTTGCTCTCCATATTCTGGTCTCAGGGTCTCTCTCTATTTTTGCAATAATAGGACGGCAACTGCTGCAGAGCTCTCTCTTTCTCTCTGTGTTCTTTTCCTTGCCTTTGCAAATTTCTCTGCTGAATTGCTGTGCAACCTCCCCGCTCTCTCCCTTCTATTATTCATGAGACAAACACACGGCCCCCACTCTGAGGCCGGTTGCACCGTGCCAGCAACACAACCTTGGAGGTCAGTGGTTGGATCGTAAGATCGTAAAAACTGCGCAACAAAGCAAAACCACGCTTCGGGTTGCTGCAGAGCTTGGGCTGCTGTTTGGGGGGGCGAGATGCTTCCGTTAGCATCTCAGGGGCGGTTGTGAACCAGCACATAAGAGCCTTTGTGACTCAGAGATGGTGGATGTCTGTCCATGCTGCTGTGTTTACTGCCATCTGATTCCCCGTCTAAAAGAAGAAGAGAAGAGATGTCACAGAAGGGCGAAAAGGTGCGGGAAACGATAAGGTGGTTTTAGTTTAGGGGCAAAAAGCATGGTTGGCAATGAGTGAATAGTTTCTGTACATAAGAGCAGTGGCTCTTAACCTTTTCTTAACCAAGGAACCCTTTCAATATCTTTTGTTGCTGTGGACCCCCAAGACTTAACATTTAAAACAACAACAACAACAATACAATTGCACCATCCATGAATCCTTCCCCCAGAGGCACTGGAGGGGGAGGGAAGGCTTTTCTCCTGCTTCTTCTGCACGTTTTTAGCTAGGGTGGATTGAATGGCAATGCACAGGCCAAGCCAGCCTTTGCCTTGGCTCCTGTCATGTGGCCACTCCACTGCAGGGAGGAGGTGGACTGAGCAGCCTTCAAGCCTTCGCGGACCCCCTGTGAGGATATTGCTGACCTCTGGGAGGTCTGCACACCACAGGTTAAGAACCACTGTATAAGAGACCTCTGTCTATCTCGTACCCTCCAATTTGTCAGTGCTGATTAAGTCCCATTTTCTCAGCTGCTTTTAAAATGCACGCAGTTAACTCAGTCGCGGGGAGA
Source organism: Gambelia wislizenii (assembly GCA_030847615.1). Classification (NCBI taxonomy): domain Eukaryota; kingdom Metazoa; phylum Chordata; class Lepidosauria; order Squamata; family Crotaphytidae; genus Gambelia; species Gambelia wislizenii. Next base: position 1,192,104 of record JAUMIR010000016.1, read on the forward strand.
GGAGGGAAAGGGTGGAACCCTGCCCTTCCCAGTAGGCTCAGGAGAAAGCAAACTGCTGTCACCTCTCCTAGCTTGTCTGTTGTTCCCCATTAATAACTTTTGCCATCTTGATCTACTCTCATGTTGCTTGGCCACCCGTGTCCCAGTATTGGCAAGTATGCTCTCTGTAACCCTAGGGGCCATTTCGGAGACGATCTCCAGGGCTGCATCCCAGCAGCGTGTGAGGCCAAAGGTTGATGGGGCAGAGCCAAAAAAAAACCCCAGCATCTTTTCTATAATCTTCGAGTTGGAAGGGGTCCCCCAAGAGCCATCTAGTTCAACCCCTTTGTGCCATGCAGCAATACACAACAAAAGTGCTCCCCAGAGATGTCCACTGAACCTCTGTTTAAAGACTGGCAACAGGGTCTTTTAGTTCTTAGGTCATGAAAACTTAGGAGAAGCATTTTAACTTTATTGAATGGAGGGTGGGGAACAATCCTATAGAAAAACTGGGAATTCACCTAATGGCTGTTGCTGTAGGGAAGAGGATGGGGCCTTTCTGGGGAATCCCGGTGGGCCAGATTTGGCCTCCAGGCCGAACGCTCCCCACCGCTGGCACACAAGAATCATGGATGCATGTAGGAAGCTTTCTGGCTAACCAGTACAAAGTTTACTCCCTGGCTGCATGATAGTGGTGGAAGGGGATGGCTTGTGCTTTGCTTAGGAGGGCATCATCTTCTGGAAGGGATGGTTGTTGTTGGTGGGGAGCGTCTCCTACTTTCTCTGCCCCTTTTTGCCGTCAGAGATGGCCTGACCTAGATTTCCCTCCTCCGTCCATCCGCTTTGCTGGAGCCCTGCTTCAGACTCCATCAAGCGATAACAACCCAATCTTCGTCTCAGTGGTGGCGCTGGAGCGGCTCGCACTGCAGGGGTGGTGTGTGTGTGTGTGGGGGAAAGAGTTGATTTGTTTCTCTGCAGGGCTATTTTTTTCTCTCTAAAGAATAAATGGCCTCCCACGCACTTTACCCAAATGCCAGACCTGGGGTTTCGTTGTCCCTGTTTTGCTTTTTCATGTACCGAAAAAATGTTGATGCAGCATTCTTTGTTCGTCTGCTGACTCAGCCCCCCAGGTGCCAACCCGGTTTGTTTTATACCCATTTGCCCTGGGGAGGGGTGGGGAGGTGGGTTTAGGGTCACGAAAAAGTGCCAGCGAGGGGGGCTTTCAGCATCTCTAGGTGGGAATGGCTTTCAGTGGCTCACTCGCTGCAGTGTTAGAGATTTGGGGACTGGGGAGAAATTTTATTGGGGGACGCGATGGCCTCATTTTGCCCCATCCCCGTCATATTTGCCCCCACAGGGAGTCATGTCCACTCTTAACTGTCTACAAAACTTTCCTAAAGTTCTGTTCAAATCTGCCCTTCGTCAGCCCATTAGGTTGTCTTGACCGCTAGAGGATAAGGAAAAAAATTCAAGTATTTTTCTTTGCATCCCTTGGTCTCTCTCATCATTAATATAATAATGCTCTTTAAAGTTTAATTGCAAGTCAATGCGGTGGTGTGGTTTGGGTGTCAGGCTAGGACTCCGGGAGACCAGGGTTCGAATCCTTGCTCAGCCATGGAAACCCACTGGGAGACCTTGGGCAAGTCACACTCTCTCAGCCTCAGAGGGAGGCCATGGCAAACCTTCTCTGAAGACATCCTGAGAGTCATCTTGGTGCAGTGAAATGAGTGCCGGACTTAGATTCCAGGAGACTAGGGTTCGAATCCCCGCTCAGCCCTAGAAACCCATTGGGTGACCTTAGGCATGTCACACTCTCTCAGCCTCAGAAGGAGGCCATGGTGGCCAACCTCCTCTGAGCAAATCTTGCTAAGAACACCCCAAGCATAGGGTAACCTGGCTGTATGGTATAGTGGTTTGAGCTCTCAACTAGGACCCCAGGGTCAAATCTCCCCTCTCTCATGGAAGCCCACTAGGTGACTTTAGGTAAGTCTTACTTAAGGTAATTGCAAACCTCCTCAGAATCAATCTGACCAAGAAAAACCTTGGATGGGCAGTATGGTGCAGTGGTTAGAGTATTGGATTAGGAGGCCAGGGTTTGAATCCCTGCTCAGCCACGGACACCAACCCAGAGGCCTAGGGAAAACCTCTTAAGAAATCTGACCAAGAAACCCCTCAGACAGGCAGTGTTGCATAGTGGTGAGAGACAAGGGCTGCAGGAGACTAGAGTTCAAATCGTCACTCAGCTGTGGACACCCACTGGGTGACTTTGGGCCAGGGACGCTCCCTCAGTCTCAGAGGACGGCCGTGGAAAACCTCTCTGAAGAAATCCTCCCAAGAAAACCCTAGAAGAGTGTCGGAGTTGATTCAAAGGCACATAACAGCAGAAAGTTAAATTATAGTTAAGAATGTCTTTGCTTAATTATGTGGACTTTTACCTGTGACTCTTTGGAAGGCAACTTGAGTCCCAGGGCTGGGGAAAAAGTGAGATATCAATATATATATAAATTCAAAGTCATCATCTTCATCCCTTGATTAAAAACCCAATGCAAGGCTGAGAAATTAACCTCGCTCACCATGGGCTGCCTTTTCCAGTCTGCGGCCTGAGGCACCTGCCTCGCTCAGCCTCACGGCCGGTTCGGCCCAGCACTTTTGGATCCTCTAGGAAGCCAAGCGGGTGACGGGCACAGTGATTTGGTGATTAAAATCACTTAGCCTACAAGACGCCTGGCTTTGAACCAAAGTGTCCATTAATTAACCTGCTGAAATGTTCTGTATAGTTGCATAGAGCTACATTGAAGGGAAGGTGCTTTTTTTAGCCCTCTTAGTGAAGGTCATTGGGTAGTGTGTGTGTGTGTGTGTCTGAAAAAAACCCATATATTTTAATGTCAGGGTCAAGTAGTCGAAATATGTGAAGTTGCAATGAAGGAGAGAGTTCCCCAGTGCATAGGCAGAGTCCATTTCCTGCACTGCCAGGGTGAGTATTAGCAGGAAATATCTGTATACTGAGGTAGAGGAGGAATGTACCTCAGTTTCCCCATCTATAACTCTGAGGCAGGATCTGGAAAGCAATTGTGAGCAAATATAGAAGGCCCATTGTCTGACTTGTCCCGGTTCAGGGGAGTTCTGGGAGTTGTAGTCCATAAAAGTAACTTTTCCATGCTCTGAAACCAATTAGCTGAGTGCTTCTACCCCAGACTACCTTAGAGATAGTCACCTGTGGATGAAGGCACCACCAACAGACCTTTTTATGTGTCTGCACTTTAAAAAGAACATGCGTTGTATATTTATGGGATTGGAAAGACACTGTTCAAATTCGTCTCACCCAAGATTATATTAAATCCAAGTTTTCTTTCACCACTGATTTTTCCTCAAGGCCTTGGGTGAGTCGCTTAGCCTCTGGCTCAGTTTTCCTCATCTGTAAAATGGAGCCATGAAGTCCTGCCTAATTAATTAAAAGAACTTTGAAATTGAGTCCATCCAAGGTATTGATCAGGATGGTTGAGCAGAGATGAGCAAACCACAAATGAGCAAGAAACATTGCACATGAAGGTTGTTTGTGTGTGTGTGTGTGGGAGGGGGCTTGTTGTTTCTCACCTCTCCCTCATCTGCTGCTTTCATCGTCTCCCCCAACTATCCCAATTTGGATTTATCCTCTGTCAACCGACATTTTCAGCTCCTATTAAAATGGCCCTCCTCCCCCCCTTCATACCTCAATTGCTGCAAACTGAGTTCAAAGTAGTTTGCAACTCAGTTAACTCGGCAGAGGTTAAGGGTGGAGTCTTGCCTTTCCCAGTAGGCTCAGGCAAAATCAAGCCGCTGTAGCTTCTTTTAAACGGAGGCTGGATGGCCATCTGTCAGGAATGTGTCTTCCTGCAGTGGAGGGGGTTGGACTAGATGACCCTTGGGGGTCTCTTCCAGTTCTGTGATTCTGATGCCTTTTGCCATCCACACTCTTGATGTTGCTTAGCCACCTGTGTCCCACTTGTGAAATGGTGTATACTTTCTTTCTCAGAAGAAAATGCCACAATTATTTCTGACTTTGCACAGTTGTTTCTTTCCCTGCTTCCCCCAATGGATTTGGAAACCTGGTCAGGTATCAGAGAGAGAGAAAGAAAGATACACGGTGCGTCAGTGGTACATCGATTCCTAGAATTGGGCAGAAGGAATCAACTCCGCGACACTATAAATGGAGGGAATATCAATAGTCATTTCTATCCTAAAAGAAAATAAGGATGACAACAACAAAATACCCCCCACACACACACAACAACAACAAAAAGTGCAGTCAGAGAATGGAAAGCAGGTCATTTTCTCCCCCTGAACAAAATGCTGTTTTCATGATCTGTACGAGCAGAGGGAGGCTGTGATGTGGTCGTTTTATATTATTAGAAAGGGCTTTAAACTGAAGTAGGGCAAGGTCACATCCTGCCGCCCATGTTATCTTCAGATGAAATTGTGGAAGGCAAACAGGAGCCATGGATAAGGTGAGCAGAGTTCAAATCCATGCTCAGCTCTGAAACTGCCCTTGAGTCAAGCGCTCTCCTCTCTTCCTCTGCACCCAAGCCTACCTTGCAGGGTTGTTTTGAGCACAAAATGGCAGGTGAGGAACCACCATCCCCAAGACTTACCATCTCCCATTTCAGAAATGCAAAGCTCTGGTTTTAACAGTTTGCCAAGCCTACCTTGCAGGGTTGTTTTGAGCACAAAATGGCAGGTGGGGAACCACCATCCCCAAGACTTCCATCTCCCCTTTCAGAAATGCAAAGCTCTGGTTTTAACAGTTTGCCAAGCCTACCTTGCAGGGTTGTTTTGAGCACAAAATGACAGGTGAGGAACCACTATCCCCAAGACTTCCATCTCCCCTTTCAGAAATGCAAAGCTCTGGTTTTAACAGTTTGCCAAGGGGTGGGAGGAGAAAAGAAGTGAATTAAATTTTAAAAAATGCATTTCAGGATGGTGTGTTGTATTGTATAGGATGGGTGGGCCACTGTGAAAGGCTAAGGGGTGTCATTAATACCCCCCCCAAGACTTTTCATGGCTGCATCCCCCAACAAAAATATATATATATCAAAAAACCCTTTTTGCTTCCAAGTGCCCCCAGATACCCTTGAGGGTAGGAGGGCCTTTTCACCTTTTTGAAAAGGTTGCCATTTTATGTGGTGTTTGTGTGTGTAAGAGGGGAAGGAAAAGACAATGGTGACACAGATCCCAGGGCCTGGCCTAGAGTTTCCAAGTTTTTTTGGCCATTTCCAGGTGGGAGATGAGGGTGCAAATTCCTTTGGTCATCTCCAGGCAAGAGGAAAGAGCTGGGTGCAAATCTCCAGCTCATCTGGGTAGAGCACCAGCTTGCTACAATTAGCAAGGATCTCTTAATTAAGTGCTGCAACTTGTAACGATTCTCCAAGGAGAGGGAATTTCTATATATTTCCATATTTCTGTTCTGGGAACTACCCCTTTAGCTCAGATTATTTGTCTTAATTCCCAAACAAGGAAGTATGTCCGGTATGTGTGCATTTAGATTTGAAAAACAAGCAGTAAGCATCTGTGGTTGGTGTGCAAAATATTTAAAGACATTTTCAGGGATCGGGTTTTAGCCTGGAAATGTCAGGGCCTGGGACCATACAACCCTTACTTGTACCCACTGATTGCAGTACCTGTACAGGCAAGGGCTTAGGGGACAGAATGTCACTCCCTGCATGTAGAAAGCAAGCACATAGGAGGTCAGAACTAGCTTTCTACATGCGTGGAGTCCTTTTGCAGCCTTGAATGTTTGCCTGAGCTTGCCTATCCTTCCAAATTCAGTAAAATCTTTATTTTAGCCTCTGGAACTTGGAACGTCAGCCTTTTGCATTGTGATTGTTCTCTCGCCTGCTGCCTCCCGCCTCAATTTAGCAGCCCCCCTCCGCCCCCAGCCAGCAGAAGACGTTGGCACCGACTCTGCCTTGGCACCTTCTGTCAGGCGAAGTTTGATGCCTCGTCAATACGAATATGACTTTTTATGCCTCCCCCGCTGCCCGGTGGGGGATTTATAGGCACTCTTGTGTTTTTTTTTTCCAAATTTTTTTTTATATAGACATTTCAAGGTACATAAATGCCGCTGTTGCTGCCGTGGGTAGGGTTGTGTCAGCATTTTCAATATCATATTCTGGATTTTTATAAGGCAGGCAATAAAAAGGATGGCTGCTCTGAGCTGCCATGCTGCGTACAAGGGATTCGGTCCAAAGGCAGGAGTGGAGAGGGAGGGGCAAAGATGTGTGCTGGCAGGCGTCCTGCTCAGGACTTGCCTCTTCATAAATGGCTTTACGCCGGCGCGCAAAATTGAAGTAAGTAATATTGCGACATCTGTATTCATCTCAGGTCTGCCATGATGTTACAACATAAGAGCATCCATTGCACAATGGCAGCCAGCGGAGTGATGGATGCGCCACAGTCTGGCGCACAATGTGTACTGATGCGCTTCCGGACACCAGCTATGGGGTACCAGAGCCCAACGGGAGCACATCGGAAGGGCCCCGAAGTGCATTAGAGCACCCTTGCTCGGGCCTGGATGCACATCTTGGTGTGATATGCACAGGGCAGGAGTCTCTACGTATGTGTTTTGTGTGTTGGGTGGTGGTGGTGAAGATTTTCAAAGGCTGGAAGTTACTGGCCACACTAGTAGGGGATTCTGGGATTTGCATTTGAAAATGTAACATTTCCAAGCTCTGGGCTTTCTGGAAGTTGCCAGGAAGGGTCGGTTCCCTGCTATGCCAACATTTAAGGCTTCTGGTCAGCCAGGCTGCGTGAATCACTTGGCAAGGTAGTCAAATGTTGGAGGAGCAGTTGGTTTGAGAGTTTCATGGCTGAGCTGGGTCCTGGGTTCCTCACCCTGTTCCATATGGGTTATTGGAGTGCAGTCTCCAGCATTCCTGGCTGTCCGCTATGCTGCTTAGTAGGGCTGCTGGGACTTACAGTTCATTAGAGTGGCTTAAGGAGCAGGGTATGTTTTGCCTGGAGAAGAGAAGGTGAAGAGGTGACAGGATAACCATGTTTAAATATTTGCAGGGGTGTCACATTGAGGATGGAGCAAGCTTGTTTTCTGCTGCTCCAGAGACTAGGACATGGTGCAATGGGGTTGAATGACAGGAAAAGAGATTCCACCTAAACATTAGGAAGAACTTCCTGAGGGTAATTGTTGTTTGATAGTGGGATATGCTGCCTGGGGGTGTGGTGGAGTCTCCTTCTTGGGATATTTTTAAAGAGAGGCTGGATGCCCATCTGTCAGGGGTGCTTTGATTGCGTCTTCCTGCAGGACAGAAGGGGGTTGGACTAGATGGCCCTTGGGGGTCTCTTCCAACTCTATGATTCTACGATTAACATCTGGAGGGCTGCACCATTTCCACCACTTCCCCAACCCACCTTTCTATTATCGTCCTCATTTCCCTGACTTCCCCCCCAAACCATGTGGCTTTTACTGGAACTTTAACCACTATAGAAAACTACCTTTCTGGGAGGTGTTAGGCCCAAACGTTCTGAACAAACTTTTCTTCCAAACTGCTTTGGGGAACCTGCTGGAAGGATTGGTATATTAAGCCCCTTAATAAAAATAAATACAAAAATAAATAGAAAATATCTCAAGGGGGATTGGGCAGGTACATTCCCCGCTTTTGGCACTGATGAAATATGATTATTAATTATTATTAATAAGCAGCAATAACTGCATTACCCTTTTGATTTAATTATTTCAAATTTCCGACATCTGGCTTGTTGCTGCATGCCTTCAAGTCATTTCCGACTTACAACGTTCTTAAAGTGCACCTATCATGGAGTTTTCTTGGCAAGATTTGTTCAGAGGGGGTTTGCCTTTGACTCCCTCAGAGGTTGAGAGAGTGTGACTTGCCCAAGGTGACCCAGTAGGTTTCCGTGTCTGAGCAGGGATTCGAATCCTGGTCTGCCAGAGTCCTAGTCCAATCCTCAAGCCGCTGTGCCATGCTGGGGAAACCTTTCCTCTGGCATTCGTCCTACAAACCCAAGGTGAGATTTATCCCTACTTAAAATGGTTCCGGAGGTGCGGACAGGCAGCTGAAAGCTTTAGGAGTTATTTGTGACTTTATAGCAGGTATTACTGTACTGCTGTGATTTTATGTTTTCCTTTTTCATTGTAAACCTCCCTGGTAATCTTGTTGTAAGTTGTGCAGGACTGAGAAAGACGCCAGCCGCTCGACTGGAGGAGGGAGGATTACCTTACCCTACACCATCACTGTCTCTTGCAAGGCTTGGAAAATCCACTTTATGTGTGTATGTGTGTGCAAAGGAGATTCTGGGAGCTGGGAGTTTCCAGAGCGTCATTTTGCCATGATCTCTGGAGTCTGCTGAATCTTCTTTGTGTGCTTAAGAGAGCAACTTGGGTATCATGAGTCTCGGGTTCATTCTCTTTGCCCAAAAGTGCAGGGTTGGCATTCGGAAAGAGATAGACGCCATCCTTAGAGAGCAACAGGAGTCTTGAGATCTGTGTCAGGGCCTTGTTTGGAAAGTTCTAGCCTGAAGCATTTGGGGAAAAGGGACCAAAGTTAGATTGTGTGTGTGTATGTGCCTGTCATGATGGAGTAACCAGCCCATCATGGAGCATTCATCTCAAAACTTACAGCTTCATTTGGAAATTTCCACTCCCTGTTTTCCAGCACCTGGGATTTGTTAGCGGTCTCCTTTCCAAGTGCTAACCTGGACCAACCATGCTTAGCATCCAAGAGCAGACAGGATTGGGTGCATTTTGGGTATTTAGGCCCCGAGTACCTCCGCCTTTTTGATCCAGCGTCTTCTCCAGCCCTTTGGAGACAGCCTGTAATGCAAGAGAAAGGTCAGAGCTAGTGGAGGAAAACAAGCGAAGATTGGAGGTTCCTACCCATGAGAAGCCCCTTGGAGGGTTGTTTCTTGTTGATAGGCTTTCAGGCTGCGAGTCTGTTCTTCCTTCCCCAGTCTCCAGTGGTTAATATTCTAGAAAGAGCAGAGGCTTCGGTGTACATAATCCTGGCCTGGGGTTACTTCTAAAGGCCACACTGGTCTTTATGTCCATCTGCCAAATATTGGAGGGTGAAGTCTCAAGAATTCTGTTATAATGCAAAGAGGGACTGGCTCCATTTTCTTTTGATTTATCGAATAACACCACCTCCTTACACTCCTTCCATCCTCCTCTCCAGTTAAACCTCTGGCTTCTCGCTTCTTCCTAAGAGACATCTTTGCCTGCCTCTAACAACCAAACGATTTGGCGTTAAAATGCCACCCGTGTTTTATGCTCCGGATTCGAGATTTGGGGTTTATTTTCCCCCACACCAAGGAATGAGTTCTTGGAAAGTCTGACTGCTTTTGATAAGGAAGAAAGATGGAAGAAGAGGAGATGGAAGCCGGTTGGAGTGATAAAATAAAATCCTGCATTACTTTCTTTCCTCCCAGATAATACGTTTAGGTAGGAATGGCGTAAATGAAAACTTCTAGGCAATGGGTTTTAGGTTACAACCCTTCATTACTACTTCACTCCTGAAAGTTGAAATTTGGATGTGAGAATAGGTGTTAAAAATAGTATCAGTAGGAATTATTGGAGATTTTAGATAAATTGATTGATTGATACCCTGTCTTTCTCCCAATATGGGACCCAGAGAGGCTTACATTATACGTTAAAACAAAATAGCTAAAGCAATAAAACAAAAATAGCTAAAGCATTATATGTTAAAGCAAAATAGCTAAAGAAATAAAGTTTAAATAAAACTTTAAAAAAGCATTAAACTACCAATCCAATGAAAAAATTCATTTAAAAGAATGGAAAGCACATGGAACACACATGACCATCACATTCAGTACATCTCCGAACTCTGTACCATCCCAAATACTCCCATTTCCCTCCATGATCTTTCTCAAAATGGTGACAAGCAGGCACTCCATGTCACCATTTTGAGAGGGACCATAGAGGAGAAGGGAGGTCTTTTTGTGGTGGGAAAGTGCAGCACACCAGAGAGGAGGTTGTGGTCTTATATCCTCCAACATTTCACAGATGAAGACCAGGACACGTGGCCCAGCAACATCAGAGTGTGGCCAAGATGGTAAAACATTATCAATGAGGAAGAACAGACAAGTTTGGAGAGGCTGCCGCAGTTTGCTTTTGCCTGAACCAACTGGCATTTATTTTCATGGGTGTCTAGTGACTTACTGAAGGTCACCCAGTGGGTTTCCATGGCCGAGCCAGACTCAAACCCTTGGTCTCTTGGAGTCCTAGTCCAGCTTTCAAGCTATTATACCATGCTGATTCTCCTAGGGCCAGATTTTTCTAGAAAGGGTTTGCCTTGGCCTTCTTCTGAGGCTGAGAGAGTGGGACTTGGCCAAGGTCGCCCAGTGGGATTCTGGGAGTGGTGAAAACCAAAAAAGTTCCCCCTCCAAGGTCTGGTCACAGGGCCTTCTTGGTGGTGATGCCAAGGTTGTGAAACAGCCGTTTCGTAACGGAGAATCTTTTCTGCCTGCTGGTTATTCTGCTTGCTGCTCATTTAGGTGCCAAGTTATAACGATTTTCTTTGAGAGAACTTTTAATCAGCAGCGTAACTTGAAAGAGTCCCCTTCCGACTGTTTAATTAGCCATTGCCGCATTTATTTTCATGGGTGTCTAGTCTTCCATTTATTTCTTATCTGAACCACATTTTATATCTTCATGTTAGCTCTTTTGCCGACTGTACTGTCCAAAATCCAGGATATAAATAATATTAAGAATAATTAAGTCGTAATCCCCTCCCCTGGGTCTGCTCGTCTTTATTTTTTTGCCAACTTCTCCTGCTTTGGATTTTCATTTTGAAAAAAGAAAAGAAAAGAATAAAAAACAGCAAGTTTGTTTTACCTTCATCTGGATTATCCTAAAATAAATAAGATCTTCCCCATTTCAAAAGTTTCTCTGTTTGGTGAAAACTTATTTACTTAAGACTTGGGTGGGTTTGTTTCACTCTAAAGAAAGCTTTTTTTTTTTTTCCTTTCCAAATACAACATTTTGGAAGCAAGATTGTGAAATCTGTCGAGATACAGTCATGCCCCTGTATTCGCGGAACCAATATCCACGGTTTCGGTTACCTGCGGCTGAAAAAATAAGGACATATGCCATGGAGTTGCACTGGAAAGTGCCTAGTGAGGCATCCTCTCTAGTAATTTCTTGGTCCTTCAACACAACTCTATGGTATGTTTGTACCATAAGCCCCCTATTTTAATATTATCCAAGGCTTCTGGTATGTGTGATAAGTCTGGGAACTGAACCCCTGCGGATGCGGGGTCCGACTATTTTGCAAGAGTTATATATTTACCGTACCCTGTTTTTTACATGCTGGTAAGCTGCCTTGGATCCTGTATAGGGAAAAAGTTGGAATACAAATCAAACCAATCAGTCAAACCTTGAGCTCTGGTACAATATTAACCTTTCTTTCCATAAAACAAAGAAATACTTCAGCTCGGCTCCGGTGGCTTCAGCTAACCCCCATTTTCTCTTCCTCGCCGTTTTTCGCAGCAAACCTTTGAGGCTCATCCCGAGGAGGAAGCCAGCATCACCCACATGATCAAGGCCGGGAGCGGCGTCTGGATGGCCTTCTCTTCCGGCTCCTCCATCCGCCTCTTCCACACCGAGACCCTCGAACTTTTGCAAGAAATCAACGTGGCTACGCGAACCACTTTCGCCCTGCCGGGTAAGGGGAGGGAGTAGGAACACCAAGAGTATTGAGAAATATTGACGAAACGGCCGAAAAACATGTGTCTCGAGTTTCAGGAAAACCTGATGAGCGGAAACCTGGTCTGACCAGAATTTTCACAGTCCAGGACTAATTCTGCGCAAAATTCACATGAAGGTTTTTTTTTCCTTGCAGAAAGCAGACTTTTCTGTGTAGGGAATATTAAGTAAGTAGCAATTGTGAATTTGAAATAGTTGCCTAGATATAATAATAATAATAATAATAATAATAATAATATTTACTTATTTCTATTCCGCCCCTCTGTAACACAATCGGGGCGGCTTACAGCATAAAAATTCAATAATTACATTAGTACCTTAACCCACCCATACCTTAAAACAGTATTAAATTAAAAAGATTAAAAACATACAATAATTAAAAAGAGAAAACAATTATTAATCTGTAACTGTTCCATATTCACAGTTGATGCCTAGTCATGATTTTGATCCTGTTATCACCATTGTAATTCTCTCTGCAACTATACTTTATTGCATAGGGAGCAGGAGGCCTGTTCTGCCAACAATTGGCGCACCAGCGAATGGCGTTTCCGTCAGGTTTGAGAGGGTCAGACCAGGAGAAATCACTTAACTAAGTATACTTTACTTACTTACTTACTTAAGATGGTAGCCACAGATGCAGGTGAAACGTCAGGAATAAACTCTTCCAGGACATGGCTTCATAGCCTGGAAAAAACCCATGAAAAACCTATACTTTACTGAATTACGTAGCTGCTATTGAATACTGGCCAGAGTTTCTGCACAGGAATACAGGTTGACCCCCATATCCGTGGGGGATACATTCCAAGACCCCCTTCCCCGTGGATACCTGAAACCACACATAATAGAGAACCTGAAAATTAGGTCCTCCAATGTGATTCTATGGTCAACTTCTGCCGTTCGTCTTAATGAAAATAATGCCAGAGGTTGACCATAGAATCACATTGGAGGACCTAGAAATGCCTAGAGAGAACATATTTTTTGGATGTGGATAAGTGAAACCGTGGATACCGAATCTGTGAAGACAAGGGGCCGGTTTTTTTGCATGAAAATGCTGTTCCTTGTGCAAAACAGCCACATGTGAATTTTGTGCAGAATAAGCGCCGAATTGTGGATAGGCTTTGAAAATTGTGTGGTTTTCAAAGACTTTTTCAAAAGTGGGAAGAAAATGGCTCAAAATACTCGTTGCTTCTTTGGAGAAGAAACGTGGTGGAAAATTACATCCCTAGTTGGGAACCCCAGTTTTTCCCCCCTGGCTGTGCCATAAATAGCGGTGAATGTTCCCCTTTCCCTTCTTCTTACTGGCGAGGCAGCTTTGCGAAGCCAAAAAAAAAAGCGAGAAAATAGATGTAATCTCCATTCATCTTTCCATTTCTGACTCATCCCCCTCCTTGCCAGCCTTTTAGATCTCTCTCCCTCACTTCCAATACCAAGACGGAGTAATTGTGTAATTAGTCCTTAAATGCATTACTTGTGTAAAGTGTTCTGTGGGTTCTTTTTTAAAAAGATTTTTAGGGAAAAAAAAGGCCATGTTTAAAAAATTTATCGCTGCCTCTCTTCCTCCCTGGTGTTTTTGGTATTAATGCATCCCTTCCCCCCCCCCTTTCCTCTCTCTTTAGTTTAAGCTTTCTCATCCTTTTTAACCAGACAGGCCATTAATACAGTCTTTTGCGCGGAAAGAAGGACCAGCCTTTTAAAATTTGTATATTCGCAGATAAATTGCTCGGGTGAGTTTGACACTGGAGCGTTAAGTCCTGGCGATGAAATATTTATTTGCCATTAGTTTCCCACCCACCCCCCTTTCTTCGTCCCTTCTCTTGTATCTCTTTAGAGACAAAACAAATTATGGGCTTTATTTTCAGAGCTTTGTTACTTATATCACGAGGTGACATGCATTAACTACCGCAGTACTCTTCTTTCCAAAAAAAAAAGGGCTCAGCAAGATGCACAGGGTCCACACCTCAGGTAGCAAAGCAGCATGGCTTCTTTAACAGACAATTTGGTACCGGAGGCAGAAATAACAGGGAAAGGATAGAGTGGGGTTACTGCGTTGCAAAAAAAGAAGAGCAGCTCGACAGGTTTCTGCAAACTTTTTATTGAAAACTAACTATGTGCTCCTGTGAAATGAAGCAGCCAGCTCAGGTGAATCTTGCTGGACCTAAATAAAAATGCATCCAAAGGAGGGGGACCAAAATGGTGGGAGGTCTGGAAGCCATGATGCCCTATGAGGAGCGGCTTAGGGACCTGGGCATGTTTAGTCTGGAGAAGAGAAGGTGGAGAGGGGAGATGTTAGCCATGTTTAAATATTTGAAGGGATGTCATACTGAGGATCACAGAATTGGAAGAGACCCCATGGGCCATCTAGTCCAACCCAGGATGGGGCAAGCTTGTTTTCTGCTGCTCCAGAGACTAGGACATGGAGCAATGGGTTCAAACTCCAGGAAAAGAGATTCCACCTAAACATTAGGAAGAATTAGCTAACACACATTGGAAACTGCTTAATGCGGTGTAGATGTGCAAATTGCTATTGCTTAAAAACAAATTGTAAGCCACTCTGATAGCCTTGTGGCTGAAGAGCGGGGTTTAAATACCTAATTAAATTAAAATTAAACTTCCTGACAGTAAGAGTTGTTTGGAAGTGGAAGGAGTGTGGTGGAGTCTCCTTCTTTGGAGTTTTTTAAACACAGGCTGGATAGCTATCTGTTGAGCATGCTTTGATTCCTACATGGCAACGGGTTGGACTAGATGGCCCTTGGGGGTCTCTTCCAACTCTGTGATTCTGTGCCATTGTTGCTTCTAGAGACCACTTGAAAGCTTCTGCCAAAATGCCTCCAGGAATTATTTTTTTCTTTCCCCCCACCAACCTCCACTTTCTTTATGATTTCCATGTTGGTGACCAAACGTATTGCTGCCGTTGTGTGCCTTCAGGTCATTTCAGACTTATGGCGACCATAAGGCATGTGATTTTCTTGGTAAGATTTGGGAGGAGGGTTGGCTTTGCTTCCCTCACAGGCAAATGTGACTCAAGGATTTGGACTGGTTAGTCACAAAATTTTTAAAGCCTCATTGTTTTCAATGGGTTTCCTTTCGATGGGACTGAGGTTGGATTTAGACCCAATGCTGCCAAACGCAGGTATTCTTTTCAGGGCTCTTGAAAGATGAGGTATATCCATGTTGGAACAGGGTCCCCTCTGAAAGCAGAGGAGGAGTATTTTTTTTTTGTTTCCAATTGCATCCTATTCATATGCAAATATATGCAGATTTAATCGACGGAAACATAAGCTTAATCAACTAAGATTTCCTTAATTGGCTGCCTGTGCTCGTTACAAATATAATACAAGTTCGAAGTCATTGAAGGTTTGCTGTCCTTTTAATGACATCCTGGAATTTGTTTCCCAAAGTGGGGCTGAACTTCATGGTGGAAATTCAAACCGGCCCAGTCCCAGCTTTCTAACTTGCGTGGTAGCAATTAGATACCCCATAGCTGATTGCTCCTCAATTTGAATCTCTGCTCAGCCATGGAAATGCATTGGGTGAGCTTAGGAATGTCACACTCTCTCAGCCTGAGAGGAAGGCCATGGCAAACCTCCTCTGAGAAAAATACAAAAACCTCGACAGACAGTATGGTGTAGTGGTTTGATTGTTAGACTGGGAATCCAGGAGAGCAACATTCTTGTGTTTGCTCAGGCATGGATTCCCACCTGGGCAAGTCACACTGTCTCAGCCTCAGAAGAAGGCCATAACAAATCTCCTCTGAACAGTCTGGCCAAGAAACCCCCCTGCCCTTAGGATCCCCATAAGTCACAAAGGATTTGAAGGCAAATAACAACTCTTGCAACAACTGTGGTCACAGGTGGGTGGACACAATCCTGCACACCCTGACATGCCCAAGGGTTTCATGATGCTCTTTTGAATCAAGGCGGTTGTATGGATTAGCTCTGTGGCTGGTGGCATCTCAAGAGCGTTGGGTCAGCGGTAGATTCCCCTTTAGTAGGGAGACCCCCAGTATGATGCGTTGCAAAGGCACTCTGTGTTAGGGATGGAAACTAAGAAATACTAAGAAAAATAACAATGGTTGAAAGACATGTTTTCCAGTGTTGAGAAGAACAGGAATCTTCGCAATTCAGGACTTATTCTGCGCAAAATTCATGTGTAGTGGTTTTGCACAGAAAGCATTTTCTGGGCAGAAAGCAGCATGTTTCTGCACAGAAAAATAATACTTTGTTTGAATAATGAAATGTTATTTAAATAATACTATTTTCTGCACTGAAAATGCTGTTTCCTGTGCAAAGCCACCGTGTGCAAATTTTGCACAGAAGAAGTCCTGGATTGCAAATAGGCCTGGAAAACTGTGTGGTTCTCTCTTTCTCAGCGGGAGGGAAAGGGTTGAAATGACTCATTGCATCCTTTAAGGGGGGAAAAATTGAGCAAGAATCACATCCATCCTCCTTGTGAAGGAACTCTCTTACCTCCTCCACTTTCTTGCTCTCCAGACCATGTTTCATCTCCTCCTCCCCTTTCCACCACCACTCCTCACCTCCCTCCACAACTCTCTTGGTCTTTCAAGAGCTAATTTGTAATTAAAATGCTCCTCTGCATCACAAAGCTTTAACACAGGCAGGAGGGAAATCTTATGGAGGGATTCCTTGGGAGATTTTGAGGACGGGGGCTCTCCAAATGGGCCCCAAACCTTCCCTCCTATTTTTTCTGTGTGCATTTAGCAGGCACGGAAAACCCTTGCTTTTTTCCGGGAACGTTTTGCACTTTCATTCTCTCCTTTGGCCAACCTGGCTTCCTGGGACCTGCACTCATATGCATTTTTATTATAACATTTCCAACTCGATTATACTGCAGGAGCTATAAAATGTGTTGTGTGCATGGTTTTCCTTTTGTTTTTTTAAAAACTTTTCTAATAAACAAGGAAAGGTCTGCCGTTTTTCATTAAACCGCTGCTAGCTTTGTCCGCTTTCCGTATCGAGTCGATTTAGCTAAAAGATAATTCGTATGCAATGGTATTTTCTCGTTCTCTTGTCTCGAATCCCTTTTCCCCAGTCGCATCATAACCTTGCTCCCGTAATCGCATGAGATAGGCCTTCTTGATCATGTCTAATTAAATCCTGCATCTAGAAATCGATGGAAATAGCATAAGATCCAAGAGTACAAACTTCTTTGCCATTCTGTGGATTGAGTTTGTGAGGCTGAGGCCAATAGTTCTTTATAAACTAGATGGAAATCTCCATAAAATAGCAGGACGTTCAGTATCGCAAAGCCCTGCTAGTTCTCAGGTTCTGATTTGTGGCCAGTGATGGGAGGCAACAAGTTACAAATCACGTAGTTACCTGTAACTTAACTGTTTTGGGGTGAGAGTCAAGATGGTGGAATGAAGTCACAGTTGGGGGAACAAATCCACAAGGAGTCCAAAATTTAAAGGAACTTTCCAAGGGGCTGAGCTGTCTATCCTCGAATAGGTTGTTCATCACCTTTGGCAGTTCCTTTAAAGTTCGGACTAAAACTAGGAGTGGATTTGCTAATTCTGCTGATGTGGAAGCCCACTGGAATGAAAGTGGAGCTATTTTAGGCATGCAATAAATTGGTGAGAATCCTGCTGCCCTCCAGATGTTGTTAGATGGCAGTTCTCCTCATTCTTCACGATTGGCTGTGCTGGCAAGGGCTGATGGGCATTGCAGTCTTGAGAACATCTGGAGGCCTTCTCTCTTCCTGTGTGTGATTGTACTTTCAAGTCTCCTGTTGATTTATGGAGACCCCATGAATTTTGTAGGGTTTTCTTAGGCAAGGAATCCTCTGAGGTGGTTTTGTCAGTCCTTTCCTCTAAAATAGAGCCTCCAGCACCTGGGATTCGTTGACGGTCTCCCATCCAAGTCCTAACCAGAGCTGACCCTGCTTAGTTACCAAGATCAGGCTGGATCTGGAGCCTTTAGCCTTGATATAATTAGGAATGGTTTATATTTAATTTTTCAAAAGTTACATTTTAAGTGGTTTTGCGAGGCCTTTTTGAATTCATCCTTCCCATTTTTATGTATTTTGTTATCAATCTTAAGGTTTTTATTATTAATTTTAAAAAAATGGAAAAGCAACAACCAGTAGAACAACTAACATGACAAATTACTTTTCCGAACAGCTTAACGCCAACAGGATACAAGCCAAATACTGTAGAGCATCAGAGGAACTAATTTCCCTTTAAGAAGTAACTTCTCAAACTCTTGATCAGGATTACATTGCTAAGGGAGATGTACTTTGCACTTTGCAAGAAGGTGCCAGAGCTTGTAAAAGTTCCTTTTCTGGGGACTACAGCAACATTTCCAAACTCTGAGTGGTGCTTGGTCTTTTGCATCTGCATCTAGTACAAGTATTTCTGTCTCGTCTCTGTCCAACATTTGAACATCTGGATATTTCCATTGGAAAAAAACACACACACACAACGGAGCAGAAAATGTGTGAGGAGACGTGTGTGGAGGTATTATAAATAAGCGGAGCTGCTGCCTGTGCCAAGGAGAGGCGGCTATGCCCATCTGGGCACCGGCTCTCCTTTTTTCCATCGCTCTGGCTAAACCAGAAAGACACCATCAGGCGGGGGAGCGCTGATCCAGGCTGACACCGAAAACATGTTAATTCACGGCGGCGGGTTACCCGCTCCGCGTGGAGAGCAAAACCGAGCAGCATGTTCTCGTTAGGGGAGGCAGGGGCACCCATGCGTACGGAATGTCAAAATAAACCCCACGGAGACCATTTCGGAAAGAGAATCACGGTTGGTTTTGCGCCTCCGGGGCCTGGCCTCCCCCCAAGTGTACCTGTGAGATCTTGGCATTTCTCATTCCTTAATTTAATCTGCTCTGCTGTTCCCTCTTGAGCCTCGGGGAAATTTGGAAGGGGTCCCTTTGGAATGGGACGTGGAAAAAGAAAAATGCAAAAATAGTGCAGAGATAGTGAGAGGGATCGACGAGCTGATACCTTGTGTCCAGGTTGTCCTACTTAGAGCTTGGAGCCTGATGGTTGGGGGATTCTGGGTGTTGCAGTCCAGAAATGCTTCAAGCTTGTGGTTTCTACTCTGTTGCATCTCGAGTTCTTCCATTTCGAGTCTTGATGAGTGTCCTTAGAAGCCACCTCTGATCTCGGTCATTGGGCAGATGGGCCTCCTGTCTGGTTGCTTAAGAGGAGTTGTTTTCTGTTCAGGAGACCTTGTTAGATGGTTGATGTTTTGGCCTGGATGGTCCAGGGTATAAAGGTGGCTGGGGAGAGGCTGACGGAGTAAAACGTCCCTGAGCAACTTGCTTGTACTGTTCTCAGTGCTATTAGGATGGGCCACACCTATGTAGTTCAGTTTCCTTTGTTTGGTTCTGCCCAATGTAACCCCAAAATCCAATCTCCGTTTGCCTCATGCCAGGGGCAAGGGTGAACCCCAGCCTAGGTACCCTGTTATCCAACCTTTCCTGCTTGTGATTCAGTGCTTTCTCCCTTTCTTTTGACAGGCCAGAAGAACGTCCGGGTCACCAGCCTGCTGATTTGCCAGGGCCTCCTCTGGGTTGGCACCGACCTGGGCATTCTGGTCCTGCTGCCTGTGCCCAGGTTGGAAGGGATCCCCAAAATCACAGGTGAGTCTCCAGCAAGGGTGAGGATGGTTCAACCCTCTAGATGTTTCTGGACTCAGGACTCCCAGCAATCTCACCACTGGGTGGGTTGGGTGGAGATGAGCACAGACTCATAGAACATATGACTCTGTAGAGGCCATCTAGTCCACCCCCCTGCTCAATGGAGGATCTCCAGCTAAAGCATCCCCTGTAGGGAGCTGTCCAGACCCTCTTTTTTTTTTTTTTGGAAGATGTCCAGAGAAGGAGACCTCACCACCTCTCCAGCGGTTGGTTCCCTTGCCAAACTGCCCTTACCATCAAGACATTCATGCTAATGTTCAACCGAAATCTATGTTCCAGAAACGACCTGCCTCTCTGGGGCAGCAGAGAACAGGTTTGCCCCCCTGCTTTCTGTCACAGTCCTTGAGGTATTCAAAGAGGGCCACCATGTCACCTCTCCATATTCTCTTCACTGGGATGAACATGTGCAACTCTCTCAATCTTTCTTCATAGGTTTTTGCTGTTCTCTAACCGGCTCCATCTTGTCTATATCCTTCCTAAATCGAGGTGCCCAGATCTGAACGCAGGACTCCAGATTTCCTTGTTTAATTTCTTCTTCCTCTGTCTTGCTCAGGGAAAGGCATGGTCTCCCTCAACGGTCACTGTGGCCCCGTGGAATTCTTGGCGGTTGCCCTCAGCACCTTGGCGCCGGACATCTTAAAGAGCGACAAAGAGGAGGACCCGGTGGCTGAACCCCCTTCTGCAGAGGAGGAGAAGTCAGAGGGCAGGTCTTCGGAGCCAACTGCCCAAGAGAGCCAGCCCCCAACGCGGGAGATGAGGAAGAAAGGCATCCTTCTCCAGTACCGCCTTCGCTCCACTGCCCACCTCCCAGGGCAGCTGCTCTCAGTGCGGGAGGCCTCTCCGGGCGCCGGTGGAGGGACTCCCGCGGAGCACACTGAGGAAGACGGCTCCATCTACGAAATGGCGGACGACCCCAACATCTGGGTGCGGAGCAGGCCCTGCGCCCGGGAAGCTCACCGTAAGGAGATCTCCTCCTTGGCAGTTGTCTCTGGAGGGAGAGGCTACCGGAACTTCAACCCCAATGGGAAATTGCCGGCCAACAGCGAAACGGACAGCACGTTGCTCATGTGGCAGGTCCCCTTGATACTATAGCACCCATCTTTTCTCCCCCAACCCTCTGTCTCCTTCCTCTTCTGCTGGTCTGAACTGTCAGGACACAAATGCCTTCTTTCCACCGGTGGCAGGGGACTCCCGTGTCAGTGAGCTGTGATGAATCCATGCCGGGTTTTGGAACGTTTTAAAGGAGAGGTCTCCAAGGTGCTGAACCTTTTCGGGAAGGAGAGAATTCACCACCAAGTCTGGAGGAAAACATGGAGTGGATTTGCTTTCCCCACTGACATGGGAGCCCTTAAGCCAGCACTGGTCCTTTTGTGGGGAGACTGGACTCCCTGGAATGGTGTCACCCCCCCTTCCTGTCCTTAGATATCTTTGCAAAAGTGACTTGCCTGCTCCATCTTGAAATGGGATGCAGGCTTGTTTTTAGCTCCCTCTTCTTTCTGTTTGTGGGTGTGTTCACATGGTTTTTTAAGACTCATTTTTCAGATTTCAAGCTCTTTTCTTTTTCTTTATAGTCTTTTCTTTCCTCGGGAAGCAAGCTTGAGTTGTTTGTTTTAAAAATAACCCTTCCCAGTCGGGCCATAGGAATTGGAGTGCTCCCTGCCGGTTTCTGGAGTTGCCAGAATTTTTTCTCTCCACAAATTCCTTCCTTTCCCTTCCCTACTTCCAGCGGAAGGCATCAGGATTCATGTATCAATGTGTGAATATATATATATATATATATATATATATATCTTATAAATATATATATATATTAAACATTCTGTATATTATTATGTTGTATAAAAAAATCTGTATATATTGGGTGCATCTTCAGATGCAGAAATAAAGGTGGTTTAAAAAAAATGAGCAGCGTCAGGCCCACCTTCGTGATTGGATGGTGTCTTGGTCCCAGCTGGGCTCAGGTGACAATCCTGTGAGAGGTAAGCATTAGATTTGGTCGTATTGTGCAGAGAAACCTACCAACCATTGGGGTGGAAGAGGTCACAGAAACATAGGGTGGGAAGGGAACTCCAGAGGCATCTAGTCCACCCCTGCCAGGCCAGTGCAGAAATCCACTGTAAAGGTGAACCCAAGAGGGGAAAGGACTTCCTTGGAAGGTGGTGGACTTTCCTTTCCTCCACCCAAAGTTTTAAAAACATGGTTGGATGCCTGTCATGGAAGTTTTCATGGTGGTTGTGTGTATCTGTGCCTTCAAGTTGCCTGTCGACTTATGGTGACCCTGTGAATTTCAGAGGGATTTTCTTAGGCAAGGAATCCTCAGAGGTGGTTTTTCTAGTTCCTTCCTCTGAAACAGAGCCTACTGCACCTGGGATTTGTTGGTGGCCTCCCTTCTAAATTTTAACCATGGCTTACCCGGCTTAGCTTCCAAGATCAGACGGGATCTGATGCTTTCAGTGTATTCAGGCCCTTTTCACTGTGTTTAGAGTCTTTGAGCTTGGAGGGACCCCAAGGGCCATCTAGTCTAACCCCATGCCATGCAGAAATACACAGCTAAAACATCCTCAAAGGATGCCCGTCCAACCTCTGTTTGTTGTTGTTGTGTGCCTTCAAGTAGTTTCCAATTTACGGTGACCTTAAGGTAAACTTATCAAAGGGTTTTCTGATGCTGAGAGTGTGTGACTTGCCCTGGTTTCCAGAGACGTAGTCCAACACTCAAACCACTCCACCATGATGGCTCCTTGACCTCTGTTTATAGGCCTCCAAAGAAGGAGAGTCCAAAGCTCCTCTTGACCAGCTCCGAGAGTCAAGACGTTCTTCCTGTTTAGGTGAAATCTCTAGTCTTGCAGTTTGAACCCACTGGTACTTGTTCTAGTCTCCAGAGCTGCAGAAAACAAGCTCACTCCATCCCTCCATGACATCTTTTAAAGATGGCTGCATCATGTCACCTCTCCGTCTTCTCTTGCAGCTCTTTCTCAAGTTTCCTACACTACAGGGAGGGTTAGACTAGATGAGTGTTGAGGGTCCCTTCCAAGCCTACATTTCCACATTCCTATGGACAGGGAACGGCAGTAATGCAAGAAAGCCTGAGCCCAGAATTGGGACTCATTTGGATCCAATTCCAATTCTGGCAAGTGTGGGGTCCCCCCCTCCATCACTATCAGCCGGATAAATCCATCCCAAATCCGATTTCTTGATAACACCAATTTCATTTTCATTTTCGCCTTTCAATTATATTCTCAGCAACTCAACCTTGAAATAGGGCCATTGCAGCCGCTGCCGCTGTTGGGAGAGGACGATTACTAGGCGTACGCCATTTCTGTCGCTTATTTTTTTTCCTAATTAGACATTAAATGTGTGTCACATTCCCACCCCTTTTCCTTTGTTTTTCACAAAGCTTTCTGCTCCCAATAATGTTGCCTTATGTTCCCAGCTCCCCTCCGCACCCCGGTGCCCCGTCTTGTTGTTTTGGCATGCCAACTGCATTGTGTCTTTTGTGTGTGTGTGTGCAACTTGGAAACAAAGAAAGAGGAATGCATTAAACACCCCTTCAAGTCTTTTTGGTTCAGTTTCTTCGCCTCCGCTGCATGCTGTTAACAGATCCCAACTTCTTACAATACAACTAAAAACCCCCCACAAAACCCTTTTAATATAAAAGTTACAACACAATTAAACCAACTTCTATTTACAAAGCACAAGTTAAAAGCAGTTTTAAAAACACATTTAAAACATACTAAAATTGAAACACAGCACCCCCTTAGATAAAAAACATAAAAATAAAGTTCTTTACCTGCTGGTGGAACAACATCATCATGATTATGGGTGCATCTACACTGTCAAAATAATGCAGTTTGATACCACTTTAACTTCCATGGCTCAGTCCTACAGAATCCTGGGATTTGTAGTTTTGTGAGGCACCAGCACTCCTTGGCAGAGAAGGCTCGAAAGACCTTGTAAAACTACAAATTTCAGGATCCTATAGGATGGAGCTACACACTTAAAATGGTGTTGAAACTGCATTATTTTTGACAGTGTAGAGGCACCCGATGATGATGATGGTTTCCCACCAGTTAACATTAAAGTCCATCTAAAGTTTTAAAAGCTCCATTCTCCCTCTCTTTCTCCTTTCTTCTACCTTGCAGGGCTGTTGTAAGGAAAAAGTAAGAAGGAAAACTATTTACTTGTGCTCATGGTAGGAAAGGTGAAGTATATAATTCTAGCTACTAACTTTAAGTACTTTAATTACTAAGGACAAATGATGATGATGCAAAGAGCCAAATGTTGCCAACTCTGAACAGTTGATTCAACATCAACAGTAATAGTTTCCCACCACTTATCATGAAAATCATAGAATCCCAGAGTTGGAAGAGACCCCCAAGGGCCATCTAGTCCGACCCCATTCTGCCCTGCAGGAATACACCATCAAAGCATTCCCAACAAATGGCCATCCAGCTTCTGTTTAAAAACATCCAAAGAAGGAGACATCACCAAAATATTGTGTATTTCTGCAGGGCAAGATGGGGTTGGACTCGATGGCTCTTGAAATCCTGTCCAAGACTCCAAAATTCTTTGAAACATTTCATAGTCTTCTCTAGGATGGTTGATGGTAGTCCTCCTGACATTTTTGGACTTCAACTCCCATCATCCCTCAACTCTCCAGGGGCTGATGGGACTTGTGGAAGCGAGAAACATCTGGAGGGCCACACGCTGCTCGTTTAGACCAACATTTTATTGTTTGGATGCTGCTCTCTCATTTTACTAGATTTTTATGGCATCTTAATGTGGCTTTAATGGGGGATGTTTTATTGCACAATTATATTTGTCATAACCGTTAAAAACGTGGTTGGGAAGTCCCCCTTTTTTATTGGGGGGGGGAGAGCATTTTGGTCCTGAAATATGACAGAGAAGCTCTTAAAATAAATGGATGCATATTTGATGCACAAAAAGTATGTGTTCCACCCAGTGGCTCCCACCATAGACTTCCTGTGGTCCATTCATCATGATAAGTTATCTTCCTTTAGGTCAGGGGTGGGAGAGTATGTTGGGGGGGTCTAATTTCTTCCCTGGTTCCCCCCCCCCCGCAACACTCTCTCAGAGCATTTTCCTCTGCAGTCCCTCCCTCTCAAAATGGCAATTGCCGCCATTTTGAGAAGGACCTCAGAGGAAAGCACAGGTATTTGGGGAGTAGTGTAGAGTTCTGCAATGCTTGTGGGGTGGATGAGGTTGTTTTTGTATCTTTTCATGCCTTTGGAAGGAGGCTTTCTGCATGGTTTGGAGGCATAAATTGGCCCAAAATCACATAGATTTTTTAAAAAATGTGTTGGGGCAGGGGCTTTAAAGTGGTTTCTGGGGTTAGAGAGGTTTCTGGGGCCACAGAAGGCTTTCCATCCCTCCCTGTCAGGATTGCTTTGACTGAGTATACCTACATGGCAGGGGGTTGGACTAGATGGCCCTTGGGGGTATCTTCCGATTCTATGATTCCCTTTTGTATGCTGTTTATTCCTCCTCTCCTCCAATGCTACTCAAATGTCTTTTGTTTGAAACTCTTCTTTGTGGGTCCCGTCCTCCACGAGAAGCCCTCCTAGGAAACAAGAAGAGCAGCCGGTCCCGCTCAGTACTAAGTAGTATTCGCAGTTTATCTTCCAAAGACCTTGCTGCCAAACCCTCACCCACTGCTGCCTGAGGCCACCGCTTCACTCTGCCTTGTGGGGATGCTGGTGTTGACAAGGGGTGTAGTTAAAGGGGGGGGGAATGACATGATGGCATTGCACCCCAATAAAAATTCTGCTGCCCCAAATGATATTTTCCTTCAATTCCTGCAAAGAATGAGATGCCAAAAGTCATCCACGCCCAGAACTCTTCTGTTTCCTGGATTCGCATTGTCTGGCTCAGTTTAATTGCTATGTTTCTTAAGATGTCTCCACTTTCTTTCTTAAAGCTCAAGTGGAGTTTTTAAGTTAACTGCAGTGCTTAGGGACTGGAAGCTTCATTCTGGGGTGAAGAATCCTTTTTTTGGGGGAGGCAATATTCTCATTTTATTGTCCCCCCCCCCATAGCTGTGTCCTTGGAGCTGACATTAAACCCAGGGGTCAAAGATTTGGGGAGGTTTCTTTTTGCCATACTGTTTTTATTGAACCTTTGAGGGACATAAAAAGGCCAACAGTGTGTGTGTGTGTCTGTTGGGAGCAATGGAGAATTATTTTTTGGAGGGGAGGGAGGCATAGAAAAATCACTGAAAATGAGACAACCCCCCCACAAACCAACCGGGGAGGACCCCACTGGGATTTTCCGTGCCAGACTTTGCCAAATCAGCTCTTTCCGGCCGCGGATCCATCTTTTCTTCTTTTCTCTCTGCTGTGCAACGGCGACCTTGATTATCTCTTGATCAAATTAACGCACTCCGGCAGGCACAGCTGCCTAATGAAGACGTCGGCTTGTCGCCTCATTTTCTGCCGGCTGTCTAATAAGGTGGGTACATCAGTGCCACGCATGGCGGTTTGTGGGTGGGGGGGAGAGACTGGCCTTCAGGAGTTCCTGGGTGACAACAAAACTTGGAGGTGCACTGATTTTCATATTTAATGAAATAGGGGCACTTGGGCGCAAGGGGAGTGCAAAGGGGTGACTGCCTTTCGCCCTCAGCATGCTGCCCCTTGTTGTTTCGTCAAAGGGTGGGCCAACTGGAGAAGGGAAATCCCAGCTTGCCAGCTGGTGAAACTGGCACCGTTCCGACTTTTCACGGACTGGTGCCAGTTTGCTTCCTTGCCATCCTGCCCACGCCAGATGTGCCTCTCTGACTGGCCGGCCTGCTTAGTTTGAATGGAGTTGCTTTTTAAAAATCTCCAGCATCTGGCACCGAAAGATGGCAAGCCTACGCAGCGACCACCATCCCTGGGTGAAGCAGCTCCTAGCTGTTGCCTTGCCCAAGGGAAGGGGGCTAAAACTTAAAAATCAGGAGCAGGCAGTATAAGATGGGTTGAACCCTTATGAGCAGCATGTTGGTGTCTCCCGTGTCAGTGGTGGTGATGAATCCGCTCTGGGATCTAGTCTGAACTTTAAAGGAGCTGTCTGGCCTGTTTGGTCTCAGCACAAGACCAGGCCCCCAGGAAGTCATGCAGGGGAGTTATGAAGCCAAGAGACTCACAGGGAGAAGCGTGGCTCATCAGCAAGGAAGTCAAAGCGACTAAGAGGTCCCACACAGTCAAGCAATAATGCCGCAGTTTAAAAAGCCAATGTGATTCTAAGCTTCATTAATAGGAATATAGTGCCTAGTTCAGTGGTTCTCAGCCTGTGGGTCTCCAGATGTTGTTGGACTACAGTTCCCAGAATCCCTCACTATTGTCTTTGCTGTCTGGAGTTTCTGGGAACTGTGGTCCAATGGCATCTGGAGACAAGGGAAGTAATAGTGCCACTCTATTCTGCTTTGGTCAGACCTCACTTGGAAGACTGTGTCCACTTCTGGGCACTACAATTCAGGAAGAAAATGGACAAGCTGGAATGTGTCCAGAGGACAATCTGAATGGTGGGAGGTCTGGAAGCCATGATGCCCTATGAGGAGCATATGAGGGAGCTGGGCATGTTTAGCCTGGAGAAGAGAAGGTGAAGAGGGGACATGATAGCCATGTTAAATATCTGAAGGGATGTCATACTGAGGATGGAGCAAGCTTGTTTTCTGCTGCTCCAGAGACTAGGACACGGAGCAATGGGTTCAAACCCATTGAAAAGAGATTCCACCTAAACATTAGGAAGAACTTCCTGATAGTAAGAGCTGTTCGGAAGTGGAATACATTGCCTCGTAGTGTGGTGGAGTCTCCTTCTTTGGAGGTTTTTAAACAGAGGCTGAGTGTCCATCTGTTGGGAATGCTTTGATTGTGTATTCCTGCATGGCAGGGGGTTGGACTAGATGGCCTTTGGTCTCTTCCAGCTCTAGGATTCTATGAAATCCTGGCAATATTCAAAAGGGAGGTTCAGAGGTGTAGTCAGTAAGCAGAACAGAGTCTAAAACTATCAGCAGAACAGCAACACCAGGCATGGACGTTGCTTCCACCAAGAAGGTTGGTTGTTCAGCAACAACTTCCTGAGGGAGGTGCTCAGCTATTTATGGTCTGTCTGCCTTCCACAGGTTCTGTTTGATTGCTGAGCATTTTAGATAGAAACAATCGGAGTGTCTCCATGCCTCCTTTTCTCCATGACACTCTGCTGGTGTAGATGCTAGGTCTTTGTCTGTGACCATAACAGAGGCCTGTGGCTGTTTGGGGGCCTCACCCTCTGTCTCTGGCACTATGTCTTCCTGTTGCTCTGCCTCCCTGTCTGAATGCTCACTGTCTGTGTCAGAACCTGTACCTGGGTCCTGGAGGCAGGGCATGACACTATCCAAGGTGCTGAACCTAATCAACCCCCCATAATACATTTGGTACATTGGATGGTTCCTTTAAAGTTCAGACTAAAATCAGGAATGGATTGACTGCTCCCACTAGCCTCAGCAAGGATTATCCAATTGAATTATTTCCATATTTTGCATAGCAGAAGCAAGACTGGTAGATGTGTAAAGTCTTGGGGGATTTCATATGGCAAGTAGAAGGACGTCATCCATTTGCCCCAGTTCAACTCATTTAACCTCTTCACCACTGGTGATCTCTTTGTCAGGTAAATGGCTTAGTAGTCAGGGATGGTCAGGTAATAACGCTTCACCCTCCTTGGGAAGTAATCTTTAGGAATGCAGAAAGCTGCCTTAAGTTTGTTTTTAAAGAGAGGTTGTACAGCCAGGGTTTGCTTTAACTGTGGACTCCTGAACCAGCAGGGTGTGAGAATGGATGACCTTTGGGGATCCCTTCCAAATCTGTGATCCCAGCACTCAACCTGTTGGAAAGGCTGGGAAGGTTAATTTTTTCCCCACTCCCAGCCAGCACATGGAACTTTTTTGGACCGCAACTCCCAGCATCCCCCAGCCAGCTAGGGATCAATCTCCCTCAGACTTTTCCATGGCACTAAGTAGCTGAAGGGTTGTCATGTAGAAGATGGAGCTATCTTGTTTTCTGCTGCTAATGGATTCAAATTCCAAGGGGGAAAAATTCACTTAAACATTAGGAAGAATTTCTTGACTGTAAAAGCTGATTGAGAGGGGAAATGGGCTGCCTCAGAGGACGATGGACTCTCCTTTTATTTTCCTTGGGTTTTTTTCCGGGCTGTGAGACCGTGTTCTAGAGGAGTTTATTTCTGACATTTTGCCTGCATCTGTGCTGGCATCTTTGACTTCACATGGACTCTCCTTCTTTGGAGGTCTTTGAACAGAGGTCTGAGAGGCATCTTTCAGGAGTGCTTAAGTTGTATCTTCCTGACTGGCAGGGGGTTGGACTAGATGACCCTTTGGGGTCCCTTCTGACTCTTAACGTTCTATGGCTGTCAGAGTTTTTGCAGGGGATTTCAGATAGATAGATAGAGAGAGAGAATGCAATTTTTTTCCCCTGGAGAAACACTTTGAGTGACAAACTGGCACCATCCTGGCTCCTGGCCTTCAATGCCTGGGTGCCAACCTAGAGCTGTGTAAGTGTCGAGAGGCGGGTGAGATGAGGAAGAGAGAGAAATACTTGTGGGACAAAAAAGAAACACACACACAGAGAGGCCCAGGCAATGCCAATTTGGGAGGTCTGAGCTCTTAAATTGGGGTCAGGCTCTGTCATAGAGTTTTTCCCAGGCCTTGCGGGATAACCCAGGGCAAGGTGCACCGCAGAAGTCCTTGGAGAGTTGGGGAGAACTTTATAGTACCATCTAGGATGGCAAGAGCTGATAGAAAAAGCTAATAGCAGGAGATAAATTGGTGTCAGCCGAGGGTCCCGGCTGCTAACAAGCCCATCTATTGTGGCAGGGAGATTGAACTGCCAAAAAGCCCTGCGTTTAACTCCAAAATACTCACCTGCCAGGCACCTGGGAGCGGGTGGATTTCTCTTCCCCTGTATTTTTTGTCCCCAAGTTGACACCAATTTGGGGTGGGTGGGTCGGGAGCTTGGATTTTTGGAGGCCAATTTTCTTTGACCAGCTTCCGTCCTTCTTTTTGCCTCTCTTTCTCCTGATTGTCAGTCATTTTGTTTTGTTGTTGCAACCCCAGGTTTTGAAAAGCTCAAAATGGGGACATTTCTGAGCGGCCACAAAATGAAGGTAATGAATCAGAGTTGGAAGGGACTCTGAGGGTCATCTAGTCCAACCCGCTGCCATGCAGGAAGACACAACGAAACCGCTCCTGAAAGATGCCCATCCAAACTCTGTTGAAAGACCCCCAAAGACGGAGAGTCTGCTTCCCTCCAAGGCAAGCTATTTCCCTGTTGAACAGCTCTTAAAATCTAGCGTTTCTTCCAAATATTTAGATGGAATCTTTTTATACCAATAATTAAAGGCCAGGGTGGGCCAAATCATTATTTTTCTCCTCCAAATTACTGTGGATTGGTTGATCTGGATGCGGAGCCCTGTATCTTTCAAAAGCCAGACAGAAGAGGGAATTCTGATGCATGCAACTTCTCCAGTTTGTCTTTGCAACTGTGGAGAAAAGCAGTGCCAGCTAAACTTCCTTCTCCTCCTCCTTTGCATCTCAGTGCTTTTCTGAGCATGTGCAGAGCACCTCACTCCTCCAAAATAACCACAACCACCCCTTTACTTCCCAAATGACAACTCAGAGTCCACACACAGGCTCTGACTTCTCTCCATTACCTTTAATTTTGTCCTCTTCCCCCTTTCTTTTTTTGGCCTTCTGAAGGAATTAAGTGCCGATGGAACACCTGCTGGCTTTTACCCTAAGAGCAATTATCCTTAAGCCCTCCTGTAGTGGTTTGCAAAACCTTTGCTGGTTTGGGATGTGGGCCAGAGCCAAGGCATTGCTGTGAAATCCCAAGCGGGCAGGGAGGGGAGTGTGGATTAAAGGGGAGAAAAATACGGCAGGAGTTATTTCTCGCTCACTGCTCTGGGCTGAAGGTCGAAAGATGAATTATGCATAGCCCCAGCTTAAATGGCTGCCTTTCCCTTATCAGCTGTGATCCACACACACCCCAAAAAAGTCTCCAAAAACGGCTGGATTTAACAGACAGAAATCTTTGCATGTGTGATAGGTAGGTAGGTAGAAGGATGGATGGATAGATAAATAGATAATATTTGCCTGTGTGATAGGTAGATAAGAGAGAGGGTGTGAGAGAAAGAGATTTGCATGCAAGGCATATAGATAGATGTGTAGATGCCTTTGCATTTGTGTTAGACAGGTCGATAGGCACATATCTTCACATGTGGGGTAGATGTTTTTCTTCTGTGCCTTCAAGTCAACTCAGGCTTCATCTGCACTGCAGAAATAATCCCGTTTGACACCGCTTTAACTGCCATGGCTCAATGCTGTGGAATCCTGGGATGTGTAGTTTGTTGTGGCACCAGAGCTCTCTGACAGAAAAGGCTAAATATCTCACAACACTACGAACCCCAGGATTCCATAGCATTGAGCCATGGCAGTTAAAGCGGTCTCAAACTGCATTATTTCTGCAGTGTAGACATAGCCTCAGACTTCTTCAGAGAGGATTTGCTAACATCGGCTTCCTCTGAGGCAGAGAGGGTGGGCGCCTGGTGAGTTTCAATGGCTGAGTGGTGATTCGAACCCTGGTCTGCTGGAGTCCCGGTTCAACACTCAAACCACAATATCACTCTGTGTCTCAAGATTGATTCAGAGAGGGTTTGCCATTGCCTTCCTCTGAGGATGAGACAGTGTGATTTGCCCAAGGGCACCCTAGTGGGTTTCCATGGCTGAGCAGGGATTCGAACCTTGGTCTCGAGTCATAGCCCAAACCACATAAACCACTACACCATGCTGGCTCCCTGTGTGACAGACAGACAAATATCTTTGCATGCATGTCAGAAAGAAAACTAAGTGCACAACTGCAACATGGGAAACAAAAGCCACAACCGCAACATGCAATGCTAAGGCACAGACAAACATGCTGCTACGAGCAGAACACATCCTGAGCACCATGGGGACTTCTGGGCCCCGCATGGATAGCATGATTTATGTATGTGTCTTTCCAGAACTGAATGCCATCCAGAGTGTGTCTCTCACCTTGAGCTCCCTGGGAAATGGAAAAACAGGGGTTTCCCAGTGATCCAGGAAATGGATGACCTTGGGGAAAAAGCTTCCCTTTTGGGGATGACCAGTCCCAGATTCTGGAAGTTGCCTTCCAAACCCCACCACCGCTTTCCCAAGCTCTGAAAATGCCCCCCTTCCGCCAAGTGCCTCAACTTCCATGATCCCTTCTCTCCAACTTGACTTAACTCCAAGTCTGGGTAGATGTTGGGGTTGGTTGGCTGGGAAAGGAATGACAGTCCTGCCTCACATTTCTGCTCCTCCTCTTCATTACCTCCCATTTAGAAGCTCGTTAGCTTCCGGAGGAGACTCTGGAATTGGAAATTAATGGACTGTCCAAGGGATGCTTAATCCCTTCTGCTGATCATCTGCAGTTGTCTATAAAGGAAGCGGATGGTGTGTGTGTGTGTGTGTGTGTGTGTGTGTGTGTGCAGTGCCAGCTGCAAACCAGAAGGGGGGGCTGAGGAGAATTTTCTGGAAATGGAGAAAGCTTCCCTTATTTTCCTATTCCTCCATCTAAGCCCAATATGGACAACTTTGACTGGCAGCAACTTTGGCTTTCCAGGGGAGTCTTCAGAAAGGATGCCAGAATCTTCTACTGTGTTCTACGTTACGTGAGTTTACATATCCTTAGCAATGCAGCAGAGGCGTTAGGGAGTTGCAAAGATCCATCTCGGGACCACTGTCAACGGAGCCTGATGCTTATTGGAACAGATGTTCATCAGTGCATGATGCAGAATGGTGCACAATGCAGAATGGTGCACAATGCACATTGCTGCATAATGCACACCAGACAGTTTGCTAGCTCCTTTATGTAGTAACGTTAACAGCCGCTCTCTACTGCATAGGGATGCTCTGAAACTGCCCAGTTCTATTCCTGCATATGGAAGCCCACTTGTGAAGATCAGCTCCCATGTAGGAATCCAGTCAGAACCTTTTCCAAGAGTCTTAACCAGGGACATTTTTCATAGGAACACGGGAAGCTGCCTTATAAGGAATCCGTCCCTTGGAGGAGTCCATCTACCCTAGTATTACCATCTCTGACTGGCAGCTGCAGCCCAAACAGGGCTCTTTTCCTAGCCTTACCGAGGACTAACCAAGCCTGAAGCTTCCAAAATGAGATGAGATTGGGAACACAGGAACTTAGAGTAAGTGCCTTATGATGAGCCAGAGCCTTGGCGGTCCATCTAGTCCAGTATCGTCAGCTCAGACTGGCAGCTGTGCTTTTCCAAGTTTGAAGATCAGCAGGAATCTAGTGTCCAAATCAAGGGAAGTCGTAGTGCCACTCTCTTCTGCTTTGGTCAGACCTCACTGAGAATATTGTACACTACAAGGCGAACTTAACATGAGGCAACAGTTGTGATGCAGCGGCCCAAAAAGCTAATGCAATTCTGGACTACATCCACAGGAGTCTAGTGTCCAGATTGAGCAAAGTAGTAGCACCATTCTATTCTGCTTTGGTCTGGCCTCAGAATACTATACAATACAATAAAAGCTAAACAGGAATCAACTGTTTGATGCAGCGGCTAAAATAGCCAATGCAATTCTGAGCTGCATCCACGGGAGTCTAGTGTCCAGATCAATAGAAGTCATAGTGCCGCTTTGTTCGGCTTTGGTCAGACCTCAGCTGGAATCCTGTGTCCAGTTCTGGGCACCACCGTTCAAGAAGGATGCCAACAAGCTGGAGCGTGTCCAGAGGAGGGTGACCAAATTGGTGGGAGGTCTGGAAACCAAGCCTTAGGAGGAATGAATGAGGGAGTTGAGTACGTTTAGCTCTGGGAGAAGAGAAGACGGAGAGGTGACACAATAGAGCCATCTTTAAATATTGTATCTGAAAGCATGTCATGTAGCAGCTCAGAGGTGCTTTTCTGCTGCTCCAGAGACTAGAACATGAAGCAATGGATTCACATTACAAGAAAAGATTCCACCTAAACACCAGGAAGAACTTATTTATTCTTGCTTTTCTCTTGAATGGGATTCAGAGCAGCTTATAATATACATTAAAACAGCATGACATTATAAAATTTGAAAAGCATTAAGTAGTACAGTCATTGAAAACACTATTTTTTAAAAACACACACACATTACAATTTAGAGCAATGTAAACAATTGGAAAGCACAATGCATATGAAAACAGCGAACCCAGTTGCACAGCCAGGGCTGAAGGCCTGTTTAAGCAAGAAGCAGAGATGGGGGCAGAACGAACCAAGGAGAAGCTACTGAGAAGACCATGTCCTCACCAACTGAGCCTGGGAGAGAGGTGGGATGGAGAGAAAACCCTCCCCTGAAGACGGTAAGACCTCAGGCAGGCTCTTCTTGACTGTAAGAGCTGTTTGGACTGTGGAATGGACTACCTGGGAGGCTGGTGGGCTCTCCTTCTTTGGAGGTCCCTCAACAGAGGTTGGATGGACATGGTTCAGGAGTGTTTTAGTTGTGTCTTCCTGCATGGCAGAATGGGGTTGGACTAGATGACCCTCGGAGTCCCTTACAGCTCTTAAAAGTCTATGATAACAACATGGTTACCGTCATTTTTAAAAAAGAAATCTACATCACTGTGGAGCATACTTTGAAGTCAATCCTCCTGCCTCTGAGCTTTCCTAGAGCTCATCTTAGAATCAAAGCTCAGCCTGGATTATAATGCCATTTGTATGAAGATCTTTCCCATCTTGTCCTGAGTTTCCCTTTCTGCCAGTATTGTCTGATCGCCGTTAGCAGTGATGCCCCTCAGCTCAATCTGCCGTAAGGCCCCCGTGCCCAAAACTCCTCTGCAAAAGAGCCACCTGGCAATCCATCCCACTCCACGGCTCTCTCTGCCAAGACGGATCAGCCTTGGAAACGTTGCTCCCTCCAGCAAGGGAGCAGTGCGCTGCTTTGCTGTGGCGTCTTCCATGTGCCTCGCCTCCCCGTAGCCGTTTTGGGAGGCATCGGATGTCGGAGGGCCTTCACATCCCATCAGCCTCTCCCGTTTGAAGGTGAGCCTCAGTGGCAGGCCTGGGCTGAGCCTTGGCCAATTCCACAATCCCTTGCAAGCAATCAAAACGCATCCTGATGCAGATTCTGTTTCCTGGCTGGTTGGTGCTGAGGGAACACCGTCTCCTTTCATAGTTTTGCTACCTCCTGCTGTTGTGTAGTCTGTAAGGGTATATGAATATATGGCTCAGTTCCAGGTTAGTTGACCATAGTCTCCCATTCGAATCTGCTGGGGAGACCTTCTCTCTGTCCCACCACCCTCACAGGTACATCTGGTGGGGACCTGGGAGTCGGGGCCTTCTCGGTGGTTGTCCCCAGGCTCTGAAACTCCATTCCTGAGAGATTTGAGGAGCCTCTTCCTTGCTACCCTTCCATAGGCAGGTGAAGACCTCTCTGTTTTGAGTGTACACCACCATCATCATTCTTCCTGTGTTTGGACCTCCCTGTCTCCTTTGGAAAAAAGAAAACCCACAAGTGTTGCTTTTGCTACTGTTTTTTCCTGGACTGTGGGCAGAACTGAGCATGTGCCATTCGCTTGGGGAACTTAGTCAATCCATTAGTTGATCAATTCATGTATTTGCAACTGTATTTGCAACATTGCAGTTTGCATGTGCAGCTGCTGACAGTTTGATTCAACTGTTTGTATACTTTTCCTGGAAGCCTTTTAATGAATGGAAATAAGAAAATTACACCAACCAGTGAATAAATTCAGACTCCTCCCTCCCTCTCTCCCTTCTTTCTTTCCTTCCTTCCCCACTATCTTTCTTTTCTTCCTTAATCTTCCTTCCTTCTGTGCAATGTGTCCAGAGAACGATGAATCATAGAATCATAGAATCACAGAGTTGGAAGAGACCACGAGGGCCATCCAGTCCAACCAATAGTTGAGGCTTTGGGACGCTGATGGCTTGGATCCCCATCACTGAATCATCAAGTTAGAAGGGATCCCCTCTAGCCCAACCCCGATCGCAACCCTGACTGGGGGCCACAGAACCTCTGCTTTGAAATCTCCAATGAAGGAGCGTTCACCAGCCTCCAAGGCAGGTGTCTGCATAACACTGGCAGGTAGCACGTTGTTGTCTATTAATGTGTCATGCATCAACTCTACGTTCCTCTAACAGTTCTCATTCATTTTGGGTTCCGTATTATGATCAAAGTTCTGGCTAAGAGCTGTTTGACAGTGCAATAGATGGCCTTGGAGGGCGATGGACTCTCCATCTTTGGAGCTCCTTAAACAGAGGTTGGATGACATCTTTCAGGAATACTTTAGCTGCATGGCAGGGGGTTGGACTAGATGGCCCTTAGGGTCCCTACTAACATGGATCAATGACTTGGGAGCCACCACTTGTCAGGGCCTGCAAGCAAGGCTCTGTTTAGTCACTTTTAGGAAAATTTTCCCTCCCTTCCCTATCGTCTTGTAGTCTGATTTCCCCCCGGAAGAAACAGACCCGGGAATAAACACATTCAACACAAGAGAAAAATCACTTAGGAAGGAAGGAAGCCGCTCACCAACTAATTTAATCATCCGAGGCAGGCTGGGAAAAGTGTCCCAGTGGCCTGCTGAAAGGTAAGATGTGATTGGAAATTAACCCGATCAAATGGATCTGAGGGAGGGCTTTGGGGTGTGCGAATGTGTGTGTGTGTATATATATATATGTGTGTGTGTGTGTGCATGTGTGCATGAGAGTGTGCGTTGGATACAAATATACACAGAAGAGGGCCGCTTCAGAGAATGGCTGGAAGCAATCTTGGTGAGGAGAGGGAAGGGGGAAGACTCCAATTCCTTGGCAACAAGGTTAAGATGCCTTTTCCTTTGAAGATGTCTGGTTATTAAGTTTTCGAGAGGCAGGCAAAGACGCAGCCGGGGCTGGCGAGCTGGGCTTCGAGGGGGGAAATTATTCCATCAAAAGCACAACAAGTGAATCTTTGATGCACCAAGATGTGATTTGTAAACACCACACACACACACACACACACACATACACAGGCCTTTCTCTCCCATGTCTGCTAAGAGACTCAGAGAAATAATTTCCCTCGATGAAGAAGTTTGCTATCCTTTCCATCTCCATTTTCCTTTCCTTCTCCGGAGGTGCTTCAAGACCAGAAGATCAGAGTTTGGAAATCACTTGATGGCAAATCCTATTTTAGCCTGAATTAATAGAATTAATAGTTTCCAAGATACTCTAGCCTGTGCTGGTCAGGCCGCCTCCTCTGGAGTCCTGCATTCAATTCTGGGTACCTCATTTTAAGAAGGATATGGAAAAGTTGGAACGGGTTCAGAGAAAGGCAACCAGGATGATAAAAAGTATGGAGAGCAAAAAATGTAGGAGGAAAGGTTGAGGGAGTTGGGCACGTTCAACCTGGTGAAGAGAAGATGGAGGGTGGGAAGGTTTGTTCTCTGTGGCCCCAGAGGGTAGGACCAGGTCTAATAGCTGGAAATGACAGGAGGGTAGATTTGGACTGAACGTTAGAAGGAACTTCTTGGCAGTAGAGCGGTTGGACAATGGAACTCGTGTTATGGCAACCCCAAAGCAAACATGTCACAGGGTTTTCTTGCAAGATTTGTTCAGAGGGAATTTGCTTTTGCCTTCCTCTGAGGCTGAGAGAGTGTTACTTGCCCATGGTTACCCAGTGGGTTTTCAAGGCTGAGTGGGAGACTTCTCTGGGCATCTTCCAAAAATGCCTGGGCCGCTGCTTGGGATGCTCTAGCTACAGATCCTGCATGAACAAGGGGTTGGGCTTTATTGTATTTATTGTTTTAAATGTGATTTTAGATTAGTTGCTTTTTAATTTATATTTGTTTAATATCTTTTTATGGGGGTGGGTAGTGTTTAGGATTTTTATCTGTATTGTATTTTAATTTTTGTAAGTTTTAACAGAGGGGTGGGGTATAAATAAATTTTATTATTATTATTGTTATTGATGATCTCTGGGGGGACCCCTTCCAATTCTAGCATTCCATTATTCTATGATCCTAATTTTTGATTTTAATTCTAATTGGAAAACCATTCTCCCCATTCCAGTAATCAATGTGCAACTCCTGTTACATTGTGCTGGATCGTGCTGGTCAACCTGAGCTAGAGTAGACCTACTGAGGCAATTGTTAAAAGGTGAGTCAACATGGTAGAGAATCTTCTTGATTCCAGTAATTATGTTAGTAACTTAACAAGGGGCTATCTTTGTTCCTTTTTGCTGTGTAACTGTAGTTTTCCATGTATTTTTCTACTTCTGGAGGTCCAGCTTCCATCAATGGTTGTCAGAGGAGTGGTGAATCCACTGTGGGTTTTATTCAGAACTTTTAAAGGGTGCTGAACCCTGTCCCATCAAAATTAGGTGCAGTGCTTTGGACAGCTTCTTTAAAGTTCAGACTAAAATCCAGAGTGGATCCACAAACCCCACTGCCATTTGAGTTTCCCAGTTGCCACCGCAGTCTTAGAAGAAGAATGTGGGTTGCACAATTTATTTTTTACTGTCTGAGTTACTTTTGGAAAAGGGGAGCATGGACTGTTAGGTGGTTGGTTTGGTTTTTTAAAAAGAATTAACTATAAATGCTAGCAATGCTTTTCAAAAGAGTAACTTGCTAAACTAAATTGCAAGATATTTTAAATAAAAAGACAACTATAAAAGGCAACAAACTATGTCTTGAAGCCCTGAAAATGTAACAGTAATTTGTTGAAATAAGCTATAAGGTGTTGGTTTTTTTTTTTTTAAGTCAATTAAAAATGGTAACAAATTACTTTTTGAGGCCTCAAAGGTTTAACAGTAACTTGACAAAATAAACTGTAAGGTTGTTGGTTTTGTGTGTGTGTTTTTAAAAATCAGATGTACATGGTAACTACTTTTCAAGGCCTCAAAAATATAGCTGTAACTTGCTACATTTCCAAAGCCATTTCCTAAGTTCAGCTGAAAGTGATAAGTTGACCAAGGAGGAGACTTGGCTGCCTCTCTGCATTTGGCATGGCTTGTAATTAAAAAACCAAAAATAATTCATGTAATTCTGACCATCACCTCCAGATCTGTCAATTGAGAGAGAGGCTGCCCGGTTAGTCTTTGCTTTCCATTCATGGCTGATGGTGTCTGTGACATTTGGTAATGGTAGTTATGCATCCACTCTGGGTTTAAGTCCAAACTTTGAAGGATCTAACCAAGGTGCTGAATCCTACCCGTGTGGAGGAGGGTGGAACCCTCCAAACCATGAGGGGACAGAATGGGGTGTCTGAGTTGCTGGTCGAAAATAAATACCAAAGCATAATGCATGCTACATGCTGCAACAATTTGTTGCAGTTCCTACTTGCAGCTACTTTACCACCACACCAAGACTCCTTAGCTCCTCATAAAACCTCATTTTCCAGAAAGTTTGGCATCATCTGTTACATCTTTCCTTTCCAAGTGGTATTTTTTTTTTAACAAACAATCTTGATTAAAAAGAAGAAAGGGGAAGAAACAGAACAACAACCCAATCTTGCATTTTTCATCCACCTGTTCTGGGTATCATCAAGGCAGAGATCTTTGCAGCCAATTCGGTCTGGGCGAAGACTGATGGCTTCCCTCTTCTTCACGTTCCCCGCAAAGAGTGCCGCTGTGCACGTCATCCTGAGGCGGGGGAAATCATTTGGATGCTATCGAGGGCCATTTGCAACTCTGATTGCCAGCACCTCATTGGAAAATGGCTCTGTGGAAACACGGAAAGTGCTTTTTTGGGGGTGTCTATGTTCGTCCACCCACCAGCACCATATCACCTACCTGACAAATTAAATACCGCACACGCAAGCGGTGGCAGCTGTATTTCCCAAGGAAGAGTAAGGACTCATGTTTCTGCCTGCTTGCAGACACAAAAGTAACCAAAAAGAAGTTGCTTGTTAAATTAGAACAATGGGCCAAGATCCTATATCATAGTCTAGGATTCATAACTTTATAGATCCGTAGTTGTGTTGCAGAAATGCATTGCAACCCTGTTTGTGAGTTGAGAAGATGTGCATTTGGGCACCAACAAGACTCTTTTGATGTGCACCGGGCACTTATTGAAGTGCACCGGGCATGTTCTCTGAAATAAAACCTCCCTGCAGCCGCCAGGGGACCAGGAAAAATAATCGTAAGGAAATTCCACCAGGAAGTTCCAGAAGAAACCAGTCCTTAAAATCCACCAGTGCTGCAAGAGAGCCGCCTGCCTTCCCTTTTTTCCCTCTCTCTTGCACTGTCATGGCCAAGATCTGCCATTTTGGTGACATACGCTAGCATCCTGTTGGTGACATCCACAGGTATACGAATGATTTTGGGGAGGGGGAACCGTGTGCCATGGTCGTGCCCAGCTGAGAGCGGTTAAAGTGGAGTTGTGCGCATTGTCATGCCGTACCTGGAGGAGGCCTTCCCGGAGGAGGAAGGGGACGAGGAGAGCCAGGATGATGGGCTCTAGTTGGAGATGGAGGAGGTGGCCATCATTTCCCAATTCCCTCCTCTGCAGTGCCTTGGCAACCCTTACGTTTGGTCTTAAGAGGAAGGTTTTGGGGATCACTTTTGGCCATTAATGCTTGTAAACCTGAGTCGCCAAAGTTACGAAATCTGAAGTCCCCCTTATGGTCTCATAAATATTGACCAAAAGGCCAGCTCAGGTGTTTCGTCCCTATGATCACCTTGCTCCACTACCTTGCTCCCTAATTCCATTGTTTACCATGTGTGTGTGTGTGTGTGTGTGTGTGTCACACATGCTTCAAGTCACCTGCCAACTTATGGCAGCCACGTGAATTTCAGAGGGTTTTCTTATGCACGTAAGCCCTAGAGGTGGTTTTGCCAGTTCCTTCCTCCAAAGTAGACCCTATGCCACCTTGAATTCATTGGCAGACCTTCTGGGCTTCGGGAAGGTTTATTTTTGGACTGCCACTCCCAGAATCCCCTGGCTGGGAGATTCTGGGAGTGACAGTCCAAAAAGGCACCTTTTCCCATGCTCTGGAAATTCTAGCCTGCAGCATTTGGGGTCAGATCTTATGTGTATCTGTGCCTTCATGTTTCCTATCAATGTATGGTGACCCCATGAGTTTCCTAGGGTTTTGTAAGGCCAGAATCCTCAGAGGTGGTTTTGCCAGTTTCTTCCTCTGAAAGAGAGCCGAAGGCACCTGGGATGTCTTGGTGGTCTCCAATCCAAGGACTAACCAGGGCTGACCCTCCTTAGCTTCCAAGACCAGATGGAACCTGGTGCCTTGAAGGTTTTTAGGCCATTTTTGTTTCTTTTCATGATGCCTGAAACAACAACAGCAACAACTTCCCTTTGATTCTGAGTTTCTGTTCGGTTTGCAAAAGGTGCCCAAATGGGATGCCGGAAAAAAGGCACTCCAAGACAATCTCAGCAAAGCGAGTCCGTCTGGTGAGATCTGCACACTTCCCGATAAAGCCTGGCTTTTCCCCTTCGGGCAGGAGATTTCACTCCTCGTGTGGCACCGGGCAAGGTGAGATAAGGTTATTAATTTGCAGATGGAGGCGTATTAAGCGCAGCCATAATTGCAATCAAATTGCACCGCGGAGCAGGCGGGGCCGGGGTGGAAGGAAGACAACAGAGTGGAATAATGGCAGGAGCGTCGGCCTGCCGGATGTGGGACTTAATTTGAATCCCCTCCAATCCAGTTTAGATTTTTTAAAAATCTTGGATGGATGCTCTTTGCCAGCTGAAATGTTATTTTTCTATTCATTCTGTTAGTTGAAATATTTCATAACCCACCTCGCTGCCCTAAGTCAACCAGGCAGTTGCTGCTCCTGTGTTTGTTACCTTCCTTCTTCTGGACGCCAGCTAATAAAAACCCTCTTCTAGGATTTTCTTGGCTAAATTTCTTCAGAGGAGGGTTGGCATTGTCGTCCTTTGAGGCTGAGAGAGTGGTGTAGCCCCCTTAATTTCATGAATGCAGATTTACATTTCATACAAGCATGATATCAGATCTTGGCTTGTACTCTCTTCGGAAGGAAGCAAATAGCTCAGCAGGTAGACAAATAAATAAGAAAGCTTGACTTAACAGGAAGGTGGGGAAAATCTCTTGCAGCCGGGGGGGTTGCATTCAATTTCGGAGAAATTCGCTGGGGTTGCATTCTAGTGGTGGGTGTGGCCAAAAATACCAGCAGATTTTTAGCAGAATGGCCTTACCTCCAGGAAACTAAGCCTAGAAAAAGCATTTCAACCTTTTAGGATGGTGGCGAAGACGTGCAAAAGTTGGGGAAAAAGCAAAAGATGGTTGGAATTCAGAAGGGATTTGCATCTTCGGATCACATTAGAAGTGCCCAATGTGTGCCGGAAGAGCCAAATGCACATCAGAAATGCCCAATGTGCACTGGAGCACTCTCATGAGTCCCCTGCAATGACAAAGTGCATGTCACGTCACACAGTATTGCAGCAATGTGAAAAGGCAGGTCTCTGCCCCTATGAGATTACACTCTTTCAAAAAGAAAAAGGGAAGCACAAGAATTAGGAGCCTCTACAGATCCAAAGGTTTGCAAGAAGGCGCAAGGGGAAAAAAATGTTGCATATTAGTATATTTTATTTTCTGCTCCCCTGCTCTTCTCAGTGATTTATTTTCAAATCTCAGACCACAGGACCTCCCTCCTCGCCGTCTCGTGGGCGGTCCCCACAGGTGGCGTGGCGTCCCAGGCTGTGGAGGCCTGATTGGGGCCACACGGTGCAGATCCATCATCTGTCTGGCTTTGTCATATTGTGTCCTCCATGTTGGTAATCCCAAGATTGATGTCGTCTCCCCCTCCTCTCCAGCAAGTCAACTTTCCCCTCTTTATTAGGCCTTAATTAAAATGATAAATGAGTCCGTAGCGGGATGCTTTTCCTCCAGAGTTTTCTAATTTTGCCAGGTCTCCCTCCTGCTTTGCAACAAAAAATTATACACAAAAGGAGATCTTCATGATAGCTCATTAGGTGAGACTGGTGGTGGTTGGTGTCTTTCACATCAGTTGTGTGCTTTTTTTGGGGGGGTCCACAATCCACTCTGGGTTTTAGTCTGAACTTTAAAGAAGCCATCCAAAATGTTGAACCTCTCCTCCAAATAGGCCTTGGCACCTTGGAAGTTCAGACTTTTGAGACTTATGTAACCATTGAGGTTCTGACTAAAACCCAAAGTGGATATTCCATTCTCCCCGCTCCGCAAAGGAAAATAGAAAGAGATATCTTGCTCAACTCTGGTGCAGGGACATACAAAAGCTCATAAGCCACATCAGAGGAAAAACCCCACGTTGGCGTGCCCAGGGAGGGCTAGCACATCTTCCTCCTCATTGATACATAGAGTTGTAAGGGACCACAAAGGACATCTAGTCCAACCCCCTTGACATGCACAAAGACACAAGTAAAGGCCTCCTGAGAGATGGCCATCCAACTTTGGTTTAAAGACCTTCAAAGAAGGAGAGTACACCACCCTCCAGAGCAGAATTGTAGAATCATTGAACTGTAGCACTGGAAATAATTATACAGTCAAGGAAATAGAAGAAAGATACCTCAAGGGCCATCTAGTCCAACCCCCTGCCATGCAGTTATACACAATTATAGCACTCCCAAAAGATGTCCGTCCAACCTGAGTTGAAAGACCTCCAAAGATGGAGAGTCCACCACTCCTGAGGCAGTCTATTCAACTTTCAGACAGCCCTTACCATCAGGACATTCTTCCTAATGTTTAATAGAAATGTATTTGCCTGTAATTTTATAGTCTCAAAGTAGGAAGGGACCCTAGGGGCCATCAAGTCTGCCATTCAAGAATACACAGCTTTAGCCCTTCTGTAAGATGTCCATCTTTTTAAAGACCTCCAAAGATGCAGAGCCCTCCACCCTCTGAGGCAGTCCATTCCACAGCTCTTATGGTCAAGAAGTTCTTCCTAATGTTTAGGAGGAATATATTGTCAGGGGATAATAGGACACTCAATCCATTGGTTCATGTTCTAGTCTTGGGAACAGTGGAAAACAAGTTGGCTCCCTCTTCTACACAACAACCCTTCAGATGTTTAAAGATGGACCTGTCATGTCTTCTCTTCTCCATGTGCCACACACCCTGCTCCCTAAACTTCCATATAGTCTGTTGCTTTCCTTGGTTGTCCTCCTCTGGAAAATAGTTTAAAAAGCCAATGATTCTGAAACTTGAAGGCCAGGTAGGGCCAGAATTTCTTCAAGCAATGCCAGCTTGGACTCGTCACCTTTTTGGGAAATGTCCTAATTCAAAACAAAATGATCAAGGGGGATTTTTTGGGGGAGGAAGCCCACCCTACCCCAGAGGTGTCAGCAAGTGTTGTACTGGTTCCGCCAGCTCACGGCTTTAATCCTGGCTTGTTCCAGGAATATTTTCCAGCCTTCTGGTCTAATCCCTGCAATGCAACCCTGTTCTAACTCTTTCTGGTACCAGGGACTGGGTTGGGGAAGGAAGGCAACCTATAAATACAAAGGCCTTAATCTCACACACATGCACACCACCTCCATGCAAAGTCTTTTCACCGTAGGCAACGGGGAGGAACGTAACAGAGCGGGTTTAGGGATTTGCTTGTAAACAGGTGGTTGGCTTGAATTATCTACCGGGAGAAACAAGACCTTTTTAAAAGCTTATCATTTCACACCACAATGGACAGTGTGTTGGAGCGTTAACCCACCAAACGAGGCCATTTTTCTCCATGAAGACGGATTACCAGAATCCCTTCTCGACAAGAAGGAAAAGGCACACACATCCCCTCCAAACGCCTCCTGCTTGCCTGCAAAGCACTACTTTTATTACCTAGATCTGGGAGCAGCAAGAGGCTGTGCATGAGAGAGAGTGGATTACACAGGGTTGTAGTATAAGAAGGGATCCCAAAGGCCATCTAGTCCAACCCCATTCTTCTTTTCAGGAAAACACAACCACACCCCCGACAGATGGCCATCCAACCTCTGTTTTAAGAGCTCCAAAGATGGAGAGTCCACCAACAACTGAGGCAGTCTGTTCCACTCCCCAACAACGCTTACAATCCAGAAATACTTCCTAATGTTTAGAAGGAATTTCTTTTCTTTTAACTTGAATTCATGGGTTCACATCCTAGTCTCCAGAGCAGCAGAAAGCAGGCTTGCTCCATCCTCTACATGACATCCCTTCAGATATTTAAAGATGGATCAGTCTTGTCATCTTTCAGTCTTCTCTTCTCCAAGCTAACACACCCACCCAGCTCTTTCAGTCCTTCCTCATAGTGCTTTTTGGT
Organism: Gambelia wislizenii; assembly: GCA_030847615.1. Taxonomy (NCBI): domain Eukaryota; kingdom Metazoa; phylum Chordata; class Lepidosauria; order Squamata; family Crotaphytidae; genus Gambelia; species Gambelia wislizenii. The sequence continues at coordinate 1,236,730 of JAUMIR010000016.1, forward strand.
ATCCAGAACTTGGACCATCTTGTTTGCCTTCTTGACAACTTCCAGCTTGTTGCTCCATCTCTTTTCAGCATCGTGCAAAGTTTCTCATCTGTGCCTAAGTCGCCTCTCTCTCTGTGGCTCCGCTAAATCCCTGGGATCCCCAGTGAACCGGCAACAGGCAAGCCAAGAAACCAGCCCCCCAAGTTTCTTCCCATTTGCACTTGGGAATGCAAAGCCGATTTATAGAAATGAACTTGGCATGAGATTTAGGAGATGGGTGGGGGGAAAGGAGCTGTGCATGCAGACACAGAACGAGCACATGTGAAGTGAAAATGAAGGTTTATTTTGCAACATCAATCCAAACACACTACAGCTGTGATCCTGAGTCCCCTAAGTGTAGTGTCAATATCCACACAGCTCCGCTTCTACTGCTGTTGGCTGCTGCTGCTGCTTAGCTGAGATCCTACATCACAGCCTTTATTAGGAATCCATAGTTATGGAGATTATCAAACGCAGCAAAAACCACGTCAAAAGTTTGCAAGAAGAACAGGAAGAGGCAAGATTATCAGATGACGACAACATCTCCCAGCATCCTGGGGGCATAGTGCAGTCGTGAGTAAAGCGTCCCTTTCTCTTAGTGGCTTGTCCCCATCAACAGGAAAATGGAGCCTCATCCGTGGCAGTGCTACATATCCAGAATGGCTGAAGGACATAAGGTCGCCCTTTTTGTTCTTCTAGGGATCTTCTGGTGTGGTTGGGAACATGATATTTTGGCACATTCCCCCGTGTCTGATAATCTCCTATGCTGACAGCCAATGTGGTGTAATGGTTTGGGTGTTGGATTAAGGACACTGGGGGACCAGGCTTCAAATCCCTTCTCGGGCATGGAAACTGAGCAATTCACACACTCTCAGCCTCAGAGGAAGGCTAGGGTGTCAAACCCCCTCTGAACAAATTCTGACCCCAAGAAAACCCCATGATAGGTTCTCCTTAGGGTTGCCATAAGTCAGAAATGACTTGAAGCCACACAACAACAAGCTAAGCTGCAGAAATGCAACCAAACACTCTTAGTGAATTGTGACGATTCACATCTGGGCAAGCGTGTTGTGGTGCACATTCCATAGGAGGCAATGGTAGGTTGTCATTTGTGGAGCACACAGGTAGGAGTGACAAAAAGGGCAATCGGAGATGAAATATCCTTTTTTTTTAAAGGTGTCTTCTATAATTAGAAGACCTTGATCGCAGCCTTTCCAATCAACCTTTCCGTCTGTGTTTTCTCTTCCCTCCCAACTTGCCAAGCCCTCCTCCCCAAATGATGCCAACCTGTGCTAGAAGACTTGCATCTCTCTCTTCTCCCTCCATTCCTCCCCTCCTTTCACCGTTATGGCAAATGCCACTGATTAGAGAAATAAAATTTCCATCTGTTGAGGAATTTACGAGAGTTATTACTAGTAATAAAAAAAGCCGTTGGAAAGAGGGAACGGCAGATCTATGGGGAAGAAAGCCTCCGGTGAGAAAGTGACTTTTAAGTAAGGTTACAGACTTTTGGGCAAAGTTGAGTCAACGGCCACGACCACTACTCCAGTTTCCCATCAACCGGAGGAAGAAATTGCTGGGGTTGTTTTCCTTTTCCATTTTTTAAAAATATCTCCATAATGTGTTTTTCTATGAGTCTGGCTTGAATGCAATGGTCACATTTCCTAGAGGGAAATGATGAAAAATTTCAGAGCCAGTCGGATGACCTGACGTGGAAGTGGAAATTGGTGGCTCACACGATACAGGTTGGGGCGGAAGGTATAAATGGAGGCTGGGTTTGTTCCAGTCATTACAAAATACAGCTGTTTTGCTGCTAAAGTGGGTTTTGAAGTGGCTGTTGTTCCCAGTTGGACTAGCAGGGGTGCAAGCTACGGAAGAGGCAAAATAAAGCCATTGGATATCCTCAAACAATCCCTATTTGGAAGGGAGAGTCCAGATTAATCCCTTTTTATCCCACCTTTTTTGGCTGCTTTGAAAATGTCCCAGTTTCCACTTTCCTCCTCCTGCTTTTCCCCTTAGCTTACTTCCATTGCTGCAAATTGAGTTCAAAATGCAAAAGTAGCTTGTATTCCACTAACTCAGCAGGGAGGGAAAGAGGAGGGATCCAGTCCTTTTCATAGTACACAGACTCTAGCACTATACGTCCAGTCTCTGTAAATTGAGCGCAAAGGACAAAAGTCATTTGTATTCAATTAACTCACCAGTGGGGAAAGGAGGGGGAGAAATCTGTCCCTTCCCAGTCGGCTCAGGCAAAAGCAAATGGCTGCAGCCTCTCCTAGCTTGTCTGTTCTTCCTCATTCATATCTTCTGCCATCTTGTCCAAGCTTGGCCATGCATGTCCTGGTTTTCATTTGTGAAATGTTGGCTGGTATGCTATTGTACCCTGAATGTAATTTTCCTTCAATCCCTGAATTTCTAGCATTGTCATAAATCACAACTTCAGTGGAGCGTTTTGAAACACACTCTCCAACTCGGAAGAAAAGGGGCAGGCAGAGCGATCCATGGAAGGAAAATACAACAAAGAGAAGAGTTTTGGGTGTGAGAGGATTTCAAGGCCTCTCTCTCTCTTTGCAGTGCTAGAACTCTGCGGATGTGAAGGAGGGTGGCCAAAATGGTGGGAGGTCTGGAAGCCATGATGCCCCAGGAGGAGCATGGGCATGTTTAGTCTGGAGAAGAGAAGGTTAAGAGAATGACATGATAGCCATGTTTAAATATTTGAAGGGGTGTCATACTGAGGATGATGGAGCAAGCTTGTTTTCTGGTGCTCCAGAGACTAGGACACGGAGCAATGGGTTCAAAGTACAGGAAAAGAGATTCCACGTAAACATTATTAGGAAGAACTTCCTGGCAGTAAGAGCTGTTCAGAAGTAGAATACATTGCCTTGTAGTGTGGTGGAGTCTCCTTCTTTGGAGGTTTCTAAGCAGAGGCTGGATGGCCATCTGTCATTGGGAGTGCTTGGATTGTGTCTTGATTGTGCATGGAAGGGGGTTGGACTAGATGGCCCTTGTGGTCTCTTCCAACTCTATGATTCTATGATTTTTGGGGGAAGAGCAGAATTCTTATTGGGAGGGTCAATGAGTTTGGTGGAGTCTCCTTCTTTGGAGGTTTTTAAGCAGAGGCTGGATGGCCATCTGTCAGGAATGATTTGATTGTGTATTTGTTCATGGCAGGGGGTTGGACTGGATGGCCCTTGGGGTCTCTTCCAGCTCTATGATTCTATGATTCTATGAATGCCATAATGCCCCCTCCCTCTGGTATGAAGGTCTTATGAGAATTTGGTTATGGGTGTGTGTGTCTTCAAACAAGTGCTCGGTTTCTCCATCGGAATACCATACACACCCAGATTCAGAACTTGGTGATATTCCTTCTCGAGAAGACTACAGCTCCCAGCTGGCTGGGGCATTCTGGGAGTTGTAGTCCTCCCAAAGGAACACGTCTAAGTTCTTCCTGAATCCCAGATTCTCCACCGTGCTCCATATTCTGTTTAGGCCTTGAAGGTTTAAAGAGCTTTGGCCTTCCTCCTCCTCTTCCTCCTCCAATCTCCTAAATGATTCAAGGGCATTGCGTCCTTCAACCAGTTCCAGCAGCTTGTTTAATGTGATTGAATGGCAAAAGGGTAATCCAAAACAAGGCAGCTGGTTGATTTGAATTGCATCTCCTAATGTTCAGGTGGGAGAGGAAGGGGATTTGTTGGGAGCTGTTAACCCTTGGATGCCCACACGTGCACGCAGTCTTCAGGTCTGCCATGATGGAGGGTGGCGACAGAGCAGCGGAGAGGGGTCTGAGGGTGAAAGAATAATTTCCCTTCCCTCCCAGTCTGCCTTTCCCATTGATGGACCCCTTGTGACACTTCTCAGTTGAGGTCCTAGATCATTTCTTGCTTTGCTTTGCTTTGCTTTGCTTTGCTTTGCTGGGTGCATTGAGCAGGGGGTTGGACTTGATGGCCCATGAGGTTCCTTCTAACTCTATGGTCCTAGAGGTCACCCCCCTGTTTACACATGTTCCTTGACTTATTGCAGATGTGTGAAACCAGATATATTAGCAAACTGCCATAGAATCATGGTGGAGGACCTAGAAAATGCCTAGAGAGGACACCTCTATAGACAGCTGGTGGACTCTATGGCCAACTTCCAGTGGAAGTCATGCGGATGGTCCTCCTGATGTCTAGATTCAACCTAAACATGAGGAAGAACTTCCTGGTGGTAAGAGCTGTTAGACAGTGGAACGTGCTGTCTTGGATTGCAGTGGAGTCTCCTTCTTTGGAAGTTTTTAAGCAGAGCCTGGATGGCCATCTGTTGGGAATGCTTTGATTGCTTATTCCTGCATAGCAGAATGGGGTTGGACTAGATGGCCCTTGGGGTCTCTTCCAGCTCTATGATTCTATGAAAGGCAAAGTAAGCAGAGGTAGAGTTGGAAAGCTCATAAAATGTGAGAACGTCTGGAGAACTTTCATTAATGTGGAAACTCCATCAGGAGCAGCTGACGAACCCCTTATTTTATTGGGCGAAGATCTTTTCCCCAATGTGCTGAGACTGCATTTCCTGGTCCTTTCCAATTCTCTCATTCCTTTCGGGGACAAAAAGCAAAGAAAACCAAAGAAAAGAGGAATAATAATTTCACGATACGAATTTGGCTGACAGCAAAAGACCTGCCTTTTTTTTAATGGCTGCCGATAAATTTTTAGCGATACCTTCCTGCAGATAATGATAACTTTGCCACCACGGCTGTTATTTCCATTTTGTTCTTAATTTGATTAAGTGGGGGTGATCGATCGAGTGCTTAAGAGGGAATTAATTAATCTGGGCTGCTCTTTCGGTGCAGGAAAGAGGGAGAGGCCAGAATCCTGTCTTTCCCATCTGGGTCCCACGTGTTAATTTGGGTGGAGTGACATCCTTCCCCACTTTTAAAGATGGGAAACCTCTCTGTTCCTTACAGATGTTGTTAGACTCCAACATCTATCAGCCACAACCACCTTGGCCAAGGGTTAAGGATGCTGGGAACTGTAGGCCACCCACATTGGGATGGCCAAGTGTCCCTTATCACTAGGATGGGGCAAAATTTCAGTTCCTGTCCTCTCCCTACCAGACGGAGGGCCACAATGGCCAAGATTGTACATCACAGTCTAACTTTACAAAATTTTAGCTATGTTGCAGAAACACAGCAAAACCCTGTTAGTGGATTGCAAACATGGACTTTTGAGCACTGGCAAAGTTCTCCAAAGCACACCGGACATTTCTGATGTGCATCATGCACCCCTGTTGTGCTTCAGCACTTCCTAGCCATGTCTGGGTGTGCATGGGAGAACACCCCAATGTGCTTTGCTGCCCATTGCACATCAGGCCATGGTGCATCAGACACTGTGGCGGTTTCCATTGCACAATGGGCAGGTGCATTTTGTACTATCCTGGCAACCACAGGTGAATAGGGATGTTGTGGAAAACCTGGCTTGATGGCAGTACATGTGACACAGATCTAAGAGTCTAAGTGGACTACAAGCTGAACATGAGTCAGCAGTGTGATGCGGCAGCTAGAAAAGCCAATGCAATTCTAGGCTGCATCAATAGGAGTATAGTGTATTTTTTTCAGACATGGATAAGTGAAACCATGGATACCAAATCTGTGGATATGAGGATCGACCTGTAGTTTGAATTCATTGGCTCATGTCCTAGTCTTGGGGAGCATCATGGGGGGAAAATTCCTCCCTACCTGACATCCTTTCTGATATTTAAAGATGATGATCATGCCACCTCTCAGCCTTCTCTTCCCAAAGCTAAACATACCTAACTCCCAAATCCATTCCTTGTAGGGCTTGGTGATTTCCAGACATTTGATAATCTTAGCTGCTCTTCTCTGGACATATTCCAGTTTGTTGATATCCTTTCTTAATCTCTGGTGCCCAGAAATGGATGCAGCTTTCCAGTTCAGGTCTGACTGAGGTTTGATGATGGTGTCCTTCCTCATAAGAATTCAGGACAGCTTATAGCCTTTGTAAAACATATCCACACTCACTCCTTCAACTTTTCCCCCTGCTAAAATCTCATGCGGCAAACATCTCAAATTGCAAATTGCAAAGATCACAAATGACATGTACCTTCAAGTCAGGGATTCCTCTTCCATGGGAAGAAGGGTGCGTAGTACATCCTCCGAAAGAACTTAGGTTGCTTAAGGGAAGATTCAATGAGGAGGGCAGGCATCTCCGGAGATAAAGAAGTGTTTGCAAAATGGATGAAATGGCCAAGCCAAGCGATTGATGCCACTCTGAGGCCTACAGCCCCAGGGCAAATCTGGAGTTAAATTGCTCGCATGGTGCCTGGGGTGAACTCGTCTCCTTGATCTGACACTCACCTTTTACACAGACATTAGCTGGCTTCCCACCCACCCCGTGCACCCAATCCGATTGTGGCCAGGAGGAAAATAAGAAATGAGCCGGTTTGTTGGGAAGATCATCCAACAGGGAGTTAGGGATTACGTTAGCCTCCGGGCAATGTTGACCCCTTCTTTTCTTCTCTTTGCAAAGCTCAGCTGAAAAGCCATTGCTGGGTGCTAAAAGGTCTTGATTTTCAACCCTGACATCGGGGTCTCTTGCTTTTAATGTCCAAAATAGGCCTCCCCCAGCAGAGCTAAGAAAAGCAGAGCAAAAGCCTCATTCAGTAGAAAGCATGCCTTGTCCAGAGGGTCTGAAAATCTCTCCACCTCAGCTCTCTTTCATCTCCATGAATCCTACCCCCTTTTCCTTCTAGTCCAGGTTTCTTATCAGTTTGCAAGACTTTTTCGATGGTTAGAGGGGAGTTTTCCACATGGAAATTTGTGCATATTTTGTCTGCACCTTTAATGTATTTTTTTTGGGGGGGGGGAAGGTGGGGTTTAATGCATATCTTTTTGTATGGATCTTGCCCATACCATGTGTGCTTTGGGTGCATTTTTTTCAGACATACACATTTTGCATTCTGTATATTCATTTGTGTATATGTCCAAAAGGGGAAAAGAAAAATGAATGAATGTAAAAGAAAAACACCCCCGTATCTGTGGGGATTTGGTTCTCAGACTTATACTGGAAACTGTGGATAATATTGAACCTTATTAAAATAAAGGACCTGCAGTACAAACATACCATAGAATTGTGTTGGAGGACCTAGTGATTCCTAGAGAAGACACCTCTCTAGGCATTTGTAGGTCCCCCAGCATGATTCTATGGTCAATTTGCAATGGAAAGACTTACAAATGCCTAGAGAAGTATTTTCTGTAGGAACCTCTAGATCTTCCAGCACAACTCTATGGTCAGTTTCCGGAGGAACTGCTTTGGAGGACATATAAAATGCCTGGAGAGAACCTGTTTAGTAATCTGGGAATCATCAAATCCATGAATGCTTAACCTGTAAATATGGAGGGCCAACTGCAAATGGAATCAATGATGAGGATGAGGATGAGGATGGCTGGAATCCTGTTGAAGACTTTCATAAGTGGACTTACATTGGCAGGAATTAGAATTAGACAGTTCCGTAATGTCCATATTGAGCAAGGGGCTGCTGTGAGGTTACTACATAGGGGAGCCAAAACGTGACTGGTGTGCATTACAACCAATGCACAATGCAACTGATGTGCATTGGGACATTGGCTACAGAATATCATTGTGCATCGGTAGAAACCCATGTGCATAGGGACACTCTTGGTGCATAGGTCCTGTTACACCTTTTCACAATTCATTAACGGGGTCTTTTAGGTAGCTAAGCCTATGTAAAGTGACGCAGCAAAGACTGTGATAGAGGATTCTGGCCAACCATAGCATGTCCAGCCCAGGTGACCCTTGATCATCAGGTGAAAGGGCTGGAGGACTCCCTCACTTGAGATGTTGGTAGTTGTTTGCAATGCTATTCAACCCAAGGGTTGCCTATGACAATCAATGCATAACTCCCCATCTGGAGATCTATGCTACACACCTTGAAGGTCAGGAGAAGGGTTGCCAGACTGAAAACTGGAGAGGGCCCTTGTATCTTTAACCATGGTATATAAGAGCAAATTTCAGCAGGAAACTCAACCAGGAAACAAGCCACATCTGCTGAAATTCCCTGTTTTGTACAGCCAGTCTGGACGCCCTCTCCAGTTTTCAGTCTGAAGACTGTTAGGGTCTTCAAGGAACCATTTTGGGTAAGGCAGGGAGGACTCCTCAATCATAAAGGCCTCCTTGTGAGCAAGGTCCTCCTCATGCGGAGGCCATCTGTCTACATGCTGATAGCTGCTAACATAGGTGGGATGCTGGAAACACCCCAGTTTATATGCTGAAGTTCTTGTCCACCGGGATCCAAAGTTTTTGGAATTGGATCTTCAAGAAATGGGTTGCTTTTCTCTTGGCTTGAGTGCACTGGAGCAGACCGGAGCAGGTAATGAGGCAACACTTTGCTTCTCTTTCCTTTTGAGTTGGAAGAAGGAGGGCTGTGGGGAGGGAGAGAAATTGCCCAGAATTTATTAGTCTAATTACATTTCCCTAATGTGGCTGACCTCGGCGGAATGGCGGGTGTGTCGATCAAAGCCACAATCTCCCCGACATTATTGGAGCCATAATAAGAGTCAATTGGTGAGTGTCGCTCTGCGTCAGACCTTCGACAGGGGGGGAATCTCGAGAGGAGAGGAATCGAAGGTGGGGAAGCGGCAATATTTATGTTAATAACAGTGATTAAGTTTTTAATATACTGTGTGTGTATATATATATATATATATATATATATATATGTATATTTCCACAGACCTCGGCTGCTCTTCTATAGCCGGTAACTTCAGAAGAATACCTCTCATGCGCTTCTGCCAGTATGAAAGTGGAAATATAAAAACCTCTAGTTTCTTCAAGAAAAAAGATTTGGCTGAGGTCATTCGTGATGTGTCACTTTATGATGTGTAACTTTACAACAGGTATAGGCAACTGTGGAAGAGTTGCATTGGGGGGCTGCATGTCCAACCACATGGTGGTCCCACGGCAAAAATCAAATGTCCCCAAACACCCACTGGAGGGCATGGGGACATGTTTTCTGGGGGGCCTTCCTGGGCCCCTAGAAGGTATTTTGAAGCAAATTATTTTTGGACAAAAATGCACAATTTGGTTTTCATAGAATCATAGAATTGTAGAGATGGAAGAGACCACGAGGGCCATCCAGTCCAACCCCCTGCCATGTAGGAATGACCCCTAAGCTCTAAATTTGGTCATTTTTGGACATCATGGAGCAAAAATAAGAAAGGAAAAGGGAACAAAATTCTATTTTTTTCCTTTAGGGGAAACTGGATGTCCCTTCTTAACGCAGAATGGCATTGGCTTTGCCCCATCTCCCGAGTGCCAGAACTTGTGTGGCTATGATGAGCCATTAGCATGCGAGCGGCGTGGCCTCCAAAGCTTCCTCCAGACTTTATGAAAAGCTGCAGCCGACTTAGAACAGCTTTTCTCTTCTCTCTTGGACTCAGGCCAAGGTGTGGGTGGGTGGCTTGGGTTGGGGAGAGCCCTGTGGCATCTTGCTTCCCCACTCCTTGCTGGAGAACACCTGCCTGCATTGCTGTTGAAATGGGCCCACGGAGGATGAAGAGTGGGTGGAGACAGGGGGAAAACTCCTCTTTAAAAAGGCCAGCATCCTGAAAGTGACATTGGCAAGTGGGAGTCCAATGTACGCGTGTGTATATTTTTATTTGGGTGTTGCAGAGGTTGGTATTTGGTCCTTCCCTCTGCAATGACCAAAGCCTTGTTCCCATTCCTCACCCCCAGGACTCACGCTGCATCCATCGGGGTCTAGGGTCTAGATCGAGGGAAGAACAGTTGTTCCTTCATATTTGCTGGGGTTTGGGTCCAGGACCCCCCGTGGATACCCAAATCTGTGAATACTCAAGTCGCATTATATGCAATGGCATAGCAAAATGGTGTCCCTTATATAAGATGGCAAAATCAAGGTTTGCTTTTTGGATTATTATTTTTTAAAGAATACAGTTGTCCCTTCATATTTGCTGGGGTTTGGTTCCAGTACCCCCTGTGGATACCCAAATCTGTGAATACTCAAGTCCCATTAGATGCAATGGCATAGCAAAATGGTATCCCTTATATACAATGACAAAATCAAGGTTTGCTTTTTGGATTATTGTTTTAAGAATATTTTCAAGCCATGAATACTTAAGTCTGTGAATGCCAAATCCGTGGATACGGAGGGACAACTGTAATAGTGCTCCTCTATTCTGCTTTGGTCAGACCTCCCCTGGAAGACTGTGTCCATTTCTGGGCACCACAATTCAAGAAGGATGTTGACAAGCTGGAACATGTCTAGAGGAAGGTGACCAAAATGGTGGGAGGTCTGGAAGCCATGATGCCCTATGAGGAATGGCTTAGGGAGCTGGGTCTGTTTAGCCTGGGGAAGAGAAGGTGAAGAGGGGGCATGACAGTCATGTTTAAATATTTGCACTGCTGCCTGGGAGTGTGATGGAGCCTTCAACTTTTAAATAGAGTCTGGATGGCCACCTGTTGGGAATGCTTTGGTTGGGTACTCCTGCAGGGCAGGGGGTTGGACTAGATGGCCCTTGGGGTCTCTACCAACTCTGTGATTTTATGATTCTAAGGAGGCAAAACTTATTTATGATGAAGAACACACAAGCTGGGGGAGAATGTAGCAGTTTACTTTTGACTGACCCTCCAGGGAAGGGAAAGATTCTGCCCCCAATTCTCCTCTTTCCCCCTCCAGTTTAATTGAGAATAAATGACTGTTTCACTTTGGACTCAGTTTGCAGCAGTTGAAGTAAGCGGAGGGCAAAGGAGGAAGAGAGAGAGAGAGAAACCAGAACATTTTAAAGGCACTTGAAAAAGTGGGATGGCAGAGGACTAATCAGGATTGTCTTGGCCAAATTGTGAGAGTTGGAAGGTATGGTTTAGCCATTCAATGCATTCAGCATTTGATTTTCACCATCCCATTTTAAAAAGGAAAGAAAAAGAATGCACACGCTGTAGAACACCCAAGATATTTGAGGACCTTTCTATTCTAGCTTAATGAGATTAATTGGACTGGAAATTTATGTCTCTATGGTGGCATTTTGGAAACTTTGGCCACAAAACAATCGTCTTTTTCTTGTCTTTTCTTTTTCCGGATAAGCTTGGCTTTTACTTCTGTTACATTTTTTTCTCCTCACTTGCTATGGTGGTGAAGAAAAGCAGTAAGAATTGAGGATCTGGATGAAACCAATGTATGTTTCTTTAGCCCAGCCTTCTGTGGTCATGGTGTGAAACTGATGAGCAGGATGAGACCCCATCGCACAAGGAAAGGGATTCTTTGCTAATTTCCTTCTGGAAGGAGGCAATTAGGGGTGGAAAGAATATTCAATAAAATTGTGAAAAAAGTAAACAAAAAATCCATGTTTTTTGAGGTTTTTTTAAAAGAAACCTGGACTGATGGTAACCTTTCCACTTTGGGACTTATTCTGTATAACATTTGCAGGTGGTTGTTTTCTGCATAGAATAGCTTTATTTTTGCACAGGAAATATTGGCTGGAATTCTGTATCGGGGTCTACATCATGCAACTTTATGTACGCTTAGCTACATAGCTATGGAGCCTCCTAATGAATTGTGAAGATGTGTATCAAGGGGCAAGAGAGTCCCTGTGTGTGCTGGGCTCTACCGATGTGCATCAGCACTTCTTAGCTGGTGTCCCAATGCGCATTAGTGGAATGCGCTGCTGCCTTGGATTGCGGTGGAGTCTCCTTCTTTGGAGGTTTTTAAGCAGAGGCTGGATGGCCATCTGTTGGGAATGTTTTGATTGTGTGTTCCTGCAAGACAGGGGGTTGGACTAGATGGCCCTTGGGGTCTCTTCCAACTCTATGATTCAATGGTTCATTGTGCAATGGTTACTTAGCTGGCTACCTATGTCATAAAGTTGCAATGGCGTAATGTCATGACAGTCCATTGCTGAATACAGACAGGACCGAAGTGCTCAATTCTATTTCCCAAAGGTGGAAATCCACTTGCAAAGGCGTTCCCCAACTGAATAGGATGGCTTGGGTCCTTAGATGATAATGGAGGACAGCAGCTCCCATTCTCCACGCTAACACAATCAGCGGTCAGGTGATGATTGGAGTATAAGTCCAATCATCCCTTCAAACTGGGTGAGGGCTGGTGGGATTTGTAGGCCAAAGCATCAAGGGGACTACATTTTCCCCAGCCTCCAGTAGTGGCTGCTGGGTCCCACATCAGTGTATTGGTGGTGGTGGGGATAAATCCACCCTGGTTTTTATTCTGAACTTGGACAGAGCTATCTTGTCCAATATCACTTTGCACTCCTGTTCTTTTGACAAAAATAAGCATACAATGTATTCCAATATTTTAAAAAGATACCAAAGTAACTCAGACATCATTTGATGATTTTGGAACCTTATACAGTACATAATATTTGAATTCGCTATCCAAGGTGCTGAATTTATTTTTTTTGGAGATAGGGTTTGAGAACCATGGACCATGCCTTTAAAGTTCTAACTGAAACCCAGAACGGACTCACTGACACCAGCTGCTATTTCTACCCCCTGATGCGTGGCATCCTTTCCCTTCCCACATGACTAACAAGAAATTCTAGTACATCCTGTACATAGATATAGATACCCAGAAGTCCAAATTACCTTTTGTCAGTAATTGTGAAGACGGGGTGTGCTTACTTTTTTTTCCTTTGGTAGCCTTATTTAATTTAGCAGAGATAATGACATTAAAATCTCCTGCCAATACAACTTTTCCTTCAACAACTTAAAAAAAAACACACAGCCCAAGGTTGGTTGATTAAATTATCCTTGAAAACTTGAGACATCACCTCATCCGCTCTCCCTCTTTCCGCCCTATAACGGATCTTCGAGAGTCTTTCTCCCCCCACAACTAATGCCGCTTTGTATTGATCGATTGGTTTTAGCTTTTATCGCTGGCCTTTCAGGATATCCGATCAATGGGAGTTTTGCTTCAAAAGGTTTGTGCCTTGTGTGGTTTACTCAGGAGTAAGTCTCCCTGGTGTCAATGGGTTGACTTAAAACCGGGTCGAAATATATCCAAAGTTGCAACCTCAAAATCCAGAGAATAGAATAATGGTTTTAATTCTTCCCTTTAAAAAAAATAAAATTGGCTGCAGTCACCATTTTAAGATGTTGAGACTCCAACTCCAAGAATCCCCAAGCAGTGTGGCCCAATGGGTCAAGGATTCTGGGAATCCAAGTCCACCAACTTCTAGAGAACCAAAAATTGAGAGTTGCTCATTTGTTTAGGCTTAAAATGGTTTCTTATGCTCTTTTACTGATTTCATCCCACCTGGAAATCTTCAAATAAGGGGAGATAAGAAATATTTTAATATATCTGCGCTAGCTCCCATATCAGCAAGGTGATGAATCCGTTCAGGATTTTAGTCTGAACTTTGATAGGAGCTATCCTAGTGAACCCCTTTTTTGGGGTGGATAGGGTACAGCACACTGAATAGCTCCTTAAAAGTTCTGACTAAAACCCAGTGTGGGGTCAATACTCCACTGACATGGGATTTTCTGGCTGCTCCTGTAATGTATAAAAATAAACATGAATGCTTTTTTTGGATTAAATGTAGTAAATCCTTTCCTCAAGTTAGACTCAATGGATAGCTCCTTTAAAGTTCAGACTCAAACCCAGAGCGGATTCTCCGCTACAGCTCACATTGGAATCATGACCCTCTATTGTTTCCTCACAAAACTGAGTCACTGGGTGACCTTTGGGCAAGTCACACTCTCTCAGCCTCAGAGAAAAGCAAAGTCAATTCCCCTCTGAAGAAATTCTGCCAAGAAAACCCCGTGATAGGTTTGTCACCATAAATCAAAACAACTTGAAAGCACACAACACAACACACACACTTTTAAAAATGTTATTAAGTCTTATTGGTGGTCTAACGATGCCTTTGTTTTTGTATATTTTTCACAATGTGAGTCTCTGTATCTCCTTTAGTCTTTCATCCATGGCTGCAAATAACATCAGGCTATAAATAAATATCATCGTAACAACATAACATGGCCATAGCATCAAAACCATCTGCTTATTCCTCCTGCCTCGGAGAGCCCTGGGACACAGTTCTGCACCCAAGGGTGTAGCTCCATTGCATTAATGGCAGCTGCCGGACGGTTGCATGCAACAACAAATCACAAAGAGGTTTAATCCTGAATTCCCAGAGCGCAGGTTCCGGATGTTTTATTCATGCCATCTAAGTTGGGTGCTGGCAAATATCTGGGACTATATTTAACATGGTTAATCATGATTGTCGCTTCCCCCAAGGGAGCTTGGATCCCTGATTAGCTGTGCCGAAGAAACGGTGTGTGTGTGTGTGTGGGTGGATTGCGTATCCCAGCGCTCTCCTACAACTTCGGGGCTTTATCAGCTGGCTTCCAGCTGTGCAGCTATTAGGGGTGACACTGAGGGGTGTCTGAGAGAAGTTAATCCAAGTCCTGGACCCCCATTGATATTAGCGGAAGACATTTTCCACCAGAGTTGCAGGGAGAGGGGGGAAACCCAGACCCCAGGAGAGGGTATGTGTTTGATGAGATGAGCTGCTGACCACGGGATTGTATGTCCAATGACATGCATCTCTTTGTAAGACAGGCCATGTTTGACCTACCAGGACTTTTATTTCTAGCCCCTGGTGGTCCTTAGAAGTCCCATTAGCCCCATTGTGGGGGGCAAAAAACATGTAGAATTGCACCTCTTGTGACCTCCATGGGATGCAATTTATGTCCGGGTGAGTTTGTTCACGTTAGTGTTGTAACTCCTGACTTACAACACTATGGTTCGTCCCCATGCTATAAATGAGAAAATGTAATTTCCCTTTCCCCTTCCCCTTCCCCTTGCTGTGAGCTAATTAAAACAAAAAATATCTAAGAGTTTTTGCATGCTTTCAAGACCAGGGTTCAAATCCCAGCTCAGCCATGGAAACCCAGTGGGTGACCTTAGGCAAGTCACCCTCTCAGCCTCAGGGGAAGGCAATCAATAGGAGTCCAGTGTCTAGATCAAGGGAAGTCATAGTGCCACTCTATTCTGCTTTGGTCAGTCCTGTGTCCAGTTCTGGGCACCACAATTCAGGAAGGATATGGACGAGCTGGAATGTGTCCAGAGGAGGGCAACCAAAATGGCGGGAGGTCTGGAAGCCATGATGCCCTATGAGAAGCGGCTTAGAGAGCTGGACATGTTTAGCCTGGGGAAGAAGAGGTGAAGAGGGGACCTGATAGCCATGTTTAAATATTTGAAGGGATGTCATACTGAGAATGGAGCAAACTTGTTTTCTGCTGCTCTAGAGACTAGGACATGGAGCAATGGGTTCAAACTACAGGAAAAGAGATTCCACCTAAACATTAGGAGGAACTTCCTGGCGGTAAGAGATGTTAGACAGTGGAATGCACTGCCTGGGAGTGTGGTGGAGTCTCCATCTTTGGAGGTTTTTCAACAGAGGCTGGATGGCCATCTGTCAGGTGTGCTTTGATTGGTTATTTCTGCATGGCAAGGGGTTGGACTAGATCACCCTTGTAGTCCCTTCCAGCTCTATAATGTTTCTATGATTCTATGATTCAATGGCTTGGATCTCTGCTCAGCCATGAAACCCCACTGGGTGACCTTGAGCAAGTCACACACTCTCAGTCTCAGAGAAAGGCATCGACAAACCTCCTGTGAAGAAATCTTGCAAAGAAAACCCCTGATAGGTTCACCTTATGGTTGCTGTATATTAGAAACAACTCAAAGGGCTCATTACAGCAACAGAAACAGCAACACTTGGGTTAAATCTGTTGGTGGAGGTTGACTCTATGCTGAGAGAAGGCAGGATACTAGCTGCAAACAGTAAATGTAAATGGTAAAATATGCACTCTGACCATGAGTTCTCCATCTCTCTTGAGAATATTTGACACCCAGGTTTGCTGAGCAGAACCTAGGTGAGGAATCACAGCCTAGCTCTTGCTTTGGTCTCCTCTACCAATATTTCTCTCTTTGTTTAAAGATGCAAAATTTGCACCCCATCTTTATTTGACCCTGCTTTTCTCTTCCTCCCCGCTGCACCTATTTTCAGAATTTTTGTCCTCTGCCATTTCGGCCTTCTGAGCTCCTCTCAATCTATCCCCCCCTCCCGCAACTCCACCTTATCTCCTGCCAGGATCTTATTAGCTGTGTTTACATGGCCGGGATGTCGAGCGATTAATTTTTAATGGCTGGGCTTATTGCATGTTTGAATGGTTTATTGAGTAATTCCCACATCTTAAGATTAATTCCCCCTTGAGTTTGGGAGGACTGGCGAGCGCCACATTAATCAGGATCTCCAAATGCCAGGGGGGCGATCAATCACTCGCCTCTGCCAGGGAGAGTCGTGTTAAAATACCTCAAGGTACAAGGAGGTGAAGGGAAAGGAGTAATTAAGCTCAGTGGCGTAGGCCTCCCGCAGGTTGGGAAGGGGAGGCGGCTGAGGAAGGGTTGGTTGAAGGTTGCTACTCCTTCTGGCCTCCACTTGAAATTAACTGGGAAACTCTCAATGTTACACAATGCCTAGGCCCCAGCCACTGGTGAGAGCCCCTGCCTCCATGTTTAACTGCTATTGCTCTGGCATTCAAGGGGGAGAAGAGCAGCCAGGCACAGCTCCATCATGCCTTGGTCCAGAAGCTGGTACGAGGCCCTCCTTCCAGGTTTTAACTGCCATCGCTCTCTCTCTATGGGAAGGAAGAGCAGCCAGACACAGCTCCATCATGCCTTGGTCCAGAAGCTGGTAAGAGGCCCCCCTTCCATGTTTTAACTGCCATCGCTCTCTCTCTATGGGAAAGAAGAGCAGCCAGGCACAGCTCCATCATGCCTTGGTCCAGAAGCTGGTACGAGGCCCTCCTTCCATGTTCCAGCTGCCATTGCTCTGGCCTCTAAGGGGAAGAAGAGCATCCAGACTCAACTCCATCATGCCTCGGTCCAGAAGCTGGTAAGAGGCCCTCCCTCCGTGTTCCAATTGGCATTACTTTGGCTTCTGGGGGAGAGAAGAGCAGCCAAACACAGCTCCATCGTGCCTTGGCCCCAGTGGTTTGGGAGAGGCACTCCCTCCATGTTCCAACTGCCCTTGCTCTGGCCTCTGAGGGGGAGAAGAGCAGCCAGCATCTGCTGGACCTAACCCCACCCATTCCCTCCTTTTCCTTGTGTGTCCTGTCTTGTTTAGATTGTAAGTCTGAGGGTAGGGAACTGTCAAATTAATGATTTTTTTAGCTGCTCTGGGATCCTTTTTGGCTGAAGGATGGGGCATAAATGCTCCAACCAACCAACCAACATACATACATACATACATTCATAGGCTTTATCGCTTCCACATAAAAGTCAGCAGAGCTTAGACCAGGGGTGTGGAAAGTGCCATCTGTGAGCCATATAATGACCTTCAGTCTTTTTTCAGGAGACCTAAGTCTCCTTAATACTCACTAATGCCTTTTCCAATTAAAAAAAAATGCCATAGAAGGTCAATGGCTACTCCTGCAGGTCTCCAGAAGAGTTGGGCTTGCTTAAAACACCCTTTAAAGAAACCTCTGAAAACCCTATGAAACCCCTCAAAGCCAGAAATTACAACCGGAAGTCTATTCCAGTTGCAGTTTTCATCCCAGTTTCAGGCTGAAAATGGTGTGGCCCATCGTTGGTGCATGGGGGGGATGTGTGTCCCTCCCACCACAGTTACCCATCCTATTTGGCCAGCATTGGATGAAGGATGTAACTGGAGCCAACATGACCAATTTCCAATGCAGGAACTATCCAGGAACTACCTCACCAACAATGGATGTAAGACTCTACCTAATATCTACTTGGCCAATGTTGGATGCATGACCTACCCAAATATACCTGACCAACATTTGGATCAAGGATCTACCCGGCCAACATTGGATTCAGGATCTACACGGCCAACATTTGGATCCAGGATCTACCTGGCCAACATTGGATTCGGGATCTACCTGGCCAACATTGGATTTGGGATCTATAAGGCCATCATTGGATTCAGGATCTACCTGGCCAAGATTGGATTTGGGATCTATCTGGCCAACATTGGATTTGAGAGCTAACTGGCCAACATTGGATCCAGGATCTACCTGGCCAACTTTGGATTCGGGATCTATAAGGCCAACATTGGATTCAGGGTCTACCTGGCCAAGATTGGACTTGGGATCTATCTGGCCAAGACTGGATTTGGGAGCTAACTGGCAAACATTGGATCCAGAATCTACCTGGCCAACGTTGGATTTGGGATCTACCTGGCCAACATTGGATTCAGGATCTATCTGGCCAACATTTGGATCCAGGATCTACCTGGCCAACATTGGATTCGGGATCTACCTGGCCAACATTGGATTTGGGATCTATAAGGCCAACATTGGATTCAGGGTCTACCTGGCCAAGATTGGATTTGGGATCTATCTGGCCAAGATTGGATTTGGGAGCTAACTGGCAAACATTGGATTCAGGATCTACTTGGCCAAGATTGGATTGGGATCTACTTGGCCAACACTGGATTCGGGAGCAACCTGGCCAATATTGGAAGTGGGGTCTACCTGGCTACGGTTGGATACAGGGCCCCTGATTGGGGAAACATCATCTTGTTCTCATCTACCAAGCCCTTTCCTTTGCTTCCGCAGTCTTAGAAAGAGGCCTTGAATTTCAGCTGTGATGGAGAACTGGCCCTCCATGGAGAACCGCTGGACGCTTTACTTAGCAAAAGTTTATTAGCTTGTGTTGATGGGTCCGTGTGGGAGTCTGGGAGGACCTCCTGTTTTCTCCCCCCCCTCCCTCCCTTATTAAAAATGTAGTGCTTAACCTTTAATGTCTAAGTGTCGACTTGAGATAATCTCGCCTATAATTAAGAGCTAGCTTTTCGGGAGCTTTAAATTGCTTCGTGGTGTAACACCTATTTTTGCACTTGACTTCCCAATTTAATTTCCACTTATGTTAGCATTCCTCGGTGGGGTTGGCCCACTCCAGGTATGCCATTTATTTCCATCTCCTCCCCACCAGCACGGCCATGGAAGTGTACTAGTGGGGCGATCCTTGTCGATTTCTCACTCCACCAGGACTTCTGCTAGGAAAATCCAAGACCAGGATGCTCTGTAATGAAACTTCCTAACCGTGAACGAAACCACAGGTACATCTCGCCGTTCATTATCTCCTTTGACTGGCAGTCTCTCCCTCGCTGCTGCTTCTTCCATTTTTTAATTTAACCTTGGTGCCCCCTCCTCAGAAGGAGCTTAAACCACTTATCTCTTAATTGTCTTTGCTCCTCCAACTGGTAGCGGAAGCCAAAAGGCAGCATAGTGTAGTAGTCAGAGCACTGGACAGTGGCATCCAGGTAGGAGGGCTGGTGAATTCACAGTAGATTTTAATCCAAATCAGAGAATCATAGAAATGTAGAGTTGGAAGCAGCTGTCCGAGGTGCTGAACCTACCAGCAGGAGAGCCTTCAGCACCTTGGAGAGTTCTTGAAAGCTCAATATGGCTTCCCAGCCACCAGGACCAGTCTCGTCTCTTTCTTCCTGTCTGACCTACTCTGCAGGGTTGTTGTGAGGATAAAAGTGGGGAAGAAGAAGCACTATGTATGCTGCCTTGAGGTAATCTGGTGGGGTAGAAATGTAGGGAGGGAGAAAAGAGTTGGCTATGTTTAGCCATGGGAAGAGAAGGTGAAGAGGGGACTTGAGAGCCATGTTTAAATATTTGAAGGGATGTCATACTGAGGATGGAGCAAGCTTGTTCTCTGCTGCGCCAGAGACTAAGACATGGAGCAATGGGTTCAAACCCATTAAAAAGAGATTCCACCTAAACATTAGGAAGAACTTCCTGATGGTAATAGCTGTTTGGCAGTGGAATACACTGCCTTGTAATGTGGTGGAGTCTCCTTCTTTGGAGGTTTTTAAACAGAGGCTGGATGGATGTCATCTGGCCTGGCAGAATGGGGTTGGACTGGATGGCCCTTGGGGGTCTCTTCCATCTTTATGATTTTGTGATTTATCACAACATCTTAATGATTATCTCTCCCTCCCCTGCCACCAGGTTCCCTTCTCGAAATGTTCTTTCCTTCTTCTTTCTCTTTCCCCAACCCCTTTTCCAATTCCATTTGCTCCTCAAGTAGAATTGGAATTAACTAGCCTTTAGCTGAAAATCCCTCTCTGCTCCGTTATTGGCAACAAGCTCAGCTGGTTTCTGAAATCAAAACAGCTCTTCAGAGGTAAGTCCTTGAAATGGAGTTAATGGAGGCTGGTAGCTGGGTAGAGCCATTAAGGGTGGCCTTCAAAAGCGCTGGTCCTTCTCCCCTGTTCCCACCAGACAGACCTATGAGGGTGGCGGGACAGAAAGATGGACCTCCCCAGACAACCTTAAAACATGGGCAGGCTCATATGGAGAGAAGGGGGCTTTCAGATAGTCTGGACTTGCGTCTGCACTGCAGAAATAATTCAGTTTGACGCCACTTTAACGGCCATGGTTGCATTTTATGGAATCCTGGGCTTCATAGTTTCTTGTGGTGCCAGAGCTCTCTGGCAGAGAAGGCTAAATATTTCAAACAACTACAAGTCCCAGAATCCCATAGCGTTGAGCCATGGTAGTTAAAGCGGTGTCAACCTGGATTATTTCTGCAATGCAGATGCAGTGAAAGAGATCTTTATAGGCATAACCAGCACTTGGATTTGTGCCCAGAAACACACCAGTAGCTAGTGAACTTGTTTTAGCAATGGAATTGCAGGTATCCCAGTCAACAAACAGTTCCATGAATATAGAAGAGTAGGTATGGATATTTAATTTAAGCTCCCCCCTCCACACACAAAATGTCTAAAAGAACTGGATTTATTCATCCTGCATCCCCTTCTCTCCCTTAAAAAAACCTCTTAAGAATTCTTCTTTGAAAAAGCAATTCCTTTTTTTTTAAGTAAGTGAAATTAAATGGTGCGACCTTGGTTTAATGAAGGACTTTGGCCAGGTGAATGGAAACTGGCTCCTCTTTGTGGTCAGTTGGAAGGGTTTAACAATTTATTATTACGATTATTATTTTTAAAATATCAATGTCGTGTATCCCCTTTCCTTGCGTGGTTCAGAAATGGCAGACATTTTAAAAGACAGTCAAACCCAACATTCTCTTTCTCTTTTTCTTTTTTCTAAGACTCACCCTCCCAAAATAGCATGCCAGTGAATTAAAACCAATTAAAGACCGTGGCAGTAAAAATATCATAGCGACAGAAGGATTGCGTGCCAATTTTGGGATTAGAAAGTCCATCTCCTAAAGTCCCCAAAGCTTTTCTAAAGGGGAAAGTATTGATGGGAGAGAAGGCCAGCAAAGTAAAGGGCAAAATCCTAAGAGGTGAAAGGCAACTTGAGGCCATCTAGACCAACCCCCTGCTGATAGGGAAGGTGGGTATGGCTTTGCATGGGTTAATGTAGAAAATAGCTTAAATCTCTGTAGAATTGTGTGCCTCAGTTTTGGAGATTTTTCCTCCAGAAACAGAAGGGCCACAATTCTAGATCATCTACTTAGCTATGTAACTAAGGGGGTAGGATTGCCAAATTGACAACTAGATGTCACTTATGTCTTTAATGGTTGCGTAGAAGAGGGAATTTCAACAGGCCTTGCTTAAAGCCAGGAACATCTGGAGCACCAAATATTGAGAATCACCACATTTGGTGTCTCTACCAGAGCATTTCAAGGACTGTTCATAGCAGGATGGAGCTACAGCTGTTAAATAGGGATGTAATATAATACATAGGGATGTAATTCTTCACTACGTTTCTTCTCCAGGGAAGCAAAAGAGCAATTTTAACCATTTTCTTCCCACTAGAGAAAGTCTTTGAAAAACCATGCAGTTTTCAAGGCCTAGTTGCAACCCAGGATGTATTTCCTGCACAGAAAATATTGTTTTCTACATAAATCAGCCACATGTGAATTTTGCACAGAATAAGTCCCCAATTATCATAATTTCTGCACAGAAGACAGCATTTTCTGCATAGGAAACAATATTTCGACATAGAAGTATTATTGTCTGTGCAGGCAGTGTTGTTTTCTGCACAGTGCCATGTTTGCACAGAATAAGCCCTGAACTGCGAAAGTTTTTTTCAGCAAAGGATTCTTCAGGCAGCAGTGGATTCCAGTGTCAAACAGCAAGTGCCATCAGGAAATTCTTCCTAATGTTACGTGGAATCTTTTTTTCTGGAGAGAATCAAGGCATTTGAGATGTGGCACTGAATTCTTCTGTGGATATCATGGCTTGCCAAGAAGACAAAAAAATAGGGTCCCAGAGCAAACCAAGCCTGAACTCTCCCTAGAAGCTAAGTGGACTAAGCACAGACTGTCACACTTTGGACAAATCATGAAACAAGGTGAACCATTGGAAAAAAAAGATGATGATAGTGCTTATTAAAGTGGAAGGCAGCAAGAAAAGAAGAAGACCTTATTACAAGAGGATAGAGTCAGCCAAGGGAATCATGGATGCTGCCTTGAGTTTGCAGACCTGAGCAGGACAGCAGATGACCAGATGACTTGGAGGTATCTCATTCATGATAAGTCAAAGTTGACTTGATAGTGAAAAACAACATTAACTCCCTGTGGTCGTTATCATTAGCTGATTGTCCTGTTCACACCCTTCTGTGTAACTTTGTGTATGTTCAGAGACACTCTTCTCTGAGTCCTGGAAACAGACGCCGGAGGTGACCCTCCCCAATCTTACATTTCATTCCCCAGAGTGGCTGAGCTTTGCCTAGGAGACCCATAAATGCCATTTACAAGCCTGTGGAGATTAACTAGTTCCTATAAGAGAATTTAATTACCCTATTATATGACACTAACTGGGCACTCATGGGGGTTCCCCCCCTGAAAAATAAGTATTAATAAAGGCAAAGAATGAATTATCACCCACAATTAAAATTAATCACATTTCCTTTTACTTAATTAAATTATTCTTTAAAGAGGGACAGTAGGATGTGTATGGGTTTGGAGCTATTTAAGGGGAAAAAAACCCCGTAGTGTGTCTTCCAAATAACTTAGTGAGCGGAAGGAAGGGAGGAAGGAAGGAAGGAAGGAAGGAATGGCTTGCATGGAGTTTGAGTCTTGGATCGGAGGTTCTGATGGGCTAAGAAAGGGAAGGGGCCCTGGGCCAAATGGATACACAATTGTTGCAAGAAAAAAAGGTCCCAGGTTTCCACCTGAATTAGTTTTCATAGACTCATTGAAGTAGAAGATACCCCCAAAGGCCATCTAGTCCAACCCCATACTACCCTGCAGGAACACCCAATCAAAGCATTCCTGATAGATGGCCATCCAGCCCCTGTTTAAAAACCTCCAAAGAAGGAGGCTCCACCACAATCCAAGACACCACGTTCCACTGCTAAACAGCTCTCACTTTTCATCCTGCCTTGACCCCAGTGAGCTCAAGTGGACACACAGGGCTGTTCTCCTCCATACTTTTATCATGACAACTACAGCCCTGCAAGGTAGGTCATGATAAGAGGCAAAGAGTGATGGAGACTGGCCCAAGATCCTCCAGTGAGTTTTCATGGCTCAGTGGGGACTTCAACCCAGATTCTCCAAGCCCAAAACCTACATTCTGACCACCAAACTGCACTGGCTTTCAGGAAACATGTCCTAATCTATGTAATAACCATCAGGTTGAATTCCTCAGAATTGCTCAATCCTAGAGACATCCTAATTGCTTGCTTAGGGGCTAAATAATCTTTCTTCTCTTCCTCAAAGGCCTCAGAAGAGTTGTTGTTGTAATATTCCTTCACGTTAACTCCAGTGTCCTTCTCTGAGGGTTTTCTTGGCTTTCAGAGGAGGTTTGGCCTTGCTTTGTTTTGAGGCTAAGAGAGTGGGACTTGTCGAAGATCACCCAGTGGGTTTCTGTGGCTAAACTGGGATTCCAGCCCTGGTCTACTGGAGTCCAAGTCCAATACTCAATACCATAAGGCCAACTCTGACTTCTGGTGACATTGTTCTTGGGGTTTCTCTGCAAGATCTGTTCAGAGGAGGTTTCCTATGGTCTTCCTCGGAGACTGGAAGAGTGTGTGATTTGTCCAAGGTCCACTACTGGGTTTCCATGGTAGGCCTCCAGGAGACCTCGTCCAACACTCAGACTGCTACGCCATGCTGGAAACCTCAGGATTTCATCAAAGGAAGTTTTGCATTGCTTTCTTGTGAGGCTGAGAGAGTATGACTTGTTTGAGGTCACCTAGTGGGTTTCCATGCGTGAGTGAAGATGCAAACCCTGGTTTTCCAGAGCCCTAGACCAATACTTAAACTGTGTTGGCTCTCAAGATTTCATCCAAGGAGGTTTGTTATTTTGTTTGAGAACCAATGTGGTGTAGAGGTTTGAGCATTGGATGGCACCTCTGGAAACCAGGGTTCGAATGCCCGCTCAGCCATGGAAACCCCCTGGATGACCTTGGGCAAGTTGCACTCTCTCAGCCTTAGAGGAAGGCAAAGGCAAGCCCCCTCTGAACAAACCTTGCCAAGAAAAAGCCACAATAGATTCACCTTAGGGTGTCCATAAATCAGACACAACTTGAAGACACACAACAACAGCAAGACTGAGAGACTATGACTTGCCCAAGGTCATCCACGGAGTTTCCATGGCTGAGTAGGTACTCAAACCCCGGTCTCCCAGAGCCCAATACTCAAGCCACAACCCCTCCCTGGCTCTACAACAGAAATATCTCTGCAATAACTAAGAAGAGTTACTTGGTGGGGATCTCAGTTGCTCCATCTAGGACTGAAATGACCTTATGGCCTTCCCAGCTCTGGTCTGAATAGATGTACTAATGTTTTAATGTTTTAATTCCACTTCTGCAAAGGCCAAGAGGACACCGTAATTGTCTTAAACAGAATTAGTTACCGCTGGGATTACAGAACCATGGCTGGAGAAACAACCTGTGTTACCCTGGAGGTGGGCTGTTTTAATGACGATGTCGAGGCGTTTGTCCGAGATGGCCTGCAGAGCAGAATGTCAACGCATTACTCACCTGGCGGGGGGCTTCTTTGGCAAGGTCGCTGCTTGAAAGTTGAGTCTCAGCATCAACTTCCTTCTCCACTCCTCCTCCTGGTTGGTACTTGTATGGCTAGCTTAGCCCATGGGCTTTGCTTTTCATAGAATCCTAGAGTTGGAAGAGACCCCAAGGGCCATCTAGTCCAACCCCATTCTGCCATGCAGGAATACCCAATCAAAGCACTCCCACCCAGCCTCTGTTTAAAAACCTCCGAAGAAGGGGGCTCCACCATGCTCCCAGGCAATGTGTTCCACTTCCAAAATAGCTCTTACTGTCAGGAAGTTCTTCCCAACATTTAGGTGGAATCAGGGCTGGTTTAAGGCACCAGCGGTGTCAGAATCCGCAGGGGCCCCCATCATTGTGGGGGCCCCCGTAGTAACCCTCCTCCTGCAAAAACTTTATTAATAATAATCTGAACATCCTGTACTGTGAATAGCTTAGGTTACATTGACCTGAGATAAACATATGGGTGTCCCAAAATAAAGCACTGGTGCAGGGGGCCCCCAAATTCCTTAAACTGGTCCTGGGTGGAATCTCTTTTCCTGTTGTTTGAACCCATTGCTCCGTGTCCTAGTCTCTGGAGCTGCAGAAAACAAGCTTGCTCCATCCTCAATATGACATTCCTTCAAATATTTAAACATGGCTATCAAGTCCCCTCTTCACCTTCTCTTTCCCAGGCCTTTTAGTGTTGTATGCTGCATTTTTAGCTTTCCTTTTCTTTGAATGAGTTTTTTCACTGTTTAAGTGACTTTATTTAAATGTTTTATTTTGGTTATTTCAATTCATTTAAATGTTTGAATTGGATTGTTATTTTTTTTTGGGGGGGGGAAAGAAAACTCTTTGTAGTATGGATGTATTGTTGTAACTACCTTTTGTTTTAACCTATAGTGTAATCCATCTTCTGTGGCCATACTGGGAGTAGGTCAGGGTATAAATTTAATAAATAAATAGTCTGGGAGCTTAACAAGGTACTCCAGAAAGAAACCATCTGCTTGGAGGTTTTTGAAAATGAGGTTGGGTGGTTCTCTGTCAGAGATGGTGGACTAGTTGATCTTTGGAGATCCACCTTTAGGATTCCACGCTGCTGTGATTCAAAACTGATGGCAGTGTTGGTGGGGTGCCTCAATCTGTCCAAAAAAATAAAATAAAAATCCTTTCCCATCAAGGGTGAGAAATTCTGCAAATATTTTGGACACCCCAGAGCCCAAGCCAGCTGGGTTCTTTCCTTGGGTTTTCCCCTTCCCCTGACGGATTGCCCAATCCACCCGCTGAGCTGTAAATCTGCTAGGAAGGTGATAATTAATAATCATTTTGAGACTGTGAGATGAGAGTAAAAATGTGACAAGAGCCTGATAATGAATATTCACGAAGGAGGTCTGGCGGTTGGGCTGCCTGCCAGAGCAGGAGTCGGAAGGGTTTCTGAAAATGGAATGGCATATTTGTGGGGTCAAAAAGCCTTCAGAAAACCTCACTTGTCAATTGGGTTGTGTTTGTTTCAGGTATGCTCTCATTTCTTTGTTCTTGGATGCAAAGCTGGGCCTGCCTGAGTTTGTCTGCTCTGACCGGCAGCATCTGTCTGGGGGCTCAGAGAGGATGATATCTCCCCTGATGTTTGGAGCTGCAGATATCTCTCGCTCGGAGTGGCAGTCCTTTCTGTCTCAAAGAGGATACCTCGATAGCTGTAAATGCAGTGGAGGAAAGCAAGGCCTTCTAATGCGTTTGCTTTTGGAACTCAGAGCACATCGTGAGCATCAGATTAAAGGCAGGCTAGATCTTTTGGAGCATTCCTGGTCTGCATCAGAAGCAGAGCTTGGAAACATTCTGGTTTGGGGACTACAACACACAGAATCCCCTAGCCAGCCAGCCATGCATTTGTCCTTGGCGCTCAGAACATGTTATGAGCATCGGATTAATGTTGGGTTAGAAAACACGGACCGACTCTGGTTCGTAACTGCACTAGAACTTGGAAACCCTTCCTTTTTAAAACTACAATGCCCATAATCCCACTGTGTGGGGATGCTTGGAGTTGCAGTCCAAACGGGGAATGTTTCTGAGTGCTGTGATCTTGTTCTGACCAGTGGCATATCTCCAAATGTTCAGATAGTCTTTCTGCTGATACCTCTCCTTCCAGCCCTACCTGGGGATGCTGGGATTGAATCTTGTAAGCAATGCAGTTGTAACTTGTGTGTGTGTAGTCTGTATTACAAGGGAAAATAGCTGCCTTGGGACAATTGTCTCCTGTTTTTTCCCAGCTCTGGTTTGCATGAAGAGGCAGCTGAGACTCTTTGACCTTCTCTGTTCTTGGCCCATAATTACTGTTATCCCAGATAATCGCTTTCAAATAACTCCTGCTCCTTATGTCTTTTTCTATAATTTCACCCCCATTTATCTGTTCGCAGACCAATGCTGGAGAAGCAAAGGCCTCCTTTCTCTTACAAAGCCTCACCACGCCACCTCCTCTGCCTTGACTGTGGGTCTCCATGGAGGGACTTGGTTTCACCATTCGCAATAAGGCATCCCCTTTTCAAATCTCTCGAGAGCTCTCATCCTGTGCAAGAGAGGGCAAGGGTATGTTCTGCTGCTCCAGAGCAGGGATGGAAAGAATATTTGAAAATACACAGAAAATGGTCAACTCTGTTGAGAAGGATCCTGGACTGATGAGAAACTTCGCAGCTCTGGACTTATTTTGCACAAAATTCACATGCAGCTGAATTGCACTGAAACCCACATTTTTGAGTAGGAAACAGCATTTTCTGCATTGGCAGGTTAGAGGACCATCTGCCAGAGATGCTTTAGCTATGTATTCCACCATAGAGAGTGGACTGGACTACATGACCTTCAAAGACCCTTCCATTTCTAAGAGTCTATGAATCCCCATGCTCCTATGAAATGCATCATCCTATACTGGTTCCTTTGAAGAGGTTGCTTCCCCTTCTTTGTCCAAAGATGCCACCTCTAGGTAGGACATGACAGAACCTGCCCAGATCCCAGGCTGTGCCAACCGTCTCCAAGCCCTAACCTTTTGGTAATACTGAAGGACAGATGCTAGAGATGCAAAATCCCTTCTCTCACTCTCTTTCTCTCTTCTGCCGAGCATTTTTCGACACAACATCTGGGGGGAATTGCAACCCCAGCTGTTTCCTTTGAGGCTTTGCCAAGGCTGGGTGTGGGACTTGTTTGAACAAAATGACTCCAAATCCCCCAATGGTAGCATAATGCAAACAAGCCCAGAGGAGCCCAGAGGGAAAGGAACGAAGCAGAAATCCAACTTATGCCATCCGTCTGGAGGCACAAATCCTTGGAAGATGAAAGAGGGCACGACGCAGCCAAGACACAGTTGCAAATGGATTCATGCTGGCAGGAAATGCCAAAATCCAGGCAGCTAGTGAGGAGGAACCGGGGAATGGATATTGCCAGGGAATGACAAATTTCTTCAATGAGGTAGTGTCCGAATGGGAGTTGACCTTCCTGAGTGGCTTATAACAGAGGTGGGCATTGTGTGGCCCTCCGGATGTTGTTGGACTGCAACTCCCAGCATCCTTAGCCAGCACAGCCAATGGTGAGGCACAAGTTCTAGAGGGCAGCACAGTTCCAACCCACAGGAAGTTCTGAGCATGTTGGGAGCTGAGAAGGATGCTGAAGGAACCTCAGACAACATCATGGATAGCTCAGTCTTTAGCACCCAGGACAGCTCCACTTTCTTATCCCTGTAAGGCATAGAGCAGTGGTGTCCAAGCTGTGGCCTTCCAGGTGTTATGGACTCAAACTCCCAGAAGCCTGAGTCAACTGGTCCAGTGGTCAGGAATTCTGGGATCTGTAGTCCAAAAACCTGGATGGCCACAGGCTGGACAGCACTGGCATAGAGCCCCCTTAGGCCTCGTTCTTAGAGAAAGGTGGCATACAAATGCAACCAATCAACCAACCAAAATCAAATAATAGTCTGCACTGCAGGCAGTCAACCTGCATTTGCTCCCCTTTAGAAGATGGGAGATCCCTTAGACAACCTTCCCACAAGCCAAATCAAGGTGAGAAACACAAGATGATGATGAGACAGAAGCAACTCCCCTATGTGGAAAATTTAGACTGCTCAGAGCTGTTTAGACCCATGCTTGTCAAGCTTTGCCCCCTAGATTTGAGGACTCCAGTTCCCAGAATCCCTCACCATTGACCATGGTGGCTGGGACTCCTGGGAGCTGATGTCCCAAACCTTGGGAGGAGCAAAGACTGAGGGCTGCTTATTTAGGCAGATGATAGAGGGGTATAATGTTAGGCAAGCTATGAAGGTCGACAGGGAGATGTTTTGCCTCCTCTCTCTGTATACCAGAATCCAACATGGTCCCCCATTGAAGCTAAATGGGGGGAGATTTGGGACAAAGAGAAAGAAGTCCTTCCCCGTACAGCTGTAGACATCACGGCCATAAGAGGCAGCAATGGCTGCCAACTTGGATGGCTCAAAAAGGGGAGATTTGGACAAATTCATGCAGGATGGGCACATATTCATTCTTAGCTACTATTCAGGATGGCGACATATCATCTCCAGTGCCAGAGGCAGTATATCTCTGAATACCAGTTTCAAGGAGACCAAAGGGGGGGCATGGTTGCATTCAGGGTCCTGCGGGTGGGCTTCACATGAGCAGCTGGGCAGAACTTGCATAGACAGAATGGAGGATTTTATAGTCCTTGGTCTGATCCTGCAAGGTGCATCTTATGTTCTTATTCCCCACATGCAGAAAGCTAGAGTGTCAGCAGAAGGTTATGTTAGAGAACCTATCTCCTTGCATAGCTAGTTTTCAATGGATGGGGAACTCTGTAATTATTTGCTTCAATGCTGCTATTGCCACTGTTCTTCTTGATGGTGGGTTTTTTCTTGACCCTGGGACATCTTCAACCATGGGAGCTGGTTCTTCATTTTGAAGTTGATCAAGTTGCTTCAGTGTACACACATGGACACACACCCATCCTCTCCTCAAAAAAGAAAAGAAACAAGTCTATCAACTCAAGAGATTACCACCATCAAATCCAGGAAAGGCAGGGAGAACAGAATCAGAGTTTGAAGTTTCACCCAAGGGTCATCTCATCCAACTCATGGTTAGTGGACAGCTAAAACATCCCTGACTGGTGGACTGTTGTTAAAATTTCCAGTAAAGGTGAGAGTCCCTCACCATCTGTTGGACATGCTTTGATTGTGTCGTTCTCCATGGCAGGGGGTTGGACTAGATGGCCCTTGTGGTCTCTTCCAACTCTATGATTCTATGATCCCTCCTCCAAATTAGAGACTCCACTATCTGAACAGGAATACCAAACAGGCAGCAAGGGGGAACAGACCTTTTCTCCATGCATCCCTGTTACATTGTCTAACAGCTCTTCCCATCTGAATAGATTCCTGAACTGACCAAAGTTGGACTAGATGACTTTGGGAATCATTTCCAGCTTTATGTTTCTGTGATTCCCTGTGTTCCTATGAAATGAATCATTCCACACCCATGCCTTTGAAGGAGTAGTTGACATCTGTTTTGGTCCTTGGAGACAAATACAGTAACGAATTACTTTTACCAAAAAAAAGTAACTTTATAACTTCTGGATCAGAAGATTCCTCTGTTAGAGACTTGGGCCTTCTTCATTCCTTCCTCCCTGAATAGTTCCTTCAAAACGTATAGCCCAAGAAAACTGGAATCCAGGTCTTGAAGTGGGACACTGCGGTAGAACGAAACATGAAAAAGGAAGAGGCTTGATTTTTTGCCTTGTTAATAGAGGAAGGCAGGTAGGAACCGTCAGATGAGACAGCCAAGTAACATCCTGAGCCAAAACTCAGAGGAATTGAGACATCCCTTTGATAATAAAGACCATTTCATCTTGGAGTCTCTTTGCTTTGAATTTGTCCTACAGTGTTTTTCCCCCTGTGGCTCATTCATATATGTATATAATGCTGGCACACCATTCATCAAACCGGAGAACTTTTGTGCCTTCTCTGTCTTTCTAATTCTTCTGTAAAACCCACAAATATAAGCTGTTTGGGAGAAGAAAGGTCTTTTCTGCTGAGCAAATGTGTGACTACCACCCCCTCAACAGAGGTTGGGAGGAACCTTAGAGAGCATAAACCACCACCCCTGGCCTCTGTTGGCATGGGGTTTGAGGGTCTGTCATTTCCCTTAATGCATCCTGGTTTTGTTTGTTTGCATATTAGCGTGCTGTTTCAAAATCTGTTGGAATGATAGAAATCCTCAGAACTGGCAAAGAAAAACTCTTTTGGTTTTCCAGAGGAGGGTGACCAAAATGGTGGGAGGTCTAAAAGCCAAGCCCTATGAGGAGTGGCTTGGAAATACCCATTTTTCAATGAAAAACAGAATATTCTTTCCCTCCCAACCTTCATCACTCCAAAAGACAGGCATGAAATGTGAAAGGTCTGGAAGCCATTATGCCCTATAAGGAGCAATTCAGGAAGGATATTGAAAAGCTGGAACATGTGCCAGAGGAGGGTGACCAGGATGGCAGGAGGTCTGGAAGCCATGATGCCTTATGAGGAGCAGCTTAGGGAGCTGGGTATGTTTAGAAGAGAAGGTTGAGAGGGGACATGATAGCCATGCTTAAATATCTGAAGGGATGTTATACTGAGGATGGAGCAAGCTTGTTTTCTGCTGCTCCAGAGACTAGGACACGGAGCAATGGGTTCAAACTTCAGGAGAAGAGATTCCACCTTAACATTGGGAATAACTTGGAAGCCTTGATGCCCTATGAGGAGCAGCTTAGGGAGCTGGGTATGTTTAGAAGAGAAGGTTGAGAGGGGACATGATAACCATGCTTAAATATCTGAAGGGATGTCATACTGAGGATGGAGCAAGCTTGTTTTCTGCTGCTCCAGAGACTAGGACACGGAGCAATGGGTTCAAACTCTAGGAAAAGAGATTCCACCTAAACATTAGGAAGAACTTCCTTACAGTAAGGGCTGTCTGGAAGTGGGATGCACTGCCTGGGAGTGTGGTGGAGTCTCCTTGTTTGGAGGTTTTCAAAGAGAAGCAGGTTCCCGGTGCATCTTGTTTTCCCATGGAATGATGCCCTCCACTTCCTGCTGCTCTGCTTTGCAATTTTGGAGGTCAGTGATGGGCTGTGGCTCATAGTGGGAACTGCAGGGCACTCACTGAAGTTGTCCATGGCAGCTGCCATGTACTCAGGAGACCATAAGAGGAAGAAACTTGAATCCGTTGAGCTCCTTGAGAGCCAAGGTGAATTGTGTCACAAAGTAAGCTCTTTCCTAGAGAGAGCAAATCTTCCTCCCCGGCTGCTGCCCCAACCAGAATGGCCCAGGCAGCATTAATTGATGGGGAGGATGCCATGTGTTGTCCTCACCCAGCCATTTTTCTTTTTGCACTTCCAACCCTAATGGTATTATATTGCATTTTCTGCTCTATTATTCTCTGCTTTGCTGTGCCCTGACAGTTAAGCTCTTTTGTACGGAGCCTCTGGGGGCGACAGGGTCAGACTATGCGCTATCTGTGTGTTCTTGGAACGTAGTCAAAAATGCTGGGGTTTCATTTTTTAAAAAAATTGTAAGATGGTAAAGCTTTTTTTTTTTTTAAAAAACACCTTTCAAGACTGAAAACTTTCTCTCTCTTCTTCCTTCCTTCCTCTCTCTTTGCAAGCATGAATGCTTTGACCCTTGTTACCTAGTTTTTGCACCCTGTTAATTCTGCAGTGCCCAAAAGCTTGCTGAGAGTTGGCTACAAGCAACTGACCTCTTGAAATATTTGTCTGAGTATTTGTGACCTGAGTCAGCTTGAGTCTGTAAGGAGGAGATTGTCTCTCCATCGTGACTTCTTCTCCCATTGATTCACATGCAGTTAAACTCTTGCCGAGAGATCTGCTTTTGAACAAGTAGTCCACCTCTTGAAAAGTTCATCTGTTTCTTTATTACCTTAATTAGTTTGATTTCCCCTCCTGTGAGGTTGCTTGGCCAGACATGTCATGTTTTCCACCGGTGAAATGTTGGAGGGTATGCTTGTCTTCGGCTTCATTCCCTTGGGCCATCCCTGGTGTTGGCCATTTGGGCAAAGGGACCCCAGGAGAAGGAAGGTGGACACGGCTTGGTTTCCCTTTCCTGAGAGCTAGGAAGTGAAATATAGAATTGAATACCCAAGCCAGAATTGTCCATGCCATCGTATTTCCCATTTCTATGTATGGTTGTGAAAGCTGGACAGTGAAGAAAGCTGATCGGAAGAAAATGAACTAGAGGAGAGTTCTGCAGATCCTGTAGACTTCCAAAAAGAGCAAATCCAACCTGAATGCTCCCTAGAAGCCAAGAGGACTCAACTGAGGCTATCAGACTTTGGACATATGAGAAGACATGACTCCTTAGAAAAGGCAAAAATGCTTGGGAAGGTAGAAGGCAGTAGGGAAAGAGGAAGACCCCATTGCAGGTAGAGAGACTCCATCAAGGAAGTCGGCTTGGTGGCTGGTAACAAGAACAAAAGTGAAAATATCAAAGAATACTGAAGTTTCTAAATTTAAAATTTCAGCACAGAGCAGGAGAGAAGAAGCTGGTCTTGAAACTGACACCACTGCCTTGCCTTTTTCACCTAGTTCTCTCTACCTTCCTCTGCTTCTCTCTCTTTTCCTTCTCATTGCTCCATTGTTCTGCAATCTCTCTGAGTCATGGAGGACATATTGTAGAGACAGGACCCAGTCCCAGGCTGGTGGGAAACCAGCAGCCCCAGCCACCCAAGGCTGGGATCCTACCAACGTACTGCAGCCGGCGGCTTTTTCTCGACACCAACATCTGCCATCCTGACAAAGGCAATGAGGGAGATTACCCGTCAAGGCCATTGATTTTGGCAGGGGAACGTGGCTTGCTCCTCTTCCTCCCTCCCACCCCTGCCATACCCACGTGCATTTGTGAAATCATCCCAGTGTGATTGTCTCTCTCCCCATTACCCACCTATTTCCACGGGACTCTATCGCTCGCCTCCTCTCTCGCCAGCGGCATCAACAACAGGTCACCAGCAGAAAAAGAAGGAAGGGGAAAGCGGAACAGCTGGAATCTCCCAGCTGCAATTTTGCCTCCGTATTGCTCACAACCCCGAGGTTGCATCTTCCTCACTCCATGCACGTGTGTACTTGTGTGTGTGTGTGAGAGAGCATTCCCAGGGTTTTTCCGTTGAAAAATTGTACACGCTCCAATTATCCCTTCTCTCTGCCTCTTCTCTCTTTTCCCTGAAGATATACAGAGGAGGAAGACTTGTTTGTCATGTCAGCAACAGGGTGGGGAGATCCAGGGACACCTGGATCTCAAGGGAAGTTATTTTTTTGTTGCTAATGTAGCTGAAATTTTGTTCCCTGTCTTTTATTGCCCTTTGTCCCTGGTCCTCACATGGCCAAGAAGGAGAGCGGCCTCTGCCTCCATTGAGATCCCTCAATACCATCTTAACTGACAACAGACGCAACATCTGAGACAGAACGTAGGCCTGCAAGTCTAATATTGTCACCTTTCTTCTCCTGTATGATTTTTTTACATCATTGCCTGATGAAGAAGCCAGTGAAGCTTCAAAAGCTTGCATAATGTATGAAGTTGGCCGAATAAAAGTATCGCTGCTTTGTGGATTTGGGCTTTTGTTGTATTTTGCTGGGTGGCAACATGGCTACCCTTGAAAAGCTTTTAAGGATCTCTCCAAGGTCCTGAACCCTATCTTCAAAACAGGTTCAGCACTCCAGGATTTGGGTAGCTTTTAGGGAGCTCTCCAAGGTGGTGAACTGTATCAAAATAAATGAAGTACAGTTGTCCCTTCACATTCACTGGGGGTTGGTTCCAGGACCCCCCGTGAATACCCAAATCCGTGAATACTCCAGTCCCATTCTATGCAATGGCATAGCAAAATGGTGTCCCTTATATAAAATGGCAAAATCAAGGTTTGCTTTTTAGAGTATTATTTTTTAAAGAATATTTTCAAACCATGAATACTTAAAACCATGAATGCCAAATCCGTGAATGTGGAGGGACAACTGCACTGTACTAACCAGAGCTGACCCTGCTTAGCTTCCAAGATCAGATGGGATCTGGTACCTTCAAGGTATTTAGGCCAATCTACCCCGAAGCAAATCTGTTCCAAAGGTGACATTCATAGTTGTCTCCATCAGAGCGTGGGAAAGAAGGCTTTCCCCCAAATCCCCAAGCCAACATGGCCGAGAGCTGCCTCCCCCCCCCATTTCAGCTACACATGGGCATTTGACATTGCAATTAATGAACAAGGTAGCAATTCATTAACAGGGGCAGCCTGGATCTCAAGGGAAGTTACTTTTCTGTTGCTAATGGAGTTGAACGTTTAATACTTGTCTTTTATTGCCCTTTGTCCCTGGTCCTCACAGGGGGGTGTCTGGAGGTCTCAGGTGAGGGTCTTGAAATCACAGAGCCAAGGATGCTTTTGACCTGGCAGCCCTAGCAAGTAAAACGTCTCAAACTGGGATGGAGAATCAGTTGGAAAGAAGTTTTTGTGGGTGTTGTCGTTTCTGCACATTCTTATGGGGATAAATGTTTTGAAGTGCCCAGATTTGCCAAGCCAGAAACAAGTAATTTTTAAATTCATTTTCCTCTTCTTCCTTCTTTAAGCGTCCCCTTCTTTTGAAGCAGAACTAAACTTCAAAGAGAGTTTAGGCAATGTGGGGTCTCTAAGCTAGGCCTGCTTGTTGGTTTTTTTTTTTTAAATTAAAAAAAAAGTCGAGGGCTGATCATGCATGGCTTAATAAATATTTATGCCACAGTGAGAATTCATGATGGAAATAAATAGCAGTTATTTTCTCCGCTTAGGACAGAAAATGTTTCTGAAGTGGAATTAAATGTGTGATTTATACATCCAGGAAGAATGTAATTGGATTTATAATAAACAGGTGTTTACATCCTTATCAACCCGTAATGATGTCATAACAAGGGAACAGGGGAGAGTAGAGGAAATTCTATCACCACCCGAGTAATGGAGCCCGGGCTGAATGCTCGGCTCGGTTGTAATTCCATCAAAATGGGGCGAGCAATGTCGTAAACTTCCTGAGTGAAAACTCCAATCACCAG
The DNA here is from genome assembly GCA_030847615.1 of Gambelia wislizenii. Lineage (NCBI taxonomy): Eukaryota > Metazoa > Chordata > Lepidosauria > Squamata > Crotaphytidae > Gambelia > Gambelia wislizenii. The sequence continues at coordinate 1,272,793 of JAUMIR010000016.1, forward strand.
ATGGAGTTATAGGCAGGATGGATGAGTGCCCGGGGGGTACAGAGGCCCCGGTAGTCAGGGCTGCGCTGTGCATTGAGGCCTCCCATCACTCCCCCGCCTTCTCCCTCTCCCCCTCTCCCAGTCCCCCTCCTCCTCCTCTTCTTCCAATCTTCCTCTTCTGCTTCCTCCTCCTCTTCCTCCTCACCTTCTTCTTCCTACTTCTCCTTGTTTTCCTCCTCCTCCTCCTCTTCCTCCTCGTCTTCTTTTTCTTCCTCCTCCTCGTCTTCTTTTTCTTCCTCCTCCTCTTCCTCCTTGTCTTCTTTTTCTTCCTCCTCCTCTTCCTCCTTGTCTTCTTCTTCCTCCTCCTCCTCCTCCTCGTCTTCTTCTTCCTCTTCCTTTTCCTCCTTGTCTTCTTCTTCTTCCTCCTTCTCCATGTTTTCCTCCTCCTCCTTTTCCTCCTCATCTTCTTCTTCTTCCTCCCTCCTCCTCATCTTCTTCTTCTTCCTCCTCCTCCTCTTCCTCCTCGTCTTCTTCTTCCTCCTTCTCGTTTTCCTCCTCTTCCTCCTTGTCTTCTTCTTCCTCCTCCTCCTCGTTTTCCTCCACCTCCTCTTCCTCCTCATCTTCTTCTTCTTCCTCCTCCTTCATGTTTTCCTCCTCTTCCTCCTCGTTGTCTTCTTCTTCCTCCTCCTTCATGTTTTCCTCCTCTTCCTCCTCGTCTTCTTCTTCTTCCTCCTCCTCTTTCTCCTCGTCTTCTTCTTCCTCCTCCTCTTCCTCCTCGTCTTCTTCTTCCCCCTCCTTCTCCTTGTTTTCCTCTTCCTCCTCTTCCTCCTCCTCCTCTTCTTCTTCTTCTTCTTCTTCTTCTTCCTCCTCCTCCTCCTCCTCCTCCTCCATGTTTTCCTCCTCGTCTTCATCTTCTTCCTCCTTCTCCTTGTTTTCCTCCTCCTCCTCCTCCTCTTCTTCCTCCTCTTCTTCTTTCTCCTTCTCCTCCTCTTCTTCTTCCAATGCTCTTATTCCTCCTCCTCAAGGATAGTGAGTGTGTCCAAAGGAGAGCAACCAAAATGGTGGGAGGTCTGGAAGCCATGATGCCCTATGAGGAGCAGCTTAGGGAGCTGGGTATGTTTAGCCAGCGGAAGAGGAGGTTGAGAGGGGATATGATAGCCTTGTTTAAATATTTAAAGGGATGCCATTTTGAGGATGGAGCAAGCTTGTTTTCTGCTGCTCCAGAGACTAGGACACGGAGCAATGGGTTCAAACTCCAGGAAAAGAGATTCCACCTAAACATGAGGAAGAACTTCCTGACAGTAAGAGCTGTTTGTAAGTTAAATGTGTTGCTGCCACCTTCTTACCTAAGAAAACCCTCTGAAATTCATGGGGACTCATAAGTTGACAGGGAACCTGAAGGTCTCAGGAAGGAGATGGACAAAATGGAGCCTGTCCAGAGGAGGGCAAACCAGATGGCGGGAGGTCTGGAAGCCATGATGCCCTGTGAGGAGTGGCTTAGGGAGCTGGGCTTGTTTCGGCTGAGGAAGAGAAGGTTGAGAGGGGAGATGATAGCCACTTTTAAATATTTGAAGGGATGTCATACTGAGGATGGAGCAAGCTTATTTTCTGCTGCTACAGAGACTAGGACACAGAGCAGTGGGCTCAAACTACGGGAAAAGAAATTGCACCTAAACACGAGGAAGAACTTCCTGACGGCAAGAGCTGTTCAGCAGTGGAATGTGTGGTGGAGTCTCCTTCTTTGCAAGTTGTTAAACATAGACTGGATGGACATCTTTTGGGAATGCTTTGATTGTATATTCCTGCAAGGCAGAAAGGGGTTGGACTAGATGGCCCTTGTGGTCTCTTCCAACCCTATGATTCTAGGATTCTATGGCCCAGGGTCCACAGCTCCCCCACAGATGTCCGGGGTAGTATATGTGTGTCTTGCATACCCACCCTCGGTCTTCCAGAGTCTTATGTCTATTTAATGCTCGAAGATGCCTTTGGAGTGGGGCTTGATGGTTCAATTAAATCATTAACCAAGGCAGACAGTGCCATGCTGGTAGAGGTCCCCAGGGCTGAATGTTACATACGCTGCGTTGCCAGGTTGATTCACTTGGCTCGCAGAGGCTGACATGTATGGTTTGGACATGTGCTGCAGAAATATTCCAAGGGTAGCTCTTTTCGATGTCTGACTCCAACTTGATTTCCTCTGTGTTTAAGCCTGACCGTTCTTTTTCTCTTTCCCTCGAGAGAATCGTATCTACTTCACTGTCAGAGCCAACCCACCAGAGCTGGAATCAAGCTTTATTTCCATCAAATAAAGCTGGAAAACCCAGGACACAGTAAGTTCCCAAGGCACTGAATGTGGACCGGCCAGTCTGGTATATTGGTTAGAGCGCTGGGTTGGGTTTGAGGCGACCTGGGTTCAAGTGTCCACTGAGCCATCAAACTCAGTTATCCTTGGGCCATTCTCTCATTTTCTCCCATACCCTGACCTACCTTCTAGGTTTGTTGTGAGGATAGGTGGGAAGGAAGAGAGCCACATACACTATAAGCTCATAGGAGGAAAGGCAGGACATTACTTCCAGAGCTTTGGAAAGTTACTTTTTTTGGATGAGGATTCCCAACATCTGTCCAGGATTCTGGGAGCTGCAGTTCTAAAAGAGGTAAATTTTCCACACTCTGATTAATATAAGTTATAGAGCTAGAACAGTCAACTGTAATGGAGGAAGATGTGTCTACTGCTGTCCATGAAAGCACTGGCCTGAGCCCTCTGGGAAACAATTTAGGCCAGTGGTTCTCCATCTGTGGTTGAGGGACCCTCAGGGGTCCGCAATGTCCCCATAGGGGGTCCACAAAGGCTTGAAGGCTGCTTGGCTACCCTTTTGCCTGCAGTGGAGCAGTCTTGTGACAGGAGCCAAGGCAAAGGATGACTGGCTGGCTTGGCCTGCACATTGCCATTCAATCCAGTCCAGCCACAAACTTGTAGGTCTTCCTTCCTCCTCCAGTGCTTCAGAGGGAAGGTTTAATGGATAGTGTTATTGTGTCGTTGTTGTTGTTATTGTTAGAGTTTTAAATCTTGAGTCAAGTCTTGGGGGTCCACAGCAACAAAAGATATTTAAAGGGGGTCACTGGTAAAGAAAAGGTTAAAAGGGATCTGGGATTGTTTAGCTTTGAGAAGTCTGAGAGGGTTTATGATAGCCCTCTTTAAATATTTGAAGGGATGTCATGGAGAAGTAGGAGCCAGCTTGTTCTCTGGAGACCAAGAAGCAGTAGATTCAAATTCTAAGAAAAGAGATCCCACCTAATTATTAGGAAGAACGCCATTATGGTGAGGCTGTTTGACAGTGGAATAGACTGCCTTGGAGGGTGGTGGGGGTCTTTAAAACAGAGGTTGGGTGGGCATCTTTCAGGAGTGCTTTGGCTGTACATTCTTTGATGGGAGAGGGTTGGTCTAGATGGCCCTTGTGGTCCCTTCCAACTCTATGATATTATGATTTTCGCGATGCCCACATTGGTCTGAACCAGGCTCTGGGTTGTTTTATTTATGCTTTACAGTCAAGTTTTTGTGTCTTTTCAAGCCTTTGGTGTGCCAAGCTACGAGTGCTGATCTAAGCAAGTTCCCGGATGGCATTCCAGTTGGTATCACAATGGGAGCTGAGGTAGGAGGCAGGCATATGCCTGAAACGTTGCAGAATGTTAATGATGCAAAACATGTACTGGGTTGGATGAAGCGTGCTGCTCCACTTTCCCCACCTCTGTCGTTTGCAAGAGGGCGTTGGAGATGGAAACGCAGTTACATCCCATCCACTGTTCATGCACGGGTGCCTGAATTCCAAAGGGATGCATTCACCCAGCTGGATTTATTTGGGCTCCCCCCAACATGGGCCCTTGGGGTGCAACTAACACCGTCAAGCACGGTAGAGTGGGAAGCAGTATGGAAAGAGAGAATGCATGGATTGATTCAACCAAGGCAGCCACAGTCATGAGTTTGCAAGACATGAACAGGGCTATTAAGAACAGGGTTTCATAGAACCATAGAGTTGGAGAGACCCCAAGGGCCATCTAGTCCAACCCCATTCTGCCATGCAGGAATACCCAATCAAAGCATCCCTGACAGATGGCCATCCAGCCTCTGCTTAAAAACCTTCTTCAGTAAAGACCTCTCATTCAGTGAGTTGCCTTAAGCTGACTTGACCACAAGAAACAACAAAACAGCCTGGAAAAGTGTGTGAGCTCAGGGGAGGAAGGCAGCAGAGAATCACCGACATTGGGGAAAGTAACTTTTGGGGCTGTATCTCCCAAAATTCTCCAGATATCCTGGCCACTAACTGTCCCAGTGGGTGGATTCGGGGAGTGACAACCCCAAGAAGTAACCTTTCCACAAGCTCTGGTGTGAATATACATGAATTCATTCCAAGGATGGGTTGTACTTTGGTAAATAGTCAAGATAATGAAGAATTACGCTGTAGTTTGCTTTTGATCCCTCCCCCCAAAAAAGAGAGAGAAAGGGTTGAGGAGGTATGTGAAGGGTTTGGAGAGGAAGGAAAAGCAAAACTGCTATATTTGGGGGGCAGCTTCAGGGTTTTTTTGGCCTGGTTTTGGGTAGAATTTGCTTGAAATTCATGCCAAGAAATTTCTTTTTGATTTTTAGTGGGGGTTCAGGGGTCTTTGAGAGATTACCAGGGGCCACAAATGGAGATCTGGGGACCACATTTGCCACAGGGGCCATCATTTCCCCACCTTGGGTTAGAAAGGCATTAAAATGGCACTCCTGTATGTCTGGAACATGTACACCCTGTATTTCTGGAACGTGTACACTCGTCTCTTCCAACCAGTGGAAAAGGGCAGAAACATGCACTAGAAACCTATATCAGCTTTTCCCCTTAATATTGGCTGCTGCCACACTGCAGAAATAATGCTGTTTGACATGGCTTTAACTGCCATGGCTTCAGCCTATGGGATCCTGGGATTTGTAGTTTGTTGTGGCATCAGAGCTCTCTGACAGGGAAGGCAAAATATCTCACAAAATGACAAACTCCAGAATTCCACAGCATTGATCCATGGCAATTTAAGCGGTGTCCAACGGCATTCGTTCTGCAGTGTGGCAGGAGCCAATGTTGGGAAAATGAGTTCCCTATGGAGAGCATTTATTTTTATCCTTGTATAGATTGTATAGAGAGCCAGAGATGTAGTGGTTGGATGGCTGGACTAGGACATGGCAGTTAAAGCGGTGTCAAACTATCATTTTATGTCTACTTCACTACGTAGCAGAGGCGCTAAGAAACCCTGTTAGTGAATTGGGAAGATATGTAACAGGTCACTGGCAAGAGTGGCCCATGCACATCAGGACTGGTGAGCATCAGTGCATGATGCACACCGGTCCCTTTGCCGGCTCTGCTATGGAGTAACATAACAGCGACCCTCTATCGGATACGGGCATTACGTAACTGCCCGATCCTTGTTCCTGCCGATGCAAGTCTGCTTATAAAGGTGTTAACTTCTATTCAGGATTCCGGCCTTGACGTCTGCAAACCTATGTGTTGTTTTAAAAGAAAGTGAGTTTCTGCAGTCTTTTTGGTTGCAATGGGGTCAATCACTTGTTAAATGAGGTCGCCCCTGAGCTGGTGATAACCCTGGTCTCATTCCCCATACCTCTCATTTCCCAACCAGCAAAGACCTCTGTGCAGGTCATTAGGGATTAATTGCTATTTAAGTAGTGCCATTTGTTCTTTTTTCTCCACCTCCTGTCAGAGAGAGAGATCTGGGTGCAAAGCTTTCCATTTCGACCAAATCTATTCCTTCTCTATGCTTTGCCCCACCCTTAAGGGGGGAAATCCGATTGGATCGCCACATTTCCTTTCCCAAGAACTGGGCCTCTTGCCCATTTCTCAGGACTTCTGATTGATTACGGCAAAAATCTTCATCCGCTTAGCCGACGGGCCGAGATCGTGGGCAGGCAACGCCGAAATACCTGCTCCACTCTGGAGCTCTGGGAATGCAAGATATCGCTGTTGCAGCCGGAACGTGCTAAGACGAGGAGCGAGATAACGGGATGCACTTAAGGGGAACATGGCAGATAAATTATTCATTAAGGCTCATTCTCCCTATGCCTGGGAAGATAGGGCTGCCCTTCGCTTGGCGGCTGGAACGTATTTTTGAAGGGTTCATCGTAAACGGGAACACATTCCAAGGAGTTCATTGCAAAATAGTTTCTGGGCCTCACTTCCACACCAAAAAGTAGAGTGAGAGAGACTTTATTTTATGCAGTGAGGTTAATGTGAATGGACCAACGGCTATTCTTGGAAAGGTTTTGGAGTGAGTAATCCCCCATTATTATTATTAGCAGTAGTAGTAGGGTCTGAGCCCTAATCAGAGGTCCAAGATTGGGGTGGGAAAGTGTGACCCCATATGTGGCCCGCTGTGGCTGTTTTTTGGCGGGGACCAAAGCTTGGCCAGCCACCACATATTTCTATATTTTTGAATGATTTTTTTTTAAAACTAAAAAATTCCAAAATGCTAAAAAAAATTGTACCCACAGACTATGGGATGTAAGTGCAATTCCTCCCTCATAACTCCCTAGTTATTTTTTAAAGGCCTCTGCTGGGTTTAACATATAATATAGGTTGACCCCCGTATCCATGGGGGATACATTCCAAGACTCCCAGCCCCACCCACCGTGGATAACTGAAGCCGTGGATAATAGGGAACCCTATTATTTTCAATAAGGAGAGCGCCAGAAGCTGACCATAGAATCACACTGGAGGTATCTAGAAATGCTTAGAGAAAGCATATATAAAATAATAAAAATGGGGAAACATAGAATTGGTGCAGTTCATTTCCTGACATTTGTGGGTTGTTTGGGTGTGTGTGTGTGTGTGTGTGTTTTAGCGGTTAAGTTTTCTATGCAAGCCAAGAAGGAGGCCAGCTTGCGATGAATAATCTTCCAAATCTGGAAGAAGACTTGGGTGGCTGCGCTGTTTCTCCCTCACCCCACCCTTTCCTTCTTCTCCTTCTGGTGCGGGTTTGTGCGTAAGTGCATTTTGTCACTTTGCTGACAGCTTGATGAAAAGCAAATGAGAAGGGAAGTGCTCAAGAAGATACATTTCTGGAACAGGATGGAAGTCAAAAAAAGAAGAGACGGAAGAGAGACACGAGGGGAGAACAAAGTGATGGCTTGACTTTTTACTGGTTGTTGGCTACCCCATGGTGTCCTCTTTGGTATTTTTGGGCATGCACGTGTTTGCATACTGGGCTCAGTTTTCTCTCTCCCTCTTTATGGCCTAGCCTTACTCTCTTCTAACCCAGGCCTGTGTATATTTGGGGGGTCCAAAGGAAAGTTAAACCTGCCCAGATCTTGCAGTAGCAAATTCATGCGCAGGGCTGAAGGGCTTTAATGCTGAGAGCCATCTGGTGCGGCACGGTGGCAAGGAAGAAATATTAATAGAGTGAAAGAGGCGTCCTGGACTTGCCTGGGATTTTCTGCATTATTAAAGGACTGTTAATCTTTATGCTCTAGAGTAGTCAAGTGTCCAGAGGGAGACCTCTCTCTCCCCCTCTCCCTCCACCCTCTCTCTGTTTCCAACCCACTTTGGATTTTACTGTAGATGGTAGAGAGGATGGGCAGTATTGCAGGGTGGAAGAGTTGATGCACAGGAAATCTTGCTCTGGTGCAATTGATGTGGGGTATCTATGGAGCAGAGTGGCAGGGGAAATAAAGGCATTGCCACACCAAATAAGAATTCTGCCTCCTTCCCATGGAATTTCCCTTCAGTCCCCAAATTTACAACATTGCAGTAATTTGAAATTTCAGCATAGAGCTCTGGCACCCAATGAAAAGGGGGCAGGCAGAGTGACCAAGCAACTACAAGTGTTCTAAATATGAATGACTTTCAATGTCTCACTCTCTGCAATGCTGCAAATTTGGGATCTGAAGGGAACATTTCATGCAGGGGAGAAGAATTCTTATTTGAAGGGGAGCAATGTCTTCATTTTAACATCTCCTCCCAGTGGCTTTGCTCTTGTTTCATGCCTTCAAGTCAGCTCTGATGTATGACAACCCTCTCATAGGAACACCCCTGTTATTGTTCTTTCACAAGGCAGGTCGGGCCACTTGCAAAGGATGGATACTGTCTTTGGTGGAGACTGTAGACACCTGACTTGCCAGAGACAAAAGCAGTCAAGGCTGCAGAGGCAAGGTGTTTCCCAGCCCACTGTGTGCATTGAACTAATTGTGAGCAAGGATATCCAGTGCCTGCATTTAGAAAACAAGATGGCAACTCCCCAGCATGGCCAATGGTCAGGGATGATGGTGGTTTGTGGTAGAGTGTGGAACAGATGTTGGTTTTTTCTATGCTTCCCAGAACAAAAAAGCCACGTTTGATTATGAAGCTAGCATTGGGGTCAATTTGGCCTCTAAGAGGAAGAAACTTCTACAGATGGGGTGCCATAGAAGAGAAGGTCCTGCTCCCGTATAGTCTCGGTGTATTGGCTTCACTGGAGGGAGAAAAGAAAGGTCTCTCCAGCATATACAGTCCCCAGACAGGCATATATAAGGAGAGGCACTCTTTCATGGATTGACTGGAGGCCGCCCGGTGACTGACACCCAAAGGACCCCGCTTCCAAAAAGTCAGAAGATGTTTTGTCCTTGTCAACAAGTCAGAAATGGAGCCTAGCTTTGGAGTCTGGGATGCTTTTGTGTCATGTTAGAAGACCTGGGTCATCCCACTCCCCTTAAATTGTGGAGATCATGAGCGCAATGGCATGCAGTCCAAATGACTCATGCATGTCCATTTGGGTCACAACTGTGGTGTGATGCTGGAAGAGAACAGCAGAGAAAAAGAAAGAGGAGGAGAAAGGCTCATATCTTTCCGTGAGAGCAACATACCTCCCCCAGTGGTCCCAATTTGACAGAGACAGTCTTGATTCATCCTCCACCTCCTACTTTTTCCCTCCATCATCAGCATACTTCAGTTTCAACAAACTGAGTTCAAAGTCCCAAAGTAGTTTGTATGCCATTAGCAGCATGGAGAGGAGAGAAGGGCCCAGAGTCTTGCCTTCTCAGTCGGCTCAGGCAAAAGCAAACTGCTGCAACCTCTCCTAGCTTGTCTGTTCTTCTTCCTTCATTACTTTTGCCATCTTGACCACACTCTAGTGATGCTTGGCAGCAGGTGCCCTGGTTTTCATCTGTGAAATATTGGCAGGCATGGAGCACGTACAGCAAACCCAGAAGGGACTCAGAGCAACTCTTTCCCCCAAACTTCCATCTCTCGTCTTCCCCCTCAATTGCGTGTTGAATGCAATTGTCATGCAGCGTTCTCACCAAAGGCAGAGGCGTCTGTCTCTAGAATTATTTCCACAATCTCTCTCTCTGGCAGTGATATCTCTCCTTTCTCAGGAGCTATGGCTATAAATAACTCACACCCCCTCCAGACGCCATCCGCATTCATGCTCTCTCTCCCTTTCTCCCCTAAAAAAATCATAATACCATCCCTTCTACTATTTCTTCTGTCCTTCCTTGCCCTCTTTTTACCAGCCTGGCATTGAAGGGCAGGGGGTTAGCTATGGTTGGACTAGGAGGGGGTGTTGCTCTTGGACCTCCAGCCAGTAGGGGGCAGTCTAACACCACTGGCTCCACACCAAGTCTTCCCCTGACAGACAAGATGGTAGCCAAGGTAGTAAGGACCCTACCAAAAGAAGTTATTTTTAATTAAAAAAGAATCTTTACCCAAGAGAAATACATAGTGGTGAGGTTTAATAAACACCAGCCTATGAGACATTTTTGCCCTTTCTCTGAATTGGCTTAGTGATATAACCGTAGCTTGAATGCTATTATTAATCCTCAACCCACCTAATCCATTTTATTTACCTGTGTGTAAATTCAACTATTGATTCAATAGGTCTACTCCGGTTGGGATTACCCAACAGAACTTTGATCATTACTTTGTTATCCTCCGCATTATGAGTACTACATTTATTTATATCCTGCCTTGGTGGTGCAGAGTAGTTTACAAAAGTTAAAACAGATGCAATCACATCAGTAATAGCATACAAAAGTTAAAATATCCTTTAACTACTAACAGGATTAAAAGGCATTTAAAACCATATCCATTCAAAAGCTACAAATATAGACCATACTGCACAATATTAATGGCCATTCCCCTCCACTAGTGGTCAGTTCCCCCAAACCTGTCAAAATAAAGTCCTGACCTGCAGCTAGAGGGACACCATGGAGAAGGCTCTAGGAAGGGACTTCCAAAGCATGGGAGCAGTCACCAAGAAGGCCCTTTGTCCTTTGTTCCCAAAGGATGTACCTATGAGAGAGGTGGAATGGAGAGAAGACCATCCCTAGATCTCATAAACCTGGGCTGGTTTATATGGGACCATGCCATCCTTGAGCTACCCTGGAACTGTATAGGGCTTTATGGGTCATAATCAGCACTTTGGATTGTGCCTGGAACGAGACCAATGGCACTGTTGTAACAGAAGAATGATGTTCTCCCTATAACTAGCAATAGATTGGGAAAGAGCTATCCATGGTGCTGAATCCAAATTGGCCAGCCTTTATAGTTGCCTCCAAGGTGCTGAACCCTATCCTTCCAAAATCCCTTGGACAACTCCTTTGAAGCCTAGAATAAAGCTTGGAAAGCCTTATGAAGAACAACTTAGGGGGTGGGTGGGTATGTTGAGCCTTGATGAGTCAAGACTGAGAGGTGGCATGACAGCTATCTTTAAAGATTATTTATATTATCTTTAAATATAAATATTAAGAAGAACTTCCTGATGGTAAGAGCTGTTCAGAAGTGAAATCCGCTGCTACCTGGGAGTGTGGTGGAGTCTCCTTCTTCGGAGGTCTTTGAACAGAGGCTGGAAGGCCATCTGTCAGGCATGCTTTGATTGTGTATTCCTGCATGGCAGGGGGTTGGACTAGATGACCCTTGGAGTCTCTTCCAGCACTATGATTCTATGATTCTACCTAATGAAATGTCATGCAGATTATGGAGCAAGCTTGTTTTGGGTTGCTTCAAAGACTAGACTATGAACCACTGGACTCAAATGACAAGAAAAAGGATTCCACTTAAAAATTAGAAAGAACTTCTTGACTGTTAGAGTTGTTTGACAGGGGAATGGGTGGTGGACTCTCCTTCTTCGGAGGTCTTGAAACAGTGGTTGGATGGGCCTCTTTCAGGAGTGTCTTAGTTGTGTATCCCTGCAAGGTGGACAGTTGGACTAGATGGCCCATGGGATCTCTTTCAACTCTATGATTCTATGATTCTAAAACCCAAGGTGGATTCACTGAACCCCGAGATGAAAGCCGCTGGTTGATATTTTGGATTGGCCACCTTGCAAATGGAAAGCTGCCCTTTCGCTTGCTTCAGTATGGCTCTAAGGCACCTTCTGAGACACTTCTCCCTTTGCAAAGTCCAAGCCATGCATGACCACCTCTGAGGCCAGATAGATTTCCTTAAGTCCCACGCCTTGAACTCCCATTCCAGTTCACCCATAATAAACCGAGGAGATTGCTTTCCCTTGGTCAATTCCCCAGGAGGTGAAAATGTGCTTCTGCTGAGCTCAGAGACCCCATAAAAACCAGATCTACACCAGCTTGGCTGCCGGCCGACAGAAGCCATATATCCTTGGCCATTTCTGAAGAGATCAATAATTCCAAGCTCCATAAAGTAGTGATTTCTGGCATGGTTGGGCAAATATGATCTATCATTCTCCTTTCTTTTTCTCTCTCTCTTCAGCCTAATGACAAGAGTGTGTGTAGGCGTCAGGAAGGGTAAGCAACCCATCCTTTTCTCCCATCTCCCTCAGTCCTTTCAACTTGTCCAGTAGTTAGATCAACATTTCTCAAAGTTTCCTGGAGACACAGCCATAAATCTCATTATTATTCTCAACTATAATAATATTATCATAGAAGATATCCCCAGAGGCCATCTAGTCCAACCCCTAGCCATACAGGAATACCCAATCAAAGCATTCCCAATGACAGATGGCCACCCAGAGTCTGTTTTAAGACTCCTGAAGAAGGAGACTCCACCAGGCAGAGCTTTCCACTTCTGAACAGCTCTTACTGTCAGGAACGTCTTCCTAATGTTTATGTGGAATCTCTTTTCCTGGAGTTTGAACCCATTGCTCCATGTCCCAGTCTCTGGAGCAGCAGAAAACAAGCTTGCTCCATCCTCAGTATGGCATCCCTTCAAATATTTAAACATGGCTATCATGTCCCCTCTCAACCTTCTCTTCTCCAGACTAAACATACCCAGCTCCCTAAGCCACTCCTCATAGGGCATCAGGGCTTCCAGACCTCCCACCATTTTGGTCGCCCTCCTCTGGACACGCTCCAGCTTGAAATCTATCGTGCACAGACAAAAGGGCTTGGGAACAGCAGGAAGCAGTTTCCTTGTTCCATTTCAATTGACCCCCTGACCCAGAAGCAGAGGTCAAAGGTTTCCATGTGACCTTCTCTTAGCCTGTCATGGTTCAAGAACCTTCCTGGCCTGGCTGGTTAATCTGTAGGCCATGCTCTTTCCAGTTGTACCCTGGCAGCCGCATGTGAGTGCAAGGGGATTTGAAGGTGGCTCATTGCTCTCCTCTGCAGCCGAGGGAGAGAGCATTGTTCCTCCACATGGAGCCAGCTCCGGGGCTGTAATGAAATGCTAGTCACACTCCATAATGAACTGCTGTGAGAACTCTCTTTTTCTGATGCTCCCAGCAAATTAGATCTGGATTATTGGAGCAATGAGAATTGAATGATCGGAGATGTTATCGAGAGGGTGTCAGGGCCTCCTTCCCTGGCTTTATGGCCCTGAGCAGAGTGTGTTTAATTACCTGGTGTTAAATGCTACCCCCTGCCCAGCCCACCTCGACAACAGCAAAAACACCCTTCACTCTGAACAAACAAACCGAGACCACTGACACAAATCTGGAATGTGGAACACAACGCAACTTCCTCGCCATCCACCCAGGAGGCAGAGAGAGAGAGATGCCGGAGATGGAGATGGCAGAGGAGAGGAGGAGAGACAGCCAAGGAATGCAAAGCTGGGAGCCCTCCAAGGGGAGCCAAGGAAGAAATCTGTTCCAACAGACAGATGGGATGTCATTCCAAGCTCCTGAATGATCTCATCTCCCTCGGGAGTTTTGGGAAGGTGTCGGCCCAGAGAGAACACAGGCTCCTCAGCTGGTGGCACACCAACCAGGTTTGCCCATACCTCCCCAGATGGGCCTTCCAAAGTCTTATGCTCTTCCGTGGAGGGCTTTCTCTCTGCCCCACCACCTTCACAGGTTCATCTGATGATGACACAGAAAATGGGTCCTTCTCGGTGGCTGCTCCCAGGCTGTGGAACTCCCTCCCAAGGTAGGCTCAGTTGGCCCTTTCTCTGGTCAGTTTTTGCCGGGAGGCAAAAGCCTTCCTATTTAAGCAGGCCAAGAGCCTGTAGCTGGTTGGGATAGTAAGAAGTGTAAAGCCATGATGGGTGCACTGATTTTAGAATATGTAGTATGTGTTTTTTGTTTTGTTGTTGTGTGCCTTCAGGACCCTAAGGTGAACCTATCATGGGGTCTCCATGGCCAGATTTCTTAAAGGAGGGGGGTTCCTTGGTCTCCATATATAGTGTCTTGATCAAGGGAAGTCATAGCGTCGCTCTATTCCCCTTTGGTCAGACCTCACCTAGAAGACTGTGTCCAGTTCTGGGCAACACAATTCAAGAAGGATATTGAGAAGCTGGAATGTGTCCAGGGGAGGGTGACCAAAATGGTGGGAGGTCTGGAAGCCATGTTTTATAAGGAGCGGCTTAGGGAGCTGTGTATGTTTAGAGTGGGGAAGAGAAGGTTAAGAGGTGACATGATAGCCATGCTTAAATATTTGAAGGGATGTCCTACTGAGGATGGAGCAAGCTTGTTTTCTGCTGCTCCAGAGACTAGGACACGGAGCAATTGACTCAAATGGCAGGTAAAGAGATTCCACCTAAAGATTATGAAGAACTTCCTGAGAGTAAGAGCTGTTTGGAAGTGGAATGCATTGCCTTGGAGTCTCCTTCTGTGGAAGTTTTTAAACAGAGGCTGGATGGCCATCTGTCAGGAATGCTTTGATTGTGTATTCCTGCAGGGCAGAATGGGGTTGGATTGGATGGCCCTTGGAGTCTCTTCCAACTCTATGGTTCTATGATTCTAAGGCTGGGATAATGTGACTAGCCCAAGGTCACGCAGCAGGTTTGCTGGCTGAGCAGGGATTTGAACCCTTGTCTTCCAGGGTCTACTCCAACATTCAGACCACTACACCATGCTGGCCCCCTCCAAGCTTTGTGTTGAGCAGGGGAAAACCCCCCACTTTTCCAGATAGATTTTGAACACCTTTCCAAGCTCTGCTTTTAACAACATGTGGGAATTTTATACCCTGGCCAAAGAAAGTTCACAGAGCTCTGCTTTGAACAGCGAATGATCTACGGTAGCCGTTCCAAATGCAGCTTGCAGCAAGAGAAAGCCAAGAATACACAGTAGTGTATGTATGAGAGAGAGATTGATTTTCAAGGCAATGCTTTCAAGTGTTCTGATGTTCCTGACCTTGCAACACTACAGCCCGTATCTTTGCTTGCAATGGGGATATGTGGAGGGAAAAACCCACAACCTCATCCTGACCAGGGTGTGGCTAGCAACAGAGTTGCCCCAAAACAACTGGTTCCCTCTCCCCTGCAGATGTTTGTTTACTTGGTCCTGCAAATTCAATGCCATTGGAATTGCTTAGCTTTGTTTATTTATTAATTTATTTGATCCATAGCCTGTCTTTCTCCCAGCATGGGATTCAAGGAGGCTTATAGCCATTAAAAAATCCCCCAAAACAAACCTAATTAATACAAAAGTTAGAACACAATTAAACCTGAGTTCTATTTAACACACTACACACACACAAGTTAGCATGTATCCACATGGCAGAGTTATAGCAGTTTTATACCACTTTAAGTGCCATAGCTGCATCCTGGATGGCTACCTGTTGGGAATGCTTTGGTTGTGTATTCTTGTAGGGCAGGGGGTTGGGCTAGATGACCCGTGTGGTCTCTTTTATGATTCTATGGAATCCTGGGATGTGTAGTTTTACAAGGCCCTTAGCCTTCTCTGCCAAACTACAGATCCCAGGATTCTGTAGGATGGAGCCACCACAGTTAAAGTGGGCATCAAACTGCAGTAATTCAACAGGGTAGATATATTGTTAAAAACATAAGTTAAAACACATTTAAAACATAATAATATAGAAACACAACACACACACACTAAAAGCTCCATCTGCCGCCACGTATTAAAAACCAAATGCCTCCCTAAATGAAAAGATCTTTGCCTGCTGGTGGAAAGACAGCAAGGAGATGGCCAAGCAGACCTCCCAGGGAAGCAAATTCCCACAGTTGGGAGCAGCTGCCAAGAAGGCTCTGCCTCCCGTCCTCACCAAATGTGCCTCTGATGGTGGTGGGAATGAGAGATTTGCTTCCCACAAATCTATCTCAAACTCCCAATTGCCTCCCAGTGTTCTTGTACTCTGCACATGCTCAGAGACACTCAGATTGATGACTAGTCTGCTTCTTTCAGGCTCAAGTCCTCGAGAGTGTGAACCTTGCTGGAAGACCACCCTCTTGGCTTCCCCTATCCCAACATATTATTGATTTATTTAAAAATTATTTATATTCCTCCCCATATCATTAGAGTATGCATTAAAATTAGCTTAACCCATTTAGAATGGGAACAAAAACCATTTAAAAAAGGAAAACCGTGCAAGAAGTGCAGAAACATAGTTAACAATAATATTAAAAAGTTAGATTTAATCATTTCATTTCCTCAAGACATTACATCTGATATTTGCCCCTGAAAATGCATGATCGAAACTGAGCATATATCTCTGTTTCTCTCTGTGTGTTTCTCATTCTTGTTCCTGAATATGTTTTCCTAATGAGAATAAGCTTCCATTTTTCTTTTTCTTTTGTTGTTGCGGGCTGGGGGTGAGTATTATCACTGGCAAAAGGCCCGTTAATTTTTCACCTTTCCCCCCCACTGATGTGAACTGGTGCATTCATAAACCGGCATGGAAAGTTCGACAAACAATGCGTTTACAGAATCATTTTTCTATTTTCCAATTTGACCAGGAGACGGGTTTTAATCAATTCGATGCGGCGCCTGCTCTGATTAAGCCCTGTGGAGGATGCTCATGCTGTGAGCCGAGGCGCGATCCTAGGGAGACGCGGAGGGTCGGCTCCTCATCAGGAATGCAACTGGGCGATAGATCGACATCGAACGTGCCATTCTCCTTGCCAACACCTGAGTCCAGAGTCCAGCTTCTCTTTGGACAATGGACAAAGTCCTGCATCAGGGGCTGTGATGCGTGAGTTTACGATGGTGCAGCTACGTCGTTGGTAGAATATGCAACCATGCTAGCGAATTGCAACTATGCACCAAGCAAGATGTCCCATTGTGCAATGGGAGCTTCCATTGTTGAGGTTTGTTGATGCACGATGTGTCCTGAAACACAACATGCCTTGATGTGCCATGTGTCTTGAAGCACAACGTGTCCCAAAGCACAATGTGTTCTGATGCAAAGCACATCCCAAAGCACAACGTGTCCTGATGCGCAATGTGTCTTGAAGCACAACGTGCCCTGATGTGCAGCATATCCCAAAGCACAACATGCCCTGATGTGCAATGTGTCCTGGTAATATTTTTGTGCATAAATATTATTTTCAGTGCCACAAATGCTGTTTTCTGCACAAAACAACCACATGTGAATTTTGCAAAGAAGACATCCCAAACTGTTAAAAGTGACCTCACTGCAGGAGTTTTCTTGTCAGGTCTCTTGGCATTCAAGAAACATGATTTTTGGCTATTTTTTGTTCCTGTCCCTACTATGAAAACATTCCAGGGTGGGCATGTGAAGCTCATGGACCACCGCCTAAGAACATCTAGAGCATGGCCTCTCTCTTACTGTTAATACTGGTTTAAGTAGACCCATTCAGTCCATGGGACTGACCTATGTCAGCTCATCTTTCCATGCTTGAATCCATGGGTCTAACTCAAGTTAGAATTAATTGAAATAATTCTGTCATGACATCCCCTCCTCTCAGTCTGGAAAGGGGGGGTGTCTGGAAACTGATTAATACCTGGTCCCATTGGTAGGGAACGAGCACATTTAATTAAACATCCCCTTCCCTTTAGCAAGAAAATAAGATGCATTCTCTGGATAGAACAATGAGTGTCCCCCCCCCCATTCTTTTGTTTGGTCACCCACTCCCCACCCCATACCTTTTCCTGAACCCCCCCTCTACAAGAAACCTTTTATTGTCTCCCCTTGGAATGAACTCCATCTGATTTGCATAAATTAGCAGAAGGCATTGCAGAAGGGAAGGAAGGAGGAAAGGAAGCAGAGAAAAAGAGAGAGATGGTATTCTAGGCCTGCCTGGGGAATGGAGATTTTGGTATCTCTCTGACTATGTAATCTCTCTTTCTCTTTCTCTGAGGACCACGTGGTGTAGTGGTTTGAGCATTGGACAATGACCCTGGAGACCAGGGTTCGAATCTCTGCTCAGCAATGGAAACCCACTGGGTGGCCTTGGGCAAGTCCCACTCTTCTCTCTGCCTCCAGCGAACCCTCCTCTGGCCAAGAAATCCCTGAGAGAGGACCCTCATAAGCCAGAAGAGACTGGGAAGCCCTCAGCAACAACACTCAGTGCAGAAGCAAACAAAGAAGACCCAAGCGTGGCCCATCTGTCCCCAAATTGCATTGAGAACTGGGCAAGCAGGTTAGCAACAGAGGGAAATTCACTGCAGTGCCTATCAGCCCCAAGCAACTTGGCCAATGGTCATGAGGATAGGAGTTGTAGTGCAGCCATATCTGAAGCAGGTGTGGCCAACCATGGGAGGCTGGTATAGCTCATAACCCTCACACTACACCCACTAGAAAACAAAGTAATTTTTTTTGCCTCCAAATGCCCTGTGGGTGTTATGGGAGCATTTTCAACCCCCTTGAGCATTCTTCGCCCAGGAGGAAGCTTTTTAGCTACAGGAAGTGACCTCAGACCTTTTCTTTAGCAACAGGAAGTGACTTCAGGTCTTTTTTTAGCAACAGGAAGTGACCTCAGGCCTTTTCTTTAGCAATAGGAAGTGACATCAGGTCTTTTTTGAGCAACAAGAAGTGACTTCTGGTCTTTTTTAACAACAGAAAGTGACCTCAGGCCTTTTCTTTAGCATCAGGAAGTGACTTCAGACCTTTTTTAGCTACAGGAAGTGACTCCAGGTCTTTTTTTTTAATGACAGGAAATGAAGTCACTTCCTGCTTTAGAAATTGTGAAAATGCCTCCTCTTGATCTCCCCTAGGGGGCATTTTGGCAGAAACCATTTTAAATTATTTTTGATCCCTAGTGGCCACAAATGCTACCCCCAGGCCACCATTTGCCCACCGATGATCGAAAGGGTCACAGTTTGCCCACTCGTGGGCTACAGCACCGCCAGCGCTGGCGAGGAGAAAGCGGAAGGGACAATATTTTTCTTTCTTACTTTCCAAGAAATGAAATGTGATGAGCTTTGTTGGGGGGACGGGCTGGTGGGGAGAGAAATGCAGGAGAAGGTTGAAGTAGGATTACAATTTCTAAAGTTCATTCGGTCCCTTGTGTCACTGAAGAGAGAGGAGCTTTTCCCACCACCTGGGCAAGGAGCCAAAGATCTCTGTTTGTCTGTGCGCGATATAAAATACGATCTACGTGGGAGCAGCTAATGCTGCTTCCGCGAGGGAGGGAGGGAAGGAATCTGTGGGCATTTTTTCCCTCCTTGTCCTCCTCCTCTTGCGCAGGTAAAATGTCACACGCTAAGCCGGCGGACATGGCGTTGGCCTGTGTTGAGGCTTCAAGCCTTTAACCTTTTGTGTGACATGGCAAGGACATCCTCTCTTTGGAAAATATCCTGCAATGGAAATCCGTAATCTCCAGTACGATCCTGCGTCTCCTGGAAGACACCTTTCTGTCCCACCACCTTTACAGGCACACCTGTAATGGGAGGCAAGGGGTGCATCTATACATTAGAAATAAATGCAGTTGGACCCCTCTTTTAAGTGCTGTAGCTCCATCCTATGGAATTCCTGGGAGTTGTAGTTTTATAAGGTCTTCATCACATCTCCCTCCCAGACCCCTGGGACACAGACAGTGAGGCAGATGGAGAAGGTGGCAGGTCAAGGCAGATCCTGGCAGGGAAATGGAAGGGCAGGGGGATGTGCTCATGTAGGAGACAAACAAGGATACTTCCCAGCAGCCACAGATGCAAACCCATTTTCCTGGTGGGGTGTGTGTGTGTGTGTGGTAGTTGTGTGGTAGTCACCACTGCCCTAGAGGTCTTCAGCAGAGATCACCGAGCATCTCTCCAAACTGGTTGGATTCTGAGGAGCTCATTGAAAGTGAGATCCTGAGAGTGACTGTCCAAAAAAGCAGCTTTCCTCCCCATGCTCTGGAAGTTGTAGTCTGCAGCATTTGGGGGGAAAGAGGACCAAGGTCAGAGCTTGTGTGTGTGCCCTCAAGTTGCCTGTTGACTTAGAATCATAGAATCATAGAATTGCAGAGTTGGAAGAGACCACGAGGGCCATCCAGTCCAACCCCCTGCCATGCAGGAAATCACGATCAAAGCATCCCCGACACATGGCCATCCAGCCTCTGTTTAAAGACCTCCAAGGAAGGAGACCCCACCACGCTCCGAGGGAGTGTGTTCCACTGCCGAACAGCTCTTACTGTCAAAAAGTTCCTCCTCATGTTGAGGTGGAATCTCTGTTCCTGGAGCTTGCATCCATTGCTCCATGAATTTCAAAGGGTTTTCTTAGGCAAAGAAGACTCGGAGGTGGTTTGGCCAGTTCCTTCCTCTGAAATAGCACCTGGTAGTCCTTGGTAGTCCTTCTGGGCATGGGGAAGGGTCTTCTTTTTGGACAGCCACTCCCAGTATCCCCCAGCCAGCATAGATGGCTGGGGGATCCTGGGAGTGGCTGTCCAAAAAAGCACCTTTTCTCATGCTCCGGAAGTTCTAGTCTGCAGCATTTGGGGAAAAGGGACCAAGGTCTTGTCTGTGTATGTCCTTTCAAGTCACCTGTCAACTTATGGCAACCCCAAGAGTTTCGCAAGTTTTTTTTTAAGGCGAGGAATCCTCAGAGGTGGTTTCACCAGCTCCTTCCTCTGAAATATAGCCTACAGCATCTGGGATTCATTGCCAATTCATAGGGTTGACATAAGTTAAAGCCAAGTCGGCAGCGTATTACAGGAAACAACGAAGTGGAAGGCAGCAGGGAAAGAGAGAGATCTCATGACAGGCGAGTTGATACCATCAAGGTTTTCCAGATAATTTTGGACTTCATCTCCCAGAATTCCTGACTGTTGGTCAAAGTGGCTAAGGCTTCTGGGAGATGAAGTCCAAAAACAACTGGAGGACCAAAGTTTGGGAATCACTGTTTTAGATGGATCAACTCCATCTAGGAAGCCACAATGGCTGCTGCCCTGACTCTGCAAGACTTGGGCACGGCTTTTGATAACAGGGAGGCCGGTTACACAGCAGAATAAAGTGTGCGAAATTCTGGATTTTTGTCCTTTCACATCAGCGGTGCATAGTTCACACGATTTATTGCTAAATTGGAAGATCCGGTGAGTTTCGCCTTTCTAAAAGTCAGCGTCCACTTGATGACAGTAAATAACAACAGCAGCAACCCCATTCCTCTGCACACATTTTCGGTGCTGGAGAGGTGATCTTTCCAGAGGGAAATCAGCCGCAAGCTGCCGACTTAAAAAAGAAGAAAATAAATGACTTTGTCCTCTGTGGAAACTGGCATCAAAAAGAAGTTTCCTTTTTCTCCACTCCCACCTCCAACTCATGTTCGACAGGCGCATGTGCGTGTGACAAAAGGACACAATGTGCATGTTATGATGGACAGGCAACCAATGCAAACATGACTTTCCAGCCTCGTCGTCTTTCGGATTCCCCCCCCCCCATTTACTCTCGACACAAAACACGTAATCACGTTATAATTATCAGTTAATTAAAGCTGAGGAGATCAAAGCCACTTTAGACAGATTAATCATACACCGAATGCCAGGAATTTCACCGGTTTTCTGTATTAGCGTCATTCTTGATGAGTGCAGGTTTTGTTTTTTGTTTTAACTGCACACACACACACACACATATATATATGAATAATTTTTTAAAATTGCTACAGTGTTTGCCAAAGCGGTCTTTTCATTCCCACCCTTTCTTTGCTTCTCTTGATGGATCAAGGATTTTTGAAGCCCTAACAGCTGTGGGGATTTATGTGCCCAGGAAAGGACACATTCAAATGGATTATCAGACCAAGGGGAGGAGAGAAATCAACATTTTAAAGGAGAGAGAAGGAGAGGAGAGAAATTAAATGTTAAAAAAAGAAAGCAGATAGCTATTGAAGCCACAGGCTCCAAAAATAGAGACTAAAATATGCAGGATATAGACTCAGGGGGCTTTTGGTTCCGTCAGCCAGTTGATCCCAGCCAGCCTGTTGTCCCTCGCTCGGGCGGCAGAAAGTGGGGGAAATAGCAAAATAATAGAAGAGAGAGCAGTGCCCCATACAGTTAGCACTGGGCCCCTTAATATACTCTGCTGTCATATAATCATAGAGTCCTAGAGTTCAAAGAGACCCCCAAGGGCCATCTAGTCCAACCCCATTCTGCCATGCAGGAATACACAATCAAAACACTCCCGACCGAAGGCCATGCAGCCTCTGTTTAAAAACCTCCAAAGAAGGAGACTCCACCACACTCCCAGGCAGTATATTTCATTTTCAAACAGCTCTTACTGTCAGGAAGTTTTTCCTAATGTTTAGGTGGAATCTCTTTTCCTGGAGTTTGAACCCATTGCTCCGTGTCCCAGTCTCTGGAGCAGCAGAAAACAAGCTTGCTCCATCCTCAGGATGACATCCCTTCAAATATTTAAGCATGGCTATCATGTCCACTCTCAACCTTCTCTTCTAAACATACTCAGCTCCCTAAGCTGCTCTTCATAGGGCATCATGGCTTCCAGACCTCCCACCATCCTGGTCGCCCTCCTCTGGACATGTTCCAGCTTCTCAAAATTGTTCCTGAATTGCTCCTCATAGGGCATCATGGCTTCCAGACCTCCCACCATTTTGGTCATCCTCCTCTGGACACATTCCAGCTTCTCAATATCCTTCCTGAATTGCTCCTTATAGGGCATAATGGCTTCCAGACCTTTCACCTTTCACTCCTGTCTTTTGGACTGGTGAAGGTTGGGAGGGAAAGAATATCCTGTTTTTCATTGAAAAATTGGTATTATTGTTGTTAACATGGGCTGAAATTCTGTATGGGAGATATGTATGGCATCTTTTCATTCCACTTTTCCTGCTGCTTTAAATTTTTTAAATTTTTCTCTTCTCCTTGGCTGACTTCAAGGATGGCAAGCTGAGTTCAAAGTGTAAAAGTCATTTCCATTTCCATTAACTCATCAGTGGGAAAGAAGAGGAAGGGGCCAAGCCTTGCCCTTCCCAGTAGATTCCAGCAAAAGCAAACTTCTGCAGCCTCTTTTAGCTTGTCTGTTCTTCTCCATGAATAACTTTTGCCCTCTTGACCACACTCTGATGTTGCTGGGCCATAGGTGTCCTAGTTTTTCTTCTGTGAAACATTGGAGGATATGGTCGGATGACGCAGTGACATGTTAGCTGATGGAAGAAGTGAGAGAAATAAAACGATCACTTTTTTCAAATTGGAGTTGAAATAAAGCGTTCATGCAGCTGAGCTCTTAAGGGGTGGATATCTCTGCATAGGGCCAGGTGGGTTCCCTTCATATTGGCTTTGGGAGAGCTGATTCAAAGGCTTGCTGGAAAGAGTTGGAAGGAGGAGGAGGAGAGCTCATGAACATGGAAAAGGGGGAAAAAAAATCAAGATCCTATATTCAGGGATGAGGCGAGAGCAGCCACCTCCTGGGAAAACCATCTGAGATTGGAAGGATGGCCCATTAGGTTCGAAACGGCGAGGTATCCAACGCTCACCGTCCCCCTGTGGCTGTAATGGGAATGGGGTGTGGAGAAAGACTCCCTTGGCTACCACAGTCTTTCTGACACACCTAAATGGGTTCTTTTACTTCTTTTCTCTCTTTCTCAAGCTCTTTCCTCTCCCAGAACTTATCCTCACTCTCAAAACTTTTTGCACTGTAGTCAGAAAAACTTGGCAGGTGGCTTGACATGGAAAGAGAGGAAAGATGCAGCCAGGAGGGCTTCTGCAGAGAGATATTGCAGAGATTGCTGAAAAACCAACCAACCGGTGGGCACCTCCTTCCTGACCCACTTCTTTTAGAAACAGAAGGAACCCTCAGGGCCGTCCCATATCCTCTGATGGTGCCATTTTGACAGGAACCACCCTGATTAGTCCTCTGTCATCTCATTTTCCCAGCTGCTTTTAAACTGTCCCGGTTTCTTTCTCTTCCTCCTTGGTCTTCAGCTTCCTTCCATGAAGCTGTAAGATGAGTTGAAAGTGCAAAAAAAAAATCGTTCGAACCCAGTACACTCTGCACAGGAATGTGGGAAGCTGCATTTATACTGAGTCAGAGCCTTGAGGTCCATCCAACTCTGACTGGCAACAGCAGCTCTCCAAGGTTTCATTCTGGATTTTTTTTGTAGACGTGGGGTCTCCTTCCTTGGAGGTCTTTAAACAGAGGCTGGATGGCCATCTGTCGGGGATGCTTTGATTGTGATTTCCTGCATGGCAGGGGGTTGGACTGGATGGCCCTCGTGGTCTCTTCCAACTCTGCAATTCTATGATTCTATGATCCCTTGGTGGAAACTCCTGATGTTCCCTTCTGGTGGTCTCCCGTCCAAGTCCAACCAGGCCTGATCCTGCTCAGCTTCCAAAACCAAACAAGATGGAGGTATGTGTTCAAGTTAGAATGCTATGTCTATGTATTAACTTAATTTTTATGAGTTACAGTGTTCCCCATCTTTCCTCCAGTGATCGCAAGGAGTTATACATGGTTGGAAGAAGTTGAACATGTTTTTTCCCCCTGTCCAATACAAGATGGGTGTTCAAGGTTGTGGAAGTGGTGTTGAGTGTGGTTGTGGATTCTACATGGTTGAATGCTGGGCATGGGTGTGCATTCCACATGGATGTGCATTGCACATTGGATTGGACATTAGTTTGCACATTCAGCCATGCAATGTTGCAATTTGCTAACGAGACAATAGTGCAACCTGGCAGTACAACTTTATGTAACAGTGTAACTCCTGGATGTAGGATCTCAACTACAAGTCTCTCATCTTGCATGCTTTATACTCCCAACAACCCTGTGAGGTAGGTCAGGCTGAAAGGGATGGAGGATACATACTGACAAGGTCACCTAGTGAGGTTTCAAGGTTGAATGGGGACTTGATCCAAGATCTCTCAAAGACTCCTAGCCTGTGCCTCTAACCACTAGATAACACTGTCTCACTTTTCTCCCAGATGAACTTTGAAATTGTTCTCTTTAAGCATAATGATGATGATGCACACTTTTGTGCACACTTTTGTGCTACTTCTCCTAATGCGATGCATTTTTGCACTCAATTTTGTCCAAGGTGTACCTTCTCACAAATAACTTTCCTGTGGCAGTTCATCACTAGACATCATTTTTACCAATACGTACATTTGCTGTAATGCAAACTTGCTTCTAACAAGTCATACCCATTTCTCTGTGCCTTTTATGGTTGTTAAATTCATTTGCAAGACCAACAGCAATGCAAATTGCTAAGCTAACAGAGCCTGAGTTGGCAGGTTTGCTTTGAAAGGGCCAAATGAGGAATTATTCTGCAATTAACCAGGCAAAAAACAAATGAACTTCTCTCTTTCCCTGGTCCCTCCTGAAAGCTACTGGAGGAGTGAGGGCACCGAGCAGATTTTTTCTCTCTCTATGCCTTTATAGAAGCATCTAGCTGACGGCCACGGGGATCAATATGTCAGCACGAGTTATGGAGTGAGATCACCCGTTGGCTTTTGACAAGGTGTTAGACAATGAGTGTATCAACCCCGGGACATCTCCACAGTATTGATTTACAGTGCATAAATGAGAGGGAGGAGAGAAGGGAAAGGAAGTAGATGCTGTCACTTTGTCGCTGCCATTTGCTCCCTGGAAGTCAGCTCCTTCTAGCTCCTCAAGACAGCTTTTGATGAGATTTTGGATGGAGCCCTGTTGTGGCTGAACACTGGCAGAAATGAAGTTATGCAAGGAATAGGGCTTCTCAGCAAGAGGGAGGGTGGCATCCCGTTCAGAGCTGGGCAAGGCTTGTTACAGTGGAGTAAACTCTTCCATAAACCAAGCAGCTTTAGCTGAGAGGTTTGGCTAAATGCACCCCTTAGCAGTGGGTGAGGAGCTGCGTCAACTGTTGTGCAATGGAAGAATAAGAGAATCACGGAGTTGGGAGGGACCACAAAGGTCATAGAATCATAAGAGTTGGAAGAGACCCCAAGGGCCATCCAGTCCAACCCCATTCTTCCATGCAAGAATACACCATCAAAGCATTCCCGACAGATGGCCATCTAGCTTCTCTTTATAAACTTCCAAAGAAGGAGAGTCCATTACACTTCTAGAACAGCTCTTAATGTCAGGAAGGTCTTCCTAACATTTAGGTGGAATCACTTTAGAATCACAGAATTCAAAGGGATCATAAATGGTATCCAGTCCAACCTCCAAAGAAGGAGACTCCATCACACTCCCAGGCAGTGTATTCCACTTCCAAACAGCTCTTACTGTCAGGAATTTCTTCCTAATAATGTTTAGGTGGAATCACTTTTCCTGTAGTTTGAATCCGTTGCTCTGTGTCCTTGTCTCTGGAGCAGCAGAAAACAAGCTTGCCCCATCTTCAGTATGACATCTCTTCAAATATCTAGTCCAACCCTCTGTTGTGCAGGAATCCATAGCTAAAGCAATCCCAAGAGATAGTCATCCAACCTCTATGTTTGTCATTGTTGTTAACTGCCTCTGAGTTGACTTCAACTCATGGTGACCCTATGAATGAGACATCTCCAAGACTCTCTATCCTTCAACATGCTGCTCAAGTCTTGCAGGTTCAGTCCCATGGCTTCTCTTGAGTCTATCCATCTGGTGTGTGGCCTTCCTTCCTTCCTTTTCACCACCACCTTTCCTAGCATTATTGACTTTTCGAGTGAGCTCTGACTTATCCAGCGATATGGTCTCTAGTGTCTCTACCTTTTCTCAACCCAGCTTGCTCCTCTGGAATCTCTCTCTCCATACATGGCAGGACTCTTTGTTGTGGGATTTTGAGCATGACTTTGCTAGCATGGGAGATTAATGCAATGGTCCTGTAATTGCTGCAATCTTTTGTGTCTCCTTTTGGGGAGATGGGTATGTATACTGATCGTTTCCAATCTGTGAGCCACTGTTTTGTTTCCATATTTGTTGACAGATAGTAGTTAGGACTTGGATCAATTCTTTCCCTCTATGTAAAGACACCTAAAGAAGGAAAGTTCACCACCCTCTGAGGTGAACAGCTCTTCCAGAGAATCCTAGAGTTGGAAGGGAACCCAAGGGCCATTTAGTCCAAATCCATGCCATGCAGGAATAAACAGCTCTACTAATAAAGGATACCAAGTCAGTCATCTGAAAGCTGCTTCTCAGAAGCTCTCCTGGACCCCAGTGCAACTTTATAAGAAGTGATGGTGGACCGTAGTCCGTTAAAGCTGATGCCCAATAAAGCATGATAAAGATTCCACAGGGCTCTTGGTTGTTTTTGATGCAATGGAGCAAACATAGTTCCTCTTCCTCTGAATACAATTATCAGAGTGGATAGAGGGCAGTTTTGGAAGTCAACTATGATGTTTGATGGGTTTTCACTGGTGATGATTTTCCTATCAGTGAGGCTGTGAATCTACTCTGCCCTTTAATCCAAATGTTAAGGAGCTATCCAAGAAGTTGCTGGTTGCTATTTCCCCCCAAAATAGGTTGAGTACCTTGGACAGTTCCTTTGCAGACTAGACCTTTAATAAAGGCCATTGAAGGGCATTTTTAGGTGCCTGATCTATAATCTAGAGACTATGCAAGGAAGTGATTGCTATCCACCAAAATAGATTCAGCACCACCAATAGTTCCTTCAAAGTTTGGATGAAAAACTTTAAAGGCCATTTAAAGGCAGCCACAAAGGAACTAGATAAGGTCCTCAAGTGTAAAGATGTATCAGTAGATACTAAAGTCAGGGTCACCCATGCCATTGTCTTCCTGGTATCTATCTAAGGATGGGAAATATTTGAGAAAGCTGGGCAGGGAAGAAAATGGACAGGAAGGGAATCCACTTGTTTGAAATGTGAGAGAGCTCTCCTTGGACTGCCCCAAAGCCCAATGGATGGGTATTAGAGTGAATTGAGCCTGAACTCTCCCTAGAAGCCAAGATGACTCCACTGAGGCTGTTGTACTTTGGACATGGGGTTGACATGATGGTTGACATGATGGTAAGCCACAACAACAACACAGGCATTTTTAGATCCATGATCTTTAGCCTGGACTCCAGGGCCATGCCAGTGGAGTTGTGGTCTTCTGCTCCTGGTTTTAGTCTGAACTTTACAGGATTTATTCAAGAAGCTAGCCAACCCTAGTTGGGGGTAGGGTTCAGCACCTTGGAGGGCTCCTTTGAAGTTTGCACTAAAGCCCAGAGTGGATTCTCCTATATACACACTGATAGGTGAGGCATATGAAAATCCCCCTACTTGGATTTCCTAGTCTCAGCATGAACAATGCCTGCATGTGTTAGTGATGGAAAGAATATTACAAAATTGTTGAAAAATTTATCAGAAATTATGTTTCGCAAGTGTTGATGAGATGAATCCTAAACGGGAGGAGAATCTTGGCAGATCAGGTCTTATTTTGCATTAAAAGAATTGACTTTTTTTTTTGCATAGGAAGTGGCATTATCTGCCCAGAAAATAGCATTTGTGCACAGAAAATGCTTCTTTCTGTGCAAAAACAAATTGGAAGCTTTCTCCCCTACAGAATAAATCCCAAGCTGTGAATAGCCTTTGAAAACTGCATGGTTTTTGATGACTTTCTCACAGTGAGGAGAAAAAAAAAGGTAAAATTATCCTTGCTTGTGAGCATGAAATTTAGGAAGATCTACATCCTCTCTCTGTCTCTCTCTGGGTGTGAGGATTGTTGTCGATGCGGCTTCCCAGACTCAACACTGACCCCGTTGCTGCAGATGTGAGAGTGGCAGCTGCTTTGCGTTGGCTGGGGACCATGCGCCGTGCTTTCGAAAAAGGCCGACAGCTGTTGCCGCCGAACACGGCTGGACTAGGTGGCGTTGACAGTTGAGGCAGGCTCAGAGCAGGCATTTGTGAGGAGAAGTTGCATTTCAGACTCCAATTCACAGAGCTGGTTATTATCCCCTTTAAAACCCAAGAAGTCTGGTGCCCGGGTTATTCAGGGAACAAGTGAAAAAAACTATCCCCCCCACCGCCATCTCTCTCTCATATTTGTTCAACTTCAGCTCCCTTCAGGCCTGAATAGGAAGATGTTTGCAAATGTTGATAAAGTTCTCCCTGCAAAACAGAGCTCAAAATAGATCAGAAGAAAGGAGAAACCAGAAAAGTCTGGGATTTTGAATGTGTTGTTCCAAGCCGTCAAATTGGCTTCGACTTAATGTCGACTCTATGAATGAGAGACTGCCAAGGAACACTGTTTGCGTTGCAAATACAGAATTGTAACCTAGAGTTATGAATCTGTAACTGCTCCGAATTCAGTAGAACCACAAACTACGCTATTGTTGCAATACCATTATAGTCCCAAATCGACTTTACTGGGCATTTGCCGCACTGAAAGATGGGAGTTTGTTCAGCTGCCAGTCAGGGTGCCGGAGATTGGCGTCTCTATCCATCCTTGCCAGCGAGTGAGGCTGAGACAATCGGAATCCGGACCCCTGGTGCAATTCCTTGTGGCAGCCTTGCTCGCTGGCAGGAGGCGGCGTGTGTGGAAATGTCAGCCTCCTGCATGCTATTTGAACAGACCTCTGTCTCCAGTGGAGCTGCGGCCTAGCAAAGTAAGGTGGGAGATGGGATCAGGCCAGAAGATGTTACTTAAATACACTTTCATAGAATCGTAGAATCAAAGAGTTGGAAGAGACCCCAAGGGCCATCCAGTCCAACCCCTTCTGCCATGCAGAAAGTCATGATCAAAGCACTCCCAACAGATGGCCATCCAGCCTCTGTTTAAAAACCTCCAAAGAAGGAGACTCCACCACACTCTGAAGCAGTGTATTCCACTGTCCAACAGCTCCTACCGTCAAGAAGATCTTCCTAATGTTTAGGTGGAATCTGTTTTCCTGTTGTTTGAACACATTGCTCCATATCCTAGTCTCTGGAGCATCAGGAAACAAGCTTGCCCCATCCTCAGTATGACATCCCTTCAAATATTTAAACATGGTTATTATGTCATCTCTCTTCTCCAGACTGAACATGCCCAGCTCCCCAAAATGCTCCTCCTAGGGCATCGTGGCTTCCAGACCTCCCACCATTTTGGTCGGCCTCCTCTGGGCACATTCCAGCTTGTCCATATCCTTCTTGAATTAACTGAGTAGGTGATGAAGAATAAAGGCCCCTGATCTTAACAGACTGCTCATGTCTTGCAAACTCAGGGCTGCCATGGCGGCTTCCTTGATGGAGTATATCCACCAATCAACCTCTTTTCCTATTACAATATTGGATCTCAACCAATACTAATAATTATTAGATGTCCATTAGCATCTGTACAGCCACTGTGTGAACAAAATGCTTTCCCATCTAGGACCCAGGAGACCACAGTTCAAATCCCTAGTCAGCCATTGCAACCCCTGATTGACCTTGGGCAAGGCACACTGTCTCAGCCTCAGAGGAAGGACATGGCAAACTCCCTCTGAAGATATCTTTCTAAGAAATGACTGTGATAAGTTTGCCATGAATTGGAAACAACTTGAAGGCAAACAACAACCAGTTTTAGATCTTGAGTATGATCCAGTGTGGGTCTCCTCCAATTCTTATCCTTCCAGGAACCCCCTAGTCAGACTCTACCATTTTGTTTTACCCACAATGCACCTCTGCAAGAGGGAACATGACAGCACTGTGCTGCTCCAGAGCGGACTCATGGGTAAATCAAAATGGCGACTGAGAAATGCCACTCTAAAGCGAATGCTCCACTGCAGAGTTCCATAGCCGCAGAACAATGTTAAACTGCGCACTATTCTTCCAACGAAGCTGCTGCCTGCAGCATGCCTTTAATGCGCTTGCTTTTAACATACATTTTTTTGGGGAATGTGGCTGGAATGAATGAGCAAGCTTAACATACCTGACCTAGTTTTCTTCGGATTTACTTTCAGCCTAAATCTGCCTCGTTTGGATTTTCATATCTTGGCAGGATTAGAATGAGGATTTTTATTTTATTTTATTTTATTCCAATTGGAGGAAAGGGGAAGCAACTTATCCGACTTGTGTGTGCCCATCAATAAAACACCACACAAATAGACTCTTGGTGCAATTGCACCATTGCAGGGTGTGTGTGTGTTTTTTACTCTCTGCAGTGTTTCTTTGCCATTTTAGAGTGCGCCTGCACGGTGGGAACAGGGAGTGGGCAGGATGGGAGAAGCAAAGCGCCGGGGCAAAAATGACCCACGTTTCAGCTACGGAATTAAATTTGCAAATCCTCCCAGCAGAACCAGAATTTCCTGATGAGGAAGTGGAGTGGAAAGCAGGGAGAGAGAAACATGTAAAGCTCGGCTTCACTTGTATTAATTTGGTTTTATGTCATCTTTGTTAGCCACCTTAAGTGGCACGCTTTGAAAGATGTCAGCGGGGTCATAGAATCATAGAACCATAGAATTGGAAGAGACCACAAAGGCCATCTAGTCCAACCCCGTTTTGCCATGCAGGAATACACAATCAAGACATTCCCATCCAGCCTCTGTTTAAAAACCTCCAAAGAAGGAGACTCCACCACACTCCGAAGTAGCAGCATATTCCACTGTTGCACAGCTCTTACCGTTAGAGGTGGAATCTCTTTTCCTGTCGTTTGAACCCATTTGATCCCTTTTTTGGTGGATCCACTCTGATTTTTAGTCTGAACAGATACCCAAGGTGCTGGCCTCTATCCTTCCAAAAATACTCAGAGTACCTTGGATCACCCCTTTGAGGTTCAGACTAAAACCCAAAGTGGATTTGCATCTCTCACTCACATGGAAGCCACCAGATCAAACTAAAGAAGCTAATGGATAAATAAACAATAATAAATAGGAAAATCTACTCCATTCTACTTTTCAGATAGGGAGAATCCTAATGGGGTAACACAGTTCAAACTTCCAGGGCTAAGCCTTAGGATATTTGGATTAGAAGGCATAACGAAAATTTCTTCGACTGCCTCACCAGATTTCCCTGTTTCCTCTGAGCTTAGCTGAGGTCAGAGGAAGATGATGAATTTTCCCAGGGACAATATGTTCTTCTGGGCTCACCCTATGGTCACGCAAAGGGTTTTCTGGCCACTTGGGAAATTATCAGACATGGGGGAACGCACCAAAAAATTGCATCCTTGACCACACCAGAAGATCGCTACAAGAACAGAAAGGGCAACCTTACCAGATGCCCACATCATTCAACCATTTCTGGGGCGTAGCACTGCCACGGATGAGGTTTCCATTTTGCATTGATGGGGACAAGCTGTCAATAAAAAGGGATGCCTTATTGATACCTGCACCACGCCCCCCGGGACGCTAGAGACAACATCATCCAGTAAGGTCACCCCTTCCTGTTCTAGCAATCGTCTGATGTGGTTTTTGCTGCACCTGATAATCTCCTTGGTCCTGAATGGCATTTAAGAGCCATTAGCTCAACAAAAGACCTGCTCTTAGCAGAGAGATGAAAACTGCCAGAATGGGTTTGTTGAGACGGATTGAAACAGTTGCCTCTGTTTTTAGACTTTCCACAGGAGCGGTGGAGATTTGGGAAATCCCCATTGCCATTTGTGGCTGCTCCGATGGAAAATACTCTCTATTCCAGAGGTGCAGAAAGTGTGGCCAATGGCTCCCCCAAAACCAACTTTTGTCAAACTCCTGGAATCCCCCCTTTAAAAAAATGTTCAAAACATTTTGGGCTGATTTTTCACTCTCAAACAGTCCAAGATTGGGCAAAAAAACTGCATGCAAACATGATTTTGCTCTACTACCCACCAGAAGCCTCCCAAATGCCCTCAAATTACTGACTTTGGGGGCCAAAAATAGCCACTAGAATAGAATTATAGAATCCTAGAGTTGGAAGGGACCTCAGAGGCCATCAAGTCCAACCCTCCTCATTAAGGCAGGATCACCACCTAAAACATCCCCAGCAGCAGGTCTCTTTTTGAAGACATCCAGAGAAGGAGACCCCCAAGACCACTTCTCTAGGAAACTGGTACCATTGCCAAATCGCTCTTATTGTCAAGAAGTTCCTTCTAAAGTTCAGCTGAAATCTATCCTCCTGGAACTTAAAACCATTAGACCTGTGCCTCCCCTCTGGGACACACCTTAAGATACTGAAAGAGAACCATCATGTTATTCCTCCATCTTCTCTTCCCCAGGCTGAACATGCCCAGCTCCCTCAACCTTTCCTCCTATGTTTTGTTCTCCATCTTTCTTATCATCTTTGTTGTCCTCCTCTGCTCCTACATGTCTGTATCCTTCTTAAAATGAGGGTCCCAGAACTGAACACAGGACTCCAGATGAGGTCTGACTAGTGCAGAATATAACGGGACTATTACTTCCCTTGTT
Organism: Gambelia wislizenii; assembly: GCA_030847615.1. Lineage (NCBI taxonomy): Eukaryota > Metazoa > Chordata > Lepidosauria > Squamata > Crotaphytidae > Gambelia > Gambelia wislizenii. The sequence goes on from JAUMIR010000016.1 coordinate 1,305,536, forward strand.
TCAGAAGAAAACTATGGTTCAATAAATGGAGGCTAAAAGATTATTTGCTTTCTTTGCTGCAGCGTCATGCTGCTGGCTCATGTTCAACTTATGATCAATAATCCCGAGGTCTTTTTCACATGGGCTCCTGGTAAGCCAAGTAACTGCCATGCATTTTTTTTTTTTGTGGCCTAAATGTACAATTTTGCATTTGCCTCTGTTGAATTTCAATCTATTCGTTTCAGCAATGTCACTTTGGATGTACCAGGAAGTGTCAGCCTGGATTGCAAGGGGCAAATGTGGCTCTTGTCCTCACATAGCTGCCTGCTTTTGCTCTGCTTCTTGGCATGTCTGCCCTTGGATCCTGACCCATTCCTGTCACCCACCATTCCCTGCAAACCACACTCAGAGTTTGGGATAGACAATACTTATTGTGTTGAGGAGGGGGGTTTGAAGCTTTCAGAAGCCCCCAGCTGGCATAGTAGCAGGAGGTTTGGGGAGAGGAGAAATCTGAGAAATGACCATTCCTGAGCTTTGCTTTGCCTTGTTTTCTTCTTGCAATAAACACTTGAAGGAGGCAGGTGTGAGTTCAGCACGAGATCGGTTGACTTCCAGGCAGGCCAATCCATTTTGGGACTGCGTCAAACGTGGCAGAAGCGATCACTTCTGCTGCCAAGATGCCCTCCTGCTTCCTCCCCCCGGATGAAAGCCAAATGTGCAGGTTATTCTCATTGCAGTCTTGGTAGCTGGAGCCCGCCAGATGTTTGGCGGAGGTAAAAAGCACCAAGCACCCCTGGTCTGAAATGAGGGGAACTGACGGGCAGCATATGGGCACCCGCTTGTTACGCGCCTGGATGGATCTTGGAAGTAGGCAGGAAAAGCTTCCCCCAAATCCCCTGGAGGAGGAGGCTCAGCCTGTGAATTTGGAAAGGAATCAGGCGAGGAAAGGAGAGGGTCCCAACAGGGAGGAGAGACCGAGAGAAGAAGGGAGAAGGGAGAGAGGAGGAAGCAAGGATGGAAAAGAAGGAGAGGAAAGGAAGGAAGGAGAGAGAGAAAGGAGGGAGGAAGGAAGGAAGGAAGGAGAAGGGAGAGAGAGGAAGGAAGGAAGGAAGGAAAAGAAGGAGAGAGAAAGGAAGGAAGGAAGGAAGGAAGCCAGAAAAAGAAGAGAGAGAGAGGAGGGAAAGGAAGGAAGGAAGGAAGGAAGGAAGGAAGGAAGGAAGGAGGCCAGAGAGAGAGGAAGGAAGGAAGGAAAAGAAGGAGGGAGAAAGGAAGGAAGGAAGGAAGCCAGAAAAAGAAGAAGAGAGAGGAAGGAAGGAAGGAAGGAAGGAAGGAAGGAAGGAAGGAAAAGAAGGAGAGAGAAAAAAGGAAGGAAGGAAGGAAGCCAGAAAAAGAAGAGAGAGAGAGAAAGGAAAAGAAGGAGAGGGAAAGGAAGGAAGGAAGGAGGCCAGAAAAAGAAGAAGAGAGAGAGAGGAAGGAAGGAAGGAAGGAAGGAAGGAAGGAAGGAAAAGAAGGAGAGAGAAAAAAGGAAGGAAGGAAGGAAGTCAGAAAAAGAAGAGAGAGAGAGAAAGGAAAAGAAGGAGAGGGAAAGGAAGGAAGGAAGGAAGGAAGGAAGGAAGGAGGCCAGAAAAAGAATAAGAGAGAGAGAGGAAGGAAGGAAAAGGAGGAGAGGGAAAGGAAGGAAGGAAGGAGGCCAAAAAAAGAAGAAGAGAGAGGAAGGAAGGAAGGAAAAGGAGGACAATGAAAGAAGGAAAGGAAGGCAATGCATGTGACCAACAAACGGATGTAACGTGGGACATATTCTGGCGTATCCTGGCTGCAGAGGCAGCCTGATCTTCCCCCATTACCTGGAGGAAATGGTCCGGAGTCCACACAGGCACCCTGGCCTGTCCCTGCAGCCACGGCTGCCCCCCATTTTCTGTGCTACCTTGGAAGCCAGGAAGGGGCACCAGAGTCTCTGACAGAAAAGGATAAATACCTCCCCAAACTACAAATACCAGGATTCCATAGGATAGAACTATGGTGGATATAAAGTGCTGTCAAACCGCTGCCCTAGGACACAAACCAATGGATTCAAACTACAAGAAAAGAGATTCCACCTAAACATTATGAAGAACTTCCTGACTGTAAGGGCTGTTTGACATTGGAATGCAGACTGCTTTGGAAGATAAGGGTCTCTTCTCCTTTGGAGGTCTTTAATCAGAGGTTGGAAGGGGATTTTTCAGAAGTACTGTCATTGACTATTCCTGTGTGGCAGTGGGGTGGACTAGATGGCCCTTGTGGTCCCTTCAGTTCTATGATTCTACACCTCTAATGAGAATTCTTTGTAATGCCTCCAACTTTACATGTGATAATCTGAACCCTCCATGAAAAGACGTGTGTCTGAGCTTCTGATTAATAGATGCATCTTGAAATAAACCAAAAGCACAAGGAACAACTTCGCGTCACCAAGGCGAGGTGGGCTCCCAGAAGCGCCGCTAGGAATGGAGTGTTTTGTGCTGAGAATCCTTACTGATATGCGTGTGAGAGTGCATTTGCAAAAAAACACCCCGACAACAACAAAAAAACACCATGAACGTGGTGATAAACATAGCCTGGTACATTAATAACTCATCAGTGTGTGCCTTCTGAGGCGGCACTGTAATACATTTTTAACAGATGATTCTAAAATGAGCTATCATTGAACCCATTAGATTACATGGCGATGTATTGATTGCTGAGGCCCTTGCACATTATTTAAGCATTGCCACCGAGGCAAGGCATGTGGTTCACCAGCCAACACGTCCTTCTCTCCTATTTTAGCTAATGGTCCCTATGAACCTGCCAGGGTTTGGAGATCTGTTGGGGAGGCTTTTCTTTCTGCCCCACCACCTTTACAGGTCCATCTGGGTGTGGACATGGGAGACAGGCCCTACTCAGTTGTTGCTCTGGGGCTGTGGAACTCTCTCCCACACAAAGCTAGGCTGGCCCACTATCTGTTGTTTCTCCGCTGACTACAGCTTCTGGAACGCCCTTCCCAGAGAGGTTCGACTGGTGTCCGAATAATGTCTGGGTAACCAGGCAAAGACTGTTTACTACACAGCTGATAGCAAAGGCACAGCATAGTCAAGCTAATTACAGGCAATTACAGGTGGAGTAGTGCTTTGAGGATTGGACTATGGAGATGATCAGATGTGGCAAAAACTGTGTCAGAAGATCACGAGGAGAACAGGAACGGGTAAGATTATCCAAAGACAGCGTCCTTCAGGGTGTAGCGCAGTCATGAGTAAGGTATCCATTTTATTGGCAGCTTGTCCCCATCACGTTTCCAGGATGGAGGACCATCGCCTCCCAAAAATAGTACTCTATGGTGAGCTCACCATGGGTCAGCGTAAGAGGGGCGCTCCAAAAAAGCGATACAAGGACTCCGTAAAGCAACATCTCAGGCTCGGCCAAATTGATCACCAACAATGGTCCGCCCTGGCCTCACCTCGGGAGGCATGGAGACGCACTATCCACAATGCTGCAGCCTTATTTGAGAACTCATGACAAACAAGTCTGGAAGAGAAACGGCAATGCAGAAAGAATCACAACCCAGAAAAATCACCCAAGGAGACCTTCTGCTGTGCTTTCTGCACCCAAGGAGCCCTTCTGCTGTGCTTTCTGCAACCGGACCTGTTTATCTCGGATTGGCCTTTTTAGTCATCAGCGCGCTTGCAGAAAGTGCGGGATGAGTCCTTCCTGAATCTTCGTTTGTGAAGAAAAGCCAGAGGGTGTTCCCATCAGTAAAAAAGGGAAGCCTCATCCACGGCAGCACACCACCTCCAAGAACGACCAAGGATGAGGGCATTGATAATGCCATCCTTCCTGTTCTCTTGTTCTCCTGACATGGTTTGGAACATGGTTTTTTTTGCTGCGTTCCACCACGTCTGATAATTTCCTATCACTCTGGAAGCCACAGTTTGATTCCCCGCCATGGAAACCCACTGGGTGCCCTTGGGCAAGTCACACACTCTCAGCCTCAGAGGAAGGCAATGGCAACTCCCCTCTGAACAAACCTTGCAAGATCTGCTCTTGGTGGAGCTGAATACTGCTTGATGTGGTTTGCTAATTGTGGATCAGTCCAGCTGCCTGACCATGGGAATTGTCACAAGTAGGAGATGGATGTTTCCATGTCAGTGGGGTGTTGAATCTGTTCCTGGTTTCAGTCTGAACTTTACAGGGGCTGTCCATGGTGTTGAACTGGAGCAGGTTCAATCCCCTGGGAAGTGAAACATGTGCAGGATAGTCAGCTCTAGCTGGCTAGCCGTGCTTTTAGCCTGAAAGGGTTAAGAGGTGGCGGCCGGATAAGGAACCGCCCCCATCATGCAATAGGCTGTCCTTCATTCTGGGCGGGGCCAGAGGACTATATAAGTGCCGTGGAAGTTTCTCAGTGCTGTTGTGTTCCTTCCTGTTAACTGAGCAACCTGTAAATCTTCTCCAAAGCCATTAGGAGAGCATGCAATTCTTGAGACAAATTAATTGGGAGGCCCAAAAAGCAAAGCAAAAGAAGGGAATCAATGTTATTTTCTCCTCTAAGCCAAATTCATAATGTTTTATGGGAAAATCGATGCAAATCTTTGTGAATGAATATAGCAGGCATACATTACTGCAGAAAATGGACCAGGAACAAGCAGATTGTGTGTGTGTTTGTGTGTGTGTGAATGGCTTCTGCTCTTTCCTTTGCTTGCTATCTATGCAAGAGCTGCGTTTCCTGATTGAAGTTGACTCAGGTTCGATATACAGAATAATATACTACTAACTAGTTGCAGGCCCCTGCAAAAATCAAGAGATAAAAGCATCTAGAAACAACACCAAACAAAGCCAGAAAAGGAATTGAAAGCAGATGTTAAAATGCAGAACAAGGAAATAACTGTCCACTGAGATATTTAACAACTGGGGGCTCCAAAGAGAATTCTCCAGTTGGGTGGGAGAGCAAACTGGGAAACCTCAAGCATGTCACCATTGATGCTTTCCAATGGGGTAGGTGGGCCTTTGGATAACTCCTTAAAGTTCAGGCTAAACTCCAAAGTGGATTCACCACCCCATTGAACATGGGGAACAATATCTGCAAGGGATGCCTCTCGGAAGTATGGTTTGACAGTCATAGGATCAAAAAGGTGAAAAGGACCCCAAGGGCTATCTAGTCCAACCCCCTGCCATACAGAAAGACACAATCAAAGCACTCCTGAAATATGCTCATCCAACCTCCATTTAAAGAAGGATTATGGATGTTGTGTGAGCAACAACAACATCAACAACATCTCAGCCTTGGCCAAATTGATCATCAAAAATGGTCCACCCTGACCTCACATCGGGAGACATGGAGATGCACAATCCACAATGCTGCAGCCTTATTTGAGAACTCACGCCGAACAAGTCTTGAAGAGAAACGACAACGCAGAAAGAATCACAACCCGGAAACATCACCCAAGGAGACCTTCTGCTGTGCTTTCTGCAACTGGACTTGTCTATCTCGGATTGGCCTTTTTAGTCATCAGCGCGCTTGCAGAAAGCGCGGGATGAGTCCTTCCTGAATCTTTGTTTGCGAAGAAAAGCCATAGATGGATGTTGTAGCTATGAAGACCCTAGACAAGATCCTGAAGTGTCAAGATTTATCACTGAATACTAAAGTTAGGATTATCCATGCCATCGTATTTCCAATTTCTATGTCTGGTTGTGAAAGCTGGACAGGGAAGAAAGTTGATAGGAAGAAGATCAACTCATTTGAAGTGTGATACTGGAGGAGACTTCTGAAGATACTATGGACCATGAAAAAGACCAATCAGTGGGTCCTAGAGCATGATGTAGGAGTTTGAGCATTGGACTATGGCTGTGGAGAATACAGGGTTTGAATCCTACTTGGTCATTAAGCCCACTGGGTGACCATGGGCAAATCATACTTTCTCAGCCTCAAAGGAAGGCAAAGGCAAACCTCCTCTCAATAAATCTTGCCAAGAAAACCCCCTGATAGGTTTGGTCACCATATGTTGGAAATGACTTGAAGGTACGCAACAACAGCAGAGCAAATCAAGCCTGGACTTTTCCTAGAAGCTAAGATGACCAAACTGAGACTTTGGCCATATCCTGAGAAGACAGGACTACTAGAAGAGACAATACTGCTTGGGAAGGGAGAAGGCAGGAGGGAAAGAGGAAGACTGCATGGCAGGTTGGTGGACTCCATCGAGGAAGCCACAGCTACCCAGAGTCTTCAAGACCTGAGCCGGGCTGTTGAGGAGAGGGTGACTTGGAGGTCTTTCATTCAGAGAGTCACCATAAGTCGAAGTTGACTTGATGGCAGTTAACAACAAGAAGTCCAACCTCTGCAGGTCCATGGATTCTCCATAAGTGTCAACTAGAAAGGTCATACAATGCAGGGCAGAAGACATGCGGATGAAAGGAAAGGCTGGCCCCTATCTTCTCAATTCTAATTTTCCCTTCTGAAGAAACAAGTTATCCTTCAGATCCAGGGTGTACCCCAGACTGCAGAAACCTTCCTCAAAATCCCTATGCATTTTCTTTTTTAATGGATGTAACCCTTGTGTTGTTTTCCACCCCGCTTCCTTCTGCCTTTCCCAGCCGCTCAAGATGTTCTCCAGTTTGCATCTATTATCAATATCTAATTAAAAAAGTTTTTTTTAAAAAAAAAAGTGATGGAAGGAAAATAATTATTAGGTTATAAGTGATATTGACCCGCCTCCGAGTGTATGGAGGAGAATTTGGAGTAAGCAGGCTGACTTGGGTTCCAAATTTCTCTCTCTTTTTCCAGCTCCACCCTGGGGGTCTTCACACCGCAGTGACAATTTGGGGAAGGAAATTTCCCTGGCAGAATGCAGGGAGAAGATAGGAGAGAATCTCATCCAAGCAAAACTCTTAACTGAGGCTCTGTAACTGTGTTCTTGGCACTTTGCCTTCTCCGGGGAAGGTCATGAAAATCTTTGAAGTTTCAGAAGCAGGGAAAGTAAACCACGATATCTTTTAAAAGGGAGTAGACAAATGCATAAGAGTTGGGTGGTGTGTGTGTGTTTTAAAATGGGCTATTGATCACAAAATAGAACCTCCATGTCTAGATTCAGCCTATCTCTGAAAGAGCTTGGATACATTACTCCAAAACTACATTTCCCCAGAACGATCCCAGCCTGGGGGTATTCTGGGAGATGTAGTACAGAGAATTATTCTTTCCAATCTCTGGCCTCTGACTACCATATGACAGGGGATAAAGTAGGTGAGTAGTTATCTTCAGAGCCTGGGAGAGTAACTTTTACAAGCTCTGTTTGTCTTCATGCTAGGGCTAGCTATTGCTGGAAAGAGGATGTGGGAACTAAATGGCTGGTTTGACCCAGAAAGGTAATTCTTATTGCTGTTTGGAACAGCCCCCTTTAAAGGAACTCAGGGAAGAAACCTGCATGAGACTGTGATCTTTTCTTAATCTATTCATCATTGTTAAGCCCATAGATGCAGGCAGGCAGCAGAAAGAAGCTGGCCAATTACAATCCTTTATTTTGGCCATTTGTCTTCGGGGGGTTTTTTTCAGGGGGAGTTAACAAGGGAGGAAGTCTCAGAGATGAAGAGGGAATTCCACTCCTCCAAATCAATGGCTTCTGGTTTCAGCTACTTGGAGGTCTTTATACTCAGGAAAGAAAAACAAGGTCCTAATATCTAAAGGAGCCAGTTCCATTCGTCGGAGTGGGTTGGAAGCATCTCACAGGTTTTACCATGAAATGCTTTAAGAAAGGGCAATCTCAAAGTTGCCTCTAAGCTGGGGGTGTCCTTACTGCTTGGATACATGGGGCACGACCCACCTTAACTTGCAACTTTCCCTCCCAACCAGCAGAGGGAGCAAGACTTCTCAAGAGAGAAAGCTGGTTAACAAAATAGATGTGGTTGGTGCAAATCTCTGGTGAGTCCACCATTCACCCTACTAGACCCAGTGGGCATCAGCTAGTAGAGACTGCAATTGTCTCCAGAGAGGTGGTGTTACAAACATGTATGCACATGAAAAATTAGACTCATAGAATCATAGATTTGGAAGCCCCCCCTGCCCAGGCCATGGAATCCAAGCCCCTGCCAAACAGTAATCCACCACGAAAACACGTGGAAACTGACATTGTCTTCTTAGCGGCAGGCCATATTACAGTCAAGTGAGTCTTTATGCTGCACCCTTGTGTCTCCTAGCGGTTGGTGATACAATCCAGATTCCCAACTCTTCTGTCTAGAGGGATGTGATAACAAGAACTACAATTGGACCCCCGTATCTGCAGGGGCTTGGTTCCTGGACTTACCATGGGTATTGGAAACCATAGACAATAGTGAACTCTATTAAAATAAATGACTTCCGGTAAGAATAGACCATAGAGTTGCATTGGAGGACTTAGAAGATGCCTAGAGAGGACTCTCTAGGCATTTACCAGCACAGCTCGATGGTATGTGTCCCTATTTTGTGTCCCACGGATAACTGAAACTGTGGATATTGGTTCCGGGGGTCTTGCTGTCCAAGGAAAGTCATGGAGCTGGCTAGTTGTCAAGAAGCCTGGCCATGTAACCTTTCCACTTCATAGAATCCTACTGGTCCACCAAGTCCAACCCCCTGCTCAGTGCATGATCTCTAGCTGGAGCATCCCCAGCAGCGGAGAGCTGTCCAGCCTCTTTTGGAAGATGTCCAGAGAAGGAGACCCCATTGCCTCTATAGGTCATGGGCTCAATTGCTGAACTGCTATTATTTTCAAGAAGTTCCTTCTAACATTCAACCAAAATCTACCCTCCTGTAACTCAAAACCATTAGATCTGGTCCTATGCTCTTCACCATATGAGTCCTAGATCCATAGAGCTGGAAGGGGCCTCCTGGGCCACCAAATCCAACCTGCCATACAGTGCAAAATCTCAAGCTACAGCCTCCCCAGCAGCAGGGAGATGTCCAGCCTCTTTTGAAAGCTGTCCAGAGACGCTAGGAAATTGGTTGGAATTTGCAAATTTTATCATCCCAGAAGTCATACTCTTTCAGCCACAGAGGAAGGCAATGGGAAACCTCCTCTGAAGAAATCTAGCCAAGAAAACCCCAAGATAGCCTGACATATTGGCCTGAGGGCTGGACTAGGAGTCCAAGAGACCAGGGATGGAATCCCTGTTCAGCCATGAAAGCCCATTGGGCACTTTGGGCCAGTCACACTCTCTCAGCTTAGGAAGAAGACCATGGCAAAAGCTCCATAGATAAATGCCAAGAAACCCCTAGGAGAGGGTGGCTGTAAACTGAAGTCAATTTGAAGGCACATCACATCAAGATCTATCTGCCTGTGCCCCGTCCATCTATATATTTGTCCGAGCTCTGCTACAGTCACTCTGTTGACCTTCCTTCTCTTCCTTCCTATCCTTTCCCACTAAACATTAAAATCTTTGACATGGGAGATTTGCAGAACACCTCAATACTTTAAGCCTGGAAAAATCCCTTCCTTAATAACCACTTTCCCCCTTTTACAGCTGCCCTCACGTCATAATAAGCCCAGGGAATTTTCGGAAACGCTTCTCTCTACCAATTCCTTAGTGGCTTGATTTCATCTGAGTTTTTGGAGAGGCGAAATAAAAGGATGGAGACCAAGGCGGGAGCTGAAAGGGAATGTATGTATCTCATTTGAGAATCATGAAGGATAGTGGGAGAATAATAATAATACTAATAGGACAAAATGTCCTTTCACTTATTTTCTCATCCTTCCTGTCCCTCAAATCCCTCTTCGCTTTTCAGTGTAGATTTGTTTTTGCCTAAGCAAATAAACCCAAAGCAAATTTAAAGGAGGGCACCCAGAGAGAAAGCTGAACAAAATGCAATTCAGTGGTTCTAAATGAAGACAAGAGATGCCAATGCAATATTAAATCTGTTTCCCAGCAGACTTGGTTTCATTCCAACTCTGAATTGGTGCAAAAACAACCACAAAAAAAATGTATTAGTTTGGGGTTGTTGTTTTAAAATCCTTGCGTTGTAACTGTGCATCTTGCTCTCCCTACCCTGTGCAACCTACGCTCTGTCGCAACCCCTCTTGGAAGATGAATTTTCCATCCTTCCTACAGTTCCGCTGTCCTCCAACCCTGAGCAATCTTTATTTTGACTTGATGGACCATCAAAGGAAGCTGGAAACAGCATGGTGCGTTTAACGGGAGGCTGGCCTCCTAATGATCTGGCTGCTGTGCCAGCCATGCCTGCTATTAGCCCCTTTCTGAAGGGTGGCTCACCCCACTGCAACCCTGACTATTTCCATCACTTGGCTAGCTTTGCAGCCAGAGGATAGAAAATGCAAAACCCTGACCCTCCAAGACATCTGCAGACATTGGTTAAGACTCTTTTGTTCAGTGTTTTGGCTTGTTCCTGAGCCAAATGGTTTTGCACCCTGCTGGATTCAGAAAGTGGAACATTTGATATGTGTGTGTGTGTGTTGGTTTATCCTTGCTCTGAAAGAGATGATCTTTTGGATGAAATAGCCCATGCCATCTCCCCTGGAATGCTTTCTGCAGGGCATAGCTAAAAGCCACTTGTTTTGGGCTTGTTTTTTTTAATTGGGCTTATGAATCTCCATCTTCTGTTTACTTATTTATTTACAGGGGGCCGCCTTTGAAGAGTGTTGAGGAACAATGTGGAGACGTATCCTGATGTTACACTACACTATTATTGTGTGATGATTCCATTTTAACTGCTCCGGCTGGCTTTTGTGGAATCCTGGGATTTGCAGTTTAGGGAGAGGTGTTGAGCTCTTAGTCCTCACTAAACTACAAAACCCAGAATTCCCCAGGAGGCAGCCATCACAGTTGAGGTGAAATCATAGTGCTATAACAGAATTGTATGATATTAATCTTAATCCAGACAAGACTGGGGTGTTCCTGGTCAGCCAAAAGGCAGTTCAGGGAATAGGGATTCAGATGGGGTTACACTGCCCCTGATGACACAGGTTTTTTACTTGGAGGTACTTGTGATTGTAGAGAATTATCTGTATATTTATATTAAGCAGAATGCAGCGTAGCCCCAGTGCAATATGAGCTTCTGGTATAAAACAGGACAAAAACATACAGGATGCTCCGGTAAGGTCAAAATCTGTCACACTGAGAAAGCATGAAAGAAAATTCACATATCCTTCATCCCAAAGGGAGCCAGAATCCCCTCAGACATGAGTGGTGGGCCAGGCCTCCTAGCATCACCCAGAGGTAACCCATGGGGCAGAAAAGGTGCCATAGGTTGGTACATGCATTCCCCCAAAGGTGAGACCGAGGTGTGGTGGGAAACTAAAAGTTTATGCAATATAGGTCCAAACAGAGGAATTGCTGGTGCAGAGAAATGAGCTTATCTCTCCCTTCAAAGTGTAAATTATCCATGTGGTCCATGCTTAGCTGGGTGGTGTAATACTGTTTTGTGCATTGCTGACAATTGCTCCTGCTAGCCAGGGACATTTCTCACCTGTTCTCTGCTGTCTCCATTTGCCTTCTTTGATGCCTCTGATTGTCTACCTAATATACTGATATTGTCCCATTCATGCTGTGATCCCTGATTGGGTGGGCTCACCCATGTAGCTATTCCAGAACGGAGAAAGAAAGGAATGTCCACAGGTGGGGAAAACATAGTCCTAAGTCAGGCCACCAGTACCATGGGAATCAGAATGGCAACAAAGATGACTAGAAAAATATATATGATATACACCATTAAAGTTGGATTCCTGAGTCCCTAAATCTGTTTTCTGTGCTTGAATTATCTGCTTTGCAGAACTGGCATGCCACAGGTCAGATCGGGATGGCAGAATTTCCTTTTTCTAGCCCTCTTGTTCCTAATGCATACAACTGATTGGGAGCCAACAAAAATATCATCATAATATTGTATAATTATGGAGCAGCCTTGTGCAACAAAGCACTTTATTAGAAGCTGTGTGTGTACCAAGGAGCAGCTCCAGCCACCAGTGAAATGGCATCACCGTTGAACTGGAAAGCCAATCCACAGCAGGCGACAATTCCTGCCTGGCAGGATTTTGATGGCAAGGAACACAGCATGTACCTGTGGGAGGAGGCGCCATGATGGACCGAGAGCTGAGCACCTGCTGTGCAATCCAGATGTGGAAGTTGCATTCTCAAAGTCTTGTCTTTCTGGTGTTCATTTATGGCTGAGTATTGAAACAATATTGAAATAGAATCTGGTCCTCAGATGGAAAAAATGTTCCTGTCCTATACTTCTCGAGGTAGGCTGCAGAGTCCCAATAAATCAGCTCACAGTTCGAAGGAGAAGCTGAGTCTTATTCAGCTTACCAGAAAAGTAGAATAAATGCAGTCTGGTCTGGGGCCATACACAGTTAAACAGCAAGCCAGGCAAACAGTCGAGAGGAGTATTCCAAGGCAAAGTCCAGGGTAGCAGGCAGACAGTCACAAAGCACAGTCCGGCATGGCTTTCACCCCAAAAGTTTGGTGGTCAGCCATGCTCTTCCGGAGGAGGTGCTGCTTATTTATGGTCCAGCTGAGTCCTGCAGGTGATTCCTAATTGCTTCATACTTCCTACATAACCTCTGAGAGACTCCTTTTCTCATTGATGCTGATGGAAGTTGTGATGATCACCAACAATGATCTGCCCTGGCCTCACATTGGGAGGCATGGAGACACACTATCCGAAATGCTGCAGCCTTATTTGAGAACTCACACCAAACAAGTCTTGAAGAGAAACGACAATGCAGAAAGAATCGCAACCCAGAAACATCACCCAAGGAGACCTTCTGCTGTGCTTTCTGCAACCGGACCTGTTTATCTTGGATTGGCCTTTTTAGTCATCAGCACACTTGCAGAAAGCACGGGATGTGTCCTTCCTGAATCTTTGTTTGCGAAGAAAAGCCAGAGGTGATGAGTGAAGCTATGTAGGTCTGTGCTCTGTTCCTCAGGGGTTTGTGGCTATTGGACTTTCTGTTTCTCAGATGAGTGAGTTTGCTGGACACTCTGTCCCTCAAAGGTTGGTAGCTGTTGGACACTCTGTCCCTCAGGGTGTTGTGGCTGCTGGTCATTCTGTTCCCCTGGCCCTAGCCCTGGCATCTTCTCTGGGCTTTCAGGCTCCTCATCACTGTCCCCTGAGAGGCATGGCATGGCAGTTCCTCTCCTTTGCTTAGGACAAACCTCTAAAACCTCCTGAATACAGAGAGGCAAGGCCAGAGAGAAGAAGATGAAAATCGGCACAGAGGTCTAGAAGCTCAGTGTGGAAGGGAAGGGAACTAGACCAGAGACACATGGGACTGCAATTAGGGGGTCATCCTATGGTGGCTTGAGGGCTTCCACGTCAGTGGGGTTCAGCACTTTGGATAGGGCTTGGAGAGTATTCAGCACCTTGGATAGCACACTCTGAAAAAATAGTAGCAGTAGACCAGCCAGACTATCATAACTGAAAACAACAAAAACAACATGCCTTGCTGGATATCCCTTGTGATACCCTGCAAGGCGTAGCCTTCTGAGATGTAGTAGTGATGGGAGATTTTCTCATGCCCTGTTTCCAGAACTTGGAAATGGACTCTGACTCAGAGACGGAAGCAGTGGACATGCCAGGACCTGATGAACCAGAGCAGGAGGATGTTCCAGAGCCAAAGGCCTCAAAGACAGACAATAGTGCCATACCAGCTCTGGCAGAGGGTCCTGTCCCTTCAGACACAGAGGATGATTTACCTATACTCACCTTCTCAGCACGGAGACTGCACAAGGAGGGCTTGAGACAGTCTCAGCATATTTATATCAAGCAGCAATTAGTGAAGCAGCAGCTGCATTCACTGTTGCTCTATAAATATGCAGCCCTGCCTTCCAGGGGTTATCTGACCTACCTAACTACCTGCCGTGTTCCTGCTTGCTATGTTTGATCTGGACTCTGTTTGCCTGACCTGGATTCTGCTGGACTCCTCGAACTCTGTTTGCTGGACCTGAACCTTGTATATTGGACTTTGTTTCTGGACTTGTGTCTTGAATGGGCATTCAAATCCTGGAGTCCTAGTCCAACACTCCGACCACTACACCACTCTGTCTCTCTGACATTTCTTCTCTCTTTGAACTTGACATCAATGATTAAACGGGTTTTCCAGGATCTGGAGAACCTGAAGAAAGGAGGTCATTCCCAAAAGGACAGCCAATACTTGTGAGAGCTCCCAGCCCCAAATGTAGTGCCAACTGCATCATGAAATTACATTAGGCAGCCGCTGCTGGACTTGAATGCATTAGGAGCAGCTGCTGCTAATGCATTAAAGGAACACTTAGCATCCGAGCCCACATATCTCACATCAGTTGCTATAATGGATGCTGAACTACTGGGTTGGCTAATGAAGTTTCTCAGAAGGCACTCCAAATCTCCCTCTCCAAAGCCCCTGCTGTTTTCCCTCCCCACCTTTGTATTTTCCTGGGGCCAGGTACAGAAGTGTTCATCACAAAAAAATAAATACATTGGCTGGAATCCAGTGAGTGTTTTATGTGTGCATAAATTCGCCTGTGGAAGAAGTTGGAGATAGTTTTCCAACGTGGAATGCACACATTCATTTCTGAGCAGAGTTGCCCATGTGCTAATGGATACTATGCATGTATATTTGCATCTGGTACATATTTGTACATGGATGCGTGTGCTCATTTGCTTGTGTGTTTTGGTTGCAAGATTGGTGTCTTGGTGCAGTTGCACAACGTTATCATCTGACACAAGGGCTGTGTGTGTTCTGTTTTACAGTAGGCAAGCCTACAAGAGTGTGTCTCCGTAGCCCACAGAGGTTGAGCGTGGAAAGCCTGCTCAGACTCAAGGTGATACCCGCATCCGTAGAAACAGAAGTGTAATGCACATTGACAAAGCACAAATCAAACAAACAATCTCCAAATGAGTCTGAAACCAAGGAGGGAGTTATTAGTCCAAATGAAGCCAAAGGTCAGAGATACACAAAGCAGAGGATATCACACAAGTTGCCAGGAGGTGTTGGATCTATTGTCTGCAGCACCAGAATGGCTGAGGCTGACCTAATTTATAGTCAGCAGTAACTAAGCAGTAATTTGGAGATGAAGGAGTGTGTCTCTGGCGTTTCTGCTCCTGGTTTGGGAGCTGTTGACGCACGACAGGGTGCAGAGCCTCCATTTCCTTCTCCAAATCTGCCCATGCTGCTTGGGATGGACAAGACTCTACTTCTGATACAACAGGGCCACCAGTCTCCTCTGTCTCTGGCTGGAGGGTTATCATCCTAACAGTCCTCTTCTTCATCATCTGTGGGAGTCTCCTCCAGGTAATGCATGCGAACATAGCACAATAATGGCAATATTCCACCATGTGGGGATTTATGGTACGTAACTCTATTACAGAATCTTGGCCTTTGATTCACAGAGCTCCTTCTAACACCAGTGAATCCTTGCTTATTTCAAAGACAGTGTGGTGTAGTGGGCAGTGCATTAGAGGCATGGGGCAGGGTGATCTGAGTTCGAATCCACACTCCTACTACAAATGTCATTTACAGTTCTTCCACCACCCCCCTCACCAAAAACCAACAACCCATAACCAAAACCAACCCACACATGAATGTCTAGGGAATCAGGGCCATATCTTTATGCACTGAGCACCCAAAGCCCTGAGCTTAGATGGCCAAAATCTGTCAATCTGGGTTTCTCCTGCATTTTTTTTAAATAGAAAAACCTCAAATAGTTATCATCCCAAATATGGCAAAATATCTCCATCCTGGAATATTCTTATTAATAATGCACTGAAATGCAATGTTCACCCATCCCTAGTGTGGGTGGTAGTAGAGGATTTTTAAATAGGGGCTGGAGGTGGAAAAAGAGATCAGCCTTAAAACCCTTCACATCAAAGCAGGACTGTGAAGCATTTCTGAAAGAGAATTTAAAATAAATAGGCTGACCCAGAGGAGGGTGAAGAAAGAGACCGGGCATCTCTGTGGGGTGTCTACAAGATTTTTTTCCTTCTCTGTTGAATACACATCTCTCACCTCATCCTATTCCTCTCAGTAGAAAAAATACAATTTTAAAAGAAAGCCAGCTTCCAGACAGTGGCAAATGGGTCTTTCATGTCACTGGGACAGAGTCTCCATTTTGGGTTTAAGTCTGAACTTTAAGGAGCTAGACAGAGTGCTGAATCCTATCTGAAAATATTGCAGACTTTGAAGGAGTTCTCCAAGGGCCAAATCCAACCCCCCCAATAGGTTCCAAACCCTTTGGATAGCTCCATTCAAGTTCAGACTAAAACCCAGAGCAGACAGACTGCCAGTCAGACTTTTCCTCACACAAATGCCTCCTTTCCAAGGGCGGCTGGTGCCTCCCTGTCAGTGGGGGCAGTGACTTTGCTCCAGGTTTTAGTCCGAACTTTAAAAGGTCTATTGAAGGTACTGGGTCTTCTCCTCCAAAGAGGTTCTGAACCTTGGACAGATCCATTAAACTTCAGCCTGCTGTAGAGGAACAATCCAATGTGATGAATGCTTTTCCTTGAGTAGGTTCAGCACTGTGGAAAGATCTCCTAAGGCTGTGCTTAAAACCTGGACATTTTTAGGTGTAGTCTCTGCCCCATTGACATGGGATTCAACCATTGCTACTACTCAGAACCGGGTGTCTCAATGCATTATGCCTTCTCTTGTGTTTTAGCCAAGGGAATCTGTTCTCCACACCCTTCCTGGTGTTAATTTGAGGATTTTTTTTTTAAAAAAACCACCATGCCACAACTGTAGGTAATGTTGTGTGAATTACAAAATTAATGTGTGCTGCATTGTGTCTTTTTCATACATAACACACAGGCACGCACACATGATTTCTGCAAGAATTTCTTGTAAGAAAGATTTTAATTTTCCAACTAAACACTTCTGGCTTTGCAAAATGGGCAGCTGAAATTCAGTATTGCAGTTATGGATTTGTAATCTAGAGTTATGGATCCGTTATTGCTCTGTATGCAGTAAGATTATGTAGTCTTACTGGGCAGGGCACATTTCTAGGATGGAGGACCATTGCCTCCCAAAAATAGTACTCCACGGTGAACTCGCCATGGGTTAGAATAAGAGGGGCACTCCAAAAAAACAATACAAGGACTCCCTGAAACAACATCTCAGGCTTGGCCAAATTGATCACCAACAGTGGTCCGCCCTGGCCTCACATTGGGAGGCATGGAGACACACTATCTGCAATGCTGCAGCCTTATTTGAGAACTCACGCCGAATGAGTCTTGAAGAGAAACGACAATGCAGAAAGAATCACAACCCAGAAACATCACCCAAGGAGACCTTCTGCTGTGCTTTTTGCAACCGGACTTGTTTATCTCGGATTGGCCTTTTTAGTCATCAGCGCGCTTGCAGAAAGCGCGGGATGAGTCCTTCCTGAATCTTCGTTTGTGAAGAAAAGCCAGAGAGAGAGAGAGAGAAAGAGAGAGATGTAGTCTTATGTAGTTCCCCACAGCCCGCCTTAAGTACCAACCACTGGCTCAGGAGAAAGAGGTCCATTCAGCTTCCAATCAGGGCACAAGAAGACATCACAGCCTTGCTCAATGGTTGGAGGGAGTTGGAAATGTCATTCCCCTTGTGTCCCAACTGGCAGCTGAACAAACCTCCTTTGCTTGACCTCACTGCTGGCTTTTTGGGTGGGCTGAAGGACTGTTGGGGCAAGAGACATTATCTAGTTGCACATACATAACTAAGTAGCTGGTGAAGAATATCAGGGGGGTAGTTTCATGGTGAATAGCACAGGGTTAGGCCCTACAACCAACTTCAATGCTGGAGACAGTGGGGTTGGTGATTCCCATGTAAGTGGGAGCGTTGAATTCACTCCAGGTTTTGAATAGCTTTGAAATAGCTCTCCAAAGTGCTGAAATAGATCCAGCACCTTGGAAAGCTCAGTGATCCCAAACCTGGAGCGGATTTCCCATTCCTCTTCTCTTGGAACACATACAGCTCCTCCAATCTCAGTGTTGTAATGTGGCACAGATGATGAAAATCAGAAACACAAGGCTGAGAAGTGATTGTTATTATTTTTTTTTAAAAAAAAGGTCATTGCATTGAAACCATGAGTCAGTATTTTTACCACCTGCTTGTCTGACATTATTGATTAGAAGTGCTGAGCTGAATGTTCTCTTTGGAGAAGAGGATTTGGAAGTGTGGGGTGGGGATGAGATAAATCTCATCACACCTTGGGTCTTTTAAAATTAGATATAAATGTATTATAATTTCACACAGAGGGGGGAAAATTATCATATTTGCAATAAGACCCTTCCAATCTCTGCTGTTGTTGTTGTGTGCCTTCAAATAATTTCTGACTTATGGTAACCCCAAGGAGAATCTATTTCAGGGTTTTCATGGCATGATTTGTTCCGAGGGACATTGCCTTTGGACCTTTCTCTTAGGCTCAAAGGGAGTGAGACTTCCCTCCATGGCTAAGTTGCAATTCCAACCCTGCTCTCCCAAAGTCCTAGTCTAATGCTCAAACCACTAAACCAGGCTGGCCACAATCATGGATACATACTTTGACTGAATACATAGCACATTCAGGGGTAGCCATGTTGGCCATGAAGAAAAACAAAATCCAGCATCCGCAAAAAAGCAATATCTTTATTAGCCAACCAAATGCAAAACACATGATGCAAGCTTTCAATGCTCTACTGGCTTCTTCATCAGGCAAAAGACATTAAAAAGAAATAAAGAAAAGTGACGGTATTGGAGTCACAGGCCTACAGGTCATCTCAGATGTTGCTTGTGTTGTGCTGCGTCTCCTGACCTTTTTTAAAGTCTTGTTTATATTTGTTTTTTAATGTGATTTTAGTTAGGTGGTTTTAATTTTATACTGTTTAATGTCTTTTTATGGGTGTGGGTGGGTGTGGGTGGTGCTTTTAGTTGGCATTGTAGTGTTTTAATTGTTGGAAGCTGCCCCAATTGTTTTTAGCAGAGGGACAGGGTATAAATAAATATTATTATTATTTTTATTGTTGTTGTTGTTGTTCAGGTGAGGGTCGCATGCAGGCAAAGGCCACTCCGACTTCCTGACCATGTGGAGCTGAGACCAAAGACAGTAACATTTAAATTTTTACAGCAGCGAGGCAACCTTTTTGGTATCCGGAATGTCTCTGCCCTTTTGTGAAGCAAAGAACGCCTTTGTTTAGGCAGAGATCACTACAGAGATCAAGAAGTCTCTGTAGTGTTGCATCTGGAAACAACTGTTAGGTGCTGGATAGGTAAAACTAGCCAAAAGAGAAGTTTTACCTTTGTTGGAGGCAGAAACCTCAGAGAGGAACAGTTATGGATCGGTAACTCTTGGTTACAAATCCGTAACTGCAGCATAGGATGCCACTGCCATTTCCATTGGGACATTCAGGAAGCTATGTCAGTTCAGCTTTCAGCACCCCATTGAGCCAAGATGAGAGCAGGCCATCCATCTTGCATTCCAGAACCTTCCATCCTCATCCGTTCCTTGGACTGCGGAAGACCGGTTGCGTGAGTGAAGGGTGGCTTCTGCAAGGCAGCTTGGGGGAGATGAGAAAAGGGGGTGGGTGGGTGGGTGAGAAAGCGAGAGAAAGGCATCCTTTTATTGTGTTCCTAAATATTTTTTTCCTCTAGGCTGCCAAAGGATTTGCCAATTAAATGGCTGTTTAGAAGTCTTTTAGAGCCACTAATCAAATCTGCCAAAACCCTTAATGAGGGCTTTTTATTTTCCCCTTTCCATTTTTTAAAAGCACGTTTAAAGGTTCATTAAAGATCCACAAAGGAACGCAAAGTGCTTCTCAAAGCCACGCTCTCTTTCTTCTGCTTAATCATTTAAAAGGTTGAGGGCTCGCCTCTTCCTCTCCTATTGTTGCGGAGAAATGTTGTTGATAACTTTCCTTCCTGCTCCCACAACTCTGCCCCCCTAGAAATCAGAATAGTGGGGCTCACTATATTATGAGCAGAGCTTGTGGAAGTTACTTTTGTTGTATTACAACTCCCAGAATCTTCCAGCAAGTGTCATAACTACAAAAACTTGCAAGTTGTACAAAATCCAAGCTGCAGGAGGCATAAGGCATGGATTTTGTAGCTGCAAAACCCATGATGCAGTGAGACTGGAGCATGCACATTGTCTTTACAAAACATACGATGGAGTGGGCGCAGGGCATGCATATTGTGACTACAAAGCCTATGATGCAGTGTCTGTTAAGCATGAACTTGATGATTATAAAAACCCATGATGCAGTGAGATTGAAGTATGCACATCCTATTTACAAAACTTATGAAGTAGTGGGTGCAGAGCATGGATGTTTTGACCTTGAAGCCTGCAAGGCATGGTTTGTGAATCATGAATATGATAATTACAAAACCTATGATGCAGTGAGACTGGACCATGCTCACCCTATTTACCGAACCTATGGCAGAGTGGGTGCGGACCGTGCATTGTTTGTTTATGTAGCCTGTGTTGCAGTGTTTCTTAAGCATGTAATGACAGTTACAAAGTTAATGATGCTGTGAGACTGAAGTACAAAATCCAAGCTTCAAAAATGAACTCTGCAGTGACAAAACTCTCATGCATTGAGACTAATGCATGCAAGTCACAGCTACATACCACATAAGGCAAAGGGGTTCAGAAAACAAGCATATTGTGATTACAGAACCCATGATGCAGTGACAATGATAAGTGTATATTCTAATTTGGAAAAAAAAATCCAAGATGCATAAACTATGAATGTTGTTATTACAAAACTCATGTCTATTAAAATGAGGGTATATATGTCACAGCTACAAAACCTGTGTTGCGATGGATGCATGGCATGCCTATTGTGATTACAAAACCCATGATGCACTGACTCTGATGTATGCACATCAATTGCCTAATGGTCTGTTGACTTCAATAAAGGCTTTGTTATTGTTGTATGCACATCAACACTTTTTAAAAAATCCAAGATGCATAAAGCATGCGTGTTGTGACCACAGAACTCAGGTCTCCCTCTCTCTGGCTTTTCTTCGCAAACGAAGATTCAGGAAGGATTCATCCCGTGCTTTCTGCAAGCGCGCTGATGACTAAAAAGGCCAATCCGAGATAAACAAGTCCGGTTGCAAAAAGCACAGCAGAAGGTCTCCTTGGGTGATGTTTCCGGGTTGTGATCCTTTCTGCATTGTCGTTTCTCTTCGAGACTTGTTCGGCGTGAGTTCTCAAATAAGGCTGCAGCATTGTGGATAGTGCATCTCCATGCCTCCCGATGTGAGGCCAGGGCAGACCATAGTTGGTGATCCATTTGGCTGAACCTGAGATGTTGTTTCAGGGAGTCCTTCTTTCGCTTTTTTGGGTACATTGAGACTAATGCATATACACAGCCACAAACCCCATGGTGCTAGGTATGCACATGGTGACTTCAAAATCTGTGATGCACAAGAAAGTAGAGTGTTCTTGACTAGGGAAAAAGAAGACCTTTAGGTTGTAACTACCATGTTTAAAAATATATCATTGAATAGCAAAGCCAGGATTATCCATGCCATCATATTCTGATATCTACACATGATTGTAAAAGCTGGACAGTGAAGAAACTTGATAAGAAGAAAATAAACTCACTTGAGATGGGGTGCTGGAGGAGAGTTCTACAGATACTGTGGACTTCTAAAAAGACAAATAAATAGGTCCTAAAGCAAATCAAGCCTGCACGCTCCCTGGAAGCCAAGACGACTAAATGGAGACTGTCGTACTTTGGCCATATGGGGAGAAGACAGGACTCATTAGAAAAGACAACGATGCCCAGAAAGACAGAAATCAGGAGGAAAAGAGGGAGGCCTGAGCACGTCTGTTGATGAGAGGGTAATTTGGAGGTTTCTCTTTCATAGAGTTGCCATGAGTCGAAGCCAACTCGATGGCAATTAACAACAAGGGACATTGACTCAAGTCATTGTTGGAAAACATTGAAGGCTCCCAGCCATGAAGGAAGAATTTGGAAAATTCAGGTTGATTGTTCATAGAAAACAGCTAGTTAGGGATGGGAGGGATTGGGAACCAGAGCTGGAAAATGGAATTCTGCCTCTGGCTTTCTGCGCATGCCTAGACACCATTGGGCATGAGTGGGAACCCAGGAGCCCTATTCGCATACATCTGCTCGCAGCTCTTTTGTCAGCGAGACCAAGGCTGAAACAGAGTGTGCTGCTCAGCTGACAATACAGGCATGGAAACATTTCATGGAAACTGCTCCTTAGAAGCTGAGCATATTGGTAGCAAAATCTGTTTCCCTCCCCTCCCTCTGTATTTTTCTCTGAGACTCTTCCTTGGGGCTTTGAGCTTTTTGCCTACTGTTTACACTCACTAAAAGCAAATAAACCTTGCATGCCACAAAAATACTCCGGCGTGTAAATTTGCAAGACGATAAATAGCGGCAGAGCACGTTGGAGGTTTGCGTGGGCTGGAGATGACTTCTGTAGCTTTGCATAGCTTCTAAGTGCTGGATTTGCAGACTGAATCACTTTCACCCCCACCTTTTTGTTTTAAGAGAATTGTCTTTTTTTCTCAAAGAATTCCCCCAACCGTCCGCACAGTAGCTTTATCCTGTAAAGATTTCATATTCTCCAATAAATCCACAGTTGCCAATCGCATTCCTTTACCACCCCCACACCCACTTTCCTTGGTTTATTGAATACAAACAGAGCTGCTGCCATATTAAACTTTAACTAGGCTGATGCTTGAAATGGATGGTTCCCATAGTTGGAATGGAGAGTCCCCATAGCTCAGTGGCAAAGTACCTGCCTAGCATGCAGAAAAACCCAGCTTCACTCTTCACCATGCTCGGTTATAAAGGATCACTTGATGGGAAAGCATGGTTTTTCCTGAGTCTCTGCTTGTCACAGGAGCTCACACTATGGATGTAAATCCAGTGGAGGCTGGGGGTTTCAGCATCAGTGCAAGGGTGAATCTATTCTGGGTTTTAGTCCAAAGTTTAAATGTGCTGTCCAAAATGCTGGGTACTTTTGCTTCAGGTATTTGGGTGGCTTTTTCAAAGCATTTGCCAAGTTAGGTTCAGCACCACGGATAGCGCTTTTATACTATTCCCAAGGCATTTTCAGCACCGTGGACAGCACTTCACAGTACACCTGGTGTGGGTTCAACACCCTTAATAGGGTGCCTTACAGGACTCCTAATGCAGGTTTAGCACCCTGGGCAGTGCCTTACAGGAAGCCAAGTGTGGGTTCAGCACCCTGGATAGCAATTTGCCAGTCCTCCCATCCTGAGGCAGAAATCTTGACTAAGTTTTTCACAGAGAATGATGGGTAATGCAAGATGGTGGGGTTGCTTTTGTCAGTCCCAGAGCTGACATGGCCGTACCAAGACATTTTGCCACTTGAGGCAAAAGGACAAGACGGTGCCTACTCATCCTTCTTGTAGAGAAGCTTCTTTGAGCACTGCCTGTGTTGAAGGAGCTCAGGAGGAATGCGGAGGGCATCTTATGGTTCTCATTCGCCACTGCATCCGCACTGGATGCAGCAGTCTCAGGCTGGGATTCTGCTAGGGGCGTAGCATGCATAACTCACACAACACGTAGAGGGCCAAAAAGTCACCATTGCACAATGGGCATATTGAGCTGATAGAGGCAGAAGTGCAGTTGCGCTGACAGCATGTTCCTCTGTGCCTTGTCTTTTTATATTGCTCATTATGCATATCAGAGGTGCATATCAGCATATCAGAGCTGGTCACTTCGGGGACAGGAAGGATTTCCCCCCCATTTCCACAGGTTTTTTTTTAACCTACCCTACACTGTTGAATGGGGAATTGTGCTTTTGCTCTAAGGATGGTGCTTTAAATAGACAATCACTTGGCAGGTAGTGTGTGTGTGTGGGAGAGATTGGTGGAGTCCAGTGAACACATATGGCACCCTTTTGGTGAAGGATCAATCTCTGGAGAGGGATCTATAGGTTGTGTGACCTGGGAGTGAGGAAGGAGGCTGACCTTAGGGCTGGCCTGAGGGTTTAGCCCTCACTAGAGGTCACACAACTTGAGGGTTGTATCCTCAAGGTTGTCCTTCGAGTAGAAGGTCATCTGGGGAGCAGCCCAGCTTTTGGCTGGGGAGGAGGTCTGGGAGAGACCAACTGCCCCAGCTGCTCCAATACTAGATTGTCCCCCCCCCAGTTGTATATTTCACAGAATAAATTTAAAAAGATGATAGTTAAATCAAGTGGCCCAGATTTCAAACCCATCTTTTGTGTGTGGTCTCATTATTTCACGGGTTGGCCAGCAGTTAGATGAACTAGATGTATTAGAAGAGGAAGCTAAACGATCTAATTTCCAGATGAATAAAGCAGATTCCTGACAGTGGCCAAGGCTCACCCTCACCTGAATGCTGAAAGCTGCCTCTCTTTATCCGTCCAGCATTCATCCAACTTGTCCAGTCTCCAGGGCTACTTTCCTCCCCCTCCTGTCCACTCATGCCCATTCCACCACTGGCATATGCCCATCCCCTCTGTAATCTTACAGCCAAGCAATTTTCATTAGTGTGCTCTCATGGTAATGAATGTACAATGCAGGGACCATATAATCCATCCCTCATCCAGGGACCAAATCATTCTTGTTCCGGCATGTGCTCATTTTCACAGGGGAGAGTTAATAAGCAGCCACAGTTAACACCGCGTTGTGTTAGCAACTAGCACCGTCTTCCGTCCATCAAACAGCCCACCCTAACAGACATAATGGCATCCAAAGATGAACTCCCAAAGGTGACATGACACCAGTGGACCACGCAAGCTTTAGCGTCCTGGTGGTGACTCGTGTCAGAATGAGCTTTCCTTGAGCGAACTTGGCCTCCAAGGCGCTGAGATCATTGGCGAAGTTGTTACCTGCCGTGCTTTCCTTATTGCTAAACCATCCTGCTCAGTGAAGTGGGAGAGAGCTAATTTGCCTTCAAGAGATGGGCTTATGTCCTTAATTAGGAGTACGCAGAACTAAAACAACACAATTTCCACCCCTTTCTGTGACCTGATTTTCCATAGAAGGTCCACCAAACAAAATGTCCTTTTCCATGGGCATAAATTCATTCCATTCCATAGCCTGTTCCCATATCAGTTGCTGCATCATTGTTGTTATCTACCTGTTGTTATTGACTAGAGTTTTGAACCATTTGTGCTTTGGATTCTATTGAAGACGCTAGGAATCAATGTGGTATCATTGTTGCTTTTTGCAATTATGGTTTTTGTGACCCTATCTCTGGTAATCTCATTCAGATGTTTTTTCTGTCCATCTGAGCTTGTTAACACAACATCTATCACCACTAGGACCACAGTTGTTTTCTTTTCCCAGAAGTGCTGAGAATCTGGGAATTACAAGAACAACTAGTTGTAGCCAGCATGACCTTACCACAACTATATAAGGTAGGCCGGTGGATTTAAATTCCTCCTCCCCATTCTCAGCATCTAGATCAAGGAAAGTAATATTGACACTCTATTCTGCCTTGGTCAGACCTCACCTGGAATCCTGTGTCCAGTTCTGGGCACCATAATTCCAGAAGGATATGGACAAGCTGGAACGTGTCCTGAGGAGGGCGATCAAAATGGTGGGAGGTCTGGAAGCCATGATGCCCTATGAGGAGCAACTTAGAGAGCTGGGCATGTTTAGCCTGGAGAAGAGAAGGTTAAGAGGGGACATGATGACCATGTTTAAATATTTGAAGGGATGCCATACTGAGGATGGAGCAAGCTTGTTTTCTGCTGCTCCAGAGACTAGGACATGGAGCAATGGGTTCAAACTACAGGAAGAGATATTCCACCTAAACATTAGGAAGAACTTCCTGACAGTAAGAGCTGTTCAACAGTGGAATGTGCTGCCTTGGAGTGTGGTGGAGTCTTCTCTTTTGGAGGTTTTTAACAGAGGCTGGATGGCCATATGCTGGGTGTGCTTTGATTGGGTATTTCTGCAGGGCAAAATGGGGTTGGACTAGATGGCCCTTGGGGTCTCTTCCAACTCTATGAATCTATGAGTCTATGATTCTTTTTGCACTGAGCCTTGCTGGTGGGAGGGGGCTGGATGAGCCATCCTTTAGCACCCTTTGCTCCATTGCTTCTGAAATGCTTTGGTTGGTGTGGTTGCCTGGCTTCTAAGGTGGGTTTTGCAGGGGGCATTTTCAGTCATTGCCAGAACCGTAAACATGAATTGCAATGCTTAGAATGTTGTAAGTCTGTCTTAGAGCATTGTAAACACTATACAAGATGCCAGGATGAAATAATAATAATAATAATAATAATAATAATTGTATCAATTTATATCACACCTTTCCCTCAATATTGGAGCTTCCAGGATATTAAAACCAGAACAGGTTAACTTTAAAAGTCAAGCAAACAATCAATAGGATAAAGAAAAAAAATCTAAAATCTAAAAATTAATAAAAAGACAGGCTCGAAAAAACACCAACCCAACAACACACCCAACAACACATTTCCTTAAGCCCAGGTGAAACTCTGTACCCATTTTTGTGTCTACATTTGTGTGTGTGTATGTCTGTGGATAAAAACTGGTGCATTCCTTATCTTTTGCAAGTGGTTTCCACAAACAGATGCCTTTGTCTGTGTAAAACATCCCTTTATGGACAGTGTATGAAGCTCTTGGTTTGCTCACTTGTGTAGAGAATGGCACCGCAGAATCTAGAGGAGAAAAAGAAAAAGATAATTGCTTGCCAGTTTACGTATGGGTTTGGAAGGGGCCAATTATGTGGCTTTGAAGAAACTTGGATTTTTTTTTTCTCCCACCACCTCCTGAACACTGAAATGGGGGGGGGGAGACATACTTTCTATATTGTTGTGCTCTACCAGCTTTGCTAAAAAAGAAAGTTGGCTGTGTGCCACCAACACCCAAGCTTGCAATAATGACACCTTTTGCCCCAGACTCTTGTGAACCGAAATCTTGCCTCTACCTACACTCTGCTGCTCCCCTTTCTTTAAGCACCCCCATTTTCTAACCCCACCTCATTACCCATTCATCCTCCTTGCCTTTTCATTTGATGATCAACATAATTAACTTTTTTTTTGCTTCATTGCAAGAAAAGGAAAAAAAAAAAAAGGAGGAGGGTTTTAAAAAAAAGAAAGAAAGAGAAAAATGAACTCCAAAAGAAATTTTCCCGACAAGCCACGAGAAATAATTAGCGGCACATTGTGTCATTAAACACTAGACTTTAATTAAATTGCATAGAGATAACTACCTCTAACGACTGGAAGCCAGGGAGCCCATAGAAAGGAAAGAACTCAGCATAATGGTGTGATAGATCCCCATAAACAGAGAGAAACCAAAGTCCAGAGCTTTGATGAAGCACCTGCCTCAATGACAGAGTTGCCACATCTTTTCTACACAATTACATAGGACTTAGAAATTATTCTGGCCGTGGTTTAAACTCTCTGGGAGGAGTCGTTTTTTGTGAAAGAACCAACCCTGTGGGGTTCCAGGCTACTTTGTCCACAGGTGCTTTTCCTTAAAATCAAATCACAGAATCGTAGACTTGGAAGAGACCCCAAGGGCCATCTAGTCCAACCCCATTCTGCCATGCAGGAATACCCAATCAAAGCATCCCTGACAGATGGCCATCCAGCCTCTGTTTAAAAACCTCCAAAGGAGACTCCACCACACTACGAGGCAGTTTATTCTGCTTCCAAACAGCTCTTACTGTCAGGAAGTTCTTCCTAATGTTTAGGTGGAATCTCTTTTCCTGTAGTTTGAACCCATTGCTCTGTGTCCTAATCTCTGGAGCAGTAGAAAACAAGCTTGCTCCATCCTCAGTATGACATCCCTTCAAATATTTATACATGGCTATCATGTCCCCTCTTAACCTTCTCTTCTTTGGGTTAAACCTACCCAGCTCACTAAGCCACTCCTCAGAGGGCATCATGGCTTCCAGACCTCCCACCATTTTGGTTGCGTTCCAGCTTGTTAATATCCTTCTTGAATTGTGGTACCCAGAATGGGATATAGTATCCTTCCATCATCCCCTCCTCCCTCCCACCTTGTTATGAACTTGGCCTCTGCTGCTGCCAGGCTGATGGGTTCTGGAGTCCTTGTTAGCATCATGGCCAAGGTGTTCATGGCTGCCCAGTGACATGAAAGAGTTCATCTATATTCATGACCTTGTTTTGGACACTTTTTGCATTTGCTTGTCAGTTGGAGGCTAGGAAAAGATAGGAAGTCTGGGAACGACTGGGGGAGTGAATTTCCTTCTGCCACTAACCTGCTTGGACAGGTCTCATTGCTATTGGGGGGCAGATGGGTCACACTTGCGCACTTTGGTCTTCTTCGTTTGCATCTGTGCTGTATGCCATTGAGTGTCTCCAAGTCACTTCTGGCTTATGATAATCCTTTCCCAGGGTTTTCTTGGCCAGATTTTTTTAGAGGGGATTTGCCTTTACCTTCTTCCTCTGAGGCTGAGTGAAAAATGTGACTTGCCCATGGCCAACCAGTGGGTTTTCATGGCCAAGTGGGGATTCAAACCCTAGTCTCCAGAGCGTAGCCCAATGCTCAAACCACGACAGCAATGCTGCACAGTGGGAATCCATCTTCCTCTGGCCTGAGTCTTGGGGTTTGTGCACACCCCAACAAAGGTGCCCTATGTCTCCAGTGATAAGGGTTTGATCTGATTGCCAGCTGAAGAGATAAATCTGGGTAGAGTGAATTTAGGGGCTCAATTCTGCCACTGGTGGCGAGGGGATGATGGAACCCATCAAGCGAAAGGGCTGGGATGCTTCTCTGCTGGGGACCACCTAGTACTGAGATATCTTATCCCTGACTGTTTACATGTCCGATTTTCCAAATCCTCCTGTGACTTTTTAAAAAACTGGCACAAACTGCAGGACTGGAAGTCCCGCAGGTTGTGGGATAAAAGGTGGGGCCCCCTTCCGAAAATCACATGCCCGACCCAATGTACGTGTAAACAACCAGGGTTCAACATGAATTCTTCCCACTACATTTTCATCATGTAAACGGCACCCTGGAGTGACATCCAGTTCTAGATCAAGATACACCCTCTTCCTTCACTATGTTATGTTCCCACCTATATTTCAAAGCTTCAGGCAAACCTTCCCCCTGACCACACAGAGTGTTCCCCAAATGTATGAAAACACCCAGCTGTACCCCCCCTCCAACCTCCCAACCCCATGCCAACCACCCTCTCCGTTTTCCGCTGCACTCCCCCGCAGACTTTCATCGCGCCCACCAGACTTCCATGAGCTGGAAAAGTTCCCATAAAATTCCTACAGTCTTCCACTTTTAGGTTCCTTCTGATTGATCACATCATCCACCCTAGGTCCAGCCCTACTGTTAAGCAGATTGAGGCAACTGCCTCGGGCAGCAGATGTTGTGAGGTAGCAGTCACCTGACCTCCCAGGTCCTATCAGCTTCTGTACACAAGATGGATGGTTGCCATCTCATCCTTTGCCTCAGGTGGCTTGGGGCAACCCCACCTCTTTTAGTACATAAACACACACAAATTAGTCATATTTCAAATTTCCACAAACCTTCAACCTGGCATGGCATGGGTGGGGGAAATCCACTCCGACTTTTAATCTGAATTTTAAAATGAGTCATTCAAGATAAGCAAGTAAAAAAAACATTTAAAAGGAGGCAAGAGCCAATGTTGGAGGGGGATTTCAGCACCTTGGATAGATCCTTTGTAGTTTGGACTAAAATCCAAACCAGATTAGCTGTTTATCCCCTCCCTTGATATAACAGCCATCTGCCTGGTGTTTGAAAATCCCTAATAATAATAAAATAAGCTACATCTGTCTCTTCCCACCCCCTGAAAAAAAAAACCACACCTCCAAGCCCACAAATATTCCTGCCTATTGAAATCGCCATGTCATAGGCATAGCTGGGGTTGTGTCGGCTGTGTTTCTCCCCCTTTAAACCTTATCAGCATGATAAGCCCCATGCCTTTGGGAGGCCTGCTGTAACTCAAATGTTGTGCAAGGGCTGATTATTTTCTTTTTAAAGGAAAAATAAGCAGGGGGTTGTTAATCGCATCTTTATGGACAATTTCTTTTCCTCAGAGTTAGAATGGAAGCGGCTGAGCTAAAATGCATCTATTAAAATGCATGGGGTCGGATGCATGCAGCAGTGTGTGTGTGTGTGTGTGTGTGTGCATGCTCTGAAAGACATTATGAGGCTTAAGCTCTCCAAGGAAACATGGAGGCAGTCTGGAGAAGTAGTTGGAGCAGGGCATGGGAGATCCAAGGGCTAGGCCAAAGCATTGTGCGGCTCTTCCAGGGGTGGCTGGACCTCAAATCCCAGCATTCCTCATGTCATTGCGCTGTACTAGCCAGGGATGATAGGAGTTGCAGTCCAGCAAGAGGTGAAGGGCTGTAGATCCTCTTGTTTTAGTTCCTCTGTTTGTGCTTTCAAATGGCATGTTGACTTATAGGGACTCCATGGATTTCATCAGGTTTTCTTAGGAAAGGAATATTCAGAGGTATTGCCCATTCCTTATTCTGAAATAGAGCCTCCAGCATCTGGGGTTTGCTGGTGGTACCCCATCCAAGTACTAACCAGGGCTGACCCTGCTTAGCTTCCAAGATCAGATGGGATCTGGTGCCTCTGGGTATTTACTGAGCCATAAAACTAGCTGGGTGACCTGGGGCCAGTCTTTCTCTCTCAGCCTGACCTACCTCACAGGGTTGTTGTGAGACAAGGCTAGGGAGGGAGAAAGTTGATGTACTCCACCTGGAGCTTGTGGGAGGAAAGGCAGGCTATAAAAGTAACTATTAACTAAGTGTATTAGTAACTCCTAATTACTAGTAACATTTAGTTACCAATAAATATATGGAACAAGCAGCACTTTGCCCACCCTTGCTCTATAAGGTGATGACCACCATTTTGCACTGAATGAGAAAAGATGTAGGGTCACATTAGGGTCACTCTAAGTCAGAAATGACTTGAAGAACAATGGCATTGTTCAGCAATAGCACCTTACAGGATTCCTAATGCAGGTTCAGCACCCTTGCCACAATCCCATTGCATGTTCAGCACCCTGGATAGTGCCTTTTCATATTCCCATTGCAGGTTCAATAGCCTCGATAGGGCCATGCCACACACCAAATGCAGGCTCAGCACCTTGGACAGCACCTACTGGATTCTGTAGGAGGGAGCCATGGCAGTTAAAGTGATGCCAAACGGCATTATTTCCGCAGTGTAGATGCACCCTTAGTTAAGCAAACCCAACTGAGTAGCTGATCTAGGCTCTTGGCCAAAGGCTGTGGAAAGTGCTGTTCATGGACCACATGTGTCCCTGCAGTTCTCACCTTTGTGGCCCCTGAATTCCTCCAGAAGACCCTTCTAAACCTCCCCAAACAACCATATATATATATATATATATATATATATATAAAACCAACAATGGTCCGCCATGGCCTCATGTCAGGAGGCATGGAGACGCACTATCCACAATGCTGCAGCCTTATTTGAGAACTCACGCCAAACAAGTCTTGAAGAGAAACGACAACGCAGAAAGAATCACAACCCAAAAACATCACCCAAGGAGACCTTCTGCTGTGCTTTCTGCAACTGGACTTGTTTATCTCGGATTGGCCTTTTTAGTCATCAGCGCGCTTGCAGAATGCGCGGGATGAGTCCTTCCTGAATCTTCGTTTGCGAAGAAAAGCCAGAGACAGAGAATATATTGGAAGTGAGGGTAATTTTTCACTGCACAAATACCCCCACCCCATGCTCCCAAACTGCTCATGGATGTGGCAGAGTAGCTTACCAATCACCCTAGAATCCACCCACCCATAAAGAAAAACCATCTGAAAACCATATCAAATGGTGCCCAGAAGTTGTCCACTCTGGCTTTGACTGGTACCCTTTTTCATGCTGGGGCTGTACGGTGAGAAGAGACTCCTCTGTCTATCCTCCTGTCTCAGCTAAGATCTGAACTCGCCTCCCTTTGAGTTCTGGGGGCGTTTGATCCTCTTGGTCTCTCTTTCTTGATCAGCTGGAGCCCCTCTTTTCTTTTTCGAATTGCCTCCTCCTCCTCCTCTTGTCTGTAGCTCTGTGGGCCTTTTTCTTTTCCAGTCGATAATCTGCTCCATCTTCCTGGTTCCTGCTGCTTCCATTATAACTGGGTGAGTCCATTTAAGATCCCAGGGAAAGGTCTTATGACTTCTGTTCCATGCCCAGAGAAGGGGCCAGCTTCCTCCCAGTTGGCAGAGGAAGCAGAGGAAGAAAGCAAGGCCTGTCTTAAAAAGGATTGGTAATGAAGGAGGAAAATGCCAGCCAGATGCCCACTGGGAAAACACACATCCATCAGATGCTTGGATGGAGGTCTGGGTCCCTGCTTTCTGACACCATGGACAGGAATGGTTGGGGGCTCCCTGGATGGGTGGAGTGGTGCATCCACAATTTAGGAAGGATATTGAGCAACTGGAACGTGTCCAGTGGAAGGCGACCAAAATGGTGGGAGGTCTGGAAGCCATGATGCCCTATGAGGAGCGGTTAAGGGAGCTGGGCATGTTTAGTCTGGAGAAGAGAAAGTTGAGATGATGGCCATGTTTAAATATTTCAAGGGATGCCATATTGAAGAGGGAGCAAGCATGTTTTCTGCTGCTCCGTAGATTAGGACCTGGAGCAATGGACTCAAAGTACAAGAAAAGAGATTCCACCTAAACATTAGGAAGAACTTCCTGATGGTAAGAGATGTTCAACATGTTCCAGCTTGTCCATATCCTTCTTGAATCAGGGTGTCCAGAATTGGACCCAGGATCCTTCCAGGTGGGGTCTGACCAAAGCAGAATGGAGTGGCACTATAGCTTCCCTTGATGCGAACAATTCCTATTGAATCAGCTCGGAATCCCATCCCGACACTGAGCGGAATGAGGCACCTCCTGATCTAGCAGTCTAAGGTCTTGTCTATACGAGGGGGAAAAATAAGAACGGACTCAGAAAGGCAGGCATTCACTATGATGCAACCTGTCTTCACAATCAAAAGATCCCCTCTAAACGCCGCATGACCCTTAGCCAAGATGGCAGCCGCAAGTGATTTACTTGCGATTTTAAATTGTTGCTGCCAATTTTTAAAAAAGTTTCCAATGGTGTGCGCAAACAACCCTTCATATTTACAAAAAAAAGAAAGAAAAAAAAGTATAAGATTGCCATTTGAAGCACTTACCGGACCCTCGCTTAGCTGAAAATCCAACATGGCGGCTGCAGGTGCTCTCCCTCTTTGCTAGCCCCACCCCATCCTTCAATCAGATTGCGCTGACTGTTCGTATCTGTGCGAATGTGATTGTCCAAACTATCGCACATTCGCATGTCATAGGGAGCTTTTTAAAAAATCCGTACAAAGCCCTGGACACAATGCATATGGACTTTTGCAGTGGATTTGTGCACATGTCCATTTGTATGGATCGCGTTCCATTCATATATATTTTTTTGACCGTATAGACAAATCCTGAGCCTTGCTTTCTTACAGATATACAGACCCTCTGGCCTTTTTCTGTCGACAAGGAGTGGGGTCACTCCAACCTGTTCTTGATGAGCATTATCATCGAGAAAGCAAAGAGCGCGTTGCCAAATGTTAAACCCCAGTTGCATGGATTTTTCTGCTTTGCTCTTCCCCACTTCTCCCTTTTTTTAAAAAAGCCAGCTTTCTCTCCTACGTCCTTCTGCTCTCTTTGCCAACAAATAGATTTAATACTTAACTACATCCCTCTTCCTTTCTCTCACATGCATGCACACCAACAGCTCACCTGCCTGAGGAGAGAGATATTTGCATATTTATTAAATATCTTTTAGTAGGATACACAAACCGCATTGCTACATCTTGCTCACCGTCCGCAGGCCTGCCGTTGGTGGGTTGCGTGCGTCTGCAGCATGGGGAGGGGAGGAAAAAGGCAAGGAGAAAAAGGATGACATAGGAAGAGACACTTAAATATCTGTTCCAATACTAGTAACTGTATAAGAAGGTAGCACAACTAGGGGTGGAAATTTTTTTCACAATTCTTCATTCCCAGGGAAACCCTGTCAGGAAGAAGAATAACAGGCCAGGAAAACTTTTCCACAATTTCCTCCTAATATTAAAATGTCCTGAAATGTTGCAGATAATTGTTCTTCAGAGAAGAACATTTTTGGTTTGTACAAAAAACCCACATAGAATTTTCCACATAGAAAATCGGTTTCCTGCACAGAAACCTCCTTTTCCTGCATAGGAAGCCTGTTTTCTGCACAGAAAACATTTATGTATGTGTGCATGTGAAAACAAGCAAGCTCAATGTGCTTTCCCCCCTGCAAAATAATTTCTCCACAAAACTTAAGGGGGGGTTGAATACGGGGGAGAATATGGCAGAGAAAAATGTGTTTCCTCCTGACGCGAGTGGGTGGAATAGCCCAGGATTTCCACCCCTGTGCACAACTGCCACAAAATAGTGTGAGCATCAATCTGTGGTCCATCTCCGTGATGTAGACTCTCAGGTGTGGCTCTTGGAGCATACCCCAAGCCATTGGGCAGGAAGGATCTGTCCGTGGCCACTTGGTTTATCTGCTGTCACCACCATCCACTTTCTAGCTTCCTGAAGTCAATTTCTTTTGCTCCCCTGTGTGCAATTTGCTGCCTTGTTCATAGACTAGAACAGCCACCGAGAGCCCTTCAGGAAAAACTCTTCATTTCCTTTCCACTGCCCTTTCCTCATGGCGGTGCTTCCATTTTGCCACCGCAACACCTTCTCTCACCTCCCGCGGAGATAAAACATTAGACACTTAAGCCAATTGCCTGACAACTTTACAGCTCTGGAAACCGGTTCATAGAATCAAAGAGTTGGAAGATACCCCCAAGGGCCATCTAGTCCAACCCCCTGCCATGATGCAGGAACACGTAATCAAAGCATGCCCGACAGATGGCCATCCAGCCTCTGTTTAAAGACCTCCAAAGAAGGAGACTCCACCAAACTCCCAGGCAGTACATTCCACTTCCAAACAGCTCTTACCATCAGGAAGTTCTTCCTAATGTTTAGGTGGAATCTCTTTTCCTGTAGTTTGAACCCATTACTCCATGTCCTAGTCTCTGGAGCAGCTTCTAACTCTATGATTCTATGACTTGCTCAAGGCACCTTGGAAGGTTTCCATGGGTGAGTGGAGATTCGAACCCTGGTCCCCCAGAGACCTATTCCAACACCCAAACCACTATCCCACACTGGCTCCTGTCCCTATGGACAATATACACCTAGGTGAACCAATACTCTGACTCTGTATAAGGCAACTTCTGGTATTCCTATGTGATGGTTTGAATTCTCCTTTGCTTTCAACTTGTCTCTAAGATACAAGAAGTCCTGATTCCTGCCTTGGCAGGAGGTTAGACTAGATGACCCTTGGGACCCCCTTGCAAATCAATAGTTCTATGATTATAGATTTCAGTCCAATCCCCCAGCTATTGAGGGCTGCAGGTAAAATGGTAGAACTTCTTTTTTGAAATTCTGAAGGTAGATTCGGGAGCTGACTTCTTTACTAATGCACGCGGGGGTTGTTTGGCAGCCCTTCCATTCATTCTTAGCAAATGCCTGGATGGATTTTCTCCTCCACCCTCTCAAGATGGTGAGCGAAACCCACTCAGATGAAATGCAAACTGACAGATACCGAGGTATCCATTGATCCTGTCCTTTCTCAACGAGGTTATCTCATTGCTCTGAGGGAGTAGGTGAAGATGCCAGGAGCCGGCACCAAGTCAAGCTTGGAAAAGTTCCTCCGTTATTTTTGGACTGTAACTGCAAGAACTCTGTAGCCCATGCCAGAGGATGGAAATAGTCCTTTTTTTGGAGACTATAACTCCCAGACTCCTACAGGCAACACTAGAGCTTGGAAAGAACCCTCCCTTATTTTTGGACTATGATTCCCAAAATTCTTCAGCTAACAGGAGAGCATGGGAGAGTTTTGGACTATAACTCCCTGCATCCCACAGCCAGCCTCAGAACTCAGGAATGTTTCCTTTTTTTGGACTACCATTCCCAGAGTTCCAAGCTGTGAGACTTTTGTTTATGGACTACAACTGCCAGAATCCTGCAGCTAGCACCGGAGCTTGGGGAAGTTCCTTTTTGGACTACAGCTCCCAGAATCCTATAGCCAACACCAGAAGGGGCAGAACAACCCAAGAGACCTGGCCAGAGCTTCGCCAATTTCCCTTTTTGGATTGCATGTCCCAGCATCCTGCACCCAGCATGAGCAGTCCTAACTGTTTATGCATTGAACTTTTCTTCGGCGATCTTTCTCTCCCTTTCCCTGACTAGTCCAAATTTCTGTGCTTTTCAAAAATATTTTGCTGTAAAAGGATGGCAGATGGGAGAGAATCGCTTAAAGACCTCGTTGGGAAAGCGTCACGCTTGAGTCCTCCACCAAACTGCCTTACAACGTCTACTAAAAATGGTACAACTGTTCTCTTTGCTGGGATCCCAGCAATGCAAAGATGAATTCGGGATATTGTTTGGTGGGCTTGTTTTTTTAATGACATGCAAATGAGAATTTGGGAACCAATATACCTAAACAGAGAGGCAATCTGATCTAGTGGTTTGACTGTTGGACTAGGACATTGGGAGAACAGGTTTCAAATCCCTGCTCGGTCATGGAAACCCACTGGGTGACCTTGTACAAGTCACACTCTCTCAGCCTCAGAGGAAAGCAAGGGCAACCCCCCTCTGAACAAATTATGCCAAGAAAACCCTGCAAAAGGTTCACTTTAGGGAAAAAATAAGTCAGAAATGACTGGAAGGCACACAACAACAAATGCGTAAACACTCTAAAGGCACCAAATCATGTCGAATCTTGGAAGCTAAGCAGGGTCAGCCCTGGTTAGTACTTGGATGAGAGACTGTCAAGGAATCCCAGGTGCTGGAGGCTCTATTTTCAGAGGAAGGAACCGGCAAAACTACTACTGAGGATTCCTTGCATTAAAAAAACCTACAAAATTCATGGGGTCTCCATAAGGCAATTGATGACTTGAAGGCACAGGCAACCTTTCTCCCAAATGCTGCAGGCTAGAACTTCCAGAGCATGCGGGAAAATGGATTTTGGACTGTCAGACCCAGAATCTAGGTGGGGGATTCTGTGAGTGGCAGTCCAAAAAGAAGACCCTTTCCCAAGCCCAGAAGGACTGGCCAATGAATCCCAGATGTTTTAGGCTCTATTTCAGAGGAAGGAACTGGCAAAACCATCTCTGAGGATTCCTTGCCTAAGAAAATCCCATGAAATTCATGGGGTCACCATAAGGCAATAGGCAGGACTGGTTTAAGAAATTTTGGGGGCCCTTGCAACATTTTATTTTGGGGGGCCCATATGTTTATCTCAGGTCAATGTAACCTAACCTAACCTATTCACACTATAGGATCTTCAGATTATTACTAATAATGTTTTTGCAGTAGGAGGGTTGCGACGGGCCCCCCACAATGACGGGGGCCCCTGTGGCTGCAGGGGCTTCAGGGCCCTTAAACCGTGACTTGAAGGCACCAACGTGTGTGTGTGCACGCATGCACACACACACTCCTTTCATTAAAAAAAATGCTTCCCAGCATCAAAGCCTTGCGCACTGGGATGCAAAGGCCAGACTTGAACTCTTGCCCTTTTGTTCTTTTGGACAGGTGCTCCCACCAGGAACCGGGGGCGAGTTCAGTCGGGGAAGAGAAGAGGCCATCTCCATCTTCCTCTCTTGGTAGGCTGAGAGGCTAGGGGTGTGTGGGTGTGTTTCACCATCCGTGTGCGAGACCCAGACAGTGATGCACCCATGTATGTTGTATTAGGGAAAAAACACACCGCAACCACCTCTGGATGCCTCCAGATGTGACTCAGCAGTGATGAGCCGTGCCATGCTCTCAATGCTGGCACACTGAAAGGCACATGCGCCCTGTCAATGTCTCTCCCACATCCGCACGCACGGCCCGTTCCAGCCTCTCCCATGTCCCCCGTCCCCTGGCCATGGAGAAGGGATTAACAGAGAACAGTGTGCCCTTGTTCTCATGACAAGTGGGCTTTGGGGGGGGGGGGGAAGAGGACAGTGTTGGCCTGGTGCCCGCTCTTTGCTCCCGGGGCGTGCGTCCTCTTGGCTGTGAGAGCTGGAAGGAGGAGGAGGAAGAGGAGGGGCTGTGAGAATGGGGACAAAAATAATCACATGCACGCCTGATGCTAGAGCGATGCGCACCAGACGGCAGCATTGAGGGTACAGGGGGGGGGGGGAGAAACCAGATCAGATAGGCTTGCTTGCTTGTTGTTGTTGTTTCTGTTGTTGGGTGCCTTTAATTTTTGACTTATGGTGACCCTAAGGTGAACCTATCACGGGGGTTTCTGAGGCTGAGAGTGTGTGACTTGCTCAAGGTCGCCCAGTAGGTTTTCATGCCTGAACAGGGATTCGAACCCTGGTCTCCAGATTTCTCCCAACCTCTCGAACTCTAGAGAAGACTGGAATGCTTTCCTCCTTACAGTCCTTCCATCAGCAGGCAAAGACATCCCACCTCCCCCCCCCAACAACAAAAAAAAACAAACACTATTTGCAAGTCAGGACTTATTCTGCACAAAATTCGCATATGACCCATTTGTTCAGAAAATTGCATTTTCTATCCAGGTGGTAATGTTTTCTCTGCAGAAAGTAATATTTCTGTGCAGAAAACGCTGCTCCCTGTGCAGAAAATGCTGTTTTCTGAGCAGGGAAAATGTGCAAATTTTACATAGAATAAGTCCTAAACTCAGAAGATTCTCATTAGTCCACACCTAGTCTTGTTATACTGGAGCTAACATTTTAAATACTGCTTTTAGCCTGTTTTTATTCTGCGTTTTTACCTTTATTCTGTATCCCCTTTTTACCTGTGCTGGTCTATGACCGTAATAAAGATTCTATTCTATTCTATTCATTAGTCCATGATTCTTCTTGGCATAGTTTCCCAACACTTAAGAAATACATGTTTTGAATACTTTCAAAATCTTTTTAAATCTCGGCTGGCATGCTACTTAGGACTTAGAACATGGCAGAATGGGGTTGAACTAGATGGCCCCGGGGGTCTCTTCCAACTCTATGATTCTATCCTATGATTCTATGTTTATTTAGGGGTGGCCACGACATTACAATGTTATAGGTATACATTGTACAGTGGTAGCTGGTGGGGTGACTGATAGACCACAGCCTGGTGCGCAATGGGAACCAATGTGCATTGGGGCACCCCCTGATGTGCATCCAGACACTAACTAGGAAGTGCCAGAGGACAGTGGGAGTGGCCAGTGAGCATCAGAAGTGCCCAAAGCACATCATAAGTGCCCAGTGCATACTGGAAGAGCCCAATGCACCTCAAAAGTCTCCAACATGCCTCAGAGCACTCCTGCTCCAGCCCAGATGGGAATCTTTGCAACTCGCCAACAGGGTTTCATTGCATTTCTGCAAAATAACTATAGAGTCATAATGTTAGAAACATGGTCCATGATATGGGATTTCAGCCATCACTTCCATTCCTACCAGGGGGCTGTCAAGGGGAAGGTTGGCATTTTGTGCCATCCTGAGGGGTGGGTAGGATTTTCACGTGACGCCATCCTTGGTTGTGGCAGTTTTCCTTCCCCCATCTCTCTGTGTGTGTGTGTATGTGTGTGCTTGATGCAGAGAGGACTTGACAGGGCTGTTCGTTTTGTGCAAGCCAAGCGAACCATAATAAAGCTCTGGTAAATAATCTACAGCAGCCGCGTTGCCGGCGCTGAGAGTGCGGGGCTGGAATTTTGCTGACCCCGGCATTGTTGCTACCTGAAGGGAAAGAGCCCCCATAAAATATTGAAGGAAACTAATAGAAAACAAGACAGCATGACTAATGGAGGGGAGCTGGGCAGGAGAGCGCACTGCACTGGAAGGAGCTGGTTCGTGCCGCTCTCCCCTGCCCTCCCTCTCGCCTTCACCCATGGCGCACTGAGATGGAATCCCACAATGCTCTGGGGCTGATGGATGGCACTCCATGCTGGGGGCAGCCAGGCAAGAGGGGGATGGCAATGACGATGATGGTGGTGGTGGTGGTGATTTTCCCTAGTTTGGGTCTCAAGGTGACTTGCAACAGTTAAAACAGATATAAGCTGCTTTTTGTCACCATGAATCTGTAGCTACATTACAGAAAATGCAACCAAACCCTGTTAGTGAAATGCACATCTGGGCACCAGAAAGAGTGCTCCAACTTGCGTTGGGCACAACTGATGTGCATCGGGTACTTCTTCTGCACAGTTTCAAATTGGATTTTTTTTTAATGTAGTGTGGACCATCGCCTCCCCAAAATAGTATTCTACGGTGAACTCGCCACGGGTCAGCGTAAGAGGGGCACTCCATAAAAGCGATACAAAGACTCCCTGAAGCAACACCTCAGGCTTGGCCAAATTGATCACCAACAGTGGTCCGCCCTGGCCTCACATTGGGAGGCATGGAGACACACTATCCACAATGCTGCAGCCTTATTTGAGAACTCACGCCGAACAAGTCTTGAAGAGAAATGGCCACGCAGAAAGAATCACAACCCGGTAACATCACCCAAGGAGACCTTCTGCTGTGCTTTCTGCAACCGGACTTGTTTATTTCGGATTGGCCTTTTTAGTCATCAGCGCGCTTGCAGAAAGCGTGGGATGAGTCCTTCCTGAATCTTTGTTTGCGAAGAGAAGCCAGAGAGAGGGGGACTAGGAAGATTCTGCCTCCTTAAGGGTTGTGGGATGGGGTGTTATGGAATCAGCTGTAACTCAAGAACCACCCAACTCAATTTCGTTGTTCTCATGCTCTCTACTGCTTGTTTCATCCTTCTGTTTTGGAAAGGAAATTGAGCAGAAAAGATTGACCAAGATGATAAAAGGTCTGGGGACTGAGCTTTAGTCATCTTTAAATATCTGAAGGGAGGTCATGTAGAAGATGGAGCCAGATTGCTTTCTCCTGCTTCAGAGACTAGGGCACAAATCAGTGGATTCAAAATTATGAGAAAAGAAATTCCATCTAAACATTATGAAGAACATTTAAAAAAACATCCGTAAGAGCTTTTTTGACAGTGCAACAGACTGCTTCAGAGGGCGATGGACTCTCCATCTTTGGAAGTCTTTAAATAGAGGTTAGATGGTCATCTTTCAGGATTGCTTGAGGTGTGTCTTCCTACATGGCAGAAGGGGGTTGGACTAGATGGCCCTTGGGGTCCCTTCCAACTCTTACGATTCTATGATTCCATGAATTAATCAAATTCATTATACATCTATAATTCAAAGGAAGACCTAAGGAAGACAGTTGGTTAGTCCCAACTGGAGTAGATTCATTGAACTGATTGTTGATCCTACGATTCTATGAAACATACTTGTCCCAAAATTGTTCACCACCATGCATATTCCTTTAGAATATGGAAATGCAGGTGAGAAACCAGTTAGTTGGCTAATCCAACAATGGACATGGAGCTTCAGTTAACATTGGGAGGTGGGTTTTGACTTTGCCTCTCTTGAAAGACATCTGCACGGCACTTTCAGACCTGTTTGAAACTGGTTTGATTCTTGTGTCATCCCTCGAAGAATTTTGGGAACAGTGATATATGGAACAATGTCATGGAGAAGATGCTTGCTTGGGTTCCTCTCCTTGTCTTCCTTCCACCACCATTGTAGGGTTTTTCCCATTGGATCCATGAAATTAGATTAGATTTTGTTCCAAGGTGCCATGTAAACAGAGATCTCGGTGTCACACCAATCTGATTTGGGTTAGGGATGCAATCCTTTGCTAACTTCATTCTCACACAGTGAACAATTGACAATTTTAGCACTTTCTTCTTGCTGCTCAGTTTTCAAAGACAATTCACAGTCTGGGATTTATTCTGCATAAAATCCACAAAATTCTGTGTTTTTACACAGAAAACAGCATCTTCTGCATGGGAAACAACCATTACCGTGAAGAAATATTCCGTTCAAGGGAGAAAATGCTATTTTCTGTGTTAAAATGAAAACACCAGTCCCTATGTTTCAAATGAATAAATCCTAAAATAGAAAGATTCTTGTCACTCCAGAATTCTCCTTGCTAGGTTTTCCCAACATGCCAGAAACAAGGCTTTGAACCATTTCCCCACAAATAATATTCTCAGATATTCTTCTCATCTCTCAGTCAAGGTGAGTTTATCTAGAAAGCATTATGACATTGGAGGCTGTATTGGTTTCCCTTCTTCCAGGATGGAATGAAGTTGCAGCCCTCCCCTGGATTGCAATTCCCATCAACGCATAGCCAGCATAACCAATGGGTGAGGGGCTGATGGGAATTGCAGTCCAAATC
Organism: Gambelia wislizenii; assembly: GCA_030847615.1. NCBI lineage: Eukaryota > Metazoa > Chordata > Lepidosauria > Squamata > Crotaphytidae > Gambelia > Gambelia wislizenii. The sequence continues at coordinate 1,347,687 of JAUMIR010000016.1, forward strand.
CTATTGGAGGCCCATCCCAGCACTGTTCTTCTCCTTCCCTCTCTCCTCCCTCCCTCTTTTTCTCTGTCTTCTGTCTCTCACGCACGTAGGCACCCGGTTGAACATGTCAACTAATGGCTAACCTTTTCCGTCCAACCTGGCCTTTAATAAAATGGTGTGATTTAAAATCTTGCAGCCCAAAGATTTATGGAGCTTGGGAGCTCCGGTGGTGTGCACATGATGGGTTGGAGAGTCTCGCCTCCTCCTGGCTTTGCCTCTTAATGGGGAAAAGAGAGAGGAAGGAAGTTTCTGGTGGAGTTCCTCCCTGTTCCTCCTGCTCTCCTTTCCTCGAGAGCTGTCAGACTCGCTCAGGAGCAAAGAAGCTGGCGGACGTCTGACAGAACTAATTGGCAGGCCAAAGCCCCTCAGGGTGGCGCATTCCTTGCCCCGTTCCCCCTTCTCACGCAGCGCCAGTCGCCGCATCACACCAGCTCACATGCAACATGAGGGCTGGAGCGCTCCGGAGTCAAGCGGCCTAGATGGCCGGACCAACTCATTAATTGCTTAGATGTGCTACCCAGTTCCTGAAATCAGGGGCCTGGTTTCATTCCTGGTTTTCATCCATTATTTCTAGCTCATCACCCAGTATATGTGTATATGTACATAGAATCATATCGCTACCCCAGCATGTCCTGAAATGACTCTACATCTAAGATAGTTGGTGGTGAGCAAAAAATGGTATTTCCATCACCAGGAACCCATCTACACTGCACAATTGTAGCACTATGATGCCACATTAACTGCCATGGTTCCGTCTTGTGGAATCCGGAGACATGTAGCTGAGGAGGCGTTGGAGCATCTCCTTGAATGGCACCTGCTTGAATGGCAAATCCCACAATTCCATGGGATGGAACCATGGGAGTTAACGTGGAATCATAGCAGTATATTTCTGTTGTGTGGATGGGCCCCAAGAGAAAGATGGAGGGAGGTGGAAAAGTCTGATGTTGTCACATCCAGAGCTAGGAGACATTACTAGTTTGGACTATGACACCCTCAATCCCCCAGCCAGCATGGGCACTGGGGGATTCTGGGAACTGTAGTCCAAAAAAAGGAAGTTCCCCTAAGCCCTGGTAGAGGTCACATCATCTCATCACAGGGAAAAAATAAGAAGGATGGAAGGAGACAACACAGCCAACAAGAGCCTAAATCTAATTGGCAGACTCAGCTAGAGTAGGTGCCTGTTAAACTTGGCTTTGACACATAGCTTGTTGTTGTTGTGTGCCTTCAAGTCATTTCTGACTTATGGTGACCCTAAGGAGAACCTATCATAGGGTTTTCTTGGCAAGATTTGTTCAGAAGGGTTTCCCTTTGCCTTCTTCTGAGGCTGAGAGAGTGTGACATGCCCAAGGTCACCTGAGGGGGTTGTTTCTGTGGCTGAGTTGGGATTTGAACCCTGGCATCCTGGAGTCCCAGTCAAGCTTTCAAACCCTACACCAAACTGGCTCCACTTTTGGCATCCCTTCTCCTATTCAGAGGGGGCTTGCCACCATTGCCTTCCTCTGAGGCTGAGAGAATGTGACTTGACCAAGGTCACCCAGTGGGTTTCTATAGCTGAGCAGGGATTCAAACCCTGGTCTCCCAGAGTCCTTGTCCAACACTCAAACCGCTACACCACCCTACCTCTCCTAGGGTTTCTTGGCCATACAATTGCAAGAAGCCTTGGGCTTCCTCGGAGGCCGAGAGAGTGTGACTTGCTCAAGGTCACCCAATGTGTTTCCAGGGCTGAGTGGGGATTTGAACCCTGGAGTCCTAGCCCAATACACAAACCACTACACCACACTGGCTCTCCTCACTACATTGAGGAGAAAACATAAGCCCCAGAAATGTTCCAAGTGAGAATCTATGTTATCTCCCACTTTGTATGATCGGATTCGTTCCTAGCTTACAATTCTTTTGTCTCTCTTTCCCACTGCTTCCAATAGCCTTTGGCTTCCTCTTATTGTCCTGGTGTGTGTGTGTGTGTGTGTTTGCACGTCCTTTTGTTGTCTTTGTCAGCCTATTGTTCCTGCTCAGTTTGCGGTCCCTTCTCTTCCCTCCAATTCCTGCTGCGTGAGAAACTATTTGTGTCTGTTGCTATATAATTAACCACAACCAGAGTCCCCAAACGGCCTCCTGAGATACACGAGGGAGCCAAATGGGGTCAGAGGCAATTGTTGTTTCACCTGCTCAGATCGGAGAACAATGCTGTGATGATGGGAGAGAGGGAGGTACCAGAGAAGCTGGGCATGCCTTTCTTTGAAGGCCTTGGACTCATGTTCCACACACGGATTTGTTCCATTTCCCAAGCTTGTGTTGCTGTTGTTGCTTGAAAAGAAATCTGTCAAGCAACATGAGGTCATGTCACCCTATCCGTGGATCTCACTGGATTTCCTTTCTCAGAATTGTGCCTCTTGGATAAGGGCCCTCCGGTCAAGGCCGAGATGAGCGCCTTCTACTTTTGATGTCCTCCACATCTCAACTGCCTGGTTCCTCTTCTCCTGCCCTGTTGTTTGGGATAGTTTTAAGGACATTGTTGGCTGTCTTGGTCCTATAGTGGGAGAAAAGGTGGCTAGATAGATAGATAGATAGATAGCTCAGAGGCTGGCTCATTGGCCACCGACCACATCACGACTGAGGGCCAGTTCTTGTTGTGGCGGATCCATCACGGTGATGTGGTGCTGGAGAGTTCACTTCCCAAAGTTTGTGCTGGAAAAGAGGAGGGATGTGACACAAGCTGCTTCTAAAGATGAGGCTTGTTGGTGGTAGACAGACACAGGAAGTAGTCCGAAGCAAAGAAGGGCACCTCCGCCCGTTCACTACCAGGGTCTAAAAGTAGAATTGTGCCCCTACAAAGTGAATTTAACCAGATTATCTGTGGCTGGCTGTCCAATTGCCCATGGCTGGCTACGCAAGGCTCCCGGGCTGGGACGCACCCTTTCCAGGATGAGGCTGTTAGAAGATGGACTCCAAAGGAAAGAAAATCCAAGTGCACAAGTGCAACCCATCTCTTGCACCACAGCTATGAGAACAGGGCAAGCAGCTTAGCGACAGAAGAAAGTTCACTCCCCCCTGGTCTGTTCCCAACCGCAAATTGCAAAGCTAAGTATTCCTGCATGGCAGGGGGTTGGACTGGATGGCCCCTGTGGTCTCTTCCAACTCTATAATTTGATAATCTATTCTATAATCTAAATAGGACAAGACCACCAGCAGAAGCCATGGGGAAATTGTGTTCGTGAGAGGGATGCATCTCTCCAAAAGATAGGTCCTGTGAGTTGGAGGTTATTTATAACATGTTTTTCTCATTTAGGTATGTATTCAAAGAAACTATTTCTACACCTTTTTCCCATGCATATTTCAAAAGGACTTGGCAAAATTAAAACAACTGGTAAAACATCAGAAGAAAACACTGAAGACAATGTACAGTGAGACACGTCATAAATACTGAGAAACAAGCAAGGAAAGGAAGACAGAAAGAATGAGAGCACAGCTACAGCCAGCTCCTCTCTCTGTTTATCTATCTGTCAAAACATTCAGAGATCAACCAAAATGACATGTCCCACTTTCCAAAGTGATGTTCTCTTGGTAGAAGCATCCAGAGTCATGGAGACACCACATAGAAGTCTCTGCTCTTGAAGAAATAGGGATGGGGAACAGGTCACCCTCCAGATGTTTTTAGCCTCCTACTAGGAACATGATAACGTCTTCCCCATCCCCTGTGGTAGAGGTTGTGCTTAATGAAGCTACAAAGGATTTGGTGCTCCAAAATTTGAGGACCACCATTGTGATCCTGGCTCAGAAATGAATTTGTTACAGCTGTTTTGGGAGCTTTGAAACATATATGAACATTGATCCAGATGCATAGGTAGAAAGTATTGGTCAAACCATATGCTGGGAGCTCCATCTCCATAAGAAAATGAGTATTGGAGAAAGCAGTGAAATCCAGGAGGATTCTGAGATATTGAGAACCACCGCTTTGAACCTGGCCCAGAAATGAGCTTGTTACAACTTGGGAAAGGTGGAGTTAAAAAACTCATTAGGGTACCACACTTCTTTGTCACCTTCTGGGAGGATGCTTGAAGGACAATCAGAAGGAAAGACTCCTCCAGGGTTATCTTCTTGAGTTCTCCTTGGTCCATTTTAAGCCCTGCCTATCAGCAAGCCAGAAGAAGGCTGTAACTTGGAAAGGCAGTTCTGAGGAAACTAGATAAGGACCTCCCCTGTAAAGAGGTATAACTAAAAACCAAAGTCAGGACCGACCATCCATGGCATAGCCTTTTTGATTTCTATCTATGGTTGTGATGGTGAAAGCTTGGCAGTGAAGAAAGCTGATAGGAAGAGACGCAACTCCTTTGAAATGGGGTGATGGAGGAGAGTTCTTCTTGAGTCCCAATAAAATGATGAGGAGGAGGATGAGGAGGAGGAGGGTGATGATTATGAGAGTGATGATGATGAAGGTGATGATGACTATGAGGATGAGGATGATGATGAAGGTGATTATGAGGAGGAGGAGGGTGACAATGACTGTGAGGGTGATGATGAAGGATGTGATGACTATGAGACAATGAAGATGATGATGATGATGATGGTGCTAATGATGAGGGTGATGAGTGATGATTACAATGAAGGTGATGATGACTATGAGGATGAGGATGATGGTGATGACTATGATGGTGGTGGTGGTGATGACTATGAAGGTGATGATGATGAGGGATATGATGACTACGAGGGTGAGGATGATGATGAGGGGATGATGATGATAATCCATGTAAGCTTTTTATGCACTCTCTTCTATTCAGCCTTTATTATTTTCCACCTCATATCTGAACTGCCGTCTCCCACCATCCCAAAGATATAGGGATTATTGATTATTTTGTTTGTGATTCTGTTACTGTAAGATATATCTCCTCTCCCCAGCGCTTGCCTTAGAGAGATGATTCATTCCAATTCACAACGAAAATAAATATTCCATTTTCTCCCCCACCCCCTCAACCTTCATCCCCACTATTTTTAATCTCTTAACACTTTGGAATATGATCCATTGGTAAGTCTAATGTATGCTGCCCTTTTATTGTGAGTGGGTAAAATGAAGTTCAATATCTATAAGTGCAAATAAATTGTCCTAAGTAAATTGTCCTGAAGTTTAAAATGGGATAAATAAGGGAAGTTGTTTTCTGCTGGGCCAGAACTTTGCTCCCTCCAGCTTAGTTATAACTACTCCAGCTTCCCCAGGAACCAGAGAATCCTAGGGTTGGAAGGGAACAGAAGGGTCATCTAGTCCATCCCCATTCTGCCATGCAGGAAAATACAACTAAGACACTCCTGAAAGATGCCCATCCAACCTTTGTTGAAAGACCTCCAAAGATGGAGAGTCCAGCATCCTCTGAGGCAGAATATTCCATTGCCAAACAGCTCTAACAGTCAAGAAGTTCTTCCTAATGCTGAAGATGGCTCTCATGACACCTATTCCTTATAGGGCCTGGAGATTCCCAGACCTTTGCTCATCCTGGTTGACCTTCTCTGGACAGCTTCCAGCTTCAACCACCATGGCTCCAACTTTCGGAAACCTGGGGTTTGTAGTTTGGGGAGGGGAGTCACTTAGAATGTGATTCAATTGCCTCCTACACCCCCCTTCAAGGGGGAACAAGGCACCTTCTAAACCTTTTTAAAAAACATTGAGGGTGTCAGAGGTCCAAGGAGTGTCAAACTTCAGGGGATTGAGAGGTCTTCTCCTTTGGAGCTGACTGTAGTTCCAGCCCTCCACCAGAGTTTATTTGATGCCAAACACTGACTCAGAATCGATTTCCTGCTTGAACACGAGAATCACCTTCTCCTTTGCATCTTGCTTAATTGTACTATAGTGCATTTGGAAGACTTTACAAAAGAGTCTGGAGTAATAAACACCTCAGGCGAAACACAAAAATCAGTGTGTATAGAGCCATTGTACTGTACTGTCTATTCTCCTTTATGGGTCTGAAATGTGGGTCACTATCGCCACCACTTACGACTCCTTGAACGCTTCCATCAGCGCTGTTTACACACAATCCTAAATATACACTGGAGTGACTATGTGATGAATGTTGCTGTCCTTGAGCAAGCAGGGATCACCAGCATTGAGGTCATGATCTTGAGAACTCAGCTGCGCTGGGCAGGGCATGTTTCTAGGATGGAGGACCATCGCCTCCCCAAAATAGTACTCTACGGTGAACTCGCCACAGGTCAGCGTAAGAGGGGCGCTCCAAAAAAGCGATACAAGGACTCCCTGAAACAACATCTCAGGCTCGGCCAAATTGATCACCAACAATGGTCCACCCTGGCCTCACATAGGGAGGCATGGAGACGCACTATCCACAATGCTGCAGCCTTATTTGAGAACTCACGCCGAACAAGTCTTGAAGAGAAACGACAACGCAGAAAGAATCACAACCCGGAAACATCACCCAAGGAGAGCTTCTGCTGTGCTTTCTGCAACCAGACTTGTCTACCTTGGATTGGCCTTTTTAGTCATCAGCGCACTTGCAGAAAGCGCAGGATGAGTCCTTCCTGAATCTTCGTTTGCGAAGAAGAGTCAGAGAGAGAGAGAGACTGGTGGGAAAGAGAAATCTATTGGGTTTTTGCCCTTGGAAATAGGAAGCAGCCAATGGCTGGACACCAAGCCAAGTGAAAGCCCCCTGAAAAAAGTGAAGAGGAGTAGGAGGACCAGGAGTTGTTTATTCATGCGCCCTCTGCTTAGACTAGGACCCTGAGGAAGGACAAGGTGACACCCTTCCCAGGGGTGCTACAATACTGATGAATTCAATGACCCCCCTACAGAACTCTCTCCAGTTGGACTTTCTACCATTCCAATATAGCTAGAGCTGAGGTTATAATAGACTCAGGCTAAAATGCATCCCCATAGATGCAAGACATGTTTGCCAAGCCTGAGGCCTCCCTTCCTTTAGTCCCACTCAGGAGCAGGAGGAGGCAAACGCCAATATCTGCCTTTGATCAGAACTTCCTGAGCTTCAGAAGTAGCTCTTCAATCTCTAACAGCAACAGCCCTCTTACCCTCTGCAGTTTCTGCCTTTTGGTTGCTGGAGCAACAACTCCACCAGGACAGCTCTCTTGTCAAACTCCTGCGTTCCTACCTCCTTCCAGACAGCTCCCTGGCTCTCCTGGTGCTGAAGGGTTGGACAGATCCCTAGCTAGTTCAGGTCTCCTTGGTGATGTACTTGCGCCTGCTGCTTCCTGCCATCCCTATGTTGTTCAAGGAGAAAGGAGGCAGATGTGAGAATCTGGCTTCCTCTGGAGCTCTAGCTTGGCTGTGTAAACCTCTGGATGGGCAATCTGGGCCATAGAAACACACATGAGCCCAAAACAATGCAGTTCCTGGGGTATATTTTAGGGACAGCTTGTGGCCGATGTTAAGGAAAGCTGAAGCTTCAGTGAGCCTAGAGGACTTGTAATCCAACCACATTTAGTGAACCAAGACCGGGGACCACTAGAAGGGGTCCCCGAGTTCCTGATTCAGTCTCCAACATCATCAGGTAAGTCTTGGAAACCTGGAGAATCACTGCTACTCCAAGCAAACTGGCCTTCTCCAATCTTCATCCCCTTGAGATGTGTTAGATTACAATTTCCATTATGGGTCATGCTGGTCAGAGGTGATGGGTCAAGCTGGAATGTGTCCAAAGAAGAATGGCCAAGATGATCAAAGGTCTGGAAATGGAGCCATATGAGGAATGACTTGGGGAGATGGGTATGTTTAGCTGTGCTGGCTGGGGGATTTTGGGAGTGGCAGTCCAAAAAGAAGAACCTTCTCCAAGCCCAGAAGGACTGCCAATGAGTACCAGGAGCCGTAAGCTCTGTTTCAGAGGAAGGAACTGGCAAAACCACCTCTGAGTCTTCCTTGCCTAAGAAAACCCTATTATATTCATGGGGTCTCCATCAGTTGACAGGTCACTTGATGGCATATAGACACAGACCTTCCCATATGAGCCCACCTGAGCTTTAAGATCTGCACAGAAGCAAATCTATGTATCCCACCACCTTCTCAGGAACCACTGGTGGGAATGCAAGAGACAGAGCCTTGCTTAGCATTTTGAAACCGACTCAGGGCATGGAAGGAACTCAGTGCATGTACTATCTGGTATGTTTGTGTGTATGATTCCAGAAGCTCAGCAGCCCCTTTCCATTCTACTCTCGGGAACTTTCATAGAATCATAGAGTTGGAAGAGCCACAAGGGCCATCTAGTCCAACCCTATTCCACCATACAGGAACACATAATCAAAGCACTCCCAGCAGATGACCATCCAGCCTCTGTTTAAAACCTCCAAAAATGGAGTCTCCAACACACTCTGAGACAGTGTGTTTCACTGCCGAACAGCTCTTACCATCAGGAAGTCTGGGATCACAGAATCATTAGAGTATGAAGAGACCCCCAAGGGTCATCTAGTCCAACCCCATTCTGCCATGCAGGAAAAAACAATCAAAGCACTCCCAATGACAGATGGCCATCCAGCCTCTGTTTAAAACCCCCCAAAGAAGGAGACTCCAACACACTCCCAGGAAGTAGCGCATTCTACTTTGTAGAAAGAAGCAATGTTTTTTACCCCACACATGCTTGCATGCATCTGTGAGTGTATGTGCTCATTTTATAAGCGACGGTGCGAGGAAGTGGGGGTGGGGAGGAGATAAGTTGTGGTGCACGTTTTCCTCTCCATGCACACCCGCCGTGAACAATTGTTAAGTGCTGATAGCGTTTAGCTAAAAGAACGCACAGCAAATTATTTTTAGCAGATCTTCTGAGCTGGCAACTCCTTCCCCCTCCTGCTCTTATTGTACCGCTCTTCACTCCCACGGTGGCATCCAGATAAAGGACACACATGGGTGTGATGCAAAGCCTGCACCACCACGAGGCAGCCCCAAATCCAGAGAAAACATCTTAACTTCTCTCCCTTTCTCTCAAGTTCTCTCTTTCTCTCCCTCCCTATTTATTTATAGCTCCCCCCTGGATGTCATCAGTCTATTTATCCCAATACTCCTCTTCTGTTCTTTTATTCTTTCTCCTCCTTCTTGCTACATGTTAAAAATACATATCTTGATCTTCCTCTCAGGATCTACACCTCCCTATTTATATTCATATCCCCAGGAAGGTTCGTTTTAGCAAACTGGCTTGTGATATTTCGACAGATGACGCGCCACTGTTGGGAACAATCTTTTTTGGAACGAGGGGTAGGGGGGACATGATGCAGATGCAATGCAATGCAATGTCAAGTGGGGGGAGGAAAAAAGAAAGATTTTTTCCCCCTGGGTGTTCGGAATAGTGAAGATCTTCCCCTCTTGATTTGGGAACTAAAGTGGGGAAAAAGTACGGATTATGAGGACTATTTCACCCTGCTCAAAAGTTTTGTTCTTGCAAATGTTTGCCTTCAAGTCTTTTCTGACTTATGGTGACCCTATTGCAGGGTATTCTTGGCAAAATTTGTTCAGAGGGAGTTTGCCTTTGCCTTCCTCTGAGGCTGAGAGAGTGTGATTTCCCCAAGATCACCCAATGGCTTTTCATGTCTGTGCATGTCGTAGTCCAATCCTCAAACCACTACACCACACTGGATCTCTTAACAAGAGTTAATTCCTTCCTTCCCTTGTTTGAGGGTTATTTATTTCCTTTTTTTTTTTACATACCTTTTGCATATGTTTATTTATTGTATATCTCACTGTCTTCCACTGGCAGCTCACAATAGGGTAAAAAACCCCCACAGATAACTAAAACACAACTTAAAAACAACCCCAAAACAGATACAATGAGAGACTAGAATATGAACTGATGAATTCTAATGAGAAGAAACAAATTCCACCTAAATATTAGGCAATATGTCTTGACTTGTAAGAGCTGTCTGATAGTGAAATGGACTGCTGTAGAGAGTGGTGGGCTCTCCTTTTTTTGGAGGTCTTTAAACAGAGGTTGGGTGGGCATCTCTCAGGAGTGCTTTAACTGTGTATTCTTGAATGGCAGGGGGTTGGACTAGATGGCCCTTGGGGGACCCTTCTAAGTCTATGACTCTGTTATTCTACAGTCCTGTGATCCTCTCTCTCTTGCACTGGTAGAAAGACAGAACCCATGTAGGGAACATGAGGGAGTTAATGGTGGCTTGGTTGGGGCTGCCCGTGTGCACTTGCTTGTGCCTGCTCATGCCCACGTGCCCACTGCTTGCAAACTCTCTCAGTGAGCTTGGCACCTCTCCAACCCCTCAACTCTCTTCCAACTCTATAATTCTATGATTCTACAAATCCCAGGATTTTGTAGGGTAAGAATCATGGCAGGTAAACTGGGATCAAACTGCTATTTTTCTCCTGTGTGGATACATGCCTGGAAGTTTGACCCAGAACAGTTCCTATCAGAATAGGCAAAGAAGAGGATCTACAGGGTTTCCTAAACCATTCCCATTCAGCTTTGGAGAATGGCTACTGGTTTTAATTTCGCTTTATCCTTTGGGTGACTGCCTGGTGCTCCCCTGGTGGGACTGGATGCATCTTAAGACACACACACAGGCACGCAGGCAGCATAGATAAAGTGAGTAATGGTTATTGAAATCAATAAAGCTTGACATCATATCAGATCGGTGGATGGGAGGGCAGAACAAGCCAGGCACAGCCTGGTACTGAACATGTTTCCTCCTAAGAAGACAAGATCAGGGGACAGATTGTGGGGCCGGCTGGGAATGTCAAGGGCAAAGCCCCCTCAGAGATAAATCTATAACTCACCCATATAAACCAAAGAGCCACAACCTGTTTCCCTGAAGATTAATGGCTGATAAGGCTGGGCTAAGCCCATATTGATAGTGGCATTCCAAGTTCCTTTGGAAAGTATTATATTAGAGCCACAGAGAGAAAGCTCCATTGGCTATTTAGCCCTCCAATGAACCTACCGAACCCACCAAACCTTTACAGAACCAAGACCAGGTAATGGGGATTCCCAAAATCTGGGGAGAAATAAGGGTGAGAAGAACATTTGATGCTTTCTTGCTCCAAGGCTCAAACCCTGATGTTGCTGCTGCTGTGTGCCCTCGAGTCGTTTCTGACTTATGGTGACCCCAAGATGAACCTATCATGGGATTTCTTGGCAACATGAGATCAGAGGAGGTTTGCCAACACTGCTTTCCTCTGAGGCTGAGAGAGAGTGACTTGCCCCAAGGTTAGCCAGTGGGTTTCCATGGCCAAGTGGGGATTTGAGCCATGTTCTCCCAGAGCGCTAGTCAAGCACTCAAACCATTACATTACCCTGGTTCTGCTCAAACATTACTGAGGTTTTATTCCCTCTCTTCTCCATCTTCCTCTCCTTGCTCTCCTTCACTCCATTTGGCCCTCCTTGGCATCTTATTGTCCACTGTGGGAAGCAGGACATGAAATTAGACTCACGTTCGATCTGATCCAGCAACAGGGCTCTTATATCAATAGCAAAGTCAGTTAAGAATAGAATAGGCAGGTTCACGGGCGGCCGACCTATGGATACCACTTGCTGAGGACAAACAATAAGGGAGCCTGGGACACAAAAAAGCAAGGGCCTTGGGTTCAATCCAGCCCAACTCTTATCATGTTGTGACATTGCCTTCAGATAAAAACAAATCCATTTCAGTAGACCTGAATGCTACTGGTAGTCCCTACTAGAGGAAACTCATTGATTCTATAGTGACATGGTAAGTTAACACTTAAGTAAATCCCACTCATTCAATAAGCTTACTCTAGCTGACATTGGCTGACCAGCAACCGGGGATTACAGCCAAGGTGGCAAGTTTTTGTGTTGCTGCAATAGCTTGCAGACAAAAAATGGTGTCTTAACTTTTTGTTGTTGTTGTTCATTGTACAATATTGTATAATATTTTTGTATTGTATAGCACTCTCCTATTTTACACTGTACTTTTATATTGTTTATGCTGGTCATTGACTGTAATAAAGTTTCTATTCTACTCTAGCTGACGCTAATGGTAGGTCTCAGGCTGTAGCTTCCCGTCTACAGAAACTTTTTGCCATGTTATTGTCATTTAAGGCAGAAGAGGTCAAGCAGGATTGAGATTGTATTTAATTATCTTCTAATTATTATTATTTTTGCTTTGAAGTGGGTGGGTTTTGATCACTCCTCAGCCCCAGCTACCACCGGGACTCCTCGCTTGGTGTCCATGAGGCTGAAAAGGAAGGAAGATGTGTGTAGGAACCATTAGTGAAGGAGTAGCAGAGAAACGCAGGGAAAGAGAACCTATTACGCGGGAGGCAATGAAAGGAAAGATCAGAGAGAAGGCAGTGAATAGAATGCAGGCAGCTTCTCCATTCACCTGCGTCTGTCAATGGAGCCTCTCCTTTTTTCAGAAATAAGAAAGAATCAGCTCCATGCCTTATCGCTAATATGCAGCGCCTGTTTCCAGCTAGGTAAGAGGAGAGGAGAAGGCCGCAGGACAAAAGGAGGTAGAAGAAGATGAAGACTGGAAACAGCAGGAAAGGAGGGAGGGTCTGTCTGTCCCAGTTTCTCCCTTTAAAATAAAACATCCTGTAAATCCCACTCTGCCTTTGAAGGATTTACATATTTAGGTGGTTCCTAAATACTTCCAAATTGGAGTCCTCCTCAGGGGACTGGGAGGCCGGGGAAGAAGGGAGGGAAGGTTTAACCCACTAGGGTCTAACACTGGAGAAGAAAGGCAAGTGGTTGTGGGTGGCCATGGTTGTCCCAGGATGGGGGGCGAATTGACCCACAGGCTGGCATCCATTAAGGGATGTGTAAAGGCGTAAGCCATACTATGCACTATGCACACAGGGAGAAACAGCCCCCGTTGCACAATGGACATATTCTGCCGATAGTGGCAGAAGCAGAGTTGCACAGACCATGTATTCCTCTGTGCCCAGTCTTGCAAGTTCTACATTGTATGTTGTGTTTTTGTGCATGCCTGACTTAGCATCACAGATCTCGAAAAACACACGCAGGTTCGTATGGGAGAATGTGGTCCTCCAAATAACCTGGATCTAAGCGATACGGCTTGGAGAAATGGATGTGGTGGGATCCCAATGCCCCTGTGTGTTTCTTTGGTGCCATAAATACAAGGGGCATGCCATGGACTTACTGGAAGCAAAACGAAAGAAAGATGGCACCAGGAAGAAATCAACCCTTCTCCTCCTCCTTGAACTATTTTAAAATACGCTGACACTCATGAGATGGAAATCTCCGCCTGGACGCTTTGCTAATGTCCCCCTTTTTGCATATAATATTATATATGCATAATGTAGCCCAGGGAATGTATATGCCGTGCCAGCAATTGCGAGGAAAAGGCATATTTCACACTGTCACCAATGAGTGATAATTCGGCGAGAGTTAACGGTGAGGCCTCATGATTAGATCTTCTCAGATGCAATGAGGGAAAAGAACAGAATGAGGAAACAGAATGGGGAAACAGAAACAAGAGGGTGAGACCAGGTGTTGGAATTTGCCGGTAGTCTTGATGACTTTAGATTCAAGATGGCGGCCCCCAAATGGTTCATGGGAGATGCAATATTTGACAGGTCTGTTTGTGCCTGCCCTTCTGGATTGATCCAAAGATCCCAAAAGTCGGCCTCAATCGTACTGATGATTTTCAACAAGAATATACCAAAGTGCTGATGGTGATCTATATAGCCCTATCGAGCTCAGATCCAAGCTATCTGAAGGACCATACCTCCCTTTATGAACCCACTAGAGATCTAAGATCTTCAGGAGAGCCCCTTCTCTCTACCTTCTCATGACCTTCTCAGGATCATTGTGTCAGAATCAGTCATCTTTGCTCCGGTTCCTGCCATATTCATTCTTTTCCCTGTAGCCTTGGTGTAGAGTGTGCATAGCAGTTTGTGTAGAGGTGAAATAATGTGTGTGTAACTGTTGGGGCTTTGCTTGGGAAAGGAGGCGACTCTGTATTGTATGCCTACTGGATTTCTGGCAGAAAACTTAATAATAATAATAATAATAATAATAATAAATTATTTATACCCCGCCCCTCTGCTAAAAACAATCGGAGCAGCTTCCAACAATCAAAACATTATAATAATGACTAAAAACACCATCCACCCCCACCCTCCCCCATAAAAAGACATTAAACACTATAAAATTAAAACCTTCTAACTAAAAACACATTAAAAACAAATAAATACATAATTTAAAAAAGCCAGGAGACGCAGCTCCTGAGGCCGGGATCTAATCAGGAAAAGCCTGCCGAACGAGATCCATCTTTAGTGCTTTTGGCAAGTTCTGGCAAGTTTTCTGATGAACCCTGAACCTTGTGTTCTATGAGTCTGGCAATGCTAATACCGGACAGTTTGCTGAGACACTCCCTTACAAGCATCTCTAGCCACGGCAACCATGTCGGGTGAAGAAAGAAATACTGTTTTCCTCCTGGATGAAGGAAGCTTGGAGGAGACAGCTTCAGGGGAGAAGATTCTCAGGACAGCAGCAACCTGGAAAACCCTAATGGAGGTGGAGGAGCAGTCTCCAGGAGAGCATGAGGGAAAGTACATTGTTGGACTGTCACTCCCAGAATCCCCCAGCCAGGGACTGAAAAGATTATTTGGGGCACAGCTCTAAAATAGGTGCCCAATCCTGTCCATTTCCCCACACTCAAGATATCCAGAACATGGGAACATTACTCTTGGAATTCCTCAACCAATGTGGCCTGATTGGGGATTCCAAGAACTGCAGTTAAAAAAACAATCTGGGGGTACATTGCTTTTGCACATGGAGGCTCCACCTTAGCTATCAAGATCACGGCTGTGGGTAGACCCTATTCTCCTCTTCTTTGAGTTCAATGCAAGCAGAATTTCCTCAGCAAGTGTTATCAATGAATAATATAATTTCTTTCTAGCAGCAGCTTATGGTTTGGGGGAGATAGAAGGACACTGAGTCAGCTTGGGCGGTGGTGTTCCTAAGGATCAAGATTTGGGATAATGAGCCAAAGATAAATCCCCATTTAATGCTAATGGTGAGTTATCTGTGGTTAATTACCCCCGAGTGCTCTATGTTCAATCATTTAAAGTGACTTTGTCAAGACTGGGGGTCGGGGGAAGAGAGGGGGAGAAAGGACTATTTATACTCTGATGTCTTTACTTCAACAGAGTTCAGTTGCTTGGTATTAAAGTTTAAACAGCCACCAGGCAGCAAGTCTAGATCAAAGAGCCATGCAGTATGATGTCCCATCCTGTGCCAGCAACGAAGGCTGGTGGGTTCCCTGCCCACTAGGTTTTAAGTCTGGAGGATCTCTCCATGGTACTGAACTTGGTTTGGGGATGGCACCGGACACCTATCCATGGTGCTGAACCATACCCTCAAACCAGGTTCAGCACCTTGGACAGTTTCTTCGTCTAAAACCTGGAGTGGAGTCACCACCTCACTGCCATGGAAGCCAGAAGTCACTATTGCATCCAGACCAATCAGTTCCCCTCCGCAACGTTCTGTCTTCTTCTACCCAATTCGTAGTAGTAGCCCTTCAGAAAATGTCATAACATCATAGAATTGGAAAGGACCCCAAGAGTCATCTAATCCAACCACCAGCCCTTCAGGAATACACAACTGAAGCTTTCCTGAGAAATGCCCACCCAACCTCTGTTTAGGGATCATTTCTTAGGGTCCTGTTGGCTCTCTTATCAAAGAAGGTCACAGAACTGTAGAGTTCAAAGGGATCCCATCTAGTTCAACTCCATTCAGCCGTGCAGGAATGCACAACTAAAGTTACCCCAGAAGATGACCACCCAACCTGTGTTTATAGACCTCAAAAGATGGAGAGGCTACCACCTGCAGTTCATATTCCACTGTCGAACAGCTCTTACACTCAAGAAGAACTAACATTTAGCTGGAATAACTTTTTCTGCAATTGAATCCATTTGTTCTCATTCTAGTCTCTGGAACAGCAAAAGACAAGCTGGCTCCATGTTCTACATGACATCCCCTCAGGATAATTCAAGATGGCTCTCACGTCCCCTCTTAGTCCTCTTCTCTCCAAACTAAACATACCCCAATCCCTAAGCTGTTCCTCATAAGACTTGGTTTCCAAACCTTTGATCATCTAATTTTCCCTTCTGTAATTTCAAATCCACAGACTAATGGATTGAAACCACAAGAAAAAAGATTCCACCTAAGTGTCAGGAAGAACGTCTGATGGCAAGAGCATTTCAAGTGTGGGATTGTCTGGCTCTGACGGTGGTGGACTTTTCTTCTTTGGAGACCTTTAAATAGAAATTGGACGAGCATTTTTCAGGAGTGGTTTTATTGTGTCTTCCTGCATAGCAAGAGGGTTGGACTAGATGGCCCTTGTGGTCTCTTCCAACACTGTGGTTAAAACTCTGGGGCGTTCCCACATCGGCAAGAGGAATATTCAAGGAGATAGCTACATTAGTGTGTTTTAGCATGAAAAGACACAAAGAACTCCAGCAGAACCTTGAGAGTAAGTGCAAAGAAGACATTTCTAGCATAAGTGTTCATGGACACAGTCCGCTTCTTCGGATTCGCGTCATCAGATGAGGATTGGACTACATGAACTTTAGGGACCTCCCAACTCTACGACTCCATGACTCTTCCCCCCGCCCTGCTAACTTTCCAATTCTTCCTCCCTTTGAATTTATTTCAGACCATTTCACGTTCTTTATCTCCCAAAAAATATATAAAAAAATAAAAATAAAAATAAGGGCCCCGAGCAGGTAGCAATCTTCAAAACACAGACTGTTATTGCAACATAAAATGCACATTTATAGTACCGCCGTAAAAAAATAATGCTTATAAAACGGATTTGAAAGATATATTTTATCTTCGGTGCATCTTTAAAATATATGGCTGAAAAAGAAAGCTTTACTTATTTCTGGTTGTTAAAAGGAAGTATGGAAGGAGTTGTATGGGGGGGGAGATGGTCGTGTCTTTGTACTTGATTGGGGGGTCTCTGGTGTCTTTTGAGTGATCGCCTGACAAACACATAGGGCTGGAATCAACTAGATCTCCCCACTGCAAAAAATAAATAAATAAAAAGCTGTGTTTTTAAAATTTGTATTAGAAGAATTAGGGGAAGGTTGAGAAGCATGTGGTCCTATTGACATGGTTGGACTATAGCTCCCAACACACCACCAGCAAGCAAAATCAATGATGAAAGATGACGCGAGTTCTAATCCAGCCACATCTTGAGGATATGCAGCTTTCTTATCTTGGATTCAACAAATCCATGGAGGAACATAGAAATATCAAGGGTTGTTAGTAGTGAGTTCTAAATGGAACCTCCATGTCCCAAGGCAGGCTATCACAGGGTATCAGATAATAAAGAACATCCTATTAACTGACAGATGAAAGTTGCGCTATGTATGTGGGGTGACTTTTTAAGTCTGTGAGCAACATGTGGCCATCCAAGTTCACATCGCTGCGCATTTTCGCTCTATCAACCTTTATCAGAGCATGTGGCCACTCCATTTAAATAGATGTGAATAGATAGGGGGAAACAGAGACTAAAACAGCATCACTGCAAATGGGTGAAAAGGTGCACCTACCTTCGCAGTAAACCTTCGTGTCTAGACACGCCCTAGAATGCGAACCAATGGATTCGCATTCCAAGAAAAGAGATTCCACCTAAACATGAGGAAGAACTTCTTGACCGTAAGAACCGTTCAACAGTGGGAGATGAACTGCCTCAGCAGGTGGGGATGATGGACTCTCCAACTTTTGGAGGTCTTTAAACAGAGGTTGGGTGGCCATCTTGAAAAAGTGCCTTACTTGTAGATTCCAGCATGACAGAGGGTTGGACTAGATGGCCCCTGGGGTCCCTTCCAAACCTAAAACCAATGATTCCGTGGTTCTGTGAACTTATCTCCACTAGCCCAGATCCTCTTTGGAGTTCTGTTCAATTCCCCACGAAGGACACAAGGGAAGGAAGGAGACAGGAAGGAACAAAGGAGAATGGCAAACTGTTCCCTCTTGCCATTTCCTCATTAATCTTGATTACAGAGCCCTGGTGCTGAAGTTAATTTTCTTGTAGATGCCTATCAGTCATGTTAGCTGGGAATCTCTCTCTAGCTAATGAGGACATCGTATTCCTTGCTACTTTATTATGCCACTAATTAGTGTGCCGGATTTGGGGAGGGGGAGAGAAACAAAAAGAAGGGAGTGTATATCGGATGGGTCTGGAGGCCACGTCATTCTTCTTTGCCTTCATCTGGGTCACGGGAGCAAGGGGAGTAGCCTGGAAAAGTTACTTTGGGAGGGGGAACTACAATTCCCAGAATCCAGCCAAGTACTTGTGGTTGAAAAAGGGGAAGCATTCCAAGGATGGATGTAGAGTGGCCATATGTCCTCTGTTGGAAGACCTTCTAGAGGACAACCTTCCTCTTTAAGATGTCTACCTTCATAATAATAATAATAATAATAACAATAATTTATTTTTACCCCGCCCCTCTGTTAAAAACAATCGGGAAGGCTTACAGGAATCAAAATGCAACAATGCTAACTAAAATCACTAAATACCACCCACCCCACCTTCCCCCATAAAAAGATATTAAACTAATATAAAGTTAAAAACCAACCTAACTAAAATCACATAAAATACAAATACAAGCAAGACTAAAAGACTAAAAGAGGCCAGAAGAGCTTGTCCAAGCTTGATATGATGGAAGGAGAAAGGATCCTAAGGAGGGAGGTCTGGGATCTTGACATGGTCCATCATCCACAGGACCCGGGCAGCAAACCAAGCAGCAGGCACATGGGCTAACAGGTCACTGACTTCCCCAGTCAGGACGGGATGCAATGTAATTCTGTTTGAATCTGGGGTGGGCTCTTGCATGGAGGGAAGGCCCCAATCCCTTCCCAATGCCCCCCACAGCAGCACTGAAATTTCCACGTGGAACAGGACAGTTCAGAGCAGCCATTCCAGTGTGGAGCGGTTCTGCTTGCATATCAATTGATAATTGACAATTGTATCAAGAAAATGCAATCCAAACCCTTTCTATTTGGTTGGGATTCTCTTGCAAAACCATTTGGATAAAGGTTAGGGTTATAATTATCAATTGATATTATTGATCATTGATAATAACCCTAAACCTTACCCAAATGGTTTTGCAGCTGAACCTATTTTGAGGGTTATGGATCAGGAGCACCTTGAATGGCTCATTTAAAGTTCAGACTAAAAGCCAGAGTGGATTCACACATCCAGCATGAAAGCCACCAGCCACCCCTTGCTTTAACAGGAAGAGATATAAAAGCAGTCATCTTCTCCAGGGTTTGCAAATCCATATTTTCATGTTGCTAAGGGGCACCGCACCATGCAGAGACCAGCTTGCCTGGGTAGCTCAATCGGCAGAGCATCGGACTATTAACCTAAAGGTCTTGGGTTCAAGCCCTTGCTTAGGGAAATAAGGCAAGGGCTGCCCTTTGTTACTGAAAGCCGTAATGGTAGAACACATGCTTTGAATGAGAATTGAATAATGGTTGTCAGAGACTGGATTTTTCTCTCCAGTCCATGCTCTATCTCCTTGCTTTCTAAAAAGAAAGAGTAAAAAAAAAGCCAGTTGGGGAAAAAATTGAAATATATGCAAGGCTTACTTTCTTATTAAACCCAAAGTTACTTTAGGCATGCCAAATGTATTATGCATAACTTTTAGCACCGAACGTGACAGTACCATTTGGTATATTTATAAAATCTTAAAAGTATAAACACCTTAGTTTTCACGTAACAATAATTACAGATATATCCAGTGTATGAGCAAGAGAGAGAGAGAGAGAAACAGAACTGCAAGTGACTACACCTGAAGGTACTTAAGTGCATCTCCAGTTTTGGGTTTTGTCAGTTGGGAAAATAGGAATAGAATAAAAAAAAAAAACCCTGAAAAATAGAAGCTGTCAAGAGTGTAGTAAACAGACAGAAGATTTTGTTCTATTTGTTTGGAAACAGAGAGGAAATCACAACATTTTCGAATGGAAAAATGTCATACATTCAGAGAGGGAAATGCAGAATATTAATTGTTCTGTAATGTAATTAAGATCTTAGAATCATAGCATTGGGAGGAATATCCAATTTCTGTTTCAAGACCTCAACTTATGGCAACCCCATGAATGAGAGACCTCCAAGTCACAGGTCTTGCAGACTCAGGGCCACCGTGGCTTTTTCCTTGATGGAGTCCATCCATCTACAATGCAGTCTTCCTCTCTTCCTGCAAACTTCTACCTTCCCAAGCATTATTGTCTTTTCTAGTGAGTCCTGTCTTCTCATGATATGTCCAAAGTAGGACAGCCTCAGTTTAGTCATCTTGGCTTCTAGGGAGAGGTCAGGCTCGATTTGCTCTTGGAACCCTAGGTAAATACATAGTTTACATTGTATGCCACCTTGAGGATAAAGAATGGGATATGAATATTTTAAATAAAATATTCTGTAGCCCCCATAACTTCATATTCACTCAGACCAGAAAGAAGATCCTCCCCATGAAAGATCCCAAAGAGATCTTTGCACCAAGCTTCCATTTCCTCTCCACCAAGCATTCAAATCACCCCGAATTTTTTTAAAAACCCAAAACCCAAGTAGAACGATTCATTCAGACACCTCATCCTAACAGCAGTCTTTTTCATCTGACACCTTGCATGGCTTACTGTCTCCTTTCATGCCCTGCAATGAGTTTGAAGCTCCGTCTCTTTCTCTCCGGCATGCTCTCACCTTGCAGCGGTTTAACCGGAAGCCGTCAGAGCAATTTCATTATTTTCATTGCTGAGTTGTGGGAGTGAGGGTTGGGGTTGGTGGTGGAGGGGTTGGTGATGGGACTGAACCACCCTGAATCCATTTTCAAATGACTCAGCGAGGGAAAGCATGTAAAATCATGCCCAGCAGAGAAGCCCAGACAGACTTTGGGGATCTTGAGTGAAGAAGGCAGTAAATAGCTAAAAGGATTAGAAGAAAATGATTCCTTCCTTCCTTCCTTCCTTCCTTCCTTCCTTCCTTCCTTTTCTCTATCCTTTCCTTCCTTCCTTCCATCTTTTTCCCCTTCCCTCCCTCCCTTTCCCTTCCATCCTTCCATCCATCTTTTCCCGCTTCCTTCCTTCCTTTTCCTTCCTTCCATCCATCTTTCCCCCTTCCTTCCTTCCTTCCTTCCTTCCTTCCTTCCTTCCTTCCTTCCTTCCTGCCATTCCTCCCTCCCTTCCTTTTCCTTCCATCTTTCTTTTTTCCCCTTCCCTCCCTCCCTTTTCCTTCCATCTTTCTTTTCCCCCTTCCCTTCCTCCCCTTTCCTTCCACCCTTCCATCTATCTTTCCTCCTTCCTTCCTCTGTCAATCTTTTTTCTCCTTCCTTCCCTTCCTCCCTTTTCCTTCCATTTTTCTTTTTCCCCTTCCCTCCCTCCCTCCCTTTTCCTTCCATCCGTCCTTCCTTCCTTCCTTCCTTCCTTCCTTCCTTCCTTCCTTCTGACAATCTTTTTTCCCCTTCCTTCCTTCCCTCCCTCCCTCCCAAACTTATTAATTCATTCCTTTTCATTCTCAGCAACCAGGACTGTTTTGCATGACCTCTGCTGACCCTCAAATAAGTCCCAATGACCACTGGCATGATGCCCTGGTTCCAGTGTTCAATTTGGGGAAACCAAGGCAGTGTAGTAGTTTGGGTGTTTGACTAGGATTCCGGGAGACCAGGGATCAAACCCCCCCACAGCCCTGGAAACCCAATGGGTGACCTTAGGCATGCCACACTCTCTCGGCATCAAAAGAAGACAATGGCAAAGCTCCTCTGAGGAAATCTGCCCAAGAAAACCCTAGGGCCGGGTGTCTATTAAGTCTGAGAGACGGTGTGTTATAGTGGTTTGAGGGTTGGGCTAAAACCCTGGGAGAGAAGGGATCACATCCCCACTCACCCATTGAAACCTACTTGGGTAACTTTGGGCAAATCACAAATGTCCAGAAAAGAGATTCCACCTAAATGTTAGGAGGAACATGGTTATTGTCAGAGCTATTTGGCAGTGGAATGGACTCTCTCTGAATGTGGTGGACTCTCCTTTATTGGACATTTTAAAATGCAGGTTGGATGGGCTTCTTTCTGGAATTCTTGAGTGGTTTCTTCCTAAATGACTGGCGGTTGAACTAAATTACCTCTTCCAACACTATGATTCTATGGAATGCAACACAAAGCCTGCTGGTGTAGAGCAAACCCACTGAATCAATGGATGTTTGATTCTTTTGAGGTCTTTCAACAATGCTTTAGTTGTATATTCCTGCATGACAACAGGTTGGACTAGATGGCCATCATGACTCCTTCTAGCTCTAAGATTCTGTGATGCTGCAATAAGTCCCCAACTGCAAAGATCCACACCCTTCTAGGATTTTCCTCAATGGGCTTTCCTGACATTTGAGAAACCTGTGTTTCAACCATCTTTTTGAAGATCCTGCAAACTTAGGTCTTCTGTGGCTTCTCCGACTGAATCAATCCATCTGCAATGGGGTCGACCTTTGGAGCAGCGCTAACCTGCTGATCCGGCCAATCTTCTCTTAGTCTCCAACTCCTGTGTCGCCAGCTGCTTCCATACTCCTTAAACCAGACCAAAGTGGGCCTGTTTCATACCCAGGCCTTCAGTTCAATTCTCCAAATGATCTTTCCAGGAGAGCTGTTTCAGCGCTTTGTATCCCTCTGCGTGTGTGTGTTTGTGTGAGAGAGTTTCTTTTTGTCCCTCCTTTACACACACACACACACACACTCTTTCTCTGTGTTTATAATGTATGCCATCAGAGCTTAAATAATGATCTAAAAGAGACTTGTTTATCAGGCAGATTTCCCCGCTCTGAAATCATAAAAGCATTAATAACACCACACGTTCCCAAGCAAGCTGGCGCATTAGCATCCTTTTAAAGGACAGCGTGACTTTCGAAGGGCCGGAACCCTCCTTCGCTTTTTAACGTTTTGGAGGCTGAGTCGGTTCCAAAGCCAAGTGGAAGGGGGGTGTCGCGATTGGTGGTCTTTCCACGCCACCCTTCCCACCCCACCCCTGCCGCCTTCACCGTCTTTGACTCTCAGGAGCGTCTACCTCTGCTGCTGAGGCCTTTCTTTGCCAAATGATCTTGTGAGCAATGGAGGAGAGATGAAGATGGAGTGAAAAAAGAAGGGGGAGAGGACATAAGATAGTGTGTGTAGGGGGGGGCACCCCAAATAGATAGGAGCAGTTTTGGAGAGGGTCCGTTGGATTCCCAGAGGTGTCATTGAGATATGATTTCTATTGATCGGCAACAGCGCGTGTATGCATGGAGGGGGTGTAAGCGTCTGTTTCCAGCAGAAACGAACCCCCATCTGGGTAAGGAGAGGGTGTAATAATATTGAGAAATTGAGCAGAGCAGATGGATCAGCGCAGGGCAGGAGAGAAGGAGGCGGCTTGATGGAGACGGCGGCACTATGCTTGAATTCACCCACCTGCCCTTAAAAAAAAAAGAATCAGAGAGAGAAAGAGAAAATATAAAAAGATGTCTTTCAGAATAACTACAGGACAGATATGGGTTGTATAACATAGAAGCTTGCGTTTTTCCATTCTTTTTTAATAATAATAAAAAAGTAATAATAAACAGAGATGGTGTTGGCATTCACTGCTGGTTTGGTCACCCTGGAGGGAATACAAACCAATGTGGTTAGAACTCTGTGACTGTTCTGAGGAAGGTTTGCCATTCCTTCATTTGAGGCCGAGAGAGTGTGACTTGGCCAAGGTCAACCAGTGGGTTTCCATGGCCGAGCAGGGATTCGACCCCTGATCTCTGGGATCCTAGTCCAACACTCAAACTGCTACACCATGCTGGCTTTCCCAGTGCCTTTTATGAGGCCAACTCAAAGGTGCAAAAGCCAACATGCAAGCTTTTAACAAAGATGTTTAAAAATCATACCGGAGAAGAACCGTGATGCTGTTGGAGTCGTGGAGCTGAATCTTGTTTGAGGTGTTGGCTGGAGTTGGCATTTCAGGGGGTTTGGAGGGAGGGTGGATGCAGCCTTTCGTGACTATTTGAGGACAAAAGCAGCAAACGCCAAGGGATAACACTTCCATCTCTGCTTTGTTGTGAACTGCTGTCAAGTCAACTTCAGCTTATGGCAACCCATTGAGCGAGGGACCTCCAAGTCACCCTGTCCTCAACAGCCTGGCTCGGGTCTTCCAAACTTCCTTCATGGAGTCTATCTTCCTCTAGGTGGTTTTCCTCTCTTTCTGCTGCCTTCGACTTTACCAAGCATTGCTGACTTTTCTAGTGAGTCATGATATGTCCAAACTATAATAGCCTCAGTTCTCATGATATGTCCAAACTATGATAGCCTCAGTTTGGTCATTTTGGCTTCTAGGGAGAGTTCAGACTTGATTTGCTATGGGACCCATTATATTGGTATTTTTTTAGCACTCCACGGTATCCGTTAAACTCTTCTCCAGCACCAAATTTTGAAGGACTTGTTCTCTTCATATCAGTTTCCTTCACTGTCCAGCTTTCATATCCATACATAGAAACTGGAAATGCAGGTCACCCTTCATATCTGCAGGGGATATGTTCCCAGACCTACTGTTTATAAATGAAACAATAGATAATAGCAAACCCTATTAAAATAAAGGACTTCTAGTACAAACATACCATAGAGTTGCATTGTAGGATCTAGAAGATTCCTAGAGAGGAGACCTCTCTAGGCATTTTTTAGCATGTCTCTATGGCATGTGTCCCTATTTTTTCATCTGCAGATAACTGAAATGGCAGATATTGGGGTGGATGGGGGTGACCTCTATGATTGTCCTTGCATAGTAGATTTTTCGTCTTTTGGTCAGCCATGATGAGTGTTTTAGAATTTTTTATATTGTGCAGCATGAGCAACACAGTTGCCCACGAATAATGAAAAAAAGGTATGTGTGTGTGTTATTTTTGAAAGCAATTCATTCCTTTGATGTGTTTCAGTGCTCCTCACTGCAAGGTTAGGAAAGTAACCCTTTCTATTGTTACTTACACTGACTCATGATTTCTGCAAAAATTCTCATTACTTTTCTGAGGGGTGAGGAACCCAATAATTGGAATTTCCTACAGCAGTAGTAATGGATCAAAGAATCATAGAGTTGGAATCATAGAGTTGGAAGAGATCTCAAGGGCCATCCAGTCCAACCCTCTGCCATGCAGGAACACACAATCAAAGCAAGACCAACATACGGCCATCCAGCCTCTGTTTAGAAACCTCCAAAGTAGGAGACCCCACCATATTCTGAGGCAGTCCATATTCCACTGCCAAACAGCTCTTACTGTTAGGATTTCTTCCTAATGTTTAAGTGGAATCTCTTTTCCTATACTTTGAACCTATTGCTCCATGTCTTAGTCTCCAGAGCAGCAGAGAACAAGCTTGCTCCATCCTCAGTAGGACATCCCTTCAAATACTTAAACATGGCTATCATGTCCCCTCTTCACCTTCTCTTCTCCAGGCTAAACATACCCAGCCCTAAGCTGCTCCTCATAGGGCAAAATGGCTTCCAGACCTCCCACCATTTTGGTCACCCTCCTCTAGACATGTTCCAGCTTCTCAATATCCTTCTTGAACTGTGGTGCCCAATACTGGACAGTCTTTCAGGTGAGGTCTGACCAAAGCAGAATAGAGGAGCACTATGACTTCCCTCGATCGAGACACTAGACTCCTATTGATGCAGCCTAGAATTGCATTGGCATTGGTTCCCATGTCAGTGAAGAATCCATCCTGTTTTTTACCTTGGACTTTTAAGAAGCTATCCAAAGCACTGAGTCTATTAGGGGCTGGGAGGGGGGAGTTCAGCACCTTGGAGAGCTGAGTTCAGACTAAAATCCAGAGCAAATCCTCAGTCCTAAAGTGAAAGCCATCAGGCTCTATCTGCCACATAGAAGGGCATAAAATTTGGAAATTCCTCTTAGGATGCATTTTTGTAACTTTTTGTGAGTAACTAGAAAATTTTTGGGGAAAAGAAAGGATACAAAGATAGATCCTGGTAATGATGACTGTTATTCATGACCCCAATAAAGTAATTGCACTTTTCCTTGTTACGTGACTATTGAAAGTAACTTAGTTACACACTGCTCTCCTCCCACCATCAGCAACTAGTTGCTAGTAGATGAATTATTTGTAACTCAGTACTTTGCAGCTTTGTTTTCCTCCAGCTAAACTTACATTATATTTTTCCATTCTGCTTTTACCCCGACAGAATTCAGCTCTGGAGCAATGAATGCAACCTTCCTGAGTTATATCCAAAGGTGTGCACGTGTTTGTGTGTGTGTGTTTAAAAAACCTCCTTCCACCTCCTCTTACCTCTAACAAATTCAGACAATTTGCTCCACACGCAGCAGAGCTGGCAAAGATGGAGTAGGTGGAATTTAAATGCCTGCCAATTTGCAAAACCAGTGCCACGGGACACTGGAGACAATGCTTAGACAGAGCTGGGTAATTTTTATCACCGTTAATAACATTTCCAAAACTCAGCAGACACAAAACAGTGGAAGGGAGCATCCCATCTTGCGCGGAAGAGGAGGACGGTCTCCGGTGCCAGGTTGTGAGAGGAGGGGACTGACTCCGTTCTGTCTTGTTGAGTTTGGGTTGCTTCGCTGCCTCCTCTACTTTATCCTCTTCCTTAAAAGCTGTTGGGGTGGGTGGAAGAGAAACTTTATCTTCAACTTGCTTATCAAATTTTCAGATGACACCAAATTGGAAGGGAGTAGTGAATATCCCAGAAGACAAGATCAGAATTCAAAATGACCTTGACAGGTTAAGAGAGCCAGGCCCAAATGAACAAGAAAATGAATTTCAACAGGGATGGATGTGAGGTGCTAGATCAACACGCAACCAAAACTACCACTGAATTGGTCCTAGGATTTACAGCTTCAGCCTTCCTATTACTTCAGTTAAGGATGGGACATAAGTCCTTTTTTTGTGAGAGTACAGCACTAATTTGATTGTTGGCTTCATCACTTTGGTATTTTGTTACTACATTTTAAATATTGTGCAAAAAGGACTTGCTGCGAGATCACAGGCTGTGTATCATTGTTTTCAATGATTCTATTAGTATGTATAAGAAAGTGCATATAAGAACTGTATTAAGGACTCTTTATGGAATATTTCTCTGTCATTTTCAATAGAATTATTATGAAATTGGTTGTTTGTATTCATATATTTCTGCATAATACAAGCCTGTCTTCTGCTGACTAGTAGGTGCTCCATCAAGGCAGGAGAAAATGAAAGGCATCATCATCATCATCATCATCATCATCATCATAGTTTCTAACCCACCTCTCCCTGTGGTTCAAGACAGGGAAAAACAAGAAATAACACAACACAGAAGATCAGTTATAACAGCATATAAAGCCAATGCATAATTAAATCCATCAAATATAGGATGGGTGACATCTGGCTTGCAAGCAATATATGTGGAAAAGGATCTAGGGGCCTGAGCAGAGCACAAGCTAAATGAGAATCAACAGTGGGATGTGGAGGTCAAAAGAGCCAATGTAATTCTGGGCAGCAACAATTGGAATATACAGTCTAGATGGAGGAAACTACAGATCCCCTCCCACCATATCAATGGGAGATACATTCCCCGACTTACCAATTATAAGTGAAACCAGCTCTCTAAGCTGCTCCTCAGAGGACATGGCTTCCAGGACACCTCCAGAGAAAATTCCAGACTAGACCAAGCCTAATGTCCATCATATCTAAGCATTCTTACAACTGACAATGATCACCCAAGTCTTCTAGAAAGCTTCCTATAAAATCTGGAGGACTACAACTGCAGCCATGTTGTCAGGCAATTCTGAGAGATGTAGTCTAAAAAAGTATTTTCTCTAATCCTTAGAGGACTTAAGCCTTCTTCTGTAGCTGCTCTTTCCCTTGTGTCTGTGTCATCTCAAGCTGATTGAAGGAAAGGCAAGACCCAAACATAGTCAGGCCTAGTGGTGGCTTGTGGCTCCATCGTGAGTGGGGGCAATGAATGCATTCCAGGTTTTAGCCCTAACTTTGAATGAGAACTATCCAAGGTGCTAGCACCAGGAACATTCACAGGAACTATCCAAGGTGCTGAATTCACCCTGGGGACCCCTTTGAGGGATCTATCCAAGGTGCTGAACTTCATGTTGGGATAATTTGAAAGGAACTATTCCAAAGTGGTGAACTCACATTGGGAAACAAAGGGAGCTATCCAAGGTGCTGAACTTACGTTAGGAATACTTCAAAGAAATTATCCAATGTGTTGAGAAGATGGTTCAATACCTTGGATATTTTTTTAAAAAAAGTCAGACTAAAATTGAGACTAGATTTACCATCCTTCTTACACTGGAGACACCAGTAACAAGTCTCCTAAGTGTGTGAGTGTGTGCGTGAAAAAGAGAGAGGGATTTGAAGGAAGGCATTCTCTCTCTTGGCTGCCAAGGCTTAATTCTCACAGGGAACATAGCTGAGAAGATCTGGACAGAGGCATCCAAGGATGCAGCCAGGCGTAACTCTAAGCCATCACTTTGTTGGGCTGAGTTTCCCTACAGTGTTACTTTAAGCACCCTTTTGTTTGTGGAGGAGGGGGGTTCATCCATTTAATTGGGAAAAATCTTCTTAATTGTGACATATCCCAGGGTATGGAAGGTGGTGGTGTAAGGAAGTACAAGGGACACAGCTGTTGCTTTGCATCTCTGGGCACAACACTGCCCTCTAGTGCCAGCAAGGCCACCTTCGGCTTTGCCAACCGGAAGCTGGTGGCTTCTGTTTCAGTGGGTGGTGGTTGAATCTGGCTTAGGTTTCAGTCCGAACTTGAAAGGATCTCTCCAAGGTGTTGAACCTACATTAGGGAAACAGCGACCACACCCTTGGAATCCACTCTAATCCTAAAAGAGTATCCAAAGGGCTGAGAATAGGTGCAGCACCTTGGACAAATTCTTTAGAGTTCAGACTAAAACCCAAACCAGATTCACCCAACCCACTGACATGGAAGCCGACATGACAATGCCAATACCGATGTTACATTTCATTGTTGAGGATAATAGAGGTAATTCATAATTCTTACAATGTTCCAGCAGTGGAAATGAGAGATACAATGCTAGGTTGCAGCAAAAATCTATTTCAACCCAGCATCTCCCTAGCTAAGTGCTTCTGAAGTAGTCAGATGTTTGAAGTGGGGAGTTAGAAGATCCAGGTTCAAAACTCCATTAAGCCACGATACCTCAAATTGGATGAGTTTGGGCCACTTGCTCTCTTTCAGAGGGACCTACCTCACAGGGTTGTTGCTGTTGATGCTGTTAGGGTGAGGATATGTATATATGGTGCCTTGAGCTTATTGGATGAGAGGATGGATATACACAGAGCCAAAAACCACAAATAAAAAGCCCTTCCAATTGTCTCTCTATGGCGCATGGCATTTAGCAGCTAACTACCTTAGTATATGGAGGTTCCATCCCTATCATGGCCATAAGAATAAGGACATGAAAAGAACCAGATTGTTTGAGACCCTGAGGCACTGAATCCATCATCTTCATCCCCATAGTAGTCATCCAGTTGATTCCAGGAGGCCTATGAGCAAGATGACAAGTTGAAGTACTACATTTTAGACTACTGCTCCCAGAACACCAAAGCTGCCTGGCTGGGGATACAGGAACTTGTAGTCTCTCCCAAGCAACTTCCCCAGACTCTAATGAGAAGGCAACAGCCCTTTATCCACAGTGTCTGATAGTTTCAGGTACCTCTCCTTTGAACATGGAGGTCATGTACGCAGGTAAGGATGGTTGCGAGTGATTGTGCCCAATGGTCTTTTTTTCATCTGCCCACTCCTTCCAACTTGTGACCCCTTCAGGTGGTGTTGGAATTGAATTTCCATCATCCCTGACCATTGGCTTTGCTCCTTTGCTGGTGAGGGCTGATCTGATGGAAATGGCAGACCAATAAAACCCAGAGGTCCACAGTTGCCCGCCCCACCATAGTGATATGAGTGCTTCATCGGGAGTGCCAGCAATGTCCACCAGAAGCTCCTGTAGACCATTCAAGAACCCATCAGATTCCATAAAGGTGGATCAGTTGAGAAGATACACCACACTGGAGTCCATTTGCTACTGCATAAAGGACCAAGTGCCCAAAGCAGTAGTGACAGAGAGATGCAAAATAGAAAGCTGGCATAGATGGCATCTGACCCAAGGTTCATCCACTCCAGTACTCCAGGCAGCAATAAGAATCTGGGGTTTCAGGCTGAATTCTTTTCCTAACCCTTCCTGGGGAATGAACCTGGATTCCTATGCAGAAGAAGACAGTGAGCTACTTCCACATCGAGTCCGATCCTTTGTGGCACATCCGTCGTGCCAGCTCTGACTGGCACCCACATCTGTCAGGGATTTCAGGCCCAGATGTTGCCCACTGGGATTTTCAACCATCAAGGATTTGGATTCGAGCCAAGTATCTAGGCATCATTGGACAATGTGGCATCACCTTCCAAATAGTGTCCATTTTTATAATTGTGTTACGTTGTGGTTGTGTTGCTGCTGCTGTTGCTGTCAACATTGTCATCATCATCAGAGCTGTTGTTGCCATCATCATCTTAGTTTCACACAGTCTACTGTTTCGGACTGTGAATAATTCATCTTCTATCCAAGGTTCTAGACCTTGGTGAGGTATCATCATACGATATGACTTGTTCACAAAGACACAGTCCCTTTTTGTAACTGTGATCCTGTCTACGGCAATTTCATTCAGAGGTTTTGTCAATAATATTGTTTTTATTATTTTGGAAACAATAACAACCATCTGACAGTAACAGTAAGAGCTGTTTGGCAGTGGAAGGCACTCCCTCGGAGCGTGGTGGGGTCTCCTTCCTTGGAGGTCTTTAAACAGAGGCTGGATGGTCATCTGTCGGGGATGCTTTGATCGTGATTCCTGCATGGCAGGGGGGTTGGACTGGATGGCCCTCGTGGTCTCTTCCAACTCTGCAATTCTATGATTCTATGATCATCATCACCAGCATCAGCATTAGCAGCTCCACGTCCACTAGATCCCCTGGTTTCCTCCTTGTCTTCTTCCTGATTTCTCCCTCCAGTGTCTCAGATGGAAGTATTATCTCTGTGCTTGGTTGAGGAAGGGTTAAGCCACTAAAAGCAAGCCAGTGTGTGTCTCTGTGTGTCTGTGAGCCTGTGTGAGGAGGGGAGGTGGAGCAGAGGAGAGGAGAGGAACTGCTTTTTCCTCTCTCTTTCTCTCTTGCTGCAATAAATCCGGCTTAAAGGACAAGAGCAGAGGAGCCTAGGGCGGATTAAAGAAAAGTCGTATAATACAGACACCAGCACAAGAGAGGGGGGGAAAGGAGGGGTGGGTGAGAGAGGAAGAGGAAGAAGAAACAAAGCGAAGAAGAAGAGGAGGAGGAAGGCGAAAGAAGAAATGAAGGAGGAGGAAAAGGAGCTAAGGGCAGGAGGATGAGTTGACGGTTGCTTTCCAAACTCCAGCCGTTCTCCTGGCTGGTCCACAAGAGGAGAGAGAGGCGAGGATTGAAGGACAGGTGCATTCTTGGAGTGCCACTCAGAGCATCGTTTGGGGACCACTTGCAGCATCCTCACTGTTGCAGGCAGCATCCTTTGGAGCACTCGCAGCATCCTTTGGGGGACTGGCCTCAGCACCCTTTGGGTGCCTCTCGCAGCATCCTTTGTGTACCACTCACAGCATCCTTTCAGGGACTGTTCTCAGCATCCTTTGGGTACCGCTCACAGCATCCTCTCAATACTACTCACAGCATCCTTTGGGGACCGGTCTCAGCATCCTTTGGGGACCACTCACAGGCTCCATCCTGCACTACCCTCGGCATCCTTTGGGGGAATGGTCTCAGCATCCTCCGGGTACCACTTCTAGCATCCATTGGGCAGTTCTCCTCTCCTTTGAATCATCCCTTCCCTGCTGGGCATCCTTCTCTCTCGGCAGCCTGCCTTTCCAGCTCCCTCCCTTCGGCTCCCTTCTCTCCTAACTCTCCTCCTCTTCCTCGCAAGCCACCCACCATGCCCGCTGCTGCTGGGGGCCTCCGATGCTTCCTCGTCCCCCTCTCCCTCTTGGCCCTCGCCCCATCTCTGCCCATGCCTTCCTCCTCCTCCTCCTCCTCCTCCTCCTCCTCCTCCTCGCCCTCGCTGTCCCTGCCCGGAGCTCCGAGCGATGCGTAAAACCGGCTGGCTTTTTGGGAACCAGATGGAGTTTCTCTTCCCAGGGCCAAGACACCAACGATGAAACGCCTGCTGCCTTTCTGCTTTCTAGTCAGCAAACTTTTCGATGCCGTGTTGGGTGAGTACATCTGTGTGTGTGTGTGTGTGTGTGTGTGTGTGTGTGATGACACACCTGTCTGGCAATGGGAAAGGCCTGAGGGGCAAAGGATGGGGGTGGAGGAAAGAAAAAGGGAGTCTTGGGTTTTTCACAACCCACCTGGATTTGGAGCAATCCAGGTCTCACTCCAGAATGCCAGTGCCAATTGGCACACCGGGGTCTCCTTCCTCATGGCTGCTGAAATCATCTCACCTCTGGACCAAGGGTGGAAAAATCCCATATTTAAAAAATAAAATGAATTTACTATGGGCTCCTTTTCTCAATTGTTGAATGCCTTCATGGGTGGGGAGTGAAGAGGGGCAGAGCTGGGTGTTTTCTTGAACTCGTGCCAACTTTCGCCAGCCTGGGTTGGGTGTCCATGGCAGCAGCTTTTATCAATTGTGTGTGTGTGTGTTCATCTGGGGTGATGCTTTGCCTATAGTTTGCTTTCTCCTCCACACGGACCTTTCCAGCATCTCTCCCTCCCTTTCAATCTCTGTGTCACTAACAGCAGGAAGGAAATGCTCAGGGTGATGTGTTGGCTTCGACGGTGCCAATCTTGGCTTCTATTTGGGTGCCAAGGCATGCGCTCCAGCTCTCCCCCCATCTTTCTTTCCTTCCTTTAATCTTCCTCTAGTCCTTTTCTCCTGCATGTGGAGGCAGCAATAATAGTCATAAAGGGGTCATTCTTCAGCATCTGCCTCCTTCCCTTGCTAGAGATGGAACTGAGCTGCACCCAAAGTAGAACGCTTGGTTTGCAGCGCTCTTCAGTGGATGATGGATGGTCTTATCCTGTAGAATCTAGAGCAGTCTTTCTCAACCTTTTTATCCTGGAAGAACCCTTGAAATAATTTTCAGGTCTCAGGGAACCCCTGCATAAACATTATTCTATATACTGCTATTGCTTTCCTCCCACAATCACAATCTCTCGAGGAACCCCTAGCAACCTGTTGGGGAACCCTAGGGTGCCAAGGAACCTTGGTTGAGAAACACTGATCTAGAGGCCATGTGGTGATGTTCGGATCAGAAGTACAGGAATCTGGAAATCCTCCCTCTTGTCCAAAATACTTGGAGGTGGAGAAGGAGGCACCTCAGTATCCAACAGGGGCAAATCTGAGAGAGGCTGGGATGTTTCTCTTTGCTTTTTAATCATGTGTGTGTTCATGTGTGTGTAATAATAATAATTGATGATGATGATGAGGCAGGATTTCAATACAGCTCCAACATGCATGGTATTGAACCCCCTGCAAAAGCTAAAGCCCATCTTTCAGTTGTGTCTGTTGCAGCTTTTGTGCTTTTTGGAAAGGAAACCCACACAACACAACTCATTCTGTGCACAACTAACCCCAATTGTGTGTGTGTGTGTGAGAGAGAGAGAGAGAGAGAGAGAGAGTGGTGAGGACTGGATCAGGAGGCAGTTGGGGTCAGGTAGAGAAAGGTGGGGGGCTTCAAGAAGCCAAGAGGTGGCAACCAAAGGAGGTGGGAGGTTTGGGGTGGGGATATGGAAAGGGTTACCCATGGGGAGGGATAAGCTGATTTATGGTTGTGGTGGAGACAGCATGATGCAAGAAGCCCTTCCACAAGTCCTTGTGATGTGTGGGACTGCAATGCCCATTCTCCCCAGGCAAAGGATGGGAACTGTAGTCCCACAAGTCTGGAAGAGACCAGTTGAGGGAAGGCAGATCTGAAAGCTATCCACCCTTTCTTCTTATGAAGCCTAGTTCTGGTTGAGGAATGAGCAGATCCCATTGTGATCCAAGCAATGCCTGTGAGTTTGCTGCTGGATTTAAACCGAAATAACCCCAGTCACCATGGAAGACCTTCCAGGGCTCAACCGCTCCAGGGGTTACTTGAGGGCAGACCGAGGAGGCTTTGGAAGGAGAAAGTTTCCCTCTCTTGTTGGTTTCCAAGGGTAAAGGAATGCATTAAACAATTTGTAAAGCTGGGAGGCTTTACAAAGAGCCAACACGTGTCAGCTCCTGCCTCTTACAACCTCCAGCTTTTTGATACAGAGTCATTCCGACTCCGGTTGATATGCATCTTCCCCTCCCTTCTTATTCTCCTCCCTCAACTCTTTATACACTTTGGGTGCAGGAAATGGGGCGAGGGACCAGGAAAAAGAAAAGACTGAGCTGAAAAAATCACCCCCCCCATTTCTTTAAAAAAATTCCCCAGACTCATAGAATCATAGAGTTGGAAGAGACCACAAGGGCCATCTAGTCCAACCCCCTGCCCTGCAGGACTCTCCCAAGGAAGCAGCCTTCCATCTGTGCTGGACTTCCACTCCCACAGTCTCCTCTTGCATTGGACACCAAAGCCCATCATCATCTCCAGAAAGCCCTGTTCCTCTTTGATAGAGGATTTCAGCGGATGATAGTTGTTGCAGTACAACATGATCATGAAAAGGCTAAGAGTCTTTTTAAAACCTTTCCTTCCTTCCTTCCCCTTCCTTCCTTCCTTTCCTTCTTCCCTCCCTCACTTCCTTCTTTCCTTCCTTCCTTTCCACTGCCTGGGAGTGTGGTGGAATCTCAATTTTTGGAGATTTTTCAACAGAGGATGGATGGCCATCTACTGGGAGTGCTTTGATTGTGTCTTTCTGCATGACAGAATGGGGTTGGACTGGATGGTCCTTGGGGGTCTCTTCTAACTCTATGATAAGTAGTGGTGATAGTTTCAACAGAGGTCTGCTTTCTAAGAAATACATGATTTTGTTTTGTTTTTCCCCAAAAGGCTGTTTGAGGTTGGGTTAGGTAAAGACATTTCAATTGAAGATGTAATTGTATGGCCTAAAGACACCAGATTCCATCTGATCTTGGAAGCTAAGCAGGGTCAGCCCTGGTGAGTACTTGGATGGGAGACCACCACCTAATCCCAGGCTCTATTTCAGAGGCAGGAACTGGCAAAACCACCTCTGAGGATTCCTAGCCTAAGAAAACCCTACGAAATTCATGGGGTCATCACAAGTCAACGGGTACTTGAAGGCACACTCAAGATCTGACCTTGGTCCCCTTTCCCCAAATGCTGCAGGCTAGAACTTCCAGAGCATGGGGAAAGGTGACTTTTTGGACTGCCACTCCCAGAATCCCCCAGCCAGCTGGGGGATTCTGGGAGTGGCAGTCCAAAAAGAAGAACCTTCTCCAAGCCCAGAAGGATTGCCAAGGAATACCAGGTACTATTTCAGAGGAAGGAACTGGCCAAACCACCTCTGAGGATTCCTTGCCTAAGAAAACCCTCTGAAATCCATGGGGTGGCCATCAGTCCACAGGTGACTTGAAAGCGTGCACACACATGCACACACACACACACATGGTGCAATTGATCCCCCATTTCTGTGTAGGGTGGGGAAGTGATCAGCTAGGAAAGTCTAGTGGGGAGAAGAGAGGGTCTTCATCTTTATATGCTGTGACCGAGCCATGTGGTGGGGCGGAGAGCAATTTTGGAAGTGTTTCTATCTGGACGTGTTTCTCCATCTTTAGTTCTGGCTTGAGCCATACCATTCCATGGATTACAGATTCATTTCTTGTGCGATTCAGTCTCAGAGTGAGCTGAAATTTGGATGAGCAATAATTGTGAATAACGCTGAGCATCTGGTGGAAAGAACAGCCGGGATAAGTCTTCGGGTGTTTTAAGCATCTCTGGCTCCCTTCCTTTGCACTTTAAAGGAGGGAACAGGAAGATTTCGACCCAAAAAAAAGTTGTGGGATGTTGCAGTTTGTAATTTTATTTTTTAAACGCACCCTGTGGAACAGATGGTGGTGGCTCTTGGGACACCAGAAGAGAAATAAAAGAAAATATCATTGCTACTTTATTTAAAATCCCAATTTTTCTCTGAACAATGACGACAGCTTTGGAAGCAGAGAAAGGTTACATCTTCCAAAGTAAGAGAGAGAAGTGATCTTGATTTGCAGCAATTGGGTTTTACATTGTAGGATGCAAACTTTTGAATTACACAGGTCTCTTTTTCCTTTCCTTCTGTTATTATTATTTTTTATTTAATGTAGAGAACTAATATTCACCTTAGTGTAGGAAATTAAGGTACAGTCTGGCTCCCTTGCATGCTGTCTGCAGATTTTTTTTTCAATTCCAGGGTCTGCATACTGACAGACATAAGCTTGTAGACCTTGTGGGAGACCCCGTGCAGTTTCATCCACAAGCAGTGCAAGGAATAATCACAAAACTCTGGGTTCACAATCTTTGGAGTAACTATTTGGATGGTGCGATGGCAGAGACAGATTCTCCCTTTGGATGGTCACTTGCACTGAACCAGTGGGGTTGAACTATGTCTCCAGTCCAGCTGTGGATTCAATGGCTTGAGCTCAGACTAACCAGAAGGGTTTAGGTCTTTATGTGCTAGTGATCATCATGTGGCAGTGAGTTCCACTGGTTTACTTTCCATGGATGAAGCAGAATTGCTTCTCTCAGCCATACCAGGACAGGTTAGTAGGTGATGCTGATGAATCAAAGCTCTCTTGATCTGGAAGAAGATTGGGAGGAGATCCTGGAGATGGAAAGAAATGCATTTCTATCTCACACCCCGCAGACTATATTTAAACACAATGAGAACTCTGAACTCACATTCTTTAATATAGTTTCCCAAAATTTGGGAGATACCTCAGTGGAGATGTGCAGGTACATTTCCATCAAGCTAAATGTTTCCGCTAGACATTTTGGTTATCTTTTAGGTCAGATGCCATGCAGGAATATACAATCAAAGCATCCTTGGTAGATGGCCATCCAACCTAAAAACCTCCAAAGAAGGAGACTCCACAACACTCCCAAGCAGTGCATTCCACTGTTGAACAATTCTTACCATCAGGAATTTCTTCCTACTGTTTAGGTGGAATCTCTTTTCCTGGAATTTGAGCCCATTGCTCCATGTCCTAGTCTCTGGAGCAGCAGAAAACAAGCTTGCTCCATCCTCAGTATGACATCCCTTCAAATATGTAAACATGGCTACCATGTCCCCTCTTCACCTTCTCTTCTTCGGGCTAAACATGCCCAACTCCCTAAGCCACTCCTCATAGGGCATAAAGGCTTCCAGACCTCCCACCATTTTGGTCACCCTCCTCTGGACATGCTCCAGTTTGTTCTACTGGACTAGGGAGTTCAGAGGTGCCCAGCTGGGATCCCCTCCTTTGCCAGCAGAGGGCATCTTGATGTATATTCTCACACTTACTGGCTTTGCAAACTTGGGTTGCTATGATTCATTCAGCCTTAGCTTTACCTAAAAAGAGGCTTGCTCCCTGCCTCTCTGTTACAATCCATTCCCTCCATCTCCAAGGTCTCCTTCTTTCTCTCTTTCTCTCTGCCTCTTACTCCCTCTTTCCTGGCTGCTCCCCAACTGCATTGTTCTGCATAGATAGATAGATATATGGCATGCTTTTACAGGAGGGGAAAGGACTTTAAATAATAGAAACATGTCAGAAGCTGGCCACTCTCTTTTAAGGCTGCCTTCCAGGCCATAAAAAATTAATGGCCCGGAAATTCTGTGCTTGGGCACTTGTGGTGGTTGCAGGGATGTCTTGTCTAGAGTCAACATGACAGGGGTCAGAAAGGCAAAGAGGAGAGTAAATCTCTTCTCAATATGACATCAGATCTTCATGACATTCAAGTGAGTTCTCTTTCCACTCCCATACACATCTGATGGACTATATCTCCCCCTGTGAGCTTGCCTGGGATTTAAAGATCTTTGGACAGGCCCTTCTCTCTGTCCTACCCCCTTCCAGAAATGTTTAGTGGGATGCCTAAAGGGATAGGGCCTTCTCCGTGGTTGCCCCTAGCCTTTGCAACTCCCTCCCTAGGGATGGCTGGGATGACTCCCTCCTTGCTCCACTTCCAGTGCCAAGTGAGAGGGTTTGTCTATACAAGGGGGGAAAACATGGATTGATGCACACTGAGATCAATTCAAAGCAGCTTCAATTTGTCATAACATTATTTTTTGCAAAAATCACAGGCATACAAAGCTATCTGCTTTTGCTACCCCAATGGGCATGCCTGCAAATCAAGATTGAGGGCACACGTAAATTACTCACATTTTTATTGTTGCCAGTTGCTGTTGCTGAACAGTATTTTTTAAATAAGTGTATCGAAGGTGCAGAAATGTGATATTCTGCCTAAATAAATTTTAAAAAAGAAAAGAAAAAGGCAGTTTCATCACTTTCAGCCCGTGACTGCCAATGCAAAAATCCAAGATGGCAGTTCCGGGGTCTTGCCTTGTTAGCAAGCTCCGCCCTATGCCCACGTCTGACCAATCAGCTTTCTACTTCTGCTTTAATGGGGAATGCAAATGAACGTGAATCAGAAATGACTAGAAAGCACCCAAGAACAATAGCAAAGGTATCTTTTCATCCTTGTTTTATCTTTTGAAAACATTACTGGCTAATTCGCTCTCTTTGACAAAATGTTTTGAAAGGAGGGGAACCCATCCAAAGGCCCCGGCATCCTCAAGAGCTGGTTTTGAGCCACAGGTATTTCTTTCTCAAAATCCTGGCTGGTGTACTGTTGGGTTATTATGATGGCTCTGTTGAGCATGGCTGCAGGCTCTGGCGTGGAGTTCTTCCTCCTCCTCCTCCTCTGATTGTGGTTTTATTGATTGCTCTCCCATGATCACGCTGCTTGTTTTAATGGATGCTTTTGTGGTTGAAGGTTGTCTGGCTGGTTGTGTACACTGCTGCGGGTATCACCTCACCAGAACACATATAGCCTGAAAAAGCTGCAATTCTAAAAATATCTAAGGGACATTGGAGCCAATGTATTGCTTCTTCTTTTCCGTCTTCTCTTTCTCTTGGGCAGTAAAATTGAAATGCACAGATACAGGGTGAGTGACACCTGGCTGGATAGCAGTGCATGTGAAAGGGATCTAGGAGTCTTATTGGACCACAAACTGAACATGAGTCAGCAGTGTGATACAGCACCTAAAAAAGCCGATGCAATTCTAGGCTGCATTGATAGGAGTATAGTGTCTAGATCAAGGGAAGCATTAATGTCACTCCATTCTGCTTTGGTCAGGCCTCACCTGGAATACTGTGTCCAGTTCTGGGCACCACAATTCTGGAAGGATATGGACAAGTTGGAACATGTCCAGAGGAGGGCAACCAAAATGGTGGGAGATCTGGAAACCGTGATGCCCTATGAGGAGTGGCTTAGGGAGCTGCGTATGTTTAGCCTGGAGAAGAGAAGGTGAAGAGGAGACATGATGGCCATGTTTAAATATTTGAAGGGATGCCATACTGAGGATGGGGCAAGCTTGTTTTCTGCTGCTCCAGAGACTAGGACACGGAGCCATGGGTTCAAACTACAGGAAAAGAGATCCCACCTGAACATTAGGAAGAACTTCCTGATGGTAAGAGCTGTTTGGAAGTGGAATCCGCTGCCTCGGAGTGTGGTGGTCTCCTTCTTTGGAAGTTTTTAAAGAGAGGCTGGATGGACTTTTGTCAGGAATGCTTTGATTGTGTATTCTTGCATGGCAGAATGGGGTTGGACTGGATGGCCTTTGGGGTATCTTCCAACTTTATGATTCTATGATCAGAGCCGTGGTCCTCCATTGTAAGTCAGATGTGACAACTCAAACAACTATTACACACAGTCTTATTTTTAAAAAATGGAGAACGAAATGGAAGTGTAGAGTTGTTTGGGGGTTGTTGAGTGTTTCTTTTTAAAATGTCTTCTCTGTGTTATTATTTTTGCCTGAGTAGAAGGTTTTTCCTAATATTCCAATAGCAAATGAACCCTCACCATGAAGTGTCTATATTTTTTTTTAAAGAGAGACACAGATAATACCAGCCTCTGATTGACAACCTCTGATTGACAGTTTGTTTTAGGACGGCTGTCAAGACAGAGGAAGAAAAGATAATGAAAAGGAGATCACATAAGTGCCCAGTCATTAGTTTTAAAAACACGAAAGAGGAGGAATTCATTCCTCCTCCTCCTCTCCAAACCCGTCTGGTCACCTTTTCTTATCGCTACAAACTCTACGCCCAAACTCCAAAGAGTCTTCCACCTTCACCTTCTTTATTCTTTTACCTCTCCATCCTTGCTTTCCCACCTGCCTCAACTGCAGAGGTGCCCTGGGAGAGCAATGCATTGTGGGTGAGACTTCAGAAGACACCACAGGAGATGTCCCGTCTCTCTCCATCCATGGTGGTCTTTCTCCACCTGGGAAGCCTCTTGGAGAAGGCCCAGCAGAAGAACACAGTCCTTACCACTTGTTCTCTGTCTCTGAAGAAAAGCTGTTTGTATAATAAGCCAGCTCAATTTCCCTTGAGATCAGCAACTGCTGCATCTTCTGGTCTCCCTAGAGATCATCTACACCTTTCTCTAGCCTGGAAAAGGTGAGCTCTGATGTTTTCTGCTTTACATGTCTTTAAAATTGCCCATGGGTTGAGTAGAAGTGCTAACTCGGTATCCACTTCAGCTCCATTGGGATGCATCCCCCTGGACTCCAATGATTCCCTATGGATCTCTCTCCCTCCATTTACAACAGTCTCAGTTTACACCACAAGTCCAAGAATGCAGCCCTGAAGTAAATGGGAGAGCTGCCTCTATTCAGCCATGTTAGTGCTGGGTTAAGGCTTCCACAACTTTTATTTTATTTTATTTTTTTTGTGAGGGTCTTCACCTTTTATATTTACATGGCAGGAAGGTACTATATGGCCTTCTCCATGCTGGGAAAGGTAGATTTCACTGCCCCATTCACTATTCCTGTAGTTTGAGTCCATTGCTCCATGTCCTAGTCCTGTTTAAACCCATGTCTGTGTCTGGCTCATTATTTCCAGGTTGGTCACCAATGTGCTTTCATGTAGCCATGGCAGAATGATGTGTCTGGAGGGGGAGCGTTTTGATGACCTCAAGGAATTGAAGCCAGAATATTAATTAGAGGCTTGGCATGCAGTGCCAGCCTGAAGTGTCAGGGG
This sequence comes from Gambelia wislizenii, assembly GCA_030847615.1. Lineage (NCBI taxonomy): Eukaryota > Metazoa > Chordata > Lepidosauria > Squamata > Crotaphytidae > Gambelia > Gambelia wislizenii. Next base: position 1,388,847 of record JAUMIR010000016.1, read on the forward strand.
GTGAGCTGGGCTATTTTAGGTGGTGCAGTCCTCCTTTCTGTCTGTCAGTTCTCCTTTGGGTCTTCTCCTTTGTAGCCATTTTCTTCTTGCTGTGAGAAAACCTTTGAAACCTGTACGGATTCCAAAGACTATTTTGCAGTTCAAGCCCAATCCTTCCAAAAATGCATATGTGGTATTCTTACACAGAAGACAGCATTTTCTGTACAGCAAACACTGTCCTGCTTCGTGCAAGGATAATACTATTGTCTGCACAAAACAGTCATGTGTGAATTTTGTGCAGATCTGAGAAAATACTAATCTGTCCAGTTGTTTTTTTCCTCAACGGTGTTTCTCAGCACATAAGAAACAAATTTTTGACAAGTTTTTGGATATATTTTTTAAATGCTTTCCCCATCCTTCTTAAAAACATCTCCCAGGAAAGCTACAACCCATGTAGATTAGTAGCAAAATCCTGTAAAATGGTCCATGGTGCCCATATCTTCTCATTTGGGGGGGGGGAGAGAGAGCAGGCTATTTGAAGATGTTGGTTGAGGGCTTCTGGAGTTGATGTCCCCCCTTCAAAAAAAACCCCACCCTTTTCCAGGCTGTTGCCAGACTCGACTTCTGCCTGTCGCTCTCTCTCATGGAAGGTCTAGCAAAGGAACTCCCACCATGTACAGTTCAGCTGACAAAAGATGCATTGTGTTATTTGTACGTGTGCAAATGAAGGAAAGGCGTCTCCAAAGTGCATAGTTTCAGGAACACTCTTCTCCTGGAATCAGCCAATCTGTTCTGATTCACAAGATAAGGAGGCCTCTGTTATTCCAGGGAGAGGAACAAAATGCCATCTGCAAGAAGCATCTCAGCTGGAAACAATGTCCTCTCTCCAAGGACCTTCCCCTTGCCAGTAAGAGATTGGCCCAGAGAACCTGTGTGTGTGTGTGTGTGTGTGTGTGTGTGTACATGTGTTTTCAGCATCTACTGTTCCAATCTCAGCCACTGTATATATAGTTCAGAAATTCCAAAGCTGTGCTCAACATAGGAATCATTAGAATGCCAGCTATGGAAAGATCTTGGAATTCTAATTCTTATAATTCTTGGCTTGAATTTGCTATCACAGTTACAAAGGTATAACCTAGGGTGCATCTACACTGTAGAAATAATGTCTTATGGCACCCACTTTAATGACCACCAAGCCCTGGGAGGAAAAACTTAGGGATGCTTGACTTGGAGTAGAGAAGGCATGATAGCTATCTTTAAATATCTGAAGGGATATTGACCATCTTGGTCACCCTCCTCTGGACACGTTCCAAATTCTCAATATCCTTCTTGAATTGTGGTGCCCAGAACTGGACACAGGATTCCAGCTGAGCTCTGACCAAAGCAGGACAGAGAAATAACATTACTCCCCCCGATCTCCACCCTATCCTCCTGTCAATAGGTATAATAGGTACTTGTAACCTTTTTTTTATTGATCAGTATAGGGTGTTATAATTGGAACAAGATTTACAGGATTGGGAGAAGTTGGTAGAAAGGAAAAGCAGGGAGGAAGAAGGATGAAGAGATAGGCTAGCTCTGGTCCCAAGGTGGCTTTGGTTGGAGTGGTTCCCTGGTTAGAAGAAGACCATCTTCCAAGATGAAAGGAGTTGGGAGGCAGCCATCTTGATGATCAGGAAGCAGGCAGGTTGAAGACCGCTCAGGGTTGCTTTGGCAGGGGGTTGGACTAGATGGCCCTTGATGTCTCTTCCAATGCTATGATTCTACCAATGATTGGGCTGAGATAAACCTCTCAAGGGAGAAATTCTGGAGCCATCAAAGGCAGGGGGTGGCTATCAGGATGGCTCTCCAGCATTATAGTCTGCCTTCCTCTGGGTATCCAAATTAGCCCTTTGGTCTAACCCAAGGAGGCTCTGCTTATGGGTGTGCAATGGTAGCCAACACCCCCAGGTCCCTCAGCCATTCGTCACAACGTGTTGTGCTTTCCAGACCTGTTACCATATTGATTGTCCTTCTCTGGACACGTTCCTGCTTGTCAACATCCTCTTTGGATTGTGCTGTCCAGAACCCCAACCATTGCCCTGCTGAACCCGGGACACTAATGGATCCACCAGTGGGCTGCTGGAGGTGGCAACTGTGGAAAATAAAGGCCAATAGAAAAAGGAGCATGGAATTTTCCAGTGCAACTTTCCCTTGCAGTTTGCAGCTGAAATCTCTCCCAGGAAAACTTCTGGCTTGTTTGCAACTCTAGGGCTGATTTCAGGAGTGAGGGAGCTGGGGATTGCAAGTCCAAAGAGGCAGTTAAGGGGAGGTTTCCTTAGATTTTTGGAAGCAGCCTGCTGGGCTTGGGAACTGCTTCTTTGGAAAGCAAGGCTCTCCTCTTGGGTAAAAGCTGTTGCATTTTGGCAGAAATGGCCTAGGAGCCCAGCAGTCTCTGAGAGTAGAAAGGCCAGAGGTGAGGATTCCAATTAACGTCGCCTTAAAGAGGCTGCACTTTCAAAGGAAAGTGTTTCATTTGGGGTGGGTGGGGAGAGGAAACTTCGTAAAAACTAATTAACCTGCAAGCAAGGCCAAGCCAGTGATGTTGGATGAAGCTCTTTGCTTCCTTTCTTCCTTTCATTTTTTGGATCAAGTTTTGGAGGAGTAGGGGGAGAGTTTTCCTCTCCCCTGCCAGGTTTCAAGCTGTATCATCAAATGCCAAAGCCACAGCATGACTGGAATTTAGACACACCAAATTTGTTACAGAGTTTGGAAGAATTATGTGGGTGGGTTTTGTTTTGTTTTTTTAGGGAAGGAGGGCTGTATTCTCTGAATCCATCCAGCCTGTCTGGAGCGGGGATTTGGGTAATTGCAGTTTGTCATGTACTAGCTTCTCCCGACTCAGTAGCCAGCAGTTTCCGAGTTTAAAACAGAAAACTTTATTGGCAGAGTAATGCAAAGAGCTAACCCTACAAGTCCATTGCTCAGAATGAAACCTAACTAACAAGCAGTAAATGAAATGCATTCTACAAACTACAAAATCTGGTGGGCTATACAGTCATTGGCTATCCATCATCCCCACTTTCAGTTCTCACCAAACCCAGGCTCAGCATACTTTTCCCAGAGCGGAGTCCAGGTGCCGGTCTTATCAGACAGTTACAGACATAGAGCACATACTCCCTTTCTACCGTCAGACTACATACTTGTTAAAAAGCACAGAGGAATGCAAATACAATTAGCCACACAACTATACAACAGAACTGAATCTGGCAGGAAAAAGTCATACCCAGGACTGATCCGAACAGTGCTCCCAAAAGGAAATGCTTCTAAGCTGTTTTTTTCCTACTGGATAACTTTGCATTGGGTCCTTGTATGAAGAGCATAGTGACTTGAGTGTTGGGCTAGATCTCTGGGAGATCAGGGTTCAAATCCATACTCAGGAACAGGAATCCACAGGGGGAACCTGGGCAAGTCCCACTCTCTCGGCCTCAAAGGAAAGCAAGGGCAAACCTCCTCTGAACAAATCTGGTCAAGGAAAACTTGGGAGAGCCAGAAGGGTAGAATAGTTTGAGTGTTTGGACTAGGATCTAGGAGACCATGGAAACCCATTGCGGATGACCTCAGGCAAAGCAGATAATCTCATCCTAAGTAGAAGGCCAAGAAAAGTAGAAGGCCAAGAAGAACTTTTTTGAAGAAATATGCCCAAGAAAAAACCATGATAGGCTTGCCTTAAGATCATAGAATCCTAGAGTTGAAAGAGACCCCAATGGCCATTCAGTCCAACCCCCTGCCCTGCAGGAATACACAATCCAAGCACAGATGGCCATCCAGCCTCTATTTAAAAACCTCCAAAGAAGGAGAGTCCACCACACTCCCAGGCAGCACATCCAACTGTCCAACAAGTCTTACCATCAGGAAGTTCTTCCTAATGTTTAGGTGGAATCTCTTTTCCTGTAGTTTGAGCCCATTGCTCCGTGTCCTAGTCTCTGGAGCAGCAGAAAACAAACTTGCTCCATCCTCATCATGACATCCCTTCAAATATTTAAATATGGCTATCATGTCTCTCTTAACCTTCTCTTCTCCAGGCTAAACTTACCCAGCTCCTTCAGCTGCTCCTCACAGGGCGTCGTGGCTTCCAGACCTCCCACCATTTTGGTCACCCTTCTTTGGACACGCTCCAATTTGTCAATATCCTTTTTGAATTGTGGTGCCCAGAACCAGGCACATCATTCCAGGTGAAGTCTGACCAAAGCAGAATAGAGGCGCACTATGACTTCCCTTGATCTAGACACTGTACTCCTATTGAGTTAGTTAAAACATTAGGAAGAGCGTCTTTACTGTAAGAGCCATTTAACAGCAGAATAGACTGGCTTCTGATATTGAAAGGGGTTGGACTAGATGGTCCTTGGGGGTCCCTTCCAACTCTAACATTCTATTCTATGAATGGGTGCGGGGGAGGAAGCAGAGCAAATGGAAACCAACCCATCTGAGGAAAGTGGCAAGGGAAAGCGGATGCACCACTTTTAATAAAACATAATGAAGCATGGCATCGTAAAATATTTCCTTTAATTCAGGGCTCCCATGAGGAAGGGTTATAGCAGCTTTGTAATGCGTTTGGCAGTTGAGCCAGGAGAGGTGGAAAAATCTTGTTTATTTGAATGGGAATTGTTGTTTAAAATTAAGGGGGAAAAGCAGGGAGAAGACACCCAAAGGATTTTTCTTTGGGGGCAATTGGCAACTGCAGGCCAACTTGTCTCCTTTTAAAACTGCCATTGATTTTGGCAAAATCAATAAAGACCTAAAACCTCACACTAGTCCAAGGTTGGGCAAAATGTTGGCCTGTTAATTTTGTTTTTGTGCCCCTAGGAGTCAAATATTTTACAAAATTTGCCCCCCAACACCTCTAAATGCCCTCTAGGGGCCATTGGGGGTATACTATCACAATTTTGCCCCACCAGGTCTCTTTTTTAGACTAAGGAGAGGCCTTTAAGAAAAGGAAATATATGTGAAGTGACTTTATGGTTACTTCCTGTTGTAAAAAGAAGCCCCTCCTGGTCCAAGGTGAGAGAAAACCCTGGCAAAATTGCTCCGCTAGGAAATTCATGGGGTCGCCATAAGTTGACAGGTGACTTGAAAGCACAGACATAAATCCCCTAAAGGCATCAGATCCTATCTGATCTTGGAAGCTAAGCAGGGTCAGCCCTGGTTAGTACTTGTATGGGAGACCACCAACAAACATCAGGTGCAGTAAGGCTCTATTTCAGAGGAAGGAACTGGCAAAACCACCTTGAAGGATTCCTTGTCCAAGAAAACCCTAGGAAATTCATCAGGTCACCATAAGTCAACAGGAGACTGGAAGGCACACACAAGATCTGACCTTGCTCCCTTTTCCCCAAATGCTGCAAACTAGAACTTCCAGAGCATGGGAAAAGGTACCTTTTTGGACTGCCACACCCAGGATGCTGGCTGGGGGATTCTGGGAGTGGCAGTCCAAAAAGAAGAACCTTCCCCAACTTAGAAGGATTGCCAAGATATCCCAGATGCTGTAGGCTGTATTTCAGTTGGCCTACCTTAAACTCCATTCTATTCGCAGCTCTCCCCATTCCAAAGACGAGAAGCATGTAAGCAATTAATATTCCCGCTGCAGAGTTTGAAATTATCTACTTATGTCCTATGCCAAGTGCTAAAAATAGCCATTAAATATGCTCATTCTCTTTTGCTTTTTTACCAAAGGAGCGATAACAGTGTTTAAATAAGCCCTTTAAATGTTTAAAGACCTTGGTTATTTTCCCCTCTGCAGGAAGCTTTCAATACAGTGGAAAGGGAGAAAGAGAGAGACAGAGAGAGGCAGGAAGGTACGGAGCGGAAGCTATATAAAACTTCCTGTTGCAACATCTACTGCCACCCCCATCATGCTCGGCAATAAATTTGCAAGCCCCATGGTTGTAAAAGTGCAAAAACAGGATGGCATGCTGGGGAGAGATAAAGGCTGGGGGAGGGAAGAGGTTTTGTGTTTTACAAGCTAAGACCTCTGAGTAACATGCAGTCAAGAGATGGGGAAATGTGGCATTCAATGGGATTGTATTAATGAACATGTCCAGTTTGTGGACTATGAGAGAAAGTCATGCAGGCCTCTGTTTTCCATCACTGAAAAGAAACCTTGAGGAGCAATTTTATTCCTTTTGGAACTGTGTGCAACTCTGTGAGTGCTTTTGAAAAATGCAAACAGAACATCAGGGTCCAAGTTTCTGCTCTGTCATGGATGTCATATACTCTCAGCCTCAGAGGAAGGCCATGGCAAGCCTCTGAACAAACCTGCCAACAACAACAACAACAAAGAACCCTAGGCAAAGGGTACCATAAGTCAGAGGTGATTTGAAGACACATACAGTTAAGAGGCCTGCATGGTGTAGGGGTCAAAGTGTTGAACTAGGACTCTGGTAGAACAGGATTTGAATCCCTGCTCAGTCCTGGACACCCATTGGGTGATCTTGGGCAAGTTGCAATCTCTCAGCCTCAATGGAAAACCTCCATTGAATAAATCTTTCAGAGAGATGTTGTGGTGACATGGGTTGTGTGTTGGACTCTTGAAGACCAAAGAGTATTAGATACTGAGCTGGCGAGGAAGAAAACCCTGACCTGAATGAGTTGAAGCTGGTAGACCTACCCATACAACTTTCCCACCATCTTTGCTCTTGTTATGCGCCTTCAAGTCAACACCAATGTCTGATGAGCATCTCCAAGAGGGTCTTCTAGGCTAGACTTATTCAGAGGAGGTTGGCCATCTTCTCTACCACTTGCCTTCTTCTGTGTGGTTTGGGTTCAGGTTGCTTGAAGGATCGGATCTACCCTTTGTGAGCCCATGAGAGCTCACCAAAAGCTGCCATCAGAATATCTCTACACATCACCTGGTTCATTCGAATGGACAGTCTCTTGGTTTCCACAAGGCTAAGTTTTAGATGAAGCTTATAAACATGCTCAGAATCTTCAAAAGGGTTTCATTTTTTTTAAAGGAGCAACTGGTGGCTTCCATGGCAGAGGGCAAGTAGATCCATTCCTGGTTTTAGTCTGAAATTTAAAAGTAACTCTCCGAGGTGCTGAACCCTAACCTCCCAAAGAGATTCGACACATTGGGCAGACTCCTTTGAAGTTGGGCGCACAACCCAGAGTGGATTGTGTCTGAGGGGCCGAAATCTATTCTTCCAAAGAGATTCAGCATGTTCTGCAGAAGCCTTTAAAGTTTGGACTAAACCCCAGCGTGGATTCACTTCCCTGACTGGTGCCAGAGCCACCACTGACTTGCGCATGTTGAACCGGGAAAGCCAATGATCCCTGGCGCTTCTTCAGAGAAGGAGCATTTTTAATCGCGCTTCTCATCTTGCACTCCATAAAGAGTGTATGTTCACTTGCATATTGTCTGTGCACTGTCTATATTTCATGCGTTATTGATGTAAACAGCGTTGACATTTTGGGATCTGAACAGTATATAAATATTAATAAATAGATGAATTGAAAAATGAAGCAGCCAAATTCAACAGGGACATCTCTTCTCAGTGCAAAAAAAAAAAAAAAAAAAAGGGGGGGGGACACCATTTTGTGTTTGGAAATTTTATACCCTGTTCAACTGCAGTCCCCAGAATCCCCCATCCAACATGGCCACTGGGGATTTTGAGACCTGTAATCCAAAAAACCCAAAATACTTTCCTATGCACTGAGTTAAGATATTCCCTTTGTTGGGGCAGAGCCAAAGTTGGGGCATAACAAGATCCTATATGATGTAGTGTGGCAGTGAGGTGCAGTGGTTAGAGATATGGATAAGGTAATGAAAGACTCGGGTGATATTTTCTGAACTATGAAACTCACTGGGTGAACTTGGGCCATAGTCTGTCTGTCTGCCTCTCTCTGTCCTACCTTACAGGGTTGTTGGAAGGGTGAAGCATTGGGTATTGGAGGAACCATGTTTGCTACTTTCAGCTCCTTGGAGTAAATCTGAATAACAAATGGCCAAAACATCCCTCTGTAATGCAGCACTAGGGGCCTTACCTCCATCCCAAATCACACTGATTGACAGTAGAGGAGGCTGCCCTAACAAAACAGTTGGCAACCTCCTCCACACTTTCTCCCTCTTCCTAATATAAAAGGGGATAGTGTTGCTGTGTGCCTTCAAATCATTTCCAACTTATGATGCTAAAAAAGCAAATGTGATTCTAGGCTGCATCAATAGGAGTCCAGTGTCTAGATTGAGGGAAGTCATAGTGCCACTCTATTCTGCTTTGGTCAGACCTCACTTGGAAGACTGTGTCCAGTTCTGGTCACCACAATTCAGGAAGGATATGGACAAGCTGGAATGTGTCCAGAGAAGGGCAACCAAAATGGTGGGTGGTCTGGAAGCCATGATGCCCTAAGAGAAGTGGCTTAGGGAGCTGGGCATGTTTAGCCTGGAGAAGAGAAGGTGAAGAGGAGACATAATAGCCATGTTCAAATATTTGAAGGGATGTCCTACTGAGGATGGAGCAAGCTTGTTTTCTGCTGCTCCAGAGACTAGGACATGGAGCAATGGGTTCAAACGACAGGAAAAGAGATTCCACCTAAACATGAAGAACTTCCTGATGGTAAGAGCTGTTCAACAGTGAAATGCTCTGCCTTGGAGAAGACTGTGTCACCTTTGAAGGTGGTGGGCCTTTAAGAAAACCCTCTCCTGCAGATTTTAAAGCACGCCCTGGTTTATACAGGCTTATACAGGGAGATAGGTCTTTCAGATCAAGAAAGATCCAGCTTGTACATCTCCTTCTTGAATTGTGGTGCCCAGAACTGGACACAGTCATCCGGGTGAGCTTTGACCAAAGCAGAACAAAGTGGTGCCATGACTTCCCTTGATCGCCACATGGATATTCTGGTTGTTTCCAGCTCTGAATTGTGTTGTCTTTTTGTTGGCTGTTGTATGTCGCGGCTGATTTATGTTTAGCTTGTGGCCAACTAAGATCCCTAAATAGCTTCAGCCTGGTTTATTTAAGATGGAAGATCAGCACAAGTCAAAAGAAAAGATGCTCACATCAAAGCAACATTGAGATGATGGACGCTTTATGGAGAAACACAAAAGAGAAGGACTGACTAGAACAGGAGGGGGGGATCTGACAGCTTTGTTTTTGTTTCCTGCCATCTCCAATTGTGGATCAGTTTGCGAGTTCTATAATAAAGGAAGAAATACTCCAAGCAGGTAAAAGTATAAATGCAACAGCCAGGCCTGACTAGAGGAGACCTGCTGAGTCCATGGGCTTTACATAAGTGTAGATGCAGCCACTCAGCCATTGATTTAATAGGTCCTCTAGTTAGAGCTGGCAGTTGGGTTTTCAGCCAGAGGTAGGAATCATGAAGCTCTCACATGGACTGCGTCTCCCAGCATTCCCCACTATCACCAGTGCTGTGGCTGATGGGTATGGCAGTCCATCTGAAAGCTGATCAGCCCCCACCATTGGTCGACAAGCATAAGGCCCTCCAGATGTTGCAGTCATAAGTGACATAGGCAAGGTGGAAGAATACTGGGAGTTTCAGTTGTATTATAACATTTTAGCCAACTTCTGTTTCAAATTATTGGAAGCTGCTTTGTGTCCTATGCTGAGTGAAAAGCAGAGTATTAATGGAATGGAATGGATGGATGGATGGCAACATCAGGCTAACACGGCTCTGCCTTTGAACACTGCTACTATAGAAGGAAAGGCATGGGGATCTTCAGGGCAGTTTTTTCTCCTCTTGATGAATTTTGAACACATCCAGTTATTGCAATACTTTACTTTATGGGATCCATCTCAGTTGGAACTATTGATCCTCCTTTGCTTTTGATGCCATTATATTTTAACACCTGGCTGTGGCATTGATCCAGCTGAGCCACAGCTAGAAATGGAACTGTCCCCTTCCCTTTCCCCTTTCATAGAATCTTAGAATCATAGAATTGCAGAGTTGGAAGAGACCACGAGGGCCATCCAGTCCAACCCCATTCTGCCACGCAGGAAATCATGATCAAAGCATCCCGACAGATGGCCATCCAGCCTCTGTTTAAAGACCTCCAAGGAAGGTCTTTCCCTCTTCCTCTACACCTCCCCTTATCTTCTTCCCCTCCTCCTTCCCCTACTACTCTTCCCCTTATCAGCCTTCTTCCTCCTCTTCCTCTCCTCCTCCTCCTCCTCCTCCTTTTCCTCCTCTTCTTCCTCCTCCTCCTCCTCTTCTTCCTTCTCCACTACACCTCCCCTTATCTTCCTTCCTCCTCTTCCTCTTCGTCTCTTCCCATTCTTCTTCTTCTACTTCTCCTCCTCTTCCTCCTGTCCTTATCCTCCTCTACCGGTCACCTTATCCTCCTCCTTCCTCCTCTTCTTTTCTTTTTCCTCTTCCTCCTCCTCCTCTTCTTCAAAAGCTTATTAAACTTGGAGAATTATACCCCAAAGCCAACCTTCTGCAAGAAAAAAAGAGAGAAGAAAACCTGCCTTGTTCATGGGCAGATAAAGCAAAAAGGAAGAATTGGTCAAAAGGGTCATTTTGAACCCCATCTCCTCCGCTCCCATCCCCCTTCGCCAACTTGCATCCAAAGCCAATATGTAAAATCCCCAACCTTATACTTAATATTCGGCGCTCTAAAAATGGAAACCTTTTCCGAGACATGTTCATTTGCATGAGAGCTGGGGGAAATAATGTCAGCTGTCCATGGGTTTGCCAAAGACAGAAGAGACTGTCATTTATTAAACTTGGAAATGTCTCCTCCTCCTTTGCCTCAGATGGCCTTCCTTGTTACCCCACAGACCTTGAAAAAGATTCACAATTTCTTCCAGATCTAATCAGGGTCACCTCTGTTCTTCCCAAATCCAGCCCTGGTCATCCCTCCTCTCTGCCAGCTTCTCTCCCCCTTTTGGTGTCTGGGTTGGAGTCCGATGTGGCTCCCCTAAAGGAGAGTCCTGCTCCCCAGATGGAATTAGATTTTGTGGGATTGCAAGATTCTGGGAGCTGTAGTATAAATAAGGCATTTTTTTTATTTTATTTTTTTTTTGCAAACCCTGCTCAGTATTAAGCAGAGCCTAGCTTCCCTGGGCTCCATGTGGCTCTCTGGGTGTTGCTGGACTCCAACTCCTAGCATTCTTAACCATAGGCTGTCTGGCTAGAGGTTCATTGGGAGTCATAGTTCAACAACATCTGCAGCATCCCCACCCTTCTTCGAGGCCACCTTTTCCTAAGCTGACACCCAGCAGGTGTCATGGACTTCAGTGCCCATCAGCCCCAGCTAGCATGGGTGCTTCCAGGGAAGATGGGTTTCATTGTCCAACACCCAGAGGTGACAATTGGGCTGCTGCCTCTCTGCAGAATTTCCAAATTTGGCCATCACACACTTTCCTCCCTTCCCCGGCTCCTCCATCCAATAATCATCCCAACAGTTTGGGCCAACTTGCAATTCATCAGCTCTGTAATTTGAGGCTCCCTCCTTTCTTTTCCCCTGCCTTTTCTACCCCACCCCACCTGATTGGCTTCCCATGATTAATAATCCTTTTGCTTCCCCCCCTAATGCTAGGCTGCTAATAAGATTAAAACATATCTCTCTCGCTCAGCACCGATCCATAACGCTGATTTACGGTTACTTCGCTGCTGTTACAAAAACACCCTTGTTACCTTAATCCTTATCTGAGCCACAGAGGAATAACAGCTAATTAATACCTTTCTGCTTCCCCCCGTTTTGCTGAGATATGAATACCGATCAAATATTCATCAGGAACTCTTCCACTCTGTTTTTGAGGCTGATCCTTCCCCTGTCTGTTACGGATAGTTCCAGGGAAAGCCAGGAAGCAGCCACGGGGGGATCAGGTCACGGTTTCATTTGTCTCTCCATCTTGATGGAACAGATGGTCGGTCTAAATGACTCCATGGCATCTGAGGTGGCTTCCATACCAGTGAAGGTTGGTGACTTCCATGTTTAAGCACATGAATCTGTTCTGGCTTTTGATCTGAACTTTGAAGGATCAGTCTGAGATGCTGAGCCCTACCCATCAAATTGCATTCAGGACCTTGGACAGCTGCTTTAAATTTTGGACTGAAATGCAGGATGAATTCACTGTCTCCATGGCCATGGAAGCTATACCACCTACCACAGATAGGGCCATCAAGATATTAGCTGTGACACAGCATGGATTGAATCCTAGTAGCCATTCTCAACCCATTCAAGTGATTGTTGACTGGTGAGTCAATACAGAGGTAAATTCCATTGATTCACTGGGTCTACCTGATTTAAGACCAACAATAGGATTCATTGGCTCCTTGGTGGCCACCACAGAAGATCTAGTCTTGAAACCTCTTGGTTAGTCCAGTGGTTCCAGAACTTTGGTCCTCCAGATGTTTTGGACTTCAGCTCCCTGACTGCTGCCCAAGCTGGCAAAGGCTTCTGGAAGTTGAAGTCCAAAATACTTGGAGGACCAAAGTTTGGGAACCGCTGGGTCAGTGCCAACTAGACTAAACTCATTGAATTAATTACTCAATGCTGGGTCTAAATCCCATTGATTCAATGGTTCCACTCTAGGTGGGAATACCATATGTATGGGACTCAAGCTCATATATGATTCAACTCCATAGGGGATTGGACAAATTAGTGGAGGGAAAGGCTATAAGTCACCCAAATCTTGTTGATGAAACCTAACTAGAGTTAGATACGTTGAATGAGTTGTGGAGTGCTGAGTCAACACAGAGGAAAATCCCATCAAATCAATCATGTCAGATAATGTGGTACATTCCAAGCAGTGTCACTTCTTATAATTACGCTGTTGTGATCATATCTATGGCAATTTCATTCAGATAATTTATTACTGTTAGTATGTATCTGTTTCAGAGTCTACCAGGAGTTACTGGCTGGAGTTTTTGGACCAGCAATGATTTTGGATTCTGTCCAAGACTTTAGGCTTCAGTGAGGCTTCAGTTGTTGGATAATGTGGTGTGTTCTAAGCACTGACACTTTTTGTCACTGTGCTCTTGGGATCCTTGGTATGGTGATTTCATTCTTGTGTTTTGTCAGTCCATTTGGAGTTGCTCCTGAAGCACCCATTACTACTACTACTGAATGACAATCAGTATTGCAGTTACTGTAGATGACACAGCTGCGGTGGGCAGGGCACGTTTCTAGGATGGAGGACCATCGCCTCCCAAAAATAGTACTCTATGGTGAACTCGCCACGGGTCAGCATAAGAGGGATTCCCTGAAACAACATCTCAGTCTCGGCCAAATTGACCACCAACAATGGTCCGCCCTGGCCTCACATCGGGAGGCATGGAGACGCACTATCCACAATGCTGCAGCCTTGTTTGAGAACTCATGCCGAACAAGTCTTGAAGAGAAACGACAACGCAGAAAGAATCACAACCCAGAAACATCACCCAAGGAGACCTTCTGCTGTGCTTTCTGCAACCGGACTTGTTTATCTCAGATTGGCTTTTTTAGTTATCAGCGTGCTTGCAGAAAGCGCAGGATGAGTCCTTCCTGAATCTTCATTTGCGAAGAAAAGCCAGAGAGATGACATACAGTTACAGATGTGTAACTGCTCTATATTCTACTTAGTCTCATTGTAAAATTACATAAATGACCCCCTCTGAGCCCACCTTAAGAGCCTGCAGCCAAATAGGGCAAAGAAGATCTGTTCAGCTGCCAAGAGGATGGCATTTCAACCCCTTCTCACCTGCGAGAGAGGCTTGGACAATGGCTTGTGACACGGGTCCTGTTTCTGAGTGTCACAACCTCACTCATTGGTGGGAAGGGGCTGAAACCTCCTCCTTCCAACCCAATTAGAAGCTGAATAGATCTCCTTCACCCAATCTGGCAATTGGATCTTAAGGTGGGCCGAAGGAAGGTTGGGCCAGGAGGTGATACTGAATTCTTCAGGTGTAACTAAGTAGATTGGTGTAGAGTGGAGGTGGTGATGATGATGAGATAAGAAAAGACTCAAGCAAATAGAGTTGTCCCTTCATATTTGCTGGGGTTTGGTTCCAGGACCCCCCGTGGATACCCAAATCCATGAATACTCAAGTCCCATCATATGCAATGGCATAGCAAAATGGTGTCCCTTATATAAGATGGCAAAATCAAGGTTTGCTTTTGGGATTATAATTTTTTAAAGAATATTTTCAAGCAGTGAATACTTAAAGCCATGATATGGAGGGACAACTATACCTCCATTTTCAGACCTCAGCCAGATGTTGGCTCTTAAGGTGGGCTTGAGGGAATGGGGAATCAAACCAGGAGAATTTCCTTGGGTTTTTCCCAGATTGTGAGGCCGTGTTCTGGAAGAGTTTCTTTCTGACGTTTCGCCTGCATCTGTGGCTGGCATCTTCAGAGAAGATGCCAGCCACAGATGCAGGCGAAACGTCAGAAAGAAACTCTTCCAGACCACGGCCTCAAAACCCGGGAAAAACCCAAGGAAAATCTATGGATGCCAGCCATGAAAGCCTTTGACTTCACAGACCAGGAGAAATTACTTATTTATGCAGACCTAAGTAAGTAGCTGCTGTAGAATATTGGCCGTTATTAGTGTTGCTGTTGTTATTCGTGTTCTTGTTACTACTAATGGAGAGAAGGCTCAAAATGTCTCTTAAGGTGGGCTGGTGGGAGCAGAGTCTATCCACTAGAAGTTACTTAGTTATACAGACATAACTGATGTAGAACATTGGTTGTTACTATTACGGCTGCTGCTGTAACTACTACTATTATTAGGAGAGAAAACACTCAAACAAATACTTCTATTTCCAGGCCTGATCCAGCTGCTGGCTTTTAAGGTGGACTGGTGGGGAGGGGGGATCAGGAGAAGTTACTTAGTTATGCAGATGTAACTAAGTAGTTGATGTACAATATTGAGGAGGAGGAGGAGGAAGAAATGAGAAAAGGTTCAACCCAAGTTTTCCATTTCAACCAAGGATGTGTTTCCACCAGGGATGTGTTTCCATTTCCACCCGGGATGTGTAGCCCCAGTGGGTGGCAGCAGAGACAACGTGGCAATGCCGTTGTCCAAGATGGTGAGCGGCTGACAGGAGACAGCACACGCAGCCACCTCCGCGAAGAAGCAGCGTCTAATTTTTGCAGATTGCCGAGCCCGGGTGTTTATATAATTAGCGACAATGAGTTACATATGTACTGCAAAGGGCACGTGGACCCAAATGAACAGCCTGGGCGTAGGTTAGGTAATCAGAGGAGCGGCGAAGCAATTTGTAGGCTCTTGATTAAATCTGGGAGGTGGCGGCGTCCGTGGAAGGTTTCCAGTCAGAAGCCTCCCTCGCCGCCCCTCCTTGAGGGTGCAAAAAAAGGAGAGATAGAAATACAGATTGTGTGGCAGAAAATAGAAAGTCACTAGTTGTCTGTATTTTCTCCCCTGGTGTTGCAGGAAAGATGGATTTCAGTAGAGTTGGACGGACACCTAGAATGAGAATTGGACATGGGTTGTGGCATGACGTTGGTACAGGGTTCAAATCCAAATTCTATGGCCATTTCTTAGGGCCCTGTTGGTTCTCTTATCAAAGAATCATTGAACCATAGAGTTGGAAGAAACCACCAAGGCCATCCAGTCCAACCCCATTCTGCCCTGCAGGAATACACAATCAAGTCACTCCCAATGAAAGATGGCCATCCAGCCTCTGTTTAAAAACCTCCAAAGAAGGAGACTCCACCACACTCCCAGGCAGCCCATTCCCCTTTCAAATAGCTCTTAAGTCAAGAAGTTCATCATAGAGTGCTACAGCTGGAAGGGATCCCAAGGGCCATCTAGTCTAACCCCCTGCAATGCAGGAACACACAACTAAATTACAGTAGGGCCCCCTTATCTGCAATGCAGGAACACACAACTAAATTAGAGTAGGGCCCCCTTATCTGCTGGGGATTGGTTCTGGGAGGGGGCATGGATACCGAAAACTGTGGATAATAGTGAACACTATTGAAAATAATGGGACTTCTAGTTTAAAATACCATAGAATTGCCTTGGAGGACCTAGAAAATGGCTAGAGAGGACACATTTTCTAGGAAGACTCTATGGTAGGTGTGCGGTTTTGTGTCCCGTGGATAATTGAATCAGTGGATACACGGGTCCTACTGTACTCTGAAGAGACGGCCACTCAACCTCTGAAGGAGAGTCCAGGCTGTTCCATTGCTTGAACAGTTCTTACAGTAAATAAATTATTCCTATATGTTTAGATGGAATCTCTTTTCTTGTCATTTGAATCCACCGGTTATTTTTGTATGCTCTGGAATTGTACAGTTCCGGTTTCCACATACGTAAGTCCACTTAGGAAGACGTAAGTTCCCACCAGGATTCTGGTTGCCGTTTTTAATCGGATCACTTATTTGTGTGTGTGTTTTTTTAAATTTTATTTATTTATTTATTTATTTATTTACAATTGTTGTAAGAGTACATGTATCATGTATTATTTGTGTTTTTAAAACTCTTAAAACAATTGTAGTTTTCAAACTGTATTGTGCTGTGAGTTGATTTAGCTATAGGGGGAAAAAAGGCAGGATAGAAACTAAATAAATAAAACCAAAGAACAGTATATAAAATATTTTAATTTAAATTATTGTTTGGATTCTTTGGATTCATTTCAGATGCAAGGCCTACGTGGCTTGCTTTAGAGATGGCAGGGCCTGATTTGCATATATGTAAATAGGGAGCACATTCCATCCCCTGCTTTCTTTAAAAATGGGAGGTTTGAGTTCTGGCTTGGCCCCAGTTTGTATTAATGGGGTGGACAGCTGGACACACAGATGTGTCTGAGAGGGGGGCACATCAGCTAGCTCTGGAGCATACCACCAGCCATGAAGACGATGGGATGCTTTGTTTCATGGACCGCCGGCCACCCGGGCAGAAAAACCTTTGCCATTTGCATACAATTCCCAGAGTGCTGTGTGGCGGAGGGCACAGCTGGTTGCAATAATCCGCTTAGTTGCTTCCAGTTCTGTGGAAAGCCTGCAACAGGCCTGTGTGTGTGCGTGTGTGTTTCCCTCTCTGTGTGTAGGCAATTCATTGGGGATACAGCTGGTGTTATCTTGTCCTACTGCACCTCCTCTGAAATTTGACCATTTTCGTTTTTTTTTAATTTCTCAGAAAACTTCAGGTCAATCGTTCAACAGGACTTTGGGGAGTCCTCTTCTCCAAAAGTGTGCCAGTTATGCTATAGGCCGGCGTGGTGAATTTTTGACCCTCTCTCTTGTACTGCAGGAAAGACAGAAGGAGATCAGCCTTGGTCATGGATTGGGGTGAAGCCGCGGGGAAGATTTAGACCCCTGATATGGCCAGGGTGCAGGGCACGGAGCCAAAAACGTAGAGGGGAAAAACACACTCATGCACAAGAGAACTGGGGGGAAACCCCCCCCTGCAGATTTTGAGTTATTATTTTTGGGCTGGAAACCTCTTGGAGACTTGTGTTTTTGTAAGCGGGCTTATGTCTGCAGGAGTTAGAATTGGGCCATTCTGTAGCATCCGGATGCAATAAAGGGCTGTTGTTATGATACTGTGTTGGAGAAGGCAGCAAAATAAACTATGTGTTGTGGATTGGGAGACTGACCACAGAATGGCAATGTGCATTGGGACACTCTTGCTGGTGTCTCATAGTGCAGTGTCACAAATTCACTAACAAGGTTTCTTAGCACCTTGACTACATCGCTAAGTATATGGAAAGTTACAAAGTGTACACTATGATTCTGGTCTTTATTAGTATTAATAATACAGTACAACCCCTGTATCCATGGAGGATCCTTCCCGGATTTCCCATGGATACCAGAAACAGCAGATAATAGTGAACCCAATAAAAATGAATGATGTCTGGCCCAAGCATACCATAGAGACACACTGGAGGACTTAGAGGTTCCTAGAAAGAACACCTCTCTAGGCATCTTCTAGGTCCTCCAGTGTGACTTTATGGCCAGTTTCCAATGGAACCATACCATAGAATTGTGCTGGAGAACCTAGAAGATGCCAAGAGAGACCATACAGTAGGATCCCTGTATCCACTGATTCATTATCCACCGATTCAATTATCCATGGGACACAAAACAGCACACCTACCATAGAATCTTTCTAGAAAATATGTCCTCTCTAGCCATTTTCTAGGTCCTCCAAGGTAACTCTATGGTATTTTAAACCCGAGGTCCCATTATTTTCAATGGTGTTCACTATTATCCACAGTTTTGGTATCCACGGGGGCCCCCAGAACCAATCCCCAGCGAACACGGGGGTCCTATTGCATTTTTTTGGATGCAAGTAAGTGAATCTGCAGATATGGGTCCTGCAGATCAGGAGGTTGTATGTATCTCAGGCCATGAACTTTCATCATCAGAGGCAATGACAACGATGGAGTGTCATCATCCTAACTCCTTCTGATGGGTGCTGCTTTTGCTAAAATGCATAGTTAAAATAGTGTAAAGCCCATTTAAAGCATGGGTCTACTCTAGTGGAGGGCCTAGCAGTTAGTTTTAAACTGGACTTGGGAATTTTAAACGAGTATCACCTGGCCCTCCAGATGTTGCTGGACTGCACATCCTATCATCCCTAGCCAGCTTTCCCAGGAATGCTGGGAAATGCAGTTCAGCCACATTTGGAGGACTTTGGGATGTACACTTCCAATTTTGGCCGAAGTCACCCAGTGAGCTGCAAGGCTAACTGGAGACCTGAACCGAGCAATTTCAAGGTGCAACCAAATGCTGTAACCACTCCACCACACTGCCAAGGTATTCTAGCTTCGCAGCTTTTGTCTCAGCAGGCTGGGGGGAAAAGAAAGAGCAAAAGGTGGGGGGAGAGAAAGGGAAGGTTTATAAATAAAACTTTTTACTGCAGTGGAGTAACTGCTCCTAAAGGTTCCTGAAATCTGTGCAGTGGCGAGAGATAAATATTAAATCTATAATTTATGCAGATGGTTTTTGCAGCCCGTGTGGGGAGGAGGCTGGGGCGGGCTAGTAAAATACTATAGATCAAGGTGGCTTATCTCACCCCAATGACGGGGACGCTTAATAATTTGCATGGGGATTGGATGGTGAATCTTCGGCAAAGACCTTACCTGTCGCTGAATATATACCAGGGTCGCCTGGGCACCAAGGCTGTTTGCTTTCCCTGTATTGATTTGCATCTCTGGTTCTGCATGTCCTTCCTCCCACACCCCAAGCCTTATAATTTTTTTTTCTCCTGTTTGGATAGTAGATTCATTACCACCGTCTGGCCTCTGATTATCAAGCCTTCCTCTCACAGCATCAGCAAAACAGGCCTGGGTTAAATCTCTTTTTAAAAAAGCAAATAGTAGTAATACCCTCCAAGGTATTAACCCCAATTGGCTACATTCCCAGGTCACTGGGAAACACTAGGGATGGAGTCATGGATGCCTCAGGCAGCAGATGCAGGGGAGGCATTGGAGGAAGGGCTGCCATCCATCTATCCATCCATCCATCTATCCATCCATCCATCCCTTTATCCATCCATCCCTTTCAAGGCATCTTTGAAAAAGACAGAGAATACAAGCAAACACATCTAGCTGAAAGCACACAAAATCAGGATTAAAACAGTATTAAACAACAACAGAATTAAAACCAATTAAAATCTTAAATTTCAATAGGAATATAGCGTCTAGATCGAGGGAAGTAACAGTGCCGCTCTATTCTGCTTTGGTCAGACCTCACCCGGCCTCACCACATATCAGCCAGTTCGTGGCCAAAAGCCAACAGGAGTGGAAAGGTCTTTGGCTATGGCAAAAACAACAAAGAGGGGCCCAGGCAAGTCTCTCTTGGCAAGGAGTTCCACAGGCTGGGAGCAGCCACTGAGAAAATCCCTTTGGGAGACATTTATGGACTAATTTCAACATAACATAAGTAGAGCCTCCTTGGGTTAGACCAAAGGGCTGATTTGGATACCCAGAGGCAGGTAGACTATAATGTTGGGGAGCCATCCTTTTAGCCCACCCCTCACCTTGATGGCCTCCAGATTTCCTCCCTTGAGAGGTTTATCTCACCCCATCACTCCAAGCTGTCTTGGATGAAACCGATTATCTAGATCCATTTCAAACTGGCTTTAGGACGGGATATGGAGTGGAGACTGCCATGGTTGCTCTGGCTGATGACCTCCGCTTGGGGATCGACAGGGGTAGTGTGACCCTGTTGGTGCTCTTGGACCTCTCAGCGGCCTTTGACACAATAGATCATTCCATCCTCTTGGATCGCCTGAGGGGGTTAGGAATTGGAGGCACTGCTTTGCAGTGGTTCCGTTCCTTCCTCTCGGGCAGATCCCAGAGGGTGAGGCTCGGGGACAGCTGCTCTACCAGAATAGAGCTTAACTGTGGCGTTCCTCAGGGTGCCATCCTGTCCCCGATGCTATTTAACATCTATATGAAGCCGCTGGGAGAGATCATTCGGAGGCATGGAGTGTGTTGTCATCAGTATGCTGATGACACCCAGATATACTTCTCCATGTCTCGGTCATCAGCTTCGACTTCAGATGGCATCTCTCCTCTCAATGATTGTCTTAAAGCAGTAATGGACTGGATGAGGAAAAACAAATTGAGACTGAATCCAGACAAAACGGAGGTACTAACAGTTACAGGCCCGAAACCAGGTCTGGGAATACAACTTCCAGTCCTGGATGGAACTACACTCTCCTCCAAAGACTGTGTTCGCAGTCTGGGGGTGCTCCTGGACCCGACGCTCCAGATGTCTAATCAGGTAAATGCGACGGTCAGGAGTGCCTGTTATCAACTTCGGCTGATACGCCAGCTGCGCCCTTGCCTGGAAATTAGGGACCTCGAAACTGTGGTACATGCACTGGTAACCTCCCGTCTGGATTTCTGTAATGCGCTCTACATGGGGCTACCCTTGTGCTTAACTCGGAAACTTCAACTAGTTCAGAACATGGCAGCCAGGTTGATTTCTGGTGTTTCCAGAAGAGAGCATATAACACCTGTGCTAAAAGCTCTCCACTGGCTGCCTATTCGTTTCCGGGCACAGTACAAGGTGTTGGTTATAACCTTTAAAGCCCTGCATGGCTTGGGTCCAACTTATCTCTGGGACCGCCTCCTTCCGTACGACCCTCCCCGCGCACTTCGGTCCTCTGGGAGGAATCTGTTACAGCCTATGAAAACAAGGCTGTCGGTGACCTCCCAGAGGGCCTTCTCCGCTGCTGCTCCCAGATTATGGAATGGCCTGCCGGACGAGATCCGTCTTATTAACACCTTAGACGGCTTTAAAAAAGCTGTCAAGACGGATCTTTTCCGGCAGGCCTTTCCTGAATAACTATCCCGGCCCAAGACTCAGCTGTCCTCCTTGAGCTGTAATCATTTTTTTTTTAAACCTATTGTATGTTTTAATATTTTCTAATTTATATATTTTTAATTTACTGTATGTTTTTAATCTTTTATAGTTTAATATTGTTTTAAGGGGGGGTGGGCTAGGGTACTGGGACTATGGAGTTTTTATATTGTAAGCCGCCCTGATTGCGTTGCAGAGGGGCGGGATAGAAATAAAATATTATTATTATTATTATTATTATTATTATTATTATTATTATTATTATTATGGTAGAATCATAGCATTGGAAGGGACACCAAGGGCCATCTAGTCCAACTCCCTGACAAAGCAACATTGAGAGGCCCCCAGATGTGTTAGTATACTGGCCAATAAGTGGACACTGGTGAATAATTAGCGAGAAATGAGATTCAGGGCGGAATTATTCAGACTAAATCCCCTCCAACTGTCCTGATTTGGCACAGACATTCTCAATTAATCTCCTGCTATTCCATTTTTTTCACCTGCAATGAGACATCCCAATTTTCTCTCTCCTCCTTTATCTTCAATTTAGCTCCATTGCTGCAAACTGAATCCAACCTGTAAAATGAACCTGTGCTCCATGAACTCAATTAAGGATGGAGAGGAGGTGGCAGAATACAGCCCTTCCCAGTCGGCTCAGGCAAAAGCAAACCGTTGCATCTTCTCCTAGCTTGTCTGTTCTTCTTCAATCATTACACTTGCCCTCTTGACCAAACTGTGATGTCGCCTGGCCTCATGTCCCGGTTTTCATCTGTGAAATGTTGGAGGGTATGAGCCTGTCTCTTCGTCCTTCTTCCTTGCTCCTTCCTCCCCCCCCCCCGGCTCGCCTGTTGCGCTGCTGCGACATTCCCATAAATCACGTTCCGATTATGACACCAAATAGTGACCAATAAAAAGGATGTAAGCACCTGCTTTTTATCTGGCCTATTATGCCCAGCCGCCAGCCACTAATGAAAAACAGATCTGCAGCAGATAGAATCATCCATAACGCTTACGTGTCTGATGCCAGGAGAAGGACGATGCAAGCCCTGTTAAATGTCTTCATTTCTTCCTCCTGATGTCTGGAAGGCCACTTGCTGGAAAGTACAGAGCGTCATCTCTCCCTCGCTGTGGCTTTTCTGGACAACCAGACTACCCTGAATCACAATTTTGTATAACATCACGTTGCAAGTGTGTGTTGTTCGCCCACACGTCTATGTCCTTGAACACATGTCTGGTAAAATGAAGTACCCAGATCCCTGCATGTAGAAA
This sequence comes from Gambelia wislizenii, assembly GCA_030847615.1. Taxonomy (NCBI): domain Eukaryota; kingdom Metazoa; phylum Chordata; class Lepidosauria; order Squamata; family Crotaphytidae; genus Gambelia; species Gambelia wislizenii. The sequence goes on from JAUMIR010000016.1 coordinate 1,411,351, forward strand.
GCAGGGGTGTCAGGGAGAGCACCGTTTTCTCCTAACAGTCTGGTTTTCTGTGTGCATGGCCTTTTTCTCCCCAGGGGGAGTGTGGTGGAGTCTCCTTCATTGGAGGTTTTTAAACAGAGGCTGGATGTCCTTCCGTTGGATGTGCTTTGATTGTGTATTCCTGCATGGCAGAAGGGGTTGGACTTGATGTCCCTTGGGGTCTCTTCCAACTCTATGATTCTATGATTAAGCCAATTTCCCTCAATTGTATTCTGGAGTAAGTACAGTCCAGACAAAATCTGATTCTCTTCAGACCATTTCACTCTATGGATTTATTTTTTTAAAAAAAATGTATCCAGTTTAGTTGCCATGTCTACATCCTATGGACTCTTGGGATGTGCAGTTTGAGGAAGCACTAGATTTCTCTTGCGGAGAACTCTGCTTAAATTCCAAATCCCAGGATTCCATGGGATGTAGCTTCGGCAGTTAAAGTGGAATCATCTATATATATAATCCTCTTGGGTACGTTGCCATTTTCAGTGTGTTGATTGGCCGCTTAGGTGTCAGGATCTGCCTCTTCTCACAGGACTAGGACCCTGGCTGCACAGCCTCTTTGCAGGATCAGGCCCTGGCAGTGGGAGTCTTGGAAGGACCAGGGCCAAGTGATCAGACGCAGCCGGGTGCAATCACAAAATCATGCAGCACACCTGAAGCAGCCAGGGAACGGCTATTTAAGAGCGGCATTCAGCATCCATCTTGGCTATCACAACATGGTTTTCTTTGCTGTCTGTAGCTGCTCCTTACTCTGGCCTTGGAGCCTTTTGGACCTGCCTCTGGCTCCTGGATATCTGGTGCATGCTCCAACCTTGGACTGTTTTTGGACTTTGGCTTGCTTGACCTCTGGTTCCTGTGTTCTTGACCTGGCGCTCCCTTCCTAGACCTTGCCTCCGGCCCTCTGGACTCCTAAGTACTGCTCTGACCCTGGACTGTTCTTGGCTTTGGCTTATCTTGGACCCTGCCTGGACTTTGGACTCTGACTCTTGTCTTCCTGACCTGGTCCTGTCATCTGTGCCTAGACTCTGCCACCCTTGCCCTGGACCTTGACCGTACGAAACTTCCCAACCCTTAAAAACTTCCCGTTGGGAATCCAGTCAGCACACTGGGGGCAGAAACGTGTGGAAAACTTCAAGTCCTTTCTAACCATGGCGGCAGCAGAGGAGCTCTCATGTCCTGGTGAAAGTGGGGTGTGTGTGTGGTTGCATGGCAGTGGCACAGGGGCATTCAGCATGAAACTAGCCATTATAGTTAATTCAAAAGGTTAGATATTAATGCATCAAGTGATCATACTCTTGACATGTTTCCTAAGTGGCCAATCAGCAGGGTGGGAATACCAAACTATTTGATAGGTAGGTAGGTAGGTAGGTAGATAACGGTGTGTGTTAGGCCAGGTATAGTTAGTACTGCTATAATTCTCTAGTGCAAAGAAGCCTTTAAACTCCTTTTTAATGAGCATGAATGAGAGGCTAATGCTTTAGCATTTTAAATCATTAGTGCCTATAGTGTGTAAAAACAAGAGTTCCGGTGTGTGTGTGTGTGTTGTAACACAAATCTCTAGTCTGAGGTTCTTTTCAGACCACCATATTAGTGTTATTTTCAGAGTGAGGGCAGGAAGTTTTGCCCTCTCTCGGAATAGGCTTCCCAGGGACTCCACATTACCCAATTGGAGGCGCCTTTGTGATGGTGTCACAAAGTCAATTTGGAGAGCTCGTTGTCATTTTGCAGTTCTGTTGGCCCAGATGACCCACCTCCCTTCTCATTTTTATCCAGCTGTGTTACCTAGTTTGAGAACAATGACAACAAAAATGAATTTTCTTGCACGATCCGTAGCACATCTTATGGATTCCTCCACTCCCATCCCCAGCCTAATTCTATTCTCACCTTGGCCACCTGAGTACCTGGTGAAATTCCTATAAAGTTGCAATTAAAGGTGCTGTTGGTAAGTGTTTCTTGTTCATTCCCGCAAACCAGTGAGAGAAGAGGCATTTAATTAAATGTTTGTCGGTTAAAACATGGCAGTGTGTGAAGGAAGATGAATTTTAATTACCAGCTCTTAATTGTTTGGTTGGCCGGCTTAATATCCTATTTACACAGTATTAATACAATACGCTGCTCACCAGCCAGAGGTGTAAGTGTGTGTATGTGGGGAATGCTTCTTCCAGGGAGAATGAAGATCCCCACTTCCCTCCTATCGGGGCTGTTGAGAGGATTTTGTCCTCCACGTGTGACATTGTCAAGGGGTGCTTAGCACCACAGAAGTGCTTGCCTGTGGAGCAAATTAGTACGGCAACAGTCTAGACCTTCACGCCATGCAGCTGGCTTAGTCGAGCAGGTGGGTACCAAGAGGAAGGGCATGCACGACTCCAGATCTTTTCAAGTTCTGAATTCCGATTCACGAAGGGTCTCAGGGGACGGTGTTCTAGCCACGTGCAAGGAGAAGGGGACATTTCTTCCCCTGTAACTCTAGCAGAAAACCAGGCTTGGTGAATCTCTCTCTCTCTCTCTCTCTCTCTCTGGCTTTTCTTTGCAAACGAAGATTCAGGAAGGACTCATCCTGCGCTTTCTGTAAGCGCGCTGATGACTAAAAAGGCCAATCCGAGATAAACAGCAGAAGGTCTCCTTGGGTGATGTTTTTGGGTTGTGATTCTTTCTGCGTTGTCATTTCTCTTCAAGACTTGTTCAGCGTGAGTTCTCAAATAAGGCTGCAGCATTGTGGATAGTGCGTCTCCATGCCTCCCGATGTGAGGCCAGGGCGGATCATTGTTGGTGATCAATTTGTCCGAGCCTGAGATGTTGCTTCAGGGATTCTTTGTATTGCTTTTTTGGAGCGCCCCTCTTATGCTGACTCGTGGTGAGTTCACCGTAGAGTACTATTTTTGGGAGGCGATGGTCCTCCATCCTAGAAACGTGCCCTGCCCAGCACAGCTGTGTTCTCAATATCATGGCCTCAATACTGGTGATCCCTGCTTGCTCAAGGACAGCAACATTCGTCACATAGTCGGTCCGGTGTATATTTAGGATTGTGTATATACAGCGCTGATGAAAGCGTTCGAGTGGTCAAGGATCCGATTTTAATTTAGAGAAAGAATCATAGAGCTGGAAGAGACCCCAAGGGCCATCCAGTCCAACCCCCTTCTGCCTTACAGGAATACCCAATCAAAGCACTCCTGACAGATGGTCATCCAGCCTCTGTTTAAAACCCTACAAAGAAGGAGACTCCACCACACTCCCAGGCAGCGTATTCCAGTGTCGAACAGCTCTTACCATCAGGGAGTTCTTCCTAACATTTAGGTTCATTTCAGTCTCTCACCCTGACAGACCAGAACCTGAACAGAATTAGAGCCCTGAACTCATACATGCTAATATAGTTTGCCAAGTCAAAACTGCAAAGTGCATGCAATGGGGAAATTCTATGAAGCTCAAAAATGTGGCAGAAGTCAAAACTTCTAGGCATCAGTTGGTCATGTAGCCTAGTGTAAGGTAAACAACCAATCCCCAGTCCTTGCTACGTAACCCATTCCCCTGTCCCTTGGTGTCTTAGGGAGCAAAGCATGCTATGTAACCTTCAGAGTGTCAGCTTGCTTTTTTCGATGCATTTCCCCAGCACCAGGATACACAATTCACAGAGATGCAAGCATTTGGGAGGATTAGCACAAGCAAAGCCATTGTTACACACACCTTTCATTACTGGGGTGTGAAGAAACCAAATGGATAAAGCATGAGTTTTTTTTTCATGTATCCCCACTTCTGCCCCCAATGTGAGGACCTCCTTCTGTCCCACAACGATGACATCAAATGTGGGGACCCTCTAGATGTTCTCATGGTTCCTTTGTGAGACTTTATTCCTCTAATCTCCCCACCACCTATTGGTGGAGTCTCCTCCTTTGGAGGTTTTTAAACAGAGGCTGGATGGCCATCTGTCAGGAATGCTTTGATTGTGTGTTCCTGCAGGGCAGAAAGGGGTTGGACTGGATGGCCTTTGGGGGTCTCTTCCAGCTCTATGATTTTATGAATCAGTGCTGCTACTACAGACACCGTGTGCCTGAACTCAAGCTTTCCAATAACCGTGAGGGAGAATTCTCAGATGTATAATCCAAAATTGATTTATTAAACAGAAGTTCAACAGAACATCAAAGATGACTTATTTAATACATCTAAATCCTGACGGACCTTAATTAACTAACTCTGTCTCACATCTCTCTCATGTTCCTAACATGGACACTTACATTTCTCATTCTCTCTGACCTCCACCTAGCCTTTTTAACATCCCCTTCAAATGCTCAGCAAATCACCAGTTGCTCCCAATAGCCCGGACTCCTACCCTCTTCCAACAGACCCTTACCTTATAGCACACACTGTACATTGTACATATATATCCTCATACTTCATTTCTCTAATAAATTCAGTGTTCTCCCACACCAAAAAATCCATAACATAAAAGGCTTTTCCTGTGGAGTTTTTGACGTTTGGGGTCTTCCTCCTTCCCAATATGGCGAAACGATGCAGGATCCCATTAACACAGGTTGCATTCTCCTTGCATTCCAGGAGGAGGGTTTTCGCTGTTTAGACAACATCACAAAATCTTGGAGCCAAGTTAGCCCCGTCCCTTATCTGTTAAATTGGACTCGCACAATGGCCTACCTCACAGGGTTGGTTGAACAGGCAAACAGGAGATGCCAAGCATTAAAGAAGGGATGCCAGTTTAAAACAGGGGTTTCATCTCTGCCAAATGGCTGCCTGAGCTGCTTAATATTGATGAGTGTGATTTGCATATATTTCCCTCCAGGCAATGTCTTCAGAAGTAAAAACACACATTGTTTCTCCACTCCCCCCCTCCCCAATCCCCGTGCAAGTAAAATGTTGTTTTTTAGAAGTGTGGAGACAACCTCTCTTCTTCTTTTTACATCATTTAACACATACTAAAATATGCATTGCTGACAATTTACCTTGATGGCAACATGGAGAGACCTAGAACATGGAATATTACCCTATTTTTGAGTTGGGGGATGAAAAAAAAAAAGAATATAATAAAGACACGGAGATGAAAATATGTCTTGGAGGAAAAAAAAAATATTCTGTGCAAATAGTTACCTTATGAAATTCCACAGCTCTCCGTGGTTCTGATGATTTTGGCTGCCTCTTGTTTGCTGAAATCACGAACAGCCCTTCGCGGTGTAGTAGTTATGCTGGAGTCCCTCATTTGGCGCACGCTGTTTTCTCCTGGTAGAGGTGGGGATCCCACCGCCCCTCTGGATGATGGTGTTGGACTGCAAATCCCAGCATCTTTTACCAAGGGCTTCAGGGGGCTGAAGTCCCGCAGTGTCTGGATGGCTAAGCAATGCTATGGACTTTTGCAGGGGGAAAGTGTTGTTGTGTTGATTAGGGAAAGTAAGGTAAAATAGGGTTATGTGGGCCATGTATAGTAACTGAAATATAGTAAGTGATCTTCGGGAAGGGGTGAGAGTATGGGATGCTGGGAGTTAGTGTTGATTGGCCAGATTCTTGAAGGATGTTAAAATGCTAAGGGGGGGGGTCAGTCAGAGTAAGAGAATTGTTATTCAAATTGTGTGGGGTCCATAAGGATCCCACGAGTGTCCAAATTCTACTATGGGGAATTTTTAATTAGCTCAAGATAGCAGCGAAAGGCCAGGTAATGGTGGGATCTTTTGACTTATGTATGCCAGTAGTAACAGAGGAGACTCTAAGCCAGAATGTTCAATTAAATGGTTTTTTAATTGAAATTTAATCTTAACAGCATTCACGCTAACACTCAGGCATCAAGCAATCACACAAGGCTATCGAAGAAAGTAGGAAGTATTTGGATAGAGGACTCGAGTAAGGGGATTGTGGGTTATATATACCAATCTAAGCATAAGAGGGGCGCTCCTAAAAAGCGATACAAGGACTCCCTGAAACAACATCTCAGGCTCAGCCAAATTGATCACCAACAATGGTCCACCCTGGCCTCACCTCGGGAGGCATGGAGACGCACTATCCACAATGCGGCAACCTTATTTGAGAACTCACGCCGAACAAGTCTTGAAGAGAAACGACAACGCAGAAAGAATCACAACCCAGAAACATCACCCAAGGAGACCTTCTGCTGTGCTTTCTGCAACCGGACTTGTTTATCTCGGATTGGCCTTTTTAGTCATCAATGTGCTTGCAGAAAGCGCGGGATGAGTCCTTCCTGAAACTTCGTTTGCAAAGAAAAGCCAGAGAGAGATACCAATCCAAGAGCAGAGATTTCTATGGAAGCTGTGATCCTGGTGACACAGATAGGAAAATAGGGGTCCGTGTTGGCTGTGTTTTGGAGTATATTTATAATCAATAATTCCCCTGAAGAGATGGGGTTTAGAGTGCTAAATAATGCTAATTAGCTAACACACATTGGAAACTGCTTAATGCAGTGTAGATGTGTAAATTGCTATTGCTTAAAACAATTTGTAAGCCACTCTGATAGCCTTGTGGCTGAAGGGTGGGGTATAAATACCCAATTAAATTAAATTAAATTTAGAGTGGAATACAATGTCTCTTGGAGTTTTCCAGGACTGGACAAAGGGTTCTCCGGATGTGATAAACATAGTTAAAGGGTGATACATTTGGAACTGAAAAAGAGCAAGCAACTTCTCTTGTGGATGAGGGAAAAGGAGGAAAAACCCATTTTGCAATTGCTGAGTGCTTGGCTATCCTTGATTGGATTAGTGGATGACTCACCCAGATGCTCCCAGGAAGAACTCTGACCGGGGTATGACCTGTTTTTAAGGGATTTGGAGGCCCTTCCCTAGGTTGTGTGTGACTCCAGCCTTGGTATTTGGGGAGTCCCTGGTTTACTTGCCAGCCACATGGTGGGCCATAGCCTGCCAAATTATTAAATATGGCCAATTATGTGCTATTGGAAGGTGGAGACTGTCAAAGCAGATAACAGAGATTTGAGTCAGGGGGGATTTAATTAGACTCGGGACAGTTACATTCAGCTAGGATTGTGAAGAAACAGGGAAAGAATTAGTAATTAGGATTTAGAATCTTAAAGTTGGAAGAGACCACAAGGGCCATCCATCCATCCCTCTGCTATGCAGGAATACACAAATAAATACTCTGGCATCTTGTGTAGAGTTACAGATATGCGATGGCTCCATATTCAGTAATATTATGTATTCAGCAATGCTATTGTGGCACTCTTCATACAATCTTAGAATCTTTGAGTTGGAAGGGTCCACAAGTGCCATCTAGTCCAACCCCCTACCATGAGGGAAGACACAATTAAAGCACTCCTGAGAGATGCCCCTCCAACTTCTGTTTAAAGACCTCCAAAGAAGGAGACTCCACCACCCTCGGAGTGAAAAAGCTCTTCCCAATGTTTAGGTGGAATCTCTTTTCTTGCCACACATTCATGTTCTAGTCTCAAAACTTAGGACTTTATCATGTTACATTGTTATAGTGCTATTATTCCACTTTAATTGTTCTGGCCTCTGGGGTTTGTAGTTTAGTGAGGCTTAAGAGCTCTACAATTGAGAATGTTAAATGTCCCTCCCTAAACTGCAAATCCCAGGATTCCACAGGAGGCAGCCAAAATAGTTAAAATGGAATAATAGTGCTATAACGGTGTAGTGTGATATTATTCTGCACAAAAATTAGCCCTGTGTAGAAAAAGCTTCTGCCTGCATTAATAAAAAGCTGTTTCCTGTACAAAACAACAGTGTGCAAATTTTGCACAGAATAAATCCTGAAATGCAAATAGTGTTCAAAGACTGCGTGGACTTTCTTGCGTTGGGAAGGAAATGACTCAAGTGACTCATGGCTTCCTTTGAAAAGGAAGTGAGTAAAGAATTTCACCCCTAGGGGGCGTCAGCGGTGGATTCTGGAAGCTGCCAAGATGGACCTTGAGTTTCTTTCCAACTCTAAGATGAGACCTCTCTTTTTCCTTCTCTCTGTCTCCTGCTCTTCTTCCTGGCAAATGGTGCTCCTTCTTAATTGTAAATTGCCTGTGAGATTATACATCTAGTATTTGTGAGGAGTCCGCAGTGACCTGGAAAAGACATTTATTTCTTAGCTGCTTTTGCCACAAACAAGACAACTGCCAGCTTGAATGTTTCATGAAGAAGCTGCCGAAAATGGCCACTTGTCGACACATATTTTATTTAATGGAAACAGCTTTTACTCTCACTCGGGGGATACGATGCGATGCCGTGGGTGTTGTGTCTCTTTCTCGGGTGGCAACTGAGACTAGCAAGTTGGGATGGGAAAGAATATTTGATCATATTTGAAAAACGGTCAAGAAAGGGTTTCTTAAATGTCGAGAAGCCCTGAGGAGGAGAATTTTGGACTGACATGAATCTTTGCAGTTTGGCACTTATTCTTTGCAGGGCTTTTTTTAGAGCTGGAACAGCATTCTTGCAGTTTGAATCCACTGGTTTTCATTCTAGTCTCTGGAGCTGCAGAAAGCAAACTCATTCCGTCTTCTATATGGCATCCCTTCAGATATTTAAAGATGGCTGAATCATATCATTTCTCCTTCTTCTCTTCTGCAGACTAAATGTAACCAGCGCCCTAAGTTGTTCCTTGTAAGGTTTCTAGATCTTTGAGCATCTCAGTTGGCCTTCTCTGGATCTGTTCTACTCCAGGTACTTTGTGTGTGGGGGTTGTTGTGAAAGGAGTTACCCTGTATCTCCTTGTAATGCCCTTCATAGAATCATAGAGTTGGAAGAGACCACAAGAGGCATCTAGTCCAACCCCTTGCCATGCAGAAATACCCAATCAAAGTATCCCTGACAGATGGCCATCCAGCCTCTGTTTAAAAACTTCCAAAGAAAGAGACTCTACCACACTCCCAAGCAGTGCATTCCACTGTCCAACATCTCTTACTGTCAGGAAGTTCCTCCTAATGTTAGGTGGAATCTCTTTTCCTGGAGTTTGAACCTATTGCTCCATGCTTTGGAACAGCAGAAAACAAGCTTACTCCATCCTTAATATGACATTCCTCCAAATAGCTATCAGGTCCCCTCTTCACCTCCTCTTCCCCAGGCTAAACATACCCAGTTCCCCAAGCCGCTTCTCATAGGGCATCATGGCTTCCAGACCTCCCACCAGAGCTTGCCCTCCTCTGGACACATTCCAGCTTGTCCATATCCTTCTTGAATTATGATAGCTAGAATGGGACACAGTATTCAAGGTAAGGCCCAACCAAGACAGAATAGAGTGGCACTATTCCCCTGATCTAGACACTATACTCCTATTGATGCAACCTAGAATTGCATTTGCTGTTTTAGCTGCTGTGTCACACTGCTAAACGATGTTCAGCTTGTGGTCCACTAAGACTCCTAGATCCCTTTTGCATATACTGCCATCAAATCAGTTGTCACTCATCCTGTATCTATGCATTTCATTTTTACTGCCTAAGTATAGTATCCTACATTTTTCCCTGTTGAAATTCATTTTGTTAGTTTTGGCCCAGCTTTCCAATCTGTTCAGGTAATTTTAGATTCTGATCCTGTCCTCTGGGGTGTTAGCTACTGCTCCTCATTGGGTGTCATTTGCAAACTTGATCAGCATGACCTCTATTCCCTCATCCAAGTCATTGATAAAGATGTTGAATAGTGCTGGGCCCAGGACAGAACCCTGTGGAATGTGCAGAATGTGCAAAATGTAGAATTTGCAGAAACCAGGAGGGGTGCTTCCTAGGTGCAGCTCCACCATCCTGCCTGTCCAAGGCCAAATTAAGGTGATTGGAGTCCTGCAGCAACTAAAAAGCAGCCTCCCCATTTTATACATGTGCTATTAATCCTGTTGGAATGTCAGCTTCAACTGCAGAGGATTAGGTTTAGTCAGTCTACCTGGACAAGAGGAGTCATCCCTGACCCAATCCCTTCCAGGACTAATGGAAGTGTGTATGTGTTTAAGAGCTCTATGTGTTCACCCCATTCCCTGTGTCCCAGCTCGCACAACCAAAGCAGTGAACCCATCCCCTGCAACTGGAAAATGAGGCTGGAGAGAACAGTAAATTCAGCAGAAAACAAAACCAAACAAAATGCAAGATATGTATATGAGGAAAATCACGTGCTGTGACAAACCTCAATTGAGGCAATGCCTCTCCTAAAAGTGTATTGTTGGATCCTCTCACCACTATTTGTTGCCAATGATTCATCATGATTGTGCTGTTTAAATCCTCCCCAACCAATATGGTCTCAAAAACAAAATGCCTTGCTTTAGTCTTCCCTCTCCTTCTGTCTCTATCGCACTCATTAAATGTGCTAGACAATACACTTAGCACATTTTTAGGAGAGACACTGCAGGCCCTCCCCCCAGGAATAGTTCTCTCTTGACAGCATCACAGCATGAGTTGTGTGTGTGTGGCCAGAATCCTGTTAATTGTATACCCATCCATGTCATGCTATGCCTGAGGAGCTGAAAAGTCTCCATGGCGCAATTGACATATTCTGCTGATAGCATCAGGAGTCGAGTTGCACAGACATCATGTTCCTCTGTGCCTTGTCTTTGCAAGTTGCACATGGGGCATTGTATGTTGTGCTCACACACAATGCACTGTTACTGTGCATCCTATACTTTGCATTGCGGTTGCGTATCCTACATTTGCATTGTGGTTGAGCATTGTGCATTCTGGTTGTGCACCCTGTACTTTGCATTGTGCTTGCTTATTGTGGTTGCGCACCCTATATTTGCATTGTGGTTGTGCACTTCATATTGTGGTTGTGCATCCCATACTTTGTATTATGGTTGAGGATTATGTATTGTGCATTGCGTAACAGCACCCAACCATAGACATGTGTTGCCCAATGTTGCTATTCTGCAGGGTGGTTGCGTGGTGCTTCCATGGCATATATTTGTGTGCAAATATTTATGCTATGCTGAGGGGATGTTGGGTTGCGTCCTGGGTGTCTACACAGTGCTAGCAGCAAGATGGGGGGCCCAGCCCCTTTGCTCCAATTGCAACCAGACTTACCTGGACCAGTACAGCTGTGCTTAAACACCCAGGGAAGAAGGACCCGATTCATATTGGGGACAGATGTGTTCAAGGGGAGCTGGAAGACACCTCCATACACACCTCAAGCCCATCAGTGGTGGGGTGTATGTGTGGGGGGCTGCACCTAGGGTGCTTTCTCTTCCTCCTGGATGCTCTAACCCTACCATGGAGGAAGCAGGAAACTGAAAGCAGCCTTCACACACCCATCCTGACAACAGCGTCGATGGACTGATGGAGGCTTATGCTTTGGAATATGGATGTTGCAAAACTACTCAGTTCTATTTCCCGCACATATAAGTCTGCTTATGAAGACCTAACTCCCGTGCTGAATTCCAGACCTAGATTTTAGCTGTGTCCCCCACAACCTGCGGTCCTTGCCCCCCTGCAAAAGGGCTGAATTTTGGTGAAGGACAGTTGGGTGAAGGTGACGCATGGTGTCTCGTGCAGGCAGCCCCACCGTGGGAGCTGAGGCGGCGAATGACGGAAGCATTTACTGGGGCAAACCTGAATAATGCATGAAGTTTTGTTAATCATGTACTGATTAAAATGATGATGTGTTAATATTATCCCTGTCACCTCAGGAGAGAGGAGATGGAATGGAGTCACCTGAGGAGATGGCAGGGTTGGGGAGCAAAGGAAATATAAAAGAGAGAGCCTGGCATCTTGTTAGCGGCATACAAAGGATTTGTTTGCACTTTGCAAGTGGAACGAGTTGTTTGCACAAGGCATGATGGTGTCAGCAAAAGTATGTCCCAAAATGTGCATGTCATATGAAACCATGCACCCACATGCACTGGATGAGGCTATGTGGTGCTCTCTGCTTGGGTTTGACCTGTTCATGAGACACCTCCAAGACACCTGGTTCTCCACAGCCTTGCTGGGGTCTTGCAAACTCAGGGCAGCCGTTGAATTAATTTGGTTGAATTAATCTGTAATATGGTTTTCCTCTTTCCCTCCCATCTTCCACTTCTCCCAGCATTATCGTCTTTTCCAGTGAGTCCTGTTGATCTCACAGTATGTCCAAGGTACACTAGCCTTAGCTTAGTCATTTTTGGCTTCTAGTGAAAGCTCAATTTGCTTTCGGACCCATTTATTTGTCTTTTTGGCAGTCCAGGGTACCCACAGAACTCTCCCCCTGGGCTACATTTCCAATGAGTTGATTCTCTTCCTGCCAGCTCTCTTCACTGCCCAGCTTTCACAGCCATACGTAGCAACTGCAAATACTGTAGCATGGATGATTCTGAGGTTGCTATTCAGCAATGCCAAATGAACGACATCAGGGAAAATGAGTTCCAAAGAAGTATATATGAATGCATTAGGTGGTTGCTCCCAGGTTGTAGAATTCCTCCCCATGGGTGGATTGGTTGATCCCCTCTTTCCTCTCCTCGCCTTTTGTTGCATCATCAAGCAAAAACCTCCTTTGGCTTCCAACGTAATGGAAACGGTTTCTGGTGGGGTTGCATTTTTATCTTTTTTTAATTGTGTTTTTAAAACTTGGAGAGGGGTTGTGTCTTTTGTTTTGATATCATGTTAATCTTTTGATTTTAAATGAACAGTTGTTTAATTAAAAAAAAACTCTTTAGTATAAATAATGTTTTAACTATACTCTGTTTTTTAAGCTGCTTTGGGCCAGTTTGGATCATAGAATCATAAAGTTGGAAGAGACCCCCAAGGGCCATCCAGTCCAACCCCCTTCTACCCTGCAGGAATACACAATCAAAGCACTCCTGACAGATGGCCATCCACCAGGGAGAGCTCATAGGATCCTACAGTTGGAAGAGACCCCAAGGGCCATCTAGTCCAATCCCCTACCATGCAGGAAGACACAATCAAAACATTCCCAACAGATGGACATCCAGCCTCTCTTTAAAAACCTCCAAACAAGGAGACTCCACCACACAACAAGGCAGTGTTCCACTTCCGAACAGCTCTTACTGTCAGGATGTTCTTCCTAATGTTTAGGTGGAATCTCTTTTCCACCTGTATGGAGAAAGGTGAGATATAAAATCATCATCATCATGTATTTACGTAGCACCACTGATGTGCAAAATAAAATATTTTTAATATAACTTGAATTAAACTCACGCTATACACCTACAGAAACACCACACAAAATACAACACAACACAACCAAACATAACACATAATAAAACTACAATAAGACAATAAAACATTACATTGTTTTTCTAATCTAAAACTACATCTAACATCTAGCTGACTTTCTGCCTCTCAGTTGCTGGTTCGACTTGCAAATGAATCTGACTTTCTTTTTCGCATTAGCTTTGTTGCCAGCCTACTGTAAAATGATTTCTCCCTACTTCTCAGAGCCTACTCTATCTAGATTTCCCACTTATGTATTATAGAACTCATAACAACCTGTCAATCTTTCTTGACGTTTTCAGCCAATCCATCTTTAATTAGTCGTCAACTTGTCCATTTCTGCGCAATCGTAGAGCTTGATCAACCAGTCTTCTTGTATACAATAAAATAAATTTACAAAAAGAACTTGAATGGAAGTGGGACCAAATCAGTTTTAAGAGTTTGGGAAAAGTAAGAAATAGCATGGCAACACAATGGAAGGGTTCACCTATCCTTCATTTCCATCATTGGCTTCTTCCATTTGCGTGGAGCTCAGTGCGAAAGCTGACAGATCTGCGGGCGGGCGTTCACCAGACGCCTCATCTGTTGGCGGTTAGCCCTCGGGGTCCCTCTGACAGCTGAGACATCCCAAGCAACTCAGCAAACAAAGACGATGGATAATCTAATCTTAATATTAGATTAGCGCATTGGGTGAGCCGTAAGCACCGGGTGTGTGTGGTTGAACCTGACCTCATGGCTGCTTTGGGAGGGGGTGTTTATACCCCATAAAACGAGACTCCCAGGACCCCCTCTGTCCCCCCCCCCACACCCTTGCATCTGCCAGCTCATCTGTCACTGTCTTATCCAGCCTCACTGTGAATGGCAACTTCCTTTGTGTGCTGTCAATCAAAGTCAGCTAGGATTGGAAAGAAGGAAAAGAGGAGAGAGAGATAGAGAGAGAACAGCTTCGGGAGGGACCTTTCGGTTTTGCAATGGCAGCTCTCCCTCCTTTGATCGGTGCATGTCATGTTTGTCTCCTTGTGTCCTGATAAAAACACTGAATCAAAGCTTACGAGCAAGGAAAGGATTTTACGTATCCAGCCGTGATAACCGCCAGTCCCTTGTGATGCCTACCAGCAATGGTGGGCCAGAGAGGAGGAGTGGACCAGATCCAAATGGGCCCCCGGGAGAAGAGCCCACCACTTCCTTCCAGTTTGCCATTCCACCATCCTTAACTGGGAAAACCCAAGTATACCTCCTGTCTCCATCTACTGGTTAGGAAGGGTGTTGCAAGTTAGGTAGGCGGTGCCTTACCAGCCCAACCAGTAGAACCATAGAGTCGTAAGAAACCATAAGTGCCATATAATCCAAGTATAGGTGTAATTCTGTACTAATTTTATTCTCAAACAAAGCAAGGTGTAAATTTAGTTGTGCTCTACTCATGGCGATAAAGTCTTCAAAAACTGTGACACTTTCAATGGCTATTCAGAGTTTGGGACTTGTTCTTCACAAACACACACACTGGACAGGGTGATGTTTTGTGGAGAAAACAGTACTTTCTGCCCAGAATAGGATGTTTGGAATATATATTATTTTCTGTGCAAAGAAAATAATATTTCTGTGCAGAAAAAAATGTGCAGGGTTTTGGGTTTGTTTGTTTTTTTCTGAGCAAAACACCACATGAGAATTAAGTCCTGAACTGCAAAGATTCTTTTTGGTCCATGATTCTTCTCATCAGGGTTTCTCCACAGTAAAGAATTTTTCAACCATGGACTGGAATATTTTTGAATATGCTTCCCATCTCTATGGGAGAGATGTAAATATTCAAAGCGTTTCTGGACGATTTAGCAAACTTTTCTCCTCCTTAGTCACATTGAGACAACCTATGGAGACACCCCATCTCAACCCATTGAGACACCGCATTGAGTAAATGGTCAGCTGCTATGAAACTGAAATTTTTTTTTGGTGCTTCAGGACTCATAAGGCTTGGTTTCTAGACATTCAGTGTCCAACCTCCTCCAACAAAGTAGGGATAGCTATTTACACAGATGGCTTAGTTTCCTAGGAGTATGGTGCCACCTGGGTATGGCTCCCAAAACCATTGAATTAAATGTTCTTAGATCTTGACAGGACCCCAAGGGTCATCTAGTCCAACCCCCTCTGCCATGTAGGAAGACACAACTCAAGCACTCCTAAAAGATGCCCAGCCCATCTCTGTTTAGACCTTCCAAGATGGAGTGTCTACCACCCTCTGGTTGTCTATTCCATGCCCAACCAGGACTTACAGTCAAGAAGTTCTTCGTAATATTTATGTGGATTCTCTTTACTTATAATTTGAATCAACTTCCAATGATAGTGAAGTGGAGGATGTCTAATCAAATACAAGGAAAGTGAAGGCAATCCTGGGAGTCTCATTTTGCATGGTATAAACGCACACCCTAAAGCAATTGTGAGCTTGGGTTCACCCACGTGCCAATGTCTATGGCTCAAGAAATGCACTAATCTAGTATTAATATTATTATCATCCTCATATAATCAGCCCTTGTTTTGGGGACAAAATTCAACATTTTGCACAAAAACCAATGTGTGTTGGTAGGTGGGAGGTGTTCCACAAAAAAACAAGTGTTTTTATGAAAAGGAACAACACCAAAAACCTGTTTGCCCCCAAACAAGCCCTTGTGTGCATGTGGGGGGGGGGAAGAGTATACTGTATTTCATACGGAGTCCTGAAGTGCACGAAATTGTGAGGAGAGAAAAAAACCACCATAAAAACTCTTGCAATCTTGCTCAGCAGGAGAGAAATTTTTTTTGAAATTATCCATTATTGCATGCAAGAATGAAATAAAGGAAGGTTTACATCCCGGGGTGGTATAAAACCACTTTTTAAAAAAAAACATTCAAAAGGAATCGACAAGGATACCATCCCCAGTATAAATATCCTGACCTCAGATGTAAAATAAATTTTAATCAGGGCACAAATCCAGAAGATTTTATGTACAGCTGCCTTCCAAAGGAAGAGAACAGAACGTGCTGTGGCATTTTTGGGTTTGTTTTTGAGTAAGGCAGAGAAGGAAAAGTGTCCGTCCTGATTTTAAAGGACAAAGTTATATTTATCTGCCTCTCTGTGTGTGGCTTTGTTTGGAAAAGGGTACTTGCCAAAATTACCTTGGTTCAGTATCAGGAATATATATATATATATATATATATATATATATATATATTTCGTATTCAGCCAGGCTGCCATCTAATCAGAGGAGTCATAATTCCCGGTTGGTAATCTAATCAGAAGGTTGCATTTTCAGATAAACCAACTGTAGAGGAGAGAGACAGTTTCTAAATAAAGAACAACCTGCGTGGGTGTTGTTGAGGCGGGGAAGAAGGACTCCCTCAGCCGGTAGTTTGTGACACTTTGGTGCTAGCAGAAGCTGGGAATTGGGCCCACGGTTACTTTTGGAGGAGATCTAAAACCCCCAGACTCCTGCATCCAGACTAGCTGAGGATGCTGGGAGTCATGATCCCCTCAAGTAACTTCCCCAAGCTCTGTGAAATGAGTTTTTTTCCCCTCCAGTGGTGACTCCTGTCTTCTACATCCATGGGATGGTGGAATCCATTCCAGATTTTGGAGAGCTTTGAAGCAATAGCACTTTTATACCGCTTTATAGTCCGAAGCACTCTCTAAGTGGTTTACAGCATGTTAGCTAATTGCCCCCAACAAGCTGGGTACCGATTTTATCGATTTACAGAAGGATGGAAGGCTGAGTCAACCTGGAGCCCTGCAAGATTGAACTCACAATGTTGTGGCCGCAGTACCAGCATTTAACTGCTACGCCATCAGGGCTCCTACCTAAAATGGCAACTCCTTGAAGGAGTTGTCCAAGGTGCTGTATCATGTTCCCCGTGTTACATTCAGCGCCTTGGGGATCTCCTTTGCAGCTATCCAAATTACAGAGTGGATTCACCATCCCATTGACCATCTGCCAGTCTTAAAATTAAGGCTGGGACTTGCATGGGCATCTACATGTCATTGGATTGTAACTCCCAGCATTTCTCAGCTTTGGCTGTGATACCTAGGGCTTCTAGGAGTTGTAGTTGTACAGCGTGGGGACTGTTCCCCCCCCCAGCCTAAATCCAGTTGTTAGTCTGAACTACCGTAGACCCACTGAATCAATGGGAACTTGACAACTTGAAGAAAGCTGTTAGGAAGAAAATCAGCTTGGGGATGCAGTGCTGGTGGAGAGCTCTGCAGATAACATGGACGGCCAAAAAGACAAATAAATGGTCTCAAGAGCAAATCAGGCCTGAGCTCTTCCTAGAAGCCAAGATGACTTATAAAAATGCTGTCTTACTCTGGCTATTACTTGAGAAGAAAGGTCTCATTAGGGGGAAAAAAACCAATAATGCTTGGGAAGGCAGTAAGAAAAGAAGAAGACCACATTACAAATAGGTAGACTCCATCAAGGAAACCCAGGGCCGGTCTAAGGCACCAGTGGCGTCAGCATCCACAGGGGTCCCCATTATTGTGGGGGACTCCATAGTAACCCCCCTCCTGCAAAAACATTATTAGTAATAATCTGAATATCCTGTACTGTGAATAGCTTAGGCTGAGTTAGGTTACAATGACCTGAGATAAACATATGGGCCCCCCAAAATAAAGCATTGCAGGGGGGCCCCAAATTCCTTAAACCAGCCCTGAGGAAACCACAGCAGCCCTGAGTTTGCAAGGACTGGACAGTTGATGACCAGGGTTCTTAGAGGTCTCTCGGTCTTAGGGTTGCCATAAGTTGAAGTCAACTTGATGCCAATTAACAATAATGAAAACATCAGGTTGCAGAACTGGGATGCAGAATTAAGAAACAGAGACATTAGGTAACAGAATCAGGATATAGAAATCAGTCGGCAGAAAGATCAGGCAGCCAATTCTTTTCCTTCCTTACTTTTACAGCAATAGCAAAGGGTGAGATTCCTTGTGAAGTCAAAGGCTTTCACAGCCGGCATCCATAGATTTTTCTTGGGGTTTTTTCTGGGCTGTGAGGATGTCGTGTTCTGGAAGAGCTTCTTTCTGACGTTTCGCCCGCATCTGTGGCTGGCATCCTCAGAGAATGGTTGTGTAGGTGTGTGTTTATATGCTGTGAGTCCCTGTTGGGGAGGATATGTAAATTTGTGTAATTGAATGGTTAGTTTTTGGGTATAGAAATGCATGGCTCGTTAGTGTCTGTTTGGGTAATGGTTGGTTGATGGACCATTATCTGTGGAAATCCCCCTGTCCCTGGGTGGAGTTCTGGTAGCTGAGATGTGTTTCCCCAGTTTGAAACACATCCCAGCTACCAGAAGTCTAGGAAACACTTGATGGCTTTTTCCTCTTCCTGACAAGATGAGGGGACCCTCGAGAAATCTGCCAACCAGAAGAGTGGGCAGATAGAACCTGCGACCCGCCAACCACTGTGGCCCCTCAGCCATGTAATGTGTCCTGCCAACGACTTTGATGGGATGGCAGCCAAGTTGCGCCATCCCTCTGCAAACGTCAACAGCCGACAGTTTCCCGGCCCCTGGTGGACCGCCAGGCGCGGCGGGTGAGCCATGTGCAGCTTGAAACAGACATGCTACTTGAAGGGTCTGTTGACTCACAGTGACATACCTAAAGCAGCAACAGATGTGGCTTCTTGCTCACGGTTGCTCAAGATGGAGGCTTCCCTGGTGGCATTTGCTGGAGGTTTGTGTTGTTTGCAAACTCTCTGTCTCTCGCTCTCCCCCGCCCTGCAGTAGCATCAATAAAATTGGATTGTCATCTTGGAGTGTAAACATCTCCCTGTGTGTGTAAGTTCAGGCAGAGGTGCACAGTGTTTGTTTCCACATTGCCTTCTGCACCTATTGACAAACTGAGCCAAACACACACTACCTGCTGGGAGATGTCAGAACCAGGCATGCAAATAAATCTCTGATTTCTTTCTTGAGGGAGAGAAGAAAAGGGACCAATAGTCTCTGAGAGAGAGGATGGAAGAATCCAAATGTCTACATCATTAGGCACGCTTGCAAATAATTGTTTTTGGGCTGATCAATGGAGGTTGTCCCAAGATATCTTACTGAATCCTAGGGTCATAGAGCTGGAAGGGACAATGGAGGCCATATCTTTCTCTCTGTGCAGGAAACCCACTGCTAAATCAGTCCTGAGAGGTGACCATCTAACCTTTATTTAAAAACCTCCTAAGAAGGCATATCCACCACTCTTTGAGAGTCAAACAGCTCTTTCCAACAAGACATTCTTTTAAGTGTTCAGTCCTAATCCCCTTTGTTGTAACTGGCATCTTTTGGTTTGGACCCTGCCCTCTGGAGCAGCAGAAAACAAAGTTGCTCCATCTTCTCCATACCATCCCTTCAGATATTTAAAGATGGCCATCATCTCACCTCTCAGTCTTCTCTTCTCCAAGATAAACCTACCCAGCTTCCTAAGCCATTCCTTGTAAGACTTGGTTCTCAAACCTTCTACCATCTTGGTCATCCTCCTCTGAATGCATTCCATCTTGTTTATGTCCTTCTTAAACTGTGGTGTGCTGGACACATTACTAAAAAGTGGCTCTCCAATCTGCATTTAGAAACCTCCAATAAAGGAGAGTCCACTACCTTCTGAGATAGCCCATGTCACTGCTAAACAGTGCGGGCAGTAAAGATGATTTTCCTAAAGTTTAGCTGGAATCTCTTTTCTTATAATTTGAATTCACTGGTTCACATTCTAGTTTCTGGAACAGCAGGAAACAAGCTTGCTCCATCTTCTACATGACATCCCTTTGGATATTTAATGATGCTTTCCATATCACTTCTCCTTCTTCTCAAACATACCCAGCTCCCTTAACTATTCTTCACAGGAATTGGCTCCCCAAGCTTTTATCGTCTTGGTTGCTGTCCTCTGGACTTCTTCCAAGAAGAACAAAATGGCACTCCCCACCCAATTCACGTCTGGAAGCTCAGCTGAATGAAGTCCACCACTGGCTAGTGAGTGACTTCCTACCCAACTGAAGCAGGAGGACAGTTCAGATCATAGAAATCATAGAATCATAGAGTTGGAAAAGACCCTAAGGGTCATCCAGTCCAACCCCATTTTGCCCTGCATGAAGACCCAATCCAAGCCCTCCTGACAGATGTCCATCCAGCCTCTGTTTAAAAACCTCCAAAGATGGGGACATCACCACACTCCCAGGCAGTGTCAGGAAGTTCTTCCTAATGTTTAGGTGGAATCTCTTTTCTTGTATGTTTAGATGGAATTTAGATGGGCGAAGACAGGCTGTGTGGCTTCTGTTGTCAGATAAGATGGTCTGGAGGGATCTCAATGCAGGCAGAGGCCTCTCCCCTTCTTGGCCATGGGAAGACCAGGGACAAAGGGGAAGAAATGCCTCTGTGCTGTTACATCTGGAAAGATGTTTAGGTACTATATAGCTATGATTCTATGATTCTATGATTCTACTATATAGGTAAAACTTGCCAATTGTAGTCCAATGAAAGAGTTTGCTGGAGGTAAAAACCTCAGAGAATCAAGTCCTAATCAATTGCTTCTTCTTGTTAAAATTTCCCCTGTTGCAGCAAAAATTCAGTATCTTCAAGTCCAGCTGGGCAAAAGTTATCCCTCCAGTATTGAAGTAGGAGGTTTTTTAGCAGTCAAAGGGGCACAAAAGACCCATTTCTACTGGTCATGTGTTAAGTTGCAAGACTTAGGTGAATAGTTTAAAAGAAAATGCACATTGCTAAATACCAGAGAACTTTCTAATGCTAAGTTTATTTGTGCAATTATTTCCACCCAAAACGAGGCAGCTCTGGGATGTTAGCAGTATTATATCTCTAGCAATCAGCTGATTTAGAAAAGGTGTTATGAAAAAGCCGCTGTGGTGACCAAAATATTCAAAAGAAGGGCTTCAGTTGTATAAGGCATAATTGGAGATTTAGAGCCCTACTTGTTATAGATGTTAAAACAGCAGACCGAAACAGCAGGGTAGATTAGACTCGATTCATGCTTCCCTTGTACCGAGGGATGGCACAAGCTCTTGGGCTTTTCAGAGGGAGGGTTGAACCGAGAGGGTCCAGAGTTCGAGAGTCAAGCCCAAGGCCGTAATGAGACTCTGTTCCTTCTAATTCGCTGTGGTGCCCTGCGGGCGTCTCCATCACACCAAGTCTCTTGTGCGGGGTGACCTTGGCACGGGCCAGAGAGAACCATCTTTGTAGTCCGAACACATGCCTCCTGACAAGCCGAGCTGAATCGCGCCGGCTTTGGAGGGGAAAAGTGGGGGGAACAGAGCGTGATTTGTATTCTGGGAACACGTCACTCTGCCTTTTCAGAACGGGGAGAAAGGCAGCTTGAGAAGTCATTTTTCAACGTTTGACACAAAGTCTCTTTCGCTCTTGCGCCAAAGCAGATAGCTATCAGCAGCTGGAGAGATTAGAAAAATATATACATTGTATGGGGAAGGAAGTGAGGAGAGGAAAGGAGGGCAGTGGGAGGGAAGGAAGAAGGAGCATGGCAGGCTGGGAAGAAAAGACAGCTTATAGTAATGTCTAATCTTTAAATGAAGGATTTGGGAGTTTCAGGGCAGGCGGGATGGAGGGAGGGCAAGAAGAGCGATGGGCGAGCATTTCATTCCAAGTCACTTTCCATTTGCAAATTTCTTCAACTGGAGACCACGAGATGTCTTTCTTCGCTAATCTTCTTCTGGAAGGAAGCAACAAGTAATGCTAGCAATTGTCTTCCCGTTGCAAGAATGTCTTTGAAAACTGTACAATTTTTTGAAGACTATGCACAATTCTATGCAAAATTTGCACATGTTTTTTTTTTTTTATAGAAAGCAGCATTTTCGGCCGAGGGGATAGCATCTTCTGCCAAAGAGAATAATATCTCTGTGCAGAAAATGCTGTTTTCTGTGCAAAACTATGTGTGAATTTTGTGTAGAATAAACCCTACAGTGTGTAGAGTCTCATCAGTCCGGAATTGATCTTGTTAGAGTTTCTTAGCACTTGAGAAACAAATTTTTCAACTTTTTGAAACAAAAATTAAAGGTGGGATATAAACAAAGAGATGGATGAATGGATGGGGATGCTGTTGTGAAAAAGCTTCTATTATTAATATTCTTTCATTTTTTTACTATTTTTATTATATTTTCCATAGTACATAAGAACAAACATATATCATTTAACACATACGTAAATATAGTTCATATACACGTATCACATTATGCTTCCATAATTCCCTTCTTTTTGAGTCTGGGAGTACTGTAGATTGACTCTTACCCGGCCTCTTTTGTTTTTCTTATCTAATTGCTTTTATAAATTTTTGCTAAGTTCACCCTTCCCTGTTCTACACTAACCTTATTCTACCAGCTAATATTGTTTTCTTCCATTTATCCTATGTGTTGGTATTTATTCTTATATTTAATAAACCAACTTTATTCAAACGCTATTGTAGCTTCGTTTCCCCATTTTTCCTCCCATATTGGCAATAAACATCTCCATTCCTCCCTAAACTTATTTTCAGTTTTATCCTCAAGAAGGAGTGTTAGTTTATCTAACGCTGCTATTTCATGTAATTTCCGCATTTCATTTTTGTAAGGTTAATATTAGCAGTAGAGTTGAGAGGAGTCAATGGACATGTCTGAGAAGGAAATTTACAACATATTAACTAATTGCCCCCAACAAGCTGGGTACTCATTTTATTTTTATTTATTTATTTATTTATTTATTTATACCCCGCTCTTCAGCCACAAGGCTATCAGAGCGGCTTACAAATTGTTTTAAGCAATAGCAAATTTACACATCTACACCATTAAACAGTTTCCAATGTGTGTTAGCTAATTGCCCCCATAAGCCGGGGACTCATTTTACCGACCTACAAAAGGATGGAAGGCTGAGTGAACCTTGGAGCCGGCTGGAATCGCACTTGCAACGTGATGACTTGCAGGACTGGCATTGAACCACTGCACCACCAGGGCTCCTTTTACAGACCTACGGAAGGGTGGAAGGCTGAGTCAACCTTGGAGCTCTGTAGGATCGAACTCACAACATTGTGGCTGCAATACTGGCATTTAACCACTGCGCCACCAGGGCTATGCAGTGAATCTTGGCCCAACTCCCCTCCAATCCACACTTACCCTTCACCAACGTGGGGGGACTGTTCCCCTGTCATGCAAGAAGCAGCTGACGGCATCTTCTACCCCCAACCCAAGAGCAATCTCTGGTGCAACAGCCAGAAGAAGAACCCCGTTGCAATTCTCCATCATGCCTGAGATTGCTTGTACGGGGTGGGAGTGGGACCATCATCCATCTTCTTCCCAGTTGACTGTCTGGATCGGCCCCTGATGCCACCCGCCATTTCTGTTTGTATTGTTCTATAACCTTAGTATTAATCGTGTTCTCATTTATCTTTGCTTATTAATGACTCTTCCTTGCCAACTGTGGAGGGGAGTAATAACAGTTTCTAATGGTAATGGGGAGATAAGCCTGTAGCTGCAAAATCAACTTGGGAAAAAGGGGCTGGACGTCGTATGGGAAAGTAATGTCTGGGGATGATAGGTGACCAATACTATTGAATCCCACCAGATTGGATAGATTGTAACATGCTTTTATTATAGTGTGTGTCCACTTTTGATTCTAAGCAACAGCCTTGTAGGGTTTGCTTTCTGGATTACTGTGCCAACAAAGTTTTCTGATCAACTCTGAAAGTTCTGGACATTGTGTCTGGGAACGCCAGGCCCATGTCAGTCAGAATAACGGATGCCCAGTAAGTGAGGACTGGGGGTCTTTTACTGTCCCTAAGTATCCCCAACGTAGCCCCGACGTAGGGATTGTGAATACGTAACGGTCATGAGTACATAACTCTAGGTTACACATTCATAATCGGCACAGAGGGTTTCAGCCGTAATCCTTTAAAAAATCCTCATTAGTCAAACTGATAGCTATCATGGCTGAAGGATTAAAGGGAGCAAAGGGTAATTTTAAAGAAGTTCTTATTGATCAAGAGGAGTCTTTATTGCAAGTTAAAGATTATCAGCCTGAAAGGAAATGGTCCTTATTATTCAATGTCGGAGCTGCCGGCCGGCGGATCCGGTCTTAGTGGGGATGGGTGTGGATCTATAGGAAGCCCCCACTTTTCTGATGGGTTAGGGGCTGGAGTAGTCAGAAAGTGAAATTGGTTGGAAAGTGGAACCTGGGGTTTTCCCCCCAGCTTGCAAATGCATTTTGATCACTGAAACATGTAAATATCTTCCTACATATAACTTTTGAATGCATGCAAAAGCTACATTAACACTACACTACACACACAGTTGGATCCCCATATCCGCGGAACCAATATGCATCTGAGGGACATGAAAAGAGGGACACATACTATAGAGTCTTCCTAGAAAGTGCCTAGATAGGCATCCTCTCTGGGCCTTTTCTAGGTCCTCCAAGGCAGCTCTATGGTATTTTAAACTGGAAATCCTATTAGTTTAAATGGCATTCACTATTATCTGCAGTTTCCAGTATCTGCAGTAAGTCCAGGAACTGAACCCCTGCGGATACGGGGGTCTGACTGTACAAAAGTGCATGCGAGTGGTCCCGAGCAAGCCTCATAGGCAGGAAGAACTGATGAAAGAGAGGAACCCCTGTCGAATTAACGAAACTTGTCTGTAATTTGCAAGCGCTGAAAGAGCGAGTCTTCGGAAAGCGAGGCATCAGGAAGCGGAGAGAGGCTGTACTCTGCCTTTCCATCTGGAAAAATTTCTGAAAGCTATGTCCAAAATAGATTCAGCCCCATGGATAGCTCCTTTTGAAACAAAATTTATTAAGGAACTATTAAAAAAAAAAAACAATAGATTTTTTAAAAATCCTAAACTACAATAAAATACAAATGAATGAATGAATACAACTGAGAGGTCGTAACAGCAGCTGTTAGTCTGTTGCCATCAAATACAAATGCAAAAGTGCAAAGCAAAGAAAGGGAAAGGAAACAAAAAGAATAGAACAGGAGAAAAATTTTAAAAAGTGAATTCTGATCTTCTTTCCAACAGGTATATATGCATACAGCTATTCATACCTCTCTCTCCAAAATTACAATATATTCCCTTCTTTCAATAGCCTCTTCTTTCTAATCCTCAAAATCCAAAACTACCAAGTCATTTTCTTCTTTTCCACAAAAAGTCTGTAAGGGGTTTCCAGGCTTTGAGAAATGTTCTTAATGACTTTTTTCTAATTAAACCAGGCAATTTATCAATTTCTGCTAAATCTGTCAGTTTCACCAACCATTCCTCCATAGTGGGTATTGAAGTATTGAATTCTTCCATCTTTGTTCACCCTGGGAGTTGCACTCCAAAAAAGTTACTTTTCCAGCTGTAGTTTAATACTGTTTTTCTTTTTACCTGCTGCTTTTTCTGTGCCTGACAACCAGTCAGGGATCACATAATGAGCACACCATGACCCTGGGAGTTGTAGTGTGAAAAGCAACTACTATTTTCTTTGTGCTGCTGCTTTATGGCATTATATGGCATTATATGCTTTAATGTCATTTTCTAATCCGAATCTATTCTCATTTTGCAAATGACTCATTGTTGAAAGATGGGTGCAATTTCACTGTGGTATATGACTGAATGTTGTATACGATATTGTGCACCACACGCGTCATTGTATCCTAAAAAAATGTATGGGATGAAATTGATATAATTGTATTTCATATAGTCTGATAGGACATAGTGTCTCCATTGTTTCGACATTAAACTTTATGGTATTTCCCACTGTTGATTGCAACGAGTCAGGTTGTGATCAGCATGAGCACAGCCAGTCAGGAAGCACAGAATGAGTACAGCGTGACCCTGGGAGATTTATTTATGTATTTATTTATTTACTGGATTTATATTCCACCTTTCTCCCAAGATGGGTGTCCAGAAAAATAACTATTTTCCCCCTATTGCTGCCTCCCCTGTGTATTTCCCAATGCAGCCCCAAACCAATCAGGGATCATATAATGTACATGATATCACAACCTTGTGGTTACTTGCCAAAACTTACTAAGGTCAACATCAATTCAAGAGTAATTCCTGCTCTCTAAAAGCAACACCAAGCAATGTCTTAAATGGCTGAAACATTACTGAAGGAAGTCAAACTCCCTCCCCACCATACTACCAAATATTTCTGAGGAACTAATATTTTCAGCTCTGAAATACTTGCAGAAATGATTGTTTGAGCAGTTCCTGAGGTTTGCCGGGCACTCTGAGGATCCCAATCATAGCTCTTACAAGTCAAAAACAAATTATATATATATATATATATATATATATTTCTCCCACTATTCAAGAAGTGAGAAATGCAATCACAGTGTTATCCCCCCTCTTTCTCTCTCTCTAGCAAAACAAACTATTTCGCTTCACCTGCCTCCTTTCTTGCAATTGCTGCTGTTTATCTGCAATGAGAAAACCCAGCGTCTTCACCCAGTTGGATCCTAACATTTTGTTAACAAACATGGAAGGTGGGGGTTTTTCCCCCACCCCATAAAATTATATATATATATATATATATATATATATAAAAATCACAAAATACCAGCTCCGTTTGAGCCCTCAGTGGGGTTGTGCTAGCTCAGATAAGAGTCTATCAGCTGAGCTGTTTCACATTTTGGATCCGGGCTACCGAATCAGATAGTATCCCTGCATTCCAATACTGTCAGTTTTATCAGCAACAGATTAAAAAAAAAAATCCCGTGACTGTTGAGGTTTGTAAGTCGGAAACTTAGCCACAATCTGTGTGTGAACATGTGCTCTGTTCTACCTCCCTCTTTCAATATCTATCTTTCCTCTGAGGCACAACATAGATTTATTTTACTTTATTTTTACTATTAATCCAATGAGAATTCTCAGCTGCCAATGGAATGCAGGATTTTCCATGGAAGAAAGAATCATAGAGTTGGAAGAGACCCTCAAGGGCCATCTAGTTCAACCCCCTGACCTGCAGGAATACCCAATGAAAGGATTTCTGACAGATGGCCATCCAACCTTTGTTTAAAACCCTCCAAAAAGAAGGAGACTCCACCACACTCCGAGGCAGCGTAGTCCACTGTTTAAACAGCTCTTACCACCAGGTAATTCTTCCTAATGTTGAGATGTAGCTTGAACCCATTGCTCTGTGTCCTAGTCTCTGAAGCAGCAGAAAACAAGCTTGCTCCATCCTCAGCATGGTATACCTTCAAATATTTAAAAATGTCTCTCCAAAGGAGGAGACCCACCACACTATGAGGCAGGCTAAACATGCCCAGCTCCCTAAGCCTCTCCTCGTAGGGCATCATGGCTTCCAGACCTCCCACCATTTTGGTTGCCCTTCTCTGGACACCTTCCAGCTTGTCCATATCCTTCCTGAATTATGGTGCCCAGAAGTGGACACAGTCTTCCAGATGAGGTCTGACCAAAGCAGAATACAGTGGCATGATTGCTTCTCTCGATCTAGACACTTATACCCCTATTGAACAGCATAAAGGATCAACCTAAGTTGCATTAGGTGAATGAGGAAAAGGATGGGGAGATTAATCAAGCTTATGCTAAGATTTGGGGGACAAAAAAAGGGGGGGTTGTAACTCCTCCCCAAATGCGTCCTGAAAATCATTCCTGTCCACTATGTTCTCCACTCCCCTCCATTCATTGCTCCTCTCTGCTGCTATCTTGGTAAAGTTTATTTAAACATACTTGACCACCTCTTCTCTTCTAAATAGGTTTATCTAAAATGAACCCTTGTTTTTCAAAACCAGAAGTGGGCCTAGTTAAATATACTTAGTATATGCAGTAAACAGTCGGACCACCATATCCACGGAACCAATATCCCTGGTTTCAGTTATCCGTGGGATGCAAAATAGGGGTGCATACCATAGAGTTGCACTGAAAAATGCTTAGAGAGATGTCCTCTCTAGACATCTTCTAAGTCCTCCAACACAACTCTACGATATGTTTTTACTGGAAGTCCTTTATTTTAATAGGGTTCACTGTTACCTGCAGTTTCTGGTATCCACAATGGAATCCTCACTGATATGGGGGTCTGACAATACTTAACCAAGTAGCTCATACAGAATACTGACCATATATTTTAATGGACTGGACCAAAGATGGATTAAAGTGAATTTTGAGGGCTAAATCCTTGTAGGAATATCACAATAATCTTTTTCGGCCACACCAGGGTCCATCCAATCATCATGCTTTGGACATCAGGGGAAGGTCAGGGTCCGTGCAAGAGAAGAGATGGAGAAAGTACAGCATATGTTCCATATGAGTCCCTCAGAGTCATTTATTTGCCCCCCTGGGGCCAATATTTTGCCCCAAAGTGCCTCCAAATACCCTCTAGAAAGTAGGGAGCAGTTTCACCCCAAATGTATAGTCCTTGTACTTCTCCCTGGCCCCAGTTTTGCCCTCCCATTCTAAGAGAACTTGAGCCTAAGGATGATGTTCCCAGATTGCACCAATCATTAGTATTCATAGGTAGACTGCTCCCTAACAGGGAGTTTCCATTTAACTATTATGGCCAGTGGATAGCTTGATCCTCCATGCATTAGTCTAATCCACCCTGTTAGATGAAGAGGCCTTTTTCTTCCCTGAAGGACAATTGAAAGAGAAATGGGAGAAGGAAAGGAGAAAAGACAGAGAGAGAAGATGGTAGAAAACTAATAATAATAATATTTGTGCCCAGAGATGGAAGATATGGAAGTTGACAAGCAGGCTTTTGTCCCCAAGAATTTTTTTTTTCTCCTGGGCAAGTTTGTCTTGAAGACAACTGTCATGCTGCCAATCCAGTACATAAGTAATTTGTTCCAGACTCCCCTCAGGCGTTTTGGCTCCATCTCAGGTGAAGAGAAGAGAGAGGAGGAATGAACGAGAGCCGGCGTTTGCATCTACTGCAATCAGCCAAAGCTAAACGCTTCTCTCCGAGCGCAGCTGCGCAGGGGTGTGAAATCGAGATTAGAGACGGAGAGATTCATTTTCTGACTGCCTTGACAGTCACAGGTTTTTGCTGACAGATTCCACCAGTGTAGGGAGGAAACTCCTAGTTGTAGTCCTCGTTTCCTTTGGGGATGTGTTGTTCGTGTGTTTCCAACTAGAGTGGAGTGGAATTGAGGCCCAGAGCACCAATAGTGAGGTGGAGCAGCTCTGGGTTGTAATTTTTTCTGAGCATGTTTATGGCCACTGCACATCTGTCCCCTATGTGTTACCATCTGTGTGTCATGCTGAATTTAGTTTCCATGGCCAGGAACTTTGAAGCCCTGCCTTTGATTGGTTGGATGAAAGGCCAAACCTATCAGGGATCCCAGGTTGGAGGAAAGGCCAAACCTATCAGGGATCCCAGGTTTGCTGTTGAGTTGCTAGCAAGAGCCTACCAGTGGAGCTGGAGCAGAAACATTAAGGAAGACATGCAAGTAAATAAGAACTGAAAGCAGTGGTGAGCAGCTCCAATGACAGCGGGGGCAGTGAATCCATTCTGAGTTTTAGCCCGAACTTTAATGGAGCCACCCAAGGTTCTAAACCAGTTTGGCACTGGTCCATAAAGGGCTCTAGATTAGAGAAAAAAGTCCAGAAATGGGTGAAAAAAACAGATATTACCAGATGTCCGGTTCCAGTTCTTATATTTTTTGGGTGGTGGTGGTCAGTGATGGACTTAGGGTTGGGCTGGACTCCCAAACTGTTTAAATGCAAGATCATTATCATGCAAACCACCACTCCTGAAGGCCTGCAGTTTCCCTAAGGGAAAATATGGGTGCTGTTGAGTCTCTCATGACAGGCCTCAGGGACCACACACTGCAGCAAAAGATGTCTTGGGGGCCAGATGCAGCTCACAGATTGCATTCCTGACTTAGACATTCTTGAACAGCTCCAGGCCATACCACCAACCCTGAAGTCCTCCTTGTCCCTAGTCAAAAGAATCAGGTGCTGTTGGGGGTCCCGTGGCACAGCTCTGGAAGCCATGGGCCACAGAGAAAGATGCACAAAATACATCATGCAAGCCTTCAAAACTCCACAGGCTTCCTCATCAAGCTAAAACCATACAGGAGAAGAAGAAAAAAATAATGACAATGTTAGAGTCACAGGCCTACCTTGTCAAGATGTTGTGTTTGTTGTTGCCAGTTAAGATACTCTGGAGGGATATGCATGCAGGCAGAGACCATTCCCCTCTTTGGGCATGTAGGCACTGGGAAAGAGAGTCATAAAACCCAGGCAATAAAATTTAAACTCTATTAGCAACAGAAAAAGGAACTTTCCTTGAGATCCAAGTTGTTTCTGTCCTGCGTGTACAAATACAGTTATTTTAGGATGGAATGACCTGGTGCCATTTATTATACCAGTGTGTGGGGGGGCTTATCTATATGGACAATATAACCCATCTTGCCCCCATCTTAGAGCCCTGCAGTCCTGACAATGCAGGGCTTTTGCCCTATTCTGCCCCTGGGCAGTTGTCACCACCCACTGGGGCAAAGACAGGGGGGAAGATGGGGTAGGGCCCTTTACCACATTTTAAATAAATATCTGCTTTAATCCCTTCCACTGGAAAGGAATGGATTGGGCCCCCATGACTGCAGGAGCCCATACTGGTAGGCTGGACCATCACTGTAGCTGCCGGTCTTCCTCGCTCTCTCCAAAGCAGGAAGCAGGACTTCAGCAAATTACCAACACTGGTTGCATGCAGTGGACTTTGATTGCAAGTGACCAACGCTGGTTGCATGCAGTGGACCTTGATTGCATGTTGCAGTTCGGCTTCCTGCCTTCAGAGAGAATGAGGGAGATGTCGGCAGGGGCAGCTGCAGCAACAGGCTGGCATGCCTATTGGGACCTTCGCCCATTTTGTGGCAGGAACGGGTGACGAACAGGCCTGACCCATGGCAGCGAACCAATGCATCCTGGCTCATGTGGATGAGCCCTGTATGTGTGTCTGATGAGAGATGGCTTTCCATGCGGTCTCTCCTCTATTCCCACTTCTTTCCATCCTACGTTTCAGGTTGCCCTTTCTCCTGCTGTTTCTATCCTCCTCCCACCCCTTCCATCTTTGACCACGCATGAGTCTCCCCTTCCCTCCCTGCCGCTTCTCCGTCTGACAGTTCCATTAGGAAATTATTTACATTTCTCTGTTGCTTGCTCCAGTGTCATTTCCTCGGTGTGGAGATGAAATTGGATGTGAAGAGGGATCTCTTAGAAATAAGCCCTGTTGAGGTTCCATCATGGATTATGGAGACAAGAGATGCAATTTACCTTTCAAAGAGATGATGGGGTTACCAGGGAGGGCTGGAGTCCAGAATGACAGAGATGAAATGGTGAAGGATGTGTGGGTTTCTCATTTTTTCCAATGAGAATATATTATCTGTGTGTCCTCTTTCCTGTCACCTTCTTCTATTGTCTCTGATCAACATGAAGGATGAGAAAGGCCACTTGGTTGCACTCTAGGCAAGTTAGAGGACCAGACAGAGCTGTCCTTTCTCTAAACTCTAGAAGTGGTTCAAGAAGTTCAGAGCTTGGAGAACACTGATGGTGAGAGTTTGCCGGCTGGAGAGAAAATGGTGGCCTTTAGAAAAGTAAATGAAACCTAGCTGGGAAAATCCGACTAGATGGATTTCAACTCTGCCTCCATCCCAACACTGCCAAAACTTACCCAAAGGAAGGCAACCAAGATGGTACATGGTATGGAAACCAAGCCTGATGAAGAATGGTTGAAGGAACTGGGTAGTTAGAGAAGATTCAAGAGGTGATAGCACACAGGCATCTTTTAATACCCCTTAAGATGCCATGTAGTACAATGATTCTCAAAACTGCAGTCCTCCAGATGGTTTGGACTTTAGCTCCCAAAATTGCTGAGCATTGGCCATACTGGCTGGGATTTCTGGGTTCTGAAGTCCTCAGCATCTGGAGGGTCCCAGTTTGAGAAGCACTGATGTAGAAGATGGAGCAAGCCATTTTATTGTTCAATAATGAAGCGTGAACCAACGGATTCAAATTACAAGAGATTCCACCTAAATATCTTGACTGTAAGGACTGTTTGCAAGTGGAACAGACATGGTGTGCGGGTGGGCGGGCTCTCCTTTTTTAGTGGTCTTTAAACTGATTCGCTGGACATCTTTTCTCCCTGAATTGTTCCTCGTAGGGCTTGTCTCCACACCCTTTAACATTTTGGTTGTCCTCCTCTGGGCATATTTCAACTTATCTCAGTCTGCTTCTTGAACGGTGGTGCCCAGACATTCATGCAGATTTCAATATGCATGTTTCGTAGTGTAGCAGAACTAAACACTGTTGGGGCTCTGTCCGTTTCCTGTTTCTCCTTAGTAACAAGACTGCTTTGTGGTGCAAAGGTTGAACATTAAGACGTTGAATCCATGCACAACCATGGCTGGGGTTCAGTAAGGGATTTATGTCTTCATAAGTGGACTAATGTCTGCAGGAAACAGAACTGAGCAGTTTTGCAATGTCCGTATTCAGCACATACCGTTATTACGCAGGAAAGCCGGTGCCCCGATATGCATCTTCACAATGCACTAATGGCTAGAGGATATAATGATGATTCCTGCACATTATTGCAAATTCGCAGCAGCGTCCTTTCGTCTCCATAATCTTCCAGCAAAAATGATACGCTGAGAAGCTACCCGTGTTTGAAGTTCACACGCCCATGAATCAAGATGGCGGCCATAAATTAGTGTGTTATACACTACCACTATGGCACAGTATTTTTTAACATTAAAGCAAAGGTGCACAAGTTTGACCTTCTGCTTAAAAAATTATTTGGGCACCACAGCAGTGGAAAAAAATGCACACTCACCAATGCGAAAATCCAGCAGAGTGCTTCCAGGTGTTTTCTTGCAAGTAAGCCAGGTTCCCACACACGTCCGACCAATCCGGTCACTAGTTCTACCCTCTCCGAGAACGTGCAGCAAAGCGAATTGGTTATCCTAACATGCACTGATGCACATTTCCTTGCATTATTTAAAAAGATTTGGAAAAAGCTGCGAAAGCTTTTCCCTTGCAGTAAATGGAGTTTTTCAACCCCCCTCGATCTGAATAAGACGAATCACCACGGGATCCTGTTGGGACAAAAGGTGTTCTCCTTAAATTCCATGAGGAGTATTTTCATCATCTATACATGCCCTAAGAGGGCTCCTTAGCGCCTCTGCTGTAAAACTACATATATGTAAATTTACGCCATGTAGACCACAATATAGAACCGCTGCCCATGTCTCCGTTTCCAGCACAAGGAGAGAATTGCAGAGTCTGTGTCCACATGGAAATAAAATATATTTCCTTTGCAGTCACCACATATTCCCATCCAAGCCAAAGGGGAACCTGAGCAGAGATGGTTCCTCCATCCATAATTTATAATGCATTTTCCTCAAGGTGTTTTTCTGTCAAAAGTCACCCTGGCAGTCTGGGCACTCTGCATTTTTTCCTGGTGCTTAGGTGGGATGTTTAATTAAAAAAAGTAAATCCCTCCCCTCTTTTCTCCTCTCCAATCTTACCATAGCAGATTCACTAGGGGAAGAGAGGGGGAGAAAGGAGGAGCAGCATCCCCTCGAAAGTGGAAACAAACCCAAAGGATGTGGCGATATTGTGTCACACGTTTTGATTAAACTTTGGTAGACTCATGGCGGCGGCGGTGGGGGCAGATGGATTGCGGACCTGGAGGGTGGACAGATTGAAAGACTCCTCATGAGGCTGTCAGTGGATTAAAATGTTCGGAGGCATTTCAGTTCATGCTTTGGTTTGGGGAGTGTGAATTAGGTGAAGTCCGCCTCCGAGTGCCAACCTGATGAAATTCTCGCACAGCGTCGACAAAGCTGTTGCCCGGACAATGTGGCAAGACCAGTCACATCTCCGGCGTGCATAATCTTCCCTCCAAGGGGCCAGGTTCGAGGACAATCTGAACCCATTGTTTTCTCTTCTACTTGAAACAGGGATGAAAAAACTTATTTCACTCCCAAATGCAAGGAAGAATACTTTTCACAGGTTTCGTTTCTCCACCATGGTGTGTGAGAGTACGAGGATTTCTGAACACTTTTTGATCACTGTTTGCACACTGGGCTTTCTTTTAGCAAAATATCTCAGTGCAAAAACATACGTTGGCTGTGATTTTGCATCACAGAGGTAGCCGCAATGCATAACTATACTTTAACTCCCCCATCTGACCACTGAAATCCTTCAATGTTCAGATGACACTTCTTTCAGCAAAGATGTAGGATCACAGATTCATACAAACATAGAATTTTAGAGCTAGAAGGGATCTCCAAGGGCCATTTAGTCTAACCCTCTGCTATGCAGGAATGCTCCTAAATACTCCTAAAAGATGACCATCCAATGTCTGTTTAAAGGAGAGTCCACCACTTTCTGAGACAACTAATTCCACTTTCAAGTAGCCTATATATCAATACATTCTTCCTAAGGTTTATCTGGAATCACTTTTCATGTAATTTGACTCCATTGGTCCATTGTAAAAATGTTTTTAAAAGCAAAAGCCCTGAAGAATATTCTTTATATCCTCAAACTGAGTCTGATTCTTTTGGCTTGCTCCACATCTCTAATGGAAGCAGTCCAGCATTGTCTTCATATTATATTCCATCTGTCCAGCTTTGAATAATGGTCTTTGAACATCCAGCCTGTCTTGATGGAGACAGATCACTGGCAATAATTTCCCTGTGTGGTCATCTCTAATTCTTAAAGATTGTCAGTTAGTTTGTTAAATGTATCTTAATAGCCAAGGCGTAAATTCATTTTTCCCCCCTGCGAAAGGAGGGTGACGGATGGAGCTGTTTGGAGTAATGAAGCATCAAGTTAGTGGAGAAGCCAGCATCTGGGTGTGAGGCGTGTTGGAAAATCAAGCATTCTCTCTCACACACACACACCACACACCACGCACATCATTGCTTTTAGAGCAATCAGAGGAGTTTTAGATAGCATAGGCCTTTCCTTGCATGCCCATACCTATTTCAAATTCTTCAGCTCATGTGTGTCCATTTGCTCATCTCTGTGACTGTGCCTTCAAATCACCTGTACACTTATAGATGAATTTCAGAGGGTTTTCTAAGGCAAGGAAGACTCAGAGGAGGTTTTGACAGTTCCTCCCTCTGAAAGGTAGCCTAGGATTCATTGGCGGTTTACCATCCAAGCACTAACCAGGGCTGACCCCTGCTTAGCTTCCAAGATCAGAAGGATCTTGTGACTTTAGGGTATTTAGGCAAGGTATTTAGGTCATCTATGCATGGTTGCCAATGCATACCAGGTGCTGTAGGCTACGTTTCCGAGGAAGAAACTGCCCAAACTACTTCTGAGGATTCCTCAGTGGAGGTCCAGAGGATTTGAAGGACCATACTCTTCTATATGAACCTGCCCATGTTTTGAGATCATCTGGGAAGGTGCTTCTTTCTGTCCCACCATCCTTAAGGGTACATCTGATGGGAACATGGGAGACAGGGCCTTTTTAGTGGCTGCTCCCAGGCTTTGCAACTCCCTCCCCAGAGAATTTAGACTGGCATCCTGCCTTCTCTCTTTCTTCAGACAACTGAAGACCTTTCTGTTTCTTTCAGGAATGACCCTACAAGGCCCATCCCACCTAAACAATGGGCCCAACAGCCTATCTGCTCTTTTCATTGTGCTTTGTGTGTTTTTATGGTGCATGTTTTTAAACTGTTTTTAATTTTTCAATAGCTTAATCACAGTTTAACATTTGTATGTGGTGAGCCACCATTCAAGAAGGATATCGAGAAGCTGGAATATGTCCAGAGGAGGGCGACCAAAATGGTGGGAGGTCTGGAAGCCATGATGCCCTATGAGGAGCGGCTTAGGGAGCTGGGCATGTTTAGTCTGGAGAAGAGAAGGTAAAGAGGGGACATAATAGCCATGTTCAAATATTTGAAGGGATGTCATACTGAGAATGGGGCAAGCTTGTTTTCTATTGCTCCAGAGACTAGGACATGGAGCAATGGGTTCAAACGACAGGAAAAGAGATTCCACCTAAACATTAGGAAGAACTTCCTGACAGTAAGAGCTGTTCAACAATGGAATATACTACCTTGGATTGCAGTGGAGTCTCCTTCTTTGGAGGATTTTAAACACAGGCTGAATGGCCATCTGTCATTGGGAATGCTTTGATTGTGTATTCCTGCATGGCAGAGTGGGTTGGACTAGATGGCCCTTGGGGTCTCTTCCAACTCTATAATTCTATGATTCTAATTTTTAGCAATGCCTTTTAAAAAAATCTCTTGTAAGCTACCTTGAGGAGTCATAAAGTAGGAAAAATATCGAACAACAACAACAATTTTGCATGGTGGATTTACCGGTGCTCCATATTCTGAAAGATGTTGCCCTTGTAGCAACATGGAAATAGAGACCTTGAATCATATTCTTTTACACTGTAAATTCTGTACCCAAATTCATCAAGTTATCATCTACCCTTTGGTCAAGATGATGAAAGGAAAATCTGAAATCATCTATGTAAACTTTTTGATGGAAGAGAAATGCCTAAAGGTTACCTTAACTGTAGTCAAATTCCTCTCAGAAGCTGCAAAGATTAAAAACCCTCTTATGTACAAAGAAATGGCCCGAGTGCAATTTAGGATTTCATATGTTTTTGTCCTATGTGGATTTTTTTGTTGATCATTTTTACTGTTTGTACTTGTAATTTTTGGATCTTTAGACTGCAATAAAATGAGGAGGAGGAGGAGGAAGAAATGTACCACGTAGATTTCTCTTCTCTTCTGCAGGCTCTGTTAGTAAAAGCAAAGACTCCAGAGGCTAAGAGCAAAACGTAGCTAGGATTTCTCCTGTTCATTTGCTCTTAAGTGAGTTTCTGGATTTATTACCATAGAAGCACCTGTTCTTTTCAAATTGGCAGCCCGATTGGCTGGCCGAGCAACGCATGACACCCCTGGCATTAATCATATCATTTGTAGCCAGTTGCCTGGGGACTTCTGCCAAACAGGTGCTCATTGCCTTTCCTTCCCCCCGCCTCCGATTTCCACTGTCTGACTCCAAAAGCTGCACCGCTGTTCTTTAGCGCATCTCTGTCACCTGCAATTATTTCCCAGGAATAATCTTGATTTGCAGCAACCACGCCCTCCCCTTCTTAGCCCTGCCCAATCTGTTTTGCTCTTCATTGGGGCTTTTAGAAAGAAAGATGCAATCCAGAATCCTATTGGTATCGTACACATGTGTAGGTTCCCCTGTGGAAAAGACTGGATGTATTTTGTCTGATGGGGAAAGGCTGCATTCAATTCAACATTGCAACAGAAGAGTTGTGAGTGTGGTACTCCTGTGCATGGATGGGCATGGGCTTTGCACATTCTTGTTGTTATGTGGATAGATGGGCCGAGATCCTACGTTGTTTCACAGTAGCACAAATATTTGCAGGTGGATTTACAAGGCACCGTGAGAGCCCTATGCTGGATATCACTGTAATGCAAAATATGAGAAATGAGGAATGCACAGAACTGTGGAAGATCTTCACATCATATAGATATTTTAGTCTAGGCACGGTATCTCACATAGGCATTATGCAGTCCAGGAAATTGTTTCTGAGATGTTAGATGGCCTAGGCATCTTATGCATGTTCTCTTTCCTAAGGGGGAATATGGGAGTTGCAATCCAAAGTATCTATGGACTATTATAAAGGCTGGATAGTGAAGAAAGCTGGCAGGAAGAGAGTCAATTCATTGGACGTGTGATGCTGGAGAAGATGCCATGGAAAGGAAAGGAAAGGGTTAGGTTAGCCTGGATACCCCCTAGAAGCCAGAATTAAAAAACTGGCTCTCCTACTTGGAACACATCATGAGGTCACATGATTCATTGGACAAGGCAGTGATGCTTGGCAATGTGAAGGTTGGAGGAAAAGGAGGAGACCACACTAGCAGTGGATGGACACCATCAAGGGAGCCATAGTGGTACCCTGAGTTTGTAAGACATGCGCATGACTGAGCAAGACACATGGATGGCTGAGGCTCTCAGAGGCCCTCCATTCATAGGGTCGCCTTAACTTGAAGTTAATTTGATGGCCATTAACAGCAACAGCAACAATCCAAGAGTGGCTTTGTCATAGTTAGGGGTCAAGATCCTACATCATATCCGCACAGCATAAAGTTCCTCCTCATGTTGAGGTGGAATCTCTGTTCCTGGAGCTTGCATCCATTGCTCCATGTTCCAGTCTCTGGAGCAGCAGAAAACAAGCCTGCTCCATCCTCAACGTGACACCCCTTCAAATACTTCAACAGGGCTATCATATCACCTCTTAACCGTCTTTTTTCCTGAGTGGCAGGGAGTTGGACTGGATGGCCCTCGTGGTCTCTTCCAACTCTACAATTCTATGATTCTATGAAATATCTGCCATGTTGTGCTAGCACGCTTGGCCACACGCTGCTGGGATGTGCATTGCTATCAGGATAAATCCTCACAATAAGAACAGTAGTGATAAGAAAATGGACAAGCTTTCAAAAAGTTTCTGGCAGCAAGAAGAAAATTACTACAATTACTTGTATCCCCAAGTAAAATTAGTGAAGAATTACAACCCTATCCCTTGAGACGTAGGCTGTGAAATCCCTGTCAGTTTTGCTTTCTTCTGCATTAGGATTTTTAAAATCACTTGTTGGGCAGCTGCAGTTGGTCCAGAGGCTGTTAACAACTTATGCATGTATTTATAATGTTGCTTTAAAATGCAGGAAACCCCCCCCCATCTCTTTAAATGCTCTTCCATAATATTGTGTGGCTGGTTGTAATTAATGGCTTTATTATTCTGATGTATTTCTGTGCTCCAATTGGTTTGGCTCCCATCATCTGTGTATATATGTTTGTGGGAATTTTATTTGCATTGTTTTATTATTCATTTGTGGCATTTTGAAACTGCTCAGCAGCTGGAAAGTCTTGCCGAGCCTTCTTTGCCCCTCAGCTTTGGAATAATAATAATAATAATAATAATAATAATAATAATAATAGAAGCTGCCAATAATCCTATACCTGCCTTACATGTGCACAAAATTGAATGGAATAGTTTAGCAACTTCTGTATTCACCTTGGGGCTGCCATGATGTTACAATGTATGCATGTCCATTGTGCAATGACACACTGACTAATGCACCATGGTGTGATGCACAATAGGCATTTATGCACATTGGGGCACTTGCCACTGTGCATTTGGACACCAGCTAAGTGCCAGAGCACAACGGAAGTGCCCGATGCATGTCAGAAGCACCCAGTGGACATCAGGCGTGCCCAATCTTTGCAATTCACCAAGACGGCTATTTGCACTTCTGAAATGTAGTTGCAATGTGGATTTGGAAATGTATGAAATGCAGGCGGTGATGTAGGCTCTTGGTCAATGAGAATAGCGGCTGGCATTCAGTTCTTTTGGATTTTTAACCTCTAGTCTCCATTTCCCACCCTTCTCTGTTCCAGGTTACCTGACGGTCAGCATCGAGCCACTCCCACCCGTGGTGGTCGGGGATGCCGTAACCTTGAAATGTAACTTCAAGACTGATGGGAGAATGCGGGAAATAGTTTGGTACCGGGTAAGCATCCAAACCTTTTCCATTGCTTGCTGTGTTCGGCAAGGTTGCATTAAATTAGGGGCTCAAAATGGCAACACCCCAGCCATATTAAGTCTCCAACTAAGCTGGTTCTAGTGAGTTTCACTTATACCAGGAGCAGGTCTTTTGTCAGTCTGATGACTCTAGATTATGTGTTCTAGACCAAGCAAAACTTTTAATAGAATTTGGTGCAGACATATATGACTACATACATATGAAACATATAAGTGGAGATGAATTATATGCATTGAACTCTACCATGCTTCTGATTTTAGGTAAGCTCCTATTTTGGATATCTCCTTTAAGATTTGGACTAAAGCCCAGGGTGGATTCACGCATACACACTGAGATGAAATCCACCAGCTACCCCTGATTTAATCTATGGGTTCTTCACTGTCCTCATTGACCACTTCCCAGTTGGACTCCTCTCAGGGCATGAGCCTTTCAGACACAGTTTCAGGCTAAATCTGCACTGCAGAAAGAATCCAGTTTGACACCGCTTTAACTGTCATGGCTCCGTGTGATGGAATCCTGGGATTTGTAGGGTGTGTGTGTGTGTGTGTGTGTGTGTGTGTGGTTCTCTGACAGAGAAGGCTAAATAGCTCACAAAACAACAAATCCCAGAATCCCATAGCATTGAGCCTTGGCAGTTAAAGCGGCATCAAACTGGATTATTTCTGTAGTGCAGATGCAGCCTCAGTTTGGATGGCCTCCCTATTAACCTTTGAGAGCAAACTACAATGATTTGTGGAAGGGAAGGGAGAGCGGTGAGTATAGGGAGGGTCTATTTAGTGGTAGCTCCCTATTCATGGAATACAGTTGTTACCTTCTTTAAATTTTGGGTTCCAGACCAAGACTTTTCCACATTTGTCTCTATTGGTGGGCCAATTTCAATTTTCTC
This sequence comes from Gambelia wislizenii, assembly GCA_030847615.1. Lineage (NCBI taxonomy): Eukaryota > Metazoa > Chordata > Lepidosauria > Squamata > Crotaphytidae > Gambelia > Gambelia wislizenii. The sequence goes on from JAUMIR010000016.1 coordinate 1,451,866, forward strand.
TGTAATGAACTGGTGATTGGGTGATGCTATTTACAGTTTTATCTGTTGTCTTTCAATGTTGTGCCATTGGAGGGGCGTGGGGAGGCTTTTGTTGCTGTGGTTATTTTTTTCCACCTTTGCATTCCAACTTCCCTTCATTAATATCAAGGCAATGTGCTACGTTGTCCGTCCTGCTTTAGCCTCACAACAACCTTGTGAGGTAGATCAGGCTGAGGGGGGGGGATTGACTGCCCAAGGTGCATTTTGTGACTTAGTGGAAAATACTATTATGGGGTCCGGGAGCTCTCAAGATACCTTTGGTTCTGAGCTGGAACTGGCTGCAATTTTAGCAGGGCCAATTTAAGGCACTGGCGGCGTCAGCATCCTCAGGGGGGGGCATCATTGTGGGGGGCCTGTAGTAACCCTCCTCCTGCAAAAACATTGTTAGTAATAATCTGAATATCCTGTACTGTGAATAGTTTAGGTTGGGTTAGGTTATATTGACCTGAGATAAACATATGGGCCCCCCAAAATAAAAGTCTTGCAGGGGCCCCCAAAATCCCTTAAACCGGTCCTGAATTTTAGTCCTCTCCAAGTCTTGGTGGACACCAAAAACTGAAATATATCACGGCTGTAAGCTAATCTTTATTGGTGGTCAATGGATGCAACAGGTGGCATAAAACAGAGGAAAACATTATGGCTCTTTAGCTGATAGGTTCCATCATCACCCTTGCAGTAGGTGGTATAACAGGGTCCCTTAATAAGAAACTCTCTGTGGACTTTCCCAGAACTAACCCTCCAGATCTTTGTGGCTGGTGGATCTCCACACCAGGGCAAGTGAATGGAAGATGGAGCCCCCCAAGGTTATAGAGAGCCGAACCAAACAAAGGAAACTGAACTGTGCAGGTGTGATCCTTTTCCCATCCTAATAGCTATGAGAACAGTGCAACCAAGTTGCTCGCAGGAAGGTTTACACCCGTAATCTGTTCCCAGCTACTTCTGTATCCTTGATCGGCCAGGCTAAAGCATAAACCAGGGTTTCTCAACCCTGGAACCCTCAAATTCCATGAGAGCTCACTAGGAATTCCACCCGAGATTGTGCTTGAAAAAACAACATTGTTTGTTTTGGCTGTAAAAAAAAAATAATTTTTATCCCCAAAGGCCTGGACATTAGTTCAAGGGTTCCTACAGAGTAAAAAAGATTGAGAGAGGCTGACTTAACTATCTAACTGAGCACATAAAAACCTGTCTTATGTCACTTTGTTGTTACAGGTTTCCCCTCACCATATCCTTGTCCCTGGACTTACCGTTTATAAGTGAAACCATGGATAATAGCGAGCCCTTTCTGATACAAACAAACCATAGAGTTGTGTTGGAGGACCTAGTGATTCCCAGAGAAGCATTTTCCAGCCCAACTCTATGGTATCTGTCCCTATTTTTTCTAGCCATGGATAGCTGAAACCGTGGATATTGGTTCCACAGATACGGGGGGAGGGGGACACCTGTATTTGCCATCCGGACATTTTCAACTTATGGAGACCATCTGAATGAGAGACCACCAAGAGTCACGGTCAGGTTTTCCAAAGACAGGGTAGCTATGGCTTCCTTGATTGAATCCATCCACCCGGGGTGTGGTACTCCTTCTACGTAACCCAGCATTATCATCTTTCCTGATGAGTTTGTCACCTCATGCTATGTTCCAAGTCTCTCTCTGGCTTTTCTTCACAAATGAAGATTCAGGAAGGATTCATCCCACACTTTCTGCAAGCACGTTGATGACTAAAAAGGCCAATCCGAGATAAACAAGTCCGGTTGCAGAAAGCACAGCAGGAGGTCTCCTTGGGTGATGTTTTTGGGTTGTGATTCTTTCTGCATTGTTGTTTCTCTTCAAGACTTGTTCGGCGTGAGTTCTCAAATAAGGTTGCAGCATTGTGGATAGTGCGTCTCCATGCCTCCCGATGTGAGGCCAGGGCGGACCATTGTTGGTGATCAATTTGGCCGAGCCTGAGATGTCGTTTCAGGGAGTCCTTATATCGCTTTTTTGGAGCTCCCCTCTTATGCTGACCGGTGGTGAGTTCACCGTAGAGTACTATTTTGGGGAGGCTGTACTTGATGTTCCAAGTACTTGATTTTTGGGAGGCTGTACTTGATGTTCCAAGTACATCAGCCTCATCTTGGTTTCTAATAAGAGTTCTAGCCTGATTCATTCCTGGACCTTTTAATGAGTCTTTTTGGAGATGTGTGATACCCGCAGAACTCTCTTCCAGCATCACATTTCAAATGCATCCACTCTCTTCCTATCAGCTATCTTCAGTCTCCAGCTTGGACTCTTGTACAGAGAAATCAGGAATACTATGGCATGGGTGAGAGCCAGGGTGGTTTGAATAGTAGTCTAGGACCCTGGGAGACCAGAGTTCGAACCCCTGCTCAACCATGGAAACCCACTTGGGTAAGTCACACACTCTCAGCCTCAGAGGAAGGCAAAGGCAAACCGCCTCTGGACAAATCTTGCCCATGATAGGTTTGCCTTAGGGTCACCAGAAGCTAGAAATGACTTCAAGGCACACAGCAACAACAAATCTCATGGACCATCTTGACCTTAGCATGGAATGATATAACCCTACAATAATGAGATAATCCAATCTTATGCTGCTAGGTTGTTCTCAGTTTTGGGACATGAGCCAAACAAGGATTCTGGACCCCCTCTGCCTGGCTGCAAGAGCCAACATCCACAACACCCTTTCTTCTCAGGGAAGTGGGAGAAAAAAGGGAATAATCTTTATGTCCCTACAACACATGCACGTTCCAGCAAATGCCGCAAACGCCCGGCATGTGTGAGCAATCTGTGTCAAACGCCATTTAGTTCCAGGTCACCTGGACAGCTCCGCCAGCCGAAGGTCTATTTATCTCCAAACCCATTAAGTCTTTTCAGGGGATGACGGGAGTTTAACCCTGCCTGGGATTGTGATTGCCATCCGTTTCTGGCGGATGCCCTCTCTGCTTGCTCTCAGCCAACCTGCTCAAGGAAGATGGGAGAAAATTGTTGTTGTGTGTCTTATCATTGCTTCGGTTGGTTTGCTCCTAGTTGTACTTTTTTTAAAAAGAAAAAAGGAGGAAAAAAAACTGGTCAGCATCCTGCTTTTATACACATACATCCTCCAGAAGCTGTTTCAAACTTAGAGATGTTTCCTAGTTTCATCCCTTCCTCCCCACCAAAATTAGCGCTGTATAGAAAAGGAGGTCTTTCCATCTGAACTCCCTTTGGTTTTTGTCACTGTTTCCACTTGGTTTGCTTCTCTTGGTTTTTTTTTTTTAATGATCCTGTTCTCCTCTGTTTGCTAATCAGTCTGCAAAAGATGTAAAACGAAGAATAAATTAGCTGCATGGCTGGGTACAAAGCTATGGGCTGAGGTTGCAAGGCTTTTGAAAGTAATTCGTTATGTAATTAGTTATAGAATGCACACTAATTAATTCCTGTTAATATTACCAAGAGGAGGAGGAGGAGGCAAATTGGTAGTCAATTAACCAGTCTTCATTATGCAGCCATAAACCCAAAAGTTCCTTTTTAAAAAGACTCCACCTCCCAGAATCCTTTAGCTGGCATGTCTGTCTGGTGGATTCTGCAGTAAGGGGAGGAAAAAGCCCCAAATAAAACTAACTTTTGGGTCTACCTCCTCCAAAGACAATATCCTGTTGAATGGAGATGAGAAGGAATTATTTGAGGGACCTTAAGACATGGAAGGGTAGAAGCTCCCGAGGAGCAGAAGAAGTTCACAGATGGGGACGTTATGTGTAACAAAGGAAGGGAATAGAAAAAGAGAAGCGCGTGGACAGATTTTGAAGGTTACTGAACAGGATGGAAAGCCAGTAAAAGGCTGAGAGGATTAAATGATCCGAGCTCTGTTCTTCCTGCTGAAGGGAAACTTCACACAAGTTGCAAAATATTAATCTAAATTGGGGGCGGCTCCAGTGAGGGGGGATTATAAGCTCGCATTCTGGACCTTAGGTCTTTGTAAATGGCCTTGTGTGCACACAAAATTGAATTGGGTAGGAGTCAGCATGGCATGGTGGTTTGAGCATTGGACTACAACTCTGGAGACCATGGTTCGAATCCCCGCTCGGCCTTGGAAACCCTCTCAGCCTCAGAAAACCTCACAATAGGTTTGCCAAAGTTGGAAACATCTTGAAGGCGCACAAGGACAGTTTCATAATGAGAGCCAATGTGGTGTAATGGACTAGGACTCTGCAGACAAGGGTTTGAATCCCTGCTTGGCCATGGAAGCTCACTGGGTGACCTTGGGCAAATCCCCACTCTCTCAGCCTCAGAGGAAGGCAAAGGCAAAGCCCTTCTGAACAAATCTTGCCAAGAAAACCCTGTGATAGGTTCGCCTTAGGGTTGCCATAAACTGGAAACAACTCGAAGGCACGCAACAACAAAGTTTTGCAATGTCTACATTCACGTCGGGTGATGTTACAACATATTGGTGTCCATTGCTCCATGGTAGAAAGTGGAGCAAGTGATGCCTCATAGTGTGATACCTAACAGGCTCTAATCCACATCAAGCACACTCCAATGTGCATCTGGACATCTGCTAGGAAGGGCCGGATCACCATGGGAGTGTCCTATTCACACGAGAACTGCCCGATCTGCATCAGAACAGAAGTGCCCTGTGTGCTTCAGAAACACACAACACACATTGGAGCACTGTTGCCCTTGTCCAGGTGTGCATCTCAGCAATTCACTAGCAAGGTTTGGTTGCTTTTCTGCAACGTAGCTATGGATTCTGCAGGTTAAAAAATGTAGACTGGGATGTAGCAACGTAGCTATAGCTTCCTCAAATTCGGTTATTCTAGACTGTTGACTGTGTTATAGGCTCTCAGCCATATACAGGCAGACCCCATATTAGGCAAGGGATCATTTCCAGGACCCTTTGCATAATACAAAATGTGTGTATAATCAAGTACCCTAATTTTTTAAACTGGAAATGAATGACAAAGCATTCTCTCTAGGAATTTCTAGGTCCTCCGGCACGACTCTATGGTCAGCTTCCAGAATTGCATTGGAGGACCTAGAAAACACCAAGAGAGAACTTATTTTTTCCAGTTTTGTATGAATGAAACAGCATACTATGAGCTTGCATTATCTGGGGGCCCACCTGTGTATGTGTTTGTGTGTGTGTGTATCTATAGATCTATATATACATATATGTATGTATTTTAAAGAAAGGGTATGGTGAGATGGGAAGGGATGCAAAACATTTTGTCATTCCCAAATTCATACTTTCTCTCCCTGTTACCTGACCCCCATCTAACCAACTGGCCAGATTGGGAGAATCAAGGATTTTAATTATTTTTCATATACTGTATATATATATATATATATATATATATACACACACGTCAACATGAGAGCCAGTTGAAAGTCTCTCCCCCTCTCTCTCCCCCTTCCTCCCAGTCCTTATTTTTTATTCCAAGCAGATGTCAATGTCAGACGCTGTGGGGATTTCGGAGAGAAACAATAATATGATGTGGGTGGCGCGAGAAAGTAGGGGAGGAAGTGAGAGAGAGCGATCAATCCCTCATGGAGGGTTTTTAATACACAGAGACATTTAAGATTCCCCGAGTGAAGCCACCGCCATTCTCCTGCAGTCTGGGCTGACCCTGCCAGGGGAGCAAATCAACTCTAATGGGAAGAGAAGGGCTCTGGTGATAGGAGGCGGACATCTTATCACCACCGTCCAGGGGTCAGGGGCTGGAGGGGAGGGATGAGATATATTGTGGGATGGTTTGTAGGCTAGGTGGGCGGTCATGACAGCAGCCGCTGGCCAGTTTTCCCCATGTCACCCCCTAGCTCATGTCACTGGTTAAAAAGCAAGGAGGAAATTGAATAATAGAATCTGAAAGTTGAAAAGGCTTCCAAAGTCCATCTAGCCCAACCTCCTACAATGCAAGAATGCACAACTAAAGCAGCCCAAAGAGATGGCCATCCAACCAAAGAAGGACCATCCACCATCTTCCAAGGCAGTCATAGAATCATAGAATCATATCATAGAATTGTAGAGTTGGAAGAGACCATGAGGGCCATCTAGTCCAACCCCATTCTGCCATGCAGGAATACACAATCAAAGCATCCCTGACAGATGGCCATCCAACCTCTGTTGAAAGACCTCCAAGGAAGGAGACCCCCCTCTCCATTCTCTAAGACTATGGAGACTCTAACTGAATTATTACAGTCTCTACAGTCTCCATAGTCTTATTGTTGTTAGATAATGACCCTCCTTGTGTAGTTTTTTGAATCCTCTCCATTCTCCAACAGCTCTTACAGCCAAGAAGTTCTTCCTAATGTTTTAGTGGAATCTCATTTCTTGGCGCTTGAATCCATGGGTTCATGTTCTAGTTTCTGGAGCAGCAGACAACAAGCTTGCTCCATCTTCTATGTGACACCCCTTCAAGAATTTAAAGATGACTGTTATGTCACCTCTCCATCTTCTCTTCTCCAGGCTAAACACACCCAACTCCCTCCATCCTTCCTCATAAGGCTTGGGTTCCAGATCTTTGGCGATCTTGGTCACTCTCCTCTGAACATGAACATGTCCTAGCTTGTCAATATCCTTCTTGCAGACAGACGGATAGTCCATCCCTGTTCTTCTGCTGATCCAGAATGCTGTACATGTCCAATGCTGTCTGCCCACCTGTCATACAAAGATCACAATGAAGCATCCGCTTCACTGCTTTGCTATAAAGTTCACACTCAAAGCCACAAATGTTGAAGAATTTAATCTCAAGGATGCTGGGCTCTTTGGCTCCATCCATTTTGCCTTTGGCTTCAAACATAATTTGAATGCAGCCCACCCCCCAAAAACGTCTCTCACATTGGATTTGAGCCTCAGGTTAGGGAATGTGTCCCCACTCTGGCTGTGAAATCACCTTTTGGTGGTCTCCCAGCTTTCGAGAAGGTTGAAATGTGTCTCCTAAGGGTGATTTACTGACAGCAAGAACTAAAAGAGATTCCACCTAAACATTAGGAAGAACTTTCTGACAGTAAGAGCTGTTCAGAAATGGAATACACTGCCTTGTAGTGTGGTGGAGTCTCCTTCTGTGGAGGTTTTTAAAAAGAGGGTGGATGGTCATCTGTTGGGAATGATTTGATTGTGTATTCAATTTTATATTGTTTAATGTCTTTTTATGGGGGTGGGTGGGGGTGGGTGGTGCTTTTAGACGTTATTATAATGTTTTAATTGTTGGAAGCCGCCCCGATTGTTTTTAGCGGAGGAGCGGGGTATAAATAAATTTTATTATTATTATTTATTATTAAATATGACAATTTTGGGCTCTACCCATTTTGCCTTTGGTTCTGCCCACCTCTAGAACATTCTAGGAGCATCAGGCACACACACAACAGCACCTTCTTTTGACTTCTAAGGTTGATGGATCACCCATTTGCCTTCATAGGGTTTGGGATCTTCATTCTAACCACCATGGGGGTTTGGGTTCCTGGCTGTAATTAACTACCTTCTCCATCCATTAATTAATTACCTTCACCAACTATTAGTACAGGTCACACCACTGTAGCCACTGTAAGTGAAACCATGGATAACAGCAAACCCTATTAAAATAAAGGACTTCTGGTACAAAGCTACCATAGAGTTGCATTTGGAGGTCTTAGCAATTGCTAGAGAGGATGCCTCTCTAGGCATTTTCCAGCACAACTCTATGATATGTCCCTATGTTTATTCAGCTGTGGATAACTGAAACCATGGATATTGGTTCTGAGCTACAAGAAGGGCGTTGTGACCTCTGTTTGCTTCCCGACCTCTGTTAGTTCTGAGTTTCCATTATTAATCCCATCTGGTCCATATTTGTGATGGATTCCCTTTGGGGCTCTGAATTCCCTCTTGTCTCCTTCCTTTCCACTGTCCTTCTGCCTTATTCCAACTGCGTCATCTCCCCCGGGTAATCTTCTTGGTGCTTGCTTTCTTACAAACCTAATTATGCACACCACTCCTTGTAAAACAAGCAATTCTCTCTGCCTTCCATCCCGCAAGACTCATTGATCATTCCAATTACCCTTGCTGGCATCTCTTTCTCCCAGATATTTGTTGTATTCTAAATTATAATGTTTTCTGAGGAATTCTGGACTCTCCCACACCTGGCTGCTGAGGTCTTTTCCCCCTCTCCCTTCCTGGCTTTAGGGCTTGCCTAATGTGATGAAAATACTCCTCATAGAATTTGCAGAGAATATGATGTGTCTGAACTCAATTCACAGTATTTAAAACAACTCTTACCATCAGGAAGTTCTTCCTAATGTTTAGATGGAATCTCTTTTGTTTGAACCCATTGCTCCGTGTCCTAGTCTCTGGAGGATCAGAAAACAAGCTTGCTCCATCCTCAGTGTGACATCCCTTCAAATATTTAAACATGGCCATCATCTCAACCTTCTCTTCTCCAGGCTAAACATGCCCAGCTCCCTAATCCGCTCCTCATAGGGCATCATGGCTTCCAGACCTCCCACCATTTTGGTTGCCCTCCTCTGGAGGGCATTCCAGCTTCTCAATATCCTTCCTCAATTGTGGTGCCCAGAACTGGACACAGTGGAGATTTTCACACGGGCTATATATCCCGTGGCAGAAACAGAACAGGGTCAGGAAATAATAATAGAATAAAATTTTATTTCTATCCCGCCCCTCTGCAATGCAATCGGGGCGGCTTACAATATAAAAAGTCCATAATTACAATACCCTAGCCCGCCCACCCCTTAAAATAATATTAAATTATTTTAAATTTAAAATTAAAAAACCGAAAGGTTTTCCCTTTCGGATGACATTGACCCCGTTCTGTCCTGCATCCATCCTGCTCCCGTGACTGTTCTGGAGCAATGTAATCACACTTTTTCATCATGAATAGACCTCCCATTCCGTTGCTATCACACAATCATGGGTGTGCGAACAGGAGCGCTGTTCCTGTTCCAAAATGACAGCCGCGAAGGAGAGGTCCGTTCTAAGCACTTCCAGCGCGCATGCAGAAAGCGTGGGATGAGTCCTTCCTGAATCTTCTTTTGCGAAGAAAAGCCAGAGAGGTACGATCTGGACATCCAGGTAAGTGACACCCTTTATTTTACCCTCCTTGTTTTGACTGTGTGATTTAAAGTGTGTTTTTGTGCTTGGTGAACTGATTTTATGTTTGGGGGAGTTTTATTTTTTAAATTTACCGCCCAGCCTCTATCACGCGATAATGGCTGGGATTCCAGATGTCCGGTCATAAAAGCAGCCTTACGGCAGCTGCATTTATGTCCGGCCAGCGAGGGGAGGGGGAGCCCATTCCTGCTGCGGAATTAAGGTAAATTGTGAAAGATTTACGTTATTCCATGGCAGGAATGGGAGAGGAGGTGGCGGGGCAATAACAGGGCATTTTGGCCCCATGTGAAAATCTCCAGTATTCCAGGTGAGGTCTGGCCAAAGCAGAATAGAGCGGCACCATTATTTCCCTCAATCTAGACACTGGACTCCTATTACTGTAACTTTTCTTCTCTGCATCCTCCTTAGCACTTCATGAAGTTTTCCACACTCTTTAGCCCATTCCCCCATTTCTCCTCATAAGCCCAGTTGCTTCCGTTATGCTAGACCTAATTTCTTAAAAATTCTGTCCGAGCCCATCCTATTTAACATACATCAAAATGCCTGCACAGTTCATGCACTTTCCTTCCTCCCATTTCCCACCCGCCTCCTACTCTGTCCTTGTACACTGTTGGCGTGCAAAAGCCATATTGTAAAGGCAACCATCCATGCCGGCGGAATTAGACATGTTAGGAAAAGATTAGAAGTACAGTCTTGCCGGAGAGGGTGTACCGCAGCAAATAGTCACCCATTTTAAAAAGCAAGAAGAAAATGAAAACTAGCTGACCTTGTAGAATTATGACTCAGGGGGATACAAATGATGGGCTGGTCTAATAGATAGATCCACCAGTTTGTTTAATTGGTTAAACATAGTTTCTGGTTGACGAGAAAGGTGTCTATCTTTTTAGCATCTCCCCTCCAAATGGTATGCCATCAGTCGGATGAGCTCTGGAGTCCTTATCAGCACCATGGTCAAATATTAACAGCTGCCTGGTGGCATGAAAAGGTTAATTTGGCCCCTGTTGTCCTCACTAGATGATTTCACTTTTGTCCTGCAGTTCAAGGTTAGGAACAGCCCAGAGCGAAAACGTCCCTTCTTTATACTCTTCCGACATCTATAGGAATGGGACATGAGACACACCTGCACAGTTCAGTTGCCTTTCTTTGCTTCTTCTCAAGGTAACCCCGGAGATCCATCTTCTAGTGGCCTTCCAGACATTTCACCATTTTGGATACCCTCCTCTGGAAAATAGACTTTCCCTACTATAAAAAGATTTATTTTCCCCATTAGGAGGGGATAGGAGCTCTGGAAGGAACATGGGGCCCACAAAAAATAGTCACATTTGACCCATGGGCTACACTTTGCCTGCATCCACAGCAGGAGACACCTCTTATAAGAGCATCTCCAAAGAGTTATTCCTACCTTCGAATTCCTTCTCGCGGTGGAGGCTAGGTCACTCTGTGCTTCCCCAAGTGGGACAGGGACCCTTGCACATCACACAATGAGAGCACTATGGTTCCACTTTAGCCACCATGTCTGCCTCCTATGGAAATCTGGGATCTGTAGTTTAGGGGAGCACTAGAGCTCTCCAGCTGAGAATTCAAAGTCCCTCACAAATCCCAGGACTTCATGGAACGGAGCCACAGCCCTTAAAATGGAATCAAAGCCGAAAGTGCGAAAGAGACCAGAGGCTTCCTTTTTGTTGACTTCATCCATTTACTTCCTCACTTCAGGCAGCAAAATGTCTTGGGACACTCATATCCAAGGTCTCTTCTGACCAGCTGTAATTCTCCGATTGACTTTCTCCCACTCTTGCGCATGCGCAATACCGCTTCCCTCCCACACAACCACCCTGTGCTCCCCTCCCTCCACAACCAATGTCCCTTCTCCACTCGACTGCAGCCCCACTCTATAATATTGGATTAGCCCACTTTTTTTCTCCCAGAAAAGCTGATTTTTCTTGATTTGCATAATCCTTTCCCCTTCCCTCCTTGTTCGGAAAACCGTTGCGGTGCTCCAGCGATAAGATGAGGTGGATGCATATGTGTGGCTGTATATATGTGTGTGTGTGTGCGTGTTGGGGTTTGGTACGAAATTATCTCTCCACACTGTGTGGTTACAAGCTGAAGAAGAAGAGGAAAGAGGAAATAGACTTCTATTTTTAACCTTCACAGAGAGAGAGAGACAGGAAAGAAGAAAGCTTTCACGCTTTCCAATGGAGGAGGCTGGCACCTACTTTTCCTCTTCATTCCTTCCTCCCACCTTGCTTTCTGACTTCTCTTGGAAAACAGATTTTCTAAAACTCAGTGTGAAAACTACAGTTAACAAAGTCTCTGACAAAGAAGGTTCTTTTTGCACCCAATCCCTTACTTTTGCTCCCTTTCCTCTTTATAGTTGGAGGTTTTCAAGCAGCATCAGCTTTGGTGGGATGGTGAAAGAGGGCTGGAGAAACACAGACTTTCGGTACCAGGTCACACCAGCATGTTGACAGCAAACAATGCAATAAAATAGATTTCCCTTGGATTTTTTTTCCGGGCTGTGAGGCCATGTTCTGGAATAGTTTCTTTCTGACGTTTCACCTGCATCTGTGGCTGGCATCCTCAGATCTCTGGGGATGCCAGCCACAGATGCATGCAAAATGTTAGAAAGAAACTATTCCAGAACATGGCCTCACAGCCCGGAAAAACCCCAAGGAAATTCTATGGATGCCGGCCATGAAAGCCTGACTTCACAATGCAATAAAACGTGAGCTGAGAAAGAATGGGATCTGTCGCTAAAATTCTGTTATCTGTTCACCTTCTCATTTCCAGACTAAACATAATCAGCTCCCTAAGATGCTCCTCATAGGGCATCATGGCTCCCAGACCTCCCACCATCCTGGTCCCCCTCCTCTGGACATGTTTCAGCTTGTCCATATCTTTCTTGAATTGTGGTGCCTGTTTGCTTGGATCCCCAAACTCTGGCAAATATCCTGTTCAGGAGTTATGAGATCGTAAGCCGGACTTACGATCTCATTACTGCTGGGGATTCACGCTTACGGTTGTGAACGACCAGACGTGACCATTTAAGCTTACCTTTGCAGCCAGGCTGCACCAACACCAATGTGTTTTTGAGGCTCTGGAGAGCAGGGCCCTGGGAGATGCCGTCTGCAGTGCTCCCTTGGTTGCAGGGCACCTTGGAGCCAGGACTCTGTGATTGCTCACAACGTATGTCCCATTCTGTCGGGAAAGCTTTGGTTGTGTCTTCCTGCAGGGCAGGGGGTTGGACTAGATGGCCCTTGGGGTCTCTTCCAACTCTATGATTCTATGACTGGGAAATCACTGCAGACATTGGCTGAGATTCTACAGCATGGGTTGTGTTTCTCCATTTCTCCTTCAAATACTTCCTCCTCCTCCTCTTCCTCGCCTTCAAATTCCTCCTCCTCTTTTTCTCCTCTTAATTCTTTCTCATCTTCCTCCTCCTCTCCTTCTAATTCTTCCTCCTCTTCTCCTTTCTTCTCCTCCCCTCCTCTTTTCTCACCCCTGTGGGGCTGAAAATACATCTTCCATCTCCTCCTCTTCCATGTTAGCAATGACTGATTGTCTTCCCCTGAACTTGTACGGGAAGGCTGGATCTGTTGAGTTATATTTATGCGATCTGTAAATGGTTCCGACAGAGACTGTCAGCGGGAGATGGGGAACAGGTGTGCGGAATAGTTGCGCAGCAGGTGTTGCCATCTTTTCCTCTGTTCCAAAGAGAACAAAAGTACCCACTCTTTCGAGAACAGTCTTCCCACAACTCCATCGTCCTATTTGGCCCTTTTCTCGCACACGTGACTTGGCTTATCTATGAGCTCTGGAATCCAGAGGGGATGATCAATGGCTCCATTGGGGACCCTCATTGCTGAAGTGTGTGGGGGAAGGCGGTGTCTTTGTTTTAATTTCTTCCCCAAATATTTCCTTTGGATGTGCAGCAATACGGATTTGGATGTCCACATGTGCAAAAATGCACCTCTAAGTGCATTTTCTAGGAAACTTTGGGGAAAACCACAAATCCTTTTACTGCATGCTTTGTGGCATTTTTTTTTTTTTTTTGTGGTGGGCCAAATATTGCAAATCTCATTCTGTTGCATTGGGACACATCATATATTCTCTGCATATTCTATGAGGCATATTTTCATCGTCTGGACAACCCCCAGGAGTTAACCCAGGCTTTAAAGGAGGTTCCCAAGGTGCTGAAATCTATTCCTAAATAGGTTCAGCACTTTGGAAAGCTCTGTTAAAGCTAGCCAGAACCTGGAATGGGTTCACCACTCCATGAACATGGGAGACACTGGTTGCTCCTCACCATTGTGGAGGCAAGTTGTGGATGCTTCCATCTACCACAACCATAAAAGTAGACTTACAGGTGGCATTTGATCATACACCTTCCTATGTCACAATAGGATTTCAGACTCTGTTTTGCAGGAAGGGATTCAAGACAAGGGATGGAAAGAATATCCAAGATTATTCATTCCCAAATTGAGAAATGGGCCACCCAAATGATGTTGTTGGATTGCACCTTCCATCAGCCCTAGCCAGCATGGCCAATGGTGAATAATTCTACGAGTTGCAGCCCCTCAACATTTGGAAGCTCACATAACTCCAGACCCTGTTATGAATGCACAAAACAGGGCTGGCCAACTTATTTCATCTTGTGGCAGAGAGTTTTTTCCATATCACCTAAAGAAGGGGGTCTGGACTCTGCTGCCCATCATGGAGTGACCTCCATTTCTAAGAAAGGTAGCCCCTTCCCCCCTTCCCCAATAAGCCAAATTTTTATAATACTTTTGCATATTCCCCTTCTTGGAGATCTTGCCTCTCTAGGTTACGTAGCCCCAAATGATTCAGCCTTTCCCCGTTTAGACGGTGTCTCAACCCTGTCTTCATTTCAAACCATTTTCAGGTTTTTGAAAACCTGGGGCAACTGGCGCATCTTCCACCGAAAGAAAAGAGATGGTGGCAACTCCAGGTTGCCATGGAAACCCTCCCACCCACCTCCACCCCCAGCACTGACCGCTCCTTGGAAGAGCTATATCTCCCTCCTCCACTCTCTGTTTAACAATCTCGCCTTTCCTTTGCTTAAAATGTTGATTTTATTCTCAAACGGCCTTATCAGGAGAAGCCAGGCTGAAAGGAGGGGAATTTTGTGGTGCCACCATAGCTGGGGGTACAATAGCTCCTTGGCATGGTGTGGGGCAGCAGTCCAAAGGACAAAGGGGGCTTTGTGGTTGGCAGGATGGTCATTTTGTGGATGGCGTCGGGGCTGAAGAAAGAGATGAGGCGAGACCCTCAGGTTGGACCTAAACCGGCTTTTCCCAAGCTGGTGACTTCAGAGGTGTTAGGCTATCACTCCCATCATCCCTGAACTTGATGAGCATGTTGGCTGGGGATGATTGTCCTTGCAGTTGAACAGTTCCAAAGGGTGTTGGGTTGGGGAGGTTTGTCCTGGTGATGGCATCAAAGCTGGTTTCCGATGGAACAGAAAGTATTTCTGGCTGGTTGCTCTTACTGTTATGTGTCTAAAAGTCGACTTACCATCACCTTTTCCAAAGGTTTTCTTGGCAAGATTTATTCAGAGGAAGTTTTGCCCTTTGCCTCCTGGGGCAAAATCCACACTACACAAATAATCCAGTTTGGAAGTGGATTATTTGCCATGGCTCTTTCCTATGAAACCCTGGGATTTGTAGTTTGGGGAGGCACCAGCACTCTTTGGCAGAGAAGGCTAAAGACTTTGTAAAACTACAAATCCCGGGATGCCATAGGAAAGAGCCATGGCAAACAATCCAGTTCCAAACTAGATTATTTGTGTAGTGTGGATTTGGCCTGGGACTTGCCCAAGGTTCCCTGAGGGGTTTCCCTGGATGAGTAGAGATTTGAACCCTGGTCTCCCAGTGGCTCTGGGCTGGTCTGAAACAAAACTGGAATTTAGATTATCTTTGGTTGCTGGGAGTTATAGTCCCCAACAAGGCACTTTCCCAAGCTCTGTGTCAGAACTGGGAAAAGTTTCTTTTCTGGATTATAGTTTCCAGAAAACAAAAATTATGGAAGCTATAGTACAAAAAGTCACCTTTTCAAGCTCATTGTCAGAAACGGGTGAAGTTCCTTATTTTTGGACTATAACTCCCAGCAACCAAAGTTTATGGGAATTATAGTCCCAAACCACTTTTCCTAAGCGCTAGTTTTAGCTGGCTTGTGATGAAAGACCTTGAAAAATGTAAATCATCAATGACTGGGCTGTCCCACCTACCATCTCTTTTCCTTCATAGCACCACGAGGAGAAAAATAGATGATTTTTTTTTTTAAGGGTGGGGAAATAACCCTGTCTTTTGTAGTCCGGAGAGTGAGATTTCATTATCGTGGTCTCACTGTTGTTTCTGAGCCTTGCAGAAATTCTTTGTGCTTCCCACGAGAGGAGAGTCTATCAGTTTTTCTTGCACAGGCCAACATAACAACCATCTCTCTCTCACACACACACAAACACACACACACTTTTCGCACTGGGGATTTGGCTAGTGTGTCTCCCCAAGAACATTTCCACACAAGGCTCTGTTCTCCTGCCTCATACATTCCATTTTACGGATTGGGATGAAGATGTTTCCGACAGCTCGGCTTGTGGGAAATGGAGACCGTGTTCCCTGGTGAGCTAACTGTTTCTGTCGACTCTCTCGGGCTTCAGTCCCCTGAAGACTGAATGAGGTTTGCTTGGAGTCATGCTACTCTAGAAGCTGCCAATGTTTCTGTCAGGGCTTTCGCTGATCTCTACCTCTGCTACAACCTGTGGGGAGCTGCTATTTGTCCCCACACAAATGTGGGCATCTCCTTCCGTCCCACCACCATGACTTTAATGTGGGGACCTTCTAGATGACCTTTTGCTCCCCGTGTGAGACTTTATTCCTCTAATCTCCACACCAGGCCCCACCACCTTTGTATCAAGGCTGCCACCACAGACCCCTGTGTGTCTGAACTCATGCTTTCCAACATCCATTATGTAGTGATTCCAGAGGTACAAGTGCAAAATGGGGGGAAAAAATGAATTATTAAACATTAAAGATTACTTTTAAGATATCTAAATCCTGATTGGCCTTAACTAAGCAACTCCAACTCACATCCCTCTCTCATCTTCCTAATACCAAAACATATTTATCACTTTCTCTCTCACTCCATATTGTTGTTGTTGTTCCTGTTGTTGTTGTGTGCCTTCAAGTTGTTTCCAACTTATGGAGACCTTATGTTGACCCTATCATGAGGTTTTCTTGACAAGATTTGTTCAGGGGGGGTTGCCTTTGCCTTTCTCTGGGGCTGAGTAAGGATTCGAACCCTGATCTCCAGAATCCAACACTTAGACCACTACACCACGCTGGCTTGCTATCCTAACTCTAACTCTAACTCTAACTCTAACTCTAACTCTAACTAACTCTAACTCTAACTCTAACTCTAACTCATTCTAACCCTGACCTTCACCTAGCCTTTCTAACATCTCCTCAAACGCTCAACCAATCACCCATCACCCAATGCTGAATTTTCTCACCCCTTACATACCTTATTACAGTTGCTCTGCATTACATAAAGTAGGCGGATCTTGTAGCACCTTTGAGAATAATTGTAGGATAAGTTTTTGTAGACTTGGCCTACTTTCTCAGATGCAACCATGTCTACGAAAGCTTGTGCGGCAATTTTCTCTCTCTCAGTCCCAAAGGTGCTGCAAAATCTCCTCGCTTACTGATATTCCAGACTATGTCTTTGAATTCTATGTATTACATGCATAGCTATACTTTACCTTAATTTATCTAATAGACACAACATATTTTCTTACATTAAGTCCAGAATGTTGAGTACTTTTTGAGTAGATCAGGCATTTTGGGTGGCCGGAGATCTGCAGATACCAAGAAAGGCAAACCAGTGGGTTTTAGAGCAAATTGAGAAAGAACTCTCCCCAGGAGCCAAAATGACCAAACTGAGGCTACCATAACTATCAAAAGGTCTTTGCTTATTGGAAGGACACCATGGAGGGTAGCGGTCTAATCTCTCTAGGAAGATAGGTCTACAGCTGTAGAGCAGCAACCAAGAAGGCCCCGTTCCACATTCCCACCAGAGATCCCAGAAAGGAGGTCCAGAGCCTGGGAGGAGACAGCAAGAAGGCTCTCTCCTGTGTTCCTACCAGATGTCCCTGCAAGGGATGGATAGAACAGCCTTCCTTGAAAATCTCAGAAAGGCAAATATAGGAGAAAACAGCCCTTGAGAAAATCTGGTCCTGAGTAACAAAAGGGCTTTATAGGTCTTTATATCCACACCAAACAGTGGGGAAACCACCGACTGCTCCAAAGTAAATCCACTCAGTGGTGGAGAGAAGTTGCAGGTGGTGCCATCTTCTTGCCATGAAAGGGTGGATGTAAGGCGAAGCATCGGGTGAGCTCCACAAGCTTGGTTGTCCTCAGGATCTCGAGGCAGAGATTCTCAAAGCTGGATGCTGAACGTCCTTTGCAACGTGGCACCTTGTGGAGACAGCAGATGGCTTCCAAGTTGCTCTCCTCCCTTTCTGATGGCGGGTGCCGCATGGTGGTTTTGTCAGCCAAGATTCAAGCCAGCGTGGCGTCCAGGTGATGCGTCTGCCAACCTTCTGCGCTTCCTCTTTCACACCGGACCCCTGGCATTCTCCCCACGTCCTTCTGGCAGGGGCAGTCCTGGATCCTGGTGAAGGGCACGGGGACCATGCCAATGACTCAACCTCCTTTTACAAGCCAAGCAGCTGCTCTGAAGGTCACCCTCCACCCGTCCTCTCTCCGGCGCTCTTTGTCATTCCTTTGGCATTTCAAGGGGAGGCAGGAAGCCATGGGTTGGCATTGTGAGCTTTGGAGAGGCAGAGCTGCTGTGGGCTCCCGTACAGTGGAGGAAGCATGGCCAGGAGGAGAAAGGCAGCAGTCATCTTCTCCCTCGAGATCCCAGGTGCCGTATGGCCTTGGGCACCCATGGCTGTGACCTTCACATCTTTTCTTTAGCACTTCTTGTTTTAGCACATTTTTGTTCTTTAGCTCTCCTGGGTGTAGTTGCCATGGATGGAGGAATCTTCTCCAGGAAGAGGAGAAGCAAGGGCTAATTTTTTTAAAAAAATACTGTATTGATGTTAATATGATTGAGAAAATCACAGCTGAGATTCTACATCACAGTCTACATGGTGTAACTTTGCAAATCCGTAGCTATGTTGAGTATGCAAAAAACCCCGAAACACTTGATTAATGAATTATGATGATGTGCATCCAGGTGCCGGTAAGGGTGCTCTAATGTATACCAGGTGCTTCCAATGAGCAGTGGACACTCCTGATGTGCACCAGGTCCATCTGAACATGAGTCAGCAGTGTGATGCAGCAGCTAAAAAAGCCAATGCGATTGTAGGTTGCATCAATAGGAGTATACTGTCTAGATCAAGGGAGGTAATAGTGCCACACTATTCTGCTTTGGTCAGACCTCACCTGGAAGACTGTGTCCATTTCTGGGCAGCACAATTCAAGAAGGATGGTGATAAGCTGGTGCATGTCCAGAGGAGGGCAACCAAAATGGTGAAAGGTCTGGAAGCCGCTATATGAGGAGCGGCTTAGGGAGCTGGGTATGTTTAGCCTGGAAAAGAAAAGGTGAAGAGGGGTCATGATAGCCAGGTTTAAATATTTGAAGGGATGTCATATTAAGGATGGAGCAAGCTTGTTTTCTGCTGCTCCAGAGACTAGGACATGGAGCAATGGGTTCAAACTACAGGAAAAGAGATTCCACCTAAACATTAGGAGGAACTTGCTGATGGTAAGAACTGCTTACAAGTGGAATGCACTGTCTGGGAGTGTGGTGGGGTCTCCTTCTTTGCAGGTCTTTAAACAGAGGCTGGATGGCCATCTGTTGGGAATACTTTGATTATTTATTCCTGCCTGGCAGTGGGTTGGACTAGATGGCCTTTGTGGTCTCTTCCAACTCTATGATTCTGTGATTCTATGATTCTGGGTCAGGATAAGGCAATCTCCTGCCTTCTTGTGATATCCTCCCTCTCTCGATGGATGTTCTGTGTTTATCTCAGTTTAGCTCCACAACAGTGACTACTGACTCACTGCCCAATTGGCAGCATTTCATTAAAAAGAAGGATGGGAGGGAAGGAAGGAAGGAAGGAAGGAAGGAAGGAAGGAAGGAAGGAAGGAAGGGAAGGCTGTGTCTGCACTGCTGAAATAACCCAGTTTGACACCACTTTAATAGACATAGCTCAGTGTTATGGAATTCTGGGGTTTGTAGGGTTTTTTAAAAGATATTTAGCCTTCTCTGTCAGAAAGCCCTGGTACCACAACAAACTACAAATCCCAGGATCCCATAGCATTGAGCCATGGCTGTTAAAGCAGGGTCAAACTGGATTATTTCTGCAGTTCAGACACAGCCAAAGAAAGAAAGAAAGAAAACAAACAAACCTACATTGCTGCCAAGGTATTAGTTGGCTTCTGATGGCTTCTGGATCGAGGAATGTACCTAAAACCTCCTTGGCATAGTGGTTGGCGGCTTTGCTGATTCACCCAAGAAAGGGGGAGAAATTATTCTTTTGCCATGCCAGAAAAGCAAGACGCATCCCTTCTTTCTCCCCCCGTAGTCTGCAGACATGTTGATAGAACGCAGGGAACTGGGCAGGGGTTGGGTATCATTTTTGGCTGGAATTAGGAGGCCAATATGGTGGTAACCGTAGGAGAGCATTGCAAATTTCCGCCGTATCTAGAATCAGAGGCCGGGATTGCTGGCAGAAAGAGAGTGTGACAGAAGGGGATGTTTGTGTTTATCAGCCCCACGCTGTCCCTCCCGTTTCTTTTTAAAAAAGGAGAAAGGACCCAGTTTGGCAAAAGGGCAGGAACAGCTTTCCAAAACCATACTGTTCCATTCATTCTTCTTTTTTAAAGAAATGAACAAGGGCATCATGAAGTTACGTTTCAAAGTGAATGCAGGGAGAGGGAACAAATTTATTTCATCAATGCAAGAAGTAATTGCTGATGTTCTACATTGGCTACTTAGGGCTTGCCTATATGGGCAATATACCCCATCTGGCCCCCATATTAGAGCCCTGCAGTCCTGATGATGCAGGGCTTTTGCCTCATTCTGCCCCCGGGCAGTCCTCACGATCCCTGGGACAAAGATGGGAGTAAGACAGGGTAGGGCCCATTACAGCATTTTAAAATAAGACCTGGTTAATTCTCTTCCAGCTGGCAAAAAATGGACAGGGCCCTGCATGATCACAAGCTTAAATGACCACATGCTTAAATACCGGCTCCCGGCGCGGCCTGCCACGTCATCCGGCTGCGCCAGAAGCGTGGCCAGAAGTCCCTCCCTGACCTGGCTGCCTGGCCAATCGGGTGCGAGAGCGCCCCCCTGATTGGCCAGGCCTTCACGCCCTTCCCATCACTCTGGACGATGCCGGGAAGAGGAAGACCCCGGCAATGGTGGCCCCTGTGCCAACCATGTGGTCGCGGGGGCCGCCGCCCCGGTGCAGCACGAGGTGGAGGAGGAACAGTAGGGGTGCCGGCCGGGTCGCAAACAGGCCCCACTGGCGAACCAGTAAGCCCTCTTGGGCCCTGCATGACAACAAGAGCCCATTATGGCATACTGCCGGTCTGCCATTGCTCTGCTGCAACAGGAAGGAGTCCTGCAAAATATGGCCAAGGCTGGTTGCATGCAGGGGGGCCTTTGTCACATGTTGTGGGCTGGTTTCCTAGCTTCCGGGAGCCCAAGGGAGACTGCAGCAGCGATGGCTCAAGCCAACATGTCCGCCTGGACTTCCTCCCATTTCGTGGAGGCAACCAGGAGGAATGGAACTGATACACCCATCGGGAGCTGGCATATCCTGGCCCATGTAGACGAACCCTTGATTGTGTGTGTGTAACTAAGTTATCTATGTCTAACTAAATAACGTCTCCTGGCCTGACTGCCCACCCCTCTGCCCACTTTAACAGCCTGCAGCCACATTGGGCACGTGTGGGGATTTACATTGCCAACCCCAGTGCAGAATCTCAGTCTGGAACAATTGCAAAACAGCATAATAATGCATAATATGAACAAGTTACTTTTTAAAAAGGAGCTTTCAAAGCTCTCCTCCTATCTGAAACCTGGTTCACTACTTTTGGGGGGCTGGGGCTTGGAAGGAGATTTCCACTAATTAGAGTCATTTAAAACAAATTAAAGCAAGAAAAGCCATGGGAAAATCCAGAGCTGCTTAAAATGCAGTTAACCACACAGGTGCCATCTGGGATTCCCTCTTTCCCCAGTATTTTTAGTTACTTTTTAGAAGCCATATTCCAGGTTCAGCTGCACTACCTGTAGTGATAGGAATGTAGCCACTAGTTCAGTGCAAAGCATTGCATTGACCTCCCACCATTTTGGTTGCCCTCCTATGGACACACATGGTGCATTTGTAACTGTAATCCCGAATTCTAGCCAGAGCTTGGACCCCCAAAGAAAAAGGGAAGGCATCAAGTAGAAGAGTTCTAGGTGTGGACAAGCTTCACTGTCTCACTCTGTCCTATGCTAGATATTTCAGAATCTGAGGGGGGGAAATCATTTGGGGAAGGATAGATTTTGTATTTGGGGAGGCAATACCCTTGTTTTTCCCACCCACCCATGCATTGATCTCAGTGGAATTAAGGGAATGTCTTCAAAGAGCCATCTTGGATGGATATTTATTTTATTGATCTAGATCCTGCTTTTCTTCCGAATGGGACTCAAAGCGGATTACAATACTTTGAATATTTAAAGTTTCGTATGTGGTCTTTTAGCGAATTTTAATCTTTTTAATGCTTTCAACTTTATAAAAAAGACTTTTCCTCCTGCTTCTTCCTGAAAGTTTGTAGCTGGAGCAGATTGGATGGCAATGTGCAGGCCAAGACAGCCACCCTTTGCCTTGGCTCCTGTCACGCGGCCACTCCACTACAGGGAGAAGGTGGGCCGAGCAGCCTTTAAGCCTTCATGGACCCCTTGTGAGGACATCACAGACCTCTGGGTGTCCCTGGACCCCAGGTTAAGAACTGCTGAAATAAATAATAATAATAATTAATAGACTTCGAGGCAGGGAGCTAACATGCGAGGCAGGGAGCTGAGATCTGGAGGACTAATTAGCAGCCGTCCCCAGTGGCAAGAATGCTCTTTCTGCCACCAGAACTGTCAGCTGCGTCTTTGTGCCACGGCAACAACTCTGCTCCAATGAGCGAAAAACCCATCAGACGGGACAAGCCAGGGGTTGATGAATTACAGATGCTACCCGCACATCCCCAGCTTTCCTGATTGACTTTGACAAGCTGCAATTCCTGCAGGGGCCACGCCTGCCACGGCCCGTTAAGAAAAGGAGACATTAAAACCTTGCCCGGTCACTTTGCCAGGTGTCCGGAGACAGTGCAAGACAAAGAAAGAAGCAGAGGGGCAGCCATGCCAAAAGTAGCAAGGGGACCATCTCTGGTTTGATCGAGTGCGAACCTTCACTTGGCATCACTCTGACAGCAGCAGCAGAACCATTGGGGGCGAGAGAGAGAATGGGAGGCAGAGAGATGGTGCACCCAACACTGGAGAAACCAGCAAACACTAGGGTTGTCTAAATGGTGAAAATGCTCCTTGCAGAATGCGAGGAGAATACCATTTGTCTTAATGGGATTCTGCATCACTCTGTTGTATTTGGAAGGAGGTGGGGGGGGGACGTAAATTCCAAAAAGAGCTCTGGAAAAGCCTTTTCCTGAAGCTCTTTTTTTTTTTTTAAAAAGGGGGGGAATGCACATTCCTTCTCATTGGGACAAGCAACCAAATTGATTTGCTTTCCCCATATGAGCAGAAGTTGAAAGCTGCTTGGTTGGACATGTGCTGGCGAGGTGGAGCTTGCTAACAAGACAAGCGCCTAGAGCCGCCATGTTGGATTTTCAACTAAGCGAGTGAGTGCTAATAATAAAACAGGTGTTTGTTTGTTTGTTTTGTTAACGTAGAAGGTCACTCTTTCACATCTTGGATAGGGTTTTTAAAAAATACTGTCTGGTGGCAGCAATTTGAGGTAAGTAAAAATGCAAGTAATTCACTCACGCCTACCATCTTGGCTCATAGGCAAGTCCATTTGCAGAGCAAACATGCATGCCTGCTCTCTGCCCAAAAAAACCATTAAGACAAATAGCAGCTGCTGCAAGTGCCATTATTGCAGAGCAATCCACTTTTTTCTTTTGCCTCATATAGACAAGAGAACAGCAACTGTTGGATATTGTGGGGCTGCCTTGTCTCCTTCAGGGGACCTTGGCCACATCCTATGATCCCCCCCCAAAAAAGCATTAACACTTTTATTTGCATTAAAAAAAACTGCTGCTTTTTTTCCTTCCTCTTCATCCTCCCACCTTCTCTTCTTCCTCCTCCTCCTTCTCCACCTTCTCTTCCTCTCCTCCTCCTCCTCTTTCATTACTTTTCACTGTTTTGCAAGAAAAAGCCCTTCAAGTTGATTAGAGGATAACCTAATTGATTAGAAGAAAACTGGAAAGAACTGACTCAGAAATGCCTTACAAATGACCTGGAAAAGTTACCATTAAAAAGTCATTGGAACAAATTTCCTCCTTTGCACCTGTCAAG
The DNA here is from genome assembly GCA_030847615.1 of Gambelia wislizenii. Taxonomy (NCBI): domain Eukaryota; kingdom Metazoa; phylum Chordata; class Lepidosauria; order Squamata; family Crotaphytidae; genus Gambelia; species Gambelia wislizenii. Next base: position 1,475,574 of record JAUMIR010000016.1, read on the forward strand.
TGACTCCATTCCCATTGACTATTTGGAAATGAAAAGTCATGACGGCCTTGTTACAGGAAGGAACATGGTAGCTCATTATCGGTAGCCATGCTGATTGTAACAAGGCAGTCCTTCCTAGCTCTGCTGCCATCCTCTTTTCCTCAATGGATTCATGGTCACACTTCTTGAAATATAGGAGTTTGTCTGCATTTGTGTATCCAGGGTGATCTCTCAGCCTTCTGGAGGTGAAGAGGGAGTGATGGGCCCAGGTGATTTGGTGCGGCAGCCATGTCACTGGGAATAGCTGTTCTTCATCCTATACAAGTTGAGCACCTCTTTGAGTGTTGCAATGCTTAGCACCGTAAAGGCACTTGCAGGACCTCATGGCAAGCAACCAGAGCATATCAAGAGGGGAAGAGGAGGGTGGGTTGAATATGGACTGGAGTTGGAGGCATTGTGGCAGACAGAAGGGGAGGTTTTGGAGAAGGTGATGGAGAGGGACAACACTGTGAGGTCAGGATGGTGGAGGTCACAGTGATGGAGAAGGTCACAGTGTGGTCAGGATGGTGGTGGTGGTGGTGGTGATGGAGAAGGAGGTCACAGTGAGGTCAGGATAGTGGAGGTCACAGTGATGGAGAAGGTCACAGTGAGGTCAGGATGGTGAAGGTGATGATGATGATGATGATGGAGAAGGAGGTCTCAGTGAGGTCAGGAAGGTGGAGATGATGATGATGGAGATGGAGATGGAGATGGAGATGGAGATGGGGAACAAGGTCACGGTGAGGTCAGGATGGTGGAGGATCTATCTATCTATTGTACCTATCTACCTACCTACCAAATTAAAAGCTATTTAAAAGCAAATAAATAAATAAATATAGGGGGAATGCAGCAGATGATCACCAGCAGTCAGTTCCCAAAAGCCTGTCATGTCACAACCATAAGTTATTTCCTCGCCACCAGTGCAGTCTCTCTGGGAAGGGAGTCAAGAGAAGCTAGGAGCAGCCGCCGAGAAGGCTCACTCATCTTGCATTCAGGGCATTCAATGAAGCAAAGGAAAATCGGCCGATGACCCAGGGTGGCTTGTCTCTGTTGGCAACATCTGAGCCCCGCAGCCTGCCTGCAGCCTCAGTTGAGTATCATCTTGCATCTCTGGGCACTGGCTGCTGAACTCATGCCCACCCTGCCTAGAGTTATCCACCCTTTTAAGGGCCGTGGGTACTCTTGCTAGGCCAATGGGCTGTTAGATACACCACCAAGCTTTGGTCCTCACTTTATAGGAGGTATCCAAGGTGCTGAACCCCTCATTTCTCCACTGGACCATGAAACTGACCTTGCCCTAATGGTTCTCAACTTAACCTACTTTACAGGGTTACTGTGAGGATAAAGAAGCAAGGCGTAGAATATTCATATCCTTACCTGTATCTCAAGAACTCAAGGTGGCCTACAGATGAAATCCATTTAGAACAATTCAGGACCACTTAAAATTTTAAAGAGCAACAAATAATTTAAGAGGCTAAAAGCATATTAAGCAATTCAGCCATTAAAATGAATTAAATATCCTTGTACCACCTGGACTAGATTGTAGCTGGACATAACCATGGGGTGCTAATATGCCCCATGGAGCTGTAGGATCCATGTAGATGTGTGATAAGCTGTTCTCCTGATGGGCAAAGGTCCAAAAGGTATGTACCATGCCTTGCTAGAATCATAGAATCATAGAGTTGAAAGAGACCCCAAATCTGGAAAGTGTTTCCTTTTCTGTGGATAAATCTGAAGGTTCACCCATTCCCACCTTCTGTGGTAGGAGATTTTGCTCCAGGTGACAGTCTACAGGTGGGGAAAGTATTGCCTGCTGGTGGCATGTGGCCCTTCGAATGCCATAATGTGGCTTTTGGAAATCCTTCTTTCTGCCTCCTCCCATTAAAAAAAAAAAAGGGCCAAATTTTGGGCAATGCACATGACACACACAATAATCCAAACTACCAACAAAACTCCCCCCACCCCCAATAAAACATCTTTAAAATGTGTTATATTCCAGTCAAGTCCCAGAACTGGAGATGATGTGATGTCCCTCCTAGTCCTGCCAGGAAAGATGGAGAGACCTACAGAAGGAGACTGTTGACATACGTTGGGGATGGGATGAAGCATTTACAATTGTGCAATAGTGCCACAATCACAAATATGCAGTTAACGGATCCGTAACTCTATGCTTACGAATCTATTGCTGCAGCACAGGGGGGGGGCAGCTGATGTGTTATAAAATGGCTTAAAGCATAAAATTAATATATCAAGGAGAGAAGAAAATATTTAACACCCTATTAAATTAATGTAAAAGTAGCTATTATGCTGAACAACTTGTGATGGGTTGTTCCTCCAGAGGTTCACTTACACGGGGTCTTCGTTGTCCTGATCCTTGGAGTCTGATCATTTCGGAGAGGCCGCGGCTCCCCAACCTAGTCCTGGGGGTAGATCAAGCCTCCCTCTTCCCCTCATTCTGTGGTCCGTGATTGCGATCATCAGAACAACCATGGAGGGGGTATGATTTTGATGATAATGCTGATGAGGACAATTTTCCAATCAACATTTCGGTATGCTCCTTTTCCCCTCCACAATAAGGCTGGGAAAACATTCAGGGAGAGGGATGAAGGCTGGGCATCCTCTTTCCCACACAATTTAAACAGTCCAAATGAAACTGCTGTGAGTTGTTTTTTCCCTCTTCCTGGCCGCTATTACGCGTTCTTGCGGCGGTGGCGGGATCGGACCGTAAGTGGGATATCAAGTTTATTACAGCTATTTCCAAGCTGTAATTGGTTTTGTAGAACATGGGGAAAGGCGGAGGGAAGGCAAACCGGGGAGGTGAGAAGAGGGGTCTTTGGAGAATGGCTACCCAGAGCCCCCCTCACTGGGGGGAGACTGGATTTGATTTGTTTTGCTTGCATTGGTCAGGTGGAAACTGCTTTCCCATTTCCAAGCTGCACGGAGGCTGAGGGTCGAGGAGAAGGCCGGCTGTGATTTGTTTCTCCCAGCTGTGAATGAAGCACTAGAAAGCAGAGGTGAAGAAAACCAGAGCTGTGTGGTTGTGTTGTGTGTGTGTGTGTGTGTGTTCTCCCAGGCTGAGCACTATTTCTTTTGCTGCCAAAAAACCAGAGCTAGGTTTGAGCTAGAGATGGCCATCCTTTGGCTTCCTGGACTATATTAAAGTGTCTTATACTGCGTGAGACTTTTGGCTCTTCTGATGTTGGTTGTTGTCATCGTTGTTGTTGTTATCTTCCATATCTGACTTGACCACGCTGGCCCTCGTGTAGCAAGATAATCATTTTAAGGAATTGGGGGGGGGGGCATCCTAGTCTTTCCAGGATCTGCCACATCAGCGTGCTTGCAGAAAGCGCGGGATGAGTCCTTCCTGAATCTTCGTTTACGAAGAAAAGCCAGAGAGAGAGTGTGTTGTTATCTTCATCTCACAATCTATCAGGTGTTATCATCCATAGTTTGGACCATCGATGATTCAGATTCTAAGGACTTTATCAGATGCGGCAAAAATCACGTGAACGACATCATGATAGCACGAACGGGCCTTGCTCTTGCACAATGTTCTCGTGCTCGCATATTCATCCTGCGCTCCGGCCACGAATAAACCATCACTTTCTCTTGACAGGACAGGCTGTCAATAGCTCTCAATATTGCTTTTTCCCGCGGTATTGAAGAGTGTACAAAAACACATCCCGTTGTAATTGTGAGATTACAGCATGCATGGGTGGTCCTCTTTCGCGCCTCCCTGTTGCAATGAGAAAACTTCTGGGTGACAACAGAATGCTCTTTTTATGAACTCTCCTGGTTGGTTGGCACATTTTTAGGTTTCTTTAACTTTGGTCATTTATTTTGTCTCCTGACCCACAGTGCCGAGCTCTCTCTCCCACCTAGAGCTTGCATTTTCTATACTCTATTGTTTTTGACAGCAAAGAAAGCGCCACTTCTCTGGAGCATGTCTGCAGATGGAGGTGCATTCAGAAAGTCATAGAGCCGTGGTTCTTAACCTGTGGTCCAGGGACCCCAAGGGGTCCGCAATGTCCTCACAGGGGGTCCATGAAGGCTTGAAGGCTGCTTGGCCCACCTCCTCCCTGCAGTGGAGCGGTCAAGTGAGAGGAGCCAAAGCAAAAGCTGGCTGGCTGGCTTGGCCTGCGCATTGCCATTCAATCCATTCCAGCCACAAAATTGCAGGATGAAGCTGGAGAAAAGTCTTCCCTCCCACTCCAGTGCCTCTAAGGAAAGGTTTAATGGAAGGTGTAATTGTATCATCATCATCATAATCTATTATTATTATTATTATGGTTATAAATTTTGAGTTTGTTGTGTGGTGGAGTTGTAAATATGTACAGAAATTTTGGCAAATGGTATTTAAAGAAATAAAGAAATATGAGAGATAACAGGACAAGATTTAGAAATGTGTCTAGATATTGCATTATTATCAATTTATAATAAGGTTAATTGTACCCAAGTTATGAAGGATCTGATTGCAAATTGATTAACAGCAGCAAGATTAATGATACCCCGAAAATGGAAGATACAAGGAGATTATTAGCTAGAGGAATGGTATAGAGAAGTATGGGACATTGTTATTAATGATAAATTAATGTGCAGGTTGAACGTTAAAAAGGATTATGGAAAAGTTGTAATTTTGATGAAATATGGAAGCCATTTATAGTCTATGTTTTTTAAGAAAAAGGGGGTATACACCTCCAAGAGAATTATTGCAACTTTGGAAAATGGAATAAATAATTGGTATAGATGGTCCTGGGGGTGGGGAGCATTTGTAGGGGAGTAGAGAGCAATCAAATTAATGTCAATAATTAATTAATTAAGGTGAAAATTATGTATCATTTAATATGAAGGAAAGATTGTACAGTTGTCCCTTCACATTCGCTGGGGTTTGGTTCCAGGACCCCCCGTGAATACCCAAATCCATGAATACTCAAGTCCCGTTATATGCAATGTCATCGCAAAATGGTGTCCCTTCTATAAGATGGCCAAATCAAGTTTTGCTTTTTGGATTATTATTTTTTAAAGAATACAGTTGTCCCTTCATATCTGCTGAGGTTTGGTTCCAGGACCCCCTGTGAATATCCAAATCTGTGAATACTCAAGTCCTATTCTATAAAATGGCATCGCAAAATGGTGTCCCTTATATAAAATGGCAAAACCAAGGTTTGCTTTTTGGATTATTATTTTTTAAAGAATACAGTTGTCCCTTCATATCCACTGGGTTTGGTTCCAGGAAACCACCCCCCCCCCCCGAATACCCAAATCCATGAAAACTCAAGTCCTATTCTATGCAATGGCATTGCAAAATGGTGTCCCTTATATAAAATGGCAAAACCAAGGTTGGCTTTTTGGATTATTATTTTTTAAAGAATACAGTTGTCCCTTCATATCCACTGGGTTTGGTTCCAGGAAACCACCCCCCCCCCCCGAATACCCAAATCCATGAAAACTCAAGTCCTATTCTATGCAATGGCATTGCAAAATGGTGTCCCTTATATAAAATGGCAAAACCAAGGTTGGCTTTTTGGGTTATTATTTTTTAAAGAATATTTTCAAGCTGTGAATACTTAAATCCATGAATGCTAAATCTGTGAATGTGGGGTGACAACTGTAATATGTTTGATTTATGTTTTTAAGTTTATAATAAAAGAATCTTTTTAAAAAATTGAGTCAAGCCTTGGGGGCCCGCAACAACAAAAGATACTTGAAGGGGGTCCCTGGTAAAGAAAAGATTAAGATCCACTGTCATAGAGGAATCTGTCATCTTGAGATGACCCTACTGTGTCCATTCATTGATTCAGTAGAGGATGGTGTGTGAGAGAGAGAGTTCCTCCCATTGTGTGAAATCCTTTGTCAAGGTTGCAGGTTCCCAGATGGGTTTTGCCATCAAAGAGGTTTCAAGAGGTGTTCATCGCATCAAACAGCCTCTTCCCATTTTCTTCCCCACGTACAAATCGACTCCCTCCCCACCCCGTTTTGACAGGGTTGTCACTTCCACTGCTGGCGTATGTCAATTGTGTCCTCACGCCAGGAGCCGACAAAGATTGGAACTGACAGAGCCTCCCCACACCCCATCTCCATCCACCCAATTCTTACATGACATCCACCATGGGCTGAATTAAGATCTGGCCGACAGATCCTGTCTTTACGCTGAGGAGTGAAGGTTTAATCTGTCCATTCCCCCCACCAAAAAAGCCTGCAACGTAGAGAAGCGTTGCTGCCTAAATCCAACAAGAGAATGCTTGAGATAACAATTGGTTGGGAGGAAAAGATATGGCTGCAATTTTAGGACCGTTATAGTCTCAAACTATTCATCTGTGCTGCAGGTTTTCCTAGACTCTCCCGGATTCTGGCCACTTGAGGTTGTAATGAGAGCCAGACTACAAGAGAGAAAGGATGTTTTCTTCACTATTTTTTTCCACCCACACTTTTAATCTGTTGTGAAAAATGCTCCTCATTTTCACTACCTGGCACTGTGGAACAGGATCCCTGACTGGTTGGGATCGCTCACGGGGAAGAGAAAGGAAAGCAACAGCAAAGGGGAGGGAAAGCTGGTATGATTATTTGCCATCGTGTACAATTGGGGTGACTTGGATCTGATGGATAGATCCTCAGTCCCTCCCCAAATGAAATTTTCCTTCGGTTCTGAAATTTCTACCATTGGAGAGAGCGAGACAGTGAAAATTGTCCACACCTAGAAGTCTTCTATTTGATGCATTCTCATTCCATGGGTCACTAGGCCTGCCCCTTTTCTTTGGGGGACTAAACCCTGGCTGGAATTTGAGATTGCAGTTATGAATGCATCATCTGTGTCCAGAGAGGGGTGACCAAAATGGTGGGAGGTCTGGAAGCCATGATGCCCTAGGAGGAGCGGCTGAGGGAACTGGGTATGTTTAGCCAGGAGAGATTAAGAGGTGACATGATAGCCATGTTTCAATATTTGAAGGGACGTTATACTGAGGATGGAGCAAGCTTGTTTTCTGCTGCTCTGGAGACTGGGATATGGAGCAATGGATTCAAACTCCAGGAAAAGAGATTCCACCTAAACATTAGGAGGAACTTCCTGACAGTAAGGGATGTTCGGACGTTGAATGCACTGCCTGGGAGTGTGGTGGAGTCTCCTTCTTTGGAGGTCTTTAAACAGAGGCTGAATGGTCGTCTGTTGGGAATGCGTTGATTGTGTCCTCCTGCATGGCAGAATGGGGTTGGACTGGATGATCCTCAGGGTCTCTTCCAACTCTATGATTCTTCTAATTTGGAGGAACATATGTTTGTTGCTTATCTTAGAACAACCTGTGGCACAATTAATTCACACACACCTCAAAAAAACGTAAGAGGATGGTGTTCATATTAGCTATGACATGAAATCCTATTGGCTAGTTCCAGTTAAAACAGACCTGTAGAATCAATTGTTGAATGGTGAGTCAACATGTAGAGAAATCTAATTGATTTATTGGCTTTAGCAATAGCAATAACATTTATATTTCTATACTGCTTATCAGTGCAAAGCACTCTCTAGGTGGTTTACAACATATTAGCTAATTGCCCCCAACAAGCTGGGTACTCATTTTATCGACCTATGAAAGGACGGAAGGCTGAGTCAACCTTGGAGCCCTGCAGGAATGAACTCACAATGTTGTGGCTGCAGTACTGGCATTTAACCACTGCACCACCAGGGCTTCTTTACTCTTGTTGCAAATAATAATAGGAGTACAAATGCAAATGGTGGCGCAGTGGTTAAACCCAGTACTGCAAGTCACCACATTGCAAGTTCGATTCCAGCGGGCTCCAAGGTTCACTCAGCCTTCCATCCTTTCGCAGGTCGGTAAATTGAGTACCCTGCTTGTGGGGACAATTAGCTAACACACATTGGAAACTGTTTAATGCAGTTAGATGTGTAAATAGCTATTGCTTAAAAACAATTTGTAAGCCGCTCTGATAGCCTTGTGGTTGAAGAGCGGGGAATAAATAAATAAATAAATAAATCACTCGTGGCCGCCATCTTGCACGTGAAGCTTATGGGGGCAAAAACACCGTTAAGACAAATCACAGCTGCAGTGAAATTTTGCTCCGGTGTTTTTTAAGCCTCATATAGACAAACCCCTAGCTTTCCTGGCAAAGAGGCCTCCATCGATAAAGCTTCTAGACCAAAGAACCTAATTCATTTATTCATTTGCTCCATCCAGGCTTCTTCCAAAAAAAAAAAAATTTTTTTTTTTTGGATAATCATCATAATAAAGAGACCCCATGAAATTGAACATGCCCTTGAAAACTTTGGCAGCCTGTCTTTCCAAAGTGCAAGAGATTTACAACCTGGATAATTCTCTCTGCTGGTGGGTTTTTTTATATATATATATATATCTTGTGTATGTGCGCGTGTGTATTTTCTTTGTAATAAAACCTTGGCTTAGGCAAATAAATTTGAAAAGACAGTTTTACTGACAGCTCCCCTCCTTCTCCCCTTTCTCAGCTCCTGCATAATGATAATAATATAAAAAAAACCAGGAGAGAAATTTCAGCTTGAAGGGATAACGTGGGGTGCATTTAAAGAGTGAGATAAAGGGATGCCGCCTGCTGTGTGGAAAGGTGATGGCAAAGGTGTTTGGGAGGACTACGTCTCCCAGCTTTGATCTCACCACTTCAGGTCTTTTGGGCTGTGATCCAAGGAAAGAGAAAAATTAGGAGGTGGCTTCCGAGCTGGAGTCAAGCGGTGGCTATTGCCAGCCGACCCGACTTGAAAGATTTCAGTTCTTCTTCTGTTTCAACACCCAAAAACAAAGCAGCTTGTTTTTTGTAGTGGTTTCCTTTAAAAAGAAAGAGAGCGAGGGGATAATCATAGAATCATAGATAGTAAAAGAGAAAAGGAAAGAGAGAGAGAGAATAAATAGGGATTTGTTTTCTTCAAAAAAGAAGGAAGGATAACATTGGGTATTATTGTTATTGTCTGATAGCAAACATTTCTGCAAGGCCGGGGGGATGGACTAGATGGTCTCTTCCAAATCTATGGTTCTATGATCCCATCCATTCATTTTATATCCCACTTTTCCAACTAGAATGGCAATTGAGGGATTTTAGGGGTGGTAGTCAAAAAATAAGTAACTTTTCCTTGCTCTGCCATTAGTTGGGACTAACAATAGGTGTCATCCATTGTATTTTGCACCCAAAGCTTATATTATATTTGTCCAAAAGCTTATATTTGTGAAAAAGAACAACAAAACAACAACTTATGGTGGAGTGTGGGGGGGGGTTGCATTAAAATTACTTGTGCGTGAATTTTTTGCACATGAAAACTCTGGGAAATGTTCACCAAGAAAGTCCCCAAATGCAGAATTTGTCTCCCCGAATGTGCAAAAACTCTCATGATCTCACCCAATTGCGGGTGTGTGTGTGTGTGTGTGACTTTTTGGCCCTTCATGCTAGAATGGTCAACCTTGCAGTTGCAATTCATCATAGCCATTGTAGTTTCTCATGGCTGTATAAAATATAGCATGGTCAGACCCCTGTATCCCTGGGGGTTCAGTTCCTGGACTTCCCATGGATACAGGAAACTGTGGGTAACAGTGATCTCTATTAAAATAAAGGACTTCCGGTACAAACATACCATAGATTTGCATTGGAGGACCTAGAAGATGCCTAGAAAGGTTGCCTCTCTAGGCATTTTCCAGGACAACTCTGTGGTGTTTGTTTTTTTTCAGCCGTGGATAACTGAAACCATGGATATTGGTTCCAAGGTGCTAGACATATTTTGGGATGGCCTTTAGCACCATGGAAAGTGTGTTTCTAGTAGAAAATAAAACCCAGTCATCACAGGAGCTCTCAAAGGTGCTGATCTTATTGGGGGTTAGCCTTCAGCACCATGGATAGTTCATTCCCAGTGTAGAATAAAAGGAGAATTAAAGGACCTCTCCAAAGGATTCAGTGCCGTGGACAGCTGTTTTGAATTAAAATCTGCAGTGAATTCAACACACCACAGGCAGGGAAACCACTACCCATAACTGTGTGTAGCGTGTTTGACCATCAGACTGAAAGAGAGAGGGAGAGGAAGATCTTCTTTTGGGGGTATGTGCAAATCCAAACCTTTCCTCTCCTCTACCAGGGCTGTGCCACATCTGGGTGGCACACTATCCATTCCAAAACTTTGAGATGGGCATATTCTGCTTATAGCTGAGGAAGCAAATTTGCATGTTCCTCTTGTCTTGGCAATTTGTGCATTGTCCAGTATTGTGGTTGTGAATTCTATACTTTTCATTGTGATGGGGCATGGTAGGTGTGTATCCTATCCTTGGCACTGTGGTTGTGCATTCTATACTTTGCACTTTGGTTGTGCATCCTACACTTTGTAGTGTGGTTGTGTATTCTATTACTTTGTCTTCTATACTTTGCACTTTGGTTGTGCAAACTACACTTTGTAGTGTGGTTGTGCATTCTATTACTTTGTCTTCTATACTTTGCACTTTGGTTGTGCATCCTACACTTTGTAGTGTGCTTGTGCATTCTATTACTTTGTCTTCTATACTTTGCACTTTGGTTGTGCATCCTACACTTTGTAGTGTGCTTGTGCATTCTATTACTTTGTCTTCTATACTTTGCACTTTGGTTGTGCATCCTACACTTTGTAGTGTGCTTGTGCATTCTATACTTTGTCTTCCATACTTTGCACTTTGGTTGTGCATCCTACACTTTGTACAGGATACTTTGTTTCTGATTTGTGCGTTGCAGTTGCGCACCCTATATTTTTGCATTGTGGTTTTGCATTGTGCAAATGGTGCCCAGTAATTGACAGACATTGCACAATGTTGCTATTCTACACGCGAGCGGGGAGTGACACACAGTGCTACTGTGGCATATGTCTGCAAGCAGGTATTTACGGGGATTTTTGGATTGAGGCCTATATCTGAGATAACCATGTGACAGGGTGCAGACTCACTAATGAAATAAGACACCTGGAGGCTGTGTCAGAACACCTCTTCCACAAGAAATGTGCCAACACAGATGGTGCTAATAAATTCTTGAGGCAAACATCTTGGGAATACACAAATAAATACGTGGAAAGGGTGGAATGGAATGGAGGTTGAGGAGGGGATGTTTGCCAGCCATGCTTCACCATCTCCTGGCAAGAGATAAATGGCTTCCCTTTTTAGGGCTGAAGACATGGTTGTCTGTAAGGAAACAGAAGTCTGAGGGTTCGTCTAAGTGGTGAAAATATTCCTCATAGAGTTCAAGGAGAATTCAAGTCCAACCCTCTGCCCTGTGGAAAACACAACCAACGCTGGGGATGCTTTGATTGTGTATTCCGTGGGGCAGGGGGTTGGACTAGATGGCCCTCGTGTTCTCTTCCAACTCTATGATTCTATGAATTTGTTTTGTCTAAACGGGATCCTGTGTCAATCTGATGTATTAAGAAGGAATGGGGCCAAAAATGCAAAAGCCACGTGAGGAAAGCCTTCATAGCTTTTCCCGACTTTTAAAAAAAGCCTCTGAAATGTGCATTTTTGTTGAGACAACCAACGCGCTTTGCTGCGCATTCCTGATCAGAGTGTACGTGGAAAGGTGGTTCATTGGACGTGTGTAGGGGGAGGAGCTTGCTTGCAAGGCAAGCGCCTGCCATGTTGGATTTCCTCTGTAGAGATCGTGCACTTAGGTGACAAAACAGCCTCCCCCCAGTTTTTTTTCTGTGCATTTAAGTGGAAGATAAATTGGATTTGCTTAAAAAAAAAAAGTGATCAGTGGTGGCAACTGGTGACAATAAAAACATGAGTAATTCACTTGCGACCGCCATCTTGATTTGCAGGCAGGCCTGTTTGAACAACAAACACGTATGGCTTTGCATGCCTGCGATCTTCAGGAAAAACCATGGAGGCAAATGAAAGCTGATGCAAATTGGCATTACTGCGCATCAATCCACATTTTATAGCCTCGTGTAGACAAGCCTTGAATCTTATCGGCCAAGGGTGGGAATTGTACAGCCAGACACAGCCCCTGAGAGTCCAGCATGGACCTTGGGATCCCATCCTCTAAAAAAGAGCTAACTTTTTTAAAAATGGCAGAAAACATATTTTGGCTATGAAAAAAAAAAACACTTAAAATCATGGGAGATATTTTTTTTTAATGCTATTTTTAAATCAAGAATGCGCTCCCTGGGAGTGTGGTGGACTCTCCTTGTTTGGAGGTTTTTAAACAGAGCCTGGATGGCCATCAGTTGGGAGTGCTTGGATTGCATATTCCTGCATGGCAGAATGGGGTTGGACTAGATGGCCCTTGGGGGTCTCTTGCAACTCTATGCATCTATGATTCTATGACACCTTCTGGCTGTAAGGGTTTTCCACCCAAGGAGGGAAGTTTTAAGTGATTGCAATGCTATAAATTTGGGGGACGAAGGAAACTGGAGCACTGAAGCAAAATTATATTGCGGGGAGGAAAATTGTTATTTGTGGGGGGGAGCAACACATTAGCTACATCTCTATTGACCTCACCAGCCTGGTGGGAGATGGCGGCAATCCTCCCAGGTTCCATTTAATTTTGTACCATAGTCATTAATGTCCTCAGACTCTGTTGCAAGGTTATGGTGTGTGTGTATGTGTGCGTGTTTGTGGTGTGTTGTGTTCCATTGGGGATCGCACACTCAGAGGAACCAAAGGGGTGGTAGAAAATGGCAGGCAACAAAGTGCACATTTCCGTGCAGGAGATAAATAACCCAGCGAGATCTGAAGACGTGGCGTGCCTCTGATGCTTGCTAAGACTTTAAAAGCTCCATCGTGATCTTCAGAGCTCCGCGGTGGCCCGGTCCAATTCCCTTGTCTTCCTTCATCCCTTCCGGCAATCTTTCCCCCCACCTTCATCTCTTCGCTGCAGGTCTTTGAATGGCGATCAGTGGAGTCTGCGGATCAAAGCCGGTTGCTCTCTTTCACGTTTTCTTTTTCTCTGTATCTATTTTTCTTCTCCAAAAAAACACACCAAAAAAAAAAAACCCAAATCCCTCAACTCCCTCCAGGGATAATTCTCTCTTTTTTTCCCCCTTCTCTTGCAACTTTTGTACTAATTTATTTTTAAACATGCCCTAACTGCAATGAAGGAGAAGGAAGAGGTTGGGGGGAAAGAAAGAGTCAGGGAAGGGCAGAGAGAAGAAGAGGAAGGGAAGACAAGGATTTGGATAAGGCACACTGAAGCATCCATTTTGTGGAGTAAAGAATTGAAGGCTTGCAGTTGGAAAAACCAGATGAAAACGAGTGTGGCTTGGCTTACCGACAATGAGACCAGACAACAGAGTTGTGTACTAAAAGAAGAATGATTTAACTATTAAGATTTAACCACTAAGAATGACTTAACTACAGAACTTTAAGTATTTATGATCTTCAGGGCAGGAGGAGTTTAATGTGGGTTCCAGACTGTCGCCAAAGGTCCAAACCTGACCCCTGTCGTCATTCACAAGACAGAAGCCGGGTGGGTAACAAGCAAGAAGCTGAGAAGCCAGTGGTCAGTGTGGAAAACCAGAGGGACATCCAAAAGAGTAGTCAGGGTCCCGTTCCAAAGGCCCATAAAGCCGCACAGAGTTTCCAAGCTCTTGGGTGTCTTTTCCACTGAATGGGAGATGGATGTTGCTTCCAGCGGCAGAGGAGTGTTTTCCCCAAACACCCCTGTACTGCTGTTCTCCCAGAGAGAGGGATGAGATTCTTCTCCGCAGCCACCCAAGGGTGAAGCATCCAAGCTTCCTGAGTGCCACCAACTTGCCTTTGTTGTTGTTAACTGCCTTCAAGTTGACTTTGACTCATGGCGACCCCGTGAATGAGACCCCCTTCAATACCCCCCGTCCTCAACCGCTCTGCTCAGGTCCTGCAGGCTCAAGACACTAGATGAGTCTCTCCATCTAGTATGCATCCTTCCTCTCTTTCTACTGTCCTCCACCTTTCCTAGCATTATTGTCATTTCTAGTAAGTCACGCCTTGTCACGATGTGGCCAAAGTACAGATAGCCAGCTGTCAGTGGGGAAAACCTGCCTAGGGTAGTTCCCCCCACATCTTCATCTGATGGTGTAAAGGTAAAATATATCCTAGGCTGCCCCAAAGGGTAGAATAATAGAATCATAGAGTTGGAAGAGACCCCGAGGGCCATCTAGTCTGACCCCACAGCCCTGCAGGAATAGACAATTAAATCATTCCTGACATATGGCCATACAGCCTATGTTTAAAAGCCTCCACAAAAGGAGACTTCCCCACACTCCAAGGCAGCAACATATTCAATTGTCGAACAGCTCTTACTGCCAGGAAGTTCTTCCTAATGTTTAGGTGGAATCTCTTTTCCTGTAGTTTGAATCTATTGATCCGTGTCCTAGTCTCTGGAGCAGCAGAAACAAGCTTGCTCCATCCTCAGTATGACATCCCTTCAAATATTTAAACATGGCTATCATGTCCCCTCTTTACCTTCTCTTCTCCAGGCTCTAAACATGCCCAGCTCCCTAAGCCACTCCTCTTAGGGCATCATGGCTTCCAGACCACCCACCATCCTGGTCGCCCTCCTCTGGACACGTTCCAGCTTGTCAATATCCTTCTGGAATTGTGGTTTCCAGAACTGGACACAGTCTTCCAGGTGAGGTCTGTCCAAAGCAGAATAGAGTGGCACCATTACTTCCCTTGATCTAGACACTATACTTCTATTGATGCATAGCTTCTCTCCTGTGTGGGTCTTTTAATGGGAACACAGATCTCCGCTCTGACTGAAGCTCTTTCCACATTCCATGCATGTATATGGCTTTCCCCCTGTGTGCATCCTTTGAAGTTCACCTTTGTGGTTGTTGTTAACTTCCCTTGAGTTGACTCATAGTGACCTCATGAATGAGACCCCTTCAAGACCCCCTGTCCTCAACCGGTCTGCTCAGGTCCTGCAGGCTCAGGGAAGCCATGGCTTCCTTTACGGAGTATCTCCACCTAGTGTGCGGCCTTCCTCTCTTTCTGTTACCCTCCACCTTTCCTAGCATTATTGTCTTTTCTAGGGAGCCATGCCTTCTCATGATGTGACCAAAGTACAGCTAGCCAGCCGTCAGTGGGGGAAACTTTCCTAGGGTAGCTTCCCCCATCTGAGCCCGATGGTGCAAAGGGAAAATATGCCCCAGGCTCATCCCAAGGGTAGCTTCCTTTCCTATCCCCTAGGGCTCAGGGCACACAGGAGCAAGTCTGGAGATGTTCCCATCCCCAAATCAACCCCTGGGCTCCTCAGTATTACTGTCCCTTCATCTTACCTACCTCTTCTGCCTGTCAGTGACTTCCTATTTAATTGCCACACCTAAGGTCAGTCACCCAAGCACAATACACAACAAGTGAGAATATTGAAAGTTCAGGATTTTGCCTGTACAAAAATGCAAGGGTGTTTTTGCACAGAAAATGTTGTCCATTCTTTAAAATATATATATATATTTCCCAATATTCTTTCTATCCCTGCATTCAAGCCCAGTGCAGGGTTTTGCAGTAAAATGAGCTTGGCTTTGCAGGCTTGTTTGCAGAAAATAGCATTTTCTGGACAATTTTTTGTTTGTTTTCTCTGCAAGGAATCCTGTTTTCTGCACAGGAAACTTGCTTTCCGCACAGAAAACATTGTTTTCTTTGCAACAACGCCCGCCCTAAAACCATATGCATTTTTCTTTTGCAAAGAATGGTAAACATCATTCTTTCTTGGTTTCAAGAATAAAACCATCCAAGCCTTCCAAGCATCTGAAATGACTATTTGGTGATGAGAGGTTTTGTTCACACTGACCCTTCTGTGTTTCCCTTTTCAGGTAACAGATGGTGGAACAATCAAGCAGAAAATTTTCACCTTTGATGCCATGTTCTCCACTAACCAGTCACACATGGAGAATTATCGGAAAAGGGAAGACTTGGTCTACCAGTCCACTGTACGGTAAGTCCTCCCATTGCCTTGTACCAGGGATATCACAAATTCTGGTATATTTTCTCATCCTCACTGGGAAAGGGAGTCTCAATGGACCAGGGGGTGGGGAACAACCAACCACCACAAGACTTCTTTTCAATTCAGGACGTTTTTGCCAAAAATATATATGTTATAATCATTTATGCAGAAAAGCTTTGGATTTTGTGTAGAAAACAATATATTTTGCAAAGTATCCTGCCTGGAATCCTTTTGGTTAATCCAACTAGAGCAAACACACTGACCCAATGGTTGAATGATGAGGCAACACAGAGATTAATGCCATTGATCCAATGGGTCTACTCTATTGAATTTTATTGGTACAATTGCCCCTTCACATTCACGGATCTGGCATTCACGAATTTGAAAATATTCTTAAAAACAATAATAATCCAAAAAGCAAACCTTGATTTTGCCATCTTATATAAGGGACACCCTTTTGCTATGCCATTGCATATCATGGGACTTGAGTATTCACGGATTTGTGTATTCAAGGGGGGTCCTGGAACCAAACCCCAGGAAATGTGAAGGGACAACTGTAGTCCGAACTAGAGATGTCACATTGAATTAGAGGCTGAAGAGCAAGGCAACACATAGATAAACCCTATTGATTCATTGAACAGTCCAAATTAAAGTAGATCAATTCAATCTATTGTTGAGGGAAGAGCCAACATGCAGGTAATCCAATTGGCTCAATGCATCTGCTTTATATGATGATGATTTGCCTTGAAACATGAGAGCCATGTTTAAATATTTGGAGGGATGTCATATTGAGGATGGAGCAAACGTGTTCCTGATGTAAGAGCTGTTCGGATGTGGAATGCGCTGCTGCCTGGGAGTGTGGCGGAGTCTCTTTCTTTGGAGGTTTTTCAACAGAGGCTGGATGGCCATGTGTCAGGTGTGCTTTGATTGTGTGTTCCTGCAGGGCAGGGGGTTGGACTAGATGGCCCTTGGGGGTCTCTTCCAACTCTATGTTTCTATAAAATTAAAAACAGTTTTTAAAAATATGTCTGTTAAAAATAACAAACAAAAATGTAGATACAGTAAAACAGTAGGATGGAAGCCATTGTATGTATTTTTTGTATTTAGTTATTTATACCCCGCTCTTCAGCCACAAGCCTATCAGAGCGGCTTACAAATTGTTTTAAGCAATAGCTATTTACACATCTACACTGCATTAAGCAGTTTCCAATGAATTTTGTGCAGAATTTTGGGTAGGTTTTTTTTTCTTTTTGCATGGAGCCCAAAACCTCCCAGTCAAACACCCAAATCTCAAATTATACCCAAGTCTCAAATTAGTTGAAAAATGCACTTTATCTCTTGCAATCTCACTCTGTGGGGAGAAAACGGTTGAAACAATTTGTTCTTCCATGCAAGAAAAATGATGCTTTCTTCTCTCCCTTGGAAGTCCTTTTACAAGGACGATACCTAGAGTCATTGCAATGAGTCAAGGCCCAATCATGGGTGGCTTCCGTTCCAAATTGCTCCTGTGCTTATTTTGCATGCATCTGAGCTTTAATTGAATTGCCACTGAGTGGACTTGTTGCATCTCATTGACTCTTGATCCTCCCGTTATATACCTGCCAACTGGGGGCAACATTTCATGCATTTGATGAAGTAGACTCTAGTTTATAAAAGCTCCTACCCTAATAAATGTGTTCATCATGCAAGACTTTACCTTCTTTAGTAAAGGCTCAGCGCATGGACCTAGCTGTTTTATCACCATCAACACAAGATCCTATAGTTGCTCCTCAGGAAGAAATGCTGGCAGCAAACATATTTGGTTTAAAATAATTAATTGCTGTTGTCCCTGATTGGCTAGAATCAGCCTTGTGTTCCTACTAGAAGCATTGTCCTTACTCTCTAAAGGCTGCATATCTCCTTAGTGACAGGAGCAAGGAGACAAAAGTGATTGGCTACATTGCACTGGAATGTCATAATAGGATCCCTGATTGGCTAGTTTCCATGACTAGTCTCTGGCTTTTCTTCACAAACGAAGATTCAGGAAGGATTCATCCCGCGCTTTCTGCAAGCGCGCTGATGACCAAAAAGGCCAATCCGAGATAAACAAGTCTGCAGAGTCTCGCATGGTTCTGATGTTCCAGCATGCAAGCGTCAGTTTATTTTCACCTTTGGAGGCCAGTGTGTGCCTTTGTTTCTTTGCCTTGGTTTGACCGCATCAGAAGATTCCCGTTGGCCGCGGCTAGCCAACCAGGTAGTTGGGGATGAGCTTTCGTTAGGCCACCTTTTCTAGGCCCCTCTCCATGTGGAGCAAGCAGTGCTCTCCTTAAAAAAGGCTGCTTGTCGTTCAGGATGCTGCCGAACAAGACTGTCATCTCCCGGGGCAGCCTCGAGCAACCAGAGTCCTGAACCGCTTGCATGCAGGGTTGGGTCTGCGGCTTCCAGTGCCTCTTTACACCTGCCGTTTCGTCCCTCGCCTATCGCTACAGGGCATTTTTGGAACTGGATTTGTCCTTCGAGCCTGTGCAATGGATTTTTCTGGTGGAGCGCAGCGTGCACAGAACTGGCCTCACCCTTTAAACCAGAGATTCATCTGCCGTGGCCTTGCAAGCATGGACGTGGCAGCGAGGTCCTCGGGCCGTAGGTTTGATTAGAGTTTCCTTCTCTTAGATGGTTGACCTTACAGGGTTGGACGAGCACCATCTGCCCGGGTTTGGGATTAGAGTTTTCCTTCTCCTAGGACGGTTGCCACAAGGCTAGAGAGCCCATCCTGCCCTTTGACGCTCTTTGTCAGACCCTTCGGTTTTGACCTGTCTGGCATGGGAGACCCTACCAGTGGCTATTATGCCACGGCCAGCATAGCTCAAAACATCATTAGGGTACGCAAGCCTCTCTCCCACGACAAGGGGGCGTCAATGGAGAGGTAACCATGACTAGTAACCCTTGTATGAAATGTTATGTCTGTCTAAGGCTTGGGATCTCACCATGAACAATATAGGCAATCAGATTGGTTGCTACTGCTACTTAAAGAGTACAGGAAGTCTATTCAGAGTAAGGAGGAGAAACGCATAAGGCTGCTTCTAGCCAATCAGGGACAATAACTGATTCAAGATTTCAAACCAAACACTTCACTGCCACCCTTCCCTGAAGGAAGACATTTCACATTGGATCAAAGAAATCTAACCACATCCATAGGGGAACTTTTCACCTATGTAATACATCAACATGAGTCTAGCTTTGGTCTTCCACTCCTCATCTTGTAACTCAGAAGTTTGCACCAGCTGCTTTTCATCAAAACAGAAGAAGGTTTCTGCTCTGTCTTATTTTGCAAATTAAGTTGTCAAAAATGCTTTGTAATTCCACAGCAATTACTTTTTGTGGATGATCCAGTCTGGGGAGAGGAAAAGAGGAAGGTTTCCATTATCCAGAGGGAAAGGATACCGTTTTAAAAAAATCAAAATTAACAGCAGGAGAAAAGAAATGGAATGCAGATGGGGGCTGGGAGAGAAAAGGACTAATATATCAGACAGGGTGGAAATTGGGAACCTGCAAACCTAAAATGTGCCACAAAGGCAGGGCAAGTTTTATGCAGTGAGCAGCTCCCTCTCCTTCCCAATTGGATGAGAAGGCTTCGGGGAGAGGAAATCCACATTTACATATAAATGAAGATATTTACAAATTAATGCATTTCGAGACACAGGAAGTCCCGGCTCTGCAGCTGTCAAAGCGGGCAGCCTACCATCTCGTTGGGGGCAGGGGGGAGAGAGGCGAATGAGAGGCAAAGATTTATCGAAAAGCAAACAGGCAATTTTCTAGTGCTATCCTGAATTTTGATGCCCAAGGGTAGACGCTTTCTTGAAAGGAGGGCATGTGTCGGGGATCAAATGGCCACTTTTAGCACCGCAGTGGTCTGCACCAGTAGAGATCAGGTGTAACTGGAAGTCCCCAAGTGGGCTGAGTATCTAGTTCAGTATTCCCAGCTCTGACTGGCAGATGTAGCTCTCCAAAGTTTCAACCAAGAGCCTTCTCCCAACTCTACCTGGGAATCTCCTGGTCTTCTCTCCTGGTGGTCTCCCATCCAAGACCTAACCATGTCTGACCCAGCTTAGCTTCCACATTGGACAAGATCAGACATCTCCAAGGCAGGCCACAGAGATCTGGACATCCTCATAACTTCAAACCAGGAGCATTGCCCCCTTTCCACGTCCTCACCAGAGCAGGAAATGGCTCCTTCTCATTTCAAGAGGGTGTGAGATGTGGTAGGCGGATGAAACACCGCAATCCATCTAATTGCAGAAATGAAACGGCTTCATTTTCCCATTAGGCACTACCAGGGGATGACCCAACTCTCCTCTCCTTTTTTACTCTCTACCATCTCTGTCCAGTACAGTTTTATTTTCCTGGAACTATGGTGGATTCTCACTGTGGGTTTCCCGTCTCTTTCTTTGGAGGTTTTTAAAGAGAGTCTGGATGGCCGTCTGTCAGAAGTGCTTGGATTGGGCATTCCTGTAGGGCAGAATGGGGTTGGACTAGATGGCCCTTGTGGTCTCTTCCAACTATTTGATTCTATGGTGCTGAAATTGCTTAGGACTAGAGGCTGGATGGCTATCTGTCAGGAGTGCTTTGGTTGTGTATCTCTGCAGGGTAGAAGGGGGTTGGACTGGATGGCCCTTGGGGTTCCTTCCAACTCTATGATTCAACTCTCCTGATTTGACATGGACAGTCCTGATTAATCCTCCATCATCCTACTTTTTCACCTATGTTAAAATGTCCCAGTTTTGCTCTCCTCTCTCACACACTTTCCCCCTTTGTTTTCAGCTCAGCCTCAATTGCTGCAAATTGAGTTCCACATCCAAAAGGCATTTGGACTCAGTTAACTCAGCAGGCGGGAAGAAGAAAGGAGGGGACGGAGTCTCTCCCTTCCCAGTCAGTGCAGGCAAAAGCAAACTGCTGCAGCCCCTCCTAGCTTGTCTGTCCTTCCTCACGAATGGCTTTTGCCATCTTGACCACACTCTGATGCAACTGGGCCACACGTGTCCTGTGAAATGTTGGAGGATATGGGCTTCTTGGTCAGATGTATGTTGATGTTGGAGGGTATGGGTTGCTTAGTAAGGTGGAAGGTAGTAGGAAGAGAGGAATCATAGAATCATAGAATTGCAGAGTTGGAAGAGACCACGAGGGCCATCCAGTCCAACCCCCTGCCATGCAGGAAATCACAATCAAAGCATCCCTGACAGATGGCCATCCAGCCTCTGTTTAAAGACCTCCAAGGAAGGAAGGAGACCCCACCACGCTCTCTCCGAGGGAGTGCGTTCCACTGCCGAACAGCTCTTACTGTCAAAAAGTTCCTCCTCATGTTGAGGTGGAATCTCTGTTCCTGGAGCTTGCATCCATTGCTCCGTGTTCCAGTCTCTGGAGCAGCAGAAAACAAGCCTGCTCCATCCTCAGCGTGACACCCCTTCAAATACTTAAACAGGGCTATCATATCGCCTCTTAACCGTCTTTTTTCCAGGCTAAACATACCCAGCTCCCTAAGTCTCTCCTCATAAGGCATCATTTCCAGACCTTTCACCATTTTAGTCGCCCTTCTCTGGACACGCTCCAATTTGTCAATATCCTTTTTTAATTGTGGTGCCCAGAACTGGACACCACATAGGAAGACCCTATTAGGGGTGAATAGACTCCCTCAAGGAAGCCATGGCTGCTGCCCTGACTCTGCACGACCTGGTCAGGGCTCTTGATAACAGGAGAGCTTGGAAGCCTCTCATTCAGAGGGTCGCCATAAGTCCTGGGGGTTCTCTACCCTCCCCAGCTGCCTGGGTGTTTGCTTCCCAAATCTCCCTGCTTCCCTTCTTCCTTCTATTCACTCCATCATCACCACCATCCTGCCTTCTGCTAATGGATCCCCTTCCCTCCCCAACCCTGCTGCATAAT
This sequence comes from Gambelia wislizenii, assembly GCA_030847615.1. Classification (NCBI taxonomy): domain Eukaryota; kingdom Metazoa; phylum Chordata; class Lepidosauria; order Squamata; family Crotaphytidae; genus Gambelia; species Gambelia wislizenii. The sequence continues at coordinate 1,497,402 of JAUMIR010000016.1, forward strand.
TGCATCCCTCCATGCCGCCTATTTTAAAAACTTGCTGGTGGTTCCCTAATCAACACCCCATTCATTGCATCCCTGCAGCTTGGCTTGACTTGAATGTTCCCTCTGGCATCGTAGCTTTGATGCGAACAGAACACAGGCCCCTTCTAAAACCACCTTTCCCCAATGCCATCCCCCCCCACCACCACCACAAACACACCAGCACCTCAAAAATGGAAAGGAAAAATAGCATTGCCTCCCTTTCTGATTGGAAAAAAGCACCATAGGGCTCCCTTGGGAAATTGTTTGGTACCCTCTAGTGGCAGAGAGGTGCAATTGTCAGGCTGTGTCTCAAAGATTTCATTGGTGGTGAGTCCAGGGTCTAAGCATCAGATCCTGTCTAATCTTGGAAGCTAAGCAGGGTCTGCCCTGAATAGTACTAGAGTGGGAGTCCACCCCCAAATGCCAAGTGCTCTAGGCTCCACTTCAGAGGAAGCAACTGGCAAAACCACCTCTGAGGATTCCTGCTCAGCCATGAAAACCCACTGGGTAACTTTAGGCAAGTCTCAGCATCAGAAAACCCTTTGATAGGTTCACTTAGGGTTGCCATAAGTTGAAAATGACTTGAAGGCACACAACAACAACAATCAGAGGTTGGATGGGCAGCCTTTGGGGATGTTGTAGCTGTGTATTTCTGCATGGCTGGGCATCCTTTGGGGATGTTGTAGCTGTGTATTTCTGCATGGCAGGGGGTTAGACTAGATGGCCTTTGGGGTCCCTCCCAGCTCAAAGATTCTAAACACAATGAAAAGGGGCTAAATACCCTGAAAGCACCAGATCCCATCTGAGATTGGAAGCTAAGCCAGGTAAGCCATGATTAAAACTTGAAAAGGAGGCCACCAATGAATCCTAGGTACTGTAGGCTCTATTTCAGAGGAAGGAACTAGAAAAACCACCTCTGAGGATTCCTTGTCTAAGAAAACCCTATGAAATTCATGGGGTCTCCATCAGCTTGGGGAAAGGTGCCTTTTTGGACTGTCACTCCCAGAATCCCCCAGCCAGCATAGCTGGCTGGGGGATTCTGGAAGTGGCAGTCCAAAAAGAAGAACCTTCCCCAAGCCCAGAAGGACTGCCCAGAAATCCCATGTAATGGAGGCTCTTTTTTGGAGGAAGGCACTGTCAAAACCACCTCTGAGGATTCTTTGCCTAAGGAAACCCTACAAAATTTATGGGGTCGCCTCCTCTGTGCTATACCATCTCTGCTTGCAGAGCATGCAACAAATCCCAACGACACCTGCTAGGGGAAGCGTTTGCCCTGGGTGACTCTGCCTTTTCGGGCAGAGGTCGGGACCGAACTCACCAACCCATCTGGCCCATCTCCAGCCCCCCTTTCTACGCTCCCCCCATCCCTTGCAGCTGGCCAGATACTGCAAGGACTCTGGCTCCCTTTCTCCCTGACAGTCGAGCTGCGCTAAGCCGCTTTCTTGGAAATCACGTCTCTTCTTCCACCCGGGGGTGGGTGGGAAAAGGGTGGAACCATGGAGAGAGGGATTGACAGAAATCCAGACAATAATAGAAAGCAAAAATCCAGGACCATGTGTTGGGGGGGTGGAGGTTGAGAAATAGACAAATAATCACCCCCCTTCTTCATGCTTCCTCCCGCCATCAGCAAGAAATCACTCACAGCAACGGTGGCTTTATGACTAATTATGCCATCGGCTTTACGGCCAACCTTATAAAACCCAAAATGGTGAATAAAAATGTTAAAGAGAGACTTAATTTAAGGAGAAAGGCTGGGAGATTGGCTTTCATTTTGGGGTGGGTGATGGGTGCTATTTCCTGGAGAATTGGCCTGGGTGTATTTTAGGGCTCAAGAGGACATTAAAAAAAACACCTGGAGTATAATCCAGAGTGTGTCAAAATCCACCCATTTCTTATCACTTGTTTGCATTCCTTGTAATCCAGGAATGGTTGGCTTAAGAACCAAAGATCCATGTCAGCCTAGCCAGGAATAATGGGATTCCCAAATATAGGATGGATGCCATGTGGCTTGAAAGCAAGACCTGCGGAAAGGATCTCAGGGGTCTTAGTAGACCACAAGCTAAATAGGAGCCAACTGTGTGATGCGGCGGCGAAAAAAGCCAATGCAATTCTGGGCTGCATCAACAGGAGTACAGTTGCCCCTCCACATTCATGAACTTAGCATTCACAGTTTTGCATATTCGCGGTTTTGGGAGGGCCCAAAACAAGGGGCCTCCGGAGGCCCCGTGAAAGCCCTGGGAGGGAGGGGGAGCACCGGGGAGGCCTCCACAGGGCCTCGGGAGGGTCTCCGGAGGCCCCATGAAGGCCTTGGAAGGAAGGAGGGAGGTGGGGGAAAGTGACTATGGGGCCTCTGGAGGCCCCATGGTTGCTTTGGCGGGGGAGGGCAGTCATTATTCGCAGAATTTTCACATTCGCGGGTATCTGGGAACCTATCCCCCGCGAATGTGAAGGGACGATTGTATAATGTCCAGGCTGAGGGAAATGGAAGTGCCACTCTATTCTGCTTGTTTGCAATCTTGCGTCTTAAGAAAGAGGTTTACAAGCTGGAACGTGTCCTGAGAAGGTCAACCAAGATGGTCAAAGGTCTGGCGGCCAAGCCTTATGAGGAATGACTACAGGAGTTGGGTATGTTTAGCTTGGAGAAGAGAAGATTTAGGGATGACATGATGTCTTTTGCAACATCAGTTGGCCCAACAAAAGTATGGCCTCAAACAATTCCCCCCCCCAAAAAAGTAATTAGGTACAGTTACCATTTCAACTCTCCCAGAACCAGGTATTGACTATTAGAGTCACAATGTTAAAAGGAACTCTTTGTTTCATAGTTGTTCAAAAGTCACCAAACAGTTACTTTTTACAAGACCATCTGAATGCTCCAAGCTACTGGCCTGGGGTATAAAATGAACTCTATTTCCTGTGATTCCCTCCAAAGCAATGCAGTTAAATATTCTTGTTGGAAAAGGAATTGATTGGTAGTCAATAGCTACAGTTAATTTCAGGCCTGGTGTGTGTGTGAGAAAGAAAGAGAGGGTGGGGGTTTTTAAATTACAATCATAATGTGATGCAGTTAGATCTTTGTTGTTGTGAAATGGAACTATTTGCATGTAACTCGTTATTGTAACTTATTTCTAAACTTGCCGTGTGTGAATGTGTACATGGGCAAGACAGAGTGTATTAAGTTATAGTCATAATAGATCTTTGTTTTGAAACAGAACGATATCCAAGTGTGTACCTGTGTGCATGAGGGAGAGTGAGGTTACAATCCTAATGTGACAGTTTGATTTTTGGTTTTTTTGCCAACTGGAACTATTTCAAGTAACTAGTTATTTGTAATCAGTTATTTCCAATTTTGGTGTGAGCGCACATGTGTGTGAAAGGGTGAGGTTCAATTGTAATGTGATGCAATTCGTTGTTGGAAAATGAGATTAATTGCAAGCAATGAGTTATTTGCAACTAGTTACTTCCATGTTCTGTGTGTGTGTTTGTGTGTGTGTGAGAGAGAGAGAGAGAGAGAAAGAGAGACTGTTAAATTACAATCGTAATATAGTGTAGTTACACCTTTTGTACGTGTGTGAAATGGAACTCGTCACAAGTACCAAGTTATTAGTAAGTAATTACTCCCAAGCTTGGTGTTTGTACAAGCATGTGAGCTAAGTGACAAGGGTAATGTGATGCAGTTTCATCTCTATTGTTAAAAAAAAAATGGAACTCATGGCAAGCAACTAGTTATTTGCAACTAGTTACTTCCAAGCTTGATGTATGAGGATGTGAGACAGAGGAGGGGGGCACCCGTTGGTGGGAGCGACCTGTGAAGAACCGGATCACGAAATCTCTTCTTCACCCTCCTCATCTTGACTTTGTTTCCTAGGCAGCCTGTGTTCTGCTCACCCGCCGGTTTAATTGTTGTGGAATTTTTCCTGACATGACTAATTATTGTTTTGCAAATATTTCTGGGGCTTTACTAATTGATTACATATTCCCTGACTTGACAATTTTCTTCTGCTTTTTTTGGAGTGCAAAAAAAACGTGCCTGCTCACTCGCTTGCTCTCCTTTCTCCCTTGCTTGTAACGCTATTGTGTGTGTGTGTTTGTGTTTCCCCCCTTTTTCTTTATCGATTTTGTTCTCTCTTGACACTATATAAAGTGATTCCTCGCACTGAAGGAATGCACAGAGGGGATGTGGTTGGAACTTCATGTCTTTCATTTGCTGATTTTGACCTCAAAACTTATTCCTGTGTTATAATTCTGAAGAACACACTGTGTGTGTGTGTGTGAGAGAGAGAGAGAGAATGCAACAAAACCCAGTGGAGCATTGAATCCATCCTGGATTTTAGTCAGAACTTTGAAGGAGTTATCCTTGATGGGATCAATTCACTTATAATATGCTCTTTTTTTCATTTTGCCTTCTGCTTTTCCCAGCATTATTGTCTTTTCCCTTGAGACACATTGACATATCCAGAGTTGAGTCATTTTGGTTTCTGGGGAAAGTTAAGGTTCGATTTGCTCTTGGACCGGTATTCTCTTGTTTTCTTGGTGGTCCATAATATCCACAGACATCTCCTCCATCTCCACATTTATACAGAGTTGATTTTCCTCCTAGATTAATGTTACATTAATGGGATGCTATTGGCCTAAAAATACCCTAAAGACCCCCAGATCCCATCTGATCTTGGAAGCTAAGCAGGGTTAGCCCTGGTTAGTACTTGGATGGGGAACTGCCAATGAAGCCCACGTGCTGGAGGCTCTATTTCAGAGGATGAAACTGGCAAAACCACCTCTGAGGATTCCTTGCCAAAGAAAACCCAATGAAATTCATGAGGTCACCATAAGTCAACAGACAACTTGAAGGCACAGAAACACACCCAATCTGGTGACAACTGGTTTCCCTGAAGTTGAGAGTACCAACAACGACAATTGATCATAGAATCCTAGCAATGGAATAAACCACAAAGGCCATCTAGTCGGACTCCTGGCATGCAGGAAAATACAACTGAAGTACTCCTGAAAGAAGGCTATCCAACCTCTGCTGAAAAACCTCCAAAGAAGGAGAGTCCATCACCCTCTCTGAGGAAGTCCAACCCACTGGTGGGTTTGCATAGAAAACAGCATTTTCTGTCCAGAAAACAGTATTTTTTTTGTTCAGAAAAATTTATATTTCTTTGAGGGAGGGGAAAGCAATTTTGCGAATTTTGCGCAGAGTAAGCCCCGAATTGTGAATCAGCTTCAAAAATTGTGTGCATTTTGAAGACTTTCTTGCCATAAGAAGGAAAGTGTTTAATTTACTCTTTGCTTTCTTGAAGTAGTAACACATTGGTTCCCTAGTCAGGGGCGCATCCTGTGGACCCTAAAATGGCCTTCCCTTACACATTAACAAGATGTCCATGTTTTCTGACAGCACCATCCTCCAGGAACATGGGTACCTCAGTCTTCGAATCTCTCCATCCCCTGCCTCTGGTGTCAGTCTACTTCTGTGTTTCTCAGCTTCTGATTTTCCAGATGTTTTGGACTCTAACTCCCAGAAGTCTCAGCCAGCATGGCCCTCAGTAAAGGACTTTGGGAGGTGAAGTCCTCCAGCATGAATCTATTCCGGTGCCCCCAGCATTAGTCTACTTCGGTGTTTCTCAGCCTCTGGTCTTCTAGATGTTTTGGACTCCAGCTCCCAGAAGTCTCAGCCAGCACTGCCCATAGTAAAGGATTCTGGGAGCTGAAGTCCAAAACAACTAGAAAGAGCCAAAGGTTGAGAATTGCTGTGGAAGCAGGAAACCCTCTTCTTTCTATGCAACAGGAATGCTCATGCCCTGGAGCACAATTTTCCCCCTTTTATGATGGTCTTTTAAAGCAGAGAGGAGATGAGAGCATTGGAGGCTTGCATGAATCCCAAGCCATCAATTAACACACACACACCCAAAAAGAAATGGGGAATGGAAGCCCATTGGCCTAGCCCGGAGGCAGCCCTATGCAGGAATATATTACAAGCCAGCAACTAGCTCTCACATCAGCCACACCGGCATCAGCTGAGCGTTGAGGTGTCAGCATCTCCTCTTCACATTCCTGCATTGGAGTTCTGGAGTCTCACTCCCCATTTGGGTTGCAAGTCCAGGATTCTCCCAGGCCCTGATCCAGTATCACCGGATGGCCTCCGGGGATATCAGGAAGCATTAGGTATAAAGTAAAAGAAGAAAAGTCAGAGAGAGGTATAAAGGAGCAGCCACAGTTGTTCACAGCTTGTCATTCAAAGACACACAGAGAGAATATGTTTGGAAATGAAGACAGAAATGTCAGCAATAGGATCTGCTCCACAGTCAAGGTGAAATAAGGGAATTATTCCTTCTCCCTTAATTAGGGAGGTGGGATAAAAAATATTTAATCTAGCCCACTTACTTTTTGCTGGAAGGTGGCTGCAGAGCAAAGTGCTTGGCATTTTCCACAACACCAGGAAGGGCTTCCTAGAGCCAGGAGAGACCTTAAAGGCTTTCTTGAATGTTGAGTGTTCAGGGCAACCAAAAAGGTGGAAGGTCTGGAAGCCCTGATGCCCTATGAGGAGCGGCTTAGGGAGCTGGGTATGTTTAGCCTGGAGAAGAGAAGGTTGAGAGGGGACATGATAGCCATGTTTAAATATTTGAAGGGATGTCATGCTGAGGATGGAGCAAGTTTGTTTTCTGCTGCTCCAGAGACTAGGACATGGAGCAATGGAAACTCTAGGAAAAGTTTCCACCTAAACATTAAGAAGAACTTTCTGAGGGTAAGAGCCATTCGAGAGTGAACTAGACTATCTGGGAATGTGGTGGAGTCTCCTTCTTTGGAGGTTTTTAAACAGTGGCTGGATGGCTATCTGTTGGGAATGCTTTGATTCTGTGTTCCTGGATGACAGAAGGGGGTTGGACTAGATGGCCCTTGTGGTCTTTTCCAACTCTTTGATTCTATGAGCATATTTGGCAGAGCCTTTTTCTGCAAAGATGCATGGAAAATGAAGTTTCCCATGTCCCGCAATTTGTGTTCTCTGCTCTACAGCAGAAAGTAATTTTACTGGCCATATTCCACAACACCAGGTAGGGCTGCCTAGAGGCTAGAGAGACTTTCGTCAAGTCATAGAATCATAGAGTTGGAAGAGACTACAAGGGCCATCTAGTCCACCCCCCTGCCATGCAGGAATACACAATCAAAGCACTCCGAACAGATGGCCACCCAGCCCCTGTTTAAAAACCTGCAAATAAGGAGACTCCACCACACTCCCAGGCAGCTCTTACCATCAGGAAGTTCTTCCTAATGCTTAGGTGGAATCTCTTCTCCTGTAGCTTGAGGACTTTGAAGACATTCTTAACAAGCCTGCATGCCCATGGCCATGTTTGGGAGTGTCTTTTCCTGCAAGTATGCATGGGAAGATCAAACTCCTGTGCCTCCCAATTCAAGATATTTACATCCCAGCAAGCAATTATTCTCCTGAGTAAATTCAGTTTTTGTTTATTTAATTTTTGAATCCATTTTCAAAATGTATACTGTTTGGATTTCAATGGTTAATTAGATTGTTAATATAAAAAAAAATCAATCATTTTAAAAAAGAGCATCCAAGGCAGTCAACAACAGGGGCTACTAGGCCATGTTGGCTGGGAATTTTTAGGGAATTTTTAGGGAATTTTTTTATTGGAGTAAGACCATTCTACTAAAAAATACACCCGACCGCAAAAGGCCACAACAATAATACAAAAACAATACTAATTATTTTCCTCTTTTCTTACTAATAGAAAAGTAAATCTATCCTAACACTAATGTATTTTTCCCTTTAATCTAAACACACTATAATCACATTATATTTACACATTATAATTATACCTACTTAGAAATGAAAAAAAAACCTGGGGGATTCTGGGATATGCAGTCCAAACAAAGCAGCTCTTCCATGCTCTGAGGAAGAAGGAGGTATAACGTGATGAGCAGGGCTGGAATTTAGAGATCTTTGCAGAAAGTGAGCTCAGGATCTCTGCTGAAAAAGAATGGAGCAAATGAGAAGAACATGAAAGCTGAGGATACCTGGGGACAATTGTTACTCCTTCATCTTTTAGCATCTTTTTAAAAATGCATTTTCAGCTGAGCTGTCTTGGATGGATTCTGGACACAGACATGGGAGGAACAGAGGTCATATGTGCCAGGAAGAGCTTTTCCAACAACTCGCCTGGTCTTTCCTAGAGTAGAAGGCCTCCACCGCCAAGGGACGGGGCCTGGGATTTGAACCTGAAATCAGGTCTCACTTGAGTGGAGTCTGCTTTTTTTTTTTGCCTGAACTCCCTCTCCACAGGCATGGAGAAGGAGGGAGTTTTGCTGGTTCCTTTCCTCTCTGCTGCCTACAGATCTCCAAGTCCAAACCCATCCAAAGCTGTCAAGGAAAGTCCTTATCTCCTCTGGAAGGGACGTGGCTTGGAAGCTTCTCTTCCACCCACCCACCCCTCTCTCAATCTCTCTCATGTGTGTGTTGTAGAACGAACACAATTTACAGGCAGAGCTGTTTCTTTGCTGGCCCAGCACTGAGCACTTAAAAGCCTTGGAAATTGTTATCTGGACTTGTACAAATTGCCTGCATTACCATGCCACGGCGGATGTTTGTGTTGAAGGTGGATCTTTTCCCCTCCTCTACAGGTTCACCTTTCTCTCCTTCCCTCTCACACTTTGTTTTTTTTTTATTATTATTATTATTTTAAAAGAGAGCAAAATAGCAGCCCTGCTGTCATTGCTAGAAAAAGGATAAAGAAATTGCAGGTTTCGCAGGAGGGTATAAAAGGAGGCCATCTTTGTTACTGTCATTTGAAAACACATACACACAACATACTCCTGTGTTTCAATTGTCGCTTAGGTGGGTTTTGAAGTGGTGGCTGTTTCCTGATGAACTGGCAGGGATGTCACTCCCACAGGGTGGGCAAAATGACAGAGCAATTTGATTCACAATCTTGTCATTCTGTTTGGAGTTGCTCCCAAAACCATCAGAACTCCAATGTTCCCAGAGGTGCTGAATTTCAATTTCTAGGTATTTCATCCCACCCACCCCTGTTATTTGACCTTCTTATTACTTTGCATTTTTCTAGATCAGCCTCTCCATTGATGCTCCCTTGTCGTGGGAGAGAGGTTTGCGTACGCTAATGATGTTTTGAACTATGCTGGCGGTGGCACAATAGCCACTGGTAGGGTCTCCCATGCCAGACAGGTCAAAACCGAAGGGTCTGACAAAGAGCGTCAGAGGGTAGGATGGACTCTTTAGCCTTATGGCAACCATCCTAGAAGGAAAACGCTAATCCCAAACCTGGGCAGATGGTGCTCGTCCAACCCTGTAAGGTCAACCATCTAAGAGAAGGAAACTCTAATCAAACCTACGACCCAAGGACCTCGCTGCAACGTCCATGCTTGCAAGGCCACAGCAGATGAATCTCTGGTTTAAAGGGTGAGGCCAGTTCTGTGCACGCTGCGCTCCACCAGAAAAATCCATTGCACAGGCTCGAGATCAGCAGGTCCCAAACTTTGGTCCTCCAGATGTTTTTGGACTTAATCTCCCAGAATTCCTGACTGTTGGCCAAGGTGGCTTCTGGGAGGTGAAGACCAAAGTTGGGGAATCAGTGTTTTAGATGATGGTGGTGGCAATGATGGTGTGTGTGTGTGTGTGTGTGTGTGTGTGTTTTCCCAGACTGACCTGAATTTGTTGGCTTTTCAAAAGAAGTGGCAATGGGTCACTTTTCTTTCACTTTTTTTATTCATTTAGGGCAGATAAAATTGACAGAAAACAAACAAAAACCATACTGACACCACACAAAATTCAAATAGAAATACACTGAATCATTAAAACTGTACATATGAAATTAAACATTAAAAGCAAAATACTACAACAGAACTTAATTAGACATTAAGACATTACATTCTTACTCTTAAGAATATTGACCTCCTAGAATCTTTACTGTCTGATACAACATGCTATATTATGTCTTCTTATATGAATACCTCTTATATCTAGTCTAGACTATCTATTTTGTAACATGTATGTAGTTTTTTAAACTCAAATGTTTTGTACAAATATCATTTATTTACCTGTCGAGGTGTAAGATGGGTGGCTTTTCATGTCTGCAGGGCATATGAATCCATTCCAGGGTATGCTTTAAAGAGCTCTCCAAAGTACTGGAGAGGTTTTGGAGGTTTAGGCTTCAGCATCTTGGATAGATCCCTCCAAACCATCCAGAAACTGGAGCGGATCTACCGTTCCACTGATATGGAGGCCCCCAGCCACCACCAGAAAGGATAATAATGCTTGGAGAAGAGGAATCATAGAATCATAGAATCATTCAATTGCAGAGTTGGAAGAGACCATGAGGGCCATCCAGTCCAACCCCCTGCCACGCAGGAAATCTTGATCAAAGCATCCCTTACAGATGGCCATCCAGTCTCTGTTTAAAGACCTCCAAGGAAGGAGACCCCACCACGCTCCGAGGGAGTGTGTTCCACTGCTCAACAGCTCTTACTGTCAAAAAGTTCCTCCTAATGTTGAGGTGGAATCTCTGTTCCTGGAGCTTGCACCCATTGCTCCGTGTTCCAGTCTCTGGAGCAGCAGAAAACAAGCCTGCTCCATCCTCAGCGTGACACCCCTTCAAATACTTAAACAGGACTATCATATCGTCCCTTAACCGTCTTTTTTCCAGGCTAAACATACCCAGCTCCCTAAGTCTCTCCTCATAAGGCATCATTTCCAGACCTTTCACCATTTTAGTCTTTGCACACTCTCCAATTTGTCAATATCCTTTTTGAATTGTGGTGCCCAGAACTGGACACAGTATTCTAGGAAGACCCCATAACAGGTGGAGAGACTCCATCAAGGAAGTCACAGCCCTGAGTCTGGAAGACCTGAGCAGGAATGTTGAGAAGGTGACTTGGAGGTCTCTCATTCATGGGGTTGATTTAAGCCATAGTTGACTTGACGGCTGTGAACAACAACAACCACCAGATCCATCCTGAAAAGCTCTGCATCCCTGTGGCTCATGTCCATATGGCATCATCATCATCATCCCTAACCAATTAAGTTTTGTGTTGCAACAGCACCAGCGAGGTCAAGGCGTCACCATTCAGCTTCCTCGATGGTGATCACAGCGGCTATTGGGCAAAGCCTTTTCTCTCCTCCCATTTGTTAGAAAGGCAACACCGGTGCACACTTGTGCCCTCTGCCTCTGTCTCCTTGCTCCCCCTTTTCATCTCACATCATCATCTCCTCGTTCCAGAGCATGACAGCTAGCAAGTGAGGGGAGAAGGAAAATGAAAGGGAAAAGGATTCCTAGGGACAGGTCTGCCTTTTGCGCGGATACTGCTCAGTACAGAAAAATGTCAGGGAAAGGCTTGTATGTGAAGTTGAAATGGGGGAGTGTGAATTTCCCCTAACCCAAGTCTTTGGAGAACTCACTTGTCTCTATGTTACATTAATCGGGTGGATGAAATGCACAAAACATCTTTAGGGGGAAGGGGTGGTTATGCTGACAGTGTAGGCATCACTACAACCTTGAAGTAGAAAGCCCAGTTCTCTCAACACGTGGTCATTATATGTTGTTATTGTTGTTGTTGTGTGCCTTCAAGTCCTTTCCAACATATGGCGACCCTATGACCAGGTTCTCTTGGCAAGATTTGTTCAGAGGGGTTTGCCATGGCCTTCCTCTGAGGCTGAGAAAGTATGACTTGCCCAAGGGCACCCAGTGGATTTTGATGTCCATGCAGGGATTTGAACCCTGATCTCCAGCATCATAGTCCAAAGCTCAAATCACTACACAATGCTGGGTCTTTAGATATCTGTGTCAAATATGGAAGGCATGGAACTTGGGGGGAAAGATCCTTCTCCACCCCCAAAAAAGATCTCTCAGCCTTTTTTAATCTGGTAGCATATTTGCAGAACCTGCCTTCTCAGCAGGGCATCTTGTGGAGATTGGCCTGAATGTATGAGTCAGCTTGAAGACTTCACGTTTGACCTCTTCTTCAACCCTTGTCCTCACAAGCCTCTCTTTCAAAAAAAGAAGGGGAAAAATCCATCTTCCCACAGTTCCTCATTGTCAGCTAAGTAAAATAACCATGCATTATTCATTCTGACTGCAGAGCTGGTACCTTTTTTTTTTAGAGAGAGAGAGAGAAAGAAATCTTATGCTCTGCTCTCGGTCAGGCTTCAGGCTTCAACCCCAAAGAAGTTGTGAGATGCCAGTGGTGGGATCCTAATTAGCCCACTTCTAATTGGCACAAACATGTTGCCTATTGCATACCCTATACCCGTTCCAATTTGGCACGAACAGGCCTGATTAATCCTCTGCCACCCTGCTTTTCCAGCTGTCCCAGTTTCGCCCTTTTCCCACCTTCCCTCTTTGTCCTCTGCTTACTTCCATTGCTGCAAACTGGGTTCAAAGTATAAAAGCAGCTTGCATTCAATTCACTCCGTAGAGAGGAAAGAAGGAGAGAAAGGGGTGGATCCTTTCCCTTCCCAGAAGGCTCAGGCAAAAGCAATCTTTTGCATCCTCTCCTAACTTGTCTATTCTTCCCCATTAATAACTTTTGATATCTCAACCACTTTCTGGTGTTCTTTGGCCACATGTGTCTCAAATCTGTGGAATGATTGAGGGCATGCACTATGCTACACTACCATAGCTGAATCCTATGGGAACCTGAGATTGGTAGTTTGGGCATGTACTACACCTCTCTGGCAGAAAATTCTAAGTACCCTTTTTTAAACTGCATATCCCAAGATTCCATAACCAACCTTCCAACTGTCCCAATTTGGCAGGCACGGTCCTGCTTTTTCATCTGCTTTTAAAACGTCCCAGTTTCTTCCTTCTTTTTCCAGAGGAGGAGTGTTCCCGTGGAGGCGCAACCCATTCCCTTCCTTCTCATCACACAAGATGGGTTGCATCCCTTGGGCCTGTCTTCCCCTCCCACCACTCTTCCATGGTGCTGGTAAATGATTTTCCTCTTCCTTTTCAAGCACTCTCTTAATTAAGGGCAGAAGCAGATGGTGGAGGTTTAGTTTAAAGTGGTGCGCCCATTAACTTAAGCTGCTGGTTGACAGATTCCCTTCAAGGAAGGTGTGAATTGCTGCAAATAGGAAGTCAAAGCACTGTCCTGGGTAGCAATGGAAATCCTCCACTATTTGTGAGGAATTTCCACTATTTGTGAGGACCAATCTTTATGCCATTTTTCACCACTCTATGGGAGAAAATGCATTTTCCTCTGCAGTTTTCTCCCTGTCTTGGAACACCCCAAAGTGTTGCCAATGAAATGTTATCTGGAGGGAAACAATGTGGGGTTTTGCTCAGTTATCCTGCACAGGACACAGCATGGTCTGTGTAGGAAATCCATTTTTCTGAGCAGAAAATAGCGGTCTGTGTGTGCATGCATCTGTGCAAAATGCCATGGTGGTTTTTTTCCCACACAGTCATTCCTCCTCAATACTTCAGGATGCTGAATAGCAGAAGAAAAAAAATTACACAATTCTCACTGGTCTAATATTCTTATTTCTGGAAACCAATTTTTCTGTCTCAGAATGAAGACATATGAATATTCTTTCCATCTTTAGTCTTCAGTGAGCTGAAGAACCATGTAACTGGGGTGGGTGCATGGTCTTGCTTCATGCCATCACTGACCCTTGGCACCACACCACCATTGATCTTTAGCATCATGCCATCACTGACCCTTGGCCTCACATCTTCATACAACTTTGGCACTATGCCATCACTGACCACCAACATCTTCAGCATTTCTGACATAGGAAATGGTGGATGAATTGATATTTCATTGAGAGGGTTGCATGAGCTCCAAATGAGCTCTCCTGGATTCGACCAAAAGTGTATTCATTCCAGTATTCTGTTTGTCATGATGCGCAACCAGGAAGCATTGAAGCAGGATGTGAAAGCAATAACCCTCTCTCATTGTCATTTCCCAATAATCAGTAGACTGTGCCTTTTCTGTGCCTCAAAAATGCTGTTTTCTGCAGCCAAAAGCCATGCATGTATTTTGTGCAGAATAGGTCCTGAACTGCAAAGGTTCTCATCAGCTGAGGCTTCAGTTCATCAAGGTTTCCTGACACTTAAGAAATACATATTTTATTTTTTGGAATATCCTTTCCAACCCTAGTGTACAAGCTATACTTACAGCCATTCCTGATTTCTTCTCCAAGACCCCCAGACTTGGCCCTGCATGGACCTCTCTGTTGTCTTCTAGCTCCATTTGGAGTACCAGACATACAAGATGTACAGCCCATGCTATTAATTCTCCCTGGCCTAGTTCTGGAAGAGAAAGCTTCTCACTGGAGAACTTCAGGGGATCTGTTATCTGGGACAGTCTGAGAATAATGCAATGCGTGCTTCTCAGGTCATGCAACTGTGCTTCCAGCATGGCCCACCTGCTGTCCTCCAAGCCCTCCTAGAACTGGAAGGAGGTCATGGCCAACTTCTTGCTGCACAGAGAACAAATTATTCCCATGCGAGATATGAAGGGAGGGCCTTTGTGCAGCAGATGCTGTTGGGTGTGAGCTCAGGAGGACTTGCAAAGAACAACTCTGTTTAGATTAGTTGGAAAGAAGAAAAGAAACCCTTATAGCTTTGCTCGGTTGCCAGTGTGCAGCTAGTTGCAGACTGGAGTGCTTTCCACTTAAAAGGCATCCATGGTCTTTACACTTGAGCCATGACACAATCAAAGACTCTGGAGAGCTGTCTTCAATTACAGAAGACCATTATTGAGCTAGAGAGACCAGGGGGTAACTTGTGGAAGATGAGGCTTTAATATCCAACGCTGTGCATATGCTGCCATTCTGCAGAGAAAGGGATGTGACGACAGGGGGGAGCATCCCTTGCAGGGTACATCTCATGTTTCCTGCAATTCAGCAGGTCCTAGTTTTCTTTTTCCAGCTTCTCCATTTCAAGCAATGGAGGCTGTTGGCTTTCATGTTGGTGGGATGGTGAATCTTCAAAAAAGCTCTCCGAGGTACTGGAATCTAGTTCTGCAAATATGTTCAGCACCTTGGAGAGCTTCTTTGAAGTTTTTGCAGCTCCACAGACATGACAGCCACCACCGCTGGGGTCAACAAAGGAAGAGATGGGAAAGATCCCTCTCTACTCATGTCTTCAAGAAACTTTCTGGTAGTCAAAGTAGAGATGGAGAAGAGTCAGCAGTGTGACATAACTGATTAAAAACATTGTGTGATCTTAGGTTGTGAGGACAGAAGAATAGTGTCCATGTCACGTTCCGCCTGTGATGGAACCCGTATCATTCCACATCTATTCAACTTAGCTAGGTTGCATTTGTGAAACCATGTCTGGTACTGGGCATCACATTTTTAAGAAGGTGGTACATGAAGGAATGAGCCATGGACCAGAAAACATAACAATATGATATTTAGACCCCTTCCCAATTTCTATAGGTCTAGAAAGATGCCATCAACATAGTTTCCATGTCAATGGGGTGGTGGGTCTGCTCTGAGCACTGGTCCAAGCTTTAAAGGGTCTATTGAAGGTGTGGAGCCCTATCACCAAAACAGCTTGAATAGCTCCTTCAAAATCTGAACAGATTCATAGTTTTGGTAGAAGCTCTTTTCTGACAATAGGAATCCATTGGTTTGGGTCCTAGTTTCTGGAGCAGCAGAAAGGCATCTCACTCCATCTTTTACATAACATCAAATATTTAAATATGGTTGTTATTGACTCATGTAACCATAGGGTTTGAAGGACCTCTGGGGCCATCTAGTCCAACCCCCCTGCCATTCAGGAATACCCAGCTACAATGCTCTCTAAAGCTGGTCACCTAACCTTTGCTTAAAGACCTTCAAAGAAGGAAAGTTCACCGGGTTCTAAGAGAGAGTCCATTCCACTGTCAAACAGCTCTTAACCATCAAGATGTGCTTCCAAGTGTTTAGTCAGACTCTCTTTATGATTTCCTTTCTTGCCATTTCTATTGCTACTTCCTATTACAGAAAGGAGGGGAAAGCAGAATGCATCTTTCGGTTATCTAAGGGGAAGCTTTAAACCCAAAATGGCAGGAGGGGAGGTTTGGATGTATGTAGACACACCAAGGAGCCTTTCATTCTCGCTCCCTCTCTGGCCTGCTGGGTTGCTCGCTTATGCGTCCGGACCTCATTAAGCACATGTGCCTCCGCTTATTGGCAAATGAAAAAAGAAAACAAGGACTGTTCTCAGAACAAATCATGGGGAGCATTTCTGACTTCTCTTCATGCTATCAAGTTAAATGCTGTTTGGCTCCACTCTCTAAGGACACAGCAGCATCGGTGGGGGGAAAATATGGAGCTCCATGCAGCTTCTTTCTCTGTGGGTTTCTTAATTCTTAAAAAAAAAAAACAACTTTCTAAGCAGATCAAGTTGCAAGAGATTGTGCGGGTAGGTGGAGACTCTACTCAGCTTGTTCCTGATTTTGTTTCAGCAGAAGAAAAGCATTCTGGAGAAATGGGTTGGAGCAAATGAAGATGCCTCCAAGTTGCAGCCTTGGAAAAATTCATTATTTTGCAACCCCAACTCACAGTATCTTCCAGCCACTGTTTCTGGGAGTTGTAGACCAACAAAGGAACTTTTCCAAGGCTGCAATTTTGGATGTGCCACTCATCCTTAGGAATTTCCTTTATCAGCCACCTTCAGAGCTGGATACTTGTTCGAAAGAAAGCAATTTTTTAAAAAGAGATGGCTAGACACGGTGTAACAGAAAGGCTTTCTCATGTATTAAGAGGGGCTCACAGCTGCCTCACGTCTTCCCTGTGTTTCCTGACTGTTGGGAAATCAGATTTTTTGATCTGGTGATGAAGGATTGTGAATTTTCGTCCTTATCTCTATGCAGTAAGGTGCTAGCGATGAACAGCAGCACAACTCATTGGAATAAGATTAGCTGGAACGATCTCTAACTGTCCATCAAAAGCACCTTTGTTCTGCGATGGGGACATTCATAACTAAACACCATCCCAGAGAGCCTAAATCAAATTCCTAGCCTCAGCCAGAGTTGCTGTTGTTGTTGTGTGCCTTCAAGTCATTTCTGACTTATGGTGACCCTAGGGTGAACCTCTCATGGAGTTTTCTTGGCAATATTTTTTCAGGGGGGATTTGGCACGGCTTTCCTCTGAGGCTGAGAGAGAGTGTTTTCTCTTGGCCCTACCTGGAGTTCCAGATTTTGAACCCAGGACCTTCTGCAGAGGAAGTGAAGTTGTCCTTGTCGTAAGTAAGAAGCTTAGTTGATCTGTCCCAGTATGTCCAACTCTGACTGACCCTACCTCGATATCTTCAGATCTTCCCTTTGGGGGTCTTCTATCCAAGAATTAGCCAGACCTTGCCCTACTTCACTTGCAAGGTTGTGTGTATTCAGGGCTGTTGGGTGGCCCATGGTCCTTCCCACACAATTACTGCTTCCCATGGCAAGTTGGCTCTCCGTGATGCATTTTTGCCATTTTCTATTTCCATTTAAACAACTCTTCTCAGCTGATCCCCTGCTCTAGACATCTTCTGTCCACAGAATGATTTTATGACCATGGTGGTTTGGATGCTGAAAGGAGACAGGATGGGGAGGGAGAGGATGTGGTGTGGGGCCCGTAATGTGTGTTTTTTTTTAAAGGTTTTGTAGGGAGAGTTCAGCCTCCACTAAAAGGAGTTAAAAAAACCAACTTGGCGCAGCATTCAGATATGCTCTGATCTCAGCACAGCCGTGCTCCCTCCCTGCTTCACTCCTTCAGTGCCATGTTTGTCAGACAAATTAACCAGCCATGCTCACAGATGCCTGGATCAACCAAATATATTTAAATCAAAACCCGCCAGCTCTTGCATCTGATGGAACTGGGAGCAGCCACCAAGGAAATACCAACTGTTTCCAGTCATGAGGACATGCGGAGAGACAGGAAGGAAACAGAGGTGGCATGAGCATTTATGGAAGTCTGTAACAGGGATGGGCAACTGTGGGTGCCATGTTTTGCTCTCCTGTCCTCACCGAGTGCCTTAATAGTGCATACTGTCCCACAAGAAGTGATGTCATGTTACTTCCACTCAACCTTTTTTGGCACAATAAATATAGTATTACCCCCAAATCCACAGGGGATACATTCCCAGACTTACCACAGATAATAGCAAACCCTGTTAAAGTGAATGACTTCTGGCCCAAACATACCATAGAGTCATGCCTAGAAAGAACACCTCTCTAGGCATCTTCTAGGCCCTCCAGCATGATACTATGGTCAGTTTCCAGCAGAAGCATACCATAGAGTCACACTGGAGGACCTAGAAGATCCTTTTCTGGAGGTTTTTAAACAGAGGCTGGATGGACATCTGTTGGGCATGCTTTGATTCCGTGCTCCTGCAGGGCAGAATAGGGTTGGACTGGATGGCCCTTGTGGTCTCCTCCAACTCTATGATTCTATGATTCATCCTGAGCATAAGGTGCATGGGAGAGTTGACTAATATATCTCTCCATCCTTCCTGAAACCTGGCCCATACAGCGTCATATCATTGCTACAGTGCTGGCCTTGCCGTTTCCGCCTCTTTCCTTTCCCCCTTGCAATAACACAATTACTTACCCTTCTGAGGAGCTGTCAGTGTTGGTAAACTCCAGCTGTTAAACTGCATTACACAGATCTCTCCTTAAAACCTTCTGCAGTTTATTAATAGTTTATTGATCCCAAAGCCCCATCACCGGCAGCAGGGGGGGAGAAAAAGAGTAGCTTCGTTCCAATTCTATTCCCCCCTCTCCACCCTCCGTCCCTCCTGTCAGCCCCAGGTTATCTGAATACTGACTACTAACCAGACAGCCGATCGAAGGCATTCAATTCCCCGGGAAAATATGTTCTCCTGCCTACTTAATCCACTTAGAAGGAAAGGCAGCTCCACAGAGGAGGAAAGATTATGGGGATGGAGGGTAGCAGGTCAAGAGAAGCCCACTGGCATGTCTCAAGTCTTCAGTGACAATCTAGCCCCAGACAAAAATGGAAGCGAGCTGACCTTGAAGTGCAACTGCACCGACCAGTCCTTTTTAAAAAAGGAAAGGAGAGCTTTGACAGTTTGCACTAAGTTAAACCAGACTGGACCTGTTGACCTCTCTGGTGGTGGAGCGGAGAGTCCACTTCAGGTTTTAGACTAGATTTTAAAAGCGCTGTCCAAAGTGCTGGACTCTGATGCCAAAATAAGTTCAGCACTTTGCATAGCTCCTTTAAGGTCATTAATAACCCTTCCCTTCCTTTCCCATCTGATCCCTTTTCCCCTCCCTCCCTCCTTCCTGTAGGGCAGGGGGTTGGACTAGATGGCCCTCATGGTCTCTTTCAACTCTATGATTCTATGATTCTGTTCCTGTGTGCCTGCCTTTCTCTTTTCCTGTTGCCTTCTATCTTACCAAGTATTTTATTGTCTTTTTCTAATCAGTCCTGTCTTCTCATGATATGTCCAAAGTACGACAGCCTCATTTTAGTTCCCTTGACTTCTAGAGAGAGTTTGGGCTTGATTTACTCTTAGACCCATTCCTTTGGCTTTTTGGCCATCCACGGCACTCATAGAACTCTTCTCCACCACCACATTTCAAATGAGGTCATTGCTGGTACAACTGCAATTTTAACCGCTCATTATTCGGAAGCAACACAAATAGTTACTTTTAGTTACTTTACTCCTCCACCACCGCATTTCAGATTATCTTGTCCTCACTTTCCCATTTCTTCCCAGCTCATTCTGCATAGTAGAGGTGAACTGATACCCATGTTTAAACATTTGAAAGGATGCCATACTGAGGATGGAGCGAGCTTGTTTTCTGCTGCTCCAGAGATTAGGACACAGAGCAATGGGTTCAAACGACAGGAAAAGAGATTCCACCTAAATATTAAGAGGAACTTCCTGACTGTAAGAGCTGTTTGGCAATGAAATGCACTGCCTTGGAGTGTGGTGGAGTTTCCTTCTTTGCAGGAGTTTAAGCAGAGGCTGGATGGCCATCTGTCAGCATGCTTTGATTGTGTATTCCTGCATGGCAGGGGGTTGGATTGGATGGCCTTTGGGGTCTCTTCAAACTCTATTCTTTCTGCTCCTCCTTGGCCCAACCTTACTCCATGCTAAGAAGCTTTCCAAGTTAAGAAAAGTATCCATTTCTTCTCCTTTTTTTATTTTTGCAGGGGGGGCGGGGCGGAGGAAGGCTCTTCTTGTGAGGCTGCCCTTCGCCTGGATGTTAAAAAATTTGAGTTCTCCGCCTGCCCTCCAAAACTTCTGCTCCCCAGGCTGCCAGCTTTCCTTTGATTAAGTCTCGATATCAAGCCTCACCAGTGGGTTCCTGCAATCTGTCTTTTTCTACCAGGGAGCCTTCATCATTGCTCTCTGCGGAGGCTCATTTTTAGTTCCCGTTCCAAATTGGACTCCAGGATGAGCTACGGACACTTTGATTTTCTTTTCTTTTCTTTCCTGTTGCTTTACTCTCCCCCACCACTCCAGTGGCCTTCTCCACCTGCCTTCCCCTCCCCTGTTCTCAGACTTGTTTTTAATTTAAAGTTTTGTCACTTGATGAATTTAATACCTGCACAGAGAAATGTCACAGCCAAGCACAAGGGTGATGTGAGATCAATGCATCCCACTGCTTAACCCTTGCTGCCAATTTCCAGAGATACTTCTCTCCCATCCAGCCTTCTGCTCTAGTTTATTCCCCTCCACTCTCTCCTTCTCCTCCAGTTCCATCGAGAAACTGACAATCATTTCTTCTTCTTCTTTGGCATTGTTATTTGGAGAAATTGCAGTTGCGGGGGCCAGAGGGGGGACCTGTCAGTTTCCAATCTGTCTCACTTTTTGCATGTCCTCATCCCATTCTGTTCTGCAATGATATGCATTTGAAGAACAGAAAAAAATGTAGATTTGCATTGTAAAGACAGGTTGCTAACAGTGCAACTCACAGAAGGTGCGGTGTGATGGTTAGGTTGTTCAGCTGAGAAAGGGTCCAGATCCTGCCTGATCTTGGAAGCTAAGCAGGGTCACCCCTGGTTAGTATTGGATGGGAGGCTGCCAACGAATGCCAGGTGCTGTAGGCTATATATTTCAGAGGAGGGAACCGGCAAAACCACCTCTGAGGATTCCTTGCCTAAGAAAACCCAATGAAATGAATGAGGTTGCCATAAGTTGACACGTGACTTGAAGGCACATAGACGCACAAGACCTTGGTCCCTTTCCCCTAAATCATAGAATCATAGAGTTGGGAGAGACCACAAGGGCCATCTAGTCCAACCTCCTTCCCTGCAGGGATACCAGAATCCTCCTCCTGCTCCATCTCTTTTCCTCTTCCTCCTTCTCTTCCTCCTCCTCTTCTTCTTCCTCCTCTTCCTCCTCTTCCTCTTTCACTCTTGAACACCAAGGTCATGATATCATAGTCTTTACTCAAACTATTTTCAGACATATTTTTTTTAAGCATTTCATTATTGCTTCTCAACTCACCAGGAGTTCTCAGGAGATAAAAGCATTGTTTAAGACATTAAATATAAACAGATGGCAACATTATTTAAAATCAGATCAAAACAGATTCTGGGGAAAAAAAATACTTGTAAAAGCCACCCACGGTTAAAACAGCCACAGTAGACACCTTGGGTTTGAAAAATCCAAGGCCGTCAAAGCTAGTACGGTCTTTGTTTCCCCAATAGATGCTCAAGAGGGATGGAGCTGGCCTGAATTTCTTTGGGAGGGTGCTCCCCAACCATGGTTCCCCTACTGAGAAGACGCTGCCTTGCATACCCACCACCCTATCCTCTCAGGATGATGGGAAATGCAAGAGGTCCTCTGCTGAGGGTCTCAAATTTGGGGCAGCTTCATAAGGGAGGAAGTGGTTGCCCAGAATGTCTCTTAGACCTTAAAAGTTTGTACAGAACTTGGTATTCTTCTTCACCTGTCCAGACTGAAAATAACAGATGTAACGGCACATAGGTGATGAATGGTATCAAACATGGTTCCCTATAGAGATCTATAGAACAAAAAGACAGAATCCATAGTAAGCAAGGTGTAAATTGAATGACAAATAGTCTATACTTTCCCCAATTTGGTTTCTGAAAAAATGGGTTTTGACTACTGTGGAGATCAAGTCTCTTGTGGCTTCAGATGGTTGATGTGGTCATGGCTGACTGGGTTCCATAGCAAAGGAAGGACCACAAGGGTGTGAAAATGTCTCTGGTGATAGCTTCTGTGACAGAATCAAACAGTGATTTCCACTGTTCCTCACATCACTGTCTTTTCTCTTTAATCCCAGGCTTCCTGAAGTCCGGATTTCAGACAACGGCCCCTATGAGTGCCATGTCGGAATTTATGACAGAGCAACCCGGGAGAAGGTGGTGTTAGCATCTGGCAACATCTTCCTCAATGTGATGTGTAAGTGTGCACACTTTCCGTCTCCAAGAATCCTTACAAATAGCATTTAAAAGGAAATTTCTCTGACATTGGAAACGAGGGCTGGAATACTTGTGGCTCTCTAGATATTGATGAACTTAACTGCAGTCCATGTGAAAATGACCTTGTGATTATTGTTGACTATAAATTGAATATGAGCCAGCAGTGTGATGCGGTTGGAAATAAGACAAATAATATTTTAGCCTACATTAATAGAACCATCATTTCCAAGTCAAGGGAAGCAATAGTTCCACTATATTCTATGCTGGTCAGGTTTCCTCTGGAGTAATGCATTCAGTTTTGGGTGCCTCATTTTAAGATGGAGTGGGTTCAGAGAAGGACAGCAAGGATGATAAGACGTATGGAGAACAAAATATAGGAGGACAGTTGAGGGAATTGGGCAAGTTCATCCTGATGAAGAGAAGACAGAGGGGTGACTTGATGGCTTTTTTCAATACTTCAAGGGCTGTCACAGACAGGAGAAGGCAGTCTTGTTCTCTGTTGCCCCAAAGAGGAGGAACAGGTCTAATGGTTTGAAGGTACAGGAGATAGATTTCAATTGAACATTAGAAGGAACTTCTTGACAGCAAGAGCAGTTTGGCAATGGAATCATTGGGGGTCTCCTTCTCAAAAATATGGTGGGCAGCTACCAGTCAGGACAGCTGAATTCTGGCAATGGGCGGAGCCAAAGGCAAAAGGGGTGGGACCAAAAATGCTTGCCCATTGTAGCTTAAACCTCTTGCTTCCAGGTATTAAGCCTTAGGAGAGACATTTCTGTCTGTTACAGCCAGGGGGAAAACAACCATACAAAAGTTGGGAAACCAACAAATGATGTTGGCATGAAAGAAGCTGTGGCTCTGTGGGAGCCCTAGACCCCCAATAGTCCAGATTTTTCAGGACGTCTCCAAGGTGCTGGATCCAGCTTTCCCCAGCTTTGAAGGTGTTGTCCAATGTGCTGAACCCTTTCCATCAATAGATTCAGCACCTTGGACAGTTCCTTTAAGGCTCTCTTCTGCTGAGGTTTCCACCATTGCTGTACCTGGATGTCTGTCTTGTTCCAACAAGGGATGGAGAGATGGGGTTTTTCCCCTGACTCTAATACCCTTGCAGACTTCCACAGACGTGTAAGTGTAATAAGATTCACACGCACACACACAACTACTGCAGCTCACACAACCAGCTTCCTGAATGGTTACAGACACCACAGTATAAGTCACACTGTTTAGCCTCCAGGCTCTGCATTCTGAAAGGAAGCATAAGGCTTGTAAGCACATTCAACAGACAGCATTCTTTGTTGGCGCTGCCATTGCACTGTGCCAGGTGTACCAAATGCTTGTTTAAAAACAAATAAAAAGGGGCATCGCCAAAGCACACGCAAGCATATCAACACCAGCTGTCCCTCACAGTCCTCCTCCAGACCTTATTCTACAAGGAGTCAGCAGGCTGCGGCTGTGCAGTAGCCAAGAAGCCAGGTTTCTATCTTAAGTTGTTTTTGGAGAGGGAGAGAGATTGAGTCCGAGTCATGTCTAGGCCAGCCGCGGTGCCAGGGAACAGCACGGAACAGATGTTGCAATTTATATTTACTGAGCGGCTTCGTTTGCTGTGGAGAAACCTGGAGTTGACAAATGAGCTACTCCGTTGTTGGACAGCGGAGAGGGGGAGGACGGTGGCTTCAGCACCAGCTGCTACCATGGCGTTTCTGTACAGTTGGCAGCTTCCTGACATCATTGCGGTGATGGAACAGTGCGCTAGTCTCGGCTCTCTGGCTCACTCATTTAGAGGAGAGTGCCTGGAAGTAGTGCATGCCACTGCCCCATGTGGGCAGCCTATGAATTGCAGCCTTCCCTGGTCAGAGCTTTCTGGCCTTTGATTGGCTTCTTCTACCCAGGCAGGCCATTGGTTCATCCTGGATGGGAAGGAGTACAAGAGAGCTTCCTGTTCCAGTGGAACCTTGCTTGAACTATAAACATGTCCTGGTTGTATTTCCTGCATCCTTGGGTTGTCCTTCAGTCTTGACTTTGGGCTCTACCTTTGATTCCACCTCTGGCATTTCCTTCAGCCGTGGCTTACTGGTCATTCCTGGTTGCTGCTAGCCATTCTCATGTCTTCAGTCCTGACATCTGGCTGGCTCTCCAGCTGTGGCCAAAATCCTGTTGCTTAGACCCAACTAGAGTAGACCCATTCACTTGGGTTGGATGGTGAGTCAACATGTAGGGTATTCCCATTGGTTCAGTGGTTCTACTGTAATCAGGACTAACTTTGAGAGTCAAGTCAGTGTCTTTTGATTGCCAGTTGCTGAAGATGGCTGGTTCTTCATTCCCAATGGTTGACTCATCCCAGCTCTCATCTCATTTCCATCTGCTTCCAATGACCCATCTCTTTCTCTCAATTTCTGCCTTACAAACTGTGGTGTAGTAGAACCAGGGCTCACAGGGGTGAAGCAACAGAGCTTTTTCCTTTGGTCAGGTCAATGACATCATTTCCTGTCCACCTCCTCATGTTTCCTGGTCCCCTCTAATTGTAGCTACAATCTTCACAGCAGCTCCGGGGGACGAGTGGATTTTCCCAGCACCAGCATATTACTGTGAGCTTTTTCTGCTGGTAATGCAAACTCTTTGCGGGTGACTTGGTCCAAAATGGGCCATGAAGAGGCCCATATGAAAGACCTGCTCCCAGCAGATATGCAGACTGCTAAAACTGGTTTGTTGATATGCATCAGGGCAAATGTCTGTGCTTTTGGTGTCTCCATGTGGACATGACTTATGAAGGTGGACACCAAGACCTCTTGTGCTTCTAGATTTGCAAATACACCATGGCTTGTAGCCAGCAATTCCTCTTTAGGATAAAAGAGTCTTCAACTGATAGAGAAATCAAGGACAGAACACTGAGAAATTAAAGGCTGCAGTCCATATTTGGGACGCCATTGCTATGGAAATGGGATGGATTCCCAAGATAAGTTTGGGACCCTTCGCCCTGCTTGGTGAGCCAGAACTGCTTGGTGTAAGCCAGAACAAGGACTAGAGTTGCCAAGTTAGCCAAATCCCAGGCCCTTGGGGGGAATGATGATGATGATGATGATTTATTTCTTACCCACCTCTCCCTATGGATTGAGGCAGGGAACAGCAGATTAAGATACAGCAACAAATAGATGCATAAGACATTTGAAAACACAAACACCAATTAAAAATACACAATCAGTTAAGAGAGCATAATGCCAGTTTAAAAAAACATGCATATTAAATACCATCCATTCATAATGTAAAAACTTGTAATTTAAAAACCATCTCGATAGGCCAGCCAGAAGAGACTGGTCTTCGGTGCTGTTTGAAACACAGACAGAGCATCCAGCTCCTTCCGGCAAGTCATTCTGCAATTTGGGGGCGGCTGAGGAAATGCAGGGTAAGGGTTTCCAGCCTGGTCCTGGCTGAATGAAGTCTATGTCCCCAGAAGACCTCTGTGTACAGGCTGAATTATACGGAAGAAGATGGTCTCATAGGTTATCTGGACCCCCAACCATGTAGGGCTTTAAGGGTGACCAACAACACTTTGTACTTTGCCCGAAAACTAATTGGCAGCCAGTGGGGTATTTTGCATATAGGGGTAATATAGGGGTAAGCTCTCCTTCCTTGGAGGTCTTTAAACAGAGGCTGGATGGCCATCTGTCGGGGATGCTTTGATCAAGATTTCCTGCGTGGCAGGGGGTTGGACTGGATGGCCCTCGTGGTCTCTTCCAACTCTACAATTCTATGATTCTATGATTCTATGATCCCTCCTAGATGAACCAGTAACCAATCTGGCTGCCATGTTTTGAACTAACTGAACTTCTGAACTTGATACAGAGGTAGCCCTATGTACAGTGCATGACAGAAGTCCAGCCTTGAGGTTACCGGCGCATGCACTACCGTCTTTAGGTCCTCCAGATCTAGGAAGGGAAGCACCTGGCCTTCAGTGGCTATTTGGACTGGGGTTCAAGCTACTCCTGATGTGCCATCCTGTTGCAGTAAAGAGTTGCATAAGGTGGTTGAGGGACCACCTTATACAAAACCAAATCAGTATGGGTTTGTTTGTTTGTTTGTTTGTTTGTTTGTGGCATTTATTTATTGCCTCACGACCTGTGAGGGCCTCCAAGGTGATGTCCAATGGATACAAATATTTAAAACATGAAATGTGTGGTAGGGAAAGAAAAACTGTTTGAAAAGGAACTAAAAAAAACACACAACACCTTAAAAAAATATGGAAAGGCACAGTTAATTCAAACCAACCAGAGCACCTACCCCTCGTTTTGGGGTCCAAAGGCTATGGGAAACCATACAGTCTTCTCTGCCTACCAGAAACTTGGAACGGACGGAGCCAGGCTGGCTTCTCTTGGGAGAGAGTTCCACAGTCAAGGTACCACCACAGAGAAGGCCCTGCTTTCTCTGTACCCATCGACTGAGCATCTCAAGATGGTTGGGACATCAAACAGGATTTCTGCTGAAATCCTAGGCCCTTGGAGGATTTGGGGCTGGCTCATGGGGGGGGGGTGATCTTTGTGATATCATCCTTGCAAAATACCCTCCCCCCAAATGTACTTGTCCTGGCATAAGTCAGCAGTAGGATGTCTGCCAGTTTCCTCCACCCCTTTGTCCAACCTCAAGGCTTTAGGGCACTGGTGGCTAACCTGTGGCCTTCCAGGTATTTTGGACTACAGCTCCCAGAATTCCTTGCCATTGGACCAGTTGGTTCATGCTTCTGGGAGTCAGAGTCCAAAACATCTGGAGGGGCCAGGTTGGACACCACTGCTTTGGGGTATACCCCCACCCCCAAAAAATGCCCCTCCACTTTCAGATTTGCCTTCCAAGGAGTCTTTCCTACAACTCGTCTTATCCTTCCCTTCCTCCACCTCTTTCCGGATCACCAAGTGCGGATGCTCAGGGGTTGTCATGGCAACCAGCCATGTCGTTCTGGGTAATGATCTCTGGTCAGAGAGTCTTCCGGTTGCTCATTACCAGCTCGGAAATGCCAGTTTCTCCCATTGGTCCTTATTAGTTCCTTTGCATTTCCCAGGGGTCTACTTAAAGAAAGGGCAAAAGAAAATAATAATAATTGAAGATGGCTTAAGCACAAAGCTATGATGCATAGCTCTGTCTTGTTGAGAAACCACAAGTGCCTTGGGAAGAGACACCATCTCTTCAAGCTTCTTGTTCAAAAGACTGAGGCCATGGGTCACCTGAGGCTTCGCGTTGTCCCTACCAGGGGTGGCAGACTGCACTTGGCCTTCCATTCTGTGGTGCCGAGGGGCACCCATGCTTTGGCTTAGGTGAGTTTCCTTCTGTCCCGTGAATACTGGCTGCCCATGGTGTGAATGGGGCACTCAATCTGCTCCAAGTTTTAATCCAAACTTTAAAGGAGCTATCCAAAGTGCTAGACCCTCTCCTTCCCTTCCTTCCTCTCTACCCTCTCTTTCTCTTCCTCCTTTTCGTTCAACCTCTCTCCTCCTTCTGTCTTGCCCTGTCCTTTCCTACCATTCTCCATCTCTTTTTCTCCTTCTTGTTTCTTCTTTCCCTTCCTTCCACAGTCTCTCCCCCTTCTCACATTTCATAGAATCATAGAGTTGGTAGATACCCCAAGGGCCATCTAGTCCAACCCCTTGCCCTATAGCAGTGGTTCTCAACCCGTGGGTCCCCAGATGTTGTTGGACTACAATTCCCAGGAGCCCTCTGAGGTCTCACCTTGACAGCCTGGTGGTCCTCCCAGTCATTAGTGAGGTTGTGAGTTCAGTCCTCTCTCTCTCTCTGGCTTTTCTTTGCAAAAGTTCAGGAAGGACTCATCCTGTGCTTTCTGCAAGCGCGCTGATGACTAAAAAGGCCAATCTGAGATAGACAAGTCCGGTTGCAGAAAGCACAGCAGAAGGTCTCCTTGGGTGATGTTTCCGGGCTGTGATTCTTTCTGCGTTGTCATTTCTCTTCAAGACTCACTCATGACTGGGAGGACCACCTGGCTGTCAAGGTGAGACCTCAGAGGGCTCTTGGGAACTGTAGTCCAACAATATCTGGGGACCTACAGGTTGAGAACCACTGTCCTACAGGAAAACACAATGAAAGCATTCCCCACAGATGGCCAACCAGCCTCTATTTAAAAACCTCCAAAGAAGGAGACTCCACCACATTCCCTTCGTCCTTTTTTCTTCTAGCCCTTACTTTCTCCCAGTATTTATCCTTCTCTGTCTCTCTGCTTTTGTTGCTGTTCTTCCATTCCTCTCTCCTTCCCTTCTCTTCACCCCTCCTTTGCAGATGTACACCGGTACATGTAATGGGAAACAAGAGTAAACACAGTGGCCAAAAGGCCCTCAGCTATTCCAGCAGGTACAGCTTGTGATGTCTCCTAGCAAACCTCAAATGCACACAAGATAAGTCCTGTGACCCTGTGCAACCACAGCAATTAGCAATAAACCAATCTTCACACACACACATACGTATTATATACATAGCTTAGCATAGCTTAGCATGGAAAATGTCACAGGCTGCAGCGCCTAGATCTGACAGCCTCATGGCCCCACTGTTAATTATAATTTCTTTTAAACACATCTGATGAAGGAGAGCTCTGGAGTGTATAAGCTTAAACCACAGAGAAATTATATCCTCTTCCAAGGTGCTGGGAGCCTTTCTTATTTTCCTCATTAGTGCTATGGGAAAGCAACGCCATTTCTTAAGGCCATTGGCAGAGATCCCTTCAAAGATCCAAACTTGCCACTAGGCTTCAAACAAATGCAAATTTGTGGCTTCTCTATCTCTTGCTGTCATCATATAGTTCAGAGGAAAAGTAATCACATGCCCTCCAGAACCTCTGCAAAGCCACCAGATTCCTCCTTTCCATCTGGGCCAAGATTCATGCAATTTTTGGCCCCCAAATGTGTCAAAACCACTGTGGTTTCCTTCCTCTAGTCCTCCAACCCCTGCAAACCTATAAAAAAATTGGAAAAAGAGAAGAAATGGCTGGCAATCAGTCAAAATAATAGTTGGGTGTCTCTTTTGGCACACTAAAATGCACTGGTGTGGCCTGCCAGGTGAGCACAGGGTGGGAAAATGGCTCCAAATCTCCTGCAAAGTTACCCACCCCTGCAACATAAGGACTGTATAATGGAAGCTCTGTCTCTCTGTGTGTGTGTGTGTTCATTGTTGTGTTCATTAAAGCGGAATGTGCTTGAGCCAAAGAAAGACACTTCTTTCAAGAAACCCTGGGGGCTTAAAAATAAGTTGCATCCCTGACCTTCAGAAAGGACGAGAGTTTTCAGTCTCCCATACAAAGAGGTTCCAGCCTTGCAGGGGGGGAAAGGTGGTGACATTTGAGGTCACCTGTCCTCCTTCTCCTCTTCCTCCTCCTCCTTGGAGACTGCCAAACCTACAAATTGGTCTTAATAGCAATGAAGAAGTGAGCAGTCAGCTGTAACCTCGCACGTGCAGCCTCCTGTGAGGCGCATGTTCCATTTCTGAGCAGGGCCGTGTGTTCATCTCCACACTGGGTGGAAAATAATTGGCATCTCCTGAGCAGAAGTGGCTGGCTACCATCCAAAAACATCTGTGGAACTTCAGGACCAAAACAACGATAAGGCTGGCAGACGTCTGGAGTCCTCTTTCTGCTTTACCAGTTGGACTCTTATTAGGCATGGAAGGTTGCACAAGAGAGGTCCCTACAGACAGAAATGGAGTACTACAGCACTTTGTTGGCACTGTAATGTAGTGGTGGGACTGTCCTGCAGGACATAGCAAGGTTGCTGTAGCAATGGAAGGAGGTGTTGTCCAGAAAAGTTTGGGAAGATGGCACTGAGCCCTAGGAAAGGGGTAGAACTTGGGGGTACAAGAGAAACAGCAGCTCTGTATGCAAAGAGTCTAGTAGCTGGCTTGTCTCCTCCTCCGTTTCATGGGGGCTCATTGGGGTGGATTGATCCACATATACTTTGCTTGGCAATTCCTTCTCCCCAGAAGGGCCCAAAGATGGAAACATTTATGCTTCTGGGGGTACATCTGATGTCCTGGTCAGTTTTTCATTCCATGTTCACATCTAGGTGCACTCCATGACGTCCTGGAGGAGATTATGGAAGACCTGTTAAGGTGTGTGTGTCTGTGTTTAGGTCTGTGTGTGAGAAGGAGACAGAGAGACAAACAAAGGAATATAGAAACTCTCCTCTGCTGAATCAGGTCTATCCCAGAGTTTACTTTTTCAGATAGCAACTCCACAATCTGCCCATGCAGACAGAGGGATTCTGGGAAGTTTAGTCCAAAAAGTAACTGGAACAGACTGTGGTCCAGCTAGGCTAGGAGAACCCAATTCTTGGTTTTTTGATGAGGGGCCCACATCACTTCTGCCTTCAAATAGCCTGGGCCCAAGCTGTAGAGGACTTTCGATGTCATCACCAGCACTGTGGAGATGCATTTATGGAAGCAGGTCTTTTATTATTCCTTCCACACTTCCAGGAGTGCCCTTTCCCTTTTGCTCCCCTTCAGACATTGTTAGCATTCACAGCTATTCTCCATCTCCTCCTTCCAAGTGTTATTTTCACTCCCACTTCATCTCAATTGCCCTCAGGTTTCAAAGTGAAGTTGATGGTGACCCACCAGCCGCCCCACTCCCCCTCCCCATATTGGCTCTCACCAGCTGCTGGAGCAGGAAACTTATAATTCATTTCTTAATAGAAAGCCAAGTCTACACAGAAGAAATATAATTAACTGGGGAGTTCCTGGGAGACACCTTTCCATCGTAAAACATCCTCATAAATACAGCCAGCCCATGGAAGTCCCATAGTTAAGTCCTAGCAACGTCCTTCCTTGCTTCCTTCTTTCTCTTTCTGATTTCTTCAGAGGGAACAGGAATATCAGGGTAGTGACGAACCCTATTTCTTGGTGGTGGAGCTGTTTCTGCTACCATTTTGTCTACCGCTAAATTAGATTCTCTTTGGAAGGGCCACCTCAGCTGCAATATCTCATGAACGTTGTGGCTGAGATCCCACATCGTGGAGATGGAGAGCAATTTTATGCTCAAGAGGTTATGTGGAGGTTCAGTGATGCTGCCTCATTGGTGTATTGTTGAGTGATGCTACCTGAAAACATAGATAATACCGAACCTTCTTATTTTCAATGAGAAGAATGCCACAAGTTGACCATAGAATCACACTGGGGGACCTATAAATGTGAGAGAGAACATATATTTTATTGGTTCCAATAAAAGAAATATTCAGGGGAGCTTTGACTCTGCTTTCCTCCTAAGCAGAAAGAGCATGACTTGCCCAAGATCACCTAGTGGGTTTCCATGGATGAGCATGGATTTGAACACAAGTCTCTCAGAGCCATCGTCTGACACTCACACTGCTACCCCACACGGGCTCAAGAAACCTCCCTGTTCCTGGAAGGAGTGGGAACGTAGAGCTTCAATTCACCTTCTTTGCAGCCTCCCTCTCCTTCAGTCTCCTTCTCGCTCTCCCATGCTTTGTTAATTCATTTCTCCACTCCTCCGGAGCTTGGCCCCGGAACCTCCATTAAATCAAACGAAGAAAGGGGGAAACCGTTCTGCCTACAGATTAGCCAGAGAGCCGCTATTAAAATGGAAGGACCTTCCAGGCATTCCCTCTTGTTCAATCTTTGCAGCTTTAAACTTACAAGCCTCTTGGTAATGAGGCAAGACTCGGTGGAGGAGACAATCCCCAGAGGAAAAGGGGTGTGTGTGTGTGTGTGTGTGTGTGTGTGTGTGTTAAGGGGGCAAGAGACACTCTAGAAAAGCTGCATTGCTGGAAAGAAATGGCAAGCAGGCTTGTTATTTTAGGGGTGGTAAGGAATACTCACAAATTTCCTGATCTGTGGAAGGTATGTAATTCCTCACTAATTTTCTTCTCAGAGAAAGCAACGAGGAATTGGAACCATTTTCTTCTGGCTGAGAGAAATACTTTGAAAACCATGGGAAAGTGATTTTCAATTAGGGACCTGTTCTGCGCAAAATTTGCACAGGGTAGTTTTGCACAGAAAATGGCATTTTCAATGCAGAAAATAGTAGTTTCAGCACAGAAAATGCTATTTCAGTGTGTGTGTGTGTGTGTGTGTGTGTGTGTAGATAGATACAGAGAGAGAGAGAGAGAGAGAGAGAGAGAGAGAGAGAAAATGCTGGTTTCTGTGCAAGAACAACCAGGTGCAAATTTTGTTCAGAGTTGGACTGGATGGCCCTTGTGGTCTCTTCCAACTCTACTTTTCTATGATTTTATGACCTCTCATGGGGCACAAAATGGGGGGCTGCAGAGACTATGATGGGTCTGGGGCAGGTTTGGTTAGTGCAGAGGGAGGAAGTGAATACCAACCTCCACATTGACCAAAAAGAGACATACATAGGCGTACACTTGACTTATGTCTGTCGGCCACTAGCAGAAATCCAGCCAATACTTACAATGAGACCCCATGCAGGTTCGAGCAATTAAGCCGGCCAACTTCATTAAGAGACAACCCCCACCTCCACCTCCACAATCTTCATAAGTGGAAGGGACCTGATGCAGTTAAGGATGTAAAATTAAAACCACAGTATGCTAAACACAACTGAACAGTGCTTTACTATGGTGAGGAGGGGAAGGCAGGAAGTTCCCAGTGGGGGATGTTTTTTATGCCCTGAAGCATAAGATTTGATTGCTCCTTAATGTCCAAGCTTGCCTTAGCTACAAATGTTATTAGCAGGCATAAAATCAACCCAGGTCCATTTCAGAAGTTGGACGCAGTGTTTGTCCTCAGCAGGTGAATGGTTTCGCCTCCGCTGCTCACCGTTGCCGTCATTTACCGAAGCCAAACATCCATTCCCTTTATGGTTTCGTTTCATGTATAAACCTCTTAGTTAATACTGGCTACTGGCAGAGAGTCATTTCAGCTCCTTGCAGTTAAGTGACGGAGGAAAATCTGGGTGACTTGCAGATGGGGCGTGGGACAGATTGGAAGGGGTCAGTTGCCCATCCCGAAGGATGGCATCCTGTTGAATTCAATCACATCAGGAACCTCACTCCAAGGCGGGAGGTGCGAGAACATGCTTGACAGCTTCGATGGTGTCCTCTCCCCATAGAGTATGGGTTCTGGCTATACTAGAACAGGGAGGTGGATGTTCTCCGCTGTAAATACCTGCTGCCTCCATTAAAGCATCCAAAATGAAATCTTCATTTGCACTGGACTTGGTATCCTTTGGAGCACCTTGAATTGGGTCCAGTTTTGAGGCTGGATTGGGCTCAATGTCAGCTAAAGACAGCAGCTAGAATTTGCCATCACAGGTACAGATGCATAACTTAGAGCTGTGTGTTGGTAAAAGGTTCACATTCATGGCCCCTATGTATTCACAACCTTGGCACTATGCGCCACACTCATAAAAAGTCCCCCAATCCGGCTTTACCAGGCAACAGCTGCTGTGAGTGATAGAGGTCTATTCTGCCCCCCTCTTGCCAACAATAAGAATTGTGGCAGGGATCATAGATAGATAGATAGATAGATATAGATATAGATATAGATATAGATATAGATGTTATTTATACCCCACTCTTTAGCCACAAGACTATCCAAAGATTGCTAGAAGGAGGTGAGGTGGACACATTAGTTGCATCACTTGCAGAAGCTGCTGGCTGGTAACACAGGATTGTGTGTGTGTGTGTGTGTGTGTGGAGATTATACTTAGTTAAGTAAAGGTAGACCCCCATATCCACAGATTCGGTATCCACCGTTTCACTTATTCATGTCTGAAAAAAATATGTTCTCTCTAAGCATATCTAAGTCCTCCAATGTGATTCTATGGTCAACTTCTGGCTTTGTCTCATTGAAAATGATAGGGTTCCCTATGATCCATGGATTCAGGTCTCCCCAAGTGGTCTTGGAACATATCCCCTGTGGATATAAGAGTCAGCCAGTATTTTATTCTATATTGATTTTAAATGTGATTGGTTGGTTGGTTGGTTGGTTGAATTCATATCCCACCTTTCTCTCAAGTTGGGATGCAAGGCGGTCTTGGAATGTATCCTTTTCTTCACACACACACTCCCACACCATTTCTGTACAGAAATAATGGCCACAATTCTCTATTGTGGTCTAGGTTGCTTGCCTTTACTCACACTTAGCTACGTAGTAGTAGTGCCATGCATCACAGCACCAGCAAGGATGTCCCAATGTGCATCATTTTTCTGTGCATCAATGTGCTGTTTTTCCAATGTGCATTGGGCTCTATTAATGTACACTGGCTAGTCCCAAGTCATTGTCCAGATGGACATTGGGAGTCTCCAATGCGTATTAGTCCTCAAATGCAATTGCACCTGCTGTGCATTGCATATGATGTGCAATTGTCACTTTTCTGGTTTTCTATTTTTCTGCAAAAAAATGCCGTTTCCTGGACAGAAAATGCTGATTCCTATACAAAGAAAAAAGAAGCCAATTGTGTGCAGAATAAAGACCCAAACAGCAAATGCTCTTCAAAAACTGTGTGCGTTCTTGAAGAGCGGGTAGAAAATTGTTTCCCCAGCTCATTGCTTCCTTCACAATTCTTGAAGATTTACACCCCAAATCTACCCCTTGGCTTCTCCTGCACAGATTTTCTTTCACAGTCTTGTAAGGGAAACATGTCACATTAGAATTGGCACCAGGGATTGAGGCAGGTGCGGGGGAGTGGGCTATGGAGAATATTCGCCATTTGATGGGCAGGATTGACTTTTCTTGTCTGCGTGCCTGACTTTCTCTTTAGCCCTCCCTGAATTGGAAGGGGAAAGAAAAGAAAAAATATCCTTGCAGCTCCGTAATTACATTCTGACATCTCCTGGGTCAGGCAAGGATGGTTTACACCTCCCCTGTTGGCTGTGTCTAAATTTAGCAGCCCCGGCATTAGGTAAAGTTTCTTTTCTCTCTAGACTGCACTTCTAATTGGTCATGATGTGTGACTTCATGGTCCAGAGAGCAAGCATGGGTGTGAAGGAGGGATGATTTAGGTTACAGGTGTGAGATGCTGAAGCAGAGATGGCCGCAGGGCAATTGGGATGGAGAGGGAAGGCAGGGGACGTGGTGCCAAGGCTGGACAGAAGGATTCCTATAGTAAGTGTCTTGGTTAACATGACACACAGTCCGGTCCTTCAGATGAAGCATCTATCTCTTACCCAAACCTATTGATTTGTTAGTTAAGATGTAGTCTCTCCGTGTATCTCTCTCTCTCTCTCTCTCTCTCTCTCTCTCTCTCTCTGGCTTTTCTTCACAAACGAAGATTCAGGAAGGACTCACCCCACGCTTTCTGCAAGCGTGCTGATGACTAAAAAGGCCAATCCGAGATAAACAAGTCCGGTTGCAGAAAGCACAGCAGAAGGTCTCCTTGGGTGATGTTTCTGGGTTGTGATTCTTTCTGCGTTGTCGTTTCTCTTCAAGACTTGTTCGGAGTGAGTTCTCAAATAAGGCTGCAGCATTGTGGATAGTGTGTCTCCATGCCTCCCGATGTGAGGCCAGGGCGGACCATTGTTGGTGATCAATTTGGCCGAGCCTGAGATGTTGTTTTGCATAGCTATTAGTAAAGTTTTAAGTCCTTTAACTGGAAGCTGCCTGCCTCTTTTGCTCCATAGAGAATGCATATTGTCGCTTGTTTGGACAATCGGATTTACACACATTTGCATTCCCAATAAGAACAGAAGTAGAAGCTGTTTGGTCAGAGATAGGCAGAGGTGGAGCTTGCTAACTAGGCAAGTGCCCAGACCTGCCATCTTGGATTTTCACTTTAGCAATTGTGCACTCAGGTGATGATACAGCCTTTGCCTGTTCTTTTTAAAATTTATTTAAGTAGAATATCGCACTTTCCCACCTTAGATTTTTTTTTAAAAAAAAATATACTGTTTGGTGGCGAAGCTATCCACTTTCACAGTCCCAATGGGCATTCCTGTGAATCAAGATGGCGGGCGCGAATGAATTAATCACATTTTTATTGTCACAGTTGCAGCTGAGTTTATGGTGGATTTGGACCCCCTCTGTCTGAATATTGCAATCCAATGCAGAATGCCATTAGGAGAGGTAGGATTCCCAGAGAATTCTGTGAGGATTATTTTGACCATTAAGACAACACCAAGGATTTGAACATGCGGGAAATTCTGTCCTATCGAGGACCTAGTTGCCCTAATGGCAAGACAGTGGGGGAAGAGAGAATGCTGGATTTTCCCTACAACCTTAAGGCTGCCATAAGTCAGATATGAAGGCACATCACCACCACCACAACATTGCATCCTCTCCAACCCACTCGATATATTCTGCAGCCAGGATGTATAAAACATCACTGCAACCTTGGCAGAAGCATAAATCATCCACAAGGTGCAGCTGTTGTCTTCCACCCTGGAACAGTTGCTCAACTCCGTCACTTAAACATCTCACCAGCCTCCTTTGCATTGGCATCAATATTTTTCCTCCACCTCACCATAACTCCCCTCTTCCTCCATTCATCTCTCTCCCTCATATCTCTCCTGCAAATTCTCCTTGGGACCATTTCTCTTCCCTTCCGTTCCTGTCCATCTTTCTCCTGTTGTGACACAGATATATGATCTTACGGTTTGGTATTTGCCTCCTCTTTAGACGGGGAGGGGGAAGAGGAGGGGAGGAAGTGAAATATATTTTCCGCAGCGCCTTCAGCGAAGAGATACGATGTGACAAAGCATTTGTGTTTAGGGGCCATCAGCTCTTGGAATCATGCAGGAAAGGAAGAGTAATTGTTGAAAATTTTACACGGGCTCAGAAGTACACACTGAAAAATATTAAGCTGAGCCTATGTACAAGGGATGGATAAAGTGTGACCCATGGGTTGCATGGGACCATTAGATCTGGGTTTGGTTTTTGTGGGCCCCATTTCTTGTGGTGGGTCACAGAGGTCAAATGGACATCTTTAAAGGGGTGCTTTAGTTCTGTATTCCTACATGGCAGGGGGTTGGGCTGGATGGCCCTTGGGGTCCCCTTGAACTCTACAATCCTATGATTCTATGAAATTTCATATGTAGTTTTGCAGAGAAAACAGCATTTGCAACCTCTTTCAAAACTTAGTTGCTGCTCCTGGATTTTTCCAGGAAGAACAGTTCAATCTCTTTCTCCTCCCTTCCACTTCCCAAATGACAGCCCTAGAATTTCAAAGAGCTCAAGATCCTAAGAAACAATGCAGGGGCCACATGGGGTCCCAGGACCAGACTGTCCCCTCTGCTATTGGAAGACAGCCAACTGGAACAATCTCTCTCTCTGGGCTTGTGGTTTTGGTGTGGTTGCATTGTGTCATGCACAGTGTGTTTCTCAAGGATGGTTGGATATTTCCAGGAAGGAAGCTGGGTAAGGCCTCCCACTGCTTCCCAGCTGAAGGCTTGTATTTGCCTTCAGCTCAGGAAGTCCCGCTGGAGCACCAGAGTAGGGAATGAAGTTCACAGACTGTCACTTGGCATAAATCAACTGAGCACTCTTAATTTCACCACAACAGCTGCAGCGTAGGCCAGCTGGGGCTCCCAACCTTTGGAGCTGGCCTGGTTTCCATTGGGAAGTCCGCATTCTCCATTCAGTCCATCAGATCACAACTTGCTGGGTAACTTTGGAAAACAGGCTCCTGTTGCATTGTGCTACCAGAGCTTGCAGGGGTGTCCGTGCACTGCTAGACCTTGGCATTAGCTGGCCATAAGCCCTGCTGTCAAGGGCCAGAAGGAGCAGGCCTCAGGACACCAGAGATCAGGAACACCATTCTTCAATCCTTTCCTTCCTCCTTCCTTTCCACAATCTG
This sequence comes from Gambelia wislizenii, assembly GCA_030847615.1. Classification (NCBI taxonomy): domain Eukaryota; kingdom Metazoa; phylum Chordata; class Lepidosauria; order Squamata; family Crotaphytidae; genus Gambelia; species Gambelia wislizenii. The sequence continues at coordinate 1,535,522 of JAUMIR010000016.1, forward strand.
CCTCTCTTTCCTTCTTTCCTTTCTGGCATGTTTTGCTCCTCCCTCCTTCAACCTGCCTCTTTCTCCCTTTCTCTCTTTCTTCTTTTTTTTCCCTCCCTTCCTTCTTTCTTTACTGAAATTGCTTCTCCCTCCCTCCTCCTTCCTTTCTGTTATTCTTTCTTCCAATCTCCTTTCCTTCTCTCTTCCCCACTCTTTCTTCTCCATCTCTTCTTTTCCCCTTCCTATCTTTCTTCCCCCCTTCCACAATCTTCTCCTCCCTCCTTTTCCTTCCTGCATTTTCCTTCCTTCCTTCCTTCCTTCCTTCCTTCCTTCCTTCCTTCCTTCCTTTCTCTTTCTTTCCGTATGTTTGGGATGAATTAATGAGGCCCAAAGACCTTGAGGAACAGTCCAGTTTTCACTCCGTGCCTAAATGAAATGAGTGTCGGTGCCAATTGGGCCTCCAATGGGAAGGCATTCCACACTTGAGGATGTCATGGCTGAGAAGGCCCTGATCCAATGCCCTCATACAGTGTTTTGTCCTCACTGGTGGGACAAAGAGGACCCCCACACACACCAGACCTCAATCCTTGGGCAGGAGTATATAGGGAGAGGTTGGAAACCCATCTGTTCGGACTGCTGTAGCCCTATAAACAGTGGACCAGATGAGTAGATCTCAAACTTTTGGATCTTCCAGTATTTTGGACCTCAGTTCCCAGAAACCCCAGTTATCATCAGTGATGGCCATGAAACCTGGGAGATTGAGTCCCAAACCCTTGGAGAGCCCAAGTTTGAGAAATATTGGACTAGATGATCCTCAAAGACCTTTCAGTTCTAAATTTCTCAGATCCCAAATGATGAAATCATACTAAAGTCACATCACAGTGATGAAGTCCTATCACCCTCTCCTCCCCCCCAAAAAAATGCTACCATGGAGAGTTTGGGACTAGTGAAAGGTAGGTGCAACTTGCAACATCCGGTTAATGTTCCAAGGCTGCTAAACCGTAGGGCAGAGTGTAAGAGAAATGAGTGTGTTTGCACACTTCACACTCTCTTTGAACAGCTTCCTATCCCCAGGGAACCCTTGGCCTGCCATGTTATTTTACCTGTCCCCAGTGGACAGTTTCAATTTAACTGGCACCTTTTTATGAGCGGAGAAATGCAGATCTAGCAAACAAGGATAAATCAAGGTTTGGCAGTCCTTTCGTTGCAGCAAGACCTCTTGTTCCCTGCGGTTATCGCCACAAAAATGTAATGATGTTTAAAATGAATTGGGGGAAGGGAGGCAGCATGGGGAAACAGGTTTTTCCCCTAAGTTTATGTAGGCCACTTCTACAGGAAGAGGGAGAGGAAGGAAGGAAGGAAGGAAGGAAGGAAGGAAGGAAGGAAGGAAGGAAGGATACACCTGCAGTTGCCCACCCCTAATTTAGACACTTGTGAAAAGAGCTCTCCAATACCCCCTTATGCAAGCCATTGCCCTGTTCACCTGCAGCTCAGCAAAATGCAAGCAGAGCTTTAATCCCCATCTCATAACTGGGACAGGGACTGGAATGATGTCTGGAACAATAGCTGAGAAGCTACCAGACACTCCGACACACTTCCGCTGTCACTGCCTGCCTTAGGCTCCAGCCCTGTAAGTATGTCAGCTGAGCTTTATTCTCTGCCAGCATTAAATAGGATCTCCGTCTCCATCTACTCTATCTTCTGTCGGATAGCCCTTCATATATCTCGAGAAGGATGTCATATCGCCCCCTTAATCTTCCCTTCTCCAGGCTAAACAACATACCCAGATCTTTAAACGATTTCTCGCTGGATTTGGTTTCCACACCTCTCATGATCACCATTTTTAGAGCTGGGGGGGGGGTGATCACATGTTATCATATAATACAAGGAAAGCAGGGGAAGAGAGAAAGAGAGAAAAGTGTGAAGTATAAAGGATATGAACATGGGCTAGGCATATACGTGAAAATAAAATGGGGCTGGCCAACTGAGGAAGGCTGCAGGGCATATTAGCCAATTCAGGAGACCTTGGGGCACACTCCTCCATGGCAACCCCCCTGGGGGAAAAACAATTTTTGCCCCCAAATACCCTCAAAGTCTTGCATTTTTGCCATGTTTTAGGCCACTTCAGTGGGTTTGGGGGGGCAGGAGAAGGACCGGTTTAAGGAATTTGGGGGGGCCCTGCAATGCTTTATTTTGGCGGCCCCATATATCTCAGGTCAGTGTAACCTTAACTCAACCTAAACTATTCACAGTACAGGATATTCAGATTATTACTACCAGTAATAATGTTTTTGCAGGCAGGACTGGTTTAAGGAATTGCCCCCTGCAAAGCTTTATTTTGGGGTCCCCATATGTTTCTCTCAGGTCAATGTAACCTTAACTCAACCTAAACTATTCACAGTACAGGATATTCAGATTATTACTACCAGTAATAATGTTTTTGCAGGCAGGACTGGTTTAAGGAATTTTGGGGGGGCCCTGTAATGCTTTATTTGGGGGGGCATATGTTTATCTCAGGGGAATGTAACCTAACTCAACCTAAGCTATTCACAGTACAGACCACTCAGATTATTACTAATAATGCTTTTGCAGGAGGAGGGTTACTACGGGGGGCCCTACAATGATGGGGCCCTCTGCAGATGCTGACACCACCGGTGCCTTAAACTGGCCCTGGGCAGGAGAGGCCTTTTTAAAAATAATAAGGAGTAGCACCACATTTCCTCCTATCAGCTTTCTCCACTGTCCCGCTTTGACAACCATACATAGAAATTGGAAATATTACAGCACGGATAATCCTGATCTTGGTTTCTTGGTGATATATCTTTACACTTTGGGTGGGGTGTGTGTTACAGAGTCCAGTGAATCAATTTCCGTTCATAACATCATCATAACAACAATTTTTGAGCAACCTCATCGAAACACTGCAAGAAAGCAACCTTGTCACAACTGTATGGTTATAACTCAAGTCTTGGTTTGTTTTGTGTCTTACTGGCACACTTACTGGTGGACATACACCCAGCCTTTTTTATAATCATTTCTGCATTTCTGCAATCACACCCGAAGGAAGGAGACTCAAGTGAGCAAGGAATTGACCTTGCTACTACTTCTACACACAAACACATCAAGACTCCCCACATGCAACATTTCACCTATGGGCACGCACTCCCTTGGGACTTGTGCAAAGTAAGAATTTGCTCGGTGCAGCCACATACACACTCTCACCAAGACTGTATGGTTGTGCATCTGTATGAATAAGGTGGCTTTGGGGGAAGCATTGCCAGAGCCCCAGGACAGGATGTGGGTTGCAAAATAACCTGGATGACTTCAAGCCTTGCTCATAGTCAGGAGGGAGCTGATCATGTCATCCTGCAGCTCCCCACTCTCCAACAACCTCCCTCACTCTGGATGGTTCATTGGCTTTTAAGGTGGGTTTCGGGGTCACTTATGGCCATGGCAATAGTTCCACAATCACAAATCAAAGTATGAAGCAGTTCTCTTGTCCTAAGTGCCTAACCTAGGGCATTGTAGCTGGCTAGTAGGATGTCCGCCTCCATTAGGAGAAATCATGGCAGAAATGCCCCTTGACCTGTGATACAATGCGAATATTGACACAATTTAATTTCTATTTTCCCCCCTCTCTCTCCCTAGCTCCTCCCACATCTATCTCAGTCATCGCTGCAGACACGCCAGCCCCTTTCAGCCGCTACCAGGCCCAGAATTTCACTCTGGTTTGCATCGTCTCCGGTGGGAAGCCCGCCCCGATGGTAAGTTTTGGTAAGACCACTGCCCCATCAATGGCTTGGATCAAGATGTATGACATTGGCTTGAATCCTGTTGGTAGCCCCACCCTGAGTAGACCCATTGAATCAATGGGGTTCGCCTATGTGTTGACTCATCAGTCGACAAATTATTGAATGAGTCTACTCTAGTTAAGGCTGCCCAATAGGATGGAAGCCATTGTCTGCATCCTCACCATAAAGGACAACCTACTCCTTGTCAGATCTGCGCCATGGATCGTACCTCTTTGCTCTTTGGATTTTGGAAAAACAAGGACTAGACACATGGCTTTTACTTCCTACACATTTGTGCCCCGTCTATACAAGGCAAAAAAAATGTGGATTGCTCTGCAGTAATAGCAAATCACAGCATCTTGTCTTAATGTTGTTGGGGTTTTTTGGCAGATTGCAGGCATGTGAAGCTAGCTGCCTTTGCCATGCAAACAGGCATGCCTGTGAATCAAGATGGTGTCCGCAAGTAAATTACTCATGTTTTTACTTATTTTGATTTGCTGAGCCAGGCAGTGTTTTTTGTTTAAACCATATCAAAGGTGCAAAAGAGCAATACAGTTGTTCCTCCTTATCCACGGATTTGGTATGCACAGATTTAAGTATTCATGGCTTGAAAATATACTTTAAAAAATAATAAAAGCAAACCTTGATTTTGCCATCTAATATAAGAACACCATTTTGCTACTCGATTGCATACAATGGGACTTGAGTATTCACGGATTTTGGTATCCATGGGGGGTACTGGAACCAAACCCCAGGGAATATGAAGGGACAACTGTATTTTGCTTTAACAAAAAAGCAAACAAAAAAAGCCATTTTATCACCTTAGCACTTGCTCACTAAGCTGAAAATCCAACACGGCTGCTCTGGGCATTTGCCTTGTTAGCAAGCTGACTCGTCTGATCAATAAGCTTTCAGCTTCCGCTCATATAGGGAATGCGAATCAAATCAAATCCCTCATCCTAATAAACAGGAATCCGCATTCCCCCTGCTGTTTTAAAAAACTTTGGGAAAAGCCACAAAGGCTTAAAAGAAATATGTTGACTTCCATTTCTTTGAATGAAATGTGTGCATATTTAGCATTTCGTATGCCAAAATTTTGGTGTCTTTGCAGATTTTATAAAAACACACCCAAAAAATGCTCTGTGATAAGTGTTTTGGAATATAATAATAATAATAACAATTTTTTATTTCTATCCCGCCCCTCTGCAACGCAATCGGGGTGGCTTACAATATAAAAACTCCATAATTACAATACCGTAGCCCACCCACCACTTAAAATAATATTAAATTATAAAGAATTAAAACCATACAATAATTAAAAATATATTAAATTGGGGGGAAAAATTAAAACATACAATAATTTTTAAAAAATATTAGCTTCCTCTCCTCAATCTAAGGCAGAACGGCTGTTTGACCCAATCTGGAACCATTCTAACTTTTCCCATTATTAATCAGTTTCCCCTCCTGGGGCTAAATCACATTCTTCTTCGTCAATATATTTTATACAAATACACAGGGTGTGTGTGTGTGTATGCATGCATGCATTCAGGGAGGGTAAAGTTCTAAGGATCTAGCAAATTATTTCTGCTTATTCATTCAGATATTTGAAGCATTTAAAAAAAAAAGTTAAAAAGGAAAGAGAGAGGGAGAGAGATAGAAAGATGCTTCATGCTTCCTCTTTATTTTTTTACCCAGACACTTATCTGCAAACATTCCTCAGGCCATTTCATTCCACCATGACAGCAAGAGCTTGAAAAGAGCTTTTTGGAAATAGAATGCAATCTTCTCTTCAAAGAGACGTTCAAAAAGGTTTTAACAAGCATTGTGTCTGCTGAGAGATCATTCTCCTGGCTATGCAAACACACACGACCTACACACACAACCCACTCTGCATACCAGAATCTTCTTTGTATGCATGTGTGGGCAACTGTGTTGCAACAGATGCTCTCTTGGGTTGGGATCTGTAGCTCACTTCTCAGGCACTTTGCACGTGGTCTTTGGCACCCTTGCAGTATGGTGCTAAGATACGGAAATGGTTGGCGTTCCAGGATTCGACAACATGTTGTTTGGCCCAGTTGTGTTTTTTATTACAATATATACAGTACCTTAAAAGAACATAAGAGCCGAGAGAAGTTTAGTAAACATAATATAATAAAACCAAAATCCAAAGGAGAACACTTAAACAATATAAGTAAATATGGATAAAACTATAATAAATCCAAAGAATATACCGGTACAATCTTTAAATACAATATTCTTACATGCTTTGTCTTTTTAAGTATACATTGAACTAATATATTGTAAATATCTATATATCTAATTCTGTTGGGTATGTTGCCTTTACTGGTGTGCAGAAATATTATTTTCTATGCAGAAAAAGCTGTTTCATGTGCAGAAAAGACTGCTATCATTGCAAATCAGCCACATGCGAATTTTGCGTGAAATGTCCCCAATTGCTGCACATTTTGCACAGGAAACAACTTTTTCTGCCCTGAAAGCACTGTTTTTGTGTAGAAATATCATTAAAATGCTTTGCAAAAATGCTTTTGCAAAAAAAAAAAATGCGAAACAACCATGTGCAAATGTAGCAAGGAACAAGTCCCAAACTGTGACTAATCTCACCAGGTTGCACAATCATATTTTTGGAATATTCCTTAAATATTTTTTCCCATTTCTGCTCTCCAGGTGTACTTTAAGAGGGACGGGGAGTTGATCGAGGTGGTGCCTCTCATGGAGCCCCCGGTCAATGCTGCTGGGCTGCAAGATGGCCGTGCCTCTCGGAACCTCTTCCACCGCGACATGGATGACACGAAGATGCAGCGCTCACTCTCCCTCCTGGACATGGAGGACCGGGGTGGGAGACCCTCCACGGAGGAGCCCTTGAAAGGCTTCACTCCTGATCAGGGACTCTTATTCAGCCCCGCCACGGAGGCCATCCCAGAGACTGTGGTGAGCCGGGAGTTCCCGCGCTGGATCCAGAACGTGGAGCCTATCTACTACTTCCACCACACCCACATCCCCATCAGCGATGGCACCGTGGAAGTGCGGGCCATGCTCATGTGGACGCTTAACCCCCAGATAGACAATGACGCCCTCTTCAGTTGCGAGGTCAAGCACCCGGCCCTCTCCATGTCCATGCAGTCTGAAGTGACGCTAGGTAAGACAGAGGGGTTGGGTGACCGGGGATGATGGGAGGGAAAGTGGATGGGCCCCAGAGCAGTGGGGGGAGCCACTGAGATCTGGATAGGTCCTAGCTGGGCTGGGCTTGTGCCACAAGTAATCCCTGGCTTAAATTCTATTATTTAGAGCGATGCTGAGAACCAGCATGATGTAGTGATCTGAGCATTGGAGTATGACTCTGGAGACCAGGGTTCGAATCTCCGCTTGCCCATGAAAATCCACTGGGTGACCTTGAGCAAGTCACACACTCTCAGCCTCCAAGGAAGGCAAAGGCAAACCCCCTCTGAATAATCTTGCCCCCCCCCAAAAAAAACAAACATGATAGGTTCAACTTAGGGTCTCCCTAAGTTGAAAACAACTTGAAGGCCCACAACAGGAAGAATGATGGTCTCTGGTGGGGGAAGAATGAAATGGGGGGGGTGTAATTCTTGAGACAGTGGTGGTAGGTAGCTTCTGTGTCCATGGAGTGGCGCATGCACTCCAGATTTTAGTGTGAACTTTAAAGGAGCTATTTAAGTTGCAGAAACCCTTTTGAAGGTCAGGTTCATAGACCAATGCTTTATATGCCTACATTGTGAGGTTTTATTTTTTTTCCCCCATTTTGGGAACAGTTGCACTTTGCTCAGGGATGTCTTCCCCAGTCTGGCACCTTTCAAGTGAATTGGACTGCATCCCCCATCCTCCCCAGCCAGTATGGCCAAATGCAAGGATAGGAAACCTAGTCCACCGCATGTGGAATGCCCACAGGTTGGGGGAAGGAGGAAAATGGGGTTCATTCTGGGGACCATGGTGGCTCGTGGCCTCTGAGTCCATGGGGCAGTAAATCCACTCCACATTTTAGGGTGAACTTTAAAAGAGCTTTAAAAAAATGGTGTGTAATCTGTTGTGCAGATGGGGTTCAGCCACCCATGCTTGAGGGGTTTCTCTCGAGGAAACTGCTGATGGAAAGGCAAAAATCTCACCCCACAGCAGTTCACTGGGGCAAGAGTGTTGCCCCCAAAGTGGACTCCCCCATGACTTTAGCAACAGTCTCTTCTGCTGTGGAGGAGGTTTGGGGGCATCTCATTTAATGCTTATACCAGACAACCCTTCCAGACTTTAAAGAAGGGATATCCTTCACAATACGGGACATCTGGCAACTCTACCGCCTCCCAGCTACTGCAAGCATCACTAATGCTGGTATTTCCACCTCTCCAGGATGGAATTGCTCATGTGACGCCCTTGTATTTTGTGGTTCAAACTTCTTGTGGTCTTCTTTCAGGGTTGCCAGAGTGAAAACTGGAGGGGACTCCAGTCCCTTTAATGCTTGAGCAGAAGCGGGAATTTTGGCAAGTGTTGCTTGCTATCTGGCTAAATGGCAAAGAATCCCTGATGAAATTCTCTCCATGCATAACCACTAAAGGTACAAAAGCCCTCACCAGTTTTCCCACTGGGTTTCTGCTAGGTTTCCAAATGAGTGTGATAGCATGGAGGGAACGTATGAATAATGTTCCTCCAAACAAGCTGTCTAGCTAGCTAGCTATCTTTGTTTATTTGCAAAATGAATGAAGTTGCTTTCTCACCCTGTTCTCTTGTCAGCTCTGCTGGCTCATACTTCCATTATAGCTAATGGGCTCTTCATCCCATTAGTCGAAACACTGAGCTACCCTTTCAAGCCCAGGACCCCCTTTTAGACTTAAATGATGGTGTTTCCTTTCTTCTTTCTAATTTATGTCTTTCTTTCTTTCCTGCTCTCTCTTGCCTGCTTGCCCACTCTTAAGAACCATTAAAAAAAGCAAAGTAGCATTTTTGTTGTTGTCATCAGGGATGGAATGACTACTCAACAATTTTCTCTTTCCCCAGTGAAAATACAGAGTGCCAACAAGCCACTCCATCCAACAAAACAAAACAAAACCAAAAAAAAACCACCCACCACAATTCAACTGCAGGGATATTTTTTACACATTGCTACTTACTCCCCCTCCCCCCCCAAAGAAAATTTCAAATGCAAAAGAAATGCACAATATTTTGCACAAATGGATTTTTTTGCAAAACAAAAGTCCTGAAATTGGGGGTTGGGGGCATACAGAGTGTCTTCTAACCTCACCCAGTACAGAGAAGAACTTGGAAATTCACTATTCTTGTCTTGTGAGAACATAAGATATTATATGTATAACCAGTACAGAATCAAGCAATTTCTTCTCTTTCTCTCTCATGTAAGTTCTCTTCCTTTGCTCCTCTTCATATTCAAGCTAACATGGGGTCATTTTGCAGCACTCTGTTACAGCACTGATTCCTCTTTGATGGCCAAAGTTTCCCCCTACAGAATCCTAGCATTTGCAGTTTAGGGAGAAGTACTTTGAATTCTCAGCCAGAGTGATCTAGGGCTTTCCCAGACTACAAAGCCCAGGATTCCCTAGGAGGCAGCCTTGCCTCCTAGGGAATCCTGGGGTTTGTAGTCTGGAAAAGCCCTAGATCATGCTGGCTGAGAATCATAGTGCTCCAACAATGTAGTGGGGAAAAGCCTACATTTTATATCTCACTCCATGAATGAAACATTTTGGGAATGAGCTCTGACTCTTTCATTTCTCCTGCATTGGCCACTCTGGCTAGGGATGATAGCTCCTACCATGTCTGGAGCTTCTCCAGCCCTGTCCCAGGTCCATTTGAAAAAGTGAAGAAGCCAATAACCAATAACCAATAACCTATATATATATATATATATATATGAAAAAGTGAAGAAGCAAGAATCTGGATTGCTTTGTCTTGTTGAATCTCCCTCGGCTTGACCCAAGAGCTCCAGATGGACCAAGAAACATCTCTGTCTATAAACATGGAGTCAGTGTAGATAATATTGGGCTCATTTGACCAAGGTTCTGAACCAGGGTACAGTAGTCTTATATGTTTATCATTCAGTGGAAGAACACCTACCCTGAATGAAGAAGGTCCAAGCATTGGAAATGTTTGCACACTGAGAGCTTGGAAAAACCAACACTTCTTAGTATAGGCCATGCTGTGCTGTATGGAAGAAAACTCAGTAGTAGAGCATTTGCTTTGCAAGTCAAACTTCAATGCCTAGCAGGTCTAATTAAAAGTATCCCAGGTTACTCTGCAGAACCACTGCCTAGCAAAAAGGACAATTCTGCACTAAGTGGGTGAATGTTCTCCTTTAGTATTATGAATGAAACTTTATTACAGTCAATGACCAGCATAAACAATATAAAAATACAGTGTAAAATAGGACAGTGTTATACAATACAAAAAAATGGTACAATATTGTACAATGAACAACAACAACCAAATTAAGACACCATTTTTCATCGGCAAGCTATTGCAGCAATGCAAAAACTTGCCACCTTGGCTGTAATCCCCGGTTGCCGGTCAGCCAAAAGATAGTCAATGTAAAATGTATCAAGTTTACCTGGTATTTTTTGTAACATTGGTACTATAAAACAACGCTGCAGATCCCAATAAAAAGTACAGTACAATAAAACATGCTCCACAGATTCTCCTTTAGTATTAATCCAACTCTTTATGGGTGTTGGTATAAAGCATCGACAGTGGTAACATTGCTGCTTCCCATGTTACTGGAGCAATAAATCCACTTTAGGTTTTAGACCAAATTTTTAAAGGATAACTATTTAAGGGTTTGAGTCCATTTGGAGGTAGTGTTCAGGACCTTGGAGAGTTCACCTTTAAAAGGAACTATCCATGGTTGGGAACCCATTCTGAAGGCAGGGTTCAGCACTTTGGAGAGTTCTTCTTTTAAAATAAATGATCTGTGGTTGTAAACATTGGAGAGCTCATTTAGAGTTCATCACCTTGGAGAATACCTTGGAAAAGGTACAACCTGAGCTTCTGAAGCCATTTTGCAGATGGCGTCGAGCACTTTGGATAGCTCCTTTAAAATTTGGACTACACGCCAGAAGGGATTCACCGCTCCCCCACCGACGTGCCAGCCAATGGCTGAGTGATTCCACTGCCTTCCCTTCTTCTAGAGGCATTTCACAACTTCACAGCCATTTCTCAGAAAGGCTTTGTGCGAGAGCTGCTCAGTCTCCGCCATTGATCAGCCTGCCGTCAGGACTCATCCTCAAGCCTTCGAGGGTAGGGAGAACGAAGGAAGCCTTAATCACTTTCAAGAAGTCATTAAACCCCCTTTTCTTGATCCAGCTCTTCCATTGGCCCCTTTCCTTCCTTTTGCAGGATGGAGGAAGATTAGCTGATGTTCTATAAGGCGCTAATCCCAGGAAGGGTGTTCTGATCAAACACTCCATTGAGTCGTATCTTTACGGAGAGCTTCTCTCTTCCTGTCAAACTGGGCATTTACATACTAAAGACAAAATACCTTTTATGTTAATCCCCAGCAGAAAAGCTGCCTTTGGCTGAAGGAGACATAAGTCTTATACGTCCAGGATAATGGGACCCTCGGCTTGGTTATATAGAAAAATTCAAATGATGCTCCAGTCCTGCATCCTAGAATTAGAGGTTGGCTGGAATTGAGTGAGGAATTGAGTCTTCATAAGTAGACTTACACATGTGGGAAATAGAACTGAGCTGTTTTGCAAAGTATGCATTCATCTAGGGATTGCCATGATATTCCTATGCATGGGCCTCCATTGCACAGTGGTGGAATGACAGATGTGTATGGCCCAATGTGCAACAGGCAACAATGGGCATTGGGACGCTCCCCAGTGCACCCATGGACATTGGTGTGGAGGTGCTGGAGCACAACAGGAGCACCCAACATGTATCAGAAGTTCCCAATCCACCTATTGACATCAATAATATCAATGATATTCCTAATCATTGATAATTACCCTAACCCTTACTTTAACCCTAACCCAAATGGTTTTGCAAGACAATCGCAACCAAACAGAAATGGTTTTGATTGCATTTTCTTGATAAAATTATCAATTAGCAATTGATAGGCAAGCAGAGCTGTGCCATGCTGAAATGTCCGTGCTGAAACAGTTACGCTGAACTGGCCATGCTGAACCTTCCTAGACTTTCCAGGGACTTTCCAGGACACTTTTGCTACAATTTTTTTTGACCTCTCTTGGGCCATTTTAGGCTCATGAGAGGCCTTTTTTTACAACAGGAAGTGACTCAGAAGTCAACTTATGGGTCACTTCCTGTTAAAAAAAAGACTTCCCCAAGGCCTCAAACAGCCTGGGATGTGTCAAAGACATGGAAAAACAGACTACATGCTTTCTAATTTGGGCTCACAGTTGGGTAAAAACATTGGACACAGGGGGCACCAAAAAACCCGGGTTTGCTTTCTCCACCCCTATTCCAGATGGTGAGAACAAGGCTTTAAAAAATGAGATTATGAAAAAGTGGAGCTGAGATTTTTCTACACGCCTGGACTGAATCTAACGAGGCGTTGGCTTTAGGAAGACTGGGTGTGTGTGTGTGTGTGAAATGATGCTTCCAGTCTACTGCACTTCTTGCCTGGTGGAGCATGATCATAAAGGACCTTAATCCTTTGGTCCAAAAAGGAAAAATCCTCCCACTTGCCTTAGTCAGCCAGTGGAATTGGATTTGTGTATAGCGGGGTTTCCAAACCATGGCTTCTCTAGATGTTGTTATACTTCAGCTCCCAGAATCCTGAAGCAAGATGACTGGTGGTGAAGGATTGTGGGAGTTTTAGACCAACAACGTCTGGGGACTCGAGGCGGGGAACCATGGGGTATATAGATTTAAGAAGTACAAATAGGGCAAGTTCAAATGGTTTTGCATTTCCACGATAAGTCCTGGAATGTATCCCTAGTAGATATGGGGGTTGTCCTGTACAGGTCGACCCCCATATCCACGGATTTGGTATCCACGGTTTCACTTATCCATGTCTGAAAAAATATGTTCTCTCTAGGCATTTCCAGGTCCTTCCAATGCAATTCTGTGGTCAACTTCTGGCATTTGTCTCATTGAAAATAATAGGGTTCCCTGTTATCCATGGTTTCAGATCTTGGAACATGCAGAGACAGGGGTCAACCTGTATTATTGTCTTTTACCCATCTCTTCCTATGGATCGAGGCAGGGAACAACAGATTAAAATACAGCAACACATTAAAATGCAGAAAGAAACGGACGCACAACACAGTTAAAATACAAGCACCAATTAAAAATACATAATCAGTTAAAAAGAGCATAACATCAGTTAAAAAAGCATACATATTAAGAACAATCGATTCATAATTTAAAAACACATAATTTAAAAACCATCTGGATTGGTCTGCTGGAAGAGATTGGTCTTTAATGCTGTTTTAAACAGAGAACGCATAACCAGCTGGCAGATCTTTTCCACAATTTGGGGAGACGCTGATGAAAACATCCTTTGGTTAACAGTTGCCAGCCTGATCCTGGCTGACGGAAGTAAAGGTCCTGCCAAGACCTGAGTGTACAGGGAAGATTATATGGGTGAAGAAAATAATAGAACTATAGAATCATAGAGTTGGAAGGGACCCCAAGGGCCATCTAGTCCAACCCCCTGCCCTGCAGGAATATATGATCAAAGCATTCCCATCCAGCCTCTGTTTAAAAATCCTGTTGGTGGTCTGGACCCAAACCATGTAGGGCTTTAAAAGTAACAACCAGCACTTTGTATCTTGGACTCTGGGAGATTAGGATTCGAATCCCCACTTAACCCTGGAAACCCACTGGGTGACCTTGGGCAAGTCACACACTCATCCTGGGAGGAAGGCAATGGGAAAACTCTTCTGATTTAATAATCCTGCCAGAAAATCCCTATGATAGGTTCACCTTAAGGTTGCCATAAGTCAGAAAGGACTTGATGGCACACAACAACATCCCAACCAGTCTGGTTATTGTCCTCTTGTGCAATGTATGGAAGCTATTTCTGCAATCCCACTCAACCAAGAGGGAAAGTGAAGGCACTGAAGTGACTTCACACTGATGAATTGTTATGCACCATCCGAGACAACACAATTGCATGGCTGTAGTCCTCTAGTCCTGCCTCAACTAGAGTAGAGCTAGAAAAGAAGACAGAGACCCACACATTTGCATGGCTTTAAATTGTGTTAAAGCATGCTAACTGGTTTTAGTCTGCACATCTTTGGAGGTTTTTAAACATAGGTTGGGTGGGCATCATTCATCTTTCTGGCAGAAGCATACCATAGAGTCACATTGGAGGACCTCCAAATGCCTACAGGGGTGTTCTCTGTAGGCATTTGGAAGTCCTCTGTAATTGATTTGCATTTTAGCATGAGCTCGCGTGAAAAGCCCATGATAAAATATAAAACAGGTGAGCCAAGATTCTGTATCATCAGACATTTCTGAAATGATAAGAGTTCCAACATCATAGCTACTTCTGCCCATGCCACCCCCCCAAAAAAAAACTACCCCCCCCCAAAAAAAATATCTACCTCTAAAACCAGGCAGAACCCCAATGAGAAATGATGACTTTTGTGCTCTTCCAGTCATGGGGCACATTGGCAACTGGAGACCTTTTGTGGTCCTGCCACAGCTGATTTTCTCAATGCACCTGTGACTGGGAGGGCACTGCGGACATCAGCTGGCATTCTATACCAGCTACTTGGTTCCATATACTTAACTAAGTTGGGTTTACTAGCCCACCCACCTCCAAACCTAATTCACTTGCTATTAATGACCGTAAACATGAGCCTAACAAGTTGCAAGATCAGAAGTTCAGCTTATGATCTCGTAAATATCAAACAAGATACCAGCCTTACTCTTACACTAGCAGCTAGATTCCTTCCTCCTCTTCCATTTCCCCCTTTATTTTACGTTGCAACAGACTAACACAGCTATTCCTTTGAAAACCACTACACATGGAGGTGAATTGATCCCAGCATGTGCCACCAACGGGCACATCCTAAGCCAAACATTTCTCTCCACCTTTAATCCAGGGTTCAAAGGTCTACATCAGCTGCCGTTTGCTTCCAGATTTTCTGAACGCAAACAGAGAATGGAAAAGAGAAACATCATGGCCTCTCTATTCTCCCAGGCCCTATGAAAATCATGAAAACAGCAATATCTCCTCAGCCCAATTCCGACATGTAAACACCTTGCAGTGCGCAGAGTCTGCCTGCTCTAGATTGAATCACAGCTGCCAGGGGGATCGTTCGCCTATCAATTATTCACTCCTTCCTCCATTATTTATCAGTGCCACCAAAGCCATTTTGCGTTGCTCGCTGTTTGGCGTCACTTAGACCTCACGGGCAAGCGGGGGTGGCAGTGGTGGACACCTTCCTGGAATGGAGGCCAGGGATGGGGTGATTTCTCCACTGCCCTTTGGTACAACGAGCACATTTATTTGTTAATTGGCAAGCACAGTATTGGTCCATCCTTTTTTTTCCACCTCTGCATGTGTGTGTTTCACAAATGGCCTGCCCAAAACAGCTATGCCTTGCCACATGAAGCCACAGGACCACAGAAAAAATGCATGAAAATTTATGCAGACTTTTCTATTGTGTATGAGTTTCCCAACAGACACATTTTTGCAAGCATTTCCCTAGAAAATACGAATTTTTTTCATAAGCAATTTTAGCTAAAGTACACATTCTCCTATGCAAGGCATCTTAATATATACATTGGCTGGCCTTTTGCTTGGGACTGATGTCTTAGTAATGGCTTTATGTGTGTGCAAGATTGAATTGACTAGTTCCACAGCATCCGTATTCACCAGGGGCTGCCGTGATATAACAGTGTGCTGGTACCCATTGCACAATGGTAGCCAGTGGAGTGACTGATGCACCCAGGCCCAGTGTATGATGTGCACCAATGAGTTCCCCAAAGAGCATCCAGACACCAGCTAGGAAGTGCTGGAGCACAACCAGAGCACCCAATGTGTGCCAGAAGTTCCTGATGAGCACTGGAGCACTCTTGCCAGTGTTTAGATGTGCATCCTTGCCATTCACTAACAGGGTTTCGGTGTGTTTCTGCAATGCAGTTATCTACTCATAGTTATAAAGACTGTGGTGTAGGATCCCGGATGTTATTTTTGCAAGCAGTTTCCTCTGGTATATGGCTTTCTGTACATCATAGAATCATAAAATTGTAGAGTTGGAAGAGACCACGAGGGTCATCCAGTCCAACCCCCTGCCACGCAGGACATTTTGCCTAATATACCCATTTTGGATCCAATTCCCCTCCGTGTAGGCATTTTTTGTACCCAGTCTTCCCTAATGTACAATTTTTGTAGCCAATTTCTGCTACGGTACACATTTGCTACGTATTTATGCCTAGTGTAAACTTCTATGTACCTAGTATTCCTTAATGTACAGATTTTGTACCCAATTTCCCATTACATACTTATTTTTGAATGTGGTTTCTCCTAATTTACACATCTTTGCCAGGTCTTTCCCCCCCCTAATATATGCCTCTTTGCACTCAACTCAAACCTAACGTACACTTTAAAAAAAAAAATCAATTTCTCCCCCAGAGAAATCCACTGCAAAATTCAAAAGCCAATGGATAATTAATTGCATTCCGGTTTGTCTGTGAGTTCAAAAAAGTATGAGTTGTTATCAGTTCATATTCAGATGCAAAGCAAATGATTTTCACCTTCATGTCTAGTTTAGCATGTCTTTTTTTTTCTTTAACAAACTGGTTTTGGGTTGTAGGGTAGAAAATTATCCCAGAATGCCAAGTCTCTTCCCTTAGGTTCCAAAGAAGAAATGAAAATCATGAGATGGGGCATCTCTGTTGGTTGGTAAGGCTCCGTGAAGCAAAGTAAGCTGATAGGAAGAGAATCATTTCATTTGAAATATGGTGCTGGAGAAGAGTTCTGCAGATACCCGGGACTTCCAAAAAGACAAATAGATGGATCCTAGAGCAAATCAGACCTAAACTCTCCCTAGAAGTCAAAATGATTAAACTGAGACTGTTGTACTTTGGCCACATCATGAGAAGACAGGACTCCCTAGAAAAGACAATGATGCTTGGGAAGATAGAAGGTGGTAGGCGAACAGGAAGACCGCATTTTAGATGCAGAGACTCCATCAAGGAAGCCACATACCTGAATCTGCAAAACCTGAGCAGAGCTGTTGACGGTAGAGTGACTTGGAGGTCTCTTAGTCATAGGTTCACCATACGTTGAAGTCAACTTGACAGCAATTAACAACTTGTAATGAATTTTCAACTGGTTTTAATTCTATAGATTGCTTAATTGCTTATACACACACACACACACAGAGACATCTCCCTGTTTTTCCTTAATGTTTTTAAGTTGTGCTGCTCTTAATAATTTGTAAGCCGCTTTCAATGCCAACACTGGAGAAAAGCAGGCTACAGATGAATACAACAGCCCCCACCATCACCACAAGCCAAGACCTCCCAGCCAGGAAAAGCTATGCTACAACCAGTGCTGCAGAGATCTGACAGACCGCCATCCAGCTCCCTCCTGCCTCCATCAAGTTTATATCCTGAAGCATGCAATCCCATCATCTTCTTTATTAAGAGGCATAACCACCATGCTGGTGTTTATTAAGGGTTATAAAAATTAGTCATCTCTGTTAGAAGGAGGAGAAGGAAGTTCTGGATGGGACTCAAGGGACTTTGTCCCTGCTAGGTGGTTCCAGGAGATGCTTTGCCATCCTTTCTGTTTTATTTACCCATCATTAATTTAATTGCCTTTGGCCTCTGCTCTGGCATTAAGGAAAAAGGTGTGAGAAGAGGGGAGTAGGAAGGAGAGCAAATGGCTTTAACTCAGCTCAAAAACTCCGGGTAAGGAGAGCTCTTAAACCACGGCCTACCTAAGGCTTTCAGCTGCCAAGTTATTTATTGAGTGGATAATCCCATGATTCACAATTTTCAAGACAGCTGCCAACAGACTGGCATATATGAAACTGAATGTTTTGGAAAGCCTAAAAAACAAGGGGTGTAAAAAATGCTTGCAAATATTCTAGTCCTCAGTGAGGGAGGGTGTCTAGACACATTGAGATGCCCCATCAAGAAAGCAATTACCCATTGTGATGGGAAAATGAAGAATATTGAAAGAATGGTGGGGGGAATGGTGAGGATTATCCTAGATGGGCAAGAATGATAACAGTTCAGGATTATCTTGCATGAGAAGTATTGACCACAGCCTGAAGCCAGTGAATTTACCAGCCTCTCTATTGTTTATAAGATTATGTATTTTCTTGTAGAGTGTCTAGGCCTATTGTAAGCCCCAAGTAGAGTCGATCCAGTGAATCAATGTGATCCTATCTATGTGCTGATTCTCCCATCAACAATAGATCCAACGAGTCTCCTCCTCCAATTCTCAGTCATGAGCAGCTTGCCCTGAAAAGATTTCAGAGCATGCAGCACATGTTGAACCACAAATATAAAAAAGATTGCAGTCAAAACCAAGACATTGATAGATCTGTAGCTGGAATTTGATTGATTTCTCAATCGATAAATGCCAGGCTCAAAAAGAGCTATCTTTGGCAGATGTCAAAAGCAGACTCATGAAGGAAGCATCTCTAATCCCTGTTGGAAGGACATCCCATAGGATGGGAGTCCCGTCACAGAGGTAGAGATAGGCAACCTTTGGCTATTTTGGACTCCAAGTAGCATAGTTCTTTACGATTGGCCCTGCTGAGTGAACCTGATGGAAGTTGGAGGTCAAAACACCTTGCAGGTCTCCCCATTCCCCACAATACACTGAAGCTGCTATTCCTGGTGTTCTTCAAGAGGTTCTTCAGCTCACCTTGCCATTCATCTGAGGAAGTAGACCGAGTCTACAAAAGCTTATACTACCACTTCTTTCTCTCAGTTCGTCCCAAAGGTGCTACAAGATCCCTCTGCATGCTCACAGTGGAACAATTAGAAAAACCTCCTCAAAAGACCTCTGTGATTTCAGAAGACCTCACAATGATAAGGGAAGAGGCAGGTTTTTGAGTAACCTTAAGTTCAGAGCCTGAATCTTATTGTTAGTCTCATCCCACACACAGACACACAGTAGATCTATTGAGTCCATGGGATTTACTTACATGTTGGTTCTGCCTTCAACTGTTGATTCAGTGGGTCTTCTCATTGAATGGGATCAGAGGAGAGCAAAGAAAATGGTCAAAGTCAAGAACCCAAGCTCTGTGAGGGAGATGGAGATGTTTAGCCTGGAGAAGACAGAGGTGATATGTTAGAGCCATCTTTAAGTCCCTAAAGGGATGTCATGTAGGAGACAGAAGGAGCTCCAGAGACTAAACATGAACCAATGGATTCAAATTCCAAGAAAAGAAATTCAGCTTAAACATCAGAAAGAACGTCTTGATTGTAAGAGCTGTCCAGTAATGGAATGAACTGCCTCAGAGGGTGGTGGACTCTCCTCCATTGGAGGTCTTGAAACAGGGATTGGATGGATATCTTTGAAGAGCAATTAGTGGTGTATTCCTGCATAGTGGGGGTTAGACTAGATGCCCATTGTGATCTCTTCCAACTCTATGAGTCTATTCCAGGAGTGGGGAACCTTTGGCCTTCTAGATGTTTTGGACTACAATTCCTATAATTCCACACCACCAGCCATGCTAGCTATGACTTGTGGGAGTTGAAGTCCAAAACATCTAGAAGGCCAAAGATCCCCCACCCTTGGTCTATACTTTAGTTGATGGAGATCCAGGACTTCATACACAAGTATCTAAAGCTGAAATACATCCTAGTAGGAGAGAGATAACCTTGCTTAGACAGAACCTACTTAGAATCATAGAGTTGGAAAAGACCCCCAAGGACCATCCAGTCCAACCCCATTCTGCCATGCAGGAAGACACAATCAAAGCATTCTTGACAAGTGGCCATCCAGCCTCTGTTTAAAAACTGAGAAATAGTTTACAGAGCCTTTCAAATCAGCAGCCTGCTTTTGAGCCTGGCGTTCCTCAAAAAAACAGACAGGGACAATCCCAGATGCCAAAGGGACCGAAAGAACCCTGCCAACGTGAGCTTCTCGGGGATAATGGTGCAACTTGTTATGGTCCACGCCTTCCATCAACCAACCGGCTGGTCCTCCTTGTGACATTAAGTGCAGTGACAAGAAGAGAAAAACCACACAAGCACACACCACCTCCTCCCCTCCTTTCCTCTCTCTATGCACACACATACACACCCAAAAAGTCACCCCAGCTCTGCCTTCATCATAAGCCTGGAGAATTTAGGTTCCTTGGTTGTCAAGGTAACGTCTTTCATCTTACCCAATCACCATTGACCCTCTGCAGTTTCCAGCGCATCGCAGAACATCCTTTGAATGACACTTATTTGGACGCCAGGGTTTTCTTTCTCCATCTCAGTGAAAAAAGCATGACCTGGAGGTTGTTTAGACAATGGAATAAAAATCCTCAAGGAATGCGGGCAGAATACCTTTTGTCCAGATGAGCTTCTGCTGGGACTCACCATATTCAGAAGGAGGAGGGCTGAAAACTCCAAATAGTTTGTGACTACACCTTTCGCTGTTTCTCGTGATCTTTTAAAAATATATATCTGCAACAATGTGCATAACAGCCTGTTTGAACAACCAATTCGAATGGGGGCACATCCAGGAAGTCAAAACGTGATTGGTCAGATGTGTGCGGGGGCGGGCTTGCTGGTGACGAAGTGGCCGGAGCAGCCGTTGTTATTTTTCGTGGGTGCAATTAAGTGCTATTTTTGAATGGTAGAGCAAAAAAAGTTTATTAAGCAGAAGATCGCTCTTCTGCATCTCTCGATTAACAAGACAAAAAAAGGGAGGAAGGAGGGAGCTTTGGTGGAATAATAATGCATGTAATTCACCCGTGGCCACCATCTTTACTCATGGGCATGCTCCATTTGAACTTCAAATTTAGACAGTTTTCCATGACAGTAATCTTGCAAGTGACTCGTGGGGACAAATGACCACTGCTGCGGTAGTGAGATAATGCGCTATTTTCCACTATTAATTCTCCTATCTGACTGAGCTCCTGGAGTCAGATTTTATTTTATATTTTTGCACCCTTGTGTGTGCACCTAAAAATACCTGGTACTGCATAACTATTTTGCATCATCATCGTCATCATCAAATTGATAGGAAAGAGAAGGCAAATGATGCACAAAAGCAAATGCTATAAAACCCCAGGGGAACCTGAGAAGACGTAGGCATTCTTCTTGGGATGAATATCTTCATTAACATCTCCATTGTCCAAGGTGCTGAACATGTTTTATGGAGATGGCTCAGCACCTTGGATAGAATCCAGTCTGAGTTCAGTTCCAGACTTTAAAGGAACTGTCCATCATACTGAATCTAACCAAGGGATATGGATCAGCCCTTCTTAGCCAGCTCCTTTGAAGAAAACCTAGAAAAAAAACCGATGTGGATTCACTTCTCGCTTGAGATGGAAGCCACCATTGTCTTTATGAGGATGTAGAAATCACCAAGGGCAAACACTGGTTACTTTATTGATGGCATTTCTTAGCTCAAGGTTAGGGATACACTTCCTCACTAAGTTTCTTCTCTAAGGAAGCAACAAGTAACTTTAGCAATCCTACTGCAAAAAAAATCATCGAAAACCACACAAAGTCCATTTGCAATTTGGGACTTATTCTGCACAGAGTTTACATGTGGTTGTTTTGACCAGAAAACAGTATTTTCTGTACAGGAAGCAGCATTTTCTGCACAGAAAATAACATCCCTGCATAGTAATGCAGACAAGTCTGTTTTCTATGAAAATTCCCCACACATGTGAATTTTGCACAAAGTCCCCTAATTACAGCATTTTCTGTGCAGGAAATAGCTTTTTCTGCACAGGAAAATGTGCATTCTTTCTCCAAGAATTATGCTTTCTGCCCCGAACAACCAATCGTGAATTTTGCACAGAATAAGTCCCGAATTGCAAAGATTGCCATCAGTGTGGGATTCTTCTCATTAAGGTTTCTCGATATTCAAACACGTGTTTTTTTAAAAAAAAAGAAGAATATTTTGGAATACTAGCTGACCCAGTGTAACATATGTCATTATAATACATAGATAGATAGATAGATAGATAGATAGTTTCCATTCCTACTGAGTCAAGGCACCACACATGGATCTTCTCATTTCCTGTCTAATTTTCACAACAACCCTCAGAGGTCGATTTGGTGAACTGCGTGGCCAGGTAGCATTAGAACCCAATTCTTCCTGACTCCTAGCCCAACACTCTCACCCATCTCCTGCGGTGTTGAAGATCCTCTCCTCTTTATTACACGTCTTAAAGGCAGAGGAGCAGGGGCTAGTTCAACAGTAGGCAACCATAATGGCGGCCATGATGAAAAGAAGAACCAATCCCATCTCTTTTCCCCACAGTGGCTCCAAAGGGCCCCAAGATTATGATGACCCCGACAAGAGCCCGAGTCGGAGACACAGTCCGGATCCTGGTGCAAGGTTTCCAGGTGTGTATGAGTCTCCTTCGCAGCCTGCCAAGGGCTCGGCCTTTTGCGGCATTCTCTGCAGCGGGTAGGGTTTGGAATGCCTGTGTTGTCCTTTGCTTCTCTTTTTTAAATAACAACTCGTAGGTCCCTTTTGTGAGTTACTTAATAGCAAAACGACACATAAATAGATTAAGCCAAGAAGACGCGGAAGACCAAGCGACTGTGAAAGAAGTCACGGAATTAATTTGTTCTCTCTAACTAATTGGTCCTGCAAACACAGAGAGATGAGAGGGAGAGAAAGAAAGCGAGGGATGGAGGAAGGGAGGGAGGGATTGCTCTTGCATCTTAAATTGAGGCTGCAAGAAGCTTCCAGTGATCTGAAGGAAGGAATGCTTGCAAACAAATCATGGAATCACAAAGCTAGAAGGGGTCCCAACGGCCATCTAGTCCAACCCTCTCCCATGCAGGAAATCTCTGGCTGCATCTCTGCACTGCAGAAATTATCCGGTTTGATGCTGCTTTAACTGACATGGCTGGATGCTATGGAATTCTGGGATATGTGGTTGTGAGATATTTAGCCTTCACTGTCAGAGAGCTCTAGTGCCAAAACCAACTACAAATCCCAGGATTCCATAGCATTGAGCCATGGCAATTAAAGCAGTGTCAAACTGGATTATTTTTGCAATGCAGATGCAGCCTCTGAAAGGTGGGCTTCTGATCTCTGATAAAAAAAAATCTATGTATCAAATCTAGGACACATCTATCATGGGTGGATTGATTGATTGATTGATTGATTGGTATTTGGTTCATTTCCTGCAAGAGTGGGGTAGATCCTCTTCTCTGGTCCCATCATTTTAAATCCAATCATCTGTTCCAACTAGAGTAAGCTCATTGAATCAATGAAATTTACTCTAAGTTTACATGGTTCCAACCTTAATATCTGGGGAGTCCTTGGTTTACCTGTCAACCACATGGAAGGCCACGTTAAGTCAGATGATAAAATATTGCCAAATTGTGTGATATTCCAAGATGGGGCTTTGTCAGGGTAGGTAACACAAGGCTGGGATCGACCAGGCTTGTGGGGTTGATGGATTCTACCATTGGGTGGGTGTGCCTCGGTTCACAGAATGAAGTCTTCCCCGAACCCATGTTCACCTGGACCCGCGTTGGGAGCAGGCTCCTCGATGGCAGCACCGAGCACGATGGGAAAGAGCTGGTCTTGGAACGCGTGCCGGCCGAATTGAATGGCTCCATGTACCGCTGCACCGCACAGAACCCGCTCGGCTCCACCGACACCCACACCCGGCTGATCGTTTTCGGTAAAGGGAAAGAGCTCTGTTTCTTCTCACTGCCAATCCTTGGGCTAGCAGTCTCTGAGGCCAGATCCACCATACCTAGTTCTCTTCTTTCAACACATCCCATAGTTTGCTCCTCTTTTTACCCAGATGTGGACCTCGGTCCCAGCCACCAT
This sequence comes from Gambelia wislizenii, assembly GCA_030847615.1. Taxonomy (NCBI): domain Eukaryota; kingdom Metazoa; phylum Chordata; class Lepidosauria; order Squamata; family Crotaphytidae; genus Gambelia; species Gambelia wislizenii. The sequence continues at coordinate 1,559,231 of JAUMIR010000016.1, forward strand.
GTCTCCTTTCCAGAACTCCCCCCCCCAAAAAAATAATGAGCTACATCTGGGTTGTGAACTAGGCATGCAAGTCTTCCTAAATTTCATTTCCACAGCCAAGAATGAAAATTGGATTATTATTATTTTTCCCAGCTGTAAAAAAGTTCTCAAAACCAACCCAGTTTTTTTTTTGAGGACGATTTGCAGTTCAGGATTTATTCTGTGAAAAATCCACAGATATGTTTTTTTTTTCTGCAGAAAACAGCGTTTTCTATGCATAAAATCATTTTTCCATTTTTTTTTCTCTCTGCAAGGAACTTTCTTTTTGTATGGAAAATAACATTTCTGAGCAGAAAATGCTATTTGCTGCATTAAAAAAAACACACACAACCACGTGTCTTTTTCATGCAGAATAAGTCCTGACCAGACATTATCATTCATTCAGTTGCAATTGTGATGCAATACAATTCCAGTTATTGGGATGTTGTTGGGAATTACTTGCAAACAACCAGCGAGTTTTTGAGAAACGAGTTATTTGTAACGCATTAGTATATTTGAATAGTTACTCTTCTGTTCAGCTCTGTTTAGATGTGATAGCATGTACCCATGCCTGGTATACAGGGGGGTGAATTTGGAAAGCAGGAACAAGGGGTGCCATAAGAATGGGACTGATTTCATCCGCCTCCCCTTCCTGGTAGCCTATCCGCATGTGCTCTAGGTTTCCCATTTCCGCTTCCATTCTCCTTAGGGTTGCCTTGGGGCTTCTGCAACTTTAATCCTGGACAGATGGTGGAGCATGGCAAAGTACCATAAAACTCTCTTGAACAAAAGTACCTGTGCTATTTATCCCAGACCTGGACTAAAGTTGTAGGATCCTCATGCTGCATCCTACCAGGCAACCCTGATCCTCATGCCAATGTTACAGTGATCCATATTCTCGTAACATCTGGCCACTGCGTTGTGTTCTCCTGTCTGAAATGGCCACCTAATACATCTCTCTCTCTCCATTGTCTCCCCGCTTTCTCATTAGAAAATCCAAATATCCCAAGAGGAACAGAAGACTCAAATGGTAAGGTACAACTTTTCATGGCTGCTTTGGTCCTGTCTCCTTGCCTCTGCTTTCCCTGTTTTGTCTGCTGTTTGCTTCAGTCCTTGCTCTGCATCCCACTATAAGACCATAACTAGGTGCTGCCCAGCCACTATACATCCCTCACCACTGGCCTATAAATGGCTGCGTTGGAGCAACAACTTCCCAGCAGGTAGCTGCCCAACCTCTTTTTTGAAAATGTCCAGAGAACGAGACCCCATCACCTCCGTAGGCCATCGGTTCCATTGCCAAGCGTCTCTTACTATCAAGAGGTTCTCTGGGAATGATGGTTCTGTTAACAAAGGCTAAAATATTATTTGCCTTCTTTGCTGTAGTGTCACACCACTGGGTCATGTTCAATTTATGACCAGCAATAATCCCAAGGGTCTTCTCACATGTCTTTATGGGGAGAGGAGAGAAACCAGAGCCAAGCATCCCCCATTCTACATTTGTGCATTTGATTTCTGTGGTCTAAATGTATTAACTTTGCATTTGTCTTTGTTGAATTGCATTCTAGTTGTTTCACCCCAATTTTCTTTCATGATGGCATGCAAGTTGCAATGTTCTCCATAGCATTCTCCCCATTGTGGGAGAAAATGGAGATTTTGGCATAATTCTCCACAATGGTATTTGCACCTTAAAATGTCTTTCCAGGTATTATTCTATGCCAAAAGATACATGGGGGCCTGTGTATACAAAGGAAAAAACCTGATTGCTCCATCATAATTCCAATTCGCAGCAGATGAAACCTGTCTTAATGGTTTTAAAACCCCTCATTAACTTCGCATGCCTGTAGCCAAGATGGCGGCCACAAGTGAATTATGCACATTTTTAAATCTGCCACTGCCAAATTTTTTAAAAAACTATTTCTATGGTGCGCACAAGCGATATTTCACCTTTCCCCCAAAAAACAGAGAAAAAGATAACACAAAGCTCCATTTTAACACCTTAGTGATCACTCGCTAAGGTGAAAATCCAACATGGCGGCAATGGGCGCCTGCCCTGTAACCAAGCCCCACCCCCTGCGCTCATCCAGCCAATCAGATTTGTACTTCCTCTTGCATGGGGAAGCGATTCATGTCAAATCACTTGTCTTAACAAGCGAGAATGCGCATACCACACGGACCTTTTTTAAAAAGTCAGGAAAAGCCATGGTTGCTTTTCTCATGTAGTTCTTGGCCCCATTCACAATACAATGAGACATTGCAAAATCCCATTAAGACAGCTTGTATTCTGAGCAAATTCTGTGAGAGGTATTTTCACTGTATAGAAAACCCCATGGAATCTTGCTCTGAAATTGGGTGCCATTCCAGATCTCCCCAATTCTTAGTTTGGTGTCAAATAATGACACATGGTGGTATTAGACCAGCTTTGTTGGCGGTCAATGATACAGCAGATGGTACGCAACAGAGAAGCATCCCAGTCCTGTCGCTGATGGGCTCCAACATCTCCCCCAGCTTTTGGTGGAAATGGGCCCCTAAACCAATTCTACCCAGTCTGTCCTTTGGCTGGTGATCAAATTCCCCACCATTGATATTGGGGGAGCCCACCGCACCTTGGAGGTCTGTGAATGGTTATCACCACCACTAGCCCACAGTGGGACCCACAAAATGCCCAGAAATTATCTGGTTCCTCACAGCCTGTTTTTCTCTCTTCTCCACCACGTCAGGTTCAAGCACCACCACCCGTCACAGTACTTTCCGGATTCTTCTGGCCCTCATCTTGACAGTCATCTTGGAAATGACGTGAAGGGCTTCTTCTCAGAGACCTTCCCCTTCCTCTCCCGCCCTCCAAATGGCTCCGACTGGCTTCCACATCTCTCGTCGATCGGTTTTTCTATTCTTCTGCTCTTTCTTTCTTTCTATTTCTTTCTCCTCTGTTCTTTTTCTTTTTTAAACAAACAAACAAACAAACAAACAATTTACGGTCTTGTTATCGGTCTCTTTCTGTCTGTGTCTTGGCTTTGTCATCCAATTTAATTAAAAACAAATCAACAACAACACGAGCTTGTGTGGATGAGGCCGATGCAAATTCTTTCATTGCAAATTCATTTTAAGCGGCTTCAGTTTCTCTTTATGGGGAAAAATGGGAGACACTCCATAGCGCTGTAAGGGGAGGGAATAATAAAACTGCATGAAATCACTGTCAAGAGCTGGGAGAATGAGAGACCTTTTGAGCCAACTTTGTCTCTCTCTGATTTCTGAAGGGTAGGCCTAGGACAATGGTAGATGGTCAGATTTTGGGCGCCAATAGGTACGGGAGCAGGGCAAACTCATATTTTCTTATCCTTGGAGAGTAAAAGTGGTCCAAGCACTGCAAGACACCTCATTGAGAAAATGATCAACAGCCTTGAGATTTTTCATATTTCATCAGGAGGAAAAAACTTTGCACAAAATTTCATGCAAAAAATTTCTTTGCAGGACAGTGGCCGAAATGGTTCGCCTTAGGGTTTCCATAAGTCAGAAAGGACTGGAAGGCACATAACAGCAACAAAATACAGTTGTCCCTTCACATTTGCTGGGGTTTGGTTCCAGGACCCCCCATGAATACCCAAATCTGCGAATATTCAAGTCCCATTATATGGCCTCACATCGGGAGGCATGGAGACGCACCATCCACAATGCTGCAGCCTTATTTGAGAACTCACGCCGAACAAGTCTTGAAGAGAAACGACAATGCAGAAAGAATCGCAACCCGGAAACATCACCCAAGGAGAGCTTCTGCTGTGCTTTCTGCAACCGGACTTGTTTATCTCGGATTGGCTTTTTTAGTCATCAGCACGCTTGCAAAAAGCATGGGATGACTCCTTCCTGAATCTTCGTTTGCAAAGAAAAGCCATTAAGAGATATGCAATGGCATAGCAAAATGGTGTCCCTTCAATAAGATGGCAAAGAGCAAGGTTTGGTTTTTGGATTATTATTTTTTTAAGAATATTTTCAAGCAGTGAATACTTAAATCCATGAATGCCAAATCCGTGAATATGGAGGGACAACTGTACAATGTTTGCAAGACAGAATATATGGTGATTAAAATTTCAGCCAGAAATTAATACAGAATACAGCCATCACCAATGGCAGAGTCTGCTTGGTTGCTTGAAACCAGGGGGTGCCTTTTGGTTTAGCTGAGCATTTCCCACAAAAGCCCTGTGATTGTGTAGCTTTCGGACCAGTGCCTGCTACCAATAGAATAGACTGAGAAGGCAGAATATAAACAGGAAAGCCCTCCCAGCTTCAACACTTTCCAAAAGGGAATTAGGGAATGAAAGGTCACTCTCTTCTCCATCTCCACCCCAGCCATTACCACCCCTGGCCTCCAACTCGTTTTAATAAGCAAACAAAGCACCTTCATTAGGCACTGGTATCATTTATTCATGCTGCTACTCTCAGCTGGCGCAGCCATGGATGTGCATGTTAATGTACATTTTGCTTCATATGCTGACCCCTGTAAGTTTTCAGGAAGGTGGGGTAAAGGGGGAGATGGTGTGATGAGGCATCGGAGAGCCGCTGACCTCAGAATGAAAATGGCCAGGATGTTGTGGCTCTGGAAGAGGTGTGTAGCTTGTCCTTGCCCCTCTCTTTCTTCCTTTTGTTCTGTTTGGAGATGGAAAGATTCAAAACACAACATTGCAACTCATACCCAACTCCTCTAATTTTGGGAGCTAAGCAGGGCTGGCCTTGGTTGGCCCTTGGATGAAAGACCGAAGTGAATTTACTCCTCCCGGTCACTCCAGGAATAATGAGGAGACCATGCTGGGGAATAAAGGATCCAACTGCCCCAAACCCCAACAGACCAGAACCTGAACTGAATGAGGGCTCTGGGCTTATGGGGTACACAATCTAATATGCTATTCTAAGTGTAGCCAAGTTATTCCTACATTGCTCATGAGCTGGAGTGACTTTCTGTCCAGCTAAATTCCAGGTGTATGTTTTGGTTATCTTTCCAGGCCAGGCGTCAAACGGACTCTCTACAGACTCCTTTTATGTAAGAAAGTCCCCATTTTGGGCTATCAGGAAACCCCCAAGATTAGTAGCTCTCACTGTCTCCTTTTGTTTTCCTGGAAGAAAGGTGGGGGGGGGTACCACCACTTTTCCACCAGCTGTGAGGCTCTGCCTATATCTCCACTGCCACCAAACACGAAGCCATCCACAAATGTCTTGGTTACCACCAAGAGCAAGGGGTTTCCTTTGTCCCCATCTCTACCACCAAGGTGAGGACCTCCTCCCATCCTACAACAGCGGCAACTGTGGAGACCTCCTAGATGCCCTCAAGATACCTGTGTGAGAGAGTATGTAACTTAGATCCCTATCTCTTCTTTATTCCCTGCCTGAAACCACGGTGGGGAGCTGCTGTTAGTCAGAGATGATACTATTGAGCTAGATGGACTCCTATCTTTCCTATAGAGAAGGTCCCACATTCACTCCCTGGCATCCTGCCTGAAACCCTGGAGAGGCACAGCTGCCAGTCAGAGCTGACAATACTGAGCTAGATGGCCCAGGGGTCTGACTCGATGGCAAGGCAGCTATTCACGTTTCTATGCAGAAGTTCTCAAGTTCAGTCCCTGGCATCTCCAGGTCAGGTGAGTCCAATGAATACTGGAGTAGATAGACTCTTAAGGGACTGATCCAGCATTAAGCAGCTTCCTACATTCATAAAAGCACAGGGGACTGGGAGCCAAGTTCATTTCCCCAATATCTGTGGGTTGAACTGGGCTGCCAAGGTCAACCCCTTCTGAAATTGTGTTTACTGAGTCTACACAGACAATAATTGGCTAACCCATCCACTCAGCAAGGAGATATTGATGCAATTGTGTTCATGAGATTGCCCGTTGCCTTTCTCTCTCTCAGCCAACAGTCTGGGCACATGGGCGGAGGCTGGCCATCGATCAAAAGCTCTCTCCCGAAAGCCAGTTTCTAAATCACAGCCCTGGATTGATCCCATGTGAGCCTTCATGACACTTGGCGTCCCATGGAACGTCTCGTTTGTCACCTGGTGCCGAGGCGACAGCTGACAATTCTGTCAAGAGAAAGAGGCTTTCTGGGACGATTGCTCATGGCTAGCGCTAAGAGTTTCCATCCTGAATGGCCACGAGGGAGCTGGCAACCTTCTCTTATTTATGGGCATCTGCGTCTCTGGGTCTTGCATTCGAAATGGAAGGCCTTTCAAAGGCAGCTCTCCGAAGGCGAAGGCGCTTGAGTTGTGATGGATATGAGGCGGCCCCTGTGCCAATGACAGATTAAAAGATCCTGGCCAGGGAATGAAGAGGGCCCACTCGGCGGGAGAGAAGAGGCGTTGTGGAATCAGGGAGACTCCTACTGCCCTCCTGATGGCATTGGACTGCATCAACCAGCATCCCTTCTCTGCAGTGAAACTCCTGGGGCAGAAACTCTACCCCTGCCAAGAGCAAGGATGGGCAAGGGACAAGATGGCGGACTCCATTCTGTCTAGAACAATGGTTCTGAGCCTGTGGTCTGGAGACCTGCAGGGGTCCATGATGTCCTCACAGGGGGTCCATGAAGGCTTGAAAGTTGCTTCCCCCCCCCACATGCAGTGAAGTGGCCATGTGACAGGAGCCAAGGCAAAGGCTGGCTGGTGGGCTTGGCCTGCACATTGCCATTCAATCTGCTCCAGCCACAAACTTGCAGGAAGAAACAGGAGAAAAGTCTTCGCTCCCCCTTCTGAGGGAAGGTTTAAGGGATAGTGTAATGTAATGTAATAATAAGAATAAGAATAATAGGATTTATAGGGTCTGTGGCAACAAAAGATATTTCAAGGGGTTCCTTGGTAAAGAAAAGTTTATGCGCCACTGGTCTAGAAAGCCCAACTGGGATTGCAGTCTATGGAAAAGATCCACTACTATACCTGCAGGCATTGTGTCAAGGGGGTGGGAGGAATAAAAACCACCTGCTACCAGAGTCACTGGCTTTACTATCCCTAATTAAAGGGCTAGTACTAGCACCCCTTTCTAATTGATCTCAATTGCTACTTTTGGAACCTACTTTCTGGCTTTCAGGAGTAACCTTAACCAATGTCCTCCAGACCTTTTGGCTTCCATCTCCCCTTCTTTTTGACTAGCATAGTATACCCTCCAACCGTCCCAATTCAGCAGGGAGAGTCCCGGTTAACCCTTTGCCTCTAGTCTGGCTTAACGAGAGGATCTAAGCCATTTTTTTAAAAGCTGCACTTTGTTTTAAGCTGGGGGTGGGCTACTATGGAAGTCTAGGGCCCACTGCACCCACACACAAAAAAGCAAAGGGTTTTGTGGTTTTTTTGCCCCCAAATGCCCTTGGGGAGACAGGGAACATTTTCCCCATTTGGGGGGCCTTCCTAGGTCATTTTAGGTCCAGGAGAGGCCCCTTTTAACAACACTGTCTTGTCTCCTGCCCCTAAACTGGTCTTGGGGGTGGAGGCAAAACTGGTGGAAAATGCCCCCCTAAAGGGCATTTTGAGGCAAAAAAATGTGAACGAAATTGAAAACTTTTTTTGACCCCGGGAGCTACCTAGAGAGCCTCCAGACACAGTGGCAAGACCCTCCATACCCCCTAGAGAGCATTTTGGATCCATATATATATATGTTGCAAAAAAATTGATCCCTGGGGGGGCCACAAAAAGACCTCTTGGGCCACATTTGGCCGATAGACCGAACTTTGCCCACCTCTGCTTTAAGCTATCATTTCAACGACCTTGTGTTCCATGTTGGGGGAAAGGTAGGCTATAAATGAACTGAAGAGATAACGAAAGAAAACTTTGTTTCCAAAAAGTTAAGAAACTAGACAGCTTGCTTGTTCTGGGTCTGGATTGTCAACGTGTGTGATCCCTGCAACGCATGGGCACTTAGACACCGGAGGAGAGAGCGGCACGGGAGAGAGGACGCCGGCCATGAGGACAACCTGTCAGAAGGTCCTTCCAGATGCTAACCAGCCGTGCTTCAGACAGACGCCGAGCCCCTCGGGGAGTAGGAAGAGGCTTGTCGGTACAATGGGTGACAGGTGTTGCAAGGGGGGGAGAACCCAAATGTGTGAAGTATTTTCCTTGGTGTCGAAAACGAGAGACATCGTGGCTGACAGGAACATCCCACCAGCTCCCAGTCCAAAATGTCAACCCGAAACTCACGCCACTGGTCGCCCTGGGAGTCTCCATTTCTCTCAAACTCTCTGTAGGCCAGCTTTGACCTTGGAGGAAAAAACACCTCCCTAGAGCCAGCATTTCTTTTCAAGTGTGTCGACAAAACATTTTGGCATCTTTTGTTCCTGGATCATGCTTCTTGGGTCTGAAATTCTTTCCCTCGGATATGGAGGAGTGTTTGAAAGGAGCCTTGGGACGCAGCCTATACACATACATACACACCCTAGCATTCTCCGGGTTTATTTATTATTTTATTTGTTGGGTTTATACCCCACCTCTCTCCCAAGGTGGGGTTCAAGGCAGGTTACCCTGGTTAAAAAAATACAACTAAAATCTTACAAATTACAAGAGTTAAAAAAAGGGGTGAGTCCCTGCATGGGGGCTGAGACAAATTTTCTCCAAGACCCCCCATAGGCCACACCCACCACAGCAAGCCCAAATACTTCCATTTTTATCTTCAGTCCCTCTCAAAATGGTGACAGGAAGTGATGTCATGTCACTTCCTGTCACCATTTTGAGAGGGACTGCAGAGGAAAATTGGTATTTATGGGTAGTACAGGGTTCTGTGAAACCTATATGGGTGGGATTGGGAGTACAGTATTTTTACTTATGTTCACATGTTTTGTGAGGCGGGGTGATTTGAAGGCAGAATTGTCCTAAAATCACAGCATTTATTTTATTTTATTTTTTAAAAATGGGGGCTTTGGGGTTACCTTTCAGGGTCTTCAAGCACCACAAATGTGGGGGCGAAGGGTCATTAGGAGGAACATCCTGTCACTAAGAGCTATTCGGATGTGGAGGACATTGCCTCGTAGTATGGTGGAGTCATCTTCTTTGGATGTTTTCAAACAGAGGCTGGATGGCCATCTGTCGGACATGCTTTGATTGTGTGTTCCTGCAGAGCAGGGGTTGGAATAGATGGCCTTCGGGGTCTCTTCCAACTCTATGATTCTATGAGGGTGAGGCTTGGGGAGCTCTCTGCCTGCCTTTTTTGGGGGGGAGGATTTGAATACGGAGGGGAATTCTTTGCAGCTTGGGCCCAATCCTGACTTCCAAGAAGAACCCATAGCTCATACATTTTCAAGGGCTGCATTATGAGACTTGTCTTTCAGACAGAAGAGCAGCATTCATCCCATTCTGGACCCTCCTGGGATCCCCTTTCCTTTGGGTCCACTCACGCTTGCAAGCCGGTTCAGGTCCGCAGCCTCTGGTTTCCCAATCCTCCTCTCAGCTGGCCAGCTGCACCCAGCTGCGTGAGCGGCGTTCAGCCTTTTTTGCTATAAAAAGCCCAAGTGCAGTGCAGTAAAACTCATCTTTCTCCTAATATATGCTAATTTGATTTTAATGGGATTCAGATTTTTCAACAGCAGCGCAGTGTTAGCCGCAGTAAGTTATAATCATATCTAATTGGTAATTCTAACATAACAAATTTCCAGGATAAATTATTCGTAGTTAATAGCCCCTGGAGAACAAGGAAGAGGGTGTGTATGTGTGTGTGTGTGTGTGTGTGTAAGATATATATATATATATATATATATATATATGTATGCCAGGAGATGAATGAGTTGAAGGTGGAGACCATTTTTAAACACATTAAGTGTGTATTTCAGAGAGAACTGGGCAAGGGGCAGGGAGGGAATGAAGAAGGGTTGAACAAATTCTGTCAAAAGGATATAAAAACAGGTTTAGACAAATTCACAGAAAAGAGATCCACTCAGTTCTGGTGGCATCCAGAGCCGAGCCTTTCCACTCAGGTACACAAATTGGCTCTAATGCACCAGGGAGAGGCGTCATTGCAGACCGTCCAGCATTTCAAAGATGAAAACTGGGATATGTGAGGCCAAGCAACCTCCGAGTGCGGTCAAGAGGGCAAAAATGATGAATGAAGATGAACAGGCAAGCTGGAAGAGGCTGCAGCAATTTGCTTTGGACTGAGCCGATTGGGAAGAGCAAGAGTCTACACCCGAGTAGAAAAACAGATAGTACTGACTAAATGGGAGATGTATGGAAATGTATTTCCTGCACACACAAAAACAATGTTTCCCGTTTAGAAAACACAGATTCTTGCACACAAAACATGTTTTCTCTACAAAGAAAAAAAAGGATTTGTGCAGAAAAAAATAGCATTTTCCCCCCTTTAACTTGCATAGTAAGCTCCTTGGACTCTTATCTGGGAGAAAGATGGGATACAAATCCATGTAATCAATAAGGAAAAAGCCATGTGGATTTCTTTGCAAAACCCATGTGCTTTTTCTACACAGGAAAACCAGGTATATTTCTGTGCAGAATAATTGTTCTGAACCACTGTGCAGAATAATACTGATAGAATTATAATTTCAATTGAATCATAATTCTGTGCCGAAAAAAATTACTCTGGACCACTGAGCAGAATAATATAGACCGAATGATTTCAACAGAGTCATAATTCTGCACAGAGTAATTGTTCTGAAATACTGGGCAGAATAACATGAATAGAATTATAATTCCAAGAGAATCACAAATCTGAGCATAATCATTGTTCCAAACCACTTCCAGATGTGTGAATATTGGCAGAAAACTTGCCCAAAGTTCTTGCCGCTGCATTATTCCTCCCAGTTGGGTTTTTTCAAATGTCAGGAAATCCTTTTCTCAATTGGGAATGGAATAGCAGCAAAAACTCTCCTTAATATGAGAGAGAAGCAAGATCACTGTTAACAAAGCGTCAATGCTTTGAGATATATTTCTCCACCTCCATCTTCAAGCAAATGGCCAGTCTAGGAGCGTGTCCATTCCTCATCCCAGCATGAGCTTTTGAGCGATGAACGTCGTCACCAGTGTCTCTTTATTATTGAAGACAGGCGGGCCAGGCTCTCTGCCACTTAATTTGAACGCCGCCGTCTTCTTCGCAAACGCGGCGCCTGCAACAGCAGCAAGGGCTGCAGCATGGTGCAGATGTGCCATAAAAATTTTATGCCCTTCATAAAATGCCTTGCCATTTATATCCAGATGATACATCCAAAAGTGTATAAAACCACATTTTAAATATTAAAAGACCATCCTTGCTTTTCCCCTTGGTGTGTAAAGAAAAAGAAGAAGATGATGATGACAAAAAAAGAAGTCAGGGAAAGAAATGGCCTTTGCACGGCAGAGGAGGGGAACAGTGCGCCCGTTCTGTCAAGGACGCACTACGGCAGGTGGTGCGTTTTTAATGTGCTCTAAGATGCTTGGTTATGCTCAAAAGGCAAAATGAAGTGTGTGTGTGTGTGTGCATGCGGAGTAGATTGGTACAGGTCGACCCCCATATCTACAGATTTGGCATCCACAATTTCACTTTATCCACATCAGCAGTTAACTTTTACCCGGACCTCCTGGGAAGAGCACGATTTCACCCCCTCCTCCTCTCCTCTCCTTCCTTCAGAGTTAACTGAATGCAAATTATTTTGCACTTTGAACTCAGTTTGCAGCAATTGAAGTAAATTTACAACAAGGGGGGGGGAGAAGGAAGAGAGTGAAACCGGGACATTTTAAAAGCAGCCGAAAAAGTGGGATGGCAGAGGATCAAGCCGGTCTATCAAATTGGGGCAGCTGATATATACCTGGCCAAGGGCAACTCTTGCTGGATCAAAAGGGATTTGTCAGTTATGTTCTCCAGAGTCTAAGAGATTATCACACCAGGTTTTGTCATGCTTATTTGGTTTCAGATTGGAAAGGGGGCAGGCTGAGCAGCCTTTCCAACTGCAATGCTTTGCCTCCCTCCCACCAACTATTCAACAACATACTAAAATACCTGACCTAACCCCAATCGAACATAAATACACCCATTATGGCTCCTTTAATTTTGCTCTTATCCTCAACCCCAATTGTATGGGCTTGCTCTTCTCCCCCACCTCATTCAAACGAGGTTTAATTTTGTTCAAAGGCTGTTGATTTCCTTCCTTTTTTCTTCTTCCTCCCTGGTTCTTTTTCCTTCCATCTTCCCTCCCTCCCTCATTTGGTCTTTTTGCTCCTTCATTTTCCACTTCCATCTCTTCACCTTTCCTTTTGCATTTTCTTGCTCACTTCCTTTCCTCTACTTCCACCCTTCATTTCTTCCTTCCTTCTCTTTCCACCTCTTTCCCTCCATCTTCCCCCTTCCTTCCTTCCCTTTCCACCTCTTTCCCTCCCTTCTTTTCTCTCCATCTTCCCCTTCCTTTCCTTCCTTCCTTCCTTCTTTTCCTTTCCACCTCTTTCCCTCCATCTTCCTTCCTTCCTTTCCTTTCCACCTCTTTCCCTCCTTTTTATTCCCTCCATATCCTTCCTTCCTTCTCTCCTCCCTCCCTCATTTTCCTCCTTGCTTCCTTCTTTCCTTCCTCCCTTTTACCATCTGCTCCTCCCTCCCTCCCTTCTTTTGTCTCCCAGCCTTCCTTTTAAAACCACCCTAGGCCCCCTGTTCTCCTGCTGGCCTGCATATTAAGATCATAAAACAAGTGGCCAGTGAAAGAATGATCATAAAAACAGGTGAGATAAAAACAAGTCAAAATCTGCAGCCACCCAGATGAGAACCAAAAGTGAACTGAGAGCCACCAGCAGGCATAAAACCAGCAGAATGACCCGAAAATATTGTCAACCAATCAGTCAAGAAATAAATATGCACAGAGAAATTGCAAGGTCTTCATCTGGCCCTTCATCTGCACTCCCTTGGCTATATGACAGGAGTGGCTTTGCCATCCCTAAACCATTAGCCAAGTGATGCACCAGGGCACTGGCATCAGATTGAGCTGTGCTACGGTAGTTGCAACCAACTGGCCCTGGTTCCAGCCTCTTCACCATTTCTGCTCCCTGCCCAAAATGGTGGGAGGTCTGGAAGCCATGATGCCCTCTGAGGAGTGGCTTAGGGAGCTGGACATGTTCAGCCTGGAGAAGTGGAGGTTAAGAGGGGACATAATAGCCATGTTTAAATACTTGAAAGGGCGTTATACGGAGGATGGAACAAGCTTATTTTCTGCTGCTCCAGAGACTAGGACGTGGAGCAAGGGACTCAAACTACAGGAAAAGTGATTCTATCTAAACTTTAGGAAGAACTTCCTGACGGTAAGAGCTGTTTGACAGTGGAATATGCTGCTTCCTGGCAGTGTGGTAGAGTCTCCTTCTATAGAGGTTTTTAAGCAGAGGCTGGATGGCCATCTGTTGGGAATGTTTTGATTGGGTATTCCTGCAAGGCAGAATGGGGTTGGACTAGATGGCCCTTGGGGGTCTCTAACTCTATGATTCTAAGATGGCATTTGCTATAGTTGCACAGGGTCCCAATCCACCTGGCTCTCCTCTTTAGGCATCACCCAGTCTCCTCTCTGATCAGAGAGAATGAACACTCCACCTCTCCCAAGCTGCAGGTGCATTCACTCCAGCCAGGATAAAAACAGCACATTTTGGGTTCCCAACAAATGTGTTGGAGATTATGATGAGGCAAATATAGGGTGGATGGGGAGTCAGTGTTGGTAGATGCATTGGAGCAACAAGGCCTGACGTTCCAGCTGTAACCGTATCTCCAGCGAGCCGACTGGCAGATGCTGTAATATCATCAAATATTTATCCGGGATCATCTCATCTTTCGCGGCGCTCACAAACTCTTCAGTGAACTGAAAATATGTTGTGCTTAGTCAAAAGAGACACAGGAATATTAGACAGGAAGATTTATTTTTTTCAAAAAACAGATGGGCAGGAGTGTGAGTGAAATCTCTTTCTGAATATGCTTGATCGGCGTACATTTTCCCTCTCTAAAATGCATCAACTCAGAATGTATTAATTGCATCCCTGAAAGGGTATATTTGGATACACCAACGCATTTTGATTTTCCCAGTCTAGTTCATTCAGATTTTGGGGGTGTGCCTGTGAACGTCTTACTCTGCTGGGAGAGGCATGCTTTACTTCTCACTTCCTTCCCTGGGGCCTTACTCACTTGTTTGCATACATTTGCATATGCAAATATTTGCTGGAAATAGCCCATTGCTTTGTGTTTCCCTCCCCTCTGGTTATTAAATTCAAACAAGCAAACAGAAAAGAAATATTCAGTGTCTTTGACATGAAACCAGCAAGCTAATTGCAAGAGAGAAACTGATCTAGCTTAGGGAGGTGGTGAAAAACTTCAGAAGCCCATCTCATCTAGGCAGACGTGGAATGAGATGCAGTGAAGACCCTGGAGCATGCCAAAAACAGGGGGTGAGAACTGATAGCCTAGGGTACCCAGCCTTCCCAAACCTGGAGCCCTGCAGAGATTTTGGACTGCAGCACCCATAATACCTCAGCTTTTACCATACTGGCTGAAGCTGATGGAAATTATCGTCCAGAAGTCCCTAGGTGATGGAAAGACTGGCCCAGACCAAGGACTGGGAACTTTGGTCACATATGATTGGCCTTAAGTTCTCATCAGCCTTAGCCAGTATGGCCAATCATTGAGGATGATAGGAGTTGCAGTCCAACCATGCTTAGGCTTCCACAGACTTTCAATCCATTATCTAGGCATCCATGATCCAGAGGACTTCTTAGCCTCTGCCCTGGGGCCTCAAGTGGGCCTCAGGGCCAAAAGGTTGCCCCCAAGGCTGTTCTTAAGGTCCTTGACCCTCCCTCCCTGGACTGCCCTTCTTCTGACCAAGAAAAAAACACTTCTCCCAGAAGCCTCTGGGGTGGTCATCTATCTTTCAAATAGGTCACAAAGGGAGCCTGCATTGTTTAATATCACAAATGCAGTACAACCCCCATCTCCATGGGGCTACGTTCATGGACTTACCATGGAAATGTGAAACCACAGATAATAGCGAACCCTATTGAAATGAACAGCGTCTGCTCCAAGCATACCATAGAATTGTACTGGAGGACCTAGAGGTTCCTAGAGAGAACACCTCTCTAGCCATTTTCTAGGTCCTCAAGCCTAACTGCCTGGGAGTGTGGTGGAGCCTCCATTTGAGGGTTTTATTCAGAGGCTGGATGGCCATCTATCAGGAATGTTTTGATTGGGTATTCCTGTATGCCAGGGGGTTGGACTAGATGGTCTCTTTCAACTCTATGATTCTATGATCACCAGGTGGGTTTGCATGGCTGAACTAGAACATTAAACCCGGGTCACCCAGGGTCCATGTCCAACACTGAAATCACTATACAACACCACCTCTCTGTCTCATGCATGCAGGTTCTTAAAGGATGCCTTGGGGACGTGGCATTTCCAAATTCACTGGGTGTCCAACTGAAGTCAGCCACCCAACCTGCCTAAATTCTCTTCTCTCATTAAGGTAACGCAGCACCCGAGCACACCCACACCTGCGAAATGGATCCAACCTTCCTTTCATGCTTCATCGATGGCCCAAGGAGAGGCCGTAACAGAGAATAAATCATGCTTTTAATAATAAACATATTGAGAATCCTGGCATATCAGTGCAACAGCTCATTATACACATGAGAATTACAAGCAGGCTCACTTCGTTGAACTGACAAGTTAATTATGAACCCGCTAGATTTGTCATATGCCCCAGCTACTTTCGTGTTTTCAAGATTAAAACTCCACAGAGTTATTAGTCGATAAAGCAGGTTTTCACCTGGCTCCCTTAAAGAAATCAAAGTTGGTGCCAGGTGAAATATATTTGGGGTGGAGGTTCCATAAATGGGGCGCCATTTGTCAGAAGGTGTGTAGAGCTCCACCATGTGGTGCACGATGGAACTAACAGTGGAAACTTCTCAGGAAAGTATCCTCAGGATCCGAATTGACCCCGCCCATCCTAGCTGGCCATTGGCTCTTCACAGACAGGAAGGTGTGTTTGAAAAAGCACTTCCTCTTCCTGCTGAGTCCTTCAACAACTTAGTGTAGGAATGGGGGAGGAATGTCTCATGTTTGCAAATTAATGCAAGCATTATCTTATTTTGGACATTTGAACCAACTAGGACCACGATGGGTAAAGTGAGGCCTGTGGACCACATGTGGCCATTGGACCACACCTGTGTGGTCCATGATGTCCCCCACCAGTCCCCCAAAAGCTCTTGAACCCTCCCCATTAGAAAAAGAACCATGATTAGGGGGCAACTTTTACCCCAAAATTACACAGACAGCCCTCCAAACATACAAAAACACATCAAAATACCCTCATCTCCCCTCCAGAAGCACCCTAGAAGCTTGTATTACACCCACATGAGTCCATTTTTCCCTCTCCTGTCCTTCTCAAAATGGTGACAGGAAGTGGTGCCACATCACTTCCTGTCACCATTTTGAGAAGGACTGGAGAGGAAATTCAAGGTATTTGGCCTTGCTTAGGCAGGGTACAGCCCACAAGAGGCTGTGGAAGAAAAACTGTCCCCTGTTCCCCCATGCAGTTGTCCTTCCAGGGAATATGAGAGCAAAAAAATCAATTGACGTCTGCAATTTGTTCAATTTTTCAGTGAAGTTCTCCAGTCCAAAAATGAAAAGGTGTGCAAAATGTGTATACTGGGGGAAAAACCTGCACACAACAGAGTTCACATCAGAGGAAATTATGTCCAAAGCACATCATTATCAGGAAAACTGCCTGCAAAAAATTCATCTTTCCACAGGCAGATGCATGTATATGAAGAAATATGCACCAATGTGTACACAAAATGTGTACACTTGTTCATGTCATTGGAAAACCAACCAACCAACCTTGAAGTTTGGGCAGATCCTAATTTCAAATTGGTAAGCAACTGTGCATTTGATACGAACCAATTTTAAATTTTTTTTTAAAGATGAGAAACAGGATTGGAAATGGACAGGTTTCTCCATCTCCAGAACAGGCCTCAGATGGATTCCTGCACCCAGCCCTGGGCCCCACCGTCCAAGAAGGACATGGACAAGCTGGAACGTTTTCTGAAGAGGGCAACCAAGATGGTCAAAGGTCTGGAAGTTGGATGGGCATCTTTCAGGAGTGCTTGAGTTGTGTCTTCCTGCCTGGCGGGGGGTTAGACTAGATGGCCCTTGTGGTCCCTTCCAACTGTAAGATTCTATGAGTCTATAGGTCTATGAGTCTATGATTCTTTAACATGGAACAGTCTATTATCTGATAACCCCATTGGACAGGGGAAATGGTTGAGGTTCTGGGACTGAATTAATGGCAGGTGGTGACACCCATGTTCAGTGTCATGGTGAATTTGTTCTGGGCTTTAATCTGAAGTTTAATCTGAAATTTCAAGGGGCTATCCAAGATGTTGACCTCATCCCCAAATAGCTTCACAACCTTGCATAGCTCCTTTGAAAATTTAGGCTAAGGCCCAAAGTGGATTTGCTGCCCCACCAACCAACCACCCCTAGGTTAAAGGCCTGAGGAAATTTGACTGAAACAACAGCCAGCATGCAAATCACATTGAAATGAAATACAAATTCTAAGAGAAACATGCCCAACATGAAGGGATGTGATAGATAGCAAACCCCTCTCCCTTTGCCCTAAAGCAAAGCAGAGCTAGGCAGGAAAATTGATCGATTATGAATAGTCCTCAAAGATTTGATGGGCTCTCTTTGATCTGCTGGGTGACGTTTAACCTGTTTGAGGTTCCCCATTGGAGTTCTCAGTTGACAGAGGAGGGCAACGGGAGCTTATGCACCATCAGAGCCATAATTAATACCCAGTGTTTGCCTAAGAGCTTTATCCCTCCAAAGCTCTCCACAAACAGAAACTAATCCCGTGGGATCAAATCCCCGGTGGGAGACGAGAAGTCAACAAGCTGGCGGGCAACATTTTGTTCATGCGTGGAGGATGTTTGCGCACTCATGGGGGTCAGCAATTAGGGACTGTGCTCTATTTCAGTTGGTGCTGAAGCAGCAACAGCTCCACAGGCTACTGTTTTCATTTGCAGGCACCAGTCAAACTGCTGGTGATGACCTCTAAAGTTCTACCTGGCTTAGGTTGAGGCTATTGGACTGACCATGTCTCCTTGTAAGAGCCTGCCTGGGGTGTCCTGAACAGACTGTAAACAACAGAAAGGTTCCTTTTTCCTAGCTATCCTTAGATTCATAGAGTTGAAAGAAACCCCAAGGGCCATCCAGTCCAACCCCCTTCTGCCCTGCAGGAAGACCCAATCCAAGACCTCCCAACAGATGGCCATCCAGCCTCTGTTTAAAAACCTCCAAAGAAGGAGATTCCACCACACTCCAAGGCAGCAGCGCAGTCCACTGCCAAACAGCTCTTACTGTCATGAAGTTCTTCCTAACATTTTGGTGGAATCTCTTTTCCTGTAGTATTACACACCTTCAAGTCTGTTCTGACTCATGGAAACCCTTCCATAGGGTTTGCTTGGCAAGACTTCTCCGGAGGAGGTATACCATGGCCTTCCTCTCAGGCAGAGACAATGGAATTTGCCCAAGGACACCCGGTGGGGCTGAGCAGGGATTTGAACTGCAAATCTCCTGGAGTCCTAGCCCAACACTCAAACAAATGTACCACACTGGCTCTCAATTCTTATGGCCCTCCAAATCAACATTGACTTATGGCAAGTCTCTCCTAGGGTTTTCTTGGCAAGATTTCTTTGGAGGAGGCTTGCCGTGGCCTCCCTCTGAGGAAGCCCAATGTCACCCTGTGGGTTTCCATGGCTGAGTGGGAATTCAGACTCTGGTGTCCCGGAGTCTTAGACCAATCCTCACTACTACATCAAGCTGGACCTTCCAACACAGTAGACCTGTTAGAATCATAGCGTTGGAAGAGACCCCAAGGACCATCCAGTCCAACCCCATTCTGCCATGTAGGAAGACACCATCAAAGCACTCCTGACAGATGGCCATTCAGTCTCTGTTTAAAAACCTCTATTGAACCAATAATATTTGCCTACATGTTGGCTCACCATTCAACATTGGATTCAACAAGTCCAATTTAATTGTGACTAACCCATGACACTATGTCTTGCTTTCTAAGTGGGTACTTATTGCTTCTTCACCTTTGCTGGCCACAGTGCCATGTGGGTGATGGGTTGATTCCCTCTATCTCTGAGCATTACTCACAGGGACACATGGTGGAAAGATGGGGCCTCCTTGGTGGCTGCTCCGAGGCTCTGGAACTCCCTTCCCAGAGAGGTCCGACTGTCACCCTCCTTGCTGTCTCTCTGCCAACCACTTCAGACTTTTTGCAACAGCAGGACTTTGCAGACTGAATGTTCAAGAGGACTGGGCCTTGCAGAGTTGTATTTTATTGCCTAACTCTGTTTGGTTTATTTGTTGTGTTTTCAACAGTGTTTTTTAATGGTTTTAATTTTACGGATACTATTTTTTTTTAACTTTTGCATTTGGTTTATTTTTAAGCTGTGTCTCTTTTAACTGTTGTAAGCAATCCACCTTGAGTCCCAGATTGAGAAAAGGGCAGGATATTATTATAATTACAGGTTGCCCGACCGTATCCATGGGGATACATTCTTGGACTTAGCATTTATAAGTGAAGCTGCAGATAATAGCAAACCCTATTAAAATAAAGGACTTCCAGTACAAACATACCATAGAGTTGCATTGGAGGATGCAGCAATTCCTAGAAAGGACACCTCTCTAGGCATTTTCCAGTGCAACTCTATGGTATGTGTCCCCTATTTTGTGTCCCTTGGATAACTGAAACCACAGATATTGGTTCCATGGATACAGGGGGAAACCAATATCATCATCATCATCAATACAGGCATTCCACACTTTTTCAAGAGGTTAGGCACCAGAGTATTGTCGAAAACCAGAAATTGTTGAAATGTAGAACCCAATCTTTCTAGAGCTTTATAAAAATTAAATATGAATTGCAAGAAAAAGCAGTCCATGGTTGCAGAAGTACATGGAAGGTCGTGGAAACAGAGCAGACCACATGTCGAATGAATGGGTTCTGGTTATATTTGAAAAGGGTCAAAAGAGGGGGAAGATGAAAAGCAGACCATCAAAAAGTGGGGGAGACACCTGTAACAACAACAACCACAGAGAAAGGGGTATTAGAATTGCTATGTCTGGCAGCCACTGCATATTTCTCCCATCATCTAATTCTCCCCTAAGCTGACATTCAAAATCGACATCTCTCGAGTTCTCCCGGAGCCATAATATGGCATCCTTTCACCATCCTCCATTGCTCACTGCTTATCAGGCTTGAGGGAACCGAGACAACCCTGTTAGGAGATGAGCTCTGTGTGTGTGTGTCTCACTTTCACACACATACACACACCAAGCTCAGATATTCCTCCCTCTCATCTTTCCAGGATTGATGCTCTGAGGGGGTCTCATCCGAACGTGATTAAACCCCCATTATGCCCACTCGCTAAGAAAATGGAGATTTACAGACTCCCAGACCTCCATTTAAATGCAAATGTGGCAGTTTTCGCCTGGAACCATGGAAATGAGGGACATTAAGGCTGAGATGGTGGCATCCACGAACCATCTCCTGTGTTGCCTGCAAGGCTTCGGAGACAGAGTTTAATCTCTGCCAGCCAAAGTCTCAAAGAGGCTCGGCTCAGGAATCCCAAAACGGTTTCACTGACCAGCTCCGAACGCTGTTCAGTTCACCCTCTTTTCTCTGGAGAGGGTTGTGGGTTGTTTAACAACAAAAGGGGCTGGGGTTGCCGTAAGTCAAAAGACAACTTGAAGGCATACAGCCACAAACATAGGATGATTAGCACCTGGGTTGAAAGCAGTATATGTGAAATGGATCTAGTAGACCACACACTGCACATGACTCAACGGTACCATGTGGCAGCCCAAAATGCCAATGTGATTCTAGACTGCATCAAAAGGAATATCATGTCCAGGTGAAGAGAAGTAATAGTACCACTCTATTCTGGTCCACCCTGGCCTCACATCGGGAGGCATGGAGACGCACTATCCACAATGCTGCAGCCTTATTTGAGAACTCACGCCAAACAAGTCTTGAAAAGAAACGACAACGCAGAAAGAATCGCAACCTGGAAACATCACCCAAGGAGATCTTCTGCTGTGCTTTCTGCAACCGGACTTGTTTCTCTCAGATTGGCCTTTTTAGTCATCAGTGTGCTTGCAGAAAACCTGGGATGAGTCCTTCCTGAATCTTTGTTTGTGAAGAAAAGCCAGAGAGAGAGATATTCTGTTTTGGTCAGACCTCAGCTGGAGTCCTGGGCATCACCATTCAAGAAGGATATGGACCAGCTGGAACATGTCCAGAGGAGGGCAACCAAATGGCCAAAGGACTGGAAACCACCAAGCCCTGGGACAAAAGACTTAGGGGGCTGGGGATGTGATGGCCACCTTTAAATATCTGAAGGGAGGTCATATTGAAGATGGAGTCACCTTGTCCATGCTGTTGTGTTTCAGATTTCTGTGTATGGTTGTGAAACCTGGGCAGAGATCCAACTGATTTGAAATGTAGTGCCCAAGGAGAGCTTTACAGATACCCAAAAGACAAATCAATAGGCCCAAGAGCAATTCACGCCTGCCTGGATTCTCCCTAGAAGCCCAAACGGCTAAGCCGAGGCTATCATAATTTGAATTATGATTGGATGGAGCAGGCTTGATACTGGAACACAGAGCAATGGGTGCAAGCTCCAGGAACAGAGATTCCACCTCAACATTAGGAGGAACTTTTTGACAGTAAGAGCTGTTTGGCAGTGGAACGCACTCCCTCGGAGCGTGGTGGGGTCTCCTTCCTTGGAGGTCTTTAAACAGAGGCTGGATGGCCATCTGTCAGGGATGCTTTGATTGTGATTCCTGCGTGGCAGAATGGGGTTGGACTGGATGGCCCTCGTGGTCTCTTCCAACTCTGTAATTCTATGATTCTATGATTCTATGAATATTGTCATGAGACAATAAGACTCATTGGAAAAGATGATAACGCTGGGTAAAATGGAAGATGGTATGAAAGGAGGGGAGACCACATTACAGGTAGATGGACGCAGTTAAGGAAACCACAGTCTGCAAGACCTAGATGACCGGAAGTGTCTCTTAGTGGTAAGGTCACCGTAAATTGACTTGACGGCCAATAATAATTTCCAACACCCGGTTTGACATGTAGTTCTCAGCTGTGTACCAACCCAGGTTGCCACCCAGTCTTTCATTCTGCTGCATGTGCAGTTCTGACTACAGAGACGGATGCGCTAGCTGGGGTGTCATAAATCAGGTAGCCAATTATCACCGCTCCCCCCACCCCATGACTCTCTCAGGGTAATTTCAAAGGACATCATTTAAAGTGCTCCTGCTTTGCCCAATGTTTGAAGCCTTCGGACTGAATAATGCAGGAGACGGATGGGTGGAGGAGCAGAACTTTAGGGACTGCAGCGATTGTTCCATTATTGATGGGAGGTGACAGGTTCTCAGCTGACAATCTGCCTAAGAGAGATGATTAGGACGTAAAAAATTAATCGCCGCTCTTTGGAAGGACAGGGAGGGGAGGGGCTCACAAGGCACGCCCATGACTCTGTGTGTGTGTGTTTGCGTGTGTGACCCCAAAGGGTCACTTTCCCACTCACCCAACCCCACCTCCTGATTTCAAGGGATTTGGAAAAGGTTTCTGCCAAATGCCTGAGAAGCAATTAAATTCAATTAGGATCATGCGCACACCCAAAATGTCATACCACAGGACATTTTGGAAGGAGTGAAAGAGAGGGCAGGAGCTGATCCTCTGAAATCAAGGTCGAAAGGAGGCCCAAGGTAGTTGTTCGTGTGTGTTTTCAAGTCATTTCCAACTTACAGCAACCCGAAGGTGAACTTATCGTGGGATTCTCTTGGCCAGATTTCTTCAGAGCGGGTTTGCCATGGCCTCCTCTGAGGCTGAGAGGGTGGGACTTGCTCAAGGTCCCCCAGGGGGTTTCTGTGCCTGACCAGGGATTTGAACCACCACTGATACAAAACCAAGCAGTTCTGGAGGATTCCGGGAAAGTACATCAGGGGTGTTTCTAGGAGTTCTAGGGGATTCTGGGAATTGTAGTCTCCTTCCCAAGCCCTGGGCTCTGAGAACTTTAGGACAGGGGTAGGCAAGCCCAATGCTTTGGATTCCAACTCCTATGATTCCAAACAACTGCTGGGGCTGATAGGAGCTGTAATCCAAAACATCAAGAGGGCACCAGGCTGCTGGTCCTATGTGAAGAGCTCTCATTCCTGGCTTGGGGTTTGGTGTCCACATTTTATACCACGTGTCTTGGGAGCTAACTCTAGGAGATGCTTTCTTAGCCCAGGGTGTTGAAGGAAAGAAGATTTCTAGAATAAATGTCTAAAGTATCTCCTCCCGGTTCCTCTCATTCCTCAAGCTTGGAGGACTTGGAGAGTTTTCATTCTGACCTCAAGGCCACGACACATAAGACCATTCCTACTGTAGACTAGGCCATCTATTCTTGGGATTTCTTTTTTTTTTTCCAGTGATATATTCTTTTGATGTCCCAGAAACTCTTGCCCTCTGCGTGGCCTTGGCGATATGAAGCTATGTCTGGAGAAAGTTTTTTTATCTTTCACTTCCCCCCTCCTCCACAAACCTCCTCCAGAGGTGGACCATTTCTCTTTCAAGTGGCTGGATGTCTTTTCATCCCTTGGGAGATAAACTGCCTCCATTCCAGCGACATTGATCAGGGACCAGGGTAAGTAGGTTAGCAGCTATCCTTAGAAAGCTCTCGACATTCACATACTACACCTCGTTGACTTTCAACCGAACAGCTCTCATTTCCTTCTACAGGTGGAAGGAGAGTCAGAAAGAAGACACAGATATGCACTCTAGGACTTGGCGCAGGCCCAAGTCGTAATTCAGAAAGTAACTTGGAGAGGAAGCTGCCAGTTCTTGGAGGTGGGGTTGGAGGAACATCATCATTACATCTCCCATGACCTTGTCAAGGTTGGTAGAAATCCAGGACACCCTGGCCCAAGGGGAAATTGCTAAAGCAGTCCTCTGGAAGTAGATCTGAGCTAGGAGGCAAAGCTGAAGAAATAGTTTCCACCATGGAAGGAGAACTCAGTGGCTCCAGAAATTATGGGAGTTGTAATCCAACAACAGCTGAGGATCTATCAACTGAGAATCACTGTTCTAGTTCATTATATACTTATGTACATTATATACTTCTGGACTGCTTCATTAACTCCTTGCTGACCATGGACTTGGACCTCGGACCTGATGCTACTGACTGGCTATTGGCTTCCCTGGCATCTGGCATCTGGACCGGCTCTTGGCTTCCCTGGCATCTGGCATGGACACCTGGTGATTGAACTCTGATCTGGATTTTGACTACACTTGCATCTTGCATGGGCTATTGGTGACTGACTTCTGGACTGGCTCTTGACTTCTCTTGCTTCTTTTGTGGACAATTGGCAACAGGCTAGAACTGCACCCCTTACCCTGTTGTTCGTGCATTCCTGCCCTGTTGCTCCTCAGGCAATTGCTACTATGAGTTCAGGACAAGCCCTTGAGCCAGGGTGCACCCCTCCCAAGGCAAGGCCCATGGAAAATGGATTCCTAGACTTTATGTGGTGCAAAAGCAAACAAAGAAGACTGAAGTGCACAAGCATGACCCATCTCCCCTATCTAATAGCAATGAAAAAAGTGCAAGCCGGTTAGCAACGGAGGGAAATTCACTCCCCCGGACAGTTCTCCATCTTTGTGTCTTCTTCTAGCCACAAAGCAAATGCAGAAAGTATCTGACAAGCTCACCAATACAAAACCAACCCTTTCGTGGCACTGAACAGCTCTTTGTGTTTTGCCACAAGGCTAGCAAGGACACCAAAACCCATGTGCCTGGTGACAGAGGCCCAGCTCACTACACATTTCTTGCCATTTGAGGTGGCTCCTCATCAGCTCCTGCCCTGAGGAGTAGCAGCCAAGAAGGCGCCCCCGATGGGAAGCCCACCAGCAGGACCTGAGTTCGAGGGATCCTCCACCTCAAGTTCCTCAGCAACTGTGGGGTCGTCCTGACTCTCCAAAATTCTTTTAATATCTCAGGGCCCTCTGCAGTGCTTCTGTTCCCACCCCAACATCCAGTTATGCCTCAAACATACTGGGGTTAGTTGTTTTGATTGACATGGTGTGTGGGCGGGATTTCCTGCCCTCCCTGGTAGGAAAGGGTATACGCCTGTCTGTTTTGCCATTGGTGGAGACTGCCCAGAAGAATGAGAAGAAGCCAGATGGGGAATTTACTCAAATTTGCAGATGACACAAAATCAGGAGGGGTAGCTAATACCTCAGAGGACAGGATCAGAATTCAGAATGACCTCAACAGATTAGAAAGCTGGGCCAAAACTAACAAAATGAATTTCAACAGGGAGAAATGTAGGATACTACACTTGGGCAGTAAAAATGAAAAGTACAGATACAGGATGGGTGAGACCTGGCTTGATGGCAGTGCATGTGAAAGGGATCTAGGAGTGTTAGTGGACCACAAGCTGAACATGAGTGAACAGTGTGATGCAGCAGCTAAAAAAGCTAATGCGATTCTAGGCTGCATTAATAGGAGTCTAGTGTCTAGATCAAGGGAAATAATAGTGCCACTCATTTCTGCTTTGGTCAGACCTCAACTGGAAAAGACCAGATAAAGAAGAGGAGGAAGAAAAAGAGCAAGAGAAGGAGAAGGAGGAAGAGGATGGGAGGAAGAGAAGGTGGGGGAAAGGAGGAAGAGGAAGAAGAGGAGGAGGAGGAAGAAGAAGGAACAAAACAAGAGGAAGAGGAGGAAGAAGAGGAAGAGGAGCCGCAGCAGCAACTGCCACCCTGAAATCCAGAAACCTACTGCCTCTGATATGGGAGGGAAGATATAGCCATCAGGACTAGTAGTCTTTGATGCCTCTATCGTCTACACATTTGTCCTCAATTCCCTTTAATAAAGCCATCCAGGTTGGTGGCTGCCACCACATCCTGTGGAAAGTGAATTCTTTTGTTTAATGATGCACCGTGTAACACAGAGAGAAAAGCGGGGAGGGGTGTGTGAAAGAGAATCTGCATGAATTTTCAATAAATGGACGGGGATGTATTTGCTTGCCGGCTGGTTTTTTTCCCTGCCTTCTTCATGTAATTATGAAGAGTAGCAAAACGGCGGGGTAGGTTCACGAGGCCACTAACAATTCGATGCATAATTCATCGTTCTCCAAGAACATGATGCTTTCTCAGCCAGGTCTGCATGCTGATTCTTTTTTTAAAAATAATCACCGTAATGAAAGCCGTACGAAAATGCTTCAGAAATGTTTCTCAGGGGTGGGAGGTGCGTAGCCAGGAAACCCAATTTTTCCAGACAGCCCTCACCAATTAGGGGAGTCCCCAGATCCACTGGGACTTGACATTAGTACACAAGGGAAACACAACAGTGGTGTGTTCCTTCAGGGCAGGGAGTTAGATTTCTTATTCATTCTTTCATTCATGTATAGATTTATACCACACCCTTCAGCTAAAAAGGCTCCCTGAGTGGCTTACAAATGCTTACCGTTCTCTGCCAGATGCTGGGTTGGGACTTCTGAGCATTAAAGTGCTGGGAGCAAAATGTCAGGCAACACCCTGCTCCACTTTAAATACAGGACGCTGAGCTAATAAAGTGAGATGGTCTAATGAGCTGCTGGCTATAAATCAGCTCAGCCCAGCCCAGGCCATCCATTGCTGCAGAACAACAGCTCCCAAACCTTGGTGTACCCCTGTTTGACACCTCTGACTTCTTGTCTCTCTGACCTTTGGTATGTGCTTCTGGACTTATCTTTCTAGCAGTTCCACTGTTGGTTTGGACTCTATTTCTCTCTGAACTTTGGATTGCCTGCACCACACTCCTGATTGTCACCCCATATCAACCTTGGGGCTGGCGTGGTTTTCCCTGCCGGTTCTTATGGTGCACTCACTGGCAGTAAAGTGCAGTAATGTGCAGAATGTACAGTTTCAACTAGGATAATAGGCCAGCTTTTTTCAGATACAACTGCCAGGAAGACTTTAGTCTCAGTTCCCTTCAGTTTAAGAATTAATTACTGACACCATCCTCTTCCAGGTCTCTTCCATTCCCGCCCCCCATTCCTCTCTGCCCCACCGTCACAATCTTTTTTCCTTCAAAGCTCTGCTGTTTCCCTCCTATACCCAACTTGACAGCCCCCTGTCACCCGGGCCTGCTAAGAACTGGCACAAATGCTTTCAATTTCTCCTTCACTTAGTGGAACACTTGTCAGCAAAAGCAAAACTAATCCTTTTCCCTCGTCTTCAAAGCCAGGCAGCTCCTTGCCCCCACCCACCCCTAACTCCTCCATCGAAAGAGAGAGAGAGAGAGAGATGCCCATGAAAAGACGCCGTTGATGTTTGATGTCATCTCTCCTTTCAAGTTCTCAGAGTTGCAGCCACGACTTCTAAAATGCAGGGAGATGGGCTCCTTTTTTTGGAGGGTTTCCAATTGCCGTTTTCCTTTTCTGTGTGTGTCTTGCCGCTCTGTTTGTTCTGAGCTTGCCAGGGCTGAACCTCAGCTGAGACTGGACTTTTTGAGGGTTTCGAGGATGGGGCCATCAGGGCGCGGCTCATGGCTTCCATGTCATGGGGGCAGTCAATCCTCTCTGGAATTTATTCCAGACTTCAAAGGACTTGAAAATAAGTTCATCACCTTGGAGAAATCCTGTAGAGTCTGCAAAGGGGTTCTCTCCAAGGTGCTGAATCCAATCCATGTGTAGATTCAGCACCTTGGACTGTGCCTTTACAGTCTGCAAAAAAAAAACTGGTAGATTCACCAGTTGCCAAGTATGCCATTCTAGAGCACTTTTGAAGGAACATGGGAGAGTGTGTGCCATTGAATGCATCTTCTGTTTGTAGGCTTCACGTAGCCATTATTCCAGTCTAGGGGTGTAACTGTGCACTAAGTTTCTTCTCAAAGGAAGCAATGAGTAATTTTAACCATTTTCTTTCCACTGTGAGAAAAGTCTTCTCCCCAACCCAACCCCCCACCATGCAGTTTTCAAAGATTTTTGGCAATTCAAGGCATATTCTGTACAGAATTTGCACATGGCTGTTTTGCACAGAAAATGGCATAATGTTTTTACACAGGTAACAACATTTTCTGCACAGGAAACAAAATTTATGCATAGAAATAATATTCTCCTGTGTAGAAAATGTTTTTCCCCCAAAGAAAATGCTGTTTTCTATGCATATGACTCATGGGTAAATTTTGCACGGAATAAGTCCTTAAGTACAGCATTTTCTGTGCAAGAAATAATATTTTTCTTCTATCATTAGAAACTACCCCACTTGTATTCCAAAGCATTTAGGGCCAACTGGGTCTTGAGTAGGCAATTAAGACCCACAAATGTTACAAAAGACCCACTTCTTTTTGCTAGAACTAGTGGCTTGATTTGGATCGACAGAGCTGCCCGCCTCTGGAACGCCCTATTGGGAGTTATAGCCATGGGGCCATAGCATCTGGCTTCTGTGTCCCATGAATCTGCTCCAGGTTTTAGTCCAAACTAGGTTTTAGTTTAAACTAGGTCCCATGAATCTGCTCCAGATTTTAGTCCAAACTAGGTGCTGAACACCCAAAATAGGTTCCACACCTGAGAAAGTGTACGGCACACCCTACCCAAAAAAAGGTACAAAGGAAACAGAGTTATACAAGGTGCTGAACACCCCAAATAGGAACAGAACCTTGGATAGCTCCTTTGAAGTTCAGACTATAACCCAGAGCAGATTCAAGGGACCCAGCAGCCACCGCTACTGTGGGACGAGAGGGATGTGAAGAAGCCCTGCAACCCAAACATTTCCCACTACACCAGTGTTCCCAGGCTGCCCGCCCCCTAAGACTAGGTCTGGCTTAGGCCCCTGTTTCCCCCATCTGTATAGCATGCTGGAACACATTGGCCTATCTCAGCGGGGTGTCAGGGAGGAAAATGGAATAAGCGGCAGCAGGCGCTCTCCAAAGTGCTTACATAAAAGATGAAAACCCCGTCGCCATCATGAACTGACTCGATTTTCATTTTATTACAGCGCCCAGGCATCCAAATCTGAATTGCTGATGGTAGAGTCTTAAGATTGCCGACTTGAGCTCTTTACTTTGTTTTCATATATTTACAGGAACGGGCGGGTTGTTTTTTTTTCCTTGAGATTTGGAGAGGAGGCAAACAAACATTCCTTCTCCTATCCCCCTCCCCACACACAGTATACCAGCATGCCAGAACTGCCTTGTTTGCAGCAATCATCAAAAGCATGTTGCGTTTCTGGCTTTTAAAACAATGGAGACTTTCCTACTTGAACTCAGGCGGGGGGGGGGGGGAAAGAACATAAAATTATTGCTGACTTTTTTCTTTTCTTTTTTTGTCATGGGGATTTCGGGGAGGGGGGGAAGCAAGCAAGCACAAGACATCAAATGCATTTTGGAGGTTGGGGAACCATACACACAAAACAGTTGGAGGCTTGGGGTGAGGAAGATATATGGGACAGGGTTTAGCTTCTTCAACAAAAGCAGAGTTTGGGGTTGGTTTTTTTGCAGGAAAAGCACAGCATGGTTAAGACCATAGTTCAGAGATGGGGAAAGTGTGGCCCGTGGACCAAATGTGACCCTTGAACCCCCTTTTCAGACCCTGATACCCCCTACCAGTCTCTCAAAGACTCCTGAACCCCCAAATTTGACAATAATTTTATGCGTGCACTTCTCAGGAGTTGATGTGACTTCAGCATTTCATGATATATCTTTGTATTTGAAGATTTTACCAGGTTCCTCTATAGCTCCTCTTCTAAGTCTATGGAGTTGGACATTCAATAGCTCATTCAATGGGCCAGTGTTCCCATTGAAAACAAGGGTCACATGACCAATGCAATTCTAGGCTGCATTAATAGGTGTATAGTGTCCAGATCAAGGGAAGTAATAGTGCCATTGTATTCTGCTTTGGTCAGATCTCACTTGGAATACTGTGTCCAGGTCTGGGCACCACAATTCAGGAAGGATATGGAAAATTGGAGCGTGTCCAGAGGCGGGTGACCAAAATGGTGGGAGGTCTGGAAGCCATTAGGCCCTACGAGGAGCAGCTTAGGGAGCCGGGCACGTTTAGCCTGGAGAAGAGAAGGTTAAGAGGTGACATGATAGCCATATTTAAATATTTGAAGGGATGTCATACTGAGGATGGAGCAAACTTGTTTTCTGCTGCTCCATAGACTAGGACATGGAGCAATGGGGTCGAACGACAGGAAAAGAGATTCCACCTAGACATTAGGAAGAACTTTCTGGCAGTAAGAGCTATTCAATGGTGGAATCCGCTGCTGCCTGGGAGTGTGGTGGAGTCTCCTTCTTTGGAGGCTTTTAAACAGAGGCTGGATGCCTATCTGTTGGGTGTGCTTTGTTTGTGTATTCCTGCATAGCAGGGGGTTGGACTAGATGGCCCTTGGGGTCCCTTCCAACTCTATGATTCTATGATAGCATCAATGTGTAACTCCTCATGCAAAGATTTACACTACACAGTCCCACTGTAGGATCTCAACCAATATCTTTTGTGGGTGGAAATGAAGGCCAAGATGGGACCTGTTCAGTTGCATCTGCAAAAGGTAATCAGACTGGCTATGGAAGTAAAAGAGAGGAAATATACTTCGGCACTGGCAAGGGCTCGAAACTTCAGCACTGGAAAAGACTGGCACTCCACCACACCCAAGAAAAGCAGCCTAGTTTATGGGGATTCAGGATCAGCTATGCACTGGACACAGCCATTGCTTCCAAAAATGACTGGCTTGGGGGGCTCTTGAAGAGCATCTGGGAGGAAAGCTTGGCGTGCTGTCATTCTCCACATCTGTGGCCAGAGCTGGAGCTTTCCTTTTAATGGGTGTGGTGGGGTTTCATTCAGTCCTGGGTTTTGTTGCTGTCCATGGTTTAGGACCAGTTTTGGAGATGGGGAACCAGCACCTTGGAAAGTTCCTTTCAAGACCAGGACATTTCGGGGAAAGGGTTCAGCTCCTTAGACAGAGGCTTCTCCAGGTGTTCTTCTAGATTTTCAATGAGCTGTCCAAGGTGCTGAAGATATTTAGAGGGATAGGGTTCAGCACCTTGGATAAAGTCTGCCCTGGAATTATTGTAGACTTTCAGTGGGCTGTCCAAGGTGCTGAAGCTATTTGGGTGGATATGGTTCAGCACCTTGGATAGAATCTGCTCCAGCTGTTTTGCCCTCCGGTCCAAAACTGCTCACTACCTTAAGCAAGCTACCATCATTAGAGCCTCAGTTTTCTCATCTGTAATAGGGGGATAAGAATACTTGCTGTAACTTGAGGGATCATTGGGAAAGATGGCAAAGGTCTAATCACTGGGAGGCATGAAAAGCTGTTGTTGTCCTTGCTCTTCTTGTTGATTATTGTTCTTACAAAGGCCGCACCCTTTGTAGATAGGAAATATATATTTTAATAGTTCATTTTCCACTCAGCCTACAAGCCTGAGATTGAGAGAGAGAGCATAACAAAGAGACCTACCAATTGCAATTAGCCCTATCAATTAATCAGCTGAAATGGGAGTTGATTGACCTGCCAACAGAAACCGGCACATCCTTCCAGCCCTAACTATTCCTGTTTTTCTCATTTTTAACCCCCTTCCTCCAGCAACCTTGCAGAGTTCAGAGCCTCGGGGAGTTGAAGAAAAGTTCCTTTTCAAACTCAGAACTCTCTCTGACTCATACTTTGCCACAAGGTCGATCGGTTTGACCTTAGCAGGTGATGCCATGCGGCAGAGCTCCTGCGGGGCTGAGTTGATCCAGATACGGCATCCGCGTAGTCCGTGATACTTACCAGGCCGAGATTAAAATAAATACATCCTGCCTTTGTGCAATTGGGCTCCTATGGGAAAAACTGGAGACAGAATGTACATGTTTGCTTGCGGTTTATCGGAACCTGTTTTTCTAGCTATGGTGCCGAGAGTAAGATTACAGCAAACAGTTCTGTCTTTGCCTCCACCTCCAAACATTTGCTTTGGACACCCCCAATGAGGAGGAAGAGTTTTACTCCATAGATGGTTGAGGCCTGCTTCGGGTTTTATACTGTGGTGGGCATAAAGCAACCCATGTGCCACACGTGTTCTTTGGAACCCCCTTTGATGGCCACTGAAGCACCCTAAAACTCCCTCAAAACCCCCAATACTCCATCTTTTAAAAAAAAAAGTGCAATCTTCAGGCAATTTTTGCCCTAAAACAACACAGAACCCCCTCCCAAGTGCATGGAAAAACACACAAATACACACATCCTACCCAAAAAAAAAAACACCCCAGCACCACCCATCTCACCTGCCCCAAAAGCACCCCAGAATACCCCAAACCTACCCCTAAAAGCACCCCAGAACCAGAGGAAAACAGAAGCATAGTTGTGTGCCTTCAAGTCATTTCTGACTTACGGCGACCCTCTCACGGGTTTTTCTAAGGGCTGAGAGTATGTGACTTGCCCAAGGGCACCCAGTGGATTTTCATGGCTGAGCAGGGATTTGAATCCTGGTCTCCAGAGGTGTAGTCCAACCCTCAAGCCACTGTCCCTCACTGGCTTTCTGTAGCCCTTCTCATAATGATGACAGGAAATCACTTCTGGCTGCCATTTTGAGAAGGAAATGAAAGCCATTTCCACAATGAGGGAGGGTACATGTTAGCAAATCAGTAAATCAGCCATTCCGTCACTTTATTTAGACTTTATCTTTCTGCCTCCTCCCCAAGACTGGGACTCAAAGTGGCTTTCAGTTTAAAAGGAATAAAAGTAAAAGCACACACAGTAAAAGGCATACAAAAGAAAAAGGAGAGGGAGATAAGATTAAAATAGTATGGAATGGGTATACTGATCTGAGTGTTGGACTAGGACCCTGGGAGACCAGAGTTCGAATTCCCACTCGGCCATGGAAACATATTGGGTGATCTTGGACAAGTCACACTCTCTCAGCCTAAGAGAACAGCCTTGGCAAACTTCCTCTGAAGATATCTTGCAGAGGAAACCCTTGGATAGGGTCTCCATATTGTGTGGTGTAATAGTTAGAGGGTTTGACTATTACTCCAGGAAATGTCAGGAGTTACCTGTTTGCAATCGCTTCCACAAGTAACTTATCCCCAGTCAACATAGCAAGTTACTTATTTTCAATCCTTATCAAGACTTCATCATTGTTATAAATCACCATGACAGGCCTCTCTTTCCAACCCTGTCACAAGCTACAGGTCACTTTCCAAGCTTTGAAAAGTTACTTTTTTAAAAAATTGGCCCTTTTCTTTTGTTGTTTCGGATAGGAAAGCAAACAACCTCATTTGGGTGCAGCGCAGACACGCTGATGTGATAGCGCTTCTACCCAAATCTTCCAAATCCTCCTCTGCAGGACCCGCAACATTTCTTATGCCAGGCACACAGACTGGCGAAACTCTAACGTTCTCCCTCTCCGTCTCCACCGCCACCTGCTTTGCTGCCGAAATGAAATCTTTGCACACACTCCTTTGCTGGCCCTGCAAAGTTCCTTTTCTTCTCACTTGCTAGTTAGGAACGAGTCCTTGAGGGGAGAGCAAAGCTGCCTTTCAATTATCAATGAGAAGCTCAACATGTTCCAAGATCCTCCACTCTCTCCTTGGCTCTTCTCGCCTGGTTTGCTTGCATTTCACTTATTTGCCTACCAGATAGATAAATAGATATGTAGTCTTCCACCCTCTGAGGAATCAATCTCCCAGACTCCCTCAAACACCTCCACGTGGCTCATCCCTGCGTCAGATTGGCGGGCTGCTTTCCAGCATGCAAAGCCAAGCAGACCCCCAATTATTTTTTCCAGATTTCACACCTTGGCTCTCCCATCTTGGAGGCCTCCCTCTCGTCCCATTACCAACCCTTGCTGCTTCCCTGCATTTATGGATTCAGAGACCAAGATATTCTGTGGAAGGTAGGTTTTAATTGGCAGCAAAGTGGCGAACGGGACTCCAGAGAACTCGCCGGCCTGGTTGGAGGAAGGAAGGCAGCAAGGATAATCTTATTTTTTCTGGGTTTCCTTATTTTGAGTCTTTCCCAGAGCCAGCGGCAGACATCTTAGAACACAAGAACTTTGTGGCAATGGAAACATCAGGCTCTATGGCAGAAATCAGTATTAAAGCTTGGAATCCTAACTTTTTAGTTGATGTTTATAGTTATTTTAAATATACAGTTGGACCTGTATCCATGGGGGTTTGGTTCCCAGACTTACCATGGATATCGGAAACTGCGGATGACAGCAAACCCTATTAAAACAAAGCACTTCCAGTAAAAATATACTATAGAGTTGCATTGGAGGACTTAAGACAATGCCTAGATAGGATGGCTCCCTAGGCATTCTCCAGCGTGACTCTATGGTATGGATACCGTATTTTGTGTCTCATGGATAACTCAAACCGCACATATTGGTCAGTCCCCCAGGTCTGACTGTATGTGTGAGTATTGTTACTAACACCAACAGGTTTTTTATGGTATAGAACAACATACGGGGAAAAACTAAAACTAAAATAGAAATACAAGTTAGTCTAAAACTACTACTACAACTGCATAACTTCAATGACAAAACTACAAAATTCAACAAAGGAAATAACAAATTACTTCCAACTTTCCAGCTAATGGTCATAGTTCTCCACTTGTCCAACTTCCTCTAAATCAATAGCTTAATAAACTTCTACCTGTTAGCATTTATAGTTGTAACTATAACTGTTTTAATTTTAGAATTGTAAATGTTAGTTATATTTTTATAACTCAGCTGTAAATGGTTTATAGTTAACTACAGTTACTGGATAGTTATATAACTAGTTACTATAACTTACAACTGAAATAGTCCTAGTTATGCGTTCTAAATTTATATTCTAAGCTATAGTTATACTTGGAAGCACTCCGTCTAAGCAAGTAGTTGGTTGCTCTTATAATTTTAAATTTCTTTGAAAAGCAATTCTATGTTTTCCCATTCTTTCAGAGAAGTCAGAGATTTGGAGGGGGGGGTTATGATCTCTAACTCCCAGGTTCCACATTCTGAAAGAAAGATCTTGGGAAAGTTTCAGAATCCTATCAGTCACCCCCCAAAATATATATACAGTACTTTCCCAGGTTCTCAAAGCAATTTAAATAGTTACAATGTGAATGGCGTAGCCTTATCCCTCAGTTAGTTACAATGGTGATGTGACTTAGTTACCTCTTAGTTACTGAAAATACAAATTGCAAATGCTGTAATTAGTTTGCACCTTAAAGGTAATTTATATTTCTATCCCGCCTATCCTCTAACAAGCCTAAAGCAGCATACGTGGCTATTAGCTTACTTACTTTGTTTTTACAACAACCCTGTGAGGTCTCTCTCTGGCTTTTCTTCGCAAACAAAAATTCAGAAAGGACTCATCCCGTGCTTTCTGCAAGCACACTGATGACTAAAAAGGCCAATCTGAGATAAACAAGTCCGGTTGCAGAACGCACAGCAGAAGGTCTCCTGGGGTGATGTTTCCGTAGGTTAGAGAGAAAGAGAGAGAAATTGAGCCAAAGTTAGCTAGTAAATGTCATGGCTTACTGGGGACTTGAATATGGATCTCTAAGGTACCCCAGTCCAAAGCTCAAACCACTACACCATATGGCCTCATTGGTCAGACCTCACCTGGAACCCTGTGTCCAGTTCTGGGCACCACAATTCAAGAAGGAGATGGACAAGCTGGAACGTGTCCAGAAGAGGGTGACCAAAATGGTGGGAGGTCTGGAAGCCATGCCCAATGAGGAGTGGCTTAGGGAGCTGCATATATTTTGTCTTGAAAAAAGAGGGTTAAGAGGTGACATGATAGCCATGTTTAAATATTTGAAGGGATGTCATACTGAGGATGGCGCAGGCTTGTTTTCTGCTGCTCCAGAGACTAGGACATGGAGCAATGGGTTCAAACTACAGGAAAAGAGATTCCACCTAAACATTAGGAAGAACCTCCTGACCGTAAGAGCTGTTTGACTATAGAATATGCTGCTGCCTGGGAATGTGGTGGAGTCTCCATCTTTGGAGGTTTTTAAACAGAGGCTGGATGGGCATCTGTCGGGAATGGTTTGATTGTGTATTCCTGCAGGGCAGGGGGTTGGACTGGATGGCCCTTGGGATCTCTACCAACTCTATGATTCTATATTATCTAAGGTTCATCCACATTGGACATATAGATTACATCTCCTGCTCCACTTAAATCCAACTCTATGACTGACTGAAATAATTACCCATTGAAATGAACTTAAACAGCCTGCAGAATTCTGTAACCAAGATCCAATAGCTTTTGCTCTTCTTCTTTTCCCCTCTTCCCTCCCCACCCTTTTTCCTTTTGTGCTGGGCCTTTAGACTGTAAGCCCAGTGGTAGGAACAGTGTGGACCCCAATATTTCTCAGCCACCATAGGAGCCCTTGGGGATGAAGAGCAGGTGAAAGTGGGATTGAGAACAAAGGGAATTAATTCTCTTAGCAAATATGTTTAGGATTGCACTTTTAATAGCCGAGTCCGGAAAACTGAGACAAGAGAGGGGCAGGGAGAAGGAAGAGAACTCGGTCATATGCAAAGGTGCCAGGAGGAAAAAGAAAATCTATTTATAAGCTCATGTGCCCATTTTAACTTCCTACTTCCTCATTGCCCTCCAGAGCCTGTCTTATTTATCCAGGCTTAACAAAATAACTACACAACACAGAGACACAGAGAGAGAGACACACACCGTTCCCTTTTGAGACTCCTGGACTGTCGGCTTGGTCACTTTGCACCTCCCTCACCTGTGTCCAGCCCGGCCCACTTTGTTCCAATATGCAAACTTCCTCTAGTAAGCAGAGACCTGGCAAGCTGAGATACCAGCCGGGAGCACGCAGTCTTCTCGTCTTACCTGTCGGCAGGTGAAAGTCACCTTCCAGAGAGGTGAAGGAGGCAGGCCTTCTCGGCTCGAGCCCAGTCCTCACCGCCGCCATCACCCCCGCCTCCTCATCCCAACTTGGCAATCATTAATCTGAGATTTTTCGCATTCCTGAGCAGCCCAGCGTGATATGGGAGAATGACCCACGGCGTCATCGAGGTAAGCGGGGACCAGCCATCCGAAATGCAGCTGGCTGGGCGGCTGGTTCTTTCAGCCACTGCCTTGCTGCTGCTGACTTTGGCCTACAGATATTACAAATCCCGGGCAGCCCCCAGCAACCCCTGGAGAAGGGATGATGGAAGAGTTGAGCCAGATCAACAGGAGGTGAAGCTGAAAGAGGAGCTGAGTTTTGGTGGGGTGGAAGGAGCAGAAATCCCCCCTGGACTCAGGCACAGGCACATCAAGAAGGTTAAAGAGACAATGGGAAATGGGAATTCAGCAGATCTACCTGTCGATCCAGGTGGGTCAGAAGCCACTGAGAAGTCCAGATTCCAAGGTGCACCTGCCCGGAGAAAAGCTAAACCAGCCATAGAGAGAGCAAAACAGAAACGGGAAGAGATTAGTCATCCGGGGATTGGAGAGCAGCCAGATCCAAACAGTTTGGTGTCAGACAAGGAGGAAAAAGGAACTTCAGGTGAACTCTCCTGTTATGGAAACCAAGCTGGTGTCCTGGGCAGCACCCTGACAGCAGAGCCAGGGAGCGAACCAAATTCCCCAGATCTCTGCCACCAAGAGGGTGACTTTTCCAGTTCTAACAACATCCACAAGGAGATAGGGTGGGATGGAGACTCCATGGAAGCTGAATGTGATTTCACCCATCAAGAGGACAAGCAGACAGTGGGAGAACTTCAGCCTACAAGCGAGGTTAGATACACCTTAGGAACTAGGAAAGGAGACCTACAGGGAGAAACAGGTATGAGTAGCTATGTAGACCAGACTCAAGAAATCCCAAAGGGGCAGGAAGGGAGCCATTCGTTTCAGGCGACATCTGACATGGGTCTGGCCATAAAGCAAACTCACGTGCAATTCCATTCTGCCTACACCTTCTCCTCGGTTGCAAAAGTCCAGGTGGAGGAGAACTTCATTAAAGAGAGGAAGTCCAAGGAAGGAAAAGATGGCCAACCAGAGTCCAGCCTAAGAGGTAAAGTCTATGACTACTTTGTCCAATCCAGCTCCCAGTCGGTCATGTGTGAAAAGCTCTCCTATGCTAGTCTGGACACCCAACCCCTCAATGTTCCCAATGAGTCTGAGAAGCAAGTGTATCAGAAACCGGATCAAACTTCTCCAGATCTGGTTTCTGATACAATTGCTTCTCCAGACAACAAAGAGGACATCATGACCTCTCAGAAGGCCACAGGAATATCTTCAGGTGTTTCTGGTGATGCTCCAAAACCCACACAACCTGAAGGTCAGGAAGAGGATGCTATGAACAAAGAAAACATCAACCAGAAACACCCAGGAGCAAGATATAGACTCACCCGGAAAGAGAGTTTCCACAAAATCATAGAAAACCCTGAACTTCAAGTGCCCATGGAAGGATTTGGTTCTCCGACACTTGGGTCATTAGGGAAGGACTCTCCACCTCTTCTCACCCTCCGTTCCAGCTCTGTTTCCTCGCTGGTGGGCTCCATGCAGAGCCTTCAAAGCAACACCAGTGAGGAACCGACAGTGGAGCTTGTGGCTGGTGCCAACTTCTTCCAGGTCCCACTGAGCCCCGAGTCCTCCGTAGATGTCCACTTGGATCTGGGCAATTGCTATGAGGTCTTGTGCTTGGCCAAGAAGCAGAAGCTGGAAGCTCTCCGAGAGGCAGCCTACAAAGTCATGAGTGACAACTACCTCCAAGTGCTCAGGACTCACGCCATCTACAGCCGCCTCAACGCCATAGAGAGGGACCTAATCCTGAAGAGGAGGATGAGGGGAAGGAAGTATGTGACAGTGGCGGATGTCACCTCACAGGAGTCTGGCCACTACCCCAGTAGGCTTTGCTACTACGATGACCAAGAGGACACTTGGCACCCCTTGACACATATGCCTCTTGAAGCCATCTCCAAAGGGTGTGCCATGTGCAGCATGTTCAACTACCTCTTTGTGGTGGCAGGCTGCGAAGGCAGAGGGAGGCACCAGAGGCCATCAAACCGGGTCTTCTGCTACAACCCCTTGACCAACATCTGGAGGGAGATCTGCCCATTGAACCAAGCAAGACCACACTGCAAGCTGGTGGCCTTGGATGGTTACCTCTACGCCATAGGTGGGGAGTGTCTCTACACTGTGGAGAGGTATGTCACGTACCGGCTGAGCTTTGCCTCATGGAGTGGTGGGGGTGAGGTTGTTCCAGAAAGAGTGTCTGCAGTCCTTTGAAACAAGGCCCTCAGAGCATGGTGGGGTCTCCTTCCTTGGAGGTCTTTAAACAGAGGCTGGATGGCCATCTGTCAGGGATGCTTTGATCATGATTTCCTGCATGGCAGAATGATGTTGGACTGGATGGCCCTCGTGGTCTCTTCCAACTCTACAATTCTATGATTCTATGATTCCCTCTCTCCACCAGGAATTATTTCACTGCCACCAGGTGGATGTCTTTATTTGTGAGGCTGTTTCCACCAATGAAGTTCCCAACCTTTTTTTATTCCACAATGAGCCCCCTTTTTGGTAGAGTGATAAGGTTTCAGGCATGGGGGTGGGCAACCAATAATTGCAAGCCACAGCTTTTTATAAGGTTTTAAAAATCCCTCCATGTTTGAGGGTTTCGCTTTTGCGGATTGGATTACTGTATTTGCAGATAATTTGCTGCCGCCTCCACTGCTGCCCTCTGCAGTTTTTTCATAAGGGCTGTAAGCCTTGTGAGACTGAGAGAGGCTGTGAATGTACGCTGAGGTGTCCAAGTCCCTATTAAAAATGGCATTGGACAGCATAGTATCATACAGTTGGAAGAGACCCCAAGGGCCATCCAGTCCAACCCCCTGCCATGCAGGAATACCCAATCAAAGCATTCCCAATAGATGGCCATCCAGCCTCTGTTTGAAAACCTCCAAAGGAGACTCCACCACATTACAAGGCAGTGCATTCCACATCCAAACAGCTCTTACCATCAGGAAGTTTTCCCTAATGTTTAGATGGAATCTCTTTTCCTGGAGTTTGAGTTCATTGCTCCGTGTCCTAGTCTCTGGAGCCACAGTGGAGTTGGCAACAAACCCCATCAGCCGCCATCTTCCACCTTGCAAAGAAACCCCACCATCTCAAAGGAGTCCATCATGGGTTGAATCTGTAGATCATACTTTTTGTGTGTGTTAAATATGTTTTTTGGGGAGGTCGGGGGCTAGATATACAGTATTAGTGTTTTTTCCACTTCCACCGGGGTCCTACGTCCATATCCCCAGTGAATGTGGAGGTCCAACTGTACTAATCTAATATAAAAACAGTCAGCTTAGTCTTTGGTTAGAGCTGACAATTAGATCCTAAAATGGTTTCAATAACAACAGCAAAGAAGTTTGTTGCAGTTTGCACTAAGTGCCCATGGGGCCATGGAAAACAAAGAAAGAATAAACAGATTCCTCTAAGCCTCTCTGTCCGCATTCCCGATGAAATATAAAGCTCAGTCTTTCCTTGTTGTCTTCAGATGCTGACACACTGCAGAAATAATGCAGTTTGATACCGCTTTAATTATCATTTCTCCCTCCCGTGGAATCCTGGGATTTGCAGTTTCTTTTGATGCCAGGACTCACTTTTTGCCAAATGCTGGAGGCTAGAACACCGAGAGCATGGGAAAAGGTGCCTTTTTGGACTGTCAGTCCCAGAATCCCCCAGCCAGCTATGCTGGCTGGGGGATTCTGGGAGTGCCAGTCCAAAAAGAAGAACCTTCCCAAGCCCAGAAGGACTGCCAAGAAATACCAGGTGCTATTTCAGTGGATGGAACTGGCAAAACCACCTCTGAGTATTCCTTGCCTAAGAAAACTCAACGAAATTCATGGGGTCACCATAAGTTGACAGGCAACTTGAAGGCACACACACACACATACATATTGTTAATTTTGAAGGAAAAGTTCACTGAGACATGTTGAGCTGTTCATCTTTCTTGTGGTATGAGAACTTCAACCTAGCCTTTCCATGTTATTTCTGCCTCTGGTATAAAATTTTCTTTTAAAAAAGAAATGCCCGTGAACACACCTACTTTGTGAACTGAGGTATACCTGTGTTGAATATTAACCTCAGATATACCAGTGCTTAACAACATAAATGGACTATGAAACCCATATCTATCAGTAGAATAACACAATGCACCATTCCTTTGCAAGGTACGATCCACGCACCGACCGCTGGAACTTTGTCGCCCCTCTGCCCAATGACACCTTCGCCGTGGCCCACACCGCCACCACGTGCAATGGCGAGATCTACGTCACAGGTGGCACCCTGCGTTACACGCTCTTGAAATACGTCGCCCGGCTGGACACCTGGAAGGCTAGCCTCACTGGAGGCAGCAAAGACAGGACAACTGAGATGGTGACCACCAATGGGTTCATCTACCGCTTCGACCTCAATCGGAGCATGGGCATTAGCGTCTACCGCTGCAGCGCCAAGGCCAAGCTGTGGTACGAATGCGCCACCCACCCCATGCCCTTCCCGGCTTGTTTCCAATGTGCTGTGGTGGAAAATCTGGTCTACTGCATCAGCCGGCAGTTCAACATCCGCTTCCTCGCTGATTACGTCTCACCGCGGTTCGGGACCAAAGAGTTGCAGACTTTCCCGTCTCCGCAAGGATCCCTCTTACCTTTCACCCTTGTGCTTCCAGATAGGGAAACCGTACAAACGAGGATCTGAGCCTACCTTTCAGGTCCTAGGAGGGGAGTGAACACTGGCGGTTTCCACACGTTCGCCGATGACATCGTTTTCTTCCTGGCTAGCCAATTTCCACCCGTCTGTCAAGGGAGAAGGGAGCGACAAGCTGACTTGGCAGGATCGGTTTATTTTAAGATACTTAAATCCTTGTAAATTTGCATGCAAATTAAGCACAGCCTTTGGGGGCTTGGGCAGTTGCCAGGAGCTAGGCCTTGCTTTGTGCCGAACAAACTGAAACGGCAGGTTTTTGACGGCGGGTTGCCCCTGTCTGTGACTGCTTCGGAGGCGGGAAAAAAATAGATGGTTTCTCTGTTCTTCATCTCCTCTTTGGGGATCTCAGTGCCTTCTAAGAGAGATGCTTTCACAGGGGTGGGTTAGGGGTCCACGTTGCCCCTCCAGAGGACATTAGATGGCCACACTTCACACTCCATTTCCCACACACACACAAAAAAAAAGGGTCAAGAAAAGCCTCCCTCTAGAGAGTATGGGAGGGCTCCAGAGCTGCCTCTCCCTCCATGAGTCTTTGGGGGTCTAGTGATCTAATATAGTTTCCCATTCCCCCAGTAGCCAATTGGATGCCTCTGAAAAGCTGACTTTCCCATCATTGTACCCCCATGATTAGTAGTTGTAGATAGACTGCTCCTGAGCTTGGAAGTTCCATAGATACATCATAACTAGCAGCCTACCTTAGACTTATTTTCTATGGATGTATAAAATATTTCAGAGCCATCTGAGCTAGCGGTCATCGCCACATCTTGCGGCAAGGAGATCCGTCGATCAACTATCTCTTTTGTGTGCATGTTTTATTTGCGTCTACCCAGAAATGAGCTTGGAAATTTTAGAGACAGTATGGTAGGCAACTATGGCCCTGTAGATTTATTTTTGTGCTCCAGTTCCCATAATCCCCAGGCAGCAATTGCTGTGGGGATAGATGATGGGAGCTGTAGTTTGAAACCTCTGGAGGGACATAGTTACCCACCTCTGATTTATAGTATTAATTCATTTGCATAAAAAAATAAAGATACATTCATTCTTAAGCCTAAATCTAGATGCCTCCAAAGAAGGAGACTCCACCACACTCCCAGGCATAGTATCATAGAGTTGGAAGAGACCCCAAGGGCCATCCAGTCCAACCCCATTTTGCCATGCAGGAATACCCAATCAAAGCATTCCCAATAGATGGCCATCCAGCCTCTGTTTGAAAACCTCCAAAGGAGACTCCACCACATTACGAGGCAGTGCATTCCACTTCCAAACAGCTCTTACCATCAGGAGGTTTTTCCTAATGTTTAGGTGGAATCTCTTTTCCTGTAGTTTGAGCCCATTGCTCCGTGTCCTAGTCTCTGGAGCAGCAGAAAACAAGCTTGCTCCATCCTCAGTATGACATCCCTTCACAAAGTCTCATCTCCTTGGGCATTGCCAAGCCCTCCAAGACTCACACAAAAACGATCTGCTTCTCAGCAGGTCAGATGGCAATGAGAGGCATATTCTCCTTCCAACCCAGCACCAAACTCAACCAACCTCTCACTTTCCCTTCATTATCCTGCAGTGTTTGGCCATATTCCATGGCATGCCCTTCCTCCTGAGCTGGCAAAACGTATTCGCAAATGATGTCATAGAGGCTCAGCCAATGGCAAGGGTGGCGATGGGGAGAACCTCAGTGGACAAGAAGCAACAGGCTTTGTAACCTTTGAGTGCCTATGTGAAATTAAATGGGTCATATTTTTCCCCCAGAGTTTGAGTCGAGAAATGAGATTAAAAAAAAAAACAAGCCGCCACAAAACAAGGCTTTAACAACTCTGCTGCACACTTTAATTTATGTTTCCCCGCCCCCAGCTGTTACGGCTTCCTCTTGATGTGCCCTTGGTCCTTCCATTAATGTAAGTGAGTGAAATGGGATAATTAAGATACATAACCTGCCATAATCATTAATGCGCTTTACATCCTAGTGTCTCAGAATGCATTTTTATCAAAATGCCACCAATTACTCATGCAAAGTGCCCATTCAAAAAGCTGGATGGAATTTTATTTTATTTTTAAACCCATAGATACAGGTCCAGGATGCTCACAAAAGACAGCTCTGTCTGGTGGTGTTTCATCTCCGCGTTCTTTTTGTCTTTTGGTGAAATCCCTCAAAGGCACTATCCGATCCCTTCCAATCTTGGAAGCTACAACCGTGGTTAGGAGTTGGATGGGAGACCACCAAGGTACTGTAGGCTTCATTTCAGAGGAAGGAACTGGCAAAGCCTTAGGAAAGCCTTAGGAAATTCAGGTGACTTGAAGGCACACACACACACACACACACACACACACGCAAGATCTGACCTTGGTTCCTTTTCCCCAAGTGCTGCAGGCTAGAACGTCTAGGGCATTGCAAAAAAAAAAGGTGTCTTTTTGGACTGTCACTCCCAGAATCCCCCAGCCAGATGTTCTGAGAGTGGCAGTCCAAAAAAGAAGAACCTTCTCCAAGCCCAGAAGAACTGCCAAAGAATCCCAGGTGCTTTTGACTCTATTTCAGAGGAAGGAACTGGCCAAACCACCGCTGAGTCTTCCTTGCCTAAGAAAACCCTGTGAAATTCATGATGCCTCCATAAGTCAACAGACAACTTGAAGGCATCTCCCTTACATTAGTCCAACACATCTGGAGGACACCAAGCACTGTCGGACACAATGCTACTCAAATGGTGGTCCCTGGACCAGTGCAGGTCCCCAAATCATGTGCTCTGCTCTCTGAAGAGCTTCCAGGGAAGAAGAAGAAAAAACTATTGCAAGCAGTGATGATCCATTGCTTATGGAGCAGTTACAGACATGTAACTAGGTGACAAATCCATCACCGCAATGCAGAACGCCAGCTTGTAGACCGCACCTTTCCATAGACGCTGCCACAGCTAACAGGCATTAAAAGGCCCATTCCTTCTGTAATTATGTGGCCTTTTCAAAAAGGAACTTACACGCGGCATCCAGCGGCAAGGACTTTCACAAGTTTAATGAGCTAATTAAATTAAATTAAGCTTAATTTCCAGCCCGCTAATCATAAAAT
Organism: Gambelia wislizenii; assembly: GCA_030847615.1. Lineage (NCBI taxonomy): Eukaryota > Metazoa > Chordata > Lepidosauria > Squamata > Crotaphytidae > Gambelia > Gambelia wislizenii. Next base: position 1,603,964 of record JAUMIR010000016.1, read on the forward strand.
AGTATCTGGGAAGTACACAAACATAAAATAACCATAGAGAAGTAAATGTTAAAAGAGCAGAATAGAGTCTAGAAGAAGTATACATACGTGTGTGTATAATACATACATACACACAGAAATAAAAATGAAGAAAAAGGTTGGGCTAAAGGAGACAGGCCAGATTCATTTCTGGCAGCTGATGGTTTCCCTGTCAGTAGAGTGGGGAATCCAGTCAGGGTTTTAGTCTGAACTTTAAAAGAAATAGCCAAGATGCTGAATCTATTTTGGGAGATGGGATGGGACAGGGTTCAGCTCCTTAGATAGCTTATTTGAAGCTTGGACTAAAAGCTGGAGTGTATTTATTGCCCCACTGACATGGAAGACACCACCTGTCACTTGATGTCACATTCTGAGAACATGTTCAAAAACATGGGTGCTGTCATGGGAAAAGCTCACTCCTGGATCATGGCCAGCTGGTATTCACAAGAGACCACCCTATGGGTAAGATCTTCCAAGGGGACATAGACCCCAGAACAAGGGGGCTCAAACCTCACCTAGAATAAGGTGGCAGCTCAGCCACCCCAAAAAAAGATCTGACAAAATTGGGCTACCAATTCTCCTGTGTATTTGAGCCTCCTCAGGAATTATCAACTAGACGTTCACTAAATCAGCAAGCAGTAAGAAATATTACAAATGCGATTATGGTTACATCCTTCCAGGAATAATAAAGGTTGCCTGCAAACTATCATAGGCACTCTTAGAATCATAGGAACATAGGATCCTATTGCTGGAAGGGACTCCAAGGGCCATCGAGTCCAACCCCCTGCCAGGCAGGAAGACACAACTCCAGTGCTCCTGAAAGATGGCCACCCAAGCTTTGTTCAATAACCTCCAAAGGTGGAGAGTCCACCACCCTTTGAGGCAATCCATTCCATTCCTGAACAGCTCTTGCATTCAAGAAGTTCTTCCTAATATTTAGGTGGAATCTCTCTTCTTGTACACCCCACACCCAACACCATGGCCTATTCTCCTGTTGAAATTCTAGCTTCATATTTGTAAGTCACAGTATCTTAGAGTTGGACGGGACCCCAAGGGCTATCTAGTCCAACCTCCTGCCAGGCAGGAAGACACACCTGAAGCACTCCTGAAAGATGACCATCCAATCTCAGTTTAAAGGCCTCCAAAGAAGAAGAGTCTACCATCCTCTTGGGCAACCTATTGCACTGACAAACAGCTCTTACAGTAGAAAAGTTCTTCCTAATGTTTGGGTGCAATCTCTGTTCATGTCATTTGTATCCATTGGTTCGTGTTCTAGTTTCTGCAGCAGTAGAAATCAAGCTCATTTTCTACATGACACCCCTTTAAGATATTTAAAGATAGCTGTCTTGGCTGGAGTTGATGGCAATTATCCTGTTCGCTGGGAGATGTTGGGACTTGCAGTCCATTCAAAGGACTTCTCCAAGAGGTGTCAATAAGCTCCTGAAATCCCATTAGCTGAAATGTACGGCATGCATTCGGGTGTCTACACACACACACACACATGTTCAAACAACTTGAAACATGAATAAATAGTGAAATAACAGAAGTGTGTCACTGAGTTAAGTGAGCTGCTCCCATTAAATGTCAAGCCAATTAATGGCAGGGAGATCAAAAACATGGCTGTCATTGCAAAGCCTGGCCCGATGTGGCACAATTGGAGGATGCATTTCCACTTCAGTGCAACCAAAATTGTGTCACTCACAGGTGGCCTGTCTGTCAAAGGCAGCTGCCAATACATTGCAGTGAAGATGACAGACCCAAGATGGAGTAGGATCTCTTCCATTTTGGCTTTCCTTTCCCCTTGCATGCTTCCTTCCAGTTAGATATTGGGCCATTCAGGTGGAATCCTTCACACACATGCAAATGCACACTTGGGGTTGTAGGTACAAGTGGGGGGAAATGCAGGCATTGCTCTTCCAAATAATAATTCTATCCCCCCCCCAATAAAATTTTTCCTACAGACCCCAAATGTCTAGCATTGCAGAGAGTGAGACATAGTTGATAATCTTTCACTTCTAGACTTCTGTTTGTTGCATTGCCATTCTCTGGATCAGTCCACCAGCTGCGGATGCCAAAAATATATTTCTAAATGCACTCAAGTTTTAAGTTACTGCATTGCTCGAAATTTGGGGGACCCCATGTCAGGGGAGACTGTTGGATCCACTCTGGGTTTTAGTCTGAACTTTAAAGGAGCTATCCAAGGTGGTGAACTCTATCCCCTCAAAAATGGACTGAACACAACGGCGTAGCAGGGGAGGGGGTAAAATGAAAGCATTGCCACTCAAATAAAAACCCTGCCCTCCAAAAAAACCCTCAGTAATCTGACCCTACAAGATTCCCCTTTGGGGAATGGTACCTCAGTCTGGGCCAGCTGAGCCTTTGGGGCCCAATAATTCCTCAATTTAACTTTAAAGTTTTTTTTAAATTTATTTATTTATTGCTCTTCTCCCCAAATTGGGATGTCAACCATAGCTTGTGCCAGCTGGGGCATTTTGAAAGCTGTATCCCCCCCTACAAAAAATAGGAACTTTTTAAAGCTCTGTTTGTTGGTAGATTGGGAACTATTTCTTGAGCTGAGAAAGAAATGCTATTTAAATGACCAACAATGCTGCAATGACCAACAATGACATAGCAGTAACACAATAGCAATTTAGTAGTCACATTGTACTAACTTAGTCATAGCATAGTACTGACCGAAGAATAGCAAGTTAGTAACTTAAGGGTAGCAGAGTAGTAAATGGCAGTAGCAAAGTAGCATGATAGGAGGAAATAGTAAGAGAGTAGTAACCTAATAGTAACTGAATAGTAACAGAGTAGTAGTACTGTGGAGCCAGCATGGCATAGTGGTTTGAGTGTTGGAATATGACTCTGGAGACCAGGGTTCGAATCTCCACTCAGCTATGAAAACCTATTGGGAAGTCACACTCTCTCAGCTTTAGAAAACCCCATGATAGGTTCATCTTAGGGTCTCCATAAGTCAGAAATGACTTGAAGGCACACAACAACAACAGTAGTAACATTGTAGTCCTGTGGCAAAGAGAAAAATCCAGCCATCCAACCCTACTGTGCGCACTCAGCACTGACCAGTCTTTGGACACATCCAGACACTTGTTCCCTCCATCACCACCACAACCCCAAAGCCTTGGCAGCTGGTGGTCCAAACATCACCCACAAGAAACCAGGAAGCCTTCCGACCTGGAGGAAACACTGTGGGAATGTCAGCCCGCGCCTCGCAAGCGCAGTGAGGTCAGCCGTAATGAATAGATGCTATCAAAGAGTCTGGCGCACTGCCAGGCAAACATAATTAGCGTTATTTGCAAAAGGGGAAAATTTGGCGAGCCATGCAAGGGAGGGAGGAGGAGGAGGGAGAAGGAGAACTGAGTTGGAGGGGGGGGGAGAGAAAGAAGACCTGTGGGGGTAGAGGCTGAGAGGAACATGTGCCCCCCATGACAGTTTTGGAATGAACACGGCCAAGTTTGAAATGCATCCAAGGCGGAGCAACAACCCAGCCAATGAGTATTTAATTAAAGCCTGCCTGGTGCTGAGCCTGAAAGTGAGTAAGCACCACCATAAAACATGCCCCAAATCCCGCCTGGACATCTTTCTATGCACCAGCTTACTCTTGAGAGTCGCCAACAGTGCTAGATTCATTAACTAGGGAGGGGAAGGAACAGAGAGAGAAAAAGCACCACAATTCTCCTGTGGTTGTTTTTGTGAAGCAAATTGCATTTTCTGCACAGAAATCGCGATGCAGCCTTCAACCGGTCCAGAGCGCTGATGCCAAAGAGTTGATTAGAGCCTACTACAAGGAGCATGTGAGTCCCTTGTTTTGACACCCTTATGAGCGCACTGCCTGACACTTGAATCATGGAATCATAGAGTTGGAAGAGACCACAAGGGCCATCTAGTCCAACCCCAAACTGCCCTGTAGGAATACCCAATCCAAGCATTCCCGACAGATGGCCATCCAGCCTCTGTTTAAAAACCTCCAAAGAAGGAGACTCCACCACACTCCCAGGCAGCAGCAAATTCCACTGTTGAACATCTCTTACCATCGGGATGTTCTTCCTAATGTTTAGGTGGAATCTCTTTTCACCTAAGCTCTAGTTTGAGTCTGACAACTAAGCTCTAGTTTGCTCCGTGTCCTAGTCTATGGAGTAGCAGAAAACAAGCTTGCTCCATCCTCAGAATGACCTCCCTTCAAATATTTAAACATGGCTATCATAACATCTCTTAACCTTCTCTTCTCCAGGCTAAACATACCCAGCTCCCTTCGCTGCTCCTCATAGGACATCATGGCTTCCAGCCCTCCCACCATTTTGGTCACCCTCCTCTGGACATGTTCCAGATTGTCCATATCCTTCCTGAATTGTGTCCAGAATTGGACACAGGATTCCAAGTGAGGTCTGACCATACAGTTCAAAATGGTGGACATGACCAATAACACCCTATGTATCTTGTGTCCAAGTTCTCTGAAGGCCTCATAAGGGTCTTCCCAAGTTCTGGAATCTTTGAAGGAGGACCTTCTCTTGGTCTCACCACATCACCAGCACATCTTTCAGGGACATGGGATAGAGTCTTTTTGGTGGCTGCTCCCAGGCTGTAAAAACTCCCTGCCAACAGATGTGAGCTTTCCTCCTTCCCTCTGGCCATCCAGATGGCAGGCAAAGACTTTTAGATCCATTTAAACCAGAGGTGGGCAACTGTGGAAAACAAGGGGGGCCTCATGAGCCGTCCAAGAGGAGTTGGAAGTCCGACCTACAAAGCAATAAATATGGCTCTCTAGGGGGTATTATTGCCATGTTTTCAATGAGCCCCTCTGTGATTTGAAGGCCAGAAGAGGCCATTTTAACAACAGGAAGTGGAGTGAAGTCACTTCCTGTTCACTTCCTGTTTCAAAAAAAAATGTTTCTCCTGGACCTAAATTGACCCCAGGGGGACCAAAACCATGGAAGAAATGCCCCTCATGCCCATTAGAGGGTATTTGGGGATATTTGGGGTAAAAAAATGACCCCCTGGTGGCCCTGGATGCTACGTGCTGCTCCCCAGCTGCATTTTGACCACCCCGACTTAAGTTTTTTCCCTGCTAAAGTAGGATTTATTCTTGCAACCAGTGTTATTCCTTTCTTTTTGATGGCTTTTTTAAATCTGTGTTTTTATGTCTGTTTTTTCAAGGCATGGGTGATTACTGTCTTGCTATAACTCCATATTATTGTTAGCTAGTGTCAGGTAGTGGTTTGCATCCCACTGGGATGGTGAATTTATTTTGGGTTTTAGTCTGAACTTTATGAGGAGCTCAGCACCTTGGGTAGTGCCTTTACCATTCAGACTAGAACCCAAAGCGGACACACTCCCCTACCAGCATGGAAGCAAATAGCCACCACTCTGGTTAAACATTGTTTCTTTCTCCCTTTTTTTCTGAACAACTGGGTAGAACTTCAATAAAGAAATGAATAAATAAATAATAAATGGGAGGTAATAAAATTAATCCATTAATAACCCCACACATTCATTCACTAGATGGGCAAACAGTTTGCAATCTTCAGAATGGGCTTTCATGGGTTATTAATGAATTCATCTACTTTATCTAACTCGTGCTGATGAGAGGCCGGGAGAGAGGGGGGGGGAGAATAAAATTTCTTAGAATCTCAGGAAATTGCAAATCCTTGTGGCGTCCGTAAAAGCTATTTATACGACTGCTAAAATTAAAGGCGGCAGTGATCAAACGCTGGCACAGCTCACACAAACAAAGTCCATTACTCCAATAATTAATGGATCGGCTAATACTTAGGTGCTCTGCTCAAAATGGCTTCACTCACAGGATTTGAAAGGAGGGGAGTCAGCCAGAGATGCTTCACCACAGAATGAAGATAAATGTTTATTACTTCCATTTTTAAAAATAATAATATATACACAAAATTATTTACTCCGTTTGCATACCATGCTGTAATGCGGTGGATCTCCAACTTTAGCCTGCCCGGTGTTTTGGACTACAACTCCCAGTATCCCCAATGATCAGGGATAATAGGAGGTGAAGCCCAAGACATGGGGAGGAACAAAGTTTGAGAATCATTGCTGCAAAGGTCCTCTGGGTGAAAGCAGACCAGGCTTTCAGATGATCGGGGTTCATGACTTCATTGGGTCATGCACCCACCCATCTCAGTTTCCTTTCCAAAGCTTAGCTAAAACCCACACAAGAGTCAAGAGAAGAAATGGAGCCTTCTTAGCCAGAATATAATGTGCCAAGTTCTCTCTTCCCACCCCAGCCTAGTTTGGGGTACCTTGGTCTTACACACAACATTAAGAGATATTAGTCTTGCAAAAGACCCATTCCTTGATGGAGATCAAAACTACTAGGCCTAGGGCTTACCTAGATGGACAATTTATCCCAGCTTCCCATGTGTCTGAGTCCTGCAGCATGCCCAAATGACTGCATGCTCAATTTTGTCACTGGGAAGTCCAGGTGATACCCGAGTCACAGTAGGGGTATTTATCCATGGATGCACGTATTAGGGGCCACGTGCCACATTTCTGCTGGTCACGTAGAAATGTATACACCCATGCTGTCTATGGAGGCATCACCATCATCATGATGATGATCATCATCATCCATATGCGTGGGCACCAAGAGAGGCTGGGCTGAGATGAGAGCGGAATGGATTTGAGCCGGATGCCTTTGTGACAACAAGAAAGATGACAAGATTATTCATCTCAGCAGCCGAGAGAAGATTGAACTGTAGAAAAGAGAGGACGCTCTGCTGAGACTGCAGATTCTGGTGTCGTTGTCAGAGATCTCTGAGGATTTCTACTACAGAGAGCAAGTTGATGGTAATGCGCTAGAAGAAGCAGCCCTGTCCTCTCTGGAGACATCAGGGTCCCAACCAGAGGTGTCTGGTGACTCCCACATCAGTGGAGACAACTGGATCTACTCAGGGTTTAATCTGAATTTTAAAAGAGGTTTCTAAGGTGCCCTAACCTTGACCCTAATCTTAACCCTGGCCCTAAACCTAACCCTGGCTCAAACCAAAAGCTGACCCAAACCCTAATCCTAACCCTAACTCTAACCCTGATGCTATCCTTCAAAATGGACTCAGCACCTTCAACAGCGCTGAAGCCATTACCAAGCTCTGGTTTATAACTTCCCCTCATGTGCTGGACAAATCAAGCCTGAATTCTCCCTGGAAGCCAAGATTATTATTTTTCTCCTGGGGAAGAGAATCATAGAATCATAGAATCATAGAATTGCAGAGTTGGAAGAGACCACGAGGGCCATCCAGTCCAACCCCCTGCCACGCAGGAAATCACAATCAAAGCATCCCCGACAGATGGCCATCCAGCCTCTGTTTAAAGACCTCCAAGGAAGGAGACCCCACCACGCTCCGAGGGAGTGTGTTCCACTGCCGAACAGCTCTGACTGTCAAAAAGTTCCTCCTCATGTTGAGGTGGAATCTCTGTTCCTGGAGCTTGCACCCATTGCTCCGTGTTCCAGTCTCTGGAGCAGCAGAAAACAAGCCTGCTCCATCCTCAGCGTGACATCCCTTCAAATACTTAAACAGGGCTATCATATCGCCTCTAAACCGTCTTTTTTCCAGGCTAAACATACCCAGCTCCCTAAGTCTCTCCTCATAAGGCATTGTTTCCAGACCTTTCACCATTTTAGTTGCCCTTCTCTGGACACGCTCCAATTTGTCAATATCCTTTCTGAATTGTGGTGCCCAGAACTGGACACAGTATTCTAAGTGAGGTCTGACCAAGGCAGAATAGAGTGGCACTATTACTTCCCTTGATCTAGACACTATACTTCTATTGATACAGCCCAAAATTGCATTGGCCTTTTTAGCTGCCGCATCACACTGTTGGCTCATGTTCAACTTATGGTCTACTAGGACTCCTAGATCCCTTTCGCACATAGTCTCATTCAGCCAGGTCTCTCCCATCCTATATTTATGCATTTCATTTTTCCGCCCTAAATGCAGTACTTTACATTTCTCCGTATTGAATTTCATTTTGTTAGCTTTGGCCCAGCTCTCCAGTCTATCCAGGTCATTCTGAATTTTGATCCTGTCCTCTAGGGTATTAGCTACTCCTCCCAATTTGGTGTCATCTGCAAATTTGATAAGTATGCCCCTAATTCCCTCATCTAAGTCATTGATAAAGATGTTGAATAGCACTGGGCCCAGGACAGAACCCTGTGGCACCCCACTGGTCACATCTTTCCAAGACGAAGAGGAGCCACTGCTGAGCACCCTTTGGGTTCGGCCGGTCAACCAATTACAAATCCATTGAACAGTTAACTTGTCTAGCCCACATTCTACAAGCTTGTTTGCAAGAATGTCATGGGGAACCTTGTCAAAGGCCTTACTGAAATCAAGGTATGCAATGTCCACAGCATTCCCTTCATCTACCAAGCTGGTAACTTTATCAAAAAAAGAGATCAGATTAGTCTGGCATGACTTGTTTCTCTGAAACCCATGCTGACTTTTTGTGATTATGGCATTGCCTTCTAAATGTTCACAGACTCTCTGTTTAATGATCTGTTCTAGAATCTTCCCTGGTATTGATGTCAGACTAACTGGACGATAGTTGTTGGGATCCTCTTTTTTCCCCTTTTTGAAGATGGGAACAACGTTTGCCCTCCTCCAGTCTGCTGGGACTTCTCCTGTTCTCCAGGAGTTCTCAAAGATTATTGCCAATGGCTCTGAGATTATATTTGCCAGCTCTTTTAATACTCTTGGATGTAGTTCATCTGGTCCTGGAGATTTAAATTCATTTAGATTAAGAAGGTATTCCTGTACCACCTCTTTACTTATTTTCAGCTGGATTTCCCCTATTGTGTCCTCTGTTCCATTTTCCTCAGGTTGGTCCTCCTTTTCCTTTTCTGAAAACACTGAGGCAAAGAAGGTGTTGAGTAATTCTGCCTTTTCTCTGTCCCCTGTTAGCATTTTGCCATCTTCTCCACGTAGCGGCCCTATCATTTCCTGCTTCCTCCTTTTGCTGCGGACATACCCAAAAAAACCCTTTTTATTGTTCTTAACCTCCCTAGCAAGCCTGAGCTCATTCTGCACTTTAGCTTTTCTGACTTTACTCCTACACGTGTTCGCTATCTGTTTGAATTCTTCTTTGGTGATTTCCTCCCTTTTCCATTTCCTATACATGTTCCGTTTAAAACTTAGCTCCATTGAAAGTTCTTTAGTCATCCATCCTGGTTTCTTGAGACACCTCCCATTTTTCTTCCTCAATGGTACTGTTTGAAATTGTGCCTTCAGTATCTCCCTTTTGAGAAAGTCAAAACCGTCTTGAGGTCCCTTCTCTTTTAGTATTCTTGACCATGGGATCATCCCCAGTATTTCCCTGAGTTTATTGAAATCAGCTCTCCTAAAGTCAAGAATGCGTGTCTGACTATGCCTGGCTTCTCCTTTCCATTGTATAACAAACTCCAGGAGAACATGATCACTCTCACCTAAGGATCCCACCACTTGCACCCCATTAACAAGGTCGTCTCTGTTGGTTAGGATCAGATCTAAAATAGCTGACCCCCTTGTTGCCTCTTCCACCTTTTGGACCATGAAATTGTCTTCCAGGCATGTAAGGAATTTGCTAGACCTTGTAGTTTTGGCTGAGTTAGATTGCCAGCAAATATCAGGATAGTTGAAGTCACCCATCACTACTACATCTCTCCTTTCTGCATGTATGTTCATCTGTTCTAGAAAGGCAACATCCAATTCCTCCGTCTGATTTGGGGGTCTGTAGTAGAGTCCCACAATAACATCCCTGTTGTTTCCCTCCCCTTTAATTTTTATCCAGATGCTCTCCACCTGGCTTCCAGTATTGATGTCATGGATCACTTCACTGGTGTAAATATCCCTGACATATAATGCTATTCCTCCTCCTTTCCTGTTTGGCCTGTTTCTCCTATAAAGGTTATACCCCTCTATTCCTACATTCCAATCATGAGACTCGTCCCACCAGGTTTCAGTAACGCCTATTATATCATATTTGTTTTGTAGTGCAAGGAGTTCTAGTTCATCTTGCTTATTTCCCATGCTCTGTGCATTAGTGTAGAGACATCTGAGACCATGTGTTCCCTTTACTTGCTCCCTGTGCAAGTTTTTTTGCCTCCCACTGTTGGGTCCTTGCGCTGTTTGCCTTGTTCCCTCTATGACAGTTTGACCAAAGCACAACAGACTATTAAACTGAGACTGTTGTGCTTTGGTCACATCATAAGAAGGCAGGACTCACTAGAAAAGACAATAATGCTTGGGAAGGTAGAAGGCGGTCGAAAGGGAGGAAGGCTGCAGACCAAATGGATTGACTCCATCAAGGAGGCCACGGATGTGCAGAGCAGTTGCGGACAGGCGGTCTTGGAGGGGTCTCATTCACAAGGGTCGACTGGAGGGCAAATAACAACAACATGTGCTGGAACAGCCCTCATAGCCTGGAGATTGGAAACAGAAGAGAAGAAGGAGTGACAGAGAATGTGTAATGTCCTGATCCCATTATGATTCACACCTCCAACATTTAGGCATACAGGTGAGGAAAACATCAGAGGCATTGCTAAGCAGATCCTGCGAAGGATTCCTTGAATCTTCTTCTCAGAGCTATTTTAAGTTCTCTTGACATTCCTTGGGTGTCCCAGCAGAGTGGGGGCAATCAATGCCTCTCAGTTTTGGATTTTGCAGGATCTGAGTCCAGCTCACAAGGACATATAGTGAAATCCCTCCTCCCATCTTTGCAGATGCTGCATGGCACGGCAGTGGTGCATCCATTATTTGACTATGGTGCCGGGGTGGGGGGCACTGCCTTGAAAGACAGGGAGAGATGGGTGGAGGGGTGGTGAAACAAGGGATAGGAAAGGATAAAAAGCTCTATCCTTCAGGCTCTGTTTCCTGACTCCAAGATGATTCTCTCGGCCCATTGCTATGAAATGAACCTGGAAAACAGCAGGCACAGTGGCGACCACAGCAACTCTGATTGGAGCAGTTTGTGGCCTTAAACAAGACTGGAGATCTAATTCTGCACAGATTTTCTTCTCAGAGGAAGCAATGAATAATTTTAGCAACTTTTTTTCACAGTTCAAGACTTATTCTGCACAAAATTCACAGTGGGTTGGTTGTTTTGCAGGGAAAACAGTGGCCAGAATTCTACATCAGCTACTTCGTTAAGTACACTTATCCAAGTAACCTCTCCAAGCCCAACTCCCCCAAACATCACGGAAACATCAGTCAGTCTGAATTTTTAAGAAGTCTTCACCTGCTGATGGAAAGACAGCAGGGAGGAGGCCATTTTGGCCTCCCTGGAAAAGAGTTCCAGAGTCTAGGGGCAACCACTGAGAAGGCCCAGTTTCATGTTCCCATTAACCATACTTTTCTATTCCAGAATGGAATGTGCAGGAAACAGCATTGTTCTGAGCAGAAAATAATTTTTCTATGCAGAAATGTTACTTTTTGTGCAGAAAAAAAAATGCTTTTTCTGCACAAAACAACCATGTGCAATTTTTTGCGCAAAGTAAGCCCTGAACTACAAATATTCTCATCAGCCCACAGTTCTCATCAGAGTTTCTCAGCACTCAAAAAAAACACCATGTTTTTCAACCATTTTTCAAATATTTTTGAAGATTCTGTCCATCCCTACTCTGTCTTCCCTATGTGGGGAAAAGTCAAGATGAATAACAGGTTGAGACAGAAGACTTCTTCTTGTTAGGGTTTCGCAGTACTTGAGAAATCTAAGTCCTCCCCCCCCCCCACCGTATCTGTGGGGAAAACATTCCTAAACTTAACATTTATAAATGAAACTGCAGATAATAGCAAACCTTATTAAAATAAAGGACATCCTGTACAAACATGCCATAGAGTTGCATTGGAGAACCTAGCAATTCCTAGAGTGGACACCTCTCTATGCATTTTCCAGCATGACTCTATGCTAGTGTCTCTATTTTTCCCCACCATGGATAACTGATACAGCAGGTATGGGTTCCACAGAGATGGGGGGGGCAACCTATACATTTCTGGACTGTTTCTGAAATATTTTTGAATATTCTTCCCATCCCTAAACTGGGACTACCTTCATCAGCCATCTGGTAGGATGGGGAGAAACCAGACTCCTCTTCTTCCTCCTCATCCCCCCCTCAGTGACCACAGAAATCCCAGCATTAATGTTAAACACTGGGGGGAACCCACAACCATCAGTAGCTTAAATGAGCTCCCAGGAGATACAGGTGGGTCAGATCCAAGGCATTTAGATTTCTCAGCTGTAGTCCTGAAGGAAGCAATGGCTGCCAGGATGGACCATTCCCTCTGAGCTGGTCACTAGTCAAAGGAAAGATGGGAGAGTGAATCAATGACACTCGGCAACCTTGGAGGCAGAGCCAAGAATCATAACTTCATGGAGTTGGGAGGAAAACCAAAGGTTATCTAGTCCATGCACCTGCCAACGCAGGGAATATCCACAATGTCAGCATCACCTCCAATCTTTGCTTTAAAATCTTCAACAGAAGAGAACCCGTTATTTATTTATTATTTAATTTATAGTCCGCTCTTGTCTTGGGACCCAAAGTGGCTTACATTAGATGTTCAAGAAAATAGTTAGAAGAATCTGCAATACAAAAATATAACGACGCAACCATCTGTTTTAAAATCTTTCTTTAAAACAATTAAACACACACTGAAACCATTCACACATCAATGAACCAGCAGACCCATTACAACCCCCCCCAACCCGTCAAACCTGAAGGCCTGTTTAAATAAGAAGGTCTTCATCCTCTGGCTACAAGAGAGCAGGGAGGGAGCCAGCTGAGCCTCCCTTGGGAGAGCATTCCATAGCCTGGGAGCAACCACCAAGAAGGCTCTGTCTTCGTAGTCCTCACCAGCCATACCTGTAATGATGGTGGGACCAAGAGAAAACCCTCCCCCAAAGATTTTAAAATGAGGGCAGATTCAATTGGGGTAATACATTATCGCAAATAGTCTGGACCTAAGTCATACTACTTTCCGGGGGAGTCTGTTCTAGTGTCAAACAGTTACTGAAGAGCTGGACGCAACCATGCTCTGAATGTTTTTTACCAGCATGGGGTTGCTTCAAAATCAGACATCAATGTTCTGAAACCAAATAGGTTCAGCACCTTGGATAGCCCCTTTGAAATTCAGACTAAAACCCGGAGCAGATCCTCTGACCTTATGGAAGTGGCCACCGCTGCCTAAAATCCCTCCTGAAAGAAGAGGCGAGGGAAGACGACAGAGCTCTTGTCAGACTTTCGTGGGGGCTAAAGGGTGTTGTTAACCTCCCATGAATGGGCCGAGTCAGATTGGATAACGGGCCGTGAAAGATTAAAGGCATCACCTCAGGAGCACAGGGCTTGTTATTTTCCATTACAAGCTCGTTAACCGCCTTGCCAAAAGGGTACAGCTTCCAGGAAAAGCCTCTAGGCAGACATTTACCTGAGTGGCAGATGCTGGTCTGGGCCAATCTGCCATACGGATGATTGCCCACCGACGGCTGCCTTTCCATGGCCATGCATCTTCACTACCGCTCCCATTAGCCAAGAGGCTTTCCGGCTGTTCCTCCAAGAACCGAAAGGTAGCGAGCCACGCAGGAAGAGCCAGGCTCTAGTTCTTCCCTCTCTGTATTCCTAGCCCTTCCTTCCCTATATTCCAGTGGCTGCTCACATTGAATCTTAAAGCTGGAAGAGACCTCAAGGGTCATCTGGTCCAACCCCCTGCCAAGCAGGAACACACGGCTACACCACTGCTGAAAAATGCCCATCCAACCTCTGTTTAAGGACCTCCAAAGAAGGAGAGTCCACCATCTTTTGAGGAAGTCTGTTCCACTGTCAAACTGCTCTCACAGTAAAGAAGTTCTTCCTAATGATTAATGATTTCTTGGAATTTCAATCCACTGGTTCTCATTATGGTCTCTGGGGCAGCAGAAAAGAAGCTGGCTCCATCTTCTCCATGGTTTTCCTTCAGATACTTAAAGATGACTCATGCCACTTCTCCATCTTCCCTTCTCCACCATACCCAGCACCCTAACGCGTTCCTCATAAGGCTTGGTTTTGGTTTCTAGATATTGTGCCATCTTGGTCGCCCTTCTCTGGACATGTTCTAATTTATCAGTATACTTCTTGGCCTGTGGTGCCCCAACCAGCCATAGTCTTCCAGATGACATCTGGCCAAACATGTTAAATGGCCGTCTTTCAGGGGTGCTTTAGTTGATGGCCATGGGGGAACCTTCCAACTCTAAGATTCAATGGTTCTAAGTAACCATTAGTTGGAGTCAACCTGAAGACACATAACAAGAAGGCATACCACCTGCTATGGTTTATTCTATCCCTAGAGCAGTCTAAGTCAGTCTGGCCACATCATTTCATGGTTGGAGGCTGCCCCACACTGTGAATGGAAGGAACTAACCCTATAGTGCTATCTCAGAGCTTTGAAGCAACTAGTTACTAGTAATTAATTCCTTTCTCCAAGTAACTAAAGCATGACTGAGTTTCATTATGATCACAACTTATCAATTGTAAGTTATAAGTTGTTAAAAGTTATAAACAGAGATAACGTCTTCCTTCTCTGTCTCCCAGACTTTTCCTCCAGCCCAGTTGCTATCTGTACTGACTGCAAACTATGCACTGGTTAGGGAAGTCTGCCACCTACTGACTGAAGATGGTAAAAACCAAATACACCCCAGATGCATACTCACTAGGGTCCTCTTAGTCTACAAGCCAAGTTGCCGATGCCTTGGCTGCATGGTCTCAGAGAAACAAGAGTGCATTCTCTTTCATGCTCATAGATGAGCTCTCTTTGACCCCATTATCTCATGAATAAAGAGCTATCCCTTGTGTGGGGTGGGGGTCTGAACCCTCTATGGGGAGATCTGAGACCCTCATACTCAGCCATTTTCCTTTTTTCTGCAAGCCTCCATTTCCGCATTGCCAAGATATCCAAAGCTATCTGAGGAGAGGTGAATTGGGATTGAACAGCTAAGGAGGCGAATGGGATGGGGTGGTTGCATTATCTGTAGGAGGGAAGGACGCCAATCCAATCAGAAAGCAAAACAGGCAAACCATCCAGATTCTGCCAGCAAGAGGAAGAGTTTTGAAAAGCTCTTGGACTGGCCACTGCTGATAACGGGTTTAGGAGCAAAGCCAAGAGCCGCAGAAGCTCAGCGAGGAATCCCATGAGGTGGAAGAGCTGGGTCTGCACCAGTTCAGGATGGGGGGCACACTATATCTCATGCCAAGGCGTCGAGCTAATCTGCTAATAGCCAGCTTTGTTTTGATGGGAAGAGAATCAAAAGAAGCCTCATTTCACAGCGGTACTGGGGGGAAAACAACCCAAAGCACAGACACTCGGCCACCCACCCAACGCTGGCGGTTGCCCCAAGGAGACATGCTTGCCAAGCCATCATGCCAGGCTTTGCAATGGAAGTTTTATCCGAAGTGCATCCAGAAAACAGGATGAAATAGCTGCTCCGGGCTTCCATGAAATCGCTGTTCCGGCCTTTGCTTCTTGTGTCTGCCGAATAGGGTTGCCACCTGAGTAGAGAGGAAAAGCTGCCTGACTCTGACATATCCTCGGGCCCTGACCCACAGAAGAATGCAAGAGAATATTTTTTCATGGCCGAGAAAGAATTGCTGACTGCCTCTTCTTGCGCCAGTCTATCCAATTGACATTAAGGGCTACAGGGGTAAAAGAAATTGGTGGTCTAAGCATTGAACCTGAATTCTGAACCATATTGAGAGAGGCCCAGCTGTTGTTTGGGCAGAAGGAGATTTCTTGGCAGTACATTTGTAGGCTTTGCATCTTTTGTTCTTTCTTCTTCATGAGCCAAAGTACATCTGGCGCTTCCTGGATCCATCTCTAATATCCCAAAAGGACTCTGGGGGGGCTTCTGCTTGCTTGCTTCTCTCTTTTTTTGCTTCAGGATCTTATCAGCAGTCTCTCAGACAGTCCTCTCCCATTCTTCCTCCATGTTTAGCCTCAAGAACCTTAGCAGTAGTACCCAAACCATCTCCTATTTTTCTCCCTTTTCCCCTGTCCTCAAGTTGGACTGGGAGTGAAAATCCAAAAAGAAGAACTTTCCCAAAGCCCAGAAGGACTGCAAGGAATTGCAGGTGCTGAAGTCTCTATTTCAGAGGAAGGAACTGGCAAAACCACCTCTGGGGATTCCTTGCCAAAGAAAACCCTCTGAAATTCATGGGATCACCTTAAATCAACAGGCAAGATGAAAAGAATATCAGAGAGAGGGGGGCTGTTTGAAAGAGCCCTGTTTATGACTAGGCAAACACCATGGTGGCCAAAGTCATCAGTTAGCATAATCTTTGCCAATTGGTACTATACATAGAATCAAAGAATCATAGAATTGGAAGGAACTCCAAGGGCTATCTAGTCCAACCCCCTGTCATGCAAGAGTACAAAACTACAGCACTCCTGAAAGATGCCCATCCAACTTCTGTCTACAGGCCTCCAAAGATTGAGAGTTAAGCCCCCTCCGAGGCATTCTGTTCCACTGTCAAAAGGCTCCTACTGTCAAGAGGCTCTTCCTAAGGTTTAGGTAGAATCCTTTTTCTTGCCATTTGAATTCAGGACACCTCTCTAATGCCCAAATAGCTGAGCCAAGATGGAGACATCAGGAGGCATGAATGAGAGCAAGGCAAGCATCAAACGCCGAAACAAATGGGGCTGAATAACTGGAAGCAGTTGATGCTTTGCCTCCGGGCAATGATGGTCGAGCACCCTGAGTGAAGCAGTGCGCCGGAGCAGGCCTCATGCTGTTTTGCCTTCTGTTCACAGTCGGGGTTGGTGCAACCTGCAGGCACCTCCTTCAGCATCTTTGGCAAAAGCAAGGAACAAAGAGGTTGGAAGAGTCGTGGGGAGCTTTGATTATGATCTCACACACTGAACTCTTTGAAATGTTGGAGGGAAGCAAGTGGTCATTAGAGCTGCTCTGGTCTTCCAAAATAAACTCCAAGTCCCAGCTTACTTCAGCCTTGCAGCTAATGAGAGGATGAAGCAGCTTTATACTGGTTCAGATAACTGGTCCATCAAGACAGGTGTTGTTGAAGCTGACTGACAGGGACTCTCCAGCATCCCAACTAGAGTTGCCAGATCTCAGAGCTTAGCCCTGAGTCTCCAGTTATCATTGGTCTTTACCAGCTGGGAGACGAGGGTGCCAATTCTCCAGCTTTGAGGGGCTCAGCAAATCTCCATCTCTGCCAGGAGAGCACCAGCTTGCTACGTTGACTGATTGCTGCAACTTGCAATGCCTGTCTGGAACGTCTGTGCATTTCCTTAACATCCTCCTCCCCTTCCAGGCATTGTGTTGCCAGGGATCACCCTCCACTCTGCTCTGCATCCACCTTCTGACTAGAAGCAAGGAGAGTAGGTTAAATGTTCCTTAGGCTGTTTCCCTAAATAAGTGAAAAGGAATAAACCCATTATTTCACCTTGATCTTGGAACATCCTCTTTAGCTGCGCCAAACAGAAAAATATGCAGCGTGTGTGTGTTGGAATGACATGCTGTGAGCAAATGTGCTTGCTACTCAATACATAACACTTAATGACATGCCCAGGGTCCATCCCTCGGTCTCAGGTCTGGGCCCGGAAAACTTCAAGGCCCCAGACAATCCTGAACTGGAAACCTTAGGACTCCCAGCACCTACATGGAGAGACTGCCCTTCTGCAGGCAAACCATAAACTCTGCCTCTGAGGTTTGGTCCTTCTCCTTAAACCTACCATTCTAGCTTCATGGTTCTCAATTAACCCCTGAGCTAAACCCAGCCCAGAGGTAGTGAGAGACAAATGCGCCCATTCCTTTTGTTAATAACTAAGGTGTAACTACAGCCTAATGGAGCCAGCATGGTGTAGTGGTGTGGGTCCTGGCATAGGACTAAAGAAGACCAGGGTTTGAACCTCTGCTTGGCCACTGGGGCTCTTCTAAATGGGGCAATTTACCCCCAGCTTCCTCTCATGTCAAAGCTCTGCGGTGCAAACAACACTTGCCCTGATTCACCACCAGACCCTCCTGTTGACGTCCAAGGTGAAAGCAAGGGGGCAAGCTGGGATAAAACCTTTAAAAACATTTCAACACGACCCCTGGGAAAACCTGTGTCCGGTGCAGGAATGAAGGAGTCCACACCTGCATGCCGGGCTATATTGCTGGATGCTCCCACCACCACCACTGCTCTTGCTGGTGAGACAGAGACCATGAGGGAAACTCATTATTTTTTTTCAAGCCAGGTTAAAAAGAAAACTCCAATGCACCAGGTAGGGACATGGCTGAACATGGGAAGTCACCTTGTTCCATTAGAACATCCATCCTTGGGTTGTCTACTCCGCAACTAGGGACACACTGCTCTCCTGCCTCCAAATTCCAGAAGCCCGCGAGCCGAGAGACCTTCTGCTGCAGGAAGAAGCATGCTTTGTTAGAACAAACCATCTGAGCCCAATTGTGCAAGGAAGGTGTGCACTTAACCAGGTGAACAATGAAAAGAGCGGTGGGAGTGAGTGGGGTAAAGGAAAGAACAGGAAAAGCAATTATATCTCATTCCTCTGACAAACGGCAAACCTGATGAAAAGCGAGCTGGGGGCTCAGTCGCCGCACAGCCCTGTGATCTCGAGCTACACCTCTTCCTTCTGCGTCAGTCTTGCTTCCAATGGCATGCTGTGTGTGCAAACTCACCGCACACCATTAAGCACAAAGGCCAACCCCAGAATCACCACCAAAATTTTGATCTTCTCATTCCAGGTTGCAGGAAATGAGCCAGCATTGGGTTGTTGGGGTTTTCCCCCCTCCTTTGTTGAACTTACCTAGGAGAGAGGATTTCATCTTGCTTCAGGATGAGTCACACATTGCTCCAACTAGCCCATGACTATCTACTCTGATCAGCAGTGGCTTCCCAAAGTGCACACCTATCATGCCTCCCTCCCAGACCCCCAGCCTGGATTATGACACAGACAAGGAGGCAGAAAAAGGGGGCGTCAGGCTCAGCTCTCAGGGAAATGGAAGAGTAGAGAGACGTGCCCATGCAGGAGACACACAGGGATACTCCCCAGCAGCCACGAGACACAGATACAAACCTGGCAATGCCTACAGCAATTCAACGTAGATAGGAAAGGGAAGGCTTGTGTATAGTAAACACACAGTAATCAGGCAACAGCTGAGGGAGGATTCCAGACCATAAACATCCCAGCCTCATTCTCAGCAGGTTGTTGCTGACAACCAACCTTTCCTGGAGGTGCAACATATTTTGCTCTGAATTCTCTGCTCGTGTGAGTCCAGGACTTTGAAACCCTGCTTTGTGACCTGACTTTGCTACCAACAACCCTCTGGATTTGAGGCCTTAACTAACTGCTTTCTCCTGTGGACTCGGACTGGCTTTCTTATTACGAACTCTAAAACATTTGGCTGGAAGCTCTGGTAAGACAGCTATTACACTCTCCTGAACACTCTTCTCTGGCTGGCCACTAAGACAGAACAACATCCTCCAACATTTCACAAATGAAAACTAGGACACATGTGGCTAAGCAGTGCATGGCCAAGAGGGCAAAAGAAGGTGGAACAGACAAGCCAGGAAATGCTGCAGCAGTTTGCTTTTGCCTGAGCCGACTGGGAAGGGCAAGGCTCCATTCCCTCCTCTCCTCTCCACCCACCCTCCACTGCGTTAAAGGTTTGCAAACTCCTTTTGTGCTTTGGACCCAGTTTGCAGCAAGTGAATTAAGCTGAGGACAACATGGGAGGAGGAGAGGGAAAATCCAGACATTTTAAAAGCAGCTGGAAAGTGGGACAGTGGGGGATTAATCAGGACTATCCCTGACAAATCAGGACAGTTGGAAGGTGGGAAAATCTTGTGTGAGAACAGAGGTGTGCCTCGCCACTTCTAGTCTGTGATCTTTCTTTTTCTTTTCTGAGAGGGAGTGCCAGGGACTGAGTTTTGACCCATTAGGGAAGTACTTGCAAAGCTGCCCCACACTGAATTAGCCCATTGTTCTGTTTAGTCCAGCGGTTGGCAGCTTAAGGCGCTAGAACTTTGTCCACCTGTGGAATGCTAAGGGGGCACATTAGCCTCCCAAGAGACCTCGGAAGGCTTCCAATCTTTCACAGATGAAAACTGGGACATCAGAGCATGGTCAAGTTGGCAGGTCTGCAGCAGTTTACTTTTCCCTAAGCCTCCTGGGAAGCTCAAGATTCTGCCCCCCTCTTGCCTTTTCCCTCTGCTCAGTCAATCGAGTCCAAACTACTTTCGCATTTTGAACTCCGTTTGCAGCACATGAAATAAGTTGAGGACAAAGGAGCAAAGTGCAAAGAGGAGAGGCAATCTGGGGCTTTTTAAAAGCAGCTGAAAAGGTGAGATGGCAGAAGATTTATCCGGACCATCCCTGCCAAATCAGACTATCGGAGGGTATGTAATGCATGCTCAGCACCTCTATTGCAGCTGCTTGGGAGGTCTGTTACAACCTTCTAAAAATATAACATGTTTTCTTTCTCTGAATCTTTGCTGCTGGATCCAGGGAGGCACAAGGGGAATAAATGTCTCTTTTCCATCTTGGGCCCTCCTGGCATTATGACACTCCCAGGGTCTCGTATCTTCTGGGATCATCAAAATGGCACACACCACTCCTTCCCCTCCTGCCTTTCCAGAGAGAGAGGAAAGAATGGACAAGTCTGCCTTCTCAGCATCATTCAGGAGAACTCTCCACAAATGAGATCCCTGTTGAACAGCTCGCTGGAGAATCAGGAGACCCAATATCTTTATAAAAGCATTCATTATCCTTTTATAGTCTTCTCCTCCTTCTCTCAGTTGCTGCCGCCAGCCAGGATTAATAATATCTGACCTAATCCTGAGTCATCGGCAACGGGTCTCACCACAGGCCAAGTTCATCATTAGCAAGCCGAAGGGACAATCGGCAGAGAACATCTACAACCGAAGGTCTGCTGAGATCACTCCAGAATTTAGGGCATCTCGCTTAGCCTCCACTAGGAAGCAGCTGGTGTCTTAACTAGTCTGGGCCTTTCTCTCCCCACCTCCTCTTTCTTCTTCCATTTTCTTCCCGCATCCTCCCTCTGTGACCAATTGCAAGTTTTTATGCCTGACGTGATTTATGGAGAAACAGCTGCACACCTCAGCTCCCCCCATGAGCCGAGCAATTAGCAAAGGCAGTTGTTTCCAGTTAACAGCCAGAGATGTGGCAAGGGGGGGGGGGCAGGCATACCTCATCCTTGCATCCATCATGCTTGGAGGGCAAGAAACCAGGCAGGTCCCTGTGTGCAACTTTCCTGGTGGGGTGTGGAACAGAGAGGAAGGAAGCAAAACAGGGATTTAGCTGCACTGGAGCAAAAAGAGAGCATTGCATACCCAAATAGGAATTCTGCCCCCAACATGAAATCTCCCTTCAGTCCCCAAATTTCTGGCATTGCAGAGAGCATGAAAACCATTCTCATCTAGAATGCTTCTGTTTACTATGTTTGCATTTCCTGGGTTACTTTGTCGACCCCTTTTCTTGGGTTGCTGAAGCTGTGTCTCCAAATGCTCAACTGAAGTTTTCAGTTCTGACAACTCTAGAAATTTGAGGAGTCACGCCGAGCAAGTCTTGAAGGGAAATGACAATGCAAAAAGAATCACAACCTGGAATCATCACCCAAGGAGACCTTCTGCTGTGCTTTCTACAACTGGACTTGTTTATCTCGGATTGGCCTTTTTAGTCATCAGTGCAATTACAGAAAGTGGGGGATGAGTCCTTCCTGAATCTTCATTTGCGAAGAAATGAGGCTGCAGAAATTCTGGAGGTGACACCGCTTCGTCAGACTTATCTGTGTGATGACATCATGAAGTCTGTTCTAAATGAGGAGATGCAGACACGGCCCTCACTTGGAATATGTAGGGCTGCCAAATTCTTGCATTGTTTTCCAAGATGTTCCAGGGCTCTTCCTTACTGATGCACTTGACAAGGCTAGAAATTGGGGGGGGGGTGTTACTGGAGGGGCCCAATTCTTATTGTGGGGGGAGGTCAATGTTTTTATTTTGCTACCCATAGCTACACCCCTGAAAATGCAAAGGGTGGGTGTTCACAAAATGTTCATGAAAAATAGCAGCTCATTCTCTGTTCCAGCATGAAAGACGTAGATCTTATTTGGATACTGTCCAATCTCCATTTTAAGCATGAAGGACTTGTATCTTGCCCAAATGCTATTTTTCTTGATCCCCACTCGTGTGTGTGTGTGTGTGTGTATATATATATATATATATATATATACACACATATAAATGAATCTAGCTAAGTTTCAAACCTGAGGAGAGAGCAAGGGATAGTGCATTTGGCACAAGCATAAAACTGTTTAATATGCGCCTGCTGCACACTGACTGTTCTTTTAACCTCATCTGGTGGAGGTGGCCACACTGCCATTGCAGGCAGGCTTCCTGGAAGACCTCACAGGGCTGGCATTGGGAGACCTAGACCAGCTGCCTGACCCACCCCTTTGATCCATGGATGGCCTTCTCTGATCATCTCCATCTCCATCTCTTCTGTCCAGAAGTAGCAGGCAGCTGTGCTTCCCAAATTCCATCCCCCCCTTCTCTTACTTTTCTCTTGTGTGTGGGAGACATACAAAAAGAACTCCAGCATTTTGACGGAGCTTTTTGCAGTGTTGCATATGGCTCTTCTCCAAATCCACAGATTAAGGCTCGCTCTCGGCTACAGCTGCCACCTGCTATCTGTCAAAGTCTGTGGTGATGCCAGGATGGAAGAAACTTTGCTCACCCTCTCTCATAACACTGGAACCTGCTAGAACATCCAGCTGAACAATAGGAGAGTCTGGGCAAATTTCTTCACCCAGTGCCTAGTCAAACTACGGAATTCCCATCTGCATACAATTGAGCTGTGCTTTGTATGCCACATAGAAAAGATCTGTGCTTTGTATGCCACATAGAACTGAGCTGTGTGTTATATGCAACATAGAAAAGGAGCTGTGCTTTGTATGCCCGCAGGGGGAAAAAATCTGTGCTTTCTATGCTGCATAGAAAGGAGCTGTGCATTTTATGGCACATAGAAAAGATCTCTGCTTTGTATGCCACATAGAATTGAGCTAAGTGTTATATGCCACATAGAGAAGGAGTTGTGCTTGGCATGCCACATAGAAAAAGAGCTGTGCTTTATATGTTGCACACAAAGGAGCTGTGCATTGTATGGCACATAGAAAAGAGCTGTGCTTTGTATGCCACATAGAACTGAGCTGTGTGCTATATGCCACATAGAAAAGAAACTGTGCTTCGTATGCTCCATAGGAAAAAAAATCTGTGCTTTGTATGCTCCATAAGGATGGTGTTTGGTTTACCTCATACTGTTGAGCTGTGCTTTGTATGTTACATAGAAAAGAGCTCTGCTTTGTATGCCACATAGAATTGAGCTGTGTGTTATATGCCACATAGAAAAAGAGCTGTGTATGCCCCACTGGGGAAAAAAATCTATGTTTTATATGTTGCATAGAAAGGAGCTGTGCATTGTATGGCACATAGAAAAGATCTGTGCTTTGTATGCCTCAGAGCAAAGAACGGGGCTTGGTATACCTCATACAGTTAAGCTGTGCTTGGTATGCTGCATAGAAAAAAGCTGTGCTTTGTATGCCTTATATAAAAGAGTTGTGTTTTATATGGCATATAGCAAAGAGATGTGCTCCATACATGTGAAACCATGCATTTAAACAATGCAGACCCTAGAAACAGAGGTTCTTGGGAAGCTGGTTTTCTACCCCAAATCACGTTCTGTGTGCTGACACAGTGTGTATACAGTCACAGGAAAGATATCTGCTCTTTTCCTCTCCCTCCTTAGACATAGCTTCTCCCCCTTTCTGTTAGAAACATCCCACTTGCTAACCACACACACACACACACACACACACTACTATGGCAAGAGATATCAACAGATGAAATTTCACATCCCTCTTTCCTCTAACAAGCACCAACAGATCTGTGTCTATGCCACAGGATACTACAGCTTTTTAAAAACAAAAAGAAGAATATGGTGTCATTCCAGGCTGTGGTCAATGATCTTTCAGTTAACCTTTTCCCTGATTGGATTAAAAGCTTTGGCCATTGACAAATGCACAGAAAGGACCCCTGCAGGCTGTGAATTCAATACCATCCAGATCTTTCATGCTCTTCTTTCTCTCTTTTTTATCATTTTTTTTTCTTTTTAAGTTTTCAGAGACTGCAATGTCTTTTGCCTTCTACAATAAATCCAGATCTCATGGATGAGTTGGGACTTCTCAGAAGGAAAAAGGCAGAAGGAGATGAGATAGGAACCATGCAACCCACCAAGGGTGGCACAGTTCAAAGCTAAACCAAGCCCCACAGATTTCAGTGGGTAGGCCCTAATTTTGTGACTAAATTGGGGTTTGAGCCATTCTCTAGGAAAAGGGTGAGGAACCCTCAGGTTGGATTCAAAGTCAGAGGAGCATCTAGGAGGGCTGCAGGCACTATGAGTTGCGTTACTGGAAATGGTTGAGATTGGTTAGATCTCACTGGAGCATTGTGTCCAGTTGTGGAGGAGATGGACAAGATGGAACGTGTCCAGAGGAGGGCAACTAAGATGGTGAAAGGTCTGGAAACCAAGACCTTGAAGGAACACTTGAGGGATCTGGGCGTGTTTAGCTTGGAGAAGAGATAATATAATATAATAGTCCCCACCTTTAAATATCTGAAGGGAGGTCATAGAGAAGATGGAACCAGCTTGTTTTCTGCTGCTCCAGAAACTAGAATATCTTCACATGACAAGAAAAGATATTCCACTTAAATGTCAGGAAGAACTTCTTGACTCTAAGACCTGTTTGACAATAGAATGAACTCCCTTGGAGGCTTGTGGACCTCTTTTTTTGTTTTTTAAGAGGTCTTCAAACAAAGGTTGGATGCTCATTTGTCAAGGATGATTTTGCCATGGATTTCCTGCGTTGGCAAGGTTGGACTAGATGGCCCTTGGGATTCCAGAACTTACAAGATCCTTTCGAAATAAGACAAAATATTATTTTTTATAACTAAATAAGCAAGTTGAGCCCTAGCTATCAAGAAGCCATGCCCTATAAGGAGCATATTAGGGAGCTGGGTATGTTTAGCCTGAAGAAGAGATGGTTAAGAGGGACATGATAGCCATATTTAAATAGTCAAAGGGATGTCATACTGAGAATGGAGCAAGTTTGTTTTCTGCTGCTCCAGAGACTAGGACATGGAGCAATGGATTCAAACTACAGGAAAAGAGATTCCACCTAAACTTTAGGAAGAACTTCCTGACAGTAAGAGCTGTTCAACAGTGGAATGCACTGCCTTGGAGTGTGATGGAGTCTCCTTCTTTGGAGGTTTTTAAACAGAGGCTGGATGGCATCTGTCGGATGTGCTTGGATTGTGTGTTCCTGCAGGGCAGAATGAGGTTGGACTGGATGGCCTTTGTGGTCTCTTCTGACTCTATGATTCTAAGAGCCTGTAGGCCAGGGTTGTGAAACTATTAATTCTCCAACTCCTTATCCCATGAATCCTGATCACTGGCCATGCTGTCTGGAGGATGATGGAAGCTGGAGTCAAGCCCAGTCTGGAGCACCATTGCTCCATACTCTAACTCTAAATAGATAAATGGATTTCATGTCATTGTTTTTGTTATTGTTATTGTTGTGTGCCTTCAAGTCCCTTCCAACTTATGGCAACCCTAAGAAGAACCATGACAGGGTTTTCTTATGGCAAGATAGGCGCAGAGGAGTTTTGTCCTTGCCTACCTCTGGGGCTGAGAGAGTGGGATTTGAATAAGGTCACCCAGTGGGTTTCCAGGACTGAGTGGGGATTCAATCCCTAGTCTCCAGAGTCATTGTCCAACCACTACACCATGCTGGCATTGTCTCCATGTCCCTAGGATTTGGAAGGTGGGCATTAGAACAATCATTTGTACACCTCTGGCCAAATCCTGGCAACTGGTTTCATTGGAAGATCCTTTAAGGTGAGAAACAGGGGGGTCGCCTTGGTGTCCTGCTGTCCACATCCATTAGTGGCATCTTCCATTCCACTTAACAGACCTGGCTGGCTCCATCAATGCATAATCAGAGCTGCCTCAGCAGCTCTTGACATCCTGCCTTTATAAACTTTCCTCCTGTTTTTTGCTTTATTGCAAAGTGTGGGTAGGGGGAGAGGGGAGAAAACCTAGTCCTGGGAGGTGAGGAGGGGTGAGGAGGAATCCCACCCTCCAGCCTCCTACCTGGGACATCAACAGGATGGGGAAAAACAGGGATGAAAATATGGTCTGTAGCCCATCCAGGGCCACCCCTAGACATGTCGCTGTCTGAGGTGAGAAAACGAGACAATGCCCTTCCCACCTCTCATGCCCAGAAGCTAACTAGATATTGTTGTGGCCATGTTGTTGCTATCTGTTGGTCTTTGGCTGATGGCAACCCCCTGGATGAGAGACCTCCACAGTCATAGAATCATAGAGTTGGAAGAGACCTCCAGGGGCTTCCAGTACGGCCCCATCCTGCCCTGCAGGAACACACCATCAAAGTGTCAGGGAACTATTCCTTTAAGAACAAAGGAAAATGTTAAAGCAACAGACCACAGACTAGCACAGCGGGAGTGGATTTGGTCACAGCTGCGGCTAAGCAGAGGGATGACAGGCAAACACTCTATAGTTGAATCAAAAGTTGCACAGTGTGTGGGTTGGTGTTGTAGTGAAGAGGAGTGTTGGTATATGTTGGAGATATTGTTGTTAAGACAATGAGGTTTGTTGTGTATATGCTTTGTTTACAGTGTAACTGAAGATAAAGGCCTCCAGATATCTTTGGATGAACCTCACAGCCTGTAAGTCTTTTTCTTGTGTGTGAAAGTGGGTCAGAGCAATGAAATGCTTGATAGCTGAAGCCTCTGTTCCTGAGTTAGGACTTTTTCAGACATTGATTTACCGCAGAAGAAGGATCATAACACTTGCGAGGCTGCTGCGCGGCAGGGGGCCCGTGAATAAAAAATGGCCAAATATGGCATGGCTGCCTCCGATCTCTCATGGCAGGGCGACGGCCTCATACGATACGTGCCCCCTGCTGCGCAGCAGCCTCGCAAGTGTTATGAGCCTTCTTCTGCAGTAAATCAACGTCTGAAAAAGTCTTTACCCTTTTTGCCCATTCTGCGCAGTACTGCTGTGTGGCTACACCTGGGTTAGTTCATCCCCAGGCTGTGCCAGTTTTCTCTCAGGAAGCCACCAGTGAGTTCCTGAATGGCTGACAGATAGCCAACTACTTTTGCACTTGGAACTGTGTTTGCAGCAATTGGTGAAACCTGAAAGCAAAAAGGGAACATGGGAAGGGAAGGGAGAAACTGGGACTTTTTAACAGGAGCTGACAACATGGGATGGCAGAGGGTTAATCAGAACTGCCCATGCCAAATTGGGACAGTCAGAGAATATGCAGACACTGCAGTCAAAATGTGTCTCTACCCCAGTTCTACCACTCTGGTTCCATCAGCCTCTATGGGGCCAACCCTGCCAGCACCCGGGGCTCCGACTCTCCCCAGCCATCTGGAAAGAGAATGAGAGAATGAGGTCACGGCTCAAGTCTCCTTTCTTGACGCTGCTGCCAGCCAGAAGGGCTTCTGCCTCCGTCAAAGAATAAAAATAGTCTCAGCAGGTCAGAGATCCATCCACCTTCTCCCTCCTGTCAATGGAGGCTGCCATTCTGTGGGCCCAGACGTTGGGCGATCATGGCTGTCACACTGGTGAAGCATCGCCGGAAGCAAGTCTTTCCATGGTGTCTGTCACTTTTGCAGGAAAAAGGATTGAAAGGAGGGGAAATGTGGGAGTCAGGGGGTGTTGTTGTTGTTAAGTAAAAAAAGCCTGCTGTTTCAGAGAGGACAGGAAGAAGCAGGAAGATTTGCTTTGAGAAATGCATCATCCAAGTCTTGCAGACAACTCAGCAGTATGGGTTACTGTGCTCCCCACAAAGCAAACGTGGCACCATCACAAGATCTCAAAGCAAGATATTGCAAGAGCAGACAGGACTCGAGGAGATTGTAGTTTCTGTTTTGCATCTGTGAGTACAGCAGGCCACTAAGTGAAGGGCTTCGCTGCTGGCCTCAGTGTTCCTCTTCTGCAAAATGGGGAGATGAATGGGGTGCTTTGGACCAGGCCTTTCTCTAGCTTTTCTGGCCAGTTTTGGAGGTTTGGTGTTGTAGAATAGGGGTGTCAGGATTGGTCCCTGGTGTAACCTGTTCTTGCCATTTTTAGTATCCTCATCTAACCTTCCTGTTAATTGTGTTTTCTTTTCGTTGTGCTTGTTAATGAATATTCTGTGGCAACTGTGGAAGGGAGCATAACAGTTGCTAATGGAAATAGAGAGAGAAGCCTGCAGCTGAAAATTGGCTTGGCGGAAATTGGATGGCTGTTGTAATGGAAGAGGAAGTCAGTGGATGATGAACAACCAATAGTATTGAAGCCTGCCGCATTTCATAGATTGCAAACTACTTTTAATATACAGTGGGACCCCTGTATCTGCTGATTCATTATCCACTAATTCAATTATCCACACAGTTTCAGAACAGCTACCATAGAGTTTTCCTAGAAAATCTGTCCTCTCTAGCCATTTCTAGGTCCTCCAAGGCAACTCTATGGTATTTTAAACCAGAAGTTCCATTGTTTTCAATGGTGTTCACTATTATCTGTGGATTTTGTTATCCAGGGTGGGGCCCAGGTTGCAGACAGCCTAGATTTTTGTGGCTGAAGCAAATTCCTCCCAGAGGACCAGAGTGCACAGGGAGGATTGTATAGGAGGAGGCGGTTCCGAAGATAAGTTGGACCCAAGCCATTTAGGGCTCTAAAGGTAATAACCAATACCTTATACAAGCATATGACAAGAGGTGACAATCACACCCCCTGCTCTCAGACCCACTGATTTGTCCCTTTGGGAGTGCATGGTGTCCATAGAAATCTCCTCCAGGTTGTTGCCTTCTCAAGTTGTTTCCAACTTACAGCAACCCAAAGGCAAACCTACCCCAGGTTTCCTTGGCTGGGTTTGTTCAGAGGATGTTCACCACTGCCTTTTTCTGAGGCTCAGAGAGTGGGACCTGCTGCCCAAGGTTACCCAGTGGGTTTCGGTGGCTGAGCAGGGATTCGAACCCGGGTCTCCTGGAGTCCTACTCCAACACTCAGCCCACTGCACAACACTGGTTCCCTGAAAGATTTCTTCAAGGGAGGTTTGCTTTTGCCTTCCTCTGTGTCTGAGAGTGTGTCACTTAACCAAGGTCACCCAGTGGGTTTCCGTGGCCAAGCAGAGATTCGAACCCTGGTCTCCTGGAGTTCTTCTCCAACACCCAGACCTTCCCACCTCTGTTATGCCAATCTCTTTGAACTGATGACAATGGAGACTTTTTGCAGACAAAGCCGATGTTCCCCCCCCACCGAACCATGCCCCCCTCCCTCTGTTCCTGCAGCCTCCATTCTCCTTCTGCAGCTGCTACAGACTGTGTTGCTAAATAAAGTTGTCCAAACCGAGGTGTGAATCAAAACCCCGCTGCCAGCAGAAGCCAATGCTGTCAGACTCCCAGGGAGTCGGAGGTTTATATATAATTAAAAAGAGAGGCTGTTGGCCGACTGTGAAATCCAAACCTGGGGCCATCAGTATGCATGGGGGCAGGACAAGGTTCCAGGTGGCTCCAGGCACTGCAAGACCATAGGGGTCCGGTGCCCCCCACCGTGGCCTTTCGGGCTGCCCCCCTGCCTGCCTGCTCTACCCACACTCCTCTTTTGCTGTTGCTTTTCTCATCTCCCCTCGCTTCTCCTCTTTCTCCCTCCCCACATCATCACCACCTACCCACAGAAGCCAGTTTATTCTGTAATGACTAATTAGAAATCCATTCATGCTGGCTGGTGCCCTGGGGCTGGAAGCCGCCACCGCCGGTGCCAGAGCAAAGGGTTGGCAGGCGACAGGCCATCTGCCACCAGATGCCAACCGAGGGCTGCCGCTTCCAGGTTCTGTGTGCCATGGGAGATGGAGCCGAACCTCACCTTTGCCAGTCTGGCTGAGAAAGTAAAAACACCCGGAAGACCAACAGAAGGGTCAAGACACTGACCCAGAGTGACTCTTCTGGACATTGGAAGAATGTCCATTGTCTTGGATGGTGGTGGACTCTACTTCTTTGGAGGCCTTCAAACAAAGGTTGGAAGGGCATCTTTCAGGAGTGCTGAAGTGGTTTAGTTTAGTTCAAGGAATCTTAGCACTGGAAGGGACCGCAAGGGCCATCTAGTCCAACCCCCTGCAGGCAGGAATGCACAACTAAAGCACTCCAGAGGCAGATAGCCATTACTTTAAAGCCCTCCAAAGAAGTGTTATAGTCCAGTTTGACCTGGGTTTGGGAGATCTCCTAAGCGCTAGTATCTCAAGGGTTTTCTAGACCAAGCTCTACCAAGGCAGGGAATCTATAGCAAAAGGATTCCTGACAGATGTTCCTCCAACCCCTGTTCAAAGGGCTCCAAAGGAGAGCCCACCACCCTCCAAGGCAGCCTATTCCATTCTCAAGCGGCTCTTACAGTCAAATGGTCTTCCCATGGTTTAGGTGAACTCTCTTCTCTTGCAATTGGAATCCTTTGGTTTGTGTCCCAGGTGCATCTACACTGTGGAAATAAAGTCGCTCGACACCACATAAAATTGCCATGGCTCCATCCTATAGAATTCTAAGATTGGTAGTTTTGTGAGGCACCAGCACTCTTCAGCAGAGAAGGCAAAAGACTTTGTAAAGCTACAGATCCCAGGATTCTATAGGATGGATCTACTGCACTTAAAGTGGTGTCAAACTGGATTATTTCTGCAGTGTAGATGCACCCCTAGTTTCTGGAACAACAGAAAATAAGCAGGCTCCATCTTCTACATGACACAGCTCTACCACCACCACCACTGGCCTCTTTAACATCACGAAGACCCATTTTCTGGGCACTTCAAGGTTTGGTCTTTCCATTCATGGTGATCTATGTGACCCTTGGAGTGTTCTAGAAGCCAAAAAATACAGCTTCCAGGCTTACTGGTTATCCAGCCCAGGGCTCTACCAAGTTAACATTTCATATCTTATGTTGGTAAGGGCCAGGGAGGCCCAAAACCTATCACTGCCTGAAGCAAAGGATATCATAGCACCTCCTGCCATTCCAGTATACGAAAACTTCAACATTTCCTTCAGCAGGCTAGGTTTTCTGAGGGGGGAAAGGGTAGGGGTGGCTATGGTACAGGTTGCCTAAATGACCTAAAGGCACCAGATCCTATCTGATCTTAGAAGCTAAGCAGGGTCAGCCCTGGTGAGTACTTGGATGGGAGACAGCCAATGCATCCCGGTGCTGCAGGCTCTATTTCAGAGGAAGGAACTGGCAAAACCACCTCGGAGGATGCCTTGCCTAAGAAAACCCTATGGGTCAACAGGCCACTTGAAGTCACACATACACTAAAGGCACCAGATCTTGTCTGATCTTGGAAGCTAAGCAGGATCAGTCCTGATTAATACCTCAAAAGGAGACCACCAATGAATACCAAGTGCTGTAAGCTCTATTTCAGAGGAAGGAACTGACAAACTCACCTCTGAGGAGTCCTTGCCTAAGAAAACATTGACATTCATGGGCTTGCGGCTTGAAGGCACATACACATGGCATAGACTGAGGTCTGACCTAGTTGAGTGAAAAGGCCAGGAGGTTCAAGAAGAGGCACCACGGGGGCAAATTCTACTGCCGTCCTCCCAACACCTGCTGCCTGAAGCAGCTGTTCTTCCTTCTGCTTCATGGTAGGACCACCAAAACCTATGAAGCTGCTCTGAATGCAACATCCCACTAACAAACTCTTGTTTACTCATTTGATTTAACCCATTTACATTCATTCATTAATTTAATTTCTCTATGGCCTTCTTCTTAACAAAGACCTCTGTTTTTCCCTCCAATTTGGAGCACTTCTTCAGTGATAAGCCTTCTTCTGGACATGCAGGTTCTCTTTATCCCAGGCTAAGTGGACGCTTCCAGATGTTGTTGGACTCCAGCTCCCAGAATCCACAGCCACCCTAGCCAATGGCAAGGCCAGGCAAAAATGGCAGTCCCTCTCAACATCTGGATGGCCACAGGTTTCCTCAGCCTGGCATTTAGCTCTCACGGCTTGTAATCATGGAGCAAAGCATTCTTCCATGAAACGCGATGAGACTCGAGACTTGGCGTGGATACCATTTTGAAGCTCTTAGGCACATCTCTTGGCATGGGTAGCTTCTGACAATTAACATGCTTATACTTCCACTTCTACTTTTTTCTTTTTCCATGAAAAACTCCAAACAGCTTTTATCTTTGGAGAAATATGCAAAGGAAATGGGAAGTAGGTTTCAACTAGGCTTAGGGTGCCCCCTGCTGTTCATTTCCTGGTGAGTCGAAATGCTTTGGAAAGCTTTCTGAGAAAAATTCTGATTATTTGTCTTTTCCTCTCGGGTTCCAAAGAAAGGAATGCCAGATTGCGGAATTAGCTCTGGAATTGCTATTACACAACTCCCTTGTTGCAATGGCTCCAATGGCTGCCTATCTGTTTCCAGGCAAAATGCAAAGTGCTGGTGATGAGCTTGTTGTTGTGTGTCTTCTAGTTTTTTCCACATTATGGAGATGTGAAGGCAAACCTATCATGGGGTTTTCTTCGTAATGTTGACTTGGGATCTCCTTTCTTGTAATTGGAATCCCTTCGGGCGCTACTCTCTGGAGCAGCTCAACCCCCTCTTTCACATGGTGGTCATCCAGATGTTCCAAAATGGCTACCGTACTTTACACCTATCATCAGAGGACTCTTTGGAAAAGATTATAATGCTTGGTAAAGTGGAAGGCATCAGGAAAAGAGGGAGACACCATTACAGGTGGATGGACTCAGTCATAAAAGCCTCAGCTGCTCCAAGCTTGCAAGCCTAAAAAGGGTAGTTGATGACCAGGACTCTTGAAGTTCCCTCGGTCAGAGGGTCATCATAATTCAAACCCATCTGGACAGCACAATACCACAAACAACAACAAATTGGAAAGCTGTAGGAAGAGAGGAAGACTTCCTGACAAATGCATTGACTCCTTCAAGGAAGCCACAGTTGCCTGGAGTTTTCAAGATGCTGAGCAAGAAAGTGGATGGCCGGGACTCTTAGAGATCACTCGCTCCTTCACCAGAGACTGAAGCCAACTTGAGTACAAATAACAAGAGCAACTGTCCATTTTCACTTCTCCAGGACAGACATACCCAACTCCTTCTCATCCTTTGTGCTTCTAGATGTGCCTTGGTCTTCTGGAGGTTGGGATCTGGGGTGGGTGAGATGTCACCATTGACCTCCAAAACTGCAGGAAGGACATTCCAGTCATTGACCAATGACTCCTGAGAAGTTCTTCTTTGCCTTCATGGGCAAGAAGGAACACGACCGGTTTGGAAGAAATACAGTCTTTGTGAGACTGTAAAAAGTCAGTGGGGGACAGCCACCTGTCTGCATTCAGGGTGATAAAAAGCAAAGAGAGAGAAAGCACGCACCATTGGCCCGTGAATTTATGGCCAATAAAATTTTCTGAGTGCAGATTGACGCAGCCTTTGGTAGTTTATAAACACATAAAACCACAACATTCCCTTCCACTCATCAGCGCTTCCTTGAGTAGGGAAAAAATGAATGCGACTGTATCAGAGGGACATCCATCTTTCCGTCTACACCATGTATCAAGTAGGGTTGCCAACTGTCCTAGAACAAAAATGACAAAAATGTCTTTCCCCAGCAGCTGGATGTCCCAAAGCCTGCAGGTGAGATTTCTGGTGGTTGGGAGAAGAATGCAGTTTCCCGTGCAATGTTTCGAGCTGTCCCAGTTGGTGTGGGTCAGGAGAAACTCTGCTTGTACAGCAAGGTTGATTTCAATGTGAGGAAACAGTAGGAGGAAGTGGAATGGGAAGAAGGCTAATTTCCTATTTTTATCCCAGGTGAGAAGGAAGACGACAAGACTGATGCATGGAAGCTGCAAAATTCTTTGCCCTTTTCCCCACAAATGTAATGTTTTACACAGAAAAACCATGCATCTTTCTGCACAAAAGACAAATTAACCTTCCCCCCCCCCAAAAAAAAATCTGGTAAATGTTGACTCCAAAAAAAAAAAAATCAACTAAAGATCACCTCCAGGGACATATTCTCCCACTGTCCTGATTTGGCGGGGATAAAATCCCTTTTTTCAGCTGGTTTTAAAATGTCCCAGTTTCTCCCGTTTCCTCCTGCTTCCCTCTTTGTCCTCAGCAAATTTCCATTGCTGCAACATGAGGTCAAAATGCAAAAGTAGTTTGCCCTCCATTAACTCAGCCAAGGGGAGAGTAGAGGATTGGGTGGAGTCTTGTCCTTCCCAGTTGTCTCAGGCAAAAGCAAACAGCCTTAGCCTCTCCTAGCTTGTCTGTTTTTCCTCATTAATAACTTTCACCTTCTTGACCACACTCTGATGTTGCTTGGACACACACATTCTGGTCTTCATCTGCAAAACGTTGGAGGGTAAGCTGGGAGTGAGAGTTTGCACCCAAATGTTTTGAATCCTCCCACCCAAGCCCAACAAATATTGCATTTAAAAGTGACTTGGGCTCAGAAAGTAGTGGAGATGTGGCCACGGTTGGATCAGGAGGAGACAAAGCCAGTTGTCCAACCCTCTTTTGTGAGTCCACCTCTGCTTTAACCTGGAGATGACTGCAATGGAAGCTATGGCTTTTTGTATCCACCAAGGTGTTCTCTTTCCACGGTGGAGGGGTTGCATGCTATGGTAGTCCCATTTTCTATATATGGTTGTGAATGCTGGACCCGTGAAGAAGACCGGAACAGGATGAATTCATTTCAAATGTGGTCCTGGAGGAACGTTCTGCTGGATTGCCAAATGGGTCCAAGAGGAAATGAAGCCTGAACACCCCCAGAAGCCAAAATGACCCGATTCACATTGTCATACTTTGGCCCTATCATGAGTCAACATGACTTATTAGAAAAGATGATAAAGCTCAGTAAGGTGGGAAGCAGTAGGAAAAGAGGAAAACCTGGACAAAGGTGGAATGAATCTCTTAGGGAAGCCAGGGCTCCCCTGAATTTGCAAGACCTGAGAGCAGGGCAGCTGGTGACCAACATGCTTGGAGTTTTCTCCTCCAGAGGGTTGGTCAATGGGGTAATAATTAACAACAAATAATTAACAACAGATCCCTGAACTATAGGCCCTGCCCATGAGCAGAGATGCCAAGGACTGAACCCAGGACAGTCTGCAAGGGAAATGGGTGCTTTAACCACTCTGCAACACTCCCTCCTAAATGGGTCTTTTCTGTTGCAATTTAGTTGACCATTGCTTGGCTTCAAGCATCTTTGTGTGGTGCCCTGGTGCCACCTAGTGGCCCTGGGATCCATTGCAACTTGATCATCCCTTTTCTCCACCTTTCCTTTCCTCTTAGGTGACCTGCAGGAGCCAAAGGCAATGTGATCTCCTAGCGCTAGAGGAACAGCCCGAGCATTCACACACATACACACTCCCTTTAATATAATAAGCATAATTATGATCTGAATCACAGGTCTCTTCTGGTGCACCAGATTTCAATTGATCATCCCTTCCCTCCTTAAATTTATCATCCTTACCAATAAGTAAAGCCATGTGCTGTGATTTTTTTTAAAAAGTTATTATTGTTTTATTTCCCTCTGGACTCATTTTTCTCCCAACCAGAATGCAGGCTTGCCAAAGAGGAAGGTCTCCAGTCACAAGGCAGTGGGCAGGGAAACTATGGTTGCCCATGGACCTATGGAAAATGGAAGCTCCACTCAGTCCCCACCCATTAGTATATAGTGTGAAAGCCATGAGGCAATGGCTCTACAAAGTCAGGCAGCCCATAATAGGATTTTAGACAGTGCTTACTAGATTTAGAAAGCAATGCTATACAGGACTGGTACCCATGGTTTCAGTTATTCATTGACCAAAAAATATGGTCGTTCTAGGCACTTCCTAGATCCTCCAGTGCAACTCTATGGTAACTTCTGCTGGAAGTTACCATAGAGTCATGCTGGAGCTGCCTAGAGAGGTGTCCTCTCTAGGTATTCCTAGGTTCTCCAGTGTGACTCTATGGTAGCATCTGCTGAACTTACCATAGAGTTGTGCTGGAGATGCCTAGAGAAGGAGCCTCTCTAGGCATTTCCTGAGTCCTCCAGTGCAATTCTATGGGGTTCGTTATTACCCATAGTTTCAAGTATTTGTGGCAAGTCTGAGAACCCCCAGATGTTCCAAGCTGAGAGAGAAACATTCAGTCTGAGAGTCCAGCTTCTCACCCTCCACCCAAGTTCATAACCATCATGACCTTGAGGTGCTTCTCAATAGCTCTGTTATATGACCATGAACAAACTTTTCGGCCACATAAAATACACCAGACTTTAGAGTGACCCTGTGAGGTCGGTCAATATTCTGCCACAGTCAGCTGGACTGAATTCAACTGGTATTTTCATCTAGAATGGACCTATTTAATCAATGCAACTTACTTATGGGTTGGTTCACCATTCAACAGTTGATTCAATAGGCCTACACTAGCTAGGACTTTCCAAGAGAGACAATTCTACACCAGAATATGTTTTCAGGGGATTTCCCACCCTGAAGTTCTACTCTAAAACCACACATAGACTATTTTACTATTTTCCTCCTTGGCATAGAAAATCTGTTACATCAGACTTATAGTTCTCAAACACCTATATTAGTTCTGAGTTTTCCCCCATTTTCACACACACGGGAGATTTGTGAGCCTACATTTTTTCATTCCTCTTGATTGGTTGGTGGGGTTTTTCTGTCTTCATATCCATGAAAGAAATGGGGAAAACAACTTTTTTAAAATTAAAAAAAAAAGGAAGGCCGAAGATGATATTTTTATTTTCTGGCTTGTTACGCAAGGGGTTGTAAAAGATATTAATTGAAATAAAAGGAATGAGACTTTTACCGTGGAAATGCAGCATAACAAATGGATAGAGCAGAGCTGGGTGGAGTCGAACTTAAAAAGCCACTGAGCATCTGATACAGGGGTGATGTTTCTGGCTTCACAAAGAGGTTCCTAATTGATTTGGAGCAGTAGCTTTGGCGGGTGGGGGGAAAGCTGAATGACCAACCTCATATTTTCAATCCCTTAGCCGTCAATTTCTTCTTCATCTTCTCTCTTTAAAAATGAGAGGTTGACAATACATATCACAACCTTAGAGACTAGGGCCTGGATTCAGTTGCTGGGCCCACCTAGAAAGCCAGCATGGAGTTGTGGCTTGTTTGACTTGGCATTTTGGAGACCAGGTTTCAAATCTCTACTCAGCCCTGGAAAATGCATTTGGCTCATAGAATCCTAGAGTTGGAAGGGGCACACAGAGTCCATTGAGTCCAACCACCTGTTCAGTGCACGGTCTCTAGCTAAAGCATCCCCACCAGCAGGTATCTGTCCAACTCTTTTTGCAGATGTCTAGAGAAGGAGACCCCCAACACCTCTCTAGGGATTTGTTCCATTGCTGAACTGCTCTTACTGTCAAGTTCTTTCTAATGTTCAACTGAAATCTACTCTTCTGTAACTTCAAAGCATTAGACCTGGACCTACCCTCTGGGTCAGCAAACCTGTCCCTTTCTCTGTGGGATGGCCCTTGAGGCATTTCATGAGGGCCATCATATCACCTCTCCATCTTCCTTCCCTTCCCGAGGCTGAAAATGCCCAGTTCCCTCAACCTTCCTTCCTATGTTTTGTTCTCCATCCCTCTTATCATCCTTGTTGACCTTCTCTGAACCTGCTCCAACCTGTCTACATCCTCCTTAAAATGAGGCACGGAGAACTGAACACAGTACTCCAGATGAGACCTGACCAGCGTAGAATATAGTGGGACTATTCCCTTGATTTGGAAAGTGTTCTTCTATTAATGCAGGTTAAAATAGCATCCACCTTCTCAGGTGCGAAGTGTTGGCAGTCAACACAAGGGTGGTATAGCGCATTCAAGGCATAACTCCACCTTTGAACATTTTCCCCAGTGCAGGATTTCAAAGACTACATTTTGTGTGAATTACAGGTCAGCCCCTGTATCCACAGGGAAACATTCCAAGATGTACCTGAAACCGTGGATAATAGGGAACCCTATTATTTTCTATGGTCAACAGAAATTGGCCATAGAATCACATTGGAGGGCCTAGAAATGCCTAGAGAGAACTTATTCTTGGGATGTGGATAAGTGAAACTGTGGATACTGAATCTATGGATACAGGAGTCAACCCGTACAACCATTGTGCATGTAAAAATGCACAAACCGGACATTGATTCTTGTTTTTCTTTTGCAAACCAACATCCTCCCATTCGATAAAGCCATCCCAAAATGCCCAGTTTTCTAATATTCTGAAATGTGTTGAGACATCTCCATCTCAGTAAAGGGGGAAAAATGAATCAAGTAAGAACTTCTCAGGAGTCATTGGTCAAGGACTGGAATGTCCTTCCTGCTGTTTTGGAGGTCAATGCTGGCAAAATACTCCTAGCATCTGTAGTCATGGCCCCCACAAGAACTGAGCCAATGCAACAACGTTGTTCCAGGACTCTGCAGCTGAAAGTTTCTAACCCTATATGAGCCTCTCCAAGCTCTACGGTCTTTGGAGGAGACCCTTCTCTCTGGCATGGTTGGCAGGGACAAGAAAGAGAGGGCCTCCTCAGCCCCCAGACTTTGGCACTCTCTCCCTAGAAAAACCAGACTGGCTCCCTCCTTGCTCTCCTTCTGCCGGCAAGTTAAACATTTCCTATTCTAGCAGGCTTTTAGGAACTGACTGTGTTGGGCTTGTCAGGGTTTATTGTTTCTTCTCTTCTATCTTTTTAACATATTTGTGTCAAATGCTGAAGGTTGTTTTAATTCATTTAAAAAAAATATTTTATGCCTTTTTATTGGTATGTTTTTTTTAAATCTCTTTGGGTTTTTAATAAACTGCCTTGAGTCCTAATATTGGGGTGAAAGTGGGGTATAAATGAATTTTAAAAATTTGAGTGAGGAAGAGGAAGAGGAAGGAACGGTGGAAGAATAAGAAGAGGAAGAAAGAGGAAGAGGAAGACTAAGAAGAGGAAGAGGAAGAAGAGAATAGGGAGGGGAGGGGGAAGAAGAAGAGGAAGAGGGAGAAAGAGGAGGAGGACAATGATGCTGAAACTTCAGAGCCCTACTTGTTCTACTCATGAGGACCTTCTGCACTCTATGGGGACCTTCTGCACTCTATGGGTAGGCCTACATCCAAGAGCAGACTGGCCCTGCACCCTTGGGTGCCTATGCTTTCCCTAGTTAAGTGCTGATGAAGGTCCCCCTCTGACTCAGAGAAGGACTATCCACTTCTTGGGAGGAAAGTTCAACTACTGTCTCCTCCACAGGTCCCAATCCACTTCTGAATCTCTGCCTCATGCTAACCTCTGTCACGCTTGAGTCTCTGGTTTCCAGGTTGCCCTTGGATAAGAATCTCTTCACCCAAAGAAAGACAGTTGTGGTTTGAGGTGAAGGTTAAGAGAGGAGGGGAAACCCATGGAAGACATTTTGCCCTATTCCTAGACCAAGGGTGGTCAACCTGAGGACTTCCAGATGGTGTTGGACTCCAACCATCATCAGCCTTACCTAACATGGAAGAAGGATGAAATTTGCAGTCCAAAAAGATCTGGAGAGGCAAATGTTGCCCACTTGTGTCTTAGAACAATGGTCTCTTGGAAGGGAGAAGAATGCATGCATGCCACCATGCCTGATGAGTCATCTACTAGAATCTAGTAAATGGTCCAGACGTGGTTAGCTTCTGACTTGAGGCTTGAGTATGTGCCAGGAGCAGCCACGAGTAGTGCCAGCACTCTCAGCAGACTTCCTTTGCCAAATTACTCTGGGTTGCATCCAAATGTCATTCTTTGTCTTGGAAGAACATAGACAAACTTGAAAATGTCAAAGAGATTAATCAGAGAGCTGAAAAAGCTCCATTGATGATCAGAGCACAGAAGATGGGTTGCTGAGAGAGAGAGAGAAAGAGAGAGAGAATCATAGAGTTGGAAGAGACCATAAGGGCCATCTAGTCCAACCCCATTCTGTCATGTAGGATTACACAATCAAAGTACTCCCAATAGATGGCCATCCAGCCTCTGTTTAAAAACCTCCAAAGAAAGAGGCTCCACCACACTCCCGGGTGGCATATTCCTCTGCAGAACAGCTCATACCCTCAGAAAGTTCTTCCTAATGTTTAGGTGGAATCTCTTTTCCTGGAGTTTGAACCCATTGCTCCATGTCCTAGTCTCTGGAGCAGCAGAAAACAAGCTTGCCCCGTCCTCAGTATGACATCCCTTCAGATATTTAATCATGGCCATCATGTCTCCTCTACACCTTCTCTTCCCCAAGATAAACATACCCAGCTCCCTAAGCCGCTCCTCATAGGGCATCATGGCTTCCAGACCTCCCAACAATTTGGTCACCCTCCTCTGGACGCATTCCAGCTTGTCAACATCCTTCTTGGATTGTGGTGCCCAGAACTGGACATAGTCTTCCAGGTGAGGTCTGACCACAGCAGAATAGAGTGGCACTATGCCTTCCCTTGATCTAGACATTATATTCCTATTGATGCAGCCTAGAATCGCTTTGGCTTTTTTAGCTGCTGCCTCACACTGCTGACTCATGTTCTCTTTCACATGCACTGCCATCAAGCAGATAGATGGATAGATAGATTCTGACATGCATCTTGTGGGTGAGAGAAACACAACACTAAATGGTTTGAAATACCTTTGGTTGAGGTGTTCTAGCTTAGAACAACGCTTGGGAAGTTAATTCTAAAATGAATTAATTGTCATTATCTTGCCATGTATTGCACTTACATTTAAAAAAAAACATTTTCAAGAAGATAGCTATATATTAATCTATATTAGCATTAACAGGGATGAAGCCAGCATGGTGCTGTGGTTTGAGTGTCAGATTAGGACTCCAGGAGAGCAGGTTTCAAATCCCTGCTCAGTCACAGAAACCCAGTGGGTAATCCTGAACAAGCCACCCACTCAATAGATCTTCTCAAAATGGTGACAGGAAGTGATGCAAGGTCACTTCCTGTCACCATGTTGAGATGGTCTTCAGAGGAAAATGGAGATGAAAACACATGAATATACCCCATTCCTTCTCCATAAGCACCTCCGAACCTCCATGCTACCCCTAAATATCTCCATTTTCCTCAGCAGCCCTTTTCAAAATGGTGGCAGGAAGTGATGTGAACTCCTGACAAGATTCAGCCTGTGTGTGTGTGTATTTCAAGGCAAGAGCCAGTGTAGTGTTGAGGTTTGCATGTAGGACTAGGACTCTCCAGGAGACCAGAGCTTACCTCCCTGCTCAGCCATGGAAACCCAAAGGGTAACCTTGGACAAGTCCCACTCTCTCAGCCTCAGCTTCCAGGACTAACCTCCTCTGAGCAAACCTGGCCAAGAAGACCCTAGGAGACAGTTATCACAAGTTGGAGTTAATGCAAAGACATCAGTGAGCCAGCATGGAGTAGTTTGTGCTTGACACCACTTTCTCTGCCATAGCTCCATGCTACAAAATCCTGGGGTTTGTAGTTTTGTGAGTCACCAGCACTCTTCAGCAGAGAAGGCTAAAGACCTTGTAAAACTACAAACCCAAGGATTCCATAGGGTTTGCCTGCACTGGCCAAATACCCTGTCTTGCCCCCATTCCAGAGCCTTGCAGTCGAAACAATGCAATGCATTCTCCCCGATCTGTCACCAGGCAGTCCAAATGACCCACGGGGCATATACTGGGCTGGAAAGCAGGCAAGCCAGGATAGGACCCTTCACCATGTTTTAAGATACTACCCAGTTTACTCCCTTTCGGCCAGATTGGCCCCATCCTGGAATGCCGCTCGCTGCTTCCTCCACCCCCACCCCGGCTCTCCTAGAAGTCAGGCATGGGACATGGGACTTGTTGCAGGACCCATGCCTGGCTTCCATGCTGGTGAGAAAATGGTGGCGGCAATGGCAGCGGCAGCAGCTTCAGTGATGGACTGGCATCCTGGTGGTGAAGTGGTTAAATGGCAGTACTGCAGCCACAATGTTGTGAGTTCGATCCCAGAGGGCTCCAAGGTTGACTCAGCCTTCCATCATTCCTTGGTCAGTAAAATGAGTACCCAGCTTGTTGGGGGCAATTAGCTAATATGTTGTAAACCATTTAGAGAGTGCCTACCGCTATAAAGCAGTGTAGAAGTGCTATTGCTATTGTTGTTTGGGCTCCGGCCTGTTTTCTGCAGGCAACAGCGAGGAAACGGAGGCAAGATACAGTGGCAAGGAGTTCTCAGCCACCATCTTGATTTGCAGGCATGGCTGCATGTGAACTTCAAGCACGGATAGCTTCTCATACCAACAACTTTGCCAAAGGACTGGAGACAAATGAACACTGCTGCGGATGTGCATTAATGCACAGCAATAGAATTATATCTTCTCATCTGGGCAACCCTCTTTGCTACGTAATAGGTTTCCATGACTGAGCAGGGATTCGAACTTTGGTCTCCCAGAGCCCTAGCCCAACACTAACAACCACTCCATCACACTAGCGTGCAAGAACCAAATAACCCAAAGTACACATGCTCTCGTGTTCCCATTTTCAAAGGGGGGAATAACCCTAGAAACAAATTAATTTTCCATTTCTTTTCTAGCGTCTCAGTCCGGTTTGAGCAGGTGAGCTCGGCAGCCCCATCAAAAAGAAAACCAAAGGAGAAGGCGGAAAATCCAGAGATGCATAATGTCCCAAACTGCCTCTTCTCCCTTCATCCTCTCCCTCTCTGTTCCTCGTTCCTCATGGCTCAACATGTGACCGAGCCGCTTTGAAGAAATAAACCCGTTATTGTAGTGTTTTAGTCATGG
This sequence comes from Gambelia wislizenii, assembly GCA_030847615.1. Classification (NCBI taxonomy): domain Eukaryota; kingdom Metazoa; phylum Chordata; class Lepidosauria; order Squamata; family Crotaphytidae; genus Gambelia; species Gambelia wislizenii. The sequence goes on from JAUMIR010000016.1 coordinate 1,646,831, forward strand.
CAGAAGATTCCGACACTGATAGGACACATGATAGAAAGATGTGAGGAGCAGCCTTCAAAGTTCTGTCTTCAACAGGATTCCCTTGTTTGAAGGAAAAAAACACCCCCTCCATACCCCTTCCCCTTGTCAAGTGTCTTGTCAAACTAAGAAAGGCAACTTGTGTGTTGGTATTTAACTCATGTGTGTGTGTTTGTGTGTGTGGTGCGGAAACTGCTAAGATAAATAGCAGGAAAGATGAAAAAGCCCTGAAGCTATTAGATAACTTGGGACGCTGAAGAAAGGCAGAAAATCCAATGGTTTTGTTAAGATGCACATACACCCCCAAGGGTCTTCACTGACTGACACACTGGAGATGTGGCTTCACACATCTCAACAAGCATAGAGAGGGGGGTTCTGGTGAATCCAGACAGTTCCTTGCCACACCATCCCAGCCCAACATGGTGAGATCCAAAACCAGGGAACGTGATGTGGCGAGAACCTGAAGAGATCCAGAACCTGAAAATGAACCTTGTGAGATATGGAACCTGAAACAGAACCTGGTGAGATCCAGTATCTGAGAACATGAAATGTTTTTGGAGGACAATTTCCCAGAATCCCCCAGACAGCATGCAATTCTAGGAGACCGTTCTCCACAAAAACCTCACTTTGTGGTCACAGCTGTGATGGGAGCAAAAAGCTGGCTTCTAAACCAAGAGGGATTTTTATGAATATCTCCCAAACAAGAGACCCATCAAGCAGCTGGCCTTGAGACTTAGGGCCTGGTGAGAAGGAGGAATCTCAGGGTGAGTGCAGTGACTTAAAAACTATTGTTGTTATGAGCCATCAAGTCAACTCTGACTTGAGCAGGCAAATGGACTCGATGGCCTATGAGGCCCCTTCCAACTCCATGATTTTATGACTTATGGCAACCCTTTCCTAAGGTCTTCTGGGCTATATTTCTTCAGAGAAAGTTTGCCATGGCCTTCCTCTGAGTCTGAGAGAGTGTGACTTGCCCAGGGTCATGGATGGGGCTTCCGTGGCTAAGCGGAATTCAAACTCTGACCTCCCCTGTCAAGTCTTAGACTGGGTCTGCACTGCAGAAATAATGCAGTTTGACACCAGTTTAAAAGCACCAGTGTTATGGCACCGGAGCTCTCTGACAGAGAAGGTGAAATATCTCACAAAACTACAAATCCCAGAATCCCATTGCATTGAGCCATGGCCGTTAAAGCAGGTCAGACTGCACTATTTTTCCAGTACAAACTCAACCTATATTTCAGACTGCATTATTTTTGTCTCCAGAGATGGCAAGATTGGCCATGGAGATGCAGAAACTCTGAAAACCACCCACAGTGCCAACTGAAAACTATACCCAACTCTTTCTCTCTTTTTCCCCCCTCTCTGTCTGCAACCTCCATCTTCAAAGCCTGTTTACATGCAGACAACACCACCACAACATCTGTCCAGGGCTGAGGTCTGACCTCATGGTTGCATAGAGTAAATCTCTGTGTGCATTAAATTTATTTATTTGATTAAAATATTCTCTCTCTCTCTCTCTCTCCCTACCTATATCAAAAAGATAGCAGGATGTTGTAGAAGTAAAATCAATGCAAACAAGTTAAAATGCTAACAGTAATTTAAACAAGACTACAAACATATTAAATACAGGTCATCTGAAGGACAGCCATGGCAAATCCCCTCTGAGCAAACCTTGCCAAGAAAACCCCATGGTAGGGTCGCCTTAGGGTCACCATAAGTTGGCAATGACTTGAAGGCACACAACAACAACATCCGAAGGACGCTGCTCTTCCATATGAACTTGCCCATGGTTTGAGATCCTCTGCAGAGGTCCTTCGCTCTGTCCCACCATCCTCTGAGTTATGTCTGATGGGACACGGGAGTCAGGGCCTTCCCAGTGGCCATCCTAGAGAAGCTAAAGAAGGCTACGCCTGCTCTCCATCCATAGGAAGGTGGACACTTTTTGTTCTAGCAGGCCCAGTGCTATTCAACATCTTTATCAATGACTTGGATGAGGGAATTAGGGGCATACTTACCAAATTTGCAGATGACACCAAATTAGGAGGAGTAGCTAATACACTGGAGGACAGGATCAAAATTCAAGATGACCTGGATAAACTGGAGAGCTGGGCCAAAGCTAACAAAATGAAATTCAATACGGAGAAATGTAAGGTACTGCATTTAGGGCGGAAAAATGAAATGCATAAATATAGGATGGGAGAGACCTGGCTGAATGAGACTACGTGCGAAAGGGATCTAGGAGTCCTAGTAGACCACAAGTTGAACATGAGTCAACAGTGTGATGCGGCAGCTAAAAAGGCCAATGCAATTTTGGGCTGCATCAATAGAAATATAGTGTCCAGATCAAGGGAAGTAATAGTGCCGCTCTATTCTGCCTTGGTCAGGCCTCACCTAGAATACTGTGTCCAGTTCTGGGCACCACAATTCAAAAAGGATATTGACAAATTGGAACGTGTCCAGAGGAGGGCGACTAAAATGGTGAAAGGTCTGGAAACGATGCCTTATGAGGAGAGACTTAGGGAGCTGGGTATGTTTAGCCTGGAAAAAAGATGGTTAAGAGGTGATATGATAGCCCTGTTTAAGTATTTGAAGGGGTGTCACGTTGAGGATGGGGCAAGCTTGTTTTCTGCTGCTCCAGAGACTGGAACATGGAGCAATGGATGCAATCTCCAGGAACAGAGATTCCACCTCAACATTAGGAGGAACTTTTTGACAGTAAGAGCTGTTCGGCAGTGGAACGCACTCCCTCGGAGCGTGGTGGGGTCTCCTTCCTTGGAGATCTTCAAACAGAGGCTGGATGGCCATCTGTCGGGGATGCTTTGATCGTGATTTCCTGCGTGGCAGAATGGGGTTGGACTGGATGGCCCTCGTGGTCTCTTCCAACTCTGCAATTCTATGATTCTATGATTCTTGGAGGACTAATTATTAAGAGTGGGGAGAGCCTTTCCATGTGCTGTGTTGCTTACATTTGTTTGTTCTTCTTTTGAATGGTTATGCCTTTAGTTTTATGGATGATTGAATTACATTTTTAACTTTGGTCTAAAGTAATTATTTTGGCTGTATCTCTTGTAAATTTTCTAAGCAGCCTTGAGTTCAAGTCTGGGGGAAAGGCAGGAAGTAAATATGGGAGAAGAAAAAGGAGAGGAGAAGGAGGACATGAGAGGAAGAGAAGGCAAAAGAGAGAATAGAGGGAGAAGAGGAGAAAGAGGGGAGAGAAAGAGAAAGATGAGGAAGGAGGATAAAGGAAGGATAGGAATGAAGAGGCAGAGGGAGAAGAAGAGGAGGCCGAAAATGGAGGAGAAGGAGAAGAAATGAGGAAGTGGGGATGATGGAGGAGGAGGAAGAAGAGGAGTTGTTTCAAATGACCCTATAGAAGGCTGTGGTAGCCATTCCATCTCCATCACACAAACACCCACACACCCCACAGAAAGCTCCTTCTGAGCACCATAAATCATTGTTATGAAACTGTGGCTTGTACAGTCACACACTGAGGGCTGCCTCAGGATACACAAAGAGCGAGCAAGAGGCTTGGTTGTGCTGGACGGACTCGACCGAAATAAACCTGCCTTCATGCTCCCCATCAATGCCAGCTTGTTCCCTTCTCCTTGGACTGGGGCGATGCAAGATTTGTGAGGAAGGCCTGTCAAGCGGGTATCAATCGAGCTTTCTCTGGACAGGCTGGAAGGTTCAGCCTGCCCCCTTATAAAGCGGTTGGGTGTTTTTGTGTAGGGTTTTTTTGAAGCTTCCCTCCCCTCCCTCCTCTCGTATGCTCGGCTGCGGCCAGAGCTCCAGCGAAGCACAATGGCCGCTTGTTTGGTGAGGTGGCACGCTCATTAGCCAACATGCCTTGCCGGGGGGCTTGTGTGGTGGACTTGAAGGAAGCCGAGCTGGGAGAAGAAGGCAGGAAAGCGGCCGTAGTTGTGATCTCCTTTTTTGCACTGGTCTGGTCCCAACCAGTTTAACTGGCCCATTCCAGCTTCTCCTGGTCTTCCTACTTCCTTGATTGCTATTGATGTTGGCTTCCTCCACTCCCCCTCCTCCAACCCCCAACAAACCCAAAATGTGATGTTTTATGGAGTCTAACAAGGGAGCCTCCAGGTTTTCAAAAATCAATGCACCATCAAAGGTAACGTTTCACCAGATGGCTAATCCACCAACACTGTAGCACTGAATGTGGTTATTGTCACCATTATGGAACAAGATTATTATGGTCCCACTGCCCAGCTGCTGGGATGAGAATCCAGCACCTCTCCAGATGTTGGTGGACTGCAGCTCCCATCAACCCTAGCCAGCCCAGTCTATGGGAGCTGCAATCAACAGTATCAGGAGGGTTGCAGGATTCCCACCACTAGTCAAATGCAAGAATGAAGCACCACTGTCATCATCATCAATGCTGTTGTTGGGTGCCTTCAAAGTTGACTCCAACTTACAGTGGCCATATTCTAGACTTTTCTTGGCCAAATGTCTTCAGAGGAGGAGTGCCATTACCTTCCTCTTAAGGCTGAGAGAGAGCGATTTGCCCAAGGTCACTCAGTGCCTGAATGGGGATTCAAACCCTGGTTTCCCAAAGTCCCACTCAAACATTCAAGCCACTCCATCATGCTGTCTCCAATATGGTGGCTCCTCTCCTAAGCTTTTCTTGGCCATGGCCTTCCTTCCTCTGAGGCTGAGAAAGTGCAACTAGCCTGAGGTCACCCAGGGGCTTCCATGGCTAAGCAGGGATTTGAGCCTTCATCTCCCAGAGTCCTAGTTCCAGACTCAAACCATTCTGGCTCTCAAGACTTCTTCAGAAGTTTGCCATAGTGTTCCTCTCAGGCTTAGAGAGTCAGACTTCTTCCAGATCACCTAGTGCATGTCCATGACTGCAGGGATTCAAATTCTGGCCCCTTTAAATCACTACACCCTGCTGGCTCTCATCCGTTATATCTATCCATTTCCCTGGGATTCAAGGATGCTTTCAAAAATTACAAAAGTTCCTGTGACTACAAACGTGGCTGCCTCCACTCCCCCTCCTCCAACCCCCAACAAACCCAAAACATGATATTTTATGAAGTCTAACAAGGGAGCCTCCAGGTTTTCAAAAATCAATGCACCATCAAAGGTAACGTTTCACCAGATGGCTAATCCACCAACACTGTAGCACTGAATGTGGTTATTGTCACCATTATGGTGGCGCAGTGGTTAAATGCCAATATTGCAAGTCACCACGTTGCAAATTCGATTCCAGCGGGCTCCAAGGTTCACTCAGCCTTCCATCCTTTCAAAGGTCAGTAAATTGAGTACCCGGCTTGTGGGGGCAATTAGCTAATACACATTGGAAACTGCTTAATGCAGTGTAGATGTGTAAATTGCTATTGCTTAGAACAAATTGTAAGCCGCTCTGATAGCCTTTGTGGCTGAAGAGTGGGGTATAAATACCTAAATAAATAAATAAATAACTGAAAAATGACTAAACTCTCTGCAGAATTGAAAGCAATTTTAAAAGCATGCCCTTGAAGAAGAAACCAATGTGGACAATTGTCAAGGTCAGGGATGCAGGCAGCAGAGTTTAGGAGCAGAGACACCAGGGCCAGGTCAGGAACAGAAGAGACAGAGTCCAAAGTCCAGGCAGGGTCCAAGATAACCCAAAGCCAAAAACAGTCCAGGGTCAGAGCAATACTGAGGAGTCCAGAGGACCAGAGGCAAGGCAAGGTCCAGGTTGGGAATGCTGGGTCAGGAACACAGGAACCAGAGGTCAAGCAAGCCAAAGTCCAAAAACAGTCCAAGATCAGAGCAGGTATCAGATATTTAGGGACCAGAGGCAAGTCCAAGAGGAAAGCAAAGGTCAAGGCAAGGGATCAAGGCCCCAAAGCAAGGAGCAGCTACAGACAGCACAGAAGACCATCTTGTGGTGGCCAAGACTGAGGGTCGAATGCTGCTCTTAAATAGCCGTTCCCTGGCTGCTGCAGGTGTGTTGCATGATTGCAACTGGCTGTGTCTGATAGCTTGGCCCTGGTTCTTCCAAGACTCCCACAGCCAGGACCTGATCCTGCAAAGAGGCTGTGCCAGATGCTGCAACCAGGGTCCTAGTCCTGCGAGGAGAGGCAGAGCCTGACAACAAGGCACAACTTTCTCAAAAGCCTGTTTCCCCAGAAACAGTTCCCAAAAAAACAAAACAAAAAAGTCTTCAGTTCCTGCTGGAAGGACAACCTGGGGGGCTATGAAGGATGGGATGGAGAGAAGGACTTTCCCTGAAAATCTTAAATTCCAGGCACGTGGGAGAATTCGGTCCTTCTGATAACTTAGGAGTTGTCTAGACCGTCAAAATAATACAAATAGAATTTGCTGAGAATACCTTTAGCCCAGATGAACTGCGCAGAAGATTTGCTCTATTCGAAAGTAGGGGGCAAAAACCACTGTATACTGCATGACAAGACACTTCGCAGTTTTCCGTGAAGTTTTTTAAATACTCCAGGAGGAGAAGCGCACTACCGGTTGTTTGAACAACCAATTGCGTTCTCAGCAAAGACGGACATTGACAGCTGATTGGTCTGTCATGCAAGTGGGGTTGGGATTTCCAGTGGTGGAGTCCAGAAGTGCCATTTTGTGCACATTTTCACTGTGCTGGGGTGGAAAAAAAAGTATTTTTTTTTTACAAGCAGAAGGTCTCCTTTCTGCCCATTTACAATAAAAGCTTTTTAAAAGACTGTGCAGTGATGATAACATTGGGGGGAATAATAGCGCCCCGTACTCACAGTTACCATCTTGATTCACAGCATGGCTCCATGTCTGAACCTCAATGTGAATAGCTTTGCAGACAGTTTTTGGTGCCAAAAAAATCGTGGAGGCAAAAGAGAGCGGCTGCGCATTGCCAGCAATATGCATCCCAACACAGTATTTCCTCCCGTCTAGCTGAGGCCCTAATCCGTAAATGAAGGTTTCATAGGTCATACCCAGCATTTTGAATGGGGTCCAGAAACAGACTGGCAGCCAGTGGATCTATTGTAACAACAGAGTTTTATGGTCCCTTGAACCAACCCCAGTTAGCAAGCTAGCTGCAGCAAGATTGTTACTGTTTCCAAACTTTCTTCAAGGGCAGCCCCACATACTTACAGTGTGTTACAGTAATCCAAAAGCTTAGACATTTAGAAGTTTATTAGGACACAAGCTTCTGTTGTTCAGTTCATCAGCTCAACAATGATGAATTTCAGTGTATAACGTCTTCATATTCGCCTTGTCCAACTTGGAGGCTTCAAATGGTAGTGGACTACCACTTCTATGTTGACTGAGGATGGTGGGAGTGGTAGTCCATCATATCTGAAGGGCTCCAGGTGTCTCACCTTGTGCTAGTTTGCCAGGGGGGTGCTCACCTCAAATCGCTCACATTCTTGCTACAACTACGTGGTTTCAGTTTGGGGGGCCAAGATCCTGCAAGATGGGCGTAGCTACCGTACTGTAGCTGTGCTCCATCTCCTGCTCCAAGCCTTGAAACCCACCTCAAAAGCCAGTCAGACATCTCAAGCCAGCCCTTACCATCAGGAAATTCTTCCTCATGTTTAGGTGAAATCTCTTTTCCTGTAGTTCGTACCCATTGCTCCGTGTCCTAGTCTCTGGAGCAGCAGAAAACAAGCTTGCTCCATCCTCAGTATGACATCCCTTCCGATATTTAAACATGGCTATCTGGTCACCTCTTAACCAGGCTAAACATACCCAGCTCCCTAAGCCATCCAGACCTCCCACCATTTTGGTCACCCTCCTCTGGATACTTTGGACACATCATGAGGTGACGCGATTCATTGGACAAGACGATAATGCTCGGTGCAATCGGAAAAGAGGGAGGTGGCATGACAGATGGGCTGACTCATAGAATCATAGAATCATAGAATTGCAGAGTTGGAAGAGATCACGAGGGCCATCCAGTCCAACCCCCTGCCACGCAGGAAATCGCGATCAAAGCATCCCCGACAGATGGCCGTCCAGCCTCCGTTTAAAGACCTCCAAGGAAGGAGACCCCACCACGCTCCAAGGGAGTGCGTTCCACTGCCGAACAGCTCTTACTGTCAAAAAGTTCCTCCTAACGTTGAGGTGGAATCTCTGTTCCTGGAGCTTGCATCCATTGCTCCATGTTCCAGTCTCTGGAGCAGCAGAAAACAAACCCGCTCCATCCTCAGCGTGACACCCCTTCAAATACTTAAACAGGGCTATCATATCGCCTCTTAACCGTCTTTTTTCCAGGCTAAACATACCCAGCTCCCTAAGTCTCTCCTCATAAGGCATCGTTTCCAGACCTTTCACCATTTTAGTTGCCCTTCTCTGGACACGCTCCAATTTGTCCAGATTTGCTCAACCAAGGAAGTCACGGTAGCCCTGAAATTTCAAGACCTGAGCCTGGCTGTTAAGAAAAGGGCTTTTGGAAGATTTAGAGGGTTTGCCCAAAATGAAACCAATTTGACAGCACGTAACAAGAACCACAAATCCAGACCATTCCCTGGTAGAAGGTTTGAAAGTAAAGTTGCAAAGAGAAGAGAAACACATATATTATTGTTATGAGGGAGCCCAAAGCAGCCATTCAATCTGTCAATAATTCAATGTCTTTTGGTTAGTTGACATGAACTGTCTCCCAATTTGTGGATTTGTACTGGTGTGGAAACCATTTGGACTCCTGCGAGGAACAAAGCAAAAGCTTGTGTGTGTCCACTCCTGAAAGGAGCCCTTCTGGTTTTTTCTCATTTTCTCCATCCAGACTCACCCGGAGATGACCCCAAGACATGACAGTTCCTCAATAGCTTGGTTTGGATCAATTTTATAGTTCATTCGTGGATTTACTCTGCTTATTGAAGCTTTCCATTTGGGTTGGAGATGAATTATTCAAATTAGAAGATGTTTCTGGTATGTCCGTATGAATATAAGTTTGTATACATCTTGCTAATGCAAAAGAAAGGAAAAGGGGGAAGACAGAGAAAGAGCATGATTATAAAGATGGACAAGAAGGAGATGAAAAGGAGGAGGTGGAACGACAAAGGAGAAGAAAAATGAAGATGGAGATGAAGATAGAAGAGGGGGAGGAAGAGAAGGAGGAGGGAAGAGGAGGAGACCGTACATAGACCCAGTCTTTCTCCCTTTTTGCTGGCAAGGTTGCAAAATGGACAGGTCCTAGTAACATCAGCATGGCAGGGCATTGGACAAGATGGCCATTTTGGTCACTTCCAACTCTAAGATTCTATGGACTAATTGAAGAAGAATATTGACAAGCTGGAGCGTGTCCAGAGGAAGGCGACCAAAATGGTGGAGGTCTGGAAGCCATGATGCCCTATGAGGAGCGGTTAAGGGAGCTGGGCATCTTTAGTCTGGAGAAGAGAAGGTTGAGATGATGGCCATGTTTAAATATTTGAAGGGATGTCATACTGAGGATGGAGCAAGCTTATTTTCTGCAGCTTCAGAGACTAGGACATGGAGCAATGGAGTCAAATTCCAGGAAAAGAAATTGTACCTAAACATTAGGAAGAACTTCCTGACAGTAAGAGCTATTGGACAGTGGAATCTGCTGCTGCCTGGGAGTGTGGTGGAGTCTCCTTCTTTGGAGGTTTTTAAACAGAAGCTAGATGGCCATCTGTCAGGAATGCTTTGATTGTGTGTATGGCAAAATGGGGTTGAACTGGATGACCCTTGGGGTCTCATCCAACTCTATGATTCTATGACTTACGGTGGTTCTGTAGTAAAGTATCTAAACTTTGGGATGCAATTAACAACAAATAAAAAAAATGAGTGGTATGGCTACAGCATTGCATTTGGACTGGGAGAACATGGGTTCAGATCCCCACTTGGCAACAAAACTCACTGGATGACAGTTCCTCATACATAAACACACATACTCAGCAGCTTTGCATGGCTGTTCTGAGAATAAAAAGGAGGAAGGTACCCATGTATACCACCTCAAACAAACAAACCAATATGAAGAAGCAAACAAACCAACTCCCATCAAAGTGGTCATCAATAAATACACAAATTAAAAATATTTCAGCCAGATTTCCTTGCTCCCCAAAGGATCAGCTTTGTCTCTTTTGTGTCTCCCCAACCACAAATTTTTTTTTTATGACCATCAATGCTACCATGAAGTTCACGGTCCTGATCTTTTGCTGGGGTGGGTTGAGGACAACCCCAGAACAGGAGAGCCATGTGGCCATCTTACGCTGTTTGTCTGGCAAGGGTCTGCTGGTGGAGAGCAGGGACATTCATGTGATCCAACTGAAGCCACAATCCAGCTTTGGCAAAGAAAGGTCAAGTGAGAAACGAGGGGATAATTCGATTAGCATCTTGTGACCATCGTCTGAAGCCGAGTCTGCGGGTGGGAGGGAAGGAGGGAGGGAGATGGGGAAAAGGGCACATGGACTCCCGCACGTCCCATGTATTGGGATGCTCAGAATATTTGTTGCCTTGGCAGTTAACAGATGAGACCAGGCAATGTTCTGGCTCGTGGAAGCTCATCCTGAGGTGTGTTATAGCACACACACACACACACCAAGGCCTGAATCCTATGTAGTTAATTGCCATCAGATTGACTCTGACTTCATAGAACCATAGAGTTGGAAGATACCCCTAAAGGTCATCTAGTCCAACCCCCTGCCATGCAGAAATACACAATCAAATCATTCCCGGCAGATGGCCATCCAGCCTCTGTTTAAAAACCTCCAAAGAAGGAGACTCCACCACACTCCCAGGCAGCGTATTCCACTGCCGAACATCTCTTTCCATCAGGAAGTTCTTCCTCATGTTTAGGTGGAATCTCTTTTCCTGTAGTTTGAACCCATTGCTCTGTGTCCTAGTCTCTGGAGCAGCAGAAAACAAGCTTGCTCCATCCTCAGTATGACATCCCGTCAAATATTTAAACATGGCTATAGTGTCACCTTTTAACCAGGTTAAACATACCCAGCTCCCTAAGCCGCTCTTCAAAGGCCATGGCTTCCAGACACCCCACCATTTTGGTCACCCTCCCCTGGACACTTATTCCAGCCCTGTGAATGAGAGACCTCCAAGTTGCCCTCTCAACAGGCCTGCTCAGGTCTTGCAGACTCGGGGCAGCAGTTGTGGCTTCCTTGATGGAGTCTTTCCACTTTTGGTTCCGTGGGTATGGGGGGCAACTTATAAGAAACAATTCTACCAAAACACCACCAGTTAAGACAGCAGTTCTTTATTCTCTTTCTTCCTTTCCTTCCAAAATCCATACTAGCATGTGTGTCTTGCTTATTTGCTCCAGCTTTCCTAGAGTTCCTTCTGAGTTGGGGGAGCAAACAGATAGAAATACAATTATACATTTAGAGAGAAAGAGAGAAAATCACCCACTAGGGGGCAATAAAGAACCACATTGCGCAATTTTGGACAATGGGAATGGAAAAGGGAGCAGAGATTGGTAAGATTTCATCTGGTTTTTCTTTAGATAAGAACTTTCCAACTTCTTCATGAACTGGATGGGAAGAGTCCAACATTAAAAGAAAAAGAATCAAATGTGAAGGAAAGTAAAAGCAGCAAAGTCCTGGAAAGAAAGCAATATTAATTACTGTATTATTATACAAGTCTTGCACATCCCTGTATCCACGGGGGATATATTTCTGGACTTATCATTTATAAATGAAACCTCAGATCATAGCAAACCCTATTAAAATAAAGGATTTCATGTACAAACATACCACAGAGTTGCATTGGAGGACCTAGAAATTCCTAGAGAGGATGCCTCTCTAGGCATTGACCAGCGCAACTCTATGTTATGTGTCTCTGTTTTTTCAGCCGTGGATAATTGAAACTGCAGATATTGATTCCTATACTCTGCTCGTTGGGACAAGCAACACGAATTGATGCATTTTCCCAATATGGGTGGAAGTGGGAAGGCGATTGATCAGACATGCACAGGGGGCAGAACTTGCTGGCAAGGCAAGTACTCAGAATTGCCATTTTGCATTTTTGCCATAGCAACCATGCGTTACAGCAAGAAAATTGCCTTTTTCTTTGTTTCTTTGGAAGCAAACTGGAAGGTCATACTTTCACACCTTGGATATGTTTTCCTTTTTTTAAAACTGTTTGGTGGTGGTAGCTCAAGGTAAATAGAAACACGAGTAATTCACTCACACCCGCCATCTTGATTCGCAGGGATGCCTGTTGGAACAGCAAAAGTGGATAGCTTCACATACCTGTGATCTTTTAAAAAAAATGTTGAGATAGCTGTTACGAATTGGCATTACTGCCCACCGATCCACATTTTATTGCTTCTTATAGAGCAAGCCCAGAATGGAAATTCCTAATTTGCTTTTCTTTGGGTTTCCTAAGAGAGCAACAATTCTGCAATGTCTAAAATTGTCTCTCTGGTCGAAGACACTTCACCTTGGCTCCATCTTACTTTGCCTTATGCTCAATCTTTGACCTTGCTTCCTAGAAGAAGAAGATGATGTCCTCAGGAGGTCCAGGTGATTGTATTTTTCTCCATGTGGGCAGTTGCAGGAATGGCTGGCCGCCTCTTATCCTGCCCCCCAATAAATGGCCAAGGGGAGCCGTCCAGCCTGCGGGCATGTGGCTTGACCATGCAGGGAGAGGGGACCACCATACCCCTGGTAGGACTCCAGAACCCACCAGTGCGATGCAGGCTTCCCAAAATGGCTTTCCCCTCCCACGTCCCTCTCGTTGGTTCTTTGGACACATCATCTTTCTTGTAACTTTCCCAGTGTGGTGAGAGGGGAGGGGGGTTGGCTGGATTACTCAGTATTACCCTTCTCCCCCTCTTCTGTCTTTGCAGTGTTGGGCAAAGCCCCCAGGGAAGAAGACGCCATAAAATATCGTTCAGCAGCCCCCCCCCCTTCAAAATGGCCGCACCTGTTGCTGCCAGTCTCCCCGCATCCGGTTGAGTTATCGTCCCAGACGTATCAAAAGGCCCAACGTTGGGCAAGAGGCCAACATTTAATCCAAACTCCTGACAGTTCCTTAGAGACTGAGAGAGAAAGAAACAGAGAGGGAAGGAGGGAGGGAGGTTGTGACCAGTGTGTCAAAAAAATGAACCTACGGGTGTGGGTGGAAAGAATGGACACTTCATGATCCAGAGTTTGGATAAGATCACTTTTAAAAAAAACTACAACTTCAAGAGATCTCATGACCTGGCCCTGAATCTCCCCAGGATAAGGAGGACAAATCTCAGGGTGAGAGCACTGCCTTGAAAGGTACATGTAGATATATTTTCTTAATTTGTTAGACCCAGGGCCCATTCACACCACACAATAACAGGTCAACCCCTGTATCCACAGAGGATATGTTCCAAGGACCCACCCACCCCTGTGGATACCTGAAACCGTGGGTAAGAGGGAACCCTAACATTTTCAATGAGATGAACGCTGGAAGTTGACCATAGAATCACATTGGAAGACGTAGAAACGCCTAGAGAGGACATAGAAACATAGAATCATAGAATTGCAGAGTTGGAAGAGACCACGAGGGCCATCCAGTCCAACCCCCCTGCCATGCAGGAAATCACAATCAAAGCATCCCCGACAGATGGCCATCCAGCCTCTGTTTAAAGACCTCCAAGGAAGGAGACCCCACCACGCTCCGAGGGAGTGCGTTCCACTGCCGAACGGCTCTGACTGTCAAAAAGTTCCTCCTCATGTTGAGGTGGGATCTCTGTTCCTGGAGCTTGCATCCATTGCTCCGTGTTCCAGTCTCTGGAGCAGCAGAAAACAAGCCTGCTCCATCCTCAGCGTGACATCCCCTCAAATACTTAAACAGGGCTATCATATCGCCTCTTAACCATCTTTTTTCCAGGCTAAACATACTCAGGTGTGAAAGATTTTTCTGGACATGGATAAATGAAACTATGGATAGTGAATCTGTGGATATGGGTGTCGACCTGTATAGAATCATAGAGTTGGAAGAGACCATAAAGGCCATCTAGTCCAACCCCCTGCCATGTAGGAATACCCAATCAAAGCACACTTAACAAATGGAGATCCAGCCTCTGTTTAAAAGAGTTATTTCCCTTCAACTGCCAATAGTCAACTGGTGTCCCTACCCCAAAGCCTATCATTGGTTTTATTATCAATAGTATTGATCCCTTGATTATTATCAAGCCCATAATAATGATTCCTTTACTGGGAAGTGTGACAGCCCAGCTAAGTTCAAAGCTGTACATGAATCTGGAAGGTGAAGACTGGGGACTGATTCCTGGTTCATCCCCAAGATGCTCCTAGTTCTACCTTGCAGCTACAACAGGAGATGCTAACATGCCAGGATTCACCATGTTTGAAACTCCCTTCCCAGCAGCCATTCTAGAAAGCAGAAATCCTTATTTTATGGTACCCTCTGGTTTCTCTGCACCCCTTTGCCAGCCACAGAGGTTTAGGTGGGGTGAACTTGAAAGAGAATAGCTGCAACAGGAGGAGGAACATTCATCCCCTTGCTTGAACTCCTGGGGTTCTTGTAGGGAAAGTATAGTGAATTAGGATTCCCATGGGCCCGCAATGTCTTTCATTCCACCTCTGAAATTAATGAGGGTTGATGACTTCTCCCCTTCTTCCCAGATCTTTCTCTCATTCTTCCTCCCTCATTTTTCCCCTCTCTCAACACTGCTATTGTGGGCCGTCCGATTTGCCACACACACCCGGAGTCTTGTCCCAGCGGTGGCAGTTCCCCAACTTTCTGGCTTGTTAAGGATCCTGTCAAAGAGAGGTTTCTCTCCCTGCTGAGCCCCCAGGAAGAAATGGATGATTTCCCATGACATGTCAGTGAAGCACCACCAGCGCTGGCTGGTTCCCGCAGAACTCTTCTGGTAAGCCGATCTACCAGCAAAACCCGCAGTGTGTTTCTGGGTGTACTTTTTTCTATGTATCTGGGGATAAATACTCCTATATGAACATGGGCCAAAATCCTGACCAGAAGAGAATCATTCAATCCATTGGATTTACCTATTGACATCTCTCTCTCTCTCTCTCTCTCTCTCTCTCTCTCTCTCTCTCTCTCTGGCTTTTCTTCGCAAACGAAGATTCAGGAAGGACTCATCCTGCGCTTTCTGCAAGCGCGCTGATGACCAAAAAGGCCAGTCTGAGATAAACAAGTCCGGTTGCAGAAAGCACAGCAGAGGGTCTCCTTGGGTGATGTTTTTGGGTTGTGATTCTTTCTGCGTTGTCGTTTCTCTTCAAGACTTGTTCGGCGTGAGTTCTCAAATAAGGCTGCAGCATTGTGGATCATGCGTCTCCATGCCTCCCGATGTGAGGCCAGGGCGGACCACTGTTGGTGATCAATTTAGCTGAGCCTGAGATGTTGTTTCAGGGAGTGTCTTTGTATTGCTTTTTTGGAGCGCCCCTCTCATGCTGACCCATGGCGAGTTCACCGTAGAGTAGTATTTTTGGGAGGCGATGGTCCTCCATCCTAGAAACGTGCCCTGCCCAGCGCAGCTGTGTTCTCAATATCATGGCCTCAATACTGGTGATCCCTGCTTGCTCAAGGACAGCAACATTCATCACATAGTCAGTCCAGTGTATATTTAGGATTGTATGTATACAATCTGTATATGTACAATCGCTGTATACATACCTATTGACATAGACCATATATATCAGGTAGTGTTGTTGTGTGCTTTCAAATCATTTCTGTATTAACCTAAGGTGAACCTATATCACAGGGCTCTGTCATGGCTGAGAGGGTGTGACTTGCCCAAGGTCACCCAGTGGGTTTTCATGGCCTAGTGGAGATTCTGAGCCCAGGTCTCCAGAGTCGTAGTCCAACACTCAAACCACTATGCCAAGTTGGAGCCCCATATATCAGATACCAGACATGTTTTGAGCATAAATAGGTCCGGTATTAACATTTCCACAGTTTTGCTACTTGGCATGGAAAATAATATGGTACCCTTTCCCATTCAATGGAGACAAAACCAACTGGGAGTTGTAGTCCCTGATTATTGTAGAGCATCCTTAACCATACCTGGGCGGGGGGGGGGGACTGCAGGCGTACAAGGAAGGCTTTATGGCACCCATCGCTGCTTCCCCCACTGCTACCTGTCCTTCAGACTTTGCCGCCTGAGGCCATTCCCTTGCTCCATCCAATACTAGGGCCGGCCATGACAATTTCACATCAACATATGAGGGGATAAAGCCCTAACCATCTTCTTAGCCCAATATGCCAAGTAAATCAAAACAAATTGTATCATATGTCCATAGACAGAACATGACAAATCCATCACCGCCACCACCATCATCATTATTTTCCCCATATACTGGATTTACATTTCCCAACCCTCCTTGCTTGGTTCTTTCCAATGTTTGATCCATCTAGTGGTGGTCACAGTGCCACCTGGTGGCTTCTAGGGTCAGTGGTCTGCTCTGGATTTCAGTCTGAACTTTCAAGGAGTTGTCCAAGGTGCTGGACCTCTTTTGCAGATAGGGCTCAACACCTCGGAGAGCTCATTTAGATTTCAGACTAAAAGCTGGAGTGGATACATCACCACACCTCTGAACAGGGTTCCCATAATTCTCTTGCTGATTGTCCAGAATGGTTACCATACTCATAATTGCACTCACTTTTCCACTAACTTCAACTACACCTCTCATTGCATTGGCCACTTGTATGCACCAAGCTTCCCTACCCTGCTACCCTCCAGATACATTGGACCACAATTCCCATTTTTCCCCACCATGCATGACCTTAATGTTCTCTTCTCCAGATGGGCTCAGTGTCCGCCTCATCAAGGTATCCCAAGATCTAAGAGCTGAGGGTTTGCAAACACAAGTCAAAATGTAGGATCCTCATTCTGGAAAACTCTGGCCAGCAACAAACTAATGCACGAAGTTAGTACAGTTGGCCCTCTGTATCCACGGATTTGGAATCCATGGATTCCACCATCCATAGCTTAAAAGCATTCCAAATACATAAACAAATAAATTCCAAGAAGCAAACCTTGATTTTTCACTTTTATATAAGGGTTGCTATTTTACTATGCCATTGCATATAATGGGGCTTGAGCAGTCACAGATTTTGGGATGGGGGGCTCCTAAAACCAAACCCCAGCAGATACCAAGGGCCCATTATACACCAAATGAAAGAATGAAGAGCTAGGTACTTGGAGTCTGTAATGGTCTCGTCTTCATTTGGTCTGTAGGTGGCAGCACCCACCTTTGTATTTCAACATGAATTGGGTTGATTAGATTGAACACAGCCAAGCTGGAGTCTTCACCGCAGAGCTTGGAAAAGTTACCTTTTTGGACTAATTGCGCCCACAGTGCCTCAATTAGTATGGTTGTTGGGAGTGCCACACTTTTAAAATATCCAAGTTTTCCAAGCACCGCTTCATCTTCATTGCATGGTTTATTAGATATAAGAAAATCTCTTTCATGTGAACTATTTAAAGTTCTCTCAAACTTGAATCTGAGGGAAATCATAGGTGAGGGGAGATTCATAGAATCATAAAGTTGGAAAGGACCCCAAGGGCCATTTAGTCCTCCAAAGGAAGACACAACTAAAATACTCCTGAAAGATGGTCATCCACCCAACCTCTGTTTAAAGACCTCCAAAGATGAGATTCCACCACCCTCTGGGGCGAGTCTGTTCAACTGATGAACAGCTCTTAATAATCAAGAAGTTCTTCCTAATGTTTATCTGAAATCTCTCTTCTTGAATCCATTGGTTCATGTTCTAGTCTCTGGAGTAACAGAGAACAAGCTGGTTCCATCTTTTTCATGGTATCCCTTCATAGAATCATAGAACCAGAGAATTGGAAGAGACCCCAAGGGCCATCCAGTCCAACCTCATGCTGCCATGCAGGAATACCCAGTCAAAGCATTCCCCACAGATGGCCATCCAGCCTCTGTTTAAAAACCTCCAAAGAAGGAGACTCCACCACACTCCCAGGCAGCAGCAGATTCCACTGCCAAACAGCTCTTACTGTCAGGAAGTTCTTCCTAATGTTTAGGTGGAATCTCTTTTCCTGGAATTTGAGTCCATTGCTCTGTGTCATAGTCTCTGGAGCAACAGAAAACAAGCATGCTCCATCCTCAGTAGGACATCACTTTAAATATTTAAACATGGCTATCATGTCCCCTCTCAACCTTCTCTTCCCTAGGCTAAACACACCCAGCTCCCTAAGCCGCTCCTCATAGGGCATAATGGCTTCCAGATCTCCCACCATTTTGGTTGCCTGCCTTTGGACACGTTCCAGCTTAATATCCTTTTTGAATTGTGGTGCCCAGAACTGGACACAGTATTCCAGGTGAGATCCGGCCAAAGCAGAATAGAGCGGCACCATTACTTCCCTTGATCTAGACATTATATTCCTATTGATGGAGCCTAGAATCGCTTTGGCTGCCACTAGTTAAAGATGGCTATCACATCACGTACAACAGCCTAAAGGCACTAGATTACCTCTGATTTTGGAAGCTAAGCAGAGTCAGCCCTGGCTAGTACTTTTTCAGTCCCTAAATTTCTAGCATTGCAGAGACATTGAACATCATGCATGTGTAGAACTATTTGCAGCCTTCACCTGGGTCACCCTGCCTGTCCTTTTTCCTTTGGATGCCTAAACTCTATGTCTAAATACTCAAGCAAAGTTTTAACTTGCTGCTATTTGAGAAATCTGGGGACCAAAGAAACATTGCAGGGGGGAACAGGCTCTTTATTTGGGGGGGGCAATCACCTCACACACCCCCATTGTAGCTATACCTTGATTTCCTTTCAGTGGGCTACCAACCAATTTACCTATGTTTGAAAATATTTTCCCCCCTCAGGACAGAACTAATATGTATGTTTTTAAAAATCAGAATGTAGGAGAAAGCCAAACTTTGGTTGGACATTTGGAAATAAGAGTTTAGGCATCCAGAGAAAGGGGACAGGAAAAGTGGTCACGGGAATGTGAAGACAGAACATGGAAGAGTTCAAAATGTGAATGTTTTTCAAAATCCCCACAATGCTAGAAATTTGGGGATGGAAATTTGGGAGGCAATGTTCTTATTTTTTCAGAGGGCAATGCTTTCATTTTGCCACCCTTCCTGGTAGCTACAGATTTGTCCATCCCAAGGAGAACATTTTGGTACAAATCGCCATCTATGAATTGGTTTCTTTCTGTGTTTTTAATTTCTTCCATTCCCCCCCCCCCTTTTTTTCTGGTCAATGCTGAGCTTGACAATCTGGGCACTTTAGCCAAAGCAATGTCAGAAAACATTTTGACATTTCATGGGTGGATTTATTTGTCCAGTACTCTCAAAAAGCAGTCCATCATTGTTTTTCATGGGCAACAAAGGCCTCTATTCAAATCACACCCCCATCCCAAAAAAACCCAACAAAATTGGGAAAGGGAGGAGAAGAAACAGACATTGTGTTTGCTTGTCACACAGCAGGGCCAACTTTAAAGAAGACTGCTATTCATAAGAAGTCTTATTTTATAACACACACACACAAACCATGATAATGTTAGAGAGTCTGGGCCAGAGAGAGGCAAATTAAGTGGGAAACAGATAGATGGAAAAACCTAATGCGCAAGTCAACAACCTGGCACTGTCCAGTCATTCTGGACTATAACTCCCATCAGCCCCAGCCAGAATGGCCTAAAATGGGGGATTAGGGGAGCTGAAGTCCAAACATTCTTTAGAAGCATGTGGTTGTCTATCTCTGGACTGAAGGTGGATCAGAGGCTGGGAAATTTAAGTGTTGTTGTTCATATTGTTACATGCCTTGAAAACTGACTCCAGTGTATGGTGGCTGTATCACAGGTTTTTCCTTGCAAGGTTTTTTAAAAGAGGTTTTCCATTTTCATTGGTTTTTTGGAAAGATTTCTTGGGCGGTGGCAATTAACTTTCTGCAAGAGTGGTCACTCGGTGGGCTTCCAGGGCCCAGCAGGGATTTGACTCTTGGTTTCCCAGAGTCCTACTCGAGCACTCAAACCAGTAAGGTTTAGGATGTTTCCGTGCGGACAGTTAAAAATGGCCAGTTCAGAGGAGCCGTTTTAGCGTGGCACAGTTTTGCTTGAGTACAAATTGATAACTGATCATTTTGTCAAGGAAATGCAATCAAAACCCATTTCTATTTGGTTGGGATTGTCTTGCAAAACCATTTGGGTAAGGGTTAGAGTTAAGGTAAGGGTTAGGGGTATTATCAATTCTCAATAATATCAACCTCACTGAAATGTCCCATTCCAAACCAGTACACCGTCCTGGCTCACTGAGGTTCACTCCAACTTAGGATGCCCCTCATGTCTCCAAGGGGGTTTCCATGGCCAAGCAGGGATTCGAACCATGGTCTCTGAGCGTCCAAGTTCCACACTCAAGAACACTGCACCATGCCAGTTCATGGATGCCTTCTGGTGGAGTCCAATTTATGGTGTCCCTTTCCTATAGCTTTCCTGACCAGTTCTTCAGAGGGGGTTGGCCATTGCCTTCCTCCGCAGTGGAGAAACTGTGATTTGTCTAAGGCCACCCAGTGGGTTTTCATAATTGACCAGTGATTCGAACCCTGGTCACCCAGAGACTAATGCTCCAACCACAACACCATACTGGCTCTCCTCTTCAAGTCAACTCTGACACATGGTAACCCTAGACTACGATTTTCATGGCAAGATTTCTTCAGGGAAAGTTTGCACGGTCTTCCTCTGAAGCTGAGAGTGTGTCCTGCTAAAGGCTGCCTGGTGGATTTCTGGAGCTAAGTGGGAATTTGGAAGCTGGTCTGCCAGAGTCCTAGTCTAGCATTCAAAGCATGACACCATGCTGGTTCTCATGATATATTCAGAGCCTGGGAGGGATGGCTCACCCAGCATCATCCAGTGGCTTTCCATGCAGCACGGATTCGAACCCTGGTCTCCAGAAAGCCTAGTCCAACACTCAAACAACTACACTATGCTGACTCTCAGAATTTCTTCAGAAGAAGTTTGCCATTGTCTTCCTTTCAGGCTGAGATGATGTGGCTCTCCAGAGGACAGGAGATGTAGAGCTCTCAGTTTAACAAACCAACCCAACAAATATATATATATACAACTGGGGAAATCATCGCATTCCTAAAAGTTTGTGTGTGAAAATCCTACTGAGTTAGTAATCTGATTCCACCCATCACTTGGTTCCTTTCCTTCCTTCCTTTCCCCACTTCCTCCAACTCAAGATTTTTCAACCTTTAGAAATTAATTCTTCCACCAACTTTGTGCGTGCATGTGTGTGTGTGTGTGTGTGTGTGTGTGCTTTTTAAAAGAGCAATTTCAACTTCTCCCATTTCTGCCGGCCCGCTGCACTTCATGATAAAGTTCTTTGAACCATTAACTCTCCAAAGCTCACCAGCCGGTTTGACAGATAGCTGGCTGCACCTTCCTGAGAGCTGCCGGAGAGGTGCTTTTGGGAAGGAGGGGGGTGCGGATAAGACCCTGACCCAAGGATTATGATAAGGGGGGAGCGTTTTGATACGCTGAGCATGTTCTCTCTGAATTTCCGTCTTTGACACATCTCAGACATTTGAGGGAGCCTCATTCATGCCTGATGATACCCAAAGGTGGACTTTGGGCCTAGCAAAGCCATCTTTTAAAGGCGGATCTGGCTTTAGCCAAAGGGAAAACAAATGATGTTGGTTTGCTTTCAGGCCGGCTCTGCCATAAGGTGGAGAGAGACAAGGGCCTCAAACGGCAGTTTCTAGGGAGACAGTAGTTTTTAAGGGTTGCCACCAGGCTGAAAACTGGAGAGGGTTCTCCTATCTTTAATGTTATGTAGAAGAGGGAGTTTCAGCAGGGGTTGCTTGTCATGGAACCAGGTAACAAACAAGACCTGATGAAATGCCCTCTTTGACACAACAACTACAGGTAGAGGAGCCCCCTCCAGTTTTCATTCTGGCAACCCTAATTAAAGGCACGGGAGCCCTCTTCAATTTCGCCCTGGCAACCCTAACTAAAAGCACAGGAGTCCTCTCCAGTTTCCATTCTGGCAACCCTAATTAAAGGCACAGAAGCGCTCTCCAGTTCTCATTCTGACAACCCTAAATAAAGGAGCCCTCTTCAGTTTTCATTC
Source organism: Gambelia wislizenii (assembly GCA_030847615.1). Taxonomy (NCBI): domain Eukaryota; kingdom Metazoa; phylum Chordata; class Lepidosauria; order Squamata; family Crotaphytidae; genus Gambelia; species Gambelia wislizenii. The sequence continues at coordinate 1,668,826 of JAUMIR010000016.1, forward strand.
TGGCAACCCTAATTAAAGGTACAGGAGCCCTCTTCAGTTTCTCCACTGGCAACAGAAAGTAAAGGCACAGGAGCCCCCTCCAGTTTTCATTCTGGCAACCCTAATTAAAGGTAGCCCCCTTGAATCCTGGGTTTGTTGGCGGGGAGGAGGGAGAACAATGGTGAAATGATTAATTAAGTAAGTAAGGCTGCTGGCACACTACAGAAATAATCCAGTTTGCCACCGCTTTAACTGCCATAGCTGAATGCCATGGTATTCTGGGATTTATAGTTCCATGAGCTATGTAGGCCTTCTCTGCCAGAGAGCTCTGGTGCCACAGCAAACTATAAATCCCAGGATTCCATAGGATGGAGCCATGATAGTTAAACTGCATTCTTTCTACAGCCTAACTCTCTCTCTCTCTCTCTCTCTCTCTCTCTCTCTCTCTCTCTGGCTTTTCTTCGCAAACGAAAATTCAGGAAGGACTAATCCCGCGCTTTCTGCAAGTGCGCTGATGACTAAAAAGGCCAATCCAAGATAAACAAGTCCGGTTGCAGAAAGCGCAGAAGAAGGTCTCCTTGGGTGATGTTTCTGGGTTGTGATTCTTTCTGCGTTGTCGTTCTCTTCAAGACTTGTTTGGCGTGAGTTCTCAAACAAGGCTGCAGCATTGTGGATAGTGCGTCTCCATGCCTCCCGATGTGAGGCCAGTGCGGACCATTGTTGGTGATCAATTTGGCCGAGCCTGAGATGTTGTTTCAGGGAGTCCTTGTATTGCTTTTTTTGGAGCGCCCCTCTTACACTGACCTGTGGCGAGTTTACCTTTTGGGGAGGCAATGGTCCTCCATCCTAGAAACATTCCCTGCCCAGCGCAGCGGTGTTCTCAATATCATGGCCTCAGTGCTGGTGATCCCTGCTAGAACTCAGGGAACTGAAGGAAAAATTCATTTGGAGGGGGGAGGATTATTATTTAGGAGGGGCAATGCCTTCTTTTTTTGCCCATCCACACCCCCACCCCCTCACCCCTGAATTCAGGGCTCCAGGGAGATCTCTCTCTCTCTCTCTCTCAGGCAATACAAAAGCCAACATGCCATAAAACAATTTGCCTGGATTTGGGGCTCCCTCTCCAAGGTTCAGATGAAAGAGGAAGGCGGGACCTCTCTCCCCAGGCCTTGGGATCAGGGAAGGCCAAGAAGAGGAAGGAAGGTGAAATCAAGAGTCCTCCTTCTGTGCCCAGCTCATAAATGGGGGTTGCTGGGCTTTCCACCTTCTGACCTTCTCTGTTTAGGACAATTGGAAGCTACCTGGGGAGAGGGTTAGAAAAGGAGAGCCGATGAATAGGGCTGACCTAAGGTAGCCCAGATGTTGCTAAGGGATGGCAGTAAGGCGGCACCTCTGGCAATGGCATGCTGTCAAGGTGGGCAGTTCAGTCTCAGGCACCCAGCTTAGAGCTTGCAAAAAAGTGGAGGGGTTGTTGTTGTTTTGGACCAGATGCCGGAATCCTCTCTCACCATCTACTTCATGTCTACTCAGCTATATTGCAGAAGTGCTAAGAAACCCTGCTGTGAAGATGTGTAATCCACATCAATGTGCATCAGCATTGATTCAATGTGCATCCCGTTGTACATCAGTCCCAGGTGCAATGGTAACTTTGCCAGCTTCCCTACACAGTAATAAGAATGCAGCTCCTTTCTGGATATGGACATTCTGCAACTGCCCAATTCTAATTCCTGCAAGCGTAAGTCTGCTTACGAAGACATAACTCCCCAAGGCCATAATTCCCAGTTTCCATGCAAGTGGGGATATTTTGGAAGCTGGAGTCCAGAAAATAAAACAACAAAGAACTTTTCCAAGCCCCGGGCATCTCTACAGAAGGTTCGATGGTGGATGATCGGGCTGGAAAGAGTCTTGCTTGGACTCCTGGGAAGTCTGCTGCCAGTCAGAGCTGACAGCACTGAAGTAAAGGGACTCACTCTAAGGCCTCCTTCCAGGATCCTAGTTTGCACTCAGATCTTTTAAGGGGAACATAAGAAGAGCCCTGCTGGATCAGGTTCATCTCTAGCATCTCCACCTCCATCTCCAATGCTATTAATAGAGCATTGTTCTTGTTCTTGTTGTTATCCGCTCTTTCCCCAACAAGCCACGACTCCAAGCAGCTTGTAAACAGAAACCAACACAATGTCATTAAAAACACACCAAAGGTTGACATGAAAATGGCATTGAAGGACTTTTTTTAGAAAGCCACCTCCCACATTTTGAACTTTCTTCCATGCAAACCTCTTTCCCTACCATGGAGCTGTGGCCTCATCAGTCTTTTTTCCCTGGGAAGGGGAGAGGTTCAAGAGGTATTAAGCTCTCCGGGCAGAGGGAGGTTTGGAAAAATCCCCGATTCACTCATTTTTAAAAAAAGTTCCTTTCAGACCCCCTGAACATCTGTAATGCCGCCTCGGTGCCAGCAGACATAATATGAATTGGAAAAGCGTTTCCCCCTCCCTCCCTCTCTTTCTCTTTTTCTGGTGGTGTTTCTCTTTGGAATTGCAACCCCCTCCCCTACATTTTTAATAAGACGAGGCTTAGGTTCCCCTTAATGCAGTTATAATGTGATTTGGTCTGGTCAGTGGCAGAGAGAGTTAAATTGTGTTATAACACAGAGATGTTTCTACAGGGCTGAGCCTTCTGTGCGCTTCTCGCTCTGGTGAGGGTGACCAAAGAAGTTAGTGCTGGACATTTGGGTTGGCAATTATTCTCTGCGGCTATTTTCTGTTGTCAGCTTCCCTTGCGTCCACCCCACCCACAAATAATAATAAGAATAAAGTGGCCAGTAACACATTCTTGGAGGCCAGGCCAGGCCCATGTACAAACAGCATCAGAATCCAGGGTGTGCCAAACTGAAAATTGCAAGGTAGTACTGTGTAGTAGCTAGTTTGCGGGGGAATGGGGAGTGCTTAGGAGAGCTGAGTCCCCATGCTGACTGGGTCATTGTTTAAATATTTGAAGGGATGTTATACTGAGGATGGAGCAAGCTTGTTTTCTGCTGCTCCAGAGACTAGGACACGGAGCAATGGGTTCAAACTCCAGGAAAAGAGATTTCACCTAAACATTAAGAAGAACTTCCTGACAGTAAGAGCTGTTCAGCAGTGAAATGCGCTGCCTCGAAGTGTTGTCTCCTTCTTTGGAGGATTTTAAACAGAGGCTTGATGGCCATTTGTCAGCAATGGTAGCGAGTGTGACTTGCCCAAAGTGAATTGGTGGGTTTCCACAGCTGAGTCAGGATTTGAACTCTGGTCCCTTGGGGTCCCAACCCATCCTCCAAACCAGTACACCATGCTGGCTCTTAGGACGTCTTCAGAGTATGTTTGCCATGGCCTTCCTCTAAGGCTGAGAGAGTGGAACTTGCCCAAGGCCACCCATCTCCTAGAGTCCTAATCCAACAGTCAGACGGGGGGGGGGAGCTGTGGACAGTCTTTACATCTCTAGTCTATATACAGTACAGACTTATGAAGGCCCACAGCAAAAAAGGCAAAAAACGAGAGCTATCCAATGCACACACACCCTTCCACATTGCTAATTTGTGCAACAGCTGAGACTTTGCCCTCCCATGATTCTAGTCCCTAGTGAGGAAGGACCCAAAGTTTGGAAACCTATTTTGCAGGTCTTTTTTCTATCTATATAAGATGAGATAGACAGGGTGTTTCAAGAGGAAAAGCATGGGTTGTTTTCCTAATCTCAGGTATATGAAACATTATAATGAGAGAAAGACAGAGAGAGAGACTATGAAGAGGGGAGAAAAACCTTTACCGTTTTTCTCCTTTTTTTTGATCTCCCATAACCACCTGGATATAGAATTAAATTAATTTCATTTTGATGATGGAGAAATTAATGTCGCCCCTTAAAAAATATTTTTTTTTACAAAAACGAGAATTGAGTTCAGGTAGGAGTCTGAAAGACTCGTGGAGAGGAAATAAAGCCTTGATATTCAAATCGGAGAGAGGGGGGAAATTATTATATAACCATAAAAGCAGCCTATTTTGCGAGTGTGAGACTATAAAAGGCACAAATGTGGACCGCACAGCCCCTCTGGGAAGTTAGGATTGTGTTTTTAATTCACCTAGACAAATAGGCAACCGAGCCGCCCTTCGGAGCCGCGCCGTTTCAATGGAGGCCCAGCTGAACCAAGCTCCAGGCGAAAAGCCCTCCTTTTAGTTTTATGCTCTTCTATTTCTCACCACCATAGCCCAACAGAGTAAGAGGAGAGTAGGTCTAACTCTTTGCTCCCCGCAGTCTTTCCTTTCTTCAGATATACATCTCCAAAGAGATTTCAAACACCTTTCTTCCACAATCTAGTGGCTTTGTTTTTTGTCTGTGCCCAACCCTAAGGAGGACCTATCTAGGGGTTTTCTTGACCATAGTTATCCAGAGAGGTTTGGCTTTGCCTTCCTCTGAGAGGCTGAGAGAGTGTGACTCACCCAAGGTGGGTTTCCATAGCCGAGCATGGATTCAGCACCTGGTCTCCTAGAGTCCTACTCCAACACTCAAACCACTACACTATGATAGTTCTTGTTGCTATGGGCCTTCAAGTCACTTCTGATGGCAACCCTAAGGAGAATCTATCATGGGGTTTTCTTGACTAGAATTATCCAGAGTGGTTTGTCATTGCCTTCCTCTGAGGCTGAGAAAGTGTGATTCACCCAAGTTGGTGAGCATGGATTCAGAACCTGGTCTCCTAAAGTCCTACTTCAACATTCAAACCACTACAACCATGCTGGCTCTTGAAGTTGTTGTTATGTGCCTTCAAGTCAAGTCCGCCTTATGGTTACCCTATCCTAGGATTTTCTGGACAAATGTTATTCGGAGAAGGTTTGCTACCATTGCTATCCTCTGAGGTTGGGAGAGTGTGACCTGCCCAGTGTCGCCTAGCAAGTTTCCATGGGTGAGCAGATATTCAAACCCTGGTCTCTTGGAAGACCTAGCCCAAAACTCAAACCACTACACCACACTGGTTCACCACAACACACTAGAGTCTTTCCTGGATTATAACTCCCATCACCCACAGTAAGCAAGAAGCATCTTGGGTGGCTGCAGTGGGAATCCAAATATTATAGACTTCCTGGACCTTTGGTCAAAGTCTTCAGATCGTATTATTGACATGATCTACAGTGACATTCTAGTGTTTCATCCAGAAATGGAGCTCCAGCAGAGGCAAGTGGACTCCATGTCAGTAGGGCAGTGATTCCACTCTGGGTTTTGGATGAGTTTTAAAGGAGTTGTAGTACTGATGCTACTACAGAGAGTGGGTTCATTGGTTTGGACACCTCTTCAGAGTTTAGACTTAACTTGGCCACCTCAATGGCCTGGAAACCACCACCATCATCATCCCCCCAGAACATGCCACTAACCCATAAGAACAGAACACCACTAGGGTTCAGCACTTTGGATAGCTCCTTTAAAGTTCAGAGTAAAACCCAAAGCAGATTCAACACCCCACTGACATGGAACCCACCAGTCTCAAGTGGAAGATTCATCTCAACAGTAGAATGGACTCTTCAGCCGAACTGTCAGAAAACTGGTTGACACAAGAACCTCTTGTTCCTCACCAGAAAAGTTGACATGGAACCAGAGCTAGCAGGACCAAAAGACCCATCATTTGTGGGAGAGGGGGAGTCAAGTAGGGATGATGGTCTCTCCTGTTGGTGATCCTCACAACAGCTGATCCATTGAATCAATGGGACAGACTACATGTTGACTCACCATTCTAAATCAAGGGCATGGGTCTACTTTAATTGATGATGAATTGTGGGAGGAAAAGACCATAGTTTGGATTCTGTTGATGATCGAAACAGGACTAGACCCATTGAACCAATAGGACAGACATAAAAGTTGACCCATTGAATCAATGGGACTGACATAAATGTTGACTCACCTTTCAGCAATTGATTCAATGGCTCTCCATTTTAATTGGAATTATCAAAAGGATTACAAATTGAAATATCTTGAAGGCATCGGATCCTGTCTGGTCTTGGAAGCTAAGCAAGATTGGCCTAGTTAGCACTTGGATGGGGTACTGCCAAGGAAGATGAGATGTTGTAGTAGGCTGCATCTCAGAGAAAGGCAATGAGAAACCACTTCTGAATATCCCTTGCCTAAAAAATCCCTATGAAATTCATGGAGTCACCATAAGTCAGCAGACAACTTGAAGGCACACACACAAACACACACTGAAAGAGTCTGCCAACAATCTCTCTAGTCTTTCTTCCCTGTTCCTAGTTCCTGCACAGTTACAGAGAGAGAAGCAACAGATTTTTCCATCAAGAAATACATATTTTTTTTAGCCTGCCCCTTCTGTAATGCAGCCCACGCAGTAACAGAGGATGAAGATATCGATTCCGGGGCAAAGCTTTGCTCTTGCATGGGCAATTAAGAGTTGTCACCTTTACAAAAGACCTGTTCATGGTGAAGTTCAAAAGTCCAAGAACTGGTGAGTTGATGATGGATCAACACCGTGACCTGCCTTTTTGGACTCTCTTTAGGACACAGCTATGGGGGTGAACACGTGGAGGGCGTGCAGTCCAAAACTGATTGTTATACTATTGCCAACTGTCTCTTCCATTTTGGGAAAATTAGAGGCATTTTCTCTAAAGAGCAAGTCATTGTCACAACCTCTCTTCCCACCTAGAAGTCCAGAGAGAATGTCAGATCTTCTCTCCTCCAGGTAGACAGCATCTTCGTACCTCTTTGATAAGCCCAGAGATGCGATGAAGGAACTAAAATATGGGATTCTTTCTCTCCCCCCCCCATGGTTGCCGATTCTGAAGAAAATAAACAGGAGAGGAAATTTATGGAAATGAAGCTATAGGGAGAGTAACCCCAATTAGCCTTTATGTTGGCCTGACTGTGGAAGAGAGAATGCTGTTCTTCTAAGCAAATCACAGCTAATCTGCTTTAGAAGGGAAACTGATGGAGCCCCTACCAACAGAAACACAATGTAGCTCAGTATTGTTGATGCTCCCCAAAGCCACTTAGAAGTTCAAAGCCCCAAAGAGATCCAAGGCCCGGTCTCTTATGTCTCCTTCCTTTAATATTATTATTATTATTATTATTTGTCCAATGAAAAGAAAGAAGAAGAAGGGCCGCTTTGCTCATTTGAGAAGATGTTATGCTCCGATAAGGTAATTGTTCGAGGGTACAAGCTTACATCCTATTATGGCCCACCCTCGGGACTTGAAACAACCACCATAACTTAGGATTGGGTGGGCCACGCCAGTCGTCTCACAGACTGTGGAGGTGAAGTGCATGTCCCACAACACCCCTGGACCTGTAGCTAGAGATGAGTGAGCATTTCATTCTGCCTTTTCTTTGTGCTAGAATGTAAAACCTGTGAGCCTGTTAAAATAATAGAATCATAGAGCTGAAAGAGACCACAAGGGCCATCTAGTCCAACCCCCTGCCATGCAGAAATAAACAGTCAAAGCATTCCTGACAGATGTCCATCCAGCCTGTTTAAAAGCCTCCAAAGAAGGAGACTCCATCACACTCCCAGGAAGCAGCAGATTCCACCATTGAATAGCTCTTACTGCCAGAATGCTCTTCCTAATGTCTAGGTGGAATCTCTTTTCCTGTCGTTCGACCCCATTGCTCCATGTCCTAGTCTCTGGAACAGCAGAAAACAAGCTTGCTCCATCCTCAGTATGACATCCCTTCAAATATTTAAACATGGCTACCACGTCCCCTCTTCACCATCTTTTTTGATATGCGTGTTTTAAACTGCCTTTGATCCTATTGCTTAGAATCATAGAATCATAGAATCATAGAATTGCAGAGTTGGAAGAGACCACGAGGGCCATCCAGTCCAACTCCCTGCCACGCAGGAAATCTTGATCAAAGCATCCCTGACAGATGGCCATCCAGCCTCTGTTTAAAGACCTCCAAGGAAGGAGACCCCACCACGCTCCGAGGGAGTGCGTTCCACTGCCGAACAGCTCTGACTGTCAAAAAGTTCCTCCTCATGTTGAGGTGGAATCTCTGTTCCTGGAGCTTGCACCCATTGCTCCGTGTTCTAGTCTCTGGAGCAGCAGAAAACAAGCCTGCTCCATCCTCAGCGTGACATCCCTTCAAATATTCTTTTTTTTAAAAGTATGGTATGTACTTGTAGCTGCAGCTATTTCAACTTTAGTAAGTCATCTTGAGTCCCAGGGCTGGGAAAAGTTGGGAGGAAGAGGAGGAAGAGGCTGGGAGGGGGGTTGCTTCTTTTTCTTCCTTCTCCTTCACCCTCCTACTCTTGCCCTTCTTCCCTTCTCCTCTTCTTACTCTTCCTTCATTCTTCTCCTTCTATTCCTCCTCCGTCCCTTTCTTCTCCTTCTTCACCGTCCTCTTCCTCCGCTACCTCTTCTTCCTTGTTCTTCCACTCCCTCCTTCTCTTCCCTTTCTTTCCATCTTCTCCTCCTTTCCCTTTCTCCTTCTTTCTTATTCTCCCCCATCACTTTCTTCTCCTTTTTCATCTTTCTCCTTACTTTCTTCCCCTCCTCTACCTCTTCCTCTCCTTCCACCTTCAAGGGTTTTCTTGGCAAGATTTGTTCAGAGGGGGTTTGCCTTTGCCTCCCTCTGAGGCTGAGAGAGTGTGACTTGCCCAAGGTCACCCAGGGGGTTTCATGGCTGAGCGGGGATTCGAACCCTGGTCTCTAGAGTTGTAGTCCAACGTCCAAACCACTACACCACACTGGCCCATCTATTATGGAGTCACCAGCACCAGGCTATGATTTATTTTAGCGATTAACTGGATCCTTTCGAGATTCACAACAACCCTGTGAGAAGTGCTCTTTGGTTGTCCTTAAATCACACACACACACAGAGTCTGTTTTGGGACTTTCAGATCCCCAAAAATCTCCATTATTCTAGCAAAAAAGTTGTTGGTCAGTTTCTTTATACACACACAGAGTTTGGTGGGGGGTTTTCCCTAACAATAAACAATTACATATATTACTGTATTATTGGAATTTTAAAACATTTAAGATTTGGTGATCTCGGTAGCAGAGTTAAAATTACACTTAGCAGAAGTTTTGGGAACAGATTAAGCCAGCCACCTCCTCCCCACGCACAAGATATCTAGCTGAGAAATAAAACAAGCTTAGTCTTCTTTAAAAGTATAAAATATAGTATACTTACAAAATACCATGTGCATAATCAATACACAGGTTCAGCATCTTCAGGTAGGTAGGAGGAAGAAATATGAAGGTCTACATGCTGTTCAGAACTTAGAAGCATCTTTCTCTAGAGAGCTACTTTACAACCACATGTTTAATGGAGGAAAGTTAGTAAAAAAAGTGTGCTTGCTTGGGACTTGTCCCCCAGAGAACAAAAGCTGCCTACAATGACCAGGAAGAGGAGAGGTATGTAAACAAGCAAACAGGAAATTAGCCATATAAACATCCTTTGCATAAACGCCTAGAGAGAACATGCACTTTAACTACCATGAAGTCCATGCATGCAAAGGTTGTTAATTATTCTAGCAAAAAAGTTGTTGGTCAGTTGCTTTATATATACACGCACACACACACACACACACACACATTCCAGTCTTTCCCCTAACAATAAACAATTACGTATATAATTACTGTATAAACAGAATTATCCCTTCTTCGATACATATGTAATTATATAGATAAATAGATAATGATCACATTGTTTTGTACATTATTTATCTAATAGCAGATAGTCTAAAAAGAAATAATTATATATATATATATATATATATATATACACACACACACACACACACGTATGTATGTATATATAAAATTGTTTATCCATAGATTAATTACATATATATGGGGCCTAGATACCCTAAAGGCACCAGATACTGTCTGGTCTTGGGAGCTAAGCAGGGTCGACCCTGATTAGTCCTTGTATGGGAGGCCACCAAGGAATCTCAGGTGCTGGAGGCTCTATTTTGGAGGGAAGAACTGGCCAAAACATCACTGTGGATTCCTGGCCTAAGAAAACCCTCTGAAATTCATGGTCACCATAAGGCAAGAGGAGATTTGAAGGCATACACAAGATCTGACCTTGGTCCCTTTTCCCCAAATGCTGCAGACTAGAACTTCCAGAGCATGGGGAAAGGAGTTATTCTGCTCCAAGAAAGGAAGGCTTACTCCTGAGTAGAGATCCGCTGGATCAGGCTAGAAGGCTGCAACCCATGTTTGATTAGCTTTGGGTCAAATTAATTGCATCCTACCAGATAGGGTGGGAGTGGCTCCCGTAAATATGAGTCAGATTGGGGCCTGCAGGCCCTCCACACACACCTTGTTTCATTACCTGGAAAAGTGCGGGAGGAGGACAGAGAATTGTTGAAAGACACCTGATACAACCAGAAACCAAAGGGATTCTCCCCAACGACTTGTAAACGTGTGAACAGGCGTCTTGCCTGGTTTGGTTTCGCCCTCCCCATAAATCCTGTGTCTATAAAAATTTAAATCTCTCCCACTCTTGATAGAGAGGTTGGTTGTGCGCCCTCCAGTTTGCTTGGGAAGACGTCTCCAGAGATTGTGAGGGTGTGATTTGACCAAGGTCGCCCAGTGGGTGTCCATGGCTTGAGTGGGAGTCCTAGCCCAGCACCCAAACCATGACCCCATACTGGCTCTGAAGATTTCTTCAGAAGAAGTCTGCCATGGCCTTCCTCTGAGGCTGAGACAGTGTGGCTTGCACCTAGTCTCCCAGTGAGTTGCCATGGCTGAGTGTGACTCTGGTCTCCTAGAGTCCTAGGTCCAGCCCTCAAACCACTAGGCCAGTCTAGTGGCTCTCAAGAGTTCCTCAGAGAAGGTCTGCCACGGCCTTTCTCTGCTTCTGAGAGAGCCTGAGCCTGCCTTGGCCAAAGTCACCCGTGGGTCTCCATGGCTGAGCTGGGATTGGAATGCAGGTCTCCAGTTCGAAGCTCCAACCACTACACCAGGCTGTCTCACTGGTACCTCCCAGAGGATGCTTCCAACTTCTCTCTCTCCTGGGATTTTCTTGGCAGGATTTGTTCAGAGGTTTCCAATGGACTTCCTCTGGGACTGAAATCATGTGATTTCCCCAAAGTCACCCAATGGGATTCCCTGGGGGATTTGAACCCTGGTCTCCCAGAGTCCTTGTCCAATGCTCAAACCACTGCATAGCAGTAGATAGAAATGTGAATGAGACAAGGTGTAGTTCCTCTCCTATCCCAAATATTCAAGTTGGGTTTAGGAAGTGAGTGGCTAATCTGGTCTGTTTTTCTTCCTCCTCCTCCTTGGTCTTTTTCTTCTTCTCCACCCCCTCCTTATCCTTCTTCAGCTCTTTCTTCTTCTCCTTCCTTTCCTCCTCTTTCTTCTTCTGCTTTGTTTCCTCCTCCTTCATCATCATCACCTCCTCTTCCTTCTCTTCTTTTCCCTCCTTCTCCTTCATCAGCGCTTCCTCCTCTTTCTTCTTCTCCTTCTCTTCCTCCTCGTTCTTCTCCATCTCCTCCTCCTTCTCCATCACCTCTTCCTCCTCTTCCTCCTCCTTCTTCTCCTCCTCTTCCTCCTCCTCATCCTTCTTCTCCATCTCCTCCATTCTCCTTCTTCTTCATCATCATCATCTCCTCTTTCTTCTCCTCTTTCCCCTCCTTCTCCAGTTCTTCTTCCTCTGTCTCCTCCTCCTTCTTTTCCTCCTTGTTCTTCTTCTCCATCCTCCTTCTTCTTCATCATCATCACCTCCTTTCTTCTCCTCTTTCTTCTCCTCCTTCTCCTTCCTTTCCACCTCGTTCTTCTTCTCCATCGCCTCCTCCATCATCATCACCTCCTCTTCCTTCTCTTCTTTTCCCTCCTTCTCCTTCTTCAGCTCTTCCTCCTCCTTCTCCTTCTCTTCCTCCTCATTCTTCTCCATCTCCTCCTTCATCATCATCACCTCCTCTTTCTTCTCCTCTTTCCCTTCCTTCTTCATCAACGCTTCCTCCTCTTTGTTCTTCTCCTTCTCTTCCTCCTCGTTCTTCTCCATCTCCTCCTCCTTCTCCATCACCTCTTCCTCCTCCACCTCCTCATCCTTCTTCTCCATCTCCTCCATCCTCCTTCTTCTTCATCATCATCACCTCCTCTTTCTTCTCCTCTTTCCCTTCCTTCTTCATCAGCACTTCCTCCTCTTTCTTCTTCTCCTTCTCTTTCTTTTCCTCCTCCTTCTTCTTCTCCATCTCCTCCTCCATCATCATCATCACCTCCTCTTCTTCTCCTCTCTCCCCTCCTTCTCCTTCTCCTTCTCCTCCTCCTTCTCCATCACCTCTTCCTCCTCCACCTCCTCATCCTTCTTCTCCATCTCTTCCATCCTCCTTCTTCTTCATCATCATCTCCTCCTCCTCCTCCTCCGATTTCCTTCCTAGCTGAAGAGGGGGGCAAGGACGGGGGACACACTTTTACCGACCCGGGTCAAGAACAAGGGTGGAGCCTTTCAGGCAACGAAAGGAGGCATCAGAGACCCCCACCCCAACCCACCCTCCTTTCCGGGAGAGAGGGGCGCTGGCCAGAAGGCGGGGGGGGGCGCCGGGTGCCCGGAGGGGAGCTCTTCCAGCCGCAGCTCTCCTCCCTCTTCGGGGTCCCTTTTGCTTTCCTCGGGGCAGAGCCCTTGGGTGGAAGTTGGGGAGGACGGAAAGGGAGGGGCCTCATTGGGGAAGGGGGCTGACCCTAACCCGGAGGCGGGGCAAGACTTCTTGGCCCCTGGCTAAACTTTGACCAAGCTCTACAGTATTACGATTGCTCTTGGACAAAGGAGCCCAGGCTCTGGGTCAGGGAGCTGGAAGGAGGGGTGCCTGCGCGCTCTCCAAAAGAGACCTTGATTTTTCTCCCCCACCCCCACCCCGAGCGAAGGGTTGTTGAGAAGAGTCCCTTTTGCCATTGGTTCCCGAGTTAAATCTCCCTTCCTTCGCTCAGGAATAAAAAGAAGGTTGGGGGGGAGAGGTGGGGGGGAGAGGGAGTTTTGGGGGTCTCTCTCTCTCTCCCAGCCCAGCCTATCAGCGCGCACAGATGCGCCAAAGTTCAACGCGTCTTCTTCGCAACTTCCAAGCTGCCCCCCTCCCCACAAGCTCTGTTTCGCCCCAGCGGGGGGGGTAGAGTGGGGGGAGTGGGGGTGGAGGGGTGGGAGGAAGTGGAGGGTAAGGGGGAGGAGGAGAGGAGGGGAGGGGTGGAAATGGAGTGGGGGAGTGGAGGGGAAAAGTTGGAGGGTGGGGGGAATGGAGTGGGGGAGTGGGGGGAGTGGAGGTGGTGGGCTGTTCCCCCCTCCTTCTCCCCCTCTTCCTCCCCGCCAAAAAAGAAAAAGAACCAACACAAGCAACATAGAATAAAAGGGGAGAGGAGGAGGAGGAGGAACTTGTGGGGGGGGAGAGGAGAGGAGGGAAGGCAGGCAGGCAGGCAACCCACCCACCACCCACCCACCCACCCCCTCCGATGGGGAGCTGAAGAAGAAGTCCAGCCTTCCCCAGCCCTCCTCAGTCGCCGGCGCGCATTCCTCCAGGACACAGGCTCGGTTCCAGCTGGTCAATTTCAACCCCCCCCCCCGTTTTAAAAAATAAACCTGGGTCCTTCTTGGTTTTGATTTTTTGGCCGGGGGAGGGGGGAGGCCAGGAGCGCCCGAGTCTCCTCCGCCTTCGGATTTTTTTTGGGGGGGGGGAGTTGGGTCTGGGCTTTGGGTCCTTCCTGCTGGCCTCTCTCCCACCCCCTTGGCGACCCCCACCACCCCCCTTTTTCCCTTCCTTCCTTCCCTCCTTCCTTCCCTCCCTCCCTCTCCTTCCCAGTCCTTCCCAGTCGCCTGGACTGGAGCATGGCTTCTCTCCCCGGGACTGTACCAAGGATGATGCGCCCAGCACCCGGACAGAATTACCCCCGAACCGGATTTCCTTTGGAAGGTAAGCAGCCATTGCCTTTAAAAGAAAACCCCCAAAAAGGAGCCCTTAATTCGTTTTTTAACGAATTGAAAAGCAACAACCACACAAATAAACGCTACTTTTTCTTTTCTTTTCTTTTTGCTTTATAACTCCCAATTCTGGGCTTTTTAGGGGAGGTCCTGCTGGGTTCCCTTTCACCCTGAGATTGATTTTCGGGTATTCCTGCCCCCTTTAATCTCTCACACACACACCCGTTTCCAACCCCCCCAAAAATATTCGCCATACTTTTCGTGCAAAAGTTAAGGGCTTTCTGGAAACTCTGCAGTGATCAGGCAAAGGGGGGTTTACTTTCGAGTAAATAGATACATGGGTGGTACAATGCAATGCTAGCCATTCCGGAGGGGACTCGTTTTTGGGGTGAATTGGGGGGGGGATCGTTGAACTCTACAAGGTTTTACTTCCGACCAAACTCCGGGGCCGTTGGGATTTCTTTCGCAAGACGGACTTTTCTTCGCTCTCCCCCAAAAATTACGAAATATCACCCCCACATTTCCAAATTCTCCTCCAGAACTGATGTCTTTGGATTGATCACTTTTGACAACTTTTCTTGGACTAAACCGTTGAGCCCGAAGTCGTTTGCAACGGAAGGCGAGTGCGTTAACGGGTTTCATCCTCTATTCCTTCCCCTCTCTCTAAATATATATATTTTGGAGGGTGGGAGAAAAAAAGTGGTGCTCCTTTACCCCTGGTCCACCCCCAGCATGAGGCTAAGTTTGAAAGGAAGATTGTGGGAGAAAAGAAAAGAAAAACTTCACAGGCATGTAGAAGGAGCCCGTAAGGAATTAACCAACGTGTTCCCCCCCCCCAAAAAAAACTCTGGGGTTTTCGCATTGGTCTCCTTCAAACTCCCACTTTTCATATTCTTTAGGAAATGCAAAGTCGGGTTTTCAACGCCTATTTCTTCCCCTTCCCCAGAAAGAAACGACAACGCGTTTCTTGGCCACCTTTCCTTCTCTCCGTTTTCCATACCCCTTTTCTTCAAGTTTTCTGTTTCTTGAAAAAATGCAACGTCGGGTTTTCAACGACTAATTTTCTCCCCCTCCCTAGAAAGAAACGATAACGCGTTTCTTGGCAATCTCTCCTTCTCTCCCCCCCCCCAACTTTCCTTATAACGACTCCAAACCCAGCACTTTCCTTCCACTTTTCTGTTTCTTCAAGAAGTGCAAAGTTGGGTTTTCAGCGCCGAATCCCCCCCCCCAGGAAAGAAACGATAACGCGTTTCTTGGCCACCTCTCCTTCTTTTCTCCTTTTCTTCCACTTGTCTGTTTCTTCAAGAAATGCAAAGTCTGGGTTTCAACGCCTATTTCTCTTTTTTTTTCCTCCCCAGGATAGAAACGATAACGCGTTTCTTGGAAATCTCCCGTTTCCTTATAAAGGAGTCCAAACCCAGCACTTTTCTTCCACTTGTCTGTTTCTTCAAGAAATGCAAAGTCGGGGTTTCAACGCCTATTTCTCCCCCCTCCCCAGAAAGAAACGATAACGCGTTGCTTGGCCCTCTCTCCTTCTCTCCCCCCCACCACCACCCCCTTGGCGTCAGGGAGGCCAAACCCGGCATTAAACCAACTCGGGGAGTTGCATTTATTAAAGCAAATCTGGTTCATCCCCGGCCGTGCTCAAGTGGGCGAAGGCAGGGGGCCTGGGGGGGGCCGAGAAAACCCACACGCGGCGGGGATTTGGGGTGGAGTGGGCCCTTGGAGGCCGCCAGGGAAGGGAGCCGGGAGAGGGGGGATCAAGGGATTACCAAAATATTTGCCCAACGTGTGGGGGAATAATGACCAGGGAGGGGGTGCCAGAAGGGCCCACTCCAGGCTCCGTGGCGCGTAATGAGATCTCCAACCGAGTGACTCCGAATTAGCAGCGCGTGCTTTCTTGGAGGGAAACGCCAGCATGCAAAGTCTGTTGCATGCAAAGTCTGTTAGGACTTTTCCAAAGCCTTCCTCGTTATCTCCCAACGCATCTGGGCTGGGGGGGGGGAGAGGATGCTGGGATATGTAGTTGCAACCCAATAAGCTTTCCAATAATTGGAAACCGCTTGGAGGGTGCTTAGCGCGCTATGGAAGCGGTGTAGGGGCTCTTGCTCTGTAAGAGCCTTGGGTGGCTGAAGAGCGGGGTAGAAAGACTTCAAATTCCCTCAATAAAGGAATAAATCCATTCCTCGCGACTTCCGAGCAGCCCCATTGGAATCGAGGGGGCTGGGAATGATCTTTATTTGTTGGATTTGGGAAGCGCTTTGTTAGATTTTGGGGTGCTGGGGGGGGTTGGTCCTCTCTCCCATTCCTGGACTTTTTAAACAAACAAACAAAAAGTTAGACCGGCTCTTTCGTACGATTTTTTTTTTTAAAAAAAATAAATAAACAGGGTTCAGAAACGGAGGAGAAAAGGGAAATTTGCGTTGTTCCCCGTCGCTTTTCCCCAGTTTTTTTGGTTCATCAATTAAAATCGAGGAGGCATTAAGCTGAGGGGAAAAAATAATTAAATCGATAATTTGATCATCATTCCCGGAGATCGTCCTTGAAAAAAAAAAAATGGAATCGATTCCTGAACAGGAGCGCTGTAGGTTTGATTCGGGGATTCGGTTTCCAAAGGTGCATTTTTCACATCCAGGGTTTAAAATCTACCTAGATATAGTTAGATTTAAAGTCTCCTCCAAGGGGTTTCGATGCCTTCCGCTTTGCCAACACGCTTTTAAATTGTGATTTTAATAATAATAATAATAATAATAATAGGTCTTCCTTCCCCAGCATCTGTCTTCCACGCGCAAAGTTTCGGACTTTGATCCGAAGTTTTTGCAAAGGAAAGGAAGGCATAGGTTGGAAGGATGCGGTTTCCAATGGGGAGCCCTCCCAGTTTGGGTACTGGGAGCCCTTTGGGTTTTGAGGGGGGGTCTTGGAAAGGTTCTTTCCAGCCCATTTTGATGGAGGGGGGGATTGAAGAAAGCCCTGGATAGCGAGTGGCATCCAAACAGCTGCGGCCAGAAAGCAAGCAGATGTGTCAGGCTGGCGCGCACAGCTGGAATACCACCGGGGATGCATTTCTAAAAAAACATATATTGGGGGTTAAAAGGGGGGGTAGAGCCGGGAGACAGAAGCCCCCTCTGGCAATTTGGGGGACTTCAGACTCTCCTTGTCCCAAAAATATAAATAAAAGAAAGTAACATTTGCGCTGAGGTTCCTTGGAAAAACGCTGCAGAAATGGTACAGAGAGAAGGGACTCGATCCGCAGCAAAAGGCGCCTCCAAAGCCGGGTCTCCTCGGGAGTCAGCCCCCCTTGGGCCAAGGAAAGGAAGCCCCCTTGCCCTCCAAGTCTTGCCTTTTCTGCGCCAAGTTGCCCCTTTTAGGATAGCGTTGCGCCGGGCCACGCAACGACCCAAGGGAGGTATTTTTAAAGGAGGCCGACTCGCGAGTAAATTCGCTGCCCGGTCTGTCCCAAGGTATTTCCATATCTAAAGACACAGATATAGCTATATGGATAAAGAGGTATCCAAAAGGCGCAGGGAAGGAAATTTTCACTCGGAAATTTTATATATATATATATATATATATATATATATATGAATGATATAGATAGATATGCTATAGATAGATGAATATTGCTCAGGAAGGAAGTCCAATTGGGTAAAAATTGCAGGGAAATTATAATGCAATACAATCTTGTGTATCCCATGTCAAGTTCAGTTTAGGAATTTCCCTGCATGCGTGAGTGGAAAAAAAATTCATGCATTTTCTTGCAAGCCGTGACAACCAGTAAGGTTCAAATAGTTGTGTGTGTAACTACTGGGGAGAAAGTTTCATGAAAATCTTCTCCAAATTGCTGATTGTAAAAAATGAGGCTTACTCCTAGGTCAGGGGATATAGGATTTCCCTCCCGAAAAGTTCCCAAAGTTATGATTTTTCAAAAGTTTCTTGCGACACTCTAAGAGAGAAAGAGATCCAATGTTCGGTTGGAGTTTTGCAAAGACAAAAAGCAATTTAATTGCAAAGAGGCGCGCTTTTGCTTGTCCGCGATCCTAAACCCAGTCTGGAAGGAGGTTGCCTTTCTGGTAAATTTGCCTTGGAAATGATGGGGTGTTGCTTATCAACCCCCCCCCCAAAAAAATTAAATCCCAGTCATGTTATTTGGATTTAAAACACCCCCTTGGCATGTTAAAACCAGCTTGCTTCTTACTCCGTGGCGGTGGGGAAAAGAAGAGTTATTCAGGATCGGTCGCATTGTGATTAAAATCTCCTAATCTTGCAAACTGGGGTGCAAGCAGGCAGCGATCCCTAATCCGACCAAGCCGAAATCCTGCCTTGAAACAAAAGAAAAGAAAAGCCCACCTTGGACCACCTTCGTGGGAGTAAATCGCCATAAAGGTTGAAAGGAGCGCAAAGTTTCCTTCGAAACTGGATTGTGGGTTAAGGTGTGGGGTTTTGGGGGGTGCGAGTGGGACCCAAAGAAATCCCTGGCGGACCCCAAGAACCGGTGGTGGGCACTCCAGCAGCCAAATAGCCGAGACCCCGAAACTCGGGGGGGGGGATCTAGAGGTCAAGTTCAAGGATGAAAACCCGAAAGGACTTTCTTCCAGGCAAATATGCCGAGGATCGGGACCCCAGAAGGGCCTGAAATAGTTACTTTCAGCCACCACTCCCTCTAAACTTCTTATTAATAATATTAATAGTAAGTATTATGTTGGCATCAGTTCCCCTGCGGACTTGATTGTATTCAGACGTGTCCCGGTGACACGTGTCTTGAATGTCCCCGACCGCTTCTTGCGCCTCCAACAGAGTAGAGGACGGGAAACTGACTCCCGAGTAGCCCTATTAGGTTCCAGCAGCCCCTGGTGTCCTCCCCGGGCTGAATTTTAACCCCCACCCCCAAAAAACACTAGCCATCAGAAACACGCGCCGTGGGGATTGACACGCGAGGAAACTCATGGCGAGGCATGATTACATTTCTCTCAATCGTGGTAGTGACGATTTCAGGACCACGCCGATCTTTCCCTGCCCCGTCCTAGATCCCAGGGGGCTAGATCCCAGCAGCCCCTGATTAGAGTAGGCCCATTGAAATCAATGGAATCGACCCCATCGATGTAAACAGGGTGGTAAGCAAATCCCAAGGGTTCAACCCTAGACAGGGCTAAAATTCGGTGAGCCCCACCCTGAAGGCGTGGGGAGACAGCAGTAAAATGGGGGATAGGTGGATTGGGGCCTCCCCTCTCCCACCCCAGCCGTGGTCGACCAGGGAAAAGAGCCTGTGGTGGATCTGGACCCAGAGACCTACTTAACGGGTCGCTGCACCCTTCTGCTCATTCACCCAGCAGAATGGAGGGTGAGTCCTGGGTCGGATTTCCAGGCCATCTCTGGGTGCCCAAAGCAAAGCGGGGGTCCCTTTTGCAAGAAGTGTAAATGAGGACTATAATGGGAATAAATCAAACCAGCATATTGGATTGCTAGTAGATATTCCAACAGACTATGTTGCTCAGTGTCTTTTAAAAAAAAATTGGACAATTGCAAAATGCGGGATCATTCCAAAAATGGACACAGGTGTGGAATGTTACTGTGGGGAGTTGCAGAATGTTCACAAATGGGCTCAAGTGCAGAAGATCACTGTTGCAGAATAACACTTAAGATGTGTGCAATTCAGAGACATTTTGGAATATCAGTATGCAAAGGGAGCTTGTAGCACCTTTGAAGATAACCAAGTGAGTGGTTCAAGATCTTTTTGCAATGGCTACAATTGCAGAATAAGTCTAACAAATATGTGCAATGGCAGATACGTCTAACAATACGTGTAACTGCGAAATATGTCTAACAATATCTGCAGTTGCAGAATCACTCTAACTATATGTGTAATGCAGAATGACATTAACAATAAGTCAATTGCAGAATAAGTCTAACAATAAAGTCTGTCAATATGTGAAATTGCAAAATAAGTCTTAACTATATGTGAAATTGCAAAATAAGTCTTAACTATATGTGCAGTGCAGAATACCTTTAACAATATGTGCATTTGCAGATACGTCTAACAATTTGTACAGTTGCAGAATAAATCTAACGATATCTGAAATTGCAGAATAAGTCTAACTATATGTGAATTGCAAAATAAGTCTTAGCTATATGTGCAGTGCAGAATACCTTTAACAATATCTGTAGTTGCAAAATAGGTCTCACAATATGCGCATTTGCAGATAGGTCTAACAATACCTGCAATCGCAGACTAGGTCTAACGATGTGTACTCTTCAAAAATGGACAGGGTTGCCAGGCAAGTCCAGAAATGTGTCCCATTTCGGAATGTGTCCAAAAGCCTAGCCCAATGCGGAACAAGTCTGACAATGTGGACAAGTGCAGATCCAACCCAACCAGGGCACCGTGGCAGGATAATCCCCCAAAGGTGTGCAATTGCGGGATGAGCCCCCCCCCCAAAAAATAACCCCTACGATGGCGGAATAAGCCAACCCTTAGAAAGTCACCCAGTTGCAAAGTTGGTCAATGACTCGCTCAATCAATGGATAGATCCATGCCAACGGTGTGACCTTTTCTTTCCTTTTCCTTGCTTTTCCTCTTCCCTCCTCCCGGCCCTTTCCTCTAGTCTCGACCCCGCTGGGCCAAGGGCGGGTCAACCAGCTGGGGGGCGTCTTCATCAACGGGCGTCCCTTGCCCAACCACATCCGACACAAGATCGTGGAGATGGCCCACCACGGGATCCGGCCCTGTGTCATCTCCCGCCAGCTCCGCGTCTCCCACGGCTGCGTCTCCAAGATCCTCTGCCGCTACCAGGAGACCGGCTCCATCCGCCCGGGGGCCATCGGGGGCAGCAAGCCCAGGGTGAGTGGGGAGGGACCCCGAAGTGTGTGGGGGGGAAGGATCGGGACCCTCGCCAGGGCCGGAGGGTGGCCCCAACCCCCCGTCCCCAGGCTGCCAAGGAAGCATGCCCGGCTCAGAGTAGACCCATGGAAATCCAGGGATCGCCCCTGGCTGGAGCCCTGCCCTGCCCATTGCAATGGGTCTCCACAAGACACCGGCCCCTCAGCATCCGCAGGGGGCCCCATCATTGTGGGGGCCTCCGTAGTAACCCCCCTCCTGCAAAAACATGATTAGTAATCATCTGAATATCTTGTAGTGTGAATGGCTTAGGTTGAGTTAGGTTACCTTGACCTGAGAGAAACATATGGGCCCCCCAAAATAAAGCATGGCAGGACCCCAAAATTCCTTAAACCTGTCCTGGGTCTCCTTTACACCTGGGTCCAAGCCCAGCTCATAGCACAATCCCCAGCCGGGTCTACTCAGAAGTCAGCCAGTGCTAAGAAGGGGGCCTTTGGAAGCCGGTGGGACTTACTCCCGAGTTGACCCCTTTGAGCCATTACATCCCCCCTCCTCTCTCTGTGTGCCCTCTTTTCCTTACACCTCGAGGAGGCTTACTTCCGAGTAGACCCGAGAGTAGCTGTCCTTACTTGGGTTGTAGCCCTCCAAGCAGGACCAAGCATGAGATTGCAGCCAGGTAAATCCTATTGATCCATTGGTGTCAGAGAAAGGAGAGGAGGAAAAGGAGGGAACAGCCTGGCTTCTGGTTGGGCTTACTCGGGAGTAAGTCCCTGCTTGGATCAATAGGAGTAAGTGGGGCTAAGCCGAAGCTGAGGGGGGAAAGAAGTCAGGAGAAAGGAATTGGGGGCCCAGCAAGCGCCTGGTTGCAAACGCTGGCATTCTTTGGGGTGCTTTACTCGCGAGTAACACCTATGGGGGGTCCCACCGGGGTTTACTCCTGGGTAAAACAAGGCATCCCTAAAGGAAATGGGTTTTGGAAAGGGACATTTCCGAGGTGCCTTTTACATTTCCTTTAAAATAAAGACCATCTGATAGTGACCTAGAATAATGCAGGTTTCATTTTGATTTTTACTTTTTTGCAAGAGCATCTGAAAGTTCCTACCGTGAGCCCTTGGGATCCACTGGGGGCTTGGTTCCAGAAACCCCCATGGGTACCAAAATCTGCAGATGCTCAAATCCCCATATATACAATGGCAGGTTAAAATGGTGTCCCTTCTAGAAAATGGGGGGCAAAAAATCAAAGTTGGCTTCTTAGAATTTATTTGTGGGGAGGATATGTTTAAGCTGTGGATGGTGGAATCCGTGGATGCTGACTCCGTGGATGCTGACTCCGTGGATACAGAGGGCTGTCCTCTGGATTATATTTGCCATGGCGCCTTCCTATGGAATCCTGGGATTTGTAGTTTTGCAAGGTCTTTCGCCTTCTCTGCCAAAGAGTGTGAGGTGTCTCCCCAGACTATGTATCCCAGGAAGAGCCATGGCAAATAATCCAATTTGAAACTGGATTATTTGCTTAGTGTGGGTTTGCCCACCCAACTTTTTTTTTAAAAAAAAAATTATAATAATTAACAATGTAAATTTAAAAGTGGATTTCTCCTCCTTGCTTCCACTTCCTTCCTTCCTCCCTTTCTGGTCCTGATCCACCACCACAACCACCCTCCTCTTTCCCCCTTCACCCCCATTCTGCACCCCACTTTGACCCCAAAAGCAGGTTGCAACTCCGGATGTGGAAAAGAAAATTGAAGAGTACAAGAGGGAGAACCCTGGCATGTTTAGCTGGGAGATCCGAGACCGGCTCTTGAAGGACGGCCATTGTGACCGCAGCACAGTCCCTTCAGGTGAGAAGGAAACCTGGCAGGCAGTTTTGCAGAGAAAGGCAGAGAAAGTGTAGCTAAGGAGGCAGAAAAAAGAAATCCTCAATCCTCAGTCATTCCACCCCAGGCATGCAT
Source organism: Gambelia wislizenii (assembly GCA_030847615.1). NCBI lineage: Eukaryota > Metazoa > Chordata > Lepidosauria > Squamata > Crotaphytidae > Gambelia > Gambelia wislizenii. The sequence continues at coordinate 1,691,470 of JAUMIR010000016.1, forward strand.
TTTTTAAAAAAAATCCATGTCCTAATGAATTCAGGGTGACTTTATCTAAGAGTTTTCTTCAGCAGTGGTTTGCCACTCTGAGGCTGAGAGAGTGTGATGTGCCCAAGGTCACCCAGTGGGTTTTTGCATGGTTGCCCCTGAGGGTAAGTCCAACACTCAAACCACCAGACGGAGCTCTGCAGATTTCTTCAGAGAAGGTTTAGTCATTGCCTTCCTCTGAGGCTGAGAGAGTGTGACTCACCCACAGTTGAGCTGAGATTCCAACTCTGATCCCTCAGTCCAACCCTCAAAGCACCACCCCCTGCTGGAAGCTATGACCTGCAGATATTTATGGATGACTACTCCCATCATCCTTTTCCATTGGCCAGGCTAGCTGGGGCTGATGGGGTTTGGAGTCCAACATCTGGAGGGCCACGGGTTCCCCCATCTCTTGGGCTTCAGCCAGATCACCCCACAGTTCTGTGTTTCCCTGTGAATGTATCTATCTGCAGGTGGCACCCATGCAAGTGGGACAGGGAATCCCTTCCGAGTTTTAGTGCAAACTTTATAGGTGCTGAGCCTATTTGGGGTGTGGGGATAAGATTTAGGAGTTTGAATAGATCCTGGTAAAAGTTTAAAGCCTAGCTCAAATCTACTACTCTACTGACAATAAAGTGATAAGCCACTCTTTATGTGAATGGAGATTTTGAGCAAGAAAGGGTGATCGGAAAAGAAGCCCCTCCATTCTTACGAATCCACCTTGGTCAAATCCACATGACACAAATAACCCAGTTTGAAACTGCATTATTTGCCCCGGCTCCTTCCTACAAAATCCTGGGATTTGTAGTTTGGTTAGCCACCAGCATGCTTTGGCAGAGGGAGCAAAAGACGTTGTAAAGCTACAAATCTTAGGATTCCACAGGAAGGAGCCATGGTTAAAAAAAAAAAAAATCCAGTTTCAAACTGGATTATTTTATGTAAGTGTGGATTTGGCCCTTGTAGCTCAAATAGCACAAATTTACGGGTGTAGCTACATGGAGCATGGGGAGGGGTATATTGCCTCCAAAATCAAAATCCTGATTTTCCTCCGGCCTCTGAATTTCTAGACTACAGTAACTTAAAACCTGAGCTGAGCATTTGGGAAATAAAGTTTAGGCACCCAAAGCAAGGGGCAGGAAGGACCCAAGGAATCGGAAATAGCAAATATTGTAGGGAGCCTTGGAGGTGTGAATGATTTGCGGTGTCTCATTCTCTGCCATACTAGAAATTTGGAAGCTGGACGAAAAATTCCTTTTCCCTGTTTTCATTTCCCTAGCTTTTACCTTCCAGGTTGCATCAAAATATTTTTAAATGGATCCATAAATCAGCCACCCGTGGGCACTCAATCTGAGCTAACTGGGGTTGCCATTTTGGATACTGGTTTTAATAGCATCTTGGGTTATAGTAGCCAACCCTGCTGAAGGTAGAGAAGGCGGCTACAATTAAACTCTTTCTAATTCTGACTTTTATTCTGTCCCAATCAGGACTTTAAATCATTGCAACTTTGAACAGATAAGGTGTATGTATATTTTTTAAAACCATGCGACACAAACAATCCAGTTTGAAGTTGGATCATTAGCCATGGCTCCTTCCTATGGGATCCTGAGAGCTGTAGTTTTACACAGCCTTTAGCCTTCTCTGCCAAAGCGTGTGGGTCCCTCACCAAACTACAAATCCCAGGATTCTGTAGGAAGGAACCACGGCTCCTTTCAACCTAGATTATTTGTGTGGTTCCATTATTGCTGTAATGGAAAAAAGGAGGCGGGATGGAATCTTATACAGAATGGATGAGAATTTGATGTTAAGGTATCAAGTGAGATGGAAAGTTTAAAAAAAATTGAGATCTTTTCCCCTATTCCAGTGGAATTTGAACTGGTTCAAAACTTTCACTTAAGAGAACAGCTTGCAAAACTGATTAGTGATAGGTAAATAATTTGTTTTGATGGGAATTTACCAAAATTTTCAAACTCTTGAGTATGAGAGAAAATGGGAGTGAAAGTTTTTTTTTGCATTTCCTTCCATGAAAGAATTTCATTTCCAACTTTTTCTTTTCTTTTCTTTTTTCCCCTCTTGCTTTTCCTTAGTAGAAATTGCACAAATTAGTACATTAGCAACAGTGAAAATTGTCAAAATTTGCTCATCCTTTAAAACACAATTCCCTCACCATAACTCCCTGGCAGACAATGTTTGCTAGTTAAAGTTTGATGCAAAGGTGCACGCACTCTGAAAAATATGGCAACCCAACATTTCCCCCCCCCCCCAAGCATCTGTAGTTTTTTACTGAATCACTGGAATGACCACCCACAATGCATTGCCAGGTGGCATTTGATACCTGCCACCCTTATCAGTGGCTAAAATGCAATCCTGTGCAGAAGTAAAATCACAGAATCATATTATCTTAGAGCTGGAAGTGACCCTTGAGGTCATCTAGTCCAACCTCCTGACATGCAGGAATACACACATAGAGCACTCCTGAAAGAAGTCCATCCAATCTCTGTTTAAAGACCTCTAATGATGGAGACTCCATCTTTGTGAATCCTATTCAGTTCAGTAGGGCTTTTTCCCAGGTAAGTGGGTATATTTTGAGAAGGGCTTTAAAATGACAAACCTTGTGTCCTAAATTGTGGGTGTCTTTCTCCTCCTTGCTTTACTTGAAAAAAAACTCCTACTTCTTTCTACCACCTAGTCTGATGAACAGCTCTGGAGAATCTGAAAGCTTACACTCTTCAATAGGATTTTGTTTGGTCCTAATAAGCTCATTGCTCACCAACCAAGACTTCAGCCATGATACCTTTCCACATGTATATGTGGAAAGCAGAGGCGGCAATCATGTGCTCCTCTGGATGTTGTTGGACTGCAAATCCCAGCAGGTTTGATCTATGGACTCAATGTTGAGGGACGCTGGGAGCTGTGATCCAACAGTATTGGGAGGACTACATGATCCCTCCCTCTGGCATAAAGGGATGGAAGACATCTGCTCATACCACGTCACTAGCTTTGCCTATCCACAGAGAAGCATAGCAACTTATGGCACAGAGTGGGAAAGTTATTTTTTGGACTCCAGCTCCCAGAAGCTCCCAGCCAATCTGGCCACATTCTGGGAATTGCAGTCCCAAAAAAAGAAGAACTTCCCAAAACTCTGGATTGTGGTCCATAGTGGAACCAACCCAAGTTCAATCATGGAACTGAAGGTTGTTCTGGTGGAACATGACTAGAACCTGTGGGTGAAAATTTCAGGGGAAGCAGATTTTGATGAGACATTAGGAAGAACATTTTGACAATAAAAGCAATTTAAGTGGAGGAACAAACTGCCACTAGAGGTGCTGGAAATATTTAAGCAAAGGGTTGGGTGGCCTTCTGTCAGGGTCCTTTAGTTGTTGTGTGCCTTCAAGTCTTTTCTGATATCATGGGGTTTTCTTAGCAAGATCTCTTCAGGTGGAGGCTGTCCATTGCCTTCCTCTAAGGCTGAAAAAGTGTGACTTGCCCAAGTTAACTCAGTGAGTTTCCATGGCCCAGTGGAGGATTCGAACCCTGATCTCCAGAGTCCTAGTCCAAGGCTCAAACCACTACACCAGATATAATTCTCCACTAAGTATCTTCTTGAAGGAAGTGATGAATAGTTTTTACAATTTTCTTCCCACTGTGAGAAACTCTTTGAAAATCATGCCTTTTCAAAGCCCTATTTGTAATTCAGGACTTAACCTGCGCAAAATTTGCACATGGTGGTTCAGTGCCGAAAACTACCTTTTCTACATAGGAAATAGCTTTTTCTGCACCAAAAATAATGTTTTAGGCAGAAATATTATTTTTTTTGTACAGAAAAAGCTGTTTCTTACATGCACAAAAAGGGTTTTCTGCACAAAACAACCACATGCAAATTTTGCGCAGAGTAAGTTCCAAACTGCAAAAATCATCAGTCCAGGATTTTTCGTGTCAAGATTTTTCAATACTCAAAAAGCATGTTTTTCAACCATTTTGAGGGGAATATTTTCTCATATTCTTTCCATCCCTATAATAGTTACACAGTCCCAACACTGAGAAAGGAGGTTCTTACTACCACTTCAACCAGAAGATAGAGGAATGGCTGCTATATGCAAAGGATGCTTAAAAATGAAGCCAGTATCTTCATGGAGAAGGAGAGAATATTTTTTAAATATATATATATATATATATATATATATATATTGAAACCGTGGGTGGTGGAATCCATGGATGCCAAATCCGTGGATACAGGGGGGTGGTTGTATTAACTTTTTCTCCCAACAGACAAATCAGTTGTGTTAAATATATGTTGGCCTTCTGTGTTGAGCTGTTCTAATAGATTAAGCCAAGAGTTATTTTACCTTTTCATTTTAAAAGAACTTGAGCTGAAGCAAAAGAAATAGGATCTACCCTAATTGAGTTGAATTCATGGGAACCTTTGCTCCCATTTCAAGCAGAGCTTCTCTCCTAAGTAGGTTTACTAGGATGTCATCATCATAAAGGACTACAAGACTTACATTGCAATTCATGTTGTCCCTCCACATTTGTGGATTAAACATTTCCGGATTTAATATTTATGGATTTGATTAATATCTTCAGTCTAGCCAGCATTGAGTAGTGGTTTGAGTGTTGGAGTACAACTCTAGAGACCAAGATCTCAATCCCTGCTTGGCCTTGAAAACCCCCTTGGGCAAGTCACATACTCTCAGCCTCAGGAAACCTGGTGATATGTTCACCTTAGGGTCACTATAAGTTGGAAATGACTTAAAGGCACGCAACAACAACTAGACTGGAAGGTGACCATAGAATCATGCTGGAGGACCTACAAATGCCTAGAGAAGACACTCCTCTAGGCATTTGTAGGTCTTCTAGTATGATTCTATGGTCAACTTCCACCTACAAATGCCTAGAGAAGTATTCTCGCAAGTAAAAATAAAGAATAGTAGGCCGATATTCATGATTTCCCCACTTTTGCTTGGCTGATGTCCCCAACCTCTATGAAATTTGAAGGCCAACTGTACATGAACCAAAAGATCACACCAGGAAACAGGAGACCTGTCTTTCTAGCAAATGTCCAAAATGGGCTATTTGAAGAGGAAACACCCATTCAATAGGAAACCGTCCTGTTCAGATCAATAATTTATTGAGGAGGTAGTATTGAGAGACAGTAATGGTTTGAGTGTTGGGCTACAACTTTGGAGACCAAGGTTCAATCCCTGCTTGTCCATGGAAACTCACTTGGTGGTGTTGGGCAAGTCACACTCTCTCGGCCTCAAAGAGGGGCAAAGGCAAATCTCCTTTAGACATATCTTGTCAGGAAAACCCTGTGATAGGTTCGCCGTAAGGTTGCCATGAGTTGGAAATGACTCGAAAGCACACAAGAAGTAGTATTGAGTTTGGTATGGTGTAGTAGTTTGGGTGTTGAACAAGGAGACCAGGGTTCAAATCCCCGCTCAGCCATGGAATCTCACTGGGTGCTATTGGGCAAGTCACACTCTCTCAGCCTCTGAGGAAGACAATGACAAACCTCCTCTAAACAAATCAAGAATGAGATAGGTTGAGTTTTGGGTTGCCATAAGTTGGAAATAACTTGAAGGCACACAATAACAAAGTCACAAACTGCAAAGATTCCCAGGTGTTTTCACATCAGGGTTTCCTGATGTGTGGGAAAGCAATTTTTCTGTCTATTATTTGAATATTTTTCCCCATCTTTGTTGCTTTTCCACATCACCACTCTGCAACCTTGGGCGGAAACGCAATTGTTGATGTGCTGTCCTGACCAGATTCAAACTTTGGAATTCTTCAGCTGGCAAAATGTGGCAAGCAGAAAGCAACCACATTTTCTTGTCTTTGTTGAGAAAGGCCATCTCAACCCATCCAAATACCCCCAACCAAGAAAATGGCCAGCTGCCACAAGAAATTGCACAATCTGGGACATTTTTCAAGGAGAATTTTTTCTGCTGCAGGAAGATTTTAAAAAAAATTATTTGTGCAGAAAAAACAATAACTTCTCAACATTCCTGTGCAGAAAACAGTGAAAAAATGGCCCTGTTTTCTGCACCAAAGCATTGTTTTTCTGCAAATGAATTTTTCGGGGGAAGGAATCCCAAAGTGCTGAAAATCTTTTGAAAACACACAAAAACCTCTCATCATCTGCTCTTTAATGTGTCAAAAAACATTCTGTTGGTTTTGCTACACTTCACATGCTAGATTGAGTTTAATCATTTTTGATTGTCCAAAAAGCAAGTTGTTCTTGTTTCCTTGTTCTGTGTGTGTGTACTATATCTCTCGATATAGATATAGATATAGATATAGATAAAATTACAATTACTCAGATGACAAAAGCCTGCATGAGAAGAAGCATTCCCTGTTACCTTTCACATGGAAAGCCTCTTCTGAGAAGATGCCTCCTATGACATAGATTTTCATAAAGGAGAAAGCATGCTCCTTCCTACAGGTTCTTTGATTTGCATATAAACATTATTGGTTAATCAACTGAAACTGAGGTCCTTAATCAATTAATACCTCCTTAGGCACCAGGCCTAGCATGAATGTTGGCAATCCTGTGTTATCTGGAAGCTGATTCCATTGTTTTCAATGAGGTTTGTTCATTATTTCAGTCGTCTTAAGTCTGCTTAATGCAAGTATTATTTAAGGTAATGGTGTTCATTCTAGCCCAAATCTGGGGGGAATTTGTATGTTTCACTTTCATTTGACATTTTAAACCTCAAGTTCTGTCCATCCTGAATATGAAGAAGATCCCTAAATGTTTGGAACTGAAATGAATGTCTTCCTCACCTGGACAGAACCAGGATTTTTCATGCCTGCCATGTTGGTGTTAAAGAGCCTCTCTGGAAAAAAAGTTGGCAACGATATTCAGCACTAAAATGGTTGAATGCAAAGCCAGATTTTTCAGAATTAAGCAGTCAACACCTGATACTGGTTGGGTGAATTTATTATTAGTTTCTCCAAAAGCTGACTTAAAAAAAAAAAAACTCAAATCCTTTTGGGTAAGACTCTTGAGGCCTTCCAGATGTTGGTGGACTGCAACTCCCAGCAGCCTTAGCCAGCATAGCCCACAGTGAGGAATGCTGGGAGTTGCAGTTGAATGACATTTGGAGGGCTGCACCATTTCCATCTCTTGTAAATTGGATGAAACTAATAGGTTTTGGTTAATTCCTGTGAGGAAAAATGACCTGAAATGATATTCTCACCCATCTTTAAGACCACACCTATGGCCAAAGATTTAGTCCAAATTTTAGAGAAGAGAGAAAATGTACTTCACCCCCTTTTCCTAGTTCTTTTTGGCCTACCTATTATTATTATTATTATTATTTTGGTTGTTTTTTCCCCCATTCCCTTCCGAACCAGCTTATATTTTCTTCTTCTGTCTTTGACTGTCCGAGGTTTAGTGAGTTCGATTAGCCGGGTGCTCCGAATTAAATTCGGGAAGAAAGAGGAAGACGAGGATTGCGATAAGAAAGAAGATGACAGCGAGAAGAAAGCCAAGCACAGCATCGACGGGATTCTTGGCGACAAAGGTAGTGTGCGTTTTGCGTGAGTGTGTGAGAGAGAGAAAAAAAAAGTTGGGAGAGGAGACCCTCTTTTCAAACCCACCCTAAGCCTTCCTTTCCTCTCTCCAACTTTCCTCCGATTGTACATCGATATTTGACGATTAAACAAGCGGGACAGGCGATACAATGTCAAGGTTTGTGGCGCGCACGAGTCCGAAAAGCCAGCCAGACAACCTGACCCATTTTTAGGGTACGCCATTCCTTTCCTTTCGTATTTTTGTTGGTTTCGTTTTGGTTTTCCTCAATGAGCTGGCGTTTAATGGGCACTGGGTGCTTCTTGGCAGCTCTTGCACCCCTTCAGGGGTTCGCTTTATTTTAATATGGATCTGTGGACCTTGTGATTTCGCTCGTCCCTTGCAAACCAGCCAGTATTCTCTCTCTGGTGTGTGTGTGTGTATGTGTGGTATCATTTTTTTGGATAAAGAAGGATTGGCTTTTGGTGGAAATGCGTTTGCAGTCAGAATACAGGCGAGAGCTCGGTGGATGCATGTGATATTCATTTATAATGTGGTAGGCATACATGCCGTTGTCACATTGAATTTCTTCCATGATGTTGATCATAGTCTATTATTATTATTATTATTAATATTATTATTAGGGCCAGGAGTAGAGACTCTTTCATCTGTTGTGTGTTTATTTTATTCGTTTAGAACAAACCGCCTTGGAGGCCTATTGCCAGGAAGGAAAGTCGGGCCGCTGAAAGGATTTTAAAATAGATAACGAAATAAAAATAAAGAAATAAATAAGAGGGGGTTGTGTGCCCTGCTGGAGATTATAGGATCTGTTTTGATGCAGGATAGGGAGGACTTTGGCAAGGAGAAGGGAGGTGAGTTGGTTCTTGTGGTCAGTGGTTTCTGCTTTTTTGGAGCAAGTTGTCGTCCTCTGGATGGGAGTTGGATCTCAGTTCCCATCAGGCCTAGCCATCACAACCAAGGATGGGAGTTGTGGTCCCTCAACATCCCTAAGGCCACATGTTCTCATCCCAGCGAGAGGAGGCGTCAAGCGTTGTAGCAGGAAACAAGTCTATCAAAGAGAGGTCTTGTTTTCCCACTTAAATCTATGGTGATGTTTTGAGACCGGTGGGAAAACTAAAACTCTGTACCCTCTTGACTACTTTTTCCCAGTTCTGAGTATATTCCGTGAGGCACGAACACCATCTTGACAGGATGGGCTCAAAGTTCATGGAAACTTCAGCAGTTCACCATAGAGGTCTCTTTGCTCTGCCTTAAAGCCTCGGTCCTAGACCTGCCCATCCCTCCCACATGTTTTGACTATAACTCCCATCTTCCCCAGTTCCCATCCAGGAGGAGTGTGACTGGCTGCCCAAATCAAACTGTCTAACTAAGAGTGTCTGAAAGCATTTGATTCTAAAATTGAAATGATCTTTAAAAAGAGTCATTTGAGAATAATTTACAAATTTCTGTACCATTTCCAGCTACAAAATACATTGTCAAGGGTTTTGTTTTTGTTTTTTGGAGAGGGGATTTCGGTGACCTGTATAAATTATGCAAATGAGTGTTTTGCATTTTGCATAATTTATTCCAGATTCCTTAGCTGTGGGAGGGACAACAACACTGGTTCTCCAACACCACCATCACAGTCTTATCTTACCAAATAAGGTTTTAGAATTTGGTTGTTTTAGCTGGCACTGACTACTTAGTTTTTAAGCCCATTTGGTCTAGAAACTTTTTTTTTAAGCAGAATTTGGCACCTACAAACATGCTTCACTTTCCTCGTGCCAGGGTACAATCCTGTATATCATATCTGTCGCAAAATAAGTTTTAAATTCAAAACAGGCAGCCAACAGATTTTGAATGGGAGGACAGGGAAGGAATCATTTCTAAAAAAATGTTTGGCACAAGTTTCAGAGTAACACAGAACTCTTCTTTAGAGGAGAGAATAGCAGTGCAATTAGGCAGGGGACAGCAAATGAAATAATGAAATATTTATTCCTTTTCTCTCTGTGTGTGCAATTGTTATGATCCTTAATGTGGTCTACCACCTTGGTTTATTTTTCTCTATGTGGAAAAAAAAATCCCAATCGCAAATGGAAATGCTTCAAGGTGGAATTTGGCTGCAATGTTAATTTTCCTGTGTGTTTGTGACTTCAAGTTGCATGTCGACATATGGTGACCCCATGAATTTTGTAGGGTTTTCTTAGGCCAGGAATATACAAGAGGTGGTTTTGCCAGTTCCTTCCTCTACAGCACCTTGTATTTGTTGGTGGTCTCTCATCCAAATCCTAACCATGGTTGGCCTTGCTTAGCTTCCAAGATCAGAGGGCATCTGATGGTGCCTTTAGGGTATTTAGGCCCTGTTAATTTTCCCACTTCTTAAATAATGTGCTTTTACTTCTTCCATATACAAGGTGATTCTAGTTGAGATAATTCCAGACAGTGAAGAAAATAAAACAATCTGGACATTTCAGGGGGGATCTCTGAAACAATCTCCCCAAGAAAGAAATGCATTTTAAAATATGATTTCTCCCTTTATTTTTACAATGGTTTTAAAAGGCAGTTTCTTAAGGCGGTAGAAAGGTAGGGAGAACAGACTCCGAGGGTCTCCTGGAAGATGTTAAAAATAAAATAAAATTGCCGGAGACAGGAGTTTCTCCCCAGAGGGGCAACCTCTTGCCATGTTTCAAAAGCTTGAGTGATCTTTGGAGACAAATCTTCAACTGTTGTGAAAGGGGAAGCAGGTGGGGAGGGTATTAATAAAATTAGAAGGCCAGTTTGGTGGGGTGTGCAACAGGGGAGATATAGATATTGATATAGATATTGATATTGATAAGAGGGTGGGTGGCAGGAATTGAAGTGCTAATGGGTTAACCTTGCTGGGTTGCCCATGGATGCTGGTATGGGTGGTGGTGGTGAAGATCATGGTGGTGGTAATGAAGATCATGGTGGTAGTGATGAAGATCATGGTGGTGAAGATCATGGTGGTGGTGGTGAAGATCATGGTGGTGGTGGTGGTGGTAATGAAGATCATGGTGATAGTGGTGGCGAAGATCATGGTGGTGATGGTGAAGATCATGGTGATGGTAATGAAGATCATGGTGGTAGTGATGAAGATCATGGTGGTGGTTGTGAAGATCATGGTGGTAGTGATGAAGATCATGGTGGTGAAGATCATGGTGATGGTGGTGTTGAAGATCATGGTGGTGGTGGTGAAGATCGTGGTGGTGGTAATGATGGTGGTGGTGATGAATTAAATTGGGGGGATTGGGCAGAGGTCCCATCTGTTGGGCACACCTCCGTGTGGACCCCGCCGCTCTGCAGCCGGGAGCCCCTGGGGATGAGTTACTCAAAGGGGCTCTTTCAAAGCGGGGTGGGGGCGAGGAGAGCAAGTGGTTTCCTAAATGAATTTGTTAAAGCGATCGCTGGCCGGCCGCTGTTTTCTAAACGGTCCCTGGAAACCTCGGGTGACAGTTGACGGATGGGCTTCGTCGGATTCAATTATCCTTCGGGGTCCTGGATGTGGGATGGGGGGGGGTCTTTGGAGAGGCCCTAAAAAGAGGGGGGAGGCCAGCTCCAAATGCGGGAGAGGCGTCTCCAAAGCCTTCCTAGATTTCAAAGAGAATAGACCCCCCCTTCCAAAAAAAAAAGTTTTTCTATACATTTAAAAAAAGAATTAGAGAGAACGAGAAATATACAACGACCTTCCTTTCCGTTGATTTTCTTGAACCCAAGTCGTTGCTTTTGGGCTTGGGGAGCGCCCAACGTTTTCTTCGTTTAGGTTGTTTTGCGTTTTTAAAATCTACACACACACACACAAAGAAAGAGAGATTCAACGGCATCCTTTATTTTATTGTTTAAAAAAATAAAATTATTTGGAATAAAGAGAGACTCTGGCAGATAAGAAAGATTTATTCTACCATCAGTTTAAAAAAGACAAAACCTCATCTTTTAAAGCAACGCGTTTCTGGTCTGTCGTTATCCGTTTCGGGAGCTAAATCTTTTTTTAAAATAAAAAATATAGATCAACGCTTCTGGTGTGTCCTTTATCCATTGCAAACCCTTCTTGAGAGGGTTTAGGAGAAACTCCTCAAAAGAATAAAATACTCTTTGGTCGGTGCAAAATTGAGTTTTTTGGGGGGGTGTTGGAAAGCGGAGACCCGATCCTGCAGGCTCAGAAATTGGGGGATTTTTTTACCTGATTCAAAAATAAAGATTCCCCCCCCCCTCCTTTTAAAACGATGTGCCCAAATTTATAGTTCAGAGACAGGAGGTTGAGCCCTTCAAACCGGAGTCCCCCACGTTTACTCGCGAGTAAGCAGGCTTGCTTTGGAGAGATGGGGAAAATGTCCCCCCACAACACAAAAAACACCCCAAAAATTGACATTCTTTGCAAGAAAAGTCCGGGTCTCTAGTTGAATTCTCGCCTTTCCCTCTCCGGAAATCCAACATGAGATTTTAAATTTAATTATTTTTAAGTTGGGGAGTGGAGGTTGATACAAACCTTTGTGATCGTTCTTTTTCTCTCTCCATATAGATAGATGGCATATTTAATCTCTCTCTGTCTACCTTTGTGATCCTTACTATCTATTACTATCTATTTTTCTATCTATCTAGATAGATTTAGATTTAGATATAGATATTGCATATTTAATTTCTCTCTCCATATATATATATATATATATACACACCTTTGTGATCCTTATGTATCTATCTATATACATAGATAGATACATAAGGATCACAAAGGTGTGTGTATATATATATATATATATGGTGTGTATGTATATATATATATATATATATACATACATAGATATAGATATAGATATATAGATATATAGATATAGATATAGATATAGATATTGAAATTTAATCTCTTGCCTTCCACCTTGCGGGTTCCTCAAAGTTTGGTTTTAAAATTTGGCTTCATTCCGGTTCCATGTTTCCACTTTTTGTAGGTTTTAATGGTGTGCTTTTAAAACTGTGAGCCGCTTTGGGTCCCAGCCTTGGAGGGTGGGGGGAAAGAGGGCTACAGATGATGATGATAATGATGAAGAAGATGATGATGAAGCAACTGTAAAGCCAGGCTTTTGCAAAAAGTAAAATAACGCACCGGCATATCATTCCTACAGGGAAACATTTCTAGCGAGAGACACATGCCCGAATGTGTGTGTGTGTGTGTGTGTCTATATATGTCTGTCTCTGTGTGTACATAAATATGTATATATGTGTTTCTGCATGTATATGTGTGTGTATCTATATGTGTGCATATGTATACATGTGTGTATATGTATATATATATGTGTGTGTGTGTCTGTCTGTAGTGTGTGTCTATGTATACGTATGTATGTATATATATATGTGTGTGTGTGCGTATGAATATGTGTGTGTGTCTGCGTGTATGTGTGAATATGTGTGTGTATATACGTGTGCGTATGAATGTGTGTGTCTGTCTGTATGTATATGTGTGTGTGTGTATATATATATATATGTATGTGTACATATGAATGTGTGTGTGTCTGTATGTATATATGTGTGTGTGAATATGTGTATATGTGTGCGCGCGTATGAATGTGTGTGTGTGTATATATATGTGTGTGTGTATCCGTATGAATATGTGTGTGAGAATATGTGTGTGTGTGTTTGTGTGTACACACACCCGCCCCTATGTGAATATGTGTGTTTATGTGTGTGCGTATGAATGTGTGTATGTATATATGTGTGTGTGTGTGTTTGTGTATACACACCCCCGCCCCTATCGGTGGGTCAACTCCAGCGGCAACGTCCGGAGGTTGCAAAGCTCGGGAGGGACCGGCCCTTTGGCCATTGCTTCTCCCCCCCCCAAAAAAAACCCTCTCCACCCCCCCCCGCCTGTCCTGTCCAGTCCTGGCCCTCCTCGGTGGGGCTGAACTTGGCGGACAAAAGCCCCGGCCCCAGGGGGCGAAGGACCGACCCCCCCCCCAGCCACACAGGCCAAGAGTGGGGGGGGGTCGGATTTTTTTGGGGGGGGAGGGAGGCAGACCTCTGTGTCCCCCCCTCCCCACACACTTCAACCTTCCCTTTGGGTTGTTCTCTTTCTTTCCCAGCGCAGGCGGTAGGGAGGGCGAGAGGAGCGGTCTGCCTTCAGTCTTCCTCCCCTGCAACCTTTTGCAAGGGGGCAAAGTTTGGGGAAGAGGGCGAGAGAGAGAGAAGGGGGGCCCGGAGGAGGAGGAGAAGCAAAAGGGGGAGAAAGGGAGCAAAGTTAGGCCTGGCCCCCCGCCGGGAAAGAGTTTTGCAACGCTCTCCGCCCCGTCGGTTGTTGGAAGGGAAAAGCAGCAGCAAAGGGGTCCGGGGGGACGGTATTTTTTTTTTGGGGGGGGGGGTCCTGTTTTTGCAACCGGGGGTCTTCCCCATCCGGGGACTCTTGACTACTCTTCCTATTACTCTTAGCCTTCGAGGGGCCGAATAACATGATATTACTACCAGTAGTATATTCATAGTAGCATGATACGTTACTAATAATATGCGTATCACTATTACATTAATATTCTATGGGATTAGTAGTAGTAGTATGATATAGTACGAATCATATTGCAGTTAAAAAAAACTAGTTGATTTTAATAATTGATTTGCGCTCAGTCGGTTTTGCGGTAGTTTTTAACCATACCTTTTGCGACAAGCTCGAAGGTTTTTCCTATATATATATATATATATATATGCATATGTATATGTATATATGTATATATATTATGCATTCCGGGGCAGTTTTGTTCCCCAAGCGGGTTTCCTTTTGTTTCCCTGTTCCAAGGCTTCCCCTCCAGTGGTTTTAATTAATTGTTTGATTAATTGCTGGAGCTGTTAAAGCAGTTTTTTCCCCCTCTAGCGATCTTCTCTGGCTAGAATATCTATCTATCTACCTATCTCTATCAATCAAATATAAATATATATATATATATATATATATATTTATGACAGCTTTTTAGAGAGTATAAAATGACATTGTAGTCGTCTGGTGGAAAGAGTGTATCTTTATCTGGACAGAAATAAATAAAGATTTGCTTTTTTTCCCCGGCTGTAAAAGACAGTTAAAAACAGGGAGAAAAACAGCCCATACTTTAGAAGGTGCAAATAATAATAGGAATTGCTTTGGAACAGTCTCTGACTCGTTTGATCCAGAGGGATTCATTTAAACACTTTTTTCCGCAAGGAAGAAAAATGCCGGATCGGGTCCTTTTGGAAAGCTTTGACTTGCAAGGCCGTGCTTACCCGGGAGTAAGCCCCATTGCGTCCAATGCTTTTACGTCTGAGTAGACACGTATACGGATTGTATTGTCTGAATGGTGTGTGTGGCCAAGACTTCCTCGCGAGTCATCGTGTCTCGATCCTTTCTCTTTCCTCTTGGAAGAGGAGGCCCCGATCCGAAAGGTGTGTGTGTTTGTGTGCCTTTTTACACACTCTCCCCACTCCCACGCGGAATTTTAAGCCTGGGATCCTTGACACGTTTACCTGGGAGTAACAACCCCCCAATGATGCTAACACCCGAGTAGGAAGGGAAAGAGTTGCAGTCAGGAAGAGTTGCGATTGGGATGCGGAGGGAAATCGCTTGCATGCGCAAAAACCTTCCGGGACAACAGATCGAATCCTGACAAGTCCGAATTGATATATTTCCCTAGGGAAGAAAAATCATATCTCAATATGTTTATTATTTCATCTATTTATTTTTCTTTGTTGGTGAGTAACACCCCCCCCCAGAAATCATAATAAATCTTTCCTGCAAAAGCATCTCCAAGTTTTCATGCCTCTCCGTTTAAAAGTAACTTCTCGGCCTCTTCCTCCTTACTCGCGAGTAAGTGTCTTGGAAGAAAACTCTGCGCAATGCTTGGGAAAGGGGATTTACTCGGGAGCAAAGGATCCTTCTCTTTGGAGGGGGATCCAATGCCTCTCTGGGATCGTTGCCTCCTCCCTGCCGTGAATAAAAATATTATTAATTCTATATTTCAATAGTCTGTATATTAGGATCTTAGGAAAGGCTGCAGGGAAAAATCACCTTGAAAACAATGGGAAGTCTTCCCATTGTTTTCAAGGTGATTTTTTTTTCCTGCAGCCTTTCCTAAGATCTTTGGAAAGAGGGAGAGGCATTCGACAAATAAATAAATATTGTGATTTCTCACACATACACACACACACTTTTTTAAAAAATGCCTTCCCAGGATACATTTCTTACACTTTAAAACAATGCAATCCCTAAAGGTGTTGACAACCGAAGCAGGTCGGTTTCTAACTGAATTGTGCCGTTGTTGTTTGTTTGTTTGTTGTTTGTTGTGTATTTTTGGCCACATTTCCACCTTGCAACGCTGATGTGCGGAAAAGCGGACAAGCAATTAATTTTTTCTAACAGTATCTCCGCTTCTCCTCTTTTTCCTTCCCCTAAGAAACCAAATTTCGAGGCATTTTAATTTTTTTTAATTATTTTTTGCTCCAAGGCGCCCTTTCCATTTAGTCCAAGGAGACTTACTCTCGAGTAAAGCAGGGGCAGGATTTCGCAGGGCAGGGAGGTGCAGCCCATTATTTTTTGAGATTTCCCTACTTTTTGCTCAGAGGAGACCTGGAGAGGACCGAAATTGGACCGAAATGGAAGTTTCGCCTATTTTAACTAGCCCCCCAGCCTCCAATATAACCTTGTATCTCTCTCACTTGCACCCCAATCCTGGGGAACTTGCGCGCTAAATGCGCAGCCTCGACAACCCCGATCCTATGCCTGTTTCCCCCCAGAGGAAGCCAATCCCATTGTGTTCAGCTGATTGGAAACCCCAAACGCGCAATGTGATCCTATGTCCCCTTCCTCCTCTGTCAACCCCGGACCTCAGAATGGGACCCCTCCCTTCCCTCCAACCCACTCCTTCCTCTGTCTGCTTCCTCGCGAGTAAGCCTCAGTGAGATTTCTGCCTGCGCCTGCCGCATCCTTTATGTGGGTGGATACAGGGAGCCACCCTGCGCCCGATCCAAAGAGGGCAACTCGCTGAAGATTTGCGTGGTTTGGGGTGGTTGGTGCAATCCCAGGTGCAACTGTAGGCAGACACCTCTGTCTACTCAGGAGTAAGGCCCAGAAGGTGCAGAAGGACTTTCTACTCCTGCCAGAGGACTACAGGATCGCGCTCAAAAGAATTCCTTTGGGCGCAGATGGAGTCCTTAAGTAAAGGTCCCTCCCCACCCCTGAGGTTTACTCCCAAGTAGACCTGGCTTGGGGTGTGGATGTGGCTTTGGATGGGTCTTTGGAAGAGGAAAACTCCTTTCCTCCCCGACCCCACAAAATTATAAGAAGACCTGCCCTGGGTTCTGTGCTACTCTAGAGTAAGCCACTCTTCCTAGAGAGGTTTACTCCCAGAGAAAGGTCATAAATCTTGTGCCCATGCATTATCTATTTTGGAGGGTTTGGTGGGGGGTAGGAATAATTTGGGGAAGGAGTCTTTCAAAGGAAAGATCTGGGTCTTCTTTGGAGTCGTCCCCACAAGATCTCCCCTTTCCAGAACTATTCTCCTCCCCATATATATTTATATATATATACACACACCATATAGTCTTTCCTACTGGGACACCAACACTATTGCACACCTGGGAGGAGGCTATTCAGTGGCATCGCTAAGGGGGTGTGGGGGTGTCTTCCTCACCTTCCCCCCAGTAGATCTTGTGCCATATCTGTCTACTCTGAGACAAGACCTATGGCTCTTTCCCTGGAGGGGTTACTCCCAAATAAATGTGCAATAACCCAATTATCCCAGCAGAAGAGGTTGTATCTTTCAAGGGAGGGGGGTCTTTTCCCCCCCCTTGCTTTCCCCAGCAAAAGAGAAAAAAAGAACGGAAGTGGAATTTTCTGTCTATTCAGAAGTAAACTCTACAGACCATTCCCTGGAAGAGTTATTCCCAAATAAATGTGCAATAACCTACTTTTCACAGAAGGAGAGGGTATGTCTTTGAGAGTGGGGAGGTTCTTATCCTTCCTGCCCCACCAAAAGAGGAAAGAAAGAGGGTAGGTTAAATATATGGATTCTATAGCTATTCTGAAGTAAACCCCACAGATCTTTCCAAGAAGAATTAGCCCCAAATAAATGTCCAATAACCACAGTATGTCAGCAGAAGAGAGAATATCATCAGGGAGGGTGTGTCTCCTCTTTCCTTCCCCACCAAAAGAGGATGAAAGGGGACTATATTATCTGCTCTGTATGTCTACTTTGAAGTAAACCCCGTGGATCTTTCCCTAGGAGGACTATTCCTACTCAAATGTGCAATAACCCATGTGCCCAAGCAGAAGATGGTATATCATGGGTGGAGTTTCCCTCCATTTCCAACCTCCTGCCAAACAAAGTTGTGGGGTGGATTCTTTGCCCTCTGTGTCTACTCTGAAGTAAGCCCCACAGACCTTCCCAACCCCCCCAATCCCCCAAAAGTTATTCTTTTTTATTAAAAAAAAAATCCAACAACCTTGATATCCATGGCAGGTATGGGGGTTCCTTCCTCCTTCCTGCCCACCCCAAAACAAAGAGCCAGAGACAATTCTCTGCCCCCTTTCTCCTACTCTAAAGTAAACCCCATGGATCCTTCCCACCCACTCCCCTTGGGGGGAGTTAGACAAATGTTCAATAACCTTGTCACCCCAGCAGAAGATAGATTATTGAAGAGGGGGGGTCCTCCTCTTTCGCCGCCCTCCCCACTCCATAAAGCAAAAGTTTGGGGCCAGACCCATGGCAATCCACCTCTACTCAGAAGTAACCCCCCAGGGCTCTCTTCTTGCTGTTGCAAACTGGAAGGCGGAAAAATGTGCAATAGCTGGGTTGGAGATGTGGAAGGGAAAGAGGCCCACTGGTGTCATGGGGGTTAGGGGGTGGTCCCTTCTTAGGAGGGGGGCCTTTGGGGAGCCGGTCCTCTCCACGGCGTGGAAAGAAAAGGCCCCACTCGGGCGCCTCTATCTGTCTCCCCCCTCCTCCTTTGCCTCCTACTCCATCTCCTCTCTCCCCTCATCCGCTTGGCATTTAATAACGTTAAGACTTATTAGCGGCGGTAATGAAAACTGTGGCGCTTGAATAGAGCGCTGTGTTGGAGACGGGTGTAATAGCTCCGAGGCATGTTAAGAAAATGTATTTATCCCCAATCAGGGACTCACTCTTTGGGTTCCCCGCACAAACGTTAAGTTGAAGGGGTTTAAGACAGATTAAATTGAGTCTTTATTTCCTTCGCACTTTCATCTTTAAACGGCTCACTCGCCTGGCCCTCGGCGGATATTCATAAGGGTTGCGCGGTGGGGTTTAGCTGCTCCGTCTCCCCCCAACCCTTTTTTATATTCCTCCCTCCCTCTTTCCTACCCCCCCCCCCAAATCCAGGGGGGGGGAAAACACCCTTCAAACGGTGCATGTCTCTTTGCAAAGGATGGAGGAGGAAGAGGATGGCTATTGCACCTGAGAGATTGGCAGCGTTTATTTCTAAATTTTCCCCAGGACTGAATTCATCGCTGGCAGCAATGTCCCAGACGGAGGCGAAATGGAGCAAAAACTGATCCTTAAAAAAGAGAGGCAGGCAGGAATCGACTCATACTTTCCTATATAGGCACTCTTTTTGGGGCACCCCCTCCCCAAGCAATAATAATTACTACTACTAGTAGTATTACTACTTATGTCCCATTGAATTGAATAGGTCGGGCTTGCCTCCGAGGAGAGCTTTGCAGTCTCCCTGTGGCTTCATTGTTCCTTTTCTGCAACAAGCTAACATGGCTCCCCCTGTGGATTATTAATATTACTATTAGGATTACTATTATATTGCTATTTCTCATCATCATCAACCTCTCACTCAGTACTGCAGCCGAAGAACTGGGTTTCTATCTGCAAAAATAAAAAAAATAAAATAAAAAAATTTAGGGTTTTAAAAGTGCGGCTACATTTCTTCCCCTCCTCTTCCTCCTTTTTATCACCATCATCTATTTATTTATTTATTTATTTATCTATTTATTTATTGCGATCCATAGATCCATCAAAAGAATCATGAGACAGAACATAGACAAAATGAGACAATTATAATCGACTTTTAACCTTCTTTTTATCCTTCCCAGTAAGTTGCTGCTGCTGGCGTTAGTCGTTGCCTTCCTCGTTATTTCGTTATTTGCACGTTGGGTTTTTATTCTCCAGAAAGGGACTCCAGGCGGCTGACAACTAATAATATTAATATTTCATATCATCAACAATTTTCCCTCCAAACAAGTTGCTACTGCTGACGTTAAGTTTATTGTCGTTGCCTTCCTCGTTATTCGTTATTTGTCTGTTGGGTTTTTGCTTCGTCTTGCCAGGCGGCTGACAATTAATATTATTAATCTTTGTCATCATCATCAGCCTCTCCCTCCAAATAAGTTACTGCTGACGTTACATTTATTTTCGTTGCCTTCTTCGTTATGCGTTATTTGTCTGTTGGGTTTTTGCTCCGGCTTGCCAGGCGGCTGACAATTAATATTATTAGTCTTTGTCATCATCATCATCATCATCAGCCTCTCCCTCCAAATAAGTTACTGCTGACGTTACATTTATTTTCGTTGCCTTCTTCGTTATGCGTTATTTGTCTGTTGGGTTTTTGCTCCGGCTTGCCAGGCGGTTGACAATTGATATTATTAGCCTTTCTCATCATCATCATCATCATCATCATCAGCCTCTCCCTCCAAATAAGCAGCAGCTGCTGCTACTGACGTTAAATTTATTCTCGTTGCCTTCCTCGTTATTCGTTAGTTTCTCCGTTTTTTTACCCTTCAGAATGGGCCCAGGAGGCTGACTATTATTGTGATCCTAATGTTGAAGGTGATTATTTTGACTGGGGAGGAATAGCAGCCCCTCCCATGAATAAATGTTAGAATTGGGGCCCTTTTCTAGGAAATTTGGGGAGAAGAAATCGTGAATAATGTTACCTGTCCCTCCTTTCCCCTCATCTAGGGTGGAAACGGGGGTACATATTTCTGCTCCATAGCTGTAGAGGTGGAATTTATTTTTATTTTAGGGGCTGAATCCAATTGGTTAAGAGCAGACCCATAGGATGTAGTCTTGGAGGGGGTTTACACTTAGGTAAATGCCATTGATTCAATAGGTCTACTCTAGTTGGTGGAGAGGGAATAAACCAATAGGTGTAAGCCCTGGACCCCTTTCCCAGAGGGTACCCCACACCCCAATATGAAATGGGTGGAGGTCCCTGTGGGGTGTGGGGTGCCTTGCGGGATAGGTAAAAAACAACAACCGTGTCTTTGTAAGATGAGCCAATCTTAAACGTAACCCCTTTCACACGCTTGCGTGTAAGATGCGTGTCAGATAAAGGAAGACCTAGATTGTTTGGATTTCTCCAAATAATTGGATTTTGGCATTGATTCGACATTGCCACTCAAGGGGGGGAATCGAAAGTCAAGGGAAACAGGCCCTGGGCCGATCCGAGCTTGGATCAGGGCCTGAGGTTGTCTTTATTCTCAAGGCGTTCAAGCGATCGTGTGAACGTGTGTGTATAGGAGAGAAGAGGTTAATAACAAAAATTGCAATAAATAAATAAATATGACCAGTTGTGTATCCACTGTAAAGAACCGCGTTGATGAAGCAGACACGTGTTTGACGCCTTCAGACGTGTGCCGGTATGACTAAATGCCATTGGGCTCAACAGGGTTGACCCCCCCCCCAGGAGACTGGACATTTTTTAAAAAATAGCAGATCCTATTATGCAATTTGTTGGATCGCATTATAAGGTGGCATCAGGGGGTTTTCTAGCTGAAATTGTTCAGAGAGGGGTTGATAGCATTGTCTCTCGTGTGTGTGTAGATATATATGCATTTGTGTTATTTTGTGGGTATATGTCTTTATATACATTTTTTAAAATGCTGCTTATTTTAATCTTTTAACTTTATGTGCTTGTATTGGCACTTTAAAAAATGATTTTGAATGGTAATTTTTGTAGTTTTGTGAGCCGCCCTGGGTTCCTTCTAGGAGAAAGGCGGCATATTAATTAATTAATTAATTAAATACACTCCTGTGGCTACCGATGGGGGCAGAGAGGTGGCCTGGACAGATTCCACGGCTGCCATCCCTTTACTTTGGAGTAAGTCCCATAGACCTCTATGGGACTTATCACTGAGGAGGCCTTGCCTGGCCCCAAACTAGTACTCCTCCCTTTCAGTCAAAACGTTTCCAAATCCACCTCAATCAATCAATCAATCAATCAATCATTCTCCTTCAATCTCAGGGATCATCTCCACGCGCGCAACTTCCGCGCGTGGATTGCAAACTGCCGGCGCGGGGCGGAGGCCTTTCCTAAAGGTAGACCCCCTTGGAGAGAAACCGTTGCCCCCATTGTTTCTTTCTCAGGGGGACTTGAAAGCCAGAGGGAACCTGATTTAATTAAGGTGGGGGGGGAGCCCCCCAAACCCCTTTCCGCCCAATTTGCCTTCATTTCCAGGCCAGGGTGTCTCTCTCCTTTGTTGTAACACAATCTCCAGGTTACACCTGGCCCTCCATCCCTCTCCCCTCGGCCTTGGAGGAATTGGGAAGGTTATGGGCAACCTCGGCCCCTCTTTTTCCTTTCCTCCCCCCCCCCAAATCCCTCTATCCCATACACCCCCCCCAACTCAGAGCCTCTTCTTCTTTCCCTCCGCCAGTCAAAGTCTGGATGAGGGGAAGGAAGCTCCAACCCATCTAATCGGGGTGGGGGGATTACCTGGGGGGGGCACCTAATCAAACAGGGCGCAGGACGGATTTGGGGCTGGTTATGGGGGGGGGATCAAGAGGGAGTGATGGAGGGGGGCAGGAGGAGAGAGGGAGGAAGAGAAGGAAGGAAGAGGAGGGGAGGGAAGGAAAGAAGGAAGGAAGAGAAGGGGAAGGACGGAAGGAAAGAAGGAAGGAAGAGAAGGGGAAGGACGGAAGGAAAGAAGGAAGGAAGAGAAGGGGAAGGAAGGAAGAGGAGGGGAAGGAAAGAAGGAAGGAAGAGGAGGGGAAGGAAGGAAGAGAAGGGGAAGGAAGGAAGAGGAGGGGAAGGAAAGAAGGAAGGAAGAGAAGGGGAAGGAAGGAAGAGGAGGGGAAGGAAGGAAGAGGAGGGGAAGGAAAGAAGGAAGGAAGAGAAGGGGAAGGAAGGAAGGAAAGAAGGAAGGAAGAGGAGGGGAAGGAAGGAAAGAAGGAAGGAAGAGAAGGGGAAGGAAAGAAGGAAGGAAGAGGAGGGGAAGGAAGGAAGAGGAGGGGAAGGAAAGAAGGAAGGAAGAGAAGGGGAAGGAAGGAAGGAAAGAAGGAAGGAAAAGAAGGGGAAGGAAGGAAAGAAGGAAGGAAGAGAAGGGGAAGGAAAGAAGGAAGGAAGAGGAGGGGAAGGAAAGAAGGAAGGAAGAGAAGGGGAAGGAAGAGAAGGGGAAGGAAGGAAGAGGAGGGGAAGGAAAGAAGGAACGAAGAGGAGGGGAAGGAAGGGCAGCTGAAAAGGGGGAAGAGTGGGCTCAGAGGGGAGGGAAGAAAGAGAAGGAAAGGAAGAGAGGAGCAGAAGGAAAGGCAGGTGGAAAAGAGGACCAGAGGAAAGATGGCAAGAAAAGCACGGAAGGGAAGGAAGTGGGGGAGACCAGAGAAAGAGGAGAGGGGTGAAAAAGGAAGGAAAGGAAAGCAAAGCTGGACAGGAAAAGGCGGGAGGGGCAAGGGAGGAGGAAGGGAGATTGGAAAGGCAGGAGGGTAGGAAGGAAGGAAGAGTAAGAGAAGGAGGAGAGAGCAAAGAGAAGAGAGGGAGGGAACCAGAGAGAGAAAAGGAGGAGAAAGGGAAGGCTAGGAAGAAGAGGAAGGGGAGTTGGAAGAGAGGAGAGGAAGGAAAGTGAAGAGAGAGGGAGGAAAGAAGGAAAGCAAAGGGAAAGAAAGAGGGAGGGAGAGGGGAGAAGATGAAGGCAAGATAGGGGGGTAAAGAAAAGGTTGGAAGAGGAGAGCGAAGAAAGAGGAGATGGGACAGCAGAAAGAAGAAGAGGGTGGGAAATGGAGAGGAAGGCAGGCAGGAGGGAAGGAAGGGAGGATGAGTTAGCAAGAAAAAGGAAGGAAGGAAGGAAAAGACAGTCCAGGGTGTGAAAGAGGAGAGAGGACTGGAAAGGGAAGAAAGCAGGAAGAGAGGGAGGAGATGGTGGGGAGGAAAGTGGAAAGGAGGAGGAAGAGAAGACGGGAGGAAAGAAAAGGAGGGGAAGGAAGGTGGGGGAAAGGACTCTGAGGAGACGCAGAACGAAAGCGGAGAGGGAGGGAGAGAAGGCAGACCCGGGCGGGAAGGGGGACCCCCGCACGCCCCCCCCGGAGCCGACAGGCTGGCCTCCCCCTCCCGCCCCCGCCCGAGACCAACGAGGTACAACAACAAGCAGAGATAACCGTTACAAAGGCAAAGAGTGGCTTTCGGGGAGGGAGGGAGGGAGGGAGGGAAGGGGCTCCCGACACCCCCGGTGTACATCCACAAAGTCGGGGCATGTTTGCAAGATAAAACCGCCGGGCCCAAATCCGCTGTGAGGGCAAGGCGAAGGAGGCGCGGGAGAGCGCGAGCGGGAGAGATAAGGGCTCGGCTGGCGGGGGAGAGGGGGAGGCAGGGGCATCCCCATCCTCCTCCTCCTCCTCCCAGGCAGCCTCCCCTCTCCCTTTCTCTCCAGGGTTGGAGGGGAGTCATAGAATCATAGAATTGCAGAGTTGGAAGAGACCACAAAGGCCATCCAGTCCAACCCCATTCTGCCACGCAGGATCCTGCTAGACCACACTGCCTCCCCCCAGTATACTGATGGCCCCCTTGGAAAGGGAGACCCTGGGAAAGGGTCTGCAGGCTGGGTTATGGGGGTCCTTTCCTGGGAGGGGATCATGACTCAGAGCCCCCCCCCCCCAGCCATCAGGACACCCAAAGGGGCTCAAGGAAGCCTGAAGAAGACCCAGGAGGAGGGGGGGGTTGCAAGCTGGGTCCTCCTCTCGGTTAATGGGGGGGGGTAGAGAGGGAACCTTTTAGCAAGACGGGGGGGGGATTTTGCTTTCCCGAGGGAGGGGTTGAGGTATGTAAGGCATATTCTGCGGAAATGTTAATAGTCTTTCCTGAAGTCTCTGTCCATATTTAAATTCTGGGTGTGTGTGCATATACATACATATATACACACACACAATGTATATATATGGAGAGAGAGAGAGAGAGAGAGAGAGAGAAGTCAGGGGACTGATGGAGATTTCATAAAACCATTAAAAAAGATGAAAGTAGGAGAGGTTGAGATGGAGAGAATAGTAACTTGGGGTAGGGGGGGCTAAACTCCCCTCTCCCCCCAATATATATATATATATATATATAGTGACAAATGTTGCTGTCCTTGAGCAAGCAGGGATCACCAGCATTGAGGCCATGATATTGAGAACGCAGCTGCACTGGGCAGGGCACATTTCTAGGATGGAGGACCATCGCCTCCCCAAAATAGTACTCTATGGTGAACTCGCCACGGGTCAACGTAAAAGGGGCGCTCCAAAAAAGCGATACAAAGACTCCCTGAAACAACATCTCATGCTCGGCCAAATTGATCACCAACAATGATCTGCCCTGGTCTCACATTGGGAGGCATGGAGACGTACTATCCACAATGCTGCAGCCTTATTTGAGAACTCACGCCGAACAAGTCTTGAAGAGAAATGACAACACAGAAAGAATCACAACCTGGAAACATCACCCAAGGAGACCTTCTGCTGTGCTTTCTGCGCATGTGAACCTGGAATCCCTGGGGATTCTTTTTCACACACACACACACACACACACACACACACCTTCTCTTTCAATGGAAGCAGAATGAGCCTTGGGGTGTTCCTGGGGTGGAGGGACTTTCGGGAGTCTTCCTCCCTTCCAGGGCTCCCCCCTCACACACCTAAAGACTGGCTGTTTCTGCTTAGTTGGCTTGCTTGTTAGACTCCGGCCTTGCAAAATGGAGTTTGATGGGAGTGGGGTGAGAAATGGGTAGTCAAGGGAGAGTTTGGTTCTCCCTTTTGTAGAAAAGAGGAGGGGAAATATGTTTTAATTTGCAATATGCTGTGAATACTGTTTGGTTTTAAAGGGCAGGGCATTGCTTTTATTTATTTATTTTAAAGATGACTAGAATCCTGTTGGGGACTTCCATTTTCATTAGGCGGACTTAACCTCTGTAGGAATGAGAATGGGGCAGTTCTGTAGTCCTCTATATCCAGTCAAGGGCTGCTATTACCCTACTACATAGAGGAGCCAGGAAAGGGACTGATGCGAATTGGGACCAACCGAGGTTCCATTGCTCGTTGGGACACCATGTGCTGATGTGCAGCACAACCCTCTTGCTATGTCCCATTGCGCCTTGTCTCAATTCACCAACAGGGTTTCTTAGCACCTCTGCAAGGTATCCAAATATTGTTACGAAACTGTGATAGAGGAGTCCAGTCATCCTTATGATTGTTGTTAGTTTCTTGTTGTTTCTGGACCAACTTCTGGAGAGGAAGACATTTTTCTACCTAGAAAGCTATTTCCTCTCTCGTGCACACATATCCTTTGGATCTATAGAAAGTCAGGCAAGAGCTATCCAAGAACTAGTTCTGATTTCCATACAAAATTGTATCCAGGTGGTTTGGCTAACCATTGCGAGTCTTCATTCTAGAGAGACAATCTTGGATTCTCTACCATTCAGTCCTGGCTTATATTGTGTATTCATTCATTCTTCCAGCAGATCTTGTTGTTAGGGCTTCCTCTAGAGGAGCAAAAAGAAAGGTGACTCTGTAGAAAAAGCTAGAACCTAGCTGGAGCTATTGATGAATTGTATCTAGAAATTATTTATGTTACTTTGTTTCTTTATATCCCGACTTTTCCCCCATCTTGGGGACTCATGGATCTGTTTTAACTCTCAAAGGTTAAAACAGATTCAGCTACAAAAAGTAGACATTATGGAAAAGTGAAAATATTGCAGCCAGACCCCCATATCCACGGGGTTCGGTTCCCGGACTTACCGCAGATACCAGAAACTGTGGCTAACAGTGAAAATAATGGGACTTCCGGTTTGAAATACAATAGAGTTGCCTTGGAAGACCTAGAAAATGTCTAGAGAGCATGCCTCTCTAGGAATTTTCTAGGACGATGCTATGGTATGTGTTTTTCTTTTTGTGTCCCATGGATAACTGAAACTGTGGATATTGGTTCCATGGATACGGGGGTCCAACTGTCCACTATTGTCATTGTGTGCCTTCAAGTCATGTCCTATTTATGGCAATGCTAAATTAAACCTCTCATAGGGTTTTCTTGGCAGAATTTGTTGAGGGGGGGGTTGCCTTTGCCTCCCTCTGAGGCTGAGAGAGTATGATGTGCCCATGGTCACCCTGGGAGTTTCTTGGATGAGCAGGAATTTGAACTCTGGTCTCCTGGAGTCCTAGCCCAACACTCAAAGCCCAACACACCACACTGGCTCTCATAATACATAGAATTAAAAGCAATTAGAAGCATAGCCATAGAAAAACAAGGAATATAGACAGCAATGACATGTGTTTATCAAGGCCCTTTCTTCCTGAGCAATCAGTTCTGGAAGACCTGCTGAAAGGTGTCTTCACTTGCCTATGGAAGTATAGAGGGAAGGGCTCTAAGCTCTTTAGGAAGGGAGGTCTGGAGCCTGGGATCAGTCACCGAAAAGGCCTTGCCTTCTGTGTTCCCACCAGATGTACCTGTGAGGCTAGTGGAACATGGAGAAAGGCCTCAGCTTCTACGTTGCAGAAATGGAACCCTGGCAAGATGCATGTCGGGTGTTTCTGATGTGCAGTGGGTGCTCCTGCTTGGTGTCCGGCACTTACGGTGTGTGTTGGTCTTTCCGGTACCACTCTGGTATTGCCTAGCCAATGTCCGGACATGCCTTGAAAGCTCCCCGATACACATTGGTACCCCTTATGCATTGGGCTTGTGGTGCATCAGTCACTCCGCTGGCTACCATGGATGCCCACACATTGTAACATCACAGCAGTAACTAGTGGAAGACGGACATTGTGAAATGACGCAATTATCTTTCCTGCACATGCAAGTCCGCTTAGGAAGATGTAAGTCCTGTGCTGAATTCCAGCCAGACAGGCCAAAAAGAAACCAAATTGGACCAAATATTTATTTTCCGAGACTACCAATGCCTTAAAATGGAATGCTTTCCCTTCTCTCCTTGTGTGTACCCATCCAGAAACATGTCTTCCCGAGTCTTTTGGAACATCTCGTGAAGAAGAAAAGGGAGATACAGGGTTTTTCTTTTTCTTTTTTCCCCATCACGGTGCAGTTTAAGGAATTATATTTACCCACTTTTCCCCTCTTCTCTCTCTCTTTCTCTTTCCCCCCCTACAATAAGCTTGGTTATAAAAGAGAGAGGGAGAGCTGTTGGAGAAGATGAGAGGGATGCACACTTCAAACGATTCCATCATCTCTGGTGTTGGTGGAAGTGGAGATTTAGAGACACTGTTGGGTTGGTGGGGGGGGGAGAGAAAGGAAGAGTTATTTAGATATTAAAAACCATATTTTCCTGGAGGCGTCAGGAGTTGCCGGCATCCGCACTTTTTTTTTTCTCGCAGCTATTTGGCTGGGTGAAATACCGGAGACCCAAATGTTGAGGAGAGATAACGCTGGCAAAACCATGCCATGGTCCTGAGCATTAAACCCGGATTAACCTCCCCTTTTCTCCCCCCTCTCCCTCCCCATTCTCCTTCAACTCTCTCTGCTTCCCCCCACCCACTCACCCACCTACCCACCCACCCAAGCTTTTCCAAAAAGAAAGAAAGAAAGAAAGAAATTCAGTGGAATTTACATGGAGGGATTTTAAAGAATATACCATTCTTAGCCTTTAAGCTTAAAGATACTTACTTGAGCGTTAGGGGTAAAACGGGGGTGGGGAAAGGTGAGATGGGAAAAAGAGAGAGAGAAAATAATATTAAAAGGACTTTTTTCATTTCACACAAAGAAAATTTGGAAATGTTCATCCCACCAGACGTCTCCTCGTAATATTCGTCATCAATCCGTATCTCCCGCCGCCATCTTTAATATTACACAGATGTACAAAGGGCCCAGTATGCATTATTTTCATACATTTGGTTTCATTTCATCGAATCACAGAATGTTAGAGTTGGAAAAGACCCCAAGGGCCATCTAGTCCAGCCCCCTGCCATGCAGGAATACACATCTGTAAAGCATTTGTGGAAGATGCTGTTAGGCCCTGTGTGCAGGGCCTAGCATAAAAATTGGTTCAGACTGCATGAGAAAGTGTTAGGCCCTGTTTTCCTTTAAGAAGAATGGGTCAAGGAGAGGTTTCTACACACAGCTGGAGGCGGCGGGAGGAAGCAAATGCGTCCTAGGAGATAAGGATGTTTTTGGATCTTTTAACACCTGGCACAGTAATTGTCCTGAGAAAGTTTTGTTTCTCACCCACTTTGCTTGAGAAAGTTTCATTTCTCACCCACTTTGCTTGTGAGATTTTAATTCATATAAGGTGAGAGCAGACCCAGTGTGGTGCCTTTCAGTGTGTGCAGCTCTGAGGGATGGGTGCGTATCTTTTTTTCTTTTCTATGCCTATATTGATTAACGAGAATGCCTACTTGCTTTTCTATCTGCTGTTCTTAATAAAGTTGCCTGCTTTCGAGCCCAGGACTGGTGCATGGTCATTCCACCCGCTTCATATTCCGAACCAGCCTGGCCCACAAGCCAGGGAGGTGCTGCCAGTGTAACAGATGCCCAACCAACCTCTGTGTAAAGACCTCCAAAGATGGAGAGTCAATCACCCTCCAAGAAAAGCCCATTCCACCATCAAACAGCTGTAACAATTACAAAGATCTTCCTAATGTTGAGCTGGAATCCCTTTTCTTGTAACATGAATCCACTGGTTCGTGTTCTGGTCTCTGGGGCAGCAGGAAACAAGCTGGTTCCATCTTCTATATGGCATCCCTTTTTTTAATATTTAAAAATAGCTATCATGTCACCTATAAAATAATTATTTCATTTTAGCCATCTTCTCTCTCAACATTCTTGCAAGGCAGGCTGATATAATTATCAGTGGAGAGGTTACAGTGGGACGCTGAAGTTGAGAGACTGTAGTTTCTTGAAGGCCATCTACTGAACTCATCAGGGAGGCAAGAATGAAATCTGTAACTCCTATACCGCCATGTGAGCCCTGGTTTCCATAGTCATCCTGGTGATAATCATCATTTGTATTATTTATGATTACAGTAGGATCCCCATATCTGCAGAACTAATATCCACATTTTCAGTTATCCATGGCTGAAAAAATAGGGACACATACCATAGAGTCATGCTGGGAAGTGCCTAGAGAGGTATCTTCTCTAGGCATCTTCTAGGTCCTCCAACCCAACTCTATAGTATGTCTGTACTGAAAGTGATTTATTGTAATAGGGTATGCAATTATCTGTGGTTTCTGATATCTGCGGTAAGTCTGGGAACCAAAATCCCACGGACATGGAGTCTGACTGTACTTACATTTATGTCCTACATTTCCTCCAGTGAGCTCCTTGGCTCTCCCTTCTTCTTGTATTTTACCCTCCTAAGAACAATCCTGTGAGGTATGTCAGGCTGAGAAAAAGATGGCGTGACCAGCCCAAGGTCACCCAGTGAGTTTTATGGCTTGGTGGAGGCTAGAACTTACTTCTCCCAAGTCCCAGGGCCACACTCCGAACTGCTACTCTGCATTGCCACATTTCTATACATAGCACTTTGTGGATGGAGCAATGTAAGGGTGACAGTGACTCAACCACATGTTTCTTGAGTTTTGACCTTGGGTTGATGGAGGACAGAGGGTAAACCAAGGCAACCCCATTGACCCAAGAAGACTGCTGTTCCCAGTTTAGTAAGATCAGATCTTCACAGGGCCAAACAAAGTCTTCTGCATCCTATCTCAGTCTCTGCCCAATGAAGAACTCTTGCCTGGGTGGAAACTCCAATAGGAAAGGAAGGAGGGAGGAAAATCTCTGGGAGTGCATGAAGAAATGGCTTCATTGTCTTCTCCTTTTCTCTTTGGTTGAACACGGGGTTGCACTTAGGTGGCCAGGCGTCCCTTATTATAAAGGGCTCCTTCTCTGAGAGCTAATCTTGTCTTCATAGGACTGGTAGTGTCCCTTATTATAAGAAATATCCTTTATTTGAGGGCTAAAAAACTTTTGCTTTTACAGAGACTGGACAAGATCCCCACCTCCACCCCAAAATCCCACATTTTGAGGTGTGGGCCCTTCATAAAGGCATAATTTATGAATGTGGACAATATGTTAATTTTGCAGAGGCGTGTATGCCCAAGGCTGCAGCCACACTGCAGAATTAAAGCAGTTTGACACCACTTAAACTGTCATGGCTCCATCCTGTGGAATGCTGGGCTTTGTAGTTGGTTATGGCACAAGAGCCCCCAATTATCCAAAGTATACTGGACCTATTTTGAATGTTCAGCATTTTGGATAGCTCTATCCAAGTTCAGACTAAAACACAGAGTGGATCTATCACTGTACTGACACGGGAGCCCCAGGTGCTCTTGGCAAGTGGGGCTAACCTTCTGGATGAAATGAAGGCAGAGGTTAGAAAAGTTGTATTTTTTGGACTAAATTCCCAGAGTCCCCAGACATCATGGGGAGATTCTGGGAGCTGGTGTCCAAAAAACAACTTTTCTAAGCTGTGAGTGAAGGACGCTCTCCCATCCCCTATGTTGAAGAAAAATCCAATGGCCGCCATCAAGCTGCTTCTGTTGATGGAGTGGAAAGGGGTGCCATTTTGTTCTTTGCCTCGGGTGGCAAAACGTCTTGGGCCACCTCTTTAAAAGGGATTCTGTATCATCTCAAATACACGGAGGCATCTTTGCTTTGCTGGTGAAGGAAAGATACTCAGTGCATTATGAGATCTTTTCTCTCTCTTTGCTGTGAAGTGTTTTGGCAGTGAGCACCACCATCGCTGGAACACACATTTCCGTTTCGATACCGCTCAGCCTCTCTCTTTTTGTAGATTTCTCATCCTCGCCGCAGGCTGTTTTTTTTTTTTTTAACCATCTGAAAAATACAGAGGAAATGCTCAACACACGGTACCATCTTGCCTGCCACTCAAATGCATTGTGCTCTTCTTGATTTCCCATTAGAAGCCATAATTTATTTTTAACAGCCAGCAGAAGGTAATAATTTTTAAAATTCGGTTCTGGGTTCAGATGTCTCGTCTTGAGAAAAAAATCCCATCGGTCAGCTTTAGTTTGATCCAAGTGCTCAAATCCTTTCTTGGGTTCCAGCCCCCGTAGCCACTTCTTTAAAGTTCAGACTAAAATACAGATGCACCACCTCTATCAATGTGGACACTCCCAGCAGTCACTTATTTAATTATTGGATTTATATCCCACCTTTCTCCCAAGATGGGATTCAAGGCAGCTTACAATAACTACAAAGTACAACTAAAGAATTATACAACAAGTTACAAAAGTTAAAAAGAAGAATTAAATGACCATTATTAAAGTATAGTTAAAAACACATGAATTAAAAATATAAAATTGATAAAAAGACAACATTAAAAGCAGTACTCCAATTAAAATTCATGTTTCAATGCCTGCCTAAATATAAACGTCTTCAACTGCCAATGAAAAGAGAGCAGGGAGGGGGACAACCGGACCTCCTGTGGAAGGGAGTTCCACAGGCTGGGAGCAGCCACGGATGGGCCTTATTGGAGAAATTGGCATCTATTATTTAGCACCTAGGTTTCAGCCTTTGAAGACTTCCTCTCTCCCCCCCCCCTCCACCCTTCCTTTTCTTTTGAAATGGTTGTCAGATAGTTTTGAAGTTCTTGAGAAGATATGTCAATGCAATTGTATTTTTGCTTGCTCTGTGTTTCCACCATTGCTCTCATGGCTTTCCTCTGAAGGAAGGGTGAGCAAGATGCCAATGCAATTCTAGGCTGCACCAATGGGCGTATAGTGGTTAAATCGAGGGAAGTCACCGAATCATAGAATTGTAGAGTTGGAAGAGACCACGAGGGCCATCCAGTCCAACCCCCTGCCATGCATAATAGTGATAATTCTGCTTTGGTCAGACCTCACCTGGAATCCTGTGTCCAGTTCTGGGCACCACAATTCAAGGAGGGTATTGGCAAGCTGGAACGTGTCCAGAGGAGGGCGACCAGTTTGCTTTTGCCTGATCCAACAGGGAAAGAAAAGATGCTGCTCCCTCCTCTACTCATCCCTGCACCAAATTAATTGAGTGCAAATGACTTTTGCACTTTGAACTCAGTTTGAAGCAATGGAAGTAAAGCTGAGGGCAAAGGAAGGAGAAAAGAGAAACTGGTTCATTTTGAAAGTAGAGAAAAAGTGGGGTGAGAGGGAATTAATTGGGACTGTCTGTGCCAAACTGGTACAGTTGGAGGGCATGATTCTATTATTTTCTAACCCTCCCTTCCTGATTTCACTGACCAGGCCAAAACTGGAATCTGACTTCGATGCCAGTGAATCCGGCCCTGTCATTTTGGGATGTGATGCTGCTACCCAGATTCATTTTGAAGTTCTTTAGTCTTCTGCCCCTAGGCTGGGTGTTTTTAAAGAGGGGAGGAAATAAAAGGAGTGAGGAATCGTTCCTCAATTCTCCACCCTGTGGTTACAACACCCCCACCCATCCACCCACCCAACTTTGTTTCTAAAATTGGAAAGAAGCACTCCAATTGACCCTTAAAATAGAAGATGGGGGCTTCCTCCTTCAGAGAACTGTTTTGCTCTGTGACTTTAGGGCTTTTGAGTCCTCACTGCCTCCTTTGTTCCAAAGAAGACCTAAAGTTCGCAGATCAAAGTGACCTGGCGTGGCCTTCTTTAAAAAGCCGGCAGATGACTCAAAAACCCAAGTTGCAAAACAGCTTGGATGTGGAAAAGGCTTTGATTTCGGTGTTCTTTGGAAAGGCGTTCCCAAACGTGGAGGGCAGTGGGAGGACTGGAGGACTTTTAAGTTGTCACTGTTGTTTTGGTTGTGGTGAATCTCTTTTGGAAATGAGTCTCCTTTTTTTTTGTTTTTGGTGTTGGCTTTATAGGGTTTGGAGCAGGGAGGTTAACCCAGGTTTACACTTGAAAGACTCTTCAAAAGGTCAGATAATGCAATCATCATGGTAGATGAAGTCAAGGCATCGTAATGGAAGTTTTGGGTGTGTTTTTTTTTTTTTTACTTTGGCCTGGTAAAGAGAAGTCCTGATGTACGCAATGGCCTTTGAGCTGGTTGTCCATCTTTGAAAGAAGCCTTCTCTCTTTTTAAAAAACTATTGCCTTCTTTGCTAATGCTAACTGAGGCTCCACTAGATAGATGAGAGGGGTGGGTGGGGTGGGCTGGTGGCTGCTATGTCTGATGTCCATGGGTGAATCCATTCTGGATTTTAGTCTGAAGTTTAACAGAGCTATCCAAGGTGATGAACCCTACCACCTCTTGAAAATAGAAGCTTGGATAGCTACTTTAAAGTTCAGACTAAAACCCAGAATAGATGCACACTGACATCAGAGTAACCATCTACCAAAGAACAGCTGAATGGATAGACAGTTAGATAGACCGATAGATTGAATGGATGGAGAATCAGTCAGATATTCTGCATTAGTATATGTGCATATTGAAGGGGTATGTGGTGAAAGTTAACTTTTACTTAACTATTGCAAATTGGTCAAGATGCCAAAAGATGCCCAAAGTCCACATTCTGGGCTCTTCTGCCGTATGGGGTACAGTAACATCCAAAACAGGGGCTTCATATAACTAGCACCAAGGTTGCAGACTTGCCTCTCCCAAGGGGCATCTGTTTGTCTCACTTTTTGCCTTTTGTGTTCCCTTCAGCTTAAAGCTGAGATTGGAGGAGGGGTGATTGATTTGGACTTGGGCCATCATGTTGACAATTCCCATTTGGGAGTGTTTCTACCCACCGTGGTAAGCTGAGATCCAAAGTTGGTAAGGACCAGAATCTCATCTGTGTCTTATGGACACACAATCTCCTCTATAGAAGCAGTTGGGGCATTTTGTCCTTCACTGAATTCAAGGTTGAGAAGCAGAATTGTAGATTGGGCCCCATTGCTGGTGGACGTGCATTGCCCATGGGTGTGCCTTGCATTGCAGATGTACTCTGCACCCAGATGTGCTTCCACCTTTGATGGTGTGTCTGATTGCTTGTTTGGAGTCACAGATCTATTGCCCAATGTTGCATTTAGTTTCCAAGATGAGGGGAACTATCTTCTCCACTGGTCAGGTTTCACCTGGGGTCCTATGTTCATTTCTGGGTGCCTCAACTTAGGAAGAATATAAAAAGTTGGAGTAGGTTCAGAGAAGGGCAACAAGGATGATAAAAGATCTGGAGGATAAAACCTATGAGGAAAGAAAGAGAGAGAGCTGGGCAAGTTCAGCCCGGTGAAGAGAAGATGACATGATGGTCCTCAAGGGCTGTCCCAGAGAGGAGGGGGCAGATTTGTTCTCTGACACCCCTGAGGGTAGGACCATGCCTAATGCTTCGACGTTCCAGGAGGGTAGCTTTAGATCAATCTTTAGAAGGAACTTCTTGACAGTGAGAATGGTTCAGCAATGGAACCATGACCTAGAGGTAGTGGGTCTCTTTCTCTGGATGTCTGGACATTTCTTTGCTGGTGATGGTTTAGCTGGAGACCCTGCAAGGAGTCGGGACTTAGACTCAATGGCCCATGAGGCCCCTTCCAACTCTAGGAGTCTATGATTCTATTAGCACAAGGATTGCCTGGAATGATTCATGCCTGCTGAGATGTATGCTGTGCAACCCTACTGATGGTCTTTGGAGATTTTTACCATGATGTCTTTTCTGCTTCAGGCTCTTCTATGTGACATAGAATCATAGAATTGCAGAGTTGGAAGAGACCACGAGGGCCATCCAGTCCAACCCCCTGCCATGCAGGAAATCACGATCAAAGCATCCCCGACAGATGGCCATCCAGCCTCTGTTTAAAGACCTCCAAGGAAGGAGACCCCACCACGCATCTTAAACATTGCTTCTGAAATTCCCCTGCCAAGGAGTCTAGAAAACTAAACTCTGCTGGGGAGAACCTCCAAACCTTGTGTGTGTTGCTGTGTATTGGTGTGTGGGTTTGTGTCTTCAAAGTGCCTGTTGAGTTTCAGCCTCATGAATTTCAGCAAGGACTCCTCAGAGGTGGTTGGTGTGCCCATTGCCTTCTTCTGAAATTTGGCCTATAAAACCTGGGATTCTTTGGCAGTTTCCCATCCATGTAGGAAACCAGGCCAAACTGCAGGTCCCAATGTCTGGATTGGGGTGTTGTTGTTGTTGTTGTCATTGTTGTCTGGAGGGAACACAACCAGCAGGGCCTTTTCAGTGGCTGCCCCTAAGTTGTGGAACCCCCTTCCCAGAGAAGTTAGACTGGCACCTTCCTTGCTTTCTTTTTGCAGAAAAGGAAAGACTTTTCTGTTTCAACTGGCATTTAATGGTTGATTGTATAAGTCTCATCTCACCTAAACAATGGGTTCATTGTAATGCTTGTGTGTGTGTGTGTGTTTAATTGGTGTATGTGTTAATCTGCTTTTTTAATCATTTAATCTCTTTTGAACTTTGGATTTTGTGGATTATTTATTTATTTATTTATTTAGTCCTGAACAGGAAAAAAAGCAGCATAGACTTTGTTGTGGTTGTGAAACTTGGGAATATTCTGTAGGCTACCTTTTTTCTATTCCCTCCACCTTTTTTCCTCTTCTCTTCCCCAGCCCCCAAATGTCCCTTTAATCTCATTCTGAACACTGTCTTCTCTTCTCCACGAAGTTGAATAAATGCACAGTGGGGAAGCCCTGAATATCCATCTTTCAGACTCTCCACGCTGCCGCCAGAAAAAAAACCCTTGAAAGAAAAAAGGTTTCTGTTATTTTTGGGGTCTGGGTTTTGTTTGGTTTTTTTTTTTTTTCTTAAAAAAAAACCCAAACACCCAACTATACCTTCCTGTTTTTCCAAAAAAAGAAAGAAGGTTGATGGAAATGTTTTGTCTTTCATCTGTTCTCTTCTTACATGATTTTTTTTTTAAGGACAAAGATAAACACTTCCTTGTTCAAACCATTTTAAAACAAATTCTAGAAAATGAACTCCCAAATTCCAGGGAGCTGGCAAAGGTATTAAAAGAGATCACTGGCCAAATTCTTTAAAGAATGGGCAGATAAGCTAAATTGGATCTTCTTTTTAAAAAGTGGGATTGCGGGGTAAACTACCTCCCAGAACTTGTCCTGGCAAGACTAGACCCATGGAATCAATGGGATTTCTGCTAATGTTGACTTACCATTTAGGAATTGATTTAGTAGGTCTACTCTAGTTCGGACTAGCAATGAAACTCAGCAGGATATTTTTCCGAGGAAACAGGTTCTCTCATGCAGAGTCCACACACCTTTTCCCAATATGGGAGACCAATACAATTCTTTTTGGAAAGTAAGAGTAATTGATGAAGAGACCTGGGGTGCATCCACACTTCACAAATAATCCAGTTTGAAGCTGGATGATTTGCCATGGCTCCTTTCTATGGAATCCTGGGATTTGTCATTTGGTGAGGCACCAGCACTCTTGGGCAGAGAAGGCTAAAGACCTTGTTAAACTACAAATCCCAGGATTCCATAGAAAGGAGCCATGGCAAATCATCCAGTTTCAAACTGGATTTTTTGTGTAGTGTGGATTAGACATTGTGCCAGACACAAAACCTGAACCCACTTGGCAGCCTGAGGCATCTGGTAGCATCTATATCAGTGAGGGTGGTAAACCCATTTTAAATATTAGTTCAGGCTTTAAATGATCTATCCAAGGGGTTGACTCCTATCCCCCCAACAGTTTTAGAACCTTGGATAGCTGCTTTAAATTTTGGACTAAAACCCAGAGTAAATTCAGTGAGTGACAGCAACACATACACACATTCGCTCCATACAGGCATCTATCCACCAATCTGTCTGGTCACCCAGCTGCAATGGGGATGCAATTCTCCACTCATTTTCTTCTTGAAGAAAGCAGTGAGTCATTTTAGCAATTTTCTTCTTGCTGCGAAAAAGTTCTTGGGAAGGGCAAAGTTTTCCAAGGCTATTCGCAGTTCGAGATGTATTCTGCGCAATATTCGCACACTTGTTGTTTTGTGCAGATAAGAGCCACTTCTGTTGCGGAAACTGTTTTTTCAGCAGAGGAATTTATTTATTTTTTTTCTGGGCAGAAGATAATATTTCTGCACAGACATGTTTCCTACACAGGAAAAATGCTGTTTCTGCTCAAAACAAGCATGTGTGAATTTTTCAGAGAATAAGTCCCAAATTGCGAAGATTCTCATCAGTCCGTGATTCTTCCTGTCTGGGTTTCCTGACACTTAAAAAACACATTTTTTTTCAACCATTTTGGGATTATTTTTAAATATCCTTTCCGTCCCTATCAGTTAGGGGCCCATTGGCTAGTTGCAGGAGCCAGCTGGTGGCCTACTAGCCCAAGTCAACAAAACACCATGACCACTGACATTCAAGACACCAGTTCAGCTGAGAGACTGAAGGAAGGCCAAGAGGGTAGGGGGGATGTACTGCCAATGCCCCCCCCCAAATGCCACCAAAAACCAATGCCTCCCACTGCCATAAAGTAGAGCCGCCCCAAAAGTAGAAGCTATTTAAATCTGAAGAATTAAATTTGCAATTTAATTTTGCTTCTTCCCCACTCTACCATCCTCAGGATAAAGTTTGTACAAGTTGCCTGCCATATCTATGGGGATACATTCCCAGACTTACTGCAAGTACTTGAAACCACAGGTAGTAGCAAACCCCACTGAATCACACTGGAGGATCTAGGAAATGCCTAGCGAGGTTGTCTCTCTAGCCATCTCCAGCGCAACTCTATGGTAACTTCCGGCCAAAGTTACCATACAGTCATGCTGGAGGCTCTAGGAAACTGCTTCTCTAGGCATCTCCAGTGCAACTCTATGGTAACTTCTGGCCAAAGCTACCATAGAGTCATGCTGGAGGACCTAGAAAATGCCTAGAGAGACCATATTTTTTGAACAACAGATAATTGAAAATGTGTTATGTGTTCTATCACATAACAGTGGCAACCTGTATTTTCGGTCAGCTTCCCATTCAATTTCTCTCACTAAGTTCATAGAGACTTGGTCCTAATAAGTATATATAGGAGTTCAGTCACTGATCTCAATCCTATTGGTTAGTCCCAACCACAGTTAACCCATTGAATCAATGGGATTTACCTATGTGTCATCTCAGCATTTATCGTATGATGGCTCTCTATCTTCATCCATGATGGAACTGTATAAAAGGCTACAAAATGCTCCGGATAAGAGTGAAATCTACTAGAACCTTATTGTTAGTCTCAACTTGCGTAAACCCATTGAAACGATGGGATTTACCTATGTGTTGACTTGGCACTCAACCATCAGTTCAATGGGTCTCTTCTCGTTGGGAAGAACCAACAGAATCTGGGGTCTTTGTCTCTTTCTTTCTTAAACTATGTTGACCTTCAGCTAAGATCACCCAACAGCCCACTTGTAAACGTTTCAGGCCACCGATCTGTGTTGGAAAGCTTTGCCAAAATGTTTACAAAATGTCCCCCATCGAGTGCGTGCATGGTTGCGTTCCCCTTGTGTCCATTCTCTTCTCAATCCCCAATCGTTTTGGAGTTTGCTTCTTTCAAGCAACACAGTTGCTACACACTCCAGCCCGGCCTCCAAAGACCTTCCACTTTAGAAATACAAACAACTTTTAAAACTCAAGTAACCGGGCCAGAATGCAGAGGGAGGGGGGCGGAGAGAGAGACTTTCAATGGAGGAATAGTTGTCGAACTTTGCCATGGTGTGTTCAGCCGCCGTTGCTTAATCCACCTTTCATTTTTACCGACCAATGTCAAGAATCTGTATCTATCTCCGACCCCTTGGGAGCTCTGATTAGTCAACAAAAGGACACCATTATCCACAGGAGAGAACAGGGGAAGGGGGGACAGGGGAAGAGGGGGCTCCCCCCATTGTGGGGCGAGGGCATCTTTAAACTATTGACTTAGTGGATGAAGTCAAAAGCAAACACGCTGAGATCGAAACAGAAAAGAGAAAGGGAGGGAGGGAGGGAGAAGGGTTGGGGAAAAGAGGGGAAGGAGGCGGCTGGAGGGACGCCATGCAAAGCAGCAACTCAGAGGAAGAATCTACCCCTTCACTTCTCAATTGCACCTTGGTTTCTCCCTTTTTTCTGGTTCCTTCTGTGGAGTAGCTTGAAGACAACACAACCATTGTGTTGGAATCTGGGAGGTGTTGTGCCCGTGTGTATATTTCCTTATGAGGGGGAGGTGGACATATATATATATTTGTCTGATGTGGAACGTCCACATTCGGTTCCCATTTGCAGAAGTGGAGTTGCACATGTGTTGCCACAGCACATGGAGGTGTCTCTGGGCTAGAGTTGTTGTAGTTGTTGTATGCTTTTGAGTTGTTCCCAACTTATGGCAACCCCTAAGGCAAATCCATCATAGAATCATAGAGTTTGAAGATACCACAAGGCCAACCACACCCTGCCCTGCAGGAATAAACACTCAAAGCACTCCCGTCAGATGTCCAGCCTCTCTTTAAAAACCTCCAAAGATGGAGAGTCCAACACGCTCTGAGACAGTCCGTATTCCACTTCCGAACAGCTCTTACTTTCAGAGAGTTCTTCCTAATGGTTAGCTGGAATCTCTTTTCCTGGAGTTTGAACCCATTGCTCCATGTCCTAGTCTCTGGAGCCGCAGAAAACAAGCTTGCTCCATCCTCAATATGAGATTCCTTCAGATATTTAAACATGGCTATCGTGTCACCTCAAAAACTCAGGGAGCAAAGGCCCTGGAGAGCCACCGATGGATGAATGGCCTTGCTATTGAGCTAGGTCTTTCATGGAAGATGTAGTTATCAATGCCTGTTCCTTGTGATGAGTATACATTTCCTCAGTATGAGAGACAGAAAGCCTCTTAGTGCCAGTTGCTGGGGAACATGAGTGAGAAGGTACAATTGCCCTCAGATGGGTGTGGATAGATGATGATGACTACCATGGCATATGTACACTGGCATCAAGGAAATAAGATTTGCTCCAAGTCCCACCCATATTTTTAACAGTCCAGGGTATCCACACAACCCTCCTCCAGTGCCCTAGTTCAAATGCACCAATTCTCTGCCTGTCCACTTTCTTGCATACATGGAAACATGCCCATGAAAGTGATGATTTGGTGCAAGACCCAGCAAGACCTAGAGCCTATCCACACTACACAGATAGCTCAGTTTGAAACTGGATTATTTGCCAAAGCTCCTTCTTATGGAATCCTGGGATTTGTAGGGCTACCAGGTCTTCAGCCTTCTCTGCCAAAGAATGCTGGTGCTTCACCAAGCTACAAATCCCAGGTTTCCATAGGAAGGAGCCATGGCAAATGATCCAGGTTCAAACTTGGGTTTTTTGTGTGGTGTGGATTGAGAAGTGGATTTTCCACCACCATTTTTCCCCCGGTACTGGTGAGGGTGTCAAGAATAGTTTCTTTTTTTCACCCCTTTCAGGATGACCTTTGGAGCTTAATGCAAAGGGCTCCCTTTCCATGACCCCAAATGGCTATTTAAAAGACAAGCCCTCGAGCCTGGCCGAACACCAGCAACATCCCTGCGATCGGGGCGTCTGGGTTTGTTAACCTCAAAGGGTTTCTCGCCCTAGAAGGATGAGTCAGGAGGGAGGATGGGAAGGCCCCAGTTTTATTTTATTTTTATTTTTTTGAAAAAACACCCACAAAACTCCAAGCCTATTGGGGGGAAAAGAAAGGTACCATTGTTCAACCTCACCAGGGCCTGCTTGCTAATTTGAGCTGCCTGCGTTTCCTGGCATTTGACGAGTTTAAATTGAATTAAGTGCTGCTTTGGGAAATGGAGTATGAAAAGGAGGGATGCGCCCTTGTTGATCTAAAGGGCATTTGGGTTGTCTGATCTTTATCGATCTATTGTTAATTTCATTTTTTTTTAAAAAAAACAAACCACCTTTTTCACATTGCGAGTGAAACTAAAACACAACTTAACAAAGCATTTAGATTTTTATTTGTATTTATTTTTTTAAAAAAGAAAAAGTTCAGAAACAATTCTAGAAATTTAGGAACCAGGAGACGATTTCATGGTGGAGCAGAATTCTTATTTGGAGGGTAATGCCTTCATTTTTGCACCCCTTCTGTTTTGGAGTGTTCTTGTTCGGTGTCAGCCAGCCATGGCCTCTTTGAGGACACTCCATTCTGTTATCCCTCAGCCCTCCTTCAATTTCTCATCCCTTCCCCCTCCGACCAAAAGGTAG
This sequence comes from Gambelia wislizenii, assembly GCA_030847615.1. Taxonomy (NCBI): domain Eukaryota; kingdom Metazoa; phylum Chordata; class Lepidosauria; order Squamata; family Crotaphytidae; genus Gambelia; species Gambelia wislizenii. Next base: position 1,733,266 of record JAUMIR010000016.1, read on the forward strand.
CTTATTTAAAGTTCAGACTAAAGCCCGGAGTGGACTCACCAATCCCACTGACACCAGCCATTGCTCCCTCTCTGGCAGTTTTCCATTGCCTTCCCCAGGGAGTATCTTCTAACCACTTAGTATGTCTAGTCTTCATGCTCCGACTATTGGAAAAGTAGGGGCCTACAATGCAGCCAAGAACTGCATTGGCTTTCTTTGGCCGCTGCATCACACTGTTGGCTCATGTTTAGCTTGTGGTCTACTAGATCCTTTTACAATTAGATGTAAATTTTACCTAATGGATTTTGGCCTGGGGAGGGGCTGTTAAAATTGGGGGAGCGTTGTGAACACTGAAAAACAAGGACTTGGAAACTCTGTGCCTTGTTTGGAAGCAAGGAGTGCTCTGTTGGCTGGAAAACCAGGTGCATACACCAGTTCTGGCTTGTTTTTAGTCAGAAATGCTTGTTTCCAAGATGGCCACTTTGGGGTTACATGGTTGCTTTTTGTTTTGTTTTTTACAGTTGGCTTCCAAAATTCAGGGCACCCAATTGTCTGGGGTTTTTTTTAATTGCTAAACTATTTTGAAACCTTTAATATTGCTTTTGCTACTAATTGTTTCAAACTGACTATATTATAAGCCCCACTCCCTGAGATCTTTGGGTATTGTGTGGGATACAAATATTTGAATAAATAAATAATGTGCAGATCTTGGGAGGTCAGGAGAATATATATGCCCTCAATCCAACCCCCAATTTTCCTACCTCTGCTTGACACACTCCCCCGGAGGTCCCATTAAAACCCACCAAGGTGGCTGCCACACTGCAGAAATAATCCAGTTTGACACCATTTTAACTGCCATGGTTCCATCCTATGGAATCCTGGGATGTGTAGTTTGCCGTGGCACCAGAGCTCTCTGACTGAGAAGGCTGAATCGCTCACAAAACTACAAATCCCAGCAATCCATAGCATGGAGCCATGGCAGTTAAAGCGGTGTCAAACGTCATTATTGTTTCTGCGGTGTGGCAGCAGCCGACCTCCCATTCAGTTCGATGGGATTGACGTCTGAATAGACCGCGTAGAGAACTGTGCATTAAAAACATCATAAAATCTCTAGACCTTGCACCAAAGAAAATTAACATTTCTGAGCCCCAGAAATCTTCGTAGTGGTAGTGGTGGTGGTTTTAGTGTTGGACCACCACCACTACGACTACGAAGATTTCTGGGGCTCAGAAATGTTAATTTTCTTTGGTGCAGGGTCTAGAGATTTTATGATGTATCAGCTCCTCTTTGGCCTGTATCCGAAAAGGAAGTTGGTAAGTGGGTTGGTTGGGTGGGTTTCCATCCTATCTCATCTTTCCATCCTTTCTTCTTACCTCTTGTCTTCCGGTCAGTCAAGGCACCTGCACCAGCTGGGAAAAAAATAACCCAACCCAGTCTCCCCCGTGGCTTTAATTACCTTGAATGCTCTCCTGGAGAGAACTTTGGCCCAAGGAAAAAGGAGAAAGGATTGTTGGCCCTCCATCATAGACTTTACCTGTTCAATGGAGGGTGAGGAGAGGAAGGGGAGGGAAATGGGGTTTTCCTAGGGCCATAATTAGATGTAAACAAGAGGTGAGAAAGGGGCTGGCAGGGTCCCAGGCAGCCAATTGTCAAGGGATTAACTCTTAAATAAACTAATAAAAGGGTTGTGGGCTGGATACAAAGACTATCAAAGGCCTAACCGCTCCCAACATCCCATTCAGATGGAAGGCAAGGGAAAGGTAGAGGAATTTCTGGCTGGTACGGGCTTGAAATATCATTTCAAAGAGAGATCAGGCTGGGTAGAACATAGAATCATAGACTTTGAAGAGACCCCCAAGGGCCATCTAGTCCAACCCCATTCTGCCCTGCAGGAATACACAATCAAATCATTCCCGACAGATGACCATCCAGCCTCTGTTTAAAAACCTCCAAAGAAGGAGACTCCAACACACCCTGCATCTCCTTCTTTGGAGGTTTTTAAACAGAGATGGGAGAAGGTGGAATAGGCTGAGTCGGAGCATGGGTCCCATTTCACTCAGTGTTGCTCACACTGACCGGCAGCTGCAGCTCTCCTGAGTTTTCAGAAAACATCCAGGGCTCTTTGAGACATGACAGTTTACTGCAAGGGGATGTGCATTTTCACTCATTTGCAGAGAAGTTGATTTGTCTTCACATTTCTGCACACATTCGCATCCATTTGCATTCATTCAGACCGAGTGGGCACATGTGCGCATAAACGGCAATTGAGTGAAAATGCGCATTGATGTGAATTCAGACAGCCACACATCCAAAAAAGTGTATCTATGCATATTTTTTCAGGATGCTCCAGGGGAAACTGCAAATCTTTTTTACAATGCAGTTTGTGGAGTTTTTAGCCCCACTCCCTCCGAATACTGTGAATCATGTTCGGACAGATTGCATTCTCTGCGGATCTTGTGGTGTATTTTCATCATGTAGACAAGCCCCTAGAGAAGCTGGGATTTGAAGGGGATTTGTTAAACCACTCCAGGCTCCTGAATGAGAGTCTGATAGTAGATTGAACTCAGCAGGTTATTTAACAACACTCTGGTTTGGGAGCCCAGGGTTCAACCCCTAACAGGCAATAAAAGCAACTTGATATAGCATTTCGATGAAAGCATTTGGTTGCTGCAGTTGAGCAACGCAAGGGTGTGACACACACACAAACTCACCGAAAAGGAGCTAGTGTTGTTTCTGAACGATGTACACCATGCTTCTACTTTGCATCTTATTCAGGTGTTCTAGCTGTTATCTTATCAGCAGAACATGTGCTCTAAACAAGTAATGTTTCCAAGCACTGAGACAGATACACAACAGATAGATTCAAAAAGACACCCGCCAATAAACAAAACATGACTTTCCACCATTTTGGCCTTCTTCTTTTCTTTCCCCCTTTCCCTCCTCCCTTTTAAATTCGTTCTGATTTCCCGTTCAGGTATTTAATTCCCATTTTCACACAGCCCGACGTCTCTTTTCTTCTCCTTACCATTCCATTCCTGGCTTTTGGCCTTAATCCCAACGGATCAGAGAGTTTAACCTTTCTCAAAAATCTGCTCTGGCGTCCACAGAGCTGGTAGGGTCTGGCAGCTGGAGGGGGGCACAGGGGAGCGAAATACCTGAAAATTTGATTTTCGGGGAGGGGTCCCTCCCCTCCCCTCCAGCTCAAACCTTGGGGGACTATGGCCTTGGCAGGCTATAGATGAAACTAAATTCAATTGTAAATGGGAAGGGAGTAATTCAGTTTTTTCTCTCTCCCCTCCTCCATCCTACCTCCTCTTGCTTCCAATATTATGGTATACCCAGGGTATAGTTTATTTTATTTTATTTTATTCTTTTACACACACTCTCTCCTTCTTCCGGATTGCAGAGCAGTTGAAAGATTACCTCCTCCTAGCTCACAGCAGCTGTTTTGTAACCGGAACAATGAGGAGACCCTAGGAAGCCAAAGGAGATTGGGGAAAAAGAGAAACACACACTCACACACCCTCCTGGCTCTACACACTTTCTAATCAGCACGGCTCAAAGTTCATAAAGTCAGCCTATGGGACTTGAAAGCCATTTCCTCTGGTCTATGGACTCAAAGCCAGCAGAGGTGGTGGAGCAGGGGGAAACAGAGGTGTGTAGATTTTAGGAGAATGCCACAACCACCCACTCAAAGCTACTTAATGAAATTCTTGCACAGAGCCTGGAATCCTATGGGTGTCTCAGGCGTGCCTATGGAAGTGGTGGGACCTCTTTGTCTATGATGAAATGGCCGTACGCAATTCCAGGCGGAAGACGTGGAGTGGTGCATGCAGGGCTCTGGTGTCCATTGTGGATGGAGGCACATGGGTGTGTGTCATGCGCTTGGTTGTGCAATGTCACCATTGACTAGTGAGGCCAGGTTGCACTGTCATTGCATTCTTATTCCATGAGCAAAACAATCTCCTAAATTCTCAGAATACAATTTTTGCAGCACTTGTTGGGATTATAGGTTGTCCTCCAGAACCAATATCTGTGGTTTCAGTTGTCCACGGAAAAAATGGGGACACATACCATAAAGTTGCTTAGAGAAGTGTCCTCTCTAGGCATCTTCGAGGTCCTCCAATGCAACTCTATGGTATGTTTGTACCAGAAGTCCTTTGTTTTAGAAGGGTTTGCCATTATTCATGGTTTCTCTTATAAACAGTAAGTCTAGGAATGTATCCCCTGCAGTTACAGGAGGCGAGCTGTAGTTTGCAAGCCATTCTAGGTACAGCTCAGAAAAGCCTGATAAATGAGAGCACCTAAGAACTTACAAAGAGCCCTGGTGGATAAGGCTGGAGCTTTCTCTAAGCCAGTATTCAGGTCCTGTGGTAGCCAACCAGTTGCCTCTGGGAAGCGCATGAACTGAACATGAATTCAATAGCACTAGTCCTTTGTCAATAGTGTCTTCTCACAGCAGCATCCTCTTGCGGCAGTGCTCAATCCACAATAGTGTGCTCTCACAACAGCACTCATTCAGAAATATCTTCTTGCCATAGTGCCCTTTTGCAGTAGTGTTCATCCTACAATAGTATCCTCTTGCAACAAGTGTTGAACCTACAATAATGTCCGTGTACAATAGCAACCTCCTCTTGTAATATCGCCATCTGTCAATAGCATCCTCTTGAAACAGTTCTCATCCAGAAATATCCTCTTGCAATAGTGTCCTTTTGTATTAGCATTCTCTTGCAATAGTGCAATAGCACTCATTCTGAAATATCGTCATAGCAACATAGCACTTCCCTCATGTTTCCTAGCAAATGGAACTGAGATACAGAGAAGGGAATAATATTTGGGGGCATCCACACTAGAGAAATAATACAGGTTGAAACTGGATTATTTGCATGACTCCTTTCTATGGAATCCTGGGATTTGTATTGTTTGGTGAGGCAAGAGCGTGCTTTGGCAGAGAAGGCAAAAGACCTTGTAAAACTATAAATATCGGGATTCCATAGGAAGGAGCCATGCACATAATCCAGTTTCAAACTGGATCATTTGTGTAGTGTGGATTCCCTCTATATCTTTTATGACTATAACAATGGACTCAAACTACAGGAAGAGAATCCACCTAACCATTAGGAAAAACTTCTTGACGGCTGGAGCTGTTTCATAGTGGAAAGCACTGCCTGGGAGTGTGGTGGAGTCTCCTTCTTTGGAGGTTTTTGAAGAGAGGCTGGATGCCCATTTGTTAGGAGTGCTTTGATTGGGTATTCCTGCATGGCAGCAGGTTGGACTAGATGGCCTTGTGGTCTCTTCCAATTCTGTGATTCAATGATGATGATGATGATGGAATGCACTGCCACTGGAATGTGCTGCCTTGTCATGTGGTGGAGTCTCCTTCTTTGGAGGTTTTTAAACAGAGTCTGGATGGCCCTCTGTCAGGAATGCTTTGATTGTGTATTCCTGCATGGAAGAATGGGGTTGGACTAGATGGCTCTTGAGGTCCCTTCCAACTCTATGATTCTATGACTCTAAGAACTTTCCTGACTTAACGCACAAAAATCCAAAGCCAGGCATTGTCGAGTTCAATGCTCAAAGCCCCAAACTAATTTGGATGGAGGAGTTGCTCAGTTTCCATTTCTCCTACATTCGATTTTTTAAAAAAATTCATTCCCCCCCATCTTGAACTTTGTAAAATTTGGTAGCTCTTCATCAAAAATGTGCAGCAACCAATTTCTCACCCTGGTGGGTGGCTGTGAGAAAGGGTGGAGGGAGTGAACCTTTCAGCATGTCCAACTTGTACCACACCGCTTAGGAGGGACCCGTAAGCGAGCAGCCGAAAAAGAGGGAGAAAAAAAGAGAGACAGCAGTGCCCAAAACACAAATGCTCAATTAGGTCTCTGTTGGCCAGCGCTGTCAGTCTGTTTTGGAAGGGAGGCCCTAATGGATTTGACTCGGAAATCTTGACCCGGTTCAGTTTTTTCCTCTTTAAAACAAACTCATTAAACTTGTCAACACTCATTAGGGTTTTTAAACGTTGAACCAGAGTCACTTGGGGAATGGCTTTGGCTGGGCTGGAGAGAGGGGAAGCTGGCGAGACCAAAAAAGGAAAGAAACCGATCGCTTTAAAGGCCATCTTTTTTTAAAAAAAAAACATAGATGTGGTTTTGATAGAATAGTGAATAAAAGAGTGACGGAATTCTTTTTTAAAATTATCCTATAGCGAAATGGATCCAAAGGTTGAAAAGAAAAGGAGAGAGGACAAAATTAGTAACAATTGAAAAGAGGGAGAGAGGACATTATCAGAATTGGTTGCATGACTCACCCAAATTTATCCGGTAGAATTTGGGGGGTTTTATAGACACATCCTCCAAATTTTGTAGTATGTGGGGAAATCATTATTGTAATGTAATACAATCTTGTGTATCCCATGTTAAGTTCATGAATGGAGACACATGAATGTTGTTCAAAGTTATTTGGATGTATCTGCAAATATACCCAAGTGACTTTGAGCAACATTCACATGTGTGTATGTGTGTGTCCAGTGCTTAAAGTCAACTCTGTGGTTTACCCAACAAAATGTAGATTGCAACCCACAACAGCAAATCTGTTCCTCTGAAAGAGGCAACTTGTCTCTGTTGTTCAGGCCATCTTCTGTTTCTTGAATAGCAGTCAGAGTACAAGAAAAGAAATCAGTCAGTTAAACATTTTATCTCATGGAACAAAGCATTATTCCTCCGAAGATGATTTGTTGGCTTTTTCATCAGGGCTTGAACAACCTTTGCAACCGTGAAGTCATAGAATCGTAGAGTTGGAAGAGACCACAAAGGCCATCCAGTCCAACCCCATTCTGCCATGCAAGAATAAACCATGATTTGGCACATACACCCCTAAAGGTGTCATTTTGGTGTTTCTATAGCTATAACATGGGTGGATGTTAAGGTTGCCCATTTGAGTTTAAAACTCCTTTCTTCTTATCATAGGAGAATGTTCACATGTGCACTCATGTGGCGTAAGAGATGCTCTAAGGCCCATCTGAGATTATGCCTTCAAACATCACCATTTTAGTATGAGAGAAAGTGACTTTGTTGAAAAGCCCTTTAAATAGAAGATGGTCCATACCAAATAAGATCCAAGAGCGATTTTGAAAGCATGGGATGCAACTGAAGTTCTGCCTTATTTCATACTCTCTAACATTTCACAGGGGAAAATCGGGACAGGGTATGGCCCACCAACATCAGAGTGTGGTCAAGGTGACAAAGGTTATTCATGTGGAAGAACAGGCAAATGTGCTTTTGCTTTTGCCAAAACCTACTGGGAAGGGCAAGATTACCCTCCCATCTCCTTCCTGCTGAGTTAATTCAGAGCAAGCTATTTTTGCCCTTTCAACTTAGTTTGTAGCAATGAAAGTAAGCTGAAGACAAAGGAGGAAAGCAGAGGAGGAGAGATAATCTCGGGCATTTTAAAGCAACCCACTTTGGCCAGAATCGTATAGGTTGGTCCCGATCAGGATAGATACATTCAATCAATTGTCAAATAGTGAGTCAACACATAGCTAAATCCCATTCCTTCAATGAGTCTACTCTGGTTAGGACCAGCAATAGGATCTAGGCCTCTCTGCTGCTGTTCCTTTCCCTGTATTGCTTCTGTCATACATCTTGCCTCCTCCCTTAGAGAAGAGTTTATTTTGTGGTCGTAAGAAAGTAGTGGGGGATTTTAGAGAAAGTTCACGTGGCTGATGGGGTTGTGACATGAACTGACCCAACCCAGGCTGGTCCATCCATGAAGCTGAGTAACATAACCTGATTTAGATGGTCCTGTGAGCTTGAAGTGGGTTAGAAAAGGGCTAGATTTAGGGTCTGAGTAGCACAACAAATCTCTTTGTGTGCAGAGCCAATTTGGCATTGCTTGGAAAAGTTACTTCAAGGGAGCTAGAATCTTCCTTGAAGTAACTTTTGGTTCCCCCTCATTCCCTAGACAGCATGTCCACTGGAATTCAAGTGCCCCCCACAAAAAAAGTAACTTTTCCAAAAGGTGCATTTGGGCAGAAGCATCAAATTGTCTTGAGTCATCTTGCTGTGACTGGGAACATTTTGATGCAATTCCTTCCTTTTGTCCTTAGAATTTGAAAGAGGGGGCATCAAGATACCTCCAAAGGAGTCAGATGGGAAGATGATGAATATATATATATATATATATATATATATATTCCTTCTTATGGTGTAATTGGAATGTGGGTGAGGAATTCTCCCTCACAACCTCCCTGCCTCTGGAGTGAACAGAAGATGTGCTACAAACTTGGTTTCACTCTTGTGAGATGATTTCCATGTCCCCCCCCCCCAAAAGACACTGAGTTTGCATAGGGATATTATTGTGAATTATTGTGGGTTAAGTTTCCGCAAGCAATGCAAAAGATTATTTTTTTAAAAAGTGAGCTTCGATCCTAATTGCACTTCCCTGGAAGTGTGGCTGAAAACCAGAGGAGTTTCTTCTTTGGACTCATGGTATCGAACATCAAGGAATTCCAATGAACTTATGCTCATGTGTACTTTTGTGTGTGTGTTTGTGTATTAAAGCAGGGAGCAACACTAGTGTACTTAACAAATGATTTTTCGTTCTTTCAAAAAAAAAAAAAGGCTACACATTTAAATTACAGATATGGAAAATACTTTAAAAGGCTGTCACGAAAATGTCCATAGAGAATCCCGTTGAGAAACACATGTTTGTTTAGATTCCCATTGAAAATGATTGGCATGGAAAAGTTTTCATTTCAAATCAATCGATGTTAAGAATTTCTTTTACTTTTCCCCACCCTGAACATGTCAAAGAAAAGCAAGAGATGTGTGATGGAAAAAGAGATGGAAGGGGGCGGAAATCCCTCTCTTGGGAAATGTAGCCTAAAGTCCATCCCTAATCCCATTGTTTTAGAACTATAAAATAATTCACAAGTGTTATCAGGCTCTTTTTTTCCCTTGTCACAATCATAGTTATCTTTATTCAAAAAGATTATTAAAAAATATCTTATTGGTTGACATCCTGTTGATTAATTCCAACTAGAGTCAGCCCATTCAATCAATGGTTGAAAGGCGAGTCAACATGTAGATACATCTAATGACTTAAATGGATCTACTCTAGACAGGGCTAAACAAAAAAAAGAATTTGAGCCATTTTTAAAAACAAAATTAAAAAATTAAATATCTAGCCTTCTCTATGGGTTCTTGGAAACGGCGAGAGTCCATTTTACCGTTTATGGTGTGTCCATAGATTCTCTCTCTTCTCTCTCATTGCTGTTTATTTTATTTTTGCAAAAAGTGGGTAGGGGAGTTTTCTGCCGCTTTTCATGACTGGCTTCTCTTCTGAGAGAGAATGCTTCCCTCCTCTCCATTCTTTTAAGAGATAGGGGTGGAAAAGACAGAGCGAATGGGGCAAGTAAGGGGGGTAGAAAGAGAGACCCTCACCCCACCCTCCTGGGGGCCTTCTGTTGCTCCCTTTCTTCCCCACCCTGACAATGCGAGCATCGGCTATTCAACTGGATTGATTAACTCTCCGAAAAAGTTTATTAAGAGACCCGAAGACAAAGGCAGCAAAAGGCGGCTGGAGCCCGGCCTGTCGGTTTTATAGACTAGGCCCCATTGTCTGCCTTCAAGGGGGATGCCTGAGTAGTTTTCAATGGAAGGGTCCCTTTGGAGTGACAAGAAGGAGGCTCAGACAAGAGTGCAAAAGTGTCCGTCCGTTTCCCCCCAAGCCCCCACCCCATCCAAGCTCTTCTCTTCCACTTTCTGCATTAATGTACATCTGCAGAAGGGACCGGGTTGCGGGGGGAGGAAAGATGAAGCCCCTGTTCCCTCTCCGCCTTCTCCAACCTACCCACCCACCGTCCCCATTGCACGACCCCCCAAGGCAAAATTTCTTCCACCATATGCTACCCATCAGACCCCCCAAAACCTTCCACCGAGTCAGACAGTGGGAGGGTGGGTTTGAGAAGAAAGGGGGGGATAGAATAAATTTCTTGGATGCGACACCCCGGAATATCAACGGTTGCTTTCACAAATAGCAAGAGGAGGGGTGGCTGGTCTCTTTGCTGTTTCCAAGCAGAGGCCGGAAAATGTTGCACTCTATAAAACAATGGCTGGGTGCCATCCAGACGTTCTGGAGTGCACTGGTTCCCTTCGTCCCCCATTTTGGCAGGGGATGGTGGGCTCTGCAATCCAGAGCTGGCTTCTGGGCACTTTCCTCCACCACGCCAAGGTGAAAGAAGAGCCAACCACTCTCTCCAGATCTGGAAGTTCTCCTTTCGTCTCCTGCCCAGCCTCCCTTCTGAAGGATTGGAGCTTCAAGAAATGGGCAAGGTGTCTGGGAAACACTAAGAGACGCCAATGGGCTGCATAACATGCCCGCCAGCTGTCCCAGTTGGGCAGGGGTGGTCCCATTTCATCCTCTGTCATCCCATTTTTTTCAGATGCTTTTAAAATGTCCCAGTTTCTCTCTCCTTCTCCTCCTCCTTCCAATTTGATGCTTCCTCCTCAGCTTCATTCAGTTGCTGCAAATGGAGTTCACAGTGCCAAAGCAGGAGAGGAGAAGCTTTCCCTTCCCAGAAGGTTCAGGCAAAAGCAACCTGCTGCAGCCTCTCCTATCTTGACTGTTCTTCCCCATCAATAACCTTCCCCCTCTTAAAAAGGACACCCTGAGATTGGCTGCATGATATGGGGAGATGCACCATGAGTTGAGTTAAGAAGTAGTCTACTAGATGACATGTTGACCGATCTATGGACCGCAATAAATGAGCCTATAGCTGTACTGTATTAGATGATATGAAGCCATTCCCCAACTACTATTCATAAACCTAAGAAAATTGGGGAGGGGTTAGACTACAGTTTCCAGAATCTTCCAGCCTGCACAGCCTGGGGGAAGCCACTTTCCCAAGCTCTGAGCCATCATGACCAACTCATCCCCTTTTCCACTTCAGTTTGTCTAATCTCTTTCTGAGGCTTCCTAAGCTAGTGGTTAGCTCCACCTCTTGTGGCTGTGAGTTCCAGAGTCTAATTAGATGCTGTATTAAGTTCTTCTTGACTCTCCCACTACTCAGCTTAATCAGATGGAAGATGTAGGATGGAAAATAAAGAACCAATGCTGTCTCTTTTTCTCTCTTTCGCTCTCACTTTCTACAGTATGCATCATTTTATGGTTGCACATACCATCTTACCTGTCTTTTGAGTTTTCATTTTCTTTTACTTAATTATTTAGAACAAAGTGAGTTGTCCTACAACAAATTTGATCCAGGGCCATCTACATTGATGACCAACAGCTCTCCAAGGTTTCTTCCCTAGCCCTACCTGGAGACGTTGGGGGCTGAACTTGGGAGTTTGGTCCATTAACTGAAAGGTGACAAGTCATGCAAGGGGGTAGCAGAATGAGACCCTTAGTTCAGGCCAGATGAGATCATGCAAATATTTTTGCAGCTTTTCAAATATTTGAATGAAAAATCACCCAAAAGGACAGTATTGAACATTTACTGGTTCTGAAGTTTGGGTTGAAAACCAGGCATTTCAATGAGGTGGAAATTCATCTGGCCAGCAACTCAAGGTTGAGACCTTTATTTCAGTCACCCCCTTTCCCATTTCTCTGCTGCCTTTTTCTTCTTCCTGGCTGACTCACACCGAAGATCCCACCCTATCAGGGATCACATAAGGAATAAACCAAGCTGGTAGTGCTGCATAACCAATCAGGGTTGGTTCTGTGGTGCCATAATTAAAGAAAATCATCTGAATGAGTGAGTGAGTATATTGTGCAAGTAGTCTGAAATGGTTTTAAAGGTAGGTGTGTCCAGAGGCAGCGGGAGTTTAGAGGAGAGTTGTTGGCATATGTTGGGAAAGAGGTGACAAGATAGCCATGTTTAAATATTTGTAGGGATGTCATACTGAGGATGGAGCAAGCTTGTTTTCTGCAGCTTCAGAAATTAGGACACGGAGCAATGGGTTCAAACTACAGGAAAAGAGATTCCACCTAAACATCTATATATATAATTCTCTTGGGTACATTGCCATTTTCAGTGTGTTGATTGGCTGCTTAGGTGTCAGGATCTGCCTCTCCTCGCAGGACTAGGACCCTGGCTGCACAGCCTCTTTGCAGGATCAGGCCCTGGCAATGGGAGTCTTGGAAGGACCAGGGCCAAGTGATCAGGCGCAGCCGGCTGCAATCACAAAATCATGCAGCACACCTGAAGCAGCCAGGGGAACGGCTATTTAAGAGCGGCATTCAGCATCCATCTTGGCTATCACAACATGGTTTTTTCTTTGCTGTCTGTAGCTGCTCCTTGGGCCTGGGACCCTGGATATCTGGTATGTGCTCTGACCTTGGATTGTCTTTGGACTTTTGCTTATCTTTGACCCTGCCTGGGCTTTGGACTTTTGTCTCTTGTGTGCCTGACCCTGCATCTCTGCTCCCAAACCCTACCACCCACGTCCCAGACCCTGATAGTAGGAAACTTCCCAACCCATCAAAGCTTCCCCTTGGGAAGCCAATCTGCACACTGGGGGAGGAAACATGTAGGAAGCTTCAAGTCCTTTCTAAACATGGTGGTGGAGGGGTTCTCGTGTCCTGACACATATGGTGTGTGTGTGTGTAGAGTATGGGGGTGTAGGAGGGGATGTATGTGTGTAGTGTGTGGGGTTTAGTATATGGGGGGTGGGTGGCATGAGGTGAGTGGGTGGGTGTGCATGGTTGCAAGGCAGTAGCAGTGGAGGGACTTTCATATCTTGGCATGTGTGGTGTGTGTGTAGTGTGGTATGTGTGTGTATTCATGGTTCCATGGCAGTGGAGGGGCTCTCATGTTCTCACATGGATGGTGTGTGTGTGTACACATGGTTGCATGGCAGTGGTGGTGGGGCCCTCAGAATGAAACTAGCCATTATAGTTGATTTGAAAGGCTATATATTAATATCTCAAATGTTTGTATTATTGACATGTTTCCAAAGTGGCCAATCAGCAGAGTGGGAACAGAAACATACTGGAGCTTTTTATATATGTAGATAACAGTGTATGTTACGCCAGGTATAGCTAGTTAGGAAGAACATCCTGATGGTAAGAGCTGTTTGGCAGTGAAATGCACAGCCTTGGAGTGTGGCGGAGTCTCCTTTTTTGGAGGTTTTTAAACAGAGGCTGGATGGCCATCTGTCAAGAATGATTTGACTGTTTATTCCTGCATGGCAGGGGGTTGGACTAGATGGCCCTTGGGGTCTCTTCCAACTCTATGATTCGATAAAAGAATTGAAAATACTTTAACCTGATCCTAGTTTGGAACCTGTGAATGTGGTGGATACAATATCAGACTTGGTATCGGTACAATAGAGAGTTAGATTTGGGCTTAGCCATGAGATCCACCAAAGTGGTTTGGGGAACACCAAACTCTGTAGGCCTAAACTGCCTCATAGAGATGTTGGTAAGTAAAAATTGGAAACCCCTCCCATTTACGTGAGCCGGTTGGGGGAAACTTGGTGAGGTTTAACTGTGAACAAGTCATACACGTTCCCCAGGTGTCCAGGGACAACAGAAGATTTGAGAAGGCCTTCAGTTTCCATGATTGATGATCCATTCCTGATAATTGGAAGACCATGTGTCTCCTTTTCATACCTCCTAATGAGAGACTTCTTTCACCGAGAAGCCAAGCGATGGCCATAAAAATCAAGCAAGTTGGAGGGGGTGGAGGAGGAAGAGACAACCCTCACATCCTTTCTTCTTCCTCCTCTTCATCTTCCTCCACTGTGGAACAGTAGCTATTTCATGGCTGACTCAAGCTGACTGTTCCTCAAGGGAGCTCTTTGACATCTGACCCTCGTAACCTGTACTTAGCACTTTAAAAAGGGACAAGTACCCCTGGAGAGGTGACCTTAGTGAGGTCTAAATTGCCAGAGCAAAGCGAGGCTATATATATATTTTAAAGCAGTGTCCAGGAGGGAGGGGAGGAAAGAGACTGAATGTAAAACCAGAAGCATTCCCAGCTAGGGGCACAGCGGTTCAAATTAACTTGCCCAGTGGTATCCAGAATACCATTTAACACGCCTCCCCGAGTACTTTGGGAAGGGTCAAAGGGAGCCGGAGCTTATAATGGCGCCAAAGAGACTGATGGAAAAAGTAATCCCGCAGCCGGGGTGGAGATGCTGCTGTCAGAAAAGGAGGAGACAAGTTACCTGGCTGGTTTTTGGGGGGCCTTGAACCTTTCCTGTTCCTCTTCTCTTTGGAAGTATAATCAAAAGGAAGCACTGCCCATCCCAGAGCTTGGAAATGTCCGAAAAGAAAGAACTGGGGGAAAGAAAGAAAGATGAGGCACAATTCATTGGCTATTTTTAAACGCATCCTGCCTGTTACGTTGGTTTCTTCATCATAAGTAAACTAGAATGTCACAGCTGGCATCCTGTTGGTGACATATGCATATGGAAGTCATGTAGATTTCAACATTTTGCCGACAAAAAAACTAGGAACGTGCAGTTCAGGCAAACGTTTTTTTAAAAGTTTATATTTATTAGATTTTGCAACTTGCAAAGACATTCACAACACCCAGTAATGATTGGGTGTTGTGAATGTCTTTGCATGTTGCAAAATCTAATAAATATAAACTTTTAAATATACATAGTCAAATTCATATATACATAATCAAATATACATAATCAAATTCATCAAAATCATATATACATAATCAAAAGGAAAAAAGGGGGGAATCCAAGTAAGAGAAGAAAAAATAATATTCTATACATAGATAATACCGATATAGAACTAAAACTGCAACTAGATTAACTACACAGAGCTAGCTAACACCATAAACACAAACTAACTAATTACAAACTAACTTCAACTAACTAAAACACAAAGGAACTCTGACCCTCTCTACTGCAACTGTAATGTGAGGGGAAAAAAACTACTTTTGAAAAATATATCATTCTGTCATTACAGATCTTACTAATTCAACTTGCTAGAGTTATTAATAATCAAAACTGCACAGTATTACATTGTTAGTTGTTCTTACTGATCAAAAAATATCTACAAATAGTTTCCAGTCTTTTAAAAAAATATTTTGTGAACTGCCTTGGGTCCCTTCTGGGAGAAAGGCAGCATATAAATTAAATAAATACATAAATAAAAAGTCTTCACTTGGTTTATTCTTTAAAGTCCATGCCAGTTTAGCAATGGGTGGATTCTGTAACCTTGACCACCCATATTTACTGTCAAAGTAAATATCTTAGAATCATTGTTTAATAAAGAAATAAGTGTGCAATTCTTTGAATATGTCCCATTGGTGCCCTCTTTTAGAACCATTGTGAAACAGGCGTTTCTCCAAAAGACTGGCATCTTTCCTCTTCCTAGTACTTACCATCTTGAATGGTTGAATTAACTCATCTTTGAGTTTCTTATAATATACTGCTGGAAGTCCATCGGGGCCTGGGGCTTGTCCCAATTTCAAACTTTTAATTGCTTTTACTAACTCCATAACCGATGGAGGACAGAGGACGTTTGCAATTCAGGACTTTACCACACTGCACTGTTATAGTGCTATTATTCCACTTTAACTACTAGGGCTGCCTCCTGTGGAATCTGGGATTTGTAGTCTGTTGAGGCACTAGAGCTCTGTGGCTGAGGATGCTAAATGCCTCTCCCTAAACTGCAAATCCTGGGATTTCACAGGAGGTGGTCAGAGCAGTTATAGTGGAATAATACTGCTATAATAGTGTAGTGTGGTCATCTCCACAGTTTGCAGCAATGGGAAAAGTGGAAAGAAGCAAGAGAAACTGGGACATTTTTAAAGGCTGTTGGAAAAGTGGGGTGACAGAGAATACACCAGGACTGGCTCTGCAAAACTGGGACACAATTGTGGGGAGTATGAAATCCGGATTCTAATTGCTCCCTCAAATGCCGCTCTTGGTATACATTGAGGTGAACTAAGTGTAGCTTGAGGACCAGGTGCAAACTGAGTTCAAAGTGCAAAAGTAGTCAGAACTGTTGGGGTGTAAAGCATGCAAGGAATTTCCTAAACTTACTAAGGAGGGGGTGCATGAAGAATGCTATATTTCTCACAAGAACTCCATTAACTCAATGGCGGGGCAGCGGTAAGAGGAGAGGATAGAGACTTTGCCTTCCCAATAGGTTCGGGCAAAAGCAAACTGCTGCAACCTCTCCTAGCTTGCTTGTTCTCCCTCATTCATAATTGTTTGCCACACTCTGAGGTTGCTTGGCCACACACATCCCAATTTTTGTCTGTGAAATATTGGAGGGTGGTGTGCCCATAACCTCACCCTGGTCCCCATGCAACCTTCCATCATCTGGAATAGTTGTGGGGATGCTTTTGAGGTTACACCTTCTTTTTCCAAAGGGGAAGGAGTTCTTTGTACCATCAGCTCATTGAAAAGGCCAGGGAGGGAAGAAAGGGGACAAGTTAAGTAGTATTTATACACTTGTTTCCTGAGGCTATTTATATCTTGGTGTGTCTGTTCTTTCTCTCTTTTCTTCTTCTTTTTTTCACTTCTGCAAGTATTAAAACTCAGCTGGGGGTGTTCTGAAGGAATGGGGGGGGACCAGCATTCGCTCCCAAAATCAAAGCAAATGTTTCCATCCTGGGGAAGGGAAGCAAACGACGCTTCTTAGCATTTTGCTTTTCTTTTTTTAAAAAAAAACTTTGAACAAAAGTTGGTTGTTTTGTGTGTTATTCTGGGAGCTCCTCAGGTTAAATATAACCCATTCTGGCTTTGATGATTTATTTATTTTTTAAAAGAGTACTGTGAAGAACTCAAAGTCGACCCAGCAAAAAGTTTAGGAGAGCTTCTCCCAATAAGATTTTGCCAATCTCTTTGATTCATAGAGTTGGAAGGGACTTCAAGGGCCATCTAGTCCAACCCTCTGCCATGCAGGAAGACATAACGCAAACACTTCTGAAAGATGGCCATCCAACCTCTGCTTAAAGACCTCCAAAGAGGGAGAGTTGGCACCTTCTGTCTATTCAGTCAATGGGGTTTACCTGCTTCTTGAGTCACTTTTCAGCAATGGGTCTACTCTATTTGGGGCTAACCAATTGGATCCAGACCACTCTTTCCCCATTCATTGTGAAAGCTGGACAGTGTAGAAAGCTGACGGGAAGAGAACCAACTCATCTGGATCCCAGTTCTGGAGGAGAGTTGTACAGATACCATTGAAGCAATAAATGGTCCCTTTAGCAAATAAAGTCTGAGCTCTAAAATGGCTCAACTGAGGCTACTGTACTTTGGCCATGCCATGACACAACCCGAATCATTAGACAAGATGCTATTGCTTGGTAAGGTAGAAGGCACTAGGAAAAGAGGAGGGCCACATTACAGGTGGAGGGACTCCATCAAGGAACCCACAACCCTGCATTTGCAAGATCTGGGGAAGGTAGTTGATGGCAGGGTATCCCATTCGTACGGTCACCACAAGTCAGAGTTGACTTGACAGCAATGAACGACAACCACAAAGTCCAAAATGTCTGGAAAGCCAAAGGTTCCATCCCCACTCTTGTTGTATTGCACGGAGGTGTTATCACCATCTTATGGGTCCACATTGAGGTGTTTTGTGGTGTGGGAAAGTGAGCGTTATTACATCGCCATGCATGAAGCAGATGAAATGTGAAATGCAACCCAGAATTAGCTCTAAACCCAATAGATGTGCCATATATGCCCATCTCCGGAGGGCTTAGCTGAGACGAAATTGGTTAGTCTGGAGTGTGGTTAATGGGGAGTAGAATGGAGGTTTGTGGGATGGTGTGTGCATGGTTTGTGGGTTTAAAAAATAAAAAAGGATGTCCTCTTTATTGGTAAAGCCACCTGGTTCTTTTTTTCCCATCAGGCTCCACTTAAGCTGATGTACCTTTAAACGAATAGAAAGGGGAGGGCATCTGGGAAGGCGGGGAGGCATTTGAAATGCTTTAGATATGGAAATGCTAGCCAGTTGTTTATAATTTTCCTTCCCTGCCCCATAACCCGAACCTGATGGGGACAACAAAGGTTCTGAGCTTCTGAAAGTTTCCTACCTCCAAAATTACTGGAGGAAAGCCAGGAAAGCTTGGAAGGAAAGGATTTCTTTAAAAGGAGGGCAGGGACAGTGGAGGTGGGGGAGCAGAAGAGGAGAGAGTGAATGGGACAGAAGAGGGGTTTGTTTGTTGTTCTGTATAAGAGACCAGTTTCTTTCTGTCCCTTGGTCTCCTTTCTACCCTTTGGAAGTAATGTCGTTGTTTATTCCAAAAGAATGGGATCTCTATATAAGCACAGAGAAACAAACTAGTTGTGGTTGACAAATAGAACTTAGAATCTCAGAGTTGGAAGGGGACCGCAAGGGCCATCTAGAATTAGAGAATCATAGAGTTAGAAGATACCCCAAGGGCCATCTAGTCCAACCCCCTTCTGCCATGCAGGAATCCACAATCAAAGCACTCCCGACAGATGGACATCCAGCCTCTGCTTAAAAACCTCTGAAGAAGGAGACTCCACCACACTCCCAGGCAATGTGTTCCACTACTGAACAACCCTTACTGTCAGGAAGTTCTTCCTAATATTTAAGTGCAACCTCCCGCCATCTAGTCCAACCCTCTGCCATGGAAGAAGACACAGCTAAAGCACCCCTGAAAGAGGGTCATCCAACCTTTGTTTAAAGACCTCCAAAGAAGGAGAGTCAACACCCTCCAAGGTAGTCTATTCCACTGTCAAACAGTAAAGATGTCCTTCCTAATAATGAGGTGGAACCTCTTTCCTTGTAATTTGAACCCACTGGTTCTTGTTCTAGTCTCTATGGCAGCAGAAAACAAGCCACCTCCATCTTCTACTTGACATCCCTTCCGAAATTAAAAGATGACTATCACATCACCTCTTGGTCTTCTCTTCTACATGCTAAACATAACCAGCTCCCAAAACTGTTCTTCATAACACTTGGGTTCCAAACCTTTGACTATCTTGGTTGCTCTTCTCTGGACACTTTCCAGCTTGTCTATGTCCTTTGTGAATTGTAGCGCCCAGAACTGGACAAAGTATTCCAGGTGAGGTCTGACCAAAGGAGAACAGAGTGACGCTATGACTTCCCTTGATCTGGACATTAAAGTCTTGTTGATAAAGCCTAGATGCTGGATCTGGTTCACAACCCTGTTGACATTGGAACCACCAGCCACTGTGGCCCAGTCTCAAAACATGGGGAGTCAGGCTAGGCTAGTGTTCCCAAAACTTGGGTCTTCCAAGCTTATTTCACACCCATGCATCTGGCCATTGCTACACTTAGATCATTCATTCCTTTCCAATTTCCTATGCTGGAATGTTAAGCCAGGGGAGGGTCCTCCAAGTAAGTTTTGGCCTTCATCTCCTAGGCACCTCCTTGGCCAACAGTCAGGAATTCTGGGAGCCAAAGTCCAAAACATCTGGAGGACCAAAGTTTGGGAACCACAGGTATAGACAATGCTGAGCCTAGACTGGGGTGGGCAAATGTCAAAAGCTAGGTGATCACATTCACCACCACCCCAGGAGAACTTGGTGGGCTGCATCTACACCCACAAAAATATGTATTTATTTTCACGAAATTTGCCCCAAATGCTCCCAAACACTCACTACGAGATATGGGAGGGCGGATATTTTCAACATGGGGGGGGGGCTTTCTAGACCATTTTTACCAACAGGAAGTAATTTCCTGTTCACTTCCTGTTTCAAAAAAAAGGCCTCTCCTGGGACCTAGAGCCAAAAAAAATATTGAAAAAAATTGTGAAAATTGTATTTGACCCCCAGGAGGGAGGGTCAACTGGGGCTTGCAAACATGGTAGAAATGCTTTTCCTCATCCCTAGAGTATTCCACATCCCTGGAGGCCACAAAAATAGTCCCAAGGGCCAAGTGTGGCCCACGAACCACTCTTTGCCCACCTCTGGCCGAGATGAACCAAGGATGTCTCTTCATACAAGGCAGCTTCTCATGCGACCCATTCATCTGACCCAACAATGCCACTCTGGGAGCCAAGAGAGGACTTTTCTCCTAACCCAAACTCCTGCCTTTCTTTCTCTCTTTCTCTTTTCCTCCCCTCTCTTCACCCCCTACCCCTCACCCCTGGGTTTGGCAAACTCCGGCCAGCGGCGGTCGCTCGCCACACGGTGTCGGCGTGACTTAATATGTAGCACTAATTAAGAAATAAGTCGCTTGGCCGGTTCCGCCGCAATCATTTAGCCGAGTTTACTAACCACGGTTGGCTGCCTCAAAAATCGTCATTAGACCATGCTACTTACGGGCATAAAATTTCTCGTTTTCTGCTTTTCATCGGCCTCACCCTGGAATCGCGGTTTTGCTTTATTTATAAATTTGCACTCAAACAATACCCATAAACCCATTCCCAGAGTGTTGCAAATCAGAAATTTGTCGACGTGGAGAGGGTTTTCTTTCTCTCCCCCATCCCTCCCCTTCCTCCCTGCCACCTTCCAGAGATGGGGGTTGCCTTTTTGCTTGGGAACAGCAATGGCCATCGCCAGCTGAGAAGGGGGGCTGTGCCCGCAGACTGATTGGGCCACAGAGAGACCGAGCCGGGCAACACAACTGGCCTGAAAGGGCGGCTGTGCACAGCCAGAGGAGCTGCTTTTGTGCCGAGTGACTCAGACAGCTCCTGTTGAGAGGCCAAGTGGAGGCAGGTGGAGAGGAGGAACGCTCTCCCCTCAGAAATGCTACGATCCGCTGTTTCGGGGGTCCACAAAATGTCCTGGAACATAACCTCTCCTCCCACCATAGATAAAGGGAGGTCTTACTAAACAGATAAAATGCACAAAGAGCCTCAGATGTTGTCAGCATTAAAACACAAGGGTCTATCTGGGTGGATGAATCTCATCGTTTTGGTTTCTCCTGCCCTAGCTTTTTGGAAAATCTAGATTTTTTTTGCATCCTGAAAGGGGTGTGTGAGATGTCTGTCTGTCTGCCTATCTGCCTGCCTACCTGTCTGTCTAATTTTCTGTCTGTCTATCTACCTAATTGTCTGTCTGTCTGTCTATCTATGGCCAAATCCACACTACGCAAATAATCCAATTTGAAACCATGGCTCCTTCCTATGAAATCCTGGGAGTTGTAGTCTGGTGAGGTACCAGCACTTTTTGGCAAAGAAAGCTAAAGGCCTTGTAAAACTGCAAAACCCAGGATTCAATAGAAAGGAGCTATGGGAAATAATCCAATTTCAAACTGGATTATTTGTGTAGTGTGGATTTGACCTATGTGTCTCTCTGTCCATCTAATTATATACCTATCTATTTATCTGTCTGTCTATCTATCTATCATCTATCTCTATAGATAGACAGACAAATAGAGCGTAAATTTATAGCCTTTCAACTCAACTCACCATAGCCCCCTAAGCAAAGCACAATGAGTAGAACCATCTAAAATATTAGACAGATGACCAACCAAAAAATTATAAATGACAGCTCCTCTTTTTTTAAATATATATATATATACAGTTGTCCCTTCATATTGGCTGGGGTTTGGTTCCAGGACCCACCGTGAATACCCAAATCCGTGAATACTCAAGTCCCATTATATGCAATGGCATAGCAAAATGGTGTCCCTTCTATAAGATGGCAAAATCAAGGTTTGCTTTTTGGATGATTATTTTTTTATGTATATTTTCAAGCTGTGGATACTTAAATCCATGAATGCCAAATCTGCAAATGTGGAGGGACAACTGTAGTTCTAAAACCACAAGCAATTACAAAACCATTGAAAACCACCAAAGCAGACACCCCTAACCTTAAGACTCAAAAGCCAAGCCATACAGTACCAACTTTGCTTCTGTCCAGAAACTCAGAAGGGATGGGACCAACCCAAGCTCCCTTGGGTGGCAGTTCCACAATCTGAGAGCCATTACAGAGAAAGCCCTGTTCATGGAGCTACCAGCCTAGCTTCCTAGGATGGTAGGACACAGAACAGGATGCCCATTGAAAATATGGGCTTTTGGACGCCCTTGACTCTAGTTACACCAGTTTAAGGATGTAAATCTTCCCTAAGTTTCTTCTCAAAGGAAGCCATGGGTAATTTTTGCAATTTGCTTCCCATTGCAAGAAACTTTTCAAAAACTATGCAGGTCTCATAATCTATTCGCAATTCAAGATGAGTTCTGCACAAAATTCACACACAGTGGATTTGCATAGGAAACAGCATTTTCTATACAGAAAACAGCATCTTCTGCACAGAAAATGATTTTTCTATGCAGAAATAGTCTTTCCTGTGCCATGGTGGGAGTGAGCAAAAAATTCATTTTTGATCTTTTTTTCAGTACGAATTTTTCCCAATTCCCTGAAGCTTTTGGGGGTTGAGGGGGGGGGGAATGGAAAGAACTTGAAATTTTGTGGGGGAGAAGATTAAATGTATGAAAAACCAAAACTGACAGAATCATTCTTCTAGGTAAGTTCAGGCTTTTGAGTCCTTGATTCTTAAAATGTCTAGGTTTCAACCCTTCTTGCTTAAACTACGTTGGTGCAAAATTAAGGTTACAGTCCCTTTCTTTTTCTGTGATGTTTTTAATTTTGAACCATTAGAAAACAAACAACTACAACCTGGTCCTTTCCATGGTGGGAAGAGCTGCCCTTGTTTAATCTGGTTAATGGGATGAGGGGGGGAGGTCCCACTTCTGTTCAGTTTGGGAGAACTTACTAAAACCTTCAAATTTTCTCATATTCAAGGGAGCACAAACTTGAGATTTTTTTTTAATTAAAAAACATGAAGAAAGCAAAGCTGGCCGATTTTCCCATGCCTATGGCAGGGAGAGAAAAATGCAAAAGATGATAATTAGAGAACGTTTACATCCATTAACATTGTCCGGCTGCAGCACGGATGACAGCCGTGTCTATTCAAAAGCAAAAAACCTCAAAAGAGTGGGCCTTCAAAGCATCTTGCCTTCGTCCATCTCCTTAAATCTATCTTGACTCCTCGTCATGCTTCACAAGCTTCTAGTCCTTTCTGGATTTGCAACATTACATGGCCCAACCAGGGACTCATTTTCCTACTTCTTGCCCCACTGGGATGGCTGGTGGTGAGAGGAAGGGACAACAGGAAGATGTAGTCACTAATGCCACCAAACTTGGAATCCTCTTGGTCCAGGAGCTGTGTGCTCCTGACAAGACAAGCCAATCCTATACCATCTGGGTGACAAAAAAACCACCATCCAGATGGAATCCATTGGCTCAAAAAATTCACTTTATAGAGTGGAGCCCACACTCTTGTGTCTCTCCACCAGCTCACATTGAAATGGATCAGATTGGAATGGGTGCCAACTTAGCCAGTTCCTGTACTCTGATAGGACCTTTTGCCTAATCTTGCAGTGGGTGAAGCTTGCCCAACTGTTGCCTTCAAACCTTCTCAAGGGGAAGAATAGATCCCACAACCAGTAAGAAGGTCATGGATCCTAGTGTGGCTGCAGGGAAAAACATCTCCCAAATGTTTGGGGAGACTATGGCATCATTTGAAAGTGGTTGAGTTGCTTTGCCAACCCAACTCACTTGCACTTTGCTTTGACTGTTACCCTCACGTCCTGCTCCTGAGCTTTCCACTAGGGCATCTGGCTGGCCACTGCATGAAACAAACATAGGCCTAGATGGACCTGATCCAACACAGATGCCCCCATGCTTCTTGTCCTGTCCTTGGTCTTCCGTTGAACTTTGGAGGGTTGGATGCAGAAGAAGGTTAATTTATTTCTCTGAGACAAGGGCTCAATTCTGCCAACTAGAGTATATCATTCAAACAATTGTTGAATGGAAAGTCAACACATAGGTCAGTCCCTTAGATTCAGTGGGTCTACTCTAGTCATCACTAAGATTAGAAAGCAGGCCAATCGATCCCATGGATTCATTATAATCAATCCCATAGATTTGGTATTAACTCTGATCATGGACCCAATATGGTGTGGTAGTTTGAATCTTAGACTAGGACACTGGGAGACCAGGATTCAAATCCCTGCTGAGCCATGGAAACCCATTGGGTGACCTTGGGCAAGCCACACACACTCTTGGCCTCAGAGGACGGCCATGGCAAACCCCCTCTGAAGACATCTGGCCAAGAAAACCCTGTGATAGGAATGCCTTAGAGTTGCCATAAGTTGGAAATGACTTGAAGGCACGCAACAACAATGAGCACTAGTCATGACTAAGATTGGAACCCAAGCCAATCAATCCCGGACTCAATCTCATCGAATCAGTTGGGTCTACTACAGTCATGACTATAGGTTGAATGGCGATGCCTGTTTCCCAGAAAAACCCCACAGACAACCTGTTTTCCCTGTTCCTCAACACTTGTGTTCTTCCTCCTCTTCCTCTAATTCTACTTCACATCCTCCCCCATCATTCCCATCCAAGCCCTCAGAGACGCTTTTAATATTCAAGCCATACCTTCTGCGAGACCCCAGGAGCTGATGTGCCCGAGTTTATTGATATCACTTTGGCCTGTCAGCGCCACATTCAGCCACTAAAGACCCCCTAAGGTGCCTGTCCGGGCAGTTCTAAAGAGCTCAGCACCGAGAGGAGGAGGAACAACAACAACTCCCAAAATAAATGCTCCCGTTTCCCCCCCACTGTTTTTTGTCCAAGGTGAGACAATGCGGATGGGGGGGAGCTCTGGTCCGACCGATGACAGGGCTGATAAAGAACCCGGGGATGCAGGGATATCTTTCTTTTCACTGCTCACCCCAATTCTTCTTTCTGTCATTTCCATTCTCTTCTCCCTCTCCTTTCCTTTCTTCCCTGGGAAGGGGAGACAGGCCAAGGGGTTCAGTTGCAGGCGACTGTCTCACCACTTCGATTCTTTTCCACCCCATTCTTTCTTTCCCCTAGTTCCTTAAGACATTTTTTATATGGTATCTGACACTTGTGGTTGGCCAACGTGGATTGGAGGGCAGCCTTCTTGCGAGTGGCCTCTTTCTTTCCTTCTTCCTCCTCTCTGGTTGGTACCCAGTGGTCATGTGCTTCTCCAAGGGGGTAGCGGCTTAACCTTTCCAGCTGGGGTGGGTAGAGGAGAAAGGAGACAAGGAGTAAAGAGGTGGAAGAGAGGGGTGCAAACCGCAGCCAAGTTGAGGGGGCTTTCCATTTGTGATGGGGAACTCAAGAGCAAATCACCAAAAACCTGGGGCGATGTGCATCTCTAAAGTCCACCTCTTATTAATGTTTAGCCTGGGGAAGAGAAGGTTAAGAGGGGACAGGATAGCCAGTGTTCAATATCTGAAGGGATGTCATACTGTGGATGGAGCAAGCTTGTTTTCGGCTGCTCCAGAGACTGGGACATGGAGCAATGGGTTCAAACAAGGAAAAGAGATTCCACCTAAACATTAGGAAGAACTTCCTGACAGTAAGAGCTGTTTCGGAAGTGGAATGCATCCCATTCTGCCATGTAGGAAGACACAATCAAAGTTCTACCAACTGATGGGCATCCAGCCTATGTTTAAAAACCTCCAAAGAAGGAGACTCCACCACATTCCCAAGCAATGTATTCCACTTCTGAACATCTCTTTCTGTCAGGAAGTTCTTGCTAATGTTTAGAAGGAATCTCTTCTCCTGCAGTTTGAGTCCATTGCTCCATGTCCTAGTCTCCAGAGCAGCAGAAACAAGCTTGCTCCATCCTCAATATGACATCCAACATTTAGAAGAGAGCACTGGTTTAGTGAAAGTCCACTACAGAATATTGCCTCTGGTCATTTGGTGGTTGTTAGGAGGGGTTATTTAGGTAGTCAGGTTTCTATACCGTCCACTCCTCTGTTTTTAAAATGTTCCAGCCGAGTAACCCTTCCAGGCCTGTGCAGAGCAGGAGAATCTTGCAGCTGCAAAAGGCGCCTCGGTGCTAATGCGGTGCTGAACATGCTGGTCCCCAGCTGAGCTTCAAATGAATTTTTTTTCCCATTTTCCCAGGCCAGCCGCCCGGTCTGTTTGGTATTCTTGGACCACCCCACCACCGCTCCCTCACTCTCATTCTGCCAGGACCGAATTACTAGATTAAAACGCATATCAACGATTACGCGATTGGTTTTTTTCCCCAGCTTATGGCTTCACGCCGCTGATCCTTAAACTATGTTAAACTGTAATCAAAACTCGATGAGGATTGGAAGAGGTGAAGGTTGGGGAGGAGGGAGGGAGGATGGGTTGGAGAAAGCCTCTGAATTGATTCCTTGATATCAATCATTGGGGTTTTGTTGATGTTGCTGGATAGAATTACGGGTACAAAAAGGAACAGGGTACAGTCTTGCTTCTGCCTTCAGCATTGTTTCACTCCAATACTTGCTTTTCTGGTGGGATGGGTGAGAAAAGGGACTTTAATTCAGCAGGAATATACGTTCCTTCCTACTATGCCCATCTTCTTTTTGGAGTTCCAGCAATCAGAGAAATTTGGCAATAGAACTATAAAAGCAGAAGCGGGGGGAAGATGAGCAATCATAGAATGTGTAGAGTTGGAAGGGACTCCAAGGGCCATCTAGTCCAACCCCCTGCCAGGTAGGAAAACATAACTAAAGCTCTTCTGAAAGATGCCCATCCAACCTCTGTTTAAAGACCTTCATAGATGAAGGGGCCACTCCACCCAAGGCAATCTATTTCATTGTCAAGCACCTCTTACAATCACGAAGTTCTCCTAATGTCTAAGTGGAATCTCTTTCCTTGTCATTTGGCTCCATCAGTTTGGGTCCCGGTCTCGGAAGCAGGAGAAAATGAGCTTCCTCCATCTTCTACATGGGAGCCTTTCAGATATTTAAAGATGTCACCTCTTGGTCTTCTCTTCTCCAAGCTAAACATACCTAGTCTCCAAAGTCTTTCCTCATAAGGCCGTTGACCATCTTGATAGCCCTCCTCTAGACATGTTCCAGTTTGTCAATATCCTTCTTGAACTGTGGCGCCCAGAAATGGACACAGTGTTCTAGGCGAGGTCTGACCAAAGCCGGATAGTGGCTGTTCAGGTAGGCTTGGGAGGGGTCAGCACAGGAGATATAACTAAGTAACCGGTGTAGAATACTGACCAATAGTTTGCTTATTTTTAAAATTGCACATACATATTGCCTGAAATTCTGTTGGCAACCTGTGCGTGTGTAAGTTGCCCTGCAGAAGCAGCTAGACAGCTTTGTCTTAGGCTGAACATGTGCATTCCATTCAAGGTTGCACGATTGGAGTTGTGTGCATGGTGGCATTGCACATGGACAGGCATTTGGTTGCACGTGTGGCACCTTGGTTCAGCTGCAGAATGTTCCATTCAGCTCAACAGTTGTGCAGCACAATTAATGTGTCATTCTACACATGAAGAGTTACACTACCCAGCTGTGATAGGGGATCCCGGCCATTTTAAAGCATGTTTGCTCAAAATGTGCCTTTTCCCCCCAAGAAAGAGATGTTTCTTCAGCTGAGAAGTGTGGTGCAGCATATGGAGAAATGCCAAACCCAATGGATAGTTACACTTCGAGCCACATGTTAGTCATGTCAAAGCATATCAGAATGCCAAGGGCAGCATACAAATGAATGAAAGAAAAAATAAAGTAACAATTACTCCAACCATCCTAGAGCCTGTCCCAAACCTTACCCCAACATTGCAGCCTTAAGAACATAAGGGAACCTGAAAAGATTTCTCTGGTGTGAAGAAGGGAACCAGGGAGCCTTTGAAATGTTGGCAGTCTCCAGCTCCCATCATCCCCAGCCAGACTGGCCAGTGGTCAGGAAGGAGGGAATCAGAGTACAGCAACCTCACAAACATTCACCTGGATCTAGGTTAGCATCATGTTGTCACCAGCCTTCGCAACTGGATTCATTACCAGAGAATTTCAGAGGTGGGATTCAAGTCCCATCACTGTTTTCCCCATCCTCTTTGAGCTATACTACCCCTAACCATGGGGGTTCCATCTACTCATCATTGCTCACAGTTACAGATAGACAAAACCTTCTTGGTGAGTTCCTCCCATTGAGGGACAACAGGACCTTGTTTCCCTCTCGATGTTTAGGACTATAGTTCCGTCATGCCCAACCCTTTGCCATGATGGTTTGGACAGCTGGTGCGAATTGCCCTCTTGAACGGGTTCATTTGTCTCATCATAGGGACCCCAAAGGCCATTTAGTCCAACCCCCTTCTCAATGCAGGAATTCCAGCTAGAGCATCCCCAGCGGTGTTGGAAAATATAGTTTGCAGTCCAATAAGTGGAAATGGTTTTGCTATTGAAGGGTTAACTGAGAAGCCATATGAGATGAGCTGATGTAACTTCCTATAGTTTTGCTATTGGTGAATCTGGGATAAAGGGGAGTGTCTGAGGATCCTTCTTTGTTCCAGCAGCCATGATCCTTTAACAAACCACGTGGCCTTTGAACTGAGAGGACTCAGCCAGTTTAAACAGGGATAACATACCCAGGTATTTTAAACAGTATATTTTTATACATTTCAATAGCCGGTAGCTTCCTAACCTCTTCTTTCAAGATGTTCAGAGAAAGAGACCCTAATATCTGTCTAGGTCATTGGTTCTACTGCCCAACAGCTCTTACCCTCAAGAAGTTCCTGCTCATGTTCAGCTGAAGTCTACCCACCTCTAACGTAAAACTATTAGACTTGGTCCTACCCACTGGGACAGAAGAGAACAAACTATGTGACACCCCTTTAAAGACTGCCATCACGCCACCCTTTCTCTGTTCATGTCCACCCAAGCTGACAGTGGCGAGTTCAAATCATGCACTGAAGGAAGGAGTCCTTCCTTTGTCTATTCTGCGCACTGGCTTGAAAAGATCAGCCCTGTTGAGGCCAAAGTAGAAAAGGAAATTAAGGTTTGTATCTTCAGAGTTGAAAGATTTACCCATCTGGTTTGGACGGTAGCAAGACAGTGGTAGAGGGCTGCCATCCAGACCCTGAAGAGGAGAGGGCACAGCATTTAAAATAGTCCAGATGGGACCCTCAGACCCAGAGGAGGAGGAAAGGGAAGAACGAGAAAGGGAGAGAAATGGGTGGGAGGATGTGCCTTCCCCACTCGCCCACCCCCTGAAAATGCGAGGCAATCCGATCCCTGGCTTAATGAATGCAGCCGCATGTCTGCGCTGGATGTTGAATCTTTCCAGACGGCACTGAGGTGCTTGAGAAGAAGACAGAAGGTCCTCAGAGGACCTCGAGGGTTTGAGCAGAGCCTGGAGGGTCTCACCGTGGCCAATTTCTACCTAATCCTGTTGATTAATTTAACTTTAGGGCCTAAGAGTTTCACTGAAGCAATTGAATGGGAGGTGGGGGGATTTAGGGAAGCAGGAAGCCAGTCGAGGAGGAGAAAAGAAAGAAAGAGGAGAGAATCTCATTCTTTTCATATTTGGCCATATTATATA
The DNA here is from genome assembly GCA_030847615.1 of Gambelia wislizenii. NCBI lineage: Eukaryota > Metazoa > Chordata > Lepidosauria > Squamata > Crotaphytidae > Gambelia > Gambelia wislizenii. The sequence continues at coordinate 1,762,530 of JAUMIR010000016.1, forward strand.
AAAACAGAAGAAAGTGGCAACATCACTTGAATCAAATGAGACGGAGAGACTGAGGCTACCAACCCAACACCCCCTCAACATAGTGTCAATATTTGCATGTGGAGATTAGCTACACTAGCACGATGCAACCCTCCCGCAAAATAGCAACACGGCACAATGCATGCCAATAACTGGGTGCCATTGCACAGTGTGTCCCCTTGCAACTGCAAGACACAACAGGCAGGCGCCAGGCGCAGTGTGCAACTGCCAAGCGCACTGTTGCTGGATGCACAACTTCCACCGTGGTCAGTAAAATATGTCCGTTCTGCTAAGGGGAATGATTCACCCTGTGTGCATAGTGCGACTTAGCATGCATGTACAGACCTTGCCTAGATGTACTCATCCATAGCTCATCCCATACATCTGTAACTGCCCTGTATTCACAAGCTCTGCATAGTGATGATGATTGTACCACTATTCCCATGATAGTTAACTACCCCTCGACATACTTTACTACGCATCAACTGCATGGAACGAAGGAAGTCCATTCTGTCAGTGGCTAGAGCATAGTGGAATGATGTTTTAGCCAAGTTTGGGGGTGGTCAGACCAAGAGAGGTTAGAATCATAGAGTTGGAAGGGACCCCCAAGGGCCATTCAGTCAAACCCCATTCTGCTATGCAGAAATATGCCATCAAAGTAGCCCTGACAGATGGCCATCTAGCCTCTGTCTCCAAAGGAGACTCCACCACACTCCAAGATTACTTAGTTAAGTTTCAGTTGCTTTTTTGGTACAGCCATCTTCAGGGAAAAGCTATTTTAAAATCAACCTACAGGGATTGCCTAGATAGACAGATAGCAAAAGAAAATCAAATGTATAGTGCTTTCCCTCCTACGCAGAACTATCAGTTGCCAGGTGCAAGTTTTGGAGCAAGACTTATTTGAGCTAGAAAAGGTGCAGAAAAGAGCAAACCACATGATCAAAGGCCTGGGTCAACTCAGCTCTGAGAAAAGGCTTTTTGGCTGCATGCAGCTGTTCAACTTGGAGGCGGGGAGTGAGAGAAGAATATGACAGAGATCTACACCATGAGACAGAGCATAGAAAAAGAGAGGTTTTTCCTTCCTCTCACATGATAGCAAAGGGCTTGTCTATACAAGGCTATAAAATGTGGATTGATGCGCAGTAACACCAATTCACAGCAACTTTCATTTCTCTCAATGATTTTTTGGCAAGATTGCAGGCATGCGAAGCTATCCACATTTGTTGTTCAAACGAGCAAATCAAGACGGCAGGTGCAAGTGAATTACTTGCATTTTTTATTGTTACCAGTTGCCACCGTGAAATGGTGATTTTTTAAAAGCATATCCAAGGTGCAAAAGTGCAATATTTCGCTTAAATAGATAGGGGGAAAGGCTGTTTCATCACCTCAGTGCGCGATTGCTATGGCGAAAATCCAATATGGCAGTTCAGCGCACTTGCTTGCCAACAAGCTCAGCTCCCTGTGCATGTCCAACCAATCAGCTTTCCACTTCTACTCTTATCAGGAAAGCACAGCAAAGTGAATCTCTTGTCCCAACAAGCAGTAACGCACATTCCCTGTGGAGCTTTTTAAAAACTTTTCCTGCGTAGTATTTATTATTTATTTATTTGTACCCCACTCTTCAGCCACAAGGCTATCAGAGCGGCTTACAGATTGTTTTAAGCAATAGCAATTTACACATCTACACTGCATTAAGCCGTTTCCAATGTGTGTCAAAGCTTCCCCTTCCTTCCAAATATGGCAGATTGATGCGGGATCTCATTAAGACAAATCGTATTCTCCTTGAATTCTATGAGGAGTATTTTCAACATATAGACAAGCCCAAAGTCGATTTTGCCCACTGCTTCTGGTGGGTACTAGGTGGTGTGTGTGTGTGTTTGTGTGTGGATACATAGCGATTTGGCGTGTGTGTGTGTTTTTCTGGTAACCCTCAATTTTCTTGCAGGAAAGTATCCAAAGCATTTTGAAAGGCAAGAGTGGCAGCGAAAATCAGCTTCCCAGCCAGCTCTGTCTAAATTCTTAAAAGAAATGTAGATTTTTTTTTTCCTGGTGCTTCCCTTTTGATCTTCATCTCTCTATTTTTTTCCCCTTTCTCTTTTCTTCCTTCCGCAGGCAACAGGCTGGACGAAGGTTCCGACGTTGAGTCCGAACCGGACCTTCCCTTGAAGCGCAAGCAACGCCGCAGCAGGACTACTTTTACCGCCGAGCAGTTGGAAGAACTTGAGAAAGCCTTTGAGAGGACTCACTACCCAGATATCTACACCCGAGAAGAACTCGCTCAGAGGACCAAACTGACTGAAGCAAGAGTCCAGGTAGGGAAGGGGGCGGACTTTGGAAATGGCGTCGTTGGTTATTTTGCTTCGTCTGCTGTTCCTCCAATGAGTTCAAAATGGAGTGTGCGGGTCTTCTCCTCCATACTTCGTCTTCACAACAACCCTATGAGGTTGGGCAGACTGTGAAATGGGGAGAGAGGAAGAGAAACTGACCCAAATTCACCAGTGAGTTTCATGTCTCAGCAGGAACTTAGAGGTGGATCTCCTGAGTCCAATGCTTTAACCACTAGACCACACGACACCACACTGTGGTTAGTCTCAATGCTCAGGATGGTACGCTGAAAGTGGTGGGGGAAAGGGAGTAAGAAGCTATGCCTGTTGGACTGAGGAACCACCTTTTGTGTACCTCTCTTCTCCATTCTGTATACTTTCCCTATGAAAAGCTCAAGGCATGGGGTGTGCATCTTCCCTTCCTAATATACAACAGAATCCAAAATCCACCAAACAGCGATACCTTTATTGGGCCCACTAAAAAGCAGAAAATATATCATGCAAGCTTTTGAAGCTATACTGGTTTCTTCCTCAAATCAAAGACGTTAAAAATCATACGGGAGAAGAAGAGTGATTATGTTAGAGACACGGGCCTACATTTCCAACTCCATTACCAACAGAAAAGTAACTTCCCTTGAGATGCAGGCTCTCTCGGTCCTGTTGCAAGGACTGCCCCTTTCTTCCCAATGTTCATCTTCACAACAACACCCCTGTGAGATACGTTAGAGCTGAAATAGAATGAGAGGCCTGACGTCACACCGTGAGCATCACGGCTGAGTGGGGATTTGAACGCACTTTTCTTGCCTCTACCCCATTGTAGGTCAACAATCTTGCGTACTACAGAGATGGGATCTGGCCAGTTTTGATTATTTAAATTATTATTATTATTATTATTATTATTATTATTATTTTCAATGAGATGCAAACCTGGGCAACCTTGTTTCTATCAAGCCATCTTAAGTTGCTAAAATGGATTCCATTGGCTGGTAGACTGAAGATGTCACCCAAGGAGTCATGGGCCCAGAGGTTTCCCCACATATCAGTAGCAATCATCATCATCATCATCATCATCATCATCACAGAGGCATGGGTTGCAAAACCATGTAGCTTGCACCCTCTCCAAACTTCTGGGGGACTCATTTGGAAAGAGACCATTCTCTGGGATTGCCCAGCTCTTGCCTCTGATGCCAAAGACAAAGAGTTTCTTTCCTGAGACACAATGGGGAGGATTTTAAGGACAGCAAGAACTCATACAGAGGGGCAACCTCCTCTGCTAGTCCTCTGGCTACATCTCTGCCATGACAAGAAGCTGTTTCTGCCACAAAGCGGAGTGAGACAACCACCTAAGGTGGGAAGTGCTGGAAGACATTTCTCCAGCGCCATTTCTCCTCCGTGATCCCTTGCAGAAACATCCTCCCCAAATATCATCCACTGGAGGAGCTGATTGGAAGGAAGATAACCCATGCAGAGAGGCACTGGGCAACCACCTCCTGTGGGTGAGAAAGTCCATTCCTTCTGTAGTGTGGCAGCAACTGTTCCATCCAACCACCCCAGGTACAGAGAGGCAAGTGGACTCCCTGCCCCAGAAACACCATTTAGTCAAAGGCCAGGCCTGACTAGGGAATCACAGAGAGTTGCATAAGCAAGAATCCTTTGTATGCAGTCTTGTAAAGAATGAAAAAAAAGCAGGTGTGGATGGATATTTCGAGGCTGTTGGCAAATGAACCAACAGAAATTTCCCATAGCATGTGGCTCAGCGATGGCTGGGTTTGCCCCCATCAATTCACAACCACCCTGAAAGCAGGAAAGTACAATTTTCCAACAGCACCATGTTCCTTCCGCCTGAAGAGTCTGGACTGTCAGGATAATGAGTCTAAAGAGGGGAGATGCACTCAGCACTTTCTCTGGAGCTGTAATTTACACACACACACACACACACATTGTTGCCCATGGCCCTGTCCCTCTCCAAGGCGCTTTCGCCCGGACAGCCTTGCCAAAATTCACATTGCAGCTGTTCATTGCCTTGCATTCCTGATCGCTTTTCTCATTCCAGTGTCATTGGTTTCTTCCCACCACTTGTACGCCTACCTCCTCTTCCTCCTCCTCCAACACCCCCCCTTGTAAAAAAATGTTCTGGGTATCAAAGAGGATCTTCTTACTTGGCATAGAAATGTGAGGCCAGCAAGCCCTTGGAAGAGGAAGATGGAAAGGAAAGGGTGGTTTGAACTGTGGAGAGGGTGTATTGTTTTTACTTGTCAGCACCATAAACACAATCTCTCCCCCATCCCTCCCAACACACCCAAGAAAACAGTCTGGTTGCAAATGGATTACTGTCCCTTATTTGTTTTAATTTATTTTATTCATTTATATCCCACCTTTCTCCCCCTAATCTAAAGTCCAGTCATGCCCAGAACTTGAGAACATTCCTTTTTTGAGGGCAGAGGGACTAAAAATTCCAGAATCCTCCAACCTCTATAGCTGGTGGCCGCATTGTGTGGGGGATTCTGAGAGCCGTAGTCCAAGACACAGTGGCTGTTAGGACGTTACACCATTGTAAACGATCATATAAAGTGGAATTGCGCCATTGGGCCACATTCATATTCTCAGGAGAGGAGCTGAGACATCGCTACGTCATTGCAAAAGCAGAGCCAGCAATGTGGATGTTGCGTAACGGCCGTGATGCACAAATGTGTCCCAATGTGCAACCTGTCCTGATGTGTAACTTGTCCTGTTTTAGCATGGTTGCATATCATGCCAGTGATGTAGCTCAGTCACACATCACAGCCTCTGAGGCAGGATCTCAGCCGGCATTCCCAGGCGTTGTGCAACCACAAAACCGTCTTCTCCCACCGGTGTAACGTTGGCAGGACTTCTAAGCACAACACATGGCAGACTGGAGAAGGCTGGCGTAGAAGCCGAAACAACTCTCCGCTTCTGGAAGATGGGTTTCCCATCATCCCTCTTCCCACTTAGCCACCTTGCTTGCCCCACCATCCATCTTCCACCACCATGGAGTCCTTATTAAGCTAAGGGGAGATCCCTGGGGGTCTTCAGTTTCCCTTGAATAGCTCTTTGCTTGACCCCCCCCCCCTCTCCTTGTCTGACAAATTGTGGGAGATGACCCAGAGCTGGTCTAATTTGCTCCAGCTTCTTTCCAGCGGGGAGGCCTCTGTGCAGCTGTTCTGCTGGAAGAAGACCTCTGGCCAAATCTATTGCTATTCCCAAAGCAAGTAGACCCACTTTAACAAAAAATCTGTGAGACTGCCATAAGTGGTGACTAATAAGCCCCATTTGTTTCAAGGGGCCTGGCTCTCATTTGGACCAAGGTGGGATTTAGCCGTCTGTTTCTCACGAACAAGGAACTATTCCAAATAAATGTCCCAAATAAGTGAAGAATTCTTGCTTAATGGAGACGGCACAACACCTTGCAGCTTCACCGTTACTATTGATTTTTTTTGCTTATAAATTTCTCATTATAATAAAGTCGGTTTGAGGCTTTGAAAAAAAAAGAACTCTTGCTTAAAAAAACTATTGAGGAGAAAGCTGCAACAGTCTTGCTTAGTAAACAATGGCCTCAATCCAACACCCTCCTCCCCTTAGTATAACAAAACCATGCCCTATGAGTAGTGGCTTAGGGAGCCAGGCATGTTTAGCCTGGGGAAGAGAAGGTTAAGAGGAGATGTGGTGGCCATATTTAAATATTGGAAGGGATGGCATATTGAGTATGGAGCAAGCTTGTTTTCTGCCACTCCAGAGACTAGGACACAGAGCAATGGGTTCAAACTACAGGAAAAGAGATGCCACCGAAACATTAGGAAGAACCTCCTGATGGTAAGAGCTTTTCAGTAGTGGAACGCATTGCCTGGGAGGGTGGCGGAGTCTCCATCTTTGGAGGTTTTTAACAGAGGCTGGATAGCCATCTGTCAGGAATGGTTTGATTGTGTATTCCTGCAGGGCAGGGGGTTGGACTAGATGGCCCTTGTGGTCTCTTCTAACTCTATGATTCTATGAAATACACACATGTGAAAATATGCCATGGCAGTAGTGGTCATCCCCTGTATTTGCAGAACCAATATCCACAGTTTCAATTTTATCCATGGCTGAAAATAGGGACACATACTATAGAGTTGCTCTGGAAAATGCCTAGAGAGGCGCCCTCTCTAGGAATTGCTAGGTCCTCCAATTGAACTTTATGGGATGTTTGTACTGGAAGTCCTGACTTAGTTGCCCACTCCTGCTTTAAAATCTTTCTCAGTCCCTCGTTGTTATATTTTTAAATTAACCCTTTGAGCCACATTTTCGGGAAAGAGGTAACATGTCCAAGCCACACTCAGCCAACTAGTTTTTGTTCGGACAGATGAGAGGGCCATGTTTTTGTAAGAACGTATTCCTCGGCTAATGATTTATGCCCACTCATCCGAAGAGGACTTTCCCATCTGTTCCTACCCTGGCAGATGGCAGAAACAGGAGTCAGAGAAAAATGGGAGGCAGTTCCAGAGAAGGGAGGAGATGAGAAATTGAACACTGGAAAAAAGTGGGTATTTTCAACCTGGACAAGAGAAGAGCCACACGACAGAGTTGCAACACTTGGGTCCCACTTTAACTGCTGTTGCTCCATCCTATAGAATCCTGGGATTTGTAGTTTGGGGAGAGGATACTTAGAATTTACAGTGGTAGTCCACAGGCGTAAACCAGAACAATGTTTCATCAAACTGCAGTCCTCTGTTTGGAACTTATTTTATTAAATCACTTCTGTTGTTGTGTGCCTTCAAGTCATTTCTGACCTATGGCAACCCTTAAGGCAAATCTATTAGAGTTTTGTTGACAAGATTTGTTTGGGGGGGGTGTCTTTGCCTTCCTCTGAGGCTGAGAGAGTGTGACTTGCAGAAGGTAACTATGGCTGAGCAGGGATTCGAAACCAGATCTCCCAGAATTCTAGTTCAAAACTCAAACCGTGACCTTACACTGGTTCTCAAGATTTATTCAGAAGGAGTTTCCTCTGAAGCTGAGAGGGTGTGTGACTTGCCCAGTCTGCCAATGGGTTTCCATGGATGAACAGAGATTTAAACTCTGGTATTTCGGATCTGAAGCAGAGCCTGCATGGCATAGTGGTTTGAGCATTGGGCTGCAACTCGAGACCAGGGTTCGAATCCTGGCTCAACCGTGGAAACCCACTGGATGAACTTAGTCAAGCCGCACTCTCAGCCTCAGAGGGGGGCAATGGCAACGCACACATCCTGAACAAATCTTGCCAAGAGAACCCTATGATAGCTTCACCTATCGCCATAAGTCGGAAACTACTTGAAGGCATACAACAGGCTTACCTCTGAGGCTGAGAGAGTGTGATGTGCCCAAGGTCACCCAGTGGTGTTTATGGCTGGGAGGAGATTTGAACCCTGCTCTCCAAGCCCTGAAACCATGACACCATGGTGGCTCTGCCCATTAACACAGAAGGTGGGAAACATTTCTATGGGGTGAAGAGACTGTAACCTCTGATCTGACTCATCTGCCTTGCCTTCTGGTCTCCATGGGTGCAGGTCGGTATCCGAAGGAACAGGCCATCATTGGTGTGTGTGTGTGTGTGTGTGTGTGTGTGTAAGTAACCAGATCTCTCCCGGCAGGAGAATCTTTTAGTGGCTGATAAAACCTTAACTGTGCTGGAGTGAAAACAGGTTCTCTTTGAAGTGGGTCTTGCATTACCCTCTTGACGGTTCAATCCGGTATATTTTAACCGCCAATAAAATGATTTATAAGCATAAAGGGTGGAGGGAGAGAAAGAGATGCCTTTCAAAGAATGAGCAAGAGAGAAATATTGCTGGATTGGATTTGCACAGATTTTGTATCTTCTCTTGCGGTTTTTCTGCACACACAGACACACGCAAAATGGGAAGAGTAAATAAAGAGGTGGAACTCCTTCCGTTTTGGTTATCATAAAAATGTTTCCCCCGTTTTTCACAAGAGAGGAGAGGGAATTGTTAGAAAGGGACCTCACCAAAATAGACATGGGACATAAAAATATTTGAGCTTTGGGAGGATTTTTATTTTCTTTCAACGGCAAAAAGAAATTTTTTGACAACCATCTCGCTCAACAAGCCAAATGAAACCTATCAAGAAACACTGGCTGGTGACTTTCATGTTGACGGGCAGTAAATCCACTGCGGGCTTTAGTCTGAACTTGTAAGGAACTCTCCAAAGTGCTGGACTGTTTGAGGGAAGTATAGGATTCAGCACCTCGGACAACTCCTTTACCCATCACTCATTGTGGCTTGTGGCTTCCAAATCCATGGAGGACAGGTTGAATCATCTCTAGGTTTTCATCCAGAGCTGAAGCCATGCTTATAATGCCGAATCAGCACCTTGAAAGCTCCTGGAAAGTTTGAGCTAAAACCCAGAGCAAATTACTCAGGCAAGGCTGGGAAAGAATCCTGCCCCAAACTCCAAAGGCCGGCAGCTGTCTGCCAGAGTTGGCAACATCAGACTAGATGGACCCCCAAGGACTTGACCCAGTCTGTAAGGCAGCTTCCTTGGCTTTGATGGTCAACCATCTCGCCAACTTATCCCTAGAGTCTTATCAGCATTTGCCTTGGCCTATTCCGTTTCGTTTCCAGGTATACCCGAGTAACGCCAGAAGGTTGAAAAGAGTTCTAGCAATAAAAACTAAGACCCAAGAGCTAGTCTGACAATGGAAAAAAAATCAGCCAAAGCCCAGCAAAAGGCTTCCTGCCTGACTACCGATTACTCTTATGCCTTCTGAGTCTGATCCATTGCATTGAATGGTGCAACTCATAGCAGAGTTCCCAACTCGATGGCTTTCTCTCTACCTCCAATCCTTGGTGGGGGAGGATTGAATCAGTTTCTCCCTCCCTCCCTCCCTCTCACACACGCATACTCACACACATTGCTGTGAAATTTAATCATCTCTCTTTGGCCTGGAGAGCTCAGCAGCTGCATTCTCAACCATCTCAAAAGTTTAGCCGCTAATTTCTCAGCTAGTGTTCCACCAATGGTGTGCGTCCCATTTCTTTTCAAACCAGGGTCGCAGCCCTGAGAATCTATCTATCTATCTTTCTTTCTTTCTTTCTTTCTTTCTGGGATAAAAATAAAAACAGCTTGACAGAAAGTGGCTTGACTGGGTTGATCAAAGACACGCCAAGGTTCATGGAGAGCTAACAAGTCGGTAACAAGTTGGCCTTCTGGCGTAGCCTCCTCCAACCTGGTCCCTTTAAGTCAAAGGTGAGCCAAGTATAGTCTGTAAGCTATCTGTGGGCCCTGGGACCATGTTTTCTGGCCCTTGAAATCCTCCACCAGTATCTCACAGTTTCTAAGCTCCCAAATAGACTTTTTTTGAGACCTCCAATGAATGCCAGGTGCTGTAGGTTGTGTTTCAGAGGAAGGGACTGGCAAAACCACCTCTGAGGATTTCTTGCCTAAGAAAACCCTGTGAAGCTCATGGGGTCACCATAAGTTGACAGGTGACTTGAAGGCACACATACCCACATGCTCACACAAGCACTCCTGGAGTTGGAGTCCAATGTTCAAACTGCTACACAATGCTGGCTCTCTTGCCCTTTAGATAACTCCCCTTTCTTGCATGGCTCTGGTACCAGGAATCGACTGGCGCCTCCTAGGTCAGGGCATGTGGTGAAGCCACTCTAGGAGCTCTCTGAGGTGCTGAAGTCTACTCCACCCAAACAGGCCCAACCCTTTGGATGGTTCCTTGAAAGTTCGGACTAAAATCCAGCACCAATTCATTCCTCCCCTGTGAGGCAAGGGTGCCCATTCAGTTGACTTTGAAGGTCCCGAGAGATGTGCCCCATTTCTCAGAAAAGAGAGGGGAAGGTCTCTCTGGTGACTCACCTGCAACTTCCTTCCTCTCTCCGACTCCTAGGTATGGTTCAGCAACCGAAGGGCACGATGGCGCAAGCAGGCCGGAGCCAACCAGTTGGCAGCTTTCAACCATCTCCTGCCAGGAGGGTTCCCACCCACCGGGATGCCAACTTTGCCCCCGTATCAGCTTCCAGATTCCACCTATCCGACGACCACTCTTTCCCAAGGTGAACTCCAAGGGCCTGATTTACAGTGGAGGGGAGGGATCTATTTCATTGCACATTTTCTCCTCTTAGCTCTCTTTTTTTATCTTCATCCATTTTTACCAGGGCCACTGTTTTGCCCACATATGGGTATGGCCTTCAGCACATGGGTTCTAGAGTCCTTGTACGTGTCATGGCCAAATGTTAATGGTGCAGTGACATAAGAAGGGTTTCTGTGGCTGAGTGCAGATTTGAACCCTGGTCTCCCAGTCCTAGTCCAAAACTTAAACCTGAACACAACGCTGGCACAGAGCAACAGTTGGATGAACATTGTTCTATCTGGTCCTTTCTTTTTCCCCACAGATGGGGGCAGCACAGTACACAGACCTCAGCCGCTCCCGCCATCCACCATGCACCAGGGAGGGCTGGCTGCCGCTGCCGCAGACTCCAGCTCTGCCTATGGGGCCCGACACAGCTTCTCTAGCTACTCCGAGAGCTTCATGAACCCTGCGGCACCGGCGAATCACATGAACCCCGTTAGCAATGGCCTCTCTCCACAGGTAGGTCACTCGCCACTGTTTTCCAAATCATCTTCTGTGGGCAACCCATTGGGAAATGTAGAGAGCCTCTGGCCCCTTTGCAGAGCTAAAGTTGCTAGGGACCCGCCATCAGGTGCCACGGGAAACCTACTAGTCTGAAAATGATGGATGGATGGATGGATGGATGGATGGATCACTTTTGAGTGAGTTTTCACATTTGTGAGAACAGTTATGGTGCAAATGGTGTAAAAAAAGGAATAAAAATGCACATGTTGGATAAACTACAACAGCTGCTGCCTTGTTGCATGGACTTTGAAAAAACATGCATGGGATGGGCTGTTTGCATTTTTTGGATCCATCAGTCAGCCCAAATGTGGTTCCTCTCTGCCATGTGTGCAAAGGTGCTTGGCTTCACAATGCAGAGACATTTTGTGTAGGGCCCATATTGCACAAAATTGCAGAAACGTCAAGGGGGTTAACCTTGTTTCCATACTGGAGACAAGAAATCTGGTGGGTTAACAAATTATTGAAAGGCAGTTTTGGCATGTTGAGTCACTGTCTTGTTGAGACTGAATGATTTAGTGAGGTTCATCACACACTTCCTCTAAAATTTAGATGATTTCGGACTGGATGAATTATTGTGCTTCCCAGCCAAGCCTCATGGGGACCATGGATGTAAACCATCATGTTCTCCATCCTTGCAGATAAGACTGAACAAATCCTGCTTTGTTCTCCCCCAGTGTGACAGTAGTACCCATGTCAGTGGGACCACGAATCCATTCCAGAGTTTAAACCAGACTGTAAAGGAGGTCTCCAAAGTGCTGAACCCAATACCTGAATTGGTTCAGCACCTTGGAGAGCTGCTTTTAAAGCTAGCTAGAACCTGGATTGCCCTGGTGACATGAAAGCTCCCAAACACCGCTGCTCTCCCTGTTGGATGAGAACATCAGGATGTCTGTACAGTTCCCTATGAACACTTCAAGAAACATTCGTTTGCACAGGAATAAATGTATGGAGGGTTTTTTTTTCTGTGTAGAAAACATACTTTCTGCACTGGGAGCAGTGTTTTCTGGGCAAAATACCCCATTTCCTACATGGGATGGATGCATTCTGTACAAAAACACAGAAAAGCCACGTGTATTGCTGCACAAGTGAATAGCTACAGATGTGCAGAAGTTCTCATGGTGGATTTCTGGCTGCTTCTATTCTTCATGATGGCATTTCCTGAGTATCAGTTAAACCCCCATTTCTTTCATGCTTCATGCTTGTAGCACTATGTTTCCCCTTTAACTGTTCTGCTAACATCCAATGGAATCCTGGGATTTGCAGTTTAGAGAGAGGCACTTAGAATTCTCTAGTACACTACAAACCCCAGGATTCCATAGGATGTTGCCATAGCAGTTACAGTGGAATCATAGCAGTCTAATTGTGTCATGCAAAAGAGCCATTGGTTTCTGGTGTATTTCTTCCCCCCCACCCTTGTTTTGGTGCAATTAGTTGCAAAGTTGTTGTGTTTTTGTGTGTGAGAGAGGGAAGGATGGAGGGAGGGAGCTGGTTTGAAATCATTCCTAGGAAAGAGATCAGATGCAATGCTTTAAAATCAATGGTTCAGTGAATTCTGCTCTTGGTTTAATGAGCATCTATGTGAATGCCACGATCACTGGTTATGGCTATTCTGTGCTACCCCTGGCAGCTAGTGATTCTCATATCTTGGTGAATCCATACCTTTAAAGGAACTGTCCTAGTCCTGAACCCCCAAAAAGCTCCTTGGCTTGCTCTCTTGAAGTTCAGGCTAAAATGCAGAGCGAATTCACCATCCAGTAAGTGTACGTGGGAGCCATCATCAGAAATAATTCCAGGCTGCCAATACATTTCATATATCCATCTTCTTATTAGTCTATATCAGTGGACTACTCTACCTTTATGGCCACATTTTTATAGCTGGGTGGTGGGAAAAATAAGTTTGCATATGGAAATGCTCATTCTCAAACTTGGCACATCGTCCAAAAGATAAATCCAAAAGATCTCATTGTCTCAGACCCAAATGTGGTTGTTATATGTGTGTATGTTTGTTTGGATTTTCACTGGATGTCATTCAGCTATTGATGTTGGGATCTAGGACTATGGTTGCAGTTATGTGCCATTGAGATAGCTTCAACTTACAACTTCAACAGTAGGAGTGAATCCAATCTCAGTATCCTGGCTCTATACTGGCTTGCACTTTGGTAGAATCATCAATACATCAGATTTTGGGGGAACATTTATCTTTGTCATTACCCAGGTATGTTTGTCCACAGTATTAGGGCCAATCTTTTTCCCAGAAAGCTAGGATTTGGATTACTGTAATGTGTCTGGATTTCGGCAATGCATTCGATGTGAAGCTTCCTTTGAAAAGAGCTCAGAAACTTCAGCTGGTCCAAAGAGCTGCAGCCATATTGCTAACTGGGGCTGGATGATGGAAAATACACAATTCCCTTGTTGCAATAGCTCCACTGGTTGCTGGTGATTGCTGGGCACAATTCAAAGTACTGGTGACAACCTGTAAAGCTTGGGTCCACACTATTTGAAGGTTTCTATCTCCCTTTATGAGCCCATTAGGAACCAGGGAGGAGACTTTCTTGGTGGCTGCTCCCATACTTTGGAAGCCTCTCCCAAGGGAGGCCCGGATGGCCCCGTCCTTGCTCTCCTTCCATGGGAAAATCAAAACATTCTTGTGCCCACCAGGCTGAATGGGGTGGGCTTTTAATGATGGGCTGTGCTGTTGGATGGTTTGTATAGTCTTTTAATTAATCTTAAAGTTTTTAATGTTTAACATTTTATAAATGGTTGGATTGCTTTTCAAATAACTTTTCTCTTTATGCCTTTATCGAAGTTTTCAATCTGTACTGTTCTTAGCTGCCCTGAGTCCCATTATTAGGGGAAGGGAGGGATATAAATGAATAAAATCATCATCATCACCATCATCATCCTCTCTCTTTGATACTGCCCATGTTGTTGGCACTGGAGTATGAGGTTATTTTTTTCATAAATACCCCAATTTGGGTTTTGCTTCTTGTTATGTTGATGGACAGCATGTCTTCTCCCCTGAATTCAATGCAGGCATCGCATCCTATGTCCAAGGAAATTAGAAATATGCTTCTGCTTATCAGGGATGTAGCTACCGGGTTGTGTGTAGCAAACAAGGGCATTGCCCTTCCAAATAAGATTTCTTCCCCCCAATGAAATTTTCCAAATTTTTAGAATTGCAATCACTTAAAATGTCAATGCAGCATTTAGATATACAGTCGAGGCATCCTGAGAAAGGGGGCAAGCAAAGCAACGCAGGGAATGTGAACAAAGCAGATAGAAGGGTTCTTGGTGTGATTGGTTTTCAGACTCTCACCCTCTGCAATGCTAGAAATTTGGGGTTTGTTGTTGTGTGCCTTCAAATCATTCCCAACTTATGGTGGCCTTAGCATAAGAAGAATTTCCTGATGGTATGAGCTGTTCCACAGTGCAAGACGCTGCTGCTTCGTAGTATGGTGGAGTCTCCTTCTTTGGGGGTTTTTAAACAGTGGGTGGATGACCATCTGTTGGGAGTGTTTTGATTGTCTATTCCTGAATGGCAAATTGGGGCTTGACTGGATGGCCCTGGGGGTCTCTTGCAACTCTAGGATTTTATGGTTTAAACCTATCACAGGGTTTTCTTGGCAAGATTTGTTCAGAGGGGGTTTGCCTTCACCTTCCTCTGAGGCTGAGAGACTGTGACTTGCCCAAGGTCACCCAGTGGATTTCCATGGCCGAGCAGTGATTCGAACCATGGTCTCCAGAGTTGTAGTCCAATGTTCACTACTCCATGCTGGCTGTGTAGAAATTTTGGGGACTGAAGGAAACATTCATTGAGAGAAAGAGACCATAATTGGGGGGATTTTGCTCCCTTGTAACTAAACCCCCGTTGTTAATTCAGAACAGAAATTGGCCTACCTTTTATCAATCCATCTCATCTCCCTTCCAAACCAAGCGGCTATTTTGCTGGATCATATGGTGGCAAATGCCATCAGTTTGTGGTGAACCTGAACACAGAGTAAATGGCTGTGTGGCTGGCAGCACCTTGAAAACTAACCGATGTAGCATTAGCTGATGTTTTTGTCTTAACATTAAAGGAGTTATTTAAGGCTCTCAACTTATTTTTGGAATACAGGGGTTCGGCATCTAGCTAAACCGTCTCATTTGCTCATCTTGAAAAGAGCTCTTTATATTTATAATCATGAATCTTGTGTCCAGTTCTGGGCACCAAGAAGTTGGAACATGTCCAGAGAAAGGCAACCAAGATGATCAAAGGTCTAGAAATGAAGCTTTATGAGGAATTACTTAAGGATGTGGGCACATTTAGCTTGGAGAAGACTGAGAGGTGATAGGAAAGCCATCTTTAAATATCTGAAGAGATGTCATATAGAAGATGGGGCCAGCTTGTTTTCTACGCCTTCAGAGACTAGGACACAAACCTATGGATTGAAATCACAAGTCAAGAGGTTCTACCTAAACATTAGGAAGCTCATCTTGATTATAAGAGCTGTTCAACCATGGGATACATCCTGGAATGGACCATGGTGGACTCTCCATCTTTAGAGGTCTTCAACCAGAGGTTGCATGGATCTCTTTCAGGCATGCTGTAATTGTATATTCCTGAACGACAAGGGGTCAGACTAAATGCCCCATGTGGACCCTTCCAACTCAAAAATTCTATGAGAATGGAAATCTTTATTTGAAAGGGGAAGGGCTCCCCTAGCTTAGCAGGAGAGAGCATGAGAACAAGAATCATTTTGTATTAAAATGTTTTGAATGATTGTAAGTCACACAGGCTCCCATGTTGGGAGAAAGGTGGGGTATGAATTAAATAAATAGACAGATAATCTTACTCAGCTTGTAAGTAAAGGGCCATATCATGCTGGTAAGGACACCTCCTTTGTACGCAGAAGGCCCCAGGTTCAAATCCCTGCCATCTCCCAGCGAGGCTGGAACAAGACAAGGCACTGCAGACAGGACTGGTCTCGATGGACCCTTGGCATGGCTCTGTTTAATTCTGCTGCCTACGTTCCTTTCAATGGGAGGGGAGAAAAGGCACGGCTTCCCAATCGGCCCTGCCAGACATCCAAAGGTCAGGCGTTTTTTCCTCGCAAAGAACTTGTTCCTACACGGCGATAAGCTGCAGCAATGAATTCTGATCCTCGCCCGCCCGGCCCTTGCAAATTTGAAGAGCGGGCAGGGTCTCCCTTTCAGGGGAGAAAGGGAAATCCATAATGCTTCTCCCCGTGCAACCGTAATGCCAGGATGTTCCCAATCTGCTTTGAGGGGTGGAAAGATTAAGAATAATAAAAAAAATTGCAATAAAATATGTGTGAACGAGGGGGTAATTGTGGACAAATGCAGCATTCAAATTCATTTTTCCAGCTCTTTTACACACCATTTCAATCTTATTTTCTGCTTATTAATGAGATCTTGTTGGCTAGGGTGGGCAGAACTGCCCAGTTTTCTTGGGTAATTGCACATAATTTTCTTTCCACTAGTGATTTGCATCTGATCTTTTTCTCCCCCTAATTCTTTGCTATTTAACCCCCCCTCTGCCTTCTCTTCTCCCCTCCTTCCCAAATCTCTCTCCCTCCTTCCCCTCCCTACACACACACACACACACACACACACACCAGACTGGCACGTCTTCATTTTAAATGCTTATTATACTCAGAGACACTTGGACAAAAGCGAGCCGGCGAGCAAGAGAAATGAGACAGAAACTGAACATGTCATGAAAATGAGCAGGCGCAATGGCGCTCTCGGATGCCCACATTAGCGGAGTGGTAGCGATGCGATGGCTGCATGGCAACACAGCCGGACATGTGATCCGCACACTGGCTATCATGCCGACTCTTTAGTGCAAGGGTGGGACACCTAAGGCCCAGCCCCTGTTGCTGAACTACATCTCCTAGCCTTCCTGGCCAATGAATACAACTTCCACAACTTCCCGGCTTTAACATGTAGCTGCCAAGGCATTGCTTACAGCTGTCGACTGGCATGGTCGAGCTGCTTCAGATTTTAGTCCAGAGTTTTAAACAAGTTTGGTGATTCTGGGAGGTTGTGGTCCCAGAAGGTCACTTATTCCATGCTCTAGCTGCGATTCATGCTCGTCACCCTTACGCTGCTTCTTTGGGCGCATCCAGACTGATGGAAAAGTCCCAGATTTTGTTCTTTATTCCTTCCAATTTTATACAAGGTTAAAATAAACCAACCTTGGGCACCAGTGTAAAAAGTCGCTGATTGTACAGGAACCTGGCAGAAAATATTCTGGGATCAACAAAATGTGTACGGGGGTCCAAAATGAAACCAGAAAGACCAGGAGCAACATCTGGGACTGTCTGGTCTTTTTGGATCCTAGACTCATAGAATCATAGAGTTGGAAGAGACCCCAAAGGCCATCTAGTCCAACCCCCTACCCTGAAGAAATACATGATCAAAGCACCCCCGACATATGGCCATCCAGCTTCTGTTTAAAAACCTCCAAAGATGGAGACTCCACCACTCTATCTATCTATCTATCTATCCATAAATCCATCAATCTATCTATCTGCCTGTTCCCCCCTACAAAACTCACTGGGTAACCTTGGGCCAGTCTTTCTTTCTTTCTGTTTCTCTGGACTTTATCAGACAAGCCTCTAAAAACATTTTTTTGTGACCATATTTTACACTGTTTTTCTGCTGGCAAAAGAACCCTTTATATCAAATGTAGCTGTGAACACATGAAAAAGCAGCCCCATACTTCTGCACTGACGGGGGAGTGAGATCTTGGCGGTTCTCACAAGAAGACATGAATGTGCTTAAAAGTTTTTAAAAACAGCTAAATTAAAAAAAACCAAACAAACACACACGCACCGAAACACACTTAAAAACTTGCTTGCAACACAGGGAGGTTCATAAAAAGAGCCTCCCATGGCTAGTTTTCCCATTCCCACCTGGAAATGTTCTGGTAGGGATCGCCTATTGATGCTGGAATTGCGCCAGCAGAACGGGGTGCGGTTTCATGTTTTGCTCGCAATCACGGCAAAAAAAGGTCATGGCTGATCTATTGATGTCTTGGCCCAACAATAAAAAAATGACTTATGATCACGAAAGTGTGACATCATCTGGTACTGGCGCCCTTTTGCGTTTGTTAGGTGTTGTTATGACGCCGTATTTGCCGTGCCTGTTAAAGTCTTCCCTCTTTCCTTCTTTCTATTTCTTTTTCCTATCCCCAGCCTGACCTACCTCGCAAGGTTGTCAGTGCATTGAGGGAGCTCTGTTTCCTACTGAGCCATGAAACTCCAGGACCCTGGATGTCCTTAGGCCAGTCACTCCCTCTTTCCCTCACCTACCTCGCAGGGCTGTTGTTTAGCAGATAAACCAAGAAGAAAGAGATACGGCCACCTATGCTTTCATGAGCACATGGGAGTTAAGGCAAGATACAGATGTATCTAACCAATAGTAAATGTTCAGATAGAGGCCCTTGGTCTTCAAAGCTACTATTGCAAAGAGCGATTGTTGCAAGAAGCATTTCAAAGCCCGGAAAACATTTTTAGAATGTCGTTTTCTAGAAACTTCACTTGTCCTTGAATTGAAATGTGTGATTTTTTAAAAAAATTATTTTTCATTTCTAAAAGACAAATTAGGAATCGAAGTTTTCCCTACCCATTCCCACCAAAAAGTACATTTCAGAAAACCCACCGGTATTAACAAGATCTTTCTGGCAGCACAGTATCATGTGTAAGTCCTCGGTCAACTTTTAACCTACACAATCCCACCAAGCTGGCATTTCTTTCCTATAAACTTTCCTTTTCTTTCTTTCTTTTTTTCCCTTTCTTTGAACCCATCTCCTCCCTCCCAAGCCATCTGCTCCTGTCAGTTAAACTGCCTCCATTACAGGCAGCGTTTTTTGGGGGGGAGGTAACAGAGACAACAGAGGCCGTCTTGACTTTCTTCCCTCTTGCCCACCCCGCTTCATGTGAAAGGAAAAGTAGAATATTTTATTTTCCCAGATTGGCCTCCCGAGAAGATTCCAGTGGGGGAGAAGAAGGGATTCATAGACTCATAGAACCATAAAGTTGGAAGAGACCCCCAAGGGCCATCTAGTCCAACCCCATTCTGCCATGCAGGAATACCCAATAAAATCATTCCCGACAGATGACCAGCCTCTGTTTAAAAATTGCCAAAGAAGGAGACTCCACCACACTACATGGTAGTGTATTCCCCTTCCAAACAGCTCTTACTGTCAGGAAGTTCCTCCTAATGTTTAGGTGGAATCTCTTTTCCTGTAGTTTGAACCCGTTGCTCCGTGTCCTAGTCTCTGGAGCAGCAGAAAACAAGCTTGCTCCAACCTCAGTATGACCAGGTCCTTTTGTAAAAGGGATAACCTTTTCTTCCCCTTTTCACTCGCATCACTCCCTTTCAAATTGGGGTCCGTCCTGAACTTTTCAAATATTGGCCGGTATCCCATCGGGGACGTACATCTGCAGGAAATAGAACCCAGCAGATTGGCAACGTCCATATCCAGCAAGGGGCTGCCATGACGTTACTACATAGAGGAGCCAGACAAGTGATTGACGCACATCAGGACCATTGTGCATAAGTCTCATTGAGCATCAGGACACCAGTGGGAAGATGCACATTGGTAGAGGCCAAGACCCATTGGGACACGCTTGACATCCTCCCATTATGCATCTTTGCAATTCACTAGCAGGGTCTCTTTGCGCCTCTGCTACATATGGTTGGACCCCCATATCTCTGGGGGTTCAGTTCCCAGACTTATCCCAGACACCAGATAATAGCAAACCCTATTAAAATAAAGGCCTTCTGGTACAAACATACTATCGAGTTGCATTGGAGGACCTAGAAGATGCCTAGAGAGGACACCTCTCGGCATTTCCCAGCATGACTCTATAGTATATCTATTTTTTTTCCAGCTGTGGATAACTAAAGCTGCAGATATTCATTCTGTGGATATGGGGTCCAACTATATAGCCAAAGTTATATAACGTAGATCATGACAGAGAATTCTGGCCATCATCCGTAAAGACAGAATATCTGCATAGGTTTTTTTCTTAGGCATAGGAGAAGACACAATTTTTTAAACCATCTCTGTTAACCTGGTTGGAGTACAACTGCTACATCATGCATGCATACATACATGCATACAATACATACATCATCACAAGACCTGTCTCACTCTTGCTCTTTCTGACTCTCTCTCTTGCTTGCTCTCTTTCAATCCTTTCTTCCCCACACACTTTCTATTTGTATCAGAGGTGGGCAACATGTCCTTCCCCAAATATGGTTGGACTAAAACTCCCATCATCCCTCACCCTTGGCTGCACAGGCAACAGCTAATGGGAACTACATTCGAGCAACAACTGGAGGTCCAAAAGTCCCCCACCGTATAGCTATGATCTATATCTTCTGTACTATCTGATCTCTATATATACCTCTCTTCTGGCTTCTTAGCAGCCACTACTCACCTGTGGCGAGCTTAGAATTCCCTGCTGGTGAGCCAAAAGAGAGGAAAAGTTCCTTAAAGTTGAAGAAGATGGTTCCACTGTTTTGTTTAACAAACCATTGCTAGAGGATCCCAAAGGGACGACATGATTATTGTGGGCTTATAACAGCTGTTGGTCCCTTGCAAATAAACTCAGAGGTGTTTCCTGAGTCTTGTCACTTGTTCACACCCAGATTCACACAAATGCACACATACAATATAGCAAACACATCGTAGGCTGCTTCCACACTGCAGAAAAAAAATACAGTTTGACTATCAGTTTAACTATTCTTTTTTGCCCATTTTTGCATCTTTTCACGATGGAGTTACTTCCGACTCCCATGTTTCATCATTGGCCATGGCAGCTCATGGTGGACTCCATGTTAGGGAACCCACTCTGGCTTTTAGTCTGAACTTTAACTGAGCTAGTTATCCAATGTGCTAGACACTTTACCTTCCCTCCCCCGCAAAAAAATCCCAGACTCAGCACCATTTTTTTTTAAAAAAAAAAAGTTTGGACTAAACCCCAGAGCCGAATCACCATCCCATTAAGGTAGACCCACTGGGCACTGTCAGTCCCAACATCTGCTTAATTTTTGGAAGTACGGAAACCCAAGGAGAAAGGAATTGGGTAGGGGGGGTGTCATTCCATAAACTGATCTCCCTCTCCCCAAAGAGTTCAAATTTTGGAACTTTCTGCAAAGCCCTTGAGCCCCCGTTCAGGACTCGAAAGCTGGCTCTCTTTTGCTTGGTTCCTTTCTCGTTCTTTCTTTTCCTTCTCCTTCTCTCGCTCTCGTTTTGTGCCAGGGGTGTTTCAGAGCAACTGTGATGCCCGCCTGACTTGGCCAAGAGAAATGGACTGTGGAGAATTACAGCAGGGAGGGGAGGGTGGAAAAACCCAATATTTTTTTCGGTTCCTTCTTTATGTGATTAATAAGGGAGCCCAAGAGACATCTTGGGGCAGGCCAGATAGAGGGAGAGAAAATGAGAGATTAGCAATTAATGCCAGAGCGAGGAGAGCGGGGCCGGCAAGGGATGCCAAGCAACCTCTGGAATTCAGAGGAAGCCGCGGGTTTTGACAGGCTGCGACACAAACCCAAGGAGACCTGGAACTGGGAGGGGAGGAGAAGGTGGCATGTTGGTGGTGGGGAAAGGGCCAGGAATGGACACGCCAAGGGCCTGGCGTGGCCTTCTGCTGGGCACCTCCGTCTCCGTAAATGGCCTCACATATTATATTGAGAGTGAGCTGCTTTGACGGATTTGGAACGATGGGTTTGATCAGGAACTGGAATGCATGGGACTCCAACTCCCAGCAGCAAGCATAGCCAATAGCGAGGAAGGCTGGGAGTTGGAGTCCAACAACATCTGGAGGGCCACATAATTCCCACCCTTGGGTTGAACCCAACATTTGTTCCAGCCAGAGGAGCAGAACCATTGAAATTAGTGGCGTGACTTTGTGACCAACAAGTCCTATTCATTTGAGTGGGTCTTCTTCATTTGGAACTAATGTCAGATTGAGACTTATAACTGTAACCAATTCCTTTTTAAAAAGTAACCTTCCTCAGCTCTGAGCGAGATTAGAGTGTTATAACAGTGTAGCGTGATATTGTCATGAGGACAACATTACGCTACGCTGTTATAGCACTATTATTCCGCTTCAACAGTTCTGGCCGCCTCCAGTGGAATCCTGGGATTTGCAGTTTACAGAGGGGTGTTTAGTATTCTCAGCCAGAGAGCTCTTAGGCCTCCCTAAACTGCAAATCCCAGGATTCCACAGGAGGCAGCCGCAGCAGTTAAAGTGGAATAATAGCGCTATAACAGTATAGTGTGATAGCCCCTGTCTAATACTGCTGAGAGAGCACCGTGGCATTTCTTAGCTGAAGAAGAGGCGAACACAAGGCTAGCAAAGTTTTACCCAAGAATGACGTTTAGAATAGAAGGCTCTTAGGGTGTCACAATGGAGGAAAGCTGAACAACGGCACCCTTGTCTCCCCCTTACACAACCCCCAGCAAGGACAATATACTTCTTGCCATGAGGTAGAGATCAGCCGCCTCGCCAGGGTCCACGGTCAGCAAATGAGTAAATTGATCAAAGGTGTGGACGGCCGGAGTCGGGATGATAAGCCCCGGTCTTTAAGCTTATCGGGGTTTGGGGAAATGAAGGGGATCGCAGTCAATGAGGACCTGAAAGGGGATCATGAGCGACTCAGGGGAGATAGAAGGGAGAGGGTGGAGGCGAGATGCCAGCAGAAAATGGTGAAGTATATGATCTAATCTCGGCTCAGCAGCAAAACAGGGGGGAAGACTTCATCCAACACTCCTGGGAATTGGACAAAGGGAAATAATCAGGGTTTTCTCCTACACCCCCCCCCAACCCCTCTCCAATTTCAAGGGAGCTCTTTCTGGCCTGTGGAGGCTCTAGACCGATTAGCAGCTGGGTTGAACAGCAAAAGGCCCCGGGGTCCGGCCTGTAGGGACAAAGAGACAATCACTCCATCATCATCATCCTTGGGCTGCGGTGGCTGGGCGACTAGGATTCGCCCGTCTCGTGGTGCCGTCCCAGTCCTGACATGGTCTCAAAACTTGCAGGCTGTGAATAGCAGGTCAGATAAGGGTTTGTCTTCAATGGGGATGGACCTGCGTCTGCAAATTTCATCATGTTCCAAACAGAAAGAATTTGAGTTTGCTTGTTTGTGTAAATATCATCAGAACAGAGGAGCAAGTGAGTTGGAGGGAGGCCTCATCTCTGTTCCTCCCCAGATGGCTGAGCATTTTGTTTCTGTTCATTTTGGGGTAACCAATTACAAAAATGCACACCCTTCTCCATTTTCAGGAGGGACCCATTTTTTTAAAAGGACAAATGAAATGTCGGAGAAACCAAAGCTGACAGACTGATCCATCCAGGTGCGAGGCTTTGCATGCCTAGCAGTTAAAGATCTGGCTTCGAATCCCTGCTAGTGTTAAACT
This sequence comes from Gambelia wislizenii, assembly GCA_030847615.1. Classification (NCBI taxonomy): domain Eukaryota; kingdom Metazoa; phylum Chordata; class Lepidosauria; order Squamata; family Crotaphytidae; genus Gambelia; species Gambelia wislizenii. The sequence continues at coordinate 1,785,943 of JAUMIR010000016.1, forward strand.
GGGGTTGGCAACTTCTTATTTTCCTCGGAGGCTCTTCAGCTTTAATATCTAGATGGCAAGCAGATACAACAGGGCCTTCTCCATGATGAGAAGAGATAGAGTAAGAGATATGGAATTTGACCAGTGCCAAGTAAGGAGAAAAGGCTTTCAGTTTGACTTGGAAAAATGTATCAGAATTTGCAGATTCCATTATACTCATGATGGGAAGAACTTGAATTTAGTATTAAATAAATGTGTGGGAGAAGGCAAGATTTTCCCATTCCTAGCTGGAAAGTGGTGTGAGTACACAAGTGATTTCAGGCTGGGGCAGGGAGGGGCAGTCCAAATTCTTCAAATGTTTGTGGGATTGTGTTACCTGCTGCTTTTCACCCTATGCCTCACTGACAGTAGGTGGCTGGATGAGTCGTCAGTCAGTGCCCTGCTCTCCAGCGTTTTGAAACTCCTTAGCTTGGCTTCTACATTGTTATAGCTACGTCTGACAATGCAAGATCTCAGCTATTATTGTTGTGTTGCTGTTGTTGGCAACTTAGTTACATATTGCAAGTTGTTTGACATTTTGCAATGATAGCATGGCAGTTGCAGGGTTGTGCAATGCCAGAATTCTGTAACAAGGTGGCGTAGTGCAACTGAGGCATAACTCCACAAGCATGAAATTTATGCTCCATCGCTTTGATAGAGAATCTTGACCGGAGTGTAACTTTATGCTCACAGAATTACACGCCTTGTGCAGCACTCAGTTGTGACATTCTGCAGTTAAATGTGTACTTTGTGCCAATGTGCAGGTGCAGTACACATCCATGGGCATTTAGGATGTACATATGTGCAAGGCACATCTAAGTGCATGGATGTACCATTGCCTGCACAATGAGCATCCATGTGCTTTGCACATCCATGTGCAACAGCCTCACATGTGGAACTCCACTCCTGCAGTCTTGAAGGGAATGCAACCATTGTTCATTGGCCAAGAATGCCCGGCCGCTTTTATAAAGGAATTTACAAAACAGGATTCCTGTTTTTGGAGGAGCTATGAATGCAGGAGGAGCTACGAATGCTCCTAACAGGAAGAGCTATGAATGCAGAACCGCCATAGCTACACAATGCAGCCAATCTTCCCATCTCCATTTACCAGGCAGCAGCCACTCCGATCAACTGAGGTCTGTTTCCCTGTTGATCAGAAAACAGGTGGCAACCCCACCTCTTCCTGTGGGCAATCCCTATTGCGACCCCATCACAATTCCCCCTTGCACTGATCACCACTTGCACAAGTGCAGGAGTATCATTCAGCTGCTTCTTGAGTGACAGAGGAATGGAACTGCTGCCCAGTGAGTGCAGATTGGGGGACTTTCGGGGTTCCTATATATCCCCTGGATGCCAGCATGGTTTAATGGTTTGAGCATTATGCTGAGACTCTGGAGACCAGGCTTCGAATCCCTGCTCAGCCATGGAAACCCACTAGGTGACCTTGGGCAAGTCACATTCTCTCAGCCTCAAAGGGCAGCAAATGCAACCCCCCTCTGAACAAATCTTGTCAAGAAAGCCCCATGGTAGGTTTGCCTTAGGGTCGCCATAAGTCAGAAATGACCTAAAGGCACACAACAACAGCAACAACAACAACAACAACAACATATCCCCTAAACTTGGGAATACGTAGGGATCGTGGATGCCAAACAGTTATGAATGTGTGACTGTAGGGCGGCTGGCACAAAGCAGAAATAATCCAGATTGGCACCACTTTAATTGCCATGGCTCAATACTATGAAATGCTGGGATTTGTAGTTTTGTGAACTATTTAGCCTTCCGCAACAAACTACAAATCCCAGGATTCCATAGGATGGAGTCATGGCAGTTAAAGTGGTGTCAAACTGGATTTTTTCCGCAATGCAGAAGCAGCCTAGGCTATGCATTCATAATTCCCCTACAGGATTTCTGCCTGTACTTTCCTCCACCCAAATGTCTTTCTCTTCCATCTGGACACAATCCAGGAGAGTCCAAGGGAAGCTGGAAACCACACAATTCCTACCCTGAGTTCCAATTCACCTAGACCTTTTCTGCCCTTTCCCTTCACCACCCAAACAAAGCCTAGTTTCCCAAAGGTGGGTTTCTGCCATCAAAATAGTTAACAGAAATTGAAACCAGCGAACTGAAATAATAACGTCTTGTTAATCCACAAACCTTAAAGCTAACATTGAAAATCCATGGAATAAAATGGTGGGCTGGTTGATAGATGGGGAGATTTGGCCCTTCAGGTTTTGAGAGACTTCCATTCCCACTGTACCTCACCAGCTAGCTGGGGCTCATGGGACTCACCATCCAGTAACGTGTGGATGGCCCATGGCTCACCCCAGCCCTGGCCTGATCCAGTGTTCCCCAAACTCATCAAGACCATAGAATCATAGAGCTTGAAGAGACACTGAGGGTCATCTAGTCCAACCACATTCTGCCAGGCAGGAATACCTCATCAGAGCATCCCCAACAGATGGCCATCCAGCCTCTGTTTAAAGCCCTCCAAAGAAGGAGACCCCACCATACTCCGAGGGAGTGCATCCCACTGCCGAACAGCTCTTACTGTCAGGAAGGTCTTCCTAATGTTTTGGTGGAATCTCTTTTCCTGGCATTTGAACCCATTGCTCCATGTCCTAGTCTCTGGAGCAGCAGAAAACAAACTTGTTCCATCCCTTCAGATGTTTAAACATGGCTATCACATCACTTCTCAACCTTCTCTTCTCCATGATGGTTGCAAATGATGGTTATTGTAGTCCAGCTGGGCTACAAAGCCCAGGATCCCCTGCCCAGCCCAATATGACCCAGTGTGGCCAGAGTTTGAAAACATTGCTTCTTTTTGGCTTTCTTCAGGGCTGAAGCGGGTTGGACTAGATGGCCCTTGGGGGTCCCTTCCACCTCTGTGAGTCGGCAATTCTCCTCCTGATCCTTCCTCTATTCCACTCTGCTTTTCTCCCCTTCTCCTCTCTCTCTCTCCTCTCCATTTGATGTCGAGGAGAACTGTCTGACTGCCACTCGGGCGCGTCTCTACCGAGAAGGGATCAGAAGTTTCAACGCGCGCGTTCGGCGCTTCTCCTTTGATCCATGTCCTGAGGCCCTCTTGACGGCATCGGCGGCTGGGCGGGGGAAAAAAACCCATGGAGACAAAACGAGTCAGTCAAAGTGATTCCTGACAACTGTCTCCATGTGATAAGAAAACGCAGTGTGTCTCGGGTGTTTTTTTAAACCCCCACTACCACCAATCCTTTTCTTCCTTTTTTTTAAAAAAAATGCCTCTCCTCCATTTCTATAAGAAGCAGAGACATTTAAACCAAGCCTTTCCGCCACTCTCCCTCACCCCCGCCGCCGCCAAAAAAAATTAAAGATGAGCACGGTGGCAGGCCTGCCTCGAGTCTCTTCCTCTCACCTGCCTCCGATTTCCCCCCTGTTCCTTCTTTTATTTCCCTTTCTTTAAAAAATGTCCCACCGCTGCCACCACCTTCCTCCCTCATTCTCTTCCTCCCCTCTAATGCGCTGTGTCGGATGCTGCCCAGCATCCGTTTAATTACGTTGCTAAAAAGAGAAGGGGAGGAAAAAAGACCTGCTGAATTTGCAGGTGGCCAAGACGGTCTTTATGTTATTATCCTCAACCCTATCCACAGGGAAACACCTGCGTTGAAAGGCAAGTTTTACTAAGGAAAGGGGGGGGGAGAGAAAGAAAGAATGAGAGATTGCAAAAATCCCCCCCTTGCATATTATCTTGCAGTGGCCAATCCGTTTATAGGCCCGTTAATTATTACGAGCCCATTATTCTTTGGACAGGCGGTAAGTTTGCCTGCCAGACAGAATCTCACATTCTCCGCATGCGGCCTTTTATCCGAGCACGTTGATGGCAAAAGGGAGGATGCATTTTCCTTTTTTTTTCCCCCCCCCCACCATCTTTTCTATGCCTACAGGACACCGAGTGGCAAGCTCAAAAAATGGGCAGCCCCGGGTACAAGTCCACATGTCGCCCTCTCAAAATTGGTGCTATGCAGTTGGGAGGTGAAGAAAAAATGATAAGGACATTAGCTGGAATTCCCTTTCACAGTTACGGGTGTGTGTAACCTAGCCTGATGGGTGTGTAACCTAGCTTTGTACTACATATTCACAATTGTGGCACTATTGGCGTGATCAGAAAAGTCTCCCGATCTTCCTTTACCAGACGGCAGCTGTTGCAAGCAATGGAGCTCAGTTCTCCTGTCTATCGGGGTGCAGCATACGGACATTTCCACATCCCTCCCATTAGGAATCTCTGGTACAGGGAGAAATTGCAATAAAAATCCTGATTCTGATTGTCTCACGGGAAATCGCTGGAAGGAGGGAAGTAGATGCATCAGTCTGCTCTTTCCCAATCGACAGGACAGCTAACCTCTGTTGCCCACAGCAACTGCTGCCTTGCAAAGCAACAGGGTTGGGCAAGGAGATGCTCCATAGTTAAGCATACTTCACTATCCAACTGGTTTAGATGCTACTTAGTTAAGTATATTTAACTGAGTGGCTGAACTAGGATCTTGGCCAATGGTTTTAAGGACTACAAATCTAGGGACTGAAAAATGGCCAAAAATAATTCTCCCCATTCTGAGTGAGGGCAGGAAAGTGTTGCGGTCACTCTGAACTGGCTTTGCAGTAGGGACAAAGGAGAATTTTCTTGTTTTTAAGAGAGATGAGTGAATTTGTCACTGGCAACTGGTGACTTCCATGTCACCGGTGCAGTGAATCCACTTTGGATAGCTCTTTTCATTTTCAGACTAAAACCCAAGTGTGCTGAGCCCTATCCCCAAAAATAGATTCAACATATTGGATAGCTCCTTTAAAGTTTGGATGAAAACTTGTAATGGATGCATTGCTTCACTGACATGGGAGCCGGGGGTTGTTACTGGAATTTGCATTTCCTGGACTAATAGGCAAATAGGAACAGTTCTTCAGCTACTGCAACATGGTTCAAAAATAACACAATAAGTTGTATCTAAGGGGCAAGGTTGTCTACAAAAATGTACATATTAGGGAACATTACACACAACAACATATCCATAAGGGGAAATTGTATACAAAAATGAACATATGCGGGGGAATTGGGTATAAAGGGAGTGCTTTGACACTGATAATCGAAATAGAAGTGCTTTTGCTATTGCTATAAAGTTACATGCAAAATTTCTTACTTTTTTCCCCAAAAAATCCCAAGCTGATGTGGAAATTTGATGGAACAGACTGATGACTTGAATGCATTTTAAAATTAGCACAGACCAGATATAGATTGTTTCTTCCAGCTCTGTTTTGTAGTGTCATCTCACAGTCAAAGCTAATAGGATTTGCAGTACTCTGGCTATATGGGTCCCTGACTGGCTATGTGAATCTATGAATGGTTACATGGATCCCTGATTGGTTACAAGGATACCTGGCTGGTTAGATTATTTCAGCCGCAAGAAGAATTCTTTTTTGGGGTCGGGGAAGAAATGATCCTGAATCCCATTCTTTTTCCCCAAACAAGGGTAGACCCGTTAAATCAATTGGATTTACCTGCATAGGAAAGAAGGTTTGCATCTGTTGCAAAAAAACAAGTTGCACTGGGTGCATTCTTGTTCAACTCTAGTTTGAAAAAGCACAACTGAGGACACTTTGGGGCTCCCAATGTTTGGGACTTCAACTCCCAGAATTCCCAACTATTGGAAATGCAGGCTGGGACTCTTAGGAGTCCAAAACACCTGGAGGACCACAGTTGGAGGCACCCTGGTAGAGAAGATGGAGCCAGCTTGTTTGCTGCTGCTCCAGAGACTAGGACACGAAGCGAATGAATTGCAAGGAAAGAGATTCCACCTAAACCTTAGTAAGAACTTCTCGACTGTAAGAACTGTTTGAGAGTGGAATGGACTGCCTCGGAGGGTGAGGAACTCTCCCTCTTTGGAGGTCTTTAAACAGAGGTTTGATGCTCACCTCTCACTGTTGGAGGATGTCTTCTTCTCTTTCCCTTTCCGGGTTTGTCCAGAAGAACAGTCTTGGCTGACAGTACTCAACTGGAGTATTTCACAATGAGGTTGAAGAGAAAGAGATAAATGTCAAAGTCCATAGTCTTTACAGTAGACGTCTTTGGTCCAGTGAGAAGAAAGGAGAGGGCTTGTGGCCCTTTTAAGATAACTGGCTTATTTCAGCATGAGCTTTCATGGCCCTGAGTCTTTGGATCCAGGGAGAAGCATCATTAGACAACCCACTCATACTGTACGCCAGCATCCTGGAGGATCATCCCAACTAGAGTAGACGGATTGAACCAATTGTGGAATGGTGAGACAGCATGACGGTAAATCTCATTAATTCAATGGGTCTTCTCCAGTTGGGACGAGTGGTTCTATCCTTGGAGGTAGGGCAGGATAGAACCAGCATGGCGTTGTGGTTTGAACATTGGATTGCAACTATGGAGACCAGGGTTTGAATCCCTGCTCAGTTCTGGAAACCCACTGGGGGACTTTGTCCCACTCTCTCAGTCTCAGAAAACCCATGATAGACTCACTTTAGGGGCTCCATAAGTCAGAAATGACTTGAAGGCCCACAACAACAGCAACAATTAAAATTATCATTGTTATTATATTACTTAGTTTCACAGGCTGGGGTTCTGTTAGGTAGCTGCATCATCAAAAACTGACTTGGTGGTAGTGGTGGTGTGTCTTCAAGTCATTTCCACCTCATGGAGACCCTGAGGCAAGCCTGTCGTGGGATTCTTTTTAGGGGGGAGGTTGTCATTGCCTCCCTGTAAGACTAAGAGTGTGTAACTTGCCCAAGGTCAACCAGTGGGTTTCCATAACTGAGCAGGGATTCAAACCCAGGCCTCTTGGAATCTTAGTCCTGTCTTCCAACCACAACATCACACTGGCTTTCCTCTCCGAGTCACCTCTGACTTATGGTGACCCTATCTGGGGATGTTCTTGGCCAACTTTATTCAGAGGACCTTTGCCATTGCCTTCTGCTGAGACTGAGAGAGTGTGACTTGTCCAAAGTTTTCCAGTCCATTTCTGTGGCTGAGCAGGGATTTGAACCCTGGCCTCCTGGAAATCTGGTCCAACATTCAGACTGCTACACTACACTGGCTTTCTATGGCATCCTTCTCCTAGGGCTTTCTCAGTAAGATTTGCACAGGGGGAGATTTCCCTGGCCTTCCTCTGAAGCTGAGGGGGAACCGCACTATTATTACTGTGGTACTTATCACCTCTGGAACCACAGTATTATTAATGTGGTACCTAACACCTGTGGAATCACAGTATTCATTAATATGTTTGGAATTGGTCCCAAAGAATGTATTATTGTTGTCGTTTTCTCGGCTTCTCCAAGAAGATAACAACAACTGGGATGGTAGGTGCTCAGGATCAATTCCAAATGATAACAACAATGGTGATAGGTGCTCTAGGTTTATTCGGAGGAGAATGGCTCTAGGATCAATTCCGAAAAGACTGAGAAAACATCTGATTGTGTCGGTGTTGTTGCTGATGAGGATGATGGTGGTTTCTCAGTTTCTCCAAGATAATAAAAACACCAACTGTGCTAGACTCTCCTTAGTGGGAGGTTTTTAAGAAGAGGTCATCTAGGATCAATCCAAATAGACTGACCCACAACATCTGAATGTATTGTTGTTAAATACTTGTACAGAGAGAGAGCGATTGAGAGAGAGACCCTTCCCTTTATATGAATAGACTGTTATTATATACCAGATTGTCTGAAGTGGAATTCCATTACCTGAGGGGGAGGATGCCTGGTGGAGGGGGAACAAGATGCCAAAAATGATGGCAACGGAGACAGTGAAATCTGTAGAGAGGAGGATAAGAGAGAATACATACACCCCATATATATATATATATATATATATCCCTTTCTCAACACATACATACCCCTCCCCTTCCAGAACTGCACTGCACTTCACTGATAAACAGGAAATATCGGGGAACGGGATTTCCACATTATCTGAGCACGGCAGAAAATCAAAATTTCAGTCTAAATCCAAAGAGACGAGGCTCTAAGCCTCCTCCGGCTGATATGGCCGGCCCCAGCCAGCGAGAGAAGCTCAGAAGGCGGAAAGAACGTTTCTGCATTTTTAGAAGAGGGGGGGAGGAAAAATATGATACGATGAGGCAGGAAAGGGGGGGTGAAGAGGGAGAAAGGTATTTCTGTAGGGTGGGGGAGAAAAGGTACTTTCCTTTGTATGGGTCCTGGGTTATTTTGTAGGGGTGGGGTGCTGTTCATTGGGTTGTGGAGCATGGAAGGCAGACCTATATCAGGGGAAATTTCTTGCTATGGGTTTCCCAGGGATGGGCATGTGGGATTTTTTTTTAACCATGCACTTGCAAAGTGTCAGTGGAGCTTTAATGAACGGTTTCCATATGCAGCTGAGCACCGTTGCCACTAAAAAACCACAGGAGAGAAAGACAACTCCAAAAGTGAGCAAGCGAGCAAGTTGGCAGCCTGTTCAAGATGCCCATTTGCACGACTGGGATTGGGATTCAAGCCCTGCACCCCAACCCGTGGGCCATGGAGCTCAGTGGGTGACCTTCAGTGAGCCCCAGTTGTGGCCTGCCTTGCCTTTCCCTTCCATCAATCCTTTGCTCAGCCCCCTTTGTGCCTCCTGCCCTTTGGTTTACCTTCCCTGGCTGTGCACTTCGCCCATGGTCCCAAGGTGGAGGCGAGATCGAGAGATCCCTTTTGCCAAAGAGCCGGCGGGGAGACGCAGCCAGTCTGGGAAACGGGGTTGGGAGGGTGAGAGGTGGAAGGTCATTGGCCAACAAGTGTTTCCATTTAGTTCCAGATGCCAACCTGACAGGTGTGTGCCTCTTGATTAATATGGCAATGGCACTTCCAGGAGAGACCAGCTGAACATTATGGGAAGACTTAGCACTATGGATATAGGACAGGATTCTCCACTGCAGTTTACATTGCATGACTCTATGCCCACGGGACGACTCCCATATCCATGGGGGATGCATTCCCTGACTTAACACTGATTGTGAAAACCACAGATAGTTGTGGAGCCTGTATTTCCAGCAGAAGTATACCATAGAGTCACGCTGGAGGGCCTCCAAATGCCTAGAGGGATGTTCTCTGTAGGCATTTGGAGGTCCTCCAGTGCAACTCTATGGCATGCTTCCACCAGAAGTTGACCATAGAATCATGTTGGAGGACTTTAAAATGCCTAGAGAGAACATATTTTTTCAGAGACAGGTGAGTGAAACAGCAGGTACCTGTTCCATGGATATGGGGGCCATACTGTACTTAGTTGTGTAGCAGAAGTGCTACACAGCCTTATAATTCTGAAGACACCTATCAGGGCATCAGCAAGAGTGTTCATATCAAGTGCAGTGGCATTCCCTGGCTGGTGTTTCAATGCACATCAAGCTCTACCGATGCGCATCGGCATTCCCTAGCCATTGTCCAGATGGGCATGGAATTGTCCAGATGGGTAGGGTTAGAATCCCTACTCAGCCCTGGAAACCTCCTGGTTGACCCTTAGAAAGTCACACTCTCTCAGCCTCAGTTGAGGCCCATGGCAAATGTCTTCTGAAGAAATCTGGCCAAGAAAACCATACCAAAAGGTCTCCATAAGTTGGAAATGACTTGGCAGTTTGCCTTTGCCTTCCTATGAGGCTGAGAGAGTGTGCCCTGCCCAAGGTCACATGGTCCATTGCCATGACCGAGATTCAAACCCTGGTCTCCGAAGTCACAGTCCAACACATTCAAACCATTTCAGCACACTGCTCCTCAACAGCTTTCCATTTCTTCTTTCTTTCCTTTTCATTTGAATTTTTCCTGCCCTCTGCCTTCCTTGACCATAATTTAGATTCCAGCCCTAGAAGAGTCAAGGATGCCCTTTGTGTTTATACTAAACTTACAGCACCCGGAACACATTAAGATGGGGGCATCTTTTTGACCCTACCAAAAAAATTAGACCAGAAATCTCAGGAGTGCAGTGGGTGTAACCCTCCATGTTAGTAGGAGCAGTGCACCTGCTCTGGGTTGTAGTCTGAACTTTAAAGGTGCAGAATCCATGGTTCAGTACCATGGACAACTCTTTAAGGTTGGGGGGGGAACCCAGAGACAACTCACCACCCCACTGGCTAAAGAGACGCCCACCCCTTACAAAGGGCCCTCATGAAATCATCCATCCGTCCTCCCATCCATCCATCCATCACTTTATTCACAACCAGCCTTTCTCTCAAAGTGAGATTCAAATAAATAGCTTGAATTTGATTTACAGTGATACCCGTCAGCCCATCCAGATCTGGGGAGGGAAAGTTCCCCCCCCGCCTCTATTTCTCCTGCCGATGGGGACAGATTGAAGTGGGGGGAGCCTTTAATACATTCTGCATCTATTTTGAAAGGGGCAAATAAAAAAAAAAATTAAGCTCTCTTTTAAAAAAAAAAAAAAAAGCATCCCCGGCTGTATCCATTGTTAATTCCAAATATTGTCAATTTTGCTGATAGCATCTTCTGCTGCTCTGCGGCTTCTGCCTCTGAGTCCGCCTGCGCCGAGAAAGAAGGAATTTATACACACATACAAGAATGACAACAACAACAAAAAGTTGAGCGCTCTTATCGTACGCAATCTCTCCTGAGGAAACCGAGTTTATTGGGTGTATTTTCCCCTTTCTTTTAAAAAAAATAGGTTTCTTGTTTGTGCATGCAACTGTCTTTCTATCTCTCTCCGTCTCCCCTCCTGCCAGCGCCTGTTTTAAATGTGAGGAAGCCACGGGCAAATTTTTGCTAATTTTGTGCGAGTGAGTGAGTGAGTGCGTCTGTGTGCATATGTGTACGCTTTTTATCATCCCGGTGATGCGCCGGCAGCTTTATCCACCGATAAGTGGATTAGTTGTTGAGCTAAACAAAAAAGGTGTTTGACAACTAGGAAGCTCCAAAGAACATATTTTTTGTTTTCCGAAGAATGGAACCGTGTTTTGTGTTTGTATTTTTTTCCCCCCTTTCTTTCTTTTCCTCCTCACACTTCACAGTTTGTCACAAATCACCGGCAGTTAAGAAGAAAAAGCGGTGAGACTTTCTAGCCCAGTTCCTTGCTGTCCCTCCAGAATGTTCAATTATTCTTAAAAGGGGTGTATATATATATATATATATATATATATATATACACACACACACACACACACACACACACACAATCATGCCAGGTTCTTTGGGCTGGGACCAGTAGAGTAGTGGAACCAGGGCTGTCAGGGTTCAAATTCCAGAACTTTTTGATGAACAGGGACTAGAATATCATTCGCCACCCCTTTCGGGCTCTCCTGTCCCCTCTGAAGACCCCTCCGCACTCCAGTGTTATAACACTTTGATTCCACTTTTATTGCAATGGCACCCTCCTCTGGAATTTGCACAGTTAAAGCGAGTACACCAACTGCACCCATTCCTGGAGAAGTCAGATCTGGCCATGGTAACACAAGCCTTGGTTGCATCCCATTTGGAGTACCATAATGGGGCTTCATGGGGCTGCCTTTGAAAAGTGCTCAGAAACTTCAACTGGTCCACAGAGTTGCAGCCAGGTTGCTTACTAGAGCCCTATACGGCCTGGGTCCAGGCTCTTTGAAGGACCTATTTGGCGGAGTCTCCTTTGGAGGTTTTTAAACAGAGTCTGGATGGCTATCTGTCAGGAATGCTTTGATCATGTATTCTTGTAGGGCAGGGGGTTGGACTAGATGGCCCTTGGGGTCTCTTCCAACTCTATGATTCTAAGATGTATCCTGTGGAATCCTGGGGTTTTTAGTTTAGGGAGGGATGCTTAGAATTCTCATCCAGTGAACACTAGTGCTGCACCAGACTACAAATACCAGTGGCCCCTTTCACACTACACAATTATAGCGCTGTGAATCCACTTCAACTGCCAGGGATGCATCCTATGAAATCCTGGGGTTTGTCATTTGGGGAGGCACTAGAGCTCTCTGGCTGAGAGTTCTAAACACCCCCATGAAACTACAAATCCCAGGATTCTGTAGGATGCAACCACAGCATTTAAAGTTGTGTAGTGTGGAAGGGTGCTCCAAAGGGGCAAAAGTCAAGACCTGATTGTAGTTGCATCTGGCAACCAGTGGGGGCTCTAGACTAAAAAGACAGTGAGAGAGAGAGAGATTGAGGCAGAGAGAAAAAGACAGATTTAAAAGTGGAAAACAGTATTGCTTTTTATGAGGAAGGCAGAGGAAAACACAAATTGGAGGGGAAATACTCTCCCATTTTGTATGGGGCTGGATTAGTCTCCCGCTTGGGAAACAGAGGTCTCTCAGGAGGAGCCATACTTTCCGTGGCTCTTGGTGGAGAGTAGGTTCCTTTCTGCTTTCCATTCCTCAGACTACTTAGTTTCACAGGCTAGAGTTCTGTTGGGTAGCTGCTTCGTCAGAAACTGAGTTGGTGGTAGTGGTGGTGTGTCTTCAAGTCATCTCAGCCATGCCTCCCCTCCTTTTCTGGCCAACGGTGGGGTCTCCCCTTTCCTGTGATGCTCTCATCCAGCCAGTTTGGATACTAACTCCACCACCTGGAGGATTCTGGGAGGTGTTGTTCAAACAAATAAACATTTCCAAGATCCAGTTCCTTGACCGATGGCAGACAGGGGGCAACTTGGGGGGCTTCCTTATCCAATGGGGTGATGAACCCACTCTGGGATTTAGTTGGACATTTCAAGGACCCATCCAAGCTTCTGAGCCCTGTTTCCAGAACAGGACCCATTGCCCTGTTACCTTTGTTACGGCAGCTCTCACAGTTGTGAACCGCTCTGGGTTTTTGAAGTTGGCCAAGGTTCGGAATCCTGCCTCCAAAATTGGGCCTAGTGACAGGACTCCTCCGTCATGGTCTACGTTACGTAACTTTACACATGCTTAGCTACATTGCAGAATTGCGAAGGAGCACAACAGGATACCCATTCCTGCAGACGTGAGTGCGCCAGCAAAGCTGTGAGACCGCAACAAGGTCCCCGACATCGCCTTTTTTTGTTTTGCTTTTTAAGTGGCCTTCAAACAAAGTGTTGCTCCCGCGGCCTTCCGCCGAAAGGAGCCAAGGCGCCGAGACAGCTAGCAGAGAGAGGGAGGAGGAGGGAGGGAGACCAGTAAATAAATAAATAAAAATGAAATAAAACAACCCACCATGTAAAAGGTCCCCAGCTGGCCGTTTCAAGGCATCAGCACGCAGCCCGAAGGCTCCAGCTGAGAGCTATTTCACTATTTATCTACATGTAATTATTGCTATGAGGTGCAGACATTAACACTGTCAAGAGCAATTTAGTCTGACATTTTTCACTTGCTCTATACTCCGATGATTTTCGCGCCCGGCTCCTCATTCTCTCTCCCTCTCTCTATGGCGCGTGCACACACACACACACACACATACACTAAGTGTGGTGCACATTTCTCAGCAAGGCCCAGATCCGTCCTTTCTCACCCGGCTCCACAATTCATTAAACTTTGTTCTCTAATTCTGTCTGAAAGGCAACAGGGGGGCAGCTGGAAAGGAGAAGAAAGCAGCATTTTCCCTCCCCTTCCCAAAATCCCGTGCCCCCTTCTCTCGTCTAACCTTCTCTATTGTCCCCCCGCTAGCCAACTCCGCCATGATGCTACAGCAACCGAAGCATTTCCACTCGACACAAACTGAATTTATCGGTCGCTGCGTTTTCAATTGGAATGCAATCTCGGGCATTAACCTTTGCTTGCTGGGCTGCCTTTAAAACACGGCCCGCCGTTTACGAGAGGCGAGGTTTAAAAAGTTCCATCGAAAGAGGCTGGGCCTACTCTGGAAAATGGGAGCCGCTCCACCGCTTGCGTGCATGCACACCGACATTATGTTCCTTCTTTTCGAACGGACTGTATCTCGCAGCCTACCTTCTCGCTCCCGTAAATCCTGACAACCAGTGACACTTCAGATTAAAGCCCCTGGCCTGTGCTTGACTCTTGATTTAATGCGACAGTTATTGTATGTTCCCCTAATAAATATCAATTGCCCAGTTTGGGGTGCCTCGGCGGCAATGTGGCGGCGAAACAGAGCGTGACAGGCGCTTCCATGCACTGCCAATATGGTGTGTGTTGCCCATCGTTACTTGGACGATACGTCTAGTGCGGACAGAATCCACTATGAGCCAGCTGCTCAGTCATGATTATGGAGGAATAAATATACCCAGGACGGGGTTGGACATTTTGAGGAGGATCGTACTGAAATTACTGATTCCATGCCAACCATTTCAACCATCAGAGAGTGGTAGACTCTCCTTAGCTGGAGGTTTTTAAGAAGAGGTTGGATAATTACCTCTCAGGAATGCTTTCATAGTGGATTTTCTGCATGGCAGGGGGTTGGACTAGATGACCTTTGGGATCCCTTCCAATTGTATGATTCTATGATTTTATAATTCAAAGGTCTGGCTCCTGTTGGTTATATGTTAATAGAAAGTTAATAGTAGTAGCAGGTTAATAGGTTAATAGAATAGTAGGTAGAGTAGTAAAATAGTAGATTAATCCCTACTTGAATAAACCCATTGGGTCGACTGTTGACCAATGAGTTAAGATGTAGGTAAATCCAATTGATACAACAGGTATTAATTGGGACTAATAGTAGGGTCCAGAACATAAAATCATAGAGTTGGGAGGGACTTATAAAACCTCATCTCTCACAGGGAGCTGCCATTGTTTTTCCCATGAACATGCTTGTGAATGATGTTGATTTAGCTGTATTTATTATATTTTTATTCTAAGTTACATTTGTTATATATAAGGAACATTTTGAGCCAGCGTGGTGTAGTGGTTTGAGCATTGGACTACGACTCTGGAGACGTTGGGCAAGACACACTCTCTCAGCCCCAGAGAAAGGCAAAGGCAAACCTTGCCAAGAAAACCCCATGATAGGTTCGCCTCAGACTTGCCATAAGTCAGAAACCACTTGAAGGCACACAGCAACAAAAAAAGAGCATTTAAGGATTTTAGGAGGGTCATTTCCCCAACATGCCCAACACTTCCTTCTCCCCACTGTATCCCCACAACAACAGGCCTGTGGGGTAGACCAGGATGAGAGAGACTAGCCCAAACTCACCAAGAGAGCTTCACAGTTTGGTGCAGATTGGGACCTGCGTCTCCCAAGCCACCAGCCTCAAGCTCTTGACTTCTATACCCTACTGGGTCTCATTGTGTCTTGAAATAGCTTTAGCCACTTTCCCAGGTAGCTTAGAGCTTGTCATGAACTAGGACTGATATCCTTGCTGGAAAAGTTAGGTAGACACACGGATGGGTAGGCATCGGCCATCAAGAAGTGGGGTAGAAGGAGGTGAAGTCCACAGCCTTTGCATGGAAGGCAAAGGTACCAAAAGTGGAGTAACTTTCATCAACATCCTAAAGCAGCTGTCCCTGACCTGGGGCCACTCCTTGACTCATTTGGACTACAGCTCCCATCATCCCTAGCCAGCATGGCCTTGGCCAGCTTAGGAAACATTGGCCTAAATCAGGGCTGAGGGAGCCCCCAGGCCCTTCCATGCATTGCTGGATTGTGAGTCCCATGAGCCTGGTGGGGCATAATGGGGGTTGTAGTCTATCAACATCTGGAGAGCCAAAGCCTATGGAGTGGAGCAACGTGAAGCAAGGCCGAGGCCACGGCCTTTCAGAAACCAAACTGAGTTTCAGGACTGAGTGGGGAGTATGGTTTGGCTCTCCCAAGTCTCAATCCCGTGCTCTAACCACTACTCCACACTATGTCACAGAGCCATTAAAGGGGAGGGGAGGGCAGGTGCCAACCAGAAGCTTCTAAGAAGAACCCTGATGCCAACAACACCCCTCTTTCATTGCCACAAAATGTAGTAGAAAATTTTAATTGGGGGAGAGGGCAGAATTCTTGTGGGGAGGGGGCTATACCCAAGGAATGTGATGAAGAAATTGCTTTCAAAACAGTGTCACAAATAACAGCAGCAAATTATTTCTTAAACACTGCAATGTGTGATTGGAACAAGGCACTTAAAAAAAAAAACTTTCCAAGCTTTGTGCATGGTGGGGGTTGGACTAGATGGCTCTTGTGGTCCCTTCCAACTTTATATATCTATGATTCTAAAAGATCCTAGGAGACGCCGTAGGACACCCAAGTTCCATTTCGCATATTTGGTTCATAAATTACAAAATTGCAAAACAATTGCAAAAAAGTGCAAAATTTGGAAAATTCACAGCAAAACACGAACTGAGCAAAGAACCCCCTTTATTCCAAGAAAATTTGTGTGTGGCCACCACAGTTAGATGCTGTAACCACTATGCTGCACTTTTCCCCATTCAAATGACCCCTTTACTCAAGAAAGGTTGTGTGCAACACCAATGGATGACTCTCCCCATCACTGCAAGATGCTGGAGCTGTTATGCCACATCACTCCCCCCCCCCATGAAGGACTGGAGTATTTTTGCACTCCGGCGTGCCTCCGAACTTTCCCTGGAAGAAACCACCAGCGCTGTCAGTGGCTGGCAAGGCCTTAACGTATTGTGAGTCCTGGCAGCTTGTTTTCCACGGCTGCTAATCAGCCTTTCCTGTCCCTGCCTTGTCACTGCCCAGTCGCTGCCACCACCAATCTATATCCTAATCTCCATCAATTAATGAGGAACACTTGATCCCTTCTCTCCGCCGCCCCTCCGACAAACGCCCCCACCCTTGAGCTATAGTTTCCAAGGGAAAGCAAGGGGGGAGGTCTACCTCTCACCCACCCACCTCCACCCTCTTTTCACTTGCTGCTCACCCGGTGCACCCAATTAGGCATTTGACACCCAAACCCGTTGATAAATTGTTCCTGTCATCTGCTTTCTGTCTTTCATTAAATGGGAAGATGGAGGACAGAAGGGAGGAGGGCGGGGATTGGGGCTGAGGTTGGCGATGGTGGTTGGGGGAGTGTTCTGGAAGGCAACGGGAGCAGAGGGAGACGTGATCCCCCATGCTTAGCCGAGCCAGAGCCATTAATTACAAAACGGCCATTTGCAGCATGAAAAAAGCATTAATTAAATTTATGCAATCATTATCTTTAAATAGTCATATCTTTGGGATCTTCAGCCCTTCCCTCGCCTCCCTTCTCCTCCGCTAAGTAGCTCTAATCCCCCTTCCCCAGACTTTTATCGTGCCATCAGCCGCGGCTTCTGGGGGCTTTCAAACTTCGGAGCGCAAAAGGAGACATAAACTCCGGCCTCCAGAACATGGGGCGGTTTGGTGCCACAGGCCAGAAAGACTGGGACATGGCCCTAAAACCTACTTTTAGTCCCTTCTAGAGTTGACCCATTGAGTCCATGGGCTTTGCCCACATGTTGGCTCCCTATTCAACTATTGATTCCATCAGTCTACTTTAGTGTAGCCAGATGAAATAAGGTACCTTTAATAGTTGTCCAGAAGAGTGAAATTTCAGCAAGTGTCGCTTCTCATGCAAGCAATGCTTACTGAAATTCCCTCTTCTACACAGCTATGCTTTGACTGTGTATTCCTGCAGGACAGGGGGTTGGACTAGATGGCCCTTGTGGTCTCTTTCCAACTCTATGATTCTATGATTAAAGATGCAGGAGCCCTGTCTCTTATTTCACCTGGCAACCCTAGTCAACCTTGTTGTTGTTGTGTGGCTTCAAGCTGACTCCCACTTATGGTGACCCTCTTCTAGAATTTTCTTGGTAAGATTTATTCAGAGGAGGTTGGCCATTGTCTTTCTCTGAGGCTGAGAGAGTGGGACTTGCCCAAGGTCACCCAGTGGGTTTCCATGGCTGAGTGAGGATTCGAACCCTGCTCTCCAGAATCTTAGTCCAACACTCACACCACTGTACCAGGATGTATGCTCCATACAGGGACTCATTTAAGGGCCATTTGCACAACTGTATTTATTGCTGTTGCTGCTTTTGTGACTGTAGGCTCATGGATAAATTGCTCCCCAGTAACTGGGAGGGGGGGTGCTTTCCATGTCGGTGGGGTGGTGAAACCACTGCAAGGTTTAACTCTGAACTTTAATGGAGCTGATTGGTAAAGAAGGCTTCCACATTGCTCAGCTTCTCCAAAGTTCAGTCCAAAATGTCAGAGTTTGTTTCCTGCCTCCACCGACAGGGGGCGCCACCCTTCATATAGCCTAGTTTCTTCCAGACATAGAATCATAGAGTTGGAAGCAACCAGGAGGCAGCAGGCAGTACAACCTGGTCTTGTTTGGGCTGGTGAATATTGTACCGACCACATTTGGATACTGCAGATGAGGAAGAATATAATTCCAGTTCATTTATGAGAAGAATTTGTCCAAAAAAATTTAGATTTCAGCATTTTCAGGATGAAAAGAACTGGGTTCTCTCTGTGGCAGCAATAGTTCTCTCTACTGCATTTCCTCAATGAAGATGGGGATATTTCTGTTCGTTGTTGTTTTTTAAATAAGAACTTGTCCAAAAAAATTCCAAATTTCTTCATATTCAGAATGGAAAGACCTTAAATTTTTTTGGCAGGGGAGAAGAAAAAACTGGATGTAGGAGAAACCTCAGCTGCAGATTTCCCCATCCGTAATATGAAACAGCCATTTATTTACAAGCAGACTGCTTTCTCAAGCTTCTTATTGAAGCTGCTCTGAAAACTTGGGTGTATTGAATGGCCTCAACTCACAGATGGGGAGATCCACCAAGGAGCATAGAATCATAGACTTAGAAAAGACCCCAAGGGCCATCTAGTCCAACCCCATTCTGCCATGCAGGAATACACAAATCAAAGCACTCCCAACTGATGGCCATCGAGCCTCTGTTTAACAACCTCCAAAGAAGGAGACTCCACCACACTCCCAGGCAGTGTATTCCCTTGCCAAACAGCTCTTACTGTCAGGAAGGTCTTCCTAATGTTTAGGTGGAATCTCTCTTCCTGTAGTTTGAACCCATTGCTCCGTGTCCCAGTCTCTGGAGCAGCAGAAAACAAGCTTGCTCCATCCTCAGTAGGACATCCCTTCAAATATTTAAACATGACTATGATGTCCCCTCTTCACCTTCTCTTCTCCAGGCTAAACATGCCCAGCTCCCTAAGCCACTCCTCAGAGGGCATCATGGCTTCCAGACCCCCCACCATTTTGGTTGCCCTCCTCTGGACACCTTCCAGCTTCTAAAACTCCTCTATTTCTCAATGTTTCCTTCTTCCTTGGGAGCTATCCATGGTTCTGATGAAGCACTGTGTTCATCCCTAAACTGAGCATCAACAACTTACCGTAACTGATTTTTTTAAAAATAAACTAGCACAGGCAGGCACTCATATCCCAATAAGATACCTCTCTCTCTCTCTCTCTTTCTTTCTTTCTTTTTAATGGGGGATTTGAATATGCAAAGATGAGCCAATCCACATGGGACATCAAAATTCATAGACGTCTGGGTTTGGAGAAGACATTCATCTCCACCGTAGCGGGAAGCACATACAATTCTCTGAGCAAAATTTGGGTATGACTTCCCTTTCAGGAAGCATGAGAGAAGGGGAGAAAGTTTGGTCAGTTTTTAGGATCTAGAGGAGAGGTGTCCTCAAACTGGAAGGGGACTGCTTCCAACTGGGTGAACTGATGTCTGGAACACAGTGAGCCCAATTCAGGCTCTGATCCCTGTGTTTAGTTAACAGGGGATATATTCCTGGACTTACTGTTCACTTATGTGTATGAAACTGTGTATAATAACAAACCCTATTAAAATAAAAGACTTGGGTGACCATCTGTTGGGAATGCTTTGATTGTTTATTCATGCATGGAAGAGGGTTGGACTGGATGGCCCTTGTGGTCTCTTCCAACTCTATGATTCTATGACTTCCTATACAAACGTACCATAGAGTTGCATTGGAGGACCTAGTGATTCCTAGAGAGGACAGCTCTCTAGGCATTTCCCAGCACAACTCTATGGTGTGCGTCCCCACTTTAGTGTTCCTCAGATAATTGAAACTACAGATATTGGTTCCGAGGGTAGAGTAAAACCTGTTTTACTGGGCATCAGCTGTCTCAGGAGAAGGAGGTCCATTCTGCCAGCTACCAAAGCATGGATGAATGACGTTTCCATCTGGTTTGGGGGAAGAGGCTCAAGCAAGGATAGCTTGATTAGTTAAATATACTTAACAAAGTAGCTGATTGTAGGCCTTTGTTTTCTGTGCAAAACAGCCACGTCTGAATTTTGCGTAGAACCACTCCCAAACTGCAAAGATTCTCATCAGTCCCAGACTCTTCTCATGGTTTTTTCCCCACAGTCATGAAATAGGCTTTTTTCAACCATTTATCCTTCCCATTCCTAACTGGAAGGTGTTTCTGATTCAAACCCTGAGAAGATGCTACAAAAATTTGCTAGACGCTCCGATCCATTTAGCATCACCTTTCTGTTTTTCATCCCAAAGTGGTCCTCATGTGCTTTTCTCCTGTTAAACCCAATGTCATAAACCAAAATAAGCATCCAAGCATCCCTCGGAGCGATGCTGAGGATCTCTACCAGCCCATTGTAGTTGGAAAGGACACCGAGAGAGAGAGAGAAAACATCAGATATTTTTAATACACCAAATGAATCACACAATAGGAAGATAGCAAAGCTGGCAAAGTGTGGAATCGCGTTGAAATTTCCCCCCCTTTTCTCTCGCCCGCTTGCCAACTGGAGTTCTTAAGTGTTTGATTTGGAACCGCGCTGGTTGGCACAGCGTTTGGTGAACTTTATCAGGCTTATTTCATCTCCCCAAGACTTCTCCCTTTCAATGTGGGTTTCAGGGGTTTTCCCCCCTCCTTCTCCCGATGGAGAGGACCCTGGAGGCATTGGCTTGACTTAACGGGTGTATCTTACACCATCCTTAAGCTGGACTTTTAACTGATTGCTAGGCCTGCTTGATCAGAGGTGGGGAGAAGGGGGGATGAGACAGAAACAGAAAGAGAGAGTCTTCCAGTAGATATGCAAGACTATCAGTGAGCCAAGCAGCTTCGCCCGAGGCTGGGATATGCCACTCGGCAGATGCTCTTTGTAGTACAGGTCTCTTTCACATTTAGAGATACTCTTTCCCCTTGCCATCCCGGGAAAAAGCGAAGAAAGGGAAAGAGGGGGGGGGAATATGTGGAGAGGCTCAAAGGATCTCACAAAATCTTGTTTGGAAGCAATGAACCAGCACCCTGACTCCATTACCGGTGTCCGCAGGGGGTTGCGATAGGGAGGGAGAGATGGGAGGGATCGGCTTAGCTGAGGAATAGAGAAAAGGGGGGTGGTAGAGGAGGAGAGAATGGGGTGCGTTTCAGCTGGGCTTTGTTGATTCGTGCTGGTATGGGGGCTGGGGAGGAGGAGAGGCAGAGAATGAGGAGGTTGTTTGGTGCTGGAAATGGGGGGCGGCATTGTCTGAAACACCCTGGGATGTCTAGTGTGTAGAATCATAAGTTTGGAATTGGAAGGGGCCCCAAGGGCCATTGAGTCCAACCTGCTGCCACGCAAGAATACACAACTAAAGTATGCCTGATAGATGGCCAGCCAACCTCTGTTTGAAGACCTCCAAAGATGGAGAGTCCACATCCTTACCAGGCTGCATATTCCTCTCTTAAATGATTCTTTGAGTGGAAAAAAAGTCTTCCTGACATTTAGGTGGAATCTCTTTTCTAGTCATTTGAATCCATTGGTCCTCGTTCTAGTCTCTGAAGCAGCCGGAAACAAGCTGACTCCATCTTCTACATCCCTTCAGATATTTCAAGATAGCTCTCACAATCATCACTCAGTCTTCTCTTCCTTCTCCATGATCTAGAGTGGTCTTTCTCCAGATCAGTACCTTCTCCCAAAAGCTTGGGTGACAACTCCCAATGCCCCCAATCAGGGAGAGCTGTTCTAGCTGGGAATGATGGGAGATGTAGTCTGGCACCAATGGAGGTTGTAGGGTTTTCTCTTAGAAGGACAGACACCCTCTCTCTGCCACTGGGCATCTTCAGAGTGTGATGGAAGCCACAGCTGAGATCATTCATTGGAAGACGTATGTGTATCCTGTAGCTACATCTCCATAGCAATGTCTCTCATTGCCACCTCCCCAAAAAAGTCAGTTTGTAAGCAGTGCAGCCTCTCATTTCTGTGTCATCAGAGAGCAGGTGACCTGTCCAACTAGTTTCTGGTAGCCACAACGGACATCTGCAGAGACCTCCGGGGTTCCTTGCAAACTCTCTCCAGACGAAGTCCTTGAAACATGTCAAGGTGCAAGAAAGTAGCTGGACACATTCCTGCTCATCTCCCTTCAATCTGATCTCACAAGAATGGCCATGTTGGGGGGTACCTGTGAGTTGGGAAGGAGGGTGTTTGGTTGCTGCATGGTTGGAATGCTGCATGGTTGGAAAATTGCATGGTTGCAACACTGCATGGCTGGAACGTCATTCCAACCTAAGCAACAACCAAGAAAGTGAGCTGTGCTTCACTAATTGGATTCTGGACTCCACTTTCTGTGCTCTGTTTCATGGGGAGGGGTTTCCCCTCCCTTGGGAAGATGGCGGCACTTACAACAACCCAAAAAGTGACTTGAGACGACATAAGTAAAAATCCAGTACATTACGCCAAGTAAGGAGGGTGTTAGTTTTACCACCCTGAGAAAGGGGTTCCAGATCCTGGAAGCATCCACCAAGAAGGCCCTGTTTCCTATGTTCTCTCCAGGTGGGACCTGGGGGTGAACTGGTGGGACAGAGAGAAGGGTCTCCCCACCCCACAACTCCGCCAGCAGATCTCAAAACACAGGCAAGGATAGGAAGGAGTGGAACAAGCTAGCCTCTCTGGGAAAGGAGTTCTAGAGCCTGGGGACAGCCACCGAGAAGATCCCGTCTCCCAGGTTCCCCCCAGATATACAGGTCGGTCCCTGTTTACGTGAGGTTGGTGCTCGTGGTTTCACTCGCAGGGGGAGAGGCATCTCTAGGCATCTTGAGGACCATAGAGTCATGCTGGAGGTAGTCACTCTAGGCATCAGGAGGTCCTCCAGTACAACATCCACTGGAAGTTAACCATAGAGTCATGCCAGATGCCTAGAGAGGCATCCTCTCTAGCCAATTTCTAGAGAGCACAATTCGATAGTATAAAATGGTGGTTCGCTATTATACGTGGTTTTGCACATCTGTGATAAGTCCAGGAACGTATCGAGCTGTACCTGTGAGGGCGGTGGGACAGATAGAAGATGGATCCCTAGAAGATCTCAAAATGCAGGCAAGCCCATATGGGCAAGTATGCTGGCCGGAGTATTCTGGGACTTGTAGTCCACACACACAAAAATGAACTACTCTGAGTGCTGCTCCTAGTTTTCACAAAATGACCTGCACCTAACCCTACACTCGCTTTTCCACCACCCCCAAGTTGAAGAAATGGAGGGAAAGGATGGCGAAAGAGGGGAAGGTGCTCTCTTTAGTCTATGTTTTTAAAAAGCCGCCCTTATCCCATCCCTATTGTCAGTGTGAGAATCAAAATAAAATAAAATAAAAATCCCCCGAACCCTCTTCTATGATTATGTAGAAGGTATTAACACAACGGAAGCAACGGGGAGAAGGGAGTTTACTTTGTAGCTGAGCGAGGGATAAATTGGGGTTTAAGGATCTCAGCACCGAGATTGGAAATATTAAGTGAGGTACGGGGAAATCGTTCCTTGAATACTCTCTGGGGATTAGGGAATGTAGTGCCGGGCGGAGGAGAAGAATCCCTCTTTAATGACACCGAGCTCCGTCCCTCATCAAGGGATTCCACCGAGAGGGAGAGAGTTTGGAGGAATAAGAAACGCCTCGGCAATGAGGACTTTCTTCCCCCACCTCCAAACGCCTCCTTTTCCAATCTAATTCCAGCCGAGCTTTGCAAATATTGAGGACGTGGGGGTGAGGGAGGAGGTTGAACAGTGTAGGCCTGCCGTTAAGAAGATGGAGCTTCCTCTTGGCTTTGGGGTAGAACTGGGCCTTGTTCGCCAGCCTCTCAGGGGCTTATACCAGGAGGCCGGAATCATAGAAGTGGAAGGGACCCTGGGGGTCATCTAGTCCAACCCCCAGGCATGCAGGAAGAGACAACTAAAACACTCCTAAGAAAGGTCCATCCAACCTCTTGTTTCAAGACCCCAAAGATGGAGAGGCCACCACCATGGAGAGGCAGACCGTTCCACAGGGAGTTCTTCCTTGTAGTTAGGACTAGGCATGTTACTTAAGGGAACCTCCCTGTTCAGAGCCACTCTATCTGAAGACCTTTTTCTGAGTGGATACCCACATTCATAGGAGGGCCTAAATGTCACCAACAGGTCCCATCTGATCTTGGAAGTTAAGCAGGGTCAGTGCTGGTGAGTCCTTGGATGGGAGACTGCCAACAAATCCCTGGTGTTGTAGGCTCTGTTTCAGAGGAAGGAACTGGCAAAACCATCTCTGAGGATTCCTTGCCTAAGGAAACCCTCTGAAATCCATGGGGTCACCATCACTCCACAGGAGACTCGAAGGCATAGACACACACAAGATCTGACCTTGGTCTCTTTTCTCCAAATGCTGCAGGCTAGAGCTTCCAGCACATGGGGAAAGGTGTCTTTTTGGACTGTCACTCCCAGAATCCCCCAGCCAGCATAGCTGGCTGGGGGATTCTGGGAGTGGCAGTCCAAAAAGAAGAACCTTCCCCAAGCCCAGAAGGACTATGAAGGAATACCAGGCTCTGGAGTCTCTATTTCCGAGGAATGAAGTGGCAAAACTAAGGAATGATTTAGGAACCTGGAAATGTTTGGCTTGGAGAAGAGAGGACTGAGAGGAAACCTAAAAGCCCTCTTTAAATATCTGAAGGGAGGTTTTGTAGGAGATGGAGCAAGCTTATTTTCTGTTGCTCCAGAGACCAGAACATGAAGCAATGAATTCAAACTACAAGAAAAGAGATTTCACTTAAATATTAGAAAGAACTTTTTCTTTTTAATATAAGAGCTGTTGACGGTCAAATACATTGACTTGGAGGGTGGTGCACCCTCCATCTTTGAAGGTCTTTCAACAGAGGTTGGATGGGCATCTTTCAGGTGTGCTTGAGGTGTGTCTTCCTGCATGGCAGGGGGTTGGACTAGATAGCCCTTGGGGTCCCTTCCATCTCCAAGAGTCTGGGATTCTGTAATTCTACGAATAGGATTGAGGCCATTGTCTGCATCCGCTCTGGCTCTTTCTCCCAACACCCACCTGCTTGGAAGATCCAGCGGCTCTTCCACACACCCCAAGTGGCCCCCACCCACCCAACCTCCAGACCTAAAAATAAAGCTATTGATGGCCGAGATTGGTTCTCCTAATTGGGCTCGGCATTCCAAAGCCATCTCCGTTTATCGTAAAGGGTGCACATTTCCCGGCTTGAGCTTCCACGGACATCGGCCCCGAGGGCAGGCTCAGAAACGGAGAGAATTAATTACATTTTTTTTTCCAAAAAGAGGGGGGAGAGGAGGAAGAAAACTCCCCATCTTTTAAAGTATGAGAAAGAGAGAGGGGGGCATTGATGAAATCCCAGAGGGGAGAGAATGTGATGATGGGGTGTGTAGGGATGGGGTGGTGTAAAATCCATCAGGGAAAAAGAGAGGAGGGTTCAACTCTCTCGTCCTTCTCCTCATTTAAGGCAATCGTAGCAAAAGTCAAAGTCTGTGGATAATTTTGCTCAGTCCCTGTTCCGCACAGAAAGAGAGACAGACCAAGAGAAAAGGTGTCTGGTCCAAGAACATTGAGACCACCCTGTTGTCTAAACGGCGAAAATATTCCTTGCAGAATGTGAAAAGAATACCTTTTTTGTCCCAATGGGATCCCGCATCTATTTGCAGTATTGTAGAGGAAGGGGGGGAGCAAAGCGCCATATTCTCCACGAGAAAAACCTCCATGGCTTTTCCCATTTTTTTTAATTTAAAAAAAAACAGTAAGGAGGATACGCATTCCTGCTCATTGGAACCTAATTGATTCACTTTCCCAATACAAGTGGAAGTTGGCCGGTGATTGGTTGGACATGCGTGGGGGTGGAGCTTGGTAACAAGGCAAGCGCCTGGAGCTGCCATCTTGGATTTTCCCTGAACTACGGTGCACTATGGTGAGAAAACAGTAAACACTTCCCATGCACTATGGTGAGAAAACAGTGTTTTTCTTTTCTTTTCTTTTTTGCTTTTACTGGATGGCTATCTGTCAGGAGTGCTTTGATTGGATATTCCTGCATGGCAGGGGGTTGGACTAGATGTCCTTTGTGGTCTCTTCCAACTCTATGATTCTATGCATCTATAAGCCACTTATGAAGATGCAGGTGCCAAGTGGAATGCCAGACACTCTCTTTTCTGCATGAATCACACTATTTTTGGGCACCCGTGAAAAGTTTGCCGAGAAGTCCCAAACAGTCAGAAAATTCACAAAAACTCTTTCCACTGCAGCTTCCATATTCAGTGCCAGGCCACGTGGGAGATTCTGGGATGTGCAATCCAAAACAATCATTTCCCCCGGCTCTGAGTCCTTGTTGTTCTTGATTGGACCTACTAATAGGCTTCAGACTATTCTGATGGAGTCCGTTGCACCTCCATGGTCTAGCATAGTTTACCTTTGGATGCCAAATGCTGTCAATAAAAGGAGAGGGAGAAGAAGAAGTCTGTGGGTTTCTCCAAAAATACTGCCTGGCTCCCACCAACCCCGTCTTAAATCGTAACTTCCACTCCAAAGCCTCTTTGAACTTCAAATCTCCCACTTGATTGGTGGCCTAAAGGGGAATTTGAAGAGTGCAATTGATAAGAAGCGGCCAAAAAGACAGGGAGGAGGAAGGAAGGCTGTCAATCACCATGATTGACAGGATGACAGATTTCCTGGCCTGATTAAAAATAAATACCGATCGGAAGCGGACAGGCTATTGATTTTGCGTTAGGCATGGTAATGCTCCGAGAACTAATAAATTATAGGAGAGCAAGGTCAAGTGCCAGCGAGGCATGATGGGAAATAATCCATTGCCAAAGAGTTTAGCACTTGCAAGTTGTGGTTGTTATTTCTTCCAAGCGATCTAGGATGCTCTTAGAACGTGAGAAGATGGAATTAGAGAGATGCAAGAGAGTTTGGGTTGGAGGGGCAAAAAAAAACATTGTGGGGCTACCAGAAGGGGGATTGTCACTGTGCTGGGCCATGGAATCATCCAAAATGGCTCTGAGGATTTTAAGCCAGAGGTGGGCCAATTCAGGAGGAAACATGATTCCTTTTACTGTGCAGTTTGCAAAGTTTTTAGCCCCTCTCCCTCCAAATACTGTAAATCCCCTATGGATCTTGTCGGGACAAATCATATTCTCTGTGAATTCTATGAGGAGTATTTTCATCATCCAGACGAGTCCTAGGAGACCAGGGTTCAAATCCATGCTCAGCCATGGAAACCCACTGGTCCTACTCTCTCAGCCTCAAAGGAAGGCAAGAGGAAACATCCTCTGAACAAACTTTGCCAAGAAACCCTCTGAAAGGTTCACCATAATTCAGAAATGACTTGAAGGCACACAACAACAGCAGCAACAGTCTAGAAATAGGCCATAGAAGTATCCAGAATGTCTCTGGGGATTTCAAAGTCAGGGCAGTCCATGGAAGCATCCAGAAAAGCTTTAGGAATTCCAGTCACCATGAGTGCATTCAGAATGTCTCCAGGGATCCTGAATTTTGAGAGGTCTGTTGAAGCCTCCAGAATGGCTCAAGAGATCCTCAGCTCAGGTCTCAGAAGCATCTAGAATGTCCCAGGGAATTCTCAAACTGAGAATCAGCCATGGAAGCATGTAGAATGGTTGCCCACACCAAGACACCAATTCAGTGTCTTGCCATTCTTGTATGGCAAACCAGAAAAATGTCTTTCTAATGAGCACGCCTGGCTTGTTTTCAAGAGCTTCACTACCAATGATCAGAAAGGCAAAGGTAGAGGTTGCAACCATGGCACAGCGTCATAGAATTGTAGAGCTGGAAGGGGTCCCCAGAGGCCATCAAGTCCAACCCACTGCTTAAGGCAAAATCTCCAACTAGAGCATCCCCGGAGCCACCCAGCCTCTTTTGGAAGACATCCAGAGAAGGAGAGCCCACCACCTCTTTAGGCAATTGGTTCCATTGCCGAACCATGGTTCCCGGAAGGAGGGCACCAAAGGTGAATGGATCCCAAGCCAAGTTACCTAAAGCAAGGGTGGGCAACTGCATGGTGTTCAGGGACCAAATTTGCCCCAGACCCTCCCCTGGACTGCAACCCCCACTCCACACCAAGCCAAATAGCAAGCCCAAGTTTTCCTCTGAAGTCCCTCTCAAAACAGGTCTTGGGTGATCAAGACTATCTGTACATCTGGCCAGTTGGTTTTTGGTAGGGAGGCCAGTGACTGGACAGGAAGTGTGTGTGTGTGCGCACACACATGCGCGAGCCCATTTGCTGGGTGAGCAATATTCCCTTAGAACCCACAGGGGGTCATTTCAAAGAACAAATTCTCCCAACAGGAGGTGAAGGAGAGATGAAGCACTTTCGTCCACCTCTTGCCAAGCTCCAAACCTTTTCCCATTTGGTGCCATTAATTGAGGTCAATGAGATTATGCTTCATTTTTATTCTTAGACTTTTTTTTTTAAGCTCCATGCCAGCTTCCCAAGGTAACTGCCCATCCCTAGGCATTCTGCCAAATCTGCTGGTGGCCAATCGCCTTACCAAGCTCAGAAGGTTACCCTGAAAGAAAGCAACTTTGGGGGGATTCAAGCTTGGGGTACACTGTTTTTTGCTCTGGGTTTAAGTCTGAACTTTAAAGGAACTATCTAAGATACTAAACTTTCTGCGTGTATCTGCACACACATACACACAGATCCCCTCCCAAATGGATTCAGTAGACACCAATGGTCTACCCATCAGAGCCATTACAATAAAAGTTATTGTAAGGTGCCCTGAAATCTTTGGATATAGGGCAGAATCTAGATATTTTGATAAAACATGAAATAAGAAATAAAGCACTAATCTTCTCTTCATACCCATTTATCACAGCTACCTCTCACTGTCCCTCCAAGGTAAAATTTTGTTTATGCAAGTACTGCTCTTTCACCTTATACTGAAAGATGTCATATGGCATCCAAATAAAATCAAAGCAAACTAGTTAAAACAGGTTAAAACTCTAAAAAATAATTTATTCCGGGGTTTCAAAAGCTTGCACAATGTACTTTCTGCACTTTGGTTGGCCAATATAAGTATCACTCTATTGTGGGTTTTGGATATTGTTGTAAAAAAAGAAAAAGAAGAAGACGCTAAACACATATTAAATACAATTAACAGCTTAAAACAGAGTATGAAAGATGGAAACAGGTTTAAAACTATCTACCTTTGCATCTTGAGATAAATCCATGCAGCCTAAAATTATCAATGAACAGCCTTGTTTTGTCATGGTGCCTAAAACCAGTGTTGGTGCCCATCTGGCCTCCAAGGGGACAGCATTTTGCAATTGGGGTGGGGGCACAGCTGAGAAGACCCTGTTCCCAAATGTCTTCATCTCACCGCCATCCTAGGCTTGAGGCTGGATGGCCATCTGTCAGGAATGATTTGATTGTGTATCCCTGCATGGCAGAATGGGGTTGGACTGGATGGCCTTTGAGGTCTCTTCCAACTCTATGATTCTATGAACATGGAACAGGGCCTTCTTGGGGGCTGCTCCCAAAGTTTGGAATGCCCTCCCTAAGTAAGCTAGCAAAGCAGCCCTCCTTTCTGTCTTTCTCTCAGCAACTGAAAACTTTTCCATCCCAACAGGCTTTTAGGTTTTGACTGCAGGATCTTTTAATGGCATGTCATTTCAATAATGTGCTTCTCTTTTTTTGCTGATGTTTATCTCTTTTTTGAAAAAAAATAGGTTTGCTTAAAAGGGTTTTAACTCTTTGGATTGTTTTAAATATATTTTAATGATGCCCTGTATTCCTGCCAGCAGGGGGTTGACTAGATGGCCCTTGTGGCCCTCTTCCAACTCTATGATTCTTTGACTTTGTATATGTTTTTACTTAGGTTTTTCTTTAAACGTTTTTAATTGTATATGTTTTAATTTTTGTAAGCTGCTTGGCATCCTAGTATTGGGGGAAGGGCAGGATACAAATCAAATAATAATAGTAACAACCACAACAACAACCACATCAACACTGGCTGACATTCTACTCAGGACTTAGATCTTCGTAAATGGACTTTTAATGAGTGCACAGAACTGAATAAGTTCACAACATCCGTGTTCACGTACAGGACAGTCAAAACATTACAACATACGGGCACCTGTTGTCCAATGGTGGAGTGAGTGGTGGGCCATGGCCCCATGCGCAATGGGTATTGATGCGCATTTGGGGCGTTCCCAATGTGTATCTGGACACCAGCTAGGGAGTGCTGGAGCACACCAGGAGTATCCAAGGTGCATCAGAAGTGACTGATGTCAGGATTGGTCCCGGACATGACCCCTTCCTGCCAATTTCAGTGTTTCTTTGTAACCTTGCTGTTAATTGTGTTTTCATTTCTGTGTGCTTGTTAACGAGAATTTTGTGATGCCTATAGAAAGGGAGTATAACCTTTGGTAATGAGAATGGAGAGATAAACCCGCAGCTGCATAATCAGCTTGGGAAAAATGGGATGGGCATGAACATCGGAAGAGGGGTTCTGCAGATGATGGGTGACAAATAGTTTTGAAGCCCACCAGATTTCATAGATTGTAATATCTATTTAGTATACTATCTGCCCACTAAGTTTCAACTCTGAGCAACAACTTTGTATGATATGCTTTCTGGATTACTGTGCCAATAAAGTTTTCTGTTTAACTCTGAAACTGTTGATCACTATGCCTGGGAATGCAAGTTCATGACACCTGATGTGCATTAGAAATGTCCGGTGTACATCAGAAGGGCCTGATGTGCATCAGGAGGGCCCAATGCTCACTAGACACCTTTATGGGTGTCCAAATACACATCTTCACAATTCACTAATGGGGTTTCATTGTAGTTATGGATACATAAAGTTGTGCACTATTGACCATGATGTAGGATCTCAGCCAATAATAGTGGTGATGGTGGTGGTGATGCCCATTAGTTTGAAGAGGAAGAGTATGTGTCCTGGAACAGAAATTCATGGAGAGGGGCAATGGGTACTTGCAAGGAAGAGTGGGCTATGCTACACCCCTCCTCCATCCTCATCTTCATCATCATCACTGCCATCTATGCCCCACTTTCTCAGCATGTTCTCCCAACAACAAGACTGACCAGCTGTCTCCCTTTGCAACCCCACCCCACAGGTGATGAGCATCCTGAGCAACCCCAGCGGGGTCCCCCCACAGCCTCAGGCCGACTTCTCCATCTCCCCACTCCACGGCAGCCTGGACACGGCCAACTCCATCTCAGCCAGCTGCAGCCAGAGGAGCGACTCCATCAAGTCCGTCGACAGCCTCCCGACTTCACAGTCTTACTGCCCCCCGACCTACACCACCACCGGCTACAGCGTGGACCCGGTGGCGGGCTACCAGTACGGACAGTATGGGCAAAGTAAGTAGGCGGTCCAGTGGAGGGGTAAGGGCACAAGCGGCACTGGTATCTCCCAAGTCGAGCAGGCAGTGAGTCCTCCCCAGGTTTTAATGCAGGAGCTCTGCAGGGTTCTGAAGTCAATTCCCACCAAAGTCGGGTCTTCAGCACTTTGGAGAGCTCCATTAAAGCTAGCTAAAGTCCAGAGTAGATTTAGGACTGCACTGGCAAGTCCTGTCCCAGTCTGGAAGAAAGTCCGGTTATAAATAAAGGGATGGATGGACAGATAGATGGGTGGACAGACGGATGGATGGACGGACAGGTGGATGGACAGACAGGTGGATGGATGGATGGATGGATGGATGGATGGACGGACTGATGAATGGACGGGTGGGTGGGTGGATGGATGGATGGATGGATGGATGGACGCATGGACTGATGAATGGACAGGTGGGTGGATGGATGGAGAGATGGATGGACAGACAGATGGATGGATGGACGGACAGGCAGATGGATGGATAGACATGAGAGCCACCAGACACCACTGGTTGGAGAGTTAAGGTTGACACTGCTTGCAGTTGGTTAGAGAAGGAAGTGTATATCCCAGCGTGGAAATACATGAAGAGGGGCAACAGGTAACCTCATGTAGAAGGTGTTTATTTCTGGACCCTCTCTGTCTCTTTCTGTGTCAGAAGTAATTGGATGTGCTTGCAAGAAACACAGACAAAATACCCATCCTATCCCTAGTGGGCAGCACCCACAGATTGGGGACCAGCCCTACCAGCAGGCAGAATGAGGCAGAAGTGGCAGTCTCCCTTCTCCTCTCTTGGAGAAAGAGTTGTGTGTCATACAATTGGTTCCACATCCCAAAATGATCACACTGCCCCCTTTAGGCATGGCAACCAGAGCCAAAGTAAGATGCAAATGCCAGTCCAAGCTGGCATCTAGACATGGTGGTGGTTGTGTGGCCTGCAAGTTCTTTCCCACTTAGGGCGACTCTAATGTGAACCGAGCATGGGAGTTTTCTGGGCAGAAAGGTTTCTCCATGCCTTTCTTTCAGGCGGAGAAAGTAGGACTAGTCCAAGGATGCCCAGTGGGTTTCTGGGGCTGAGTGGAGATTCAGACCCTGCTCTCCCAGAGTCCTGGTCCAACACTCAAACCACTGCACTGGCTCACTAACTCCGTATATGGACCAGAGAGGAACTGCTACCATCTTGCCCTTTGCCTGAAGAAGCAAAACTTCTTAGATACAGATTATTTTTCACACGGTGTAGGAAAGCCCTGTGGGTTGGTTGGTTAGGTTGGTTGGTTTTTTAAATCAAAGGCATCCCAAAAATTCGAGCCATCTCTACTGCCATAGCTGGAGTTACTTCTAAAAGTAACCCATTACAGTTACCATTATTTATTTATTTATTTATACCCTGCTCTTCAGCCACAAGGCTATCAGAGCGGCTTACAAATTGTTTTAAGCGCTAGCAATTTACCCATCTACACTGCATTAAGCAGTTTCCAATGTGTGTTAGCTAATTGCCCCCACAAGCTGGGTACTCAATTTACCGACCTACGAAAGGATGGAAGGCTGAGTGAACCTTGGAGCCCGCTGGAATCGAACTTGCAACGTGGTGACTTGCAGGACTGGCATTTAACCACTGCACCACCAGGGCTCCATTCCCAAGCCCCCACTAAAAAGTTAATTGCTGCTTATTGCTGGCTCATTCTGATTTGCCATCAAGCCAGTTTCAAACTCTGGTAACCCTAAGGATGGGAGGCCTCCAAGATACCCAGCTATCAACAGCCCTGCTCAAGCCGTAGAATCATAGAAGAGTTCGAATTCTGCGTTTGTCTCTGCTGAATTTCATTCTTTTCATCTCAACCCAGTTTTCTAGTTTGCAAAGGTCCTTTTGAATCCTGTCCCTCTCTTCCAATGTGTTAGCTACTCCTCCAAGTTTCATATCCGCTGCAAACATTGCAAGGACTCCCTCCACCCCATCATCTATGTCACTGGTAAAAATGTAGAAGGGTGTTGACCCCAGGACAGAACCCTGTGGTCTACCACCCAAGACTTCCCTCCAGCTTGCAACTCAGTCATTGGCAACGCTTTGAACATGGTTTTCCAACCAATTATGGAAGCACGTAATGGTGTTTACATCTATTCCGCATAGAATCAGTTGGCGAAATGAAATGCTTTCTCATCTGCTTTGCTGAAGTCTTTGCTCAGGTCTCACCAATTCAGGGCAGCTGTGGCTTCCTTGAATCAATCCGCCTGCAGTGCGGTCTCTCTCTTTCCTCCTGTCTTCCAGTTTTCCAATTATTATCTTTTCCAATGAGTCATGTCATCTCATGATGTGTCCCAAGTAAAACAGCCTCGGTTTAGTCATCTTGGCTTCTAGGAAGAGTTCAGGCTCGATGTGGGGCTTGTCTCGATGTGACCGTTTTACTGCCACATCTTTTGCTCATGTGCAGAGAAGTTGTTTTGTCTTCACATTTGTGGACATATTTGCCTCCATTCACATTCATGTAAATAGAGCATCCACACATGCATCTAAATAGCAACTGAGCAAAAATGCACAGCGATGCAAATTTGGATGTCGGCATGTCCAAAAATGTGCATCTCCGTGCATTTTCCAGGAAACTTTGGGGGAAACCACAGTTCCTTTTACTGCTCAGTTTGCAGAGTTTTTAGCCCCCTGTATACTGCAAATCCCCTTCAGATCTCATTGGGAGAGATCACATTCTCTAAGCAAATTCTATGAGTATTTTCATTGTCTAGACAACCCCACCCTCTCAAACCTATTTATTTTGCAATCCGTGGTATCCATAGAACTTTCTCTAGCACCACACTTCAAATGAGCTGCTACAATTGCCATTTTAACCACTCGTTATTCAGAAGTAACTCAAATAGTTACTTTTACTTACTTTGAAAAACAAAAATCCAAAGGCTACAAGCCACTGTCCTCTGGTAGAAAACACACCTATTGAAGTGGCCCCACACGCAGTAAATCCAAAAGTAACAAAAGGAATGATGTTGTCCATTACCTTGCATTCATCATGTAGCTTAGTTGGAGATAGCTGGTCAATTCCATGTCAGTGGATTTATGAATCCACTCCGGGTTTTAGTCTGTACTTTAAAAGATCCATCACTGCACCATTATGGGAGTCATCAGCCATCACTGAACTTAATTATGCCCAATTGCAAAGAGGGAATCCATTACAAGTAATGCGTTATTTGTAATGAGTTGCTTCTAAGCTCTGGGTCTTGTGATTTGGGGAACTAGAGTGTGTCTGAACATGCACAGAGAGCCGCCCCTTTTCATAACCAAGTCTCCCACTAGAGGAGTGAGTCCCTCAAAGCCTGCCTATATCTTTAGTTAAGGGGTTGCACATTCCTGAGAATAAAAGTCTTCATTCCGTCTCCCCCAACCCTCTTTTTAACAATAACAAAAACATAATAATAACCTCTGCCTTTAATCCAAGGAGGAACTTCGGTTTCGCTCAAAATTGCACAGGAAATGGGGTGCTCCAAAGCGGGAGAAGGGTGAGCCACTACGTCCCCAAGGCAAGGAGGCTGAGGTCCTTTGGCCGTTTCTCCTGAACTGCAAGGGTCATCTCTCTTCCAAGTTTACCGGGGTCACCGAGACCCATTTCCATGGATCTGTGGGGGTCAGCTCCACTCCGAGTTTACGGGGTCACTGAAATTCATTTCCACTGAGGTTGGGCATGACCAGCTCCCCTCCAAGTCAACCAGGGTCATCGAAATCCATTTCCAAAAGCGGCTGGGAAGGTCAGCATCCCCCCAGGTTGGCTGGGAGCATCCAAACCGAAGCCAAATCTCAGCCAGACGGCTCATCTGCCGCTATCCAGGCTGGGGCTAAGTCTATGACCGCAGCAAAAGAAGTAAGGGTTGTAAGATTAGGACTTGGAAGGGCAGCTATGAAGGAACTAGACAAGATCCCTCAAGTGTAAAAATATATCATTGAATTCTAATGTCAGGATCGACCATGCTATTGTATTCCCCATTTCTATGTCTGGTTGCAAAAGCTGGACAGGGAAGAAAGCTGATAGGAAGAAAATGAACTCCTTTGAAATGTGGTTCTGGGGAAGAGTTCTGCAGGTACTCTGGACTGCTTTAAAAGACCAATAAATGTCAGTCTGTCATTTCTCATTGAGTTTAAGAACCCATAGTATGTAGATCAAGAAAGATGATATGGGAAAGTAGAATGGTAGAATGTACATAAAGTCAGGAAGTGGTTGGAATGTGTTGGAATGTATGGGAAAGTATATTGGAATATACTGGAATATGAATACAGATATGTATATGTATATGTAAATGCATTGGGAAGTTCCAATATATATATATATATATATATATATATATATATATATAAAATAAAAGACCAATAAATGGGCCTGAGAGCAAATCAAGCCTGAACTCTCCCTAAAAGCCAAGATGACTAAACTGAGGCAAAACATAATGTTTTGGCCATATCATGAGAAGACGTGACTCCATTCATCCATCTATCCCTTTATTTATATACCACCTTTGTCCCAAACTGGGACTTACCAAAAGGCAGAAAATGCAATAAAGAGACATATGATTAAAAACTTGCAAAATTCAGGTTAAAACGGTCTCAAACAGCAAGAGAATTTTTTAAAAGCCATTTAAAATCTTATATTAAAACAAGGATTAAAAGCAGGACAGCGCAGTAAGAAGTTCTTTTCTTGGTTAAAAAAAAATCAGTTCCCAAAAGCTTCCCAAAAGAAAGGAAAGGTCTTAACCTGCTGCTGAAAGGAAAGCGAAGAAGGAGCCAGCCTAGCTTCCCTAGGGAGGGATTTGCACAGGGTGGGAGCAGCCACCGAGAAGGCCCTGAGAAAGCGGAGAGGAGGGATTGACCTGCAGAGCGTAACACTCGGGCAGGCTCCCGTGGAGAGATGCGCTCCATCCGATAGCCTGGGCCTGAGCCGCATGGGGCTGGTGAACTATAAATCCCTAGCGCTCATGAGAATCAAACTTGGCAAAGGAGAAGGTGATAGGAAAAGAGGGAGACCATGTTACAAGTGGGTGAACTCCATTAAGGAAGATAGAGTTTGCAAGACCTGAGCTGAGCTCTTGATAACAGGGTGACTTGGAGGTCTCTCCTTCATGGGGTCACCGTAAGTCGAAGTCCACTTCGACTTAT
This sequence comes from Gambelia wislizenii, assembly GCA_030847615.1. Lineage (NCBI taxonomy): Eukaryota > Metazoa > Chordata > Lepidosauria > Squamata > Crotaphytidae > Gambelia > Gambelia wislizenii. The sequence goes on from JAUMIR010000016.1 coordinate 1,822,517, forward strand.
TAACAACAAAGGTTGTTGCCTCCTGTCCCCCCTCCCTGGTGCTCCCCTTTTGCCCCAGGCTACTCCCGAGGTGACCTCCCCTTCCACCCATCCCGTGACTTTTAATTCCCCCTTCTCCTTTGAAGGGGCTTCGCCTCTCCGGCCAAATGAAAACCGTGTGTAGCCGCAGAGGCCACGAAGGGCCAGGATTGCTCGGCATCTTCTTACTCTCCTGTTCTCTTTCTCCTTTTTCTCCTCTCATTCTTTCTACTTCTTTTTTTTGGGGGGGGGGGAAGGAGGACAACAACGGATTGAGGGGGGTAAAAAAAGGCCGAGTTTGATCTGTTGACTCTTTGACCTTCCTCTCGCTTCTCAAGCACACATGCTATTGATAAAAATCTTAAACAAATTCCGATACCATGTATTTCCAATAAGGACAGCCCCAGGCTAGGTGTTAGTTACACTTTGTGCATGCGTATGCATGTGTTGGGGAGGGAAAGAGGCAGAAAGACATGCACAAAGAAGGAAATATAAGGGTGCAGACAGCAAAGCGGAGAGTGGCAGACAGATGAAAAAAGGGCAGTGCCCAACATTTTAGGTGGAAGAGGAGGTGAGCCAAGAACAGTGGCTCAAGCAGAGATACAGCGTCCATCCTCTGCCCTGGCAAAGAGGCAGAAGCTAGTTGGAAGGAGACAGTCCCTTCTGTTTCCTAAATACCCTCAAGCTCCCAGATCCTGTCTGATCTTGGGAGCTAAGCAGGGTCAGCCCTGGTTAGTACTTGGATGGGAGACCGCCAACCAATAACGGGTGCTTCAGGCTATATTTCAGAGGAAGGAAATGAAATCTGACAATCTGAAATCGAGCCTCCAGCACCTGGTATTCATTGGTGGTCTCTCATCCAAGTACTAACCAGGGCTAACCCTGCTTAGCTTCCAGGATAAGACAGGATGTGAGAGCTTTACGGTATTTAGGTGTGTGTGCCTCCGAGTCGCCAGTCAGCTTATGGTGTCCCCATGAATTTCCTAGGGTTTTCTTAGGCAAGGAATCCTCAGAGGTGGTTTTGTCAGTTCCTTCCTCCAAAATATGGCTTACAGCACTTGGGGCTTACCTACATTTTCATAAACGACCTGATGTGTGCACAGATTGAACTGAATAGCATCCATATTCACTTAGAGGCTGCCGTGACATTGCAGCGTATGTGTGTCCATTGTGTGGTGGTGGCAACCAGGGGAGTGACTGATGCGCCACAGCCCGCTTTGCAAGGGGTATTGATGCCCAATGGTGCATTCCCTGATGCTCCTCAGGACACTAGCTTGGGAGTGCCAGAGCACAGGAGCAACCCATGTGCCTCAGAAGTGGCAAATGCATACCAGAAGTGCCCGAGATGTGTCAGAAGCACTCGTATGTGCATAGCAGCACTCTTTCCTGGATGTGAATCTTTGCAATCCACGTTACATTTCTGCAACCAAGCTACAGATTTGTAAAAGGTTTCCAAACATGAGCCATGATGTCAGATACCAGCCTTAAGTCTCCAACTACCTGGGGAAGAGGTATAAATTTGTAAAATGAACAAAATCAGTCTTACAGGAATTAATCCCCCAAAGCAAAGGAGAATGCTCCTCATGCTATCTGGCCAAAAGATAATCTCTTTTAAATCCCATTTGTTTAGAGAGAAATGGGCTTGTACCCCAATCTCCTGTCAAAATCATTGGGACACACTGACCCATCAGTCAAAAAGTTACAGCAGCTACTGCGTACACATGCATTTCCATCAAATCATCCGGTAACTTTTAATCACATTGCGCAGCTCATGCACAAAGACAGAAGTCTTGTAAAATGGAAGCTGCAGGTGATTCCTTGGCTGTCAACTTACCTTTTTTCCCCCAACTACAGTTTGACTGCTGGGGCTCCAAGCCATCTCATCTGTCTGCCTTTCTCTTCCCTGCCTTCCAGATTATTTATATATATATATATATATATATATATGTATGTGTGTGTGTGTATAATGCTTTCATTGATCCATCCTCACTTCTAGAAATGCAATGCTTAAAAAGCAAAGGTTGAGAGCCAGGTTAGCAGTGAAAACACTGGATTTTTGAGAAGGATAGAAACCCTAGAATCCTAGAGTTGGAAGAGACCCCAAAGGCCATCTAGTCCAACCCCCTGCCATGCAGGAATACACAATCCAAGCATTCCCGACATATGGCCATCCAGCCTCTGTTTAAAAACCTCCAAAGATGGAGACTCCACCACACTCCCAGGCAGCAGCACATTCCACTGTGGAACAGCTCTTATTGTCAGAAAGTTCTTCCTAATGTTTAGGTGGAATCTCTTGAAGACGAAGAACTTCCTGACAGTAAGAACTGTTTAGCAGTGGAAAGAGCTGCCTTGGAGGAGTCTCCTTCTTTGGAGGTTTTTAAACAGAGGCTGGATGGCCATCTGTCAGACATGCTTCAATTGTGTGTTCCTGCATGGCAGAAGGGGGTTGGACTAGATGGCCCTTGGGGTATCTTCCAACTCTATAAGTCTACCATTCTATGATTTCACCATGTTTCTGGACCCACCCCCCAGGTCTGCGGAGGCCTATTTCTCTCAACGGGATGTGAACCACAGGTTGACTTCCAGGTCACTTCTTGATCTTAAAAAGGCTTCTCAAAATTGGCTCCATGGGGCCAAAACATGCCCTTGTTCCCCCTAGAGAACAATTTTTTGGAGGAGGTTTGGTGAGGGATGAAGCCCTCTGAGATCTCCGGGAGAGGGCTGGATGCCGCACCCTAACCCCCCAAAATTGCCTATCCCTGGTCTATCCGAATCTCTGTGGATTTGGGGGCAGCCAAACTGAGGCATCCAATGCAACATAGAGAAGTCATGCAAACTCTCCCATTTGAGAGCCACGCTGGTTTGGAAAGGGGTGGAGAGTTTGGAGAAAGCAGAGAAGGGTGCCAACTTGGAGCAGTCCCGGCTGTTCCCAGAGGCCGAGGCCGCGTTTAATGATGCCGGCGATGGAACGCCGAAGCGTGAAAAGATTCCTAATGGATGTGACAAGTCTAATAAGAATTTTTGCCTGGAAGGGACCCCCCTTTGGGGCAAGCTTCTGACAGGACGCTGACGGCTGAAATTTGTTTACTCCTTGGCACCAACGGTGCCTTTCCTGCCAGCTTCTTATTAATCTAATTTGAGACATTAGAACTGGGGAGTTGGAATGGGAGGGGGAAAAGAGAGCCAAAGAAAGTGACTGAAGCCTCACTAATAAGGAATGTCACCAGCCAGCAACTGGACAGCAGGGAGAAAAGAGAAAAATATATAGATATATCTATATCGGTATTTAGACGAACTGTTGTTTGGGGTCGGACTGGGTACGCCCTCCCTCCAATGCAGATTATAACAATTCCGTGCAATGCGACAGCCAGCTTATCAACCCAGAGGACAACCTACTCTGTGTGTAGTGCGAGTGACCTTCGGACAATAGAGACGCACTCCAATACCATGCAGGGATTTGAAATATTACCACGCTGGTAGAACACTAGTGTTGGAGGATACGCGATTGCAAAACATGGGTGCTTTTGGCAGTCCCAATTAATCCTCTGTAGTCCTGCTTTTTTAGCTCCTTTTAAAATGTCCATGTTTCTCTCTCTCCCTTCCATTTATTGTATTTAATTTAATATTTTTAATGTTTTAACACTTTAAATTGTTTAATTTGTATTTTTTTTAAAAAAAATCCATATTTATATTTTTAATGTTTGTGTATTGTTTTCAAACTCACTGTTAGCCTCTTTGAATCTCTATATTGGGAGAAGGGTGGGATGATGATGATGATGGAATGCACTGCCTTGGAGTGTGGAGTCTCCTCCTTTGGAGGTTTTTAAACAGAGATTGGGTGGCCATTTGTTGGGAATGCTTTGATTGGGTATTCCTGCATGGCAGAATAGGGTTGGACTAGATGGCCTTGTGATCTCTTCCAATTCTGTGATTTGATGATGATGATGATGGAATGCACTGCCACTGGAATGCACTGCCTGGGAGTGTGGTGGAGTCTCCTTCTTTGGAGGTTTTTAAACAGAGGTTGGATGGCCATCTGTCGGGAATGCTTTGATTGTGTGTTCCTGCAGGGCAGAAAGGGGTTGGACTAGATGGCCTTTGGGGTATCTTCCAACTCTAGGATGCAATGATGATGAGGATGATTCACCTCTGTTGTTTTTCTCCTTCCATCAGCTGCCGTCGACTATTTGACCAAGAACGTCAGCCTGTCCACACAGCGCCGGATGAAGCTCGGGGAACATTCCGCTGTGTTGGGGCTGCTACCCGTCGAAACGGGCCAAGCTTATTGAGGAAAACGCCCTTACGAATTCTCCTCCACTGACGGTCTGTCACCAATGAGACACAGGAGGGGGGAAATATCCCAACGCTGCCACCAGCCTTCACCTCTATCCACATGCTTCTCCTTCTGAACTCAGTAGACCAGACCTTCTCAATCCTGCCTTCCCTTGAATGGCAGAGTGGACGAAAGGGTGGGGGAAAGCACAAGAACTGTCCGCCTACCCAAATCCTTACTGTGCGTACCCCGTTATGTTGCCGTTATCTCCTTCAAGGACCAGAGACGATGAGCTAGGTCTAATGAGTTTTCTGATGTTTGGGCCCTCCGGGCCAAGTCTGTATCCAACTGACCAATGTTTATGGGCTTTCCATTGATGTAGCCCTTTGGCTTAGTCATTGTGGAATCTGTCTTCTTCGTAATTATATAGATATAGGTATAGATATATTCCATTTGTCCACCCACCTAAGCCCTCGCCTATGCCCCCTTTTGTTATTGTAGAAGGCTCAACATTCCCTGTGAAGTAGGCATCCTGGTTGACTGATCATGGGACCAAGCGTGAGATGGATGGACCAAAAAAAATGCAGACAGAGCAATTATTGCAAAGTTAGGTGATAAATATTCCTATTGATCTATATCAGGAACTGAGCAAAGGTTATGAAGGCCGGATGGGGGAAGGGGTCGAGATTTCATGTACAGGGTTGGTTTCTCCAAACAAGTACAAAAAACAAAAGATGGGTTTGGAGAAAGTTGGAGACTAGCTACAACTGAATGCCACTTAGCTTTCCATGTGAAGACCACCGTTCCAAGGAATTCCAGGGGTGAGGGTGGGACTGAAGACACTGAAACATTTCAACTCAGAGCAGCAACCCAACCCCTTGGTGGGTCACCCAGAGCATGTAACAACTCAGAACTGGAACAGAAATAGACTAAAACAGAAAGTGTTTACCTTTGCAAGTCACTATAGTTTGGCAATCGAGAGACCCGGATTCCTCAAAAGGGGGTTAGGTTCTTGAGATGTTCCACAACCTAGGAGCTATCAAAATTCTTCTTCTCTGGATGTTGGTTTTAGAACCACATTGTGCATTGATTTTATTAGATGAATGTAATCCCTCCAGGAAACCATTCACCACGGGATATCTGGGGAAATCTGTCCATACTTGGGAGAGGGAAGGCCTGCGAGTGACTGACTCCTCTTCTGAATCCATGCTCCAGGGTTTGTTGTTTTTGAAACCTGGCTTGTTGCAAAAGTGTGCCTGCCCCGCATTGCTTGGAAGCCCCCCACCATCCCACCAGAGGGGTGGGTGGGTAGGAGGATACCCACCAACCATATCAGTTTGTAGAGTACATTTTATTCTCATGGGTATGAAGGAACGATTTTAGCAATTTTACTCTCTGCCATCTGTTTTCGTGGACTATTCGCAATTCGGGATTGATTCTGTGAAAAATCCTCATGTGAAGGATTTTTTTACCACAGAAAGCAGCATTTTCTATGCAGAAATGTTGTTTTTTGTACAGGATATAACTTTCCTGGACAGAAAAATCACTTTTATGCACCGAAAATGCTTCTTTCTTTCTGCACAGAAAATAACATAACATTTTCTGCACACACACACACATCTACATGTATTTTTTTTTTCAGAGAATAAGTTCTGAAATGTTTTCTTCTCTGTCCAGGTTTCTCCTCATCAGAGTTTCACAACATTTAGGAAACCCCTTTTATGTCTGAGATTCAAATATTTATGAACGGTCTTTCCATCCCTACTTTATCCCTCCCCAAAATAAATCAGTATCATTCCACTACATGAGTACTAATCCCCTCTCATACAAAAGGAGCATGGTCCAGTGGGGAGATCACCTTATTTTCCATGTGGCAGGTCTAGGGTTCAAACACCAGCTTCTCCAGTTCAAAAGGATCTCAGATACCATTGCTACCATTAACAACACAAATGCTGGTTTCATTGGAACAGCCATTGGCTCTAAATAATCTCTTTTTGAACAACTAATAGCATGATCCAATTTATCATGGCCCCAGTTCTGCCCCACTAAAACCCTCAAATGCAGTGGAAAAACCATGACTATAGACCCTCTATTGTTGTTGTTGTTATACCTGAGGGAACACTTCTCTAGGCATGTGTAAGTCCTCCAGTGGTCAACTTCCAGCAAAGGCATACCATAGGATCATGCTGGGGGACCTATGAAGGCCTAGAGAACTGTTTTCTCTAGGAATCTCTAGGTCCTCCAGTGCAACTCTATGGTGAACTTCAGCATACCATAGAATCACACTGGAGGACCTAGAAAATGCCTAGAGAGAACATCTTTAGTAATCCACAAATAATCAGATCCATACCTGCTTAACCCACAAATGTGGAAGGACGACTGTACACCAAGTTACGTAAGATAGAAAAATTCCATGCTGAAGAATTTCAGCCGTATATTATACGTAAAAGCTTGAGAGTCAACCACAATGTCCTCACCATGGTTCTAAGATCTTCTGGTACCACCTAGCCCAGGAGGTCCTAGGTCCTGCTCCGAAGAGGATCCCTTCAAAAAGGGCAAGAGAAATAATCGTACTGATTTGCATTCCATTTTCAAGAGGACCGAAACACATTCCTTGAGTTTGCATGATGTTTTTTCTTCCTGCCCTTGTCTTCTGGTGGCATCTCTCACCTTGTCCTCATGGTCCTCACCCTCATTTGTCCTCAATTTAATCCTACCAGCTATGGCAACCTGCATGGCAGGGCAGTGTGTGTTTTACTTGGGAATTTTTAACCAGCAAGATCATGATGGTGCTGTTGAAGCAATTGAGACCTGGGATGCTTTGTAATCTAACCGGAGTCAACCAAATTTGGAAGCAGTGAGGAAAAACGAAGGCAAAGCTATGAGTAAATTCAAAGGAGGAGAAACCACCAAGGGAATGAAAGATTACTAGAATAACAGGACAACTGGTGGAGAGTTTGTTCACACTTTTTCATCCCCTATCCATCTGTTTCGAGCGTCCTACTTTGTAAAGAGTCATCGAAATCTGTAAATATTCGGCAAAGCTCTGCAAAGTAGATGCAATGCTAATCATAATTGTGATTGTTTGTTTGTCAAAAGAAAAAAAAGCTCTGTTTTTAGAAAAGAACATTCCACCTTGGTTAATCATTCCTGGGAGGGGGGGCGGATTACATGAGCTCTCCGGTGGCGCAGTCTCAGTTCCATGCGGGCCTTGAGTGCGCAACCGAACCTTCCCACATCTCCTTCTTTGGTCACTTGGAAGGAGGTGTTCAGACAGCGCCTCAGTGATGGAAGACATGTCCACTTACCAGTTGCTCTCAAAATGATACGGTGGGTGCGGTGGTGGCGGTGGAGGATTTTGCGTAAGGGAGAATTTGGTGCGCATGATCTGGGCGCACGATGCATAGCTCTGCCTGTGAAGCAAGGGCTGGATTGGGGGTGTCTTTTTCTTCTTCTTTTTCCAAAGAAGGGGAAATTAGAAGGACCCCCAAACTAAATACACACCCACCCTTTCTTTTTTGTCTCCTGGAAACATTCCAACCATGACTTTATATATCCTTTCTCTTCCCCTACCCCTTCCTTTTGCCTGGGAGGGTTAAAAAAAAACACTACTTCTCAGAGATTTTGTGTATTTAATGTTTCTAACTCGTCATTCCCTAAGAACTCCATATACCCACACCTGGGGTAAAAAAAAATAATATTATCTGTAGAACATACTTTTATTCCTAGTAATTGTAGATATGTTGCTTCTGTGTTCAGCTCATAGCTAATTTCGCTCCATACGTACACGTGTGTCTGTATGCCTTGGTGTGAGTGGCTGGGTGAGTATGAATGTACCAAGGACGGGAGGCCGCGAATGGGTGCGTGGGTGTGGGGATGTGTGGGTGAGTGTGTGTAGATATATAAATATATATATATAATCACCCCATAATTTATTCAGCTATATGGAGTAGTAGAGTAGAGAAACAAAACCTGGTATTTGCTTTAAGTACCTCTGCAGCCTGTAGGTGTCTCTCTCTGTAACTCAGGCATAACCGTTATACATTAAAAAAAATTAAATGCTATTTTGGGTGTCTTTTCTTCTTGCCTTCCTTTCGAATTCCGTAGACAGTGTGGTCATCCAAGACCTGAATATTTTCCTAAAAGAGGAGGTAAATTTTTCATAGAATGGTAGAGTTGGGAGGGACCCCAAGGGCCATCTAGTCTAACCCCCACCTGGGTCTGGAAGCCATGCCCTATGAGGAGCAGCTTAAGGAGATGGGTATGTTTAGCCTGGGGAAGAGAAGAGATGACATGATAGCCATATTTAAATATTTGAAAGGATGTCATATTGAGGAAGGGGCTTGTTTTCTGCTGTTCCAGAGACTAGGACATGGAGCAATGGATGCAAACTACAGGAAAAGAGATTCCACCTACACATTAGGAAAAAACCTCCTGCTGGTAAGAGCTGTTTGACAGTGGAATTTGCTGCCTGGGAGTGTGGTCGAGTCTCCTTCTTTGGAGGTTTTTAAACAGAGGCTGGATGGCCATCTGTCGGGCGTGCTTTGATTGGGTATTTCTGCATGGCAAGGGATTGGACTAGATGGCCTTTGGGGTCTCTTCCAACTCTTTGAGTTTATGTCAGGCAGGTACAACATGGTCCTCTCCAGAGGTGTGGCTATGGGGAGTGGGAAGTGGGCATTGACCCCCCCCCCCAAAAAAAGAATTGGAGATATGCCCTGCTAGTTCCCCATAGCTAGACTCCACCACATTCCCAGGCTTCAACATATTCCACTTCCAAACAGCTCTTACCATCAGGAAGTTCTTCCTAATGTTTAGGTGGAATTTCTTTTCCTAGAGTTTGAAAAGTAACCATTAAAGATGAGGAGCCTATCTGGGGAGAGGTGGGGCAGAGAAGAGTGGGCAACCCGAATTCAGCATCACAAACCTGGTTGCACACCTAGGCAAGAGTCAAAGCCAGGCTTGCAAGAGCTAAGCACTTAAAAACTCAAGGCCGTCTGGATCGATGCATTTCTCAGTTCCACTTGCTGCTCCCTCATTTGATGCGGGATATCCAGGTAGTTTGAATCCGAAGGTCTTTCTGTTGAACCAATGGAGAAATTTGCAATTTGGGGAAGCCCTTATCACCAATAAATCAATCAATAGATAAATAAGCCAGACAATATTCTCACACACATTCCCTAATTTGGGAAATACACTTATTTCTGCCCTTGCTCACAGCTCTGTGCCAGAATTCTATATCACCTTTTACTTAACGTAACTTTACATATACTTAGCTACATAGTTAAGAAACCCTGTTAGTAAATTGCAAAGATACATCAATAGGACACTAACAAGAGTGCCCGATGCAGATTGGGACCAATGCACATCAGTGCAAAATATGCATCAAGCATTTTTCCAGCTATGCTACATAGTAATGTAACAGCAGCCTTCTACAAGACATGGACATTATGGAACTGCCCAGTTTTAAGTCCTGCAGACATACAGTACGTCCATTTATGAAGAAGTAGTCCCCCAGCAGGTTTCCATGCCTGGTCCTTTTAAAAAAAATGGAGAACTACATAGTCATAAAAATGGCGACAATATATATGTATATATCTGTGCTCAGAAAAAGTCAGCATTCTGTGAAAACTGTTTCCAAGGAAAGCTGAAATCTGCCAACTGGACAAATTACGCCAAGTTCTTGGGAAAGTGGTCTATTTGACTACAACTTCCAGAATCCACCAGTCAGCCTGGGCAGTAACCATGCTGGGATAGGGGGCTCTGGGAATTATAGCACCCAAAAAGTTAACTTTTCTGAGCTCTAATTATGTAGCATGAAGAGGTAGGCAACTTTTAAAAAACAACAAAGCTCTAGATGTAGACGTGTAGATGAATGGAAGAATAGGTAGATGGATGTGTGTAGGCAGAGACAACAAACAGAATGATATATCTGAATGAGGAGAGAGAGATGTGTGTGCCAATAGATAGATAGATAGATGATATTGTATGTGTGAGTCTACAGGTAGACATAAGATAGATAACAAATATATATTGTTATATATGCAGATGACAAGAATAGATAGATAGAGATTGTCAGGCATACTTTGCTTGTGTATTCCTCCAGGGCAGAATGAGGTTGGACTAGATGGCCTTTGGGGTCTCTTCCAACTCTATGATTCTATGTCAGATAGATAGATAGATAGATACCATAGATACCATAGATACCATGGATATATCTGAATGAGGAGAGAGAGACGTGTGTGCCAAATAGATAGATAGATAGATAGATGATATGTGTGTGAGTCTACAGGTAGACATAAGATAGATAACAAATATATATTGTTATATATGCAGATGACGAGAGAGAGAGAGAGATACCATAGATAGATAGATAGATAGATAGATAGATAGATAGATAGCATCAATATAAGTGTAGGTATGCATAGGTAAAATAGATACATATATTGATATATGTGCAGATAAGAAAATAGATTATTAGTAGATTATAGATAGGTAGATAGATGACATCAATATAAGTGTAGGTATACATAGGTAGAGGTAAGATAAATAACAGACATATGTTTGTATATGTGCAGATTATAAGAAAATAGATGATTAGATGATTAGTTAATAGATGATTAGTTGATGATAAATAGGTAGGCAGGTAGGTAGATAGATAGATATAAAATCAATATATGTGTTGGTATGCATAGGTGGAGATAAGATAGACAATAGGCATATATTGATATATGTGCAGATGATAAGAAATACATAATTGGTAGGTGTGAGAGAGAAAGAGAGAGAGATGACAGATAGTTTGTTTTTAGCGATTACAGGAGGTTCCAGCGCGGTGTCAAATGTGAACTTGCTTCACTTGCCCATTGGAAAATTTGCTTATCTACAACCATCTCCGTGCCTACAGCCAGGTTTGTTGCACACTTTCAAGCACCAGTCTCGTGAAAAAGACACTGGGTTCACTTTTTTAAAAACAATACGGTGATGGTTCAGAATGCTGTATACTTACACCCAGTATAGCCCTTGACCCAATTAAAAACAGACCAAATCCCTATTTTAAAAAAAAGTTCTTCAACCAAACATACTGTGTAGAAAAAGACAGAATGGCCACCACTAATATTGAGAGCCCAAGGCCACGTGAAACAACACCGTGCCCACTGGAAACTCGGAAAGGATGGAGCTAGACTGACCTTCCTTGAGAAGGACTGCCATAGTTGGGGGGCTGCTACAGTGAAAGCCCTGTCATGGTAAGACTTATATCTCCTAGAACAATAAATGGTACATAGGATGGCTTCATTTTAATCCCTAGTTTTAGATGCTTTCATAAAACCCCCTGGAGCATCTGACTACCATCCTGGAATACTTTAGCACTGAAAGCATTCTGAGATCAATTTGCTATCCGTATCAAGAGAGAGGTATCTATTAACACAGGCTGTGGCCCTGAATAAAATAAGTGGGAGGGAGATTTCCAATTTCTATGTGCAGTTGTGAAAGCTGGACAGTGAAGAAAGCTGATGGGAAGAGAATCGACTCATTGGAAATATGCTGCCGGAGGCGAGTTCTGCAGATACCATGGACTGCCGAAAAAGACCAAAAATTCAGTCTGAGAGCCAATCAAGGCTGAATTCTCACTAGGAGTAAAGATAGTAAACAGAGCCTGTTATACTTTGGACGTATGAGATGATGTGATTCACTGGAAAAGACTAAAAATGTTTGGTAAAGGGGAAGGCAGTAGGGAAAAAGGAAGACCGCATTACACGTTGGTGGGTTGATTCAATCCAGGAAGCCACGGATGCCCTGAGTTTGCAAGACAAGCAACGTGGTTGATGACCGGTGATTTTGGAGGCCTCTCATTCCTAGGTTCACCACAATTCAAAGTCAACATTGTCCCATGACTTGTCCAAAATATGACAGCCGCAGCCATCTTGGCTTCTAGTGAGAGTTCTGAGATGCTCTCAGACTGATGGTGTGGCACTTGCGAGCAGGGCGCTGGAGGCGACATATCCAGCCCCTTCCCACTAACCATTGGCATTGCGACAGGACCACGGTCACTGGCAGGAGTAGGCTGGATGTGTCATCCTTCATCACCCCTCTCACCAGCATCATCGAACTCCATCCCCCAGTATAGCTCCTGGAAGTTAAGGTGGTGGGGTGTCGGATTGGGAGAGGGAGCATAGCCATGACATCATCCAATGCAAGATCTCCATCATCATTTGGATATGATTTAAAAACATTAAGACTATAGCAAGAAATACTGCAAACTGCCAGTGTGTTTCCTTCATTTTTAGGAGCCCACTATCCACCAGGGAAAACACCATGAACTTGGTTCCCAGTGCAGGTTCCCGTTTACATGGGATAAGTACCCATGGTTTCCCTTACCTGTGGTTGGGAGGGGGTGAAGGTCTCTCTAGGCATCTGGAGGACCATAGAGTTGTGCTGGAGGTGGCCTCTCTAGGCATAGAGGGGGTCCTTCAATGCAACTCTATGGTCAACGGCCACCAGAAGTTGACCATAGAGATGTTCCAGATGCCTAGAGAGGATGCTTCTCTAGGCATCTGGAACTTCTCTATGGTCAACTTCTGGTGGCCGTTGACCATAGAGTTGCATTGGAGGACCCCCCGTGCCTCTCTAGGCAATTTCTAGGTCCTCCAGCATGACTCTATGGTATTCTATGGCAGCTTGCTATTATATGCAGTTTCACGTATCTTTGGTAAGTCCAGGAATAAACAGGGAGCAACTTGTAGTTTTAGAGCTATTGTTTCTCTGTTCCATGAGGGTTTTGAGAATAAGAGACAAGAAAAGAAGAGAGAGAAAATATTTATTCATTTTTTTAATCACTGATTTTACACCCATAGTCTCATGAGCTCCTGGAGACCCTGGGTCTTCCAAGTCCCAGTGCACCACTCTAACCACTACACCACCCCATCTCCACAGCCACCTTTGAACAAAGGAAATCTCCTAGGGCCAACCCTGGGAAAGCACTGTGAGTTCAACTCTTCATTCCTTTTTCTGATCAGTTGGCAACCCTTATTCAAACCAAGGGGGATTCACAGAGCTAGTGGGATCCATTTCCAAAGAGAATAGTACTACTTAAGTGCAATCCATCCCATCAACTTGTCTTCTTGTAACACACAGGAGTGTACAAATTTCAGGTGTCAGGAAGCCACACAGGGCCCTCTCAGCATCCCTTGGAAGGCCTTACGCTCACCCAAAAATTGATAAATGTTTTGGCCTGCAAATGCCCCAGAATGCCTATCATGCCTTACCTGAAGGAAGCCTCCTCAGATGAAGAAGAGGAATGCCACAAAGATGAATCCCAGTCAGAACCAGAGAAGGAGGACAGCCCTGTTGGGACAGAAGCAGAGCCCAGTCCATTCCAGGCAGAAGGAGACAGAGGCTCCACACCCTGTTTTGCATCAACAATTAAAATGCAGGAAACAGAAATGCCAGAGTGAGTCCAGTTGGGCTAATTTACTGCTGGCTATGGAATGGCTCAGTTGAGGCCATTCTGGTGCTGTGGACCATAGACCCCATGCTTCCTGCTGACTGTGTGTGGCTTCCTTGGCTTCCCATAACTCTGACCCTTGGCTTGACTTTCGACAAAACTCTGGCAACTCCCTTTTTGATTCCCAACTCAGCTCAGGACTGTTTGCTTGGTTTGATGTTGGACTGTTCTACTACTATGGAAACCGGTATCACATGTGCATTGTGCACTTCTGATGTGCATTGGGCACTCCCATTGTGCTCGAGGGGTATAAAGCCAGTGTAAAGATGTGCATTTGGAAGCAGCCCCATCCATACTGGTGGCCATCATGCAGCAAGCTGGGAAGCATCAGCCACGGCATTGGCTATCATTGCAAAATGGACACCCATAGATTGTAATGCCACAGCAGCCAGGAAGGGAGTCATAGAATCATAGAACCATAGAGTTGGAAGAGACTCCAAGGGCCATCCAATCCAAACCTATTTTGCCCTGCAGGAATAAACTATCAAAGCATTCCTGACAGATGTCCCTCCAGCCCCTGTTTAAAGAAGGTGACTCCACCACCCTCCCAGGCAGTCCATTTCACTCTTGAATAGACCTTACTGTCAGGACATTCTTCCTAACGCTTAGGTGGAATCTCTTTTCCTGCAGTTTGAAACCATTGCTCCGTGTTCTAGTCTCTGGAGCCACAGAAAACAAGCTTGCTCCATCCCCAATATGACATCCCTTCAAAAATTTAAACATGGCTATCATGTCCTCACGTAACCTTCTCTTCTTCGGGCTAAACATACCCAGCTCCCTAAGCCACTGCTCAGAGGGCATCATGGCTTCCAGACCTCCCACCATTTTGGTCGCCCTCCTCAGGACTCCTTAGCTTGTCCATATCGTTCTGTCACTATGGGTGCTATGGTACTGCTCAATTCTTTTTTCCACTCACATAAGGCCACTTATAAAAACTTAAGTCCCCAATGCCATGCCAGTCCCTATTCCCCCCCCCAAAAAAAAATATCGAGAGGCCCCAGCAGGGCTCGAAGTCTCACAAAAGCAGTTCTGTGGCCACATCTGGCCCACAAACTGTAGATGGCCCATGAACTTCAGGTGGCCTACAGGTCACTTTTTCCCCACCCTATCTGTAACCAAGACTCAGCCAAAGGTGCAGAGTTCCCTTTGGGGTTCCCACCCCTTCATCCAGTCTCCAATTGTCTTCAAAATGCATCCCAACTAATTACTTGTATTAGCAGACAGGGGTTTATTTCAAGCAAGAAATAACCCAGGGAAGAAGCCAAGAGAGGAGGAGGAAGGACGGGTGGATGGGAGAGGGGGTGGAAGAAAGAGAAAAATAAAGAAGAAAAGGGGGGGGGACGTAAACGAAAACCACAAGGAAAAAGAGCAACCCTCTCCGCATTTTCCCCAGCCGTCCACAAAGCTTTTATGAATATAACTGGATTTGCAACAAGCTATTCCAGCTGCATAGAAGACATTCAGACAAGGAGACAATTTTACTAGATAATAGACTATCACGCAGGATACAATTTAAATTAAAAAATGCAATTTTCACCTTGAAATGAACAAATGATTACATTTTCTATACAAATTAAGGCATTCACTTTTTCTTTCAGTAGTGGCATCAGCCCATGAAATATGACATAATTGCCATGAAATACATTTTCAAATATTTTGGGTCTCTCTCTTTCTCTCTCTCTTTCCTGCCCCTCCCCTTCATGCGTGCGTGTGGATCTGTGTGCGTCCAACACATTTAAAATATTTTTTTTTCAAAAAAAACACAGATAGACAGAAAGAAAAGAGTGTTGTTGTTTTTTAAGTGCATACCTACATACATGCATGCATGGAAATAAAAACACAACCTTGGCTTCTCTGTATTATGTCTCCAGTTCTCGCATTATCTCACCTTTGGAGAAAAAAAGCTCTGAAAATAAGAATACACATTAAAAAGAAAAGAAAACTACCCCAAAATTTATGCTCTCTCTCTTTCTCGTTCGCCTGTTCCTCCTCTCCACCCTTCCCTCCCCTTCCACCACCTCTCAACTTGAGAGATAAAATTGGAAAAAAAAATATAATAATAATAATAAAAAGAAATGGATCAGACTGATAGAAAGAAGCTGCAAGCGACTCTGTAATGCCTCCCGATTTATCTAATCTAAATTACTACGCTTATCTGCAAAAATCACATCTGTTGGATATCTACCAGCTTCGCAGATCGGGCTCTTTATTTCCCCCCCCCCTCCTTCACCTTCAAATGATTATATATTTTTTTATTCCTCAGTCTTTTATTTTTAATTATGTTTCCATTATGTCCTCCTTTTTCATAGAAAGCTGGAGTTACAAGGCTAATCAGAGAGATTATTGCACAAGAATCAGAAAGGAGAAGAAAGTTTTCTCTATATATTTATATATATTCTGTATTAGGGAAAGAAGAAAAAGTACAGAAGAGAGTGGTGTGACCATGAACAACTGGGAGGCCATCTTGGACAGCCATGTTTATGGCGCCAAGGGTTGCACACCTTCCAATTGTCCCAGTTTGGAGGGAACCATCCTGATGAATCCACCATCATCCCACTTTTTTCATATGGTTTTAAAATGTCCCAGTTTCTCTCTCCTCCTAGAACCATAGAACCCTAAAGTTGGAAGAGACCCCAATGGGACACTCAACCTACTCTAGGTTTGAGTCTGGGCTTTAAGAGACCTAGCCATGGTGCTGAAATCTATCTCTGAAATGGGTTTGGCACCTTGGATAGATCCTTTGGAGGAAAACCAGGAGGGAACTTAGCTGCCATGGTCTCCTCCTCCTAAATTCTACTGTTTGGATTGTGGGTGTCACTATTTAGGCAACCCTAATGGCACCATCCATGCACAAGATGGTGGTATGAGCTTGAGGGAACCCTGTGGTTTGCAAAATTACCACCACTACCACCCCCAAAAAGAAAAACTTTAGAAGGCTTGGGAACTCGGACGGAGAATGTTTGCAGGGACACGAATACTGGCAGACTGTGAACAGTGGGGAAGGGGAGAGAGTGGGGGCAGACAAATGGATAGGATTGATTGACAGACTAGATGGCTAGGGTGGGTGGATAGATAGATGGATAGATAGATAGATAGATAGATGGATAGATAGATGATGGATAGAGAGAGGGAGAGAGAGAGAGGATAGACAAACATAGTAGAAAAGAGATAGATAGATAGATAGATAGATAGATAGATGATGGACGGAGAGAGAGAGAGAGAGAGGATAGACAAACATAGTAGAAAAGATAGATAGATAGACAGATAGATAGTATTGATAGATAGTATTGATAGACAGACTAGATAGATAGATAGATAGATAGATAATATTGATAGACAGGCTAAATAGCTAGGGATAGATGGTCAGACAGATAGATGATGGTTGGAGAGAGGACAAACAAACATAATAGAAAGGAAAGAGAGAGAGAATATTGATATGCAGGATAGATAGCTAGGGATAGATGAAGAGAGAGAGAGAGAGAGAGAGAGGATAGACAAACATAATAGATGGGATGGATGGATGGAGAGATGGAAGGACTGACAAACAAACAGAAAGTATTGATAGACTTAATAGCTAGGAGATAGATGGACAGATAGGCACATGATGGATGGACAGACATTAGATAGATAGATAGATTTCAGTGCCTGGACAAGTAATTTTTTGAATGCATCTCCTAAAATCGACCAGCCAGTGTAGTCGGTGGATTCTGATTCCCCGCACACGCCCAAATGGCTTTTACCTTCCCTTTGAGGCCAGCCATGAGTTTGCTTTTCCCTCCATAAGAAATGCCAAGTTTGGAATAGCGTAACAGCCTTAAGGAGACCACGGAGGGGGAAAGGGGAGGGAGGGGGCCAGGAGGCCTCCGTAACTTGGCCCGCCTGTCAGCAATTCCAACTGGGGTCACGGAGCAAATTCAAGAAAGAATTCTCCAATTTGATTAAGGCCCGGAGTTTGCAAAACACACTCCCCCCACTCCAAGCTTGCTCACCTTCCAGTCTGTGAGGAAAAAGTAATGTGGGAGCAGGAGCTCCAAAGCCCTTCCTAACACCAAACCCCACTTTAAAATTCACACTAAAACCTGGAGCGGATAGCCCATGCCCCCACAGGCAGCCAAACCATCAGCTGTCACTGGGAATCTGAGCTCAGAACACAACAAGAACACTACTGAGTCAACTCTAAACTAAACAGTTCTTTCCAGAAACTGGAGAAGTTATTCTTTTTTGTTGGACTATGAGTCCCATAATCCCCCAGCCAGCATGGCCAGAAATTTCCAAATCCTAGTTCTTATGTCCAGTAGCAACCTCTTAAAACAAGGAAATGCTTACAGGAAGCCAACATGCAAAGCACAAGTGCAATAACTGTGGACAGTATAGTGCAGTGGTGAGAGTGTTGGACTAGGACCCTGGGGGCGCAGGGTTCGAATCCCTGCTCAGCCATGGAAACCCACTTGGGCAAGTCCCATGCTCTCAGCCTGAGAGGGAGGCCATGGCAAACCTCCTTGCCGAGAAAACCCAAGCAGAGAGTGGCCATAATTCAGAGTTGACTTGAAGGCACAAAACAAGGTGTGTAGTGTGAGGTCTGGTTTGTCAGTGGAAACCTGTGGAAACCCACTGGCTGACCTTGGGCAAGGCACACTCTCTCAGCCGCAAGAGGAAGGCCATGGCAAACCACCTCTGAACAAATCTTGCCAAGAAAAACCCCATGATACAATCACTTTAGGATCACCATAAGTTAAAAATGACTTGACAACATGCAACAATAGTTGCAGGGATTGTGGGGGGACTTTGCCCCCATGTTTTGGGGCTCCTGGCCAATTTAGGCCCAGGGGCGCCTTACTTTGAAGCAGGCAGGGAAAGGGAAGTGACTTTTCCTCACTTCCTATTGTTAAAAAAGGCCTCTCCTGGGTCCAAAATGTCCCAAGAAGGCGGAAAAGCATGGTCAAAGGGCTTCCTTGTCCCCTAAAGGACATTTGGGGGAATAAAAAAGATTTTTGTGGGGGGAGAGGGTATGTTGGGGTGTGAAGCCCTCCAAGTTCTCCTAAGGGCTCATGAGACTCCCCCCCAGCCTTTCAGAGATGCCCACCCTTGCTTCTACATATTTCCAAGCCCCCCGTGGCTTGTTGGTCCCCCTTGCCCTGAAGCCAAACATCCCCCTCACGATTCGGGCACGGCACAAATGCCTTCCTGATGACCCGTGCCATTAACCGGAACTAATTAAATATTGGGGGGAAGATGTTGGGTAAAAATGGTACTGCATACGGAGGGGGGGGAGGGTAAGCCTGCATATGGAATAGGTTACCGGTGCAAAAGAAGCGGAGCAGAAGACGTAAATGAATTCAAGAGGCACCTACGTTTCGGCTTTCCCTCTCATTCCAAAAATGGAAGACAAGAAAGGGGGGGAACATTGAAGGACCGTGGTGGAGGTTGGATGTGGAAGCAAACAGGGATTTAGGATTATTCGCCAGAATCCTAGATGTCCTGTTACATTACGTAACTTTCGGTATACCTAGTTAGACAGTAAAGGCGCTAAGAAACTGCTTTACTGTGTTGAGAAGATACGTTAATGGTACAACAGCAATATGCATTAGTGTCCAATGCATATGAGAAAAGATATGATGTGCATTGTGCACCAATGTGCAGCAATCATTTTGTTGGCTCTGCTATGTAATAATGTAAGAGCAGCCCTCTACTGTATAGGGACATTGCGCAACTGCGCCATTCTAAATCCCGCATACCTAAGTCCACTTAGAAAGGCAGAAGTCCCAAACGGGATTCCAGCCAAGGTCTCTTAATTCTTTTTATTGGAGAATTGGGTTCTAGGGCAGAAAGCATGGGATGAGTCCTTCCTGAATCTTTGTTTGCGAAGAAAAGCCAGAGGTGTTCTAGGGCAAAGCTCTTTTTGGCAACTTCTGTGCATCTTGGCATCATCTGTTTGATCAAGATGGAAGAAAGAGTGCGGGGGGGGGGGAGAGTAGCTGTTCCAGGACATAGAGAGGAGAAGATATTGCTGTAGAACTCCCCGCAACATGAAGGAGGGAGGACCACTTGTTTGGGAAAAAAAGCAGAAGAAGTTCAGCCAAAGAAGAAATGAGAGCCGAAGTCATGGAGTGGTTTGAGTGTTGGTCTAAGATGCTGGGAGACCAGGGTTCAAATCCCAGCTCAGCCATGGAAAACCATTGGGTGATCTTGGGCAAGTCACACACTCTCAGCAACCTCAGAGGAAGGCAAGGAGAAAGCTCCTCTGAAAACATCACGAAAAACCTAGGAGAGTGTCATCATGGGTTGATGTCCACTTGAAGTTTATGGTGGTGTGTTTTGAATGTTGGACTAGGGCTCCAGAAGAGCTGAGTTTGAATCCCCGTTCAGCCTTGGATGCCCTATGGGTGATCTTGGACAACTCCCGCTCTCTGAGACTAAGAGGAAGGCAACGACAAGCCTCCTCAGAATCAGTCCTGAAAGCCAGCATGCTATGGTGGTCTCAGTATTTGATAGGATTGCAGGAAACCAGGGTTCAAATCCTTGTTCATATAGGTGTTAAAGTTAAGAAGCCTTTCTGGGGGTGTGGGGAGGCGGCAGACAGCATCAACTGCCTATGACAACCAAAGTAAAAAAAGAAACAAGGAATCAAAGTGAAAGACACCACAATTCAAAGTGAAAGACACAAAGAACAGGAGTTAAAGACAACACAGTGCAAAGTGAAAGACATGAGGAATAGGAGTTAAAGACAACACAATTCAAAGTTTAAAATACAAAGAAATAAAGCTAAAGACACCAGGATTCAAAGCCAAATTTAAACACTGAAAAGCACTGAGCCAGGATGTACAAATCAATTTGAATTTCTTCTATATATATATTTTTTTTAAGCAATCACTTAAGAGCTTTCATTCCCAAAAATTTTAAAGTGTGGGGGGGGGGGATTTGGGTAAATTCTTACCCAAAATGAACCAAAATCAAGCTCTCGCCCATCTTTCCGCTTGCAATTTAATATCCCTGGAGGGAAATTAAACCACGCAGGGCTAAATCCTAGACCCAACTAAAGTAGACCCACCAAATCAATGGGAGTTACCTCTACGTTGACTCATGAGCCACAGGGAATTCAATGGGCCTACTCTAGTCAGGACTAACCCACAGGATTCAGGCTACAGACAGAAATCTACCAGACTTTTAGGCCTGAACTCTGTCGTTATTCCCAACTGGAGTAGACCCATAAACCCAATGAGTGGCTGAAGAGCAGGGTATAAATAAATAAAAAAATAAATAAAAATAAAATAAAGAGATTTGCCTCTGTGCAACAGTTGCCTCTTAGAAGCAAAAAGAGAGAGATGGTAACTGTGTCGTCCTCCCCAGTTGGCTCAAAATGCCAGTTTAATTCCAGCACCAAGTAAAAACGAACTTTTCTGCTCCGGCTATTTAGTTACAAATGCATGGCTAAGTAATGCCTCCTGCCCGACCCCCTCAACCCCACCTTAAGGGTAATGGAGAGAAGATGTGCAACGATGCAAATTTTTATGTTCACACATCAGAAAATGCACATTGACATGCATTTTTTAGGAAACTTCGAGGGAAACCACAAATCCTTTTACTGAGTGGTTTGCAGAGTTTTTCAGGGGGGCCCTACTTCCAAATACCGTGAATCTCATTCGCATCTTATTGGGACAGATTGTCTTTCTCTGTGGATTCTACAAGGAGTATTTTCACCATCTAGCAAACCCCATCATGTTTCCATCCCTTTCTGCTTGCAAGCGAGGCTGATTGTTACTGCCTCACTTCATGGTAGGAGAGATCTGGAAAAGTCTTCCTGCAGTGCCCTGACTGCCAGCTGCAAATATTTCCATTAACAGATCAATAACTTTACATGTGGATTTTAAAAGACCAACCAGTTGAAGACTTTTCGAAAGACTGGAAACCATCTATGGACTTTTTGAACAATAAGAAATCTAATGACACAATCATTTGTGGTTAGGGTTACAGGTAACTCTAGCAAGATGGCTTCAGCGGCATCTGTCATGGTAGATTAATATACTTTTTATTCATTTCTTTTTCTTTTTCATTACAGTTAGTGGGGGGGGGTTCAGAGTTCTTTTGTGTCTTAGTGATTAGTTAGGTTGTGTTTATATTAATAGTCTTAGTAATGTGTTATAGTTTTAGTTTAGTTTTAGATCTAGATCCAGAAACAACACACACACACTCATATCTACAGCAGGTTTGGTTCCTGGACTTGCCGCGGATATCTGAAACCGTGGATAACAGTGAATGCCATTGAAATAATGGAACTTCTGGTTATAAATACCACAGAGTTGCCTTGGAGGACCTAGAAAATGCCTAGAGAAGACACCTCTCTAGGCATTTTCTAAGAAGACTCTATGGTAGGTGTGCTGTTTTGTGTCCTGAGGATAACTGAAACCACAGATATTGGTTCTGCAGATACAGGGGTCTGACTGTGTGTGTGTGTATAAAATATGTATAATTCTTTTCCTTGTTCTTTTTTTCTTTTGTTTTCTGGATGTTGATTATTTTATTGTGAATTAGTTTGTCCATAATAAAAATCAGTAAATATGATCTCATAAATCTAGGCTATGAATCTATAACTGTAATACAGGATGCCAGACGTTTTTTATGAAAGCCGTTCAGGCCAAGCTGATCAATTTCAAAACGTTCACACACAATGGTTCTCATCCAGTTAGGGACACATGCATGTGTAATTCACACGGTGCATGTGGGGCCAAACATCACGGTGCAACGGATGTGTTCTGCCGATAGTGGCCGGAGTGGAGTTGCGCAGATGGCATGTTCCTGTGTGCCTTGTCTTTGCACTTTGCAATTGTTCAGTGCAAAGTTGGCCCTCCATGTCCATGGGTTCTGCATCCATGGATTCAACCAACCGTGGCTTGGAAATATGCATTAGGAAAAATTCCCAGAAGCAAACCTCACCATTTTATGTAAGGGATGCCATTTTACTACACCACTGTATATAATAGGACTTGAGCATCCACGGTGGATCCTGGAACCAAACCCCAATGGATACTGAGGGCCAACTGTAACCAGAAGCTTGTTTTCTCTTGTTCCACAGACTAGAATGAGATCCAGTGGAGTCAAAGGAGATTCCACCTAAACCTGAGGAACAACTTCTTGACCATAAGAGCTGTTTGACACTGGAATAGACTGTGTTGGAAAATGGTGGGCTCTCCTTCTTTGGAAGTTTTAAGGAAGAGGTTGGATGGCCACCTCTCAGGAGCACTTTGGTTGTAGATTCCTGCATGACAGGGGGTTGGACTAGATGGCTCTTGGGGTCCCTTCCAACACTATGATTCTATGAAGCCATTAGTTCATGTCCTAGTCTCTGGAGCAGCAGAAAACAAGCTGGCTCCATCTTCTACATGACATCCCTTCAGGTATTTGAAGATGGTCCTCATGTTACCTCTCAGTCTTTTCCATGCGGAACATACCTGGCTGTTCTTCATAGGACAATAGGTTTCCAGGCCTAGTTGAATCAGGGGGCAGGCCACCCTATCCATCTCTGACCCCTTCTTCCAGTGTGACATTATTGCAAAAGCAGGTATTCTTGGAGGACTGACAGCTTCCTCAACGGCTGACCCCAGCTGGGTTTGCCAAGGGAGTTGCGGAGAGGATGCCAAATTAAGCTCCTGCCGTTGAAACCAGATGCAAACCAAAGTAGCTTCTTTATGTATTCATGAGTTGCTCGGAAGAGAAATAAGAGCATTCATTACCACGCAAAACTGTTACTAATGACATCTACCTGGCGCCCAGCGCCACTGGAAATCTAATGCGACACACTCAGGGAGGAAAAAAAATGCATTCCCTTATTCAGGGGGCCCGGCGGTGAATGGAAAATTTCCCTTCCTTGGCCCAACCTCATTCTGCATTCACTCAGAGAAACATTTACAATTCTTCTGCTGCTATGTCCTACCAGGCCCTCCAGCGCTCGCTGTCACGACCTTGATATTAGCTGAAAATTGGAAATTCGATGGTGTGGCCGAGGGAGGGGCACGGAGCTGGGCGGCTGGTTTTATTCCCCCCTTCCCCGCCTGGTTGGCTGAGCCAACTAGAAAGAGAAAGAAAGAAAGAAAGAAAGAAAGAAAGAAAGAAAGAAAGGAAAACAAGCAAGCAAGAGATATGGATGAAGGAAGGAAGGAAGGAAGGAAGGAAGGAAGGAAGGAAGGAAGGAAGGGCTAGCAAGAGATAGAGAATAAAAAGGAAAGAAGGGAGGGAGGGACAGAGTGTGAGCTAGCAAGAGGAAGGAAGGAAGGAAGGAAGGAAGGAAGGAAGGAAGGAAGGAAGGAAGGGGGGTTTCTAGTGCTTCCAGTCCTTTTTAAAAAATGAAGAGCAAAGTCACATAGCTACAATGTCATGGCTATGCGCCATTTCCCAATCCGACCCCTCAAAATCCACCTTAAAATCCAGGCAGCTGTACTGAAGAATGGAGTGCAATAGCACTGGGGAGAAGAATGCTGAAGGATGGTGCATCCAGTCCCCTCCTGCCAGCAAGCCACAGTGCAACGAAGATTAATTCTGCTCATCACACTGTAACACACTGGCAGGAGGGGGCTGGATGCATCATCCTACAATGCCCTGCTCACCAGCACCACAGAACTCCTTTCCTCAATATGGCTGCCTGGGTTTTAAGGCGGGTTTGGGGGGGCATTTGTGGTCATGGCAATGGTGCCACAATCATCAATGTGAATACCAAACAGTTAAGAATGTCATGTCTCTGGCTATTAGTTACATAGATAGATGCTGTTGTATTAGTTAGCACCTTGATACGGATTGCTTGCATAATTCAGGCAGATTACTAAAGTGTGCTCATCTTCAAACAAGTGGTTCCCCTCCCATCATGTGGTGGGGAGTTCCAAAGTGATGCCTTCTTCTCACTACATGCCTGAACGGCTTCTCTTCTCCCCCCCCCCCACTCTTTCTCCCATCTCAATTGAACTAACGGTGCCAAGGCACACAAAAGTTGCCAAAAAAACAGGATACAATGACCTTTCAGTGCTATCCAGTGACACACGCAGAGAGTTCTCATCCCCTTTGCCACCTGCTTGACAGAAACATGATACTACATTTCATTTCTCTTTTTATGTGGCCTATTGAAACATTTGTCCAGCCTAAAGCGAATTGCCTGCTACTGTTTTTTCGGCCTCTTTAGGTGTAAATTCAATTAACTGGAAGGTGTGAAGAGAAATGCCTTTCTGTTCCTGAATCACCTTTCCAAGAAGGGATAGTGTATGTGTGTGTATGTGTATGTTTGTGTGCAAGACAAAGAGTGTGAAGAGGAAGTTGGAAGGGAGAGCGAATCTCAAGTTTCGTTGGACATATTTCACACCTACTTAGCTGACAAGGATGCATTGGAGGAAGGCAGAGAAAATAAATTGGGCTAAAAGACACATGTGCTTTCAATGGTCCTGATCAGTTTTTCTCCGCATGTGCTAAGTTTGTACAGTCTGTACACTAACAGAAAACCTAGTTCTCCCAGTGTGGACCGGCCCAGCATCATGGTTTTCCATCCCCTGGAGCCCTGTGAAACAAGCATGGTTTCCATGTAATACAGATTTAACTTACCAGGTCATGTAAATATAGTGTCAAGTTGATATGTCCTGTTTAAAGCCGGCGAGTGCCCAGGTGAGCATGCCTGTAGTCCGCAAGAACTGGCCAAGGAAAGCCGCAGCAGCCCCTGGAAGCACGGTCCAGGCAGTCCGAAGTTCAAAGAGAGAAACCAGTCTTGAGCAAAGTCCAAAACCAATAGAGGGGCTGTCAGAAAGATTCATCTACAAGTACATACCAAAGGTCATACTGCTTGGTACTGCATCCAAAGAATTGGGTTTATATCCACAAAAGCTCATGCAAAAATAAAAACCAGTTAAGTCTTAAAGGTGCTGCCACATTTCTTTCCATGCCACTGGGGCAGTGGATCCATCCCAGGATTTGGCTAACTTTCAAGGAGTTGTCCAAGGTGCTGGGCCAGTTTAGGAATGCATGTTTTCAGGACCTTGGAGAGCTCCCTGGGAGCCTCTCAGGTCCTATCCTCTGGAGAAGCAGAAAGCAAGCTTACTCCATCTTCCACGTGATGGTGTCCATTCAGATATTTGAAGATGGCCTTTATGGCCCCTTCCACCTCTAAGGTTCTATGAGATCCAACCCTACTTAGCTATCAAAATCAAGGTTTGGGTCTATTTAGGGCAGTGCGTGTGTTTATAGGCCTTCAAGTGACCTGTCGACTTATGGCAACCCCATGGTTTTCTGGTCTTAACAGTCCATGGTTTCCTATTCAGTGCTGTTTAAAAAAATGGTCTGTAGACATTATGGTATGGACAATTGATCACTGAGAATGTAGGGTGGGAAGTCAAGGAATGAATGATGCAAGACTGGGAAGGTGAAAGAATTGAGAAGGTGAAAAGCTGTATATATGGGAAGATTTCTAGAGGATAAAAATATGTGAGAGGGTAAGAGAAACTGAGGTGGAAGAGCCAAGAGATTAGGATGATTTAAGGAAAGTATGAGAGGGATTGAAGAGAAGAAAAGAAGCAAGAATGGTTGTTGAGAGTTTAGAGGGGATGTAACGGAAGAGTTTAGAGGGGATGTAAGGAAAGAGGTATGTACGTTGGAGGAGAGAAGAAGGAGGGTGTCTTTTAAAAAAAACTTTGGATTGTATAAATGAAGATTAAACTGTATGTGGAATATGAAAATGATTATGATGAATGTAATATAATATTACTGTACATATATATTTCTCAATAAAAATATTATTTTTAAAAAAATGGTGTTCAGAATAAGACTGTGGGCCAGACTTCATGAGATGTGGGCCACATTCAGAGCAGGCCAGGAAATTCCCCATCGCCTGGTGTAAAACCTCCGAGCCATATCGCCCTTTGACGCGGCGATGCAAACTCAAGAGAAGTTGCTTTCTCAGGCATTTGTGTGGGCAGCTAAAGGGGAACACAAGAACTGGTGAGCATCTCCCAAGCTTTCGCCAAGATGTCTCCTTGGCCTGCTTCCAGCTCACAGCTCGGAGTGGTCTGGAAGGAAGCATTTCATTAATCCCACTCATGGGTATCGGTGCCAAGGCGCGCACACAAACACCCAAGTCCCTCCCTCCATCCACAACCCAGTGCTCTGGGCCAGCTGGAAACCGTTGGAGAATGTCCAGAAAGTGGTCATACCTCGCCATGGACAGATGCGGCTGTTCCCAGAAGAGGGGGATAAGATCAGCCCAAGGCTCCTTGCCAGGAAAACAGGCGGGTGGGGAGGGAAAGAGATTTCTTGGGACTTCTTTGGTGAGGGTGCCATTAAAAAGAAGAACAAGGACACACAGAAACAGGATGCTGGTGGCCGAAGGAGATGCAAATCAAAAGAGGAAAGGAGGGCAGTGAGTGAGAAATTGCATCAAACAAAGGGTGAAATTTGGGGAATCCAGTATTCTCACACATTTGTTGACTCGCTTTTGTTCACTTAATGGAGGTGGGGTGTGTGTGTGTGGAACAGCTTTAAAGTGAACAGAAAAAGAAATTCTACCTAAATATTAGGAAGAATTTCCTGAGAGTAAGAGCTGTTGGAAAGTGGAACATGTTGTCTCACAGTGTGGTGGAGTCTCCTTCTTTGGAAGTTTTTAAACAGAGGCTGGATGGCCATCTGTCGGACATGCTTTGGTTGTGTGTTCCTGCACAGCAGGGGGTTGGACTAGATGGCCCTTGGGGTCTCTTCCAACTCTATGATTCTAAGAAAGTGGGTGGATTTTCCCCCCAAAAAAGAATTCATCCCTGTCAGTAGCAGGAATCATGCATCTATGTTCAGCAATTTAAAAAATAACAGCTGGGATCATGCAGCACCGTCTGCATTTCGTAACTTTGTGGATCCATAGCTACGTTGCAGAAGGTAACCAAACCCTGTTAGTGAATTATGAAAATGCAGATCCAGGCAAACGTGTTCCAGTGCACATCAAGCACTCTGAGGCACACTGTACACTCCTGTTGTGCTCTAGCATTTCCTAGCCAGTGTTTGGATGTGTGTCGAGGAAACACCCTGATGCGCATCGGTGCCCATTGCACATTGGGCCATGATGCATCAGTCATTCCCCCATTGGGCACTGTATACCTGTGCATTGTAACAGTCCACTTTGGGCAAGTCACACTCTCTCAGCCTAAGAGGAAGGCCATGGCAAGCCTGCTCTGAAGAAATCTTGAGAGACAGCAAGATGTAGTAGTTGGAGTGGAGCTCTAGGAGTTATCGTTATGGGCCTTCAAGTCATTTCTGACTTATGGTGACCCTGAGCCAAACCTATCATGGAGGTTCCTTGATAAGATTTCTGCAGAGTGGGTTTGCCATAGTCTTTACAGATTATGGGAAATGTAGTTCTGGCAGATGTAGTCCTGGTGCCATGAAGGGAGTTGCAGTCACTCCATCATGATAGGCTCCGAGAAGGCGACTTCCAAAGATCACCCAGCGGGTCTCCATGGCCAAGTGAGAATTCAAACCCTGATCTCCCAAAGTCCCAGCCCAGCATTCGAACTCCTACACCACACTGGCTCTCTGGGATTCCTGGAGACCAGGGTTCGAATCCCCGCTTAGCCATGGAAACCCACTTGGTGACCTTGGGCAAGTCCCACTCTTCCAGCCTCAGAGGAAGGCAAAGGCAAACTCCCTCTGAACAAATCTTTGCCAAGAAAACCCTACAAAAAGGTTGCCATGCCTCAGAGTTGACTCAAAAGCATCTATACCTTCTGGCAGTGAATTCCAAATATTTATTTTCTTTACCAAGGAGCCCAGGGAGGAAAAATCCCCGAGGAGAAACCCCCCAAATTTCCCAAGATACCCTTTGAGGATTTCGCTCCTAGAGGGGAAAGCGTACAGGGTTAAAACATTTGGGGAAAGTGTGTGTGTGTGTGTGTGTGTGTGTGTGTGTGTAAAGCAGACACACACAGAGAAGCACAAGTCCACTCAAATTTCAAAATCTCAGGGAAAACCTTGAGCCCTGAAATATTTTCCCAGGCTGGGAGCAGGTCTCTCACACAGCTGGCTACTCATCCCACCCGGAGAAAAAGCACAGAAGGGCCCTGAAGTCTTGCCAAAGTTGGTGTTTTGCAACTAAGGCGAGGAGGGAAGTGAGAGGTTAGCAAAAGATTCGCACCAGGCCCAGGCGAGAGAAAGCTGAAACGTTTCCCTTTCTCATGCAGCTGCTGTTGGCTATGTTGGACAGTGAAGCCATCAGGGCAAGAGGGAGGGAACAGTAGCCAAAAGAGGGGGGATTAAACCCCATTTTTGCCATTAAAAAAAGAAAAATACATACTGAGAATCTGGAGTGGGAGAACGAAGCAGTGGGCCCAGCACTGGTACATGTGAATGTGTTGTCGTCCCTAGTGAGGAAGTGTTACCTGTTCTCAGAGAAGGTGGAAAAAGAACTTTCCAGAAAGTGAAGATGGTTACCTTCAGGGCACGAGTCAAGGCCAGGCAACAGGGAAGGGCATCACATCTCTGCCAGGAATGATGCCACACATACCTCTGGGTTTGGGGAACTCACTTCTTTGGACCACGATGGTCCAAATTCCCCAGTGGTCCAAAGGTCCAAAGTAGCCATTTTGCCAAGCTCTGGCACACCGGTACCCAAAGCATCACCTCCAGAACTGGGACCCAGTCACATTAAATAGCGTAGTCTTGGCAACCTTTTTTCCAAAGGTACACCCATGGGCTGGGCTGGATCAAATTTTCACCTCTCTTCCCACACACCCAGTAACTGCAAAAGTAACTTAAAGAGTTGCTGTTACATTGTGAAAGGAGCAATGCTGCCTCCCATTAAGCTGAAACCATTATGTAGTTGTGGAGTTCCGCCTCCATTTTTCGAACAAGGAATTAATTACATATATTGCTAATGGTTGTTTCCGAACTTTATTCCATCACATGCTTCTGCCATTACAATTCCCTCTTTGATCTTTGCACCCAGATAGCCTGAGGTGGGGAGAAAGTCACCAATTCAACCCCCATGACCTTCACATACACAGGAAGGGGGAGCAGGCCGCAGGTCCCAACAGATACACGAGTCAGCTCCTTTCTGCGATTTCATCTGTGCTCTCCTATCTCCCGATAGCACGGTGACAGCTCCAACTCATTTCCGCGGTGTGTGTTCAATTTCTTCCTCCAACGGATTTATTATTCCTTTCTAATCCACCATTTGCTGGCAAAATGCAGATGGCCCACCATTCAAAATCCCTGCTTCGGTGAACTAGCTGGGTTGTGAAGAATATCTTGCAAAAACCCTTTGGAAAAAGAGATGTGAAAATACAATCCAAACCAGCACATGGATGTACCTTGGAGAAAAAGAAAGTTCCTCTGAAAGGACTATACAATAACAAAAGGTCACCAAATTGTTCTGGGGAAAAGAGAGAGAAAAATATTATGGCTGACTAAAAGATCCCCAAAGTGTGCAAGTTTTCAGGATTAACAGAACTTTTCATCAGGCTAGCTGTTGCAAAATAAAAATAGGACAAGAGGAAAGGAGCTGAGAAGTGCAAACATTTGGATAAGTATTCTACCTTGGTGTTGTGTAGATTTCCACATATGGCATTGTGCTTTAATTGCAGTACACACCCCTTGTGTTCAATGGCAACTTTGCATGACTGAACCCAAACTTCAAATGCACAACTCATTTGCATCCATGCACAATGCGCCTTCATGCACAAAGGCACCATATTTAAAACTCTGCTTCTGCCACCCTGAACAGAATGAGGACATTCTGCATCAGACAAAATCACTTACATATGGGAACTGATGTATAAGACACCAAAAGGATTCCACATGTGGCCAGAGGTTGTGGCTACAAGGTCCACAGTGAAACTTAGTCACTGAAGGCCACCAAGAGAGGGGAAAGAAAACCAAGATGGTTATTTTTGTAAACTGCAGAATGCACAATTTTCTTGAATGTATCTACAGTGAAATATCGATCAATCAGTCAAACAGGCAATAGGCGCTCCCCAAAGTCCTATATGGAATGATGTTCTCTTTGTCATTTAAAAGGTGGGGCTAGCATTTTGTTAGGCCGTGACAAGGTCATGAGCCAGGCTTAAAAACTTGGAACAGTTTGGTATTCACATTTACAATCATGGCACCATGGCAAGTACTGACATACTTGCAAATGCTCCTGAAACCCCCCTTAAAATCCAGGCAGCTCTACCCAGTTCTGTGGTGCTGGTGAGCAGGGCATTGGAAGATTATGTGCCCAGACCCTCTATGCCAGTGAGTTGCAGTACAAGGAGTTGCGTCTCTCCTTTCTGCTCCTCACACCAAGAGTGGGCTGGATATGTCCTCCTTTATCTCCCTGCTCACCAGCACTGTAGAACACCATCTTTCAGTAGAGATGCCTAGATCTTAGGGTGGGTTGGGGGGGTCAGATTGGGAGACGGAGCATAACCACAACATTGTGGCTGCATGTTTGATGCATGATCTTGTCTGGTGGGTTTTGCAAGGGTAGGCTGCAACAGGGGATACGGCCCTCCAAGTTCCCCGAGTTGGGGCGCTACCACAGCCCCCTAGCCTCCAACAATTGTCACCCCCTGTCCTATTGCTTTTTCTATTCTTCTTGCCTTTGATATGGAAATATCCCTGTCTTTTTTTTAGTGTTCATTACCCTTTGTTTCGAAAAGTATTTTCAAAAACAGCTGTTCTTCAAAATCAAGCATGGTTTTCGGACCGTCACTTCCAGGGTTTTTTTCCCCTTGGGATTGGGAGTCCAATCCTACCACTTCCCAGAAGCTCCAAGGGGCAGAGAATGGTTCCCCAAACCAGACCCACCACCGTTGCTCACCTCTCAAGAAGCAAGCATCGGCTAAGAAGCCAACAAGGCATCCCACAAGGGCAGCTGGTCTGGCTTGGGGTCCCCGGGATGTCTTGAACCCAGGCCAGGTGGCCAAGAATGCAAGCTGGGGGAGGCGGGTGAAAGCAGCTGACTTCCTCCCTTCCCGTACTTGTCCATCTGCGATTTCGTGCAAGGGCCAGCTTCTCTCTGTTTGAAGTGTGTGCCCATGGCATACCCGCCAGATTTGTCATGCCCAGGCCGCATTTCAGCTGAGAGGCGCTCAAGATGGCAGGAGGGTGGGAACGAGCAAGGAGGGGATGGAGGGCAGAAGGAGGCAGGGAAAGTTCAAACCAAGGAGACCACAGTGGGTGATGGAGAGAGAAGCAGGGGGAAGAAACACTTGGGTTGGGTAGTGGGGATGGAAAAAAATATTCAATGCAATCCTATATCACTTTTGACTTCATGCAGCCAGCATTTGAACATTGACTCTGGAGATCAGGGATCGAATCCCCCCAACCTTGGCCATGGAAACCCATTGGGTGACGTTGGGAAAGTCACACAGTCTCAGCCCTAAGAACCTCCTGTGATAGATTCGCCTGAAGGTCACCATAAGTTGGAAATGACTTGAAGGCACATGGCAACAACTTTAAGCACACTTTACAATGTAGCAGAGGTGCTAAGAAAGCCCGTTAGTGAATTGTGAAGGTCCATACTGGGACACCAGCAAGAGTGCCCAATGCATGTTAGGACTAATGTGCACCAGTGCATGATGTGCGTCAATGTGTGATGCATATTGGTGCTTTATGAGCCTCAGTGCATGATGCGCATGGGTGAATGGTGCACATCAGTGTGCAATGCACATCGAGACCAATGCACACCTATGTGCAATGCACATCAAGACCAATAAATATTCATGAGCAATGCACATCAAGACCAATACACATCAGTGTGCAATGCACATTGGGACCAATGCACATCAGTGTGCAATGGGCACTGGCCACTTTGCCAGCTCTGCTAAATTGTGACGTAACAACAGCCCCTCTATTGGATACAGACATTACAAAACTTCCCAATTCTACTTCCCGCATACATAAGTCCACTTACAAAGATGTAAGACCCCACCTCATTATTTTATTTTACCTATACTCCACCTCTCCCTTGCTATGGGACCCATGGCGACTCACAAATTTGAGTTAAAATATAGTCAAGCCTTAACCATAAATGACCGTTTTCTATGCCACCTTTTTGCCTTATGGGGGATTTGGGTCAATGCCCAAGAGGAGATGATTCTGGCCTCTGCAACAAACCAAAAAGTGAGTTAGGAAGACATAAACTGGACTGTGTAACTCACTGAGAAGGTGTAGCAATGGTGGTGGCAAAATGTCATTGGTGCCCCAAATAAGAATTGTCCCACGCCCATGAAATTTTCTCTCAGTCCCTGAATTTCTAGCATTTCAGTCACTTAAAACTTTCATTGAGGATTTGGCAGCAGAGTTCAGACATCCCAAGGAAAAGGTGCAGGCCAAGAGGCCAGGAAATGCAAAGATGGCAAATAGAAGAGTTCTAGGTGAGAATCATTTTCCACATCTCACTCCATGCAAGGCTATAAATTTGAGGACTGAAGGACGATTTCATTTAGTGGCTGGCTGGCCACTGCCCTGTCCATGGGCTCTGAATCTACTCCAGGTTTGGGATATGTTTCAAGGTGCTGGAACTGGTTTTTTGTGGTGATGTGATTTCAGCACCATGGACAGATCTTCAAAAGCTATCCAAAACGTGAAGTGGATTCACCATCCCACTGCCATGGGAACAACAAGCCATCATGGGATAGAACCGGGCCCTGAAGATAGCCAAACCTTCCAAGGACTTCCCTTCCATCTCTGAAATCAGTTTGAGGCATTTTTTTCTGATTTTCGGCTCCTGTTCACATCTTTGTTGCTTCAGTCTCATCTTCTTCTACCTTCATCCTACCCTGTTCTCTCCTAATTTGATGGGTCATGGAACACCAAACAGCCAATATTTCCTTCCCTTCACAAACTTTAGGAAGCTGAGTATGTTTAACTTGGAGAAAAGAAGAGTTGACATGACTGAGTTACCTTTAAATATCTGAAGGGTTGTCATGTAGAAGATAGAGCCAGCTTGTTCTCTTCTGTTCCAGAGACTAGAAGGCAAGTCAATGGATTCCAATTACAAGAAAAGAGATTACCTAAACAGTAAAACATTAAACACCTAATAAAATTACCTGCTGTGCAGATGCTCTAGTTGGAGAACTGCATTGAGCAAGGACCTGATCACCGATGGGACCCCTTCCAACTGTATGATTCTATGAATAGGAAGAACGTCTGGACTGTTAAGACCTATTTGACAGTGGAATGGAGTTCCTTGGAAGGTGGTGGACATATCTATCCCACCTTTCCTCCAAGTAACTGAAGGTATCGTGTGTGGCCCTCCTCCCCATATTGATCCTCACAACCACCCTAGGAGGTAGGTTAGTGTGAGAGATAGTGACCAGTCCAGTCCCATGGCCCAAGGTAGGGACAACCATGGAAAAGAGGGGATTTGAACCCATGTCCTAAGCTTAGTCCACCTGGCTGTTCCATTCTGTCCAGGAGACTTCGGAGTGACTTCAGAACTGTGCAGTTCTGGGCCTCGCATTTTATGAAGAACATTGATAAACTGGAACATGTTCAGAAAAGAGCTGCAAAAAGCAACATTAGAGAACAGAAGAAAAGAGGTTCCACCTAAATATTAGGAAGAACTTCTTGACTGTAAGAGCGGTTCTGACAGTGGAATGGGTTGCTTTGGAGGGTGGTGGTGGACTCTCTTTCTTGGAGGCCTTTATACCATGGTTGGCTATCTCTCAGGGTTGCTTGACCTATGGATTCCTGAATGGACAGGAGATGGACTAGATGGCCTTTATGGTCCCTTACAACTCTATAATCCTATGCTGGATGGGTTGAATTCTAGGAACAATAGAGGTTGTTGGGTTTTTTTCAAAAGGACTTTTCCGAATTCTGTGACCTACCTGAGCCAGCGTTTGGAATAATCCATCAAGGTTCAGACGCTGACATTTATATATGCCTCTCAACCAATCAGGGCATGGTATGGTTATCCATTTGCTTAGAGCCAATCACCTGCCCCAAAGAGAGAGCCATGGAAATCGGCAATACCGTTAAGACGGCATCACCTAGTGTTGCATACTGAAAACCAAAATGGAGCAGCCTATTGAAGAATTATTTTTTAAAAAACAGGGTTCTCTATAATAACTTTGCTCCGAGCATGTACAGAGGGCCCTTCCGTTCCCAAACAACCAGATTTCACCCTGCTCCTTTATGGTATAGGGAGGAAGAATGGATATTTTTGTCTTAAGCCTATTTTTAATATCTCAGTAACATTCCCTTTGGTTTCACATGGGAGACTTTTCCGAGCTCAGGGAATCTAGCCGTGGAGAGGGGAGAAACCAGACAATTAAAACAGGTCCATTCCAACCACGATAAAATCTTAATTGGTTTTGTTCGTTCATTATTGTCCATTAAAGGAGTCTGTGTAAACCCAAACGGAAAAGCGATAAACATGCCGATGCAAGGGTTTTTGTGGGTTTTTTTTTACCCCCCTTCCTTTCTCAAAGCGTGAATGATCCGGCACAGAATGAGGAGAAAAACCACCGGGGATTAAGACAAAACTAGAAAGAAAGAAAGAAGGAAAGAAGAAAGCATGACAAGAAGGGGGTGCATCTCAGAAAACTATTTTGGATTTCGGCTGTTGCTGGGGTTGTAATTGTCTGGCATTCAGAGAAGCTAGATATGGGACTTGTGTTCCAAAATGGAGGTAAAAGATTCTAGCAATTTCCATTCTCCCGCAGGGAGCAGGTCTTTTGTAAAATGAACGGCTCTTAATTGCCCCTTCAAAACTAAGCTCAAACACACACACACACATACACAAATATGTTGAATCCTAGCAATTGAAGCTCACGATATTAGAACATTGCACAGAAAACCCATCCACAACAAGGAGACTCACTGTGGTGGAGTGGTTTGAATGTTGGACTAGTACGCCGATGGACCAGGGTTCGAATCCCCATCCAGCCATGGAAATTGGGCCAGTCACATGTTCTCATAGCCTAGAGGAAAGCAATGGCAAACCTCCTTGTAAGAACCCCCTGTGGTAAGTTTCCATACATTGGAGTTGACTTGAAGGCACATAACATTAACACAGATACTATGGCCTGCTAAAATAAAGACAAATCAATGGGTCCCATAGCAAATCAAGCCTGAACTCTGCCTTAAAACCAAGAGGACTAAACTGAGGTTGTCATACTTTGGACATATCATGAGAAGACAGGACTCACTAGAAAAGAAAGCAATGCTTGGGAAGGGAGAAGGTTGTAGGAAGAGAGGAAGACTGCATTGTAGATGGATGGACTTCATCAAGGAAGCCACAGCTGACCTGAGCTTGCAAGACCTGAGCAGGGCTGTTGAGGGTAGGTTGACCTGAAGGTCTCTCATTCCTAGGGCCGCCATAAGTCAAAGTCAACTTGACAACATTTATCAACAACATCAACAATGTGTTCTTGTATGTGATAGTCAGCATAGTGCAGTGGTTAGAGTGTTGGACTGAGACTCCAGGAGATCAGGGTTCGAATCCCCACTCATCCATGGAAAACCACTGGGTGACCTTGGCCAAGTCATACTCTCTCAGCCTCAGAAGAAGGGCATAGCAAAGCTCTCTTTGAAAAATCTGGCTGAGAAAACCCCAGGAGAGGGTCGCTGTGAGTTGGAAAGGATTTGAAGGCCCACATTAACAACAACAACAACACACTACATCAACTATTATGAGGATTCCCATAAAACGCTGGACATAAACAGGAAAGATCAGGTCAGGATGTACACAGATAATCTAGCGTGACCACACTCTGATGTTGCTTGGGCACACATATCCCGGTTTTCTTCTGTGAAATATTGGAAGACAGGGGTTGGATGGCCATCTCTCAGAGACTCTTTAGGTGTGGATGCCTGTATGGGAGTGGGTTGGACTAGATGGCCCTTGGGGTCCCTTCGAACCCTATCATTCTATGATTCTAACAATGGATCTACTCTGAAGTTAATCAAGGGCTAGACCAGCAGGTCAGAAATTGTCATTTTAAGAATAATGGATACCCCCCCACCAAAAAAAAAAAAAAAAAAAGGAAGGAAGGAAGGAAGGAAGGAAGAGAAAGCAATGAAGAGGAAACCAAAAGTGGAGCAAAAGGATGTTTGCAAAATAATTTTCTGGATGTGATCTGCACACACATACAGCAGGAATCCTTATCTCTGGATAATGAAAGGAGCTGAGATGAAACTTCAGATACATTTTAAATACCCGAATAAACAGTGCAGGGAAGGAGGGATGGGTTGAGGAATTAGACCCTGCAAAGGCTGGTTTTGAGGTAGTCGCTTGCTTCAAGTACTTGCCTCAACCGTCAATGCCGTGCTGACCAGACCATGGGAGGAGTTTGGTTTTGGACTACAGCTGACAGAATTTGTTTGAAAAGGAAATGCCATATTACATTCTTTTTAAAACTCAAACTGATACAAATACAATACAAATACAAATATAATTGGATTTTAATTTTTTCAACTGTACAGTATGACCTCCACCACCACTACCCCCAGTATCCACGGGACTGGGACTGGCAATTTCACTTACCCATGTCCTAAATATGTTCTGTCTAGGCATTTTCTAGGACCTCCAGCATGATTCTACGGTAGGCTTCCACCAGAAGTTGACCACAGACTCACACCAAAGGACCTTGAGATACCTAGAGAGGTGTTGAACACCATGTGGTGACCCCAAAGGCCAACGCCGTTCTGGGTTGTATCATCTGGATCACCAACTGGATCAAGGAAGTCGTAGTCCTACTCTCTTCTGCTTTGGTCAGACCTCATCTGGAATATAGCGTCCAGTTCTGGGCGCCACAGTCCAAGAAGGATATGGATAAGCTGGAAGGTGTCCAGAGAAAGGTGGCCAAGATGACCAAAGCTCTGCAAACCAAACCTTGGAAAGAACGACTTAGGGAGCTGGGGATGTTTGGCTTGGAGAGGTGACATGGTAGCCATCTTTGAAGAAACGTCATGTAGAAGAGGACCTTCTCACTGGCTGCCCCTAGACTTGAACTCACTTCCCAGGGAAGCCAGAATGCCTCCCTCATGCCAAAAATTTAATTTTGGGGGGATTATAGAGCTTTGGGGGATTAATAGGGAGCTTCAGAGACCACAAAAGTGGGGTACAAGAACCACATTCAACTAGTAGGCTGTTCTACAAAGTGGTACTGAGTGGGGGTAGGAGAGATCTCAGAATAGATTTTCTGATAAATTGTGGCTCCAACATGTGGAGTTACGTGTTGCAGAGATTGGGCTAGAGTTTCCAGAATCCCCAAGCAGCTGGAGGATTCTGGGAATTACAGTCCAAAAAAGGAACCTTCCCCAAGCGCCAAGGCATTGGCCTTTCCCAGGACTTGCAGCTTTTTGGGTCGGGCACCATGGCCCAGCTGGCCACACCAATTCCAAGCCGCCCACTGGAATGAAGACACGAGTTTTCTCAGAACATTTTCTTTTCTAACATGGAGGCCGGGGGAGATCCTAGTTGGTGGCAGGAGGTGGTGATGGTTTCGGGGAGGGCGGGAGGGGAGGGCACATACCTACCCCCACATTTCTCAGGGTCCTCGAGGGACAACTTGTCTCCAACACTCAGGATTTGGAGCCAGGAAAGTTTGAGGAAGGAGAACAGGTGAACGGAGTTGGCGCCGCTGCCAGTGGATTCCATCTTCCAAGCTCCGTCCCCTTATTGCTCTCCCGGGGAAACGTTCCCCGCCCTGAGAGATAAATTATTTTGCGATTGTCTTGAGTCCTCGAGGTTGGTTCACATGGCAGAAAATGAAAAACAAGAGGAAAAGAAGGGGGGAGCACGGGAAAGAAAGAAAAGGAGGAGAAGGAGGGAAGGGGAGATTCAAAAGAGACTTTGGATGGACAAATGAATCATAAGAACGTTGGCCCCAAACTACTGAGAATTGAGGGGGAAACGCCATTTTGGCCAAGGCGCACTATGTCCCACTGGGTGTTCTCTGCTGAATTTCATCACACCAGTTGGGCCTTGACCCCGTGGCTTGTCCTACACAAGTAGTTCTGAACAATGAGTGGAGAACTCAGTGGCTGCAATTGTACATCATGCTCGCCATGTGTAAATCTGCGCTCACGTTATTAAACAGTGATTGTGTTGCCCTACTTTTCTGCTGGATGCCGACATTGCGTGACCAGTGGTGCATTGGCCAATGTGGCTGCTAATTATCCCAGCATGCAATGGGGGAAAGACCAGTTGCATACCTGTAACCGTAGTTCTTTGAGTAGTCATCTGTAAATTCACACAAAGGGTAATTGTTTCCGCAACCTCCGGTGAATGAAAGGCCCTGGCCCAGCGAATGAAAGTCAGCAATTGGAGACACTGACACATGGTTGCGCACCACCCAAAAATGTGCACCTGCAATGGCTGGATTCCTGTGGGTTAGTCTGAGCAGACCCACTGAATTAATTGTTGGATGGTGCGTCAACTACATCCAGGCCGATTCTAAAGTCCCAGATTTCGCTCCTGTTCCTTCCGGTTTGATAACTGGCTTAAAATAAAATGAGCTGGAGAGCTGGTATACAAACTTTCTGAGGTGACAGAAAATATTCTGGGATAAACAAAATGTGTATGGATCTCCAAAATAAAATCGAAAAGATCAGGAGCAAAATATGAGGGCTTGTCTAGACGAGAAGGCATAATACAGATTGCTGTGCATTAACGCAAATTTGCAGCAGCGTTCATTTGTCTCCACAGTCCTTTGGCAAAATCGCTGGTATGCAAGCCCCCCGTGTTTGATTGCACATGCAGCCATGCCTGCAAATCAAGATGGTGGCCGAGAGTGAATGACATTATTATTCCCAACAAGTTGACGCCACCATCCAATATTTTTTTAAAAACTGCAAATCAAAGTTGTGCAAGTGTAACCTTCTGCTTTAAAAGCTGTTTGGTTCCCTCAGCATAGCAAAAAAGTGCATGATCAATAAAGCAAAAGTCCAAGATGGCACTTCTGGCCACTTCATTACCAGCAAGCCTGTCCCCCTCACATGTCTGACCAATCAGCTTTCCAATTCTGCCCTCACCGAGAATGCGTGGCAATGCAAATCAGCTGTCCAAATGAGCAACAATACGCATTTCCATGCATTATTCCAAAATCCTCGGGGAAAGCTGTGAAGGCTTTTCCTGCACAGTAAATGGGGTTTTTGAGCCCCCTCCTTCCAAACACAGTGAATCTCAGTTGGATCTCAAGGTATTCTCAGCAAATTCTATTAGGATTATTTTCAGCACATAGACAACCTCGCATCCAGACTTATTAAAAAGATCAGAAAGTCGCCCCTCGATAGGACTAACAACCACATGGAGGCCCAGGCGAGGTCTTGACACTTAACAAAATTCTGCTTCTACAACAGCAGAATGAGTAGGCACAATGCAAAAGTAAACCACGTCCATAAGTTGTTCAGAAGTGGAACACACTGCCTCGTAGTGCAGTGGAGTCTCCTTCTTTGGGGGTTTTTAAGCAGAGGCTGGGTAGCCATCTTTTGGGAGTGCTTTGATTGTGTATTCCTGCATGACAGGGGGTTGGACTAGATGACCCTTGGGGTCTCTTCCAACTCTATGATTCTATGATGCTATGATTCCAAACAATCCCATGTGTTGCTTGCAACTGCAGCCTAGAAGTGGGAGGGCTTAGGGGTAGAAGTCCTTCTTCTTTTAGCCCTGCAGCAATTGCCTTCTGCAAGGAAGTTTCCCAATGTGGCGGGCCCCAATCCACCCTTTGCCTTTGCTTCCTCCAATGCAAAACCAAGCCTTAGCTTCATATTCAAGGATGAGGGAGAGAGCACCATCTACTGACAGACTATGGTACTGAGCTTGAGCCTCCAGCGAGTGAGGTCTCCCTATAGCTGAGTTTTCCTGCCTCCTCTTCCTAAAGATGGGGGAAAGGAAGAGGCGAGTTCAAAACAAGCACCTTCTGAAGCACACTGACCATTTGGAGTGCATTAAAAGATCTGCAGGAGGAGACCGTGTTGTGGGACTGCAGGTCCCAGCATCCCCCCAGCAAGAGTTTTGGAAGCTGGCATCTCCTTCCTTGAAATAGACGTCAGATGGACATCTTTCAGGGTGCTGTAGCTGTGTCTTTCTGCATGGCAGAGGGTTGGACTAGATGGCCCTTGGGGTACCTTCCAATTCTAAGATTCTATGTTATGGACTTTTGTTGACGGCGACATGATAACTATCTTTAAACATCAGAAGAATCCCCCAACATTGAAGCTGAGAGTTGCAATCAGAAAAAGAGAATGTTAAGAAGTGATATGATAGCCATGTTTAAATATTTGAAGGGATGTCATACTGAGGATGGAGCAAGCTTGTTTTCTGCTGCTCCAGAGACTAGGACATGGAGCAATGGGTTCAAACTACAGGAAAAGAGATTCCACCTAAACATTAGGAAGAATTTCCTGACAGTAAGAGATGTTCGACAGTGAAATGTGCTGCTGCCTTGGAGTGTGCTGGAGTCTCCTTTGGGGATCTTTAAACAGAGAGACATCTTTCAGGAATGCTCTAGCTGTGTATTTCTGTATGGCAGGGGGTTGGACTAGATGACCCTTGGGATCCCTCCCAAATCTAAGATGCTATGATTCTAGGAAAGACACTTTTCTCCTCCTCTGCACATGGGAAATTCTGGAGTCAATTTTAAGAGTGAACAAACAGATACCACCAAGAGCGTCTCCTAGGTCAGTGGAGGCGTTGAATCCAACCTGGTCAGGACTTTAAAAGTGCTCTCCAAGGTAGTATCCAGAGTGCTAGGGATCAGCAATTTGGATAACTCCTTTAAAGTTCAGACTGAAACCCAGAGGGGATTCACCGCCTCGGGGACAGGAGACACCAGCCATCTCAGCTGAACCTTAAATATCTCCAACCATTTGCCTCAAAATCCAGCTTTGGGCCTGAAGGGAACCATGAGACCCAGGCAGGGGAAGTTCAAAGGCCCTTT
Source organism: Gambelia wislizenii (assembly GCA_030847615.1). Lineage (NCBI taxonomy): Eukaryota > Metazoa > Chordata > Lepidosauria > Squamata > Crotaphytidae > Gambelia > Gambelia wislizenii. Next base: position 1,864,191 of record JAUMIR010000016.1, read on the forward strand.
GGACAATCGTGGGCCTCTTGCACGTGCAGTTTGCACGGATGTGCACTCGTGCACAAACCATCCCTCCGCCCAGTTTTGCCAGCAAAGCCTGCCACCCATGTGTTTTGCGTTACCGCCTTGGAGAGAGGTGAGAAGGAAAGAAAAAGTGTAGTGAGAACAGTAAAAAACTCCCCAAACTTTGGGTTTGATCCAAGCGGTGTCACACATCATCGGGCGGCTTGTAATAATAACGACTTATCTAACAAGGGGAGACGTCAGACAGTTTGATTTGCCAATTAGCCGCACAGTGGGCTGCTAACCAAAAGCAGATGGCCCGATACCTTATCGCGGTGTCTACCGAAAGGAAGGAGGAATTTTTAAAAACCACATGTCTTTGCCAAATTAAAATGGGTAACACACTGATCTTACATGCACCCACCCATATATATATATATATATATATATATATATATATATATGGGTGCATGGGGATTGAGTACATTTTTCAAGCACATTGTGGGTGCAAAGACTTATGTCTCTCCCGTCGGGCAGTGAAGCTTCCGCCTCAGGTGGTCGTGGAGGCCTGGGTTGCCAGATCTCCAGGCCTGTCCCTGAGCCCCCAGTTTTCATGGGTCATCTCTAGGCAGGAAACAAGGGTGGAAAATTTCCAGGGTTTTTTTGGGGGGGGAGGGGGTTAGCTCCAGGAAATAGGAGAGGCCTGTATGCAAATCTCCAGCTCAACTAGAAGAGTACCAGCTTACTATCATTTGCAAGGCTTGATTGATAGGTTGCTGGAACTTGCAAAGACTCTCCAGTGGAGAAGGATGTCTATTTTTTTAAGCTTCCTCTTTCTCTTCCAGGCATTGTTGGGCCAGGGCACACCCTCCACTCTGCTCTGCATCCAGCAAGGAGGCTTGATTAAATGTTCCTTAGTCCATCTCTCTAACTGAGAAGGACTAATTCCCTCATATCATCCTGTAAACAAGGGAAAGCAATGGGATATAAATAAATTAAAATAAATTGAGAATACATGAAATCCATCTCTCTTTCTCAACTACTACAATGATGGGAAAGTGAAGATCAAAGCGAAGATTAAAAGCCGCCATGACCCTCCGGTCATGGAAGTCTACTTGAGGGTGTGTGCGCAGGTCACCCTCCATGGGAACAGTCTTGAAGTACTGCTAGGATCTAGGATCTCGGCTGATAGGACCTATGGGCATACATAACAGCAAGTACTAAGAACTTAAAACCATTTCCTGCAAGGGTAATCCACATAAGACAACCATTCTTTCTCCTTTTTTGAAACCTTTAGTAATTATGCAACAAGAATTAAATTCATCATTCGAGAACAACATACATCTCTACCCATTCATCCAATGTCCCCTGATTGGGGCGTTAAAACAGTAGGAATATCACATGCACCTGCCTTCTATACACTTTTGCATCACAACCACTGCAACCAAAAGGCATCCCATTTCACACACCGCTTCAATTTGTTTCCCGGACAATCTGTTCAGAGGAATCCAGTTAAGTTTAAGGGGGCTGGGTTGGTTTTATTCAGAGCATACATATATATATCCAGTGTTGAGACTTCTGGGTGATTATGGGAAGGAATTTACAGGTCCAACCCTCTTTCTATTACCAAAATAAAATACGTAACAAAGGAAAGTGTGTTAGAACACAAAGTGACACTGTAGGATAGCTATAGCAGCATTCAAACCAGGCAATTCTCATCCTTTCCGAATGATACGAAATATGAAAATTATTGTTTTAGATGGGTTTTGGACACATTCAGAACCCCATATAGTGGGTTCCTCCTTTCCCAGGAGAGAGGTGGAAGGAAAGGAACAACTTAGGATGGAAAAAAGAGGGTGGATAATGATAGGAACTTGATCGAAGCAAGGTTAGAGTAGCAAACTTTGCTCCTCCAAGTGTTTTGGACTTCAGCCCTCAGAAATCCCAGCCAGGTTCAGGGGATTCTGGGAGCCGAAGTCCAAAACACATGGAGGGCTAAAGTTTAGGAACCACTGACATTTTGTATTTTGAAGTTAACCTCAGCGCCCTGACAGGAGGAGGCAGCGTTCAAAACTGAGAGCATTTGCAATTCGCTTCCGATCCTAGGATTTGCAGTTTCATTTCTCTCCAAAGGCAATTCTCATTCAGAGGACTCTCCCAAAACGGGAAATTCGAAAGGTCACTTCTAGGCTACTGCAGGGATGCCAGTTCCTAAATGCATCTGCATGTTACGCGAGGTGGGTGAAGGCTGTAACAGATCCGCTGCTCTGGGCCTTGGCCGTTCGGCTGTGGCTCCAAGACAGAAAGGCACGGTTGGGTCTCCTCACTGCATATAGGGGTACTTCCAATCCCCCAAAGGTGCGTGGGTTTCCTTGATGGCCTGTGGGGACGTCCAGCGTAGGATATAGTGGGGGCTGCCAGGTTTGTCGTTCGTCCCTGTTTTTAAAAAAAAGAAACACCAACATGGATTTGTAGAAAGTCATCGGACTGAGAACCTCCTCATGTCTTTTAAACTTACAAATCCAAGTAACTATCCCTCATGATGGCCAATCTGTCGGGCGTGCTTTTATTGTGTATTCCTGCATGGCAGAGGGTTGGATTAGATGGCCTTTGTGGTCTCTTCCAACTCTATGATTCTATGGTGGCAAAGGGCCCTTTGCAAATACAGGCATCCCCAGCCCTCCTCTGGGGCTACAATCTCCCATACCTTCATTTAGCCTTCAGGTAGGACACAAACTGGTTAATACAGGTTGAGTCTCCCTTATTTGGAATTCCAAAATATTCCAACATCCAAAATTGTCCATATGAGTGGCAGAGATTAGTGATACCTTTGCTTTCTGATGGTTCAGTGTACACAGATTTTGTTTCATGCACAAAACTATTAAAAATGAGGTGGATAAAATTACCTTCAGGCTATGTGTATAAGGTGTACATGAAACATAAATGACTTTCATGTTTAGAGTTGAGTTCCACCTCCAATATATCCCAGTACAGTTGTCCCTTCACATTCGCTGGGGTTTGGTTCCAGGACCCCCCGTGGATACCCAAATCCGTGAATACTCAAGTCCCATTATATGCAATGGCATAGCAAAATGGTGTCCCTTATATAAGATGGCAAAATCAAGGTTTGCTTTTTGGATTATTATTTTTTAAAGAATATTTTCAAGCTGTGAATACTTAAATCCATGAATGTGGAAGGACAATTTTATTCCAAAATCTGAAATATTCCAAAATCCAAAAATACCTCTGGGTCCCAAGCATTTCGGATAAGGGAGGCGCAACCTGTAGCTACTTCTTGATTGTCAGCCCTTCGTGTCATGAATTTTGGCTGTCCCTTGTTGCTATTTTTAAAACTCGGCAATGCTACCGTTTCCCCGTGACTCCCATCTTTTGCGTTTTTCAGATTTCAACAGAGCAAGTCTTCCCTCTAAAAGGTTCCAATGCCTCTCCTAGGCGGCTGCCACACTGCAGAAATAATGCAGTTTGACACCGCTTTAACTACCATGGCTCCCTCCTATGGAATCCTGGGATTTGTAGTTTGTTGTGGCCCCAGAGCTCTCTGACAGAGAAGGCGAAGTATCTTACAAAACTACAATTCCCAGAATTCTACTATCATTGAGCAATGGCAGTTAAAGCAATGTCAAACTGGATGATTTCTGCAATATGGCAGCAGTCCGAATCATCAGCAGTTAACAACGTCAAGCTAAAGGAGGCCAGTATTTTGGCCACGCCCCTTTTGCCTAAGGCCACGCCCACCACTGGAAACCCACCCTCTCCCACCCGATGGATCACGTTTCTCAAACTGAATATGGATAACCTTTCCCTCCTCTGCCTAGACCCAAATCCCAACCAAGTCCTGGACCCGACATACCCGAAGCGCGAGAACCGCCAAACGGTTGCTGCGCCACGACGGAGCCGGTCGACTTGTCGTTGATGTAGAAATTGCCGGCTGCATTCCTTAGGAGTTTTGTTGCTTCGGCAATGATGGATCTGAGAGAAACACAACAGAAAAAACAGAAAAAGTAAATTAACCCATTTTGGCATTCAAATTCCTCAGTGAACATGGTGGACCTAACTGCTATGGTGTGCCATGATAGGCCAAAGAGTAGTGAGGTATCATGGTTAAAGTCCAGCAATTTTAGTACTTCCCTGAGAGGGATGATGGGAGTTATAGTCCACAAACGCCCAGGCAGGGCTCCCTCTGATCGCTCCTGAATGGAGAGCCAAGCCAGATGGAGGATGGAGATGAAACAAAAGAGAAGGGAATATTCCAAGACTTTTTAAAAACACACACACACAAAAAGTTACTTTTAAAAAAAAGATCATTCCCTTGCTCATTGGAGGACTTAACTGTGCCTTTGTTGTTCTTCATTACAATACCAAAACCAAGGAAACCAGTAAGATTATAGTTTTTTAAACTGTTAAATGGATTTTACTTATGCACTGCCCTGATCCTGCATGATTATGACATATAATAATTTATCAGACAGAATCCCATTGGAGACTTGCATATTCATAAGTGGACTTACGTATGCAGGGATTAGAACTAAGCAGTTCCATAATAGCCGTATGCAACAGAGGACCATTGTTGCATTACGATGCAGCAACGCCGGCAAAGCAACTGTTGTGCAACGGAAATGATGCACATCAGGCACTCTTGCCAGCATCTCCAAAATTAATTAAGATATTTTCTTAGTATCTCTGCTACATAGCAAAGTACTCGTAAAGATACTTAGCGTAATGGTGATATAAGATTCCAGCGAATAGTAATACGGGAATCACTTCTGCTATTATTACTGCTGCACTGCCCCTCACTTTTCCATGAAGTTTTATTTTTATTTTTTGTGGTCCCCCCCTCCCCATTTCCTCAGCGCCTCGCTGGCGAATGTGCTCAGGATGAGATCGGAGAGAAACGAAATGGGAAACCGGTCCAAAGCTTACTTATCCTGGGCAAATACCGCCCCCGTGAGGCCGTAAGGAGAAGTGCTGTCTATGACCTGGAGGATATCTCGGTATTGCTTCTCTGGGTAGACGTAGACCGTCAAGACCGGGCCAAAAATTTCCTGTAGTTAAAGGAGGAAAGAACAGTAAACAGGGTGGAAAGTCCAGCTTTGGAACGAGCATCACCGAGAGCAATTGAAACCTCTGCATGTCTTTGGGGAGTTTTGTACGAAGAGGTGCTTTAAAGGAAACTAGTAAAACAGATCTAACGGGTCTTAGTAGACCAGAAGGGAAACCTGAGCCAACAATGTGATGTGGCAGCCAACATGGCCAATGCGATCCTAGGCTGTGTTAAGAGGACGTACAGTGTCCAGATTTAGGGAAGCAGTACTGCCAAACTATCCTGCTATGGTCAGACCTCACCTGGAATCATGTGCAATACAATACAGTACAAATTGAACATGAGTCACCGGTGTGACGCTGCAGCCAAAAGAGCCAATGCAGTTCTGGGCTGCATAATAAGAGAAGAGCATCCAGATCAAGGAAAGTTGTAGCGCCAGCCTATTCTGCTTCAGTCAGAACTCACCTGGAATCCACAGAAGAGGGGCTTGCTGGGAATTTGCACCAACATTTTTTAAAAAGAAAAATTAGAGGTAGGGAGGCTTAAATGCTACAAAAATCAGGCCCACAGGGACCGTCCCATCACTCCTGCTGTAGGGCATCCTTTGGGGGAGGAAAAGAATGCCGGAGGTGCTCGCTACCGCCACCCTCGGAAGGCTCACCTCTTGCATGATGGGATCCTTGGGGTCTTTCGTCTCGATGATAGACGGCTGGACAAAATAGCCCACCTTGTCATCGCATCTGCCCCCAGCCAGGATGCTGAGATTGGGCGACGTCTCGGCGTGTTTGAGCCACCGCTTGATCCGCTCGAAAGACTGGAAGACACGGAAGGAGGAAGGGACATCCATGACGGGCGGGACGAGCTCCCAGGTGCCATTCTACGGCCACTGGCTGCCAGTCTGTTTCCAGGCACAATTCAAAGTGCTGGTGATGACCTATACATAAAGCCCTATAGTAGGACCCCCGTATCCACTGATTCAATTATCCACGGGACACAAAACAGCACACCTGCCATAGAGTCTTCCTAGAAAATGTGTCCTCTCTAGCCATTTTCTAGGTCCTCCAAGGCAACTCTATGGTATTTTTAAGCCAGAAGTCCCATTATTTTCAATTGTGTTTGCTATTATCCACAGTTTTCGGTATCCACAGGGGCCTCCAGAATCAATCCCCAGCAGATGTGCTCCTGGGTGTTACAGATCCACAGAACCAATATCCACTGTTTCAGTTATCAGTGGCTGTAAAAATAGGGACACATACCATAGAGTTGCACTGGAAAACGGCTAGAGAGGTGTCCTCTCTAGGATTCTCTAAGTCCACCAATGCTACTCTATGGTATGTTTGTACCAAAAGTCCTTTAATTTAATATTTAATTTTAATTTAATAATTTAAGGGTTTGCTATTATCTCCGGTTTCACTTATAAACAGTAAGTCCAGGAATGGATCCCCTGCAAATACGGGACACAAGCTGTCCTACCTTAACAGAAAATTTCTTACCAGAGGCTGAAATAACATGGAAAGAATGGGAATAGGTTCCTTTACCACAAAACAAAAAGAGCAGTTCAACAGATTTCAGCAAACTTTTATCCAACACTAGCAATATGAAATGAAACAACCAGGTCAGGTAAGCTTTGTACAATTGTCCTTCACCATCCGCCCCCAATGCCAATGCTGCTGAAAAACCTTCCAGTTGGACAGAGGACGAGAAGGAAAAAAGAAGGCACAGGATTGGGATCTTGGATAAACTACCTTGTTGTGCTGCAATATCTGGATCAGAGCAAAATCAATTTAAGGAGAACCACTTAACTCACAACTCATGAGAAAAGACGATAATGCTTGGGAAGGTAGAAGGCAGTACAGTTGTCCCTTCTTCACATTCGCTGGGATTTGGTTCCAGGAACCCCCTGTGAATACCCAAATCCGTGAATACTCCAGTCCCATTAGATGCAATGGCATAGCAAAATGGTATCCCTTGTATAAGATGGCAAAATCAAGGTTTGCTTGATTTTTTTTATTTTTTAAAGAATATTTTCAAGCCATGGATACCAAAATCCGTGAATACTCAAGTCCCATTATATGCAATTGCATAGCAAAATGGTGTCCCTGATATAAGATGGCTAAAGCAAGCTTTGCTTTTTGGGTTATTATTTTTTAAAGAATTGTTTTCAAGCCGTGAATACTTAAATCCATGAATGCCAAATCCGTGAATGTGGAGGGAAAACTATAGTAGGATAAAAGGAAGACCCCAATACAGGTGGAGGGACTCCATCAAGGACGCCACGACCCTGATTCTGCAAGACCTGAACAGGGCTATTGAGGATGGGGGGACTTGGAGGTCTCTCATTCAAAGGGTCACCATAAGTCAAAGTTGACTTAATCTTAAAGGGGGGCGAGTGTGGCCAGCCAAGGGGATTCTGGGAGTTTCAGTCCAAACAAAACAGAACTCTTCTGCAATGTAGGGGGTCTTAACTTGCAAGGCTTATAACCCACTTGCCAATCAGGCGGAGCGACAAAGTTTAAAAAGTAAAATTTTGAAAAACACGGGAATAATCCCCGCTAGGTATTCTGGGAACGCCGAGAGGAAGAGGAGGAAGATATAGGGAGGGGAGATTTTTTTTTTTTTTTGCAGTCTCGTCCCAAAGAGAGATACGGATGCCACATACCACCCCCTGGAAGAAAAAAAAAACCTTGGAAGGGTGTGATGGGGGATTAGTTGAATTCAACAGGAGAAGCAGGAAGACTTCAAAGGCCTCCCCAGCGCCTAGAAGAGGGAAGCATGGAGACCAAGTCGGTGGAGATGGGGCCGGGGATTGGTTTGGGGGGGGGGAAGAGAAAGAGAGAGAGAGAGAGAGGTGGTAGCGGTGGGGTTATCATTATTGACAGATGCCTGCTCTTAAGCTGTGAAAATACGTTTTTAAAGAAAGCGTTTGCAGGCTGAGCCATAATCTCAGCAGGGTTTCGCTCGGCAAAAAACGAAGCTAAGGTGGGAGGGGGGTTTGGAAGGAAAAGGAGCTCAACTCCTGGGAGGTGGAGATAGCAAAGCGGTGGCGGACGGGGTGGGGGGGAGAGAAGAGAAGAGGCAGCGATATGGGGGGACGCAGCGGGCCGGCGACGCAGGACAAAACGGGGAAGAAGTTGGTTGGATAACGTTTTCAACCGCCTCCCAGCCAAACCAACCTCCCCAACACATGCCCAAAGCTGTGGACTATGACTCCCATCATCCCCAGACAAGAACATACCAGCCTGGCTGGGGGTGATGGGAGGGGCAGTCCAACCCGCACGGAGAAAGTTGGGGGGAGCCAACCCACAGTTTAGGGCACCCTTATGTTCCACAAGCAAAGCAAATGGGACCCTGGGCTGCACCCCATTCCCCCCAACGTTCGGCTTTATGAACTCCCCATCTTTGAAGTCGGACATCTAATACAATGTCTCCTCTCTACCTTTGATCCCCAATTGCTTCGGTGTTTTTATTTCATTTCATTTTTAAAAACATAAAAATCTGTCCTCCAATCTCAAAATGTGCTCATTTATTCCTTTAAGAGACCTGCGTCACGCCTTTTGATTCAACGACCTTCAACACCGCTCAAGTTGCGAATTAAGAATAGGAATCATCTGTTGCATTGCGACTCCCAGCATTCTGGACCACTGGCTATGTGTACTAGGGGCTGCTGGGAGTTGTAGTCCAGCCTTATCTGGAGGGTTGCATAGCCGTGTTGTTTGTTTGTTTGTTTTACCAAGAATCATTTATTTATAATAAAAAAATTAAGTAAAAATGGGGATTTCCATAATTGTGTCATCTTCCTGATGGGAAAAGGGGAGTTGGAGAATTTCCAAAGATGAGGGTGAAAAGTGAGAAATTTAGAGCCAAAAAAGGCGAGTGACTTTGAGTAAGCACACAATTCTGCCCTCTTGTTTTTAAACCTCGGACACCTGCCATTTTAAAGACTCGATTCACACACACGGATGCTGTAAACCCACTGCCTATACTCCGTGATGGCGCACTTACTCTCACATACACTGTACTGTTTGAACCCCGTGGCTACCATGAGAGAAACATATCCATGGGCAAAACATATCCAAGATCTTCCAAAAGTTAGACAGCAAACTCGCCTCCTCCAATTGCAAAATTACACTTAGCCCTGAACTAGTCCAGTTCTGGACACAATTCCAAGTGCTGCTTTTGACCAATAAAGCTCTCTACAGGTCAGGTCACCTGAACGACCCTATTGCCAGTGTCTTCAGATCTTCTCTGGAGGCCCTTTTCTCTCTCCTACTGAGGTACCAGGTGAGCCCAAATATCTGTATGCTTGTATTGGAGTGGCTAGAATGAACTTTTACAATCACTATTTGGGGTCAGACTGGATAGCCTCATGGTAACCTCATAGGTCTTTGCAAGTTCTCTTCCCCCTCCCCAGTACATCTGACAGGGACAAGGGAGACGGCACCTTCTCAGTGGCTGCCCCTAGGTCCAGAACTCTCTTCTCAGAAAATCTAGACGGCCACCTTTCCTACCCAATTTCCGTAGACAGGTGAAAACTTTTCTCTTTCAACAGGCCTTTGAGGATAGATTACAGAAGGCTTGTCCCACATCATCAGTGTGCTGGATTTTTCTATCTGTTATCCTGGTTGCACTGTTCTTGTGTTTAATGGCTTATGTTTTAATTGGTTTTACATTCTTTTTGATAGTTATTGCTTTTTAACTTTTGTATTTTGTAAATTTTTAACAAACCATGTGCATGTGCCTTCAAGTCGCCTGTCGATTTATGACAACCCCATGAATTTCAGAGGGTTTTCTTAGGCAAGGAATCCTCAGAGGTGGTTTTGACAGTGCCTTCCTCCAAAAAAGAGCCTCCATTACATGGGATTTCTGGGCAGTCCTTCTGGGCTTGGGGAAGGTTCTTCTTTTTGGACTGTCACTCCCAGAATCCCCCAGCCAGCTATGCTGGCTGGGGGATTCTGGGAGTGACAGTCCAAAAAGGCACCTTTCCCCAAGCTGATGGACACCCCATGAATTTCATAGGGTTTTCTTAGGCAAGGAATCCTCAGAGGTGGTTTTGCTGGTCCCTTCCTCTGAAAAATAGCTTATGGAACCTGGTACTCATCGGCAGTCTCCCATCCAAGTACTAATCAGAGCTGACCTTGCTTAGCTTCCAAGATCAGACAGGATCTGGTGCTTTTAGGATATTTAGGCCTAAGTGAAATTTTAATGAGATGTTGTTTTAATCTGTTGTAAACCACTTTGGAGTCCCAAACTAAGGAAGAGGTGTGATATATATAAATATAACAACAACAATTGTCCTGTCTCATCCTCCAGAATATAGTTGGACAAACAACCTAAAGGAAAAAAAGGAGAAAAAAGAACGAGGCCCATTACCTTGTGGTCGATAACAGCTGAAAAGAAGGTCCCAAAATCCTCCGTTGGCTGCGGAGAAAGAAGGGGGGGGGATGAGGAAAACTTTAGCAGAGTTTGGGAAAGTTTCTTTCCAGGAATTACAACTTCCTTGACCGCCCATCCACCCCCCACCCCGCACCGGCAGTACGAACAATGGCCCCGGAGGATTCTAGTACATTTTCCAAAGCTTTCTGCTCATATGAGGAAAGTTTAAGAATCCGCGGCTGTCTACCTAAATAAACTGCTGGTGCGTCTAACTCGGTCCCGGCAGCAAGGACTATAAAGGATTTTCAGACAAGGGGTCCAGGGATTTGACCCACCTTTTGCAAAGCAATCGACTCTTAATTGCAGGGATTTAACCCATCATTTGCAAAATGATCCGCTCTTAATTGCAAATTCATTTGAACAAAGATTTGCTTTGCTACCAGGGACCACTCGCAACAATATCTTGTTAGTGGGAAAACCCATTCACCTTCCACCACACAAACACACATTCCTAATGTGATGGTTGCAGAGGGAAGGGGGAAGAAGTCTGAAGGGAGTGGAGGATGAAATTAGCATCCTTGCTAACCAGAATGTCCAGGGGCTTTGACCCTCCCAGCCATGGCTCCATTGCAACGTAAAATCCATCCTAAACCCTAGAGAGATGCTGCCAGACAGCGTGGACCAAAGATGGAGGACCTCCTTTTGTTCAAGGGACAGATTCAATGGGGGCCTCATTCAAAGGATAGCAAGAGCCCCAGGCAAAAAGGGGGGAGCCAAAAAGCCACAATAATGCTGCCTTAAAAGGGGCATTTCAAATTTTAAGAATGAGAGGGGAGGAAAAGCTAGAAAACCAACTAATGATGGTATCACAAGGAAAGGGAGGAGCCCCCGTGGGCCAGATTGGGACCCTCAGAGGGGCAGATTTGGCTTTAGGTCCCAAAATTCCCCACCTTGGGAGTAAACAACATTGGGCCGGAGAAATACCTGGATGCACAATGACATGTCAGTGGGTGAATTCACTTTGGGTTTTGGATAGCTTCAAAGGCGCTTTCCAAGGTGCTGAACCAACATTGGAGGATATTGCTCAGCAGCTTGGACAACTCCTTGAAGGTATCCAAAGCCTGGCCTGGATTCACCGCTCCATTCACACGGCAGCCATCCTAAACCATGGAAGCATCTGATACCCAGCTAAGGCATCATTGATCCTTTCTTGCTCGAGGATGAGAGGGGGGCAAAGGAGTCATGCCTTATGAGGAGAGACTTAGGGAGCTGGGTATGTTTAGCCTGGAAAAAAGACGGTTTAGAGGCGATATGATAGCCCTGTTTAAGTATTTGAAGGGATGTCACGCTGAGGATGGAGCAGGCTTGTTTTCTGCTGCTCCAGAGACTGGAACACGGAGCAATGGGTGCAAGCTCTAGGAACAGAGATTCCACCTCAACATTAGGAGGAACTTTTTGACAGTAAGAGCTGTTCGTCAGTGGAACGCACTCCCTCGGAGTGTGGTGGGGTCTCCTTCCATGGAGGTCTTTAAACAGAGGCTGGATGGCCATCTGTCGGGGATGCTTTGATTGTGATTTCCTGCGTGGCAGGGGGGTTGGACTGGATGGCCCTCGAGGTCTCTTCCAACTCTGCAATTCTATGATTCTATGATTCTATAGTGGGGTCCGGCGACCCAAAGAGGACACCCACGCCCCCTTTTAAAATTACTCAGATACAGAACAGCCTACCCTTGGAGGCCCGATTGGTACCTACATTGCTGCCATTAGGCACAAAATGAAAACATGGTTGTTTATGAAAGGTGTTCAGTTGCCCATTCATTTCAATTGATTTTGTGGTATACTTTTTCTTTTATAGTGCTGGCCACAGACCGTAATAAAGACTGATATATTTTTAGCCTTTTAAAACTACTTTAATGATTCACACTGGCTGGTATTCTGAATCAGCTACTTCATTAAGTATACGTAGCGAAGAAACAAAGCCAGTGTGGCACAGTGGTTTGAGCATTGATCTACGAGTCTGGAGGCCAAGGTTCGAATTCTTGTTCAGTTATAAAAACCTAACTCAGGCAAGTCATTCTCTCTCAGCCTCAGAGGAAAGCAAATATGAACAAACCTTGCCAAGAAAACCCTGTAATAGGTTGGCCTTAGGGTTGGTCAGGGGCTGATAGGCTCTAGAGTCCAGCAACACCTGGAAGGCCACAGGTTTCTCAGCCTCAGGCTAATCTATACAGAAGTTAGATAACCAAGATCATTGGTTTCGTCGTCCGATCGCCAGCCGAATGGACCCCCACACAGCTGGTGTCCGGTAAAGGGGTGGGGGGAGTTAAGATCGTGGAAATTGTGTCATAATTGTGAACAAGCAGCGAACGTGAATACAAAAGCTACCCGAATCTCCTCCTCCGTATCTGTTCTGTTCATGATTTCAACACTACTGCCACAATTGTATCTCCTCCCCACAACCTACTTTCCCGGGCATCGGCTGCGTGGGGAGAGGGCACTCCATATTGCTGGGGGTTGGAATGACGTTCACATCAGGTTTTGGGAGATGGGGGTCAGACCAGGAGAGGATATCTAGTTAAGTATACTAGCTGACATAGAGTACCAGTCAGTCTTTTAAATGTGACAAACTAGTTTTCTTGTACACTGCCCCGAGATCTTTGGATAAAGGGCTGGATCAAAATATTTCAATCAATTAATAAACGAAATAAGAGCAGGTTTTAAATGAGTTGATGATGTCAGGGATGCTTTGATTGCGTATTCCTGCGTGGCAGGGGGTTGGACTGGATGGCCCTTGTGGTCTCTCCAACTCTACAATTTTATGATTCTAGTCACCCAAAGAGCAAGAGAGAGAGAATATACAGACAAATGGAGAAAAGACTAAGTATTGGGGTGTTGCGGGGGGGGGGTGCTTTGCATCAGGGAGGAGCTGAGCACAGGAGAAATCGGGGAGGCGCGCGCAAGGTGGTGGTGGTGGGGAGGGAAGGAACCACGGGATAAAGAGGCGCCTTCAATAGGAATTAGCAGCCAGGGAGTGCAGCCAATAATCCCATCAGCCGCCTGCTGAGCTGCAAAGCCCCTTCAGCGGGAGAGAAGCTCCCGACTCACGTCGCCCACTTTGATCTTCTGGTGCTCCTCCAGGAGTTCGGCTTTGATGCGGGGCCACAGAGAGTCGGGGGCGTAGAGGCGGGAGCAGGCTGAGCACTTCTGCCCGCCGTATTCGAAGGCCGAGCGCAGGGTCCCGCTCACCACGCTGGGCACGTCGGCCGAGGCGTGGACGAAGTGGAAGTTCTTCCCGCCACATTCTGGAGAACGGGAAGGAGAGAGATGCAAGAATTTAGAAGAAGATTTTCATCCCCCCAAAATTAAGGAGGTCAACAAGGTGGGGAATGGCTCTGATAGCCTCTCCCCACCCTCAGCATTTGACTTTTTCAATTGCTGTAGCTGCCAAAAGATTTAAAAGCTGCTCCCTCGAAAACTTTAGTTTTGTAAAAGGACATCCTCTCCCCTCACTGCTGCCACTTGCGATCTCCACAAAATGGCTGCAGGCAAACGTATTAAATGAAGGACTAGCGATCTCCATGCAACGCTTAATATCCTATGCGACACACGCACACGGGATTTCAGGCTTTGTTCCAAGGGGTCATCCAAAGTTAGTTAGGGGGCAGAACTCTGGAAACCTGGACAAGGGGTGGTTTCATTTCCTACAATGGACTAGGCTTCACATTCTTACTTTTTACAAACCACCGGGGTTCGTTTGTTACAACGCATTGGAATTTGCTTCCCATAATGCCCTGGAATCCACTTTCTTCCTTTCCCACAATGCACTGGGGTTCAATTCCTACAACCATTTTTTTACAATGCCATGGGGTAATATTTCCCACAAGTGCTTCATTTCCCACAATCCCCTGGAATTCATTTTCTTCCATTCCCACAAGACACTGGGATTCGTTTCCCACAATCCCCTGGGATTCATTTTCTTCCCTTCCCACAAGACACTGGGATTCATTTCCCACAATGCAATGCAACACGTTTTCTTCCTTTCCTACAAAACATTCAGATCTACTTCCCACATCACACTGGGAGTTATTTTCTTCCTTTTCCGCAATGCACTGGGATTCATTTCCCACAATGCACCTAGATCCGTTTTCTTCTTTTCCCACAATGCCCTGGGATTTGTTCCCTGTAACCAGTTTCATTTCCCACAATGCACTGGGAGGAGCGCATGGCACTGTGGGAAACTTCCCAAATCCAGCAGACATTTTCGTTATTGAGCAAGGCGGGTGCAGTGTCAGTTTTCCTTCACACATTTAAATGGCTCCTGTACTTGTATTTACATGTATACCTTCAAATAAGGGTAACTGGGTGGCCTTCAGGTGTTTTGGACTACAATGCCCATTACATCTTCCCAGTGTTGGACATTTCAGCTGGGAATGATGGGGGGCAGAGTCCAAGCCATCTGGCAACCGCAGGTTGACCAGCTTGAGGAAAGAGCTAGCCATTATATGATTACCAGAAGTGTGGGGAAGGTGTGGGCCTCCAGATCTTGTTGAACTACTACCCCTATCATTCCTCACTGTGGGCCAAGCCGGCACAGCATGATGGGCCCTTGAGTCCAGCAACATCTGGCAGGCCAGATGTTTCTCAGCCCTAGGATACAGTATTGATTGGTTAGATAAACCAGATAAGTGATTCTGAGTCTGTACTCCTCCAGAGACTTTGGACTACAACTCCCATCATCCCTTACCACCACTTATACCTGCTTGCCCTTCTGGGATTTAAAGCCCATAACACTGATAGCCTTTCCAAGTAGCTTTTGGACTGCAAGGGCCAGGATTCCTCACCACCGGCAACACCAGTTGGGGCTGCTGGGTCTTGTAGTCCGACAACCTCTGGAAGGTTTCTCAGGATTCCCACCCCTAAGGCATGCTGGGTTCGGACCATAAGAGACCCCAAAACAAACAACTCGCATCTTCTTTCCCCGTTTTGTGAAGAACAGGAGACAGGAAGAAATCAACTCCAAAGAGGCTCTCACCTCCGGCCAGCCGTGGGAAGGTGCGGTACCGATCCAGGTTTTCAGAGACCTGCTTCCAAAGGCGCTTGAAGGTCCTAAAGAAAGAGCAACAAGCCCATCAGGAGATCCACTTACCTCCTATCCGCTTACCTCCACTTTCTGCTTCCCATCTGCCCAATAAATTGGCCAGGCTGGGGGTCAGACCTTGGGCACAACCCATTGCTTCTTCTTCTCCTTTCGGACTGCAGCTCCCAGAATCCCCCAGCCAGTGCATGCCCACAAAATTTGGAGACTTTTCACTAGCAGCCACGGTGACATAGGAAGGCAGATCCACGATCCAACCAGAACTTTAAACATTTCTTTTTTGGAGACTCTAACTCCCACCATCCCTTCCCTTCCTCTTTGTTTTGTATGCCTTCAAGTCATTTCCAACTTATGGCGACCCTATCATGGGGTTTTCTGAGGCTGAGAGTATGTGACTTACCAAAGCCACCCAGTGGGTTTTCATGGCTTTGAACCCTGGTCTCCAGAGTCGTAGCCCGACACTAAAACCACTACGCCACCCGAGCTCTGTCCTCCACCTACTGCCAAATGACTGTAAGCGCCTTGGAGGCAGAGAATCTATTTTCATTTTCAAAAGAGGGTTCCCATTAGAAGAGCACAAAACTAGGTTAGGAAGAAAACACACCCCAGCCATTTTCAGATTTTCGCCCACCCCACGGCAGCCATAAGAAACTTTAAAAAACCCCAAAGGTTGACAATTCTCTATGCGCCGAATCCCACTGCGCTGCCAGCCAGTCGCTCGGTGCCTCTCGGGGGCTGCGTCAGCAAGTGTGCGCTTCCTCCATATTGAAGTTTGCTCTCATATGGGGGGTGCGCACTAAATATTTTTACATCCACTTGGGCCCCCACGCCACTCCACTGCAGCCTCGGCGGCTCGCCTCCAATCTCCGGTTCTGAAAAAGACTATTAAAAAACCGCCGAGGCCTCCGCTCTTACCTCCGCGCGCCACGCTTGGATGCGCCCTGCTCCTTAAAAGGTGGGGAGCTCATAAATTAGCGCCGGGCGTGTGGAACTCCTGGTGTGAGGCCATTAGCATTTTTATTGTTTTGAAAAGCAAAGAGTTTGGTCACACTCGAAATCAAAAAGAAGAGGCACGTAGGAGAGGAAAAGAAAGAGAGCGAGAGCGAGAACAAAGTGAACCACCTCTCTCTCTGGCTTTGCTGCCAACAGGAAGTTGGTGACCTACAAACAGGAAGCTCAGGTAAACATGGCTTCCAGGAAACGGGGAAACTTTCCATTGAAAAAGGAGTTTCTATCGGCATGCTTTTACGCAAGGAAAGAGCAGCCCTCCCATGTGTCTCCATCACCACCATCACCAGGGCGATGGGTGCTACAGTCCTTGTCAGCATCATGGTCAAATGCTTACGGCTGCATCAGAAGAATCAGAATCATGGAATCCTAGAGCTGGAAGGATCCCTAAAGGCCATCTAGTCCAACCCCATTAAGCCATGCAGGAATATACAACTCAAGCACTGCCCATCCAACTTCTGTTTAAAGACCTCCATAGAAAAAGAGCCCATCATCCTTTGGGAGAGCCCATTCCACTGACAAAAAACCTCTTTCCATCAAGAAGTTCTTCCTAATGTTTAGTTGGGATCTCGTTCCTTGTAATTTGAAGAGAGTTCTTTTACGTGCAGGAGGCCCTGCGAGATGCTTGGATAGCAAGGACAGAGAGGCAGCTTGGAAGGGAACTGTAATCATTCCTTTAAACAACTTGCCTGTATTGTTCTCATATCTGTTAGGAGGGGAGATAGGTCACGCATGCGCAATTCAGTTTCCTTTGTTTGCTTCTGCCCTATATTGTCATAACCAACCCCCTGGACGACTCAGATGAGGCGGAGGCAACAGAGTGCCGGGAAGCTGCAGCTCCTGATAGTGGAACTCTCTCTGAGTCCAAAAAGAAGGGAGTTGGGGACCCTGTTCCCCAGCAGGAGTTGGCAGAGGCTGCAGACACTGGAGACAACATGCCCCCCGTCCATTGAGCAAAGGAGGAAAAAACGCAAAGCCCAGTGACAGTTCAGTCATAGACACTAATTAGGGACCTGTGGCCTTGAAGGAGCTGCCCATAAATATCCCAGCAGTTTGCTCTCGGCCTCAGTGCTGACAACTCTCTTATCTGGTTGACTAGCAGTATTCCCTTGCGTTCCTGTTTTTCCACAACCTTAGCCTGGCTACATTTTACATTACTCTGTTAACTCCTTGCTGGCTTGTGTACCTGGCCTTCTGACCTCTGGACCAGCTATCGGCCACCCATGTGCTGGACAAGCTGGAACATGTCCAAAGGAGGGTAACCCAAATGGTGGGAAGTCTGGAAAGCCATGATGCCCTATGAGGAGCAGCTTAGGGAGCCGGGCATGTTTAGCCTGGAGAAGAGAAGGTTAAGAGGGGACATGATAGCCATGTTTAAATATTTGAAGGAATGTCATACTGAGGACGGAGCAAGCTTGTTTTCTGCTGCTCCAGAGACTAGGACACGGAGCAATGGACTCAGACTACAGGAAAAGAGATTCTACCTAAACATTAGGAAGAACTTCCTGACAGTAAGAGCTGTTTGGAAGTGGAATGCACTACCTGGGAGTGTAGTGGAGTTTCCTTCTTTGGAGGTTTTTAAACAGAGGCAGGATGGCCATCTGTTGGGAGTGCTTTGATTGTGTATTCCTGCATGGCAGAATGGGGTTGGACTGGATGACCCTGGGGGTCTCTTCCAACTCTATGGTTCTATGATACTTGGTTAACTCGTTGCTGGTTTGTGCACCTGGCCGTCTGACCTGGCTGATACAAGCTCTACTGGCTATCAGCCACCCTTGTGCTTCCCCCTCTTGCAGCCGCTCTGATAGCCTTGTGGCTGAAGAGCGGGGTATAAATAAATAAATAAATAAATAAAAGATAAACCATGACTGACCCAACTACTCGACAGCTCCTACACATCAACCACCTGGTTCCTCAAGCACTTGCGAACTCGTGTTCAAGACATATACGACCCTAAGGATCGGTCTTCCAGTGGACTTGACCTGAAAGGCAGAGGACCCCTTATCCAACCATGGGGATCTGGAGTGTTGGTCCTCAGATGGTCCGTGCAGAATTTCTCATTATGAGACCCAGGCTCTACCCCTTGCTGTGAGAAACCCACCAGCAAAAGGGCTGAGATGCTTTCCTCTGCTGTAGCTGCATCCATTTAGCACCAATAAAACTTACTGCAGAGAATGTGACACATGTCCGTTTTGGGTTCCAAATGAAGTCTTGGGGAGGCCCAGCTCACAACACCACACCCTACAATCAACGTAACACAAAATACAGCCCCTACTTGCCTGCCTGCCCTATCCCACCCCAGTGCCTCTGATGGATACTCACGGCACACTGCCGGTGAAGTTGATCCCGCAGAGGTGCTCCGAGGCAGTCACGGTGTCACCAAAAACAGGGCCGTCAGCCGGGACAAACTGGATGACGTTGGGAGGGAGTCCGGCTTCCCGGAGGACCTTGTAGACAGCATAGCTGGCCAGCATGGCTGTGTCGCTGGGTTTCCAGAGGACCACGTTACCCTGGCCGGGGAGGGAGAAAAAGAACAGAGGCGGGAGCAAGTCAGGTTATGGAAGGGCGTTCGACAAACACTTGTCACCCATCACACGACTTCTGGAGGATCCCATCATTTTATTTGCTCATGAACAGACACCACCTGCATCTTGCAGATACCAGCTTCAAGCAAGCTGAGAGGGAGAGGCTTGCCTTTAATATCGGTTTATTTGTTAAAATATTTACAGTTGTACCAATGTATGGGCATCTGTCGTGCAATGGTAGCTAGTGGAGTGACTGATGAGCCATGATCCTGATGTGCAATGAAGCGCAATGGGTAATTGACGTGCATTGGGCTGTTGCCCAACTCTCTTCCAGCGCCACATTTCATGCATACATATACATATACGTACATACATATATATATATATATATACAGTTGTCCCTTCACATTCGCTGGGGTTTGGTTCCAGGACCCCCCGTGAATACCCAAATCCGTGAATACTCAAGTCCCATTATATGCAATGGCAGAGCAAAATGGTGTCCCTTATATAAGATGGCAAAATCAAGGTTTGCTATTAGGATTGTTAATTTTTAAGAATATTTTTCAAGCCGTGAATACTCAAATCCGTGAATGTCAAATCCGTGAATGTGGAGGGACAACTGTACACACATATACACATACATACATATATATATAATAAAGTTATCTTCACATAAATATAAAAGAAACAATTAGTTTCATGATCACAATGTATTCTCTCTGATTACATTATATAATAAAAAAAGAGTAATATTTTCTATGTACACATCTTATTTAAATGTATTTTCCATTTCTGGCTTCCTTTCGTATATCCTAGATGGCTTATTTCTTAACTTACAACTCTAATAGACTTCCGTTTAGACTCAAGTTCTACAATAAGATGCTCCACCTACGCAATCATTTTTAGTGTTGATCATAGAAAGTTCGCTGTTTCAATTATACGAATATGAATCTGCAAAAGATTTAAAAAGTAATGTCATCAAATCTCCCATTTCTCTTTCCAATAGTTAATCCCGGCGCCACATTTCAAATGCCTTGATTCTCTTCATCTCAGCTTTCTTTAATGTCCAGCTTTCACAACTTTATACAGAAATCCAAAATATTATGGCACAGGCAATACTAATTTTGATGTTCCATGATCTATCTTTACACTTAAGGATCTTGTCTAGTTCTTTCATAACTGCCCTTCCACGTGCTACTTTTGAGTTACAGAACAATCAGAAACGTAACTAAACCGGGGTATATTCTGACCTTTTATGAAACTTTCTACTTAGAACTTCTTGCACAGATACGTGTGTGTGTATGTGTGTGAAAAACCAAAAAAACTTCTCATGATTTTCCCAGCAGTTGGCTAATAGATAACCTGGCGTTCCAACCCTGATTGAGCCAATACGCGTCAGAACGGAAAAAAGAGACATTTTCGTCAAAAACTCCCCACACCACTGGAAAAAAAAACAAGCACCAGGCATCATCCCGGGTCTGCCGAGCGCCGATCCTCACCATCAAAGCAGGAGCTCCTGCCAGGTTGCCTCCGATGGCGGTGAAGTTGAAGGGAGAAACGGCAGCGACAAAACCCTAAAGGAGTGGAGAGAAAAGGATCGATTACACCATGCAATCGGCAGGCGCGGAGGGAAGGGTAAATGCTTCTCCGTGGAAAGACGCGAGCGAGGCATCCCAGTTTGCATATATTTATTTATTTTTATGCAGAGAGGCTTTGAGAGCAGAGTTTGGAGAAGTTCTCTCTTTTGGGTGACAATCCCCAACATCCCCCAAGCAGCAATGGATTCTGGGAGTTGTTGCATGCCTTCAGGTCGTTTCTGAATTACAGAGACCTTAAGGTCAACCTATCAGCGGGTTTTCTTGGCAAGGTTTCTTCAGAGGAAATTTGCTTTAGCATTCCCTTTTACCTTCCTCCAAGACTGAGAGAACGTGACTTGCTCAAGATCAACCAGTGCGTTTCCGTGACCGAGCTGGGATTCGAACCCTGGTCTCCTAGAGTCCTAGTCCAGTGCTCAAACCATTACACCACACTGTGGCTCAATTCTAGGCATTGCCATCTCCCCCCCCCCAAAAAAAAAGTGAGAGGAGGGAGGGACCCTTGTGAGGTTGGGGTTACAGAAGCAGATTGAGTGGCAGGAGTGGATTGTGAGGTGGAGAGGGAATTTGCAGCTGGGTGGTGAGTGGCTGAGGGAGTGAGAGGAGGGAGGGGCCCTTGTGAGGCTGGGGGTGTAGATGCAGATTGAGTGGCAGGAGTGGATTGTGAGGTGGAGAGGGAATTTGCAGCTGGGTGGTGAGTGGCTGAGGGAGTGAGAGGAGGGAGGGGCCCTTGTGAGGCTGGGGGTGTAGATGCAGATTGAGTGGCAGGAGTGGATTGTGAGGTGGAGAGGGAATTTGCAGCTGGGTGGTGATTGGCTGAGGGAGGGAGAAGAGGGAGGGGCCCTTGTGAGGCTGGGGGTGTAGATGCAGATTGAGTGGCAGGAGTGGATTGTGAGGTGGAGAGGGAATTTGCAGCTGGGTGGTGATTGGCTGAGGGAGGGAGAAGAGGGAGGGGCCCTTGTGAGGCTGGGGGTGTAGATGCAGATTGAGTGGCAGGAGTGGATTGTGAGGTGGAGAGGGAATTTGCAGCTGGGTGGTGATTGGCTGGGTATGTTTCCTAAGCGGCCAATCAGCACACTGGAAAAGGCAACATGCCCAAGAGCAATATACCATATGTGTATATATGTTGTACTTAAATTATTTCCTGACTGTCTTGGTTTGTTGATTGTCTAACCTGGACGAGATGTACCAGTGTCCACCACCACTACGGAGTGCGGCCACTGCTACCACCTTGCCTTTCAGAGCGGGGACTCAGGACAGGCGATCCCTACTGGCCGGAGGCCAACATCCCAACCAGTCCACCCATAGTTCTGCCTCCGGCTTCTCGCAATCTAGAACCCCGTTCTTTGCTTTTACCTCGAGCCCCCGATAGACCATCTTGTTGGTGCTGGGGGGGACGCTGAGGGGCTGCTCGTTCTCAAGTTCCACGGCGTACTTGGCATTAAAACGGAAGAAGTCAATCAGCTCGGCGGCCGCGTCAATTTCCGCTTGGATGACGGTTTTTGCCTGGAGGAAAAGCAAGGACATTTGAGCAGGAGGAGAGGGCAGGAAAGGATCAAAGCGGTTCAAGAAATACAAAACTGATCTTAAGGAGATAACTTCGCACAAAGACAATTCCAATTCATTGATTACAGTCAGACCCCCGTTTCCGCTGAACCAATATCCACGGTTTCAGTTATCCGTGGCTAAAAAAATAGGGACATATCCCATAGAGTCATGCTGGAAAATGCCTAGAGAGGCATCCTCTCTAAGTATTTTCTAGGTCCTCCAATGCAACTCTATGGCATGTTTGTATCGGAAGCCCTTTATTTTAACAGGGTTCACTATTATCCATGGTTTCCAGTATCCGTGGTAAGTCCAGGAACCAAATCCCCATGGATACGAGAGTCCGACTATATCTGTGGTGTGTGGGACATTTAGGAAGCTGGGTATGGTTAGCTTAGAGACAACAAGCCTGAGAGGTCTTATTGTACATTTTTATTTAATATTGTTTTAAGGGGTGGGTGGGTTAGGGTATTAATGTAATTATGGGATTTTTATGATGTAAGCCACCCTGATTGCGCTGCAGAGGGGCGGGATAGAAATAATTTTTATGATGATGATGATGACAGCCTTCTTTAAATATCTGAAGGGAGGTCCCACAGAAGATGGGGCCGGCTTCTTTTCTGCTGCTCCAAAGACTAAAACATAAACCAATGGATTCAAATGACAAGAAAAGAGATTCCATCTAAACATTAGGAAGAATTTCTTGAATGTAAGAGCTGTTTGCTCTTATGGCCTTGGAGGGTGGTGGACTGACTACCCTTTTTTGGAGGTCCTTAAACCGAGGCTGGATGGGCATCTCTCAGGAATGCATGAGTTGTGTCTTCCTGCATGACAAGGAAGCTGGACTAGATGGCCCTTGGGGTCCCTTCCAATGCTACCATTCCATGAAATACAGTTTTCCAACCAACGCAGCATTCCAAAACTGGATTTTGCTCCCGCAGTCCCTTGCAACGAAGGGCCACCAGAGTCCCCGGCCACCTGTGTACACTTGCCTGCCCCACCATGGTCTTGGCCAAGATTTCCGCCCTCCTGGGACCGCTCAACATGTCGGCGGCTTTGAAAAAAATCTGAGCCCGGTCCTGGACGGGCTGCAAGTCCCAATCCTGCCGTGCAGCCAGAGCAGCATTGATGGCCTTGTTCAGCAAATCCTAGGAGAAGAAGAAGAAGAAGGCGAGATCTATTGGAGAAACACAATTCACAGAAGGCAAGGGGCCTACGCAAAATCCCGCCGCAATATCCATGTAGTATCAAAAGTAGTCATGTGACACCAGTACTCAGACGCACTGGTGCAAAAGCGGTTTGGTTCTGTTACATCTGGTGACTCAACAGCCCCCTTTTCTTCTAGCCAGAGACACTAAGCAGCGACTCGTTCAGAGAAGCAGCGGTCACCTTCATTTGCGGATGGTTCCTTGCAGGCTCGTGAGAGCTTTCATTACGCTTCGGGACGGGGGGATATTTGGCCCTACACCTCTTCTGGACTTCAACTCCCAGAAGCCCCAGGGGCAGGGATTATGGGAGTTATAGTCCAACAGCACCTGAGGGCCAACAGTTCTCCATGTCTGATTTACTTTCCTCTTGTGCTACACTCTCACGCATCCCAGTACACAATTACGAACCCAAGGAGATCCATGGCCTCAAGCCAAACATCCAGCGGGACACGGTTTCCAAGGCGGATCAACCCTTACCTTATCGGCGTAGCAATACTTGGCCACTTTGTGCGCGTGGTTGAAAGGCTGCAAAGAAAGGAAAAGGAAGGGAATGAAAAAACATGGGTTTGGTAACTCCAGATTATAATCTGGCATGCATTTCCAGTTCATTCCTAGGTATGTCTACTCAAAAGATTTTTTAATATATATTTAAATATATATTATTTTATTTTATTTTATTTTTCAGAGCAACTGTGTTGGCCACGCAACAACAAGATCCAAAATACACTTCATGGCAATGCCTTTATCAGGCCAACCTATAGGTGCAAAGTCTGGTGGAAGTTGACTATAGAGTCACACTGGAGGACCTTCAGGTGCCTAGAGAGATCTCCCGACCCCCCGATCGTGGTTAAATGAAATCGTGGTTACCAATACCGCGGATACATGTGGTAACCTGTATTGTCAATCTTCTGATTTTAGGACACAGGAGACATTTGATGACCACTGTATGTCAGATGCTAACGAGTTGTTAGAACAAGAAGACAACGAAGTAGATACTCATCAGCGGAACTCACCGACACTTGATACCTCACGTCAGCTGTCCAGACCTCCTCATCACCAACGACACATGGAATGGCTTCAGTCTTGCCCTTCAGGTCTGCGAGGGCCTGTCGAAAGAGACCAGACCATTTTTAACAGCACGTCAGCTAATTGCCGTTCCAAAGGCTCAAAACACGCAAAGTTTCACCTCCTCCTCTTGCTGTATCTGATACAAACACGGACATCAGTGTAACCCCGGTTGTTAGCAGGCAGCCCTTCTTAAATATGAGTGTTATTAAGAGAACTGCCCGTCTGATCTTGGGTCATCTAGAGTTTCTCAGCTCAGTGGGAACTCGAACCCAGACCTCCCAAGTCAAAAGATCATAGAATCATAGAACTGTAGAGTTGGAAGAGACCACAAGGGCCATCCAGTCCAACCCCCTACCACAGAGGAAATCATCTGTTACACCACACTGTCTTTTCTACCAGGTGAGTCCTCCCTCATCCAGCGCCCTTCTAATGCCTTGTACCACAACTCCCATCATCCCCAGACAGCATGGCCAATGGGAAGTAGAGTCTCAAGCCACATACGGGGCATGGAGAAGGTTGCTTTAGACTCAGCAAAGTGGCTTTAGTGGTTATATCACTGGACTGGGACGTGGGAGAACCGAGTTCAAGTTTCCACTCAGCTATGAAATTCAACTGGATAAGCATGGGCCACTTTCTCTTTTCCTCTCTCTTTTTCCTCACTCACTCACCCTGGCCTACCTCACAGGGTGGTTGTGGCCAGGGTACAAGTGGAGAAAAAAAGAGAGCCAAGGACGCCACCACAAATTCATTGGAGGGAAAGCAGGATGTAAGTGTGACACCCAAACAAAAGCACACAACTCCTCTGCATCCTTTTACCTTCTGCAACGCCGCTCGCTCAGGGCTACCAGGTGTGAATGCCAAGACAGGTTCGTTGGCAACCTCTACGGTCGCGCGGTGTTGCCATCGCAGTCTGAAGGCCGGGGTGGGAAGAGAAGAGAAAAGAGCCAGGTGTGAACCAGGTTTCCTTGAGCCCAGCTGGAATGGTTTGCAGCAGCTTTGATAAGACCCTTTCCTTTTTCCACTGACGCAGCGAGAGATCCACGATGTGCGTGGGACAAACATTTCAATCCGTTGCACCCCAAAAAACACCCCAAAGATTTATGTCTCTGTGCCTTCAAGCCGCCTATCAACTTATGGTGACCCCATGAATTTCAGAGGGTTTTCTTAAGCAAGGAATCCTCAGAGGTGGTTTTGCCAGTTCCTTCCTCTGAAATAGAGCCTACATCACCTGGGATTCCTTGGCGGTCTCCCATCCAAGGACTAACCAGGGCTGGCCCTGCTTAGCTTCCAAGATCAGATGGGACCTGGTGCCTTTGAGGTCTTTAGGGCAGACAGAGGGAGACATACCTTTCAGTAAATGAAAAAAAGGAGCAAATGAAAAAGTCCTCAAGAGATTACAGAACTGGGACCGCCAACTTCCCCTGCTCTTATCTCTAATCAGCGATCGGAGATAAGAAGACCTCGAAACTTTACATAACCTGCAGAGTTTTGCAAGTGGAAAAGTTCTTGCTTGGAGGCTTATTACTCGAATAGGCGTGCCTAGCAGTGCTCTGTGGTTTTGGATTTGGGGCTGGGAGGAAGGTATAAATTGGTAAGAATTCCAGCAGATCCCACCCCATGCCCATGGCCTCACCCATGGCGGAAATACAGAGATGCTTTCCACATCGAAATTCAGCCCACAGGCTAAATCAGGGAATCAAGGGGGACCCTAGAGATCATTGAGCAGCACCTCTCAGCCTTCCATCACCATTGGCAACGCTGGACAGCACTACGGCGAGTCGCGCTCCAATCAAACCTGGCGGGTCTCTTTGCCCAATGTGGATTTAGACTGGGGGGAACCCCCTGCGTGGGACCCATTTACTCCACAGACCACCTCACCCAAAGGCCGCACCCTCCACAACAAACCCAAATACCTGTTTTCCTCTATGGTCCCTCTCAAAATGGTGACCCCAAGTGACACAAGTCCCTTCCGGTCACCATTTTGAGAGGGGCCATAGAGGAAAACAGAAGTGTCCCAGCTTTTTACAGGATTCAGGGGTGCATAGGGAGATATTTTTTGCATGTTTGCATATATTTAGGAGGCCTTCTGTGTTGTTTTAGGGCAAGATTTGCCCGAAAATTGTGAAATAAAATCCTTTTTGAGGGGGCTGGGGTCTTCAGAGGCCAGAAAAGTCAGGGACCAAGAGCTACATGCAACCTGCAGCCCTCCTTTTGTTTAAAGCATCACAACTGGAAACCAAAACCACTTTGGAAAGTTGCTTCCACTAAACTGTTGGTTTTATTGGGGGGATTTTCTCCCCCTTGGCTGTTTCAGCATTGTTTTCTATATTTCCAATGGCCTTCAATGGGATTAACTTATTTATTTAATACGCGATGCTGGCACGCATGATGCGCTTAAGAACGGCACCGCCACAAAGCCCCATGAAACTTCCCAGAGAGACTCTGCTTTTGAGACCCTCTCTCCTCCTTGTCGTCGTTTTTTAAAGTCCAAAGCTCAAATGTGTGGTCAGCAAACTGCACGCTCAAGTGCCTAGTCCTGTGTGCTTTGGTCCAAAGTTTCAAATTCTTCATGCCGTCCGCCTTGATCGGGCATCGCTTTGCCCGCGATGCAATTTTTCAAAAGACTACGGCTGCTGCCAGGTGGCACAAATAATGCAGTTTGACACAGCTTTTTAACTATCCTGGCTCCATCCTATGGAATCCTGGGATGTATAGTTTGCTGTGGCTCAGCCTCCCACAAAACTACAAATCCCAGCAGTCCACAGGATTGAGCCATAGTATTTAAAGCAGTGTCAAACTGCATTATTTCTGCAATGTGGCGGCAGACTTAAAGACAAGTTTAGCGGATGGCGGTGGGAAGAAATCCTGAAAGGCACAAATGTGGAAAACCAGCCACGCCGGCTGTGTTTGCTTTCCCATTGCTTTTATTGCCAGTGTCTCCTATCTCGCCCTGATAAAGTCTAAACTCTCATTAGTTCCGATAATAACCAGCTGGAAAAGGTGCGGCAATGCAATGCTCGGGACTGTTGCAATTATGGGATGGGCACGGAAAGGGGGTGCCAAAAACGGACAATTAGGAGATAATCCAAAGAGATAGCCTCATAGTGGGAGATAGGAGGTGATTGTGACCTGCAAAACTTTCACACATCACCACCAACAAACACCAGACCCTTCTCATTTAGTGCTATTTAGGAATTTTTTTTGGCGATTAGGAATTTTTTATTGGAATAAGACCATTCTACTGAAAAATACACCCGACTGCAAAAGGCCGTAGCAATAACGCAAAAATAATAATTGTTTTCCTCTTTTCTTACTAATACAAAAACAAAACTATCTATCCTAACACTAATATATTTTTCCTCTTAATCTAAACACACTATAATCACATTATAGTTACACATTATAATTATACCTATTTGGAAAAGAAAAAAAAACTATTTAGGGTTCCTTTTCAGGGCTAAAATTTCTATTTAGGGCTTCTTTTCAGGGCTAAAATTTCTGCCTGAGAGGGAGGGGAGCTTTGTAAAATTGTGGATTGCTTTCCTTTGATATCATAAGACAGATCAAAGAGACCAAATCTTCCCTACATAACAAGCAGCAAACTAATCCAGCCAAGGATTTGAACTCAATAGTCGGGCAATGTGGCATTCCTACCCCCACAAAAAAAAAAAAAAAAAATAAAATGTAAAATTTTTCAATATTTTAAACTTCTGAGCTGAACTTTTTTTAAAAGTTAAATTCAACTCAAAACTTTAACCTTAGAGAAAAGTGAAATGCTTGCCAAGTAAATTCAATTTGCCTGCATCTTAAGTAAGGATGGGGATTTTGGAGGGCATTTTTCTGGGGACCTACGTCTTGGTAAGTAAGCTTATGTGTGCAGAAAAGAAAATGGGGGGGATTTGGAAGTCTCTCATTCACTGGGTTGCACTTAGTAATAATAATAAGAATAATATAATATAATATAATAATAATACTATTAATTAACTATTAAATAACTATTAATAATAAGTCCAAGTCAACTTGACAGCAGTTAACAACAGGGTTTCATTGCATTTATTCTAGTTTGCATTTTTAGGGGCTTCTTTCATGAGGATTTTATTCACTGCTTTTTCTTGTTTACAACACATCTCAAGAGTCTTTTAGGGCCTGGTTGCACTACACTGTTATAGCACTATAAATCCACTTTAACTGCTCTGGCTGCCTCCTGTGGAACCTTGGGATTTGCAGTTTACCGAAGGGCATTGTGCATTCTCAGGCATCATTAAAATACAAACCCTCGAACTCCATAGGAAGCAACCATAACAGTTAAAGTGAAATAATAGCACTATAACAGTGTAGGCAGAAAAGCCACTTCTCAAGATTTTAATCTAAAGTCAACAAATAACTGCGCATCCAAGAAGTTATACAGGTCACCCAAAGGCTTTAAAAATTGACCTTTTATTTAAATGCAACAGACTCATTTTGGCTTACTTTTCTGGAAGCAGGGAAGGCAGAAAAAAAATTTCCACCGGATGACGACATGTCAGAAAATTTCAACATACCGATCAACCGGTCTCACCACCCAAAGTTCCTACCCTCAAGGGTCCAAAAGTTGAGAGTTCTGTTTTTTTCCAAACTATATGAACTTGGAAAGCGAGAGCGTTGTAGTAGTTTGAACGCTGAAATATGATTCTGGAGAGCAGGGTTCAAATCCCTGCTCGACCATGGAAACCCACTGGGTGACCTTGGGCATGTCACACTCTCTCAGCCTCAGCAGGAGCCAAACGCAAATCCCCTCTCAACCAATCTTGGCAAGAAATCCCCATGATAGGAGTTGGAAGCGGCCTGAATGGCACATAGCAACAAATATGAACTTGAACGTTTTGGGGTCTTTTTTTCTTAATTTTCACCCCCATACCAGAAAAAAGTACAGGAATTTAAAGAGATTTTTGAGAAATAAGGAAAAAGCAGGTGTGAATATCTTGGGATAATAATTAAGCACAAGATAGTCCTTGATTGATTCTGTAATAAAGTACAGAATGCATTCTCCGGCTTTTGAAGACTTGTAAGATGACTCAAAAAGTTTTTATTACACGTTCTTTGTGAAATTGCAAAGTCTTATAATAGACAAAGGGGGACAGATCCAGAAAGATCTTCATCCACCTCTAATCAATTAATTGTATTGTAGAAGCCAAACAGCCTAAATACCCCTAAAGGCACCAGAAATTTATGAGGTTACCTTAAGTCCACAGGCAACTTAAAGGCACATATACACATATATCAGATCACACTCTCTCAGCCTCAGAGGAAGGCCACGGCAACCTCCTCTTGAATAAACCTTGCCAAGAAACCCTTGAGAAGGCTGCCGTAATGTCGAAAACATCTTGAAGGCAGACAGGAACCAGGGAACCCTTTGCTCCACATCCAGATGTGGTTGAGCTACCGCTCCCATCATCCTTGACCACCACCTGCCCATCCTGGGGTGGATTCCTGCACTCAGGCTGGGCAGTGGCCAAGGATGATGGGAGTGGTTGTTCAACCACATCTGGGTGTCGGGCTAGATGATCTTAGAGATCCCTTCCAACTCTACAACCCTATGGAGAAGGCTGATGGGACTTGCCATCCAATCACACCTGGAAGACCACACACTTTACCAACTCCTGGAGAATGAAGGGTGTGCGTGTCTAGATTTTCTCCCTACCAAAAACGAGAGAATATATAATTTAAGAAAGGCTTTTTGCTTATTAGAGGGATATTCTGTGTGGCTGGAGGTTTTCACCTCCCAAAATAAGAGGCATCAGAAGTGGGCAATAAAGGTTAACATAAGACAGGAAGAAAAAAATTGGGGAGACCAGGGGTACCTTTTGCCTCTTTCTTCTTCCACTTTTTCTAGGTGCAAATAGTTTAATAAATTGCAGTTATTCACTCTGCAATTAACTAAATAAAATGCATTACAAAACCCCCAAATATGCACACCATATTTTGATGCACAAATAATTCTATGTAGTGCAGGCTTATGGTGGGGTGTGTGTGTTGGAGATACATAGTTCCACCAGGGGCTCCCCACTTGGGGAAGATCTGGGTTCAAGTTTGCAAAGGGAAGTCTTTCCTTGACCTCCCCTCCACAGTTCCAAAAAAAATCCAAACTTACCCCACTCTGGGCAGCGATCTTTGCAGGAAAGGCAGCAACATGGTGCTTGCAAGACAGATTTTGCAAAAGGAAATGTAGATTGCGGAGCATGCCTGAAACTGGACGCCCCCAGCTGAACTTGGACTGCACCACCTCCAAGGGAAAGGGGGGGAGGGTTTTTTTTTTGCAAGCTCATTTGCAAAAAATAACCAACCCAGCCATGCCAAAAGCTGCTTTTGCATTTTAAAATATTACACCATTATTCCTTTGGGTTCATTCCTCTCTCCCTTTCAGGCAGAGGTAGATTTTCAGACTTAATCCCCCCCCCAAAAGGAGCACCACATGGTCTAGTCCATTCTTCTTCGAGAAAGGGGGCGGGAGCTCCTGGGCCAATCGCGACGCTCCTCGCCCCACCTCCCGTCCAATCCGGGGCCGCCTTTTCAAGGTGCGAGCCCTCATTAAGGAACTTAAAGGGAAAGACTCCAAAAAGGAGATGCTATGAAAGCACCTGCCTTCTCCCTAGGCGAGGATCCCCTCCGCCTGGGGCTGTACCAGCTGCAGACAGAAATCCAACCGGTGCAGACACCCCTGCTCCAAACAAGAGGGCTTGCCCTGTGGGTTGATCCCTTAGTGCCTGGGAGTGTGGTGGAGTCTCCTTCTTTGGAGGTTTTTCCAACAGAGGCTGGATGGACATCTGTCATTGGGAGTGCTTGGATTGTGCCTTCCTGCAGGGCAGAAGGGGGTTGGACTAGATGGCCCTTGGGGGTCCCTTCCAACTCTATGATTCTCTGAAATGTTGGAGTGTGGTGGAGTCTCCTTCTTTGCAGGTTTTTCAACAGAGGCTGGATGGCCATCTGTCATTGGGAGTGTTTGGATTGTGTATTCCTGCATTGCAGAAGGGGGTTGGACTAGATGGCCCTTGGGGGTCCCTTCCAACTCTATGATTCCATCTCCCTGACCTTGCAAAGGAGCCAAATTCAAGAGACCTGAGATTTTAAAGGGGGAGGTTTTGGGTTTGGTTTGGTTTTAAAGGGCAAACTATTTTCTCCAAAATAACAGCTAGACAGCCAGCCAGGTAGGCTCAGGCAGGATATTGTTGTTGTGTGTTGTGCTTTCAAGTCCTTTTCGACTTGATCAGGGGGTTTTCTTGGCAAGATTTGTTCACAGGGAGGTTGCCTTTGCCTTCCTCCGAGGATTACTAGTATTATATCTATCTATATATCTATCAGTTGTCCCTCCGTATCCACGGATTTAAGTATTCATGGCTTGAAAATATTCTTTTAAAAATAATAATCCAAAAAGGAAATCTTGATTTTTGCCATCATAAGGGACCCCATTTTGCTATGCCATTGCATATAATGGGATTTGAGTATGCACAGATTTTGGTATCCACGGGGGTCCTGCAACCAAACCCCAGCGGATACCAAGGGCCCACTGTATATAAAACACTTGGGTAGGTTTCCTATCCCAGTGTGCTGACTGGCCATTTAGGAAACATACCCAACTAATCCCCTCCCTCAGCCCCTCACCACCCACATGTAAAAAAAAAATAAATACAGTATTTTTTCCTAAAATAATAGCATATAGCTGAACCGTGTGAACCTTTCAAATCTACTAAGACTGCATATGCTACGCTGGGTACAGCTAGTTTATTTATACCTTTTCCCCAAAAATTGGGACTCACAGGAGAGACCCTTCTCTCAATCCCACTACCTTCACAAGCCTGGCTGGTGGGGATGCCAGACGGGGCCTTCTCGGTGTCTGCCCCTCACTCTGAAGCTTCCAGAATGGCCCCCTTTCTTGCTTTTCCCCCCCATTGACAGCCTTTTAGAACTGAAATGGCAATTCAAGAGTCCGGTATTCATTTTATTGAGCCGTTTTTTCGAAGCTGCATTTTTATCACTTTTAAGTGTTATGTTTAGAAATGAGAGAATACCTTAATTCTATTTTAATGTTGACCTTTGTTATGCTGTCAGTTCTATTGTACTGGTTTTTAATTGGAAAAAGTTTTGGAAGAAGACAACTTTCCCGAGCTTTGGTTGTAAGACGGAGCAGGCAACTTTTAAACTTCCTAGGATTGCTGCATTAGGATTTCCATCATCCCTTATCACTCACTGTTGGCGAGGGCTGATGGGAACTGTAGTCTGACAACATCTGGAGGGCCATCATTTGCCAGCAGGTGGCTGCAGGATATGTTGAGACTATATAGCCCATCACCCTTGGCTGCTATTTAGATCAGCTTTCAGAGTGCGTGAAGGCAGGCGGATTTTAAAGACACTTAGAGTTTTGTTTCTATTGTCCTCTGTGTAGAAAGAAATTGAACAGGTATAATCATAGGATTTGCTTTCTTAGGCAGGAGGATCAATACAAAAGTGGGAACGGCAACAGAATATTGCAGCGTTGAGAGTTACGGGTTAGCGTTCTGGCCAGTTGTGCCCTCTTCCAAGATACTCCATTCCAAAATCCCCAGTGTGGTGTAAGTAGTTTGAATGTTGGGACTCAGATTCCAGAGACCAGGGTGCAAAGCTTTTGAAGGAATCAGTCTTAAACACTTTGCAGGGAATTCAAGCCGACTCGTGCGAATGGTGCGAGAAGAAAGAGACCAAGACACAGAATTTTCAGTCACCAGGAAGTTTGGCATTTATTGTAAGGGGGTTTCTTCCTTTTAAACAAAGAATGACCATAACCCGTTTTCCCCACCAACAAGCTTCAGGAACATCCCTGATTCACAGAGAAGCCTGTTTGGTATGTATAATACGAAAAAGGGGGCGAGGGGAGAGAGAATATCCTAAAGGAACTCGAGTGTTTGAAGAGTGAACCGAAATCTTAGGCCTCCTTTTTGACAAGTAGTACCAGCACAGCTCAGGATGGCTAAGCAAGGATGCCAAAATGGGGAGCCTGTCCCCTTTTCGAAAGGGGAATGTGGGGGACGGCACTCCTACACAATGCCTGCTTTGCACCCACATCCAACGTGAAAGGACAGGGTGCCAAAACTACACACAGTTTACACTATACATAGAGCCAACAGCCTGTAAATCCAGCTCGGTGTTCAATTTAACTTGGGAATTGCAACTGAGAAAAGGTTGGGGGGGGGGGAGAGAATTCCCCAGAATCTCAAAATTGAAGGCAAAAATAAAAAGGGAGAGGAGAGCTAGCAAAGGAAGAGGGAAGAAGGGAGGAAAGAAACACCCTTTTGGAGTGAGCTTAAAAAACGGTTCACCCTTGGGACCTTACTCCGGATAATAGCACAAAACATTAAATCTGGTTAAATCCCCACCCCCTCGAAAGGATGCTAATATACAGAATATAAAGCGCAATATGTACAACAATACAGTCGACAGTTTCACCCCCACTCTTGTTAAGTTGTCCATTTTCGCAAGTGGAAAAGAAACACTGAAGCGACTTTTGTCGCAAAGGGAGAGGAAGGGGGGGGCAGGAAGGTTGATCTTGGTCACTACGTTTTTGACGCCACTCCCTCCCCCCACCCAATCGAACCACATTTTTGAAAGCACAAATTTAACCACGTGCGGCAGACTTTGCACATTACTTCTAAGGAAGTCCACCTACTTGTGCAAACCATGGATGCCCCCCACCTCAAAATGTTTCATCACAAAAGTAGTTTTCATTTTAGGAAATTAGGCAAAGAAAGGATCTTGTGTCCCTTTGTCTAAGCTTGTAACAACCGTCAGCTGCAAAGTAACTTTTTCAAACACACATTTCGGCAGCAAAACAGCTCAACAGACAGCAATTCCCCACCATGCAATTCCTGCAACCCAGTTTTGCAAGCACGACAGGGCTTCCGTTTCAGAACTACCCTTGCCTAAGAATAAGGGATCATATCACAGAGATCTCTACAAGTCTGGCAAATCATGGCCACTAAGAAAAAGTTGCTAGCTTACAGAAGTTTTCACAGCCCCCAACTAGTGTTCAGTCACACAGTGACATCAATCATTTGTGGCCTAAAAGCGGGAAAAAAATTAAGAATCAGGTTTTGGTACATATTTGGACATGGTCATCTGCCAAGGAATTCTGCTCGCCACAGGTGACCGGTTGCCTAAAACGCATTTCCAAGAGAAATAGGAAGCTCAGGCACATATTTACATGTTGCCTCATCTACCCAAGCTTTTGCCATCTCTGCTTCTTGAAAACAGACAAGATTTGCAAAGGAGATTATTGGAACTTTCAAGCCAGGTGCAAACGCGGACAAACTCAAGCAGCCAGCTTCAAAGTGGTTCTGCCTCAGCTCTCTTTGCCAAAACGGGTCAAGCCAAGGGCCTTCTGCTTTCTGGCTTTCTCCCCGACAAAAAAAAGTCGAATCAGCATGGGACGGAATGCAGAGCTCGGCAGGAGGAAGTTTTCAAGTTCACCTTTGCAAATTGTCTAGAAACCAGGCCTTAAAAAATGTGTCAGGTAGGAAAGCTCGCCTTTAAGAGGGACGGCTGGACCATTCTGTGATGGGGTAGTGCCCGTTTCAAAAGTTTTGCAATGGGATAACTGTGGTTTAAGTGGAAAGAAATTGTTTTGATGCCTGCTCAGGGAGCAGACCCAACAACAGACTGGTTTCTTGCCCTGACACTCAGGCACATATGCACCATAGGCTGCAAGCTTATCATGGCTTCCCAGTCTGTTTCTGAAGAGGTGTGCCTCCAATTTCTTTTGAGGTCCTGCCTCACGTCCAAGATATGTTGCTGCCCAAGGAGAAGAACAACATGGACCCTGCCTTCTATTGCATGTACAAAAAGCCAACTGGACTGGTAGGTAGACCTTCCACACCAGCAATGGGAGAGCATCCTTGGCCGCACCTCAAGGCAACTGGCTAGTTCAGAGGGCAAGCTGTGAGGCACACAGCTCTTCCCTCCCACACCTCATATCTGCCATATAGGGGGATGCCTCACTCTGCCTAATAATAGGGCTGGGCCCTGCTCCAGTTTAATTTAGTGAAAGGAGGACCCGGAGCAAGGAAGACAAGATTTGGGCACATAAAAGTACATGGTAGACCCTAGGTTGGTTTTTGGACACAGCTGCCACAAAATGAAGGAATCACTCTACGCACTATTTTCTGTCTAATGGAACCATCTTGGAGAAAGGACCCATTTGATTCTTCAAGGCCAGGTTGGAGCCAAGAATGGGAAAAGGTCCCTTTGAAGTCGGTCTTCCATCTTCAGTACTAGGTAAAAAGCCACTAAAGGACATTTTTACTACTGTAGAAAGTTCGGCCCAGAACGACAGAGTTTTGTTGTCCAAGGCTCAACAGGCGGTAAAAGCATGAAGTCAGGCAAAACCTTATTAAAACTGCTGGTGGGGGGAAAAAATACAGGGCATGCTATTTGGAAGGCACAACTGGTCGGTGCCACTTAAAATAAAATAAAATGAAGCAGGAGAAGAATAAGGCACCCTTTACAGGCTTCCATCATTCAGATTCTAATTTGCCAAGTGCTTCAAGGCAAAACATTTTTAAAAGTGAAATAAAAAGGGTCCTTGCTTCCATTTATAACCGTCCTTCCACTCTGAAACATGTAAGAGATGGCTTGAAGCACAGGAGCACTTTGATTTAATTCCCCGAGTCCCCCTGTTCTGCAGAAACTGCATTTGATCTCTTAAAAAACACACAGACACACACTCAAATCCCCAACTGAATACCAGATTCTTATCTCTGTTTTAGGTCCCAAATGAAAGATACACAGGGGAAATGCGCCTTTGCTTCTTGAATAATGTATCTGGAGCAACAGGGAAAGGAAGACACTTACTGCACGCTTGCCCTCTAGTGGGAGGCAAAAAAAATTGGGTCTCCCAGTCCCTTCCATTTGCTGTGCAGCTTTCCTCCAAACACTGCCAAACAACTGTTTAGGTGTCCGAATTTCACAACTTTAAAATACAGCCTTGACTTTCAAGAGCGCATGGTGAAGACAAGGCAATTTTGAGTAGGGTCGCTGTGGTTGTTTGTCCTTGAAATCCATTTTCGAAAACAGTTTGGTCACTCTTTTGAGCTATGACAAAATGGGTAAATCCCGGAAATGGGTCTGTGTTCTGGTTCTTTGGACACTTTATTAGACTTGTTCTGTTTTAAAACATGCATCCACATAGTAGGCTGGTCCATGTAAGGCAGCCATTTTTATACAAACTCAGTTTTGCGTAGGAATCCAACTAATTGTCATCCCTTCGCTAACAAGCAAAGAAATACTGTTTGCTTAAAAAAAAAACCCTTAAAAACCCACAAGGAAACAAGACCTGTTCCCCAACCCCACCCCAATTTTAAGTGTTTTTTTTAAAAAGTGTCAATATGACACTGCCTCATGAATACAAAATAAAGTATTTACAGCTTTACAGGAGTCCCAAAAAAAGAGGTCATTAAATTATGTCCAGCATTTTCACAATTTTTCCCCCTCTACAAGCTTTACACATTGGGGGTTCAGACGGATTAAATGCAAAACCCAAGTAACCACCACCCTATTAAATCAGCAGCATTGACAGAAAGAAACGCTGTACAAAAGCTACGATGGAGGTTCCCAGCAGCTATTAAGGGACTGATCTCATTCACTAACTAATCCTACGTTCCCTTATACAAAAGAAAACCTCATACCCAAAAGGTAAAGGCAAAAAGTTAAATACAGATTGGATACATTAAAAAAGACACTGACCACCATCTTAACCCTTATTACTCTACCATTCTATCTTTATTTTTATGCTGATAACTCCCACCTACCTTCTACACCTATGAAAAATGCAACTCCTACGTAGTAAGTGCCACCTAGTTATATGATGAACTGTTACATTAAGAGCCCCAACTTGTATCAGTTGGCTGTGCCCCCTACCCACATACACAACCGTACAAAAAAACAGCCCACCACCACCCATACCTAACCCCCCGCCCTTTATCCTAACATGCTAACCATTAGAAGCAAACACACTGAACCATGCTCCTGAATTTTAAAAACAAAGAAAGTTGGCAGCAGTGAAACGGGACGGCCAGAAAACTGCTCAACCTCTCTGCTACGAAAACATATTTAGAAGAGCTAAATAAGGAGACATTTGACAGATCTACAACCCCGCTTGAGTGCTGGGACACAGGCAGGTTTCTCATAGAGTTTTGAGAAACCGTGCCTTTAACACAGCCAAAATTCAACACTGGGTTCAGTACCTCGAACTGGACTTTAAGG
This sequence comes from Gambelia wislizenii, assembly GCA_030847615.1. Classification (NCBI taxonomy): domain Eukaryota; kingdom Metazoa; phylum Chordata; class Lepidosauria; order Squamata; family Crotaphytidae; genus Gambelia; species Gambelia wislizenii. The sequence continues at coordinate 1,901,930 of JAUMIR010000016.1, forward strand.
GCCAAATCCTACCTTTTTCTTTTCTGCTTGCCTTAACGGAGGCAGAAAACATACAAACAGAACAGCATATGGCTTTGGCTCAAAAGGAGATGCAAAGAATACACACTTGCAAATGAAATTCCCTTTAAAAAAAAAAATAAGAGGAGGGATTGCCAAGTGCTTGACAAGACATTACAGAACACGCTTTGAAAGCTTCAGTAAAGCATGGAATAAAGCTTCTAACCAGAGATAAGCAGCAACAAATGGAGTTTCAAGCATCAAAATTAGGACATACACAAAAGGTCTATTTTTACATTGCATTGCTTTGTGGGGGGCAGAGAAATGGGAAGGCTCCCCTTTACTAACTCAAAAAGGCATCTGAACAGTAAGTCCAGAAACCTCAAATCTGCCCTGTCTAAGCAAGGCCTACATGACAAAACAGCAGTTTGTCAAAAAAGAGACTGTTGATGGCTCTCTGTTAATGCCACAGCTTTCACAACAGGGTGGATTTGCAGAGCCCCTTCTTCCTAATTCTAATTTCAAACCATTAACAAGCATTTTGAAGGGGAGAGAACTATGTCACACACACTCACCCCTTACCTAGCCCCCTAGACAGCAGTTTTGAAGCACATCTGGCCAGTGGGCAATGCAACCTTGTCTGGAGACAGCCAGCTTTTTAGGTGAAGGAACTAGGGCCAGAAACTCCCCCACCGCCACTGGTCAAAGTAGCTAATTTGGCAAGTAAACTTCCAACGCTCAGGGCTCAAACCACAAAAGCACGGGTGAGCTAACACAGTTGAAATGGTGATGCTTCCCCTCCGCCCCCAGAGAAAGCACAAGGCAACTGTGCCTCAGAGTCAGAGGGCACTGTTAATCCTCTGGATTTAAAAAATAATAATCTTCAGCACAATCTTTAGTTTCAGTATAAGTCAAAAGCAGACACAGCACCTGAAGAATGCTACATTTAAAGACTTCTAGCCCCGTGCTCTTACCGAGGGGGCTCACAAGCCACAGATGTCCCACCATCACCTCACCCTGTGAGAGTCACTTGTGCCAACCCCGGTTTCGTTCGCACTCATCTCCAGGGCAGCGTGCCAATTCATCCTGTAACAGTGGCCACCATGCTCCAAAGTGGAGGAAAGCAATGGAAAAGTGCAATTCTTCCTTAGTGGTGGTTTACATATAAATATTGGGCGGAGGGGGGGAACAACAAGAAGTGGATGGCTAACAAAGGAAGGAAACCAGGAACTGAAGGATTTATGGGAAGCAATATTGCAACAGAAGGGCCCTCCCCTTGGCAAACTGCCCCCCCAACCCTCCAGTTTCCCCCCCTCCCTTGACAAGATAAGGTGTGCAAAGTGAATGCTCAGCTCTCTTTCTAACGAGAGATACGGAAACCCAGCAGGGGCCAAACATTCCAGAGAAATAAGGCGAGGGCTTTCCGTGTGTGGGTTTGTTGGTTTGCATAGTAATTAAAAAAAAACACAACCTCTTTTACACCCCCCAACCCCATATTTCTGTGTCCTCTTGCCTTGCCACCAAGTTTTGTGGAATTCTGGACTCTAGCTTGCACAGCCCTCCGAAAGGATGCTTGCTAGGGGCCTGGGTACGAAAGATCCACATACAGATTCTGCATAACTGCCATGAGCCCACAAGGTAGGCTGTGGAGGGATTAACATGGCAGAGGGTGGGCTTCCAATGGTGTTCAGGCAGACGCCTTGGCCTCCTGGTCTCCTAACAGCGTGATATTTGCTACTCGATTGTGAGGGAAGCCGCTCTGTCCGGTCAGCTAGGAGTTCTCCCATTTCTTTCACAGCAACCTGTTCTTCTGCTACCAGAAATCTGATGATAATGATGATGATGATCATACAAAAAGCACTATGATTATTATTTTTTTCTGGCAGAGCTCAAATTGGCTCAGCTTGGGGCAAAGGCACAATTAAAAACACCATTTTTCCCCCCTGCACAGAATTCCACATTTGTCATTTGTAGAACAGTAGAATTTTTGTTTTTCACAGCACCAGTCCTCGGACGGGGTGGGGAAACACGTAGACCGAGTCCTCAGGAACTCTCGGCAAGGGCTTCAAAGTCTCTGCTCTCTCTGTCATTCATGCTCTGGTTTTTTAGTCCTCTTCACTTTCCGTTTTCCATCTCCCTTTCTCTTTTCTTTTTCTCTTTTTTTTTCTTTTTTTCCTGAATGTTCTCTGCTTCTTTCCTCATCAGCTGACCATGGGCTCGACATCTGCTTCTCGGTCAAACTCATCTTGAATCTCGTCCGTGTTTCCTGAGTCGCTGCTGGCTAACGAACTGGGAGACGGGGAATTTCTACAGAGGCAAGAAGAAGAGAGAGGTTGTTAGGCCCCCATACTCACAGAAAAGGCAGGGAGCCCTGGCACTTTGCAGCTAGAACAAATCATCTGATTCACTGTGGGTAGAAAACAGCAGTGAGTTGAGCCAATATGGTGCAGTGATTCGAGTGCTGGACAAGGACTTGTCCAAATTGCCATGTAGAAAACTCCACCAGAAAACTAACTGGAGAATGTAACATTTAATGCCAAACCAATTGCTGAGTTCCCCAGGTCGTAATATGTTGTTCCAACTGCATTTTTCAACTCCACAGAAAGCCCAGACTCCACCCGTTTCACCTCCCAGTTCTCTCAAATACTTTCCCCTGATGGTTGTACATCACAGCTCTGCAATGTCACCAGAGGCTCTAACATTGCTTTTGTGAATTTGGACCCTCCTGCTTTGGTAGTGAAAGGGAATTTTTAAATAAAAACAACTCTATAAAGTTCATGAATGGAGTCTGATAGTAGATTGGTCCAAGCAGTTTATTTAATGACAGAGTGCCATGTAGATTCTGGCTTGGTACATCATAGCCTCTTGCTGCTCATGCATGTTGTTGTAAGAATTGTACATAGTCAGTTTAATTCTTTGTATGGTGTAGACCCCTGGGCTACCAAGCCAGAGTCTACCCAGCACTTGTCGTTAAATAAACTGCTGAGTTCCATCTGCTACAAGACTCCATTCAGGAACCTTAGAGAGTTTGCTTGTTTTTAAAATCCCCTTCAGTAGTTTTAGCAAGAATGGATACCTTAGAACCCTTCTGTGATAATGCATCCATACATTATCTAGTGGCTACAGACCAAGTGACATCCAGCTAACGAGGGGCGAATTTACCATTTAGGATGGCAGAGGATTAGTAAGATCGGAGAGGTGGCCTTTGCCAATCAAGTTTCCTGTGGACACAGAGGTGGCTAAAACCTCTACAAGCTTTGGAGGACAGCGGTAGAAAAGTTTTACTGCCTTTGTTCTCTGGGGGTGTTGGTCTGTAGTTTCAAGCTCTCTGGTTGGGATGCAGCATGTGCTTTTCTGTAAGTGGCGATGGACCATTTCAGTTAGGGGGTGTCAGGGATCTTTGCTGTTTCCCTAGCTGGTTGTCGGTTCCAAGGCGCCTAACATCTTCGCTTGTCCTGCCCCTCCCGAGATCTCCCTCCGAGAATGCTCGCCTTCACTGGAAACCAAGCTCTTGGGGGAGCAGAGAGGAGCCCCCCAGGTTTACCTTTCAGCCGAGCCTTTGATGAGCCGCCGGCAGGTCTCCATCTGCACGTCCAGGCCCCGCTTCATGCTGCACATTTCCATGTACTCGTGGAGGTGACGGTTCATGTCGCTCTTGGCCGTGGCCAGCTCCAGCTGCGCAAAACCAGAGGGACAAAGCCATCAAAATATGCGCTGGTCCTCAATGAGTAAGAGGTGTTAAGCTGCCAAATACGTAAAAGCCCAGCACATCCATCTAGAAACCTCTGTCTGTTTAAGAGGCCATCAGCTGCTAAAGGACTGCCTGGACAAAAAATGTTTTTGCCAGCTGACCAGGACAATGGGGAAGGGGCTAACCCAGCCACCTTTGGAAAGGAGTGTTGCGATGTGGTAGTGGCCACTGAGAAGTCCCTCTCCCGTGTCCGTATCAAATGAGCCTCAGAAGGTGATGGCATCAAGAGAAGGGCTTCTCCTGCCAATTTCACAGCCTGGGCTGGCTTATATGGGAGAATACAGAAAGCCTGGGCTTTGTAGGCCATAAATTGGGAATGGAGGTTCAGATTTGCAAAACCTGCATCTTCAGAAGGAGCTTAACACATGGAGGACCAAACATCTCCCTCCCTGGGTGTAGAGGCAAAGGTTTCAAGTGCAGCCTTTTGTTAAAACACAGTCAGGGCACACAATTCTTTGGAACAGCATTTCAGCCCTTCCCGCCCCCTTACCTCAATCTGCCCTATTGTTTCTTGGTATTCTTTGTCTCGCGTTTTGAAGAAAGATTCTGTTTCATGGATCAAGTTGCCCAGGTTCTCCTCTTGCTAAAAGGCAAGAAACAGAAAGAAAACACACATATTAGGAAGAAGTGAGGGTTGGCATCTGTCTTCCAGAGCAACGAAAAGCCAGGCAATACTCTAGGCTCTGAGACACACCACTGGGCACATACAATCCACTAACATTTATATTTAAGATTACCCTGAGCCAGCATCTATTAGACTCAGTGGTCTTCAGAAAAAAATTCCAACCATGATTATTTGAGAAACGGAAGGCTCAAGTCTAGATGATCGGTTCAAGCCCTGTCTGGGGAGCCAGAGGTCTAGAGACAATGAGCTGCAGCGCACAAACTAGGCGAGCGTCTCCCCGAGTCAATTAGCCTTTATTCCTGATCTCCATCTACAAGGCAAATCTACCCTTTCGTTGTGTAATTTTCAGTTAGGAGGGATTTAAGCCTCTTAAAACCATTAGAGTGGCAGCCTGGTAGGCCTGAAGTCTGTAATACTCCACTGATAGCTGTACTTCTCTCTCTCTCTAACACACACACACACACACACACACAGAGAGAGAGAGAGAGAGAGAGAGCATGGCTGTATGCAAATAATCTGTCACTAATTCCAGCCCACCGCTAAACTACTTTATCACTCCAGTCCCAGCAGCTCATGGACAACGACGGCTCACTCTTGCTGAAAAGATCCCTCATTTTGCAGCCTTAGCACTTTGGCATAATCTTTCACATTTCAGTACATGCCGGGTGCAGCTCACCAAAGGGAAAGCGGAAAAATTAACATATGGGGGCCCCTAGCCGTCATCCCCAGGCAAGGCTCAAGACAGGTTTGCACCACAGTGGCTCTGACAATGAAGGAGGGGGGCAGCAATTTCTATATAATTTCTCTCACTACACACACACACCTACCTGTGTCAAGAAATTTTGCAGGCCAGGAAGTAATACAGTAAGAGTTTGACCTCACATCAGTAACAGCGAGATTCAGAGATTGCCTGACTTTGCTTCAAAGTGCTTCAGAAGCAAACATGTAACTTTCATTCAACACAATTCTAGGAGTTTTTTTCTTTACTGGGCAAAAGAGACAAGTATCCACAGCTCTGTCCAAACAGCCCAGGGATCACTGGCAGGGTAAGTGGCTCCATATTTTATTGAACCTGACATAACCAAAGGAGCTTTCATGAAATGGCTGATATGACACCCTTTGAGGTAGAAGCCCAGCCCTTGATTTTAGCTCAACATTTCCTACACTTGCCAAGTAAACTCAAGTCCTTCTCTTTCTCTTAGTCCCAGCATCTTTACAGGTATAGCTGATGCGGGTGCAGGAGAGAGCCTTCTCAGTGGCTACTCCCAGGCTACGGAACTCACCGCCACAGGAAGCTTAGCAGGCCTCCTCCCTGTCCTCCTTCCTATTTAAACAGGCCTTCCGTTCTTAATCTGGCTGGGATAGTGCAATGGCTAGGTTTTATGTGCTTTTAATTGTTTAAAACAAATATTTTATTTAAGAGGAATGTACTCAATGCTTTTTTTAATTGCTGTATTCCATATTGTTTTAATGTATTGTGTGAGCTGCTCTGGGTGACCGACAAGACTTCAAAGTGATCATTCATGGTGGGATTGGGTCCTTCACCATTGACTTCCCAAGTGGCCAGCACCATGTCTCCCTATCTCTACCTACAACATGGGAATATACAAGATCTATAGAGAAACAGACAGAGTAAGATAGGTATATACCCCCATCCTTCCCTCCAACAGAAGTAGCAAACAAGTATCTCTTCATCAGATGGGCAATGCACAACACACCTAAAAACTCCAAAGTCTTGTGGCACCACTTGGCATGTGTTTTCACAGCCAGTAGTCTGCAAAAGCTTATGCCAAATAAACCTTATTAAGCCTTTTAAGGTGCCATAAGACTGTGGTCTCTGCTGTGCAAGAATAACACAGCTCCTCTCTGTGGCTGGAAACTGTTACAATATATTATTGGGTCCAATGCTTGCATTCAGTAAGCTTCCTATAAGGTTCCCCTTCAAACTGCTCCAGTATTTGCGCCTTTCAATTTTGTATCTCTAATATTGGACAAAGATAGGCCAATTCCTACAAAATTGCTGAGTCCTTGCCGGTTTAAAAATTTCTGCTATTTTCCAAAAGTTTTCAGGCACATGTTGAGTAGTAAATACATTCATATTTAGCACTTCTGCATGTTAGCAGTGATAAAGATTGTTCAAATCCATATCTGGTGGTTACAGCTCTCCTTCTATCCTTCCTAACCTAATAATATTACTGGAGTTGGAGGAGGATAACATTAACCTGCAATGTAAAAAATGCTTTTCATTCGGCAAAAGCCTTAAAAAGCATCTTGATGTGATTTTGAAGACAACACAAAATTAAGAGTCACAGGGAATATGACAGAATAATTTACTGTGGGGGGAAACGGTATGCCTCATGTGCTATTTTTTAAAAAAATGCCTAGACCAGCTTTCCAGTGCCCTCCAGATGCTTTGTACCACAACTCCCATCATCCCCAGCTTGTATGGCCAATGGGGACGGTTCATGGGAACTGAAATCCAAAACACCTTGTAGAGTGTCAGGTTGAGGAAGACAGTCCTAGACTGTGGAACAGCCTGCTTAGTGAGGACCACAGCATTTGCCTTCCAGAAAGCCGCAAAACACGCAAGTTTAAAAGAGATCCTTTTGCTTGCCATCACTTGATTAATTTTCCTTTGGCTGTTTAAACTGTTTTCTTCTGCAGCAGCTGTCAATATTTTAAAGCAAGCTTACTTAAAAGAATCCATACTGCCTTGAGGGCCTTTGACCGTAAATAAGGATATACATATTTTAAATAAATAAATAGCTGGTGTCTGTGTGGTAAGATTAGAGAGGATACATAGCAAAAAACAACAACAATGCCATGTATTGCCACCAGGACAAGAAACATGTAGTTAGGGGGAGCATAAAATGTAGCCAACATCCGAATCGCAACGCTTAAAATCTACGTTTGCTATTTTCTGTTTACTTACTGAGCGATATCAAAACAGAAGAGGCTGCCAAGCCATGCAGCAGCGAGCCGCCCCGTCTCTGCAAATGCAGCCTTACTTTATGTTCCAAACTGAGTGGATGTGCCAAAATGTGAACTTTCCTAAAGCCTTCTGAGAGTGTGGCTTGATGCTGCAGGTTATAATTAAATCTGTGGGGTTTTGTTTTGTTTTTTAAAACACCACCTCGAAGACTCAAGAACTTGTTTCTGGGGGGAAAGGGAAGTCACTTGGGCCAGAGCATCCACAGAACAGCCACCAAGCCATGCCTTGAAGGGTCTGGATCCAAGACTTACCTCTCCTTGGAGCTCAATGCTGGGGTTACAGTTGGTAAAGTCTTCCCAGAGAAGCAAGGTGTCCTCATTCTCCTCCCATGTCAGGCTGTCACAGTCATCATCAAAATCAAAGGTCTCTCGCCTGTGGGGAGAAAGGTTTTTGCATTGAAAGGCCTTGTGTCGAGAGCTTTGGGGGCTCTGTCAACACCTAGAGAGTGCTTATGTCAGTGTTTAAAAATAGTTTTATGTCATATACTGTATTTTAATTTATGTTGTACCCCACCTCGAGCCTTGGGGAGAAGCGGGTAAGAAATAAATTATTATTATTATTATCCAAAGATTCTGAGGGTTTTCTTTAAAGGCTATGAGCTCCATCTTGGGTGCTAGAGGGGTAAGGCACACAATTCTAAATTTAAATCAACAGTTCAACTGTTCCCCTCCAGGTGGTGCTGTATGTTAAGCCAATGGTTTGGGGGTCTCCACATAAACTTTCCTGTCTGGAAAAAAAAAAGGAGAAAATAAAGAAGGCAGGACAAGGAAGCCACTCCTCAGATGCAAACATGAACAAGGTCATATTTCAAAGACAGACAGGGGTTCTCTAACCACCTATGCTCACTGCTTTGTGCTCGCTTAGTCTCCCATGACCCAGGTTGTACTCCATCAGTTTCAGGCCTTGATTGCTAGGCGTAATTCTGGACTTACACTGGTGCATTAAACCCTACACAAGAGAAACAATGCAGCTCTCTTCCTCTGTTAGTAAGTAGTGGCTACTACAGCAGCGCTAGAGATGATCCGGCAGAAAACCTGACACCCTTCGCTGGACCAATTTGTCAAGCCAACCAATACTGTGTGTAAACTTGGAAGTCTGCACCAGTCCAGAATGGAAAGCATTAAAGCCACAATTCTCAATCAAAAAGCCAACAGGACAGAGCCTCGAGAGAAGAGCAAATATCACATCCTCTAGCTTGTTTTGAAGCTGCCTGAGCACAAGGACCGCTTGAGCCCCAGAGTCTCACAATCGGAGGCATTCTTGCCTCCTGAGTTCATTTCCTTCCCAGCAGACAGCAGGAAGTCGAGGTCAATGCTTATCTCACAATGAAAAGGATCAGAACTTGGCAGGAGCCATGACGAGGCAGCGTGGGAGCTCATGCTGGCTTCCCAAACCAGCCAGGCGGCTGAGAAGTTCTGAGATTCTGCCAAATCTTTATTTAACTATGTACCCCAACTTACTGTAAAGTCCCAAAGCCACCCCACATGGCCATTCTGTGCTTCACAGCAAGCAAGCAGGGCTGGAGCAGCATCTGGCTATCTCCGCCATAGCAAAACTGATGACTGCAGTGCTGAGATCCGCCAAGGTCCTCCAGGGCTTTCAGTGCTATTCTCATCATTGTGTGTTTGATGGGGGTGGAGGCAGCCAGACGGTTTTTCAACCCTCCCTCCTTACTGAGAGTCACAGAATGGCCATGTGGGGCAGCTTCAAGGGCTTTCCAAGAAGTCAGGGAAGGGTATGTGACTCAGTGTAGCGTTACGTCCACATGCGGATAGTTACGCCATGCTGAGGGGATGCTGGATTGAAGCCACGCTCACTCTTTCACACACTCAGTCACACAGGGGCACTGTCTTGAAGCCTTCTCTTCAGCCTGACTCCATTTCCTATGAAGCACAGATCTAGCTGAACTTTCAAAGCCCTCTGGCTCTAACAGAGTTTTGGAAGTATGGAGGTGCCCTGGGCCGCCCACCCTGTCCTAGCAGAAACAAGAATTCTCCAAAGCAAACAGATCTACAGGAGGGTTGTTCGATTTGCAAAGGTTTACAACCACAGAATTCTGCTCGCCTCAGTGGAGGACATGAGCCAGGTTGGCACAGGATTCGGATGCTCCTTCGGCTCCGGGGTGCGCGCAACATGACATTTCCTCCCTGGGACCACAGCCAAAGAAAACCAAGACCCCCCTGCCCTCTCTGAGCCTCCGAGAACACTCACAGCTGATTGAACATCCTCTTCATCTCATCTGTGATGTTCAGCGAACTGACTTCGTCGTCTGAGAACCGGGCATTGTCAGCATCCTGCTCTGAGAGGTCGTCATCCGACAGGAGTTTTCGCTCTTTCTTCTTGGATGCCACCTTAAATCAGAAAGAAGGGCAGTGACTAGGAAGGTCAGACCTAGGCACTGAGCTGAGAAGGAGCAGAGGTAAGAAAGGACAGGGGTTAAGAGAACACCGGAGGATCCCACCCACAATGAAATGAGTGCACAAGTGACAACTCACACCCAGATTCAGGAAGTAACACGTGTTACAGATCGTGGAAGACAGGAAACAGGAAAGCAAACCAAGATGGCACACAGCAAAAGCAAGCGGCTAGCGCTTTGAGACAGGGATATGCCTCGGTGGCAGAGCCTTTGGACTATAGCCAGCCATGCGAAGGCTAGAAGGGTGAGGTGCAAGCAGCTGGCGGCGCTCAGGGTGACAAGCTGGAGAGGACGGGCACCCCACCAACAACAGTCCTCTTCCTGGCCCTCTGCTAACTGTGAGAGAGAGGACTAAGCTGTGCAGCTACAGCTTGCCAAGAGAAGCCCACTTCCTCTGCTGTTGGAAGAGGGTGACAGGCAGACAAAAATTGGGGGAAAGTTAGACTCAAGAAAGGAGATTCAGATACCCAGTACCCAACTGTTGAACACACATCGATAGCTGTAAGCAGATGCCAGTAAAATGACACCTGAGTCTGATAAGTTCATCTTAGGGTTGCCCTAAGTCGGGAACGACTTAAGGCACCCAACAAGAACAACTATCACTGTAAGCTTTTGGGCTCTTTGATGTCCTTGGCTTTACTCGCTTAAAGTTGCATGAAATCTTGCACACCGCCCCCCCTGGACTGAATGAATCCACAGCACAGGCAGTCGGGGCAGTAACCACAAAGGGGAATGAAAAAAGACAGGGAGACAGGTGGTCTCCTGATCCTTGGACCACACCCTAGGCCTACCTGTGGATGGAGATTCAAGCAGCCGCCTACCATACAATCTCCCTAAGATTATCTCTATTTCCCCAGGATCTGAAAAGATCTGGAGGATTAAAGCCAAGTGGACCCTGACAATCGTTTTTTGTGTTTTGTCACAAGAGGACGGGCCTGCTCTTGTGACTTATTTGAAGGTTTCTTCTAAAGAGATCATTGTGTTCCTCTGAATGCATGTGATCTGGGGCCAGACAGTAACTGTGTAAGCTTGTGGAGATGCAAGATCACATGTTCCCACTTCAGATTTTTCTCCCAACGTGGGAACAACAATATCAACGCCTTTGAAGTGGGACATTATGCACAGAGGCCATGATATCAGACCCTCATTTTATGAGTGGAGATTCTGAACTAACAACTCCATATCCAAAAATACTGCTTCCTTTCTCTCTTTCTCTCTCCCTAACACAGCCATGTTTCTCCACAGGACAGGACGGGGCCTAGTCACCTGGAATATCTTGGAAACGTCTTCGGAGTTGCGCTGCTGTGCTACATCGCACAGCTTGGCTGTGATATCGATTCGCCGGCAGATGTCCATGTCCACTTTCATGGCTTTCTCTTGGATCTTTGTGTCCAGGTCTGTCATAGGCTGCAGGAAGGACAGCAGTGGATTATCTTCCATTAATACAGTTCGAGAAGAGATACCCTACAGTATCTCCATCAACACAAGAGCACATCAGCCTCCACAGCAATACCGCCTTGTCCTCCAAGCATGTTCAAACATCCAAAGAGATGCAGCATTGGGGGGGGGGTGTCAAATCACTGCAAGCTGAGCACTGTTTTCTAACAAGTGCAAGTGATCAGGGAAGAATGACGCTTAAGGAAACTGCTAACCCAAAGTTTCACACTGATAATCCTATTATTCTAGGAACCTATATGTAAAACGCCTTCTGCAAGTCCCCCAGAAGGAGCATATGTGGGAGGCAGTTTCTGCCTTAAGCAGAAAAGCAGTACTTACTGTCAGAAAATCCTTCTAGGAACATTATACTAAAAATAAATTCTTTTTACCAGAAGATATAACCTGAATTCTAACTACCTTTCACAAAAGTAGGAGAAGAGTTCTGACACATTATATGCCTTTAGTCAGACACTAATGGGTTTTTTAAAAAAAAAAATTACAATCTAAAATATTAATTCTAAGAGAGAAGATTTCCATTGGAAGAGATTGAAATCCTTCCAATCTTCCTCACCCTGTTCAGATTTTCATTTCATAGACAGATCCATTTCAATAAAAAAAAATAAACAGAGGTACCACTGCCAAAATAATCTGTGTTTGTGCTATGATTATTCAGTACTGCTTATCTTTCAAAATTCTCAAATTACTTCTAAAGCAAAGAAGAAATATTCATAGTAACCACACATACTTCGGTCAAATCCAAGTTTACCTACAGTATACATCAGAATGAAACACTGCCCCAAATCAAACATTGTTTCCTCTGTATGCAATACTGGTAGAGACAATGCAATGTTTTCTATATTATATACCTGCAACATTTTAGAATCCAGTCTTCAGAAAGATTCACTCTAAAGGTAATCTAAACAACCATTTCTTCCCCATAATTTTCCACGTATTTCATCTATTCTCCACTTAGTGCAGTCTAGACAAAGCATATATTTTTTCTATGTACTTCTTACAGACTATGCTTTGACTTTCCAATGCTTATCTTTGCATAAGCCCAGTGTATTTATTTAAAACTCTCCAGATTTAACAGTCCTTCACCATGCCAGGTTAAACCACAGAGATAAAGAATTATGGATGATGTGTTCCCATCATGGAAAAGGCTGCAAGATGTGTGTTTAAATGGAACTGGACTCCAGCCCCCGTTTCCCCCGTGTTGCTGCCCTTGTGGGGTTTATTCACTCAGCCCTCATAACAAGGAGAGAATGGAGATCTTGTGCCCAACTAGTTTCTTTGGAGCCTGGATTTGAGACACGTTCACGGACACACTAACCTGGGTCTTTCCATGGGGATGTATAAATCTCTTGCTTTCAGTGGCAGAAGCTGGGGCAATACATCTCAGAGCAATGTCTGACATTGCCCCCGAAAAGAAACGGCAAAGCAGAATGGGGAAGGAGGAGAAAGAAAGGACTGGGAATAGCTTTGCTCTCACACAGGCGTGGGGGGGGGGCAAAAAATGCCAATGAGGCCTGAGAGTGGAAGAGTGCAACACTGGAAATGGTATGTATCTCTTCACTGGACTACGAATCTTCGTGCTGAAGCTCCAACGCCAAGGGTGGGCCCGCAGGCCGCATGGGGTCCTCTGGAGGCATTTATCCCATGTTTGGAAGCTCCCAGGGGTGAAAAGAAATTGCAATTTTTTTTTCCAAAAAGAAAGAATTTTTGTCCCCAAAAGACCTCTGGGGTCTTGGGGGACTTTTCCTCCATGTTGGGGGCTAACCTGAACCAATATAGGCCTTGGAGAGGCCCTTTTTTAAAACAGGAGGTGAAAGGAAGTGACTTTTGCTCACTTCCTGTTGTTAAAAAAAACACTTGGCCTCTCCTAGACCGAAAATGGCACAGGAAGGCTCCAAATCATGGTGAAAATTATCCTCATGTCCTCACAAGAGTGTCTGGGGACAAAAAAACCCACAACTTTTGATTATTATTATTTTTTGGCAGAGGTGGGTGCGTTGGGGGACTGTGGCCCTCCAAGTTCTTCTGGGGGACCAATAAGGCACCTTACCCTTCTGTAGTTCCCTATGCCAACTGTAGGGGAGCCCCCAATCCTTTCTGCTGGTTCTTCTGGTTGAGCCACACTACCCTCCCTCAAGAGCCAAAGTTTCCAAAGGAGGCCATCCTCTCCTGAAGCCTGTCCCTAAAGAGGCATTCACAGCTCCAAATCTATACACTGTTTTGCTATGCGGCTTTGACACACAGGAATCCCAGGATTGGAAACTAAGCAACCGAGCAAACTGGATGTCATATGGAGCTTCTAAAATATGAAGCTGAAAGGAGTTGTTCAGTTTTGTTTCTGACTTGAAGTGCCAACGATGCCCTTACAGTGAAGGACTAACCCCTTAAGGAGGCAAGGACTGCCCAGTGCATTATTTCCAGAGGCTGCAGCATGGCTCACTGGTGTGAAAAGCATTGGGGGGGGGGAAGTCAAGGTTGTGTGAAAAGCAGCAGGTTAATGCATCTACACAGACCAGATGGGAAGCAGGGAGAGGAAGGGATTGGTCCGATGCATTCGATCATACCAGGCAGCCATCAGGCTATCTGCAAGCAGCACTCACTGACATCGTAACTTTTTCATTAATGAAGCTGCGAAGATGACTTAAACAAATTAAAAGGCAGCTGAGCCAGGCCTTGCTCAGCTTGCCAGGGTACTTACGTCACTCATCAGACCCTTGAAGACAACTAGCTCAGCTTTTAGCCTCTCGATCTTCTCGTTTAACTCTTCCTGGAGAGCCTCTGCTTCTTGCGCTTCCTAAGGATAAATGGAACACAAACGGAGGAAAGGACATAATATACCTTAGAAATAATGCTCCAGGATTAGGTCCAAATCCAAAAGGTGGGAGGCAGAATTATATATAAAGGGGGAGCTCCCTGAAATCAGTGGGAGTCCATCAAGTTCTGTATGGCTAAATCTAGTCCCAGCCTAGTTATGCCTTGAGGACTGGCTATTTCTGGCCCACAGGTAAGCAAAGGAATGACCATATTGCATCCATCTCCAGTACTCTACGGCGAGCACAGCATTCTCCTATGTGCCCCCCAAACTTTTTAAAGCCACAGTGCCTATGCACCACAATCTCAGGCTCAGCCACAAAGAGAAGGGACAGGGAGTGGGGTGGAAAACAGCCATGTAGGCAGGAAGAGCATGAGATGGGCAACCATGAGATCGATACAGCAATTTCCACTCCCAACCGTCTCTCTCACAGGTTTGTCCAGCAGAAGTTAAGGGAAGGGTGTTTGAGGGAGGCCATAGCTCGCAGAATGGGAACTTCCCTAGAGTTTGTTCCCTCTCATCTTTTCAGGTACCAGTGACTGATCTTACAAAAGTAGTCAAGGCTACTCAGCACTAAGACATTCTGATAGCAGTTCTGCACAGGAGAAAGACCCATTTGCGTGAGGCACAGAAGTGATAAACATAAGCTGGCCACTCTTGCCAGCACAAAGCTTAACCTATCAAGGCAGTAAAAAGTTAAAATGCTAGTGGCCAATGAAACCAAAGGGGTGCTAGCAACATTCAAAATCAAGATAGCCAAAGCTGCTGGGTCACCATCAGCCTCGTGAGGAACCTATTCACACAAGTGCTATTTTGAAACATACCTCTTGCAGTGTCTCCACCATTGATTCCAAATTCATCCGCTTTGCCAGCTCCTCCTCCCATCTAGAAAAGAATTATTAGGATTATTAGTTAGAGAGAGAGGTTCATAAAAGGAAAGCATATGTCCACAGGAGTAACTTAACACTTAACAGACAGCTCAACTTTACTGATTCCCAAAAGAGCCTTCTGCAATGGTACTTATGATTGTTCCCAGTTACAAAGCCCACCGATGTTTCAATTACTTCTCCGTCCCACATGCAAATCGAAAAGCGTCATTTGGGAGAAAGCGCAGGCGTATTTTTTGGCCCTGGCCTTGCCTTTTCACTTCAAGAATGGGAGACTAGGTTTTCTTTCATGGTCAAAGATCACCAAGAGGCCTGTGACACCTTGAAGACTGACAAACTTATTAAGGCCTGATACAGCATAGACTACAGCCCACTCTATTAGATGAAGTGCGCTTTATGTCAGGAAAATTAATGCTGTAATAAAATCTGCTAGTTTTTAGAGTGCCACAGACCTCTGTCAGCTTTGCTGTATCAGGGTCACTTGGCCAACCCTTTAGAACCTGATATCTCAGTAGGTAAACTCACACCTTGCCCCCAAATGATTATTACTCAGTCTTGTTTGGCATGGGAGAAGTCAGAAATGCTTGGGCTTCATAAACCATCACATTATTCTGAACACATCTGACTGAGCCTGGGGAGTATTTGGGAGACTACTAGGGATTGCCAAGTAGGCCTAGGAAAGAATATTTCCAAAAACCCTGGATATATAATAACTGGTCACAGTTGACCATGCTGGGCTGGATGGACTAAGGATCTAACTCAGTACAAGGTAACTTTCAATATTCTTCTGCAACCACTTCAAATCCAAAAGCATATCAGCACAATTCAATGAACAATTTTGCATTTTTCAGTTGAAGCTTGCCTGTCACCTTCAAGTACAACAACATGCCAAAGCCTCAGGTGCGCCTACTGACCGAATTGGTCGAACATTCTGGAGATAATTTTCTTGTAAGTAAACCCCGAGATGGCAGCCAAGTCTGCAGAGGCCTCCTGTCCCTAAGAGCCCTTGAAGGCTTGGTTACAAGACCTGGGATCAACGGGAACCATTAGGCATTGGGAACCCAGTAAAGGGTAACTGTGCAAGGATGAGTACAGCGGTTTAGAAGCCCAACTATGAGAAGGTACAAAATGGAAGTTTCAGGAGGTTACCAGTTCAATTGGCTAACATTAACAAGGTGGCCAGGTAGAAAGAGATTGTAAACACGCAAGAGCTACCCATGGCAATTCACACAAACCAGGAGAGGAGCAGCGCTGTTCTAGCACCAGGGAAACACAACATATGCACAACAAAACTCTCTGCCAAGCCTTCCCATTTCCAATGAAGAAATCTGGAGATGTGTATGTTTCTCATCCGACCAAATTCCACTCAATGGATCCCAAAAGCAGCTTCTGTGAAGTTGCAACAACACAACTTACGGGCTGCATTTAGAACCCAGACAACATGCCAGGAGGATCCTACTCTATAGGAAGAACAAAGGCAGCAGCTGTTTGGCTGCTGTTTTTGGCTCCAATCCTTGACAACCTGCAACTGAGTTATATGTGTGTTGCCACTTTTACATTTGTAGGGCAGATCCCGCACAAGGTGAAAACCCACCCGCCCAGATAGGAACTGCAGGCTTGAGTAGAGAGGCCCAGGAGAGATTATTTTGAGCCTCGCTTTTTAGCACCAGCCCTTTATAGGCTGACTAAAATATTGGCCCTGGAATCTGTTTGTGGCAGCCAACATTTTTAGACTTCAACTCTGGTGACCCTACTTATGTGGAAGTTTACTGACCACATGTGTATTTATATGCATGCATAAGGGCCCCATTCCCCAGTCCTGACCCACATTTTGATCTGTAGAAAAACAGAGGGAAGTGCAAATCTATCACCTTCTTAGCCTTGCAAATAAAAGAGAGAATATCTCCCCCTCATCTCACCAACCCAAGGTCAGCCGTCATGACAAGCCAAAGAGGACTGAGTAATGGCTTGAGAAGATGCTTGTCCAAAAGCAACTGGGAACTGCCTGCTGCCCATACAAGATGGCAACAAACCCAAGGGAAAGATGAATTAGGAGGCCAAGACCTCCATGCCCAAATCAGCTGTTTGGAGCACACTGGCTTTCAGCCAGTTTCCTACAAGGCAGAGATGCATTCTGCTTCAGGTTCAGCAGAGGATCCACCCCCTCCCCTTTATCTTTCCAAGAGCCCCATTTCAGCTCCCTTACCCTTAATGGTCTCTGAACCCAGTCTGGTTTCTTGGGTTGGACTCCCCAAAGCGATCATTCTCTTCCCTCCCCACTCCTTGCTCCAAGAACCATGGATGGCCATCTGTCAGGGATGCTTTGATCGTGATTTCCTGCATGGCAGGGGGTTGGACTGGATGACCCTTGTGGTCTCTTCCAACTCTACAATTCTATGATTCTATGAAAAGACTACTGTCCACAGGAGGATAAATATGCTCAGAAACAAAGTACGCCTGTCTCAGGTCAGGCTGCTTGTCCATCTAACCTATCGTACAGGACTGACAAGAGCCTCATCACAGCCTCTATCTTCCCATCCCTTGCTGCCTAATCCCGTTAACCGGAGACTCCAGAGATGGATATAATCACCACTAATGAAGGTTCAAGGAGAAACTGGGAGACGTCAGAAAGAATGAACTCTGGTAGCCTGATCCCCAAAGCCATCTATTCACCCTAACACCACTCCCTCCTTCACAGTGGTATGGAAAAGCCATTCTGTATCTATTCTTTCTGTATCATTTTTAATTATTTAATATCCAGCCATTCTCTCGTATTCTAACATCCATCTGGACAGCCAGCATGCTGCTGTAGTCTAAGCACTGGACTATGATTCTGGGAGACCAGGGTTCAAATCCCCTCTCAGCCACAGAGAGCCACTGGGACACCTTGGCCAAGTCACACTATCTCAGCCTCAGAGGAAGGCTATGGCAAACCTCCTCAGAAGAAACCTTGACAGCTAGCATGGTGTAGTGGTTTGCTAGCCTGTGATGAGTTTGAGTTTGAATCCTTGTTCAGTCATTGAATCCCACTTGGGGAAGTCCCACTCTCTCAGCCTCAGAGGAAGACAATGGCAAATCCCCTCTGAATGAGTCCTCCTACCATGAAAACCCCATCACAGGTTCACCTTAGGGTGGAAGAAAGTCAGAAATGACTTGAAGGCACACAATCACAAAATATCCATCCTTTCCTCCAAGGTGCTCAAAGTGAGATAAACAGCTCTCCTATCCTCAAAACAGGAGTAGATCAGGTTGAGATTGTGCCTGACTCAATACGACCCAAAGAGTTTCATGGCTCATGTTGACCTGAACCCGGATCCTCTGAATCCTAGTACCACACTCCAAGAAAAACACCACACCAGCAGTGCCTGCATCCTGCAGCATGAGGCAGAGCAAGGCTGGACTGAGAAAGCCAAATGCTATGAGGTGCCCTTCTCAGTACTTGAGTCATTCTGAGTGAGTGCCAACAAATTAATATGACAAAACCACTGCCTTAACATAGCCTGTGGGCTGCTTGCTAACCTCACTCACATCAGGATAGCTGTGACAAGTTTTACCGTCATTGACCAAACCCAGCTAATTTACTTTCTGGGGTGGGAAGAGGATTCAACCCAGTTCACTTAATCAAACTGTGTCGTCTAGGGCAAGATGGAGGCTGTTAACTGACCAGGTCAAGTCATATGTGAACCATGTGGATGTCTCTATTTAAAGAACAATCCAAAAGCCCAGGGCTTTCAGTTGCAAGGATGGCCCAGCCAGAGGAACATTTTTTATCAGACAATGACTGTGTTTGAATGAGAGCCAGCCACTGCATTTCACTAATGGGAAGTCAGGGTTCCCCGGCATAAGTCATTTAAAAAGAAAAAGAGCTATTTTGTTCTCGGCTTTGATTGTTTCTCCCATGACACTGATTAATTTCATGCCAGTCCTGCCTGAACACATTCAAAAACCAAAGCATCTTATCCCACTGGTGTAAAACCAACTCCCACAGCTGTGAGCGATCTGACACAAGAATCCAAGCCAAGGCAATCCAACATCTTTTAAGAGTCATACGTTAAAGCCATGCAAGACACATAGAGGACCATATCCACAGGCAAATGTTGTTTGAAAATTGACCCCAGGCAAATAATCACAGTTACTGCGGATCAAACTGAAGCATCCCAAGCTAAGCATAGGTACATAGTCCAGAAATACTCACAGTTATGCTCTGCCCCAGTGCTTCTCAGGGTTTCTGATATGGAGAGCCAGCATTTTTTTCTCTCAGTGTGCCAGGGACTGGCACCATGTTTGTGCCCACTCGGTTCAATTGTCTTTCTTTCCTGGAAACTTGCCAGGGAGTGGTTGCCAATGGCTCAGGGACTGGCACTGGTGCAGTACTACTCTTTGAGTAGTACTGCGCTTCCTTATGAATTCCAAAATCTATGTAGTGGACTATCTTTATAAGCCCAATCAAAAGCACACAAAAACACATGCAGTTCTCCAGGCCTGCTCCTCAGGCAAAATCAGAGCTCTGCTAGATCTTCTGGAGAGGCCCTTTTCTCTATCCCGCCATCGTCTCAGGCTTATTTGGTGGGAACAAGGGACAAGGCCTTCTCAGTGGCCGCTCCAGACTCTAGAATTCCCTCCCTATGGAGGCCAGCCAGTATGGCCTCATCCTTCCTCTCCTTCCACTGCCAAGTTAAAACATCTTTATGCCATCAGGTTTTTAGATACAAATTGGGATGGGGTTTCAATGGTGTTCTGTCCTCTGTTATGGTGTGCACATAGTCTCTCAATGAATTTTATTTTAATTTGTTTATTTGTTTAAAGTAGTTCTGCATCACCTCCCAGCCCACAAGGGCTCCCGAGGCAATGAACAAATAAAAACCAATTAAAACAATACAGAGATAAAACCACCCACGTAGCGTGCATTGCAATAGCCTAATTGGGAGACTGCTGTCCCTGTGTTTTTAACTTCTGAAGTTTTTAATCGTCTTTTAAAAAAAACTTTTATATTTATACTTTTGTTGAAGCTTTTCTATTTTAAGTATGTTGCAAGCTGCCTTCAGTCCCATTCTTGGGAGAAAGATGGGATATACATGAATAAAATATGAAAAGGGAAAACCGACTGTGCTTCTCGAGGATGCCTCTGTAAAAGTCTAATTCACCTGCTTCCTTTGCCAAGAGAACTGCAAAGGATGCGAGATTCAGCTCTTCTAGAGACGCTTGACTTTGAAGCCACTGGAGAGGCTTTGCTCATGTAAGTGGCGCTGCTGTGAAGAAGCTGAAGTGATGCTGAGGCAGCAATGATCCCACCTGTCTCCTTCCCCCACAAAAGTCGAAGAAAATGCCCGACTGCTCTGGCAGCATCCCTTTAGCAACAAGGACATGGAGGCTGCCATTTTCTTGGTAGGCCTCTGGTGGGAAGAAAGCCCCAGTACCGGCCATCAGGGCCATGGGGGGTGCCTGAACAGGCAGCAAGAAAAGACAATGCTGCTGCAGTGGACAGCTGCTCTCCCTGCCCCCCATCTCAGGTTTTTCTTGGCTCAAACATCGTTCCCACAATGTCCAGCTGCAGCCAAGGCAGTCAGCGCTGGAGCAAAAAACGCTGCCAAGCAGGATTTACAGACAGCCAAAAAAAAAAAAAAGCCATTACCGGCGCAGTCGCAGGCTACTGGGATTATTTTTAAATAAGGTCTCGATTCCAAAATATTTAAACACCAAGCATGAGCTCAGCTCTTTCCTCTTGCTAAGGGCAGGCGTTTAAAAAGTGTTTTGGCTACCATCAACATTCACATGCTTGTTGTTGTCATTACTGGAAATGGATGGGCCAAGCCGAAGCTAGGAATTCCAGCCTTCTCTTTCCATGCGCAACCCGGCATTCCAATCATCTCCCGTCACTGCAGCCTCAGACGTCAGACTACCTCCAATGGCATTATGCTCCATCTAACTTTGCTTGGGAGGAGAAAGGAAGCCAAGGAGTGGGGGGGAGACACCTTCCAGAGATAATAGAAGAATAGTTACAGTATTACACAGTAAGGTAACAAAGCAAGAGGCAGCAGGAGTGATGAAAGCCATGTTGACGCTAGAGGTGAGTCAGAGGTTTAACTACATTCTTCAGACTTAGAGAAATATAAAGCCACAACCAAGAGCTGCCTTCTAGAGAAAGCTGAACGCTGGCGGCAGAAATTTTTGAAAGATGAGCATTATGTCAATGTTTACCTAGATCTGGATTATCCCTAAGTCATTGCTTCCCTTTGAACTAGTCAGAAACTTTCCTGGTTTGACTCCACCAGGACAGCAGAGGATTCCCATGTGTGGGCATGCTGCCTATGACAATCACAACTTTTAATGATTTTTATTTTCTTGAGTAAGAAAATGGGGAGAATATAATTAATACAATTTGGATGGGTGTATCTGGGGCCCAAATTTCATTGCACATCAGCTGCAGCACTCTTTATTGACATTTCTGAGACCACATTCCAGGCTACTGGGGGGGGGGGATGATTTCCCAGCATTTAGGACAGCCTCTTTGAGGTCTGTGCATACCAAAGAGTCAAGACAAAATGTTTCCTGCCTCTTTTCAACCTGATGTCAAGCTGTGTTTTTGCCTATTAAGATCACAACAAGTAAGCACTCCAAAGAGAAGTCCTAGACAGAAGAAGCAATGTTTGGAGTGGGTTTGTTCAGGACCTCAGAAGAGAAAAACGTTTCACATGAAGCTCCCTTTCCTCATTTTTAACTGCCTTGTGAAACCTTCCCTGAGTGTGTTATAAAGAGCTAAAGCACTCAGACTCAGGGCTGGCAGCCAAACCTAAACCTGAAGGTATATTTGTGGGGATAAGGACATGTTTCTGGAATTTGGAAAGGAAAGCGGGTGCCTTGAAACCTCCTCTTCTGGTGCACTGATGTTTGTTTTAACCCTCACAATACTCACCACACTGCCTAGGGCTCTAATGGTCTCCAGTGGGCCAACCCTCCTAGTACTACCATCAACAGCTTTCCATAGGTCCTGGAGACCATGAGCAACTTCCTGAGGCTGTTTTGGGTGGTGGTGACAGGGTGTCTTTCCTTCAGTCTACAAATCACTGTCTTCTGGAGCTCATAGGGATATGGAACCTGTTGCACTCCAGATCCAAACAGTCCCATCAAGCCTAGGCAGTGATGAGGCAGGATAAGAGCCATCGTTTAGCAACATCTGGAGGCACAGACTTTGCCCAGTCTTGATCTAGGAAGTTGTTGTAATATGCAAAAAAAACAAAAAAAAAAAACAACCCACAATCTTATTGGAGGTTGGTCCTATTTTGCTGCCAAATTGTTAGGCACCATGTCACCAAGTCTGGTAGTAGAAGGGATACTATAGAAGAGACACTCAGTAGTTTGGGGCCGTTTCAGAACCCATTTTATCTGCAACAGAAGGAGCTACAGAATATCATGAAGGAAGGAAGGAATTCAAGTTCATCCCATGTGGCCACCAATGCAGAACGATTACACAATTGACTACTAACCATCAGCCCATGGGAAGAAATGGGAAGGGATGGACCACTTGCTTCCTCTGCACTACCACTGAAACACTCCTGAATATTTAGGACTTGATGCACCACTGCAGACCTTTGTAGTCCTAATTTCAAGGACATCACAGATGCTTGAACACACATGCCACCTATTTAATGAAATGATCAATTTTGCAAAAACAAGACTGAAAAGAATGCAATGGACCAATGTTGGTTTTTTCCCCATCCAAACAGCAGTGTTACACCTCATTTTGCTGATGAGAAGCATCTCTCACAAGCTCCACCAGTGAAGACAAAACAGAAGAACAAAGAACATCAGGTGCCACATGCAAGGAGCTCCACCCTGGGCGGCTCCCTCCCCGTTCCAGAGTCACGGGTTAGAGACACGTTTTTCCACTCGCTGCCCTATGGCAACCCTATTTGTTCTATCATTTCAGATCTTCTGACGCCAATGCTTTTCCCAAGGAGTACCTGACCCACAGGGTGTGGCCCACTATTTGCTAATGTTGGTTAGAGATTTGATGTTCCACATGCTCCAACACAACCAGCGTAAGCTCTTTGATATTACTCACAGCAGCCAGTCTGCAGGAACATGCCCATGAATCCCCCTCCCAAAGGCTACACAGAAACCTTCTTCAACCACCATGGCTTCCCATCCACTGTGTATATTGTTCTGGCATCTGCCAAAGAGTGTTGAATAAAATCCAACCCTCACAAGATCACATCTTTCAACAGCAGGGATCTCATTTAATAAAAGGATACCACTGTTTAGAAACAAACAGCCAGTGTGGTGTAATTGCTTCAGTGTTGGGACTAAGACACCGGGAGACCAGGGTTCAAATCCCTGTTCAGCCATGGAAACCTACTGGGTGACCTTGGGCAAGTAACACTCTCTCAGCCTCAGAGGAAGGCAATCACAAACTCGCTCTGAATCATTCTTCCCAAGAAAACCGTGTGAAAACCCTGTGATAGGTCTGCCTTTTTATCACCATAAGTTGGAAATGACTTGAAGCCACACAACAGAATAATAATTTAGAAACTGCATTTGAAGCAATACTTGCAAGATGAGCCAAAAGCGCTACCTATATTCCCATTTAGCCCTTGACACTGGGTGGGGAGGGCTGCAGGATATCACCAAACTACTCTAAATCCCCAACATGATTCTTTGTTTTTAAGATATAGGCATGTGGAAATAAAGCAATTAATTGTCAAGGATGCTGCTACCAGCCCTACTTTCATCAAATGTGCACAGGACTGTGCAAAATGTCACTCTTCTAGAGGACAGAACATACACTGGCAAACATTCATCATACCAAGAACCTCTGCTTTCTATTTAATAAAAGGGTAGGTAGCCCAACAATCTAGGAAAAGTTAGAGAGAATAACATAAGATCACCACCGTCAGTGATGGAGTGTTCTTCATAGCTCCCTGCCCCTTCCCCTTGATTAGGAAGGAACAGAAAGATACCCAATTAGAAATCCCCAATCTCTGCACAATTGGGTAGGACAAAGGCTTTTCATCACAATACATGTGTTTAATCTACTCAGCTATGCTAGAATGCATGTCTTACCAGCCAATGACAACTGGTACAATAATGATCAATGTTTATATCTTTTTTTTTTTCATTCTCCTCACCCACCTAAGCACGTGCCAAAGTATTGGCTAACTGAGGCTACCACACAGCTGGCAAAGTGGGGTGCAGTCTATAAAAGTGTACACCAAGTAAAATTTATATATCCTTTACAGCTCCATTTGACTCTTTTTTGTCACTTTTGCTGCAACAGACCAACACAGCAACCCCGCTGAAAATGCAAACTGTTAAGGTCTCTAGCTTTTCGAGTATAGCTTGCTGTGGTCCAGAATTCAGGTGAACAAGAGGCAGCATTCTGAGAAAATACCTCAGAGTACACCACACACCACAAGCCAAGGAGCCAAAGTATGTTTCATCTAGGATGGAGAGAGTGATAAACAACAGCCACAGCTTGGGAAAGTTACTTTTTGCAACAACTTGCAGAAACCCTCAGCCAGCACACAGCTACTGCTGAATAGGAAATTCTGAGAGATACCATGCTGCTGTTTTTAAAAAAGGGCTTGTTTCCAAGCTCTGGAAACAGCTGTATTTTATATTTGCAGAAAATGGGGGAATCAGCCATGGTTTGCTTCTTCCTGCTGCCAGTGGTCACAGAGACAACTTCATGTGAAACCTGAAACTATCACATCATTTGGCAGACTACAATTTGAATAGCTATGAATCCTCTTTTCATATTTCCTCTTAAGCCCTTGACTATGCAGATATGGTGACTACAATAATTTTGGCCTCTCCCCCCATCCCCACCCAAACTGTTATTAGAATATTTTGCCTGATGAGAGCTAGAGACTGTGACCTTTGTGGTGGCCTAATATAAGTATTAATTACATGAATGTGGTTTTTAAGATAATTACGAGCATTTCAGTAAGATGAAGACACTTCTTTATTCCAGGAGCAGGGCAGTCTAGCTCCCCTTACTACGTTTTGGGCTCTTACTGAAGCACCAAATTAAGTGGTCAGGGAAGCAGCTCTAGACAAAATGCTTTAATTTTAGTGGGAACATTTGATCCCATTAAGATCTGGCTCAAATGCAACAGTATTCTCAAGCAAAGCCCTTGCAGCTGAGAAACAGCATTGCTCTCATTTTAGATTTAGGCACTGAGGGTTGGGTAGGATCTTTCCATCCTATATGACAACTGTTCTTCCTAATTCTGCCCCAAAATGGAAATACAATTACTGCTGAAGGTGGGAAGGTTAGCAAGAGATTTCATGGGCATGGTATGTACACATCAAAACAATGCTAATGCCTTGGAGGTGAGGGAGTACCTTGTTAAGCACTGAAAAATTATGCACGGTAATTAAATTCACCTAGTGGAAAAAACAACAACTTGCAGTTGGAGCCACAATAAACACATACCTTGCTCTACCAAAAGAGCAAAACTGCATCTGTTTCCAAGCTTTGTGAAGAGCAAGCTGCCTCTGCGCTTAAGTTTACAGAAGAGCTGACAGGAATGTGCCGGGTTGTGGTTTTGGCTGCATTCTTTCAAGTTCTGCTTTTAATTTGAACAGAGGCACATCCCACCAGCAGCTCCTGTGCAGGATTTGCAATTCATTATTGCCTGTTGCGGTCCCATTTGTATGCATGCTATGCTCCAACTACCCTGAGAAAGATCTGCTTTGCTTAAAAAAAACCAAAGGAACAGTCCCTGAAATAAAGAGCTGGTTTATACAGATGTGTGTGTGTGTCTCCTCACTTCAGTTCTTCCAACTTAAAGGACCTGCCCCAGTTTATGTTAGGCATGATGTCTTAAACCTGCGCTATAAGAGATTCAAAAGATGTTCTCCACAGATTTTTGTAACCCAAAGGTTAGACCAAATTTTTGGAGAATACCTTGAACACAGGCCAATCTTCCAAAGAGCTAAATCGTTGCAAGAAAACACTGAAACATGTCTCTGCAAACAGGACACAGGTTACTCAGAAACTGAAAAGAAGCAACAGAAGCTGGTCCCTTGAGGAGCAAGCTTTCTATCATGAGTTAGCTCAAAAAGTTGCCAAGAGTGAACAAATGCGTCTGAATCACCTTCCTTGCCTGTGCTGAAGGGCACACTGTAGCACGTTGCCTCCTAACTGGGACGAAAGCCACCAAAGCCTTTGTTATTCCTGACCTCCACATTCACTAGAGTGGAAGCGAATTCAGAAGGGAAAAGAAAAGGCAACAGACAAGACAAGCTCTACAGCAGCTGTTTGTCTCAGGGAATTATTCTAAAACCACATCCTGTAGAAGAACTTGGTTACTGTAGTAGCTATTACCAGTCAGTCATTACGGTATTTGCAGGCGGGGGGACGGGACAGTTTTAACAAAGTAAAAATCGCCAGATAGATTATCAATGCAAATAATTTTCTCCAAAGCTGTAACATTGCTCTGCTTACACTTAAGCAGCAATCTGGCACATTAGCAGGTAGATTTCAGCCAGATCTACAAATACAGGGGATTTCTCACTTCACAGCCTTCTGTTTGTTTTTTAACTACTGTATTACATATGGAACTGTTTTTACCAGGTATCAAGGGAATTTCTTAAAGTAAAATGCAATCCTGCTTGACTATTTAAAACACCATGCACAGGACCGAGTTGCTGTCAGTACACATATTTCCAGAGGAAAATATTGATATTTATTCCTCTGCATTAAGCTGCGTTCCTCCAAATACAACAGTGACCAAGACATTGTGGTTCGGATTCCCTTTGCAGGCACTGTGTGCCAACTCTCCTGCAAGAGCTTCCTTTTGCAGATTAAGCCTACGCTACATGGATATGTAAAAATGGACGCTAGCTCTGTCAGACCACAACTGGTTCAAAAGTTGTAGTGAATTCTTCTCCCACCACCTATGTGAGAGAGAACCCCTTAGCAAACTGAACATTAACTGCTTTCATATCATGTAAGGCCTACTGGAAAAACAATTAGCAGCAAAGCTTATGAAACCTCTGTGGTAAAAAAGAAAAGAAAAGAAAGCCATTCTTTGCTTTCTGTAGTACTGTAGTTATTATAACTGGAGGTAAAAACAGGATTCTTTTGGCTCACTTTTAAAAGAGGTAATTATTTTGGCAATCTGTAGAGCAGAGGATTAGCTTGCTGAAAAGAGCTCCAGGGTGCAAGATAATTAAATACAGAACTCATGTTTTAAAGAGCATTTCCTTGCCTAAGCAATATCTATATCGCCACATTGTAAACTACCTGTCAGACGAGCTGCATTACATTAATACTCAAATGTCTACTGAATGTTAAGCAACATTTCAATATGTTAAAGGAAACAAGATAAGAGACAGAAACACTCTATATGCTCTATTGGCAACTTTGACCACTTGAACATCCAGTGAGCTAAGAAACAAGTAGGTTGTGTGAGGACTGAAAGCAAGATACATTTTAAAACTTTTTCAACAGTTTGGTAAACTTAAGCTTGAATACCTGTTGAAACAAAAGGCTAGAAAATCACACCTACAATTCCTTAAAGCAGGCCTGAAGAACCGGTGGCTCTCCAGATCCCTATCAACCCTAACCTAAGCATCCAATGGTGAGGTTTGATGGGAGCAGCAGTTCAGAGACAGCTGAAAAGCTGAAGGTTCTTCACCCATGCCATAAAAATTGTGACATATTTATGCTTTTCATTGTTGTCATGGGCCTTCAGATTGACTTATTGTGACTGTATCCTAAGGCTTTCTTAACAAGATTTCTTCGGGGAAGGTTTGCTGTTGCCTTCCTCTTAGGCTGAGAGAATGACTTGCCCATGGTCACCCAGCGGGTGTCCATGGCTGAACAAGGATTCATTTCCAACTTATGGTGGTCCTAAGGCTTCACCACGGGGCTTTCTTGGCAAGATTTTGTTCAGAGGGAGTGTGACTTGCCCAAAGTCACCCGGTGGGTTTCTGTGGCTGAGGGGAGATTCGAACCCTGGTCTCCCAGAGTCCTAGTTCGACATTCCAATTGTTATCTCACACTACCTCTATATTTATACCACCCTTACTTAGTCTCTTAACGAAAATAAGACGATGTACATAAATAGCTGCAAGTATTTAAATATGAATGCTGGTACATTTTGCTCTCAAGCATCCACAAGTTTAATACTACATATCTGAAACAGAATTTATTTTGAGAAATTCAAGTATCAGTCTTTTATCCATGAGTGATGCTTTCAGGAGCACCAGCGAGAGAGAAGTTACCCATGGACTAAGATGTATACAGTTTGCCAGAAACCATCCATATTCATCCTAGCACCTAATCTGATAGCAATATACTACTGTACAAGATAAATGGATAACATCACCAACATTTGCCCATTTAAAGCTATTTATTATATTTCAAGCACCACTAAGTTAATTCTCACATGAGAACGCCAGCAAGCAGAGTTTTGAATGAGCAATGGGACGACAGGAAACCATTTTAATTGACAAGCCATATATAGTGCATTTTTCTCAGGGAAGACTTCCATGTGTTAACAATTCACTTGGAAGCACTACAAATAGCAACAGAATATTTTCTCTGGAGCACTGAGACAGTTTATTTTGATGCAGCCAAGGAGCCAAAATAACAAAGCCAGTAGAGCAAGCTTTCATGACAGAAGATGGGATGCAGAGAATTATAAGGCACAATGTGGTCCCCAGAATGATGGGACCTCATGTACAATCAAGCCCCCTAGATTGGCTCTCCATAATCACACCCACCTCATGCAAGGTGACTGGGCATATCCCTGGCTAACACTGCTCTTCTCTGTTTACTCCTGTCTGGTTTTGTCTTGGCTCGCCCCTCTGCTTGTACGATGAGGAAGGAGTTCTTTTCAAACTCACACAAGAGTTCTTTTCAAACTCACACAAATATTAGGCAGAGCTTATAACACATGACTACTACAACGGGGGGAATATTAATATAGGAATCAGGCTAATGCTAAACCTCCCACATTTTCCCTTTGAACCTGCTCCTATGTTGTTGGTAAGGCAGCCATTTACTAATACCCTTGCAAGGAAACAGAACTAAAAAAAACCCACCCAACCCTAAAGCACTGAAAGCATTACTGGATGCCATTTTAAATGCAAAGAGGTGGCTTCAGAGGAACAGACTGGCAGACACAATGACCTCATTCCCTTGTCTTTAGGGCAACACTGAATTACAAGAGAACTAGCCCGGGTCATGAGTCTGCATCCTCTTTAAATCACAAGGGAAGGCCACAGAAATAGGAAAGCCCAGTGCCCAGAGAGCAGGAATAAATCTATCAGGCCTCCTAAAGCTTCTGTGCAATATGAGGAGGGAAAACAGAAATGAGAAAGTCTTTTATTACAAACCCCATGCTCTTCTTGGAAATAAAGCTAACCCAATGAGTCTGGAGCCAGAAACTTAAGTTCACTACAGCAAGAAATAACAGTTAAAATTTACACAGAGCTGCTTCCACATAGCAGTTGAAGTAAAGGAAAATCACTTAAGGAAAAAAAGGATAGCTTTATCAGCCAATAAAACTTTAACTTATGTTCTCACTTACCTATCTCTCAATACTTCTGCTGACACAAGCTTCTTCACTGTTTTCATCTTGTAAAAAAATCATGCCAAGGAAGAAAACATTAAGACCTTTACAACTGATGGTATCTTTTCCTGCGATTATATCTTCAGGTGACAACAGACTAGAATAATTCTAGGTTTCAGATGGTCTGAATGCTTAAAATTTGATCATGGTACCTAAAAATGTTGGCATTTTCCCCATCCTTCAAAAATCTGGCACTTAAAGGTATGGAAGGAGGAACCTAGTTTTTCTAATCCTTGTGACAATCATTTAACTTTTACATAATGCCCCACCCCACAGCTTAAATGCTTAAAGAATCATACAGCACAATCCTAAACTTTGTTGTACATCCTCACTGGACTCTAACATTGTCTTCCAGTACCAACAACAACTTTTCCAACTACTTGCTCTTGCATTGTGGTGGGCCTTGCTTGAGCAATTTTTCCCAACAAAAACACTGAGAAACATTCAAGTCAAAGATTCAGCTCCCTTCAACTTGAATGGTCTACATTTTTGTTCCAGGCAATTCTGCTTGGCTCAAATAGACTATGCCAAGTCTGGCAGGATTACAGCAGTCAGTGAATGAATATTTGCCACATGAGTGCAGATTACCCTGTGCTAGACATGCTCATGCTTAAAATGCATCATCTATGATTCAGTTTCACACAATCTTGCAGCACAAGTGCAGATCTGTGTGATTAACAAACAGAGCACATCATTAAGGGAGACAGAACATCATTCTCTCAGCCGCCCCAACATTCGTGCTGGGGAAGGAGACTCAAGGACAGGAGTGATGCAATAGGAGAGCTCTGCATTTGTAGGGTAGAAGCATTTTTCTCCCCAGAGATGACAAGAAAAAGCATTCACACACATTTTAAATAGGAGAAAAATAACAGCACTATGAATAAATGGTGGGGAGGGGACTAAAGCATGTCAATTAGCAGATTGTGTGATCAAGATCCAAAACAGAAATGCTCACACTTAGGAGAGACATGCAAGGATCAAGGACATTGCCTCTCAGTTCCATTGCAACAGTTCTACTTTCAGAGACAAGCCCAGTATGAATACAACAACACCGTGAAGCATAAGGCATTTACTCTGATTGCATGTGTCTCTGCTTTGGATCTTAACCACTTATCACTGCCATACAGAAGCAAGAGGCAGCTTTTCAGTTCTGTCCCCTTGGGAATATTTACAGTGCAAAGCTATAAACTGTCTACTCCAGAATCTGTACTACCAAGTTCAGTGAGACTTAGTCCCAGATAAGTGTGCACAGGATTGCGGCCCTATTTATTGGTTACGTTTCTATTGTAGCTTTCCTCAAATGAACATGAGCTGTGTGCCTGGCTCTCCTGTCTAGAACAACTTTTAGAGGTATGTCAGGATGAGAGCTTTCTACTGGCCCAAGATCACTCAGTGGAGAGGAAGACTCAGAAAGTGACCGTAAGGCCTAACTGACCTAGCACCCTGCTGAAGAATACTGCTTGCTTGGACGCAGAAACCTTAGTACTCTAAAGTTAAGTTAAACATATACAGCATATGCTGAACCATGTTCCAAAACATCTTGATGTGTTCTGCGGATAATATCTAGAATCTCAGAATAAGTACAAAGAACAAGTGTGATGTACAGAGTTTGGGAAAAGTGCTTGCTTCTTATTGGTGAGTTTATATGACTGTCACAGCCTTTCATTGCCAAAATGCTGCCATAGCATGTTTTTGTAAAAATCCTAAATAAAGTTGGGTTTAATTGTTTGTCTGGGGTGGAACCCTGGGCTTCCAAGCCAGAGTCTGCCTGAGTCTATGTTGCTAAATAAACTGCTAAATTCAATCCACTATCAGACTCCATTCATGAACTTTAAAGGCTTTTTTAAAAAATCCCCTTCTCCAGTGAGTTTCACAGCTGAGAGGAGACTAGAACCTAGATCTCCCAGGTTTCAGTCCAATGCTCTAACCACTACCCCACACTAGCTCTCTTTCCCTTAGCCTAAGTAAAAGCACTCCCACCCCTAAGAAAGCTCTATAAATTCTCTCTGTTCCAACAGGATTATCAGGGGAATAAAGACATGTTTAATATATCACAGAATCATAGAATTGCAGAGTTGGAAGAGACCACGAGGGCCATCCAGTCCAACCCCTGCCACGCAGGAAATCACGATCAAAGCATCCCCGACAGATATAAGAAACTTGGGGCAATTTCTTTCTGGGGAATACAGGGCCACTGGATCTCTTGATAGGAGCAAGGCTGTAAACACCAGCATCTATCTTTCGTTAATACAACAAAAGAAAGAGCTGGCAACTGACTGTGTTGTACAGCCACCTGCACACGTACATTTTGAATATTAAGCACTGGGTTGGAGATGCAGAGAAACAGGAACGGAAACTAGGCCAGTAGACACCACACTCTGCAGGGGCTTTCAGATGCAGTATGGCCAAAAGAAGACTCCAGTCGCCCATGAAAGATGTCAGAAGCAGGGTTAAGTACTAAAATATGATCTTGAGCCCTATTTGGCCATTAATCCTATCCTCTCATTATCTTAAAATGATATATAATGGTTTTACTGATGTGTTGGTTGCGACATATAATGAAGGGGGAGCAATGCGTTAGGCCTGCAAGCTAAAATGGATAAAATCTGCTTTCTTCCTCTCTTGCTAATGCAGAGAAGACAACCTTTCACACATTCACATTTTAAATGCTTACTTCTGAGATGAATCAACAGCCCTGGGGAAAAATAAAAGTTAAGCAGAAGTGAAAAGGCAAAAATCTGGCAGTGTCCCCATGAAGCCTGAACCACAATACAAAAAAGGGGGGGGGGAAACCCAGCTGCTCAGCCTCCTTCTTATTTTAGCTACAGACAGACCTGTACTTGGACTTCATTATCCAGCTATTTCAGCCCATGATTACACATAATGAAGAGCTAGAAATATCTGGGGCCTAGGTTTCTATTTTCACCAAAGTCTTCAAGGCTCGTGTTTTTAGATACTCTTTGAGTACGAGGTTAAAAACCAGTTTGCTTTGCTGAGCCTTACCTAGAGAACAAAAACAGATCTCCCTTGAATATTAGGGACCAAAACATTCAAGTGACAGATAGAGTAGCAGGCATTGCAATAATATATTTACCCCAGGCATCCCAACATTAAACCATGGTTTTCTAAATTAACCACATCCTTTCAACAGAGACTCATAGGAGCACAGCAAGACTGGAAATTTCTAAGCAGTAGAAAGATCTGAAAGTCTTAACCTTCAGGAGATGGATGGACAGAGTGTGGTCCTTGGCATTTTCTGAAAAAGTGACGTCCAGAACAACAAAAAAAAGTGTGTGGACACAGAGAAAAAGACACTAGAGAAAATCTGGTAGCCATTCATTGTATTTGTTCATAAAGAAACCTCTCACTGCCCACCAGGCTCACAAGTGAACTACTGGAAAAATCCATTTTGGTCATCTCAAAGTGACTCAATGTGTCTAACACATATGCCCCAGCTATTATGGCTTTATTATGTTCTTTGATCCATTTTTACTGAGCGTTTTCTCTGTTTTCTTTGCTACTCTTCTTGCCCTTATTCAGATATTTTGTTACTACTCCTAAGTGATGTGTTAAAATTTAACATTTTCTATATATGTTAATTGTATAGCAAGAGTAATTTTTTAAAAGAGGTTTTTGATAGGGCAATACTGACATCTTAGACCTACTGCTTGTTCCTCCTTCACAGCAACCCTTGAGAGGGCCCTAGCTTTAAGTCAAAGCCTGGCAGAACCCATTCTGAATTATTATCACCCCTAATAGGGGTGCTAGCATTTTCCTTTTGGCCCACAGGGACATCCTTCACTTAAAAAGAAAAACTTAAAGGGTTTCAGTTCATAAGATCTACAGGTCTTCCATTTGAAAGTCTTGGCTTCCATTTGAAAGTCTTGGCTAACAATTATCAGTAACGCACTATGACATCATAGAATCATAGAATTGCAGAGTTGGAAGAGATCAGAAGAACACTATCTTTGTGACTGCTGATTACAGCCTTATGGGGAGATAAGTACATAAATGTGAGATAAGGAGAAATATGGGAGATGGTTCCACTGAAACAGCCAGTAAAGAGTCAAGCCAAAGGAAAATCAGAAGTAGCTGTCCTGAGTGGTTACGGTACTTTTATTCCCATTTTGTTTTATCTTACCTTGCTTGTGTTGGAAATACAACAGGAGCAACATATGACAAAGAATTTGTTTCACTAGCTGCTTCACAAAAATCCATTTTCACTCCATATTCTTCCCCTCCCTCTTCAAATGAGGGCATGCATTGAAAGAAAATATTACAAACAACAGCAAAAGTTTAAGTATGCTTAAATTCTACTGAAATAAAAAAAAACTTATTAAAAGCAAAGATGCAGGTTTAAGCTCTCACACAGTTGGATCCCTTGTGAATTTTAAAAACATCAAAGGTTAACTTTGAGAAATAACAGCTCATTGCATCAAAACACATCTGCGTCAAAACATTGCATTTAGCATGAGCTCCTGCTTTTTTCATTTCCCAAGCTGATACAAGACAGTCAAAATAAAGACCTTTTCTCTTTTTAAATAAAAACACATTAAAAGGACAATCAGAAATGCTACACAGTTACTAGCTGGGAGCAGCTCCATTAGAAACATGGTCAGGAAAGAGTTATAACGTTGCCAGAATTTCTTCCCATATCAAAAATCATTTGTTTTTGATTGGCCTCCGCTGCTATAACATTTGCATCTTGTTAGAGTGATATTTTAACTTAAAAGTTGATTTAGACATTCCTCACAGATTGCTTTTAAGCACATTTTTATTAAGTTCCTTATTTTTGAAAAACAAGGCGTTTGTTAGCTTTGTCACGCTTTCCCTTTGGCAATGATAACCTTTCCCCTGCCCAGCTGCAGCAAATTTGAAATAATCCTTATCCTCAACTGGACTTTATTAATCTGCCAAATCAAAGTGCAACCTGAGGAAAAGCAATTATTTCCAGCTCAACTATTATTAACAAGTTAGTTTCTCTCCCCTGTCACAAGGAAGGCCCAACTGTCCGATAAAACAGTCAACGTCTGGACCAATTAAAGACAATTTTGGAACCATAATATACAAATCCATTCAAGTGCTGGAACTAAACTTCCAGACAGACTGATCAACAGGCTTTCTGCAGAAACTTTAAAAAAGAAAATGCCTTTCAGAAATGAGACTACAGAACACTCAATAAGGGATTTTCACTAACTAAGGAGACTTTAACTGGCCACACAGAGTTCTAATTCAAACCACACACCAAGCCCTTATTGCACTATTTATCAACATACATCGCATCATCACAAAGATGGGAATCCGAGCAGTCTTAAACGTACACAACCCCTAAACACGTTTTCAGTGCGCTAGCTTATCAGACAAAATGCCACAACAGAAACAAGTCCGACCAAATGTGGATTCCTATACGACAGCATGAAAAGCTTGGATGAAGAGTAAGCATTCAGAAGAAAACTAGTAAGGTGTGAGGTTACATTAACGGAGATTTAAACAACCAGACATCAAAAGGCACCTCTGAATCATAAGCCTGAATTAAAATGGGTCGGTCCAAGAAAAGATATTTGCCCTCTATTTGAAGCATGCAGTTGTTATTAACAGCCGACTTTGACTTATGGTGACCCTATGAGTGAAAGACCTCCAAGACACCAAGTCTTGCAGACCTGCAAGCACACAGTATTTCTTACAATACACAGCCTTGCTGTGAGTAAATGAGTGAAGTCTTTAAAGCAATTAAATAACTGTAATACAGAGAAACAGAAAGCTCCTCTGCAGGGTAAGCCAGATGCCTATAGGCTGCAATCTAAATGCATTTATTTAATAAATAAACGAACGAGGTACTGTACTACATCCGAATCCAATTCAGTCTGATTTATTTCTGACTAAATACACATAGGAGCAATCCACAAGAGCGCTAGCATACTACTGTTATGCCAGCCAACAACTCAGATTTATAGTACTGGCTTGTTCAGTATTATGCATGTTCAGTATAAACTCCTTAAAACCAATTGTTTAGATTGTAAATCCTCAATTCTCATCCTTCATTTGAGTCCCACAAACACATCAAGAAAAGCTGCTGATCTTCTTAACTAGGTGGCACAACTGATTTTAATGCCTCACATACTTTTCTGCGTGTGTTTTTATCTCTCGTTAGGGAAAAAAACAGATGGATTTTCAAAAGTTAATGACAGCTATTAGGTTTTCAGAAAATAATTGTGTGAATGGATGTTTTTCTCTTACCAAGTATGTTCTGCAGCCAAGACTGGTCCCCTTCAAAGGCTCATGTCAAATATTCTTTTTTGATGAGTTTGCCTGACGCTTTATTATTCTGCCCTGAGTTCCCCAAGTGGGGAAGTTATCTTTGCCATGAAACTATCTTTGAAGAACACCCAGGATCCAGGGCTCTCTTGGGTACCCCAAAATATCTGTGCCATTCTCTGATTCTGAGTCATGTGTATTACGGTTTCGGTTTTCTTCAAAGGAATGTGGCAGGGGAATATACAATTGCAAAGATGTGGACCACAGAAGTGAACAAAAATAAGCTGCCTTCACATTTGTTTCAACAGTGCGAACCTGAGGCCACACATTCTTCTTAAGAGTCTACTGCTTGTTCACTCACACAAAACTGAAATCTTAGATCAGTGTGGCCCATCAAACTCATCATGCAAACCAATTATCGGAATACCAAGACAACGTTCTAGCAGGAGCTAAATAGCTTGTTCTTCCCAAATCTCGCTCCTTTGCCTAACCGCATACTTTCACCTATGTAAATTATTGTCATGTGCCTTCAAATTATTTATGGCTTATGGCAAGCCTAAGGCGAACCTATCATGGCATTTTCTCATCAAGAGTTGTCTTAGGCCAAGAGAGTGACTTGCCCATGATCACACAGTGGGTTTCCATGAATGAGTAGGGATTTGAACCCTAGTTTCCCAGAGTACTAGTCCAACACTCAAACTACTACACAATGCTGGCTCTCTCATCTAGGTAAATATCTGCACAAAAACACTCCTTGCCCATCTATAGCCACATAATCGGTCATTTAAGGCACATGAGGAAAGGGTGGAGGAGAGAAAGCAGTCTTTTACCTTCACAAATTTCAATGTGTAATGCCAATTCTTACGTCACACTAAAATGCAGCCGACAATACTGGACACACACACACACACACCTGGGATACCTATATTCAGTTCCTTGCTCTTGGAGTGACAGTCATCATCTCCAGCCTGGCCTACACAGGGGCCATGCACCCTTTGAAGAAGGCTGCGATGAAAATGTAATTAGAATTCATTAGCAAAAGGATCCCGCTACTGTTTATGAGCCTGCATAAAGAGGAACTTTCGCTTTAGTTTATTAAAATAAATAGAAAAGTTTACTGACTAGCAACAATTTTCATTAGCCATATCCAGAGTTAAAGCATCTTTAAGCATGAACTTTTGTAGACTACAATCCCAGGACTGGCAACTGAGGAGTCAAATTGCACTCGGTCTCCAGGAAAATCCAAGTTATAATAAATCTGTTAAGTCTGAAAAATGACAGAAGACTCTTTGTTGTACAGTTTGCAGCAGTGCAA
This sequence comes from Gambelia wislizenii, assembly GCA_030847615.1. Lineage (NCBI taxonomy): Eukaryota > Metazoa > Chordata > Lepidosauria > Squamata > Crotaphytidae > Gambelia > Gambelia wislizenii. The sequence continues at coordinate 1,939,017 of JAUMIR010000016.1, forward strand.
AGTTCCCATATTATATACTATGGACCTAAATGAATGTCAAAGAAATGGAACAGAATGATAAAACTAGATCTTTAGCATTAGAAGCTTCCTAAACTGTTTTAAAAGTTTATAAAAATAGATCCAGGAAAGCCCTTAAAAACTTACATTTGATTTTATTTGATTTATTTTAATTATCCAAGTACTTTTTTACCACCTCTCAGCATGCCAGGGTTCCCAAGGTGATGTATAATAGATGAAAACACTCTTTGGGGATGGGGGGAAACATTCTTTTAAAAAGTTTAACGAACACATACAATTAAAAGAGTCCAAAAAGCCAATCCCAGTCTTGAGGGCCAAAGGCTTCCAATGTGGCTGTTAAGAGTGCTGGTCTCAAAAGTGTGTGTTTAGAAACATATGATGGGCAATTTTAATTATCTGTTCTGAAAAACACTCTGCATGATGATTCTCCTCCCAGCGGTACACACAAGCAATTAGCCAGGAATTCCATCAAGAAAGGCTGGGTTTCAGAAGTTTCCTCGCTCTGCCAAGACCTTTTTGTTCTGCAGTGAAGTTGACTGCAAAGAACAGCTTTTTATTAGGAGGCTAATAAAGCCACTAAGCCTTGGCAACAAACATCTGTGAATTGGCTGCTTAGAAAAGGAGCCACACAGGTTTCTGGTTTACACACAAGCTGCCCCCCCCTTTCTCTCTCTACCCCCCTCTCCTACACACACACACACACACTAGCAATTGTACCTTGCAGTTCAGTCCCCAGTAGAAGAGAGGAGGGATTTAGGACTGATGGCTCCTGGTGGTAAAAGCAATCCATGCTGTAGCTCCTTCTAACAACTTCACAGGCTCTTATCCCATACACCATCATCAGGACCACCAAGTCTTGACACATGTACTCAACCATATGACATTAATCTACTAAAACCATAATGAACTCTTCACTTTTACAGTGCTACTCCCTGACAGGGGTGACAGTAAACAGAAGAGTTTTAAGAAAGTACTGTAACAGGTTAGTGCATAAGCTACTTCAGAGTAAAGATCATATACTACCAAGAAGTACACTGCTCTCCTTTAAAAGCAGTAAGAACAGATACTTTTAAGAAGTACTTTCAGAGACTAAACCCCTAGAACGACAAAGAATGGAAATGGTTTTTTACATATTACAAAATATAACAATACTGGTATCAAAGCTAGAACAAGAAGGATGGCAAAAACACTGCTGCTCCCAAACTAAAAGGCCAAGAAGCTTCAAGTGTCAGCTCCTTTTCTTTATTCTACTCTGTGCTTTGTCACCTGCTCCCAGTTTCACCACACTGGTACCACAACAGGTAAGAATCCCCAGTACATTTCTTGGAACTGGGGTCACCTTGGGTGCATGCAGCAGTGAGGAGAAGAAAGCCCACAGCTCAGAAGTGGGGCAGAGGCTTTGCAGACAAAAGATCTCAGGGTCTTCTCTAAACAGCCCATCAATGTAGAGGAGGCATGGACAACTTGTGGGCTGCCAGCTGTTGCCAGACTGCAATTCCCATCATCCTTACATCACTAGCTAAACAACAAAGGCTGATTGGAATTGTAGTTCAACAACTTCAGGAAAAACATAAATTCCCTCCCCCTGGTCTGATGAAGTATAAAGTTCAGCTAGGTAAAATGGCCACCAAATGTTCATATGGATAAGCCCCTTAAAGAGGAAATTCAGATTTGGCAAAGAATTCTTGGAGAGAAAACTGCCATCCCTCCCTTTACAATGCCTGGATTGACTTGAGCTTTTCTGTTCCTCAAGATGATGAATTAAAACCAACTGTGGCTTGCTGTATATTATTTTGCAACTATACACATTATTTTCATAGGCCCCCCCACAGCTCAGCCAAGTCCTCCCCCTTTTATCGGAACCAGAAAATTAATGCCATGGTTCTTTTGCTAGAGGGAGGGAAAAAAAAGAAAAGTCCACAAAATGTTTGCCACTCTCACTTCATAACCAGGATCAAGACTGAATTTTAATGCACACAATTGTTTTTTAAACATTACTATGAATTTCTTAAGAAGGTGACTACTTAAAGTGCAGAAGAAGAAATCTAACTATGTGATGAATGTAGACAGAAATAATACATGTGGAAGTGGCAGTTGTGCAAACAGTGCATCCACACTTCCATTAAACACATCCCAACAGCCTGTCTAGGGGGGGAAAAAACCTTCACGTATTTTATTAAACTAATCAGACTGCAGTCTGACACAAAGACAGGCAGCATGGCAAAATGTCCGGACTGTCTACCATTTAGACAAAATAAAGTACTACAGCTCCACCGCCTCCGCTTAAGGCAAAAGAAGAATCGTTTTAACAAAGAGCTAATTCTTGTAGCTTTCTGAAAGCAGTCAGCCATAAATGCAGCCGGCTTCCTACACATCCTTGTTCCCACCAGGCAGATATTATGTGAAGGTGGCAAACGAGTCAATCCAATCAAGCTCAAACCTACTTTTCTGCAGAGAGTAAGGCTGCTCCCGTGTTTTTTACCCAACGTTGTTTTGGGTTTTTTTAAAAAACAAGCATTACATTAAAACATCTTGGTTTGGATGCAACTCTTCCCCTGCAGTGCTTGCAGGCCAAATACTGCACCACTGAGCTCATGCACAGAAGCCAGAAAGCAGAATCCCTAGCCGGCTTTCCACACCAAACTGTAAACACAGAGCAAAAAAAGCAGATGTCCCTACAATGTCCTTGCCAGAACTGTCTTTCCAATCAGACACTAAATACCACCTGCCTCATCATCCCCTTGCTCCTAGACTGCAGGAATGTCTGGATTTCTTTCTCTTCCCCAGCAGACTGATAGGACAGATGGTATTTTTAATACCCCCCCACCTCAATTTCAATTCCAGCTTCAAATCTTTATTTTGTGATAAATCACGTTTAGGGCCTATTCTATCCCCCATGCTTTGGCTCCAGGTCTTCCAAATGTTTGCAATGCAGTGACGCTGAGGCTACTCAGACCCTCAAGGGATCACATCCAGGGGAGAGACACTCTTACGCCCCTCCTCATCCACTCTAAGTCACCCATTCCTTCTTGGGCTGTCTTTCCATCCCTAGCCCTCCTCCTCTTGCAGTGACAGCCAGGAAACTGCATCTCAGCCAACACTCCAGGGAGAGAATCCTTCTCACACAAATACATACAAGCTCTCACAGCCTTCACTCTCCACATTGTACCGGGATACACAATTAACACCATAGGATTTAAGCTTTTGCAATCAGTGCCTGCTGTGCACCATATGCTCCCCATGAAGCCAAACAATTCTGTTCCTGCTCCTTCACCCTCAGACCTCCTACTGAAGAGACAGCTCTAGCCCCTTACTTCCAAACAGCCACTGAATTGACTGGCCAGCTGTTTTAACTGTTCAGCACTAATATCTGTGCAATACAGCACCACGTCCCTGTTTTTTGGCCTTCCGGTGCAGCTAGGTGACAATGCTGCAGTCAGGGAAGCTAACAGAAGCCTTTGGTCTAGGCAGCTCTTAAAGGGACACAACCACAAGCCCTCCAAAGGGCTCCTCTGTCTCCAAGCTTCCCTGTCAACCCCACCAGCTCCTTTCTGCTCTCCTCCATCAGCCTTCCAGCTTTTGTGTTCTCTTCTTTTAAGCCTCCACTTCCCAACAGCTATGTAGAGTTTAGCTTTCTCCACAAAACATACCTGAGTCCAGGAGCCATGACTTTTTAATCCCAACCTGACAACAAACTCAAAAGAGCTTTTAGGGAGTGGGAGGAGAGATCCTGCTCACCCATGTTCTGTGAGCAGCAGACAAGGCCATGATGGACCCCAACCTAACCAACCAGGGCGCTATGATCCCAAGCACAAGACCACAGAGGCGTTCCCCTAAAGTTGGCTCTCTATCCCCTGCGATACATACTTCTAATAACCAGCTCCAGAGAGCCATTAACAGTGGGGAAATTTATATTCCATTTTCTCGCTGAATCATTTTAATTAATATCCTGCCTTTATCCCAACAGGCACCCAAAGTAGCCTGCTTTTCTCCTTAACAAAGTCCAAAGTAATGGGTTCACTTCTCCCTTCCTCAGGCACTCATTTCTTCTGTAACAGATGGAAAATTCCTATGCCAACACACTGGCAACATATTATTTATGAGGCCGACCCCAGGGTCCATCTGTCCTCCTCTGTCCCTTGTTCTCTCTCCCCTCCCTCACCACCCAGTATTGTTTTTGTATTATTGTTGTGGCCTTTTGCGGTAGGGTGTATTTTTTAGTAGAATGGTCTTACTCCAATAAAAAAAATTCCCTAAAAAATTCCCATCTCTACCTCTTCTTATCCTACAAGCAGAAGGCAAGAATATAGCTTAACCCTACCAGTTCCCCTTTCTTGGTCTCCTGTTCTTTAAAAATGCCACCCCACCCTTTCCTCTCCACTCCCAATCACCCAAGAACTAACTTACTGCTCTACTGGCAAGCCCAGGGGTGGCGAGGAAATCATAAAAGCGATATTCTATCCTACAACGCACCCCCACATGGCCTTTTAATCCCATTCTCTGCCTGATGCATTCCTCCCTCACCTCTTCCTACTAGGTTGGGGATGGAGTATGAGGAGGTTGACATACCAAAATCCTGGACTGTCTGGGAGCCCCCTCTATTCTCAACTGCATCACAGCCCCCTCCAGCTATTTTCAACTCTCCCAACACCCCTCAATCCTCCCAAGATAAGCTAAAAATTACAAAGGAGTGATATGGAGAAGTGCACTGCATTATGAGTATGACTTTCTGACAGGGTGGTGGATTTCTCCCTCTTCTACTCTGTTTTCTATGGTAAACAGGGACTTTTTGCCTAACTCTTTGAACCCTGGAGAGAGCGTAACCATGGCCGCACTATTTACTAGTTACATGTTGCCCTGTCTTACTCCTGGGCCACAAGTCATACACCCCTCCCTCTCAACGTTTATAACCTCCTCCCCAATTGTCTGTGCTTCCTCTCTTGCAAGATCCCTACCCTTACCTCACCTCTCTTTCAATCTGTCCCCATTTCTCCACTCTCCCTTCTGGTTTTTACACTGCAGTGTGCTTCTGAATATTAGATGATCGAAGAGAGAACAGGAGGCGGCCATCCCATCACCTTCCTCCACTTAGCCCCAGGCATCTGGCTCTCAAGACAGGATAGACTGAATGAATTTGCTGCTCTCTCTTTGCTGTTTTACCTCTCTGTGCTCCGCACTCCCCAACATACCTTTTCGCTGTTATTCCACAATTTCCTTTCCTGAACCTTTCTTCTCTATCCTGACTCAATATCCCCTTCCATTTTCAAATTTCCTTACTGAGTTCACATGTTTTCTTACTGATTTCCACCATTCTCTCTCCTCCCTGCCTAACCTCCTTTATTCACCCCTTCATCCACCCACCCCCTGCTTCCCATCATCCACTTCGCCTCCTACTTTCTCCCTTCTCCCCGCACGGGTTCCTCTCTCCTCCCTCGCATTCATACATCCACTTCCTCACTGCAGTCTTATCCTCTCCTGCTCCCACCACCATTAATTTCCTCCCCCTGACTCAGGCTTTCCTTTCATTGATTCCCTTCCTTTCTTACAAATGCCTGCCCTCTCTACTCCGGTAACCATTCCTCCTCCAAGCATGCCTATCCGTTTCCTACTTGTACAAATGGAGAAGATTTACTTTCTCCCTCCCATATAAAACAAAAGATGTCAAAGCAGAAATTGGAAATGCCCAATTTCCTCTTTGGTCCCTCAAGCCAATAACCACTTAGTGTTAATTCAGTAAAACCTGAGCTTGTCAATGGAAATCGAAAAATACTAAACTAACTAAAAAGAATTCAACCCACAAGACCTGGGTCCAACAGAGACCCCACCGCCATCCATCCACTGATACCTTTGTTAGCTGCCTTGCATGCCACAGTCTTTTGCACATGATGGAGACCACAGTCTTTTGCAGGCAGGTCTACCTGAGCAAAGGCCCCAAGACACACAGGGCTTACTGCTGAGTAAACACACTTAGGATTAAGATACGAAATAAAGAGACTTTATCCAAGGAGTGCAGAGAGGACTGGTCAGGAAGGCCAAAAGCATTCCCTTCTCCCCACTCCAACAGTCCAATGGCCATTTTGTGAGATGCCTGGTTCACATCAAAGGAGAGAAATCTTATCAGTGTCGGCCTTTTTAAAAACAGCAGCTCTCTCATGTTAACTTAACAAGTAACTAATTCATCCCCATCTGTCAAAGTCCAGAAGAAAGTCAATAGCCCACCCCAGGGCCTGAATCTTGCTTCTACTTTCAGGAAACCCACCATTAAAAGTTGTAACCTGCCTTGAACAGGACAACGAAAAAGCAGTTTACAAATCTAAGGGATGAATGACAAAATTACTTCCCTGAAATAAAGAGAGAGAGAGATGGGCTTCTTGGTTCCCTCCACCTCACCAGTGACCACTTTCTCCCCGCAAAATGTCTTAAAAATTACTTTCAAGTGGCAACATTGCACAATGGTCAGAGCCTTGGGACTGGGACTGGAACTGGAGAAAATCAGTTGGGTTTCTTGAGTCCAATTACTATCAATCATCCTAACCTACCGTGCAGGGGTTTTAGGGAGAGTAAAACAGAGAGGGAAGAAAGATGGACCCATGAGCTCACCCAAGAGAAGAGCCACTACTTATACACTGTATGTGCATAAATGCATGTTAGATGTGTGCATGTACATATATACACACAGAGAAGCCTAAATAGAACCCCATGCATCTTAACATCACACACACAACCTAAGAAACAAACAGTGCAACTGAATGCCTGTCTATGATTTGCTTTAATTCTGAAGATGTTCTTCCCACCTTTCAGCCAAATGGCCTTCTTGCCCATCAAGAACTAAGCAGTCTTGCCAACACCAATGGGATTTCCTCCCCGGTAAAGCACACTAAGCATCAGCCTCTGTTTCCATCAGGAGTGGGAACCCTGTGGCCCCCCAGGTGCCCTTGGCCTGCAGCTCCCAGCATCCCTTACCCACTCCTGGTGATGCTGCCTAGAGGACTGATGAGCACTGCAGTCCAGCGAGATCTGAAGGGCCCCATGTTGCCTGTTGCCCACATCTGATTTCACATACACATACAGCACCAGACTGCAATTCCCAGAATCCCTCAGACAGTATGGCCACTCTGGCTGTGGGAGGGGGGATGCTAGGAGCTGGAGTCTGAAACAAATAACTTTTTTTTCCTTTTTTCATGGTATTTTAACTTTTGTCTGTATTTTTAGTGATGTGAGCAAACTCTATCTATGTTAACCTTTGTAGCCACACTGAGGCCTAGAGGAAGGGCAGAATAACCATAGCAACCTCTCCCCATCTTTGCATAAACCTTATGGCACAACCTCATCCACCCACCCAAGTATTTCCAAGCTAAGCTATGTCAACCTCCTAAGGTGCCTTGGAAGGGAAAGATCCCCAACTAGGAGAGGTCTTGCTCACCCACCCAACAACCTAAATCTTCCTAAAATCAGACCTGCCTCTGCACCCCCTGACCCCAACTCCTTCCCATCCAAGCTAAGGAAAGGCAGCCTACTAGAACAATGAGGACACCTTCACCAGCAAAAATAGAGACCTGTCCAACCACACACACCACCATCACTCCAAATGCTTGCAAATATACATTTGGCCTGAGAGGGGCTGAAAGGGAAAGGCGGCCTAGCACAAGGAGGACCCTCCCCAAAATAGTCCTGCCCAGCCACCCCCCCCCCCAGGGGCTCACCCTCCCACCTGACACCCCCTCCCCTCCCCTCCCCTCCAGGGCTGGCCCACTCCCCCTGCCCCCTGGCCATAGGTTCTCCCCCTGCCCTGGGCTCCACCACTGGCCCTCCCCCTCCCAGACCAGGAGCCCCAACTCCCACCCCCACCGCCCCCCATCATGGGCTCCCCCTCCCCCTGCTCACCCCCCCAACCTAATGGACTGGCCCTCCCCCCTCCATTTCTCATGAGCTTGCCCTCTCCCCATTTCCTCTCTTCCAAGGGCTCCCCCTCCCCCTCTTTTCCCTCCCCATGGTCTCGCCCTCCCCTCCCATTTCCTCTTTCCCACGGGCTCGCCCACCCACGGGCTCGCCCGCCCACCCCCGTCCCTCCTCTCCATGGGCTCGCCCGTGTCCCCCCACCTCATCCCTGCCCCCCATTTCCCCCACTTCATGGGCTCGCCCTCCCCTCATTTCCTCCCTCCCCTGGGCTGGCTGGCCCGTGTCCCCCCCATCCCCTCTTCCCCATGGGCTCACCCTTGCCCCCCCCCATTTCCCTATTCTCATGGGCTCTTCCTCCCTCCCCTGGTCTGGCTGGCCCGTGTCCCCCCATTTCCCTCCCTTCATGGTCTCGCCCTTGCCCCCCCATGTCCCCCACTTCATAGGCTCGCCCTCCCCTCATTTCCTCCCTCCCATGGTCTCGCCCTCCCCTCCGGTCCTGCCATCCCGGGCTCGCCCATTCCCCGTATTGGGGGGGGTGGCCCTCCGTCCCCCTGCGCGCTCACCGCCGCTTGTAGTCGTCCCTCTCGCGCTTGACTTTGGCCAGGACGTTGTAGAGGGCCCGGATCTCGGGGGTGATGGTGTCGATCTGGACGCCGACGCCGTCCGGGTGGAGCCACGAGACGCCGGGCCCTTGCAGGGTCTCCAGGCCGCCGCCGCCCGTCCGCCGCACCTGCGTGTAGCTCCAGATGGTGCCGGGCAGGCGGCTGTAGGGCGAGGCGGCGGCGGCGGAGGGCGGCGGGTGGGAGTGCGAGTGGGGCAGCTGAGGCGGCGGCGGCGGGAGCGAGGGGAAGGCGGCGAAGGAGGCCGAGGAGGGCGGCGGGGGGCCCATGGCGGGCGGGGCCGGGTCGGTCTGGACGGCCTGGTGCCGCGGGAAGCGCTTGTAGCGGAGGCGCCGCTCCCGCTCGCTGAGCTGCTGGGCCTGGAGCTGCTTCTCCAGCAGCCGGTTGCGGCGCTCCAGCTCGTGGACCTTGGCCAGGAAGCAGCGGAAGCGCACGTTGAGCCCCTTCAGCAGGTGGATGTTGGAGCCCAGGTCGTTCCGCAGCGCCGCCGTCACCGGAGGGGCCCCGCCGCCGCCCCCGCCGCCCTCCTCCTCGCCCGGGAAGGCCCGCGCCGCCATCTCGCCGAAGAGCATCGAGTTCAGCATCATGGTCGTCGCCCGCCCTTCTCTCCCCCCCACTCCCTCCCTCCAACAGCTGAGGGAAAAAATAAATTAATATATTTTAAAAATATATATTTATTAACTCCTCCACAGTCCCCCGTCGCTTTCTTATGGGTCTTTTTTAATTTCCTGAGGTAAATTGTTTTTTTAAAAAAAAAATTTAAATCATTCGAGCCCTCCTCCTCCTCAGCCGTTAGGGTTCGGTGGCGGTTGGGGAGTAACGGTCGCCCGCCCCGCCGCCGCCGCCGGGAGATTCGAACGGCCGGACGTTCCAAACCGCCATCCTGGCCTCCCTCGCGAAGGACTCAATGGGGAGGCGCTGCCGATGCTTCCTCTGCAGTGCTCGCCGGCGACTGAGCCCCCCGCCCTCGGAGGCCGACACTGACTGGCTTCGGCTTGCCTCGAAGGGGCGGGGAGAAGCCACGCCACGCCTCTCGGGCCCGCCCACTCCGCAATACCTGGCCTTGTGAGAGTCTTCTTGAAGGGGCGGGGAGACGCGAGGCCACACCTCTCGGGCCTGCCCACTCCGCAATGCCTGGCCTTGTGAGTCTTTTTTTTTCTCCGGGAAGAAAGCGAAGCCACGCCTCTCAGACCCGCCCACCTCACCATGCCTGGCCTTGCGAGTCTTCTCGAGGGGGCGGGGAGAAGCGGGGCCACGCCTCTCAGACCCGCCCACTCCGCAATGCCTGGCCTGGAGTCTTTTTTTCCTTCGCCACGCCCTTCGCCTCAAACCACGCCTACCCCGCTCCAAACACCACCCCCAATGATGACCTCACCGGCTCCGCCCCCTCGCCTCACCTCCGCGTTGCGGTCCTTCGCCTCCGCGTCGGCCACGCCCCCTTTCCCTGCGCCTTTGGCCGAAGGCAGGCGTCGCTCCACGTGGGACCCGCCTCGGCCACGCCCCCGCTGGCCACGCCCACTCCTGGGTTGCCCAGGTGCTCTGGGGCTGTGGGCGCGAGGCGCTGGAATAGCTCCTTATTTGATCTACCGTTGGCCCTTCGTATCCGCTGGGGCTTGGTCCCAGGACCCGCGGATACCAAAATCTGTGAATACTCAAGTCCCATGATATGCAATGGGATAGCAAAATGGTATCCCTTATATAAGATGGCAAAATCAAGGTTTGCTTTTTGGATTATTATTTTGTTAAAGAATATTTTCAAGCCATGGATACTGAAATCTGTGGATATCGATGGACAACTCCTGCTTCCCCCCCCCCCCAGTTTGGGACCCAAGCCAGCTTACCAGTTAAAACCCGATACATTTAAACCAAGACATAACACACATCTTTTATTTTTTTAAAAAATGACAATTGTTTCAAAAACATTAATTTACCACATTCTAAAAAGCAGGAAAACATAATAATGCTGATTTTTAAAAAATTAGCACAGTTTGGGTTGCCAAGATCGCAAGCTGGAGAGGGCTCCTGTACCTAAAGTAGCTTTGCAGGAGAAACATCAGAAATAAACTCTTCCAGAACAGGGCCTCGCAGCCTGGAAAAAACCCCAAGGTGAAAGCCTTCGCCTTCCCATGGAGGAGCAAACTTCTCTGCCTTTCTTGCTCCCGGCATTTATTCGGGGGTCATTCCAGGTGACTCCTCCACCTTGCATCACCTGCTGGAACCACTTTTGGACGTCTGCAGCTTCCACTCCCCTCCTTCCATTTCAAGACATCGGGCTGACGCCAAAACTTCAGCATCTACTCAGGCTGACGCAAGCGCTCATTTTGGTTCCTCCTCGGTTGACCTCATCAAGGTGCTACCCTAACCCTCAGAGAATCTTGTGGCACCTTAAAGACTAACAGGTTTTATTGTGGTATAAAATTGCACAGCTGGAATCTGCTTCTGTTGTCCAAAGAAACCCACACCAAAATGCATTAGCCCATAAGGTGCCACAGGATTATGTTGTTTTTTGTGCCCACAGATTCAACGCAACTACCTTCTTGGGGACCAGGAGTTTAGCTTCCAGGCGTGGGCAAAATGAAGGTGTTGCTCCCAGGGCCGGTTTAAGGCACCCGCGGCGTCAGCATCTGCAGGGGGCCCCATCATTGTGGTCAGGACCAGTTTAAGGAGTTTTGGGCCCCCCTGCAATGCTTTATTTTGGGGGGCCCATATGTTTATCTCAGGTCAATGCAACCTAACTCAACCTAAGCTATTCACAGTAGAGGATATTCAGATTATTGCTAATAATGTTTTTGCAGGAGGAGGAGGGTTACTACGGAGGCCCCCACAATGATGGGCCCCCTGCAATGCTTTATTTTGGGGACCCCATATGTTTATCTCAGGTCAGTGTAACCTAACTCAACCTAAGCCATTCAACGTATAGGATATTCAGATTATTACTAATAATGTTTTTTGCAGGAGGGGGTTTACTACGGGGACCCCCACAATGATGGGGCCCCCTGCGGATGCTGACCCCACTGGTGCCTTAAACTGGCCCTGATTGTGTGGGGGGGCCATAGTAACCCTCCTCCTGCAAAAACATTATTAGTAATAATCTGAATATCCTATACTGTGAATAGCTTAGGTTGAGATAGGTTACATTGACCAGAGATAAACATATGGGGGCCCCAAAATAAAGCATGGCAGGGGGTCCCAAAATTCCTTAAACTGGTCCTGGTTGCTCCCCAATAAGAATTCTGATTCCCAGTGAGATTGTCCTTCAGTCCCCAAATGTATTTCCCCCCCAATACATTTTATTGGATTTAATATAAACAGAAAAAACACAGAGGTGCATGAACAGAAACATTGAGTCATCCGAAGATCAAAATCAACCACAGAGTTGCATTAAACAAATCTGTACAAAAGAGGACCAAGTGCAAGCATGCCTCAGTCAACAAAAGCCTCTGACCAAAAAAGCACCTTTTCACAAGGTCTTTTTACAGCTGGCCAACCTCCTTTTTCTCCTTGTTCTCTGCCTAGCTGGAAGGGTGTGTGTATTTTTAGCAGCATTGTCATGGAAAAGATGGTGAAGGAGGGCTGAAGAAACACAGACTTGGGGTGTTAGGTTGCAGCAGTGTGTCTGTTATAAACAGTGCAAGAAATCTCAATCCGGAAAAGAATGAGATAAAACTCCAACTTTATGTGCCTGCCTACAATAGGCAAGGTAAGCAGTAGCTGCCGCCCACATTCCTTTCCGGTGCATTCATGAACAGCGACACAGAGAAGAAAAGGGAGAATAAATAAGTCTGCTTCACCAGTATGTTAAAGAAGCATGGATCAGTAAGTTTGGCCACCAAAATGGAAATTGTAAGAAGCATGGAGGCTGATGAAAGAAAAAGTCATTTTGGAAGAACTCTTCAAGTGGTCTCTATAAAATTCAAAATGTTTGGGTTTACTTATCCAAGGCTTCTCTGATTTGGTTGGTTCATTTCATACAGAAAGGTTGTTACTTTTGAATAAAAAGTTTCCTGAAACATTAAAGTGTTTGTTTGTTTATTCGTTTGTGGTGAGGAACATCTCCCTATTCATTCCATGTTATTTCTGCCTCTGTTGCCCAATTTTCAGTTAAAGAAGTCTAGTCGGCCCTCCACATTTGCAGGTTTTACTTTTGCAGATTGGATTGTTGGCGGATTATTCGCTGCTGCCTCCATTCCAGCCCTCTGCCATGTTTCAAACCTCACGACGAATATGCGGTGAGAGAAAAGGGTATAAATTCTTCAGTTTTGGCGTGCAAATCTCCAACTCAGCTGCGAGAGCAGCAGCTTTCTACAATCTGCAAGCCTTAATTGATTCATTACTTGCAAAGACTCTCCAGTGGGATCTAGGTACTTACTTACCTTCTTTTTTATTTGTATTTATTTATTTATACCCCGCTGTTCAGCCACAAGGCTATCAAAGCGGCTTACAAATTGTTTTAAGCAATAGCAATTTACACATCTACACTGCATTAAGCAGTTTCCAATGAGTGTTAGCTAATTCCTCCTTCCTTTCCAGGCACTGTGATGCCAGGGCTCACCCTCCACTCTGCTCTGCACCCACCTTCTGGCTAGAAGCAAGTCACCTAGATTCCTTATGCCATCTCCCTAAGTAATGAGAAGAAATAACCTGCTCATTTTACCTTGCTCTGGGAACAGCCCCTTTGACTAAAATTGCTGTCTTAATTTCTAAACAGGAAAATATCTTGTGTGTGTTTGTGAATTATAATGTGAGCAATTGTGGCAGGTACTTAATGCGTAATGCTTAATGACATCACCAGGGGCCATCTCAGGGTTTTTTGGTTCAGAAAGCTCAGGGCTTGGGATGGTCCTAAACTGGCAACCCTAGGCAGGAACCGTTTTGTTTTTCAACCTGGAATGACTGGGAGGCAGAAAGCCTTGCCAATCTACTACAAATGACCCAGAAAATCAGATAAGGTTCCCAGGGAGCCTGTAAATGAAATTAACGAAGTCAGAGATGGCCATCAGCTGTACACAGATGCCTGTCAGGTCTTTGACAATCCCCTGTGTTTTGGGGTTCTTCCCTGGCAAGCAGCAAAATCAGGGTCCCCCCATCCCCTGTAAGCCCATATAAGTCACCAAACAAGCCCGGTGGAGCCCAGCCGGGAGAGCTTCCATGACAGTAGCCAGCCCGTTTTCATCAGGGAGCGGATATGACACCCCCCAGCCCTCCAGGCCATCCATCATGGCATTCATTGGTGGCTTATTCTCACAGAGGAGGCATTGTGCCGAAGAGAGAGGCTGCTCCAGCCATTTGGAGATCTCTCGTGCTGGCCTGGGATGTACTGGAGAGTTTGGACAACTTGTGCATTGTGAAGTTTGCACGGGATGTTGGCGTGGGGTGGGATGGAGCTAGAAAAGACATTTGTTTTTCTTCTTCCTATAAGCACACCCAGGCCTGGTATGGGTTGGCTGCAAAAGAGCTTGTGGAGTTGATCCGACCTCTGCTAAGATGGAGCTTCGAGTCGAATTAAAACTGGCACGGTCCGTTTTTCCAGCTGCAAATGTGACAATACCCCAGCTGGCCTGGCTCATAAAAGAAGTGCTCCCTTTTCTCTTTCCTCCTGCCCCGTTCTTTGCTGGCGTCAGCCCCACTTTACGGCTACATTCATAATAGCCTCTTCCCCTCCCTTTCCATCCTGTTAATAAATGCTAATGCAACTGGTAAATACATGGTGTGGGAAAACAGCCCTGTGATCCGTGAAAATCTTAATTAAAAGCAGACTACCAGCCTTGCTGGGTCAGACCAAAGGCCTCTCCCATCCATTCAGCATTCTCGGCACACCGGGGTTGCTGGGTCGCCAACGGAAAGCCCAAAGGCGAAGCATGAGTGCGGACTCCAGGCCCTGCCTTCTCGATATTGAAGGCTACGGCCCCTACCTGTCCATCACGACTAGTGGCCACTGATCGTCCCATCCTCCATGAATTTCTCCAGGCCCCTTCTAAAGATGGCAGTCATCATGGCTACTGGAAGACCCTAAGGCAGTCTTAGGGTCTTCTCTCCATCACAGAAGAGCTCTTTAGCCAGTTACAGGAATGCAGTTTTGTTAACCAAGCCTTGCCCTTCATTTGCTTGTTGAATATACAGTATAGACTGAAAACATAAAAGCAAACTTATTTTTAAATCCAGGACATAAAACACACAAACTAATATAAATAGACTTACAAACTTCAAACAAAAGTGCTAAGGGCTTCACCCTCACCCCAACTGATTATATTCCACTCATAAAATACTTCCAGTAAGTTGGAATAAAATCCAACTGCTACCAGTAATCAAAACTCTACACATAAAGTCTAGTCTAAAATATAACAGCCCATGCCACGTCTTCAGCTTTTTGGCTGAGAGCCTGTGGCGTCATGGAAGGCGCAGGACACTTCAAACCATTCGGGATGGAGGTGCCATTGATATACCTCACAACTGTGCCAATCTGACATGAACAGTCCCAGTAAATCCCCTGCCATCCCAATTTCTCAGCTGCCTTTGCAATGTCCCAGTTTCTCTCTCCTCCTCCATTTCCCCCCCTTCATCCTCGGCTTCAGTTGCTGAAACCGAGTTCAGAGCGTAAAAGTTGTTTGCAATCATCATTTCACTCAGCAAGGGCAGTGGGGTGGAATCTCTCCCTTCCCTGTTGGCTTCGACCAAAGCAAACTGCTGCAGCCTCTCCTAGCTTGTCTGTTCTTTTCCCTTGTGAATAATTTTTGCAGACTACACTCTGTGTCCTGGTTTTCATCGGCGAAATGCTGGCGGGTATGCGTTAATAGCAGCTTGGCAGGGCAGGCAGTGCCCAGGCGTGAGAAAAGCAATAGGTCTGTGGGGAGGCTGAAAAATTAAAACCAAAGTCATTTTCACGACATGGAGTTCTTGGTGGTACAGCCAGGAAAATATGTTGGAAGAGGGCAGATGTTTCCCCTCCTACCCTTTTGAACTGGGGCCTCTTCTGTCACCCAGGTTTAGAAAACATAGTCTGAATTGCTTAAAGACATTAAAGATTTGCCTTTGTCTTTTTTTAAGGCGTAGCACTTTCTTAGGCAGACAGGGAAAATCTGCTGTGTAGGCTCTCGGCATACCTGAGGCTTAAAAGCTTCTGTAAACGTAGGGTTGAGCCTCTCTCGCTGCTGAAATAATTATATAGGGCGGGTGTGCTAATGTGGGTGAGAGACAGGTATTGCGCTAGAGGCGCAAGGCCATCAAATGTCACTGTGGCTCCCGAAACGCCGCAGCCACCAAGGTTGTCTCCGGCCGTGTTGCAGGTTGTGCGATTTGAACTGTTGTTTGGGAACCAAGCATGATGGCAGATTTCTTCCTAAACATCGGCAGGCTGGCCTGTTGAATGTGCGGCTTGGTCTATGCGCCTCCATCCTCACGAGCGCTGCCTTGGATCCCGCATTGGGAGAAAGGCAGGATATGAATTAATTACATGAAAAAAATCAAGTAAGATGCCAGAGAGGAGGCTGCTTGTTGCGTCTCTGCGTGACGCACTGCTCTTTCCTTGTTCCATTCCTCTCCCATGAAGACTGGTAGTTCTGCCCCATTTTGGCATCATGTGTATTTCTGTCAAACTCTCAAAAGAAATCACCACCACTTACGACTCCTCGAACGCTTCCATCAGCTCTGTCTACGCACAATCCTAAATATACACTGGACTGACTATGTGACAAATGTTGCTGTCCTTGAGCAAGCAGGGATCACCAGCATGGAGGCCATGATATTGAGAACACAGCTGCGCTGGGCAGGGCACGTTTCTAGGATGGAGGACCATCGCATCCCCAAAATAGTACTCTACGGGGAACTTGCCACGGGTCAGTGTAAGAGGGGCGGTCCAAAAAAGCGATACAAGGACTCCCTGAAACAACATCTCAGGCTCGGCCAAATTGATCACCAGCAATGGTCCGCCCTGGCCTCACATCGGGAGGCATGGAGACGCACTATCCACAATGCTGCAGCCTTATCTGAGAACTCACGATGAACAAGTCTTGAAGAGAAACGACAACGCAGAAAGAATCACAACCCAGAAACATCACCCAAGGAGACCCTCTGCTGTGCTTTCTGCAACCGGACTTGTTTATCTCGGATTGGCCTTTTTAGTCATCAGTGTGCTTGCAGAAAGCGCGGGCTGAGTCCTTCCTGAATCTTCATTCGCGAAGAAAAGCCAGAGAGAGACCGGGGGGGGGGCATTTCTGACAATCTCTCAAAAGAAATCATAATTGGTCACCTGCAAAGAAGGCTGTTGTGTGCAAAAAGGCAAGAGGAGGATAGTTCCATATAATGCATGGGAAAAACAAATGTTTAGGCAGCTAAAACCCTCAGGTTGCAATTACGTTCAAGGGCAGAGGCAGAATTTGCATGGGTTGCCTCAAGCAGGGCTCCATTCAAATTACACAGTTCTAGTGTGATTATTCCACTTTAACTGCCATGGCGGCATCCTAGGGAATCCTGGGGTTGCTGGTTTGGTGAGGCACTGGAGCCTTGTGGCTCTCGTTTCTAAATGCCCTTCCCTAAACTGTCAATCCCAGAATTCCATGGCAATTAAAGTGGGATAATAGCACTATAATTCTGTAGTGCGAACGGGCCCCAGGGTTTGAGTTGAACAGGCTGAACTAAGCAAGTGAGACAATAGTAACCTTTCCCAGAGTCTGGAAATGGTCCTTTCTGACTAGTGAGGGATTCTCACAACTGTAGTCTGAGAAAGCATCTTTTCCAAATTCTTCTTTGTTGTGTGCCTTCAAGTCAATTTTTTAAAATTCATGGTGACCCTAAAGCAACCCTATCACAGGGTGTTCTTTGCAAGATTTATTCAGAGGGAGTTTGCCTTTGCCGCCCTCTGAGGCTGAGAGGGTGTGACTTCCCCAAGGTCACCAGTGGGTTTCTATGGCTGAGCAGGGATTCGAACCCTGGTTTCCAGAGTGGTAAACCAATGCTCAAATCACTATACCACACTGGCTCTCGGTTCAAGGTCTAGCAGCTAATATTTAAGCCACTGCCTCATTCTCTTGGTATGCCGTTTGCTCACCCTTGGAGAAAGTGTCTGTGTTTGCATTAATAATCCCCAGGAATTCCTTCTGCTAAAGTAGAGAACCTTTGCAGAAAACAGAAAGCTTTGTCTCATCAAAGAATTCATCCAACCGCAGATCAGACACACTGTCTTTGAACCGCTGGAGTTTCGAAGGGTGTTCTCCCTCTCAAGGTCTTTGTTTTCTATGGGATTACTATCTCACAGGCTACTCCCCATAATTACTCAGAAGGTTCCTAGAGGGATTCCATTCAATCTTTCGGGCTCAGTACATCTTCTTGCCAATTGCAGACAGACAAGACTGTGGCTCTTGTTTTCTTTTTCCTTCTTGTTTTCGAGGTCACAGCAAACCCTGTGTTCAACCTGACAATTTTTAATTAGAAAACAAAACCAAAAAAGCCAAATTTCAAGTCACTGGACCCCAAAAGCCCCCTAAAGTCTTGCAGGCAAGCGGATCAAATTGGGATATTAAACCATACATCTTTAAACTCTTGCTGTTCATTAGGCAGCCGTAAACCACAATTGGAGACCATGGTTGGACTCCCATCGTCTTTAAACCACATTGTTCATCCCGTTCACTGTAGTTTGACTTCTGAGAAGTTTCTCTGTTCTTTTATGGAGGAAGGGGCAGGCCCCAAACCTTGGCTTGCTGTTGCTTCTGAACAGAGTCCAGGCTTGTCCCTGGCTTGGTGCTCAAGTTGCCTGAAACAGGACCTGACAAAAGGGGTGGGAGACCAGAAATCACGAAAACATCTCAGGGAGAGTTCCAAGCCAAAGCAAGAAAACATGGCTAGCATAAACCATGGCTTAATGTGATGTAAGAATGAAGATATTTAGTGAAGGTGTAGCAGCAAATGATGATCAGCAAAGAGAGGGGAAAAATAATGGAATGGCAATGCTAAGAGTCAAGATGCCTCCAGGGACCTCACAGTGCTTATGAGCTTCTCTCCCTGTGTGGGTCCTTTAATAGGTATTTGGTGCACCGCTCTACCGGTGTGGGTCCTTTAATGGGAACACAGATCCCACTCTGATTGAATTTTTTCCCACATCCCATGCATTTGTATGGTTGGACTGGATGGCCCTTGTGGTCTCTTCCAACCCTATGATTCTATGATTCTGCTAGTTCTCAAGAGAGCTATGCTCTGGATCTTCATAGCTTTCTCCATTGCAGCAAGTTGTGCACAAGGACTTAAGAGCCCTGCTGGATGAGAGCAAAGGCCTTGCTTTGGTTCTTGGTTGTGTCTTGTTTCCCATAGTTGCCAACCAAAATCCCCAGTTAAAAGTCCACCAACAGGTTGGGAACATCACTGCCTTCTGCTCTCTTACATTCCTGGCCACTGGAATCAGGGAGACAGCTTGAAAAATTACTTTTGGGGGACTACAAGTCCCAGAATCTGGGATTCTTGGAGTTTTATTCTCCTCATCCCATTTCCAAGTTCCATTCAGAGGGATGTTGCCTTTAATTGTTGTTGCTATGGTGTGCTTTCAAGTCGCCTCCAACTCCTACAATCTTCCAGCCAGCATGGCCACTGCTAAACTGCTTTGCCCCATCATTTCATCCCCTGAAAAAGCGTGTTTGAAAGAGTACCTCTATTAGCCATGCTGGCTGGGGATTTTGGGAGTTGCAGCCTAGAAAAGTAACTTTTCCAGGCTCTGTCTCTCTATGATTGGATGCAGAAAAGTAAAGGCACAGAATTCAAATAGACAGATACAGTTGTCCCTTCACATTTGCTGGGCTTTGGTTCCAGGAACCCCCCGTGAATACCCAAATCTCTGAATACTCAAGTCCTGTTCTATGCAATGGCATAGCAAAATGGTGTCCCTTATATAAGATGGCAAAATCATGGTTTGCTTTTCGGATTGTTATTTTTTAAAGAATATTTTCAAACAGTGAATACTTAAATCCTTGAATGCCAAATCCATGAATGTGGAGGGACAACTGTAGATAGATAGATAGATAGATAGATAGATAGATAGATATAGATAGGCAGGAAGGTAGGAAGGTAGGTGTCTGTGTTGAATGAGTATTTCTATTGGCCCTGCTGATTGGGGATTCTGGATGTTACAGTCTAGAAAAGCTGATTTTCCAAGCTCTGCGATAAGTACAGGAACTCTCTGTGATTGGATGCAGAGAAGAAATGGCACAGATCTCAAATTTAGAGACAGACAGACAGGTCGAGCAGGATGGGCAGCATACAGCTGCCCATCTGATTGTGACTACAAGTTTTGCAAGTCCTCACCATTGGTTCTGCTGACTGGGGCTTCTAAGAGTTGATGGCTAAAACATCTGGATGGCCAGAAGTTCTCTCTGACCCCTGATACCGACGGACTGCAGGGATAAAGTGATGCCTGGCTGGCTGGCCCACTTGTGCCTCCTAACCAAAGAGACTGGAACACGGAGCAGTGGGTGCAAGCTCCAGGAACAGAGATTCCACCTCAACATTAGGAGGAACTTTCTGACAGTAAGAGCTGTTTGGCAGTGAAACATTCCCTTGGAGCATGGTGGGGTCTCCTTCCTTGGAGGTCTTTAAACAGAGGCTGGATGGCCATCTGTCGGGGATGCTTTGATCAAGATTTCCTGCATGGCAGAATGGGGTTGGACTGGATGGCCCTTGTGGTCTCTTCCAACTCTACAATTCTATGATTCTATGATTCTAAGAGCTCCAAAAATCTCTGTGAAGTCCCTTGACCTTACTTGCCCTCCTGCCCAGTTCTTTCCCTGAAGGAAAAGAACTGTCTGCAAAATGGGAAGGAACGCAGTGTCCGGACAGGAGCAGTCCATGGGCTCCGATGGGCAAGAGCCTGCATGTTGGAGGAGAGCGCCAAGGTGACTTCACCAGCAATGACTCAGACCCTGCGGGTGACATCACAACGTCAACCCCCAAGGCTGTGCACGCCTTTCTGTTCTCTGCACCTTTCTCTTCTCTGCAGGTCCTTTTTAAGCCACAGAGGGAGGAAGAAGGAAAGGGAGAGGGGTGACTCACCCAGGGGAGAGCCAGCTTGCCCTATAAAGCACAGGACTCACCTCAGAGGTATTTCCTGGAAGCATCGCCCACAATTCAGGTGCAAGAACAACAGAAATGGCCCCGCCTGGCTCTTTCACCAAGGCAGAGAGAACAAAGGACTGTGACATCACCCCCACTTTGACTCACCCACCAGCCCCACAAACAATCCCTCCTCGGCAACTTGGAAAGGGCTTGGCCGAGAACTGCAGAGATAAGATAAAAGGGTAGAACGCAGGGCCCTTCCAGGTGATGTTAGACTGCACCTCCCATCACCCCATATGGCCATGATCAATGGGGAGAGATGATGGGAGAGGTACTCCAACATCATGTGGCTGCGCCATGAGTTCCTGTGTCCCTGATGGGGTCTAGAAAGCCTTCGGGTGGCTTAGACTACCGGTCCACTTGCTTGCTTGGTTGAATCTCTGTAGGGATTTTTGGCCAACTAAAAGGGAGACTGTTGAGTAGGATGGACCTCCAAGTGTCGCCAGAATTTGGCTCCCCTAAGTCCATAGCCAGCATAGCCAGTAGCCAACACGGGAATTGTAGTTCAACAAAATCTGGAGGGGCAGAGGTTCCCCACTGTTAGATGAAACAATTCTGGAAAAGGAACCGCCAGCATCTCCACTAACATTTAAATGATGAATCCGCCTTCAAGGTTTTTGGAAGGCATTTTTGCCTATGGCTTAATTCAGAACATTATAAACTGGAAATGGATGTGTTTCTGACCTGCAAATTCCTATACAGTGTGGGTCCACTTGAAAAAATGTGTCTCCATCTAGGAACCTGCCTGACCTTTGGGGGAAGGCTTCTTCTTGGTCTAGCTGGAAAACAGACCAAATGATAAAGAATTCAAAATAACAAAGGTGGAGGGGGACAACGGGTGAGAAGGGGAATGCAAAAGGTTTAAACTGACCAATGGATGAAAGCCATGCAAGGCTTTCCTGTTTGCAAAAACTTTTATTTCTTTGTATTTCCTTTTGTTCTTCAATCCAAGCAACAACTCTTGAGTTAGTAACTCTACAGATACTTTATCTGTAATAATGTTACTGGTTTTTTTTTTTTAAACCAGAAACTATTGCATATTTAGTCTATAGAAGACAACTCATGACACCCCCCTATCTACTCTCCTTTTGCCAGCAAGCAAAAAACCTTTGGATTTAGGCAGGCCTTTGGTTTTTAAATTAATGGGATGGATTATACTTGTATCTTTATTAACTGTTGCAATATAGTGTCTTTAACAGAACTGTTTATTTAATTTTCTAAAAAACTTTGGCAACATATAGGTTTTTAAATATCTTGTTTTTAACTTGATGTGAGCCATTCCAGGAGAAAGGTAGGATACAAATAAAATAAAATAAAACCTGGCTTACAAAACTGCCCAGGCCCTGTGATATCCAGGAGAGGCCATTCTCTCTGTCCCATCATCCTCACAGGTATGTTTTGTGGGGATGCAAGACAAGGCCTTCTCTGTGGCTGATCCTAGGCTCTGGAGTTCCCTCCCAAGCGAGGCTAGCCTGGTCCCCTCCTTGCTGTCCTTCCTTCAGCAGGTAAAGAATTAAAAAAAATCTGGCCATCTCCGGAGAGCTGACTGTCTTTAAAGAAAGAGCCCCTAATATTTTAAATGTATACAGTAGTTTCATTGCATTTTAATGGCAATCTTTGATATGTTTTTTCGTCTATACTGTAGCGGTTTTAATGTTGTTAGCTGCCTTGAATTCGGAAGGGGAAAACCATCATGATAAAGATAATGGATGAAGCTAGTATTTTTCCTTACCGTTCACCTGTTCAGATACAAGGATGATCATTATTTTTGTTTTAACTTTGTCAGAGAAATGGACTGGTGGGTTATGTTTAAGGTGAGCTTGGTATACTCAGTGCCATCTTAAAATGAGCTCCCTATTAGGCCACAGCAAGAGATGCACAAAGTAACACAAACAAAGGTTGCACAGAAAGCACTTTACATTGGCCGAGTGAGTCACCTCAGCCTTGGTGTGGTTCCTTCACAACATTTCCTAAGAACACCAAAGGGTTTCAGGGCGATGGCTTCAGGTGGGGCAACCATGGCACCACACAGCCCAGATCTCCTGAGTCCGCAGAAGAGCCAAGGGATGGCACAGAGACACGGGTGACTTTCACGGCATGATGACTTGGTTCATCACAGCTAAGGACTTACTGAGGGAGGGATAGCCCTACAGTTCAAACTAATGTGAGGGAGTCTGGGTTCTGGGGTTTGTTACTTACATTTCTATCCTAGTTTTCCTTCAGTGGGAGCATCGGTAGTTTTCTCCCACCATGGTTCATCCTCACCACTTTCGGAGGCAAGCCAGGCTCAACGAGGGCACGCCTGGCCCAAGGTCACCCAATGAGTCCCATGGCCACTTGGAGACTTGAACCCAGATCTCCCACATCTCAGTCCAACATGCTAAAGAAACTGTGGCCCTCGAGATGTTGTTGGACTGCATCTCCCATCTTTCCTGGCCATCGGCCATGCCGGCTAAACCCAATGGGAGTTAACAGTCTAATATTACGCCAAGGCTTGATTGTCCAAACTTGCTCTAACCACTAGACCACAGTGACTCACCACCCTTTGGCACCAAGCTCCTGCTCTACTTACCTGTAAACCCAGGATGGCATCAAACAGGAGGAGAAAGGCCTAGAACACTTTCTGCGCATTCAAACCTGACTGTCTATTTTACATGAAACCTATACATTCCTAGCTATGGAGA
Organism: Gambelia wislizenii; assembly: GCA_030847615.1. Taxonomy (NCBI): domain Eukaryota; kingdom Metazoa; phylum Chordata; class Lepidosauria; order Squamata; family Crotaphytidae; genus Gambelia; species Gambelia wislizenii. Next base: position 1,962,328 of record JAUMIR010000016.1, read on the forward strand.
GCTGGTGAAAGAAAACTTAGCAAGAGCAAAGGATGCTGAGCTGGTAAAGTACTAAGCCATCAAATTCAAACCTCTCCTGCAAGGTGAATTTCATTCAGCTTCAGCAGAGTGGGAGTGAAAATGCTGAAAGACTTCAGGGGGTTATTGTAAGCATCGAAACGGTGTGTTAGGTGCTCAGAAGTACACAAAAGGGGTGCCACAGTTTTGGAATACCCTCCCTTTTGAGGCCTGATTGGCACCAAGGATCCATGGCCAAGCAACATCCGAGTGTTGCCAAGATGGCAAAAGTGACTAATGAGAAAAAACAGACAGGCCAGGAAAGGCTGCAGCAGTTTGCTTTTGCCGGAGCTGCCTGGGAAGGGCAAGTCTTCCTCCTTCCCCCCCCCCCATTGAATTAACTGAGTGCAAACTATTTTTACACTTTGAATTCTGTTTGAAGCCATTGAATTAAGCTGAGGACAAAGGAGGAGAGAGAAACTGGGACATTTTAAAAGCAGCTGGGGGAAAAAACAGAAGGAGAGAGGATTAATTGGGATTGTCCCTGCAAAATTGGGACAGTTGGCAGGTATGACATAATATTTCTGATTTCTATGGATGGATGGGAAATATGTACAGTGAAGAAAGCTAAAAGGAAGAGAATCAACGCATCTGAAATATGGTGCTGGAGGTGAGTTCTATGGATGTCATGGACCGCCAAAAAGACAAATAGGTCTGAGAGCAAACCTGGCCTGATCTCTCCCTAGAAGACAAAATAACTAAACTGAATCTATTGATTGCATGCAAACTACTTTTGCACTCTGAATTCAGTTTGACACGAATGAAGTCAGCTGAGGACAAAGGCGGAGAGAGAAACTGGGACATTTTAAAAGCGGCAGGAACAGTGGGACAGCAGAGGATGAATGAAATCAGGACAGTTGGCGGGTTTATGTTACTGCAAGCAACTAAGCCTTACAGGAGGCATTTCAGTCGCTTACAACAGGGAGAAAAACCCATTCAAAAATGAGGAAAACACCAAAATATGGGATCATGGGTAAAGGAGGTATAGCTTGAAGTACAGAGGGCCAGATAGGGAGCTGGGGGGGGGTTGGATTCAAGGCTACAGTTGTGTTTCCCCACCCTTGCCATACAGTCAAGCCCCCTGCAATATGGCTTGGCAGCATGGCCCATCACTCTCAGCATTCTTCTCCATTTGTTGCGCTGACTAGGGCTGGTGGATGCAACATTAGGAAGGCCAAACTTTACCAACCCTGGCACAGGCAGCCATTGTGGGTGTCCTGAGCTGGGAGCAAGGGTTCAGGTAGTGGATTAGTTGTTGTGCACAAGAATCAGTGTGTATAGAGCCATTGTACTGTCTATTCTCCTTTATGGGTCTGAAACATGGGTCACCTATCGCCACCACTTACGACTCCTCGAACGCTTCCATCAGCTCTGTTTATGCACAATCCTAAATATACACTGGATTGACTATGTGACAAATGTTGCTGTCCTTGAGCAAGCAGGGATCACCAGCATTGAGGCCATGGTGGTGCAGTGGTTAAATGCCAGTACTGCAAATCACCACGTCGCAAGTTCGATTCCAGCGGGCTCCAAGGTTCACTCAGCCTTCCATCCTTTCGTAGGTCGGTAAAATGAGTACCCAGCTTGTGGGGGGCAATTAGCTAACACACACTGGAAACTGCTTCACGCAGTGTAGATGTGTAAATAGCTATTGCTTAAAAAACAATTTGTTAGCCACTCTGATAGTCTTGAGGCTGAAGAGCGGGGTATAAATAAATAAATAAATAAATAAATGTTGTTGAGAACACAGCTGCGCTGGGCAGGGCACGTTTCTAGGATGGAGGACCATCGCCTCCCCAAAATAGTACTCTACGGTGAACTCGCCACAGGTCAGCGTAAGAGGGGCGCTCCAAAAAAGCGATACAAAGACTCCCTGAAACAACATCACAGGCTCGGCCAAATTGATCATCAACAATGGTCCGCCCTGGCCTCACATCGGGAGGCATGGAGACACACTATCCACAATGCTGCAGCCTTATTTGAGAACTCACGCCGAACAGGTCTTGAAGAGAAATGGCCACGCAGAAAGAATCACAACCCGGAAACATCACCCAAGGCGACCTTCTGCTGTGCTTTCTGCAACTGGACTTGTGTATCTCGGATTGGCCTTTTTAGTCATCAGCGCACTTGCAGAAAGCATGGGATAAGTCCTTCCTGAATCTTTGTTTGTGAAGAAAAGCCAGAGAGAGATTTTTACATTTGGGAACAGGGAGAGATCCTTGTGAGAGAACTCAGCCGGCTTTAGGTAGTAAAACAGTTTGACTTGGGTGAGTACAGGGTGCCATTTTTCTGCATGCCTCAGGCAGCCAAGTGTCTTGGGACAGCCCTGCCCATAAGAGGAGCAGGAAGGCTTCCTTCGCCCTACAGCAAACAGTTGGCTTGATTACTTATTGTCAGCCTTACACCCACACCTTCCTTGTGCCCTATGAGCTTAATGGCACCTTCACAGTAGCTTGGCCCAAGATGGATTTCCCAACAATATAGTGTTTTGAACTATCATCCTTATAATGCAAACTATTTGAAGGGTGGAGCAGCCTTGAGTGGGCCATTAAGAGCCATTAGTGTTACAAGAGACTGGCTCCTGGCAGATATGAAAACCGCTAGAACTGGTTTCTTGATATGCATCAAGATAGTTGCAGGCATTTCTGGACTCTCCTTGTCAGTATGGGAACTGTCCTGATGAGCTCTGGCAGTTCAGGTTTTAATAATTTTTACCATTATTAAAAAGTGTTCCATGCACTTTGGAATGTGGCTTGAGCAAGGAGTAATTGGCCGACACTTGCTAGCACTACAACAGCCAGAGCAAGTTGTCTTTCAAACTGGCTAAATTCGACATTACTGGAAAACTCGCATGCTTTGAAAGCTGAAGTTTCGCCCTTTGTTGTTGCTGTTCTGTGCCTTCAAGTTGACTCTTGAGTTATGGTGACCTTCCTTTGGGGTTTTCGTGGCTAGATTGATTCAGCAAAGATTGGCCATTCCCTTTCTTTGAGGCTGAGAGAGTGGGACTAGGCTAAGGCCACTTGGTGGGTTTCCATAACTGAGTGGGGATTTGACCCCTGGTCTGCTCTCTTTGTCAGATACTCTGATCACTACATCACGCTGGCTCTCACACCATACTGACTATCTTCACCATTTATGAACATGGCATAACCTTGTTACACGCTGGTTTAAAGCCCAAAGGTGACCTCCTCCTAGGTTTGTGTATCAAGACTTTTAGCGTTGCAAAGAACGGATGAAGGCTCTGGTCTCCATCCTTGCTTCCCAAAATGGCATGGCTTTGAACCAGTATGAAAACTTCCACCAGATGTGAGCTACAGACGTAAGGCTTCTATCTACTTCTAGGTTCTCTACAAACAAAGTCTGAAATAAAGGTTATTGGTTTTTTTCTCCAAATACGGTGTGATTTTGGCTGCTCCTCGTTATTGCTGGCTGATTAACCAAAGCAAAACATCGCTGCCCATTAAACAAGCCCATGCAATTATCCGGCATGTGTGTGCTCTTCGTATTATTGAACAAGAGCACCATCTCGTAAGCCTTACTTAAGCCTCTTTGGAGGGTGTGTTCAACCACCTCCAGTTCTCACTTGCCTCAGTAATGAAAAGCCTAACGAAGCTGAGATCTTAATTATTTCTTTGCCAGGATCAAAAGGATGTCTTTGGAAGCAACCCAGATAAGCCCAGATGCAACATTAAGAGACATTGCTATATTCATTCAGAAGAAGAAAAAGGCCACAATAGGGTCTAGGATGGACTAACTAACAGACTGGAGGGTCTATCCTGAAAATGAGAAAACCAGTATGCAGTAGTGGTGATATTGGGCAAGTCCCACTCTCGCAGCCTCAAAGGCAAGCCCCCTCTGAACAAGTCTTGCCAAGAAAACCCCATGACAGATTTGCCTTAGGGCCAACATATGTCAGAATCAACTTGAAGGCACACAGCAACAACAACCTGAATATGAATTTGATATTTTAAATATTCCTTTAAGGAAACAAGCTCTCCAGAATTTTTTTTTTAATACCAAGGTCTGCAATGGATAACATGTTGCCTTAAAAAGATTGTTGGACTGCAACTCTCATCATCCCTCGCTGCTGGTGTGTGAGCTGATGAGAGACCTGGCTCAACCCCATCTCTACAGGGCCAAATATTTCTTCCCCGTGGCCTAGATCAGTGCTGCACAAAATCTGGCCCCTGGACCTGTCCCAGTCCATAAGCCATGGTCTGCCAGTAGGGGAGGAAGACTGGTAGCTAATGGACACAAAAAAATGGTATGTGAGGGGTGGGTGGGTGTATTGGTCCGACACAGCAGAAGCTCTGGCCGAGGTGACCATGGCTGAAGGCGTCAGCTCAGGAAAGGAACGGCTTTCAAAGCCCCACTCCGAGGCTGTTTCTCCAGCAAAATCTGGAAAGGAGCTTAAGGAGCTGAGTTTGGGCAAAACCTGGGTTTTCAGCACCAGCTCCCTGAACCTCAAAGGGCTTTTGCTCATAAGCCAGCAGAGAACGTCAGAAGGGAACCTGCTCCCTCAGCAACACGGCCAGGTTGGATGCAGCCGTTCCACCTCTCTCTCTCAGCTCCTGACCACAGATGCTTGCAACAGAAAGCATTTCACATACTTCTGAAGACACACAGGCGCACACACCACACCTCTTTGGCTTTGCGTTCCGGTCTCTTTCTGCAAGGCATGCAAGTGGAAGACTTTCTCATGTCTCACACCTTCCGTCTCACGAGGGGGAATTCATTAGGCAGACTTTGCAAATGCCCAAAGGCCGGCACCTTTTTTCTCCACAGGTAGACCCGTCGGGGAACTTGGTGGTGGTGTTCTTCTTCGCTGTAAACTTTGCAGTCATTTTAGGGCATCCTGACATGGAGCATGCCATCACGCTCAGCCACGGCCATTGAATTCCCAACCTCCCATCCTTGAGACTCAATCCAATGGACTCTTCTGTTGTGTGTGTGCCTTCAAGTCATTTCTGACTTATGGCGACCCTCACACTGTAGACCCCCCTTGGAGGGAAATCGGGGGTCTTCCCCCCTTTTTATTTTTTAATTTTATTAATTTTATAATCATACATTATAATATCCAATCAATACTTATTTCTCTCTGGCTTTTCTTCGCAAACGAAGATTCAGGAAGGACTCATCCCGCGCTTTCTGCAAGCGCACTGATGACTAACACATAATATTACCATAAATATCACAATTTTTCTATTAACTAATTTCAAAAGTTAACATAAATTCTTTACTATGATTCTTTTCAAGAATATTAATTCCCCTACCCCCACCCACCTCAGTGCTCCCCTTCACCGGAGCCTTTATCCCTTACCTAATCTTTCCAGAATCTCATTTCTTCTCGTGGAGGTAACCTCCCATCTTTTGTCTATAATACTTTTTAAACAAATACTTTCCAAATTTTATCAAAATCTCTTTCGGGGGGGTTTCAATTCAGAATTTGCAACCATATTAGCTCCCCTCACCACCACCACCATCCTGACTTTGAGCAGACAATGGGAAGAGGGAACAGTTCATCCTGTTAGAGGCAAAAGGAGGAAGAGGAGGAGGAATTGCTTTCAAACATGAAGCATCCAAGAAGCTGTGAAGGGGATCTATGGCAGAATTTGCAGGAACTGAACACACTCCATAGACCATAGACCAGATGTAGCCGATAGGACTGACCCATCTGGCCCTCCAGCTCCATCTGCTCTTATCTCCGATCAGAGCTAAGAGGCTTTAGGCATTGAAATATTGCAATACTGAGACTCCCAGCTACCCAAAGGGCACCCTGAGAAGATGCATTGGATCATAGCCTTTCCTCCCCCATCCCCTACAGTTCCTCGTGGTTCAAGGCCTGGAAAGTGGGAAAGCCCAACAAACAAGAGCAGAGCCAAGCTGTAGCCCTCTTAACAAAGTGTTGCTCTAAAGGCTGGATTTTTTTTCCCCCTGGGCAGCTTTCATTCAGAGCAGAATCCAGGGTGTCTGCCGGTTGCCCAGACTTTGCTGGGAAAAGAACACAGCCCGGCATTCAAGTTGTCTACTGGGGGTTGATAAATGATGCCATTAAAGTCACCCCCACAACATGACCTTGTGATTGTGCTCCATTCAGGTTTCCTCCTCTGAGCTCCAGCCAACTCCTTTGACTCACTCCCTTTCCCATTCACCAGGCGGCAGGGATCTGTGTTGCAAGAGAATTTGTAACCTTATTTGTCAGCCTCCCCTATTTGTCAGCCTGTTAGCTTTGGGCAGACAATGAGAAGAGGGAAGAGTTCACTGTAAGGGACAGAAAAAGAAGGGGGGAAAAGACTTGTTGGTTGATGCTTTCTTGCTCCGGTCCCCGAAGGTCAGGAGCTGGCAACCCCAGAGCCAAATCTGTCCCTTTCACAGTTGTCAACAAGGGTGGAGACATTTCTCATGTGGAAAATGCACTGGATTTAAAATTGTCACATGTTTACCAGGATTTATTTCTTAAAAAAAAAAAAAGATGCTACCAAATTAACAGAGCCAGCCTGGGGGAGTGATTTGAGTATTTGATGAGGACTCCAAGAGACTAGGGTTCAAATCGCTGCTCAACCATGTAAACTCTCTAAAGAAATCGGGGCACGAAAACCTTAGGAGAGGGTCACCATAATTCGGAGTCAGTTTGAAGGACTTGAGGAGAGCAGGGTTCAAATCCCTCTTCGGGTACAGAAACCCACTGGGTGACCTTGGGCAAGTCTCACTCTCTCAGCCTCAGAGGAAGGCCATGGTAAATCTCCTCTGAGGAAATCTTGCCAAGAAAACCCTCTGACAGAGTCTCCGTAAGTCAAATCAACCTGAAGGCACAGAACAACAGCAAAAACAAGCTAGCATTAACAGCTATGGGTTGTTCCAGCAGTTGAAATGTTATTACAATATAAATTAACGCCCAGGGCAGGAGTGATGCAAGATCTCACGTGCAGGAGAGCCGAGTGGGAAAAGCAACCCATGGCTAGCACGTGAAAGCAGATGGAGGCATCCTCTCCCAGGTAAGCCCAGTTTTCTCCCACCCCAAAGTAACAAAGCAACTTCATGACAGAGCAAAAGGGTCCCTGTGCACGCAGACTACAGGTGGGACCCAACAGCCAGGCACGCTGAACTTTTTCAGCCATCAGTGTGTTGTGAACCTGAAAGAGACATTCAGGCAGGAATTGTGTTTTTCCATTCGCCATCCAGCCAGTCGCTAGCCTGATAAGCTTCAAAACTGCCTCTCTGTTTCAACTGGGAGCAGCACCCCAGGTTAACAGCCGCCTTCCACCCTCCAGATATGTTGGACTACTCCCAGCTGGGGTTGATGGGAGTTGTAGTCCCAAAACATTGGGAAGACACCGGGGTAGGGAAGGCAGCATTGAGATTTCACATAAAGCTTGGGAAAGAGGCTTTTTAACTGCAACTCCCAGAATCCACTCAGCCAGCTTTGTAGAGAGTTTATCACAGCCCCCATGAAATCTTTAAAAGGGAGCTGGAAGCAATCTCAACCACCAGCTCCTCTCTTCCTAGGGCACCCAGTTGTTCCTGCATGCTACAAGCAGATTCATCGGCCATTGTGAGCCCACTTGAGCAAGGGAGACCCTCCTTGTCCCAAAACAGAAACTATAGTGATGCATTGTGCTTGGCCACCTTTTGTTTCATCCCACTTTCGTGGCAGGCTTCCTTCTTTTTGGAACTTGGGACAACTTTGAGAATCCCTTAGCCAGTTATCACACAATATCCTTGGAGAGGGAGAGGATCAAAAGGCCATGGGCTGGTTTTAATCCCTGCCTCTGGGAAAATATCAGGGCAAGGAGACCCCATGTAATGACCAGAGAAACAGAAGCTTGCTTTGCTCTTTTCTGCCAGATAAAACACCTGAAAGAACTTCTTTCCTGCAAAAGGGCTGAGTTTGCATTTTCCTCCTCCCTCCCCACCTTCTTTTCCTTTTTTGTGGTGACTTTTCCTTTGCAAGCCCAAGGACAGGGATTGACTTGATATTAATCTCTGTAAATGACTCTGGAAGGCTTTTCCTGCTGAAGAGCAAGTTTAAAATGCTTCACTCCTTTTCCAAACTCCTTTGGAAAATGCCAAACTCCTTTTCCTCATTCTAAAATGAAAAGCACAGATATAGGATGGGTGTCACCTGCCTTGATGGCAGGACATGTGATAGGGATCTTGGAGTCTTAGTGGACCACATGTTGAACATGAGTCAGCAGTGTGATGCAACAGCTAAAAAAGCCAATGCGATTCTAGGGTGCATCGATAGGAGTCTAGTGTCTAGATCAAGGGAAGTAATAGTGCCACTCTATTCTGCTTTGGTCAGACCTCACCTAGGCACCACAATTCAAGAAGGATATGGACAAACTGGAACGTGTCCAGAGGAGGGCGGCCAAAATGGTGGAAGGTCTGGAAGTCATGCCCTATGTTTAGCCTGGAGAAGGTTCAGAGGTGACATGATAGCGGTGTATAATATTTGAAGGGATGTCAAACTGAAGGTGGAGCAAGCTTGTTTTCTACTGCTCCAGAGACTAGGACATGGAGCAATGGGTTCAAACTACAGGAAAAGAGATTCCACCTAAACATTAGGAAGACCTTCCTGATGGTAAAAGCTGTTCAACAGTTGAATGCTCTGCTGCTTGGGAGTGGTGGAGTCTCCTTCTTTGGAGGTTTTTAAACAGAGGCTGGATGGCCATCTGTCAGGCATGCTTTGATTGTGTTTTCCTGCATGGCAAGGGGCTGGACTAGATGGCCCTTGGGGTCTCTTCCAACTCTATGATTCTATGATTCTTTCTCTCCCTCTTGAGTCTTAGGCTGAGCGAGTATGTCTTGCCCAAGGTCACCCACTGGGTTTCCAGGGCTGAGCAGAGATTTGAACCCAGGTCTCCCAGAGTCCTAGTCCAACCTTCAGGTGATTACGTCATGCTAGCTCCTGAGGAACCTGTGGCCCTCCAGATGTAAGTCTACAGGGCCCCAAGCCTGGGCCTATCACCTGAGCTTCTGTGTAAGCCATGCAGCAAAATATAGCAAAATCCAAATGTGGCAGCAATACATTTATTAGGCCATCCAAAAGGCATGGTACACATTACCAAAGCCCTCTTGAGAAAACGTTCCATCCTAACCTGCGCCTTTAGCCGGTCCAGCCCCAACCACTAAATGGAAGTTGGCAATCCCAATGCACCTGAGTTTTTCCAACTCCTGAGCTGGTTTTCTGTGGAGTCACCCACAGAACCGGGCCCCATGAGCCCCACCCAAAGGCAGTGTGTGTGGCCCAAGGGAACCACAGGGCAGAAAAGCCTCCCAACCCTCCTGGGAGTGCGTTCCACAAAACGTGACCCAGGTGGGAAAGAGCCAGCGGTTCCTTCCAGGCACGTGCGTCCATGCATGTGGAGTCGCTGGATAGGGAGGAGGAGGGAAACAAAACAGGCTCCCCGTTTGGGGAGATGTTCCAAAATGGCATCTCGGGAAAATGTCAAATGTGCCAGAGGCTGAAAAAGCGGGGAGTGTGGGGTGGCTTGAGAATGGGGTTTTAACAAAGGGGGCAGGAATGGGGTAAATAGGCATACTTGCTCTGACAGATCCCTGGCACTGCCAACCCCCACTCCAATTGAGGATCTGTGCAGCTGGGAAGACACGTTTGCTTTGGGAAAAATCTCCCCCCAGGTGGTAGCTGTGTTGGCTGTGCAGCAAAATCCAAAAAAACACATTGCAGTGAGACCTTTATTAAGCCAACAAAAGGTGCAAAATGTAGCACCAAGCTTTCAAAGTTCACAGGTTTCTTCATCTGGTGTGGATGTCACGACTTTTAACATCCCTGCTGAAAGTCTGTGAGTCTTGAAAGCCTGCATAATAGTTTGTGTCTTGTGTTTGAGAACACACTATAACCATCTCTCTCTCTCTCTCACACACACACAGCATTGGACTGAGACCTTTGCAAATTTAAAGAGGCGAAGCAGCCCCGCACAAACCCTTTATCATGGTCAATATTTATTCAATTGGTGAAACTCTTTTACAGTCTTGCATATTCTGTCCTGCTGTGAACCTGAATTTTTTAGCCACTTGGCTTACAGAGTTTGTTTTCCGAGGCCGTGCCAAATTCGGATGGCGGACAGGCACATTTCTCCACAGGCCCTCTACGCCGCACTCTCAAAGCTAGCAATGAGGGCGGTTCAAAGTCATCCAAAGGGAGGCTCATTCTGTTTGCCACCTCAAAGGCCTCCATTGCTCTTGGCCTTTTCTAACCGGAGTCTCAAGGTCTGGGCCGATTTATCTCGGGAGTCCGTCACCCACAAAGCCAAGGGTACTGGCTTTGCAAAACACAACAACCCTGGTAGTTGGAGGGGAAGATTTTTTATTAAACAAGCAACCATTGCTGTGGCCTTGAAAAGGAGACAAAGAAATCCATGCATTCCCCCTTAGCACATGCTTGGGAAAAGGACTCAGGAGGCACACACAACTGTTCTTGGGAGGAAACATTCCCCACAAAGCCTGTCCCCCAATATGGGAAGTACAACTGGAATGTCTACGTTCTAGGAGAAAAACAAGCAGGGGGTGAGGATCGTGCGGCCTTTCAGGTGCAGTTGGACTGCAACACCCAGCAACCCTAGTTACCATTGCCAATGGTGAAGAAGACTGGGAGCTGCAGTATAACCACACCCGGAGGACCAGATAATGTGGTTGATGGCGCTCCATCAGAGTTCAGAAATGTTCCTTTTTTGGAGTACAACTCCCCAAATCCCCCAGCTGTGGGAGTTGGTAGTCCAAGCAAAGGGCAACCATTTCCAAGTTCTGGTTGTTTTATCTCGCTACACTGCACTAAATCTACATAGGTCAAAGCAACAGAATCAACGTGCCCAAGGGAAAACCAAGCAACCTAATGGGCAAGAAATGGACCACCTTTGAGAGCTAGGGCTGTCGCAAGAGGAGGGCCGCCTCTGCTACCGAAGCTATGCCTCCGCTGTATCAGGTGGCAGGTGTGCAACAGTAGATGGAAATGGGAGAGCCACGTGACAGCGCACGTTTAACCAACAGGGAAGGTGCGCCGTGATTCCTCTGCCGGTTCTTGCCAAACCACATCAAGGATCCAGCCCTGCCAAAGAGTGGAGAGACGCCCGAGGCCGTCATGCTTCGGCCCGGCCCCGTGTTCCTGGAATGGTTTGAACGTTCCCAGGAACTTTGGAGTGGCCCCCTGGAGAAATCAATGTTGGAAGACATTATAGGAAAGCAAAAGGGATCTACAGCATATTCAGAAAGACCCCTCAAAGGCAAAGCTGCAGGAAGGGCGAGTCTAAAGAGCTGCCCAAAGCCAACAGCCATTTAGGCTTTCCAGGTGAAGTTAGTTCAGCAGTGTCCCAACAGTGGATGTGAAAGACGGAAATCAATGAGGGAGGTAGAATCATAGAATTGGAAGAGGCCACAAGGGCCATCCAGTCCAACCCTATTCTGCCATGCAGGAATACAAAAATTAAATTAAAATAAAAAGATAGCCATCCAGCCATGCAGTGTAGGCCTCTCAGAGCCACTGAGAGCAGCAGGTGGGAATTAGCCTTAGGAAAGCTACTCAAGGCACTACTCAAATTAAGGTTTGGGTTTTTTAAAAATTAAATTTCTGTAGTTTTACACAGCTCCCCCCTCTCCCTCTCTACCTTCATCCTAAAATCCCTCCCAGAATCCCCTTGCCTCCCCAAACCCTCCCTTTCCCGTCAACCCAGGGCAGGTAACCGAGGGCCCTTCAGATGTCTTGAACTGTAACAACCATAATCCCCGGCCAGCACAGCCAAGAGTTGGGAGATATTCTGTGCCGTAATTCAAAACATCTGGAAGGCAACCTGTTGCTGAGTTAGCCACTTTCCCTCTACTGGTATTGTAAGCGCCTTGCTGCCTGGGGCCTCTCTCTTGCTTACGTCGCTCAATAAAACGCAGAGTGTGCTGACGGCATAAGAAAATTATACCGAGCGCAAATGAGTTACGTTAGTTGGGCTTCAAATCGGCCTCTTTCTGCCAAGATGAAGTCAGCTCCCCCCCCCACAACAACAGTCTGCCCACTTGCCGTATTGAAATCCCCAACCTCCCGACTTCAAGTCAACCTTCAAGCCAGGCCTCCCACTGTGGAAATTCCTCCAGAGATTCTTACAGGGCGGCTCATTAATTTTATCAGGTTAAAGGAACCTCCCAAGGGAGCAGCGAGACAAAGAAGGGCACCTCCGCCTTGCCTTATCGGCCCACACCCAACGTTACCATCAGGCGGGCAGGCAGATCGTGAGATCACTCTTCACGGGCTGCTGGTGATCTTCCAAAGAGTGTGCTGTCCCAAACCCTGCAACCCCTGGTTCTGTTTTGAAAAGATACCCCCAGTCTCCCAGTTTCTGACTCAGTGAGGCCTGCAAAACTCCCAACTATGCTGATCATAGTTGCCAAGTTTAGAATTATTCCCTTTTCTAGCTAGGCCAACTTTTGCAGCCGGTGGGGGCGGGGGGAGAGGGGGGCATGGACCAAGGAGAAAAGAGACAGACAAACCATTGTGAGACCCGGAAAGTAGGCCAACTTTAAAAACAAAAAAACAACCCACCACACCCATGATAAAGGCCCTCAATGCATTTTGCAAAGCCCAGGGGTTTGTAAGGGATGTGCCACTGCTCACAAGTAAAGCCTTTGCCCGGGTAAATGTTCCATGCGTGTCCCATCACATTTAGGGAGTTGCCGTGCCAGGATGCCAGTTGTTGGCACAGTCAACCCTGTGCATCAAGGAGGCAACGCACACAGCTGGCGCATCTCAACATGATAAGCAGCGCACAGAACATTTTTACTGGCCAACCCTTTGCTGGAGGCCTGCATTGTGCTCATTTGAGCCCAAATATCAAATAAATATTCCATTAAGTTCCAAATAAGCTGGAAGAGAGAGGAAAATACTCAGAGGAAAACTCCTTCAAGGGGGAATCATATACTTTGGCCTTTCATTTGTTCCAGGCTCTGCCTGTGCGTGAGGCTTGGTAGGAATGAAAGATGGCTTGGAACTTTTAAGCGAGAATGACAAGAGGTCCCTCTTGGGCGCATCCTGCACCCGAATCCCTGTGCGTTTGAGTCAAGCAAGGAGTCAGTCCACTGCAGATCTCAAGACAAAATCCTTTGAGGTGAAAACTCGACTCCCAAGTTTTCCAAGCGGAGAGGGTGCAGAAAAACTGGACCAACCCCTTGCCGAACTGGTTCACCCTCCAGCCAAACACATTTCTACCAGGTTGTATTTAACTTATTTATTGACTGGTAAAATGGCCACACAGAAAGAGAGGAAGAGGAGCAGTAAAACTGATGGGGTGGGAGCTGGCTTGGATTCCTCAAGTCCTGTCAGGTTTTCCTTCAGTGGCTTGGCGCTTGAGAAGCAGGGAGGGATCCAGGGTGGGCAGACATGCCCAAACCCAACTCCACTCCAAGAATTGGGGGGGGGGAGCTGAGGGGAGAAGGGGGCTGGAGGAAGGAGGACTGGAGACTGAAAAAAAAGTAACGGCAACACTCCTTTGTGGTGGTGGTGGTGGGGCAGAATACAGAGGAAGGACGACAGGAGGCAAGCTCATCTCATCGTGGTCTCTTCAGGTCGCAGCTCCAGGCAGGAGGCTCAGGGGATGGAGTTGAGGAGGTCCTTGAGGAAGCCCTCAGGATCGCTGATTTCAGATAACAGTCCTGGAAAAGAGAGCAGGCATCTCAGTTTTGCCCAGCAGCCAGCCCGGAAAGCCTCTTCCTTCGCCCACACGACAGTAGACATGGCGGAGGTATGAAGCTGCCCTCCACCGAGTCAACGCCCTGCCCCTTCCCAGGGTTCCAGACCCTTTTAGATCAGAGGTTGGGGTCATGCAATTCTCCAAATGTCATTGTACTGCAACTCCCAGAGGCCCAGAGCCAGTGGTGAGGAGTACTGGGAGTTATAGTACAGAATGAGTCTCCCTGGTCCGAAATGCTTGGGACCAGAAGCGTTCTGTATTTTGGATTCCCCCCACCCCAGATTTGGAATATTTGCATTTACATAATGAGATATCTTGGAGGTGGAACCAAGTCTAAACACGCAATTTATTTGTGTTTCATATACACCTTATACACATAGCCTGAAGGTTATTTTATACACAATATTTTTAATAATGTGCATGAAATAAAGTTTGTGTACATTGGACCACCAGAAAGCAAAGGTGTGTCACTATTTCAGCCACTCATGTAGAGAATTTTGGATTTTGCGGCATTTCAGACTTCAGATTTCTGGATAAGGAATAACCTGTAGGTCTTGGAGTGCCAGATGCCTCCCAAACCTCTTTTAGATGGGGATGCTGGGGTTTCACATGCAGAACAAGTATGGGTGCCTCCCTCCTCCATTCCCTTTTTCAGAAAGATTCAGAAAACAAACAATTGCCTCCAGATGACTCAAGGAAGTGAGCCAAGCTTCATGTCACAAGCAGAGAGGGAGAGAGGAAAATGATCAGATGGGTGAAACATTGCATTTGAATTTTTCCACCCACATCCCAGCATATGTACAAATAAGGGGGGGGGAGCAGCCTCACCAGTTGGGAGGAACTACTTGTCACTCACCAGCCACATCCAGAAATTCTGAGAAGGTCTCGACGGGCATGAATTCCTCCTGGAAGGTCTTCAGGGCCTTGTCTGCCGCTTCGTGGATGGGCATGTCATTGTGGCGGATGTATTCGGCCAGAGAGTAGGACCAGCCCCCCTCTGTGTTGCTCGTAGGCACCTTCTGGAATGGGAAAGAGACATGCCCAGAGAACTCTGAAAAGGGGTTCAGACCCAAAAGAACCCATGGAAGGTGGGTCTGCTGATAAGGACTGCCTATGATGGCTAAGCGGAGCCCCCGGTGTAGAGACAAGGCTCTTCTAATTATGAGTAATGGGGGGCACCCCCTTCTTTAGAGCATCCACAACAGCTCTCCAGATGTGCCAGACTACATCTCCCATCACCCCCACATCTACAGGCACTGGAACCCATGTGCCTGGAGGGGAAGGGGCAAGGAGGAATTGTAGGCCTGTCTCAACTGGCAATTCCCCACTTATGGAGTTGTGCCAGGCAGACGCAGAGGCTGCTAGGAGTCCGAGGGAACCCTGGACTGAGCTGTTCTTCATGGTGTGGAGCGTTCAACCCCCTTACTTTGAACATGTTGTAGATTAGATCAACGAGGGCCCAGAAGAGGAGGCCGGAGCGATAGGCCGAGTAGTCCTTCACCGCTTTATCTGTTAGCCTGGGAGGAGAGAGGGAAATGAAATTAAGCCCTGCAGTTAATTGCTTCCTTTCGCTGCCTGATGAATAGCTGGGCTGCAGCATCTGCCAGGAGCCCATCAATAATACACGTGGGAAAACGCAGGAGTCAGGCGGGAATGATCACAGGAGGCAGCCGGGAACACACCACCGCCCATTTATGATAAAGGTGGTAGTGGGTAACACAGAAGCACCCGGAAGTG
This sequence comes from Gambelia wislizenii, assembly GCA_030847615.1. Classification (NCBI taxonomy): domain Eukaryota; kingdom Metazoa; phylum Chordata; class Lepidosauria; order Squamata; family Crotaphytidae; genus Gambelia; species Gambelia wislizenii. The sequence goes on from JAUMIR010000016.1 coordinate 1,977,810, forward strand.
CTCCCTCATCTCCCAGTCTATAGCAAAGATGGCCCAGCCCAACAAGTGTAGGGATCCCTCTCTGATTCCTCTGCCTTGGAGGTGTAACTCAAAGAGCCATTTTGTTTTCTGGGATGGGGAATGGGTTCCTCGCTCAGCAGGGCAGCCAGAGAAGGCAGAGGTACCGGGGGGGGGGCTGTTTACCTGCTTGCACCGGCTGGCGAGACCACCCGTGCGTGGGAGATCACCAGCAGCCGCTTCAGGACGTCGATGTGGATGGCCTTCCACCTCTCTGGAGGCAGGATGTGGAGAGCTAAGACAGTGTAGTAATGCGGCCCGTCCACCTCGAAGGCACTCTCCACCCACTTCTCCTTCGGCTGCTCCAGGAAGCTCTGGAGGTTCTTCTCTTCGCGGGAGGTCGCTCGCGTTCTGGGAAGGCAAAGAGGGAGAAAGGCCTTAGGGAGGAGGCACTCTGGGACAGCTGGGGCCCTTGAAACCTGGGGGGGGGGAAGGACCCTAAACCGTGGCCTAGGACAAGACCGTACAAAGCCCAGAACATCTGGAACAAGATCTCGGCTGCCAGGCTCTGCCAGAGAAGGGAGGACATCAAATATGCAAAGGTAGTGATGGGGAGGCCAGGGATAAATGCAGTACTTTAGACAAAGGGTTTATTTACTCTGCCAAAATCCTTAAGGTTAACCTATCACGGGGTATTCTTGGCAAGATTTGTTCAGAGGGGGGTTTCCTTTGCCTTCCTCCGAGGCTAAGAGAGAGTGTGACTCGCCCAAGGTCACCCAGGGGGGTTCCATGGTCGAGCAGGGATTCAAACCCTGGTCTCCAGGTAGTCCAACCCTCCAACCACTACACGTGCTGGCATGTTTTTCCAAGGTTTGCCCCCAATTCTGAAAGCTCTGCTCACATGCAGTGAAAGAGGAAGCCACCTCATTTCTCTGGGTTGGTGAGAGGAGGAATCCATGAATCCATTACATTTGGGTTACTTCCTTCCATCACCCAGACAGAGGCAGGAAGAAGAAGACAAAGTCTCGTGATAGCTGACGAGGGACGCTTGCTCCTCCCTCTCAGCTCTCCGCGAGGCCAGTTCTTCTTCCTGCCTTCGCCCAGGGCGGAGCTCCCCTTGTTCTCTCTGGTCGGGTTTTTTCCCCAAGCCTCTGTTTCCTTCTTCATTATCTCTTGTGCTTCTTTGAGTTTACTAGCCCTATCTCTCACCTCTTAAGTTTCCAGCCCTCTTCCTCCTGCATATCTCTTTTTTTAAAAAATCCTCCGTACCCATGTCCTTCTCTCTTTTGGACCTCCTCTTTCCCTTTCCCTTCCCTCTGCAATGGACAATGAGTGAGAAGGGAGAACTCTTACCGGAAGATGCCAGGGATTGAACTGGGCACCTTCTGTAGGCAAAACAAGCGCTCTACCCACTAAGCTACGGTCCCTCCCTTAAGGCACCAGCTGCCTCACAACTGGTCCACTGATCCATCTAGCCTGCTGCTAGTGACTGAAAAACCTATTGATGGAAAACCCCAGACTGTCTGATGGTGAAGGAACGTTAGCCTCCTGAGCTGTGGAAGAACAGACCATCAGACAGCATGAGAAGGGGAACGTGCAACATGTCAGATATAGTCCAATTGTAGCTACCATAACCCTTCACCCTTGGCTCTGCTGGCCGGGGCTGAACAATAGAGACCACTTAATCCAGTCTTCTGGCTCATCATTACTTAATTCTGGCTCCCTTACAGCACAGCTGGGAGACGCACAGCCCTCCAGATGTTATTGGACAGCAACTCCCAGAAGTCCTGACTACATGCTAACCTAGCTTGGCCTAATGGAAGCTGCAGTCCAACAACACCTGGAAGGTGTTCTCTAGGCTGAGAGTGGACCCTGCTCCCTCCTTCACAGAGGTAGACAAGCCCCTCTGATAGCGGTGGACTCTGCGTCCTCATGGAAATGACGAGAGTCCAAGGTGCTCCTGGCCCCGAGGTTGGCTGGCAGAAAGTTCAGCAACTCACTAGCAACGCTCCAGCAGTTTCTCTTTGTGACGGGGAACAATGGGCCAGAGAAAGAGAGAGAGAGAGAGCACAAAGAGAGGGTACTGACGTGTTGAGGACGTAAAGCACCGTGTGAATGATGTAGGGGATGAGGTGAATGTTGCTCTCCCGCCCTCCGCCGCCTGTGTCCACGCTGAATGACTGCTCCATGGCGAAACGGAGGAAGAGCAGCTTGGTGTCGTGAATGTTGAGCTGGTAGGTGGGTTCCCGCTGCCCCGTGCACTCCTGAAGGTACGTGTTATGCCTGCGAGGGAAAACACCAAGCGATCAGCCGGCAGGTCTTGGGATGGGGTGGGTGAAAAGCCACCAGACTCCAGAGACAGATCATAAAAAGAAAAACATTGTGTTCTCTCATCTGGCCCCAGCAGCTATTATTCCAGCCCACTGCAGAAGAAAAAGAATCAGGACCAGTTCTCTGGGCTGCCTCTCCCCTCCCTCATCCATCACCTAACGGCAAACCCTCCTCCTAGCAGCTTTCCTGCATCTCCTTTTCATTATGCAAACTTGTAAATGGAGCATTCATTTTTCCTCCTCCCTCCCCTTCCCTTCCCTCTTGTGTCCTTTCTTAAATTCAGCTGGTGAGCCTGAAGGCAGGGATGGTCACACTTCCTTATTTGGAAGTCTTTCCAGGGCTATGCGGGTATTATATGCCTATAATTTTAAATAAAAATCTTTCCACTGAAAAGACGGACTTAAGAAAAGACCAGAAAGCAGGGAAAATATGAACATGTTCCTGTTCTACAACTATTTGGTTTGTTCTCTGAGTGAAGAGGGCATTCTCTTCTCTTTTGGTGACAGAAATGGGGTTACCTCAGAGCTCAATGCCTTCCCATCCTGGCAATTATTTTCAGATGGGAAGGCAAGCCTTTCTAAGCCCTCCCGGCTGCTCCCCACAAAACATAACAGAAGGCAAAGGCCCCCTCCCACGGACTCACCTTGCTAAGCAGGTGGCGAAGGCCGATTCCGGGACGTGGGGTCCCCATACGGGCAAGAGGCCATTGCATTTGGTGTTGGCGTTCTGCAAGGCTGCGCTCTCCCACTCCTCACGGCCACGGGCCAACCTGCAGAGGCAAAGCATGGCACGTCCATCAGGAAGAATCCCAGCACCCCTGCACCAGAACAGAGTTGCGTCCGGCTAAACATAGCCATCTCCTTCTGTTCTCCGCTTTGGACAGGGGGCGAAATAAGCACAAAGCTATCAAACGTATCAACTTGGGCAAGTCTTGCATTTCTTTGGCTAACTTATTTGCTAAGCTAGAAACAAGTGTTTGGGAAAAGTTTTTTTTTTTTTAATGCAACCCTCAGAATTGTGTAGCTAGCCCGGCCACTGATTTTGGGAGCTGCATTCCAAACAAACAGATCACTTTTTGATGTTGCTGTTGAGTTTCATTAAGGTAGAGGGCAGGGAATGAACCCGCAGACCCACCGCCAGCCTTACCGGACGGCTGCCAGGTGACAGTCGTAGTGGACAATGTTGAAATGTGAGACGGTGCTGTAGCCCTGCTGCTTCCGAGGCTTGTTCTCAAACTCCTCCAAGGCCATCCGCTTGGTGAAGGTGTAAATGCCCAGGACTTTCGTTGGCTGGAGCAAGAAACAGAAGCTAATGTCAAGCTGACGGGTGCCATGGCTTACAAAATCAATGTGCAAAATGGCACTTTTGGATACAGAAACAGGTTGGGTGACCCTGTGGCCCACCAGATGATGTGGGACTCCAATTCCCATCAGTGCCTGCCAGCCTGGCCAGTGGTGAGGGATGTTTGGGAGTGGAAGCTCGCGTTGATTAGGAAGCAGTGCTTGGAAAAGTTCATTTTTTGGACTGCAAATCACAGAATCCTGCAGGGAATTATGGGAGCTGCACTCCAAAAAAGCTCTCCAGATGCCTAGAAAGACAGTGAAGAGATGGTGCCCACACCATCTGGAGGGTTTGCATGAGCACCATTTGGGACTCCTGATTTCCTGCAAGAAAGGCTGCATACCTGGAACTTGTAGCCTTCCCTGCAGATACAGCATGTCAGGCCCGGCTCTTCTATCAGCTCCTCCATCTGCTTCAAGAGTGCCGTCTTTGTCACCACTTGTCCCTTCTCGTTTGTCTGAAAGATCAGGCATAACAAGAACCATGGCAAAGGAAGAAGGAATGGGTGAGAGGAGCTACAAACAAACCAATGGCGTTCCTCCAGTTGAAACTTGGTGGTGTCCCACACCAACCAGCTTAACTCTTAAACAAGGAGCACCTCCCAAGAGACACCTAGTTCCCCACTAGATAAAAACGTCTCGAGCAAGAAGGTTACCCCTACCGTCATGCCCAGTGTGCCCAAGGCCTTTTGGCGCATGGCCATGGCCATGCGCTTCTTCTCTGCCCGCGTCTCCCTCCGGGCCGCATCAATCTTCTTGTTCACTTCCGGATGCTCCCGCAAGGCCTCCAGCAGGTTCTCGGCCAGCGTCCCAATCCCCTCGTCGCTGGAGACTTGCTCTAGCTTGTGCAGGTTTGTGATGGAATCGGTCCCAATCAGCACCTGTTGGAAGTTTCAAAGTGTATGACCCACAGGGTGGAGGCTTTGGCCAGAGAGCAAGCTAGGTTTCCCCAACACCTCAAAGCTAGATTCAACCCCAGGGTAATTTCGTACATAAAATGGAAGCTGCTTCCCCAAGCTAGAGGTTTTCCTGTAGCTATCACTTGGGGAGTTTTCTGAGGGGTGTGTCTTCCCTTTTGTCTCCGGCTGAGCGTGTGTCAAGTAAGTCTGCCATTCTGATACCATAGCCATGGCCCATTTTCTATCCCCAGCCTAATTAGGGTATAGGATAATCAATAAATGCCAGATAGGTATCAATTAAAGTGACTGATATATGGTCCAAAAGGGAGCAGTGACTCATAAAATCATCAAACAGAGTATGCACAGTAGGTGTCACAGCAAGCTGTCTCTGTTGTCCAGCAATCTCTTATAAAATAAATCACTGCAACATGTGTGTGTTTCCATCTACCCCGGCCACAAAGTCCATGGAGAACAGACTGGGCTCTTCTGCCCTCACGGCATGATGGAAGGGTGGAGTGTTTCCACTGAACTTGCATGTGGAAAAGGGGGGAAGCTATCCATCTCCTCACCTGCGTGGCTGGGTGTTGTGTGGCGAGACCTCGGAGCAGCCGGAGGATGAAGGGGAGGGCCGGCCGAGACAAGAACTTCTTCCACACGTCGGCATCCAAACTGTACAGGGAAGGGTGGGTGGAGAGGGGAAAAAGAAGGTAGATGTATGCAACCCAATGACTGGGCCCATCCTACCCACGTCCCACCACTGAGCGCCAATGCTTGCCAAGCAGCAGCCATTTTGAATGTAAGGGCAATTCAGACATCTAGCTATCTGTCCTCCTCTCTTTTCAGCTGAGTGTCTGGCATGGCTAGAGTAGGGATCAACACCTGGGCCCCTCTAGTCCAAAGGAACCATTTTGGGCCGCTGGAGTCGTCGGTGCACCTGCCTCCTTGTCCCAGGGACGGTGGCAAAACCCAGCTAAGAAGGCAGCCCTAGACAAGAGTCAAGACAAGACCCCTTTCTCCTGCTCCCACCCACCCAACGCCGCTCACTTCTTAGCACTGGGGATGTGCTTCTTCATGTAGTCCAGGGCGTTCTGCGTGATCCCCCGCTGGAGGATGAGGTCTTTCAGGAGGTGCCCGTTGCTGTTGTTCTTGATGCCAGCGGCGATTTTGCAGAAACAGTCCAAGAAGACCTTGTCGTCTCCACTGTGTTCCTTATCGTACCTGGAGGAGAAGGGGGTGGGGGGTAAGAGGGGCTCGCAAAGGCAACCGAGGCCTTTAATTACCCCCTCCACTTATCAAGGTGCCTCCAATTCACCTCTCCCCAATGAGCTACTTGTGAGGGCTTGTTACTCAGAAACAAGATGGGCAGGAAGGTGTCTACCCCCCAAGACAAGCAGAGCATGACTCCATTAGGCCCCCTTTCTCCCTTGGCATGATGCATAAAAGAGGCAGCAAACAGGCAGCCCTGGCTGTAACCTCACAGGTTCATTTGCAGCCGCACACTTCCCAGAGGGAAGGGCTCTACTCGGGAGCCTTACTTGTCAAAGCAGCAGTAGGGCCTGAAACGGTCCACCAGAATCTGCATCTTCTCTGTCTCCCCAAAAGATAGGTAAGGGATGATGCGCAAGAGGCCCTGGAGGACGCTGGGGTTGGAGCGGACAAAGGTGCTGTTGATCTGGTCCAGGAGCATCACCAGCTGGTCCTTGTCGCCCGTGAGGAGGAGGTTGCCCTGCAGAGAGGGGAGAGACAACATCCCATCAGGACTGAATGAGACCCTCCGCTGGACCCTTCAAGCTGGACCCTTCAGGTTGTCCCCACTCCCCATTTATGGGGCAAATCTTCTCCCAATCTTCACAACGGCTTTCTCCCATTTCTGCTTCTGTAGATCTAGAACTTGGGGAAGTTTCCTTTTTGGACTCGGACAACTCCCAGAATCACCCCAGCAATCCATGTTGACAGGGCAAGTTCTTGGAGGTTTAGTCCAAAAAAAAAAAAAAAAAAAAGGAACTTCCCCGAGCTGCACCCTTACCCAACAAAGCCAACGCCTTCTGGCTTCAGTTTCACAGAGATTTTATTTGCTCAGATTGGAGGTGGCCTTTCAGACACTTTTGGACTCCAGTTCCCACCATCCCTGACCACTTGCCACTGGAGTCCAACCCTAAGTAATACAACTTATACAAAAAACTAGATTTGTAGAAATTCCCACCTGGGAAGGCAACACGTCCCCATTTTAGATCTAAGCACCATGAGTTCTCAAAACCCTCCCATCTCACCAGGGGGGGCCTGACCGCCTCTGCTTTTCCTTTCATGCCTCTCAGCTCTAACTCGGCTTTCCCTCGAGGGCCATGAAGAGAGGAGAAGCTGAAGTCAGACTTGGTGACTGTGACCTTAAGACCCCGAACCTTTTTCATCTGGACCACAGTGGGGGAGTGAGTTTGCCTCCCTCTAACTTCCCCCTCACAGCTTGAAATAAAGCTTATAATGCCCTCACAGCTGGTGCAGAGATGGTGCAGAAACACAGCCCTCCACCAGAGCAGTGACTCAAACAGAGACACAGCAGGATGCCTGCTTTATGGCCATGCCTCTGTGGCACACAATCCTCCTTCTTCAGTTCATTAACCTAATTCCTAGTGGCACAATGCTAGCTGTTTTCTGGCAGTGCATAGAGAAATCAGAAGGAGGCTCTTGGAGAGGGGAAATGGCCCTCCAAACTCCTTCCCAGGGGTCCAATAGAACGGTTCCACCAATCCATCTAAGGAATGGATGCCCCAGTTCCTGTGACCGCCATTAAAACCCTCTGGGGTCGGAACTATCTTAACCCCAGACCCAAAATGACCAGAGCGGCTCTCTCAGCTATTAGTGATCCCCCAACAGAGCTGGCAGGATAATTAGAGCTTCTGGAGTAGGGGGAAGATAATGGGAGGAAAGCTAATGGTGCAACTGTGTCTTGCAGTCTTATCAATTGCTGACACTGGGGACCATTTGGGAAAGGAGGCTAGGCGCCCCAGGCGGAGCATGGATCGTCCCTCCATTGTGACCAAGGTTTCGGCCAAAGCTGCCCAAACCCCGGCCAGCCCACAACCACGCTAGTTCCATGCATCATCTGCACTGCTGTCCACAGAGCCCTGGAGAAATCATTCTCCCAATGGCGTTACCAAAGTCCATGACGCTTTCAAGAACGCCATAAGCCACCTCTCCCAAAACAACCCTCCCAACACAACCATCACACAGACAGGCCTCTGCCACCAAGGAACATACAATGGACAGGAGATGCAAATGAGGAAGGGGGTGAGGAAAGGAGCCTGGGCCAGGAAAAAGCAACTCTGTCCCTCTCCCGCCTCAGAGAATCAAAGGCACTGATCCACTGCACCAAGGCTCTCCTGATTCTGAGAACCTAACCCTAAGCAGCATTTCCAAACCTTTGGCCTGTAAGGCTTTGACTTCAACTCCCAGAATCTCTGACCATTGGCTATGCTGGCCAGGGGTTCTGGGAGCTGAAGTCCCAAACATCTGTCAGGCCAAAGATTAAGTAGCCCTAACCCGAAGTGATTGAGACTCTTGCAGTTCGCAACACCCATCCCTCTCAGCTCCGTCCCACGTAAACACCCACCTTGTCCTCGCTCAGCGGCTCCGCGTTGGACTCGTCCAGGATGATCTCCATGATGCTGAGGACCTGTTCCGCCACGGCCGCCCCGCCACTATCTTTGCTCTCTTGCTCGGCCACCAAAGCCTGAGGAGAAGAAAGGAGGCAATGACGAGCCTGACCGTCAACCCGGTTTGTACCTCTGCCTCCTGAGAGCGCGTGGAACCGGCCCAGAAACTTCCAGCCAGACCCCCCTTTCCATCTCCTCTCTGTGGCCAAAGACGCTCCCCTTACCAGGTTCAGCGTCCCCAGCATGACGTTGAGGGTGTTCATCTCCAGCTTGACCAACTGCTGGCGGTTGACTTTCACTTTGACGCAGTAGCTGAAGAGCTTCAAGAGCACCTGCAGGGAAGGAGACAGAAAACCAACACACCCACCATCAGTTGCCTTTCGGAGACTGTCAGGGCCTGGCTTCAGTCTAAACTCAAGACCCCTTCTTCCTTTTTTATTGTATGAATCCCTACATTGGGGTACTTTGACTGGCTCCTCCACCACCCCATGGTCAAAGGAGGGAACTGCAGGCAATTCCAGCTCAAGTCCAAACTCTCTGAAAGACTGTATCTTCTTATGAGCTGGCCCAAACCTTAAGGTCTTCTGGGGAGGGATTTCTCTTGGTCCCATCACCATTGCAGGCATGTTTGGTGAGGACACAGGAGAGAGCCTGCTCAGTGGCTGCTCCCAGGCTGTGGAACTCCCTGCCACAGGAAGCTAAGTTGGCTCCCCACTGCTCCTTTTCCACTAACAAGCAAAGACCTTCCTCTTTACTCTTGCCTTTGAGCATTAACTGTCTGTTGCAGATGGCCTTTTAACTGGGGCGTGCCGTATTTTTATGTTTAGCATTATTGTATTTTAACAGCCTTTGAAAAACCGTTTTGAATTCATGCTTTAATATGATCGCTTGTTTAATTGCTTTATAACTTTTGTAATCTCCATTGTTTTAACTCAAATTGTGAGCCAGTTTGGATCGGACATTGGGAGAACGGCATGAAATTAATTAAGTAAGTAAGTAATTAAAGTTAGACATTCACGTTCTTGTTGTTGTGTGCCTTCAAGTCATATGGACTTATGACAGCCCTAAGGCCGCCCTATCATGGAGTTTTCTTGGCAAGGTTTCTTCAGAGGGAGTTTGCTTTTGCCTTCCTTGTTTTTCCCAAACAAGGAAGAAGATGCTGACAGAACAACATGAAGGCCTCTCACCCACAAGGCTTTTATAGTTTAATATTATTTTAAGGGGGGGGGGTGGGCTAGGGTACTGGGACTATGGAGTTTTTATATTGTAAGCCGCCCCGATTGCGTTGCAGAGGGGCGGGATAGAAATAAAATATTATTATTATTATTATTATTATTATTATTATAGATAGAGAAACAAGGAGTGATCCCTCCTGTGCATTTTGACTACATTAACAGCCGCCTGTAAATAATGAGGCCATTCTGGGAAGACAGGGCTCCTTTTGCCCCCATTTCCCTTTCAGAGATGTAGTAAAAGACAACGAAAACAAACCCAGCATTGGCAGAACTAAGACATATACACTCTGCCAAGCCAGACGCATTGCTTTGTCTTAGAAAAGTCATTCGGCTGCCATCCACCGGCCCTCCAAATAGTTAAAAGCTTAGAAACATGGCCTCCTAAGAAGAATGTTACCTCCCGACCTCTGGTTCATTCTGAGCCTGAATGAACAAGGGGGCAGCCAGTTCTTTGGAATGATGGAAATAAACTCAGAGGGAAATTCTTCCAAGATGGTTTCCCTGGGAATCAAACAACAACGACCCAACCCTGTCATGCCATGCCGTGGAAGGCATGGAGGAATGGGTACTCACAGTCAGGAGGTGTCGGCCTTGCTTGAAGTCCTTGATACCCGACAAGCGGTTCAGCATGCAGCCCAGCCCTCCGCACTGGGCCATCACGCCCGCCATTTTGTATACCTCCTCCTCGTCCTCCTCTTCATCTGTGGAGAAGAAAGAGGCTGACAGGAGAGAGAGGCAGCGGCCTCAACAAAGCTCGGAGAAACACCGCCAGCCAGGGGTCTGTCTGTCTGTGTGTGTGTGTATTGCTGGGGGGAGATGGGATATCAATTGATATCAATAATATCAATTGGTAATTGATAATAACTCTAACCCCAACACTTACCTTACCCCTAACCCTTACACAAATGGTTTTTCAAGACAATCCCAACCAACCAGAAATGGTTTCGATTGCATTTTCTTAACGATATTATCAATTATCAATTGACAGAACTGCACCACACTGAATTGGCCGCACTGAAACGTCCTAGGCCCTTCTGGGAGGCATAGTTCAAAAGAGGAAACTTTCCCAAGCTTGGCTGTGAGGATTTTGGGAGCTGTAGTTTTTTTTTTTTTTAAAAAGGAACTTTTCCAATCTGTCCTTCAGACTGAAGAAAAAGCTCTGGCAGCCCTTTTGCTCCAGGAGATTCTAGAGACACCCTTCCTTCCTCCAAGGGAGAACCAAGCGCCGTACCAGTTGTGGAGTCTAGCGACTCAATGAATTCTTCCGTTGCGTCTCCCAGCAGTCCACGCATGCGGTAAATTATCCTCATCGGCTCTCCCTGCAGAGAAGGAAGAAAGGAAGAAGGTCAGTTGTGCTCCTCGGGACATCGGGATTCAAGAAGTGAGGGGCTGCTCTGGAAAAACCCTCAAAGGAGGAGGAAGGGAGACCCTCAACCAGAGAAGCTGAGGCTGACAGGACTTGGGATGTGGGGCTGGTGTGTCTTTCCATGCCTCATTACTTCATTTTTCCAACTAATTTGTAAGCCTTTAATCCCGTTATTGGGGGAAATGGGGGATATCGATCAGGCAAACAAGTTGTTGTGTGTCTTCAAATTGTTTCTGATTTATGGCAACCTTAAAGCAAACTATCATGGGGTTTTCTTGACAAGATTTGTTCAGAGGGGGTCTGCCATTGCCTTCCTCTGAGGAAGCATATGAGTGCGCTTCCGTTGAGTATGCAGGATCTATACTTTATATAGAGTAGGAAAATATGTGAGATTGGCATTTTCTAAGGAGAGAAAGGGAGAGACAAATCTCCCACTGACAGGGAGAAGGGAAAGCAATGGGGAGAGAAGGGAGTGAGCAGGAGTGACAGTTTAATAAGCTTTTAACTAAAACCGGGTATTAGGAAAGTGGCTAAGCAGAGTAGGGGCTTGTTACAACTTTCCCCGTGGGGAGGGGGGCTTGTTCGGTGCCAGGAATACCAACCATTTGCCTCCTTCTCTGAACTTTCTATTTTAATACTGTTTTTAAGTTTGAATACAGAGCAGGGAACAATGGAGGGTGGGGAGGGGTGTTGGGTGGAAATCCCAGCTTTGGGAGAAGGAGACCTTCTTTGGGGGAAAGCGAGAGCGGGGAGAGAAGAGGGCCTGTCAAGAAGTCTGCTGCTGCTAAGCCCTAATGTGGAATAAGCGGCGCTTAACGTCAGAAGAAGATTCGGAGAGCGCTAGGGAAAACCCTCGGGGGCAGGATCTGCTCAAAGGCCGCGCCAGAGTCCCGCAATTAGCACCGCGGGGGGCTCTGGTAAAAATGGCAGGCGAACAAAGCGGGGAAAAAGCGGGAGACAAGGGAAACAAACACAGGCCCCGAGGTTGGCTTCTCATGAGCCTGTCTCTCCTCTCGGGAGGAAGGGAGCCCCAAAGGGAAGAGGGGAGCGTAAGATGAAAGCTGGTTTGCTGACAGTCGATGCTGACGGACAGCGCCAGCCTTTCAGAAGGCAGCTGTGGAGCATCCTGGGAAGCCATGCGGAGACGCAACAGGCGGTTACGCACCACCTGCGATCTGGCAGGATGGTGTCCTTCCCTCCCTCCACTGGAAGAGGGATCCCCCCCACCCCAATACCACCAGAACAAGTGTCCAGGGTTGGAGGGACGGCTGTGCCATCTAGGAGCTTCGAGATCCAACAGGCCAGGGAGGGAGGGCCACGTTGCATTCCTGCAGTTTTCTCCTGGGCTGAGGTGCCAATGAAATCACCCGGCTGCTTATAATATGTCGCAAGACTCACAAGGTGCCTGGAAAAACAATCTCATTTCTCCCTTTCTCTTTTTGAAAAGCAAAATAAACCATAGTTTTATAAGCCTTCCAGTAAGGACACCTTCTTACGTTAGTTAAGGGCCTTCTCGGTGGCTGCCCCTGGGCTCTGAAACTCCCTTCCTAAAGAACCCAGAACAACCTGGCAGGCCAGGGTTTAAATCTGTGCTCAAGTCACACTCTCTCAGCTTCATGGCAAATCTCCTCCGGGTAAATCTTGAGAGCCAGCGTGATGCAGTGGTTTAGGTGTCGGACTAGCACATGGAAGTCCAGAGTTCAAATCTTCACGCAGCCAAGGAGACCCACTGGGAGCCCTTGAGCGAGTCACACCCTTTCAGCCTCGGGGGAAAGCCATGGCAAACTTCCTCTGAACAAATCTGCCATGAAAACCCTGTGATAGGTTCAACGCCTTAAAATCACAGAGAAACAATGGGAGAGATGGCCACTCCTTAGCAGAAGACAGACATCATTGCAATTATTATTAATTTAGAGGGTGTTGACAGCGTACATGGCTTTTTGCAAAGCAACACAAACAGACACACACACACAAAGTCTAACCACATCTGAGGGAACCAGGTTAAGGAAAGTTGCATTAGATCATTTTTTAAAGAAAAATCAGATGATCTGTGAACAGGAATGTCCTTTTTGAACAATTTAAATCCTGGGTCATTGTGGCCAACGTGTAGTAGTTCAAGGGAAGCATGAGGAGAAGAAACCTGGCAACTATTGTGAAAAGAAAATTAAGTGAAAATCCAGAAACAGAAAGTCTGGAGACAGAAGAGAGGCAGTTTGTTAGTAGGTTGGACTAAGGACTTGAAGGATCCAGGTTCAAGATCACACTAAGGCAGGAAACTCACTGAGTTTGGGATAGTTCATTTTCTGTCTATGTCTAACCTATCCCACCGGGTGGTTGTTGAGGGGATAAAATGCTGGCAGGAAAGCCACGCTGGCCATTTTGAGCTCACGATAGGAAAGGCGGAATATAAACATAATTTAAAAAATAAAATTGTCATCAAAAAATACTCAAACATGTCTCTCCCTCGGTTCCTCTCCCAAGTTCTCATTGGACTCACGAGAAAAAGAAATGAGAACAGGACTCAACATCTGAACGTCGCTGCCACCCTTCCCTCCATCACAATGTTTTCTAATATGAAAATCCTGGAACACAGGTCTCTATTCAAGAACTGTCAGAACATTCGAAACGCAGGCCAGTCGGAGCCATGCATCTGAATGCATTAATCTCCCAACTGCTCCTCGACAAACATGAGATTCTTTTGAACTCAGATGACAAGGCAGGGGTATTTTAACATATTCATTCCTAGAGGCTTTCTTGAGGATAATACCCAAAGTTTGGCACTGATAGTCAAAGCAAAGACATCAAATATTTAATTCCCCCTCCCCCCTCCAAAATGCCCCCTTTGTAGGAAGGGAGATATAGACATTTTTTTCCCTTCTTTTTTAGTTTCTTTGCCTTCATAAATGTCCTGGGTATTTTGCATTTCTGACAGAATATACCCACGGCCCCCTTTTCCTTTCTGAATCTTCTTAGGTTATAACTTTTGTAGTAAAAACACGCACCGCATCCCTAATTCCAGACTATAAACTCCTAGCTGTTTTATCATCTCAAAGGTGGTCTGATTAGCTTCCTAATTTCGATCCAAAATAAGCTCAACATATTATGGGGCCTGCAGAACCACAAGTCAGCTGCTAGGTGATGTCTTTCGGCTGGAAGCAAGTCATTTTGGACATGCAATACACGCCTCTCCTCCGTGGCTCATCTCTATCAGGGAACAAACAGCGGCCTATGATACGCACACCATTACACAACAGTATGGGCTTCTTCTTCTAATTGCAAAATAAAAAGAAAAACATCTTTTCAGGGTTCTGAGCTTCTCCCGGGATCTGGAGGGAGGCTAGGTCTGCCTTTGTTTTGATGTCCTGCCACCACAGCAGAAACTGGTCTGCAGACGAAAACCATCTAACTCAGATTTTCCCAAACAGAGTTCCTTAGAACTCTAAGGTTCTGTGAGAGATCATGTTTGGGAAAAAAAATAGCACTTCTTTTGAGTTACAGATATAATAATATTTATGCAAGGGTTCCCTGAGACCTGAACATTATTTCAAGAGTTCCTCTGGGGTAAAAAAGGTTAAAAAAAGCTGGTAACCCATAATGATGCTGGCTATGCTTTTTTTAAAAGATGGTGGTTTTAATCTACCTGCTGTTAGGTTACGTTTTAATTAAGAGTGTCTTTTTACTCTATATTTTATTATTGCTAGCATCCTTAAAGGACTTTTTGTGTGTGTGCTTAAAGGGGTATAAATTAAAAGGTAAATACCCCCTGTGCTCTCACCTCTCTCCCTCACAAGGTCTTCGAGATTGAGGCAAAACAATGAAGTAACAGATCTGGGATCTCTGCAGTGTCTATTTTTTTTGAAATGTAGATGGGATCAAGCAACCTGGAGCAGTCAGCTATGCCTTAACTTGCCACGAGCAGAGAGAACATGAAATTAGCTTTGAAAAGGCAGTGGCCGAAGGTGCCAACATGATGGCTGCTGTCCAAAATAAAAGGGATTAGGGGTCGGGGAGGGAAACCTCTCTCGCACTCAGGAGGCCAGCGAAAGGATTCCTGCACACGGGTGTCCACAGAGAACAGGCAAAGCCTTGGGGCTGTGAGCTGACGTCTGGTTGCGTATCCCAAGGCACTGGCATTTGGAGGCGACAGAGTGGAAACCATTTACAACGGCAATATGGGCGCCAAGAGAGGCCCGCAAGTACCTCGTTGGTTGGACACCAGACCTTCTTGTAGACTTCAGCCACCGGGAGGTCTAGGCTGATTATCTTGTTGTTCACCAAGAGCTGAAAGGAAAACAACACAAAGCAGGGTAGTGAGTGTCATGCGAGCAATGCTTATGAGTGACCTTTTACAAAAAGAAAAAAAATTACTTTCCAAACAGGCAAACAGCTCAAGGAGTACACTTTTTACCGGCCCCCATTCACCCATTTTCCAAGTCGTGTGAGAAAAGGACCCATAAGAGCTTTCTAAAGAGGACCTGATTTGCTTGCAGAAGTCCCCAGCCTCTAAATCTCCAGTGACACGTTGGGGGGGGGGGTGCAGGGAGGTGCCATGGCTTTGAGACCCTGAAGCATTACAGCCTCCCAGGGAAGGCAGCCCTAGATTCAGATGGAGTGACGGCCAGCCTGAATCATTCCCTGTCTTCTGGAGATGACAGCTTGGAAATATTGGCTGAGAGCCTGCTTTGGAAGGTGTAGCTATGACAATGTAACTATGATGATGGACCCACATGTCCTGATGCAACCCCCCTAAAGGTATCTTTTAAGTCCTGCGTCCCCTTTCTGAGGCACTGGAGAGCAGGGCAGTGAGCAATGACACATACAGACTTCCTCTGGTAGTCAGGTGCAGCACAAAAGGGAACTGCGACAACCCCACAGAACCATGGAAGTGAATTAGTGTCATCACAACATCTTAAGTAGGACTTACATCATTGTAATTACTGCACAAGGTGCCAGCCCTTGTTTTTTGGGTGGGGAGGATGGACAACAACTCCCAGAATCCTCCTCCACATAGAGCAGATATTGCTAGTTTAGATAGGCTCAGAGTCCAAACTCACCAGACGGTATTTCTTTACACCATGAGTGTAGCCAATTCAGGGACTGACTTTCTGCCCCTAAGACCTTCCAGGGGCCACACGGGCTGCCAAAAACCCCAAAGTGGCCAGAAGATTACTCCCGGTTTGAAAATAAATGAGCATTTCTGCTGTTAAAAGAGTGAAGGATTACTTTTGGGGGGGGGCATCCCATCCAACAGGCGAGTTGCCACTTCCGGAAGCTCCCAGAAGAAGCAACTCTCTCCCTTCCTTTTGGCCGCACGAAGGGCAGGCAGTCCGGGGGGTCTGGAGGGACCAAACGTCACACAATATGAGTCTGAACCCCTCTTTTATACCTTTTCCTGCCATGAGTAGAAATTAGCACCCAGGGTCAAAGGACACAGGGCCTTGACTCCTTGGCATTTCATGTTTTGGAAACCGGCTGCTGCTTTGTGCCACACACAGGCTGCCACTTGGTCAAGATATTATTCCCCACCCCTTTAAGAATCCCTGTTAACCTCAGCAGTCTGCCGTCCACATCCCGGGTGCATCTACCCCCCCCACTTCCCAGGGAGCCATCCTCACCTCCATGCCACTGTCATCCTCCAGCAGTGCCACCAAGTCACAGTCCTGGCAGATCTTGTTCTTGATGTCCCGCATCAGAGGCCCGATCCCCGGCTCATTGCTGCTGTAGGGGTTCCCAGGCATGCGCCCCTGGAGGAAGTCTTCCTGCTGGGGGTCTTTCTCCAGCGTGACAAAGAACTCCGTCACCTCATTCTCCTCCTGGAAGGCCGACCGGGGCAACAGTTAGCCAGGGCTGGCCGCAGGGAGCACACCGTTCCCTTGCGGCAACACCTCCAGTGACCACTGAGAGCTGCTTTTCAGAATGCGCCTTCTTTATCTGTCATTTTATTTCTCAGGCTTTTAATGGCTTTCAATTCTACTGTTAGGTGAACGACATTTCAAACTTTTGTACAATGTGAATGTTTATCTTTAACAGCCACCTTGAGTCCCAGACTGGGAAAAAGTGGGATCTAAATATAATACCAACAACAACAACAGTTGGAAAAACTAGTTGGCAGCCTCCCATGTACTGCTAACAACAGATCATCGGAAGCCGGCACCAGCCAATTAAAACACTTTCCTCTCTAACTCCTTCTGCAAGAACCCAAAGGAAGACATTAAGTACTCACACACTGAAAAGATTGCCCGCTGTATCTCTGTATGAGCTACTGATCTGGCCTTGCCTAACTCCTTGTCACAGCCCCAGGAGGGGAAGAAGCTAATTCTGCTACATCTTTGTATCTGGTGCGATTTGATTGCCCTGTTGCTCCAGACACAGGAGGCACGGCAGAATGGCTCTCAGAGGAGGCTCCCTATATGTGGCCGCATGACTCATAGCTCTGGGAGGGTACTCCTTATCCTTAACACTACCTCCAAAATAAAGTTTTTCAGATCGTAAGAGTCCTGCTTCTTTCAAGGGAAGACAATTGTTTGGGGAACAGATCCAGAAATGGGCTAAGATGCTGTCTACCCATTTTCACGTTCAGCATGAGTGGGTTTTTCACATCCTCCCCTTTATTACCATCTCTTTTGCCTTCAGAACCTGAAGGCTCTCATGATCACTCCCCCTTAAAGCAGGAAGCTTTTAGGGGGCGGTTGCTAGCTGCTAAACTTCTATATATCTCTTCCTGCCAACAATGTAAAGGGGATGGTGGCTCCCTCTTCCAAGATATTCACCAAGCTGAACAGGGCACCACTGGGATGTCGGCATCTTTAGCCACTGCCTAAGCGGTCCCCCAGCTACCAGGGAACAAACTGGCTCCCCTACCGGATAGATAATGCTGCACAGCCGCTCAAAAATGAAGACAGGCGTCCGGTAGTCGTCCAGGCTGTATCGCTTGGCCGTTTCGATGCACACGGCCATGAAGGCCTTGGTCTCCGATTCCGTGCCTGGCGAGGAAGCGAGAGAAAGAGGGGAGTCAGTCTCATTGGAGCTCTGAGGCAAGGAACTTTTCCCGCTAAAGGAAACTAAAACTGATTGGCTTCCTTCTCTTTAAAGCGCAAGGGCCTCTGCTGAGAAAATGACAAACACCCTTGCCATCATGCTCAATTTCTGCTGGTTTACGAGGTCCGCTTCTTCCTATGCTGCACTGGAAAGGCCTGGACAGTGGCCATCCCTAGTCCTTGATGGGCCGGCTTCTACACAGACTTGCAACATCCCTTGCCCCTCTCGCCCCTGTTGACTTCCAAAGCTTGGAGAAACCAAGGAAATGTTAATGTGCATCCGGATTTGCTTACAAGGAGAAAAAATATATATTTGAGAAACTTACAATACCTCAGGTGTACCCAAGTAAAGAGGATCAGACAGCAGGAGGTCCAGTGGGAGCAATTTGACCTGTCTGAACCCCATTAATTGGCTATCGAGCACAATGTATTTCAGTTATCTATGGCTGAAATAATAGGGGAAACGTACCACAGTGCTGCGCTGGAAAATGCCTAGAGGCATCTTCTCTAGGAATCTCTTAGTCGTCCAATGCAACTCTATGTTATGTTTGTACAGGAAGTCCTTTATTTTAATAGGGTTTGCTATTATCTGCGGTTTCACTTATAAATGCTAAGTCTAGGAATGGATCCCCCGTCAATACTGGAGGCGATCTGTACTTGTTTCTGGGCACCATAGAAAACCTGCATAGGTGATTAACTGCCAATGTCATCTATGACGTGTTACATCTAAACTTTTATAGTAAAGGATGGCACTAACTGGTGTTTCTTATAATGCAGCCACCCAAACCTCTCCTGGCGGCACATCAGCGCTCTGGAATGTAAGCTCATTAGGATGCCTAAGTGTGTGGGAACCACAGATTAAGTGTTTAGACGTTCTTTGACCTATGTTCCACCTTAAAGAAGGAAACAACAGAGGTGGTGGGGTCTCCCTCTCTGGACGCTTTCAAAGAGGTCGGAGAGCCCCCTGCTAGGGATGCTTTAGCTTCCATCTTGCATTGAGTAGGGGGGTTGAATTCGATGGCCCATGCAGCTCTAGGATTCTACAAATGCTTAGCAAAACTGCCACACGTTCTTCGTGTCACACCACAAGCCCCATATTAAATCAGACAGCCATTTCTTTTCCAGGTTGCCCCCCCCCCAGCCCTCCAACCACCCCGTGATCTCACCCCTGGACCAGATCCGCCACCCACCTGTCGTCATGTCCTCCAGCATCTCGAGCAGCATGTCTTGGGTCTCGTCGATCAGCTTCGTCCGCTGGACCACCAGCTTCCGGAGGCACAGGTAGCCATTCAGCACCGTCCCCACCAGGCGGCTCTTGAAGTGCCGCTTGATGGATTCGACCTCCACAAAAGAGGAGAGGAGGCCTGGGAGAGCAAAGCGGAGACATTCTGCTTACCAACTGGCACCCTGAGGGAATGGGGAGTGGGTGGGAACATGCGGCCGTGGTTCCACATACACACAGACAGCACACAAGCCAAGGATAAGGAGGGGCAGCTTTGACGTACCTGTGATGCTCTTTAAGGCGTAGCCCTGTTGCAGGTCAGTGCTGAGCGTAGCCTCCTCTAGGGCAAGGAGGCGGGCAATCTCCTAAAAAACAAAACCTTTGCCTCAGACAGCCTCACCTCCTGCTACCTGATCCTTTTAATTCAAGGCTGGGACTTGCGCAGCCCTCCAGATGTGGTTGGATCCCAACTCCCAGCATTCTGGCTACAGGGCTGCTGGGAGTTGCAGTCCAACAACATCCTGAGGGCCGCAGAGTTCCCAGACCATTTTAAGAGGAGAGGCTGGGGACTGAAGCTTCTGCATGCAGAACAATCCCTCATCTTTATTTGCAGTCAATTGACTATAAAATCCTCAGACTGAAAGACTCACTTGATAAAGAAGTGTACAATATACAATAAGGCATTCAAAGGTTAAAAAAAACTAAACAATTCAGTTATACATTACAGGTTGGGTCTCCCTTATCCAAAATGCTTGGGACCAGAGTTATTTTGGAACATTTTGGATTTTACAATATTTGCATATACTACATAACGAGATATCTTGGAGATACCCAAGTCTAAACACACAATTTGTTTATGTTTTGTATACACCTTATACACATAGCCTGAATGTAATGTAATACACAATATTTTATATACTTTTGTGCATGAAACAAAGTTTGTGTACACTGAAACATCAGAAAGCAAATGTATCACTATCTCAGCCATCCATGGGGACAGTTTTGGATTTTGGAATATTTCGGATTTTGGAATTCCAGATATGGGAGACTGTATTACTTTGCATCCAGAGCAGTGCATATTCTACCACTGAGCCATGGCTGCAGGGAACAGGGGCCAACCAGTCCTGGCAACCTTCTAGTCACAAGGAGACCTATCTTCTGGGATTAAGCAGCTCCCATTATTCACCAAAAAGGCTGAAGCTGATGCAAGGCCACTTGGCTGTTGTCTAGGGGCTGGGTTTGGAACATGAACTTTTGGGGCGCAGTCTCTCTTCACCCCGGGGAAAAGGTCACTGATAGAGGAGTTCCAAGCAGACCCAGAAGAGAGGACCTGCTCTACCTTTGTAATGAGGTTCCCAACGTAAGGCAGGACCCCCCTGGCTGCCAGGTAGACCTTCCAGCGGGCTGGCTTGATGAGCTTCTGGTAGAGAGCCAGGTACTCTGCTGCACACTCTCCTGCCACACTCAGCTCGTCCAGGTAACTAGTGGGAAGGAAGAAAACACCATCAGTTCAGAAGTCCCACACTCAGCCTCTGACTTTGCAAACAAGAGGAGCAGTGGCAAAAAAGCACATGCGCAAGGCAGAAGGAAGGGGGTATATGAAATTCAGGGCAAGTGGAGGCAGGGGAGCACGGAGTTTTCATACAGATCGCTTCTGCAAGATGTCTCGGGGGGCAATGTGTGAAAAGGGAGCTGGTACCTGGTCAGGAGGTCGAGGACTTGCTGCTTGCGGCTGGGGAGGGTCGCCAGGGCTTCCACGATGGTGCAGGCCGCCTGGCGGGCAGCTTGAGTCGCAGGAGTGAACAAGACCTGGGGAAACAGCACCAAAAATAAATAAATAAAAATAATAATCAAAGGGAAGGATGTTCGGGGGGGGGAGAGATAAAGTAATCTGGGACAACATGAGAGCTGATTTTGAGAGAGGAGGAGGAGAACAGTCTTTGGTCAAAACCACCTCAAGTGGACTCTCCCTTCCACCTGCTGTCTCCAAATTCTACCTTAGGAAAGCATCCTCTCTGTCCCACTCCACCCTTCTCTATCCCAAAGAAGCTCTACCAAGGCTCCAGGTTACGTCTCTTTTGGCTGGAGATGTCCGGGAGCTTAATCCGTGGCCTTCTTCATGCAAGCATGTAATCTACCCAGAGATTGTTCCTTTTTTCCCCCTGACTAAAGCTCCCAGAGTCTGTGAGTTTTAGTCCAAAAAAGGAGTAACATTTCCAAGCTCTGGTTCTACCCCAGGTAATTTTTGCAAACTCTGGACTGATCTCAGAATCTGGATGTTTTACTCCAGAAACAATGACCTTTTAAACTCTGGATTTACCCACCCAACCTGCCAAAAGAGGAAAAACAGGAGATGTGTTACCTCTCGGCTTAACCCCCTTCACCAAACTAGTTTCCAGCAGGTTTAAAGCCCTCGAAAAGGTACCTC
The DNA here is from genome assembly GCA_030847615.1 of Gambelia wislizenii. Lineage (NCBI taxonomy): Eukaryota > Metazoa > Chordata > Lepidosauria > Squamata > Crotaphytidae > Gambelia > Gambelia wislizenii. The sequence goes on from JAUMIR010000016.1 coordinate 1,999,315, forward strand.
ATGGAGGAAGAGGAAGCTGGGGCCGTGTAGTGACTAAGAGGAGGAACTTCAACCCAGAAAGTTAGGGTCCAGCCCCTGCCCCCCTGACCTTGGCTGGACCACCCCTCCTCAGCTGTTGGTCACCCACACCCATCCCAGATCCTCCACCACAGGAGGAAGAGAGAAGCATGTACTATGCAGAAGTGACAGTGGTAGGACGTGTGTGTGTGTGTGTGTGTTTTACCTGTCGCAGCCAATTATTGTGGCCCAGCTTGAGGTCGAGGGGGCAGGTCCGCTTCCCCCGCCGGCTCATGAACTGCTTCCACTTCCAGGTGTACTTCTCCGTCAAGTAGAGATGGCGAAGCTCTGCCTTGCTGGGTGATTTCCCATTGGCCTCAATACCTAAACAGAGGGAGAAGGAGAGAGCATGAGATCTAGAGAAAATTGAATTCTGGTCTGAAAAGGGATGAGAGGAGCGGCAGGAAAGCAGGACTGACACAAGTCTGCCTTCCTGCTGGCTGCTGTTCTCCTGGAAGACCACAGAGCTACTGCTGGAGCTCAGGGGCAGGGGAGACCTTAAACTTCCCAGGTGGCCTCTTTCCTTTCTTTATTGGTTCAAATTTACCCATTTTCTTCTGAAGCACTCAAGAAGGAGCACATGGCCCTTCTCCTTCCCCTCTCATGTTATCTTTACAACCCTACGAGGTAGGGTGGAGTGTGACTGGTCCAAGGTCGCCTGGTGATTTTTCATGGCTTTGTGAGGACTTGGCCCTGGTAGTCCTGACTCCCAGGCTAGTGCCGTAACCACTACACTACAAGGTCTTGGGGAGAAGCCAACTAGAACATTTCAGAAAAAGGGAATTATTTTTCCACTACCCCATCGCCCTGTAATACTCTCTCAGGCCAAACCTTCCTTTGATGGGCCGTTACCTCTGGCAGGGAGACATTTCTTCCATGCCTCATATGAAGCTTTGGGGTCCCGCTTGAGCCATAGCTGGGCCTGTGCATGGATCTCGTTGCTGTAGGGCTTGACGGTGGTCAGGGAGTCGACTGGGACGTCCTGCAAGGCAAAAGGAAAGCTTGTGAGAGACTCAGGATGCTTTGGTAATCTCTGCATACCAACCTCCATCCCCACAGTGGCTCTCCAGATATCCTGCCCATTAACTCCACACAGGCTTAACCCCACGCAATCAGGACGTGTGCTTAAACACCCAACCGGCAGAGGCACACTGAAGAATCAGAGGAAGCAATCTTATGCCAGGTGAAACAGCCAGCCCATCTAGTACAGTCCTGGTTGCTCCGGCTGGCAGGAGCTCTTTGTCTTCCCAAGTAGAGAAGGATCTTTCCCACCCTCTGCTACCCTGTATCTTCAACGCTAGTTGCCAAGGATTGACCTGGGAGTTTCAGCAAACATGGAACAATCTCCTTAAAGGCACTGAAAGTAATGCTGATGTCCTGTAAAGCCCTATTTGGCTTTGGCCCAAGTTAGATGAAAGATATCTCCCCAAGATTGTTGGGAGAGGTCCTTCTTTCAGTCTCACCGCTTTTGCAGGTAAGGCTGGCACAGACAAGTGATGGGGCCTCCTCGGTGGCTGCCCCCAGACCTTAAAACCCCCTCCCTAGAAAGGCTAAAACGGCCCCCTCCTTGCTGTCCTTCTGTTGGCAGGCAAAGGCTTTGTTTTATCCTGACTGGCTTTTGGCACTAAAGGTTTTTAAGGAAAGGGCTATTATTAAGAGTGCTGTATTGTTTTAAACTGGGCTGTTTTTAAGCTACTTTTTAATCCTCAGAGTATCCTTTAAATTGTTTCAATATTGCTCATAGTTAAATTCTATTTTAATGATGACTTTTAAATATGTTTTTAACTATATTGCAATCATTTTAATTGGTAAGCTGCCTTGAGTTCCAATCTTGGGAAAAGGTGGGGTATGAATAGTTACTAGATATGAGAATGGTGATGATGATTATGATGATGGACTTAACTGAGGTCGCATCAAGCTGCATCTGATTTGCTTAGCAGCAGATAAGCCTGAGACTGCAGCCTGCTCCCTTCCCGCTTCAGACCCTTTGCCCAAAACATTTCCTGGTATCATAAATAAATTTATTTTAAAAAGTGGCACAGAACTGGTACCTTGTTCTTCTTGCTGGTGGGTGCCGGAGGCTTGATGAGCTTCTGCAGGATGCGTAGGCACATCAGCGTGATGTTCTCCACCACCACCGGCGTCTTGATGTTCACGGCCATCAGGAAGAGACTGAGTGCTGGAGGAGGAGCCGAGGAGGAAGTCAGGATGCGACTGGAAACAGCACCCGAGAGCAAGCGGCAGCCGGGACAGACTGCCAGGTAGGCAGCCTGAAGCACTTGCCTCAGGTGGCTAAACCTGGGGGGGGGCGGGCTGTGCACACACCCTCCGTTCTGAGGGCACCCTTCGCTTTGGAGAGCACCCCAGCCTGGTGCCCAGTAACGCTCTGTCTTGCTCTTTGTGCAGGAGAGGGTGGGCACTGGTGGAAGCAACAATGGGGCAGAGCGGGGTGGCACTTCTGCTTCAGGCAGCTAGAGAACTTGGGGCACCACTGAGCAACAACAACACACACACACGCACAGAGAGGACCTCAATCGTTTCCTGGACGCGCAGACTCACCACAGCGCAGCCGCAGCTCCCAGCAGCTGTCTTCCTTGGAGATGGAGTCCGTCAGCAGCAGCATCTCGTACTGAAGGCTGCTGGCCTGCCAAGGGGGAAGAAAAGCATGAGGGAGAGGGGCTGGGCTGCAAGACTACAGGCTCCCAAACTCCAGTCCCTTAAGACCCTGGTTTTGGGGAAACTGTGGGATATAAATGTAGATTATAAACATCCGTTGCTCCACTGTTCAGCTGATCTGCCTTTAGGGGAGGTGGTTCTGAGCAGCCACGCTGGCAAAGAAACCAACACACCTAGAGCCATTCCTCTGTACCAGACACCTCTCTACCAGAGCTTGGAAAAGTTACCTTTTTGGACTACCACTCCCCAAATCTTCCAGAGCCATTCTGGGGGTGGTATTCCAAAAAGTAAGTTTCCTAAGATCTAATCTGCCTGCACATTGGGCAGTTGGGACCTTTGCATTGGGACTGAGGCTAAAATCCTATTTGGTAAAGGAACGGAAATGTACGAGGTGGCCTGGAAGGGAGAGCAAAGAGATACAAAAGAATGCAAAGCACCAAATGCTGCCCAGCCCACCCGCCCCCTCCTCACCAGGTCTGGATTTGCCCAGTGTCCTTTCAGAGCAGCAGACACCTTGCTGATGATAAGGTCGTTCATCTGCTGGGTGGCTTCCGGGTTGTCTCTGGTTTCCACACATAGAATTTAAAACACACACACACAAAACACAGTGTTAAAAGCTTCCTGCCAGGCCCGACACAGTTTTAAGTGTCTGGTTCATTAAAAATTCAAAACAGTCTGGCTTAGCCAGCATTTAATGACAACAGGAGATGTCTCCCTTCCCTACTCAACTCAAATAGCCCCAAAACTTTGTGGTTTGGTTAGGCAACAGCAAGAACCAGAGCTGAGGGATGCACTGGAATATCTGGCTGCTAGATTTCATTCCTTTTCAGTGCAAACTGAAATAAGCAGCTGTATATAGTGGGCCCTCAGTATCCATTGGGATTTGGTTCCATGACCCCCTGTAGGTACCAAAATCCGTGGATTCTCAAGTCCCATTAAATACAGTGGCATAATAAAATGGTGTCCCTTATATAAAATGGCCAATCAAGTTTTACTTTTTGCGGGGGGGGGGGGGGTTGGCTTATTTTCAAGCCCTGGATGGTGGAATCCATGGAGGCAGAATCCATGGATACCGAGGAACAACTATATACTCAAAAACCTCTTTTATAAATCGAACATGCCCTGTTCTGTTCAACTTTTGCCCTGATTTGGAGGTTGTATTCCAAATCAAGCCAATATTTTCTACAATCCTTTGTCCATTAAAGCTGCAACTTTCTGGCTGTCATTTCAATCAATCCTTTCAAAGCACCAAGTTTAAAAGTGGATTATTCTTTAGGCTGGGATGGAGGAACCTTTGGCTTCCATATGTGTTGGAAAACAGTTCCTACTATCGCTGGCCACTGGGTGGAGCGGACAGAAGACTGAAACATGTGAAGGGTCCAAGCTGCAAGAATGCCAGGGCCCTGATCTGCTCAGTTCCCAGGCCACCTAAATTTCATCCCCTCCCCATTCACGCTTGCTACAGAAACATAAATGTAGTTCCACCCCAAAAAAGGAAGCCATACATCTCCTCAAACCTGGTGAGGAGGCACATGAGCTGCCGGACTTCCTCTCGCATGGTGGCAGCCCCTCGGCGCAGGTTATAGTCAAACAGCTCTCGAATGAGGCCCTGAGAGACCAGGATGTGGCGGATGGCAGCATTGGTGGCCAGGGCACGGAGAAGGGTGATGCAGTGCTCAGTGACAGCCGAGGCACAGCCGTAGCACTTGGTAGAAGAGGTGTGGCCGCAACCCAGAACAGAGAGGGCGCGGTACTGGCTGGCGGTGAAGGTGGGCTGGACGGCGGAGCGCGAAGATTTGCTGGCGGCTTCTCTCTGCTGGAGGTCGTATTCCAGCAGCTCCTTCCGGGAGGCAAAAACTTTCTGCAGGGAGTCAAGCAAAGGAACAGGGGCTGAGGCCAGAGAGAGACCCACTTTGTCTCCACTAGGTGCGTGCCAAATTTCCCAAACAGGCAAGTTTTCCTCAGCAAAGTGAGCAAGGGCGCTTAGCGAAGAATACCTCTCTCAATACAAGAGCCCCCCCTAGTGGCTCCACTCCACAACAGCAGCGGCATCTCAAACATTGCTTACTGCCAAACAAGATAGATTTAAATACATTTAAAAGTGGCCTCTTTAAATCCCCGATGGACACTGTTTATATGGAACGGCATCACCCAAAAGGAATGGCTTTGAGCAGAGAAGTGGTGAGGAGACACGCAGGATACCGAAGCACTTCTGTCCAAATATTCTAGAGTGGAGAGTGGGGGAAAGGAGTTCCACGGACTGCCCGCGCCCAAGACCATTTTTGAGCTATTTGATAGCCTTTAAATTGGAAAAAAAGATAATATTCCTCCCTTACACGAATGGTTAATTAAACTGAATGATATGATGCTTGCAGATAAATTAACGATATTGCTCAGAGATCATTCACTCAAAAGATATGAAAAGCAGTGCCATAAAGTTCTAAAATATTTTAAAGGAAACTGGAAAATTATGGGAGGGTGGTGTTTGGACCAGCTGGTCCTTGCAGTCCCTTCTGTCAGCATCTTGACATGTTTTTTGCAAAAGAAAAAAAATCAAGGCCAGGAGAGGCCTTTTTTTCAACCAGGAAGTTGAAAAATCCAAAACCACAATTACATGACCTGTGGGCAGGGAGGCATTTCTAGCAGATTTTAAAAATATATATTTTTTAAAAATTGGAGGTGCAGCCCTTAAAGGTCTCATGGGAAGCCAATGTGTCCACCCCAACACTCTAGTGGGAAAATGACCGAGGAAATTCAAACCACAAGTGCTTCTAACTTCTAGTCATAGAGACAATGCAATGGAGTGGAGTTGGGGTGTTGGGCTGTGAGTGGGCAAATCTGGGAGTTCTAGTTCCCACGGAGGTCTAAAAGTCATTGATTGACCCTAGGTGAGTCTCTCTCTTTCTCCCCCTCTCTCTCTCTCAGCCTGATCTACCTTGTAGGGTTGTTGCTGTGAAGATAAAGGGAAGATGAGGAGGACCATATATGTCAACTTGAGCTCACTGGCAGAAAGGCCAGATAGAAGCATACCAAATAATAAAGCATGTTTGTTCCTGATTTTACTCTGACATGCTGGTTTCTCCAACCAAAGTTATACCAAATCAGAGAGGTAGAAATTGGTCAAAAGGTAGCTTGGATGCTATATTTTTGACAACGGTTGCCATGTTCCCTGTCGTGAAGTCCAACCACATGCTGGCACCAGCCGCCTGGCGGTCGCTACCTGGATGATCTTGGAGAGTTCGTCAAAAGAATTCTTGCAGTCGACACAATACTCCTGCGCCAGCTGAAGGATGTATCGATTCACGCTGGCCGAGGCTGAGCTGATTCCGCCACTGGTCCCAGAGTCGTCCTGAAAACACCGGGAAGGAAAGGCAACTGAAGCAGAGAGCCAGAGGGAAAAGGCTGCAGGGCACAGCAGGAGAAAATACACACACACACACACCGCCCAAACCCTTCAGGGACAAAACTGCAGCAGTGGCTGAACATGCTAAGTGATGTTCCACCGTCATGGCTGTGAGATTCACTAGAAGTGCAGGGAACCACCTGACCAAGCAACAGAGAAGGAAAGGGCCAAAATGGAGAGGAGATCTGGAGAGGGATGAGCGTAATGCATGTTGAGGCTTGTATTGAGGACAGTGCTGGGGAACCCCCGGCCCTCCAGACATTCCAGACTACCACTCCCATCATCCCCAGCCAGCTTGTTCAATGATAAAGGGATATGGAAGTTGCAGACCAAACCATTAAAAGGAACATAGGTTCCTCACTCCAGCTCTTGAGCAAGGAGAAGGAGACCACTCATTCTAACTGGATGCTGAAGGAGTAAGCAGGTTTCTAGCCCCTATGGCTACAGAGACATAAGACACTATGGACAAATGCCCGAGAAGCTCTCAGACCCTCCTCCACTGACAAGCAGCCCTGGGGACTGTGGTTTTCTTCCTGCTTTCCTTCTCCTGCATTACCAAGTTGGCTCCAAACTGTGCTTGCCTCCTTGAGGACAGATCCTGTTGCAGAGACCTGAACACACACACACTCCCTTCCAAAGCAGAGCGGATATTGTTAAAAGATCCCAGCTTCAGCAGAGAAGCCAGAAACTCATGGGACTCCTTGGAGGAAAGAAGGCATGACAACTACATTCATCCAGGCCTGCAGAGCAGACACACCAGCCCTGGATCAGATGCCACAATCCATACGCTCGAGCCATGATCAGTAGGGCTGGGAATGTGATACAAGTTCATGTGCCCCCTGCTTGCTACCCCACCCCCTTCCCAAACATCCTCCCACGCCCATCCCCTAGCTCCTTCTAGGTATAGACTGTCAAAATTAAAGCATACAGTCCCTGAATGCAAAGCAAACGGGCACTTAAATTCTCCCAGACACTCAGACAAGGGCTTTTGCTGGTTATCGGCCTGCCCCCCACAGTACCTGTGGCTTTTCGGGTGCTGCCTCGTTCACTTTGCAGAGGAGGTTTTCCAGCTGAGGCCTGTGGCCCATGAGCTGGTGGTAGACACGGTCAGCCTTGTCCAAGAGAGTGTTGATGTTGGTGACTGCCTGCGAAGCAAAACCACACAGAGTTTATGACACTGCAGATTGTATTTTTGCTGGACACTGTTTGACTATTTAGGCCCTGGACACACAAACAGCCAATGAGGAAGGGAAGAATTTTGATGCACAAGAATTTTGAAGGAACACAAAAAACTCTCCCCATAAACAAGTAAGTAGCAAGCTAGGGAGAAGGTATCCCTTCTTCAGCCCCTTTTTGGTATGGCTAGAAAGCTGGGCTTTTCAGACGGGAGCATTCTGGCCGCAAAAAAATATCCGCTGCCAGTTTCTAAAGACATCAGCAGTGGACTGCAAAGAGGTTCAGTTGTTCCAGCTGCCATTGTCAACATGGACCTGTGGCGATATATTGAGAGCCAGCAGGGTTATAGTGGTTTAAGTGCTTGATTAGGACTCGGGGAGAGCAGGGTTCGAATCCCCACTCAGCCACAGAAACCCACTGGACAAGTCACAATCTCTCAGCCTCAGAGGAGGCAAATCTTCTCTGAACAAATCTTGGCAAGAAAACTCTATTACAGGTTCGCCTTAGCAATCCAGAAGTGATTTCTTAGTCTCACACTAGTCAGACTTTTGGCTGCTGCTGATTTCAGCAGGCCTATGGTATTAGTACAGTGTTTTGTAAAGGACACTCTGCCATGGACTAATGAAACTGATCTAAACCTGAGTCCCAAGGGAATCCCCCTGGAGGAGCAAGCCCACCCAGAGGCCCACCCTTTTGCCCCCAGGCGCAGCACCTGACCTTCTTCCTGTCCTCTTCATTCTCGATGGGGTCCACCGCACAGCAAGGCTTGGCATAGAGCATGAAGTCAAAGCGAGCGTATTTGCAGAAGCCGCAGGCGTTGCAAAGGAAAGGGTCCTTCTCATCGTAATTAATAGACCTGGGAATCAAAGTCAGGAAAAAAAATATGAATGGGGTGTGTGTGCGTGGAATGGCTTAAGGCCCTACTTTCAGACCAAGGAGTGCAAAAGTCAGGCTTGGGGCACCTGCTGTTGGGTTTTGCTTAAATCCTGAGAACCAACAACAACAGCCACGTGCGACAGACACACATTTCAAATAGAAGAGCCACTGTGATGGGGCCTCAGAGAACCCCAAGTTGACTAAATTGATCAGCCCACCATTTGGGGGGCAGGCAGGTAATTTTGTGGAGTCAGAAATCCTTGGCAGTCTCTTGAGAATCAGCCAGTGGTCAGCAACAGAGACCAAACCATCTTCTGCAGAGCCCTGGCCAGCAGTGCACAAAACAGCAAAGAACAGTAGTAAGTGCCACCTGGTCTTTGCCACTGTGCACTCCTAGAGAGGATTTTCTTAATCATTGGCAGTCTGGAAGTTTTGATCTCATTGTGGCATACAATAGTTAAACAATATAAAAGAGCAGGAAATCATCTGAGCAGACTAAAAGCACATTCAACAATCTGACAAGGCAAAACAACACAATTAAAATTGGTAAGAACTGCTTTTTAAAAAAAAAACGCTGGTGCATATACAGATTTGGATAAAACCAATTAGGCTCAAAGGCTGTGTCAGGCTTCTAAGGGTTACTATAGGTTGGTGAGGCAGCCGCACTCTTTGGCAGAGAAGGCTAAAGACTTTGTAAAACTACAACTCCCAAAATTCCACAGGAAGGAGCCATGGCAAATACTCCAGTTTCAATAATACTCCAGATTATTTGTGTAGTGTGGATCTGGCACTTGACTTCATACTAGAAGCACATTGACAAGCCTCATGAGGGATGACGGAGGGAGCTGGGGACGTTTAGCATGGAGAAGAGAAGACTGAGAGGTGACACCTTCAAACACCTAATGGGGTGTCATGTCGAAAAAGCAGCCGGTCTGTTCTCTGCTGGTCCAGAGACTCAAACACAAACCAGTGGATTCAACTGACAAGAAAAGAGGTTCCACCTAAACATTAGGAAGAACTGTTTTACTGTAAGGGCTGTTCAACAGTGGAATGGACTTCCTTGGAGGGTGGTGGACGCTCCATCACTGGAGGCCTTTGGACAGAGGATGGATGGGCATCTTTCAGGAGTGCTTTCATTGTGCAGTTGTGCATGGCAGAGGGTTGGGCTAGATGGTCTTTGTGGACCCTTCCAGGGCTAAGATTCTATGACTCTGCGACCAGTGAATACAGCTCTTCTAAGACCAGTGCTAAACAGTCTCTACGCAATGCCCCAGTCAACAATTTTACTGCTGCATTTGGTGCTAAGCTGCAGCTCTGGAGTTGTTTTCCAGGCCATTCCCAGGCAGAACGTATCACCACAGCCAAATCTGGAAGTTAACAGTGTGTGGATTGCTGTGCCAAAGCAGTGAAAATCTGGAGAGAGCAGATGAAATTGTGGAGTTATCCAAATTCTACCATTCCATCTACTCTTTCTAGAATTCCAAGCTGATGCTCTAACTCTTTTGGGGATGCGGGGTGTGTGTGTGTTTCGGGTCCTACCTGCACTTGTGGCACTGGTAAACGTTCTCTCCGCAGTTCCCGCACACCCCAGGGTTGGCCGGGACAGAAGCGCTGCACCGCGGGCACTGCAAAGTCTCCGTGGAGGCCTGGTAGTTCTCATAAAAGTCAGCAAACTCAATCATCAGGTTGGAAGCGACGATGGGCAGCGGCAGGTCGATCTTTACCTCCGTCTGTCCCGGGGTGAGCTGGACCTTCTTGGCTTTGTGCCACCGGGCTGGTCTAAGCAAAGGGAGGCGGAGGGGAGAAGGAAGAAAAGAGGAGACGAGAGGGGACGGCAGAGGGGAAAGAAGGAGAAAAATAAATTTAAAGCTGGACAAAAAGTCAGTTTGAGTCCCTTCCCCACCTCGCACCATGCCATGCCAAAGCTAAGCGCCGTTTCCCTCGGCTGAAAATCTCCTTTAAACAGGATGAATGGACTCCGGGCGCTCCGGATTCAAACCCTCTGCTTCTGTGTTGACATGATAGGGAGCCAGGAATACATTTAAAGCCATTATCCTTTCCCCAGCAAGGCTGTTTAGGATTAAAATGCTGTCGATGCCTCATGGGAATACACACACACAATATCTACAACATTTAATTCTACTTATCTATATATTTTTTCCTCTTGGGATTTTAACATTTTTTTAAATGCTTTCTTGCAAGAGTATTTTGCTTAAAAGGAAACAAGAGAGAGAGAAGCAAGAATGCCTCTCAACACAAAGCTGCATCATATGGAGATGTTATCTGGGTCGGCCCTACCAAGAGGCGGAGTGAGATGACCTCTGAGAAAGCAGAGAGGCTCTGTTGTGGGTCCCATCAGCTAGCCTGCTGCCAGGACACAATTGCTAGCCAGGAAGTTGAAAACTCAACTGTGTTTTTAGCCTGTGGAATGGTACAGAGATGGAAGAGGCTTCTTAGTCTCCGGCAGCAGATTGACTTGGGCCAGCCCTGGGTTGTTAAGGCTCTCTCTCACTCAAGACTGTTCCTTTTATCCTGTAGAGATCCTTTTCAGCTACCAAAGATCCATCTAAGCAGGGGATGCCAGGAAATTCTGGGATGTTCTTCTCGCAAGACGCGTGCACGAACCCCTTTCCCAGAAAGGACCTTTGCTGCTTCACCCATCATTCTGCCTACATACAAAATTGCCTTGCACTGAATTAGTCCATGTAGACCACTACACACTGATTGTGTGGCTGTCCCGGGTTCTAGATAGAGAGCAAGATCCTGTTACCGGCTCATGCACGTCTCTGTCTCTTTTTGGATGGAATGCAATAACCGACTCTCTAGCTTTTCCCCCCTTCCTAAAATCACAAAGCTATGGGAGGGGTGGCTGCTGCTTACTGGGGGGAAATCATTCAAGATGTAGGAAAATGTGGTTGGTTTGGGCTCCGAGGGAAAGGGAAAGGATGGCACACACCATCTGTGAGTGCAGTCTCATTTCTTTCCCCTGCTGAGCCGAGACAAGCTGTTGCTTCATATTCTGAATTGCCCCTCCTTCCCTCCCATTCCATCAGTAATCAGCAGCATCAGTGGTCCCTCCCGGGGCTCGAGCGCTTCTAGAGTGCGGGTGGGGAACACCTGCACCCCCCCAGATGTTGCATGATGGCTGCTTCCATTAACCCTTGCCAGCACAGTCATTGGTGAGGCATCATGGGAGTTGCAGTACCAACAACATCTGGAGGTCCACACAATTCCCACCCCTAGAATAAGCAATATTGGCTTTGAATCCTGTTTTTTAAAAAGTCTGGCTTTTAAAACTGTCTTTTAAAAAAATGTTTTTTGACCTCTTTTTAAAGAATGCTTCGTTTCTCTCTTACGCTTCCCTTTGTGATACTGGGCAGAAAGGCAATAAATGAGGACGTCTACGGATAGATACCAACAAAACAACTTGTTCTCAGGGGAGGAGCCACAGCATAATGGTAGGGGGCAGTTATTTGGTGCCCAGGTTCCAAATCTAGCCTTAGCCTCAACACAGACATAAAACAAAGCCCCCCTCACTTGTTCTTTAGCTCCACGATGGCCTGGACAGTCCTGTTGTTGTAATAGAGGTTGATGTTCCGAACCATCTTGGTGCGCTTCAAGTCCCCGATCTTCACGGTCACTTTGCTGATGGTGTGGCTGCCGATGAGCTTGACCACCTGCTGGGTGGTGGTGTACCGGGTGTCCACCTTGATGGAGGAGAGCTTGATGTACTGCGGAGAGAAGTGTGTGTGTGTGTTAGGGGGAGAGGCAGAGTACACTGAACACACCATGCTGAGCAAGACTCACACCCTGAAGCTGCTGTTAAGCTGTGGCTGATCGCTGAATTGCAAGTACTCTTCCATCTCTAAAATGCCCTTCCTAGGAGACCTGTCTGGTACACTCATTCTATATTCACAAAGTGCAGCCCCCCCCCCAGAACACATGCAGCCCTGGGCCCCATTTTTGTGGTTCTGGAAGCCCCCAGCTCCATTAAAAAAAAAAATTGGTGTGGTTTTCAGGCATTTCCCCCCCCCCCTAAAATCATGCAGAACACCCCCACTCCCACAATGCATGAAGACATGCAAAAATAACCCTCGCCTCCCCAATCACACCAGAATCTCCTATTACCCCAAATACCCATTTTCTTCAGCAGCCACTCTCAAAATGCTGGCAGGAAAAGATCTGCATTCAGGTCCTGCTGTCATTTAAGAAGATGTGCAGAGGAAATACCTCTGTGTTCCTCTTCAATACCTCTTAAAATGGCAACAGGAAGCGAAGGCCCATCGCTTCCTTTTGCAATTTTGGGACTGGCAATAGAAAAAAAAATTGGAAGTATTTGGATTTGGGGTGGGGTGGAGATTACAGACCCAAGAGGGTGGAAACTGGCCCTGGTCCCTATGTAGTTGCCCACCCTGATTTAGACACTCTACTGTGGGGCATTTAATCCTGCATTTTCATTGCCACTTTCCTTACTGGCTTTTAAAACAACATTTTAATATGGAAATCGTCAAGCTGATTGCTGTGTCGATTCTTCAGCGGTTTCATTTGTCTTGTTATCTTACCAACAGTTTTGAATTTCTTAAAATGATTGTAAACTGAGGGCATTTACTATCCAGGCAGCACATAAAAACCAATAAATAAGGACTTACACAGAACGGCACTTCAGGGTTGTTGCAGACGAGACAGGGATCGCTTTCGAGATAGTAGCCGTCAAATTCGACCAGGCCAGAAAGGGTGCTGGATTGGGGATAAAGACCCAGGCAATATCAGAGTCCTGCACCAAAGCCTCATCTTGTCCTGTGCCCTTTTTCTAACAAGGGGCAGCCAGCCACTTCCAGGCAGACCCTACAAGCAGGGCCTTTTCAGTGGTGGCTCCTAGTCTCTTGGAATACCCTTTTCCCCAGGATGAAAACATGTAGCAACTGTTGTAGTATTGACACTTGCTGAAATATTTTTTTTTGTTCCCCTCGGTCTATATAACTTCTGGCTTTTTGGTTTTTAAATTATGCTCTTGTTTTCTTTTGTTTGTTTATTTTATATCCTGCCTTGGACAGGCAGCATTGTGTAGTACAGCTGAGCCTATTTCAGTTGTCACTTATTATTTATATAATAGTTTTTATTCTTGCAAACATTGTTTGAATATGTTGCACGTGACAGAAATATTTGCAAATACATTCAAGAAGTGAACAAACCACACTTGATAAAGCCCTGCCCTCAAGATTGGGGTTCAGCCTTTTAAAAACCCATTTCACGCAGTGGCTCTGAATAGCACCAAAAATCCATGGTAGGTTTTTGGTTGGAGGGATACAACTTTCTTTCCGGATACACCTTACTCTCGAGACAGGAATGCCAGCAGCCATGAACCTGTGCAGTTTTTTTCCAGAGGAAGAAGGGTAGACAAGAGAGACTCACTTATAAATATTGGAGTTGGGATGGTTGGTGAGGATGTGGTTCTGCATCCGGAGGATCTCAACAGCTTTCTGGGAATACTCTTTCAGCTGAAACAAAACGTTTAAAAGGAGGTCACAAAAGGGCCAACGCCCGAGAAAACCAGCACACAGTGAGACTGAAGCTGTACTTCTGTGTGGACCACTCCCAGTGAGACTTGTGTGTGCTCTTTGATCCGGAGCCATTCCTTCCATCCCCGTGACAATGGCGCAAAAGATCCAGACACTCAGACATCATCTTATAGACCAGGGTGGGAAAAGTGTGGCCCATACTTGGAGAGCCAAGGCAGAAGAAAAGGTTCCCACAGTCATGCACCAAAGGGCGCCTTACCTTCTTCTCAGTCTGTTGTGTTTTCAGAGAGAAGTAACCCAGGAGGTCCACAAACTGAGCAGCCTTCCGCCCGTAGGCCGGGAGCTCTGGCCAGATTGACCACATGAGATCCAGTAGCAGCTCTTGTTGGGATTTGTTTGAGTTCCTACAGGGAAGATGACAACAGACAGAAGTGGATGAAGTCCCTGCCCGATGCTCAAACCACTACCCCACACTAGTTCTCATTAAGAAGTTTCCTCCTGATTAAGTGGACAGCAGATTTGACTGAATTCTTTCATACTTCAAGACTGCCTTTTGTAAGTTCCTGACTTAGGCTCCTACCAGAGGCATATGCACTCCGCAAAGCAGAGCTGCGGGCTTCCCCTGCTCACCTGTAGATGTGGAGGGCCAGGCAGTGGGCTTGCCACCGGACAGACGAGGAGTTGGACTCCAGCAGGAAGCAGCGCAGGAATTGGATCAGGGTCTCCTTGTCGGCGAATTTGTTCAGCTGGCTCACCAGTGCCGTACACAGCTGGTCTTCTTGGCTGCCAGAGGAACCCTCCCCTGGAAGAGAGCCGGAATCAGACAGAGCCCAAAAGACGCAAAGAAACACCTAGTGTTAGCCAACATTCAGGGAGAGGGGTTGGAGCCCAGGGGCAAGCCCTCCTTGCATGCAGAAGGCTGCAGGTTCAGTTCCTACCATCTCCATTCAGAACGGGCGCACAATGTTTCCGCCTCATGGGCCACACACAGACACCTACAGAAACGTGCATATACACTCACACACACACACACACTGTCTCTCCCCTAATGTTCACTTCAGTGTGCTCCCATCCCTCAGCAATCTCCACTATGACAGCGCTGTCAGCATGGCCTCTGCCACTTGGCAGATGAGTTTTAGAGTCCTTGTTAGCACTATTAAAATATTAACATATGAACAAAATAATTCTAGAGAGTCTACAAGTTTTCTGCTTGACAATCCTGGAAAAAATAACCAATCTGTTAGGCCAAGTTGACTCCTTCTGCCCTGTACCAGCTTTGTTCTGGGAAGAGACATACAGATCTGCAAATGACAGGGAGCTCACCCTCTCGGTCTTTCTCCTTCTCTTCCTTCTTGCTCTTCTTGGTGGAAGATTTGCTCTGCCCGGCCGGTTGCCCTGTCCCGGAGCCTGCGGGTGCCGAGGAGGATGTGCCGGACGATCCAGAAGAAGCCGCTGCTGAGAGGACTTTGCTGCCACACAAGGCGCAAGAGAGAAGCTGCAGGAGGACAGGCGAAACTCCCTCGTCAACCAGGAAGCTGACTTGCAGGAGGAAGTAGAGGACAGCTGGAAAGAAGGGGGAAAGAAGCAGGAGTGTCACCGAGGCAATTCATCTTGAGTTTTCTTTGCCAGAAAAACACTGTTAGAAAGGAATCTGCCACAGAGCCTGGCAAAAGAAGAGCTCCAGTTTTGTGGCACTGCAGACTGTCTTCTACAAAGAGTATGCTTCTAGATCTCATTGTCTTTTTATTGTAAAATAAAATAAAATAAAATAAAATAAATAAAAATTGTCACAAAGAAAAAAGTGAACAACGTGTGATGTATTTTCTCCTAGATTCTTCAGACTCTAGAGCAGTGATTCCCACAGTCTAGTCCTCCAGGTGTTTCGGACTTGAACTCCCAGAAGTCTCAGCCACCTTGGCCAATAATCAGGGATTCTGGGAGCAGAAGGCCAAAATACCTGAAAGACCAGAGTTTGGGAAACACTGTTTTAGAGTAACTCTCTCTCTGTGTCTGTGTGTGTGCGCGCGAGAGTGTGCACACTGAGTAGCCTGCAGACAACATTTCCACAATCAAAAATGCCTCCTTCCCCCCACCGGGACTAAACCTGCTGCCTCTAACCTTCTTGTTTCCTTTTCTCCAACTTAAGTCCCAGTCATTCTCCCCCATTATGTGACAAATAAAGTTAAAAAGCACACCAAGGGCCCCAGCTTTGCAAGAATCTCTCCAGACCAATATGATGGTTTGGGGAAAGGAAATTAAGGAGCATTTGTTGCAGGATTTGGGCTTCAGCAGCACAATTTCAATCGCCTCCCCAGGGTGTTCAATGCATTTTGCCCTCCATCACAACCTCCCAGGACAGCAACTCACAATCGTCCTTGATGCAGAACTTCTGCCAGTTCACCGTCCGCTGCGTGGCAATTTCCGCGCAAGCCTTCAAGTGCTCCATCTGAAAGGTACAGAGAGATGGATGGGTAGGAAAGAGGCGGCAGCTACACAGCCAGCCATTCACCACAGTTCAGAAACCACTGGTAAAGTGAAGCTGATTTGGATACATGGATTCCCCATTTGACTTTGAGATCCAAAGCTAAAGGTTCCTCCTGGCTCCTGACGGCAGCAGAGGGACAGAAGAATGGCTCAACTCATTTTATTGTATGCTCCTCTAAGATCCCAGGATAGAGGGCAGGCTATAAATAAATATTCAAGATGGTTATATACTACCTCTGGAATTAGAGACAGATTTGTAGAGCCAGAGAGCCACCCTGGTGTTGTGGTTTGAGTCAGTGCCTTACCTTGAATATGTGATACCTGGAGTGGAGAAAGGGTGGCACACATGGCCAACTCTCCCTCCTGAGCCCAAATAACGCTGCTGGCTTTGGCGGAGGGGCGTGGCTTCCTGCTCCACCTCAGGTAGCAGAATGTCTTGGGTCAGCCTTCCTGGGAGGCCAGGCCTCTCTGGGGAAGAGCATGGACCGGCGACAAGAAAGTCTCCCTGCTGCCCCTTGCATCAGCCAGGCTCCTGGAACTGAATCCACTTCAGGCAAGGCCAGGTTAGGGCCAGTGGGGTTTTGTTCTTGTCCCCAGTCTTCACACACCCCACAATTGTCAGAGAGAAGTGAGGGGCGGGGGAGAACCAATGCCAGTCCTCATCTCTGGTAACTGCCCAGAAGAAGCAGTTCCTTCTGAAGCAAAGGGTCTCTCAGCGCCAATCAAGGCCCTGCCTGTCCTGGCAGTGCCACCCTCTTCCCGCCCTGCCAGCTGCAGCCTTGCCATAGCCTCCCCCTTAGCCTGGTTAGTGGGGAGCCCTGGTGTCCCTCTGCCCCATCTGGGCCTCCCCCAGTTTTCCCTCCCTGTACCCCCTTTGCACCCAAGGAAGGCCTAGAGCATTGCACTCTCTCCCTCCCCCTCTGGCCAGGAAAAAAGAGGGGTACTCCTTTTTTGTACCCCCTTATTCCCTGCACCCAGGACGAGAAGCCCCCACCGCCCCGCCCTTGGTACACCACTGAGTTGGACTAAAATTTGGATCCCTACTCAGCCCTGGAAACCAGCTGGGTGACCCTTGGCAAGTCATACTCTTTCTCAGCCTCAGAGGAAGGCCATGGCAAAACCCCTCTGAATAAACCATGCTTTATTTGGAGGAGCCAGTGTGGTGTAGTGGCTTGAGTGTTGGACTAGGACTCTGGGAGGCCAGGGTTCAAATACATAAACCTGCCGGGTAACCTTGGGCAAGTCACACTCTTCCAGCCTGAGGAAGGCAACAGCAAGCTTCTGCTGAGGAAATTTGGCTAAGAAAAGGGTAGCCAAAGGAGAGAGTTGTCATAAGTCAGTGTTGACTTGAGGCACATAACAACAACGTAAGTACATTTTTAGTATACAGAGGCAGCTCTGTGAAGGAAAGGGGGTGGGAATCATAGAATTGGAAGAGACCCCCAAGGGCCATCCAGTCCAACCCCATTCTGCCCTGCAGCAATACACAATCAAAGCCCTCCCAACGGATGGCCATCCAGCCTCTAAAAACCTCCAAAGAAGGAGACTCCACCACAGGAGGTGTAAGTTGTGCTCATGTCCTCATCATGGGCTTCATGTTAAGGACACCTGCTTAGTCCCTCAAAGGTGACGTGTTAGGAATGTAGGATTCCACCCTCCAGGAAGCTGTCTCCAGGCTTAGCATAACTTGAAAGAGAAAGTATTCCCCCCACCCATCCCAGATGAATCTCACTTACCAAATTGATGAGTGTGTCATACTGCAGGGCAGACCCGGAGCTGGCCGTGACCACGCTGGCCCGCAGGAAAATCCCTTGTTCTTCCAAGAGCTTCTTAATTCCCCGGACGTGAGAGTCCAGAGTGTGCAGGTCCCGCAGCTGGCGGTACTTCTCCTTTGAGCCGCAGATGAACAGCAGGAGTTTGCGGACTTGACGGCGGACAAACGGAGTCTGCTGGATCATCAGATACTGGGGCCAGAAGGAGGGAGAGAAAAGACATGTCAATTGTGAGGTTCTAAGAATGATGTATCATTGCAAGGTTTCCACACACACACAAAATGCCTTCTCTGATATGACCAGCTTACAGCCAGAGTAGCTGAAAAACTATGCCCTCCCATCTGCCTGGAATTTGAGGCCCTATAACTGTATTATTCCACCTGTTTTTTTAAATATGTTTTTAAATTACATTTTATTTATTTATTTATATAATTCATATCTTGCTTTTCTCCTAGCTCAGGACTCAAAGTGGCTTACAATGAGTTTTAAAAAATTACAGCTAAAATCTTATGGTATCAGAGTTAATGCACAATCAATTTTTTTTATTAACAGGGCAATTTAAAATATACATGCCATTTTTATTTTAACTTGTTAATTATGGTTGTTAATTTGCTTGTTTAATGTTAAACTTGTTTGTTCAGTTATGCATTAACTCTGATACAATAAGATTTTAGCTATACAGTTGGACTCCTGTATCTGCAAGGTTTCAGTTCCTAGACTTGCTGAGGATACCGGAAATCATGGATAACAGCAAACGCCATTGAAAATAATGGAACTTCCAGTTTGAAATACCATAAGAGTTGCCTTGGAGGACCTAGAGGGTGTCTCTCTAGGCATTTTCTAAGAAGACTCTATGGTGTATGTTCCTCTTTTTGTGTCCCATGGATAAATGGAACTATGGATATTGGTTCCACAGATACAGGGTCCGACTATTTTTTCACTCTTCTTCCAAACACTCCTCTTTGATACAAATTAAGGACTTCTGGCATGGTGCAACTGAATGAAATCAACCAATGAAAAACTGTAGCGGGTTGCCGAAGGAAGGAAAGGTCAGGCTGCCACGTGGTGCACTAAAGTACCATTGCAGCAGACGGCCAAAGGGTGGTATTGCAGCTTCCTTGTCTGCAAGGGTCAGTGAACTTCCGGTGGCCAGCAAGTCACTGCTTAGGCAGACATGAAGCCATTCATCAAAACGCCTGCCTTGAGGTCACTGCCTGTTTCCAGACCAGCGACTCTGACACGAAGCATCTTCCTCCACATAAGAGGGACTATTGCTGAGAGTAGGGGAAGCATCCTAGAGGTTGGAGGCTCTTCTGGGGGGGCAGATTCAGGGCTGCTTCCTCTGCACACGTTCACCCCCTTCTGCTGGCCAACTCATGCTCACCCACCTCTGACAGGAAGTAGAACCAGGAATGGTCAAAGACAGGCGGTGGGATGCGGGAGTTGGTGTCGGCAATTTTCTTGATCTGGTAGGGCAACCGGAGCACCATCTCCGTCAGGAGCTGGGTGTAAGCTTCGAAGACGTCAGCAGCATGACCCTGAAGGAAACAGAATCATAGGATCATAAAACCATAAAGTTGGAAGGGGACAAATAGGCCCTCAAGTCCAGTCCCTTGCTAAATGCAAGGCCTCCAGCTACAGCATCCCTGTAGGTCGCTGTCCATCTTCTTCTTTTTTAAGACATCCAGAGAAAGAGACCCCACCACCTCTCTGGGCAGCTGGTTCCCCTTTGAACTGCTCTTACTGTAAGGAAATTCCTTCGCATGTTCAGTTGAAATCTACCCTCCTGTAACTTATAACCATTAAACTTGGTCCTACCCTCTGGGATAGCAAAATATACACCTGTCCCCTCCTCGCTCTGACAGCCCTTGAGATATTTAAAGAGTGCAATCATGTCATTTTGGTATTATACACTTGAGAACGTTACGTAAGTAATACAGGAAAACTTGAGCTCTGGTGCATGGTTCTGCGGTGGCAGCACTTAACCCAGTGGAGTCCGGCGGGAAGATAAGATGGATAAAGCCTCACACAGGAAACTAGAGGGCATCTAGAAGTCCCCCACATTTGATGCCATAGTGGTGGGACAGGAGGAGGTCCTCACTTTGGTGGCAGTGGTGGGAATAAGTGAAAGCCCCCACAGTTGGAGAAAACGTGGAGCCAGATGGGAAACCTGAAAATGCCAGTTGACCCAGAAACTGTACTGACTTCCTCTAACCCAGTGCTACTCAAAGAGATGGTCTGTGAATCAACGCTGGCACACGACCCCTTGGCTGCTGGTCCATGGCCTGTTTCCAGGGGAGGCAGAAACAGCAGCAGCCAACCGGCACAAATACACAACCAGTCCCTGGCACATTAGGAAGAGCAAAGTGCTGACCCTGAGAAGGTCTACTCTATGCTCTCCAAGATCTGGCCCAACCTAGCGACCAGGAAAATCTTTGCAATGTGAGATGCTAGAGTATGTACACAAGGCATTTCAATGTATAATGCATGAGTGCCAGTGAAAAGTGAAGATAGATTGGGATCAGAGCTTGGAAAAGGGGTCACTATTTATTTCTTTTTTTAGACTACCATAATATGCCAGCCAGCATGGCGGCCAGCCATGCCAGCTGGGGATACGAGAACCATGGTCCAAAAAGTATCTTCCCCATCTAGATCTTACTGGGAGATACTTGTAGTTCTCCAAACGATTTGGAAGTTATGTCCAACATCTGCTGACTCCCAATACTTTAAACAAAGGTGGGCAGATACCAGAGTTTGGTCGCCACAGGACTTTACAGGGTGACTCAAACCCAACCCTGATTTTTTCCTGTTTTTTTCCAAATACTTTTTTGTTTAACTTTAAAAAGTTTTTTTAAAAAAAAACCCACAAACACCCTATCCCCTACAAAATATTTTTAGGGTGCTGGGGGCCCTAGAGAGCCTTAAAGATATGTGGTCCGTTGGCTCCATTTTTACCTCCTTGGCTCTAACAAGACCAGGTACAACTGAAGGAAATCTTTCTGCCTTAATGTTACTTATCTTTAAAATGGGATCATTAACTGGCTGGTTCTGGCCAGGCCTTTCTTCAGCTTTAGATGCCTGTTTTGAAGTACTTTTTAAAGAGACCCTAATGTATTTTTTTAAAAGATAAAAAAGTTGAAAACACACAATAATAACTAGTGTTTTCTTGTCCATGCCAAGTTCTAAGAAAGTGTGAAAAAACCCTTGCAAGACCAGCCATGATCACCCAGAGGGATTATGTTTTCTGTCTTGAATATTCCTTTCTCCCCTCACTCCTTCTCTACTTTATGCCTGTGGTCTGCCTCTGTTAGAAATGGGCTCTAAACTGAGAGCAATGGATAATAAATTGGTTTCATTTTTCTCTAGTAAAAAAAAGAAGAAAGAAATCCACATTACCACATCTTCCTGCGGCTAAGGAGCAAAACAAAAAAACCCCAAACCCTTGACTGACAGGAGTAATGTGAAAACAGCAGGACCCTTCCAGAAGAAAAAATAAAATAAAATAAAAGGCAGAGCTTAAAACTGCAAACCGTCACTACAGGCCTTCAGAATTTTAGTAGGTTCTATTATTTCACCCAACAGCACCCTCATGTTTAATTCGGCTTACTCCATTGTACTGCGCCGGGGCAGCAAATAAAACGAAAGCCGCATCACCAGGCGCTGAGAATAAAGGAGGCGCCACAGCAGCCGAAGCAGCCAAGGAATTATGGTGGCAAATCCATCCTTGTGAGCCTGTCAGAAGCTGTGAGGGGTCCTCGTCTGTCACGTTGCTCGAGGGGCATCTCCTCAGCCACCTGAAGTGCAGCCTTAAAAACAGGCCCTCCCCTCCCTTAAGATGGAAAGGCAGCCCGCTGGGAGAGAACAGGGGATTGTGGGTAACCTAGGCCATCCCCATGGATGCTCAGAGGGGACAACCAAACTGTGCCTGCCCCAACAGAAACGGCAAGCTTCTCCCTCTTCCACGTTGTGTTCTGAAGTTTCTTGATCCAGTGAAACTGCAGACATGGGCCCCATGGATACGGGGGCCGTACTGTCTACAGACATGCACACCCGAGGACACACTGCATGTATCCAGTAACAAAGCAGATTTCGTCAGTGTTTAAGCTACCACACTCTTGCTATTTGTGCCTCTGCTACAACAGGCTAAAACGGCCTTTTCTCTACAATTCAAATGGAAACATGAGATCTGGATTTGGGCCAGCAAATGTGCAAACATGCTCAGAGCAGGGCTGGGTTTTACAATGGCCTTCCAGGTGTTGCCAGACCCAGGAGCCCAAACCATCACAGCCCATGGAGAAGAATGCTAGGAGTTGCACTCCAACAACATCTGGGGGACTACCCTCATTTCCACCCCTGGCCTAGGGAAATGTTCCCTTTCCTTCTTCAGATCAGTTTCAGCCAAACAGCCCCGAACTGGAACTCACCTTGACATACTGGCGCAAGAAGAAGGGGCTCATGTCTGGCGGGGAAGAGGTGGTGTGAGGTTTCAGCAGCTGGCTGCTGGTGACAGGTTCCTCGTCATTCTGCTGGCTCTTCCAGTATTCCAGGAGGGATTTCAGCACGTGCAGGCAGTAGTCCACTGTGCCGGAGCTGAGCAAAGCAGCCGCCGTGGCACTGGAGATCAGGGAGGAGGACTACGTGGAGGAGAGAAATTGATTTATTGATTGCACTTATATCCCACTTTTCTCCCAAAATGGGATCCAAGGCAGCCTGTTATTGTTGTTGCTGTGTGCCTTCAAGTTTTTTCCGACTTACACTGACCCTAAAGCAACCCTATCAAGGGGGTTTTCTGAAGCTGAGAGTATGGGACTTGCTCAAGGTCACCCAGTGGGTTTTCATGGCTGAGTGGGGATTCAAACCCCCGTCTCCAGAGTCATAGTCCAACTCTCAAACCACTACACCACGCTGCTCCTAGAGCTCTATTACCTTCCAAACTACAAATCCCAGGATTCCACAGGATGCAGCCATGGCAGTCAAGGTAGAATCAAAGCATGTAGTATGAAAGGGACACATGCCACCTTCCTCTCAAGCTCCCTATGTTGGGGTCCAAGCTCCCCATAGCAGTCACCCCAAACTCGTCCTTACCTTTAGCTCCTGCCCCATGGACGGGCTCACACCAGCTTTCCTCCTCTCCTGAACCCTGTCTACCCAGGATGCTTGATTTCCCCAGGCCTTTTTCACCCTATACAATTATAGTGTTACAATTCCAGTGTAACTGACATTACAACATCCTATGGAATCTTGGAATTTGCAGTTTAGGGATGGGTACTTAGAATTCCCTGCCAGAGAGCTCTAGTGCCTCACCAGACTACAAACCCCAGGATTCTGCTGCTTGTTTTTTCAGCTCCAAAGACTACAACATGAGCCAATGGATTCAAATTACAAGAAAAGAGATTCCACCTAAACATTTGAAATAACTTTTTTACTATCAGAGCTGTTCAATAGTGAAAGAAACTGTCTCGGAGACAAAGAAACTGTCTCGGAGACCTGTTTGGAGGTCTTTAAACAGAGGTTGGATGGGCGTAATTCAGGGATGCTTTTGTTGTGTCTTCCTGCAGGGTAAGGGGATGGATTAGATGGCTGTTGGGGGTCCCTTCCAATCTATGATTCCAGAAGATACAGCCATGGCAACTGAAGTAGAATCATAGCACTGTAAAGCTATAGTGTGAAAGGGCCCCCAATTGTGGAAGGCTGGCCTTTGTTTAATAAAGCAATGGCTCTGGTGATGGATTGAACCTGAGAAATTGTGTGTAAGACAAATGCTGCTTTCACACATGGAGCAATGCAGTCCTTCCAATGTAGCATGTTTTGGGGATGCTCATATTGAAGGAGATAGGAAGCACGCTGGTTTTTAAGAACTTAAGCAGCTGCCTTGCAGCCGACAGAGCTGGAAAATGTTTCTTTTTTGGACTACAGCTCCCAGAATCCTCCAGCCAGCATGCTGGCTGGAGGATTCTGGAAGCTGTAGTCCAAAAAAAAAGTAAGTCTTCCAAGCCCTATCCAAGAAGTGCAATGGGTGGATGCACAATTTAAGACCAGCTGGCAGACAATTTCGGAGGTCCCTTACTTGAGAACCCACCACGTTGGGACCTCTTCTGATGGAGTTTGGACTGAAGACGAGGCACACCCAAACTCAAGACAGTCAACAGCTACTCAGGGCTTGTTTAACAGAAGACGCTGATGAGCACATTTCACATTTGGAGGCCGTGTCTATGTGTGTGGTTATTTACTGATCCCCAACTTTTTTTTCCGAAAGACTAAGGCAGTGTTTACCAAGAGAGATTCTTTTGAACCAGCACTTAGCAAAGGTTCAGAGAGGGTGGAGAGGAAGAAGACAAAACCAGCAATCGGTTCTTAAGTCTAATCTCCCCTCGACACACATGCCAGTGGGCAACTGAGCTGAGGATTAGGAGGAGGAAGGAGCGTCTTCACCCCATTCCTCTTCTCTGCTTTTTAAAATAAGTTGAAATTCCTATTCATCCCTCTGGAATCTGGCCAGCTGTGAGAAGAAGGTAAAGCCTCGCAGGAAGAGAAGCAAGCTGCCTGTACAGAGGAATTAAATTGCACGCACCTAAGTCCTTTCTGATGAACCTTTGCACTTGGGATATATTTTAAAACTCACCTTCTTTTGTTGGGCAGATGAACGACAACAACATAAAGAGGCTGATGAAGACGCAAGTGTAAATAAAACCATTAGAGAAACCCTGGCAAATCCAAACAAACCCCACAGCTCATAAGCTCATTAAAATTCGACGCACTTCGGTCTCCCGTTTTTTAACCTCTGTGCTTTTGTTATTAATCTCCTTCCCTTCTGCACACACGCTTCCCAGCTCCCTTTCAAAAAAAAGAGAAGCCTTATTACTGCACCTTTTAGCAACAAAACAGCAACGCAATCCTCTTAGCGACTTTGAAATGTCGCGGATGCTACTGCAGCAGCTCTCCGCCCCAGTAAATCACGGCTGCAAATCCCTGCCCCGGCCGCCCCACACTGTTGCCAGCTGAGGTTTGAAGGACAAAGAGAAGTCGTGAAGGCCACCCTTACAAATGGTCCGATCATTATTGCTTAGGCCAGGGGTGGAAGCTTCCACGGCCTCAAGGGCTGCAGAATATGTTGGGCAGGAGACCTTTGAATGTGTTTTTAACTGTTTTAAATGAATGTTTTCATTAAATTGTTTGTTTAATAAGTGTTGTATTATACGTTGTTTTATTTATTGTATAATTTACTATCTTTATTATTTTATAATCTATTATATATTGTTTATAGTACTCTTTTTTGTATTTTATGTCGCCTTGGGTCCCATATTGGAAGAAAGATACAATAAACCCAGCACTTTCTTTGCACTTAAATCTCTTGTGAAAAGTAAAGTTTTAAGAGAGGCAATTCAACTTTTAAGAGTGGGGGAAAGAAAACCATAAAAAACAAGTAAATGGCCAAACAGTGGTATCATGGGCAAGTGTCCAACGCCAGCTAAGGAGCCCTAGAAAGCAGGACTGGGACTCCATGAGTTCATGTACCATGGGACCCATGAGCTCCAGCCTATGCCTTCAGCAATGCACACCCACCCATCATGTGGAGAGTTAAAGCAGCTGTTCTTCCATGATTCTAAAGAAAACTTCCCCCAAAAGGGTCTCTTGCTCCAACCATTAGCAAGACAGATCAGAAAACACTTTTGTGTTCTGTCCAGCAAGGAACCATACACAGGAAAGCACTCACGCTAGGCAAGCTGAAAACACAAAAGGTTTTGTACCTCACAAATGGATGATTTGGATCCTGACTTGGTCCGGGACATGAAGACACTCAGCAGTCTCATTATCACCAAGTGGACCTCATTCAGGGCACAGCGTTCATTCTTCTTGGACACATCCTGGGACGTCAGGAGTTGAGGAAGAGAGAAAGGGAAAAGAAGAGAGGGATGGCATTTCTCATCAGGATGTGCAGGAACAGACCCCACACCCACTCCATAAAGCCTGAATCGTAAGAAAGCCTGCAAATCCAGATCGCTGGTTGTCCCTGTAATTCCTACAATTACTCCTTTGTTGTTACAACATTCCTTCAAGTCAACTATGACTTCCAGAGACCCTATTACAAGCTTTTCTTGGCAAGATTTACTCAGAGGAGGTTTGCCATTGCCTTTCTCTGAGGCTGAGAGCATGTGACTTGCTCAGTGGATTTCCAGGGCTCAGCAGAGATTTGAAACCTGATCTCCAAGAGTCCTAGGTCCAACACTCCAACCACTACACCACACCAACTCACTACTATTACCATTCTTACTATTTACATACCAATCCAGTAAATTTGCAGATTAGACTTCAGAATACATATCTCAGAGTGCTTAAGTAATAATTCCAAATAAAGTGGCCCATTGGAGGATCAAATGAAACTGTCCTACAGACTGGATTGGGAAACATACTGACCGCCAGCCAATCCTTCTGCCTTGCATCTTCTGGGCACACCTCCTTTATTGGACAGCTTACTTGCCGCAGTAACAACACCATGTAGTTGTGCTGATAGGGATCCACTGGTGGAGGGCCAATGGAGCATTCTAGAAACAGGCTGAAGGAACTTGCCTTACACTGGAGGTCTTTAAATCAAATTCCCATTCCTTGCTTCCAGGTTAAAGGCCCTATAGGTAACCCCAGGGCCAAATGGGGCAGGAAGGCCACAAGCTGCCTCCTAACTAGATGGCCTGGCTTACATCAGCCATAATTCCCCAGCCAGCCAACATGGGCTACTGCTCATTGTTGGCTAAAGGATACAGGGAGCGATCGCTCTCCAAACTAACTTTCCTGAGAGCTCTGCTCCTAATACCGGCCAAACACACAAACCCTACCAGATTCTGGGGCAAATCTTTGGTTGTTAGTCAACGGGAGTTCATGCGCTGTACCTTCTTATCCATGCACAGTTCTGCAATGAGCTGGGCAAGGAGATTATCAAGGGCACCCTTGTCCTTCTCATCGTCGCCGTCCAAGTCTGTGGTGAGCATCAGAATCACCTGAGTAAACAAAAGCACAGAGCACAGAAGGTCAAGCAAACGGCAGGAGCAAGACCATGGCCTCTGTTTGGGGGCACCACAATTCAAGAAGGATATGGACAAGCTGGAATGTCCATATTGGACAGAGGAGGGCGATCAAAATGGTGGGAGGTCTGGAAGCCATGATGCCCTCTGAGGAGCGGCTTAGGGAGCTGGGCATGTTTAGCTTGGAGAAGAGAAGGTGAAGAGGGGACATGAGAGCCATGTTTAAATATTTGAACGGATGTCTTACTGAGGATGGAGCAAGCTTGTTTTCTGCTACTCCAGAGACTAGGATACAGAGTAATGGACTCAAAGTACAGGAACAGAGATTCCACCTAAATGTTATGAAGAACTTCCTGATGGTAAGAGCTGTTTGGAAGTGGAATGCACTGCCTCAGAGTGTACTGGAATCTCCTTCTCTGGAGATTTTTAAACAGAGGCTGGATGGCTATCTGTTGGGAATGATTTGATTGGGTATTCCTGCAGGGCAGAATGGGTTGGACTGGATGGCCCTTATGGTCTCTTCCAACTCTAGAATCCTATGGCTTCAACAGCTTCTAGACCTGACCTTCCTCCATTAACAGGAGTTGAAACCTAGAAGAGATCCTGAACACAACAGAGAACATGGCAGAGGTTCTAAAACAGTGAAACAGTGTGTTTGCCCTGAGGCCTACCTGCATGTAAGGGATGGCGCGGACCCCACCAACATTCCTCAGCTGGGGCAGGGTCTGAAGCAGCCTCTCCAGCAGCATCAAACGGACCATGTGCAGCCTGAAAAGTTGGAGTAGAGGAGACTGTTAAAAGTCTCCCATGCAAAAGGGAGTCAACAATACAGTACCTCAAAGTGTGTCGGCCTTCATACGGGGGTGTGGGGAAAAAGCTGTTGAGGCAAGAGTCAAAAGAGCTCCTTAAAATGGCCCACATGCCCACCGCCACTCCAATGTGGTTGTAAGGAATAAGCCATAAAGAGGAATGGTTCCTTGTCTGGGTGGCTTCCTCCTCCACTGTAGTCTCTGTGGAGGCAGGCAACAGGGACTTTGCCCATTTTATCACCTTAAAGACTTTTAACAGGTAGGAGCAATCCTGTTAACAATTAGGAGGGCCAGGCTGGTCATCTCTGGACAGCTCCCTCCCGATGTTGGGAAAATCCCTATAAACCAAGGGGATTCAATCCAATTAAAGATGATGTAAGGCCACTGCCCAGAAATTGAGAACCACTCACAGAATCAAGGGATTCTAGAGCAAAAGGGACTTGATGATCCAGCGTCTCAATACCGCTCCTTATGTTCCTATGCAGAAGGTCCTTGGAATCTCCGGGTAGAGATGCGAGAGCATCTTGCCTTAAACCCTGCAAAGCATTTGCTGGCCATACTGGATTCCATAGACGAATGGTCTGACTCGGGATAAGAGCTGTTTCCCACACACTTTCCACAGGAAAGGAAGTCCTACCTGTTGCTTGCGTGGACGTCTCCTTCCGCTTCTCCTTCACCCTCGCCTTCTGACCCTTCGCCCTCCTGTTGTCCCGTTGTGGTGCTGATTGCACCTGTGCTGGAGCTCACGCTACCCGGCCCAGCCGGATGGCCCTCAGCCGTTGTGTCACCGTAGGCGCTGCTGCGGCCGGACACTGAAAATGAAGCAAAGGGAGAGGTGAGCACTTCCAGACTAAGAGCATAGCAACAGCAATACAATTTATATTTCTATACCACTTATCAGTGCAAAGCATTCCCAAAGCAGTTTACAATGTATTTTAGCTAATTGCCCCCAACAAGCTGGGTACTCATTTTACCGACCTACAGAAGGATGGAAGGCTGAGTCAACCTTGGAGCCCTGTAGGATCCAACTCACAAAGTTGTGGCTGCAGTACCGGCATTTAGCCACTGTGCCACCAGGGTTCGGAAGTGGAATATGCTGCTGCCTCGGACTGTGGTGGAGTCTCCTTCTTTGGAGGTTTTTAAACAGAGACTGGATGGCCATCTGTCGGGCATGCT
The DNA here is from genome assembly GCA_030847615.1 of Gambelia wislizenii. Classification (NCBI taxonomy): domain Eukaryota; kingdom Metazoa; phylum Chordata; class Lepidosauria; order Squamata; family Crotaphytidae; genus Gambelia; species Gambelia wislizenii. Next base: position 2,028,280 of record JAUMIR010000016.1, read on the forward strand.
TTGATTGTGTGTTCTTGCGGGGCAGGGGGTTGGACTAAATGGCCCTTGGGGGTCTCTTCTAATTCTATGATTCTATGATCCCTTTGTGGGTAGCTCCGAGACAGACATATAGAGCCTGTGTAGAAGAGGAATTTGCTTCTGTGGATCTTTGGAAACACTCCCCCTTCCTTTGATTTAAACATATGCAGGACATTTTAAAAAAAAGGATACTCCTGCTCTTCTTTCAGCTCCCATTGCTATGTTATGTAACAAAAAGGGAGCATTCCCTGCAGTGGGCCCTCAATCGTGGAACATCCTTCAAATGGAGATGTGGCTGCTGCACACCCTATGAGCTTTTGAGCACCAGGACATTACCCATCTGTTTGCATAAGCATTTTAAGTGGATTTATGAAGCCAGGTGGCAAAGCACACACATCACCCTACCCTTCCTCTTATAACATGATGGTGGGTATACTCTACATATGCATGCCTGTGTAAATTAGGACTGCCTCCCTGACAGTGTGAATAAGGAACGGTCTCCTTTCTTCAGAACCACAAAGAATATAGAGCGTATATGTGGCCTATATTATAGAGGAAGGAACTTGCAGAAACACCTCTGAAGATTCCTTGCCTAAGAAAATTCATGGGGTCATCGTAAGTCAACAGGGGACTTGAGGGCACATCTACACACAAGGTGCCTTTTTGGACTGTCACTCCCAGAACTGGCTGGGGGATTCTGGGAGTGCCAGTCCAAAAAGAAGAACCTTCCCCAAGCCCAGAAGGACTGCCAAGGAATACCAAGTGCTATAGGCTCTGTTTCAGAGGAAGGAACTGGCCAAACCACCTCCGAGGATTCCTTGCCTAAAAAAAACCTCTGAAACTTATGGGGTCCCTATAAGTCGACAGGTGACTTGACATCCACAGACACGCTGTATGCATATTCCCCCCTCACCAAACCAGAGGGCTTCCTTTGAAAAGCCACCCAAGGCAGTGTCTGTCACCCTCAACAAAGCTCTGCTTACGTTTCTAAATTTGACTGAAAGGTGAAGTAAAGGTATGGAAGACTGTGATTTTGTAGCAGAGCCCCAGGATAGCCTCTGAAACATCCCAGGTCCAATTTTTGGTACCTCCTGTTAGCAAATCTCAGGTCCCACTGGCTGATAAAAGACTGGAGAGCCACGGCCACTTGACTGAGGCAATTCTAGGCTAGGCAGAAAGGAGTGGCTTTGTTCAATATTACAGAAGACCATCACAAAAACAGAGGCAAAGAATACTAAAGAATATATTAACAAAATAAACAAGGGTGATGTTTACAGTCAATATGGATAACAAATGAACAGAAATACATACAGAACAAACTAAATGAATGTAAAGTACAAATGAATGAAGTATTACAAATGTAGCAGGAAAATCAAAATACAAAAAGCTGCCTCAGAACATAACGTAACAAAGAAAATGATACACTTCATTCATTTTGTACTCATTTCCTTTGTCACATTATGTTTTGGAGTAGCTCTTTGTATTTTGATTTCCCTGCTTTATTTGTAATACTACTTGCGGTAGCGTTCTAGGCATGTTTTCTTTTTGGTTGTAAAACTGTGGCATTCTATTCACTTTTGTAAACATCATCCTAATTTAATTTGTTATTCTATTCTTTAACATTCTTCGTCTAGGTGTCTGTGGTGGTCTGTTGTGGTTCATGCATTTGTGACTGAGACTCTGCCCTTCTGTATTAGTTTCTGTTTCTCTTTCAATACTAGGCAGATTCACGGACTCCAAGAGACTTGCTTTAAAGTCCGTAACTCAGTTTTGTAAAGAAACTGGAATGGCTATTTGTCTTCACACCCTTCTTGTGGGGTTTCTGGAGACACCTGCTTGGCCAGTGAGGCAAACAGGATTCTGGACCAGCAGAATCATTCCCTTTTCTGTCTACTGGGGTGGGAGGAAGTGTGGCTTCAATCCAAACAAAATTTGAGACATTACCGCTATGCTCGCCAGCCACTGAATCCACTGCACTGCCACCACTCTCAGAACCCACGCTGCCACCGTGGTCGGCCGGAGAAGTCCGGAGGGTCGAGCCGTCCGTCGCCGCCGTGCTGCCTTCGTCATCAGAAGCTGGAGCTAAGAGAGTAAGGAGAGCTGTTACAAGTAAAAACACAGTCTTTGAACAATTTGAACATGAAAGCATTAGAGAAGGATTTAAGAATTAGCATGCACCATCAACATGCAAAATATTAGGGCTGCAATGTTTTAGTTAGACAATTTGATTTAACTTATTTTTAAAAATACTGACTGATTAACAGGACAGACTTTTAGAAATTATCACCTGATGGATAAAAAGAATGATTATTTTTAATACAAAAGTTTATGAAAATTACAAGGAGTAAGCGTCACATTTTGGAAGAGGCATTCCCTTCTTGTATGAGAGGATTGAGGGAATGCTTTGTTTAAGGTGATGCCTCCCTGGAAAATGTGCATCATCTGGAAACAGAAGTCTGCTTGTCTGCAACCAGGTTTTCCTCTGATGCAAACATAGCCCAATTAATTCATTTGATTCAAGTGCCAACCTGCCTAGCAAAAATGCCCTGTAACAGCTTGGTCAGATCAAGCAAGCACACCCCTAAGCCATTCTGTCAGTATAAAAAAAATGAAAGCATCAAAACCCAGGAGAAAATGTCCCATATTAGTCCTCCAATTCAGTTACAACCCAAAGCAGGAAAGACTGGGCAGGAAGAAAAAGCAATGTTTGCCCCACATATTGCAAGGTTAGGCAAGCAAGTTGGACATGTTTGAAGTTAAGCATAGTGGGAGAGCAACCCACGCAGCGCCTGGGAAAACTCCTTTCTGGATGATGTCTTCTGCAACCCCACAACCAAACTGGCTACTGGCCACAGGGTTCTGGGATCAACAGCCCCCACCCTCACAGCAAAGAAACCTTTCCAGGCTTTGTTACATGCTCAGCATGCAGAAGGCCTAGGATTCAATTCCCAGTAAAAGGTTCTGAGGTCTCAGACCCTGGGAAGGACTCTTAGCTTGAAATCCAGAAAAGCTACTGTCAGGCAGACCAAAAATAAATAAATAAATGTTACCTTGAATATGAGATCGTGATATAACCTACCCTGGTTTATTTTATTTTATTTTTAAAGATCCATAGCTTAGCAGAAGAGAACATCCTTTGCATGCAAAGGGTTATCCAAACTTTGGCATCTTGAGTTAAAAGGGCGAAGCAGTTGGGGAAAAGGGGCAATCCACTATCCATCAGAGGAAACATCTCTGAATAGTATGATCTGCAGTCCCTGGGAAAGCGTGAGGTTGAGATTTTACGCTGTGAACAGTTACCTGATGCTGTGGTGTCCGACAGAGTCCCAGCATCGAGAGAAGAGGAGCTGGGAGCTTGCCCGGACAGTCCTAAGCTCTGTAAACCAAGCGCGCTGCTGCTGCTCCCTAAGTGAGAGGGAGAGAACAGAAGCCGTAAATTCCTCTGTAAAGGTGACACAGCCCATCCCCAGAAAGCCAGGCTGCTGAGCCTTCAACACCCATGTTCTTTGCAAAACCTGGCCCTGCCAGCTACCTCTTTCTTTCACAGATGCTGCTCTCCCCAAAAGCCGTGCCAGGATGACCCAGCAGCAGGCAATACACTTGGAAACAACTGCTAACAAAAATTCACAAACACAAGCAACGCGCTCGCCTTTCTTTGCAATGTTTTGCACCTCCACTTTATTTTACCAGCTGCTATCAAACACTGTTCTTTCCAAATCTAATTTGAATCCCTGCAACTGAATTCAGGACTCCGCAATCAGTAACTGTGCCTAGTTGTAACATGGCTTTCCCCGCTTTACAACCATCCATGAAGTAGGTGAACGTTATTATTCCACAGCAAAAAGAGGGACACAAACTGAGTCTTAACTAAGGCCACCGTAGAGCCTGGAGCAGTATTATCAAAAATTAACATCTTTGTGTTATTATCATTAAAAAAAAACAGCTTCATATTGTACAAGTAATGTGTTATTAACGCATCGGCATACTTAGCTTCGTAGCAGAGACACTAAGAAACCCTGTCAGTGAATTGCAAAGATGTCTAACAGGACACCAGCAAAACACCCTAGCTGGTGTCCCAGTGTACGACGTTGTAATATAGCAGCAGCTCCTCACTGGATACAGACATTATACAACTGCAAAGTTCTAATTCCTGCAGACTTAAGTTTCCCCACAGGATTTTGGTCTAGATGTTTATAAAAAATATACTCAAAATATGCTCCAAAAAATATACTCCAAAAGACAAATAAACAGGAATGAATGACAGTAGCGTCATTACTTGTGAAAAAATGATTCAAAGTTCTGGGCCACTTAGCAAGTTCATGGAAGAGGCAAAACGTCACATGGGGACTTTGCTACTCATGACAGGGTTTCATCCCTAGAGGCGCTTCTCACCTTGCTGATCTTGTTGCAGGCTGAGGGCAATGGCCAGCTCCACCATGGTCTCATCGTCCGCATCTGGGGGGATGTCCAGCATGGGGGGGAAGCCCTCGGCTCCCGCCAGGAGAGCTTCTAGAGGAGAGGGGTTCCCGTTGTTCACGTTCTCAGCTGTCTCCAGCACCATTGATTCAGACTAGGAAAGAAAAAATGGGGCTGACGCCAGAGGCACGCTACCCAGCATGGTACACAATAGGCTATACTCTTTGCAAATATTGTATTTATCACTTTGTTTTATTCATATCCCATCTTTTTTCCAGCACAGAACTCAAGGTGACTGTAAACATTTACAGCAAATGTGCAGTAAACAGCTATCTGCTAGTGCAGCAAGCAATTTTAAAAAAATATATGCAAGGAAGAGCCTGAAAACCAGTGTTTACTTTAAAAGACAGTCTTGAAAGTCTAACAAAAAGAAGTGCCACAAGATATGAAGTAGCTTGCTGATGTTCCAAGGCACATAGAGATCACTAGTTTTGATGCCAACACTTGGGAAAGATTAATTGTGCCTGGTCATCAGAGAGGTCTTCCACATTCTCCTAGGATCTATTGAAAACATACCCATCATATCAACTCAGTCAATGTTTTTTTTGCAATCAAAGGTCACCAGGAAGCAGACGGAACTCACCACCATCTCAAAGTCCCCATGGTCCACCTCGCTTTGCTCCTGGCTTTCCTGCCGGATGTCTTCGCCATTTGGTATTCCAGAGCTCTGCATTTTGTCATCAGCATCGTCATCGTCATAATCATCTTTATCTCCTGGAATATAAGAAAGATTGCTTACACGGACACACATGCACACAAATTCCACAAGGGTAGGTTCGATTATCCTGCAACTGAAACAAGTGATGGGCAAGTATTTTGCTCCTGTTCATTGTTTTTCTTTTAAAAAGAATACAGTATACTTCAGTTAGCAATGCAGCCGTGTACCTAGACATTACTTCTTCAACCAAAAAATGGTACCAGAGGAAGAAATAACAGGGAAAGAATAGGGATTGGTTCTACACCACAAAGCAGAACCGTTCAACATGTTTCAGCAAACATTTTATCCATAATTAACAATAGGACCATGTGAAATGAAACAACCGGGCCAGTAAGTCAGTTGCATAAGTGCACAAAAACAATCGGAAGCTTTTGTAGACCACGTAAAAGCTTCTTCCAAAATGCCTCCAGGGATGATTTATTATTTTTATTTTTTCTTTCAGCAGCCTCCACTTTTCATATGATTTCCCTTTTGGTGAGCAAACTTAGAGATCTGGGCTTCTTTTAACATGCTTGAGATAGCTGGGTGAGGTCATCTTATCTGCTCCCCTCTTTTCTCCCTGTTTTGCTGCTTATATGTGCGCAGTAAGGGATTCTGGAGGTGGCAGCTGCTGTTGACCTTGCCTGTGGTAGGAAGGTATACACAGCTGGAGTAGGATCATCTAGAATAGAACCCCACTGTTTCTGGGCTCCCGTTTTGTTGCGTCATTTAGTGCAGAAATGCTGCTGCCACCTGACACCAAAAATCGTGTTTCTCAAGCGTTCCTTCACTATCCCTCCAGAGCTGATTGGGTCGGAATCTTGTTTCAGTTCATTATGGATCCAAAATATGCTGCCATTTGCAGAACTGAAATGGGGTGGGGGAAGAAAAGTAGGAGCTGACAGATTTGCCCATCCTCAGTTGGGACAAAAGCCAGAGATGTACAACGGGACCCTGGGAGATCTCTGAGTGTCTACTCCCTGCTTAGTTACAAACCCACTAAATGGCATGACGTTAAACTATTTTAATATATTACGACAGACCAAGTGTATTAAAGGAAGCAGGCATCAAGACACACAAGTTCCACACCCACTGGCAACTGTCTAGACTTCTCCCAAACTTCTTAGGTCTGGACAGACTCCCTTCTGGTCTCCTCCGAAGTGACAGAATCCAAAGGTTTTGATTGTGGGGAAAGTCTATGTTGCGATGGGTTGTTGTTTTTTAACCTAGACTTCCCTTGGCATGAGCCCTTCAGATAAGAGGTGAATTCACACAGCACAACACACAAACAATTTTCTTTACCCATCGGGGTGTTACTTCGAGGAGGAGAAGGTAGAGTCACGTGTCTCCGTTTGTTCCTGGGCCTCAACACTCGGATTAAAGCTTGTTTGCAGGAGAAGCTGACAGCAGGATCCTAGAACAAGAACAATCAAAGTGGGGTCATGTCAAGGCTTGGAGTTGTTGCCCAGCTAGTATGGTGTTGGCATGAGCTCTCTTCTGGGCACAGGCGGGAACAGAACTGCCTTGGAGGAGATGGGCATGCCTGAAGGAGCCAATTAGCTTTCTTTCCTTGGTCCACGTTTTATTTTCCTGCCTCTGGGCAGTGATGGGAGAAAACCCATGTTGTGCGGATTCCTCCTCTCATGAACCCAGATAATGATAGCATTCTCTGAGGGCAGGTGGATGGTAACTCCCATCAGCCCCAGCCAGCATAGTCAATGACATGAAGGATGCTGTCTAGCAGTAACTGGAGAACCACAGTCTCCCCCTTCCAGATTTCATAGTCCTTCACCTGCTGCCAACCAAGAGTTTATAGAGTTTTATTTACACAAAGTCACAGAGTGCAAAAGGAGTTTTCTGAATGAACCTGGATATGACCACTTTCTCCAAACTCCCTTTCTGAAAGCAGCAAATGAGGACAGCAAAACCAACATACCGGGCAGAGCAACATCTGCATGTAAATTTTAGAGGCTGTATTGATGCAATCCAGTTCGCAGGTGCAATATCCATGGATAATATCCACCAGAGCGTTGACAGTGGCTTCAACATGGGTCAGGCCTAAAGAGCATGGGAGGGAGACAAGAAGAACCAATGAAGGTTACAGATAAATAAATGGACCTTCGAAAAAGATCTCTAATTCCTTTATTGTCCTCTCTTCTGGAAAAAGAGGGAACAGGTAGCCACAGGCAATCACAAAACCTTCTCACTGGCTTGCCAGAGATGAACACGCCCCACACGCGAAGCAGGAAGTTGAATTGGCCTCATGGACAAGAAGGAGAACAAAGAAACTTTGAATTATCCATGTGACCATGATTCAACTTCCTGCTTGTGACTGGGCAGCAGTTGGCGTTCCCAACATCAAGAATTCCTGTTCGCTCCTCCTCTCAGAGAATGGTTTTGCATCAGGGAAGAAGAACCAGGAGGAATCCTGTCCTTGCAGCAGGGAAGGCTACTGCTGGATCTCAGCACCTCTTTAATGTGCACAAATAAGCAAATAACAGCTCTCGGTCCAGTACCTGGCAAGCACGCAGGTGCCAGGAAGGCGTTCTTGGGTTTCGATGCATGCAGTTTCCAGAAATGGTTGACCAACTGAGTGATAAAACTACACCCTTCGCCTTCCACGCTCTTCGGGACCTCCTGTCCTTCTTCGCTGCCTTCTGAAAGATTGGGGGGAGGGAAGAGAAGAAAAAGTAATTGTAAGCAATGGACCCCAAAGGGAAGCAGTCATGCCACCAGGTTGAGGGAGAGGAAGAAGGCAGGGCCACCGTGTGTCCTCCTGAGAAGCTGGCTCTTTCAATATTGGCCTCTCCCACCATCATTTAACAAAATTTATCCCCTTCAGAACTTGTGCCTGAGTTTCCTTGTTTTCCTTTTGTCATATCTTTTCCAGATTGTAAGCTTTATGGGAAAGGGCCATCTTCTCTCCCTGCCTCTGTTGATATGGAAGCTACTTAAAAATGTAGCTCAGAGCATAAGGCTATAAATAAATTGATTAAAAGATCCACATTTTCTTTGCCAGGTCTCCAATTCCTCAGGCATTAGATTTTCAAGCAGCCCTGTCTTGAGGAGCAGAAGTACATACTGTACAACAGAAGCCAATGGGGAAATCAAAAGGGCAAAAGGGCAGTGGCGAGTTAGGAAATAGAGTTTGGCTCACCTGCTTCCAACTGCGGGAGCTTGGACTCTGTGAAATGGACCAAATTATTAGGCCTCATGATGGCGATAGAGCGGGCCGTGATGACCAGCCTCTGAAATACTTCGGGGTCAAGATCTTTCCCTTCTTTGCTTGAGGTCGACAGGTACTGGATGGCTTTGCTCAGCAAGGCCTGATCCTGTGGAGACACAAAGACAAAATCTAACTCCTGGAGGGCTGGGAGGCTGCTGTACTTAAGAGAGATGTCCAGAGAGTCTCTTTATCAAGTACAAAAAGAATCTGTGCTGCTTTACCTTGTGGTTGTGGTAAGCCGAGCGGCTGGTGTGGAGGCTGGCCAGAAGGCTCTTGGTCTGCTGCTGGACGCTAGTGGGGGCCGGTGTCGACAGGAGCATGGTTGCCAACTCCTGAGCAGCTGCCTTGCTCTTCTCCTGAATACCAGGGAGACAGACAGGATGGCTGGCACATTTGGGCATCGGACATTCCCGTTTCTCCCCAAAATAATTGCAGGGAATGGCACCAAGGTTTTCACAGAAGGTGGCTGACAAAGGTGACCTCTGACCCTTCAGAAGCGAATTTAGCATCCTGATCAGCCGCTGGCAGCCTAGAAGCTGAAACTGTCCCAGAGACGGAAACAAGTAGCACAGGGCTTCTTCCTACTCTCTTAAAGAAGGAAAGTCAACCTGTGACCCTTAAGACACTGTTGGACTGTAACTTCCAGCATTCCTCATCGCTAGTGAGACTGGCTAGGGCTGACAGGACCTGCAGTCCAGTCCCACAAGGTCTGGAAGGCCACATATTCCCCACTCGGGTTCAGGAGGTGAGGGTCCAGCCTCAAGTCTCAAATTAACACACCAGCCTCAAGTCAACATAACCGGGAGGAGGGGAAACCAAACTCAACCATGACATGTTGGACCATCCACATGTGCCCTGCATTCTCCCCCTCAAGACGCCACCCTTGCTCCCAGCTGCAAGTGGGGCAAAGGCAGCAAGGGAATACAGGGGAAAGGGAGAAGAGTAATCCACCCTTTCCCTTGGGCCCTACAGTGATAGGTTCAACAACCAACTTTGGTTCCTCTTATGTCCCTAAGCAAAAAGGAATTGGGCAAGTGCAAGGGCCTATCGAGAACTAAAGTGGAAACTCCAGATTCAGAGGCAGTCTACCCCTGAATCCCAGTTTCCTAAGAAACATGGACAAGAAGGCACCCATGGTCTCTTTGTAGGCCTCACTAGGCAGAAGGGCCTTGGGCCTGATCCAGCTGAGCCACTCATCTTGTATCTGCTTGTTTCAGGGCATCAACAGCCATGTCCATAGTCAGAGGGCATGATGCACCACAATTCAAGAAGGATATTGACAAACTGGAGCATGCGTCCAGAGGAGGGTGACCAAAATAGTGAAAGGTCTGGAAGCCGTGCCCTATGAGGACCGGGCTTAGAGAGCTGGGTAAGTTTAGCTTGGAGAAGAGAAGGTTACGAGGTGATATGATAGCCATGTTTAAATACTTGAAAGAATGTCATATTGAAGAGGGAGCAAGCTTGTTTTCTGCTGCTCCAGAGAATAGGACACAGAGCAATGGACTCAAATTCCAGGGAAACAGATTCCACCTAAACATTAGGAAGAACTTCCTGACAGTAAGAGCTGTTTGGCAGTGGGAGCGCTGCCTGGGAGTGTGGTGGAGTCTCCTTCTTTGGAGGTTTTTAAACAGAGGCTAGATGGCCCTCTGTCAGGCATGCTTTGATTATGTGTTCCTGCATGGCAGAAGGGGGTAGGACTAGATGGCCCTTGGGGTCTCTTCCAATTCTATGATTCTATGTTGTCTGTGCTCTTCTGCTGCTTCCAAAAAAAGTAGTCCGAACAAGCCACTGACTGAGATGGAACAGCGGGGCAAAACAGTCCCATCCAACCCAGAATGTCAACTATTCCCCCATCCCTACAAAACAAACTCAAACAGCCCCCCACAGAAGAGATTTTCTCTACAGCAGGAAGAATGCCCTCTGCTGGCCACCAACAGACAAGCAAATACCATCCTTCCGAGTTCCTCTGAAAGCCTTTCAGTTGGGTCTTTGCTTCCTCAGAGACCTCGGCTGCAGAGCGGCATCAAAAGCCGAGCCATTAAATCCCAAGCGCATCCCTCTCCTTTGCAGGATCGGGGCTGCAGCAGGGCTTCAAAGGCTGCTGATCCCTCTTTTTTCTGGGTGGCTTCTGCCTCCCCTCCCCTCCACCAAACCTCAGGCAACCTCCCGAGATGTCCCCAAAACCTCAAGGAAAGTTACTTGCCTTCTCGTTGACTGGTCCGACAGCAAAGCAGCTTTCCAGCGCTTCTAAAGAACTCACGACTAGCCTGGAGGGAGAAGAAGATGAAGAAGAAGAAAGAAAAAGAGAAGGAGGAGGAGAAAGCCGGTTTCAGAAAAAGGCAGGCTCCTTAAGACGTTTGCTTCATGGCATGCTGCAGCTCAAGATGGCTCGGAGAGGGAGAGAGCGCTAAGGGATGCCAAGTCGCCTGCCACTGCCACCGCTACCCAAAAGAAAGGAATCAAAGCAAGATAAAAACATTTTTTAAAAATCACTGCCACGGGCGCCGTGCATATCTCCTTCATTGTGCTGCAGACCAGAGTGTTAAACCTGGCTCGGGCTCAGAGAAACTTAGAGGCCGTTTTTCACAAATCCACAGCTGAAAGGCAGAAGCAAGGAGGTGGGGGGGGGGCTTTGCTCTCTCTTTCCCTCTCTGCCTCCACACACCCCAACGCACACAAAAGAGGATAAACACGTTGCCTTACACAGCCTGCAGCAGGGATAATTTGGATTTTGTGCTGACAGCCCTGATCCATCATGTTGTCCCCACTCTCTTCCCCCTCCCCGAGACTCACTCACTTGCGGTGGTGGTAGAGATCAAGGGGTGGCGTGACATGTATTTTGGAAGAGGAGGAGAAGGAGAAGGAAGAAAGCCAGAGGGGCTGCGAGGAGGGATTGGGGGGGGGGCAAAGTGTTTACTCTTATTTAAAGAGGTCACTTTGACTCTCCCCAAAACTTTGTGGGAACAAAGCAGGATAACAACTTTTTAGCAAACCCAGATGCCAGCTGGTGAAACAAGGCACGTAAAAATCAAGACTGGGAAAAGCAAGGGAAGAGCCCCCCCCCCCCAGTCCAAAAGATAAAGCAAGGTTCTGTAAGCTCATCACACACACACACACACACACACACACAGATTCTGATCTAAAGCAGGAGCAGTCTGGAGAGTGTTTTGGGGAGGGGGAGTGAATTTGCCCCTGCCCCTTCACCAGGGGCCAATCCCCTATGGCTTCCAAGACTCTGGCAGCCACACATTTTCAAGCAGAAGGTTTATATAAAGTTTCATTTAATATCCATTATCTGTCTGTTTGTCTTTCCTGGCATGGTGCTAGAATCACCAAAAGCCTACATTCAGTGCTTAGGGAAAGTACTATGACTCTTCTGAGGGCACAATCCAAAAATGTAACTTTTCAGAGTCCCGCTTGTTTGATCTTCCTGTCCCAAGGCTGGAAATCTAACCTAGCAGCAGAGAGACTATCCATCCAACACTTAATTTTTTAAAATACCCCCGTGGGACAGCCAGGCACATATGTGCACATAGGCACAACGAGACCACCATTACAGTACTGTACAAGACGCTAATCAATGAGGGAGGTAGCTGTAACTCAGCCCAACTAAGAGTCACTGAAATGATCACACATTCCCCCCCTGTTTAACCCCACCTTCATTTTTCTCCTTCTCCTCCATCCTCTCCCTTGCATCTATTTTCTAACTCTAAGCTCTGTGGGGCAGGGACACAATCTTCAATTTTTTTTTTTAAATGAACGGCATTGTACATAGATCGGGGAACTGGAAAGACAAACAGTTATGAGACTGGGGTTCTATTCCAATGTGTGTTTTGCTGCAACTCGCCAAGCAGATTCAGCTATAGATTCACTTGGCCCATGCAAAGGTCCATGAGAGGAGGAGAAGAAAGAGACAGACATCAGGAATGGCAAAGTGCTGACAGAAAGGAAGGCAGGACCAGGGGTGGATATAACATGGTCCATGCACTGCATGTGGCCCTTGGGTAGTTCAGTGTAGCCCCTTGAACCCCTTAGAAGCCCCTAGCAGGCCCTCGGCCACTTGTGGCCAAAATCCCAATTTAAAATACTTAATTTTTAGAGGGTCTCCCAACCTGCAAAATGCCCCAAAGGTGACTAGGAGTAGCGCCGTGTTACTTCTCGTTGTCAAAATGGCAGCTGCTTCTAAAGCTCCAGAGTGTATCCATCCCTGGACTATCTGTCAAATGAGTTTGCTGCTGAAGACACCAAGAATTGTCTCCCCCACCACACCCCAGCTATGAAGCTGCCCCCATCTTTATCAGGCTCCTGTACCTCTCTGTGATGTTATTTTAAGACTTTGTTCTCCCAGGCGGTAACACAACTTAGAGTGGGAACAGTCCTTCCAGAAGCTAAGGACTCATGAAACCAAACCATACACTCACAGCTTCCGAGCTTTGTAGTTCTAACTTCACATAGACTGCAGGTCCTGGTTATAATTTAGCCCCAGCAACAGGGAAAGGACAGGATCCTCTACAGAATCAGCCAGTAAGGGATGGTGCCCAGACCTGCGTCTACCTTCCTGTCTATTAACACTTTGTAAATTAGGCAGACAAGGTTAGACTGCTGATGTACAAAGATTTCCAACCATGTTCTGATTTTTGAACTGTGTGAATAGCTTCCTGCTGTTTTTCCATCTCCTGTGGCAAGAATACCCCAACTCATCCTGCCCAGGACATAAGACTCCCGTAATACCTCATCCTACCCCTGGACAAGTAGGTTACATCTGTCAAGAGTTTGAAAAGCTGGCTTTTTCCCCCCTCTGTGTGTATATCTTCAAATCATCTTGTCAACTTATGGCAACCCGATGAACTTCATAAAGTTTTCTTAGGTGAGGAATAGTCAGGGGTGGTTTTGCCAGTTCCTTCCTCTGAAATGTATAGCCTACACTACTTGGTATTCGTTGGCAGTCTCCCATCCAAGTACTAACCAGGCCTGACCTTGCTTAGCTTCCAAGACCAGATGAGGTCTGGTGCTTTTAGGGTATTTAGGTCTCCGACTCCCAAGATCCAGGTGGAACAGTGGTCATGCTGCCTGGGGATTCTGGGAGCTGTATTCCAAAAAGTTAACCTTCCCACAGCACATTAAAGCAGGCTTTGATGCTGCCAGTGGCTTTTCAACTGTGGTGAGCTTCTCACCAAACAGCTTTTATGAATGCTGGTTCTATTGAGGCTACAAATAATATTCCACCTAGCCTAGATGGGCTCAGGAACTACCTTTAAAAAGAAGCAGGCCAGTCTTGTTAGGGATCAAAATGGCACATTGAACTCAAGTGTCCAAGCACATGCTGTGCATGCAGAACATTAAAAAAGGAATTCAGGGAGGAGAGCTAGAGCAAAACTTCTTTCTGCACAGAGGACTCTGTTCTTTCTCACAGGGAATCGCTGGCCTGTTAGGACATTTGGCCTGCAGTTCCCATGGTCCTTTGCCATTGGCCATGCATTCTGGGAGTTGCAGCCCAAAATGGCCAGAGAGCCAAATGCTCCGCAGCCCCCACTGGCTTGGAAGAGCCCATGGCCTTGTGGGTTGAGCACATGCTTTGCATGCAAGAGGTCTCCAATTCGAATCCTTGCCCCACCCCCCTTTTAAGCTAAAAAGTTCACAGCCAGAAATCAGCTAGATGAACTTTTCATGCATAACGGACCAAACGTAAAAAGAAGGATTGGCAGCAAAATTAGGAGAAAAGCATTCTCCTTGGAACTTAAAAGTAATTGTCTGCAAGGTGATGCCTTCCAGAGGCTCTGGACTTCATCAGGCCCAGCCAACATGTCCAATACAAAGCATTCAAATGATTGCCTCAGAGAGCCGCTGCCAGCCTGCATAAGGACAGACGGACTAACAGTAAAGGAGGAAGAGTACTACAGTCACTGGAGCAGTGATCCCCCAAAACCTGGGGCCCCAGATGTCATGAGACTTCAAATCCCAAATGCCCCAGGCAAAGTGGCCAATGGTCAAGGATTCTGGGAGCTTCACAGAATCTGGGAGTCTGAAGGGGTCACAGGGGCCATCTAGTTAAACCTGACCATCCAGCTTCTGCTTAAAGACCTCCAAAGAAGGAGAGTCGACTACCCTGTGAGGCAGCCTATTCCACTGCTGAACCACAATTACAGTCCAAAAGTTCTTTCTAGTGTTTAGGTGGAATGTCTTCCCTTGCAATTTGAATCCATGGGTTCATGTTCTAGTCTCTGGAGCAGCAGAAGACAAGCTGGATCCATCTCCTGCCCGACATCCCTTCAGCTATTTAAAGATGGCTGTCAAGTCACCTCTCACCTGCCATCCCACAACAAAACTCACTGGGCAAGCCAGGGACAGCATCTTTCACTCTTCTCAGCCTAACCTTCCTCACAGGGTAGTTGTTACTGTAGGCAAGGAAGAGAACCATGTATACCAGCTTGAGCTCACTGGAGGAGAGGCAGGTAGAAAAGTCACAAAGTATAAACAAGCCCCAGATTCAAGTCGAACAGCTTCTTATAGGGAGAGCCACAGCGCAGTATTTGCGGCATGCTTAAGATTCCTGTGTTCAGTCCTTGGCAACGCCAGTGAAAAGGGTATCAGCTCACAAGCCACCATGGCAAGCAGCTGCCAGTCAGAGCAGGCAGGCAGCGCTGGGTAAAACAAACCCCTGTTCGGATTCAATATGTTCACATAGGAGAGTGAAAGCCATGAATCAAAGAGAAGGCCACTGTGCGAGGCTGCAGAAGATGCGAGGTTCAAACCTCCAAGGTTGGGGGGAATTGTCTTGCTCACATTGTGGACTCTTCAGCTACTTAACTGAGCTGTAGACAAAAGATCAACCCACCCCCAGACCATCACTAAGAACTGAGAAGAAAGCCGAGCAGGAGAACAAACAAGCAGCCGGGATACTCAGCCCGATTTCTCTTGTTTTTGGTCTTTATTTGACAACTGAGGTGCCATGCAGTGGATTCCAATGTAAAAAGCAGCACAAATCCCCCCCCCAATATGTATGTAGAAACACACCCACCCACCCAAGTTTCCAAAACACAGCCAAACATAAAACCAAAGCGTTGTGCTGTTTTAATCTCTGGCACGCACACACACAAAAAAGAACATCCGTGCAGAGAGAAGAGAGTGTATACTAACCGGTCCAGGGTGGTTAAGGACTCAGTTTCAGAACTTTGGGGTAGGAGGGGGAGCAAAGGAAAAGGAAAAAAGAAATACATATATATATATGTATAAATTAAAAAAAAGATATGAAGCTCACAGGGGGGGAAAATTCAATCAACACATCCTTAGCAAATTAAAAGGAGAGGAAACCGACAAACTCAATGAAGTAGTTGGAAAAATGGAGAAAAAGATAAGCACCAGATTCAAGGAACGTTACTTCTTTGAGAATGGCCCCAACTGCTTTAGTTGTAAAAGAAATTGAGAGGAGTTCCATAGCCACAGAGTGGAGTCAACTACTGTATTGGGGGCTCAAAAATTGTAGTCAAACCACAACCCCATAACCACTCAAAGGTAGTCAATCCCCACTTGCACAACCCCCACTGCCCTAACTGTGCTCTCCTTCCACCTCCTCACATCCTCAGCCACATTTCAGCTTCTTCTGCCCTCTTCCACCCTGGAGAAAGGACACAGAAAAAGAGAGAGAGAGGCACCTAGATCCAAAAGAATTCAGGCAAGTTACTTCCCCGAGAATGGTGCCAGCTTCTTTACTTGCAAAAGAAATTGAGAAGAGACCCATAGCTACAGAGTGGAAAGAAAAGACTCTCCACAGCAATCGCAAGAGAGACTGAGATTAAAATGATGCATGGAAAAAGGACAGAGGATCCTTCCACTTCGCTGACACTTTCAACAAAGCTACCTGGTCCAAGTCAGGGCTGTGTATAGGCTATGATTCCGCACAAGTGGGAAACCCCAAGGGATGCACATTCTGTGTGCTGAATTCAGTTTTCTAGGAGCCCCAGGTTTTTGTTCTGTTCCTTTCTAGCCCTTACAGAGGCAAAGGAACACTTGAAAGCTTATGGCAACACCTGGTAAAACAGAAGAAGCCAAGGAGATGGCTGAAGGTTTTCAAAGGAAAGGGGAAAGGGTGGGGAAAAAAAGACTGGGGCAACTCTAGACCAATAAAGAAAGAGAGTACGCCAATATGGTGTAGTGGCTACAGTACTGGACCAGAACTTGGAAGATTCAGGTTCAAGTCACCTGTGAACCATGAAATTCACTGGGTGAGCTGAACCTGTCGCTTTATCTGCTTCTCTGGGTTTTTGTGAGGACAAAGCAAAACAAGGAGGAGAGCTGAGTATGCCACCTTGGGCTAACAGAAGGGAATATGGGATATAAATGTTAAAAACCAAATAAAGGTGGAGAATTACTAAATTTATTTACACAAGTCACAAATCGGGCTTTCCTTCGGTGCAGAATTTTTTTTTCTTTTAATTTTTAAACTGCATAATACAGAGTCCTGGCAATAGCAGCATGTGTCCCCGTCTGTCTGTCCACCAGTGGCACTAGGGGTGGGTGGAGAGGCTGAACCGCACCAGGTGACACCGTCGGAGGGAGGGGTAACATCAGGTTTAGTGAAACTACAGTATCTGTCTATATCACAAGCTTTCTGTGTGTCTTTTTTTTTTAATCACAGTTCAGGATTTGCTACAGCTGACTGCTCTACATGAATCCCAAAGCAAATTACTTCCCACCTTAGCTGTAAAGAGACACTGGGTCTTTTCTCCACATTTAAAACTCAATGACTAATCCCAACTAGAGTAAAGCCAGTGACCTAAGGAAAAGTGTTTTAATTGGTGGCTTAACAGGTATCCACTGCGACTACTCTGAGACAAAGAACAAGATCCAGGACACAAACATTCTAATAAGACTGCACAAACACTCAAAGGCAAAGGCAACCCAGCCTTGTCCTATACATGCACCGTCTCGACACAAAACCCACTACTTGGTGATTTATTGCCATATAGTGTGCTTTCTTGCTTCCCAATACCCTTAGCTAAATTCGCTAGCTGTGGCCCCAACCCAGGGGGAAGAAGGCAGAAAACCAGTTGGCAACATAAGCGCTACTCAAAGTGGTGGTTCGTGGACCAGGGTCAGTCCACAAGCCATCTGCTGCAGCTCCTCGGAGAGCTTCCAGGAAACAAAGGAACAGTAGTAGCCAATGGGCACAAATATGGTACCAGTCACCACTTCAGACAGCTTACAAACTACTGCTACAGCACATTCCTGCACACCAGGGGCAGTGTTTTCCTTTCAGTTTTTATTCCAAGAGAGAAAAGTCAGCCTCCCAGGGTGATGGAGGCAATGGAGAACACCAGGTGTGTCCTACCCTGTCCATCACTAGAGCAGAGAGCAAAAAGCAGGCAGACCAGAGGGGACAACCTTCCCCAAGGTGGGTTGGGGTCTCCACATATTGTGGACTACTGTTTCCATCTTTTCCAGCCAGCACGAAGATTTTGGGAGTTGTCTGGAGGGGCTTGGGGAAGGTAGCTGCAGAGTTCAAATGATAATCCCCCCCATCATGTTATTTCAGCTATCAAAAATGAAAACAACAATCTATATACATCTTCAGAGGTAAATGTACAACAATACTTCCCTCCAGTACGCTCTGAAAGGCACACACACAAAGAAAGAAGAAGCGAATTAAGAGAGGTTTCTAGAAAAGGTCTCCGCACCACAGATTCTACGGCAGCAGACCTAGAAGTGGTACCGACAAGGCAAGAAGGGGCTGGGTTAGGAGAAGCTGCAACTCTAAAGAAGGCTTACCTCTCAAGAACAGTGCCACTAGCGACTGCCGGAGTAGCCGATTCTGTGTCTCCAGTCCCGTTTCCCTGGTTCAGGTTGGGTGGGCAGACGCTGCTCACTGAGGCGGAGGGGAAATCCTCTGGGGGCTCGTCCGGCCAGCCAAACTGTTCCTTCGTCTTGCCGTAGATCTTGAGGGCATCCAGCATTGTGACGCCTGCAGGATCCACAGAGGCGCCGACTGCCAAGAGAGAGGCGAAAGGGGAAGTTTTGCGAGATGAAGGCTGAACCAGGCACTTATCAAAGGAGAGATTTACGGGTGTCTCTCTCTCTTTCTGTTGTTTTGTTCCTTTTAGCAGACAAGGCCTGGAGAAGCTTACCAAAGATGGTCAACTTCTTGTCAGCCTGCAGTGCCTCTTCTCGGGTGAAGGGGAAATCGAACCAGCGTGGGCGGCTCAGGTTGAGCTGCATGGTGCGGCCGAAGATCTCCAGGTAGGAAGGGGCCCGTTCGATGGCTTGAGTTCCGATCTGGACCCTCATGCCAGTCATCACCATGGTGCTGTTGTTGTTGGTCACCTCGATGGTGAAGCCACCAGGCTGCCAAAAAGAAAGAGAGAGAGAGAGTGAGAATGATGATTCATAAATGGGAACATCAGAAGCCATCTTAAACAACTACCAACACCAGCCTGTATAACTGAACCTCAGGCCATGGATTCCTTGCAGTTCTAATCTGGGGTTCCCAGATGGTCACACCCCCTTGATTCTCCAGCTTTTGTGCAGGTTTTGGTCCTCATTCTAAAAAGGGCGAAATACGTCTCCTAAGGAGATGTTCACACTACACTGTTATAGTGTTACTATTCCACTTTAACTGCCCTGGCTTCCTCCTGTGGAATTCTGGGGTTTGTAGTTTAGTGAGGCCTAAGATCTCTCTGGCTGAGAATTGTAAATGCCCCTCCCTAAACTGCAAATCCCAAGATTCCACAGGAGGCAGACATAGCAAATAAAGTGGAATAGTAACACTATAACAGTATAGTGTGAAAATCTCCTAAGGCTCAGTTGCTGGCACTGAGAGCTCTACCCTAGAATAACTTGGTATTTTGGCTCCACCATGTTTTGCCTTTGGCCACGCCCACCACTAGAAGATGGCCTTCAACCACTTATCTAAAACTGGATTCTGCCCCTCAGGGGCTGACAAGGGTTCCCCATGCTTCCCACAGAAGCTTTTTTTCAGGCCTGCGGGTACACAGTTCATCCTAAAGGAGGGGCTCTCACAACTACTTACCTTGGTGTTGGCCACATACATGCCGGTGGAGTTGAGGCGGTGCTTGATTTGCTGGGCGTTGTACACCTGCAGGAGGTCATTGCCGCCAAACTCGACATCTGTCAGCTGCTGGTTGTGCTCAAAGAAATCGATGGGAAAGTTCACTTGGGCCGAGGTGCGAGTGGCTGGAGGAGGGAAAGAAAAAAGGCCAAAATCTTTAGCAGAGATGGGTGAGAATTTATTACTTAACAAATCAGATTTTAAAACTTCAGATTAACACAAAAATGAATGCAGGAGAATGAGGAACTGACAGGTTTGCCAATCCAGGCAGAGTAAAAGTGTGGCTTCAAATCCCTGGGCCGCCATCCTGTATGGCACAGAACAGGGCAGAAGTTTTTCACGTGGAACTACGCTACAGCTGGCCATTCACCAAACGCTCAGATTTTTGCTACACCCCTGTACAGGCTATGATTGTATGTTTTAATTGTTTTTCTTCTAATTTATATATATTTTAATTATTGCATGTTTTTAATCCTTCATAATTTAATATTATTTTAAGGGGTGGGTGGGCTAGGGTATTGTGATTCTGGAGTTTTTATATTGTAAGCCGCCCCGATTGCGTTGTAGAGGGGCGGGATAGAAATAAAATATTATTATTATTATTATTATTACAGCCATTCTGTGCCTGGTAGAGACAAGAGTGGGATCACAGAAGCATCTGACTATATCCAGATGTGAAATGATTATATCATCCACTGAAACATCTGTAAGACCCAGTGGATGATGTAATAGTTTTGCATACAGCCACCAGGACATAGCCAGACGTTTATCTGATCTTCTCCTGCTCTCCACTAGGCACAGAAGGGCCATGAGGAACAGCTGCAGCAGCTCTTGTATGTAACTTGGAGGGGACTTTGGTCAATGTGGAGGAAGGAAGGGAATATGGATCTCCACATTAATCATAAAAAGGCATGTAGCCGTAACGTTGACATGCACCTGCATATGCCACTAGCAGGATGCAAGCCTGAGTTTGCAACCACATTTGTAATGCTGAATTAGGCCCGTTCCTACCCACAGAGAATCCTCTTCTGTAAAACCTACATGGCAGATAGATCACTCCGGAGCAGAAAGCAATCTATTGTACTTCAACAGGTTTGCGATTTATGGTGTGATATATATGTTCATTTAAATATTCATCCATTTTCTTTATTACGATCAACAGTTCAGATAAAACAAATAAAACTGAACAGTTAAAATTAATATCAAAGTTATAGACAGACAGACACTTTATTTCTGCCATTGGCCAATAAGATAAAATAATAAATACAACCTTAAATTTTAGTAAAACTGATAAAAGAAAAAACAGACAGCAGAGTTTAGGTGACTCACATCAGCCACTATTTCTAACCATTTGGGGTCGTAACTTGCACATAACATAGAAAAACTTTGCTACTTTGAACATAACCGTTTGCTCCTGATTATCCAGCAAATAACACAAATAGAAGGCATCAGAATGGGCCGTGAATTTAATTGGCAGGGGGAGCAATAGGAGGGTAATAGCAAAATTATATAAAAATAGATATTATTAATTACAAATCAAAATTTCCTTATAGAAAGCAGAAATTTTAAAAGTTGATCATTATAAAATTTTATGTCAATTTTCATCAACAAGCTAGTATTGCAGCACAAAAGCTGGTCCCTTTAACTGTTACCAATGGACTCTTAATCTGCCAGCATATATATGTAATCTTTCACATGTGCAAAGTGTGATTCTAACAATATTTTTATGTAAAGTTGATAGCCACACTTGACGCTTGCAAGGAAGGGCAGTATAGAAAGCAAAGAGATACGGTAAATAAACAGTAGCCGAAACAAGAGGTAATAGTAGTGATCATGGTAATAAGCAGTAATTGCAAGAAGGGTAACAACTAGCAATAGCACAACAGCCAAAGCAGTAGTAATAGTAACAGATTCACAGAAGTGAGCTAAGGTCATGCAATGCAGGGAGAGCGCACAGCACACACCCCCGCCCCCAGCTTCACTCCTCCCCACCATCACCAACAAGTAGTCCCTAGCCAATCTGACCTTGCGTCGACTTACTGATGGGCGCCGCTTTGCGCTTGCGGACGGGCTTCATGATGCTGATGACGCTGCTGGGCTGGAGGGAGGGCTGGAGCCAATAAGACGTGTTCTCCACGTTGGCCATATAGATGCGCAAGCTCCCGTCCTCACACAGCAGGATCATGGTGGTCCGCTGCTGCTCGTTGCAGGCCGTGTGGCGGATGGCCACCATGTCCTGGATCTGGAAGGCAAAAAGATGCCAAGGGCCACATGTCTTGTCTTTTTTAAAAAAACGGCTTAGAAACAAAATAGACTTTATTTGTATAAAATTCCACACCAAAGGACACCAGCCTTCTCAATCTACTGATACAACTGCTCCAACTGCCGGTTTTGAGAGATCCCTGGGCCAGAGGCCTTCATTGTTATTGCTGCCAGCTGCAATACCTCCACTTATTCCTCCTTTCTACTATCTGATTGCTCACCAAGCAGAGAGTAGGTGAACAAACCAGCAGGAGGCACCTCCGCCACCTCTGTACCACTCCCGTTTGCTCGTTTGTTCACACTCGCCAACCCAGAAAATTTCCAGATCTCGGGGCAAGAGAAGGGGAGCTTCCTAGCCAAACGAACAACTTCATTGTTTAGGATACTGATCTGATATTGCATTAGTGCATCTCTGTCTTTGCAATTTACATAGTCCACCTGGCTTATTTTATTGTACAATTTTTTCCTAAGTTCTAAGGGCACTCTTATTCTTCTTTGCTTCCTCTTTGCAAGCATCTCATCACCTCCCCTTTCCTTCGCACCCACGGGCATCTGCTAATAGAGAAAGAGCTGGCAAAATTTACCTTCGCTTTAGCCGGTAGGGTTTTAATTTCTTGGATCAGGAAAGTGTCCGGCTTTACCATCACCACCAGGGGAACGCCGGTTGTTTGTTGTACACAGCAGACGAGGCCGGGATGGTTCATGACCTCTGACCACTGGCAAAGTGCTGGGGAAGTCTTGCTACCCCCATTGGAGCTATGAGAAAGAGATGACGAAGGTGTTGAGCAATCCACTCCTTTGGAGCACAACCAGAGCTCCACACTGCTCTTCCTAACATCTAGCCCACAGACCACCAGAGCTCGGAAAGGTACTTTTCAATAGTTGTGAGCTACAGTTACAGCTTTAACAGTTAACCCTGGCGTAGACAAGGGTGAGGAAAGTTGTCAGTCGCAATCCAACACATCTGAAGGGCTGCAGAATTCCCACCCTGGGGCTCCCGGGGGAGAGAAAGAGAACAGGCCCCAGGAGGGGCGCCTCACCTCTTGATGTTGATGGGGAAGAGGCGTACAACCTCCAGCGTGGCTCGGCTGATGGTGGCTGCAAAGGACTTGCCTTGGCAGTAACTGAAGAAGAGCATCTGCAAGACGTGGGAGTAATAGACAGACACGCCACCCCCGGCCACCTGCCCATTGCTGTCCTGTAAGGGAACACAGAAAGAGAGAGAAGGCATTCATACAGCTGACAACACCTGGGCTGCTAAGGCACATGACTGTAAAGAGAAGAAAACTACATTTTAAAAAAATCCAACTTCAAATGACCTCTCCAAGTAAAGATCACAGAAGCCCTCTCCATAAGTCTGGGTGGGAAGCATATGGCCCTCGAGATGTTATTGGACTGCAACTCCCAGCTTTCCTCAACACTGGCCAGGTCAGCTAGGACAGCTGGGAGTGGCAGGCCAGCAACATCTGGAAGGCTGCGGGATTCCCATCCTGGGCTCAAGGCAACAGTGGGAGGCCTCTTTCCGCCTGAGGTCCAAATTCAATTTCCGAGAACTTCTTAGGGGCTGTACTGCTGGGGTGGGTGGAGCCAAAGACAAAAGGGGGTGGGGTCAAAAATCAGCGACTTATGGCTTGAGACCTATGGCTTGAGACGTATCACTGGGAACTGAGCTGAAGGGAAGGCGTTTTAACCTTTCATGGGCAGGTGAGGGCTTTGTTGTTTTCGAAAATCAATCAATTCAGATTCCGTCCAAGATCTAGAAATCAATGAGGTATCATCAGACTAAAGATAAAAAGAGGGAAAATATGATGGTGGTGGTGGCGGTGGTGGTACTTTTAGGATGAGAAAAAGTGATACAGAAGCTGGGAAAATACCGAAAGATTGTGTCAAGGGGAAGGGGCTGTAGCAATCTTTCCACCTTGGTCCCCACTTTGAGAGAAAGGTGGCATATAAATGAAATTAATTAATAGTAAGTCTCCAGAAGCCCCAGGATGCTTCACTGGGGTCCCAGAAGGGCTGTATTTGGCCCCAGGGCTGAGGTCTCCCACACTTGCCTTAAGCCAAACTAGCTGCAGGAGAATACTGGAGGGGGAAGAACTGTACCTTCAAGTCTTCGTGAGCTATTTCTAAGACGTTTGTGACATAGAAAGGGCCATGCTGGGCGCTGCTGGCTTCCTCCATGAGCTGCGTGTAGATGTAGCCGGCAGAGGACATGATGACAACAATGTTCTTGCCCTCCTCGTTGAACAGGAAAGTAATGTCCCTGATCTTGGAACTCGGCAGTAGAAAGTAGAAAGTCGGGCTCAACGCGTCCACGGACAGGTCATAGATCTTCCAGGAAACAGAGCAGAGTTAGCACTTCAGGACAGACAAACTGTGGCCAAAGGGCTTAAAAGTACCTTTCCACCTTCCTTAGAGTTTGGAAAAATGAGGGTATTTTTTGGAGGCTGCAACTGCTGGAACCTGCTAGTCACCATAGCCATAATATGCTGGCTAGTAGATTTGTGGCAAAAAAACCCAAACCACCCTAACTTTTCCATGCTCAAGCTTCCTATACAAGTCTCAGCATGATCATCCCCTCCTACTTACACATCATTGTTTTTTTTAAAAGAAAACATTTGGCCCAGATCAGAGGAAAACAGAATATCTCATTCTGCATCCCTCACATCTGTCCGTCTCCAAACATCTCCGCACCTTCACAAAGTCTGCCGTGACGATGGCCAGCTCTGTCTGTGATCCTGGGAGCCACACAGCTTTGATGATGAAGTTGCCCGTGGCAAGCTGAGGGTGGAGAACCAGGTGGTCTGAGACGGATCCAGAGCTGCTGAAGGTCAGGACGTGACAGTCCTGTGAAGAAACAGAAAATAAGATGAGTTCATTAACAATTGCTGGCCACAGTCGCCATCCAAGTTCACCATGGGACATGAAGGCTATAAACCAGTGCTACTCAAAGTGGAGGTCCATAGAATACTGGCTTTCAATCCCTGGAAGGTTTCCAGGAAAGAAAGAAACAGTTGTAGCTGGTGGGCACAAATATGGTATCAGCCCCTGGCATACTGTGCAACCCCCCCCCCAAAAAAACCTGCCAATCTCTTACATCAAATAGCCTGAGAAGCCCTGCCATAAACTTCTCTTGCACCAGCAATTGCTGTCCAGAGACAGGTCAACAACCTGATTCAAGGTTCTCTTGAGAAACAGCTAAGAACCCTACTACAATTTGCATAGCACTGGGGGCAAGTCTGTGGTTCCAGAGGCCTTCCGGCATCCTCACCTTCAGCCCACACACGGCCAAGTAGTCCTCTTTGCAAGGGTTGCCCGTAAGGCTCAGCACAGTGAAGGGAACCGGGGCCGAGGCCAGACGAGTCAGAGTCAGTTTCCGTTTGCTAGAGTCGGCTTGTTTGAGCAAAGCTGAGAGTTGCAAGACTGTGATCTACAATTTTTAAAAAGTAAAAAACATGCACACACAGTGACCATTATGCTTTCACCACACAGGGAACAAGCTGTGCTGCACCACTCCAAAGGAAACCTAGTCTCTCTGGGTCAAGCACTTCAACCAAGAAGAGCAGAGCTTAGTCCACCGCCAGGTACAGTCAGGTGAGATGCTCCCCACCCCATCCCTCCCTCTCTTAGCCCAGGCTCACCTTGCCCTTCTCGTGGCTGACAGCCAGGTGTTGGCGGCGGCCGTGAGGCGAGGACAGCACACACATGGCCACTCGCCGCAGGACATGGGCGCTGATCAGCTGCCGGATGGTTTGGCCCTGGTCCCCGCTGTAGTTCATGCGGACATTCTCAAAGGCGCCTTCTTGGGAGCCCAGAGTTGGCACCTTGGGGGGGGGGGTTGATGGGGACAGAGAGGGAGGGAGGGGACACAGAAAGGCCAAGCCAGTGAGTGAGCCATCTTTGAAGTATGACTTCCACCTTTCTTACATTTTTAAAGGCTTTTAGTCTGCCTTGATTCTGTACTTGGTCTTAATACAATAGCCTATCTAATTGTTTTTGCAATGATTCTTTAGTGCTACAAATGAGTGGTGTGAAGGAAGGAGCCCGGCAAGCCTGGCTGAAGGTAGCCAACCACAGCTCAGGGAATGCTGCGAGAGGAGGCCTGTGGCGGAGGGAGAAACGTTATAAAACACAGGCTTGTCTCTATCAGAAGCCAGATAGGGCAAAGCTGAGACAGAGATACAGAAAGGGTCGCAGAGAGATGAGGATAGACAGGACCGTCAAACAGAGGGAGGGACTGACTGTAGTTTTGTGGAGCTGAGAATGATTTAGTAGTTCAAGGGTTAACATATTAATTACTTGTGTCCTATTAAACATCCACTTATTGACACCTCCACTGGTCCACATAGGGGACCCCCTTGAGGTCCAAGTGCCCAATCCCGGAAGGGATTAAGAGGGGGGGAAGGACAAAGTGAGTGACAGGGACCCAAAGGCTGGGACTGCAGGGCCAGCCTGGAAAGGGGACCCGTCATAAGTGGCTTCAGCAACACTGATCTAACGCCTATTGCAAGCCAGCCTGGAGAACGGGGGGGCGGGGGGAAGATGGGCTACAAAATACATAAATTGAAAGGCACAGCACTTATTATGCTGCTGATTGTATTCATTTATATCCATATTTTCCCCAGTTTGGCTTCCAGGTGGCTTACAGCTGCTAAAAAAGACACAGCTACAAAATATACCAAAGTTAAAAATACCATTAAATTATCCATAAAATTAAACATTAAAAAAACAGGCAACTATTACAAATGGCAAACAAACAAAACAGAGACAGGCAGTAACAGCCCAATTCTGCTAGGTCCAGCCTCCTTCAGCAGCCAGTCTTCAAAGGCCGATTGAAATAGGAAAGTCTTAACCTGCCTGCGGAAAGATAGCAAGGATGGTGCCAGTCTAACCTCTCTGGGAAGTGAGTTCCTGAGCTTGGGGGCAGCTACCGATAAGGCCCTGTCTCCCATGTACCTGTGAGGGTGATGGGACAGAGAGAAGGGCCTCCCTAGCAGATATCCAAACATGGGGAGGCTCATATGGGAGAATGTGATCCTTAGTTAAGATTACAGGGAAACCAAAGACACTGTAGAATCCTTGAAAAGTCTTTGGCAAAGGGTCCTCCACCCCCTACAACCTTTCAATATCCATACAGTTCCAGCTGACCTGACTACCAGAGGAAAGAGGGGAGAAAATCAAAGGCGAGGATAGATTCCTGCCCTCACCATCAGCTGATCTGTCATTTCCACCGTCTTGTCCAAGGTGTGCAACTCGTTGAGTGCCTGCTGGGCCCGGGTGCTGCTGCCCATGGCTGAGGCCTGCTGGAAGTTGATCTGAATGGCTTCCATGAGGAAGTTCAGCATATCCAAGACCAGAGGAGCAAAGGAGAAGTTGGCCTGCGGCAAGAGGAGAAATATGGCAGTAGCTTTAAGAGGAGCCTTCTCAAAATACAGAGCAAAGGAAGGGACTTACACCTCTCTGGCCTCCCACCAACTGCACCAGGCTTTTGAAACAACAGGGCCACCGTACCTGGGACTGAAGCTGCTCCCGACAGCCCTCCACGTTTCGACACAAGCTGCTCTTCTTGGGCTTCTCCTCATCGGGCCCTCGCCCGTCGCTGATGGAGACCTTGGACTTGTCTGTTGGGGAGGTGCTGGAGTGGCGGATGACACTCTCAGGCACCCGAGGTTCGCTCTGGAAGGCCGACTCCTTCATGGTGGAGCCTAGGCCGCTGCTGGGCGTCCTCTTCACCAAGGCCTAGTGGAAGGAAGAGTAACATTTTTATTTATTTATTTATTTATTTTAGAGTATTTATACCCCACTCTTCAGCCACCAAGGCTCTGAGAGTGCCTTACAAATTGTTAGCAACAGCACTTACATTACACTTCTACACCGCTTTATAGCGGCAGGCACTCTCTAGGCGGTTTACAACGTGTTAGCTAATTGCCCCCAACAAGCTGGGTACTCATTTTATCGACCTACAAAAGGATGGAAGGCTGAGTCAACCTTGGAGCCCTGCAAGATCAAACTCACAATGTTGTGGCTGCAGTACCAGCATTTAACCACTGCACCACCAGGGCTCCTAATATCAAAGGGATTCCAAACATCAAAGGCATCCCAAAGGAGCTGATAGGGCATAATTAAAACCCAAAGCTAGAGAGGACACGTTTTCTAGGAAGACTCTATGGTAGGTGTGTTTTGTGTCGTGTGGATAATTGAATCAGTGGATAATGAATCAGTGGATACGGGGGTCCTACTGTAAAGATACGGTATTTATTAAAGTCTTTGGGCCTCACTGGTTTATCTCAAAATGCTAAATGCACATGGTTTTAAACTTTTACGCCTCTTTTTAACTTGTTCATCATATTTAATATGCTAGCAGTCTATTTAGGGTTCTAATGTGTTTATAGTGGTTTCACTTGTATGTCACTCTGAGGTTTTTTTGATATAGGGCAGAAGGTAAGATTGGAACTTTGAGACCTCTGCCCCACCCTGGCACCTTACAGTCACACAAAATTGATTCCCACATGCTCTCTCTCTCTCTCTCACACACACACACACATACACACTCCACCCCAAACCTCAGTGCAAGACCACTGTACCAGGCAACTGCCATCCTCCTTCGCTCCGCAGTCACAAAAGAATGAGCCGTATTTGGCATATGAGATCTCGTGGTCTTTGTGGCAAACTTTCGCGCAGACGGTGCAGACACCCACGCCGTCAACCATCTTGCAGGTGTGGCAGTGATACCTGTAACATTCGGGAGGAAACACATTTGCTCGATGATCATTTGCAATATACACACATAGCCGCCAACTCAAGAGCAGAACAAGCATGGCAACAAATGTCCCCAATGCCACAGCAATAAGGGGCGCAGAAGGTATACCCAATCACCTTTTTGGTCTGGAAATAACTCACCAGTGTTGGTTCATGAATTCCTTCTGGGTGATGGTAAACGTGCAAAGTTTGTTGCAGAGTGAGTCTTCATCCTACACACAAACACAAAGACGCTTTAGCTTGAAAGCTGTAATATCTTTCAACAACAACAAAAAAACCCACAGTCTATGGTTTGGCACTCATACAATTCAGCCAAGGAGTCAAATGGCCAAATGCTTCTCCATTTCTTTTTTATAAATGAACAAATCCCAGCTCATACAGCTGAGACTGGTAGAGAGAGGCCCCCTCTACTGTGGCCTCTTAGGGAGAGGAGAACAGGCAGCGTTTGCCGGACTTGATCCTGTTCCCCCCACTCCATCCCCTTCCTTGTGTGTCGTATCTTATTAGACTGTAAGCCTGAGGGCTGGTAAAGTGTTAAATTAACAATCTGTAAGCTGCTCTGGGAGGCTTTCTGGCTGAAGTAAAGACTGCAAAGAAAGAAAAGAAGAAAGAAGAAAAGGAAGGAAGGACAAACTACTATGACGAGGAAAGGGAAGCTAGAGACAGTTCTACCAAGAGGCTGCTGTTGCTTCCCAGCATCTGTTATACTACATAAGTCATCCCCATATGCCTAATGGCAGGGCTGGCCCTGAGGAGGAGCATTCCTCTGCTACACTTCAGCCTCCGCTAGCTGCTATACTGTGCCCACCTATCTACAGATTTTTGTTCCACCTACTGAATCTTCTGCTTGCGAATCCTCTTCCTCCACCGCCAGCTCTTCCACCCAGTCAGAGTCCACTTCGATGGCCCGCTCCTCTCCATCCACGGAGAGGTGGTTGGTTCCCTGGCCGCTGGTCTGGCTCAGCGCGTTGGTGACGTCAGCCAGGTAGGAGACAATGTGGCATGTGCACTCCAGAATGGTCACGTGCTGGGAGGTAAGCAGGGGCACGGCTTATTAAGCCATCGAGTCTTTTAAGCCAAACGCTATCTCGTTTAAAGGGATCGTAGTGGGTGGATCGGTAGAATCTTAAATCAACTGAGGGTGCACAATTGGAAATGGGAAACAGAAAGCATCTCTCTTTTGTTTATAAATGAGGCATTCATGTCCTAGCAGGCACACAAACAAGGCAAGATAAAGAAGAAAGAATGCCTCTTTCAAAACAGTACTGGAAGAGGCATTCTCTTCTATGTGAGAAAGAAAGTATGTGTCTACTGAACTGATCATGCCCCTCTTAATCCACTGAAGGTGTACAAAGTGATCTGGGAAACAGAAATAACTTGTTTGTGGTTTATAAAACATGCATTCATGTCACAGAGGGCACACACAGACTGGCTGATGATGAAATGGGAGGAATGCCTCTTCCAACATGTTAACTGAAGAAGAATTCTCTTCTATGCAGAGAGAAAGAATGGATTTTCTAGCAAACAGCACACCCTCTTGGATTTTACATTCACAATCAAAAGCCAAATAAAGTCATCATTAAATAGGTACAAGCATTAATCATGTTCAATACCACACAATTTAGAACTAAATAAATAAGAACTCTGCAGACACTTTTAAAAAACACAGAACCAAGAGATTTTTAATCAGTCAGTCAAACGGATGAATCAAACGGTGCAGTCTTGGGGTTTTTGCCACTCCAGGTCACTGCACACTCCTCCAAAACCTATTCTGCAACTTCAAAATGTGCACAGCAAACTGCGCAGCTTGAATGTGCCATCATGTAGCAACGGCCTATCACCATAGGCCACCAGAGAGCAACCTTTGCCCTAGACGTTGCTTTCATCCGCATGAAGGTGAAATCTGAAGATGTGGCAACGTCAAGATGATGCAGAAAGATTGTCCTGTTTTCAGAACCAAAACTAAATGCCAGCTTCACTCACTCATCTTCCCATTTCTTCTCCCGCTCTGTGCTCTGTCCCACAGATTATGGAGGAATTGCACACACATTAACCAAGACACATCCTTCCAGTTCTTACCTTCCCATGCATGACGTTGGCATTCATTTTCTCAATAACATTCTTCTGAGACAAGTACTTCTTGCTAGAAAGGGATGAGAAAGGGTGGTTTGTAGGGAAGTACAAAACCCTGACAAGGAATACTTCTGGACTTTGGGGTTGGCCTTAGGCTCAACCCTCGAAGTTTTCTTTTCCTTCCTATCAGGGGACACCAGGACTCAAGACTGAGATTTTTACAAACGGTGCACAATTATCTCATATGGGAATCATGGAATTGCATGGCACAGCACTTCCAGGATTCAGGCCATCCCCAAACATGCACCTCAAGATAAGCTAGAACAAAATCCTCTGACCAGCTCTCCTTCTAGGTTTGGAAGGCACCACAAGGGCCATCTAGTCCAACCCCCTGCCAAGGAGGAATACACAACTAAAGCACTCCTGAAAGATGCCCACCTAAGCTCTCTTTAAAGGCCTCCAAAGATAAGGAGTTTAAGAGAGACCCCACAAGGTACAGAACTAAACTCAGGTTGCTCTCCCAAAATTCACTCACAAATGTTACGGGTACTGCAATTTCACAGGGAAATTTAGGCATTGGGTTGGTGGGCAGTAAGGCACAGGGCACGCCCTGGTCAGGAGCTTCTGGGAGCTGCTGTCCAAAAAAGTACTTTTTTCAAGCACTGCTTCATTTTTAAACCATCTTTGTTCCAGCAGCTTATCTCCAGAGAAAGAAAGGCAGACACACACACACATGCTTGTCCCGTATTTCTCACCATCTCCCCAGCCAATCCACAGCGGCACTGTGGAGCTGGAGGTGCCCGGCTCCTTGCCCCGCGCTGGCTAGGGTGGCCATGACAACCATGAGCTCTGGGAAACCAGTTCCGTCGCCGTTCGCTAACATCTCCGTGGCCATTGGGATCAGGGTGCTCAGGAGGACGGTGCAAGCGCCTTCGCCAACTTGACTGTGGGGGGGAGATGAGGGCGAGTGTTAGAAAGACAGCAACAGACTGACTGACGTTGGGTGACGGCTGTTCCCAAGTGCAACATTCTGACCCTCCAATTCAAACCAGGGGCAGAGAAAATGGAACCTCCCCTCAAGTTGTGAAGATGTCAGCCCCTTGCACTTTTATCTGTGCCTGGAACAATCAGCTGCAAGGTGTAAGCTTGGGAGACATTTATTTTGATTTTTGATTTGATTGCATGTTGATTTTCAAATGGCTTTCTAAGCCTTGCTTTGCTTCTCTTCAGTTTTATCTGGTTTAATGTACTATTTCTTAACATTGGTGCATATTAAATGCAATCTGAATCAAGGTGCTCATGGGCAAGTCATGCTCCCCCAGCCTCAAGAGGAAGGCCATGGCAAACCCCCTCTTAACAAATATTGCCAAGAAAACCCCATGATAGATTTGCCTTAAGAGTTGCTGTAAGCCAGAAACAATTTGAAAGCACAACAACAAAAGATAAAGTGGTCAAGGAGGGGACTGGGCTGGGGAAGTCCACGGGCTGGGAGTGTTCATCAAGGAAGTCTTCAGCTGTGCTGCTTCCCAAACAACCCATTACAGCCGCAAACAGGGCAGTCAGTTTACCTGTTCTCCCGAACAATGTATGTGGTCAGCAGCTGGAGCAGCTGCCGGTTCTCCTGGACCACTTCCAACTGGTCGGACTCCTTCGGGGGCGAGGTGGTCATCCGGGTCAGCCAGGCCTGAAGGCGTGCAGGCTCCACACACGCCAGTTGGGCAAGGGAGCCACACAGGCGCAAGAGGCTGGGGTTAGGGCTCTTCTCCGCTGAAGGGGTCAGGAAAGAAGGGGGGGGGAGAAGATCAGGGTGGGATTCAGTAGCTAGCCAACCATCAACCTGCAAGCAAGCATGCTCCAGGATTTGCAAAGAAGGACACAGGACTATGCTGGTTCTGAGCTAAAAACCTAAACCATCTCCACAACCCAAACCTAAGAGAGCCAAGGCCTTCCCCCATCTGCTCCCTTTCTGGGCCAAAGAAAACCAACAGCAATGAACATTTCAGGAAATACGTATAGATGTGGCTTATATTTTTGGAAGATGTCATCTCTAGTTAACCACAAGGAGAACTGGGTTTTTTTTAGAAGGGCTGGACATCAATTCATTAAGCACTAAAGGAGGTCGGGGAGACCGTGTGGTCCTCCAGGTGAGTTTGGACTATAGCTTCTCCCACCATCCCTCACCACTGGTTGGGGCTGCTGGGAGTTGCAGTCCAACAACACCTGGAGGGACAAAGGTTCTCTACCCATCACATAAGGGGTCTTTTTCAAAAGGTGGGGAGTTAAGTATCCAAGAAGCTGAAGGTTGAAACTCCCTCTTTGGGACACAAAAACATTTGCTTGGGTCTTTGGATCTGGGGCTTACGGGCAGATGTGGCAGGGAAGGAAGAACGAGAAGGAAAAGTAATGGCAGGTTTACTGGCGAGAAAGAGAAAAGTTGAGCATTTCTGAGCTGGAGAAAGGAGCTGCCTGCCTTTGATGATGGCAGTTACAGAACCTAATAGCTGAAGGAAGGGAGTTTTTTCAAATCAAACTGGGCCTGTGCTCAAATTACAATGTTAAAGAAGCATCATGTAAAGAAGCCGACAGAGCAAATACAAACACTGAGAAGAAAACCATGTTATCATCACCACTGTCACCCCCTCCAACCAAAATTAGAGACGCATGCTTGCATGATTAAAACCCAGGTCAACTCACTCAGCTGGAAGAGCTTGGTGAAGAATTTCAGAACTCGGTTGCAGAACTTGGCCGAGAGGTTTTCGTTGGCTGTGGCCATCATGATCTGGACCAGTTCTCCACTAGTAGAAAGGAGTTTAAATAAGAGGCATCAAAGCTAGTCCTATCATTGGGCAAAGCGAGGCAATTGCCTCAGGCAGATGATGCTGGTGAACAACAGTGGCAGCCAACCAGCCAACCAGCCATTCCAACTGGAATATTTGCCTGTTCCCTTCGGTTGAAGAGCCTAAATGTTCAGGACACACACCTGGCCCACACCCCCTGCATTCACTTGCTACCCCCTGGTGGGGTGGAGGAACTCCCACTGTCATAATGAAGGAAGGCTGAACTGCCAATCCAGCTGGCTTCTCTATGTGGAGAGGGAAAGCCTTTGCCTCAGGCAGCAAAATGCCTTAGGCTGTCCTCATTTGGCCTCATCGAGAAAGGCAAGGATGGACAAAATGGGGAGCTCCTTTTTTCTTCCATCACTGACTCTACCCTGCCAGCAAAATAGGTAATGAATGAAATGCCACTTCTGGTCCTTAATTTTTTTTAAAAAAAGGGGGGGGTTGATTGGGGGATATGCTAAAAGTGGTGTGAAAAACACCTTGTTTTAAGGGAGGATCCCAGAACATTATGGGGGTGCAATTCTTCCATTCACCCCTGCAGCAAGGCCATTCTTAGGTTCTTATTTATATAAAATATTTTTATGTCATGCCCCAGCCCACATGAACTCCCAAGATGATGAACAAATAAAAGCATTTCAAACAATATAAAGATAAAACATTTTTTAAAAACACATTAGAAGACTGTTTTTTTCTAAAAACAATCCTAAAATACAATTTTAAAGCAGTTAAAATTGATCGAGCTACCATCTCTGCAGCCTGATCTGCACTAGATTTTTCAAACCACCTAAGAAAAAGTACAGGTCACCCCCTCCATGCCATATCCGCAGAACCAATATCCATGGGTTTGATTATCCACAGCTAATTGAATAATTAGTCAGCGCATCAGCTAATTGAATAATTAGTCAGCAAAATAAGTACACAAACCAGTGTCACATTGGAAAATGCCTAGAGAGGTGTCCTCTCTAGGAACTGCTAGGTCCTTCAACGCAACTCTATGGTATGTTTATACCAGATGTCTTTTATTTTAATAGGGTTCGCTATTACCCACGGTTTCATTTATAAACGGTAATTCTGGGAACGTATCTCCTGCAGACATTGGGGGGGGGACTTGTATTGCTAGAACATTGAGGTGCCAGCTCTAAACATTACCAGAGGAAGCAGCTCACCTCTCAGAGAAAAACTCTTCCATGGATTTCCGGGCCTGAGGGCTTTCCAGTTGCTTCTCCAGATGTTGCAGACATTCTTCCAAAATAGATTCGTCGAGGCCACTGAAAAAAAAAATATTTTTTTTCTAATGCTGTAAACTTTCCTAAAGGTAGGCGACTCTGGTTTTTCTTTAAATCCCCTTCTTTCCCAAAAGAACCACTGAGATTGTCCACCAAGCTAATGGAAACATGAAAACAAGAAGGAAACCACAGTTTAATTTAATGTACGTGTCACTTCTCCATGGAGTTGTAGTCCCAAATTCTTGGCAGAGCACCAGGCTGAAGAAGGCAGATCTAAGAAGAAAACATCCCTGAAATTCCCTGGGCCCAAGCTGTTTAGGACTGTGAAAAGGTCAGCGATGCCTACCTGTTTGGGTCCGAGTGATTGGCCAGGATGTTGTAACAGCCCATGATTAATTTCTCGTAGACACGGGACAGGAACTCGTCCGATTCCGCTGGTCCCAGGATCCTCTCCAGGGAGTTGCTGCTGATCTCTGCCACGCTCTCCGTGCTGGTCTCCAGGAGGAGAGGCAGCAGCGTGCGGATCACCTGTGGTGGGTTGAGTTCATCCGACCAGCTGGATAGAATAAAGAGGGAGATGGAACTCAGGGACAGAGGTGCTGCTTTGCAGACCACTATCTCCCGACATGAGCCTGCCCTGGCCCTGAGACCCACAGGAGAAGCCCTTCTCTCTGTCCCATCGCCTTCATAGGTCCAGTTCACAGGGCCTTCTTGGTGGCTGTCCCTACCATATAAAGCCCTATATGGCTTAGGTGCAGGCTATCTCCTCATATGAGCCTGCCCTGGCCCCGAGACCCACAGGTGACATGAGACAGGGCCTTTTTGGTGGCTTCCCCAGACTCTGGAACTCCTATCCCAGGAGGTGAGAATAGCCTCTCTTCCACCAGCAGACAAAGACCTTTTTATTCTGGCAGGCTTTGAAAACAGAAATGGATGGACTGAAGGTGCCATACTGTTTCAAACTGAGGTGTTTTAATTGCTTTTTATCTTTTGACTGATTTTATCTTTTTAAAGTCTAGGTTTAACTCAATTTGATAATGTCAATTGTCTAATTTCATTTTAATGCCCTCTTGTTGCAGGTTTTTAGACATAGTGTTTCTTTTTAAAATTGTAAGCTGCCTGGAGTACCAGTTACGGAAGAAAAGCAAGATGATGGTAACTTAGAAATAAAGCAACAGCAGCCACTCTAAAGGGTTCAACTCCTTTTTTCTCTCAAGATGACTGTCACTTACACAATGAGGTCCCCAGTGAGCCTGACCAAAGAGAGGAGGGTGCGCTTCAAGGAGGCGGCCAAAGGAAGGCTCTGGCTGCAGAGAGTGCCAAGGTGGGCCGCCTGCACCGCGCTGATGTAGCTCTCCGCCGGGATCGTGTCGTTCGCAAAAGCATTGCGCTGCAGGGATGCCAGCCGAGGAGGATGGTTTGGAGCAGCAGAAGAATGGAAAGGAAAATGTATTATTCATTTAAAGCACCTCTATACTATTCCTCATGGTATTAATGCCAGTGCAGTCTACAATGCAAACTGAAAATAAAACAGAAACAGGGGTCATACTGTCTAACACAATTATGACCTGCTGTTGTATGTAACACAAATATAACACAGCCTTCCTTAACCAGGCATGGCTGGACTACAACCCCCATAATAAGTAGCCAAAAGAGTCAATGGTGGGGGTGATAGGAGTTGCAATCCAACCATCTTTGGAGGGCCACATGGTCTGGGCAAAAGCCAGTTTGCAAAGTTCCAAACTTCTCACCCACCCATAGGAGGAGGGAAACCTGCCCTCTAGTGGACAAGGAGAGACAAACCACCATTTGGGAACAAGGAGAAAGGAAGCAGGTCAGCCAGAGTTTCTACCAGGAGAGTGAAAGAGCAGAGAGGAATGAACATGAGAGAAAGCTCTCAAATACAAGTGGCTCCCTCTTGCAACCACCTGGTCCCATTCTTGGGGAAAGGGGGAGATATAAATGAAGTGACTGGTTGACCTGATATTGCTGTATTCCCTTTTTTTAACTGGGTATTTTGTCATAGTGTGGCCAAGCAATAATTATTTAAAAAAAAACCTAACTCACCCAGGAGCCAATGTTTGGGAATTCGTTGGTATGGATATTGTTCCACGACTCGCACAAGGCCTGCACAGCTGAAGGCAAGTTCTGGACAAGGGTTGGTCCTGGCAAATGGGAAGAGACAAGAGAGAACATCAGGGAACACTCAAAAACATTGCGATCTATACTCATCCAAGTAAGAAATCAGAATAGCTTTTAGTTCAACTGATCCACACCTCACTCTAGGTCCAATGTGCTGTACTCACAGCCAAACCAGTCATCCATCTAGACCAGTGATGTCAACTCGCTGGCAACCATTCTTCAGCATTTCAGGGTCAAGGCCCATCTCAACCTTCCAGTTGCACACATTCTAAGCAGAAGCGCTTAAGACAGAATCCATGACATTTTGCATAAAGAGCATGTGCTCTAAGCACTGAGCAGTAGCCATTGCTCTAACCACTGGTCAGCACTGCTCTAACCACTGAGCCTTCTAGCTCGGTCTTGGCTCTGAGATCCCAATCCTGGGCACCGGAGATGTGGAAAGGGCTGTTGCTCAGTGGCAGAGCCTCTGCTTTTCAGGCACAAAGTTCCAGCATCTCCACAGAGGACAGGAAGAGACCACTGTCTGAAAAGCACGAGAGCCAATGCTGCCAGTCAGTGCAGACAGTATTGAGTTAGATGGGCAAAGTCCTCCACTGCTTTTATCTTTTCAAGCAGAGATGCCAGGATTTGAAGATGGGACCTCCTGTAGACAAGACACAGGATCCAACCCTGAGTTATGGGCTCCTCCTACAAAGGAATGCCCCTCTCTTGCCCCAAATAGCATTTACATTTACCGGACAAGAGAAAACATGTGAACGAAAACTCAAGGTTTTTAATGTTTTGTAAGCGAATGTCTTAATTTTTTAAAAATATAACAGTTAAGGACACATAGATGTATCTGGGGTGAAGAGAAAGAGAAAAGGGTACAGTCAAAAAAACTAAAAAAGATATTAGAAGAGCAGGAGGCGGTCATTCGGGACCAAAGATTTTAATTTTAAAATCCTCTCCTCTTCTCCTTTTTTAACAGGATCATCTTTCCTTACTAATAAATCAGCCTTCTTTTGAGCACCAGGAAACAAGCCTCCAGTTTCATTTACAGAGAAGCCACCTTCCCACCTAGCTTGAGAAGCCTAACCAAAAGCAGCAGTAGCAGCTGTTTTTATTATTATTAGTTATTGTTATTATTTCTTACCCACCTCTACCTATGGATCAAGGGTAGGGCAGGGACAACGAATTAAAATACAACAGACTGGACACACAACACCAGTTAAAAACACACACCCCACCAGCAATACACCACAATATCAGTTAAGAGAGCATATAAAACCCATACATATTAAAAACAACCAATGGCTACTTTGAAGCTCATAATTTAAAAAATTAACAGCCTGGCTCAACTGCCCGGCCATCCCACTGGCTGGGAGCCCAACCAGGGCAACGAAGCAATCCAAGGGCAAGGGAGAAAGCAGCTTACCCAGAGTGTTGGACTTGCACCGGCCAGAGCCAATGGCCAGGACAGCGGCGTAGCCCTGTAGCTGCTCTTCCGTTGGCTTGTTCTCTGCAGAGCCTTCCTCGGAGAGGCTCTGCAGCAAGTAAGACCTGCATCGAAAACAGAGCGACAAACTCATTTGGGGCCACCACCTGGGAGATCCCCATCTGAAACGTCAGTGCTGCCCCACAGAGGCAGAACTTTGGAGACAAGTAATTTCTCAGGGCCCCTCACCTGGTGAAGGTGGCGTAGGTGTCGATCAGCTGCAAGGTGGCCGGCAGCAGATTCTTGGTGATCTCGGACGATTTGTGTGGGTCGGTCTCAGCGGCGAGCTTGGAGAAGTGTTCATCCAAGGAGACTTGGACTTTGGAAATGGCGGCGTCCAGGGTGTAGATCGACTGCAAGCTGGGCACCTCGTGGAGCTTCAGGATGGTGGTGCAATCAACCCCGCAGAAAGAAGAGATCTTTGAAGAGAACAGCAGTGGTTACTTCCTGATCCCTTGCGACTCTCAACTTCCCTCCTGGAAGCTTAGGGAAACCTAGATAGAATTCCCCCTTTTCACAGAACTGGAAGTGACCCCAAGGGCCATCTAGTCCAACCCCCTGCCATGCAGGAATACACCAACTAAAGCAACTCTGAAAACCTCTGTTTAAAGACCTTCAAAGAAAGAAAGCCCACCACCCTCTGAGGCAGCCTGTTCCACGGTCAAACAGTTCTTACAGCAAAAATGGTTCCTCCTAATCTTTGGGTGGAACTTCTTTTCTTGTGATTTAAATCAGCTGGTTCATGTCCATCCTCAAAAAACAGCTCTGTGAGACAGGTTAGTCTCAGAAAGAAAGACACTAGCCCAAAAGCAGCCAAATGATCCTCAGCCACCAAGACAGGATTTGTCCTCGGTCCAGCTTGATCTTTCAACAATTTTATTCACACTATTAAACATTGGAATCTTAACATTACCATTAAAGGGTGTAAGAAGTAACTTATATCAGTGGTTCCCAAACTTTGGTCTTCCAGGTGTTTTGGACTTCAGCTCCCAGAATGCCTGGCTGTTGGCCAAGCTGGCTGGGACTTCTGGGAACTGAAGTTCAAAGCCCCTGGAGGACCAAAGTTTGGGAACCACTGGCTTAAAGGTGAAGTCTCTCCACACACCTGCCTAGCAAAGTACTCCTCTGCGATCTCCACATCATATTTCACGGAGCTGCACTTGGCAGAGGTCAGCTCGACAAGCGAAGCGGCGTGCTCCGACTTCATGCCCTGCTTGATGAGGTGATCCTAAGGCAGAGTAGAGAGAAGAAAGACAAGGGAAGCACAATATGCTGCTATGTGTGAAGAGAACTACAGAGTTTGCAGTGTTACAGGACAACTTCAAAAGACACATGTATCCCATAGCAAATATTCTGGGTATTTGAAGGACCGTGTTTTGAGATTTGCTGGAGAGGCCCTTCTCTCTGTCCTACCAACCTCAACAGGTACAACTTGTGGAAATGTAGGAGACAAGGCCTCCTTAGGGGCTGATCCCATACTTTAGAACTCCCTTGCTAGGGTAGCTAGGATGGTTCCTTCTTTGTTTTCCTTTTGGCAGCAGGTTAAGACCTTTCCTTTCCAGCTACCCTTTGCAAACTGATTTTAAGAGAAAGAGAGAGAGAGAAGATGGATAGGAAAGAAAGGGGGTGGAGGTCTGATAACCAGGCAGCTCCCTGCCTTGGAACAAGCACTAATACAAGAGTCAGGTGGGTAGGGAAGAAGCAGTTGTGGGTACCTTTCATCCTCCTCCATCTCCTTGGCCTATCTCTTGCTCACACAGAACATATAGTGTGCAGCAGCCTCACCAGCTCACAGGACTCCCTTGCCCCTGTCTGCATTTCCCCACATCCCTAATAGTAGATCTTGCCCTCTATCAGGTTGTCCTCGCATGACTAGAAATCCGTATCATTAGTGCCACTTGGGATGATGAGCTCTTTGTCTTGAGACCTTGCTTCTCAGACTCGGACGCATCATCCTGTGGTGAAGAACCTTGCAGCACCTGGACAATGTACTCAGCTGATTTAGGAGCTAGCGGTTAGTTGGCGGCAGGCGGCAGGACTCCCTTCCCAGAAAAATTAGACTGCCACCTTCCCCACTCTCTTTTAAAAACAGCTGAAGACTTCTCTGTTTCAACAAGCCTTTAAAGACTGATGGTTTAGGTGCAAGGTGCTGGATTTTCTGTTATTCTTATTGTGCTGTGGTGATTTTATGGTTCATGTTTTTGCCTGTTTTTAATTTTTTGATAGGATAATCACCTTCTAACTTCTGCATCTTGTAAATTTTTAACTATGTGGATTTTTAAAAATCTGTTGTAAGCAAACTTGAGTCCCAAACTGGAGATATATATAAATATAATAATAATAATATAACAACAGCAATTATTATTATTCAGGTAGACCCGGGCATTCCTATCAAGCCCACTACTACCAAGACCCTGGTTTCCAAGTTCCCAGGCCAAGCGCAGTGGGTGACATACCTTGATCCAGGTGACGTAAGAAGTGATGTGCAGACGGGAAGACCAACGCAAGGTGTGCAGGATGTCACACTCGCTCATCTCGGGGCTGTTCATGGCCAGCTGGTTGATGTACTTCTTGGAGGGCGGCAATAGGCCGAGGATCCTCCAGAGGATCAAGAAATAGTACTGAAGTGCACAAGCCTCCTGAGCACAGAGGAAGCAAAAGCAAAGAAAAATGGTTTTATTTACTTCAACAGGCAGGCAGAGCTAGGTCAGACAGCCTCGCCACGTCCAAACCCAACACAAGTCCTTGAAACACCGTTCCAGCCCTGTTCCCCCATCTGCCAACCAAAGATGAACCCGCCTGTTGGGGTTTGGAATTTCTGGAAGAACTGGCATGGAGGGAATCTGAGAGGTAGCTCTCACATTTATCCTATACACGTATTTGATATGCTTAAGGGACAAATAACATACTGACTGGGCACTTATTAATTAATCAAGCAGACAAAAATGACAATAAAGGCTTTTGTGAGTTGCATTCCCTCTAGCAGGCTGTGCAAGGTCAGTTCACACTGAAGGGACAGATAACAATATTTAGAATGCCTGGCAATCTCCAGTTCATCATGGGGATCCCAGTGGACAGCAGCTGTGACGAAAGACCTCTGAGAGACATGAGCTAACTTTGCCTTTGCCTAGAGTTTGATTGCTGGATCCTGCTTGATATCTTCATGCCATCAATAAAGCATTGCTTTGGAGCATCTGTGACTTCGTTTCATTTTGACAGAGCCTTGAGCCTTCATTGGCCTGGGAATTGAGTACGTCAGGGCCCTAGAATCTTGACACATCCACACCCAGGACTCAGGTCTGGAATAAGCCCCCAAACACAAGACACTCAGCATAACAGATCTGTGGATGAACACTGCAACACCTAACTCTCAAAATGGAGCCCATTTTATCTGCGCAAACCTAGCCAAACCCAGGAGGTGTCAGCTGCAGGAGGTGGTGTCCTTACCAGTGCAGTAACATTTTTGTTCTCCTTCCTCCGCAAGGTATCAAATTGGGAGCCGGCGGCCAGCAGGGAGGTGAGAGCCGAGTACAAGTCATCATATTTAGCAGATTTGGAGAACAAGACCTCACACACCTGGAAGAGAGGCAAAAAAGGCCTAAGCCACTTGGCCACTATTTGCTCTCCACCCACCCCCAATGCTCCAGGACTCTAGTTCAGGGCACCTTTCATAAGTCTCAGTTGAGACAAGTTTGTTTCCATCTCTACAGCTCTTTTACTAGGTATGACTATGACTGATAATTGGCTCAAAGTTGCTGAAGAAAGCCGAGGCTGCATCCCTCAGAGCTTGAGCTCTGTACTTGCTGAACGGACAGGATCTGAAAGTTGTTTGGTAGGTTTAGCAGTGTTCTCTTTCTCATGCCATTCAGATAGATTACAGCCCTTAAGAGGGCTTAGGAAAAATCATTTCACAGTAAGTACCCGATTGGATCAGACAAGAAGCCCTCAAAGTCCAGCATCCCATTTTTCTTTACTATTACTACTACTATCTAATTACTTAAGTAAGGGGAGATTGGGCCATTCAGGATCCTGGGGAGTGTGGCACAGCCTCCCACCACCCCTAGCAACAGTTGCCCACTCCAAAGCATTGCCTGTCTACTCTTTACTGGCAGCTGTGCTTCAGGGTCATTCCCAGTCCCGATCCAACCCAAGATCCCATTTCACCAAAAATGCCAAGTACAAGGCCTGGAACCTTCTGCAGGCATGGTAGATGATCTACCCATTAGGGCTAAGGACCATTCCTCTCACACCAGGATCTGGCTGCTCTTAAGGAAAGAGAAGGCCCAAAATGTTAAAGCCACATGGGGCCCTCTAGATGTCTGTGAACTGCAACTCCTGCTGTCCCTCACCCAGCTGTGGACATTATAGACAGAGAGAAATAGGCAGCCGGCCAGCCATATGGTCCCTGAACTAGCTGCACCATTCTCCGAGTCATGTTTGCAACGTGCAGCATCATCAACAGTGAGCCTGCGTCTGGTCCAAAAGTCAGCTACCTGTCCTAACCCATAAAGTTTCATCCAACGCAGGAAAGCCCAAGTCTGACATCAGTGGTTGTAAACCATGGCTTGGCAGATGTGACTGGATCTCAGCTCCCAGAAGCACAAGGAAGCCTGGCCAGTGCTCAGGAATTCTGGGAGCTGTTGTCCAACAACACTGGGGGACCAAAGGGCCATTGCCTTATGCAATCAGGAAAAGAAGAGGGTTTCGGTACCGTGCTGTCCAGGCGGTTCAGGTCGTCTTCTGATGCTTCAGGTGACAGAATGCAGTAGAACCTGGGCTGGGGGGTGGCATCTGGGAAGAAAGGGAGCAATGCCAAAGTAGGCAGCTTAAAGTAACAATACAGATCAATGATCCTTACAACCACCTTGTAAGTAACGCTGTGAGATATTTAACCTTCTCTATCAGAGAGCTCTGGTGACACAACAAACTACAAATCCCAGGATTGCACAGGATGGAGTCATGATAGTTAAAGCAGTGTCAAACTGGATTATTTTTGCAGTGTGTCAGCAGCCTATATCCTATATCCCACAGATCCCAAAGTCATTCAGAGCCCAGCTGAAAGCAGGACATTTTGCTGAATATGTTTTTTCTCCAAAGAGAAATAAAGATACAGGAAAAACTTGAAGCTCTGCTCTGGGCATAGGCAGGAAAAAGAAACTACAGTACAACCCCCATATCCACAGGGGATTCGTTCCCAGACTTACTGTGTATACTGGAAACTCTGGATAATAGTGAACCCTATTAAAATGAATGAATTCCCAGACCAAGTATACCATAGAGTTGTGATGGAGGACCTACTGATTCCTAGAGAACACCTCTCTACACATCTTCTAGGTACTGAGCACAACTCTATGGTCAGCTTCTGTTGGGAACATACCATAGAACCACACTGGAGGATCTAAAAGATGCCTAGAAAGGACATATTTTTTCAGATGCAGGTAAGTGAAACCACAGATATGGGTCCTAGGAATACGAGGGTTGTACTGTAATTAGGTGGAACAGCAACACTTAAGCACCAATCAAAATTCAGCCAGCTATCACATGGTCCCTGCTTGTCTTCCTGCAGTGATGAGGAGAAACCCAAGTTATGTGTATGTACTGTTCCTCCCTCACCAATCCGGAGA
Source organism: Gambelia wislizenii (assembly GCA_030847615.1). Lineage (NCBI taxonomy): Eukaryota > Metazoa > Chordata > Lepidosauria > Squamata > Crotaphytidae > Gambelia > Gambelia wislizenii. The sequence continues at coordinate 2,072,159 of JAUMIR010000016.1, forward strand.
ATAAAAATATAAATAATGAATCTGAGATAAAATATAAATGGACATTGCTTGAAAAGACACTAAAAGATACTTGCGGGCTGGGTTTTTTTCAAGTTCTGTTCTTGAGAAAAATGCTTGAGTCCCATTTGGGGGAGAAGCAGGGATCTAAATCCAGTCAATAAATAATATGTATGTGTTTCTGCTTAATGCCACTGACTCTAAAGGAAACTTTAGTACCTGAGGAGCAGTGCTTGGTCCAATTTTCTTCCACTTCCTTGAACCCGTGGTAGAGGGGCGAAGCAGTTCGCCGGCCGCCATCTTGGGATCCACTTGCCCAAACAATGGGCGGAGTCAGCAGGTTGTACTGCACCTAAGGGGACATAGACAAAGAAGATGGAAGCAGGTGGGTCGCCAAGACAGGTCTGGATTTCCTCCAGACTCTGCTCTGCCTATTAAGGAGAGAGAAGCTGCTCTGGTAGGCATTTTCTCCATTCTCACATAGCAGTTATGGTATTCTAGACTTTTGTTTTTAAAGAAGCTGTGTTTATTAGAGAAATTAAGCTGAATGATGAATATGAATGTGATGTAGTAGTGCTATGTATAGAGAGGGTGAGAGCATGAAATGCTAGGAGTGACTGGTGATTGATGAACAAGTAGAATAAGATTTTAGGAAGGCCAGTGTGTGTGACCATGAAATCTGAATCAGTGAGAAATAAGAATTAGACCCAGAGGTACAAGTTAGAGAGAGTGACAAGTGAGAAATTTGGGGTCATTTAGGACAGCTAGCTAGGTTCAGCTAGGATTATTTAGTGCATGTGTCAGTGAGATGTGTTTGAGTCCATTAGGATATAAATGAGTTCAATAAGCCACAATAACAACTAAGCCTTAAGTTTCTGTAACCAAAAGCTTCTGTACCGAAAGTACTTTTTTTTAACTGTGTGCTGAAAGTCTTTTTAATGAATCACTCTTGCAAGATACACATGTGCCTCTAAGAATACAACAAGATTCCTATCAGTGTTAAGGCTCAGGCACACGGTGTCTGTGGTAGCAGCAATTGTTCAGTGATGGTACTAACTTTGGTGCCCTAGTGATGGGATAAGTGGAGGCCCCCGCAGAAGACTGTCCCGTTTTCCTTGGACTGCTCTAGCAGGAAATGTGGGGCATGAATTGGATTATGGGGTCCAAAGGGAAAGGGAAAGGACACTCTCAAGAGAGAGGGAAGTTTTCCTCCCCTACTGTATGCCTGATTCAGTAATGGAACATACGGACACGTGGACACACTCCCCGTACCTGTTCAAACAAATACACAGGGACTTTCGAATACTGGTGAAGCAAGTAGTCAAAGACCAAGAGAAGGCGGGCAAGGAGGAGCGGGACACAGCGGAGCTGGGAGTCCAGGTTAGCCATGAGCTCCATGATGGCCTGGGTACAGAGGGTCAGGACAGAGCGCCGGCCTTTGTCAGAAAAGCTGTGGAAGATCAGCAGAAGCAACTGCAGGTGCTCAACGTTCAAGTCCTCGGCGTCACCAGGCAGAGTCCCTTGCAAGGCGCTTTGCTTCAGAGTGCCCACGAATCTGATGGTGAAATAAGAGGGGGATTTAGGCAAGGCCAGACACCCAAGAAGAGGAGATGGGTTATTATTCATTTGTTGATTTACTATGACTGATGGGCTGGGCAACGGAATCATCAACGCACCGCCCTTCTCACAAGAGCCCAAAGTGGCACATAGCTTGCATAAAAGCACACACTAAAACACACAACTGTAAAATCACAGATTGTAGACAATAAAAAGCAAGAAAAAAAAATTAAAAAGCAGTCAGACACAAAATAAAAAGCAAAAAAAAAATACAAAACAAGGCACGAAACACAAAAGCCTTACTCGTGTTCTGAAAACTCTAAAACAGATTCTATTTCTCTTCCTATCTATTTCTCTCTATCGATCTGGCTGGTTCTCGAAGAATAAGAGCACTCGAACATCCCATAATCAAATGGATAATTACATTTTCATTTCATTCCAGTTGGTAGATCACAGAAAATCTACAAATGCAGCCTTACTGAAGCCCATCTTAGACAGACAAGTCATGAGAGAGGAAAAGAACCCCAATAAACTGCGGGTTTACAACAAGGATGGTCAATTTTTTACCTCCTTTCCTCCACCCCAATTCTTCTGGACTATAATTCCCATCATCCCTCACCAATGTCTATGCTGGCTAGGACTGATGCAACATTCTGAGGGCCACCCCTCATTTATGATACAGCCCAGATCTTCAAGGCAGTCTGGAGGCCCGGAGGCTTTTCTGAGGACACAAGTGTGAGCCAAAAAAAGCACAGGGGAGAAACTCAGCCCATCCATTTTCACTAAAGCCACATCACTTTGGGGCTCTGCCAATCAAACCAGGGCCCTGCCGCCCCTTCTCTCACCTTTCCCAAACTTTAAGGCACTCGGGCACGTCAGGGTCTCCCTGGGTGCTGGCTTTATGCTGCCAGATGAGGAGAAGCCGAGAGAGAACGGAGAGGCTCTGGGGATGGATGTAGAGGGGCCAGGGCCCTTCGGAGAAAGGAGCCACTCCCAGCTGCTGCAGGAGGGTGTTCTGGAAAGAGAGAGGAGGGGCACAACATCTTAGCAGATACGCACTAGAGCATCAAGTGCACCTGGCTGACTGCGCTGCGTCTTACCACAAGTCTAGACATGGTACTCCGTTTTATGGTCATTTGCTGGATTTAAATAAAGCACAACGCTGCAAGAGTTAGCTGCTTTTTCATCCTGGCCAGCTCACATTAAATAAAACTGGGAGAAACATTCCCAAGCCAGGCCTAAATACCCTCCAGGCAACAGATACCATCTGACCTTGGAAGCTAAGCAGGGTCAGCCCTGGGTAGTACTTGGATGGGAGACCGCCAACAAATACCAAGTGCTATGGGTTATATTTCAGGGGAAGGAAATGGCAGGATCACCTCTGAATGTTCCATGCCTAAGAAAATCCTATGAAACTCATGAGATCACCGTAAGCTGAAAGGTGACTTGAAGGCACAGACACACACAAGATCTGACCTTGGTCCCTTTTCCCCAAATGCTGCAGGCTAGAACTCCAGAGAATGGGAAAAAGTGCCTTTTTGGACTGTCACTCCCATAAACCATGGGGGATTTTGGGAGTGGCAGTCCAAAAAGAAGAACGCTTCCCAAGCCCAGAAGGGCTGCCAAGGAATCCCAGGTGCTGCAGGCTCTATTTCAGAGGAAGGAAATGGCAAAACCACCTCTGCCGAAGACAACCCTGTGAAATTTATGGGGTCGCCATAAATCAACAGGTGACTTTAAGGCAAACACACACAAAACATTCCTGAATGCAGACATTCTTAATCTTGTCAATGGCTCAGACATTTGGGTATTCTAATGTCATGCTGCCTTTGAGTGTAATATTTGACAAAACTGAGTAAGAAATTTGCCACTTCCACCAGGAACAAGACGAAGAGTGCAAAATCCCTCAGGCTTTAGATTCATCCTTGGAAGGGAGAGCTGGCCTCCAACTTTCAGGCATGTTCATTACCCACTGCTCCCAAATTTCTAAACAACTAGCACAAATGTTATAGAAAGCCAGGCTTGGGTTGGCTGCTATGACAATTATTAATTCCTAAGCATGGAAACAACCAGACACTCACTTGCAAGGTAGGGGACTGGAGGTCAGAGGTCACTAAGGAGTGGTTGAAGTGATACAGAGCCGCTGCAAATTCCTCCTCCTCTGCGGTACCTGAGACACAATGGAGGGAAAGAGGATTATCCCAGGATCCAAAAGACCCAATACAGTAAGCGTCACAGTCAAAAAGGAATTTGTCTCTGAGTCTCGTGTGCCCACGACTCCTTCAAGCTGTATTATTGGTCAGAGGGGGGAAGGTATGTGGAGTTGTGAGATGCGGACTTTTGCCCCCTGACCTTTGAGTCCATCTTTATCCACTTCTTTGATGATGCTGGCCAGCGTGGCCATGTGCTGCTCTGACAAGGAGACGCTCAAATAGTTGCGGATGAAGTTATTCCTCGAATCCAACATGGAGGAAGTCACGAAGTTTAGGATATTGGAAGCCAGGCTTAAGAACTAAAGAGCCAAGAGAGAAGGGGATGAATAGATTAGTAATTTAAAAAAGGAAAATTGGACAAAGAGAATAACTGTAACCTCCGTTTATTCGAAAAGCTGTATAAAACCTGCGTCTACACATCTCTCCCTCAACATCACCCAAATAAATTGGTATTTCCTGCTCAAAAGAGATGTTGCCTGAATTTCTGAAACTGAAAGGAGGGGGAAACAGAAAAGGCAGTTTTCAAAGAAGTAACTGTGTTAGTCTCTTGCAGCATGTAAAGAAGGAAGGGATGGGGCAAGGACTTTTCAAACCATATTTTCCAAGTTGTGCATCTTGGAAGCTCAGAGGAAGGCTTCCAATCTCAACTACTGTTAGTGCAAACCACAGCTCAGTGCCAACCAGAACTGAGGAAGTTTCTGGAGCAGGAACAAATCCAGAGAAAACAAGTGAACTTTATAGCTGTTATTCCAAATGCTGCATGCAAAAGATGTACAGTGGGCCCCTGGTATCCACTGGGGTTCGGTTCCAGGACCCCCCATGGATACCAAAATCCATGGGTGCTCAAGTGCCATTATATACAATGGCATAGTAAAATGGCATCCCTTATATAAAATGGCAAAATCAGGGTTTGCTTTATGGGTATTTTTTGTTTTTGAAATATTTTCAAGCTTTGGATGATTGAATCCATGGATGCAAAAACCCATGGATATGGAGAGCCGACTGTATACTCTTTGCTGCTCTCGCCACTAGCTTAAGAACAATAAAGAATGTTCTGGAACCCTAAAGACCAACAAGCTGTATTGGGCAGGTTTCATGGACTCATTTGGCTCATTTCACCCAATGCAAAGAGTGCTGCAATCCATGGAAGATTGCATCACATAAAACCTGTTAGTTTTTATGGTGCTGTAATGAGTTTGCCCTCCGCCGCTGAGCAGATGGGTTGTGGAGTCCTTGTTAGCATGACGAGTCAAATGCTCACAGATGTGCAGTGGTATAGGAAGGCTTAGTCTGGATGGGTGACCTTGCTTCATACAGTTTTTCTTTTTTGCATTACTCTGGGAGTTTGAAGCTGGGAGAAAAAAAGGAGACAAAGAAACTTTGGATGACCATGTGACCATGGTCGTACTTCCTGCTTCCGTCTGGGCAGTAGCAGGCGTTACCCATGTTGATGAATTCCTGTTCGCTCCTCCCCTCAGAGAAATATGAAGGCGACTGGAGGAGTGGATTTTCCTCTTAACTGACCCACTTAAACTGTTTTCATAGGCACTGGAGAGGAGATGGACTACACTTCCACACTTCCACTGTCTTTGTTTACTACTGCACTCTGTAAACCTTGCGAGTCCATATTCCATGAGCTTCGGCGGGGGTACACCCCAATTAAGGCTGCCCACACATGCAGCAATGGGGAATTCAATTGCTGGATGAGGGATATTGCTGGGTAGCATCAGCTGCTTAAGGGCCCACTGCCTGTGACGGGGTGCCGGGCCCCATCAGCGAAAGGGCTGGTGAGCTCTTCTGCAAACTATTTGCTGTGTCCTCTACTGCTAATAAAGCTAATCCAATGGCAATGATGCGTGCCAGTGTTTGGCACCAAATAATCTATTGGAGAGACCTGAATTTACAACACAAAACAGGAGCCCTAGGACTCTACAATGTTTCTGTTGCAACAGACCAGCACTGCTACCACGCTGGTGAGTAATCGAGGTTCACTTTGATCAAACCATTGAAAGAGGAGAAGGCATCGCATTTCATACACACCAATTCCGGGTCTTTACGACTGGCCAGGATGTTCCCATTTTCCCCCACCGCCTGCTTGTTGGGGCTTTTCACTCTTGGCGAGCTTTCCAGGGGAGGAGGCGGTGGTGGCGGCGGAGGGGCCACCTTCTCTTTACTTGGAGAGATGGTCTCCTCAAACCACTGGCCCAGGATGGGCTCACTGTCATCATCTGGAAGAGGGAGGAAACAAGGAGCTTAAAGAACCGAGTGTGTACATGAAAGAGAGAGAGGGAGATGCCATCTCCTGTCCCTTCCTCCAGAACAGATGCTTCTCTCCAGCCACAGGTAGACACATACACAAGGCTGGCGCTAAGATTTCAAAGCAAATGGGTCACCCACCCTGGCTGCTGTCTTCAGTGCTGCTGAAATCGTCTTCGTAGTAAGTGTTCGAATCTGTGGAGGCACTCACATCGCTGCTCATTGAACCCTTCCGCTGACGCTGCAAGACGCAAGCCTGAAAACAAGGGGGACGACGACAAAAGCAGAGCAAGTGAGCACCACCTGCAAAGCTTATCTTTCGGAAATAGGTTTCAGGGTTACAGACCCACCCACCTCCCCAAAAATCAAGTTTCTAGGCTTTGAGGTTGTGCAAATAGGCTTGGAAGGTTATGACAGCTACCAGGAATGCAATTCTCAGGTGTCTGGGAAGATTTTGGGGGGCCTGAGGATGCAGCCGTGCATAAGCCTTTGGCAAGCTGAAGCATGAGTAAACGAAGCCGGTTCTGAGATTTCTTTGCTTTGCACAATCGGCAAGCCTTTGCTCAGGTTACGGAGCTTGGTTTCTCAAAGAGAAGGAATGGGACTTCAATTTCAGGGATTCATTGCTCTGCTCCATCATGGAAGTCAGAGGGCACTGAGGTACTAAGTCACTGTGAGACACTCACTCTGCAGTGGATGGAGGATATCTTCATCCCACCCAAGGATCTTTCCCCCTCAATTTGTACCCCTTATTCTTAGGAGTTACACTGCTAAGTAAGACCAATGGCTATCCAAGCCCTGCATTTTGCTCCCAGGGGCAGACAGTAGGATGCCTCTAGGACACGGTGGAGAACATGTAGTCCACGGGGTTCTTTCTGTGACCTCCACAGCCCACCCACCCCCCGCATTCAATTTCCAAGTTTTCTGGGAGGTTAAGCACAACTCTCAGCTGAAACAAGGGAGACACACACCTTCTTTTAGCCAAAAACCCAAAAATGATCTTTCAGTCACTTCTGGTTTTCCTACAAGGACCTGGCAGGGTGCTGATTGGGTGGGAAATGGCCTCCGGATCCTCCAGAGCTGACCAACCCCTGAACAAGTAGTGGGTCATCTCTAAACATCAATGTTCCACTTAGTCACTATGGCTACCCACTGTTCTTAAGGCTGATTCCTCTGCCCACAACAAAGCCATGAATTCTGCTTTTGAAAGATGTGCACACCAGCAGCCGTCATAAATGCACAGGCTGCTCCCGCTCACCTTACGGTAAGAAGTGGACAACAATGTGAGCAGCAGGTTTGTGAGGGGCACTGACTCAATCAGGCGCTGGATTCGCTGGATGGACGTGCTCTGGGCCATGATGTTCAGCACAGCTGGGGGGCCGTCAGTCTCCCACCCCTGCAAGACAAAGTCAGTTGGGGGGGGGGGGTGTTGATTTTTGTGCACTGTTTTGGAAAGAGAAGAACCACTAAATGTTAGAAGACCCAGCCACATTCTCACCCTCAACTCACCTTGTGAAGTGCCTCTACTTGCAGATCTTGAAAGAGCGAGGTGAGAAGCTTTATGGCATGGTTTGCCAGCACCACTGATAATACACCAAAACCCTGATGCCTAGAAAAATTGGAGAGAGGTTTAAAATCTAGCATCCTGTATTAACATATTTTATATTCCCATGATTAACTTGGATGCAAAACCGATGGTGATGAATACTAAGAGTTAAAATGCAAGATTATTGGGAAAGTCATATCTTGCCCACTTTGATGCTGTCTCTCCCTATTTGTTTTTGTTAGCAGCCATCTTCTGCCCTCCCACGCCCAAGAACTTACCCCTTCCCGGGCCCCAGCTTGGGAGACCCCACTCCCTCCTTGGATCGGGCAATGATATCCCGGACTCGGAGTGCAGCCAGGGGGTCTTTCTCCTTCCCTTTATCTGCCAGTGCGGTGGGGCTCAGGTTCAAGATGAGGAACAAGCTGTTCAGGAGACACCAGGCCCCCAGCAGCTGAAAATTCTGGTAGTGCTAAGAGGGAAAATAAGAACACCCAGCTCATTTTAGCTGCCCAAATGACAAACTTAAATCCAAGAAGGGATTTACCTGAAGGGTCGTCATTCTTACCTCCCCACCTGCGCGGCGGGAGTTGCTGATGGCCTGGCCAATCATATCATAGATTTCAAGCTGTGAATGGACACAGAAGAATTTTTCAGACATGAATGAGAAGCAGCTTTGCCCCGACAAACGTACATACATAAAGTGTGGTGTGGTGCTTAGAGCATGTGCTCATCTGGAAATGGATGAACGGCTCCTCTCCTCATCCCTCAACACTGGTCAGGGCAACTGGGACTGATAGGAACTAGAGTCTAACATTACCCAGAGCTCTGGGTTAACAGTGTTGGATTTGGACTTAGAAGATCCAGGGTTCAAATCCTTCCACTAAGCTATGAAACTCAATGTGTGACTTTGTGCCAGTCACGTGCTTTTTCGGCCTGGCCTATCTCATGGGATTGTGATGGGGAGATGTTTCACTGCCTTGAACTCAATGGAGAAAAGGCAGGATAGAAATAAATAAATACATACAGAGCTGTAAATCTGGCCAGAGGAGATATCCTGCAACTATCCTTGCCCTGTCCAGCCAACTTACACATTTCTGCACAATGGTGGCTGCGTCGTTCTCGTAGTCTTCTTCTTTTGAGCTCGTGGACCCAGTGCGGACTTGTTGGGTGGTGCCCACGTGCAGGATGGCCATGCAAGTCGCCACGCTCACCCCTGAGAAAAGGAAGGATTATCAACATCAGACAGGGAAAGACAAAGCACTACCAGACACTCTCTAAATAAGGCCACAACAGGAAGGACAGGCCTGTCTAAGTACAACCAAGGAGTTTCATTCTGCCTGCCAGTGGTCTGCTGGAGCTCCTAACCAAGAACAACCACCCTCAAAGCACAGCACAGCAGCTATTGTTACTCTCCTAGGTGAAAAGGTCACAAAGCTACCCGCCTCTCACAGCCCTGTTTGAGCTAATCATTCTCCCAATTAATAATAGAAATCTTGGCATCACAAGCAGGCTCCCCACAGACCCACACCTCTTAGGATAACACGCTCACCTGCGTAGAGACAGCTGAGGGCCAGAACAGTGACATCCTGCAGCCTCGTGGGCGTGAGAGGTTCCAGGACAGGCAAGGAGAGGGTGTCCAGGGCCATGGTCACATCAATGACCAGCGAATGGAACCTGTAGTCAGAAAGGCAACGTTATCAAGACTCCCCACACCTGGGAGAGCTTTCATTCCTGACATCGAAAACTCAAAACGGTACCAGACTGGAGCTTTAGAAAGTTACTTTTTTGGACTACAAGTTCCAGAGCTCCTTTATTATTCCCTCTGGGCTAGCTAGGAGGAAAAACCAGGAAGATTAGGGAAAGGGAGAAGATCTCACTCACCCATTACGGACAGCAGTGGCATCGGCGACTGTGGCCGGCATGATGAAAAAGGAATTGGCAGACACGGCGTCTTGGAAGCGGTTTATGTAGCGCAGGAAGTAGGGGAGGTTCAGGCAGACCCGCAGCAGCTTCTCAGAGCCACCTGTGAAAGGAAAGACATGAAGAATGTGTGAAGAAAGAAAGACCCAGCTGAATCAAACTAACAGTTTGACAGACTGCCCTTATACAAATCGATCGTGTGATAACATCTGGAATACTGAGCACTGTTATTTTGATCAATAAGGTTGCTTGCTAATGTTCATTTTTAATGTAAATTGATCCTATGCTCTTTGTCATGTGTACATCAGCCGGGTTGACTCATGCATAAACAACATATAGGGAGCATGCAGTACTGGTCACCACACCAGAAAAAGGATATTGAAGAACTGGAAAAGCTGTGGAAAAGGGAAACCAAAATGATCAAGGGCTAGAGCGACCACTCTACGGGGAAAGGAAACAACATTGAGAGCTACTATTTTTCCTTTCTCTTTTAAAAAAAAACAAAAAAATCACCATTACCTTCTAAAACAAGTTAACAGTCCTAAGATGGGGAAAAAAAATCCTTCCTACCAAGTTCCTGCAAGCTGGCCACATTCTGAGCAATGAATATGCTCTTGGTCTTGGCTGCAGAGGCCTGGTCCGTGGACGTCTGATCATCACTTTCGCCTTCTCCCTACAAACAGAAATGGACGCTACTTACTACCAGCCGCAGTGCAATGGATCCAACCCAGGTTCTTTGACAGTGTGGCTGCAGGAGCATGGAATACCTAAGGAAGAGCCAGTATGGAAAAGGGCCCCCGGGACACCAAAATGGCCCCCAAAGATGGCCTCTGGAGTTGTAGAAGGCATGTCCCCCATGTTTGGAGACCTCCCCCCGTCCCCCCGATACCACAGGGGTCAAAAACTATTTTGTGAAAAATATCTCATCCCCAAATGCCTTCCAGAGGGCATAGGAGGCATGCCTATCTATTTTCATATACACACACTGGACCAATTTAGGCACTTGGAGAAGCCTTTTTTAAAACAGGAAGTGGTTTCATGCCCCCTACAGGGCATTTGGGGACAAAAAAATATTTTTTTCCTGAGGCAGTGAGGGCAGCCCTCCAAGGTCCCCACCCTTCCACAGCTGCCCACCCCTGATCTAGCTCAACACGGTCTACACTGAAAGGCAACAGGTCTCCAGGTTTCAGACTGTGGTCCTTCCGAGCTCCACCTGAAGATGCTTGGGATTCAACCTGGGACAGGAGCCGGGCTTTCTTCAACCTCTGCCACCATGCTTGGTCTTCCTCACTTCCTTTTGGGTACAGGCAATCTGGATGCCAGCTTTACACACCTGGGTCTGTGGCACCATCAAAGATACTGCCACTCGAGGGTTAAAGACGGACGTCAGCTGGTTGAGGAAGTTCATCTGCACTTCCTTCTGTCGCAGTTCGGGGCTGACTGGAGAAGCCAGCTCTTTCTGGTCCTCCACTGGAAAAGGAAAAGAGGTAGAACACCATCACTCCCAGAGCTGGGAACAAGAAATGGCACCCCTCTGGGTCACATGCAGGAAGAAAAAAAGCCCACCACAGGGTGGAAGACCAGCAGTTACCATCTGAGAGAGTCTTCACTGTTTGGGGCAGCTTGGCCGATTTCATCATCGCCGTGAAGGTAATGATTTCGGTTCTGTCCAGGCGGCTGCAGCCAGTGCAAAGGCCCTTGATGAGCAGGATCAGGTGTTTCTGCAGAGGAAATGTTGGCAGCAAGCAAAATATCAACATTTGTTCACTGGGATTTTGCTACATATCATATAATCTTAGAGTTGGAAGTGTCCGCAAGGGCCATTTAGCCCTACCCCCTGCCATGCAGGAAGACACACTCCTAAGCCCCCAAAGAAGGAGGGACTACTGCCTTCTGAGGCAGTCTATTCTGCTATGGAACAGCTCTTAAACAGAAAGTTCTTCCTAATTTTTAGGTAGAACCTTTTTTCTTGTAATTTAAATCCATTGGTTTGTGTCCTAGTCTCTGAAGCAGCAGAAAACAAGCTGTCTCCATCCTCTACATGGCATCTGTTCATGGAACTCCAGCATAAAACTTATTCTATCTACAGCTCCAAAAAAGAAATAAATGTTTACTTTTCCCATTAACAACCTCTTGCATAACCTCTGGTGATCTCTTGTAGAACCTTAGCTTTCCAGAGAAAAGACCTTGATGTAGTGCATAAGCTAAACACCTCAGTTTGCCAAAGCAACCACACACGCAAGCCAAACATGTGCCTCCTCTCACCTGTGAAACGGCACAAGCTTCATCCGGGTTCTCCAGGCGCAACAGGGAGAACTCAATGAGGACTTTGCAGGCAGCTGCCACAGACTGCAACTGATTCCTAGGTACTGGAAAAGCCAAAGATATCAGATGTCACCATGATTCTCCGAAAAAGTAGGCAATGTGTTTTTAAGGATACCCTCATCATTTCTTCCCCATCTTTCTCCTGTTGCAATGACTGCCCTCTCTTTCACTTGGAGCTCCCTTGGCCTTGAAAATCACCTTGCTCCTTCACTGGGGCTTTGTGAAGAAATTTTAGGTCAAGGATGAGCACAGTGCAGCCCATAGGCGAAATATGGCACCTGTACCCCAACTTTTGGGGCCTCCCAACCCCACCAATTTGAGGGCATTTTTTGCCCTAAAACCATGCAGAAATCTCCTAAATATCCCACCTTCACAAGCACCCTATGACACGCACAAATACCTCCAAAATACTAGTTTCCTCTGCAATCCCTCTCAAAATGGCAAAGGAAGTGACACAACATCACATTCTACAGCCATCTTGAGAGGGACTGGAAAGGAGAAGGGAGATATTTAGGCTTGCGCTATGTATGTGTGTGTGTACGTGTGTGTGCAGCCTGTGAGGGGTGTGTGGAGGGGAGGCACTGGCCCCTATGCAGTTGCCCACCCCTGCTTTAGGTAACATCCCCCCCCCCCGGTCCTTCTTCCCATCTTTTTGTGTCATGTCATGCTTTCCTCAACCCTTAAGTCCACTTTTGGTCCAAAAACCTTGGTTTCTTCTTCCTTCTCCAATATTTCTCTTACAGAGGCCTTCTTCAAACCTGGCATCTTCTAGATGCCTAGGACTACAGCTCCTATCAGCCATAGTAAATTGTAGTCCAACACTGCTGGAAGAGGTCCAGTTGGGGAAAACTATGTAATGGACTCCAAGCTGACAGGGGCTACTTTGAAAACGGTCACACTCAGAGAACAACCATCCAGGCAGACTGTCAAAACCCCAACCAAACACTTACCCAGTCCACACACGGTTGTGATGTAGTGTGTCGCAAGTGCAACAAAAGATGAGTAGAAAGGTTCATATTGCTTGTCATGGTGTAAGATTTCAGATTCACTAAATAAAAGAACAGGTAGGGGAAAAAAATATCAGGAATCCTTTGTGGCTGCATGGCCCTTTGATCACATAGAGGAGAGACAGATTGAAGACACATTTGGATTTTCTGGTCCACCTCTAGACAGTCTAAAGTTGATCAGCAAGGATTTCTGACTCTCATCTTTGCAAAAAGAGAAACAATGCAATTCCTGCTACATTAAATTATGCAGCTGATATGAAGAAAGCTTTTGATGCCCGGGAGTGGATTTGGGCGTGGAAAGCCTATGAGCTCTATTCAAGTCCTGGCACTCAAAGCTTCGTCAAACACAGAAACAGTCTAGGTGGTACACAGGCATTTTAATTACAGCAATAAGTATTTTCGCAGTATCAACACTACAATTGTTTTTATTCAGTTCCCACAGTTTGTGTTTTACAGTTACCACAGCAGTCAAATTTATGCTCAATTTGAACACTTTTTACTACTAACAGAATAATGACAATCAGTTTCTGTATGCTTCTAACAATATTACTGTGATTTGTTACATCCTTAAAACATACCAGAACAATGTCTATAAACATACAAACATCCTGCTTAGAAGAAGAGGAAGCTTGTTATTTCTATTACAGTGGAATTCAAGTTCTCTGAAAGAGCATTTGCTAAAAATATAAGCTACAAAAGCTGGAGCACCACAGGCTTAGAAGGTCTTTAACTCTACATGGCTGCAAGCCAAAAACCCCTCAGGGTAGCATAAATACCCATATGCTGATATGCTGTGCCAGCACTACACAACCCACATGCAGAACAGTAACATTATGCAACTCATGTCAATGACTAGGTGCCACTGTGCAATGTGCAACCCCAATGCACAACACTGCTGTGTGCGCAACTCCGCTTCTGCCGCTGTCAGCAGAATACGCCCACTGCACTATGGCAAATAATTCACCCCACATGCATAGCATGACTCCTGCATGTGTAGATCACCAATGGGATGCCAGACAATGTGTCTGTGGCACCAGGTTCTATGGGTTAGATTTGGGGGTTCAGCATTGGGGAAAGTGGACCCTGCAAACCTGAAAGCTGCTGACCCTCCGACAAACAATCTGTTCAGGTTGTATAAATTTACCTTAGGCTTTCAGTCACACTGCAGGGACAGCCAGGTCAAAGCAACCTGCTCTAGCTAATGACACCTTACCAGAGTCTCAGACAGAAAAAAGGCCTCACACAGCTCTGCCCGCCTTGACCCTTTTTAATTAGAACAGGAGTGCAAAACTCTTTCGGTCCCAAGGACTGAACTCAATGTCAGTCGGGGGTCAGACAGACATGGGGGGGGGAGGCTCAAACCACTGAAGCTTTGGGGGAGAGACTCCTTGCCTTTCAGCCATCCTTTCCCAAGCTGGAAAACAATAAGCAGCTAAGAATTCTACAGCCGCGTTAATAAAGATTTGGGGATCCTGTTGAAAGACTAATGACTCAATCATCTATAAAAGTTTTGACAGTCAGGCCAATGGAAGTTTACAGAAATGTGAACTGGCTTTTCAATAACAGAAAATACAATTTTTAATAAGCTTACATAACATTTCTTTCTCAGAAAACCTGGTGCTCATTCAGAAATGTTCCCAGGCCTCCATATTGCTCTGTACTTCAGGACAATTATGAGAAGAAAATGACTTAAACAGAGGGCCCCGATTTCCAAAACAGAGGTATTCTAAAGCACCCTCTGTTTATGGCACCCAGATGGATATTCAGGCGCATGGAACCACTTTCTCCACGTGACTGGACCCCACCCATTTGGCTGGCCTGTTGAAAGAGGCAGACCCATGGAAGTACACATGGGAGGGGGCAAAGAAACCTTTCACCATCTAGAAGGCAGACTTGGGCTAGTTGCTTGCTTCGTGACAGCCCCGTGAGTCTCCTTAGTCCCTCACAAACCATCCTGGGCCAGGCAGACCACAAGTGGATTTTGCAGAAACCACCACAGAAGAGCATTTGTGGGAACCAGGGGACAAAGCTGACTCATCAAAATAACACACTGCAGGAGGAAAACCAACTTGACTTGGGGCTGGGAGAAAAAATCCTCTTTCACAGCAAACTAGAGCCAGTGTGGCATAGTGGTTTGAGTGTTGGACTAGGATTCTGGAGACCAGGGTTTGAATCCCCACTTGGCCACGAAAACCCACTGGGTGGCCTTGGGCGAGTCACACACTCTCAGCCCCAGACAAAGGCAATGGCAAACCCGCTCTGAATAAATCTTGCCAAAAAAGCCCCTTGATAGGTTTACTTTAGGGTCATCATAAGCTGGAAATGACTTGAAGGAACACAACAGCAAAGCAATCAGGTATACCTCACCACCCCACTTGCAACCCCCGAAACAGCAAAAATCCAGTTAGTAAATTATTCTGCGTATAATTCCATCAAACCATTTTTCATTTCTCCTTAAAGGTATCCTCTCCCTGACTTCTGGAAATTCCAGATGCCACACAAAACACTTTTCCCTTCTCTAAGACAAGGAGCATTATTCTCTAGAAATCTATTTTCAGAGAATTACTACACTCAAGGGTCTACCTTGAGTTCATTTCAATCAGACACATTAGCCAAAATTACTATAGCAGGAATGCCACAGAAAATCACACCCTGGAGATGAATACTACCACCACTCTTCATGTTAGAGAAAAAACGAGGAGAAAACAGTACAGAAATGCTGTTTCAGCAGCATACCCATGCCTATCTTGCCATGCAGCCTCAACTGCACAGATTTATTTATTTTTTTAAATGTAAGGAGACCCATACTGGATCTGACAAACAACCTATCTAGTCCACCATTCTGCTTCTCAAAGCAATTGAGATTGGCTGGCTTTCGTAGTAACACAAAACCATCTTGACTTGTAGCAACAGTGTTAATGCAAGGATACCCAACCCGGTGGTGCCCTCCATACATTTATTATAAGGGGGGGGTCCCTTATCTGAGCCTGTTCCTTATAGGACCTGTAAGTGCCCCTTATTATAAGTTAGTATGGTAGATGGCAAGGGATCATGGGAGTTGTAGTGTAAAACTTCCAGAAAACAATCAGGAACAGCATCGGGGAAGAAAAGGAGTGTGAGCAGCACCTTTCAGACTAATATATTTCAGCATATTGATATATTTCAAGACAGCTTTGCAAAAAATCACCCACAGGAGTAACACCTTTAAGAGAAATAGCTAAGTGAGCCATAGCAATCATTTACAGTAACTGTTAGAGCTTGTTTTTCCTCTCCACAGCCTCTATAGGGCTCGTGTCGTTTTCACATCCGGCAAAGTCCACCAGAGCTTTGGAAGCATGAGCATTCATTATTCCACACAGCAAAACACAGAGATGCACATGCTGCACAGCTGGCTACAGTTTGTGCAACTCTGCAGAAGAGAGAATTCGAAGCAGACAATTGCACAATAGTGGCGGATAAACAGCATGACATGTGGAGAAGAGGGCTTTTTTTTTTTGGCAAAATATCTATTCAGGCAACTAAGCTAGTTCCTGCTACTCTTCTGCACCGTATTATGTAAACAGTTCAAATCTTTAAAACTGTTAATAGTTCTAAAGAGCAGGCGGGGGGACACACTGTAAAAATAATTCTTTGTAAATATTTAAACACAGGAAACAGTAATCCTGGCAGATGCTAGCACTGTCATCAGGTGCAGTGACAGCCATTTATATGTAAGCTCAAACACATGGGGAGGTGAAACGTCATTATCTAAAGCACAAGGATGGGACATCCCTTATAACAGTGTTTCCCAAACTTTGGTCCTCCAGATGTTTTGAACTTCATCTCCCAGAATTCCTTCCTGACTGTTGGCCAAGGTGGCTAGGGCTAGGACTTCTGGGAGAGCCAAAACATCTGGAGGAACAAAACTTGGGAATCAATGCCTAATAATAAGGGAAACCTGCCAGCCCTATAAAGGACAAACTTTAGAATAAAAGACTCTTCTGTGTGTGTGTTTGTCTGCATGTTCAAGGAAAAGCTTTCTGGCCCTCAAATAAGGGACACCCCTTAAAATAAGGGACACTTGCAAGTCCTATAAGGAACAAGCTTCCTGACCCTCAAATAAGGGACGCCCCTTACAATAAGGGACAGTCGCCACTCCTATAAAGCTTTCTGGCCCTCAGGTAAGAGACATCCCTCATTACATGGGGCATCCTGCAACCCTATAAAGGAAAAGCTTTCTGGCCCTGAAATATGGAACGACACCCTTATAATAAGGGACACTTGCAGGTCCTATTAGGAACAAGCTCAGATATGGGACCCCCCCCCTCTTATAATAAGGGACACCCACCAGCCCTATAAAGGAAAAGTTTCTGGCCCTGAAAAAAGGGACACCCCCTTATAATAAGGGGCGCTTGCAGGTCCTATAAGGAACAGGCTCAGATAAGGGACCCCCTCCCTTATAATAAGGTCACCCACCAGCACTATAAGGAAGTCTTCTGACCTTCAGATAATAAGGGACACTTACAAGCCCTATACAAGCTCAGACAAGGGAACCCCCACTTACAATAAGGGACCCCCACCAGCCCTACAAGGAAGGCTTCTGGCCCTGAAATAAGGGACCCCCCCCCATATAGTAAGGAGAACTTGGAGGTCCTATAAGGAACAAACTCAGATAAGGGACCCCCCTAATAATAAGGGACTCCCACAAAGCCCTACAAGGAAGGCTTCTGGCCCTGAAATAAGGGACCCCCCTTTATAATAAGGGACCCCCACCAGCCCTACAAGGAAGGCTTCTGGCCCTGAAATAAGGGACCCCCCCTTATAATAAGGGACCCCCACCAGCCCTACAAGGAAGGCTTCTGGCCCTGAAATAAGGGACCCCCCCTTATAATAAGGGACCCCCACCAGCCCTACAAGGAAGGCTTCTGGCCCTGAAATAAGGGACCACCCTTTATAATAAGGGACCCCCACCAGCCCTATCAGGAAGGCTTCTGGCTCTCAAAAAAAAGGGACACCCCTTATGATAAGGGGCACTTACAAGCCCGATAAGGAACAGGCTCAGATGAAGGACCCCCCTTTATAATAAGGGACCCTCCCACCAGCCCCACAAGGAAGGCTTCTGGCCGTGAAATAAGGGACCCCCCTTACAATAAGGGCCACTTACAAGCCCTATAAGGGACAGGCTCAGATACGGGACCCCCCACCCTCTGGGAGCCCCTCACCCTGATAATAAGGGACCCCCCCAGCCCCCCAAAGGAAAAGCTTTCTGGCCCTGAAAGAAGGGACCCCTCCACCCTTATAACACGGGGCACCTGCAGGTCCTCTAAGGGACGACCTTCCTGCCCCTGGCAGCCCCAATCCCACCCACCCACCCCCACAAGAAGGACCCCCCAAAACTGGAGGGGGCGGAGCCAGGCGTGGCCCCTCCCCTCCCCGAGAAGCCCCGCCCCTTTCCCACCTCTCGATGACGGAGGCCAGCAGCTGCGGGAGTTCGCGCATCTCGAAGGCCGAGTAGGAGGCGGAGAGCAGGGGCCGCACCGCCACCTCCCAGCTGGGCTCCCGCTGCTCGGCGCCTGGGGAGGAGCCCCCGCCGGGACTACTGCTGCTGCTGCTGCCGCCGCCGCCTCCTCCGGCTGAGGCCGCCATCTTGGGCGGAGGCGCGTCTCTCCTCCTCTCTCGGTCCCTCCCTGGCCTCAGTCCGGCGCCCAGGAGCCTCTGAGGGAGGCAAGCCGCAGGCCTGAGGAGCACTTCCGGGGGTAAAGCGGAAGTGACGACAACGGGAGGCCGGCCTCCCTCCTTCGCCCCGCCTCCGTCGGCTTGGTTCTTCCCACACCCTAGAGGTAAGGTTCGGAGGGATTTTATCAACACTTCCGGTTGGGAATGAGGAGGGTGCAGGCACTCACTTCCGGTCCAGGGCGGAAGTTGATTCCCCCCTCATTGGGTTGATGAAGGCCACCGATTTCTACCACTCCCCCCCCCCGCCATTGCTCAGCCTAAGGGTGCGTGACGGTTTTATGAGGGAGAAGGCCCCACTCCTTTTGCCCCCTCTCCCCTTGCAGAGAATAAAGACCAAGACACAACAGAGTTAGCCTGCGAAGAGGCCTTGCAGCACTTTTGAGGCTGAGAGATAGGCGTTGCTTTCTTAGGCTTGAGTCTATGCTACCGACTTCTCGCTCTCCCTCTCAAAGGGGCTGCAAGATCCCGTTACATGTTGAATGTCGAATGAGAACCGGTGGTGAAGGGCGGCTCGCCATTCCTACGCTTTCGTTTCTTAGCCTCTTTGTCGCCCCAAGAGGGCGCATGCGCAGCCAAGTGAGTCAGCGACTTTCCCTTCATGGGCGTCTGCGCATGCGCTGTCGGGCACATAGACATAACCACAGGGCTTGAGTTTCCCATTGACTTTAATAATCTATTTCAAGGACCTAATCCAGTTTGAAATTGGATTATTTGCCACAGCTCCTTCCTAGTGGGAGAGGGAATCCACACCACACAAATAATCCAATCTGAAACTGGATTATTGGCACAGCTCCTTCCTATGGAATCCTGGGATTTGTAGTTTCACAAGGTCTTTGGCTTTCTCTGCCAAAGCATGCTGGTGCCTCACCAGTCTAGAAATCCCAGGATTCCATAGGAAGGAGCCATGGCAAATAATCCAGGTTCAGACTGGATTATTTGTGTAGTGTGGATGCACCCATACATTGCTTTCCTTGTGTGTTTGTTTTTACTTCCAAAACGGGGACAAAAACTATACAAGTTTTGTTATCCCACAATCACCTGGGGCAGCATCCGTTCTGGCACCTTGTGCAAACATCTGGCAGTATTTAGCTTGGCCCACCTCACAAGGTTATAAGGATGAAAACAGAGAGGAGAGTGATGTGTCCATTCTTTATCTCATTTGCAGAAAGGCAGTCAGCCCAACAATAAATGAACATTTGGTCTCTCCTTAGTTCTCTTCCCCACTATATTCCTTTTTTTTACGGAAGGTATGTGATAATCTTATTCAAAGCTAGGGATAAATTACTGCAGGATGATCATTATTTAGATTCTTCATAATAAACCCACACCACAGAACCAAAACAACACAAAAGCAAAATATGGGGGGCAAAAATGAAAGATTTCATTTAAGATCCAAAACTTTTCCTTAACACAAACTTCAAGTATTCCCATTTTCCCAATTACAGCATAACATTTTTAGATCTTAACAGTCACATTTACAAGGCAGTTCAATATAATTTAAAAGCAATCAGCCATGACTTCTTGCAGGATAGAGGAAAAACATCCGAACAGTGAGGTATAAAGAGCAGGAATTCTAGATTAAAAACGTTTCAGTGCAGCCTAAATAAATAAACCGTCGAAGTTGCTTCTCTTTATCCCAGGAGAAGGAAACATACCCTTCAAATGTTGAACTGCAACACCCATCACAGCAGAAGCCATGGTGAGGAATGCTGGGAAATGCAGTCCACACCATCTGAGGTGACTCACTTTGCCCATCCATGTACTGTTTCCTCATATCTGTCATGTTAACCTTCATCTTCTGATGTTTCCTATGCAAAACTGCCTGTTTCCACACATTTCCATCATTTTTTCAACTCCTTTTTGAACTGAGAATTTTGAGAAACGGGAAGGAGGCAATACAGAGAAACACTGAGCCTGTACATCTCCCTCCTGACTAAAATCTGATTAGAGATACACAGGCTGATGGTTCTGAGGCTGAATCTTTCTGCAAGTTGTGATGAAAGATGCCCCAACAAATGGACTTTTTAAAGACAAGGCCTCTATTTCAGTCCAGTCTCGAAAGGTGGTGGGAGAAGAACACGGTCACAAACTCTTTCGTTCATAGCTTGTCCTTGTTTCCAGAGTTTCTAATTTTCCACAGGAGACTCCTTTCCCAGAAGACACCACAAACAAACAGTTCCCGCAACCACGGGCAGCTGACAAGGGCCTCTTTTAATGGCTGAACCAGCTGGGATTTCAGCGGTATGTCTCTTATGCTGAGGCCCAGCAGGTTTGGTCTTCTGCGGGTCCTCTTACCGCCAGGCGCGGTTGAGCAGCTTCACCTGAGCCAGACGCTTGGTGATCATCGTGGCGAAGACAAGGCCGAAGAGCACACTGCTGATCAAGACGTAGTCATAGTCATCTTTCAGGACATCAAACTGCTTGGATGGATAGACCCGAGTTTGATAGATGTCCAGCCCATACGCAACGACCTGAGGAACGGGAGAGAAAAAGTGGGAAGTCACCAGAATCAGCAGAGGGCAAAGTCCTGGGTGTAAATCTGCCCAACTGGGGACATTTTCTCCACCAGAAATGCCAACCACAACTTGACTCTTTTAAGTCCCAGTGTAGTGGCTTCACAGACTGGAGATCAATAAATCAATAAAAATCTGTACGTTCATGGGGAATTCTGGTGGGCCACATCCGACCCAAGAGCGGGAGGTTCCCCATTATTGCTTACAGGGCCAAGAATTGAAAAATGCTCACCAGACAGGTGGACTCAAGGCCTGACGGGGCAGTGTAGATGCCCCTCATCCGGGAGATGGTTTGGTTGTAGTTGATGAACCGCTCGGCATGAATCTGCACATCTGGAGAATATGGGATCAAGTTTTCTTCCCTGAAAGAGGCAGGCAAAACAAGGAATTATGGCAACTGGTTCAGACAGAACTCCCCCAATATCCATTAGCATGGTTGTAATTGAACACCTAAAGAAGCACGCCCCGTTCCCATGCCCCATTCCTTTCCCCCTGGCTACCAGGGGGTTGTGTAGGGTCTGAACCTTCCTGAGCTGCAGGAAGCAGACTGCAGGGCATGGCGGACCTTCTGGGTCTGATCCAGCAGGAATCTGTAGATGTTCTGCACTGGGTAGGAAGTGGGGGCAGAGGAAAGACCCCTTTTCTTCCCCCAATGCAAAAGAGAAGGAGGTGCAGAATTCATGCCTCTCTAGATATTTTCCAGCGTGACTCTATGGTATGTGTCTCCATTTTTTCAGCCACGGATAACTGAAACTGTGGGTATTGGTTCCACAAATACCGGGAGGGGGGGAGTGGCCTATACTGATGGCCTAAAAGCCCAATTCTGTATCAGTTGCTCCGTATGCCATGTTTTTGCTGCTAAACTCCAGGATTTCTAGTCATCCAAGTTTTCTTACCTTGTTTGTTCTGTTGGGATTTCTGGCCGTCGGGGGTCCAGCAAAGCCTTGGGGAGGGACAGGATTGCACCAGATGGGAGCCCAACTGCGTATGGAAGAAGAAGGAAGGAAGGAAGAATGTGGTGAACTAGTTATAGAGTGTTGGAGTGGAGTTTAAAAGATCTAGGTTCTACTCCCCACTGAACCATGAACAAAAAATCATTAAAGCAAAAAAAAAGTCAGTGGGGTGTAGTAGTTAGAGCAAAGGTAGGAAATGCATGCACTGCTCAATGTTATTGGGATTGCAATTACCATTGGAAATGCTGGGTAGAGTTGGTGGGAGTTGCAAGTCTTGCAAAATCAGGAGAGCCACAGTTGGTGACTCTTAGATTACAGTGCTGGACTGGGGACTTGGAAGACCCAGGTTCAAATCCTAATCCAGTTCTGAGCTGTGAAAACTCACTAGGAGGCCTTGGGCCAGTCATACTCTGGTTCTGTTTGACCAAACTCACAGGCTTGTTGTTGGGAGGGCAAGATGGGAAGGTGGAGACCACAGGCAGTGTCTTGAGATCACTGCTGTCAAGGGCGGCATAGAAATGTTGAACAGTAGCAGGAAGTGACAAAGTGTAGGGGCGAGATATTTCAAATATTGCTAGAACAGTGTTCTGTTCTGTTCTTCAAACAGAAAGCAGGAGGCAACTGA
Organism: Gambelia wislizenii; assembly: GCA_030847615.1. Lineage (NCBI taxonomy): Eukaryota > Metazoa > Chordata > Lepidosauria > Squamata > Crotaphytidae > Gambelia > Gambelia wislizenii. Next base: position 2,094,786 of record JAUMIR010000016.1, read on the forward strand.
GTTTAGGGGAAACACTGAAACCCCTCTGCCTCAGAAGCATCTCAGATGCCTCAGTGGCATCTTTTCCAGAAGAACCTGTGCCTCCTACTTAGAAGAAAGCAGATGAGCTCTAAAGACAGGAACAAGGAGAGCCACTCTGGGATCTGCATGAAAGCCAAGAAGGAAGGGATCGCCACATTAAAACTAAGCGTGCATGTGACCTAATTACTTTCCTTCTAAAACTTCACTTCCAAAAAGATTTTGCCTCCAAATACCTTCTTGGGGGCTTTTTCGAAACAGGAAGTGACTTCTACTCATTTCCCATTGTTAAAAAATAAGGCTTCTCCTGGGCATAAAATGGCCCAGGGGGCTATAATACAGCAAAATGCAGTGCGGGTGGGTAGGTGTGGTAGAGGTGCAGCTCTACAAGGTGTGCTGAGGGGCCAATATGGCCTCCTAGCCTCCCACAGTTGCCTTAGAGATACCTCTCCCCATGACAGGACACAAGAAGACAGCAACCCAGCGGGGCCCCTCTTTCCTGCCCTGTGCCTTAACTGAGCAAGTGCCGGCTGGTGATGCCCCTTTCGGTGATGGTGACCTCCATGGCGCTGATGGCCGATGGGAAGATGTACGACTGTTGGAGGACCTGTGGCAACAGCGGGCGGTCGAGGGAGCTGAAGGCTGTGGCGTTGTACTGCTCTGTCCCTTCGTACAGCTCCAGCACGGTGAACTCATTCCGGCGGGCCTTGGCGTTCCAGTACTGGTACTGCCGAGGAGGAGAAAGGGTCATTGCTTAGAGAGAGAAAAGCCAGGAGATATGGGGAGGGGAAAAGCCTAGCTGGGTTTTAAAATCTTTACATGTGTTGGGGAGGCACACCTTTTTTTCAGGGTCTTCTCAGTGGCTGCTCCCTGACTCTGGAACTCCTTGTCAAAGGAGACCAGTTGGCCTGCTTTGTAAAGCCGCTCTTCCACCTTCTTTTTTTCAGTTCAGGTGGGTGTTTGGCAAGCACGACAGGTTGTCAGCAAAGGCAATTTCACTTCTCGATTGCTGGGAGTGCTTTTTAACAATCTAGACTTTGTTCTGAATTCTGCCTCTTAGTATCGTTAGCAGCCTTGAGAGCCATTTCACAGGAAAAAAGCAGGGTATAAAATCTAATGAATAAACCAGAAATGGGAATCCTGCAGCCCTCTAGATCAATGGCTCTTAATCTTTTCTTTACCAGGGATCTCCTTTAAATATCTTTTGTTGCCGTGGACCCCCAAGACTTAACTCAAGATTTAAAACCCTAATAACAACAACAACAACAACAACAACAACAAACAATAATAATACATGATGATGAAATAATAATAATAATAACAACAACAACAACACGATTATACCATCCATTAATCCTTCCCACAGAAGCAAGAAAGAAGACTTTTCTTCTGCTTCTTGTTGCAAGTTTGTGGCTGGAGTGGATTGAATGGCAATGTGCAAGCCAAGCCAGCCAGCCTTTTATCCTCTCACTTGACCACTCCACTGCAGGGAGGAGGTGGCCCAAGCAGCCTTCGAGCCTTCGCGGACCCCCTGTGAGGATACTGCAGACCCCTGGGGATCCCTGGACCACAGGTTAAGAACCACTGGTCTAGATGATAGCAGACTGCAAACTCCCAGCAGCCCTACAACCCTGCTGGGAGTTGTAATCTCACAACAGCTGGGAGAGCCACACAATTCCCACCCCAGGAATAAAGAATTCACAGTCACTGTAAGCCAAGAACAGTCTTGTTGTTTTAATAAGGTGGAGCCAAGAGATGAAGGTGGTCACTCATTCTCTAGAGGAGATGTGGCAGCTTCCAGCGGTTGGAGGGGGCTCCACTCACCCACGCCAGGGACTCAGAGGGCTGCACCTGCCTTGCACCCATCCTTTCTGACCCCCTGAACCCTCCTTTCCCCCCAAATGGGGGGGGTTCTCCCATCCTAATAGCTGTGGGATCAGTGCAAGCAAGTGGCACAGCCATCAGTCTGTGCTCAGCCTGATGAGTGCCTACTAAATAATTCTTTCTAAGCCCCTGGACAACTGTTAACATCTGGCTGCGATGCTGACAAGGATTCTAAAACCCATCTGCCAAACCCACCAGACCTCTCCTTACCAAGACCCAGTTCTCCGAATGGACAATATGCACAGGTCCCTTGGCTTTCTTCTGAACAGAGGAGTGGATGATCCGGCCTGTGACGCCATCAATCAAATAGATCCCAATGAAGGTGCGCTCCTGGTGGGTGTCTGTACTCTCCGTCACTACTGCCAGTAGGTTTGGGTTCAAGGACTGCAATGAGTCAAAGGCAGGTCCTGTTACCCAGCAGACTTCCTGTTCCAGCTCCCTCCAAAATTCTGCACCCTCAAGCTTCCAAGGTAGATACCAGAGCCAGCACGGTATCATTTATGAAATCTTGCAGAGGCCTAAATTCAACATAGGCAGAAGGTTCTTTGAAATTAAAATGGAGGGCCACTTGAGATCAGGGCAAAGGCCACAAATGTGGCCCACAGGCTGCATCTAGCCCACCCCAAAGACAGATGGAAAAATATCCTGGTATATAATATATCTTAATTCAAGGGTGAGCAATTGCCAGAGGTCCATTCCCCTACCAGTCCCTCCCATAGGCCATTGCCTGCTCTCCACAAACTTAAATGCCTGTTTTCCTCTGCAGGCCCTCTCAAAATGGCAACAGGAAGTGATTGCCAGTCACTTCCTGTCACCATTTTGAGAGGGACTATAGAGGAAAAGAGAAGTATTTGGGAGCAGTATTGGGTTCCAAGCTTCTTGTGGGAGTGAGGCCAGAATATTTTTGCATGTCATCACATGTTTGTGGGGTTTCTGCATGGTTTGGGTGCAAAAATTGGTTCAAAATCATGCTGAAATCTTTTTCATAAAAACCAAGGCATTGGGGAAGCTTTGGGGGACTGGTGGGAGCTTCAGTGGGCACCACAAAAGTGAGGCCTAGAGGTCTTGGGGGCTGATGAGCCACACTTCCTCTCCCCCCATTTTAACTACTGATGCCAAGCAAGCCAGACTGTGAGGTGCCAAGTCACTTGTTCTGCCCCTTCTCTTAAAATGGTTGCTCCCTCACCTTGTATAATACACTGCGGTCCCCCATCACGCGGCCCTGGGAATGGACGTGCTCGTTGGCCCGCTTTCCTTTGACTGTCACGATCCGCTGTAAGTCAGTGGGGATGCTGATCTCCCAGCTTTCCTCTGTCGTCAGGTCCTGCAATGCAGCCAAGAAACAAACACAGGCTGTTAATAGGCCAAGCTGATGCTTAGCAAGGACCATCCTTTCTGAGCACACACACACACACACACACATTATGGGGCCATGAAATGTCCCTGAATTAGGAGTTATTCTCTACCAGGGAGGGCAAAGTACAACCCTCCAGGCATTGTTGGACTGCAGCTCCCATCAACACTTGCCAGCATGCTGAGGGATGCTGAAAGGTACAGTTCAACAACATTGTATGATTCACACCTCAGCTGTAAATGCAACCCCAACCTGTGACGGCTTAGGCCCCCACAGCTTCCACTTCCAGGGTCAGCCCATGGTTTGAGGGAAGGAATGACTTCACTTCCATGTCAGCCAACCTGATGACATCACGTCCAAGACGGCAAAGCCCTCGTGGCCAAGATATACGCAGAGGATCCAAAGAATCTGGAAAAGATGGGTGATACCTTGCGCAGCCTGCGTCCCATCAGCTTGCCCTGTTCGGAGTCGGCTAAATAAAAAGAGATGGAGGGAGCCATTTCCTCCAGTTGCCGGAGGACGTTTCTCGTCGCCGGGAACACGGTCACCTGATGGGAAGTCAAAGGCACGGCAGTTCAAGGCAGCAGGTTTGCACAGAACTCCCTTTCCCCTAAGAGGTTTCCCACAAACCCAAACCACGAATCCCAAGGGAAATCTGGAGGCACCTTGTACTCGTCATCAATCAGAAGTAAGACTTTGGCATAGTCCTGGTCCATGATGGGCAGGAGGAGGGACTGGAGGATGGGCCGATTCAGGACTGGAGGGGCCACTTGGCTCCACCTCCCAAAAATGGGGTTGAAGACATAGAGAGAACTCAAGCCAGTCTCCTGGAGAACAAAATAATAGTAACGACAACAACAACATTTTCATGCTCCATCTTGTCCAACGCTTCTTCCCTGGTCCTAGGGAGCTCCCACAATCCACAGACCCAGTAGCCCTACATATTAACCCTGTGGAGGTTGTGTGTGTGTGTGTGTGTGTGTATGTATGTACACACACACACACAGGTCACCCCACCCCCACAGTATCCACGAAACTGTGGAACCAATATCCGTGGTTTCAGTTATCCATGGCTGAAAAAATAGGACACAAACCATAGAGTCACACTGGCAAATGCTTAAAGAGGCATCCTCTCTAGGAATCTCTAGGTCCTCCAATGCAACTCTATGGTATGTTTGTAGCAGAAGTCTTTTATTTTAATAGGGTTTGCTATTATCCGTGGTTTCATTTATAATAGGTAAGTCTGGGAAAATATCTCCCATGGATTATGAGGGGCAACCTGCATGTAATTCTAATACCCCTATATATAATCCTAGTAAATTCTTCTCTGACTTAGTAGCCTCCGCCTCCAGAGGGATTGGACTACAACCCCCATCACTCCCAGGCAAATGGCAGCTCGATAACGTCACGCAGCCACAAGCCCAGGCACTGACCTTGTCCTTGACCAGTAGGGTGCACTGGGGAGGGTGGGGGAAGTGGGCAGTTGTCCTCTGGACCATCAGCTTGAAAGAGGAGCCCGGCTTCACATTCTGGAGGTACTGCTTCCACAGGATCGTCCCGGAGCTGCTTTCAATGCCAAAGAGCTAACGAGAGAGAGGTCATTTGTCACGCAGGTGAAGGCGGTGATGGGACTGAGCAGTACAGAAGCTGGTAATGGGCCACATCTGTGACAGATTTACAGCTATCCCTCCCTCCCTCCCTCCCTCCCTCCCTCCCAAATGGTGATACTCATGGCAAATTTACCTATCTGAAGATTTCGGTGGCAAATTCATGGATTTGGGGGGCCATGATGGGTCATATCTGTGGTAAATTTAGATTGTGGAGGCCCTCAAATAACATTTCTTTCATTTTCCCAGCAGTCCCAGGTGTTTTTTTCAGCCAAAAAATGAGGGGCATTTTTTAGCTCAATAAAAGAGCGAGGGTTGGGATTGATGGATTTGAGGAGTCTGGGAAGGGACCAAAGGCTGCAGAGGACTCGCACCAAGCACCAAGGTGCCCATATGCTGCTGTGGCCGAATGACAGGTCATCCTCCTGTGTCCATGGGGGATGCGTTCCCACATCTACTGTTTATAAGTAAAGCCGTGCTCTCCTGTATTTCAGATAACAGTCTTGATGCCCACCTTGGCACCTTCTGCATGAGGTCCAGTGCTACAGGGCTAAGTTATGTCTTCCTCCATCCCCAATTAGGTCCACCCAGCAAAGCCTTTCTCATTCTTATCTATCTATTAGGCTTGGGAAGAATATGCAAAAATGTTTGGAAAATGGTTGAAAAACATATTTTTCACATGCTGAGCAATCCAGGCAAGAAAATTCCTAGACTGACAAGCCTCTTCATAGTCAAGACTTTGCCTGTGCAAAATTTGCACATGGTGGTTTTGAGGATAATACAACATTTTTCTGCACAGGAAATCTATTTCTGTAAAGAAGTACTGCTTTCTGTATGGAAAACAGCCTTTTTTCTGTGCATTCCACACCATTCAAAATAAGCAGCTGATTTCTGAACAGAAAATGCTGCTTTCGTCACAAAACACCCATGTGTTGTGAGCTGCCTTGGGTCCCATTTTGGGAGAAAGGTGGCATGGAAATCAAATAAATAAAAATAACAAATACAATTTGAGTGTGTGTGTGTGTGTGTATGCAGAGTAAATCACAAGCTACAAATGCTCTGAATGCTGCCCAGTTTTTGAAGATTTCCTTGCAATGAGTATAAAGTTGCTAAAATTTCTCACTGGTATATCTGAGAAGAAAATTAGCATAGCATTACATCCCTACTATCTACCAAGGATATAACCGCTATCTTCTGAATAACAAATACTGGAGACAAGCAAATGAGGTTAATGTTTTCATGTCCTGCTTTTCAGCTTTCTAAAGGTATGGGATTGACCACAAAGAAAAGCAAGATACTGGGAGAGATGTTCCCCACCCACACTGGAATGTCCACTGGAAGTTTCCAAATCATTCTTCTCACCTTTCCAGAAGCTGTCACCACCACAATCATTTTCTGCAAGTTAAACTCGTCCCGGGCCAAGTTGTCGATGTTGACCTCATTCTTGATCTGGCTCCGGGGCTTGCGGGCATCGTAGAACATCTTCCAGAGGTGGGCAGTCCAGGCCTGGAGAAGGATGAACTGGGAGGACAAGCGCTTGAGGAACATCCCCAGCAAGCCGTCTGGGAGAAGAAAACCAAAAGGAGGCTGTAGCGCTTTACAGACTGAGAAAAAGACATAAGTTTTTGTGGGCTCCAGCCCACTCCATCAGACATTTTGGAAAGAGGGTCCAGGTCACAAATGGGGGCTGCCACACCGAAACAGACTAGAGGGTGAACAGGGTGAGTCAACGCCAATGGTCCAAAGCAGATGTAACGCAAGGGTTAAGGGATGCAGCAAGTATTTACAGCAATCAAAACCCACCTCTTTACGACATCAAAGATGGACTGCAGAAGCTACAAATGGACGCAGCAGAAGCCATTTAGCCCCCTTCCTACCACAAGTGTACATTTCTCATGTTGGGGGTGAAGCCCAAAGTATCTGCCTTGGTTCCAGGTTTATATATCTATGCCTGTCCCAGTCCATATTCTGGGAGTTACCGGAAGTTACAGTGGGGAAAAGGGGTGGAACATGACCTCTAACGAGCTACCTAACAAGGGAGAAGCAATGCTCAGTCTCGTAGTGAGCTAAGGCTAAGGCTAAGGTTGCTGTTGGCAAAATGTATTATTCTAAAAACATGCATGACCAGGCTCACCACAGTTCATGTCTCTAGTGCTGTAGAAAACTAGCATGAGAACTCCTACGCCCCTCTCTTGGGCCCATGCGGAGCTGTGAAGCTCTTTCTGTCACCTAAGGAGGTATTCCAAAACCGCCAGCTCACAGCACCCCATGGGCAAAGAATAAAATTAAATTAAATTAACGAGAACTCCATGGAATTCAGCCAGCCTTTGGCTGAAGCACCCATGCTGCTGACAAAAAGGAGCGGACTTCTAGCAGTGACATCATCACCTTACTCCACGTGACTGACATCATCATCTCGCTGCGCTAATTTCTACAACGACAACCTGAAGAGGAGGGAAATCTCCCAGAATTTGTACTGTGGCTCTGAGAGATGTACTGAGATAATACTGTACTGTCTTTCTGCCACCTCACTAGAGTCAGCATGAGGCCTGCAAGATTCCTCATAGGAGATTCTTACCTGGAAAAAGTATGTGAGGAAGAGAAAGAGCTGAGGGCATATTCATAGCCTTCACTGCAGCAAAGACAGCTCCGAGGGACACAGATGTGTAGCTATGGGGGGGGGGGCATTGCAACCCCAAATAAGAATTCTGCCTCTCCAAATTAAAACTTCCTTCCACCCCCAACTTGCTAGCATTCCAGAGAGTGCAACACTAAAAAATAATTCACACCTAGAACGTTTCTATTTATTGTGTTCACATTCCTGGGTCACTTTACCTGCTCCTTCTCTTTTGGATGCCTAAACTCAATTTCTTAATGCTCAACTCAAGTTCATGGTGCTATAAATGGAGGGACTGAAAGAAAAATTAATTGGCAGGGGGAGGCAGAATTCTTGGGGGGGGGCAATGCCCTCATCCCCCCCCCCACCCCTGTAGCTATAGCCTTAATGGGACACTTCAGCCACATGGCTGAGACAGAGTTACAAAGCCTGATGCAGCCAGATTTCTCTCTCTTCCTCTCACACACAAGCAAGTTGCACCTCTGAGTCGAGAGTGTCAACAGAAGCAAGCAAAAAGAAGAAAGACAATAACGACACCACAATTATCATTCAAAATTACCTTGAATTGCTGGTTCCAAGGCAGCATTTTAAGAGCAACAACAAAGCAATCCAAATTTACTCTTTCAGGTATCAAAAGGAGGTCGGGGGGGGGGGGGGCGAATCAAGAGCATTAACAACCTGGTGAAGACTAAGAGCCTTATCACACCACACTGTTATAGCCCTATTGTTCCACTTTAACTGCTCTGGCTGCCTCCTGTGGAATTCTGGGATATGTAGTTTAGGGCTGAGAGTTCTAAATGCAAATCCCAGGATTCCACGGGAGGCAGCCAGAGCAGCTAAAGTGGAATAATAGCGCTATAACAGCATAGTGCAACAAGGCCCTAATCCCAGTTTCCTCACCACCCACACCAGTCTCTCTGTGCAAGGCTCACAAAGGTTTAAGCTCCCATCTTGCCCTGCGCCAAGACAGCACTGGTAAATTGACAAAGATTCACTAAGCAAAGGCAAAGCAACTGAAAAATTCTTTCACCTTCCCAGTGTTTCTGGGCAGAAGCCCAGGGTCTCAGACACAGCTTGGGAAAATTCCATTTTTGGACGGCGACTCCCTCAATGCTCCAACCAGCATGACTAATGGTAGCTGAGGGAATTTGGGAGATGCCATCCAAAAATTTTACCCTGCTAAGGTCTGAGAATCTCATTTGACAGGAAGCTATGGCACCTTCTCACACGGCTTTGGGTCACAAGGAAGTACAAACGCTTCCCCCACATCACCTGCCTCCCAGTGTCAAATACCAGGCTTTATAAATTTGAAACACACCTCATCTGAGGAACCCTTCTTTGGAGGCTGCAACCATTACCTGCTTTCTTTCCGAATTCACCTTCCAGCTCGGCCTGGGCCCCCGTCAGCGGCAAGTCCACCATTTGCAAACTGACCACTTCAGCGAGAGATTCTTCCCGGCTCCAGAGAACTTTTCCTGCAAAGAGCAACAGGCCGAGAGAAGGTCAGAAAGCCAAGGTTTTTAAATTTCCCTTTATGGTCTGTGTGGTGTGTGTGTTCTTCCTGGGCAAATGCCAGAAGAGCTGGTCTAGCGCAGTGGCTAAAAGACCAAGCAGCATTCAGCTTTTAATAGTAGTCATCTTGTTCTTGTTACTGTATTCATTTATATTCCACCTTTCTCCCAATAATGGGACTCAAGGCAACTTATAACACCTTTTAAAACAATAGCTTTTAAAACTATACACAAAGTTCAATAAAAATATAAGTACAGTCGGACCCCCATATCTGCTGGGGTTCAGTTCAGCTGGTTTGCTTCTTCCAGCTGTTGGCAGGAATAGTTCCACGTTGAAAAGTCATCATCACAGACTCACCAGGCTGTTGAAGGAACAAGAGCATGTGGTCTCCTGTCTGCACCAGGGCCCGATAACCTACAGAGTCATCTTTCTTCAAAAAGACCTGAATGTAAAGCTGCAAAAGAAAGATGGGAGACAGACAGATAAGAGGGACAGCATATCATTAGCTTGCAAAGTCAGAAATCCCTCCATGTTCCAACTGCCATTGCTTTGGCTTCTGGGGGGAGAGAAGAGCAGCCATCATCTGCTGGACCTAACCCCACCCATTCCCTCCTTTTCCTTGTGTGTCCTGTCTTGTTTAGATTGTAAGTCTGAGGGCAAGGAACTGTCAAATTAATTATTTGTAAGCTGCCATGGAAGCTTTTTTGGCTGAAGGGTGGGGTATAAAGTGAATCAACCAATGCTAATGCAGTTACTCCTTCAAAATTTCCTAGAACAAAAATCACTAAGGTCAGAGAAGGAATTCAACCAATTAAGAAAACAGTCTAAAGCCTGATGTACTGGCTCTTTATCAGGGTTAGGAAACATAAGGTCTTACAAATGATGAACTTTAACTCCCAGCATCCCCTCCACTGCCTACGCTGATTGTGGCTGCTAGGAGTTGCAGTCTAACAACAGCTGAAGGGCTGCATGATTCTCACTCTTGGTCTACACCAGGAGTGGGAATCATGTGCCCCTTCCAATGTTGTTGGACTGTATCTCCCAGCATCCCTCACCACTGGGGCTACATTGGCTAAGGCTGATGGGAGATGCACTCCCACAACATCTGGTAGGACAAACTATTCCCACCCCTTGTTTAGCGTAAAATGAAAACCATGTGACCTTTCAGATGCTGGAAGACAACTCCCATCACCACTCCTGCTATTCGGTATGCTATCTAGGGATGATGGGAGTTGCCATCCAACAAGACAGCCACAGGTGGCCCACTCCTGCTTTTAATTACTTATTCATTTATTGAATGTATACCCTTGCCTGTTCCCCCCAAAAGCTGCGATTCAAGGCAGCCGGCATTTTAAAGGTGTAATTAAAAATGCAACAAAATCACAATTAAAATACAAAACCAAGTCCGCGTATTAAAACACAATATACAGCACACAATTTTATTAAAGAAGGGCAAAGTAGACACAACATCTTAACTCAGTAACTGATCAACTGGCAGAAGTCCACTGAATAGAAAGGTTTCCTCCTGAATGCAGAAACACAACAGCGAGGGAAGCACTTGAGTTGTGGATTGGTGCACGGTGGGGGGTTGGACTAGATGGCCCTTGGGAATCGCTTCCAACTCTAAGATTCTGTGATTCTAAGAAGATTAAGGGCCTGGGAGTTGCCACCAAGAAGGGAACCAATGTCTCAGAATTTCCGTATTTAGTGGAATGGTTTTTCAAATGAACGCATATCACCCTCCTTTCTGCAGAAGCTCTGCGGTTCTCTTTGGCTGAGCAGGTAAAAGAAAGGAAGCCATACCTGCTCTGGTCTGGTGCTGCTCTTCTCCAGGGTGAAACTGATGGTTGTATCAAGCAACCTCTGTCCAGTTTCAGCCAAGTATAAGTTAATTGCATAGGATTGGTTGAAGCACATTAAGGACTCCTGCAGCATTAGTTGGAAGAGGGAAAAGAAATGAATAAAGAGAGAGTATTAACTACTCGGGGTATTTTAGGTGCTTGCTCCCTCTGGTGAGGAACCTCTTTCAGCCCAGGGCCAGATTCCATGTCAAGGGATCTGGGGTCTCCTCCTCTGGAACGGAGGCTGGACAACTCTACCTGCCGGGGATGCATTAGCTGGAAATCCTGCACTGATCAAGAGGCTGGACTCGATGGCCCATGAGACCCCTTCCAACTCTCTGACTCTGGAATCAAATTCCAATTATAGGTGGAGCCAAAGAGAAAAGAGGCCAAGCAGAAAAACACCAGCATCTTTTAGCTTTATTGCTAGTAATTAGGAAAGGCATCAACCTTTTAGAATTGGCGGTGGGGGGAGCTGGATAACAGCTAGGAAGATACCAAATCGCATGCCACGGAAAAAGGGTATGTGACTGTCTGGGGAAGTGCCGAGGGCCGGACAGGGTCTCCAGGAGGGCTGAATGGAGTCCTGAGGCCCCTTGCTCTAGGGAAAAAGCATGGGGACAAGAAGAGCTTCTGATCTATTCCATACCTGCTTAGCGGTCTGTCCAACCGAGCTGGCAGACTGGGAGGTGTCAGGGTGTCCAGCTTTCTGCAAATACAGTAACGCAAGAGAAAACGTGAGCTAATGCATCTGAAAAGTCCAGCTGTTTTATAAATACAGTAGGCCTGTGTATTGCGTGAGGGGTTGGTTTTAGGACCCTCCACGTAATACAACGTCTGCATATAATCTGGAACCCTATTTTTCTTACCTGAAACGAATGGCCAAGTGTCCTCTCTAGCACTCTCTAGGTCTTCCAGCACGATTCTATGGTATGCTTCTGATGGCAATTGGAGGAGGATCTAGAGTTGGAGGAGGATCGAGAGAGGACACCTCTCTAGGCATTTTCAAGGTCCTCCAGCACGACTCTATGGTCAACGTCCGGTGGAAGCATACCATAGAAACGCAGATTACTAGAGAGGACAGGTAAGAAAAATAAGGTTCCTGATTGCTATTTTCAGTCATGTATAAATGAAATTGTGTAGTACGAGCTCACATAATACATGGGCCTACTGTGTACATGTGCTCAGAAACCACAGCTGATGTAGCAGGGGTGTGCAACTGCCAGGAGTTGGGGAGGCTTGTGTTGTCCCCACAGGACCTCAAAGGACCATGGATTGTTAACCAGCCACAAATTAGCATCCAAAAGCCTAGTTTGTTGCTGTTTAAACCATGGCTTGACATCACATCCGAATCAGCAACTGTGACTTCTCTGCTGCTCTGAAACAGGAGCTCAGAAAAGGGTCCAGACAAAAATGAGCAGGAAATGGGGAAGACAAGCCATGGTTTGTTTATCTGCTGTGCAATTCTGCAGATTAAGCAACAAGCCATGGTTAAGTCAAACCACGGCTTGGTTGTGACATCAGAACGCATCCAATTTGCCAAGGACAAAACCAGTGTTATCCTAAGGAAGTCAGACACATTTCAAGGCCAAGCCGGGCTGTTAATTTCACCTGGGCGGACATGATTACACTTACCGCTTCACCCTTACAGGTGAGGACTGCAGCTACAGTCTTCTCGTTGGTGGTTGCAAAAGTCACGAGGCCAGCCTGGGAAGCACAACATGGGAATTTTGAGAGAATGAGAGACAGAGAGAGGGGGAGAGAAGGGAAAACATGGCACAGGAAACCGGGCACAGGAAGTTCAGGGTGCAAAGTTGCACTCAAATAACGTTTCTCTTGGATGATTAAGAATGCAAGATCACACTATCAGTGACCACTAGTCATGATGGGTACAGGTAGTAGTAGCAATTAGGTATTTTTGTCGTTGTTATTTTGATTCCTATAGCAGTTCGAGGCAGCTAACAACCAATATGAAAGCACACAGTTAAAACCACACATTAACAATATCTAAAATTACAAATATCTGCTAAAATTCAACAAAAGCAAAACAAATCAACTGCAACAGAAGACAAATCAAGTGCCTGCCCATTCCCTGAAAGGCTGTGCAAAGAGATATTTTTTAACCAGTGCCCAAATGGGAACAGTGCAGGGGGAACAACCAAATCTCTAATGGCAGGGAGCACCAAAACCAGAATACAACCGCTATAGCCCTACAGACAGGGCTTTCTCAGTGGTGGCTCTCTGGTTATGGAACTCATTTTTGTTAAAGACATGCTGTCCTCAGGACACCAGGGATCTCCTACCTTCCAAGATCAGCACAATATGCCTCTGAGTACATGAGCAAGAAGAGGGTGCTACTGATTTGTGTACAACTTTTACAGCTTGGGTCCAGGCTATCTGAAGGACCGTATTTTCCTTTATGAACCCGACAGAGCTCTAAAACCATCTGGAAAGGCCCTTCTTTCTGTCCAACCACCTTCTCAGCCTTCTTTGGTAGGAATAAAGGAGACAGGGCCTTTTCAGGAGCTCCTCCCAGACTTCGGAACCCACTCCCCTAGGGAGGCCCAGATGGGCCTGTCCTTGCACCGGGTTTTAATATTTTCAACTTTATAAATTGTTTGTTTTTAAAAAAGTCTATATTTATGCTTCTATTGAAGTTTTTGTATAGTTTTTAATCTGTATCGTTTTTAGAATCGGAAGATCTTTGAGCTGGAAGGGACCACAAGCGCCACCTAGTCCAACCCTCTCCCACGCAGGAACACACAATTAAAGTGACCCTGAAAGATGCCCTCCTCATTACCTGTGGGAAATCCCGGAGGAGGCTCAGCAACCCATTGCGATACTGCAGCAGGGCGAAGTGGCTCGGGGACAATCGCAAGAAGAACTGGGCTCGGGATGCACTGGCAGGATTGGGCTGTGAGGCCAACACATAGGGCTGGAAGCCATCAGCAAACTCCAGGCCAAAGGACTGCAGAAAGGGGGGGGGGGGGAGAATGAAGACAACCATGTTGGAAGTGGCAACAGTAGCATCTCCAAATTTAGTGGTGACTAGTTGGAATTGAATAGGGCATCTCCCAAGTTTGGATGCAGACGGGCCAAATGTGCTCAGCTTTTGAGTCGACAGAAGCTAGAATCATAGAATCGGAGTTGCAAGGGACCCAAAGGGCCATCTAGTCCAACCCCCTACCATGCAGGAATATAATTAGAGAACTGAGAGATGCTCATCCAAGACCTCCAAAGAAGGAGAGTCCAAGGCAGTTTATTAAACTCTTGAAGAGATCTTACAGTGAATAAGTTCTTCCTAATGTTTAGGTGGAATCTCTTTTCTTGTCATTTGAATCCATTGGTTCATATCCTAGTATCTGGAACAGCAGAAAACAAGCTGGTTCCATCTTCTACACTGACATCCCTTCATATATTTAAAGATGGTCATTACCTTCCATCTTCCCTTCTCCAAGCAAAACACCTCCCACTCCCTTAGCCATTTCTTCCTGGGAATTTGTTTCCAGGCCTTGGACCATTTTGGTCGCCCTTTTCTGGACACCTTCCAGCTTCTCAATCTCCTTGAACTGTGGGGCCCAGACCTGGACATAGTGCTCCAGGTGAAGCATCTATTTGGGGGGCAGGCTGGTCCAAAGCTTAAGAAAGTTATTGAATGTTTTACAGCTCCCCAAATCACTAGCATGGCCACCCCTCAGTGACTGAAGAGTTTGTACTCCCCCAAAAGTAATTTTTCGCAAGCTCTAGAACAAACCAAACACAAAAGAACACCCCAAGTCCTTCTGGCTCAAGCATCAGCCCCTTCCAAGATCTCTCACCTGCAATGGAACCAGCTTCATCTCTCCATCGGCACCCAGAGACATGACATGGAGCGCATGCGCAGCGGCATCCGCACACACCAGCACAGCCTCTCCAACCACACCGCATGTCCCACTCAGGCTGTTCAGCCAGGGGGCCGGCACCTTGATCTGCAGCACACATGGATTTCCTTAACTGAAGTAACGTGGGAGCACTTCTTTTAAGCTAGTCATTTTAAAACACACACAAATACCTGTAACTTATTTTATTTTTAAAAATATGATCGTATGCCTCGTGAATTGGTCCTTCATTTCCGTTCCAAGCTACCTATTCCCACGCCAGCCCAAACGCCCCTGCAATATGAATTTTTTAAAGGAGCTAGAATGCTCTTTTCTTTCCACACACCCCGTAAAGATCAAATTCAATATGAATATGGACCCACGCCGAAAAAGAGGCACAAAGTTTGTCTCACCTGTCTTGTAATTTCTCCGTCCTCCACGCTGAAGGTGATGATGTTGAGGTGACTCCGAAAAATGACTCTGAGGACATGCACCTCTCCCGTTCCATGCGAATACACCAGCTGATCATGGACAAGGTCGCTGGCGAGGAAAAGCAGACATTGATTTGTACACCCAGCTGTTCCCAGAAGGGTAAAAGGGCAGGTTTACAGGCATTTTCCCACACACTGTGCATTTATGTCTAGCCCAGGGGTGGGCAAAGAGAGACCCTCTAAGACATGCAGCCCTCTAAGACTGTTTTTGTAGTCCTCAAGAGGCTAAAAAATAACCCTAAATGCGCTGTATAGAGAGAGATGTGTAGGTATGTATAATGATACTGTAAAAATTGAAGATCAATGTATGTTGGAGAAGGTATGTGTAAGTAGAAGGAAAGAAGAGAAAAGCAGAAACGAAAGAAGGAGAGTATAAAGAAGGAAGAAAAAGAAAGAGGGGGTGGGGTTGTAAGTAATAAGAAAGAAAGTGAAAGAAAGGGGTAAATGAGAATGAGAGAAAGGAAAAGAAAAGATGGGAAGGGAAGAGAAGAGAAGAGAAAAAGAATATTAAATAATAATTATGAGAATTATGGAAATAAGAGCGTAAAATAACTTCTAGAGTCATTTAAACAAGTATGCACGTATGTATGTATATATGTTTACAATGGATATATGTTTGCATATGGAGTTTAAATTGCTAAATAAAAATAAATTGGGGGGGGAATGCACTCCGAGGGGTATGGGGGCCTTTTCACTACATTTTGGAGTCCCCCCAGGCCATTTTAGGCCCAGGAAAGGCCTTTTTTAATAGTGGAAGTATACCAGAAGTGACTTCCAGGCACAGAATCAAAGAATCATAGATCTGGAAGGGGCCTCCTGGGCCATCTATTCCAGCTCCCAGCTCTATGCAGGATCTCCGGCTAGAGCATCCCCAGCAAGGAACTGTCCCGCCTCTTTTTGAAGGAGTTCAGAGAAGACCACCTTACCACCCCTCCATGCAACTGGTTCCATTGCCAAACAGCTCTTGCAGTCAAGAGGTTCCTTCTAACATTCAATTGAAAGAACAGCGTACCTTTCTGGCAACTGCTCCACCCACTTCTGATGTCCGTTGGAGAGGTAGTGAAGGGAGAGCGCACCTTTCTTCAGAACTGCCACGTATTTGACGGCGTCCTGCAGTCCCACCAAACTAGCCATCTGAAAACTTAAGTATATTTATTATAAGATTGAGGGACTAACTTAGCCCCAATTAAATTCCGCATCATTATTGACTGCGCCCCGAAACTGCTCACCTGCCAGCATCCATCGAGATCTCCCAGTTCAGACCTCCGATGTTGGTCTCCCAGGAACGCAGGATGCGACCCCCATTGGAAACAGTGATGGCATCTATGGACAAGTAATACAGCCATTAAGATTTTAAAAAGCCCAAATCCTACTTAGGAAAGAGCCCATTCCTTTTCTTCCCAACTGAAGAGACACTTTCTTTTTCGTTACAACAGAGAGAAAAATATGAATTACTCTTTGTATGAAAACATTTTTTTCTGCTGTTTAAAATAAATTCCAGCCCTAATAGATTAGATATTGGATGAGGTCATCTCCACTGAATGTAGGCGGATGATCATCATAATCAATTTATTGCTTTCTATCCCACCTTTTCCCCAAACTAGGACTCAGGACAGCTTACAAAAGTTAAAAGAAACATAGTTAAAAGAAATTATAAAGATGTTAAGTAAAAACAATTTTTAAAAGTTAGTTAAAATGCAGTTAAACTGGCAATACAATTACAACCATTTCAACAAATTAGTAAAAGACAAAAGTCAGTAAAACTACAAATTATTAAAAGTCCTTCCAGTCAGTTCCTAAAAACCTCACTTACTGATGAAGCAACAAATTTGCTGCCTTTCCCATTCTCTGTTTAAAAAGTTAACTGAACTGGCAGATGGATCTAGTCATAGAATCTTAAGAGTTGGAAGGAATCCTAAGGGTCATCTAGTCCAACCCCCTGCCAAGCACTCCCAAAAGATGCCTAGCCAATGTGTTTAAAGACCTAAAAAAAAAAAAATCCCACCACCTCTGAGGCAGTGCATTCCTCTCTTGAACAGCTCTGACAGTCGAGTGGTTCTTCCTAAAGTTTAGAGGGAATCTCTTCTCTTTGAATCTGGAACCAATTATTTGTGTTCTGATCTCTGGAGCAGCAGAAAACAAGCTTGCTCCATCTTCTACATGACAATGCTTCAGATATTTGAAGATAACCATCATGATGTTACCTCTCAGCCTCCTCTTCTCCAAGCTGAACATACCCAGATCCGTCAATGTTCCTTGCTTACCTTGACCATGAATCAGCATCGCATCAACTGCCCCTTCTGGAGTCCCTTTGTCCACATGGCGCCACACTTTAAAAGAACCAGGAGACATATGAATATAGGAAGCCATCTTATGGAAAAAATTTGTCTGGGGATTTAGGTTTGCTGGGGAGGGGTCACTCTTTGGGGGCCAAGGGACAGAGCTTTCTCGGCTCTTGCACCTCAGTTGTAGAGTGCAAGTTGCAGAGGCCCAACTTACACCAACATCACCCTTGTGCTTGTTGTTAAAACATGGCTTTTTATTAAAGCTTTGAAGGCCTAACTGACTTTATCCAAGATGTGTATGTTCATGATTGTAATATGATGAAAACTTTTAACCTCTTTTAACTTGTGGCTGCTTCAGGGAGAAGGGGAACAGGGACTGAATGGTTGGAACTTTACTTGGGAGAAATTCATCCTGCATTATTTTGTGGTAGGTCCCCCTATATTTTTCTCAATAATAATAATAATAATAATAATAATTTATACCCCGCCCCTCTGTTAAAACAATCAGACCTGCTTACAATAATTAAAATACAATACCGATAAAAATCCCAAAACACCACCCACCCCCACCCTCCCCCATAAAAAGATATTAAACAAATATAAATTAAAAGCAACTATCTAAAATCACATTTAAAAACAATAAATACAATAAATAGCCAGCAGACTAAAAGAGGTCGACCCCTGTATCTGCGGGGGGGTCAACCCCTATATCTGCGGGGGATACATTCCAAGATCCCCTGTGGATACCTGAAACTGTGGATAATAGGGAACACTATTATTTTCAATGAGACAAATGCCAGAACTTGACCAAAGAATCACATTTCCAGAAATGCCTCGAAAGAACATATTTCGGGGGGATGCGGATAAGTGAAACTGTGGATACCAAATCCATGGATACGGGCATTGGCCTGTATATTTTAATAGGAATACAAAAGGACCACACATCAAGACTTCAACAGGTAGAAAAACTTAATAGAAATTTACAGGAAATAACAGGAATGAACACCACACATGACTTAAGTGACAATTTGGTATCATTCTATTAATTTTGCCACCAGACTTGAAAGAGCTTATGTACCTGTTTGATCAGCACCTGAAGAATGCTGGGAGAAATCCCTTATAAATATGAACTGATAATTGTGCTTGACTGCTGTGTTATATTGAACTGTTCATAAACAATGAATTTATAACTGCTGCATTTATTATTGCTTTAAAATTTAAAGTTAAAAGACTTATGTAGGTAAGTTCTTGTATAAAGAACTGTAAACAGAAATAGCCTTCGATACATTTTGTTGTCCTCTCATGGCTTTTTCCTCCTTTTTCTCTCTCTAAAACTTTTCTTTTGCTTTTGCTGCAGAACTGGCAGTGATATAACTTGTTTGACTCCACAGTTACGTAGTATTATTGACACTTGCATATCTGTTAAAATGGGGTTTTACAAAATTTCCCTTAGCTTTATTATGGACAGCCAGGAAATTATTCTTCATAAGCAAACACAATAAATATATACCATAATTTGGTCATATTGGTTTTCATCATGCCTTAATTTAAATGGTTCTAAAGAAGTTATCACCAACCTGCCTAGAAATCCAAGAAGGTACAAATGGGCTCCTATATAACAGATACTCACAGATGTCTCCTGTCCTGGAATTCAAAGCGGCCACCACATTCTTCTCTGTGGCCACAATGAGCTTCTTGGACCCCTGGGAGGATTCCAAGGAAGCAAACTTCAGCTTCCCCACATACTGCTGCCTCCTAAGAGAAACACAAACAAGACATTTCTTTTTGCAGTACAGCATTTGAGTCAGACTGATACATGCACTGAGAAGAGTCAATAGCAGTCTTATTTTGTCTCTCCCTCCCTGCATGTGTGTGTCAGCTTTCTTCTTAGATGGGAGCTTCCTTGTGGTGGGGAGTTCCGCATGCCCAGCTATGGTGCATTCCCACAGGGTAAGGGGTTGGACTCGATGGCCCTTGGAGGTCTCTTCCAAATCTATGACTCTACAATCTCCATGGCTATAGGGCCTGGACATGAAAGAGCCATTAATTTGTCTCATCCATCTTCTCCCTAAAACTGGGGGCTCCTACTGCTCCTTCCTTGTGGCGGGGAGTTCCGCAGGGCCAACTATGGTGGTTGGACTAAATGGCCCTTGGCAGTCTCTTCCAAATCTATGACTACAATCTCCACAGCTATATGGCCTGGACATGAAAGAGCCATTTAGTTGTCTCATCCCCCTTCTCCCCAAAGCCAGGGGCTTCAACTGCTCCTTCCTTGTGGCAAGGAGTTCTGCAGGGCCGGCTATGGTGCATTTCCACAGGGTAGGGGTTGGACTAGATGGCCCTTGGGGGTATCTCCAAATCTATGACTCTTCAATCTCCATAGCTATATGGCCTGCACATGAAAGAGCCATTTAGTTGTCTCATCCCCCTTTTCCCCAAAGCTGGGGGCTCCAACTGCCCCTTCCTTGTGGCGGGAAGTTCCGCAGGGCCGGCTATGGTGCATTCCCACAGGGTAGGGGGTTGGACTCGATGGCCCTTGGGGGTCTCTTCCAAATCTATGACTCTACAATCTCCATGGTTATATGGCCTGCACATGAAAGAGCCATTGAGTTGTCTCATCCCACTTCTCCCTATAGCTGGTGCTCCAACTGCTCCTTCCTTGTGGCGGGGAGTTCCGCAGGGCCACCCACGGCCCCCCAGCCCAGCCCAGGCCGGGCCACCCACCAGTCGAACTTGCCCACTTGGTCCTCGTAGACGGCGCGGGCGGGGAGAGGCGAGAGGGCGAAGCCGAGCAGGAGGGCCAGGAGGGAGGGCGAGAGCAGCCAGGAGGCCGCCATGACAGCCGGGCAGGCAGGGAAGGAAGGGGCCGGGAGGACTCCGCGATCCCGTCAGCCCCCGCGCGGCCATAGAGCCCGGCGCCATAGACTCCCCTTTAGCGCCATAGAGCTACGAAAGATGTAGAGGCGCCTCCGAGTAGCGGGAGTCGGAAAGGCCGAGAGAGAAAGAGGCCGGCTCCGAAAAGGCTCCCTTTCATCCCTGACTCTTCAAAAGTACATTCTTTAATACTTTATGCTGACTCTAAAAGTATATATTTATACTTTAAAGAGTCAGTAAAAAGTATATTTTTATACTTAGACTGATCTTAAAAGTATATTTTCATCCCTTATGCTAACTCTAAAAGTATAGTTTTTAATACTTTATACTGGCTCTTAAAAAGTACATTCTTTAATACTTTAGACTGACTCTACAAGTATAATTTGTATCCCTTATACTTATTCTAAAAGTATAGTTTTATCCTTTATACTAAACGCGCGAAAGGGGGGGCTTCCTCGAGGAGGGCGATGGAACGCTGCGAGGACCCCCACCTCGGCTCCCTCTTCGGGCTGTCTATCGATACCGCCTGTATGAAAATACCAAACAGGCCTCCCCTTCCGCCCACGTAAATGACACTTTCCCATGAGAAGGGCCTTGGTGGGCTGTGGGGCGAGCTGATGGGTTACAGCAATCCTCCCCCGCCCTTCCAATGGCTGAGGCAGGCACTGCTCTGGCCTACTAGGTCCTTCCCGTCGGCCCCCGCGCGGCGCAGGCGCAGTCTCAGCCTCTGCTGGCACGCGTGAAGTCGGGCGAGATGCCGAAGTCGAAGCGGGATAAGAAGGGTGAGTGGGGGCGCCAGTCCGCACGGTGGCCTCCAGCCTCCTTTTGGGTTGCGCTTCTCGCTTTGCAGAGCCAGAGCAAGTAGCCTGGACACACGTGTGTGTGTGTGTGTATGTGAATGCGCATCACGTGTAATTATGCCTTGGGTTCTTCTCGTTCCATGTTTACTCTGTTCGGTTTTCCTGGGGTAGCGTTGATTTATTTATTATTTATTTGTTACACCTGGCAGTGTATGCGAAAGGGGTCTAGGAGTCTTAGTGGACATGAGCCAGCAGTGTGATGCAGCAGCTTAAAAAGCCAATGCGATCCTAGGCTGCATTAATAGAAATAGTGTGTCTAGATCAAGGGCAGTAATGGTGCCCCTCTATTCTGCTTTGGTCAGACCTCACCTGGAGTCCTGTGTCCAGTGCTGGGCACCACAATTCAAGAAGGATATGGACAAGCTGGAAGGTGTCCTGAGGAGGGCGACCAAAATGGTGGGAGGTCGAGAAGCCATTATGTCTTATGAGGGGCGGCTTAGGGAGCTGGGCATGTTTACCCTGGAAAAGAGAATCATAGAATTGTAGAGTTGGAAGAGACCACAAGGGCCATCTAGTCCAACCCCCTGCCATACAGGAATAAACAATCAAAGCATCCCCGACAGATGGGATGGATAGATACACTGTCCATCCCATGGACATGATGGACTATGAGCCTCCTCCTGAAGCAAGGGACTCCCTCTTGGCAGGCCAGCCAGACCAGCAGCCTACCTGAGAGGCAAACTGGCAAGTCCTTTCGGCAGGTCAGGGTCACGCTGGGCCAGAGAGTTCGCTGCCACCTCCGCTGCTTCCTCCTCCGCAAGCGCAGAAGCCCAATGATCACAGCTGCCCGCAGGAGCTCCCCTTCACAAAGAGGGATGGCTGTGCCTCTGGCTGGAGGAGAAGGTTGAGGGGGGACATGATAGCCATATTTAAATATCTGAAGGGATGTCTTACTGAGGATGGAGCAAGCTTGTTTTCTGCTGCTCCAGAGACAGGACACGGAGCAATGGGTTCAGGAAAAGAGATTCCACCTAAATATTAGGAGGAATTTCCTGATGGTAAGAGCTGTTCGGCAGTGGAATGCACTGCCTGGGAGTGTGGTGGAGTCTCCATCTTCGGAGGTTTTTAAAGAGATGCTGGATGTCCATCTGTTGGGAGTGCTTTGATTGTGTGTTCCTGCATGGCAGAAGGGGGTTGGACTAAATGGCCCTTGGGGGTCTCTTCCAACTCTATGATTCTATATATATCCTGTTTTTCTTCTAGTTCACATACCCTCCAACTGTCCCAATTTGGCAGGGACAGTCCAATTAATCCTCTGTCGTCCCACTTTCCCAGCTGCTTTTAAAAATGTCCCGATTTCCTCTCTCCTCCCAGCCTTCCCCCTTCATCCCCAGCATAGTTCAGTTGCTGCAAGCTGAGTTCAAAGTGCAAAAGTGGTTTGAACTCAACATATCAGAGAGGAGTGGCTGCCTTGGTGGACAACTCAAGGTTTGGGCCGTGGCCAAAGCACTTCAAGGAAAAAGCTTAGCCGGGTAGTATTCAAAGGCGTAGCCATGTTGGTCTGGAATATCAGCATGTAAAGGGGTCTTATAGGACCTTTGCGATTAACTGAGGCGCTACAAGAGCTGTTTGCGTAAAAGTAGCTGAGGACAGAAATAAACATCGGCTTGGGAGAGCTGTGCCTGTCTCTGTGTGTGTTTTACTCAATATAAGCCTAATTGTGTGTTTGCACCAGTTTTCAGTTGAATAGACCATCGTATGTGGTTTGAACAGGCTGTCTTATTTTTCTCTCTCTCTCTTAGTTTCCTTAACAAAAACCAGCAAGAAGGGTTTAGAAGTGAAACAGAATTTGATAGAAGAGGTAAGTGCTGTTAGAGTCGTTCTGACTGCAACTTACAGCAACCTTCTTGTAGGGTATTCTTCGCTGGGTTTCTTCAGAGGCGGCTTGTCGTTGTCTTCCTCGGAGGCTGAGAGAGTGCGACTGGCCCAAAGTCACCCAGTGGATTATCACGGCTGGAGCAAGGATTTGAACCTGGTTTCCAGGTTTGTGAGGACATGGGAGTGAGCTACTCCCAAGCTGTGGAACTCCCTTCCACATGAGACCCAGTTCCCCTGCTGTCTTTCTGCTGGGAGATTAAAACCTTTTTATTCAGGCAGACCTTTCATTGTAAATAAATAATTCACATAATTATTATTTGGTATATATTATCTTAACAGTACAGAACTGTTATGTCCTTGATTGCTTTTAATGCTGTTTCTTCCCCCTCCCTTCTTGAATCTAACGCCCCAAATCCTTTGCCTTCAGTTACGGAAATGTGTGGACACCTACAATTACCTCTTTATCTTCTCTGTCGCCAACATGCGGAACAACAAACTCAAGGATGTTCGCAACGCCTGGAAGCACAGCAGGTATTTTCTACCTCACCTTTCTTCCTGGACAGAATATATGATTCTCTTTTCTCCCTGCTCACAACAACCCTTTGAGGTAGGGTCTGCCTCAGGTTCTTCCATCGGACCCTGCTTCTCCCCCCCCTCTTCTGCAGTCTCTCCATCACCCTAAAAACCTACTCCAGAGGGCTGGGAGACATAGTGCTTTTTTCCAACATCTGTACTTGGTTTTTTTCTGCTCCAGGATATTCTTTGGGAAAAACAAAGTGATGATGGTGGCATTAGGACGGAGTCCGACGGATGAATATAAAGATAATTTACACCAGGTGAGGCTTCTCGGTCTTCCAGAGTGTTCCTGCATTATATCGGCATCCCTCCATTATCGAAGCCTCTGAGAAGCTTACGAAGGATTTGGGACACACATTGGCTACTGACCAGACTGGAGATTTAAGTCTTTTAGGTTACGTACAAAAGGTTTACTGGACCTTAAACATGCATACTTGCAGGTTAACCCTTTGTGTTTCAGTTTTCAGTCCTCCAGGTGTTTTGGACTTCAGCTCCCAGAAGCCCTAGCCAGTTTGGCTGACGGTCAGGAATTCTGGGAGCTGAAGTCTAAAACATTTGGAGGGCCAGTTTGAGAACCATTGTATGATGAAATTTTAAAAAGGCAAGGCAGACAGCCTTGCATTTTGTAAGAAGCCTTCAGGTGGTCTCTCAAAGGTTCCAAATGTCTTTATTGACTTACGCAATGTTTGCCTGACCTGCTTGTTTTGTTTCACACATACGTATTGTTAGTTTTGCATAAAAGCCTTCCTGAACCATATTGAACTGCTCTTCTTTTTTGTGGTGTACGACCCAATCCCTCTTCTTTCCATGTTCCTTCTGCCTCAGGTACCAAATTTTCAGTTAAAGAAATAACACGCAGAAACATACCTGTTTCATTAACTGAGGTATTCCAGTACAGTTAGAGCAGGTTGATAGCTCCATCCTATGGACTCCTGGGATTTGTAGTCTGGTGAGGTATTTGACCACCTCTGCTAGAAAGCAACATAACATTTTTCTCATCTACAGTACTAGAGCTGTCAATCAGAAAATTCTACGAATCCCAAGGTTCCATAGGATAGAACCAGGGCAGTTAAGATGGTAACAGAATCCAACAATAGTGCACCTTTGGTCCAATGGATTCAGTATGGGTCGAGAAGGAGAGATGAATTATGACTTTGGCTCACACTTTATTCCCCTGGCTCTTTTTCTTCTCTAGGTCAGCAAGCATCTACGGGGAGAGGTGGGCCTCCTCTTCACAAACCGCACCAAAGAAGAAGTCACAGAGTAAGTGTTCCTGGTTGCCATTTTGGCCACCAAGATGCAGGCAGCGTCTAAACCGCTGCTCAGCCCTGAAAATAAAATTAGGTGTGGCTTTTTAAAATCTTGAAGCACTTGGCTAAGGATATAATAAGAGACCCCTTCCTGTCATTATAGGGACATTCCTTCACTACACCATTCTGGCTACCTTTGTAGGGGTATTCACTTTACTGTTTTTAGATTCAGTGGACTCTCCATCTTTCGAAGTCTTTAAACAAAGGTTAGATGGGTGTCTTTCAAGAGTGCTTCAGTTGCGTCTGCCTGCATGGCAGGGGGTCGACTAGATGGCCCTTGGGATCCCTTCCAATTCTAAGATTCTATGAGTTTGCTGTCAGCGTACAAGCAAGAGCAGGCCTCTTGTGGCCTTCCGGTTGGTACTGTTGCTCCCATCATCCTTGTCTCTAGCTGGTCTGGATCTGCTGGACATTGCAGTCCCTCAGTTGGTACTGTTGCGCCCATCATCCGTGTCTCTTGCTGGTCTGGATCTGCTGGACATTGCAATCCCTCGGGAACACTGCAAGAAGTCCATCCCTGGCTGAGTATTCTTGTCTGTCTCAGGACCATGCAAGTAAAAGTCATTTTTGAAACTCGCTGCTTCCTTTCCTTCCCAGCTGGTTCTCTCGTTTCAAAGAGTCCGACTTTGCCCGAGCAGGGAACAAGGCCACCTTCACCGTCAGCTTGGACAAGGGGCCCCTGGAACATTTCCCCCACTCCATGGAGCCTCAGTTGCGGCAGCTCGGACTCCCGACGGCACTGAAAAAAGGTGGGCGCCCTGTCCCAGGGGAGGATGCAAGCATCCATGTTTGAAAGATCCTTCTAAATCTTTTTTTTTTTTCCTTCTTCCTCTCATCCCGCAGGAGTGGTCACGCTCATTGCTGATCACGATGTGTGCAAAGAAGGGGACGTCCTGACCCCAGAACAGGCTCGGATCCTTGTAAGTAGCCAGTATAATGCTCTAGCTGTGAATTGATTTTTCCAGAGGCATCCCTGTGCCCTGTTGATGTCTTAAAAGCCCAACGCATGGGGCTCCCCTCTTCTGTAGAGTAAAACAGTTTTAATCAGTTGAATACAGGCACACCTCAGTTAAGAAAGCTTCTGACAAAAGATGTGTCCTTTTACATTCATCCATCCCATCACTTTTCCTCCTCGTCCTCTGTCTAGCTGGAATATTTTTAGCAGCATTAGCATAGGGAGGTGGTATGGGAGGGCTGGAGAAACTCAGGCCTCTGGTGTCGGGTTGCAGCAGTCTGTCTGAAATGGACAGTGTAGTCCTTATTCTGTCCATGTTGTTTCTCCCTCAGGTCCCAAATTTCCTGCTGTTTACTTTGCCGATTGTAGGCAGGCAGAGCGAGAGTAGCCTCTTTCTTTTTGCCATCTCAAACTTTATTGCACGGCTTACTGCAGACACATTGCAGCCATTGTTCCTCCAGCCCTTCTTCACCATCCTCCTCATCCCGATGAAAAACATCCAGCAAGACAGAGGAGGAGGAGGAGAAGGTGGGTGTCCCAAGATGCTTCTCTGTCAGAGGCTTTGTCAATTGGGATATGCCTGTACTGTTGTCATCATGCACACGCATTAAAAAAAACAGCCAGAAAAGCAGGATATGCATTTTCTGTGGTGAATAAATAACATTTTGTGTCAGCTCTGATCAAAAAAGCACCCTACACATACTTCAGATATCCTACAGCAACATTCCTAAATATGGTCAGCTCCTTGAGAGCGGTGCAAGCCACCAGCCAAGGTACTGAACATGAGGCCTGTATAGATTCAGCACCTTGGAAAACTCCTTAAAAGCTAGCCCAAACCAGCAGTGGATTCAATACCTCGCTGACATTGGGGAGCCCTTAGCCACCACTATAGCAGTCTCCCACCCTCTGGACTACAACTCTCATAATCCCTTCCCATGAGCTACAATGGGTGGAGGCGATGTGAGTTATGATTCAAAACGTCAGGAACAGATGGCTCCCAACTCCAATCCTTTTCTCCCTGCATTCCCAGGAGAGAAATGCATTGCTTCACAAAATGGCTGCTTGTGTTCATTTTCTTGAAGTTGCTGGACCTCATGGTTACTGCTACGAAGGGAGGGTAGGCAATCCAATACCTTCCAGATGTTTTTAAACCATAGTCTCTGGCAATTGGCCTTGTTGACTGTGGCTTATGGGAGCTGTAGTCCCAAACACTTGAAGAATACCATACTGCTACAGACCTAGTTTATTTTGGAATATGGCAAATACCTTGAAAGTATTAGAGGAGAATTAGAGTTTTAAACTTCTGTAGTAGCTTGGTAATATACACTTGCTCAAGTCAAGCTACGAAATGGTTATGGTCTCACTGTAGGTAGCCACAGGGGGAGGATGCTGGGTGTGACGATCACTTTATCCTTTGTTTCAGAAACTCTTTGGCTACATGATGGCGGACTTCAAGGTGACGATCCGGAGCGTGTGGCATGCCAAGACAGGTGAATTCGAATTGCTTGTGGAAGATGATGAAAATGTCACGGAAGGGATGGAGGAGGACAAAGATGATTTGAATGAGGACGAGGATGACTAATCCAAAGAGAAAGAGGGGGACAGAGGACTCTTAGATCCCAAAAGGGGTGACCTACGAAACAGGCAGTTCTCCTTTTCTGTGTGGATACAGGACTGAGCTGATCATCTAAGGACTTTATTTATCAGAGGAACTTACGAGGATAGATTTTTTTATATATATACCAATATATAAGAATAGCTTTTAAATTCTCTTCGTTACTTGATACCTCACTTTTTATGAACCAGTTTACAGGGTTCCAAACTAAGAAAAGGGATATACAATCAGACTCCATATTTGCGGGGGTTCAGTTCCAGAACTTGTTGCCAATAACAGCAAACCCTATTAAAATCAATGTCAAAATGAAAGCTGGGCACAGATGCACCAAAACAGGGGTTTATTGATTACCTGAAGGTGTTAAGCAGGATGCAGCAGTAAAACCCAAGGCAAAATTAACTCCGGTCCGGTAGAAATTGTTTTATTCTGGCAGCTTGTTCTACAGGTAGAATTATTCTGGATAGAACGATGGATTCATTTGAGCAAAATCATTTTCTTTCATCTGAAATCCAATTTAAAGTCTCCCTACATGCCAGTAAGTTGGAATCGGCTACAATTAACATTTCTAGAAGGAGAAAAGACCAAACTTGCAAACAGAAAAGAAAACAATCACCAAAACTTACAGAAAGAAAGTCCTCTCTTGATTTAAGGTAAGGACAGAGCACATGTGGTCCTTTGGCTGTTGTGAAGACTTCACCTTCCATCATCCCTGGTGCAGCTGGTACTGGTTGTGCTAGCTGGAGCTGATGGGAGGTACAGTCCAACAACAGATGAAAGACCACATCTCCCCCCCCCCCATGATTTAAGGCAAAAGTGGTGTGGGGTCAGGATTGTTCCACTGCTAAGAAAAGGCTGGGGTGGATGGGGGAAACCTTTCAGCAGCCAGAGCAGTGATGCTCTTCAGAAGGGACTTCCAGCTAATGGCGTCTCCAATCCATGCTCAGGTTTCCTCCCTCCTTCAGCGGAAGTAGTTGGGGCAGTCGTGGGCGGTGAGGTGCCATGCTTTCTCGAAGGCTTCGACCACCCCTGGCTGGAGGGGACCCTCCTCGCTGCACCTGAGGTTCTCTTGCAGCTGCTCTATCTTGGACATCCCGAGGATCACAGCATCCCCACGGTCACCCTGGTGAAAAAAGGGGATCGTGTCCATCGTCACAAACTGAGCTGGCAGGAAGGATTCAGCTAGCAACAGGAGGATGCATTTTTATTTTTATACATAGTTCTCCAAACCTTTTATCGACACCAGGGTTGAGGGTAATCTGGCCAGATGGGGTAAAGTGTCACTCCCATCATCCCTGGTTACTGGGTGGGGCTGCTGGGAGCTGCAGTCCAACCACACCTGCACTGCCACATCCCTCCTCCTGCATGTGTATACACCAGGGAAGAGAATTGCATGGACTGCCAGGCATGGCTGGATTACAACTCTCAGGAGCCTTGTGCAGCCAAGCCAATGGTAAGGAATGCTGTGAGTTGCAATCCAACAAGATCTGGAAAGCTGTATGATTTCCAGCCCAGGTTTACACCTGTAGGGTTTTTACTTGGCAAAACACCGTGCTTGTGTCGACCGCTTAAAAACAGTAGCTGTTATTGTTTTTTAAAGTTTACATTTACCTTATTGTAATTCATACAGAAATGAGAAACCCAAGTGGCTGGAGAAATGCCCCCCTGAGGAATTTGCTCAGTGTTTGGGGCTGTTTAGTTTAGAAAGGAAAAAAAAAAAAAAGGAAAACAGGACATGGAGTGTAAAAGTAGACATACTTTGGAAAAATGAGGATACTTCCCACTCCTATCAGCAGATAACAAAACCCAAGGACCCCAATGTTTCAGAGAGCATCAACAACACCGAAAGATTCACATCTTTCCATCCATGAGTGCTAGAAACTTGCTTGCAAATGAAAGCTGAGATCTTGGGCATACTTAATTTTGCATTCAGCACTGAAATCCCATGTGTGTGTGTACTCTTGAAGAAAACACACAATGTAAGTTGATGCATTATAATAAAGTTATCTGTACAGACTACAGTTGTCCCTTCATATCCACTAGGGTTTGGTTGCAAGACCCCCCCGTGGATACCAAAATCCGT
This sequence comes from Gambelia wislizenii, assembly GCA_030847615.1. Lineage (NCBI taxonomy): Eukaryota > Metazoa > Chordata > Lepidosauria > Squamata > Crotaphytidae > Gambelia > Gambelia wislizenii. Next base: position 2,124,340 of record JAUMIR010000016.1, read on the forward strand.
GAATACTCAAGTCCCATTATATGCAATGGCATAGCAAAATGGTGTCCCTTATATAAGATGGCAAAATCAAGTTTTGCTTTTTGCATTATTTTTAAAGAAGATTTTCAAGCCGTGAATACTTAAATCCGTGGATACCAAATCCTGTATATGGAGGGACAACTGTACTTCAAAGGTACAAGACAGCAAAGAATTATATTTCCCCAAAATCACTTAAGTAAGCCAAGCTAAAAGCCAGTGGACTCAAGTTCATAAGGTGACCTTGCGTCATTCATATACTGAGTCTGTCCTACCTCACAGGGCTGTTGTGAGATAAATAGGAGGGAGAAAGAGTCATACCTGCTGCCTTGAGCTCATCGAAGGAAAGGCGGCATACACAGGAGGAAATAGCCAAAGTTTAGGTCTATCCGCCTCCATTTCAGCTTTCCCACATGCACTACTTTAAGGCTGACCAGAGGTTTCACAGGATTACCTGCAGCTTTGAGTGGTGATACATCCAGCGCAAGGCAGCTGAGGTCAAGCTGGGTGGATTTGAACCATACACATCACGGAGAGCACATTCAACCAAGGCGACCCCTTGGAAGTGGTGCTTCTTCCAGTACCTGGAGTGTTGAAAGAAGGAAACACACAATCCTGCTTTTCAGAGATAGACTGCGTCTGCCCCTGGAGGCTCCATTTCATTCTCCGAGTTAACAAACATCTTCTCAATACCTCTGTATTCCTCATCCACTCATTCTTCATTCTTGCCCTGACAGCTACAGCAGACTTCAACATTTTTAGTTCCAGCTAGCCTCTTCTGCCATCTACCCAACATCAGCAGTTGACTTTCTCTCTTCTGCCATCCACCCAGCATTAGTACTTCACTTTCTCACCCCTGCGTTTAAGATGCTAGCCTCTTCTGCTATCTACCCAAAGTTCTTGTTTCACTTTCTCATTCCTGCCTTCGAGATGCTAGCCTCTTCGGCGATCTACTCAAAAATTAGCATTCCAGTTCCTTTCTTGACCCACATCCAAGACATTCACCTCTACCCACATTATCAATCCACTTTCAAGATGCTAGCCTCTTCTGTCATCTGCAGACCTACCTGTCCCTGTAGACCTTGGCCCAGTCGTTGCCAAAAAACCTGCCAACCGGTTGTTGATCGGCTTCTTTATCTTCATACTTGTACTTCCCAGTCAAAAGTCCTCCTACAGACATGGAGTCAACACACTACCATGAGGAACTAGAATATTGTAACTTAACACACAAAGACATATTAGTCCAGAGATTTGTCTGTTATTGTTTTTTTAAATCCAGTTTGGCAATACTTTTATTAGGACCTCAATTAAAATGCTACAAAAGATTGGGTCAAATTTTGAGTTTTGCAAAACATAGACTGGCCAGTAAGTAAAAAAAAGGAGGGGAGGACAGCACCCCCAAAATTTAGGCCAGATTTGGCGGACATGACGTCTACACAAGGCACTGTTTCAAAATGGAGATGATAGACTAAATGAATTAGTCACTCTTCAGTATTGCAGGCAGCCAATTACAGCTTGCAATGTATTATGGGACACAGGTCTGTCTCTTGCCCAGACATACAGAATCACAGTTTTCTGGGGTAAAGGGAGATAGAAATAAAGAAAAAGGCATTTCTGGGAACAGAAGTTCCATTTTATAATCGCTGCAAATGCAAAATTAAAAATAAAGGCCAAGATTCTACATCACAGATAGGCACTCTCAGTAGCACCTTCGGGAACTTTCCCGTCTCTGCGCATGTGCCTCTTTTCGGACCGATGCAGAGCTTCTACGCAGCTCCGCACCCGCTTGGGGGTTGCAAGGTATTGGAGTTCCAGTAACAGCCAACAACAGTCTACATTTTGTAACTTTATGAATCTGTAGCGACACTTGGTAGAAACAGAAAAACCCTGTTAGCAAATTGCAAAGGTGTACGTCCAGACAGGAGTGCTCTGAAGTTGGTGGTCACACAGGTGGGACACAAGGATGTCCTTGCATTGGTGAGAGGTGGAGATAAGGGGATTTGGGGAATGGGGCAGACCTTGGGAGCATCAGGCTTCTACCCCTTTATCCCACGAGGTGTGAGGTTCTGCCGAAAGCGCCACTGCCACCAGACGTGAGGGCTACCACACACCTCACTGCAAGCACCAAGACTAAAGGCTACCTCTACCCACCAAGACCGTACCTGCCAAGGGATTGTAGGCGTAGAACCGGATGCCAAAGTGCCTGAGGCAAGGCAGGAGTTCAGTCTCCACTTGGCGCGTTGTTGCATTGTACATGCCCTTTAAAACAAAATGAAAAACTATGGGAAAAAGCCTTTTGCGTGAAGAAGGTGTTTGGGCCAGGTTGCCAACCGACCAAAAAAAAAAAAAAAGGCAGCCTGAAATTGATCTTCTGCCCCTTTAATAGTAGCCACTTGAAATTCAACAGGTGAAGCTCTTTGACAGGGCAGGAAGCATCACTCAGTGATGCAGCATATACAGTTGTCCCTTCACATTTGCTGGGTTTGGTTCCAAGACCCCTCTGTGAGTACCCAAATCCATTATATTATATGCAATGGCATCGCAAAATGGTGTCCCTTATATAAGATGGCAAAATCAAGGTTTGCTATTAGGATTATTATTTTCTAAAGAATATTTTCAAGCCATGAATACTCAAATCCGTGAATGTCAAATCCGTGAATGTGGAGGGACAACCGTAATTAGAAGGGCCTGGGTTCAAGTCCTCCAGTCAAAACAGGAGTGGACTGCCACTGTTCCTCGGAATGCTGTTGGACTACAACTCCCATTGGTCCTGGCCAGCAGACCCAGTGGTAGGGTATGCTGGGAATTATACTCCAACAACCATCTAGATGATGCCTATCTCTGACTGGAAAGGATCAGGTGACAGGCGATGGGATGATGAATGCCAGCTGGGAATGATGGGGGTTGCAGTCTAAAACATCTAGCAGAGGCACTGTATATGATATAGGGGTCAAGAGTATGGCTCAGCATAGGGCAACTTCAGGGAGATAAACCTTATCCAAAGCTTGTTGCCTACAGGTCTCCTGGGCTTTTTTACAACAGGAGCCAGCCAGGGAAAAAAGTTGGCAGCATTAAAATCCTGCTAAACTCTCTGGTTTTTCCAGGAGTAACCAAGGCCTAATGAAAAAAAGAAGAATGGTTCTCAACCTTTGTCCTTCCAGATGTTTTAGACTTCCAATCCCCAAATCCCCGGCTGGCTGAAGGCCTCGGGGAGTTGGGAGTCCAATAAAACCCGGAAGGCCAAAAGCTGATGGCCACCAAAGGAGAAGACTTTAAGCCAGGAGGGGCAAGGTGTAGCCTTTGCGTGCCACGCGGTCCCCGAAGGCTGCGTCTGTGGCCCTCGACTTCTACAGATGGTCCAAACCGCTTTTCATTATAAAAAGAATGATGTGTTTCTCCCAAAAAAGCAGCCACTGGCCTTGCTTTTCAAACCTCCTGCCCGCTTCCATATCTACTTAATCTTGTAGAATATTTGGCAGTCCGTGCGGCCCCCTGACACAGAAAAGGGGCCCCCGGACCCACCTCTGTTGCTCGCATCTCTCACCTGATACACCGTCGGGAGCACCCAGTTGTTGGCTTTGCAGATGGCGTAGATTTCCGCCACCTCCCAAGAGGCGTAGTTGGAGAGACCCAGCTCCTTAAACTTCCCCTGGGGAAAGGAAGGAAGGAAGGAGAGGGACAAATGTGCTTAAATATAAATGAGTCTATTTCAATAAATGATTAAATTTATTACAAATCCTATGCATTTATGTTTAAACACAGTTCTAAATACATATTTGTACAGCCAGAATCCTCTATCACCATCTGCCTTATGTAACTTTATGTATACAGTAGCACCCCCGTATCTGCTGGTTCGCCAACCGCAGATTCAATTATCCGCGGTTGGTGATGGCGGAGGGAAGGGAGGGGAGGCGGGATCACACCTCCCCCCCTTCCTCGGAGGGCTCCTGCGGCGGTTGTGGTGGTGGGGTGGCGTTTGTTATTATCCACGGAATTCACCATCCGCAGGGGGGTCTGGAATCAATCCCCCACGGATACGGGGGTGCTACTATACTCAGCTACGTAGCACAGGCGCTAAGAAACCCCGTTCGCCAATTGTGAAGATGTGGAACGGGACGCTGGCTAGAGTGTCCCAAGTCCACGTACCAAGGTGTAACTTCTGGATAGGACTCTGACCAACATTTACAAATACACACATTTATAGATTTTAAAATCAAATAGCTGTACAGTACAAACCCCATATCCATGAGGAACACGTCCCTGGGCTTACCATGGAAACGTGAATCTGCGGATAATAACGGACCCTACTGAAAGGAATGACTTCCATGCCTAGCATACCAGAGTCATGCTGGAGGACCTAGAGATTCCTAGAGAGAATACCTCTCTAGGCATTTTCTAGATCCTCCAGTGCGACTCTATGGTAAACTTCTGGCAGAAGCATACCATAGAATTGGACTGGAGGACCTAGAAAATGCCTAGAAAGAACGTACTTTTTCAGATGTGGGTAAGTGAAACTGGGGGTAGCAGTCCCGTGGATACAGGGGTCACACTGGTTCAACAGCTCCCACAACCCACACATCCATACCTCTTTGTGCAGCTGGTTGCAGGCCGCCAGCGTCTCTTCCACGGGGGTTTCGTGGTCCGGAGCGTGGAGGTAGAAGAGGTCCACGCTCTTCATCTGCAACCTCTGGAGGGAGGTGTCCAGTTGGGAGCGGACGCTCTCGGCTTTCAGCGTTTTCCCATCCCACGGGTTTGCCTTCGTGGCCACTTTGACTGGTGGGGAGAATGAATAATTTTAAAGTTAAACTAGGCATTGCATGCCTTTTTTAAAAAAAACACACCCTCAGAGCTGAGGCTTGTTACTCAGCAGCCCTCAGATCCCAGAGAAATAGTCATATCTGTTTCATACTGTGTGCCTTCAAGTCATTTCATGGCGATCCTAAGGTGAACCTATCATTGGGTTTTCTTGGCGAGATTTGTTCAGAAGGGGTTTGCCTTTCCCCTCCTCTGAGGCTGAGAGAGTGTGACTTGCCCAAGGCTACCAGTGGGTCTCCACGGCTGATCAGGAATTCGAACCCTGGTCTCCAGAGTCATCGTCCAACGCTCAAACCACTACACCACGCTGGTTTATTCTTATCTATTTATTTCATTTCTATCCCACAGGATTCAAGCCATTTAAAAGCACTGTACAGGTAGAAAGCTACAAACACCGAAACTTAAAAACACAATTAAATCCTAGCTCTGTTTTTAAAAAGACCAAGTTAAAAGCCATTTTAACAACACATTTAAAACATCCCAAAATAGAAACACACCGCCCCGCATTAAAAGCTCCACCTGCCGCAACGTAGAGGTTATGCCGCGCTTAATGCAAAGGATGTGTTCCTGGGATTTACTTAATGGGAACTTTACTACTAGAGACACAAATATATAACATGGAAAAAGTACGGAGAGGTTCCTACCCCACAAAAAAAAGAGGGGACAGCTCAACAGTTTTCAGCAAACTTTTTAATGCAAATCTAACAATACGTGCATTTAGAATAGAACCACCAAGTAAATGCAGAAGCTTTTCAAACAAGAGAAATATTGAGAAATTTCCATCCTGGCCGCTGGTTCTCTTGCAAGATTTTTTTTCCCTCCCAAGCCTCTGGAATATAGGTTGGTGAAAATTTCGTGACATGCACTATCCTTAGTTGATCAGTAACCTGATTATCAAAGTGCAAAAGGACACTTGGAACAAGATGCTTGGAAGATTAAATTAAAAGAAATGGTTCTTAAGGAAGGGGGGGAACTTACATCGGTTTGCTTCGATGCAACTTAAGGACAGATTTAATCCAAGAAAAGAGGAAAGCAGTAATAGAGATGGGAGAAAATGAATTTCATAAAGATGACGAATGTGTAATTTTAAAGGCGTATAGATGGTTTTTGAAAGATAGAAGATGAACCTGGAAAAGAGTTAAAGTGGGCCCCACATTGTAGGCATAATATTCAAATGGATGTGGTCTAAAGATATCAAATTTACTTTGTGCCGTAATTTGAAAGAACATTTATATAAGACGACGTATAAAGCTGGTATCTAACTCCAAATAAGTTGTCGAAAATGACCCAAGAATGCTTTGAATCATGATGTCTTTTTTTCATATGAGGTGAACTTGTAAGAAGGCAAAAGGCTACTGGTCTAAGATCTGTAGGCTAATTTTTTAAAAAAAATAGACTCGTAGAGTTGGGAGAGACCCCAAGGGTCATCTAGTCCAACCCACCGCAATGCAGGAACACACAAAGAATGTCGGACAGATTTTGTAATGTTGCCAGAAACGTTTTTGATGGGTATTACGGATAAAGAATTGGATAATAAATATGACTGGCTTCCAGACCTCCCACCATCTTGGCCACCCTCCTCTGGACACCTTCCAGCTTCTCAATATCCTTCCTGAATTGTGGTGCCGAGAATTGGACAAATTATTCCAGGTGAGGTCTAACCAAAGCAGAAGAGAGTGGCACTATGACTTCCCTTGATCTAGACACTATACTCCTATTGATGCAGCCTAGAATCGCATTGGCTTTTTTAGCTGCTGCATCACACTACTGACTCATATTCAGTTTGTGGTCCACTAAGACTCCTAGATCCCTTTTGCATGTACTGCCCTTAAGCCAGGTGTCACCCATCCTATATCTGTGCATTTCATTTTTACTGCCCAAGTGTAGTATCCTACATTTCTCCCTGTTGAAACTCATTTTGCTAGATTTGGCCCAGCTTTGTGATCTGTTAAGGACTGCACATACTCTTGACAACCTCTGCACATGGGCTTGAGCACAGGACTCTGCATATGCTCTGGAGCACAGTGATATACACATACTTTGGAGCACAGCGCTCTGCACATGCTCTTGAACAAAGTGCTCTGCAAATGCTCTAAAATATAGCACTCTGCACATGCTTTGGAGCACAGTGCTCTGCAAACCCTCTAAAACAGCACTCTTCACAAGCTCTTGAGCACAGCACTCTGCGCATGCACTAAAACACAGCACTCTGCAATCCTCTCGAACACAATGCTCTGCACATGCTTTGGAGCACAGCACTCTGCAAATCCTCCCAAACAGCACTCTGCGCATGCTCTCGAGCACAGCACTCTGCCCGTGATTTGGAGCACAGCACTGCAAATCCTCGAAAACACAGCCCTCTGTGCATGCTCTCGAGCACAGCCATGCTTTGGAGCACAACCCTCTGCAAATCCTCCAAAACAGTACTCTGCACATGCTCTTGAACACAGCACTCTGCGCATGCACTAAAACACAGCATCTGCAATGCTCTCGAACACAGCGCTCTGCCCATGCTTTGGAGCACAGCACTCTGCAAATCCTCTAAAACAACACTCTGCACATGCACTAAAACTCAGCACTCTGCCCATGCTCTTGAACACAGCCCTCTGCCCATGCTCTGGAGCCCAGCGACCCAAACTCACCCGCTTGGGCCCTTCGGGGCTGCTGAGCCAGGAGGGCTCCCAGGAGCCGCTCGGACTCTCCCCCGGCATACATGTAGGCGGTGTCCAGTTCGCCGTATCCGCGGTCCAGGAAGGCCCCCAGCATGGCCCGGCTGGCCTCCTCGCCGGCCCTCCGTCCGAACTCCATGGTGCCCAGCACCGTCCCTACCCGCCGCCCCGGCCCGCCCTGCGCCGCCATCCCGGCTCTTCCTTGCAGCCTCCGAATTCGAACTCGCCACCCGCGGCAAAGGCTGCGGCTCCACTGCCAAGGCGGCCGCATCGCCCCCCTCTGCGCATGCGCGGTCAGCCCCGCCCGCTTCCAAGTCCGCCCAGCCAAGGGACCGTCGCCAAATTCCTCAGTCCAGGAATAGCCGAAAAGCCTGGAAAGAGACCTTGCTGGGGGGTCTCTGCCAACAATCTGGTCTGATGAGTCTCGTTAAAACTCGCAGGAAAGGAAAAGGGTGCTCTTTTTGCCACATAAAGTATAAGCCCAAGGACTGGCTAAACAGAAAGGCTGCTGCCTGCCAGGGAAAGGGAGAGGTGGCAGGGAGTTCCACAGGCTGGAGCAGCCACCCAAAAGGCCCTGTCTCCTGGGTCCCTAACAAATGTGCCTGTGATGGTGGCAGCAATAACTTGAGGGGTATCTTTAAATAAATAAATACATAAATAAATAAATTATTATTATTATTATTATTGTATTTTTTGGTATTATTATTTTTATTAATTTTTTACTAACTTCTTTTTTTCTTGTCCAAATATGTATAATTGTAATGTGCAACTTTATGTCTATGATAGGATACGGTTTGCTGGCATTTTAATAACCACACGTTGTATGGTGGTTTGGTTTTTTTTTTTTTTAACCTATGGGTATTTTCAGCTGGGCTTGTGCTACTTTGTGTCCACCTAGGCTTGACTCCTGGGCAAGAAACGGCCAATAAATAAATAAATAACGAGTTACATAATAACGATGATTAATTACGATGATAAAAAACACACCCCTACCCCATTTTATCCTAGGTTAGTTGGAGGGTTAGGTTTTTAAACAGAGGCTAGATGGCCACCTGTGTTGGGAATGCTTTGATGGTGTATTCCTGCATGGCAAAATGGGGTTGGACTAGATGACCCTTGGGGGTCTCTTCCAACTCTAGGATTCTATGGGAGTGTGGTGGAGTCTCCTTCTTTGGAGGTTTTTAAACAGAAGCTGGATGGCCTCCTGTGTTGGGAATGCTTAGATTGTGTATTCCTTCATGGCAGAATGGGGTTGGACTAGATGACCCTTGGGGGTCTCTTCCAACTCTAGGATTCTATGGGAGTGTGGTGGAGTCTCCTTCTTTGGAGGTTTTTAAACAGAAGCTGGATGGCCTCCTGTGTTGGGAATGCTTAGATTGTGTATTCCTTCATGGCAGAATGGGGTCGGACTAGATGACCCTTGGGGGTATCTTCCAACTCTAGGGTTCTATGGGAGTGTGGTGGAGTCTCCTTCGTTGGAGGTTTTTAAACAGAGGCTGGATGGCCACCTGTGTTAGGAATGCTTTGATGGTGTATTCCTGCATGGCAGAATGGGGTTGGACTAGATGACCCTTGGGGGTCTCTTCCAACTCTAGGGTTCTATGGGAGTGTGGTGGAGTCTCCTTCTTTGGAGGTTTTTAAACAGAGGCTGGATGGCCACCTGTGTTGGGAATGCTTAGATTGTGTATTCCTGCATGGCAGAATGGGGTTGGACTAGATGACCCTTGGGGGTCTCTTCCAACTCTAGGGTTCTATGGGAGTGTGGTGGAGTCTCCTTCGTTGGAGGTTTTTAAACAGAGGCCGGATGGCCTCCTGTGTTAGGAATGCTTTGATGGTGTGTTCCTGCATGGCAGAATGGGGTTGGACTAGATGACCCTTGGGGGTCTCTTCCAGCTCTATGATTCTATGAAACTCACCTCCTTGGGCTTTCGCTTAATTCAAAGAAAAAGAAACAGGGAGGGCGGTTTGAGAGAGTGACCCTGGTTGGACTACAACACCCAGCATCCCCCTTTGCCTCCTGGCTCCACCTAGCAGGAGGGGCCCTGGGTCCGATCCCTCCTCCTCCGGGGTTGGTCTTGGTCATCCATCAGCTGACCGGGAGAAAATCCCGGCTGGCCACCGGCAAGGCAAGGAAGCCCAGCTGGATCGGGGCCCCTCTTGCTCCGGATCAGGGTGCAAACGGAGCAGACCCGCTTCCAGGAGCAAAGCCAGGGTTGCAATGGCTTCTTAGTCTTTTCTTCCTCCTTTCATTTGCAAACAAAAGACTCCAGAGACCCAATTGCATTCCCATCCCTGCCTCCCCAACCGAGGTAAGTGCAATTTTACATGAATTTCAGGTTAATTTGGGAGTTTGATGGAAGCACTTACCATTTCTATGCCCCCCTCCGAAGAAACCCTGGGCCTAAAATCGGATTTTTAGCCCCTCTAGCTCGAGTAGACCCATTGGGTGGCTGGTATTTACTTATGTGTAGACTCAGGAAATGAGGTCTGCTTTGCAACAAATTGCTAAGATTCGGGCTTGGATGTTTTTAAATTTTGTTTCCAACACCATTCTCTCTTCTCAGCCCAGAGCTGGGTAAAATATTAGCATTTTCTCTACCTTTTCCCCTTTAAACGCCCAATAAATCACACTAGGGCTTATAAGCTTCCACAGTTCCCCCCAACCCTCCTGAAAATGTGGCAAATTTGATTTTTGCACCTCCTCTTTCAGGAGAAGCTAAAAACACTCTGTTTATGCTCAGAGGTGCTGTTGTTTCTTGTTTATGACCCCAGAAATGTAACCCACCCTCAGAAAAATAGATAAAGGGGCTTGAAACTTGGGCTGTATATATGCAAAATGAAAGTAAATTTTAAATGGGGTTCGGTAGGGAGTGGACTCTATTGATTCTTCATATATTTGGGGTCCCAACTGGATTTTTCCCCCAAGGAGTGGGTGGGTGCCTAGCCTATTTCTGCTTCTTTCGACTCCCCACCCCAAGACTTAGAGCACGCTTTCATTTGTAGCATGTAAAGCCCCAGTAAACAGAACGGTCTCTGAGCGTGTGCAGAGTGCATTTCTGCTAATTCGCACCCGCTCCTGGAATTCTCTTCCCAGCACTCCTTCCCAAGGAGGTTTCTGCCTGCCTTATTGGTGGCCCAGTTTTCTGGGAGGAAACTGAGTCATGGGGCAGGAAGGTTGTAGGACCAGGTAGCCAGTAGCCATATTATGGGATGAGAGCAAAGAAATAACCCTGGTCTTTATTAAACTTTTACTCACACTTATATTCTTCCTTTCCTCTGATTGGCTTAGGTCAGTGAACCTGAGTCTGTTTTCTCATCCACCCAACAACCCTGCAAGGTGGGCCAGGTGGAGAAATTGAGAAACCAACTGGCCAGAGGTTGCCTAGTGAGCTTCATGGAGGAGTGAGGATTTGAATCCAGGTCTCCAGATTCCTAGACCAGCACCAAACTCAGGGGTGGCAATTGCATGACCCTCCCAATGTTATTGGACTACAGCTCCCAGCAGCCTTAAACCAGCATAGCCAATGGTCAGGAACAGTGGGAGTTGTAGTCCAACTGGATCTGGAGGGCGATATACTTCGTACCAGAGATCTAACCACCACCTCATTGTCCCAGATGATAGAACATTTAGTAAACATTATGTTTGCAGGGTGAAAAATATAAAACTGGAGTCTATTAGCTAACACACATTGGAAACGGCTTAATGCAGTGTAGCTGTGTAAATTGCTATTGTTTAAAACAATTTGTAAGTTGCTCTGATAGCCTTGTGGCTGAAGAGCAGGGTATAAACAAATAGATAAATAAATACATAAATAAAACTATTAACATTCTTGTTAAAGTCCTCGGAGTCTTCACATCTTCCTTTGTATTTTTCAGCCATTTTGGGCTTTGAAAATGTAGGTACACCAAGAGCAACATGAAATGCACTTAAAAGGAAGGATGAAGCTGGAACAGAAAGATACTGTCTGTCCTCACACGGACCCTTTGTTCTTTGTAATTAATTACTTTTAAATTGTAACTTGCCTTGGGCCCATTTCTGGGCTGTATAGCAAGGTGTAAGCAAGGAAAGTGAAACAGTTCAAAACCTTCAGGGCAGTTGTATGATCTGATCCAAGAATTATTATTTTTTCTGCATAGACCTCTCTGCCTAATACCCGTCAAAATATAAGAACGTATGGTGATAGTGTGCTTTTTTTTAGTGGAAAGGAGAATGCACTTTGTCCAAGCCCAGAGGTGCTGTTGCTCCTTTATGTCCTCCAGGGCTGTTAAGAGCCAGTGGGCTAGAATGGGACCCCAGGAATGAGAAACCTCCAAGTCACTCTGCCATCAACAGTGCTGCTCAGGTCTTGCAGAATCAGGGCTGTGGCTTCCTTATAGAATTATAGAGTTGGAAGAGACCCCGAGGGCCATCCAGTCCATCCCCTTGCCATGCAGGAATATACCTTGATGGAGTCGTGGGGTCTTCCTTTTTTCCTGCTCCCTTCTACCTTACCAAGTGTTATTTTCTTTTCTAGTGAATCCTTGTCCTTTCTTATAATATGGCCAAAGTACGACTGTCTCAGTTTAGTCATCTTGGCTCCTAAGGAAAGTTCACCCTTGATTTGCTCCTAGGACCCATTCATTTGTCTTTGTAGCCATCCATGCTATCTTCTCCAGCGCTACTTACATCTCAAGGAGTGTTGATTCAGGAGCAGAGTTCAAATCCATCCTTGCTCTCCAGCGGGCCTCATACTTTTAGGCTAACAATTCTGTGTCCTCCTTTCTCCATAAAATGAGGAACCCATCTGAATTGAGTAGCGGAGGGACCTCCACTACTGTTCTTGGACAGATACGTTTGAACAGCAAAACAGGATCCTGAAGCAGTGTTTTGCACCCAGGTGAACTGACCAGAATGGTTTGGCTGTTTGCTTTTTCTGCTGTTTTCTCTGTTCCAAATTTAAAAAAAAAAAAAAAAATTCCCCTTGTCTGGTACATTTTTAATTTTTTAAATTTTTTTTTAATATTTTCATCATAAAATAAAATACAGTACATATTTACAGAATAAAGTCATGTTCTTTCCCAGTACATTGCACAGTGTCTTTATTATTATTATTATTATTATTATTATTATTTACGTTATATCCGATTTGGTACATTTTTAAAAAAACATCTTTACAAAGCCAAACAGCCCAGAGGGCTGGTGATTTCATCAAATGGGATTTTTTTCTTTTCTTTTTTTGCTGCAGCGACACTTCCTCAAAAATTGCTGGGTGGGTGATTTTGAAAGGCCAAAGTTCTCTACCATCTCTCAATTGTTTCCACATGTTTTCGGATGCAGCACTGCAAAGGCTCTGTGTCTGTCCCCAAAGGGAGATCTGAAGCCCAGGAAAGAGCTGATAAGGTTTGATAGTCCTCCCGACAATCCTGTCAGCTGACTCGATCACATGAGATGCACCTTGAATGTGGATCTCTCTGCCCAGGGTCCCGTTTCCAACGGGGACATCAAGATTTTCTCCTGTGCAAAGCTTGCAAGTGTGATCTGAAGGCGATGGGCCTTTCCTTTGTACTCTTTGGAGCTAGACTGCCTTGGAACATGGAGGTTCTCTTTTATTCTAATGAATGAAAGTCCACAGGCAGGTAGACTTGTAATATTGCCCTGAAGTGTGGTGGAGTCTCCTCCTTTAAAGGTTTTTAAGCAGAGGCTGGATGGCCATCTGTTGAGAATACAGTACTTTGTTCGTGTATTCCTGCATAGCATGGGGTTGGACTAGATGGCCCTTAGGGTCTCTTCCAACTCTATGATTCTATGTATGTATGTATATCTCTTCCCCCCGCTTAACAGCTTTGCAAATCAGCCATGGGCAAATCCTCTCTCTGACGTTTGTTGTGACTTCCACGCCTGTGCCCAAGCTGATCTGAAGCCGTCATCTTCAGGCTCGGAAGATGAATTCTCTGGGCAATACCAGTTGCCCCAACGGTTCCCAGTGGGTCATGCAGATCTTCAACGAATGCGCCCAAGACGGCTGGGACATCGCCAGTGTGGTGCTGGGTCTCATTTCCATCCTCTGCTTTGCAGCGGCTTCTTTTCCGTAAGTTCTACATTTACCCCGGGAGGGAGCTTCATTTCCTATTTAGATTTCCTATTTCAATTAGTGGGTGGGGCTAAACACATGGAGGTGGGGCCAAGGGCAGAGTGGGTGGAGCCAATTATTACCCAGTTTTTGGACGCGTTCTTGCTGGCTTTGTACAAAGCATAGCTCAATTCGAGGGGTGTCTCCTTGGGAGTAAGCCCCAGCGGAACAGCTTCTCAATCTTTCCGTACGCTCTCAATCCTTTCTTCCTCCCCACTTTGTCCTCACAACAACCCTGTGAGGTAGGCTGAGAGAGAAGCATATGTGCGTCTACGCACACACTTGGCCAAAGGTTACCCAGTGAGTTTCCTGGCTTAGACATGAACCCGATCTCCCAAGTCCCAGTCCAGCCCTCTAACCACAACACCAGTGTCCAGAGTTTTTCCTTTTTTAAATGTCAGAATCATGACATAGAATCATAGAATCGCAGAGTTGGAAGAGACCACGAGGGCCATCCAGTTTCTGTCTACCACTCAACTGGTCATGCCTTTCTTAAGGAATTCTTTTTAAATGCATGGTCGCTTGGAGAGAACTTTTATTTGCCATAGGTGAGTGAAAGGGATTGTTTGAAAAAGCCTATCCTAACTACCCTTCTCTCTGGCTTTTCCCACAGCCAATTCTACTTAGCCTGCAAAACGGGGATCATGGATCAAGCGCTGTCGCTCTATTTCCTCTTAGGGTGGCTGGGAGGCGACTCCTTAAACCTCCTTGGATCTTTCTTAGCTGACCAGTTGCCATTACAGGTAAGGTTCTCCCTCCTTTAAAACTGGACTACAACCCAGAGTGGAGTTCCAGTAGAACTTGTATAGAATAAATCTGTAACCTTGTTGCAGAATTTATATAGAAGAATTCTGCATTCTTGCAGAATTTGTATAGTAGACGTCTGCGTTCTTGTCACAGAATAGTATAGTATAGAAGAAGTCTGTATTCTCATAGAATTTGGACAGAAGTCTATATTCTTGTTGTGGCATTGGTATAGAACAGTTCTTCATTCTTGTCGTCACAGAATTTGTATAGAAGAATTCTTATTGCAACATTTATACAGAAGAATTCTGCATGCTTGTTGCAGAATTAGTATAGAAGAATTCTGTATTCTCATAGAATTTGGAGAAGCCTATATTCTTATCATGGAATTGGTATAGAACCATTCTGCATTCTTGTCACAGAAGTTACATAGCAGGATTCTGCATTGTCGCAGAAATTGGATAATAGGACTCTATTCTGGTTGCAGAAAGCAAATAGCAGAATTCTGTATTTTCACAGAATTTTTAACAGGAAGTAGACAGCCCTATGGCTGACTGGCTCTCCTTTTTCTCCTTGCCCAGGTATACACAGCCATCTACTACGTACTGGCAGATTTGCTCATGATATCCCTGTACATTTACTACAAGATTAAAAACCAGAACAGGAGTGGTAAGTTGCCGTCTACTAACTGTATCTGGTCTGTATTTCCAAGTCACGCCCCTAGGACTTGGATCTGACTGAAGTCTTGGGCTAACAATAATAATAATAGTATTCCTCCTCTGCTACTTCCCCAAAACCAGGGCTCAGGGCAACTTCCAGATTAAAATACAGTTGTCCCTTCATATTCGCTGGGGTTTGGTTCCAGGACCCCCCATGGATACCCAAATCTGTGAATACTCAAGTCCCATTATATGCAATGGCATAGCAAAATGGTGTCCCTTATATAAGATGGCAAAATCAAGGTTTGCTTTTTGGATTATTATTTTTTTAAGAATATTTTCAAGCCATGAATATTGAAATCCGTGGATACGGAGGGACAACTGTATATACAATACAGTTAAAACAAACAAAAGGTTGATGTTAAAATAGAGTTAAACTGTTAACAGCATTAAAAATAGTGATTAAAGTGTAACACATTTTAATGTAACAATGAACATTTAGCAAATGTAACAACTGAAAACCATGAAAAGCAGTTTGAAAAACAATACAATTGAAACAGTATGTCATCCTTTTTAAAATACCTGTTTTGGTGCTAAAGAATTGAACCATGGAGCATGTTAATTGATCACTGGGTGGTTTTTCTGTGTGCGCGTGTTCTACTTTGCATTGGTTAGCAACCCAAGAGATCATCCATGGTTCACGTTCACCTTGGAAGACCGAACAGTCCATCTCTGCTCCACAAATTGATTTCCGTGAGTGCGGATGAGGCTGTAGTCTCTGAGTGGCATGGGCAAAGTGTGCTCTGCACATGCCTCGAGGCACACTTGAATACTTAAGCGTCCTCAGGGCTTAGCGTGGGTTGTGGCAGTGCCTAACTAAAGCCTCTATATCATGTACGTATGTATGTATTTAAAAGCAAATTTATATAGCCTGTGGAATTTTCCAGATTATACCTCCCTGTCCCAAGGACCGTCAGTCTAAAAGTCTGCTGCAAGTACTCCTGAGCCAGAAAGAATGCAGCAATCCAGGGATCTCTTAAGATATATTTACTATTTCTGGAGAATGAGTTACTTGGCATCCCCGTCTATTTTCTTATCACGCTTCTAATGTCCTTCCTGTAGATGTATTGCACTGAACAACTTCCTTTCTGGAGATAACTTTTTTTTTTTAAATCTCTCTCTCTCTCATTCTGAGATATTTAATGGCTGCGTGGTTTGAGATCTTGGAGATGATGCTGATACTAGGGGCGGAGAGTGGGGAGAAAAACTTCGGTAGAACTGGTTCGGCTTTCTTCTCTGCCTCTCATTTTCACTTCTCTCAATTGTTGGCAGAAATAGCTTCTATTGTGGCCTCAATCCAGAAAGTTTTCCATTCCGCTCAGCTTTCACCTGTAGAGATCAGCAGTCAGAGAAGTGTAAACTTTAAGGTGCCCCAAGCAGTTTTTGTGGGCAAAACTGGGCAGCCTTGGGCTCTTGGGAGGACTACATTTCCCATCATCCACTGCCATTGGCCCTGTTGGCTGGGGCTTCTGGGAGCTGACGTCCCAAATCAATAGAGGGCCAAGCCATGCTCATTGCAACCTGCTCCTCTCTTTTCTTCCCCAGTTTCCATTTCGATTAACGCCATTGTTGCATTCCTCTTTGTGGGAACGGTCTCGGCCACGTCTTTCCTGGGCCGACCGGTCTCTCATCTCAGCGACGGGATTCCGATGGTGTTCAGAGGGAGGACTCTGCTCTCTTCGGTGGAAGACTCACCTAGATGGGAGGTGAGTCCCTTTCTGTAAAGGGGGAAATGCTGAGGCCGAGTCTGGTAGAATTCCAACTGAAGCCTTGTGATGGTGTTGCTCTTTGAGAAAGAAAGAGTGGAAGTTTCCCAAGGCCACCCAAATCGGTTTCCGTAACTGAGCCAGGATTCGAACCCTAGTCTCCCAGGAAGGGTTAGGTTGCTGAGAGAAATGTTTGTAGTCCGCAAGAGCACATCTTCTGGTTATAGCTGTGTTTTGCCACGTGCGGGTGGAGCGGGGAGTAAACAGTCACAGAACGACAGCTGGGAATTCCTCACTTTGTGGTGAGGTTTCCCTACGATTCTGGGTTGTTCTCCTCTTCTGTGTGCTGTCTCTCTTAACCTCCCCGTGTCTTCTTCTGCAGCCTTTCAGCAAAAAAGAAATTGTTGGGTTTGTTGTTGGGTCAGTTTCATCCGTGCTCTACCTGGCTTCCCGCATCCCGCAAATCTATACAAACGTAAGTTGGGGGTGGAGGGCAGGGCCTGTCTTGGGGGTGGCATCTTTTCCAGGCCTGATTTCCATAGCTTATTGGTGGAGCACTTGCTTTGCATGTTAAAAGTCCCAAACATAATTCTTGGTATCTCCAGTTGAAAGAGAGGTGAGAATTGTGTGGTCCTCCAGATGGTGTTGGACTGCAGCTCCCAGCATTCCTCACCATTGGCAGTGCTGACTGGCACTGCTGGGACTTGCAGTCCAACATCATGAGTCCCACCAGAGTTAAAAAGATCAAGTAGCTAATGATTTCGGATCTAGAAAGAAAACCCTTTTTTAGGGCAAAATCAGGGAGAGGGTGACATGTGGCCCTCTAGATGTACTGCAGGTCTCAGCAGCCCTTGCTAGCATAACC
The DNA here is from genome assembly GCA_030847615.1 of Gambelia wislizenii. Taxonomy (NCBI): domain Eukaryota; kingdom Metazoa; phylum Chordata; class Lepidosauria; order Squamata; family Crotaphytidae; genus Gambelia; species Gambelia wislizenii. The sequence continues at coordinate 2,141,983 of JAUMIR010000016.1, forward strand.
AGGGATGATGGGTCCCAACGAGATTTGGGGAGGTCTCAGGTTAGTCACCTCTTGGCTCAGACAGGTCTGGTTGTGCTGGCTAAGGATTCTGGGAGACATAGTTCAAAACAGGTGACTTTTCCAAGCTGTTTAAATCTAAGCTAGGGGTGAGCCACCCAGTTTGGACTACCACTCCCATCTTGCAGGCTGCATTGTGAGCTTTGTAGGGCGTGTGTGTGAGAGAGACAGACGTACAGACAGACTAGGTAATTTGATTAAGAAATAGCAACATAATACAAGTTAAAGTTCTAACCTTTTATTGCCCTTCTGCTGTACCTTTTTTAGTTCTACAGAAATGTCTTTTTAAGATCAGAAAGCCCTGAACTGTCAACAGCATCCCAAAATGCTGCCATACTTTAGATTGGGGTAAAAAGCATTCTGCATGCTTCTAGTCCTCAGTAAACACATCTTTCTTTCTTTTCTTTTTTTAGTTTAAGAGGAAATCCACCACTGGGATCTCTTACTCCCTCTTCGCCCTGGTGATGCTTGGAAACACTCTCTACGGCCTCAGCGTCTTAATGAAAAATCCAGACCCGGGGCAGTCAGAAGGCAGCTATGTCATCCATCATCTTCCTTGGCTTATCGGCAGCTTGGGGGTGCTCTCCCTCGACATCGTTGTATCCTTTATTTTGCAGAACAGCCCACTACGGTTATTTCTATATTTTAAATATCGGCCCAAAGCTCTTTGTTAAGTAGAGAAAAATCATGGCAACAGTGCAGAGTAGTGGTTAGAGCAGGAGGGTAGAAAAGGTGTTTCTCCACTGGCTTTGCTGGCTAGGCTGATGGGAGTTGGAGTCCAAGTTCTAGATCATTGGGCAAAGTGTGGCCCTACGTTTGGGAACCCTGAAGCCCACCCCCGCCAGTCTCCCAATCCACTCAATTTAAAAAGAAAATGGCACAATTTTCAGGCAATTTTTGCCCACAGACTACAGAAATCCCCCCCCAAAACATGTGAAAACGCGCCAAAATACCCCACCCCACCCCCTAATACTTGTTTTCCTTCGCAGTCCCTCACAAAATGGTGACCATAAGTGGCACACCTCTTCTTGCCAGCTCCCCTTCCCGTTACAGAAATGGATCTTAACACTGCGATTCAGATTTCCTTCCAGTTCCTTGCCTACCGGAGGAAGACAATGCCACCGCTTGAAGAGAGAGAAGCTCTCCTCCAGTCCGAAGAGGAGCCTCTAGAAAGCGGCCGGACATGATCCGAGGAAGTGTTGACAAAATGGAGCCACCGACCAAAGAGGGATTCTTGTATCACTTTGCTGGAGGAATTCTCCCAGTCGGATTTTCTACCTCCTGACTTTGGAAGAAGGAACGGAGGAGAGACCCATGCGTTCCATGGGGTGTCTTTCCAAAGAACAGATTTGGTTACAGGGAGAGCATTGAAAATGCTCTCCCTGCCTCAAAACAAGACAATACTTTTCCCCTGGAAAGGTGGGGTTGGGAGGCAAAGTTCACGAAACCTAACCTGCAAAATGGAAAAGTGACTTAGTCACTTCTTTGTCTTAGTTTTGCTGTGATTTTTAGATCTGAAAAGGAAAGTCACTTCCCTTTCAAAATGAGGGGGGGGGGGAAATGCAATTAATTCCAAGGACTGATCTTGGAACCAGACCACGGCTACACGTTAAACCTCTTTTCACAGATCAGGTTGCCTCGGGTTTCTTTAAAGACCACTAAAAGTTAAGGGACAGGTACACATCTGTTTCTATGCTTGCAATGGGGCATTCTGGTTTTTTAATGGGCATTTTAGTAGCACATATGGATAGGAAGGGAAGAAAATTAAAGGCATTACCCAGTGAGTCTGTCTATTTGCTTTTTGCCCAGAAAATTCTGCACACTCTGCAATTTTTCTGAAGGTTTTTTTTTTATTTAAGCATCTCAAAACCTTATTTTGTTCATTAGATGAACTAATGTCTTTCAAATTGCTTCTAGTTTTGCAGGGATACTAAGACAGGAATGCTCTCAGTTAGCCTCAACTAGAATTGTTGTGTGACTTCCCAACTTAAGTTACCCTATCATAGGGTTTTCTTAGCAAGATTTCTTCAGAGCGGGTTGGCCATGGCCCTCCTCTGAGGCTAAGCAAGTGCAACTTGGCCAAGGCCACCCAGTGGGTTTCCATGACTGAGCAGGGATTCGAACTCTGGTCTTCCAGACTCCTAGTCCAACACTCAAATCACTCTGACTCTAAAAATAGGGCTTTCTGGGCAAGATTTCTTCAGAGAGGGCTTGCCACGGCCTTCCTCTGAAGCTGAGTATGAATTGCCCAAGGTCACCCAGTGGGTTTCTATGGTTGAGTTGGGATTCGAACTCTGGACTCGGTAATTGTTCTTTGTTTCAAAAAAAATATACCCCATCCATGTATTCATGGGAGATCATACCGTACGTGCAGAAGCCCAGCCAATCTGGGGTGGAAATAATCCCTTACTTGGGAAAAGGAACGGAGCACAGAGGGAACTTTCCGATGCAAGGGAAACAACAGAAACGTTTCCTCACCTGTACAGGCAGGGCAGGTCAAGACAAAATGCGTGTTTTCCTTGTACTTTAGGAGTGGAGGACGCTGCCTTTCTCTATCTAGTTGTGTTTGGCAGGGACGCAAGGAAGGAAGCGTCTTTCCCAGCTTTAGCTGGTAAATGCTGGGATGTGAACCAGGGGTTTGCTGCTGGCCAAGCAAGGGGTGCCTCACTGCACCATGGCCCTAAGCCTAAAAAATAAAGGTCAAGGTCAAGATTTTCTGTTTTTTGTGATTTATTTTTTTTTCCTTTTTTAAGTATGGAGGCTCAAGTATAAGATGTAGATTCCAATTTAAGCATTACATATTTTTAAAAAAAGAAGAAGAAAAACAACCAACCAACCAAAACAAAATAAAAATAAAAATAATAACCAGTCTTTTGCATTCCATAGAAATCAAAAACAGGGGAAGGAAAACACTTCATTTCATTCCAGTTTGGAAGCAGAACCCCCGGCCCAAATTTCACACGGGTTGTGGTGGGTCACCATCTGCACCCCTTCCCCATCCTGCTGCCCCCCCCCAAAAAAAACATACATTGAACAATCATTCCAGGTTGTCGTGGGGTTCTTCTTTTGCACACCACAGTATTTCATAAAGGGGATATAATTTTTTTTGTCCTGTTTTACATTTTTTACACCAACGTAACAAAAGATGGAAACAGTGCAGAGTAAAAGGGGAAGGGAGGGAGAGATTTAAACAGAATGACTGGTGGGTGTTTTATGTATATAAATGTAAAGGAAAAGAGGGTGGCGGAGAGGAAGAGGTCAAAATTAACCCTGTGGATCTTTCTACAGAAATGCTGCAAGGTCTGCATAATAAGATTAAGCCGCGAGAGACTGCAAAAAAAGTTTATACAGCTTTATTCGTTGGGGGTAGGACTGAGGCGGCAGTGGTGAGTGGAAGAATATGGTATGTCGGACATGACCAAAAAAATGGTGGCAGGCGGGTGAAGGGGGGACAGAAACAGAAAAAAAATGTTTTCTAAGGGAAAAAAAAGAGGAAATCTAATGAATGCATGGCATGTCTCATTAGCATCGTCGATGGAGTACTGGTTTTTAACTTTGCTGCTTTCTCTTCAAAGCCTCCACCAGGTCATTTTTAAGCGCTTCTTGCTTTGATTTGTCCGCAAAAGTCTGCACAGACCTGGATGGGAAGGAGGAAGAAAAGGGAGAAGATGTACATAAACACACACATACATGCATGCGCAACATGTCCCCCAAAAGTATATATACATCCTTAACAGCCTATAAGTCTGGAATTTATTTATTTATTGGCATTCCCCCTCCAAATGTACACACCCTTAACAGGATTAAAGATTACAATAGAAGAAAAGTGTCGCGAAATAACAAGAGAAACTTTAAGTGAGGTTTATAACTCAATAATGCAAGCAGTGCATTGCTACGCAGGGACGGCAATTTGGACACCCTACATAAAATTGTAATTAAATATGGAACGTGTGTGTCTGTGCCTTCAAGTCGAGTGTTGGCTTATGACAACCCCATGAATTTCTGAGGGGTTTTTTTAGGCAAGGAATCCTCAGAAGTGGTTTTGCCTTTTCCTTCCCTCTGAAAGAGAGCCTACAGCAGCAGGACTTTATTGGCAGTCTCCCAGCCAAGTACTAACCAGGGCTGACCCTGCTTAGCTTCCAAGACAAGATGGGATCTGGTGATTTTAAGGTCTCCAGGCCAATTTGGTAACCACCTCCTGTGGACCAAGAAAACCTCACACACAAAATGGACACCGTCCAACATTCTTTGTTCCCACAAATTAGCCTAAGGCTGTTAGCTAAATTTGTGGTCTTATAATATAATATGCTTCTCTGTGGGAGCATCAGGCAACCAGGGTGAAAATATAAAAACACCAAAACACACATTTTCAAAACAGGTCTCCCATCCCAGGGAGAACAGTTTGAAAAAACAGCTCTAAATGTATTCCTTCTTCTGGGATTCTGTTCCGTGCTCTAGAAGGAAACACCTGCCTCATACGCCATTTCAGTCAGTCAGGATGAGTCTCTAAAGGTGTGGGCAACTGCATGGGAGTGAGGATCCAATTTCCCCCAGTATCCCCACCCCCAAAAAGCCTGTTCTCAGCAGTCCCTCTCAAAATGGTGACAGGAAGTGATGTCATGTCGCTGTTTTGAGAGAGACTGCTGGTATTGGTGGCATTCTGGGGTGCTTGCAGGGCTGCATCGGAAGTATTTTTGCATGTTTTCATTCATTGGGGGGGCTGTCGATATGATTCAGGGAAGAAAACTGCCCCCAAATCACATCATTTAAAAAAAAAAGGGTGATGGTGAAGGGCTTTGGTAGACTGGTGGAGGAGCCTCAGGGACCCCCAAAGTGGGTCCAGGGGCCATGTGCAGGCCTCCAGTTGTACACCCCCTGCCCTACACAAACTGAACATACAGTCCAGGCCCCCTCTGCAATATGAAACACACTCTAGGATATCTGAAAAGCCTCAGCAGTCGACACAAGGGTCCTTCTGAAACTGGCTGGACATGGAAGTGTTGACACTCTGCAACACTGAACAGGATGCATGGACCCAGAAGGGCACAAGAGTCATGTGGGCGAAGGGGAAATCCTCCAGGTGTTGATGGAATACAACTCCCATCTGCATTTGCATGCAGGGATGATGGGTGCTGTGGTTAAACCACACCTTCCCCAACCTCTCCAGTCTTGCTCCTCAATTGTTGGTCCTCTACCTTGTTTGGACTTCCACTCCCAGAAGCCCCAAACAGCCAGTATGGCCAATGGCCAGGGATTCTGGGAGTGGTGATCCAAAAAACTTATTTGCTGAGCTCTGCTGGCGACTGGTTGCCATCTCACCTTGTCCCTCCTGGTGGCCACAGAAAAGGAATGCCATGTAGGTAATCTAGGAGACTCAGCCAAAGGTCCTGCCTGGCCAGTCCAGCACTCGGCTAGCCAGAGGCCAAAGAGGTTCCTGTACACAGGGTGTGATGGGGACCCGGTCTCTGGTAACTGTCATCCAGAGCCATGCGGCTAAGAATTTGTGCCTAAGAAGCTGGCAACAGATCCACCCCATCATCAGATGCTATTTGAAAGCAGCTTACAATGTGTATATTTAAATAAATAAATACTGTATAAATAAATAAAGGGTAGGCTGCTTTGAGTCCCGTTTAGGAGAAAGGCGGAATATAAATCAAATAAATAAACAAACAAATGTGAAAGCTGCAGAGAAATGGCTGTTCTTTCACACATCCTCCAGTCCCCCCACCCCGCAAACCTACTGGAAACTTCTTTCGTTCTGTACTTGAGTTTGATTGCTTTAATAGAGAAACACACACCTTTTCAAGCAGTGTTACAATTACTGTCCGCTGAGGAAGAGGTGTTATTCCACCCCAAAACACACATACACACAGTCCACAGGCACTGTCCACCTAAGCAAGGCTTCCTCCTTTGAGCTCAGCGTGGCTCAAAACGATTCCTGCAGTGCCCTCAGAGCTGAGGTTGAAGAAGGTTTGATAGCGTGGGGTTAGTCCCAGCCATGCAGCCCTGAGTGGTTAGAACCAGGGTGGGAATTTTGCAGCCTTCCAGACAGGGACCTAAGAAGGTGATGCAGAGAGAGCCACAGACACCAGGGATACTGGCAGCTCTGACTGGCAGCTGATTTGCTTCAGAGGTTCAGGCAGGATTTGTTTCTAGCCCGATCTCGCGATCCTGGTCTTTCCTCCTGGAGGTATCCCATCCAAGTATTAACCAGGCCTTACTTGGCTTACCTTCCAGATCAGTGTGGTCATGCTGGTGTGGGCATACTGAGGTTGCTGGATGGATCCTTAACTCCCAGCAGTCCTAGCCAGCCAATGGTGAGGAGAATACTGGGAGTTGTGGTTCCACATCTGTCAGGCTGCATGACTCCCACCCTTAGATTAGAACTCAGAAGAGCAACTTTTTTTCCCCCTTTTTTAGAAGAGCAGACCTGGACATAAACTCCGAAGCACTGGGCTTGTCCAGGGGAAGATTAATCTAGTTCTTGGAGAGATTCCAAGAAGTTATCTATCTCTTAATTCAGGACTCAGAAAAAGGTTTTTTGTTGTTGTTGTCGGACTGGCTGTGCTGCATGGGAGATTTTGGGAGTCCAAAAAACTTTTTTCTCGAGTTCTGGTCTCTGTACAGATCCAGGAAAAAAGGAATCAAGACAGACATGCAATGCTGGTCCCCTGAGATGGCACAGCAAATCACAGCAATTTATCTTCTCTGCTCTCTTGTTCATATACTTCCATGCTCAACCCCAAATCCACTCACTTCTTGCCACATTCAGTAGGACTGTGTGTAGGCCAAGTGATGCAGAAAAGGTACAGAATTCATTTTCCATTTAAGAAAAGTGAGAGTTAGGTTTTGAGACCTTAAGAGACAATGGGGGCAGTTCTGGAGAAAGGTGAAACAAAATTTGTAGTCTGAATTCTGAAATAATTCTGCAAAGGTCCAGTGAAGATTGGGGGGGGGTGTTAAATGTTCAGTGTAGAATTCAGGGTATGAGGGTAACCCTGATTTCATGTAATTAAAAAACAAGTTTCTGGACCTCGTGGCTTTGTAAGATTAGCCTGAAATTTTATGGGCATTGATGAAACCTCAGAAGGCAGCTTTCAAAGAGGTGGAGTTTGGACAAATTTGACTTTTACAGTAAATTAAGCTAAGTCAAAGCAAACTTTGGAGAGTTGTTAATAGCCACCAAAATCAGAATTTCGGGCGGGTGGGTTAAATCTGACCAGAACTTGAAGAGATTATCACATGGTACACACACAACCCTGACTGCTGGGTATACTTTCTTGGCCAGAGAGTGTACAAACCAAGAGCTCAAGCCACAAGCAAACACACACAATCCTAAATATTTCAAGTGCAAGGAACTCCCTATGGTCACAATGAGCGAAGATCAATGCTAAGAAATAAAAGGTGAGGAACTATTTATTAAAAACTGGTTCAGTAGCCCTGTGAGAGTTAGGGGTTAGTTTTTTGTTTGAAGGCAGAGCCAAACATGCTTCAGTAAATGCCTGTTTCTCTCGGCCAATGTTAAGTGTTGTTTTAGTGCCCGGGCTCACGCTGCAGGCCAATTTTAGGGGCGGGTGGGCAGGGGGGGGTACCTGGGCCGGCTTAGTTATCCGGCTGAATGTACATCTGGCGCTGGGTCAGCACTTGGGAGAGCTCCCTCTGCAACTGCTTATACTTTTGGTTGTCAGGAATAGCGTCAATAGATCTAGAGAAGAGCAGGTGTGAAAATGGACAAGGGAGGAGTCAAAGGAAGAGGGGAGAGAATAGGTCAGAAAAGGCCAGTGGGAAAAGACACCAAAGCTGACTCTGGGGAGATGCAGGAGTTTGCAGGGGAGGACACAGCAGCTGGAGGCATTGGGAGGGAAGGAGAGAAAGGAGAGACAACACAACTCCAGAAGTCACCACCAAAATGCAGCTGCAGATTGGGAAATGAGTTTACAACACAGCGGAAGGAAGGAGGAAGGTGCCTACCAGTTGGACAGCAAGCTGCTGAGTTACACAGAGTGCTTCTGCTGACAGGGAATGCTCTGTGCTTCTCTAAAGCTTACCACTCAGACAGCAGAAACCTCTGCCTCCATAGAACTGGAGGGACTAGCCACGTCTGAAATGCCCGGGGGGCTGGAAAGGCCAGCTACAGCTTCACAGGGCTTTCCAGAGGTGTGCCCAAGCATTTAGCACTTCCAACCAGTTCCTCCCAAGTGAGGATGGGGCATGGGTGGCCAATTTTTAAAAAAGGGAATGCAGAAGACTTCACAGGAAAGAGATTGGACAAGAAACTCAACAGAGATCATTCTTCAAATCTGTTGTGGGGGAAGAAAAGGCGAGGGGGGAGGAGGAGAGGGGAACCCTATTACCACGGTTCAGCCATTACCTCAGCCCATTGACGATGTCCTTTGTTTTTCCAAAATAAATCTCGTTCAGCGTACTTCTGATTTTATTCTCCATATCCTAGAACAGGGGGGAAAAGAAAGACAAGAAAAGAGAAGACACATGGTCAGTTCCAAAGGTGGGTTGCTATCCTGACTCTAGGTTGTTGTGGCCACGCCAAGAAACATGGGAGAAAGACTAGGCAATGCCAACGCAAGGTGGGTCCACTGAGCCTGGTAAAAGCTGATCAAAAGATGTTCAGGGAACAAGGTACTTCAGGATCTTTGTTGTCCCTTTAACCTCAAAAGGAATCAGTTCACCGAAAAGCGAGGGCAGGGATTTTAAAAACAGTTAAGTGGCACTTTGTTAATTTAAAAATATGCTTGCTTCATTCTCATCTAGTAGCCACCGGCATGCTAGGTGCTTTGTGAGTGTCAGCTTAATGAAGTCTTTGCAACTATTACAAAAAATTAGGAGAAAGTGAACCAGGCCACAAAAGCATGAAGAAGCAGATTCATGCCTCATGTGGACTAATCTAGTCCACAAGAGGGCAGCAATTGTCCAGGGAAAGAAGCATCTAAAACAGACCAAATCAAAACTCAAGAGCAGAGATAGCCTAGTTTTACATCTTGTTGGGTTTTTGTTTGTTTTTAATCCCAGAGTCCTAGTCCAACACTCAAACCACTACACCCTGCTGGCTCTCAAGACTCGTTCGTAGGAGGTCTGCCATGTCCTTCCTCTCAGGCTGAGAGAGTGTGACTTGCCCAAAGTAATCCACGGCTGAGCAGAGAATCAAACACTTGTTTCCAAACTATGGCGAACCTATTGTAGGGTTTTCTCAGAAGATTCCGATTGCTCAAGGTCAGCCAGGGGGTTCTGTGGCCAAGCAGAGTCCTAGTCCAACACTCATACCACGACACCTTGTTGGTTCTCTCCATCAACAATCAACCAATCAACATATATTTTACAAAAAGAGTGGGAGGCAGGGGGGGAAAGAGAGAAGGGCCTATTGGTGACTGGTGTTAAGTCTGACGTTTCTACAAACTGCAGGAAGGAGAGAGCTGTAAATTTAGGAAGAACCACTGAGCAGGGCCAAAACGACCTTGTGAAGCACTCCAAAAGGAGAGCAAGAGCCAACAGTGAATTGCCTTTGAGATGATTTTGGCTTTCGACTGCTGAGGGAAGGGAGGGAGTGAAGAAGGCAGCTTTCCACCTGCATGTGTGAAGATGCAGTTCAACCACCCAGGCCTACCCAGGCGATTGGGACGGTCAGCAAGAGAGAAGAAGGAAAACCCCACTGGCTCACAGACCTACCTCTACCAAACGGCCAATGTTGGCTATGTGTGGAGAGGAATCGCTCACAGTCTCATCTTTTTCCATCTGGAGAGAGGGAGACAGAAAGCAAAACGGAGAACTAGTTAAAAGAAGACACATACTAGAGAGGCGAAGCAATTAAACACTCCTTCTTCACTTGCGGTTCCAAAAAGAGATGTGGCACATGGGAAATACAGGAGAGACACGAAGGTAGGCTGAGCCAAGGGAACAGAGGAAGTTGGCTTTAGACGGAGTAAAGATGGTCCACTTAGCCTAACGCTCTCTATACTGCTGGGGTGGCATGTGCCCTCCCCTCAAAGGTTCTTTTTTTGCAGCCTTGAACTCATCCAGGCTCCCCAAATTGCTGTTTTTCTGGTCCCCACATTTCCTCTCAGAAGCCTCCAACACAGGCTTCCAACTCCAATTCACCTTTCAAATATGTTACATGTCCTCTCCGTACTGTTTAAAAATTGAATACCTACTTTTCAAAACCAGACACGAATTTCTGACCACTAGTTTTAGGTTCTTGGGGTGGGGGTGGGGGATTTGGACAGTCTGTGTGACTCTCACAGGATTCCAGGGGTGGAAAACTGGCCCTTGGACCCACCACAGTTGTGCATCCTTCACTATCCCGGGTGTGGAGAACCTTTGGCCCTCTGGATGTCTTGGACTTTGGCTTGAAGACAGAGCAAGCTTGTTCTCTTGCTGCTCCAGAGACTAGAACAAGAACCAATGGATTCAAATGACAAAATAAGAGGTTCCACCTAAACATTAGGAAGAATTTTTTATTGCAAGAGCTGTTTTGAGAGTGGAACAGGCCGCCTTGGAGGGTGGTGGACTCAGTTTCTTTGGAAGTCTTTTAAACAGAGGTTGGATGGCCATCTTTCAGGAGAGCTTTAGCTGTGTCTTCCTCGAATGCGGTTGGCTAGATGGCTTTTGGGATCCCTTCTAACTCTACAAATCTATGGACAGCTCTCTCCTAAAAAAATTGAATTCCAGGGTCAAGACAACAAGGCTGCACTTGGCTCCTTCAAAAAAAGGAGGTGGCAGTTTGCAGCTACTCCCTGGAATGTTCCCATCCAACTGCCTGGAGTTTCTCCAACCCCAGAGGACATGGTCTATAGGAACTGAGGAAGTTAGGAGTGGTGGAGGAATCTCGGGTCTGGCTCTCCATCTCTCCTCCACCCTCACGGCCGCCGCTCCGGCACCTGCCAAAGCCAGCCAAGTGTTGTCTGCAGAGCCTGACGGGGCGTGTAATTTAGTCAGAGCCTTGAAGGCAAGATGTGACCTGCACGGTGGCAAGATGCCAGCTCCAATTAGCCAGCCCAGGGTGGCTTTTTTTTTTTTTTTTTTTTACATACAAAGGGGAGATGGGAGAAGGAGATTAAGTCCCCCCCCTCCCTTTCACTCACCTTCTGCTGGAAGGGAATGTTGGAACCCATGAGTTTGTGGGGCCCCGAAGCAAACACCAAGTGGAGCAGGAGGATGAGGGTATGAGCGGCCCTTGGTCCTTTTGCACCTGAATTTCCCTCTGGCAAACCACCCCTTCTCCCCCTTTCCTCCTGCCCCAACACCTGGGCAGCTCGCTGGAGCTGAAAAAGACACACAATTCCAGGCAAAGCACAGATATTTTGACACGGCTGCCAAAAGGAGAGGAGAAAGGAAATCTTATGCCCCGAGCAGCCCAGATGTTTCATGTCCCTGTGTTTTGTTAACAGATAAAATAAACTCAGATTCTTTATTGTGGATATATGCCCCTTCCCCTGGTCAAAGTAAGGAGGTCTCTCACACACATATATATGGCCCCCTTTTAAGTTTACAAGAAATCTCATAGCAATGAAGCTTCAGTGAAACACAAAGTGTATTCTGGTGTGTGTGTGTGTGTGTGTCAACTTATAGCGACCCCATGAATTTCACTGGGTTTTTTTGGACAAGGAATATTCAGAGGTGGTTTCGCCAGTTCCTTCCTCTGAAATATAGCCCACAGCACCTGGGATTCCTTGGCAGTCCTTCAGGGCTTGGGGAAGGTTCTTTTTGGACTGTCAATCCCAGAACCCCCCAGCCAGCTATGCCAAGGAATGGCTATGCCAGCTGTGGGATTCTGGGAGTGACAGTCCAAAAAGGTTTTCCATGCTCTGGAAGTTCTAGCCTGCAGCATTTGGGGAAAAGGGACCAAAGTCAGATGTTGTGTATGTGGGTGCCGACTTATGGTGACCCCATGAATTTCATGGGGTTTTCTTAGACAAGGAATCCTCAGAGGTGGTTTTGCCAGTTCCTTCCTCTGAAATAGATGCTATAGCACTTGGGATTCGTTGACAGGCTCCCATCCAACTGGTAACCAGAGCTGACCCTGCTACCCTGGTCTTAAAACTGAGTTAGTTCATTCATCCCGATCCCCTCTTGAGTATCACCTGCTCTCCAAGATCTTTCATAACCCTGCTCCTTAAAACCTCCTCAGCCAAGGGTTGCCAATTTGTGTGCCTTCCAGATGTTGTTGGACTGCAACTCCCATCATCCATCAGTGCTGGCTATTCTGGCTCGGGCTAATGAGAACTGTAGTCCAGCAACACCAGGGTTGGGCTGCATGATGCCCCATCTTTATTTTGGCTGGAAATGTCAGGGATTGAATCTGGAGCTGTTCTGCAAGTCAAACAGGCATCCCGCTGTGGGGTGTGTATTTTAAAGTTTTTAAAATTGTTTTAATTCTTAATGTCTTGAAAGCTGTGTTTTAATTGGATTTATAGTTTAATGCATTTAAAACTTTTTTTTAATCCATATCATTTTAGACATTCTGTTTCAATGTACATCATAACCAGCTTTGAGTCCTATTCTGGAGAAAGGATATAAATCAAATCAAATCAATCAATAAACGTTCCCTTGGAGAAGCTGCCTTGTGCCAAAATCTAGTTCATTCTCAGCAACAGTAGCTCAGAAAAACCCTGCAATCCCAGAGATGTCATCTGGGACCATAACTTCTAGGCCAGCGTACCCAGACTGGTAGGGGCACGAAGCTTATGACACTCAGCTAGCAAAAGAAGTGCACACCAAACAGCCAAGTCCCTCAAAACTGTAATTTTATTCTGTAACTTAAGACCAAAGGAAAAGCAGGGCCAGAATTCTCTCTCCGCACCACACACACTCTCACAGTATGCCTTGGGTTATATCTTCCACCATCCCGGAACTGAGAGCTTCAACCTTCCCTGGAAAGGGGAGGCAGTGACTCACCATCTTGTGATCGGCTCCAGTCTTGCCCCCTGCTGTCCTGTGGTATTTCCCCCCACCTCACCCTTGCTTCCCCCGCTGCCTTATTATGTGGCCAAAAGAATGGAAAGGCCAAATATGTCCACATGGAAGAGCAAGAGGAATTCCCTGGGCCCATTCATCCATCCTTCCCTCCATTATAACCATTATTCTCTCTCTCAGCAAGCAGGAGAATTATTCTGCAGACAGACACACGCACAGCCTTCCTTCTGCATCACCAGGATCCAAAAATGGGCACCTAGGCTGACAGCATGGAAAGTGCTTGTCAAGTGAAGCTTTATGCCCCCTTAAAGGAAAAGGCGGGAATACTCTAGACCAGGGGTTCTTAACCCCCCCCCTCACAGGGGGTCCATGAAGGCTTGAAAGTTGTTTAGCCCACCTCCTCCCTGCAGTGGAGTGGCCACATGACAGGAACTAAGGCAAAGGCAAGCTGGCTGGCTTGGACTGTGCACTGCCATTCAATCTGCTCCAGCCACAAACTTGCAAGAAGAAGCAGGAAAAAAGCCTTCCCTCTCCCAGCAGTGCCTCTGAGGGAAGGTTTGATGGATGGTGTAATTGTATTATCATCATTATCAGGTATGATTACTGTTATTTTTGTTGGTTTAAATCTTGAGTTAAGTCTTGGGGGTCCGCAGCAACAAAAGATATGTAAAGGGTGTCCCTGGTAAAGAAAAGGTTAAGAACCAATGTTCTAGACTCCTAGCTGCTGATGGACTGCAAATCCCAGCATTCCTCATGCTAACTGGGGCTGCCGGGAGTTGCAGCCCAACAACATCTGGAGGACTGCATGGTTCCTAGCAGAAGTGCCTCCTCCCCTTTCTACCACCTTTGCTCTTCATTTCATCCTAGGACAACATCTGGAACTCTGCCGGATGGGCCTTGACATGAAAAGGCGAAGCCTGGTAAAAATATATGGCTGGCCTAATGGCTGGAGGCAGGCAGAGGAGGGTCTCTTCTCCCAGCCAGCACGCACACCCTCCAACACTACACAGATGAAAACTGGGATTTGTGTGGCCATGCAACATCAGAGAGCAAACAAGATGGCAAAAATTCTCAGCGAGGAAGAAGATACAAGCTGGGAGAGGCTGCAGCAGTTTGCTTTTGCCTGAACATCCTGGGAAATGCCAAGATTTTGCCCCCTCCTCTCCTCCTCTGCTGAGTTAATGGACTGCAAATTGCTTTTGCACTTTGAATTCCGTTTGCAGCAACTGAACTAAGCTGAGGACGAAGGGGGAGGAAGCGGAAGGAGAGAAGAGAAGCCAGTACATTTTAAAAGCAACTGAAAAAGTGGAATGGCAGAGGATTGATTGGGAATGTCCCCGCCAAATCAGGACACTTGGAGGGTATGCCGCACGTTCATCAGCCATGCTGGTTGCGGGATTCGGAAGTTTGGAGTCGAAAAACTGAACTTTCTTGAGCTGCAGGAAGCAGAGTGCAGGACATGATGGACCTTCTGGGTCCAATACAGCAGGAATCTTTAGATGTTCTGCACTGAGTAGGAAGGGGGGGCAGAGGCGAGACCCCTTCTCTGCCCAAATGCAAAAGAGAAGAGGGTACAGCATTCACAAACTGGAGGTCCCCCTTTTCTTCTATCAGAGGTTGAGAGTTACCACTGCAGCTTTCAAAAGGTGAACAGTGTGTGCCTTAACACCTCTTCCTCTGATTTAATCATAAGAAAATAAAATTACAATGAAGTGAAAATGTACATTTGCGCTTAATTTTTCTAAAACCGGCACCCTTGCAGAGTTTGGATTCTTGGGGGAACTTCAGGATCTCATTTGAGGATGGAGGATTCATGCAAACTCCCTTCCCAACACACAGGCTTCCCTCCACCTCTCTGTCCTAAGGCAGGCCTTTATGCCCTCCCAGTTCTAGCTTTTAAGGGGTGATTTATGCTGGAAACTTGTCCCTACGTTTTTTAATCACATCACACACACTTTGCAGGATCTGCCGTGGGGATGAGGAGGGAAGTAAGAATTCCCTCTGCATAAAAAAGGCCAGAGAGACAGAGAGAGTGAGAAAAAGAAAAAGCCAAACCAAGCAAGGGCTGGAAAGGCATGCTAAAGGCCAGTGTTTTCCTTGGCACGGCTGGCCTGCGGATGGATGGAGGCAACTCCCCTCCGGCCTCCACTTCACAGCTATAATTTGGCGCGTTAAAGGAAGGCACCAGATTCAAATATTTGCACAGGTCACTGCAACCGAGGCACAGTTACTGAGAAACAGACTCAAACTTCATCTTTTTAAACACACCGGCGCTCATAAAATTACTTCCAAGGCCTGTCTTCCCGCACCCCCACCCGGCCCCGCATCAACTTCTTCTGCAAGAAGGCTGGCTCTACCACGGCACAGCATCTGCCGCAGATACTAGGGGCGGCAACAATGGCAGCTCCCTATTTATTAATTTTAAAACATTTCCATCCCACCCGATACCTGACAGCAGAAAAGCCCCCCCTCTCGTGTCCTCCCACACTGCATTGCTCCTACTGATGGGACACAGAGGAGCCCCCCAACCTCAGTTCTTGGGCAGGCCTATATAGGGGGAGACACTCTCTCAAGTATAGAGCTGTTTTAGGGCTTGAAATGTCATCACAAGCCCCTTGAATTCAGACCCCCTGGCCTGTTCCAAGCCCTCCTTTTTGGAATATGGAGCTGTGCATGCCACAGGGCCTGTTCTGCACCCTCTAAACTGGCCTGCTATGGCAGAGGACCTGATCACATTAGTAACATTGAGGGGGAAATTTGACTGGAATCAAGAGGAGGTGCCATCTTGTCATTTGCCTCAGGAGGCCAAATGTCTTAGGTGATCCCCCATTCATTTATCAGGAGAGCAGCTCTAGTTGAGATGCAAGAGCCGCATCCTGGTGGATAAGTTACTTTTTTTTTGTAAGTCTCCTTAGGTCTCATGTCGGGAAAAAGGACATGAAATGAAATAAAATATTTGGGGAAGACTTTCACTCCCAGGAAATTCCAGCCAGTGTAGCAGCTATCGTCCAAAAAAGTAACTTTTTACAAGCTCCAGTCCCATTTCTGACTGACCAGACACCCCTGACAACTCCTGCAGGAAGGGCTTGGCAAGGTTAACCGCCCTCTTTTGCTGGAGTCTCTGGCATCCAGGGGCAAACCTCTCTCTGAACAAAGAGGCCCCGTATAGACATGGACTGCCCAATTCTCCCCTTTGTCCAGTGTCCTCGCAACCGGCAGCCAACCAGCATACGGAGGACATTCCACTCATTCGTCATGCTTCCTGAGACATCTTTTGTCTGTCCTGCAAACCCTGCCCAAGTCAATTTCATGGGATGGACAGCAAGTATTATGAGAAAGCATGCCCTCCTATGTTGCACAGACGAAAGCCAGGATACTCCTTAGAGGCAGGGGAGCAAACAAAAGGCCGGAGCTCAGGAAGTTCCTTTTGGGACTCCAAATTCCAGGAACCGCCCAGCCAGCATGCATGCATACACAGTCTCCAACATTTCACAAATGAAAACTGGGTCATGGGTAGTCAAACAATATCATAGTGTGATCCAGATGGCAAATGTTATTAATGAAGAAAAAAAAGACACTAGCTAGGATTGGCTGCAGCAGTTTGCTTTTGCCTGAGCATACTGGGAAGAGAGGGACTCCACCCCCTCCTCTCTTCTCACTCCTGCTGAGTTAATTGAGTGCAAACTACTTTTGCACTTTGAACTTAGGTTGCAGCAACTGAAGGACGCTGAAGATAAAGGGAGAATGTGGGAAGAGAGAGAGAGAGAAACTGGGACATTTTAAAAGCAGCGGAAAAAGTTGGTCAGTGGAGGATTAATTGGGATTGTTCCTGCCAAATTAGGACAGTGGGAGGGAATGAGAAAGGAAAGAGGAGAAACCCTCCATCTATGCTGGGGTGGACAATTTGTGGTTCTCCAGATGTTTCTGGACTGGAAACCCCTCACCACTGGCTAGGCTGGCTAGGGCAGATGGGAGATCTAAGCCATAAACAGAGTCACAGTTACCCATAATTGACAGGAAGCACAGTTTTATTCATCAGTACCAGGGGTGGACAACTGTGCTGGTACCAGGGTCAATTCTCCTCACAGGCCATACCACCCACACAGCAATTCCAAATACCTTTGTAATCCTCTGCAGCCCCCTCTTAAAATGGTAAGCAGGGGCTTTTGGCTTAGTTTGGGATTTTGGGGTGCTTGTGGGGATCAGGTGGTGGCATTTTTACAGGGTTTTTTTGCACCTTTTCATACATTTTGGGGCCTTCTGCATGGCTTGGGGGCAAAAACTGACCTGACAGTGTGCAGAAAAGCCCACAGAAGAGGGGGTTGCACTTTGCCCACCCGATACGTATCATGCTCCTACCAGATGGGAGCTGCACTGTAACAAGAGGGCCACAGGGACCCCACAGAGGGCCCATACACTGAATGGAGGTGGTTCTCTGGCAGAGAAAGAGTCCTGCCATCACTTGCCTCCACTTATCCTTTTAACACGGCAGCTCCCATAATCCCTCACAGTTGGCCCTGCTGGCTAAGGCTGTGGGGTGCTGCAGGCCGGAAACCTCTAGGAGTCACAGCTCCCCACCCCTGAATTTTACCTGGAGAAGCCAGGGACTGAATGTGGGCACTACTGGATCCAGAGTATGTCTGCTCTGCCTGCAACTAAACTATGGTTACAGTTTAGGCTTGGAAGAGATGATTTATGACCCGCTGTGGTTCCGCTCTTATTGTTCTATATTGTGCGCTGGGTTTGGAAATGTGCACTGAACAACGCAAGGTCTCATACCTGTCTGGTGAGGCTGCCTCCGAGGTTCATCGTGCCGGAGCCGGTTTTGTTCGTCTGCAGCCACAGCATCACCGTAGAGGTCAGCTTGTAATGGGCGGTGCGGCCGCTGGATTTCTCCTGAAGGAGGAGAGAGGCATCACGGAGCGACCAAAGCTTTTGAAATGGCAGGGGTGTCAAAGACTATTCAGTTGCAGGGTGGCACCTGCCCTCTCCAGGGCAAGAGAGATTAATTCACCAGTCCCACAATGCACTGCCTGACCCACTTCAGCCAAAGTTTTGAAGACCAACAGGAAGACTTCCCAGAATGCACTTGGTCTCCAAGCAGCTCTACTGAGCCAAAGTGAGGCCTGAGAAGGGGGGGGGGGTCCTCTTCCTTTCTCATGGCCACTGACTCGGCCATAGCCTGCCTATCATTCAAGGCTTCTCAAGCTGACTTTTTTCTCCTTAGGACTATCACCTGATTAAGGAACATCTTAATCCATTAACTGTGTGAAGCTTTGATGTGTGTTAAAGAAGGGGAAGTGCACACTTTAAGGAGATGTAGGCACATTTTACAAAGACATTAGCTCTTCTCCCTCATGTATGAGGCAGAAGGGAGCTTAATCATAGCTGAAGTCAAGCGACTTCCCCACAACTGGGCAATGAGCCTATGATCTTGAAGGCTGTTACTTAGGACAGGGGAATAAGCGCCCCTGATACCTTCTTGACCCTTGACAGGCCTCCAAGTCACCGTGCAATCAACCAGCCCTGCCTGCAAACTCCGGGCAATCATGGCTTCCTTGACTAAGCCCATCTTTTCCTACTGCCTTCCACCTTATAAAGCATTATCATCTTTTCTAATAAGTCGCATTGTCTCGTGAGATGCCCAAAGTATGACAGTCTCAGTTGAGTCATCTTGGCTTCTAGGCTGAGTTCAGGCTTGATTTGCTCTTGGACCCATTTAATTTGTCTTTTGGGGGACATTTCAAATGAGTTGCTTTTATTCCTGTTAGCTTTCTTCACTGTCCAGCTTCCACAACCACACAGAGAAATCGGAAATACAATGGCATGGACAATCCTGACTTTAGTTTTCAATGATAAAGGACCTTGACACAGGTCCAAATGGGTTCAAACTATAAAACCCACCAACACCATATAATGAGACCAAGTTTAAAGAGAATTTAATTAGATGGATCTAAAAAAAGAGGGCTGTGTGCCTGTATGGAAAACAGACTGTCCATTTTCATGCCTACAGGGAGTTTTTCTGATTACCACCTTGACTTATCTTTTCACGAACTGCTTCAGGGGAATGTTCCCAAATTAACAAAAGGAAGCCTGGTGGGGAGAAGAGGGTGAGTCTGGGAGGTTGGGGGAGAAGAAAGGGAGTTAAGTGTACAGGCCTTACACAATATTGCATTGTTCGCCTGAGCACCTGTGCTCATTAGCTGCCTGGAATTTAACTAGGGTGTGGGGGGGGGGGGAGGAATTATTTTTGGTTTACATTTTTGTTTCTGACGGCTGCCGCCCACAGAGAGAGACCAAGCTGTACCTGCACTTCCACCACGTGGATGGAATCCCAGCACCCCTTAATCTTCTTTGATCCGTCTCCAGCTTTCTTAATTAGAATCACGCCAGCAAATCCGTGATCCAGGTCCCAGAGGTAGACGGAGGAAACGCCCCCTTCAAAATACCTGCAACCAAAAACAGAAAGGCAGACTGGTCACAATTACGAGAGAGGGGACAAAGGCCATCACTACATATCCCTTTGCTTATGGTGTTGGTTTTAGGACAAGGGTTTTTAAAGAGGTAGAGCCAAGAGATGGGGTAATGCAGGTTGTTGCCTGAAGTCCCAGAGTAGCTGTTGTTGTTGTTGTTGTTGTTGTTGTTGTTGTTGCTGCTGTTGTTGTGTGCCTTCAAGTCATTTCCAACGCCCTGTGACCCTAAGGTGAACCTATCACAGGGTTTTCTTAGCAAGATTTTTTTTTCAGACATTTGCCATCACTGCTTTTCTCTGAGGCTGAGAGAGTGGAACTTGCCCAAGGTCACCCAGTCGGTTTCCATGGCTGTGCAGGGATTCGAACCCAGAGTCTCAGTCCATTGCTCAAACTACAATACCATCCTAGCTCTTAGAAAGGGGCTGCCAATTGGGGAAGACAGCTAACTGGAAGATTCTGGGAGCTGTCGTCCAAAAAAAGCAAAGCAAATTCTGACCAAGTCTGACTCCTGAAGTCAGCTTTGTAGGTCTCCCTCATTCTATGATACAAGCTGGAAAATCTGATTATTAGTTTTGGACCACAATTCCACTGACCACACTGGCTGGGGGAATTCTGGGAGTTGTAGTCCAGAAGCTCTTCTCAAAAGTAGTTTCCTGGGTCCCCATAACTCCATCACCTTGTGTTTTTTCACTGTGTACCCAATGGCCCTACCATCCCATTTTAAACAGATCAAGCATGTATTAGTGCACAACTGAGCCTGTTGTGGAGTGGGAGTCCCATGGCGCCCTGGGCCAAAAGTACTAGTCTTACAGAACTCCCTAATGACTCTTTTACATTTTCAAGTATTTAAAGAGCTCAATGTTCTTTTAAGGATTTCAGTTTGGTGGGAGAACAACAACCACAACTTACTTGTCCCCTGTGGAATAAAGCAAAGATGAGGGGGGGGGAGCTGAAAAAAAGAGCCAAACATCTGAAAAAGCCTCCCTCTTTAGGCAACAGGCCAGCTAGTCCGCTGGATCCCACCTCTGACTTATGCAACCCCATTGACTCCAATTAATGGCAACAAGCTGTTAAAAAATACACTGGAAACCTGGCTGAAACTTAAAACCATGCTTTATAGCTGGCTTCCTCCCCACGCCCCTTCTCTCACATCAGGGTTAAAGAAGTGTGGCTGGAAAGGCATTCCACCACCTCCAAAAGCATTGCCTAATTAAGACTAAAGGGAACAGACAAAAGGGGGGGGGGCAGCTGGTCCCACAGCCTCTTTTCCTTTTGTGCACAGAGAGGGTGTTCTGATTTATGGCAGGTCCCAATCCACCCCAACATCTGGGAGAAACCAAGTCCCAGGACTGAGAAATAAATCTCCACCTAGCCTCTGACAGTCTGCCTTAAGATGGAGAGCAAGTTCAAACTGTGTGATTTCTCTTCCCGATGCAAAAAAATAAGGGTGATTTTTTTTGGGGGGGGGGAGGTTGGCAAATGCTGCTACAGCAGGGCTGCTGGGGCATCCTCCCACCTGCTGTTCTGCTGACCTGGTTGACACCTTCATGACAGTTTGTCTTGATGTGCAAACCTACAATGTGACACTCAGCAGAAAAAGCCCTACACACTCAAATCCAGGCTGCTGTCCTGAAGCCCTTGGGAAACCTGACTCATCATAGCTGCCAATGAATGCTGATTGGAGAAGGAGGGCCCTTCAGGATGGTAGAGATTATAGATTGGTGGTAGGCAGGAAACAACTGGCCAGAGGTGGGTTGCTCCCCCTGGATGACCTCAGAGGAAGGGACCTACACAAGGGTTTTGTTATTACCTACCTACCAGGTGTGAGTGGGTGGAGCTAACCCAGAGATCTTGAGGATACTCTGAGGTCTCTCCACTGGGAAAAATACAGGTCGCACCCACCCACCCGTATCCACAGAACCAATATCCATAGTTTCAGTTCTCCACGGCTGAAAAAAAGAGGGACACGTACCATAGTCATGCTAGAAAATGCCTAGAGCAGTATCCTCTCTAGGAATCACTAGGTCCTCCAATGCAACTCTATGGTAAGTTTGTACAGGAAGTCCTTTATTTTAACAGGGTTTGCTATTATCCACGGTTTCACTTATGAACGGGAAGTCCAGGAACATATATCCCCTATGGATACAGGGAGGTGACCTGTAATTTTTCCAAGCTCTGGCTAAGGTATAAAACAGTTTCTTACATCTGCAACCGTGGTGAAAATTCTGCTGTGCCCCCATTTGCATTTTAGGACAAAATAATTACTGAATTTCTTGCAGGCCTCCAATTCTAGTTCAGAAAAATGCAAAAACAGCAATGCAAGACAAACCAGGCATCAAGGGATCTCTTGATACAAGGAATTTTCTTTTCCCTCTCCCAATTATACATTTTACCAGCTTGTTCGGGGCATGAAACATTAATTAGGAGGTGGTGGGATCACAACAAGGACTTATAAAAAATGTTTCTTTATCTTCCCTACTTTGATCCTAATGACATGAAATGGGGAGGGGGGCGAAGAATGAGGAGCACAACGAAAAGGAGTTCTGTTATTATTATTTTTTATGTGCTTCAAATTTATGAGATTTTGCATAAAGGCTTTTGTGGGTACGTTTTAAGAACGTGCTAAAACATCGTCCGAGACCACATAAAGCCATCTGAGGGGGCTTTCCCGCCAGACCAAGCAAGCGCACACATGGAAACACTCGGAACAGCCTTTGTGCCTCTAATGAGTCAAATCTAGGATTAATACTGTTTTAAATACGAACATGCTATTTCAAGGCTGCGTGGAGCTGGCTGCAGTCACAGTCTTGAGTACTCAGCGGGGAAATGCCTGGCCAGGGGAAGAAAAAACATAGCCAAGTTGCCCTTCTGGGGGTCTAAGCCAGGCTGGGCTCAAGTGCTCATGTTGGCTTCGTGGGCTTCTTTTGGAGGGAGCCTTTGCAGATTTTGGACAGATCTGCAGGGGGCCCATCATTCATTCTGGATTCTGTGTAAAGAAGCATTCTCTCAGTTCTGTCCCCGCAGCTTTTCTGACTGATCACAGGGTTCTCATGAAAAAAAAAAGGGGGGGGAGTTCTCAGCATTTGATATCACCAGATGGGGAAGATGTTGTCCTCCAACTTATGCTGGATTACAACTCCCATCATTCCTAGGTTGATGGGAGCAATAATCCAAACATCATCTGTAAGAATGCGCTTTCCACACCCCTGCTCCATCACACTCTCTTTCTCTTGCTTAAACACATGATTCAGAGCTAGATAGGCCATGCGGGTTGCGAATTTATTTTCTTTCAGTTCATGAGCCCATCTTTAGTCTCAGCTTTGTAACTACGTTACATTACAACTGAACACAGAGGGATACACAGAGGGTTGGACTAGATGGCCCATGAGGCCCCTTCCAACTCTATGATTCTGACTACAACTTGATTTTTTTTCCCTGGTGTCAAGGGTAACTTTTTAGCTATTTTTCTAGTTCCACAAGTGTGGCTGCAGAAAATGGCGGGGGAGGAATACCACATGGTTCCAGTGCTGGCGCTTGCTGCTGAAAGAAAAACGTTCATGTTTTCATAAAAACCAAAACTATCTTTTTCAGTTGCTTTTGAGAAATGGGAAAGAGATACTTCCAGTGTTAGTAATACAACTGTCACAGTCAGAACCCTGAAAACGTCATTCGGCTCTGAAGCATGAGACGAGACTCCATGCACTTGAGGAAGTAGATGGTAATCCATGACTGCGCATGCTAAAATAACACCTGCTGTAATAAATAAGTCTTACCTGTGCCACTGCCCCAAAGGCAAACAAATGGGACCTAGAGCAAACCAAGCCTGAACTCTCAACTAGAAATCAAAAATGATTTAACTGAGGCTAGTGCACTTTGGACCTATCATGAAACGACATGATTCACCGGAAAAGATGGTAAAGTGGAAGGCAGCAGGAAAACAGGATGACCACATTACAGATGGATTGATTCAGACAAGGAAACCATGAATTTGCAAGACATGAACAGGACAGCTGATGACCAGGGTGCTTGGAGGTCTCTCGTTCATAGGGTCCCCATAAGCTGACTCAACTGCATAGAACAACAATGAAAAGTGCCACAGAACACTTTGTTACTGCTCTTTTAATGATGTAAGTAATGTAACTTTTAAATAATGTAACTTCATTCTGTAACTATAATGGCAACTAGTTTTGGTGGGTCATGGTAGTCCAACTACAACCTATCCCATTGTAAAACTCACTTTCTAAGTTACGGTCTGTTCGGCAGATCACAAGCACCGCCGTATGTTCAATTGTGTAGGCAAGGCAGGACGTGAAAGGAATAAGTGAGTTATTGAATCCAGCACGTATACCAATAGCTTTGAGTGGGGCCTTCAAGAATTTTGTACAGCGGGTGAGGCTTTGGTGCAGGGAGGGTGGAGGAAACATCAGCCTCATCCGACCAGCTGTTCTTCTCCGCAGCCTGAGCAAATCCATCCCAAAGAGCGCCCGTGGCTTTCGGCACAGGTATTTTGCAGATTCTTTCCAGCATACACCCAGGTGCGAGCAGCCCTTGAGCAAACATACCAATCCAGTTCGGTATGCACACCCCTTCTCTGCCAGGTACACACATCTGGCTGATGGCTGGGCAGCTCTGACTAGGCGGGGCAGCCGACGGCCCGGGGAGAACAAAAGGTGGATTCAGAGGAGACAGGGAGAAACGCAGAGGCTCTTGGAGAGCGGATGCTTATGCTCTGAAGCCTCTCACCCCTGCCCTGTTTCCCCAGACTCTCCATCTCTCCTTGCCATTTCCATTTCCCAGACTGAGTGTTTTGGGAAGGTTATTGAAGCAGGAGGAGGAGGGTGAGTTGCTCAGCCGTCTTGAGGGTCTTGGGAGTCACAAGTGGGCTTCCTTAGGTGAAGAGGAGCAAGTGCAAGGCACAGGCTCCTTCTGGAGGCTCCTAGACAAGTTTATGGGCCACAGCAGACCCAGGAGATTTCATGCCGCTGCTCCTTAGCCTACACTGCACTCCATTCTTATCTCCGATCATTTGGAAGATCTCTCTTGTGCTAGAGCTCGATGCACGGAGATGCTGCAGTGTAGGAGCATTTGTATAACTGAAGCAGAGGAAGGGGACCTCCAACCCACATCTGGCCCACTGCGGTTCCCCAGCCAAACTGGAACCCCTCTTTAGCCCACCCAGCCAAGCTTCTCCCCTGCAGAAGTAGACTTTCCCAACTGGGTTGAAAAATGGCACTGGAGGTGGGGAGGGGATTCTCAGACCCTCAGATGACTGGGCAACTCACCCTCCTTCTCTTGATTCAATATCTCTTATCTCCAATCTCTGATTCTTATCTCCAATCCATCTCCTCACCAATTGCCAGCCCAGCTTCTATCTCTCTCCCCTTCCTTGACTGTTTCGCATGTGGCAAATTGTAGATTCTCAAAGGTCTGTAGGGTGCAGGCCTCATTCCTTGTCTTCTGGAAAACACTGGTGGTGCTTTATAATTAAGCGAGTAATAAAACGACGACTGGCCATTTGAGAACTTGGAAGCTCATTATTAATCCCAATCACCCTTTCCCTTTCTTTTCTAACTGGCAATTTTTCGGTCAGGTAAATACCAGGGGCTGTAGGCTCTATTTCAGAGAAAGGAACTGGCAAAACCACCTCTGAGTATTCCCTGTCTAAGAAACCCCTCTGAAATGCGTAAGTCAACAGGCAACTTGAAGGCACACAGACACACACATTCTATGATGCTTTAATGCCACATGCACTCTGGGGAGGAGGCCGTTGCTATTTTAACATGCCAGAATAAAAGCTTTAATAAAATGAAGTGGCACCAGACAAGGGGCTTCACCTGCTTACTGTGAGGCTGTACCTGGCTCACCTCTGAGCTCCCCTGGAGCAAAGGCCTGGCCAGAAAAAGGAGAAGAGAAAAAGCAACCAAATATTCTCGGTGTTGAGATACAGGGCTGGTGCACCTGGATTCAATCTTCAGAGACCCCGGCTGCAAAAGCTGTGGCAAATTATTGTGTCGGAGGAAGGGGTTTGTCACAGGAGTTTATACGAGCATGAGCCAAGGGCAATAAAGCAACTTCAAAAGGCTTTCACCCCCACCCTGCTAAGCCTCAGGTTTGCCTGCGCCAGGTTCACATCCAAATCCAGATGGTGGCATGCCTGTGGGAAAGGATCTAATGGAGGAGGAGGAGGAGGAGGAGGGCGCTCAGAACTGCAGACTGACCCAAAACTTGGAAGCTGCATCCTCTGGTCAACTGCAAGTCCCAGAATCCCCCTGCTCCAAAGAGTAATTTCTATTCTCCCAAAGCCTGAGGCTGACCCACACAATTTAAACAATTCCTTTGCCTCAGACTGGCTGTGACCCTACAATAGAGTGGACAATGCAGTCCCCCAGGGTCAAAAATGGGGTTTTTTGCCCCCAAATACCCTCCAGGGGACATGGGAAGCATTTTCACCACATCCTTCCCAAGGCAATTTAGGGCCAGGAAAGGCCTTAAAAAAAAAAAAGTTGTGAACAGGAAGTTACTTCCACTCACTTCCTGTCCTTGGCCTAAAAGGACCCAACAAAGCCAAAAAAAAAAATGGTGAAAACTCCCCCATCCCATTTGGGGCCAAAAATTTTAATTTTGATGGTAGGGGGAATGTGGTGGGAGATGAAGCCCTCTAAGGTCTCTGAAGTGGTGGTGATAATACAGCCCCCTAACTATCCACAGCTGCCTACCCTTGCCATATGGGCCTCTCCAGAGGAGATCTTATCATTCATTCTGGATGGACCCTCCAGTATGAGGGAACCTTCAAAGAGAGTCACAATGAATGTAAAAGGAAAGGGAGCTCATGTACCCTGTGGCAGGCTGGAGCTGAAAGAAAAATTCTTTTGAATGCAGCAGCACTCGCAAACCTCACGTGAACAAAGGCTGACTAAGACAATGGGAATGGACGAGCCTGTCTTGCATTACTCTGCACAAGGAATTAATAAAAACAAAACAAAGCTAGTCCTTGAAAGAAAACAGGGGAAGAAGTGGCGTTTCCTTGATGATGGAAACCCACTTTCTGCCATATTGCCCATCTGGCCAATGGCCGTCACGCCTCGTCGTCATGAATTTACTTTAGTAACGCTGACAGTTCAGCACTCTTCCCACTGGGGAGCCTGCCTCGATTCGCTTCCAAGGACCCTTCCTTCAAAACAATCAGGGATGATTACATTCTACAATTGGATCCATCTTTTTCTCAGCACCCCACCCCACGGCCACCCCCAATGACTACAAGGACGTGGAAGGTAAAGCAGATATCCAGACCTGCAGCTGTACTGCATGCTTCGGTTTATGTGGCCAAAGATGGGCTCATGAACTGAAAGAAATCAAGTCTACAATCATGCAGGTCGAATCATCTCCCAGCCATCTTCTCAAGACGTGGTGTGCAAAGAAAGCTTTTGGCCTCAGAAAACCCACTCAGAAATGCCAAAGCGATCAATAAATATGAAAAGTCGGAGTTTTCCACGGCCGGCATCCATAGATTTTCCTTGGGCTTTTTCCAGGCTGTGAGGCCATGTTCTGAAATAGTTTCTTTCTGACGTTTCACCTGCATCTGTGGCTGGCATGGTTGGGTAGGAGTGTGTGGAGTTTATACATATATTATGAACCCCTGTTGGGGAGTATATATAGATTTGTGTAAATGAATGGTTAGTTTCTGGGTATAGAAATGCAAGGATTGTTAGTGTCTGTTTGGCTAATGGCTGGTTGATGGGCCATTATCTCCTGGGAATCCCTTTGTCCCTGGATGGAACACTTGCATCAGAAACATCAGAACAAACTATTTCAGAACATGGCCTCGCAACCCAGAAAAAAACCCAAAGAAAATCTATAGATCAATAAATAGTTTCTTTTTTAAATTTTTTTTAAAAAGTATCACTATCAGTGACAAATAATGGACCCGCTCAGACATCAGAATAATCCCAAATTCTTGGGAGTTCTAGCTTACCATAAGACCTGCATCCTGATGACAGTTCCAGCACTTCTATGGAGCATGTGGGGCAAATCTGCCACACACACACACACACCTCCAGTTGAGCTGTTTCAGGCTCAGGTGAGCCCTTTCAAGCCAGAAAGAAAACTGTAAGAAACTTCCAATTTTGGAAAGAGGCACATCCATCCCAGAGAAGGAGCAAAAGCATGGTGAATCTGTCCCTCACACCCTACTGGGTGTGAGGAAGGGTGTTTTCAATTTAATTGTTTAAAATTCTGGCGGGGAGTCCCTGAGGCCTTCGTTCAGCCCGTGGTCCACACTCCCCACAACCTGGACATACATCAAAACAGGATGCCCCCAGACAGAGGATGGGACAAGGGGCAACACTCGTGGGGAGAAAGCCCCATTTTCTAATGAAACACCCTCTTCAGACTCTGGCTGCCAGACTGGAAGATTAAATCTGTTGGAAAGGAAATCGCCTTCAATCATAGCCAACGAGGGGGGAACACTTGTTATTCTACGACATTCCAAACCTGCGGCAACAGGTTATTTCCTGTAACTTAAGGCTGGTTTAGATTTGGGCTAAATCTGTCTGCGATGCCCATACCAAGGATGCAATGTTGGGGGGGAGCCCAAAATGATGCTTTCAAAAGAGAGTGAAAAGCCAACCTCCATCGACAAGGTGCAGCTGGGGAGCCACAGCCTCAGGTTAGACCAAGGCTGCAGAAGTAAGAATTGCTTTAAAAAAAAAAAAAACACAGGGGCCAGGAAGGAGATAAAAAACTTTGCTACTAAGCCCTGAAGTCTCAGCTACTTTCTTTAAAAGAAATTGAACGGATCCATTCCTGTCCTGAGGATAATTGCCTGTTCCCTCCCCTCACCAGACAGACAGACAGATGATAAGAGAAGCTAACATACAAGTCTCTGTACTGGTCAAAGGCGTTGTTCGCTTCCACCTCCAGCTTCCGCAAGCGAGCAGAGGGCATGGCACCATCTTCCAGAGGCGGGTCATATTTGTTGCTCCACGGCGATCTGCAAGAGAGAGAGAGAAAAAGTATCAGTAAGTTAAGTATTGGTGGTCCTACCACCATCACAAGCACATTTTGTGAGGACACAGGAGTGAGCCTTCTCAGTAGCTGCTCCCCAGTTGTGGAACTCCCTTCCATGGGAGGCCCAGTTGGCTCCCTCCCGGCTGTCTTTCTGCTGGTGGGCAAAGACCTTTTTATGTAGCCAAGCATTTGGTATTTAACTTGTTGTGGCAGATGGAGCTTTTAATGGGGGAAGTTGTGTTCCTACCTTTTTAAGTTTTAAATATACAGTACTTTTAAAACTCTTTAACTTGCATTTTTTAAAAACAGAACTATGATTTAAGTTCCTTTTAACTTTCCTATTAATAGTTATTCTTTAGCTCTACTGTATTTTTAAATGGATGTGAGCTGCCTTCAATCCTGCACTGGGAGAACGATAGAAAAGAGAAGAAAATAAAGATAGAAAATAGAAGAAGAGAAAAAGAGAAGACAGAAAATAAAATAAACAAACCCTCCACCTGATGCTACTAGAATCCTCTGAGAACTGCACATATGATGGCACCTCTTTCTTAGACAATGGGTGCAACAGGTAGGAAAGTGTCTTCTCCACAGTGGCTCCCCAATCTGTTAAATGCCCTCCCCAGGAAGGTCTGCCTGGCCTCCTCGCCGGACACAATTAGACACCAGGCTAAAACCTGGAAAGCGTTTAGCCTTTGATTTCCTGCTTTTATTATTCTTGGAAGCTTTCAACAACCTAACATTTTTAATATTTTGATACAGGGTCAGCCAATATATATTTTTCTGGTTGTGCTTTTATTTAGTTTTGTGTTTTTATGTTTGTAAACTTTCCCTGAAGGCATTCACCAGTTGGGTGGTAAACAGATGAAAAATTATAATATTTGGTTCTTTAAAACAGAGTGGTTTAACTAAAACTTTCCTTTTTTTCCCTTTTCACTTCCAGCTCTGGGGGGCTTTTTCCCTCTTTGGTAATGTCTTGTTTTTTAACAAGACTGGTGGGCTTTGCATTTCACACTCCTATGGGGTGATTCGTAGGCCACCTTGAGGCAACTGAGCAAGGCATGGTATAAACGCCTACAACTATTTTTATAAAATGGCTTCAATGGCAACCAGCAGCTTTCGCAGGCTTATCTGTAAGATGCACATAGAGAAATGAAGAGGAACCGTGCTGAGCTTTCCTTCGGAGTAGAATTTTAGGCTTTTTTTGGTGATTTAAGAATATCCTCTTGAGTTTAAAGCAGGTAACCACGGAGCAAGTTCTCAAGGTTTCTGTCCCCCACCTCCACATCTCCTGCCTCTCTTTAACAAGGTGGCTTGATTTAATTGCGGTTAACAGATCTTTTTCACTGAGTACAGGGACTGGAATTTCAGACCCACATAGCCACAAGTTAACACTGTGGGGGGGGGAATGCTGGCTACAGCAGTAATTTTATCCATGAGAAAGTCATAATGTTACCCCCTGGAAAAAAAATGTCTTTATAAGCAGACAGGCACTCAAAACACATTTAAGGGCTTATACGAAAGACTGTTTTGAAGAAAGACAGATGGATAAACCCACCTGGGTTGAGAACCATGGGGTCCTAACTTGCCTACACAGGAGAACCATTTCAGTTGTAACGTACGGGTTTCAAACTGGGCTTGCTAACACCAACTTCACGCCATAAGGATCCCATTTAAGGAAAGCGATCAAAAAGGCAAGGATAGGAACACTGGGGAGAAATTCAGGGGGGGTTCGGGTTTTTAAATGTGTGTGTGTGTGTGTGTGTGTGTGTGTTTTAAAGGCTCGACTTTGGCTCTCCAGATGTCTCAGCTATTGACTTCTCCCAGATGTGAGCGTTAATTGGCATTCCCCGCCAGCTGTAGGGACAGAGAGGTTGAATGCAGCACTCCTTCCCCCGCCCCAAGAGAACCGCTTTGTTAACGTGCAGAACAATGTTCACTTGCTGAAATTAGAAGGCTTGCCTGAGACTGGCAAGTTGATGTGACAAATGTCTCCCTGACCCCAAAACAGGAAGATGGGAAAGTGATAAGATTTCATATTTTCATCTGCGGTCTACCTGAACTGAGCTATTCTTCTTATTTTATTCACTTCTATCCTGCTTTCCTCTCACAACAGTGGGACTCAGGGCAGCTTACAACACCAGTAGAGATTAAACAAAACACAAAAAACAGTAGTGTAAATGTCAATTTACAGCAATAGTTGTCAACCTTTGGTTCTCCAGATGTTTTGGACTTCAACCCCCAGAAGCCTCTGCCAGCACATTCAATGGCCAGGGATTATTGGTGAAGAAGTGCCAAACATCTGGAAGACCAAAGGTGGAGACCCACTGACCTACAGGGTTAAAATCATTTAAAATTCATTAAAAGATAGGCTATAAGAAGTCAACAAAAGAGCAAACTGTTAAAAGCTCATCACAGTCACTTCCTAAAAACCTGGCAGAATAGAAAGTCTTTATTGGCCAGTAAAGGGTGAGAGCTATCCTAGCCTCCTTAGGGAGGGAATCCCAAAAGTCTAGGAGCAGCCACCAAGAAGGTCTTGTCTCCCTTATCCTCACCAGAATCTGGGGAACTGATGGGACAGAGAGAAGGGCCTCTCCTGCAGATCTTAGAGCTTGAACAGGTTCATGTGTGGTCCTTCAAACAGGTTGTTTTCAGAAGATTGGCAAGGAATTATTTTTAATAATAGGGCTTCTCGTCTGCCCGTACACATTTCTTACAATAGAATATACCTACACGTATGTATAAAGTACTACCGTGCTTTTAAGTTCATGTTTCATAGCTTCACTGTACACTATTCACTTACTCAGTAAGGAGGCCTTAGGCCTAATGGAAAACAGATGCAGCTAAGGTGATTGGGCTGGTAAGAAGTTCTCTCTCTCTCTGAGAGTAGGAATCTTCCTCCTCTCTCAGTCTTGGAGGAGAAAGGAAGAGGGGACAACTAGCATCATCTCGAAGCTTCTAGCAAGCCAACCCTGCCCAGGAAAGGTGACCTCACCTGGGAGGGATTTCCTTTGTCCTACTCTTGGGAAGGGGAAACACTGGTGCCTTGGCCAAGAACTTGAAGCTAAGAGTAGCAGGTAATGTCTAACAGTGCAGACCCAGGCATCATCTGCATTTGAGGCTGTGTCAGCACCCCATCAAAGGCATATGGGAATGCTTTCTTTGTTTATATTTTCTGTTGCTGCACCCTTTCCCATCTATTTGCCACCAGTAAAGCTGTAGCTGGTACTTTCACTGACCTAGTTTTACTTCCGTGTGTCCTTTCAACCTAAACAGAGTAGGACCTGAGTGGATCAGGCCTGTCTCATCAATATAAACACCCACCTCCACACAGATTACCCATACTTTCACTTTTCAATTTGGACTTGGGAGGTGTCACTGCAGCTGAACAAAGTGGGATGAAAGAGGATTAATCAAGACTGTACCTGACAAATCGGGTCAGTTGGAGGGGATAGGAGCTAGCCTAGCCATCTTGCATATTCTGTGTTTCGTTGCCTGATTGATCTTTCAGTAGTTGAGAACACTTTTAATCACCATTAGGAGTCAGCCCAAAAACATCTACCGACTGCCCTGTAGATGACTGCATCTTTGCAAACTAACATCAATAAATTAGATTCAGCAGCCAATCTTGTGCCCTAACGTATTTCCCAACAACATACTCCTAAGTGAGTGACTCAAGTGCGCTCCCTGAAAGCAACGCATAAATATTATTTGCTGGGAAGAGTGTAGGAGCTGATGCTCCACAGAGAGGAGTGCAACCGTGTGGGGAAGAGCAACACAGTCACCTGTATGAGTCTCCATCTCTATTGTAGTCGCACAGCAGATAATCCTTTCCCACCACCTTGTCGCGGGCAATCTTCAAAGGCTGGTCAACTGAGGACAGGAGATCTTCACAGAGGCTTGGGACCTAAGGAGGGGGGGAAAGAAGTGAAAGTGAGACAAAATATTCGCCTTAGCTTTCCCGTTGGCCGATCTGAACCTCAGCTGCCTTTAGTCTAGCCTTCCAAAACCTGGTGCCCTCTAGACCAAGGGTGAGACAGTTCCAAAACTCACAGGAGAGTCAGGGGCCATGCCACCTCCCTGAAATAAAATGAAGGCTGCTTCTGTTTTCAACCTCTACCCACTTCTTTTTTTAAAAAAAAAAAACTAAGAAAGGGAATATGGGTTGTAAAAGAAAATCACCATTTCTAGTGTCTTCAAGGCCAGCTTTCTGAAATAAAAATATTTTTCTCTGGGGGATGGGGAAGCAGGAGACATACAAGCTGTGGGTCATATGTTGCTGAACCCTGCTCAACATGAGCAGCGGGCGGGGGGATTCCACAGCATGGCTGGAGCAACCAAGGTGACTCTTTCCTCCATTTGTGAAGGCAAGACCAAAAAGCTTTCAAAGTCAATCTTAGGGCGTGTTCATGCATCATGATAAGCCATTGTTTGTGTTAACCACAGCTTGTTGCTTAAGCCACAAATGGTAAAACCATCACTTGTCTTCTCCATTCCTGGTTCTGTTTCTCCTGCACCTCCTCTTTTGTCTGTTCCTTTTTTCAAGGAAGTCAGCTGGAGAAAAAAGCCCGGGGGAAGACATGATTGGAGAGATCTGAATGTCACAACAAGTCATGGTTTAAGCAAGCCAGATTTTATAAGCAAACAAATACTATGGATTCAGACTGTGATTTGTGGAGGGTAAATAAACCACACCACAAGAAGCCAAATTTCAACAAACCGCATCACAGCTTGTCATAATCTGTAAATACAATTATAGTGTTGCATGTCAATGGCATAGAGTTGTATATTATGCTTCAAATATGATAGACCAACTGGTTGCATCTATCCATCTCCCACTGTTAAACCACACTCTGTGCGCCTGCGTGTTCATGCGAGCACCCTCCCTCCCCGTAGCTCTAAAGAAATTCAGGTCACATTATCATGGCCACTAGTGTGGTCTCATAAAGCTAAACACATACACGCATACGTGTATGTGTGTGTGTGATGAAGTCTTTCCCTTGCCAAATGAAGGGCTGTAAAGAAATTGCTGGGGGGAAAGTTTTAAAAGTGGTAAATATTTATAATGGAGTGGAAATCCAAGAGCTGCTAAGAGAATAAGCTGCCCATGAACAGCAGCTTAATTTTTTCCACTAGCTCATGCTCTGGGTGGAGTTTAATATACTTTCCAGGAAACCTGCCAAACATTACCATGCTAGTTAACTTTAAGAAAAGAAAATACATTTCTTTGACACGTGTCATTTTTTTTTAAAGCAGCAGCTAGCACAAGAACACTGTAACACAATTTTAACAACAGAAGGGAAAGTGTGGTTGGCCATTTGTGAGTCGAAAACTTGCTAGTCCACAAGGAAACTGGGATCACCAAGGTTGTGCCAATTAATCAATTCGAGCATCTTTCAGCCCATCATGAAGATGTCTTCGCCCCTCCAAAAACTATTCGACCAGTTTATTTTTAACCACAGGAACTTACAAAGACTACAGGTGGTGTTGCGGTGTAAGTAAGTAACTTTTCCAAGCTCTGGCATGCGCACACTCACAGACACCTGCACAATGATTGAATTACCCTGGCCACTTCCTCCCAAATTTTTCAAGGACTTCCTTCCTAACCACCCCCAAGAGGGTCATAATCAGCCAATGAGGTGCTCTGTTTGGTTCCATCCTACTCTGTGGTGGTCCCAGGGGGTCTCGCTTTCTCTTCTGAGAGGTTAGTTTTCCCTCTCTGTGGCTTCTCTTTGAAAAAAGGGGCTAAGACTTTTTTCTATTTCATTGGCCATTTAGAAATGGAGTTGTAGAATGGTCAGTTTTGCTACGGTTACTGTATTAGTTTCATGCTCATTATAATTTCGACTGAATCAAAAAGGCCTACAAAACTCAGGAGAAGGTTGATTTGTGCTGTGCACAGCTGGGCCTAGACCACCCTGAAATAAGAGACAAGCCTCCTAATGACTGGACTTTTTGTCCCTTCGAACAGGGGAATGAATAACCGCACTATTTGGACTTGAGTTGCCAAAGGGGAGAAAGACATCCAAAAAGTGGTTAACATTTTGAAGGGGGCAAGGGAGATCAGTTGTAGACAAAGAGGAAGACAAATTGAAAGAACAAGGCTGCCATATTGACAATGGATGTCAGACAACGGTCCCCTTGTTCTCCTGAAATGCTAATCTGTGTGGAGTTAGTCAACCAGGTACAAGGATGTTTTAATTAAAAAATAAATCCATCCACCCCCAGCCCCAGCCCCCAGCCAACAGGACAAGTGGCCACCTGTGCCCAGTCAGAAACCAGACACCTTCCTGAGCAGCTGGCCAAACCCTCATTTCCTGCTCAGAAGTTGGGGTGCAGACAGGGCAGAGTTAATGTTCCAAGAAGAAGGGATCCGTGTCAGGCTGTGGGGAACAAGGCCATTTAGGATTTCAGCCAACCAAGAACCCACTGGAGCATCAACCTCCTGAGCTTTTATTAAGGAGAAGGGAATGCGGTTTGCAGGGAGGAGGGAAGATCTGGCAACTGGACATTTGTGTGTATGTACGCCTTCAAGTTGCCTGTTGACTTATGGCGTCCCCATGAATTTCATGGGATTTTCTTAGGCAAGGAATCCTCAGAGGTGGTTTTGCCAGTTTCTTCCTCTGAAATAGAGCCTACAGCACCTGGTATTCACTGGCAGTCCTTCTGGGCTTGGAGAAGGTTCTTCTTTTTGGACAGCCCAACAAGGCACCTATGAGTGTAAGTGCTTTCAAGTTGCCTATTGACTTATGGTGACCCCATGAATTTCATAGAATTTTCTTAGGCAAGAAATACTCGGGGTGGTTTTGCCAGGAGCCTACAACACTTGGTATTCATTGGCAGTTTCCCATCCAAGTACTCACCAGAGCCGACCCTGCTTAGATTCCAAAATCAGATGGGATCTGGTGCCAACTGGATAGTTACCCCCATGCAAAATTTGGTGTGTGCAGCTGTGTGTTCTGGTTGCAGAATGTTGACAACTAGAAAAATGTCACAGCAGAAGTCAATAGTCTCTGTTTGTCTTCAGGGCAAACAGCACATGATACAAATCAAGTGGCACACTCCTCCTAAAAACTGACAGATTGATGGCAAAGGATTTCCAGAGAACCCCACTCAGTTATGAGCTTCCAGCTAACCAACAGAGAAAGAACAGAGAGTTGCTTGAGTTTCCAGCCAGGCAGCCTTATGCAGCTTCAATTAGCAAAAGTGCATGCATCCAGTTGTAACTGACACCATCCCAGCAATGCGTTGGCTGGACATCAAAAAATCAAAACCAGTCTCTAGGCAAGAGTCAAGATGTCTCCTTATTCCAGTGGCGTTCCTTTGTCACCATTACTTTCTCCAGTATATCTGTGTGGTTACCATTCGTGCCTTGTGGGAACAGAGGGAGGCATCCAAAATCTGCCTTCTATCATTGAGATCCTCAGTTGCTTACTCTTTGCTACAAGGGAACCCACAAACTCACACTCCAGACATGTTTCAAGGGAGTTTGCAACAGGCAAACCTTCCATTACCATCCAAAAACTGCATGCAAATAAATGCCACTTGTTTTGAGTTGACAGGTGTTTGTGTAAAACTATTCATAAATCAATGTGACCAATAGATAAAAAGGGATTGTTGGTCCAGGTGCAATAGGTTAAAGTCAACTTCCATTTTTTTTTTTGGCCTCCAATGAAATGGGCAGCATAGAGAAGAGCTATGCCATTGAAGGCATTGAGTGGCTCAAGCTGAGGCTGTCTGGCAGCTGCTAGTCTGAAACTCACTCTTATAGGATCAGGGCTTTGGCCCAGATGATAACCAGACACACGTTCATGCACTGCTACAGCATATTTATACTGGTGTAGACACTGGCAACAGGGGGGGAAAGGCAGAGGGCACATCAGCCATGAAGAAAGCGCAAGGCACTGAAGAAATAAGCTGCTTGGAGATGGCAAATTTTCTGATATCCTCTGACCACCACCACCCCAAAAGTGCAAGTTAGCAAAGTATGCCACCAGCATTCCAGCTATCATGCAATTAAAAACACACTTCTTGGGGGAAAAACCTTGCTTGAACGGGTCATTGTTATCACAATTTCTAGGAAAACTCTATGGTAGGTGTGCTGTTTTGTGTCCCGTAAATAATTGAATGTGGATGATGAATCAGTGGATACGGGGGGTCCTACTGTATGGAAGCCGTAGCCCAACACATCTGGAGAGCACTGGGTCAAGCATTGGCATAAGCACAGCCATGCCATTTAAGCTGCGAAGTCCATGTGCAAAAAAGGGGGGAAAAAAGAATCCAATTGGAATCACAAACGAGCTCAAGGATCTTCATGTTTAATCTTAAAGGATCAAAATTGAGATTTCTGGCACAGATCTGCATGCAAACACACAACTCTGAAGTGAAAATAAAGAAGTGTCCAACAGAAGGTGCTGTTTTGCTTCCAAACTGAAATTCAGAGCAGCCCTCACCACCACAGAGGAGGAATGCAGGGCCAAAAAGGGATTTTCTTAAGGCCCAAGTAACCAAAGACATGGTATTGATGAAAGACCATGAGAGGAAGCAATGGAGTTAGAGGTACAGGTGTGACTGTCCCAATTCTGCACCACAGCAATGCTGCCAAGGTATGGATAAACAAACTGTGGCCCAGCCAGGCTGTGGGGTGGAGCATTTTCATCAAGTTTTGGGGGCCTCCTGGGCCATTTTAGGCCCAGGAGAAGCCTTTTTAAAGAACAGGGCATGACTTCCACTCACAATGTTAACACTGAGGGAGGGCTGGGGGGAAAAACACAGGGTCTCAAGCCAACAGGAGAGGGCCAATGCTTCTATAACAACAAGCTGTACTGGCAACCCACCCCCACCCTAGCCAACCCCCACTAGATTTCTGCCACGTTCAGCTGGCATCTAATAAAAATTAGTTCTAATTCTACTGAGTCATCCAGCAGGCTTTTAAACATTTCCTCTTGTGGCAGAAAAAACAGGCCCAACGGCCATTACGGAAATGAGAATTCAGAATCTCGGAACTGTGCCTGTGTCCATTAATGTACACTTGGCGACTGAACTCCAGAAGTGGCGTGGTAATTTATTATTTATTTATGGTACCAGATGTGTTTGTGTGCCTTCAAATCAATCTTCAGGGGCAGTTTATAATTCAGCAAATGATTCCTCAGCTTGCACGAGGGAGTCCGGGGTTTAATCTGTCTTCACCTCTGGTTAGAAGGAACAAGCTCATGGGTGATATGAGAGCTCCTTCCATCATCCCCAACCTGCATCCCAACAGTCAATATGCAGAAAGACACAAGTGAAAGCCTTCTCTGCTCTGGCGCCCCAGCTATAGAATACCCCCCCCCCACTTGGAAGCCTGACTGGTGCCAACACTGCTGTTATTTAAGTGGAAACTTGGTTGTTCAGAAAAGTTTCGGGGGCCTAACTGATTTTATTAAAACCTTGGCATGTGCATGGTTTCAATTCATTTTAAATCACTGGAAGTCTTTTAATCTGCCTTTTCAGCTTGTTAAAATTGTGTAATATGTTTTCAGCTTTTTAAAAATCATTTTGATTACTCACACCATTTTAAATTGTCAAACCAGGCCATGGGTTGACTAGATGTGTGCACCAATACATCTGCAGGGTGCTGGGTCAAAGAAGGCTACCCTAACCCAGGTACTGTATAAGAATGCTGGATCAGTGCAACAAGAAACTGACTTTGGGACACACTGGGCATTTAAAAACACTACAAAAATATTACACTACACAAATTGATATACTAAATAGACCTCAAGTGTAGTTATCAGTCATTTTGCATCAGAAAGCCTTGCTTCTCTGGAGACATCTGGATGTGAGAAAGAAGACGCACAGGCGCCACATTCCTTCAGACTGATCCAGCAAGGTTTATATTAGAGCCTTTTGGTCCTCTGGACACAATGTCCTATAACTCCCATCAGCCACACCCAGCATGGCCTTTGGCCAATGGTAAGGGATTGTGGGAGCTGTGGTGCAAAACCTTAAGGATAAGAGAGTTGGTGGTGGGAAAAGTAATTCTTCAGTTCTGAAGACTGTCTGCTTGGGGCTCAATTCATGCCCCTTACTTCGTCTCTCTGTCTCACATACACAATCTGTGACATCCTTGCTGTAGCAGGTGACCCCAGAGCAGGTTCGCCGGGTCTTTAATCCCCCTCTAAAATGTTTATTGTACACCATAGTCTGGAAATTCCAGTACATATGGCGACAGCACACTAAATAAAAGCATCTTTTCCATGCTCCAATTAATGCAAGTGACAGAACACAGACCCAAGCGAAGTTCTGCTAACACTCTCCCACATGTTCTGAACTGGCCTGCGTACCATTCCCAAGACACTTTGCCCAATTAGATCAAATCCTCACACACCACCGCCAAAGAATTAGAGATGTCTAAAGAATGCCGTCCTAAAGCCTTACTCTTGCACAGATTTGGCTTGGCAATGCAAAAATATCCACTCCAGCCTTGAGACAAGAGTTCCACTTTTGCAGTTAAGTTCCATACAGGATTTTGCAGTATACGAGAATCAGCATTTGGGGCATTCTTATCTAAAAGAAAAGCAACCAAAAGGCCTAACCTTTGACTTGGGGATTTGCCAGTTTCCAGACACTGGCTTGGAGAATACTGCCAACAAACTTCCAGCTCGAGAACTACAGTGTGGGTGAATAGCTACCAATACTCTGGCGATGGTTAGTATAGGATTAATACAAGGGGATAAGAAAGCATTACAATAAGGGTGAGGATATGAGCAGTGCTTCTAATGACTACAACTTCCACCAGCCTTAGCCAACACAGGGATTATGAGAGTTGCAGTCCAACAATTCCTGGAGAGCCGCATGTGTTCCCCATCCCTGCATTATTATTTTTTTTAAAATGATCCAGATTGTCTTCTATTCATAGTAAGCAGAAACCACTGGGTGACAGGCATAACTGCCTGGATTTCCTCACGCTTGCCAGTTCAATAGATTTAAAAATATTTGAATCTGCTATAGCTCACAGAAAGGGTGTTGGGAAGGAGATAAAGTTTTGGATTCTCAAGAGTCTTTTTCAAGATTAAACATATCTCCAGCTTACAGTCAGGAGAAGTCACTGAGCTACGCTTCAAGGTTGCTCGCAGCCCAATTTTAGCCGAGACCCTCCTTGGCTGCTTGGCTGTGTTTAAAAAAAGAGGTCTTAAAATGAGTTCCGAATGCCTTGATGGTAATCTTTGCTAAGCTGAAGACATTTCCATTTACAGCCACGCTTGCTGAGTGGAAAACTGGCTCGCACTAAGGGGGCACTGCGGTAATTGTGCCAAGTTCCCCTCATTTCAGCCAATAACTCTCAATTTGGAGCCTTGGCAGCTGCTTTCGGCACGAAGAACCACAAAACCGCACCATGCCTGACGCGTTCGACATCTAATGGAAAGAACGCCAAGTTCACAGAGGCCACCCTTTTGAACCCCAGCAGCTGTCAGCCAGCAAGCATCTTTCCCTCAAGGTGTGTTTGAGAAAGCTGGACAGGATGAGAGGCCACTCAGAGCTTTGGCAGGCATCCTGGCAATGCCCTGAGCACTGGTTCTCTCCCAGGCCCACCTCAGGTGTTGCTACTCCTCGGCATCCCAAATCTGCCACACTTTTTTCCCCCATCTGGGTCTTTCACAATCTGGTTGTCTTTCCAAAAACCCTGCAGTTGTTAAGCCTGAACACATGCTGCTCTTCTTTTTTGTGGTCTAGGAACTATCCCTCTCCCTTCCATGTTATTTCTGCCTCTGGTACTAACTTTTCTGCTACAGAGGTAATGCTCACAAACATATATCCACTTTGTTAAATGAGATATACCTGTACAGAATTTTAATTTCCAATCCCAACTACCACCCCACCCGAATTACTGAAATCCCATTCAGTTATGAGGTCACATCTTCAAGCCAGGGAGGCAAGCGAGCTCAGACAGGCTTTGGCAACTAGACAATTGTACTTTTCTCAATATGCCCCAATTAGAAATCCTGACCCTGCATTAAAAAAAAAAAGCCAAAAAACACAAGAATGCCTACTACTATATCTAACAAGGGTAAATATACTGGGGATTGGGGGGGCAGGCAGAATTGGGGGACCTAAGCCACAAGCTCCTTGCATTCAAGTTGCCACAAGCAGAAATGACTGGGGAGTTAACAGGCTTGATGCATGTTGAAATGAACAGCAGGGCTCTTGTGAAACTCCGAGTTCACCTTGAGGGAGCTTGTGCCAGAGCACATTCGGGGTAAAAAATATACCCCCAAGGGGGTGAGATGTAGCTGCCCCTCCTACATTTTATGGTACACAGTCTGCCACACTGCCGTGGAGTCCTCATCCATTCGTTCTTCCTTCCTTCCTTTCTTTCTCTCTCTCTCCCTGAAGAACAACAGGACTCATAAAAAAAATATTTATCCTCTCAGTTCTATGCAGCCTGAGACCAAGAATGAAGAAAGGATCGAGGGCGGGAAGCAACCCCCACTCGCCATGAAAACAAGTGGCAGCATTTGCGTCTGTTTAGCTTAGCAAAAAGGCAAAGTCAAGGAAGACAGGATAGAGGCATACAACTGATATAAATATACACTGACTGATACTAAGTTGGTATTTATAGTGGTTATAGATTTTAGAAATAATTTGGTGAGAAGGATACATTTGTTTATGCTGGAATAGGAGTAATAATGATATACAGAGCTAGATACTTTTAGTACGTATAAATTTGGGATCTTTTATAATGTGTTTAATGTTTTACTTGTTTTATTGTGTGTGGTCTTGTTTTCTTGTTTTTGCTCAGTTCTGTTTGTTTAGTTTGTTATTGTCATTTGTTTCTTTGAATTGAATAAAGAATAAATACATATTAAAAAGGATAGAGGCATATATAAAATTATGCATGGAGTGAAGAAAGTGGAAAGGGAGATGTTTTCTTCTTCCCATATAATGCTAGAACTCAGTGGGGGGCATCTCCTGAAGCTGAACGGGGGGGGGGATTGATAAAAGGAAGAAACTTCTTCGCAGAGTGTACAGTCAAACTGTGGAACTCACCACCACAAGACGCAGTGACGTCTACCAACTTTGGGCAGCCTTAAGAGGGAACTAGAGGAATTCATGGGCGATGGGCCTAGGAGTGACTACTACTGAAGGTGACTCTACATCACCTCCAGTATTAGATCTACTGCGTGCCTCTGTTTCATCAGAAAAACAGGAGAGGGAGGCGGCGGCGGCGGCACTTGCGCT
The DNA here is from genome assembly GCA_030847615.1 of Gambelia wislizenii. Lineage (NCBI taxonomy): Eukaryota > Metazoa > Chordata > Lepidosauria > Squamata > Crotaphytidae > Gambelia > Gambelia wislizenii. Next base: position 2,183,661 of record JAUMIR010000016.1, read on the forward strand.
CTGCTTGTGGGCTTCCCACAGACCGACCTTAAAACAACCAAGAGAACAGCACAAGCTGAAGCATAAAGGGCACCAAGGGATTTGAAACAACTTCGGAGGCGGATGCCGACACTGTTTCGGTGCCATGACTTTGAGGGGAAGCACTGCCCTTTTTAAAAAGAAAAGCACAACCAGCACGCCACCAAGACAACCTTTTCTTGGGATGAAGCTGTGGAGCAATGATTCAGACAAATACCCACTTCCCAACTGCCAAATAACATAGAGTTGTTCCAGTGCCTCTATGCTTCTTGGGTAGGGCTGGGGAGAGTCACATTAAATATGTACACAAACCCGGTTCCTGGGAGATCCTCAGCTTCACACCCCTCACTTCCAATCTTAACAAACCGTTCCTTTTACCACGCTTCCTGTCAAAAAAAATTTAGAAGAAAAAACCTGGAGCGAGAGCAGCAAAAGCATATCACAAAAGGAGAGTGAAAAGTACTTAGGTTTCCTTCATGCTACACAATTAACAGCAGTTTGAAGCCACTTAAAAATGCCACAGCTCCATCCTAGAAACCTGGGGTGTGTACTCTGGCGAGAGAATAAAGGTTTCCAAGAGATAATTCTAAATATCCCATGAAACTACAAATCCCAGGATTCCACAGGATGGAACCTTGGCAGTTAAAGTAGGATGAAAGTATAATAAGCAAGGGATGTGAAAGAGACCTTGGCCTGGATCTGACACCTTGCTTACTCCTTGGACAAGGGGATGCTAAGAAATGGAAAATATTCACATATTATGTATATGGACCTACTATATTAAACAACATATCACCTGCCAGTCCTGCAATCTTATTTATGTGGCCTAAGTGCAGACATATAGGATGTCATCTGCAGTCCATGCTTCAGGAATCATAAGCCTGCAATTCTGACCAGGAAGCAGGAGCAAGTTGTGGCCACAGGAAGGGGGGGGAGGATAAAAGGCAAGAAATGCAGCTGCACCTTTAAGACTAACTGGTTTTTATTTTTGCATGAGCTTTCGTGGATCTAACCCTTTATATCTTTGGATGCAATACTGAGCAGTATTAAGGCCACAGGTTATGAAACACAATTTATACAGCTGTGGGAATGGGATGGAATGCAACAGGATCCAGAAAGATGAAAATCATGACCTTGCCCTAAATTTTCAAAGGGCTGTGTGAGGTGATATGGGTCTTTCAGATCTTTACAAGGATCAGTGTTGGTGTGTGAATGCAATAAATCTGCTTAACAAAATTCAGTTCCCCAGGGTTCAAAATGCTCTCTGAGAAGATTCCTTTTGTTATATATGCAGTATTGAGGACTCTTGTATTACTACATGTAGTGCGCCATGAAGCCATTGTCATTGTTCATACCTCTGCTAATGGACTGGAATTTGTGAATATAATTCAATTCAGCAGCTTCTCTTTCTAGTCTGCCTTTGTAATTTGCATCTTTCTGGATCCTATTAGATTCTATCCCATTCCCACAACTACATAAATATGCTTTATGCTTGAGGCCTTAATGCCACTCGGTACTACACCCAAAGAAGTGGGTTTATATCCACGCAAGCTCATGAGAAAATAAAAACCAGCTAGTCTTCAAGGTGCTGCCACATTTCTTTCTTCTTTTCCTCCTTCCCTCCTCCTTTTTAAACTGCAAGAGACTAACATGGCTACTTTTTTGAAAACAACCCATGCCCAGGCACTTCAACTCAGAATATCACAGCCTCTCTGATTTGTCCTCTTCTGGTACTGAGGTGCCTTCTCCTTCAGATATTTTGCACAAAAGGGGGAAAAATTGGATCTATAAATTTAAGACCCTAACAACACATGGGTCAAACTTAGAGGATAGTATCATTATCCACCGAAGAATGCTGAAACAGTATTCTAAACAGCGACCTTGGATGCAGCTCAGTTTCATCTTTAGTAGCCGAGGAACACAGAGGTTGAAGAATTTTGCTTATTGTAAGCCACCTTGAATCCCATCTTGGGAGAAAGGCAGGAAATAAATCCAATAAATAAATTGTTTATACGATTTTTGTCCTCTTTGTAAATCGTTCCTCCCCCTCACGCCACCTTTATATATAGTGTATTTATTGCATGCTTCTAGGATCTAGGACAAATCTGGGCGAAATGATGTAGGTTTGTTTTTTCATCACCCACAGAGAGAGAGAGAGAGAGAGAGAGAGAGAGATGTTAAATTATCTGTACATGTAGAAGTCCAATGGACAGGAGGGAACCTGATGTCACCCATGCGAGGGCTTCAGTTTCATGATCTTCCTGCTTGCAGAAAGTGTTCTAATTTACTCAATTATCCAAAAAAACTTGCCGCCTCCTGGTCCCGCTTGCCCCTGCGCCCGTCTCTCCCACCGCAATTTTCTAAAACTCTCCCGTGGGCTGACAAGACTCCAAGCTGCCCATTTCCCAATAATTAGTAATTAGACTCTGAGCTGGGCGCTCCTCCGTGCCAAGGCAGATTACCCGCACCCGAGGCCCGCTCCTTTCAGGCCAGGCTTCAGGGAGGCCCGTGACTGACAAGGGCTCTAATGAATGGTAATTACAGGCTCGGCCGCCTGAGAAAGCAGCAACAGATGTGGCGGGAGAGGGCTAGCCACGCTGCTCCTCTGCTAATGAATGAGGAAGCATTGGGGGGGGGGCTGATGGGGGCAGTGACCCTGAAAGGGCCTCCACCCGCTTCTCCAGATCCTCAGGCCCTTGTGTTTCATGTTCAAGTTGGATTTTTTTTCTCTTCTGTCAGCAGAATTCTGCAGGGCAGAGAGGCTCTCCCCGCTTGACCAACAACAGCCAGGAGGACCTTGGGGTATCTGGTGTTAAGCTGCTTAAAGGAGGCTTCCACCTTCGGGTTCAACAAGTTCAGTCCCAGCTGCAGGAATTTGGGGGAAAGAGGGTGGGGGGGATAAATGTGCACCTCAGGGAAGACACACATGCCCCAGGGCCTTCCTTCACCTGGAAGAGATGGAGCACAGTGCCTCCCCTATGCAGTGAGAGAACAGGATGAAGTCTTAAACCAGGGGTTCTTGAACTGGAAAAGCAGACCAGTAAGCAGTAACTAGAGTACAAACCAATCAAAGCATCTGCCTTCTCTGTTCTCATTTCTGCACATAAATGTTCCCCTGCAACATCGCTAGAGGTTTCTGAAAACTCTCTCCCAACCTCGCAAGACCTTGCAGCTGTGCAACACCATGACTGAGCCTGGCTTGTTACCCCTGAACTGGAAGATTCCGACTGAGAACATGGCTGACACCCCGTTAATCAAGTGCACAGGCCAGCCCACAACATCACAGCATCAAATAGTATCCCATGTACCCTGCTCCCAAAGTCAAAGCGTATCATAACCAAAGGCAGCCCCGCTCTTGAGAAGAAGTTCAAGCACTTCTCCCCTCCCTGGCAGTAAAAATACAATCAAAATCCATTCAAACATTGGCTGCCTTATTGGGACACATGCAAAACTTGATGCCTGAGGCCCCAGCCAAGTATAGGCAATGATCAGAGATACTGGGATCTGTTGTCCAACAACCACTATTGGGAGATATAGCCTGGAATCCTGTTGGTCAATTCCATGTAGGGCAGACCCATTCAATCAATTGCTGAATGGTGAGTCAACACATAGGAAAATACCACTTATTAAAGGGTCTACTCTAGTCAGGACCAACACGAGGATTTATGGCAGAGTCTCTCTACCTCACTTCATCAGAGGCTCTAACTGCTCTACTACAGCATGTTTGTCAAGGTGCTGATGACCAGATCAACCACAGTTGTCTCCATTTCTTGTCCATTTGTCTCCTGTCCACTTTGGCAACTCCTCTTTCAGGGCAGGTAGCTGGGGAAACAAGCCAGGGACATAATATGCCGTCATTTTTAAACTGTCAGGCTCCTAAGCCAGCCACAAACCCTAGATTCTAATTGTGGTTTGTGGCTTGTTAACAAACCAGCTTATTTGTGGAGAAGGGCTCAGATACAACAATAAGCCAGAATTCACCAAAGTACAACCTGGTGTATTGTTATGTGCAAACCCAACCAATCTATGTGCTTTCGAACTACTGGTGGTTGGTTGTCTAGCAAATCAGACTTTACATCCACAGTTTGGATTTGCAAGCCGTGGACTGGCATTATGTCTGAACTGACAAGCAGCCATTAGAGACAATGCTTTGCCTCCAGATCCCACTGATCCCAAGTGCTCTGCGCACAGGGCGTTAGTTGAGAATGAAAAAGACCAGAAGCTCTAAAACATGGTTTGACGTTACCAAGAACTAAAATGGTTGGTGCAAAATATGGCTTGTTATGATATCTGACCCAAGCCGAAGTTCACAAGGGGAATCCTGCTGTGGCTTAAAAGACTCCATACTCACCAAATCGATCAGGTCACTGAGGTTTTTCTCAATCTGCTGGGGAGGCAGACGCCTCATCAAATCCAAGGCACAATCCAGCTGCTGGTCACTCTGTGTGAGAAACAGGAGGGAAGAGGTTACTTACAAGCAAGACAGGATAGCGTATGGACACATTAAGCCAAGCAAGTTATAGTGGTCCATCCAGTCCAGGAATGCCTATTTGGTGATTCCCAAACTCACGCTTATTAGACTCTGATTCCCAGAAGCCACAGTCAAGCAGAGCCAGTGATCAGAGATTCTGGGATCTGCAGTCCAACATCATCTTGGGAACCAACGAGCCGCTCTAGTGAGCAGGGTTGCTGTAGAGTCTTGGGCTGCCTGGGTTTTCCCCAGCCTTGCTCACCCATTTTATCTGGAGGTGTTGGGAAGTGCCATCATATTTCTGATTTCTATGTATGATTGTGAAAGCTGGTCAGCTAGTAGGAAGAGAATCTACTCAACTTCTATGTGTTGCTGGAGAAGAGTTCTATGGATACTATGGACCACTGCAAAAACAAAGGTTCCAGATCAAAACAGTCCAGGAAAAGAAATCTCAGGAGAAGCAACCTGACACTAAATGTCTGGATTTCTCCAGCCCACCTTCACCTACCTCCCAAAGCTAAGACTACTAAAAGCTTCCCGCTAGACAGAGGACAAGGAAGAAAAAGTGGGGACTGGGAAGATGTAAAAAGACTTGGTAAAAAGGAGCTTCTTTGCTAGGGTCTTTGCTAACTGAGGCATGCCTGTAATGATGATGGTGGTGGTGGTGGTGATGCTACTAATACCAGTAACAACATGTTACAAAACTAACAAGCAACCCATCCCCAAAATGGTTTCCACTCTAGCCAACATGGAAGACCTTTGCAACTAAAGGCTCTGAGAACATGAGAGGGAAAGCAACCTCTGTTAGTTTTGGCCAGGGAGAGGCAGTGCACACCACAGGGAGTAGGAATGGAATTTTGTGTTGAGTCTTTTCTCTCTCAATCTCTCTCTCACACACAGAGAGAGCGAAGAACACAGAGCCCCTGAAGATGAAGGTTTCCCCCCCAAGCTTGTTTCAGTAATGAAACTGCACAGGATCCAAGGCCATGCAAGGTGCCAAGAACTCCCAGTGCTCCTCTGCCCGCCCGACATTAGCAAACGGTGTCAGCACTTCCTCCTTTGCAGGCACTTGAAATGCCAGCCATGCAGGGAGCCCAGGAACCGACTCTTAGGTATGAATTCTTCAGCGGTCACAGCAAATGCACACCCTCACGGCTCCCAAAACAGACAGCGAAGATGCCAGCACAGCAGAGAGGAGGCCTGACTGGGGCTCCTTAAATCAAGAGGGAAAATGTATCTGGATAACCTTATGGAACAACTTACAACAGACCTGCAAATGAGTGACTAGTCTACAAACGCTTGTACTGGCATGCACTTTATGTTTACTGGTTTGTCTCTTCAATTGTCTAAAAAAGAACAGCCCACTGATAGGAGGCAAAATGAAATATATAAACAACGTTGCTTAAGAGGGGACATTTTTCTTTGTGTGTGTATGTGTGTGTGTGCGTGCGCACGTGCCCCCTCAAGTTGCCTGCTAACTTATGGCAACCCCATTAATTTCATAGGGTTTTCTTAAGCAAAGAATACTCACTGGTGGTTTTGCCAGTTCCTTCCTCTTATCACAGCTTAGCTCACATTAATGTATGGGGTTTTTAAAACAAAAACAAAAAAAACACTGGCATTAAAAAAAATCCAACCATCACCTTCAACACAAAACAGTACCAAACTCTAGAAAGAGAAATAGTGCCAATCAATCTATAAAACTTTTTTTTACCCAACTGCAAAAGAACAGAAGGTAGGCAGGTTTAGGGAAAAAGTTTCAAAGCTTCAGGGCCGCCACCAAAAAGACCCTGCTCCTTGGGGAGGAGAGTCTGGCTTGCCCACCTGATGGATTCTGAAGCAGAAACTGATCAGATCACAAATGCCCAGAAGGGAGAAAGGTTGGTACAAATCCAATGCTCTGAAACAAACTTGGTGAGCACTGGAGATACTTCAAAGTAGACTATGCTCTCATAAATCCATGTGTGCTCTCCTGCTCCATTCTGCCATGACCATGAGGCTTTCCATGGGTCCCTAAAAGAATGAGGTTTTTTTTTTAATTAATCCCACATGATCAGGCAAGTGTGGACAACACAGCTACTGGGTTCACTCTTGTTAAAAGTAAATTACAGTATGTGCCTTCAGGTCCCCTGTTGGCTCTGTTCTAGGGTGTTTTTAAGCAACACCCCTTGTCAACTTCCTTGAATCATTCCCATGTCATAGGGTTCCTGGATGCACACACATACAGAAGCAAGAAGCGTCGGGGTACCATATGACCCCTTATTCTGGGATTTAAAAAGCTCAGCACCCTCAAACACACAGTCAAGCCATGGGCAGTTTATCCTTCAGCCTCACATTTATCCCTTCCATATCTATACAAGACACAAACGAGTCTAAGCGTGACCAGGGGCGAGAAACCAGGAAAGTATTGGCAAACTACAATACTGTACTTCCAAATATTACCAAATATCACCTCAGAACAACCAAGAATGGAGAAGGTGCCACTGGGCCACTCCAGCCACAGCGCCTCTCCATCAGCCAGGCTAAGATCACTTCACCCTTCCCAGAACCAGCTCCATCAAAAGCCACACCACTTCACAGCTGGGTTAACTGCCAGCTACCTGAATATGCTGACACTTCCTTTTCTCTTCCCCTTCTTATGTAACATCCTGGACATTACTCTAGCAAAAAACAAACAAACAAGAAATCATTTTCCATCCGGGTAAATTTTACTACTACAACCTTCAACACTAGGCAGGAGTGCCAAGGCTACTGGCCTACAGTGACTAAGAATCTAATTCCAGGTGACCAGAAAGGCGAAAAACACTAGCAAAGTGGAAGAACATTGTTCATTTTGCAGTGAATTGACAAAGGACTATGTGGACAGGTTGTCAACAGGCTAGCAATTTTTCCAGACTTGTTTGCAAGGCACCAAACCACACCTGCCACCAAAAGGGGAATCTCAGCTTCTCCAAAGCAACAGGCAGGCACTGGGAGGGACGAGGAGGTGTGAGGACAGGCACACCAGAGGACTGCTTTAAAAAGGGTCTCAGTAAGCCACTTTTTAAAAACCCCAAAGCTTGTGTGTTCCACCCCTCTGCATTTGACATTGCTTTCACTTTCCATGTTAACACAAATAATGAGATGAGGTACACACTAGGGATGTGCCCTAACCCCACAGTACAGATCCTGATTCAGAGCTTCAGAAAACAATCCATGTCCAATAGCTTGGACTATTCTGGACCCAGTTCACTTTGACTCAGAACCCAAGCCCAAGTGAAGTTTTGGAAACCCAAAGCTTCTTGCATCCTATAGAGTAACTTGTGCTTGTCCTTTACACCAGAATTGTGAGCCTATTTCAAACCGTGGCTTGAAGTTCTGGCCTAGAAGGCAAGCCATGTTTTGATGATTCAGACACCACTATTCATGCGCTATAGCTAGTGTTAAGTGCAACATGAAGCCACACATAAGCACTTCCCCAACCACTCTGGACCTTCAAAAGTGAGCAGGGCTGGGGAACCCTGTGGCATCACTCAGGTCGGCATCACCCCTCCCTCTGACAGAGTCACCTGGTGCAATTTGGCCTCTCCACACACCCCTAGTGCTGCCACTGGGGGAACCTGTGGCCCTCCAAGTGTTACTAGATTCCCCTCAACACTCTACCCCAATTTGACCAATAGCAAGGGAGGATGGGAGTTGTAGTTCATTGCCCATTAGCATCTGGAGGTCCACTGGCTTCCCACGCCTGGCTTGGAGGATTGCCTTTACTGGGCTTGTGAGTGGTTCAAGAGTCTTGCTTTACAACTGAGCAGCCCTGGCCTGCACACACACAGGCTGCCAGTAGAAGTCACTCTCAGCAGAGAAGTCTGCTTCTTTTCTTGTCTTTTAAGCACAGAGGCAGAAATCCAGTCCGTTCTTGCCTCTTCATTTCCCAACCCCTCACTTCGCCCCTCAAAGCAAACGTTTGTTTAGATTGGCCCTTGAAGGCAACCCTAGCTGCTAACCCCAGAAAGGAGATCCTTTTGACCACATATTGTCATTGCCTCCCACTGCTTCTTACACATCTAGGAAAAAATAAAGAATGCACAGTTGCAAGGTCAAGGTCTTAAACTCCCAAGATCGTGGGAATCCAAATGGCTTGGCACGCCAGGGCCAGCTGGAATTGTTTAATGGGAGCAGAGAGAGAATGACAGAGATACTCCACCTCACCGACTGCTTCCTTTAGCACTATGACTCAGGTTTTGGCCCAAAGGACCAGAAATGATACACAGAAATCCCATAAAGGTTTAAATTTCATCACTGCAGGGGCGAATTTGCACATGAGTAAACCTCAAAACCAGAATGTACCTTTTTGCCTGAGCATATGGGAAGTGGCACAGGACAATGCAATGGCAATACAGGTACACCTCAGTTAACAAAGTAGGTGTCTGCCTGGACATTACTTCTTTAAGAGACAATTTGGAACCAGAGACAGAAGTTACATTGAAAGAACAGGGATAGGCTCCTAGACCACAACAAGGGAAGAGCAGTTCAATATGTCCCACCAATGTTTTTATCCAAAACTAAGAGTGTGCACATGTGAAACTAAACAACCAGGTCAGGTAAGCCTTGCAGAAGTAAACAAAGATTCTCTCATTTGAGCCAATGGCATTCCCTTCCTCTGCAGGCATCTTATACGACTACAATACATGGGATTACCTGTGTTAAGTGTCCCCACTCCCAAGTATTTTAAAAGGGGGAAAGAAGCCTCTTCCAACCCAAATAAATAGATGTGATTGGGGGGGGGGTTCTATAACCCCACAGAAAGCCCTGCAAATTTGTGAAAATACATGAAAAGCCCCACTTCAGTTCCACAAGTGGCACTCCAGAATATCACACTGCCCCCAATTCCTCCGGCATCCCACTCAAAATAGCAACAGGTAGGGAGACAGCATCCCTTCCTGTCACCATTTTGGGAAGGGCTGCCAAGGAAAACGGAGATACTGAGACTTTTGCAAGCTTTGGAGTTTCACAGAACTCCCCAAGGAGAGAGATTCAAAAAATCAAGAAGAACATCAGATCTAGAGAAGCCAGCCAGCCACAAGAGGCTAAATAGTTCATGTGCAAAAGCTAGGTTCAAAGTGACTGACTGACTGGACTGTTCTCACGATGGAAAGAGCAGAAAAATCTTCTGGGATTATATCCTGTTATGGTTTTACCAAACGTGAGCCCACCTCAAAAAGAAAATGGAGGGTTCCTACAATGAGGGCACACAAGTACTGTACAAGCACATTGTTTTATTCCACTTTTAAACCAACAACAGCCAGAGCTCTCTGGCAGGGGTATGATCTGTGTATCTGCGCCTTCAGGTCACCTGTTGACTTATGGTGACCCCATAAATTTCATAGGGTTTTCTTAGGCAACGAATCTTCAGAAGTGGTTTTGCCAGTTCCTTCCTCTAAAATAGAGCCTACAGCACCTGGTATTCGTTGGTGGCCTCCCATCCAAGTACTAACCAGAGCGGACCCTGCTTAGCTGCCAAGATCAGATAGGATCTTGTGCTTTTGGGGTATTTAGGCCCTTATGTCCTATTGAACAGCATCATAAGACATCTATAGTTCACAATGAGCTCACTCCAGAAGTCTGCCTTTTATTTAGCATCCCTAGTACATTTACCTCAACAATCAAAATAGTTTCTCCTTCCTCTCTCACTGAAACTATGCCTTATTTTGCTGCTGCTGTTGTTGTTGTGTGCCTTTGAGTCATTTCTGACTTAATGGCGACCCTAAGGGTTTTCTTGGCAAGATTTGTTCAGAGGTGCAAGGTTGTCAGGCAGGCTTCCTTTCACAGCATTCTACAATAACCACCTTCAGGGCACCTTCAGGATGAAAGATGAATGATAAATAGAGAGGGCAAGGGAATAAATACAGCTACTGTCCGTGGTTCACAGGAACAGAGGTATTCCTGGCATCCTCCGGCTACCCTCCTCCCTGTAACAACACACTTACAAGCAAATCTCCCCACCCTGATCCACTGACCAAAACGGAGGCACTCCTTCCACATACAGGCTTCCCTTCAGAGATGTGGGACTCAACTTTATGCATACAACCCGCCAGAAAGAGAAAAAGAAAGAAAACACATCATTCTTTTTTGAACAAACAGATTCTTCAAGTATGTTTATCTTTTGGATAACAGCAGGGATGTTGATTATTTGTACAACTTTGTCATCAACCATAACTGTGTAATTTGGCTGCTTTTATCCAGTGCCAGGGAGACCCATGGACCATAAACGTGACCAAAAAAAGACATTACCCAATAAACTTGGCGTCAGGAGAGGTCCAAAGTACCACCAATTAGCTTGGGGGGGGGGGAGTTGCAGCTTTGCATCACTACCACATACACACATATGCTCCCACTGTGCTTCAGTTCTACTGAGATGTCTGGCGAAGGGGGCTTTAGCCAGGAGCATTTCCCCAGTACGTTTCTGCCTTCCATGGCCTGTGGGGTGTCTACTTCACTCCAGCCCACAGCAATCAAGTCCTTGTGAATAAAAATACAGAACGCTGCTTTGTATAGCAAGCGGAAAGTTGCTTCCTTCGCTAGAGCAAGATGGCATCAGGTGTGTGTTGGCAATTGTAACAGACTACGTATGACTCAAGCATTCTGGATTCCAGTATTTGCACTTTTGTGTGGTGTGGTGGTTTGACTGTTGGACTAGGATACCGGGAGGCCAGGGTCTCAATCCCAACTCAGCCATGGAAATCCACTGGGTGGCCTTGGGCAAGTGCCACGTGCTCAGCTTCAGAAGAAGGCCATGGCAAGCCTCCGCAGAATACATTTTGAAAGCCAGCATGGACTAGGATTCTGGGAGACCAGGGATGGAATCCCCTACTCAGCCTGGAAACCCAGTCAAGTCACACTCTCTCAGCCTCAGAGAAAGGAAAGGACAAAACCCCCTTTTTAAGAAATCTTGCCAGAAACCCCCCTGAGAGGTTTGCCTTAAAGTTGCCATAAGTCTGAAATGACTTGAAAGCACACAACAAATGAACTCAGGTGTTTATATTGGATTATTCTATATACATCTACAGAGACAGTGGGGTGAGTAGTGTTGGGCTAGGATTTAGGAGATCCAGGTTCTATTCCTAAGTGAGCCAAGAAACTCTCTGGGGCCAGTCACACCTTCTTAGCTTGACCTACACTACTGTACCTGGTTGCTGTGAGAATGAAGAAGTAAAGATTAGCAGAACCTTGCTGTTCTGTGCCTTCAAGTCATTTCTGACTTAGCCTGACCCTAAGGTAAACCTATTGTAGGGTTTTCTTGGCAAGATTTGTTCGGGGGGGGGGGTGCCTTTGCCTTCCTCTGAGACAATGTGACTTGCCCAAGGTTAACTAGTGGGTTTTCATGGCTGACCAAAGATTCAAACTACAGTCTCTTACACTCCTAATCCAGTACTAAAACCAGTGTACCACACCGGCTCTAGGAAGGGATGAATTAATTTAAATTGGGAATCTGCTATTAGCTAGGGGCATTCCCCAAATGGCATAAAGTTCAGAGGAAAATATTAACATTTTATTGGGGGGAGGGGGGAGGTTACAATGTGTCCTTGGAATATATAGAAGCTAGCATTTTAAGGCAAGTGTGTGTGTATGTGTAGAGAGAGAAAGAGCCACCCGGGAGTTTGAAAAATAGAAAGGAGAGAAGAATAGCTGCTTGGTTTGCTTAGCATGCTTTGCTTCAAAGAATGAAAAGTGCTCAAATGATACAATGATACAAAGGAAGTTCACCATGTGCCCAGAATGAGCAATGCAAAACTGCATACAATTTGCAGTCTATAGCAACAGCCCCCCTTTTTTTTTCTTTCAGAAGAAGCCCACAAAGGAGGGAAGGAAGGAAGTAAAAACAACTGCTCAAGTGCTATGGTAAGCAAAGCATACTACCTTCCAACTATCCCAATTTGACAGGAACAGTCACGATAAATCCTCTTCGGTCCAGTTTTTTCAGCTGCTTTTAAAATGTTCCAACAGATTTCTCCTCCTCCCCCAACTTTCCCCCTCTGTCCTCAGCTTCCTTCAACTGCTGCAAACTGAATTCAAACTGCAAAAAGGAGCAGGGGAGAGGAAGGGGCATCATCTTGTCCTGCCCAGTAGACTCATTCAAAAGCAAACTGCTGCAGCCTCTCCTAGCTTGTGTTTTCTCACACATGAATCACTTTTACCATCTTGGCCACGCTCTGATGTTGCTAAGAGCCTCACCTTTCATTTAAAAACAACAACCACCCTGGATCTGTTATTGTCAAGACAGCTAGTTTGTTCCAATGACTAGCAAAGCTGTAATGATGCAAAAGCTGAGGAAAATTATCAGCTTCCAAAGCAACAGAGAAGGCAAGAGTGTGAGCACGACAGATGAAAACATAGCTCCTGGCGCAGTCTTTAAAAAATTGAGCATTACCAGTCATTGATCATCATTTTTTTTTTACCACAAAGAAAGAATCCTGGCTTTCTGAAATAGTGTGACCTCTCCTGTGTTAGAAATGGAAAGTTAACAGAAAATACAGAACAGCTAAATAAAAACTTCCAACACAAGCATATATAGGAGAGCCAGCCAGAAAAATCAATGAAAGACTGGGTGAATAGAAGTCATTAGAGTCAATTTACAGGCTGAGAAAAAAAATGTGGCCATGCAGAGCTCCTAGGGGAGAAAATTCCACAAACATTAGGCCATCATTGAAAAGGCCCTGTTGCTGCTACCCAACAAACCATCTCTGAGGCCCAACTCAATAACCTGATCCCAAACCACTGCAAGCCACATATGGGATCAAATCTACAGGACTTCTAGCATCTAAAATGTGCACCAGCTGATCTTTCCAGCCTGTCTTCGCCACAGACCTACCTTACTGATTTTTCTTACCCTTCTATAGCTTGCATTTCTTCCAACAAGCTCAAGGAATTCTACACGGTTCTTCTTTTTCTCTACAACCATCCTGCGATACAGGCCAGACTGAAAGTGACCACTCAATTAGTTTCATGGTCAGTATGGAAAATAGAACTTGGATCGCCCTAAGTTCTAGCACCACTACAACGTATGTTTCTTTTAGCATGCTTGTTTAATCATAATTTTAGCCTGTGTAAACCGCTCTGGGACCCTGTTGATGGAAGAAATACAATCATACCTCAGTTAAAGCAGCTTCTGACAAAGAAAGTAATTTTTACAAAGTTTTTTTTTTTTTGCCTGTCCAGTTCCCCCCTACTCCTCATCCTCCCATCCTAGCTAGGTGTTATTTAGCAGCATTAGTACTGGGAGGATAGTGGAGGAGGTCTGGAGAAATACAGTCTTTCAGTTTTAGATTGCAGCAGTGTGCCTGCTGCCATAAACAATCAATGAAGCTTGACATGGGAAAGCCAGTTCCCCTGCAGCTGTGTGTGCCAGGCTGCAACAGGCATAGTGAAGAGCATCTGCCTTCAGAATCCCTTACTGAGCATGGATGAACAGTAGAACAGAGAGAAAAGGGGAGAACAAATAAGTCTGCCTCAACAGCTCTCCATAGAAAGTTTAAAAAACAAACCCAGATCTATAAGTCTGCCCAGCAAAATGGCAATCATAAGAAAAATGGAGGCTGGTCAATGAAAAAGTCATCCTTGTGGGACATTTTGGAAGAAGACTTCAAGTGGTCTCTGGCAGATTCAAAATACTTTTGTTTTCTTTCTCAAGGTTTATCTGACCTGGTTGTTTCATTTCACATGCACATATTGTTAGTTTTACACCACAAAAACAACAACAAAGCCTTTATTATAGTCAACAGACCATTAGGAAACACATTAAATATATTTAATATCAATATATATTTATATATAGTACTCTACAGTGAACTCGCCACGGGTCAGCGTAAGAGGGGCGCTCCAAAAAAGTGATACAAAGACTCCCTGAAACAACATCTCAGGCTCGGCCAAATTGATCACCAACAGTGGTCCGCCCTGGACTAACATCGGGAGGCATGGAGACACACTATCCACAATGCTGCAGCTTTATTTGAGAACTCACGCCGAACAAGTCTTGAAGAGAAACGACAACGCAGAAAGAATCACAACCCGGAAACATCACCCAAGGAGACCTTCTGCTGTGCTTTCTGCAACCGGACTTGTTTATCTCGGATTGGCCTTTTTTAGTCATCAGCGCGCTTGCAGAAAGCGCGGGATGAGTCCTTCCTGAATCTTCGTTTGCGAAGAAAAGCCAGAAAGGGATATTTAGTATGAATATTTTATTGTATTCTTCAGATGTATGTAATGCTTTGCCTACTGGCCTTTATTATAGTTGTTGTTGTTGTTGTTGTTAGTTTTAGATTAAAAAAAAGTTCGCTCAAACATGTTGAATTGCTTTCCTTTTTGGTGATACAGTAACCTATCTCTGTTGTTTCTCTTATGACTGCAACTACTGTAGTACCAAATTTCCTGTTTCTTGCTCTCTAGAAGACAGGGGGGGGGGTTTCTTCCTGGGCCATTTTAGGCTCAGGATAAGCCTTTGTTGTTGCTGCTAGTCAGTGGAAGTTCCCTAGAGAGCATGCAGGTGGCCTTTTACAGCAAAATGTTGATTGACCTTTGGGGTCTGCATATGGCCCATCAACCACACTTTGCCCACCCCTAACCTACAATGACGGGGGTGGGGAGCTGCAGTCTAAACAATATTAGGAGGCCTAGAAGTTGACCATCCTTGTCCTCCTAGCATTAAAGCAAGCAAAAAAGAAAGAAAAAAACCAGAACAGAGAAGGGATAAGGAGAAAGAGAAGCATTAGAAGGCTAGCTGTAAACAATGCTCGCTTCTGGGAAGATGGCCAGAAGTTTATCGCAAAATCCTTTTTGCTACCTCGCCCTCCCAAAGCAAACAGAGGATTCACGGTGTATAAAACATTACAACACTGGTGCCAACCTAGAGCCAAAAGAGCTCTTTGCATTAAAAAATAGATATATTTTATATAGCAATAGTGGGGAGACTCTTCAGTCCAAGGGCTGAATTAAGTTCCTGAGCAGTTCTTCAGGGCCACATCTAGTTGCAGGTGGGGTTAAAAAGGGTGGGACTAAAAAACAGCAGCATGTTTTAGCTAAAAGCCATTACTGTCAGTAACTATACCCTCCAAAGAGGCCCCCACACTTTGGAACTCCCTCCTTAGGGAAGGTAGGATGTCTCAGGGGTGGGGAACCTTTGGCTTTCTAGATGTTTTGGACTTCAGCTCCCACAAGTCATAGCTAGCATGGCCAGTGGTGTGGAATTATGGGAACGGTAGTCCAAAACATCTTGAAGGCCAAAGGTTCCCCAATCCAGGGATGGCTCCTTCTTTGTTTTCCATTCCACAACAAGTTAAGATCTTTCTTGCCCAGAAAACCTATGGAAACGGATTTTTAACAAGAAAGGGGCTTTTTACAGTGCCGTGCTATTTTTAATCTTTGCTTCAAAGGAAGATTTTAAATGGTTTAAATTCTGTCATTACTTAATTCTTTTTTAATCTTTAACTTAGCATGTTTATAACTACATGCACTTTTATCGAAACTGTCCTGCCTTTTTGTATGCCATCGTCCCAATTTGGGAGAAAGGCTAGATAGAAATAAAGATATGGGTGAATGGGAATCACCACCCAGCGGTGTCTTAAGGAAGAGGATGTGGTTGCCTGGGGATCCCAAAGGGCCTGAGAGCCCCTGTTCCATGGCTGTTGGCAGCTGACAATGTTGCTGACTTGGGCTAAAACACAGATCTACACCCAAAAGCAAGGGAAAGAAGAGCAAGGGGGCAGGGATAAGAGGCAGATATTCTACAGGGAGGCTTCCACAGAGGCGAGCTTCCCCCCCTCCCTGCCAACAAATGCACCAGTCTCTCTCCTGAATCTCAGGAGAGGAAAGAAGTTTGTGGCCAAGTGCCAGTGGCAAACAGGTTCAATATCTGTGCATCCTCCTCAGAGCCAGCTGCACCCTGGCATGGCATTACAGTAAGAGCTTCCAGTTTAGCTAAATTCCATTACGCTGTCAACGCTCTCCGGCTCCTGCCCCCGCCCTTAACAGTTCCATTTATGTCTTGGTTTTCTCAACTTCCACTGGAGCCCCGGGTTAGATTTCTGACGCCCGCAGCACGTTGTTGCAGGAAAAGCGGGGCACAGAGTGGCACACCGTGGTTCCTCCAGATAGCTATTTCTGGAATGCACCAGTGCAAAAAATAAACTGGGGAAGGCAGGTACCTTGGGATCAGTTTCAAACTCAGTGTACATGTCAGCTTAAAAAAAAAAAAGTAAGGAGGAGAGGGACGAAAAAAGGAGGACAGCAGATGCTCCAGAGAAGTGGCTGGGAGGTTTTATTTGCAGTGCCTCTAAAAGTTACTCACAGGACAGCTTCTTAAACACCAGCACAGCAACATCAGAACCATTTATCACAAAACTGGAACACTCCTGCCCAAAAAAACTGAAGGGGACCTCTGAGGTTCTGAACCAGGTGCAGGCACGCTTGTGGCCCATGGACAATGTGTGGCCCTGGACCCGCTTTTGTGGCCTCTAAAACCTCCAACCCCCCAATTTTTAAAAAATTGCTGTGGCTTGGGGCCAAAACCATGCAGAAATCCCCTTCAATATGTGGAAACAGATGAAAATACCACTGGAACTACCCCAAATACCTATTTTTCCTTGGCAGCCTTCTTAAACTGGCAACAGGAAGTGACATGACATTACTTCCTGTTGCCATCTGGAGGGGGACAGACAAGGAAAATTGAGGTATATGGCTTGCTGTGGGCTGGTATGGCCCACAGTGGGGTTCAGAGGGGGATCTGGCCTGAACAAAATCGGCACTGTCTTCCAATTCCCAAAGATTCAGCAACAAAGTAAAAAGGCTACATCCTACCTGCCCTCCCAGTTAGGTTGCTGAAATAAAGAAAGCAGTGAGAAGAAAATGAATGTGGGTTTGTGCAATTCAGGTGGTTTTTGTTGCTGCTGTGTGCCTTCAAGCAGTTTCTGACTTATGGCGACCCTACAACGGGGTTTTCTTGGCATGGTTTGTTCAGAAGGGGTTTACCTTTGCCTTCCTCTGAGGCTGAGAGTGTGTGACTTGCCCGAGGTCACCCAGTGGGTTTCCATGGCCAAGCAAGAGATACATACAAACCATGGTCTTCAGAGTCATAGTCCAATGCTCAAACCACTACCCCACACTGGCTCTCATTCAGATACTGGACACTAATTCCTGCGCCGTACACATATTTTGCATTCCAAAATTCCATGTCCATTTTCCCGATCCACTAATCCTTCATCTATCTTCAGCTGATGGATTCTGGGGTACAGTTGGAAAGCACAAGAAGCCAAAGAATTCCACCCACTCCTGGGGAAGCAAACATCAGTGAGTGGAAGCTTCAGACAGTGCTTGTGTCACCACTCCAATCCCTGTGAGCTCTTCTGGCTCAGCTCCAAGAATGTGAGCAAATATTTTTTTAAAAAAAAATTATGGTGCACTTTTACCACAGTCATTGAGGAACAAGTCAGACACATAGATCCTGGGCATAGTAGTTTCATTTAACTAGCATGGCCAACAGCCATAAATAAAATTTCCCTTCTCTGCAGGCATAGCTAGTTCTCCTTTCAAAGGGTCACCAAACCTTTCAAGAACATGTCATGACCAGAGTTTGTAAAAGGTACATTTTTGGACAACAGCTCCCAGACCCCCCCCCCCAGCTGGCATGTGCTGGCTGGGGGGTGGGGTCTGGGAGCTGTAGTCCAAAAATGTACCTTTTTACAAACTCTGGTCAGAATCACCAGTGACCTTGCCTTCCTCCTCTAACAACTTCCTGAAGTGTCACAAGAAAGGCCAACTCATGCTTTAGCACTCAGGGTCCAAACTGCATCTGCCTCAGAAGCCCAGAAAAAACGTCCCATTCTGCTATACATGACCAGGCAGATCTCAATCTCTCCCCCACCCCAGACATCCCACCTCCAGTTTTCTTTTTTCCCCAAAAGGCAGACCATCTGGCTTCCTTTCCCGACATCTCAGCAGAACCCTGTTCACCCGTTGTTGACTAGGAAACCAAGCGCAAAAT
Organism: Gambelia wislizenii; assembly: GCA_030847615.1. Taxonomy (NCBI): domain Eukaryota; kingdom Metazoa; phylum Chordata; class Lepidosauria; order Squamata; family Crotaphytidae; genus Gambelia; species Gambelia wislizenii. The sequence goes on from JAUMIR010000016.1 coordinate 2,202,161, forward strand.
TGTTTAATTTCATGATTGATCATCCCTGGGAAGAGCTCATGCACACCAGACAGTACAAGGAAGGACAAAGAGTGAGATCCTATGATGCACTACACAAAAGCTTCTTTGAAGTGGCAAAAGTGAACATACATGTCAGGGTCCTGGCATGGTGGATCCAACTAGCCTTGGGCTAGTCCCCATCTCAGCCTCACCTACACTACAGGGTTGCTGTGAAAGAAGGGATATGGGATGCTACATTGTTTCATAGAAGACTTCCCCCCTCAAACACACAGTGACCCAGAATTTTCTGGACTGTTATACTGCAACCAATCCTTTTAGTGCAATAGAATGTTCCACTAGTTTTACTGAACACTTGAAATGGAACTAATAAATAGTACTAGATAGTAAGTAAAGCTGAAAGTAGTTATACTTCAGCAAAAGGAAGTTAAAAAGCATACAAAATGGACAATGGTCAGGTGGCAGCCCAGAGGTTTTCCTTTCCCCAGTTGGTCACACTGGCTTCCAATAGGTGGCAATACACTGCTGGGAAGGGAAACCTGAGCTGGTTCTAGGGCAAATTTTCAGGTCAGACAGGGAGACAACAGTGCGAAGATCTCTAGGGGATTTGGGGTATATCAGCAAGGGTGCCATTTAGCAACAGTAACAACAGAAAGACAACCTCCTCCCCATCCTACCCCACAAAAATTAAGCCTGTTGGAACAAAGACAATTTTGGAGGCCGCAGAGCTGGATTTGTGTAGAAAACCCTGTAGATTCCGTTCCAGCACTGAAAGCTAACTCCTAGGAAACCAAGCATCTGCTCAGAAGCTCTGTTCCTTAATTGTAACATGCACACCGGAAAGGGAACCTGCTTCTGCTTAAATATGCATCCGATTTTGCTGAAACTGAACATCACCCAAGTGTCTTTATCTAGCTCTGGACCGTGGTATTCTGGTAACAAACAAAACAAAACAAAACAGCCAAACAAACAAAGTAGAGCCTTTAAGCCTGGAATTTGTACACCATTGCACTAAGCAAGGTGTGCAAAATGAGAGAAAAGAGTTACACAATTGTTTTTTAAACCATCAGCTGTAAATCAGTATTTTCTTTTTACACTGCAGATGAGTGGCTTGTCTAAGGCTACCGGCTGAATTCATGACAGGGACAAGACGTGAGCAGTCTGTTTGCTGATTCACAGCTCCATCTCTTAGCCTGGATGCTACATCAATTCTCTCTGTAGCTAACACAGAAGGTATCTCAGAATCCTTGACAAAGGGCAAAGGTTTTGTGATCTGGAAGATGGTGGGGGGGGGAGTAATTTTACCAACAACAAGGCTACTCCGAAAGTGTTCCCTGAAGATGGGAGATGTGGAAGCTGCCAGTCTATTCTTAGTCTCGATTCTTAGTCTCAGTTTTGAGATGCTATCGCAGGATCAACAATTTAGTGGCTGGGCAGCAAGCAGGCCAGCCTGAATGGCATTTGCACATTTCTCCAGCACTGCCTAGATCCAGGACTTTAAAGCCCTCTTTGCTGCAGCAGTCCCAGGCTTAATGGCACTCTCAAGACATTATTTCAATTCAGGACAAGACTCCAAAGTGGGAAGTGGCTAAGACCCCACCCTCCATACTCAAACTGTAGCTCCTTGATTTTTGACCCACAGTTGTAAACTACCACCCACTCTCCACAGAATTCTGGCTTCTTTCACCAAAATGTAGTTCTGCTGATCAGTCTGGGAGACATACAAGCCTCAGTTTGGAACTTTAGGGTTTATTTACCAATTATTCTTGCAGCTACAGAAAAGTCTCGCAGTTGGCTCTAAGTTTTCATTGCAGTCCACTGTACAGCTCACTCAATTATTTCCCACATGAGTGGAGCCAGGAGAAGCAGAAGGTAGATCAGGATCTACTGCCAGATCTCTGGGTTACATGCAGTAAATCTGCAAGGGTGAATGACTTCCAACAGCAGCCAATGATTAGAAGGAGAGCCAGCATGGTTTAGTGGCTAGAGTAACAGACTAGGACTCCAGACCAGGGTTTGAGTTCTGGCCGGACATAGAAACCCACTGGATGTCCTTCGGCAAATCACACTTACTCAACCTTGGAGGAAGGCCATGGTGGTGAACCTTCCCTGAAAAAAATCTGACTACAAAAATCTTTGTGACAGGATCACCATAAGTAGGAAATGACTTGAAGGCACACAATAGCAATGACTGGAAGACATTTCTCTCCTTCAAACTGCTCTGCCTCTCCTGGTTCTATCACCATCACAGGAATGTTTGGTGAGGACATGGGGGGGTGACTTCTCCACGGCTGCACCCAGGCTGTGGAACTCATTTCCACAGGAGGTACAGTTAGCTACCTCCTTGCTCTCTGTCTGCTAACAAACAAAAATCTCTTCATTTTGGGAAGCACTTGGATTTTAATTTGTTGCAGCAGATGTTGTTGTGTTTCCTGGTGTTCTGCTTCTTGGTACTGTGCTTCTGTTTTTTTTATATATTTGATTATGTTTTAAATGTGTTTTCTAAGGGGGTTTTAGCCTGTGTTTTTAACTTGTGCATTTTAAACAAAACTATGCTTTAGCTCTTTTGTTTTAACATCTTCTTTTAACTGTACTTTGTTTTAAATGATTGTGAGCTACCTTGAATTCTGTGTTTGGAGAAAAGCAGATATAAATTAAATACATTACACATGAAAAGGTGGGATGTAACCATTTGAAAGTAAATAAACACGAGGGATTGCGGAGACTTGACCTGTGGTCCCAAGCAGGAACAGTTAGCCTAAGATGCTTGCAGCATGCATGCATGTGTAGACAGACAGACAGACAGACAGACAGACATGTGCCCTCTCAACTTTTGCTTTCAAACACATGTGCTAAGTCAGCTTTCAAGATGAAAGACAGAGAGGAAAGAGAGAAATATTACTTGGCCCAAGCCCTTTGCTTCCTCCAAAAGGAGCCATTTCTATGGGCAAGTACAGTATCAAGTAGTCTAAAAATAGCCAAGTGCTACACTATACTGTATGCTTAGATTTTACGGCTAGGCAACGAATACCGTATTACAACGACTAGAAATGCACACCAAAACCAGGATCCTGTCAAGACTCGGCATGAGTGATTAGTGGTGGAAAAGGCTATGGGCTAGTATCAGAGAACTAGCAGGTCAGCTATACAAAGAGAAATAAGGCACTATATCATTTGCAAAAGTGCTTGTCATAGACTAAGCTTTTAATAACCAAAAAAAGGTACTTCTACTCCCAACTACTCAGGGAAACAAACCAACAACAACAAAAAATAACATCCAGTTTGAGATGCTTCCATTTATACATGAACAAGAAGTTAAGTGGACAATTTGAAGTCAGCATTTCTCGGAATGCCAGCCACAGAGAAAGTTAACTAGAGGGCACAGAAGCGAAATTAAAATGGGAAGGCCTTTAATAAGAGCAAGCAGTGGTTTCCAAGGTAATGGGTATCCTTTATTCTTTGGGAAGACAAACAAGTTCAGAAGGCAAAGTCCCACTCCAGGCAATATTTTTGCAAATGAGTGAAGAGAAGATATTAGGAAGACAGCTAGCACAAAACTAAGCTTTAAAATGGGGGCACAGGAGAGGAGGGTACATTATGAAGATGTGCCTCCTCCTAAGACAAATCAAGTCCTGGTTGATTCATACAATGGAATGGGGCTTTTCAGAATCTGCTTTCAGTTTCATTCATCAAATTCATTTCTCATATGCAGTGTGAAAAATACTTTACAGTTATTGAATTCCTCTCAACATGATTGCGTGCTTGCAGAACGCTGCAGATGCCTGCAAGTTAAAGTAAATAAAGTACATCCCTGAAACTAAATAAATGCATGAGTTTCTTCTGTGCACTTAACACCCTGAAATTCTGAAAGCAGAGACACACGTTTCTGGCTGCTACTGGAGCAAACACACATCCTGCCAATGCTGATGTACGCCTAAGAATGAACTGGAGCTCCAGTGGCCAAAGATTCTGGGTCTATGTCATCAGGTAAGAGGGCCTAAATACTGTAAAGGCACCAGATGCTGTCTGATTCTGGAAGCTAAGCTGGGTCTGCCCTGGTTAGTACTTGAATGGGAGACCACCAATGAATACCAAGTGCTGTAGACTCCATTTCAGAGGAAGAAACTGGCAAAACCATCTCTGCGGATTCCTTGCCTAAGCAAACTCTTTGAAATTCATGGGGACACCATCAGGACACTTAAAGGCACATATACACACACATTATCTGGTAAATGTAATACTCTAAATGTTAACTATTAGGAGTTAAAATGCCCAGTGCTCAGAACCTTCCAGCTATCTGGGCTAAACAAGCAGATGTGTGCTTTCTAACGAGCAGTAGCTATTTTACTGTATCTTAAACACCCCTGCTTTTGAAAAAGATCTACAGTTCCAACTTTCCACATATCAAGGCGGGCTACACATACACCAAGCTTTAGCTCAGTACTACAGAACCACCCTAACAAGTTTGGGAGCCCCCGAGGAGTCAGTTTGAGTCCAGACATTGACTCATGCAATATCAGGACTCATTTAAAGTTCTGTATAAAATCTGCAGGCTATGGGATTGGGAAATTCCTGAAGCTTCCACCCAAATCCCTTCAACTTTGTCACATATGGTAGGTATGTGATGGTGAAGTTTGTTTTAACCTTATAACCAGGCACAGCAACACATTTTAACTACAGTTCTAGTCACAACTTGTGGAGAGGATTCACTTGGTGGTTAACCAGCCACAAGCAAATCCAGTATCTCCTGCCCCCCGCCCAAGCAATACTGACAACCACATGAGGGCAGAACACATGCGGGGCAGACAGAACCATCTGAATCCAATTCCTTACATCTACAGTGAACAGATTCCAGGCAGCAGGCCCGGAAAAGATCTTGCCAGGTTCTTGGCCAACTGCTGAGAGTCAGAATAGACACCACTGACCTAAATGGATCCACCTTCTGGCTCAACCTCAGGCCACAGCATATGTAGTAAAACAAGAACCAGCTTAAGTAATACTCCCCTCTCTTCCTGTTACAGCAGCCACACCATCAGGACACCTGCGGGGGGGGGGGGGGTGGCAAGAAGTGCCACATGGATTGTCCTGTGACTCATAGCTATGTGTGGGTGAGCTGTTATATTTCTGTCCTGATCTACAAGGTGGATCTAAACTCCCCTGTTTTCAGCACCACCTCCCATTCTGAAAGCTCCACAATGTTCACTGACTACTAGAAGGTGTGTCCCAATACAGGGTCTTCCCACCACATTATTTTACTGGCAGAGGAGATCTCAATCCACAATGCAACCTTGCTGGCGGAAGCGCCCTACCTTTATGACTCAGTGAGACATACCCATATCTGTGTCTCCTACCAAAACCCCTCAGACAATCCAGCAGATACAAGATAATGACAGGTGTTTCACCTCCTCACCAGAGCAATGTAGTCTGATTTCCTACAGACAAACCAACTCAGACGAGTCAATTCCCTCCTTGTAGGAATCTGGAAGTGTCTAGGCCATGAAATCTCTGGACCCTGAAGACTCTTCTCCCAATAGGGTGCAGTGCAGGCCCTTCCCATTTGCAAACAACTAGATAGCACTGTGATACCAAGATACCAAGAAGCACTGTGTTATAGTGGTTTGAGTGTTTGACTACGATCCTGGAAACCAGGGTCTGAATCAGCCACAGGACCTACTGGTGGCCTTGGGCAAGTCCCACTCTCTCAGCCTAAAGGAAGACAAAGGCAAACCCCCCCCCTTGGAGCAAGTCTTGCCAAGAAAACCCTGTGACAGTTTGCCTTAGGGTTGTGCTAAGCCAGAAATGACTTGGAGGCATAACAACAGGAAGACAGCACCCAGCCTAACAAGCTTTCTCTTACCTTCCCTTGGAAGCTCCAGATATTTCCTACACACACACACTTTTGAGACTCGTGCCTATTAGAAGACACGTCACACAAGTCAGCTGGAGTCCTCATCTCTTCTTTACACATTCACACATACACATTGGTCACAACACCTCTTATCTGCTCTATTCTAAAATTTTCAACCAGACTTTTCTTTCCAATTCTTTTCTGCTTTCTTCCATCTTTACCTACTCCTCACCCTATAACTTCTCCTCTACTGAAAAAGGTAGGAGAGAGAAGACTTGGAAGCTGGCCTCATTGTTGCTTCTACAAACATCACCAGCCTTCTCCCCATTAATACCTCCTCCTGTCTGCTCATCGGATCTTTGTGCTGACAGTGAGGAGAAGAATCCTGCTCTGACACACATACAACATAACCCATATAAACATAGTTTGGAAGCCTCCAACAAACTTTCCTCTTGCTCCTAGCTGTTATTGCTGGCCTACTGCACACCTCTGCCCCCTCAAAGCTAATTAACTCTTCCATTCTACTTTTAATGCATATTGGTGAAGAAAATGTAGGTGGTCTTTTTTTAAAACCATTACGTTCTTCAGTTATTTGTATCTTACCCTTTCCCTTCTCATCTACAACCACCATCACTAGTCAGACATGAAGTACCATTGCCTCATAATCCCCAATTATGACTCTACCCTTTTGGCAGGAACATCTTCTCATGGCCCTTGCTTAAGACAACTGTCCCTGTATGCTTCCCATACATCACAGGTGGGAAGTGAGCAGCCCTCCAGAACTGCAACTCCCAGCATTCCTTTCCATAAGCTATGCTGGCTGAGACTACTCGGAGTTGCAGTCCAGCAATTTTGGAGGGCTACACATATTCTCACTCCAGTCCTACATGCACACCAAGCATATCCCATTATTCCTAGCCAGTCCCCTCTCTCTCTCCTCTTCCCTCTTCAGCACAGAATGTGAAGCTGATGGAAAGAAAAGGGGCTCCCAAGCAATCCTGCTACTTCAAGGAGCTTCCCCATCCACCGCTCAGAAAGCCCTCAGCCTTCACCTCTCCCCTGCCACACTGTGCTGAAAGGAGCAATCACTCATTGCCTCACCTCCACCACAATCTCTCCCCATCCCTCCCCAATCTCAAGCGGGGGGGGGGGACAAAAGCAGCCCCAACACACATACATCCCAAGTTCTGCACCAGAGAACATATAGAGGAAGCAGAAAACAGAAAAGTGTCCTGACATAAAGGGTCATAAACTTCTCTCCCCAAAATTACCTCTCCTCTCAACCAAGCCTACCAAGTTCAACACTAGAGATGGGAGCAAAGGAGGGGGTGTCACTTCATAGAATCAAGATAATTTTAGCGCTGGAAGGGACCCCAAGGGCCATTTAGTCCAACCCTCTGCCATGCATGATGACACAACTACAGCATTCCTGACAGACGCCCAGCCAACCTCTGTTTAAAGACCTCCAAAGATGAAACATGCTCAGTCTCCCATCCCAACCTCAGTTTTAGGGGAGAACAAAAGCAACCCCCCTTCCCTGCCCCCCCCCAAAAAACAGTCCAGCCCCAGAAAGAAAATAGGAAAGAAAATGAGAAACAAGAGAAGGTTCCTGACAGAAAGGCTTACAGATTCCCCTCCAAGAAAGGAATCCCCCCTACACACATACAAAAAGCCTCTGAAGTTCAACAGTGGCGGCGGGGGGGGGGGGAATATTTCTGTCTCTACTTCCTACAAAAGGCAAGACAGAGCAAGAGCAAAGAGGAAAACTGACTATTCTGGGAGCAAAAAAATAAACTAATTAGGGAGAGAGAGAAATCTCTTTCCATAACCATGCTGACTTTATTCATTTATTTATTTATTTCCTGCAAAGGGGAGCCAGAGCAAAGAGGGAAACACTGTCCATTCTGGGGACAAAAGTAAAATAATGGGAGGGCAGGGAGAGAGAAAGAATCTCTTTACATGAACACGCTGACCTTCCTATTAATTTATTCCTTCCTGCAAAAAGGAGCAAGAACAAAGAGGAAGAGTGCCTACTCTGAGCAAAAAAGTACAATAATTAGGGTGGTGGGAGAAAGGATCTCTCTGCATAACCATGCTGACCCTCCTATGTATGCATTTATTTATTGCGGTTTCTTTCCTTCCTGCAAAAGTGAGCAAAAGCAAAGAGGGAGAGTGTCTATTCTGAGCAAAATACAGTTGTCTCACCATATCCACGGATTTAAGTATTCACAGCTTGGGGGGGGGGGAAATCTTTTAAAAATTAATAATCCAAAAAGCAAACCTTGATTTTGCCATCTTATATAAGGGACACCATTTTGCTATGCCATTGCATATAATGGGCCTTGAGTATTCACAGATTTTGGTATCCACGGGGGGCCTGGAACCAAACCCCAGCGGATATGAAGGGACAACTATAAATACAATAATTGGTGGTGGAGGAGGAATCGCTCTGCATAACCATGCTGACCCTCCTATTTATTTATTTTTTTATTGAAGTTTCTTTTCTTTCTGCAAAAGGGAGCAAAAGCAAAAGAAGGAAACGCTGCCTACTCTGGGGGCAAAAGCAAACGAAGGAAGGGGACGGGATCTCTTTAACCATAACCCTGCTGACCACCCTCCCCTCCCCTCCCCTCCCCAAATCTCAGCCCTGGAGTGGGAGGGAGGGAGGGGGGACAAAAGCACCCCCAAGACCCCCTTCTCCCTCCCCCCCGAAACTGGCCAGCCCCAGAGAGGAAATGGGGGGGGGAGAAAAGCAGGGACAGAGGGGCTTCCTCACTGGGAGGAGGGGGAGAGAGGCGCCCCCTCCTCCGCCCCCCTCCCTCCCTCCGGCCTGGACAGGAAATGCCCATGGCTCCCCCCCCCTCCACTCAGGCCTTGGTTCCCACCGCCTCTCACCATGGTGTCTCTGCGGGACGGGGCTCTCAGCAGCGGCGGCGGCGGCGGCTCCTCAGTCACCGAGTTTCTGAGCCAGGCCGCAGCCTTCCTCCTCCTCCTCCTCCGCCGTTGCCGCCGCCTTCCTCCTCTTCCTCCTCCTCAGGCCACTTCCGCCGTTGCCTAGCAGTTCCACATCCGGGTCATCGGCCGCGAGCCACTGTCTCCAAGCCACGCCCACCACCGCCTCGGCTTCTCCTTCCTCTTTTCAGAGGCCGGCGGCGGCCTCGGCTCAGCCAATCAGAGGGCGGCTCGCTGGCTATCGCCAAGTATGGAGCGGGGAGGCACGCGCGGTGGCTGAGAGGAGGAATGGGGAGGGGGGAAGGAAGAGACCATTTGAAGACCGGGGGAGGAGGGAAAGGTCTGTGTGGGAGAGACCATTGAGACTGAAGGGGTGGAAAGGAAAGAGAGGCTCCGGGGAAAAGGAGGAAGAAGTCCGGGTTGGGAGAAACCAATGGGTGGGAAAGGGGGGGAGTGGCAGGGAGGGTTCGGAAGGAACCAACTGGTGGGCTACATAAGGGGGATTTCTGCAAAAGGGGTAAATTGTGTGTATAGGTATACAGTAGACTGTATATAAGTTGTACATTGTTATTTATAGCTATAAACATTATAAAGGTATATAAATAAATATGAATTGTCATATCTAATATTTTATATTATTTTTGCTACATTTATATCACACTTTTCCTATTGTATATATATATTGCACATTGTTATATATACATCCATAAATATAATACAGAAAACATATAAATAAATATTTTGAATTTTCATATGCATGTGTTTATATTATTTTTATTACACTTATATCACACTTTTCCTATTGTATATAAATTGTACATTGTTATTAAGATCTATAAACATAATAAAGATAACATATAAAAATATTATGAATTTTCATATGCATGTGTTTATATTATATTTACTACACTTATATCACACTTTTCCTAGAGTATATAAATTATACATTGCTATATATATTCATAAACATAATAAAGATAACATATAAATAAATATTATGAATTTTCATATGCATGTGTTTCTATTATTTTTACTACATTTACATCACACTTTTCCTATTGTCTATACATTGTATGTTGTTGTTTAGATCTATAATCATAATAAAGATAACGTATAAACGACTATTATGAATTTTAATATGCATGTGTTTATATTCTTTTTGCTACATTGATATGACAGCTGTCCTCCAAGGACCTCACTGTCACATACCCAGTAAGGTATGACAGGCTGGAAGAGTGTGGCTCACTCAAATGCCCTGGATTTTAGTGAGACCCCCAAAACCGTATCTCAAAAGTCCTAGCTCGGGTACAATCTCCCAACATTTCACAGATGAAATGTTATCCATGTGGAAGAACGGAGAAGCTAGGGGAGGCTGCAGCAGTTTGCTTTTGCCTGAGCAAAACAGAGGTCTAAGCAGAAGAGCTGGCTCAGGTATATCCAAAGAGTTAAAAACTTAAGGACTCCATCCTAAGGACCCTCCTTCACCAAACCAAAGTCCTTCCATCTTGATAGTACCAGAGCCAAAGATTACATCATCTGTAAGAGACAGCCTTGTCCTACTTCAGGAATAAATGAAATGTGCTGGTGTTAAACACAAAGGACACTTGTGTGTTCCCAGCAAGATCTTGTAACTACTCAAGAGGGAGTGCGAAACATAGTGACCTCCATCCATGTTCACAGATGCCTTGTAACTACTCCAATAATACTGACTGCTTACCTGAATAGAGGAACCTTTGTAACCTTTCGAATGGAACTTGTAAAATCATGTAACCTGTGTACTGCCAATCGCCTCTACACCATTGTGGTCCAAATTTGGAATCATCGAATCCTAGAGTTGGAAGAGACCGCAAGGGCCATCCAGCCCACCCCTCTGCCTTTCAGGAATACACAGTCAAAACATCCCTGACAGATGGCCATCCAACCTCTGTTTTAAAAACTCAAAAGAAGCAGACTTCACCACACTCCCAGGCAGTGCATTCCACTGTCCAACAGCTCTAACCATTAGGACGTTCTTCCTAATGGAATCTCTTTTCCTGGAGTTTGAGTCCATTGTTCTGTGTCCCAGTCTCTGGAACAACAGAAAACAAGATTGCCCCATCCTCAGTATGACATCCCTTCAAATATTTAAACATGGCTATCATGTCTCCTCTTCACCTTCTCTTCCCTACACTAAACATACCCAGCTCCCTGAGCCACTCCTCAAAGGGCATAGTGGCTTCCAGACCTCCCACCATTTTGGTCACCCTCCTCTGGACACACTCCAATTTGTCCATATCCTTCGGAACTGTGGTGCCCAGAACTGGACACAGTGTTCCAGGTGATGTCTGACCAAAGCAGAATAGAGTGGCACTATTATTTCCCTTGATCTAGACACTATACTCCTATTGATGCAGCCTAGAAGCGCATTGGCACCTTATTGATTGAATAATGAAGTTGGAAGAAACCACAAAGGTCATCCAGTCCCACCCCCTGTCATGCAGAAAGATACAATCAGAACACTTCTGACAGACAGCCATCCAGTCTCTGTTTAAAAACCTCAAAAGAAGGAGACTCCACCACACTCCCAGGCAGTGTGTTCCACCGTTGAACAGCTGTTACTGTACAACTTTTTAAAGCGTACTTTTTTTCTAATACAACTGTTCCATCTTTGACTTCTAACAAGGCAGTGGGACTGCTGGGAGATGCCCCCTTGGCCAAAGGAAATACAGTAATAGGTTTTCCTTTCCCAGACTGGTCCAGGGCTCACACACAGACCGCATAACTCACTGAGGGTGATGTGGAAGGCTCTGGGATTCCAGTCTTTCCCTTCAGTGGCTATATGCTGGATTTGGGTAATGGCAGTAGGGTTATGCCAATCCACCATTACAGCAGTAGGGTATTGACAACTCCAATTCCTTTTCTAATTGTGCCCCCAACTTAAAATTTAGCTTATCAGTTTTTATTTGTATACAACAGCCATATGCTGGATCATACCCAGAACCCAAGACAAACTCTGGGAATATTACTCTTTAGACTACTGCTCCCATAATCCCTGTGCTGGCTGGGAGCTTCTAAGGTGACTTTTCCAACTTCTGGCCAAGCTGGACATGTGCAAAGACCCCAATTCAGTGTGGGGAACTTTTGTTCTCTTCCACAATTTTGTACTTCAACTTCCACCAGTCCCAGCCAGCATAGCTGATGTTAAGGGATTGTGGGGAATTAAGTCCCAAATACCTGGAGAATTAGGTTTCTCTCATGTTTCCCCCATGCCTGGCATAAGATTTAACTTCTCATATTCAGAGGTCTCCCGCAGAGGATAATGGAGATATGTGTGACCTTTGCTCCAGCCTTTTTCTTTGACAAGCAAATAAATTTGTTCACATTAAACTAGGGATGGAAAAAATATTTTTTAAAAATTCTTCCAAAAGCTTTAAAAACATCTTTTTCTAGTGCCAGGAAATTCTGACAAGGAGAATCCTAGGCTGACAATAATCTTTGCACTTCAGGACGTCTGTGCAAAACGTGTACATTTAATTTTGTTTTGGGGTTTTTTTTAAGATAAAATGCTCTCTCCTGTGCAGAAATTGCTGTTGTCTACAAACACAAAAACACATGCACATAATAAGTCCTCAGTTGCAGTATTTTATGCCCAGAAAATAACATCCCTGTGCACATATATTATTTTCTGCACAAAAAATGCTATTTCCTATACAGAAAAATACTGTTTTCTGCACAAAACAAACAAAAAAACAAGCACCCAGATGTGAATTTTGCGCAGAATAAACTCTGATCTGCAAATAGTCTTCACACCCACTGATTCTGAATGCATATTTTGCAGGAGGGAAATATTTCATAATATTATTCATAGCTTCCTTCACAAACATAATTAACAAAGAATTATATCCCTACTTCAAACACGCGCAGCTGTAAACATTTGCATGCATGCAGCTGGTCTTTATTTCAAACCATGTTCTTCTGTGAGTGCAAGCATTCCCCCCACTTTGGGGGGGGGCTGGCAAGTTTAATGCACATATTTGGGGGGTTAAAAAATTGCAAAACCAAAAGCAGCTGTTTGATCCTTCTTGATACCTCTTAAGAGCAGAGCAAGCAATCAACCGACCCCACCACGCTTGTCTCTGTGCCATGAAAGAAAAACATCCTTGGCTTGAACTTTGGATGTGTGTAAAATGATTATCACAAAAAGGATGCAAAGAGAGACTAACAAATTGTGCAAGGGTTTCTCCAGCTCTGAACACATGCATCATTCAGCACCCCCAACCCGATCTTCCTCAACAGGGGAGGAAATGGGTGAGCCAAAGTCTTCTGAGCAAAAGTAAAAGAAGATAAAACAAGCAATTTATTTTCTTTTATGACTGCATTCCAACTTATGAAATACTTGTTCTAAGGTGGCAATTCGAACCGTGCAGCTCTGAGATGTGCACCCTCCAACTGTTCTAATTTGGCATGGACAGTCCTGGTTAATTCTCTGCTTTTAGAATGTCCCAGTTGCTCTCTTCCTCTCACTTTTCCCCTTTGCCCTCAGTTTACTTTGGTTGATGCAAACCGACTTAAAAGTGCAAAAGTTGTTTGCACTCAGTTAACTCAGCAGGGGACAGAGGAGAGGTGGGACTGAAATCTTGCCCTTCCCTGCAGGCTCAGGCAAAAGCAAACATCTGCAACCTCTCCTAACTTGTCTGTTTTTCCTCATTAATATAATCCTTGCCATCCTGACCACTCTCTGATGTCGATCAGCCACACTTCAACTCCTAGGAGTCTAAGCCGCCATGGTTAAATTATCAGGAATTGGGGGACCTTCAGTCTCAACTGTCTGAGTGACCGAAGTTTGAGAACTAGAGCTTTAAACCATTGTGCTGTGGGTAAAACTGAGCAGGGTATGCAAACATTTGTACTAGGAAGGGACAGAATTGATGCCAGGGTTTGGCACTCGGCACCTGTCAAGTAGCGTTGCTAGATCTCAGGGCCTGGCCCTGAGTTCCCCATTTTCATGGGTCATCTCCATGTGGGAAATGTTGGTGCAAAATCTCCACTTGGGGACGGGGGGGGGAGCACTACTCCAGGCAAGAGGAAGTGCTGGGTGCAAATCTCAAATTCAGCTAGGAGAGCAGCAGCTTGCTACAAATTGCAAGATTTTAAATATATGCACTATTATATGTAATTTTAATGGGGGTAAACTGTTTTAAGTTATTACTGTTGTTATGGATTTGTTTTTATATCCAATTGTTGTGAGCTGCCTTGATTGCCTAATAAGCAAAAGGTGGGGTACAAAAATAAATCTGTTGTTGGTATTTTTATTATTATTAGATTACTTGATGTATTGCTATGTTGCAAAGACTCTCTGGGTGAGGCTGAAGTCTACATATTGACTTAGTTATCTTCCTCCTTCCCTCCCACACTCTTGGGGTCAGGGCTCACCCTCTGCTCTGCATATTAGCCTAGACTGAATGTTCCTTATCATGTCTCCCAAAGAAATGAAGAAGAAATAATCCCATAATTTCACCTTGATCTGGGAAAAGCACTTTTAATGAAGATTTCTGTCTTAATTACCAAGCAGGAAAATATGTTACAGGTCTGTCTGTCTGTCTGTCTCTGTTTGAAAGACAAGCTGTGAGCGATGATGGTTGGTACTTAATGTAAGGATTAATTATATCATCAGGGCCATCCCCAGGTCTCCTTTTTTTTTTTCTTCTTCTTCTTTTTTGCCTAGAAGCCTCAGGGTATGGGAAGATCCTGAACTGACAAACCTACCCCCTAAAAACTTTTGCTGCCTGTGACACCTGAGGCGAATGACAACATGCCCCCCCCCCAAGTTACAAAAGTCCACTGGAGCAAGTGAACAGGGAAAGGAGTCAAGCAAAGAACGGATCACTCCAATACGTGTTACGATGCAGTTTGGGGAAATAAACATCGCATTCCTTCAGAGCTCAAGAGGGGAAATTTAATAGAGTATGCAAAACAAGCCCAACATGTGTTCAACAGGAGAGGTTTCAGGTCAGCCTGTCTGCATCCCATGAAGGAGAAAAGATGTCTCAATAAAGTATAGAAGTAGAGAGAGAGTGTAACAAAGAGTTTCACTCCATAGCCTCACCCCCTAGCAAAGTCACATCCATGTGGATTTAATAATAGCCATGTTGGGATTGCATGGGGAGGGGTGGTAGGTTTCCATGTGCATTCCTTATGTGCTGTAACAAAGGGGAAAGCGTGCACACACCCCACGTTGGCTTCTTTATGGGCATCAAAAGAAGATATTTCTGATAGACCAGCATTTTCTTTTTAAATCAATTTCTCAAGATTCTTAGTCTGTAGCATTTGCATTTCTCCAGCTCAAACCCACAAAGGGACAACTCAATCTGGAAAGGGTTCATTAGGTATCTTTAATGGTTGTGTAGAAAAGGAAATGTCAGTATATATTGCTTAGTACTTGGCTGCATGACAAGCAACACCTGCTGAAACCCCCCCCCCCCGCTTCTACACAACCATCAAAAGGTACAAGCACCCTCTCCAATTTTCACTCTGGCAACCCCAATTGAAGGTACAGGAGCCCTCTCCAGTTTTCAACCTGGCAACCCCAACTAAAGGTACAGGAGCCCTCTCCAGTTTCCAATCTGGCAAACTCTATGCACTAGAGAAAAATAGAAATCAATGCTATAGCAGAGCTCTGGGACTTTTTTCCCAGAGGAAGAGCAGGGTCATAATTTTCTATTGTTCTTGGGTGCCTTCAAGTTGTTTCCAACTATGGCGACCCTAAGGCAACCCTAACCCCTATTACAGGGTTTTCTGAGGCTGAGAGTGTGTGACTTGCCCAAGATCACCCAGTGGACTTTCATGGCTGAGTGGGGATTCGGACCCTGGCAGAGTCATAGTCTAACACTCGAAGCACAACACCACACTGGCTCCTTCATTTGCCAAACCCCAGGCTAGTTGGAAGAACCTTATTTTGCTGGTCCACTGGCCATGTTAGGCCCAGGAAAATCCCCCCACCAGCATGAGAAATTCTGGGAGATGTAGTCCACAAAAATAAAATTTCCGAAGCCCCTATGTCCGGTGTCAGCTTACTTTTCAAGATGGATCCCAGTATCCCTGACTTCTCCCCGTCACCTCTGACAGTCATGCATTAAGATTCCCCAGGGTGCAAAATTATCTTGGAGAAAGATGGAAAATATCCTGCCTAATTGTCTCCGAGTTCCAGTGTTTCCTAACTTTCCATTCTTCATTGCTTTTCCCGATCGCTGTCTGCTCCTTTTTAATCAGGGAGTCATCAGGTCTGGACCACGTTTTCCATTAACAACCCTGAATCCATTTCCCACCTCTTGGGAGAAGGAGTGGGGGGAAAGAAAAAGTTGATGGAGGAGTAAAATGTACGCAGAGGTCAGTTTTTTTCCGTCAAGTTGCCATAGAGACATACTAGCAATTAAACCCATCCAATGCAAAAGTGGATATGTATTATCAGATGACGCAATTTCCAAATCCTCCCTGCTGCATTACATGGCTTTTATGAGCACTTTTCATAAATAAGTAAAGTGGGGGGGGGGGGGAGGAGAACAGGAGGGAAACTCTGAGGTCAAGATGGAGCCAAAAAATAAATAAGTTCTATAGCAGGATGATGAGCGAGCATCAAGAAGCCACATTCGCAATGATGAAATTCCACATTAGCCATCAATTCCCCCTTTTGAACGGGGCTGTTCTCAGAGAGAGGTATCGAGAGGGTGTTGGGATATGCAACCTGGAAATTCTTAACCTGGGGTCTGAGGACCCCCAGGGGTCTGCAATGTCCTCACAGGGGGTCCGCAAAGGCTTGAAAGTTGCATGGCCCACTTCCTCACTGCAGTGGAGCAGCCATGTGACAGGAGCCAAAGCAAAGGCTGGCTTGGCTTGCGCATTGCCATTCAATCTGCTCCAGTCACAAAGTTGCAGGAAGAAGAAGGAAAAAAGTCTTCTCTCCATTGCCTCTGGGGGAAGGTTTCTCTCTCTGGCTTTTCTTCACAAATGAAAATTCAGGAAGGACTCATCCTGCGCTTTCTGCAAGCGCGCTGATGACTAAAAAGGCCAATCCGAGATAAACAGCAGAAGGTCTCCTTGGGTGATGTTTCCATTTGCAGGGCTTTCTGTGGGGTTATAGAACACTCCCCCCCCCCATCACACCTATTTATTTGGGTTGGAAGAGGCTTCTTTCCCCCTTTTAAAATACTTGGGAGTGGGGACACTTAACACAGGTAATTGCATGTCTCTCTCTGGCTTTTCTTCGCAAACGAAGATTCAGGAAGGACACATCCCGCGCTTTCTGCAAGCACGCTGATGACTAAAAAGGCCAATCCGAGATAAACGTCCGGTTGCAGAAAGCACAGCAGAAGGTGTCCTTGGGTGATGTTTCCGGGTTGTGATTCTTTCTGCATTGTCATTTCTTTTCAAGACTTGTTCGGCGTGAGTTCTCAAATAAGGCTGCAGCATTGTGGATAGTGCGTCTCCATGCCTCCCGATGTGAGGCCAGGGCGGACCACTGTTGGTGATCAATTTGGCCGAGCCTGAGATGTTGTTTCAGGGAGTCTTTGTATCGCTTTTTTGGAGCGCCCCTTTTACGTTGACCCGTGGCGAATTCACCGTAGAGTACTATTTTGGGGAGGCGATGGTCCTCCATCCTAGAAATGTGCCCTGCCCAGTGCAGCTGCATTCTCAATATCATGGCCTCAATGCTGGTGATCCCTGCTTGCTCAAGGACAGCAACATTCGTCACATAGTCAGTCCAGTGTATATTTAGGATTGTGCGTAGACAGCGCTGATGAAAGCGCTCGAGGAGTCGTAGGTGGTGGCGATAGGTGACCCATGTTTCAGATCAATAAAGGAGGATAGACAGTACGATGGCTCTATACACACTGATTTTTGTGCTTTGCCTCAGGTGTTTATTGCTCCAGACTCTTTTGTAAAGTCTTCCAAACGCGCTATGTGCCTTTGCTAATCTGTGATCGATCTCTTTGTCAATCTTGGCATCTGAGGAGATGATGCTTCCCAGGGAGGTGAACTGCTCAACGGACCTGAGCACAGAGTTGCCTTAGGCAAAGTGGGGATGGGGATTATATTATCTATAATATGATGCA
The DNA here is from genome assembly GCA_030847615.1 of Gambelia wislizenii. Classification (NCBI taxonomy): domain Eukaryota; kingdom Metazoa; phylum Chordata; class Lepidosauria; order Squamata; family Crotaphytidae; genus Gambelia; species Gambelia wislizenii. Next base: position 2,220,047 of record JAUMIR010000016.1, read on the forward strand.
ATACAATAAACAGGGCAAGGAGGGCCTGTGGCTTCTGAGGAGGAGGAGGAGGATGCCCATGAATTGGGAGCAGCGAGGCCTCCTGCCCCAGCCGTGTCCCCTCGCCTCCTCCTTCCCTTTCGGGCCTAGTCCCCAAGGTCAAGCCTTTGGGCCGGGTTACTAAGGCTCCCCTTGGTTACCCTTGGCAACGCCAGCCAAGCGGGCGGGGCGAGGTCGCGGAAGGCGAGTGAGGGGAAGAGGAAGCAGAGCCACCCTCTGAAGCTCTCGCGAGAGAGGCCTCGCCCCAGCCGAGTTGGCGGCGGCGGCTCTCGCGAGACCTTCGAGGGGGCGGGCGGGAGCGTTGAGTGACAGGCGAGGTGGCAGGAGGCGGCGGCGGCGGGCAAGATGGCGTCGGAGGGTGATTTGGGGAGGAAGTGGGACCGGTGCTTGGCTGACTCCGCCGTCAAGCTGGGTAAGGGGGCGGCCGGGGAGGCCAGAGAGCCGGGAAGGGGAAGCGGAGGGAGGGCCGGGCCGTGGCGCTGAGCCTTGAGTTCGGTTTGGCAGAAGGGTGTACAGCGGGCCCTTGGTATCCGCTGGGGTTTAGGTCCAGGATACCCAAATCCGTGGATGCTCAAGTCCTATGATACGCAATGGCATAGCAAAATGGTGTCCCTTATATGAGATGGCAAAATCAAGGTTTGCTTTTTGGATTATTATTTTTTTAGGAATATTTTCAAGCCGTGGATACTTAAATCCGTGGATGCCAAATCCGTGGATGCCAAATCCGTGGATACGGAGGGACAACTGTATTGTGCTCTGTTCTTTGACCTGGTGAGGGTTATCCTGGGCCTTTGGTAGCTCCGTCCCGGCTCATCGTCCACAAGTCAAATTGACAGAAAAATGCTTGCTATTTACTTAACCCGTAGGGTTTCTCTGTAGGAACTTACCACGGGCCAGCATAAGAGGGGTGCTCCCAAAAAGCGATACAAGGACTCCCTGAAACAACATCTCAGGCTCGGCCAAATTGATCACCAACATCAGGAGGCATGGAGACGCACTGTCCACAATGCTGCAGCCTTATTTGAGAACTCACGCCGAACAAGTCTTGAAGAGAAATGACAACGCAGAAAGAATCACAACCTGGAAACATCACCCAAGGAGACCTTCTGCTGTGTTTTCTGCAACCGGACTTGTTTATCTCAGATTGGCCTTTTTAGTCATCAGCGCGCTTGCAGAAAGCGCGGGATGAGTCCTTCCTGAATCTTCGTTTGCGAAGAAAAGCCAGAAAGAGAGAGAGGGTTTCTTTGGTGGAGGTTACAACTAATACACGCTGCGACTAATAGAGCCTGCAGCCAATCGAAGCTGCTGTCAGGTTGGCTTTGAGCGACCCTCTGAATGAGAGACCTCCAAGGCACCCTGCTCAGGTCTTGCAAAGTACGGGCTATGGCTTCCTTAACCAAGCTAATCTACCCTCTGTATCTACAGATTCAGCCAGCCATGGCTTGACAATACCCCCCCCCCATTTTTTTTTTCCAAAAAGCAAACCATATATTTGTCCTTTGAGCCTGTGCAATGGATTTTTCTGGTGGAGCACAGCGTACACAGAACTGGCCTAACCCTTTAAACCAAAGGTTCATCTGCCGTGGCCTTGCAAGCATGGACGTAGCAGCGAGGTCCTCGGGTCGTAGGTTTGATTAGAGTTTCCTTCTCTTAGATGGTTGACCTTACAGGGTTGGACGAGCACCATCTGCCCAGGTTTGGGATTAGAGTTTTCCTTCTCCTAGGATGGTTGCCCCAAGGCTAGAGAGCCCATCCTGCCCTTTGACGCACTTTGTCAGATTCTTCGGTTTAGACCTGTCTGGCATGGGAGGCCCTACCAGTGACTTTATGCCACCGCCAGCATAGCTCAAAACATCATTAGGGTACGCAAGCCTCTCTCCCACGCCAAGGGGGCGTCAATGGACCATATATTTAAAAGCATTTTATATAAGGGACACCATTTTATTATGCCGTTGTATATACAGTTGTCCCTGCGTATCCACGGATTTAGGTATTCATGGCTTGAAAATACTATTTAAAAAGTAGTAGTCCAAAAAGCAAACCTTGATTTTTCCATCTTATATAAGGGACACCATTTTGCTATGCCATTGCATATAATGGGACTTGAGTATGCATGGATTTTGGTATCCACAGGGGGTCCTGGAACCAAATCCCAGCAGATACCAAGGGCGCACTGTATAATGGGGTCTTCATCCCTGGTGGCTTCCACTTTGCCAAGCATTATTGTCTTTTTTAATAGGCCAGGGTTCCACCCCTAACAGGCAAACCAGCTTTATATAGAATTATTACATAAACTTGCATTGGCAGCATTTGAGCAACAAAAGGCTGCGAAAGTCATCCAGTCTCCCCAATAAGGAGTAAGCACTATTTCAAAACGGTTTACATCGACACCTGTTCTTTCTATCTTATCCCAGTGTTTTAGCTGTTATCTTCTCAACAGTACATGCCAAGATGTTTTGGAGCATGGCTCGGAATGTTTTCTACATGTTTAACTGAAGCCATAGGAGCTTCTACCATTTTTTTATGTCTAAGCAGACAATTTTCTTCAACATGGCTCTACCTCATTTATGGTCGCTTTTGAACGTTTCCTGTTTATTGGCAAATGAAATCAAAAAGCCAATCAAACCCCCCCTGCTTTCCCCATGCTAGGTGCCTGGCTGTCACTGGATGTACCTTGAATGCTCACACATCCTCCAACTTTCTCAATTTGGTAGGCTCCCGTTTAATCCCCTTCCATCCCAATTTTTCAGCTGCTTTTAAAATGTTCTGGTTTCTTTCTTCTCCCAGTTTTCTCCTTTGGCCTCAGCTTCCTTCAATTGCTGCAAATTGAGTGGGAAACTAGTTTGCCCTCAATTCAGCAGAGGAGAGAACAGAATTGTGCCCTTCCCAGTAGGCTCAGGCAAAAGCAAACTGCTGCAACCTCTCCTTGGTTCTGTGTTCTTCCTCATTAATAACTTTCATCATCTTGACTACCCTCTCCTGTTACTTGGTCATGTTCTCCTCTGTGAAGTGTTGGAGGGTATGTGCTTAGTCATTGTGACATGAACTGCCAGACACTTGGGCACGAATCCATTTTGAAGCAAAGAGTTGCACAAGACATTCCCATCCTATGGTGCCCTGAGTTGGCTGTGATTGTGTGGTTTCTGTCTGCAGCCTTTCTCAGGTGTAGGAAACTGCTTTTAAGTTCCATATTATAAAACCTGTTTACCTACGATGGGTAGTTAAAGAGAGAGTTTAAAAAAAAAAGAAAGAATAACATGTCTCAGTTTGAATTGCAAGTGAGTTAATATCTGATTTGTGCTTGTTGATGCAACTTTAATCTCTGCACAGGTAATAATTTGATCTTAATTGAACGGGTGTGGTAAGGGGGCATGAAAATGGGACAGTGTGAGAACATTGATTTTGAAGTGGGATGAATGAATGATGTGGTAACCTGTCTAGTTGATAAGAACATAAGAAGAGACTTGCTGGATCGGGGCCAAGGAGGTGCTGATGTGGCCAAATGTCTAGTTCAGTGTATCCAGCCTTAGTTATTTATTGGGCTTCTACCTTACCTTTCTCCCAGAACATGGGACTCACTTGGGTAACAATAAAATGGATTTATTCATTTATTTGTTGTTTTTGTTGTGTCCTTTCAAGTCATTTCTGACTTAGGGCAATCCTAAGGCGAACTTGACTTTATTTTTATTTTATTTTTTTGGCACAATTTGTTCAGAGAAGATTTGCCACTGCCTTCCTCTGAGGCTGAGAGAGTGGAACTTGCCTAAAACCATCCATAGGGAGTTTCCATGCCTGAGTGGGGATTTGAACCCTGGGCTCCCCGAGTTCAGCACTCAAACCACAACATCACACTGGCTCTTATATTTGTTTATTAGAAATATTTATTTTGTTCTTCCCACTGGTCACGCTGGCTGGGAATTCTGGGAGCTATAATTTAAAATGTCATATTCCAGGGTCTGGCATCTGGTACTCAGAGGCAGTGATTTGTGAATTCTGGAACACTTTTATTTGGAGAATGTTGAATTCTGGAAATGTTTTCAATATGGGGGCATAATCTAATTTGGAAAGTTTATTTGACTGATATTTACTAAACAAACAGCTCTAGTTTTCCAACAGCCTGTAAGTATTTGAACTGAAATATTTGATTAGGTCATTTTGGATGATAACACCCTGAATTCCAGTGTCTATGCTAGCTGAGGAATTCTGGGAGTTATTGTTAAAAAACAAACTTTTCCCCAGCTCTTCCATTTTCTATTCAGAGTACTTGGCTAGATGAACCAACAGTCTAACCTGGTATGAGGCAACTGCTTGTGTACTGGTGCTGATAAGCAAGGGGAACATCTGAAATCAGCGTTCCTGAGTCTGGCACCTTCCACATATTCTGACCTCCAAGTCCCAACACTTCTGACCACTTGCCATGATGGCTGGGGCTTATGGGACCTGAAGTCCAAAAAGTACAGAACCCAACTCTTTAGATGGTTTGGGACTGTAATTCACATGATCCTTCACCAGTAGTGATGTTGGCTAGGACTCTTGGAAACAGCAGCTCAACGATTTCTCAGGGACCACAGCTATCCACCCTTGAACTAGAGGTTACCGGGTTTGGGAAGGCAGCATCAAAGGCTCACGGGATCCTGATGTAAATTGGCACAGAGGGATTCATTGTGGGCAAGGGTGCTCCTGCCTTTGCTGTGCCAACACACGCCTTTGTTTTGAGGATCAGACTCCCTGTTGCACAATGAGCTTGTGTGAGTTTTTTCACAACTGCCAGCGGTTCCCAGCAGAAGTTTCTCACAGCCTTCCCGAACTGGGTCAGAGTCATGTTGGGGCACAACCTCTTGGCCCAGGGTACTAAGGAGAAGGAGCTGTGCTCTCTTAACATGGATCACAGATTAACACACACAGAGTGCAAACTAGTATTCTCTATGTCTCCCTTGGCATGACTTCTTTAACAGAAAAGTCAGTACCAGAGGCATAAATAAAATGGAAAGAATAGGGAGATTTTCCTACACCAGAAAAAAGAAGAGAGCTGTTTAACAGGTTTCAGCAAACTTTTCATCCAAAACTGACAATATTGACATATGAACTGAAACAACCAGGTCATGTAAGATTTTGAACCTTCTAGAGATCAGTTGAAAACTTATTCCAAAATGCATCCAGCAATGTATTTTCCTTTTCATTGGCTTCCACCTATAATTTCTATTTTGGTGGTCAAACACACAGATCTTTGTTTTTTGACATACTGGGAGAAGGTGATGAGGCAGGCTTATCTGCTTTCTCCTTTTCCTCTCTGTTTTACTGTTCACCCATTCTCTGTAAGGGTTTCTAGAAGCAGCTGTTGTTTACCTTGCCAGTTGCAGACAGCTACTGTAGGACTGATTAGAGCAGAATCCCATAATTTCCCAGCTCAGGCTGTATAGATGATTACTGCAGACACATGGCTGTAATTCAGCACTGAAAGTTTGTGTTTTTCCAACCCTCTTTCGCCATCCTCCCAATGCCAGTGCTGCCAAAAAAGCTTTCAGCTAGATGGAGGATGAGAAGGAAAGGGACAATCTGGGCAGGTGGTACGCTGGTATAGTCAATATATTTTTTTAAAAGATGTTCCAGATGCACAAGCTTTGCCTTTTATTAACTACTCCAGAAAGTTATATTGTCACTTCTTGTTTGTCTGAAACAGAGACATACACATGCATACAAAAGATGGATTGGAAATATTTCAAAGAAGTAATCAGTGATACAAAACTGTGTTTATACTGTATATGTTTTTTTATGCTGCGTTTAATTCTCACAGCTGTATAATATAAACCAGCAGACCGTAAGAAAACCCAAAGGCTATTATTCTGGATTAGGAGATTCCAAAAGTAGGACAGTCATATCCTGTCATCTGAATGAGGGCAGAGATGGCGCCAGGCGTGCTTTCCAAGGGAGGGAGTTGCAGTATTGGGGTGCAGCCACAGCAACCTGCTTGACTTTGGGGAGCCCAGGCAAAAACCTTGGTCGCTGGTCTCACCTGATGGACTGGTTTCTTTGCACCTGCAGAGTCCTGCCTGTACTGATGTCAAGCAGCATCCTGTTTAACGCAATTTATGTTGACTCTGTTTGCTAGCGCGCCTTTGATTTCTCTTCTTTGCCAGGAGCTGCTTATTGTTTGGAAGATTGCTACAGGAGATGTGCATCAGGTTTTAATTTAACAAACTGGCATTCAGGATTATGTTGCATTTGGGCATTTATGATGTGTTGATGTCTGTCTGTAGTCAGGCACAGGCTAGTAAGGATTGCATTAAGTCAGTGCATAAATACTGGGAGAGCCAGAGTGGTGTAATGGTTTGAGCATTGGACTAGGTCTCCAGGAGACCAGGGTTTGAATCCCTCCTCAGCCATGGAAATCCACTGGGTGACCTTGGTCAAGTCCCACTCCGTTAGCCTAAGAGAAGGTTGAATAACCTCTCCTGAATCATCCTGGTTGAGAAATCCTATGGTAGGATCGCCCTAAGTCAGAGTCGACTTGAAGGACCATAAGCACAAGAACAAAGCAGTCAAGAGCCAGTGTGGTTGCAGTAAGATTCAGAAGACCAGGGTTCGGGTCCCCACTCAGCCATGGAATCTCACTGTATGATGTTGGACAAGCCCCACTCTCTCAGCCTCAGAGGAAAGGAAGGACAAGCCTCCTCTGAAGAAATCTGGCCAAGAAAACCCTCAGAGAGGATCGCTAGAAGTAGGATTTGTCTTGAGGGTTCATAAAAGCAAAAACCATGGAAGTTAAAGCAACGTCTAGCCTTCCAGGTGTGGTTGGCCTCACTCCCATCATCATTCCTCACTATTGGCCATACTGGGCTAGGGATGATGGGAGCTGCAGTCCAACAACACCAGCAGGGCCATGCAACACTTTCCCAGGTGCAGACATGGTCTCTGTCCATATTAGAGATTCCAAAGTTGTAAATCACCTCTTATCTCTGATCAGTAATCAGAGGCAGAGAACCCCCCACCTGCCCACGGACAGGACATTCCTCATTGCAGGTATAGATGGTGCTGAGGTATATGGACCAGTGAGTGGACTGACTGGGTGCAAAATGACTTTCTCAAGTTACCTGCCCTGGAAGGAGGAAGAGACTGGTTGTGTATCTGTATGAACCCTTGCTCTGCAGGCCAGATGTGCTCAAAACAGGGAGTCGCCCAGGAAAAGAAAAACACAGGATGGGCTCCCTGTCTGATCTTGGAAGCTAAGTAAGGTCAGTCCTGGTTAGTAGTTGCATGGGAGACTGCCAATGAAACTGTAGGCTGTGTTTCGGAGGAAGGAACTGGTGAAACCACCTCTGAGGATTCTTTGCTTTTAAAAACCCTCTGAAATTCATGGGTTTGCCATAGATGAACAGACACCTTGAAGGCACATAGATACACACAGGCTCCACCGAGAGCATGTAATTGTTTTACACACACTAATGGCTCCTCCAGAAAGCGCAAATGTATGAGGAAGTTGGGATATTTGTTGCTGTAGTTCTCAGTTTTGTTTTGTTTTTAATATCCAAACATTTCTGTCATCTTAGACTAATCCTAGCACTAACTGCAACATTTTGCAATTGCTGGCACTAGCTGCAACATTTTGGGTTTCTTTTTCATTTAGAGTCATATCAAAATCATATGTTCCCTTCTCCTCCTTTTATTTTTTTTTTAAAAAGAGCTATAGTGTATCAGTGAAGTAACTCTTTTCCAGTATCATTCTTTGACTCTTAAGTTAAAAACAAAACCAGAGAAGAGGAAATATGCCCTCCAAACCATAGAACCATCTCAGCAAACCATACCCTGGTTTCAAGCCCTCGCGCAGACCCATGGAATAACAACTACAAAGAGAATGGAGTTAGTGTGGAAACCATCCAGCAAAAGCCTATTGTGAAAAAGCACACTTATTTAGGTCAGTTTAGAAGAGCCCTAAAAGTAAAACATTCTAGACCTCTAGCCTGAACTGCAGCTTCCCTTCTGAACTCTTAGGGATTGGCTTTAATGGGACGGTTTGACCAGTTTACTGAAATGCTCCTGGCATTTGCCATGGTGGTTGGGACACAAATTTGATGCTCTCCTTTGAAGAAGGCCTATTAGTAGTGCCTGTTGACTTTTTGCAGTGGCGCTAGCTGCTAAAAAAAAAAAATGGGCTCTTTCGTTCTCCTCTTCTTTCACCAAAGGAGGAACAAGTTGGAACAACTGTTTTCCCATTGTTCCCAGGAAGCAACAACCATGACTCCCAGGTCCCTCTTTGAAACTGTCTTTAACGATGGTGAAATGATTAAGTGAAGGAAATGATTTAAGCACGTTAATCCGCTTGTCACTGTTGAGAAAACATTGGCTTTTTCCTGGCATCCCATTTCAGAGAGTGCCTGTTTGGACCCACCTTCATCTGGAAGCAGCATTGCCATCCAGAGATGCGCCTGCCTGTACATGACTGGGCGAAGGCCCACAAGCTCATAAATCGCCCATTCCTCCCTGGGAAGAACCCCCACACACACACTAATGTTCCTTCACCTCTAATTCTTCATTTGTTTTGACATCTGGAAGTAAAATAGTTACTGTAATTGAATGACTTTTTAAAAAGCCTTTCTAATTATATGTATGGGGGTGGAACAGACTCATCTTTTCAATCCAGTTTGTTAAAGCTTAAAATGTGGGGCTGGCATCCTTTGGGTGTTTGTGATTGTAACTCCCATCAGCCCCAGCTACTGATGGGATGTATAGTCCACAATATCTAGAGAGGGGTGTTTTAGAGAGTTCAGGGGGTTAACAGATTTGGTGGGATGGCCATTTGGCAAATTATTAATAGAGGATAATTAATGTTCTGATTGAGGTTTCTACTTCCCACAAAGGTAAAACTCCTTTGGACTACAATTGGCAAGTTTTACTTATATAGCACCTAAGGTTTTTCCAGTAACAGTACAGAGACTTCTTGAGAAATTCAGTGGTCTCTGACTAAGAAAGGAGCAGTAAGCTTTGCATGGACAATTTCGGGTCCTCCCATGGCCAAGAAGTGGAGTGGCCTCTGACACAATGATGCTCTTTAAATCTCTCAAGAGCTGTTCTTTGCTGCCCCAGAGGGTAGGGCCAGATCTAATGGTTTGAAGTTCCAGGAGTTCCAGATTTTGATTGAACATTAGAAAGAACTTCTTCACAGTGAGAGTGGTTTGGCAATGGGAGCAGTTGCCTAAGAAAGTGGTGAGGTCTCCTCTGGATGTTTTCTGAAATAAGCTGGACAGCTAGTTGCTGCTGGGAGTGATTTAGCTGGAGAGCCTGCAGTGAGCAGGTGGTTGGTCTTGATGGCCTCTGGGACCCTTTCCAACTCCAGGATTCTAACAGTTTTATTCTTCTCAAGTTGAGTGTCCCATCCCAGAGCCCTGTCAGAAAGAAAAACCCCTTCTCCTGAAAGATGGGAGGATTTGGGGCAGTGGAGGGGAGTGCAGTGTGATCTTCACGTTAATTTCTTCTTGGTTTGTTTTCCTTGTAAGTGAGACCTTTCATGTTTTATCGTTATGGCCTGGGGGTGCCCGTCTTTAGTAGAAACAGCTGCTGTGGCCAGTATCCTTTGGTCAGGTGGTGATGGTATTGGGAGGGGGGAATCTCTCTCTCTCTCTTGCCTACTGTGAAAACCACCAACTGGTTTTGCTAGCTGTCTGAGTTGGCTTTCTCCATTTCTTGATCATATTGCACCATGCAGAAACCATATAACACAGGTTTAAAGCAATTACGTCAGCTGCCAATATGCTTGCAGTCTGAATTCAATGTGCTGGTAATGATATCTAAAGCCCTAAAGAGGTTAGGACCTCAAGACCTGAAGAAGCGCCTTTCTGTATGTCTGTGGGGACTGTGAGGATAATAAAAAGGGACCCACAGTTTCACTTACCTACGACCAAAAAAATATGTTCTCTATAGGCATTTTCTAGGTCCTCCAGTGTGATTCTATGGTCAACTTCCAACTCCAGTGGAAGTTGACCATAGAGTTATGCTGGAGGACCTCTAAATGCCCAGAAAGGACATCTCTCTAGGCATTTGGAGGTCCTCCAGCATGATTCTGTGGAATGCTTCCACTGAAATATACGGTTCACTACTATCCATGATTTTTGCTAGCTGCAGTAAGTCCAAGAACTCATTTCCCATGGATATGGGGGTCATACTGTATAAAGTTGTGTAAATCACCTGTGGTCATTATTTTTACTTTCTTAATGTTCAATTGTATACCTACTTTTGCAGACTTGACTGCGACTTTTCAGTAATCAATCCAAGTCTTTGCTATTTACTGCTAGTGGTATGGTGTAGTCTGCAGATCGTAAATTGTTGGTGTTCCATCCTCCAGTTTTCACACCTCCTTACTCCGAGTCTAATCCTGCTTTTATATGTATATGTTCAGCATACAAGTTAAACAGATGGGGTGCCTCCTGCTTACATATAAATTCTCTTGTGGCCTATCAGTAGACTCATCTTCTATCCAGAAATGTCTGCCTGTTCAGCTTGAGACTGGGCCAGCCCTCCTCTTAGGTAGGGCGAGGCAGTTGCCTTAGGTGGCCGATGCTGGGAGGCAGCAGGAATTGGAGATGTGGGTTAAGCAACCTTGAAGGCTCATGGCAGCAACAATAATAATAGTGTAGTAACAACAATAATAATAATTGTATTCATTTACATCCCACCTTTTTTTGATAATTGGGCTGAGAAGACACCTTACAGAATGGCAGCTTTTGACTGGAAAACGAGAAGTCTGAAGTGCTGAATGCTATTCTTAAGTGTGTTTTTCCCCCCTGAGCTCTCTGAACTCCTTTTTGTGGGCAAGAGTTGGAGACTGGTTTGTTCTCCCACCCTCCCAGAAAAAGGATGGAAAATGTGGTAAAGGAAGCAACTCTTTATATGATGGCATTAGCATGAGTGATGCATGATCTCTCGGTTTCCCTTGTAAATCATTTCTTGTTGATTAGCTAACTTGTTTGGGTTGGCGGAGGGGAGAAATGGTTCCGGGCAGGAAGCATAAAACCGGACTTGCTATAAGCCGGACAGTTTGAGTGAATGCCCACCTCTTTCTTCTTCCCCCTCCCCTTGCGTGCTGAAATAATTATTTTTCTTTAAATGATTTGGAATTCCTGCTGTCCTACTCAAAAGGGCAGTGCAGGGTGCAGGGAGATTTGTTTGAGCCGTGGGTCAAGGGGCCAAACATTTTGAACATTTGATGGATCCTTGCAGATGGTAATTTGTTTTTAAATAGAATAAACACCCTCACCCCTGTCCCCCCAGCTTAAAAAAATGCAGTCAACCAGCTGTTCCTCAACAGACGGGAGGGAATGGAAGACATTGGTCACTGCTATTCATGATACAGTTTCTAGTTGAACAGAAAGAGATTTGGAGGGCAACTACAATTTTAGAAATGTTTTTCTATAGTGTGATCTCATGAAATGGTAAGAGGAAGAAGATCACATAGTTCGTGTGCTGGTTTTCAATCAATCAATATCAATCAACTCCCCACCCCCAGAATGGAGCGCAAGGTGGCTTACATAATAAAAAGGGATACAAGTAAAATCACATATAGCTAAAAACATACAAAAAGTTAATATTTAAATAATAAACTCTCTATAGAATTAAAAACCACAACAACATTAATTTGAAAGCATAAAAACACTAAAGCACTAAAACAGATAACCCATCGTATAAAACAATAACTTCCCAAGCACCTGAGGGAATACTAACGTCCTTGGAGTGTGGTGGAATCCTTTTTTGGAGGTTTTTAAACAGAGGCTGGATGGCCATCTGTCGGGAATGATTTGATTATGTATTCCTGCAAGGCAGAATGGGGTTGGACTAGATGGCCCTTGTGTCTCTTCCAACTCTATGGCTCTATGATTCAATTGATACTGAAAGGAACGCAGGGAGGGGGAACCCCCCGCCCATTTAGCCTCCCTAGAAAGGGCGTTCCAGAGTGTAGGGGCAGCCACAGAGAAGTCCCTGTCTCCTGCATGGCCACCCAATGTGCCTGTGAAGTCGCGGGATTGAGAAGAGTTCAAGATTTTAGAGTTCAGCCAGGCTTGCGTAGGAACGTACGGTTCTTTAGATAGACCTGGATCCAAACATACAGGGCTTTGCCGGTCATAGCCAGCACTCTGTATTGTGCCTGGAAACAGACTGGTAGCCAGTGGAGCTGTTTTAAGGCTCATGTTCCTGTAACCAGCCCCTATTAACAGTATGGCTACAGCGTTTCTGACCACTTGACGTTTCCAAACACTCTTCACAGTCAGCCTCACATAGAGCACATTACAGTAATCCAAACAGGATGTAGCTAAGGCATGTGTCACTGTGACCAGGTCAGATGTCCCAAGGAAACAGCTTCCCTCCCCGCCAACATTTCATAGATGGAAACTGGGAAACGTGTAACTGAGCAACATCAGCGTGTGGCCAAGATGGCAAAGGGCATTAATGAGGAAGAACGCATGAGCTAGGAGGAGCTGCAACAGTTTGCTTTTGCCTGAGCTGCCTGTCCTTTCCCTCCCCTTGAGTTAATGAAGTGCAAACTACTTTTGTACTTCTGAACTCAGTTTGTAGCAACCAAAGTAAGTCAAGGAGAAAGGGGCAAAGCGAGAGGAGGCGAGAGAAACCGGGACATTTTAAAAACAGGAAAAAGTGGGACAGCAGAGGATTAATCAGGACTGTCCCTGCCAAATTGGGAGTGTTGGAGGATATAGGTTTCTGCTCTGGGGGTGATGACAAGGTGAACTGGATGCATGTTTTGCTCACCAGGCCAGGACTTTATAGCATTCAATTGCAGATGTAAAAAAAAAAAAAAGAAGTAACTAAAGAGGATTGCTTAGAGCTACATTGGAGAACGAAGAAAGTAAAGTCTGTAACTAACCGTGGGTGCTGTACTTGACTTTGCAATGGATCTGAAGATGTATTTTATCTAAGTTTCCAGCTTGAGAAAATGGGTAGGCAAAGACTGTATTGTCCGGTGGCCCCCCTTTTTTTCTTTTTGGGGGCTGCAGAATAAGAGAGACAAGAATGGGCCTTGAGCCAACCGGCTTGGAGCCAAGTTTGCTTTGCAAATGGATCTTCTTCCAAGAGATCTGGAGGTTATTCCCACAAGGTGAGCATGGCCAGGTCAAGCCTGATCTTGCCCTCGAAGGAGGAGATGGACTTTTCACCGGCTCCATGCCTCCCCTTCCTCCTCAGCGCCCTTTTAAGGCACCACCGCACTGCTTCTGGCTTGGAGAGGGCCTCCCACCTGACAGCTGTTTCTACTAAAGAGCAGCACCTTCAGGCCAGCCTTTAACTTCATACCAATAAAACATGAAAGGTCTCACTTACAAAGCAAACAAACAGACAGGGAATCAAAGCCAAAAGAAGTCAGTTTCTCTCTCGTTCTCTCTCTGTGTTGCTCCCTCTGCCCCAGTGCCCGGCTTCTTTGGTCCCACTTGGCACCCAAGGGTTCAAGAGGAAGGGTTGCAGGGAGGAAGAGGGGTGTGTCTCTGTCCCCTTTGACATGGCTTCAGCCACTTGGCTTGGAGGAAACTGGTCCAGAGTAAACACTGGGCTAGCTGAACCCATTCTGTGGCTTGGTGTAAGGCTCTCTTGGAAGATCCTGTACCTTAGTGGTAGAATATCTCTCTCTCTCTCTCCCTGGCTTTTCTTCGCAAACGAAGATTCAGGAAGGACTCATCCCACGCTTTCTGCAAGCGCGCTGATGACTAAAAAGGCCAATCCGAGATAAACAAGTCCGGTTGCAAAAAGCACAGCAGAAGGTCTCCTTGGGTGATGTTTTTGGGTTGTGATTCTTTCTGCGTTGTCGTTTCTCTTCAAGACTTGTTCGTTGTGAGTTCTCAAATAAGGCTGCAGCATTGTGGATAGTGCGTCTCTATGCCTCCCGATGTGAGGCCAGGGATGAATCTCTGGTTTAAAGGGTGAGGCCAGTTCTGTGCACGCTGCGCTCCACCTGAAAAATCCATTGCACAGGCTCGAAGGACAAATCCAGTTCCAAAAAAGCCCTGTAGCGACAGGCGAGGGACGAAACTGGCAGGTGTAAAGATGCACTGGAAGCCGCAGCCCCAACCCTGCATGCAGGCGGTTCAGGACATTGGTCGCTCGAGGCTGACCCGGAGATGACAGTCTTGTTCGGTAGAATCACAGCATTGGATAATTGGAAGGGGATCCCAAGGGTCTAGCCTAACCCTGTACAAAGAAATTTTGCATGATGTCCTGGTACTGTAATTGAAACAGTTAATCCCTGTAATTCAGGGAGATGCAACATGGTCCTGCCCAAATATTCTGGACTACAGCTTCAATAATCCATGACCAATAGCCATTCATGCTGGGGCTTAAGGGAGTTTTAGCCCCACCACAAAATCTGGAGTGCACTAGGTTGCCTTCCTCTCCTACAATAAATTATTGTTCCCGTCTTGAAAAGGCATAAATTGGCTACCTCTTTCTGTGCTGTGGAGTCAGTACGCCAGCCTTTCGACTTTTGACACTCTTCTATTTTCATGCTGTCCGATTGCGACTCTGATTCCTTCATAAATGGAAATGTATATTAATGAGTAATAACAAATGACCTGTGGTAAAAATGATAGTACAAGGCATTTCATTAATACCACGTGAGTCAACAGGGTACTTAGATTGCTAGAACTTAGAAATATATTCGATTAAAACTTCTGAGCAGAAAAAACCCTTCTTAAATTCCTATGAAAGTGAATGTGCAACAAACTGGGCATTTAATATTAAAAGTGTTTATTTTTAAGCTGGAGTTGGTACATTTTTTCCAATTCAGATGCTTCCTAAAATTGCTTCTAACTCCATCTGCACCACTCTGGTTTCTTTTAAATCTTTCTTCTCGCTCTCGCTCTCTCTTACAGGTGCCGGTTTTGGCCTGGGCATTGTCTTCTCAGTCATCTTCTTCAAAAGTAAGTGATTTTTTTATGCTCTAGCTCCTTTACTCCCCAGTAATAGGGACTCTTCTCCTGAGGGTTAGTACTACTACTTCTGCAACACATGGGCTTGAGGCCAGCTTCTCTCAGGCTTTCTGATGTGCCGATTAGTGAAGATGAGAGACCCGTAGCTCCAAGGCCAAGCACCAGGGCTGTGAAGTCCGTAGGCCAAACCTTTGACTCCCGACTCCTCAATATTTCTAGTGTCTGATACCTTCCTAGATAGCAAATGTATATTAATTTGTAATAATTTACTGTAGTAAAATAGTAGCGGCAAGCTATTTCACCACCACCACGTGAATCATCAGGTTGCTTAGACTGATAGAACATTAAACAGATTTATTTGATTAAAATTGCTGAACAAGAAAACTTTCCTAAATTGCTAGGAAAGTAAATACAGCCTCCCCCGTATCTGCTGGGGTTCAGAGGAAAAGGGTCAGTGCAGTTGATGAAGAGATGATCCTTTGCTGCTTGTGTGAGTGGCTTTTTTCTTTTCTTTTGTGTGGTTCACTCCCTCTTTCCCAACAAGGCTCTTGCCCAGACCAGACTGTGACATTTGTGTTCTCTAAGTTTTGGAGGATAAAAGGAATGACGGGGTTGTGCAGACGAGACCTGCACAAGGCCATCCCACAGTCTGAAGCTTGATAAACATTTTAATGCCTGTTTACACAGCGCTGTCTTTCTGTTTAAAGTAATTGCATCCATCTTGGGCTTCCAAACTTAACACCATGGCCCATTTTTAAGCCCTAGTTTTCTTCACCATGCATTTTGCGGGATCTGGCCTCTGCACGCTGTAGGTGGGATGCATAAAATAAGGAGGATGGAGCCCTCTGGAAGGCAGAAAACCCACTTATATGGCAGGAATTGTTTGCATATCGGTGGTCAGATTTCCCGACACATCTCATGCCTCTGTGTTCATTCTTGGAGGTGGCTGTTTACTGTTTTTATAATCCCTCTCTTCCTCTAAGATGTTTATCATTTCTTCCTCGTTTTTTTGTGGGATAATGATAACCATTTTGTAGAGGGATTTTTCAGGTGTACAGAACGCTTTGTGTGCATTATCTAGCCCAGTCTTTCTCAACCTTTTTACCCCGGAGGAACCCTTGGAATAATTTCCAGGTCTCAGGGGGAACCCTTGCATAAAAATGATTGTATCTGCCTCTCCAAAAGAAAAAAAATGTGCCAATTTTTTCCAATCTAGGGGCTTGTCTATACGAGGCAATAAAATGGGGATTGATGCGTAGTAATGCCAATGTGCAGCAGCTTTCATTTGTCTCCATGGGTTTTTTTTTTAAGATCGCAGGCATATGAGCCCACATGCATCTGTTGTTCAAACAGGCATGCCAAGATGGCAGACGTGAATTAATTACTTGCATTTTTATTGTTGCCAGTTGCCACCACCAATCAGTATTTTTTTAAAGCAAATCCAAGGTGCAGGAGTGAGATCTTCTGCTTAAATAAACAGAAAAAAAAGAGAGAGAAGGCTGTTTTGTTGCCTCTACGCAAGATCGCAACACGGTGGTTCTGGGCGCTACCTTGCCAGCAAGCTTTGCCCCCTGAGCACATCCGACCAATCAGCCATGCACTCTTGAGAATATGCAGTGATGCGAATCAGTTCTCCTAACAAGTGAGAGTACACATTCCCACGCGTTATTTGGACTTTTTTACCCCCTCCTTCTGAATATGGTGGATTGATGCGGGATCCCATTTAGACAAAACATATTCTCCTCGAATTCTATGAGGAGTATTTTCTTTCGCCTTACAGACAAGCCCAAGGTCACTCGCACCTCAGACCACCCAGAGGTGCCTGCAAATGTGACTGTTTGGATCGCCTGGAACAAAATTGATCCCCCCACAGGGTTTCTTTCTAACTTTGTCGTGGTTCTTCCCCCAACTTTTTTATTTTTATTTTTTTGCTTCAGGGAAGACCTGGCCGATTGCTTTTGGCACGGGGATGGGCTTAGGCCTGGCGTATTCCAATTGCCAGCATGACTTCCAGTCCCCTTACCTTCTCCATGGGAGATTTGTCAAGGTGAGTGTGCCTTTGGGGAAAGCCTCTCATGTGGGTCTTTGCTTAGCTGGGCCATGAGTTCCTCAGAAAGGAGACAGTCCTTTTGGTCTTCTGTGGTCCTAGTCCAGCATTCAAACCACTGCGCCACGCCGGTTCGTTAGCCTGCCAGCCAGGAAGTCTTTGTTGTCCATAGCGCTGTACAGGTCTTGCAGTGGAAAATTGGCACCAGTGAGTTGACAGCTGCAAAGCTGACATTTGCTTTGGCTTCTTTTGAAAGTGGGGCAGGGAGAGAAAAAAGAGATTCCCACCGCCTGTTGGTGCTTCCCCTTTGCTGACCAGTGAAGGGCAAATTAGGGGGGGGCGGTGAAGATGTGGCGCTCCCAGCAGCCTCGCCCTTTCCCCTTTTCCGAAGGACCTGGTCCAGACCACTTGATTGTCCCCGTCAAAACCCTTCACTGGAATTGCGTCAAGGTTTCTGGAGTGTTGCAAAAGGCCATTAAAAAGTTCATAACCAACTCTGTTGGTGTTCTCTCCCCCTACAAAAAGCACATGCTGAAAAATGTAGCCACATATTGAGGAAGCAAACACTCTTGGAAGTGAGTAAGCCCTTCACAGCGCAATGCCCAATATCTGTTTACGTGGTGGCTTTGCGTCTGGCCAGAGCTGTGAATAATCTTTTATGCATGAAAACGCACATTATTGTTTCTCTTGGAAGGCGTGTGAAGGGGGCGGTGGTGGGCACCCACACATATTAAAAATAAAACAGCCGTCTTTGGAATTCCCCAGGAAAATCTGAGCTCTCTGCCCTTCTTAGTCAGATTTGGGATGGAGCTTCATAGCAGCAGGAGAAGCTGCCTCCTATGCAGTCAGACCCAGGTTTAGAAGAAGACTCCTTTCTTGGACTATAGCACCCAGCATCCCTGTGGGGGGGTTGTAGTCTAAAAAAGTAATGTTGCCAAGTTCTAGCCAGACCCCTGGCCCCACTAATCAGGAGAAAGGGAACTGCTGGCGTTTGGGGTGATCTCCTTGTCCCCCATAGGGCCTTGGAGGGCTGTACTCTTGGAATTGGTTCTGGTGCCATCAACCACTGCTTTGGGAGGCTGCATTTGGCCATCCATTGGCCACGCTTTGTCCACTTCAGTCTGCTCTGCCAGGCAGTGACCCCCCCCCCCGAGATTTCTTCCCCATTCCCTGCTACCCAATCCTTAGATCAGGGGTGGGGAAATCATGGCCCACAGGCCATGTGTGGTCCATAGAAATCGGACGTGACTTTTGTGGCCCCCGATCAGATGTGATTCTTAGTCATTTTGGATCTCGTCCTGGGAGAAAAGCAGGGTAATAATCCAATACACACATACATACATTTTAGGTGATTTTGGCCTTCAAACCATACAAGGCCCCCTGCAAACATGTACCAATCTCCTCAAAACTCCACCCCCAAACCCCCATAGAAAGCCTCTGCCCCCAAATCCCTCAATTGTCATCCACATCCTTCCCAAAATGGTGACCAGATCTGGTGTGATGAGAACAGAGCTACTTTGGAGGTATTTTAAGCACGTTGTTGGGTGAAGGATGTGGCCCATGGGGCATGTCTAGAAAATTGGCCTTCAGCCCCTGTGCAGTTGCCTGCCTCCATCTTAGATAATTTCAGAGGTCATTCTCAAGATGTCCAATTCTGCCTGGGGTTTACACTGAAAGCAGTGAAGGCTTCTTTCAGTAGGACCAGATAAACACACCTGATGGAGAGTACTGGGTGTCTGTGATATTTGAACCCCAGAAGTTTTTACCAGCTTCTGGGCCCATTCAACCAGTACCTCATTCTGCCCATTTCTGTAATCAGTGGGCCCAGAAGCAGTTCTCGCCCCTTTCCCAAACCGGGTTTGCTGACTGGGTTGAAAATGGGCCAGAGCGCCTGTATCTTATACTCCCCAGCATTCCACTGATGTAAACCTGGACGCACGTGGGGCCAAACAACTTGAGGGTGTGGTCGAGAGGGCAAAAGGTACTAATAAGGAAGAATGCACAAGCTTGGAGAGGCTGCAGCAGTTTGCTTTGGCCTGAGCCTCCTGGGCAGGGCATGATTTCACTCCTCCCTTCTGAGTCGAGTGCAAACTGCTTTTGCACTGTGAGCTCAGTTTGCAGCAACTGAAGACCAAGGGGAAGTGTGGGGGGAGGTGAGGGAAACCAGGACATTTTAAAAGCAGCTAAGAAAATGGCAGAGGATTAGCTGCCACTAGGTTCTGAGCTGTTTTAACAGTGAGTCCTCTTTCTCCAACAGGAGCAATGACGGGGTTGAGCGACTCCTCGGTGGCAGAGGAATGGAGACACCTTAAGTTTCGCCCTCCAGGAAGATTGAAGGGCCCTCGGCCTCGTGACTGCCGTCCATGGAAGCGCCCGGTTCTTTTTCCTCTATGCGCTCCATGTGGTCAATGCCTGGAACCAAATCTCGTTTTGTATATCATCTTTTCCCGGAGATGGCCGGGAAAGTGCTGCTCTGGGAAATAAAATAAAGATGAGAAGACACACGCACACACACACCCTCCTCCGCCCTCTTGCTTTCCTGTGCCTTGTCTTGGTGTATAGAAAGGGAGGGGAGGGAACGCAGGGGCCGCTTCCCCTGTTGAATGGGCAGCTGCAGCCACCTGGTGAAACTCCGCTTTGAAGGCTGGTCTCCTCTCTGTGAAGCTGTCCTCCGTTCTGCTTCTTCCAACCTCTGCTGAAGTTTCCCATTTGTCATTCCACCCCTCCCCAAAACTTCCCACTCCATAGATCTTCCCTCCTTTATACTCTGCGGTGGCCTGTGCTTTTTGATGCTGTTTGGAGACATCCCTTTGCTAGAGCAAATGCTGCACTCATGCTAATGGAGGGCATTGTTATGATTATGAATGTGATTATTATATATATTTTTATATCCTCCCTTCCCTCCCTCCCCGCCCCAATTTGGGACCCAAGTCAGATTACAACAGCTAAAGCAAACATGGTTAAAAACTCACAGCATACAAAAGTTAAAAAGTAATTACATTATCTAAAGAAATAATACCAGTTAAAACAAACAAACAAAAACCCAACAACATTAAAAAATACCCCCCCCAATCCAGTGCAATATGCAAGGTCTGTTTTTTGGGGAGAAATCAGTTCTCAAAAGCCTTTCAGAATAAAAAGGTTGTCACCTGGGTGCTTAGAGATAGTGAGTGTGTCAGTCACTCGTAAACTCTCAGGTGCATCCACACTGTAGGGAAAAAAATGCAGTTTGACACCACTTTAACTGCCATGGCTCCATCTTACAGAATCCTGGGATTTGTAATTTGGTGAGGCACCAGTACTTTTTGGCAGAGAAAGCGAGAGACCTTGTAAAACTACAAATTTCGGGCTTCTATAGGATGGGGCTTGGTAGAAGAGGGGAGAGAAAATCCTTGAGAGGCTCCAGAATTAAAATGGTCTGAAAAATAAAAAGACTGTGGGGCCAGGTTGTTCCAAAGGATTTCCGCCTCCCTGCTTGATTTCCTTAATCTAGTCTGGTGAAAAAAGTGCTTCCTGAAAAATGACAGCGGAAAAATATTATGTGAACAATTCAAAGTTTATTTTTTAACTGGCAACAGAAAAAGGGAAGAACATGATGGTGGGTTGTTTTTTTTAAAATTAAAAAGGTGATCTAATAATATCAAGAGCTGGATTGGAAGGTTAGACCCAAGGCCTATGTAGTCCAGCATCCTATCTTCCTACCAAAGTGGCCATCTGGATGTCCAGAGATGGGATGTGAAGGTCATTGCCCACATTGTGTTGGTTTTCAGAGGTACACTGCCCCTAGAGATGGATGCTCCATTTATGCTATTCTGACTAGTAGACCAGACACTGCAGCACGTCCAGAAGCATTGCAGGGTAGACCCAGGCCCCTCTGATGAGAACGCGAAAACCTTGGTCCTGGATTTTGCCACAGCAAGATTCCAGGGGAATTACATGGTTGGATACTTCGGTGGGGGGGGGGGGAATCTCACTTAAATGCTTAAGTTTGTTGTAACTTAGCAGACATGCTTGTTTTCTAGGTACAGATTACACCAGGTGCACACTTCAAATGCAGTGATATTCCTCCAGCCTTAATTTGGAATGGTGAAGTCCAAAATCGTAGAATCATGGAGTTAGAAAGGTCCCCCTAGGCCATCTAGTCCAACCTCTTGGTCAATGCAGCAACTCTAGCTAGAGCGTCCCCCCACCCACACCTTGTGAAGGGAACTCTTAAAGGTAACTAAAAAGCATTACTCATTACACCAAGAACCCGTTAAGTTTCATTTGAAGTACCCTTTGAAGCTCAAAACCATCGCTCATTACACCAAAAACCTGGTAGACCTTTATTTGAAACACGTTTGAAGGTAACAAATGTAACTTGAAACCACAACTCATAAACACCGAAAACTTCCTAGGTTTCCGTTTTGAAGGTAACTTGTTAAAGGTAACTAGAAACCATGACTAGTTTATAAAACTTTATAAAAACCTGTTCGGTTTTATTCGAAATACCCTTTGAAGGTAACTCTTAAAGGTAACATGGAACCATCACTCATCGCACCAAAAACTTGAGATGACATATGAAAGAATAGCTTCGTTGGGCCTCCGTTAACAACAACGACAAAAAAGTAACTTAGTGTGGGTAGCTCCTTCTCAGCCCTATGGCCTTTTGTCCACCAAGGACTAGGGATTTCAAACTGACCATCTTTTGGCAAACAAGATCACCCCGGGAAGAAGGGCACACTGCCAAAGATGGCAAGGAGAAACCAAGAGATGGAGGTTTCTGTTGGGCTTTCCGATGGCACGGTGCCCCTTTGGCGATGGGATGTTACACATCAACAGCAACAAAGCTGGGTTCCATCACATTTCTGCACCATAACTTCAGATTTGTAAAGTTACAAAATGTGGACTGTGATGTTGCATCTCGGACCTTATTTTTGAACCTGTTTAAATAAACAGGTTCAATAACGGGTGGGGGGCGGAGGAAACCAGTACCATCTCTGTGTGTGTGTTTTTTCCCCTCTGTGCATAACCATGGCTGTGATGTTGGAACAAAAGCCATGACGTATATGGAAGCCAAGTGGAGGGCTGGTGGTGGGGAGGAACAGTCTTTTAAGTACTCGAAGGAATGTTAAGTTTTGTTAAATGTTCATCTGGAAGCCATCACGGTTCTTCCCTCTGCCACCCCCCTCCTTGCTTTGAAATGATCTGAGAGAACTTTATTTTTATTTTTTTATAAAAAGTATGAAGTGAGTGGATTTGGTATCGGAAAAAGTGCACAGCGGATTGATAGAAATCGCTTTGTTTTTAAAAAAACAGGCACGCACATGGCTGCCATATCTCTTTTGGCCTGACTTTAAACGCTTTGGCAGCATGTCGAAAGAAGTAACAAAAGCAAGGGCTTCAGGGTTATTGGTTTTTTTAAAAAATGTGAATATTCTGTGTATTTTTTGGCCCTAGGGACATCACTGTTGGGCAGTGGGGTGTCTCTGTTTTCTGTCAAAGCTCAGAAAAAGTTACCTTTTTGGATTGCAACTCCCGGTTCCCTCAAGCCAGCGCACTTTGAAACAATCCAAATGAGACAGCTAGAAAGAAAGAGTTTAATTTTTTTTAATGGGAATATTCTGTGTATTTCTGCTAGAGGTTTATCATTGTCAGGCAGTAATGTCTGCTTTCTATCAGAGATCAGGAAAGTTACTTTTTTCTGGGACTGCAGCTCCCAGAATCTTTCAGGGAGCAGGTTTTGAAAAAAACCCAAATGAAACCATTTAAAAAGAAAAACATCCCTTTTACAGGAATATTCTGTGTATTTCAGCGACAGCGTTTTTACTGTCAGGTGATGGTGTCCCCACTTTCTACCAAAGCTGGGAAAAGTGACTTTTATGGACTGTAACTCCCAGAACCAGCTGGGAGAGTTGTGGGAGTTGTAGTTCAAAAGGCAACTTTTTCAGAGCTCTGTCTCAGTCCAACACCCATGTGTCTACCGCCCAATCCCAGCATGTTTGCCACGAGACACCCAATCCGTTGAAAAGGATGCTGGTCATGCGCTCTAGCGCTCACCCGCCATACATGTGGGTTCCTGGCTCTTACACATCCCCTTCATTTGGACCTTAAAACATGCAAATAAGAGCCCATTTGGAATCATAGAATCTTAGAGTTGGAAGGGACCCCAAGGGCCATCTAGTCCAACTCCCTGCCAAGCAGGAAGACACACCTCAAGCACTCCTGAAAGATGGCCACCCAAGCTGTTCAGAGACGTCCAAAGGTGGAGAGTCCACCACCCTTTGAGGCAGTCTGTTCCACTCCTAAACAGCTCTCTTCTTGTATGGCCTGCACCATGGCCTGTTCTCCTGTTGAAATTCTAGTTTCATATTTGTAAGTCATAGGATCTTAGAGTTGGAAGAGGCCTCAACAACCATCTAGTCCAACCCCCTGCCATGCAGGAAGACACAACTCATGCACTCCTGAAAGATGCCCATCCAAACTCGGTTTAAAGGCCTCCGAAGGAGAGCCCACCACCCGTTGACCACCCTATTCCACTGTCCAGCAGCTCAAAGAGTCAAGAATTTCTTCCTAATGTGCAGGTGGGATCTCTTTTCTTGGCACTTGAATCCATGGGTTCATGTTCTAGTTTCTGGAACAGCAGACAACAAACTGACTCCATCTTCTACATGATGACATCCCTTCAGATGTTTAAAGACAGCTCTCGTAACACCTCCCAGCCTTCTTTTCTCCAAGCTAAACATCTCCAGCTCCCAAAGTCATTTCCCATCAGGCTTGGTTTCCAGATCTTTGACCATCTTGGTTGCCTTTCTCCAGACAACTTTCAGCATGTCAATTTGAACTATGGTGTCCGGACACAGGATCCCGGGTGAAGTCTGACCAAAGCACAATAGAGTGGCACTGTTATTCTCCTTCACCTGGATACTATGCTCCTTTGGGGGTGAATCAAAAGGCTAGCAGGTCCACCCTTTCTCAACCCAATGCTGGCTGGGTGATTTTGGCACCACAAGCACAATCCCCTGTCCTCTTTCTTCCAGCAACCACAAGCCATTCTTGGAAAGGCAGCATGTATGGTAGGAAGGCAGCAGGCCTTTCCTGATCACTTTCAGAGATGTGTAAGATAGACTGCCTCTGGACAGGAGGCTCCACTGGACCAAGAGTAAATAATAGACACAGACTGACTTATTCTTCCTGACATTAATTTGCCAAATTTCCCCTTTTGAGCCATTTTGGCCAGTAGCTCTAATTTTGGGGCAGTGAAGCCCACTTTGGGGGTATTCTAGGGGCTTGGGGCACCCGCATAACAAGGTCCTGGGGGTTGTGTGCAGTCCACGGACCACCCTTGTTGTTAACAGAAGAAGGAGGTAGGTGGAAGAGGTTTAACTAACTGAAGCCAAAGATGGATGGGAAATAGAGCCATTCTACAGACTGTCAGTGCTGATGAGAGATGGTTTCTCCCTCTCATCTGCTCCGGTCTTTTCCATGCCCTCTCTAGAAGCTCTGAGCTGAATTGCCAAATGGCAAACTCTTAAAAACTTTTTTTTAAAAGAAAAAAGACATAAGCCCCTCCGTCCGGCCCGTTTCCCAGAGCAGCAGCCCCGATGCCAACTTTGGCATAGGGAGCATGGAATGGCGCAAGCATGCGCTACATACCGATGTGCTGAGCGAAACCAGGGCCTGCAAAGGCCACCCACCGTGTGCCTGAATGAGATCAAAATGGGGGCAGAATGAAGGGGGAGATGTTGGTGAAGGGAGAGAATTGGGGGGAACAATTTAGAGCACCACAGCTGCAATGGGGTGGAGGGTGGGGGTACCCACCTTACTTTGGAACAAATCTCGTGCGGAGCTGCACAATAATAGTGCAAAGGATTTTTTTCACTTCTTCTCCCCCCAACCATGAAACTAGGTTTGTTGGGAAGATCTAGGCTTCTGGTCCCGAAAAGGAGATCCTGGCTTGATCAAAGGTGAAGTCCAACCGATTAACCTAGTGCATTATTTCTGAAAGAGACAATAGCCGCCCGAGGGTTGTGTTTTCTGAACAGCAGACAATTTTCAGAGGGTGTTTTTGGGGGGTGGGGGTGGTAGAGATGCAATTCTTTACTAAGTTTCTTTTCCAAAAGCAATGGGTCATTTTAGCATTTTTGCCCACCACCACTCTGGAGAGATGGTGTTCAAAAACCACAGTTTTCAAAGCATATTTGCTATTTGGGACTTATTTGAAGCCAAATTTGTGCGTGTTTGTTTTCTGTGCTGTTTTTCTGCACAGGAAACAGCATTTTTGGCAGAGAAAACAATACTTCTGCATAGAAATGGCAGTTTCCTGTGAAGAAAAGACTGTTTTCTATGCCAGTTTTTTCAATGTATAGCCCACCTTCCCCCTTCCAAGGGGCTGAAAGTGACTTATGAAATTTAAAATAAAAGTTTAGATTTTTTTTTAAAGCAGCATTCTATAACTTTTTTTTTAAGCAATTCATTGCCAGTACAGTTAAAACCACATCGTTGAAAACAGTTTTAAAATCCAAATCACCCATGTGTGAACTTCACGTAGAATAGGTAAGTCCCCAATGACAGGAAACAACTTTTTGGGGGGTGCAGAAATGTCATTTCCTATGTAGAAAATACTCTTTGTTGTGTGAAAAATACTGTTTTCTGTGCAAAAATCCCCCACCAAAAATCACATACGAATTTTGCACAGAATCAGTCCTGAACCGTGAAGATTTTTCCTCGTTCCAGGATGTTCCTGGTTGGGATTTCCTGACCATCAAAAAAACATGTATCTTGTTAATGTTTGAAAGATTATTTCCATCCCTGTTTGGAGGGAAGGAAAGCCTTTTCTATTTTGGACTGCAACTCCCAGAACCCCCCAGCCAGATTCTGGGAGTTGCAGTCCAAACAAAAGAGGAACTTTCTCAAACTCCAGCCCATTCAAAGTGGGAAAATAACCCCTGTCTGCTATATTTAATAAATTGTACAGGAAAGGAAAGCAGCGTGGATGCTTGAAAAGGTTTCCCCCTTTCTTTCTCTGTTGGATTTGAGGAAGCAGCTGGCTCCGATCGGACCGGCAGGGGGTCGCATTCCTGGGACCCCAGGCCATCAACATCCTGCTGCCCCACTGCATTCTTGCGCTCAGCCCAGATGTTTCCACAGGGCTTCTCTGATGGAGAAAACCTTTGCAGCCAACCCCAATGGCACCAAGCTGGGCTCAGCCATGCCCGCTTTGTATTCCAGACAGGGAAGGTCGGCTCTGGCATGAGGTCGAGTGAGGCAGCCGCCTCAGGCGGCAGATGCTGAGGGTGGCAGGGACCCTATCTCAGGCCTAACCTCCCCTCTCCTGGAGGATAGACCTGCTCCATAAACTAGCCTTCTACCTCCCCCAGCCCAGCGATATTTAAGAGTTTGTTTTTTGGACGGCAGTGCCCAGAATCCCCGAGACTGCCAGGCTAGGGGATTCTGGGATGTGTAGTGATGCTTCTATGCCCTGGATATGGAGGATCCATATCCTATCACTCAGGTCAAAGTAAAATTCAACTGGCAGTCCAGTCAACTTCAGTATCCAGTAGGACCCCTGTATCCACTGATTCATTATCCACTGGTTCAATTATCCATGGGACACAAAACGGCACACATGTCATAGAGTCTTCCTAGAAAACGTCTCCTCTCTAGCCATTTTCTAGGTCCTCCTAGGCAACTCTATTTTAAACTGGAAGTCCCATTATTTTCAATGGTGTTTGCTATTATCCACGGTTTTCGGTATCCACAGAACCCTCCCCGGATACTGTATATTGGAGGAGTGGAGAGGAGGGGTGCCATTTTGTCCCTTGCCTCAGGCAGCCAAATGTCTTGAGTCAGCCCTGCTTCCCGGGCCTGGTTTTGGCCCATGCCCCCACCTCTCGAAACCCCCAGCAGGTGTTGACTAGAAAGCACTAAGACCCGTCCATTTCCCGATCCCCAATCAAGTCCGAACAAATGTTCCCTTTCTTTTCTCTGCTTCTCAATCCTCCTCCAAAGTTCTTTCTTTAAAAGAAAACAATGTGTACCAGGCCTTTCGGCTCTCACGCCCACATGGGTGCCAGTCGTGCCTTGACATGTTCGGAGCCTTGGCAGCCACCCGGGCACCTGATCCGAAGAACAGAGGGCAAGAGAGCCTGAGGTAAGCTTTTCAAATGCATGGCGTGAGGAGGAGGAGGACAGTAAGGAACAACCTGTCTAGATCTTACCCATCACTCTGTGATTTAATCTGCTTACTTAATATATTTGTCCTGCCTTTCCTCCAGTTTAGCTCAAGGCAGCCTACATGGCCGTTCCTCCCGACAACAACCCTGCAGGGTAGGCGAAGCTGAGAGGGGGAACGTGTCACTGGTCCAAGGCCATCAACAGGGAGTGGGGACTTGAACAGGGCGCTCTCAGTTCCAATCTGGGTCTGTAACTGCTACACCTCACTGGACAACAACCCTGTGAGGTAGGTGAGGCTGAAGGAGAAGCACACTGGCTCAAGGCTACCCAGTCAGTTTCATGGCTCAGTGCCAGGAACTTAGAATCATAGAATCATGGACTTGTAGAGTCAGGGGGGACCCCAAGGGCCATCTAGTCCAACCCCCTGCCATGCAGGAAGACAACTCGGTTGTGGCCCTGAGTCCCTTGTTCCCACCAAATGAGCTTGAGAAGGTGGTGGGACAGAGAAAGGGGACTCTCTAGAGCTCTAAGGGGCTCATAAAGATTTTGGCGGTCAAGAAAGGGCAGTTCATTCTTACAGCTTTATTATTATTGTTATATATATATTTACCATCGAGGAGGGATGCCTGTGTGATTTTCTCCCTCGGATTCCAAAATAACCTTGGCAGGCATGGGCAGGAGGATGGGACACGATATGCTGCTCTAACTAAGGCAGAAAAAATGCCTTGGTTCCCACCTCTCCTTCCCTTAATTTTTCCATCCCACCCTCTATCATTCACAGGCAAACTGCTCTTAAAGCTGGATTCCCCATTCCTATCAACGAGGACACCCCAAGAGGCCTGCTGGATCAGACCAAAGGCCCAACTAGCCTAATATGCCTTTGCCAATCAGCTCATAAAAGCACCTCCCAGTATCCTTTTTGGGAAAAGTTACCAGTATCTTTTTTGGGAAAAGTTCCCTTTCTGGACAACGGTTCTCAAAACCCCTTAGCCGGTATGGCCGGCGGCCTTGCTGGCTGAGAAATCACGAGAGTTATTTTTAAAAATGTCAAAACAATGCATCCCTTCAGCTCTGAGATAGACTGCTCCTGTCCAGGGTGGGACTATCAAGCTCGTACCCATACCAAGCTCCATCTCCTATCCTTTATCTAGTCGTGGATAGAAAAAACCCAAACCAGAGATGTCTCTTAGCGAAATCCATCTTTTCTTTGTCTCTATTTTCCTTGGAGCGCTGGACTCCTTGCCTTCCCGGCTGCTTAGCGGGAGGTTCTGGCCCGGATCCAGGCAGAGCCAGGAGAGTAGGAAACCCTTCCAGCTTTTCCTGGGGAAAAAATATTTTAAAATAGGGTGAGGGCACTTTAATTCCCTCTGTCTCCCCCCCCCCACAACCACCCCACACCTCCACCTCTCCCCCTTGCCCCAGCTTGCTCATTCTTGTCTCTTATAATCAGCTCCACTCAAGAGGCAAAAAAAGAAGTTTTCAGACTCCTCTTTCTCCTAACCCTGGGAGAGACAGAGGGAAGGGAATAAGGAGGAAAGAAAGAAAGAAAGCAAAAGAAAGAGGAGGAGGAGGAGGAGGAGGAGGAGGACTTGATTTAAAAGGAGCAAAGTTGCTTGCTTCTTTGAGCTTAGCCAGAAGAGGCTGCAAGCTTCCAATGTGAATTTTCTCCTTCCTCTGGGCTCAGAGTTTGAAAATTCGTTTTTGCATTAGGAACACGCCGAATTTTCTGGGAGAGATTTCTTTTTGGGGTGCACGTGTGCGTGTGATTCTGGATACCCCAAGAACCTCATCATCCTGATTTTTTTTTCTCCCTTTCAATCCTCACCATCTTAAAATTTGGGCTCTTTGCCTTTTGTTTCAACTTTTTTCCACCTTCAGAGCTCCTTTTCTGTTCCTCTTCTTTTTTGACTTTAAAGCTGGTCTGTGTTTCTTTTTTTTTGTTTCTATGGAAGAGTGAAGCCACATCTTTCCGCCTCTCTTCTCCCATTAACATTTGCCTCTTTTTCTGGGTTTTGTGGTTGCAATTTTGGGAGAGAAAAATTGAAAAATTCGCTCTGGGCAAACAAACTGGAAGCTTTTGGACCTTTGAGATTTCGGT
The DNA here is from genome assembly GCA_030847615.1 of Gambelia wislizenii. NCBI lineage: Eukaryota > Metazoa > Chordata > Lepidosauria > Squamata > Crotaphytidae > Gambelia > Gambelia wislizenii. The sequence goes on from JAUMIR010000016.1 coordinate 2,249,304, forward strand.
AGCCTGGGCTGGAAAAAATAAATATTTTCCTCCCTTCTTTCTCTAGCTGGTTTGCAAAATTCCCCCCCTTTGAGATTCAAGTTATAAGGATTTCTGTCTCCTCTTCACCGCCTTGTCGGTTTTCATTGGATTTTGGGATGCTCTAAAAGGATTGTGGCTGGGAAAGAGAACTTTTTTTGGAAACGACATTACTTTCATCCTGAACTCATATCAATTGTGATCTTTGTTCTTGGCTGGAGAAGTTATTTTAAAGCTTGAGTGTTTTGGTTCATTGTGTTTTTTTTTCCCTTGAGGAAAATATTATTAACCCCAAGCAAGATTTTTCTTTCTTTATTAAATGGGATAATCCTCCAGTTTACTTCATGGTAAGTAACCATCTCTAATTTGATTTGGTAACCCAGTGAGCTCTTCCTTCATTCTCATGATTTAGCGTCCTGACAAAGCGTTCTGTTTCATCCGAAAGCTTATAGAGTTTTGTGTGGGCAAAAGTGAGTTTGCTGAGTGGCGGACCTGAAATGTCATATACAAAGACATGCAAATATTTAAAAAATAAAAATTAAATGGGAGTGGCCATTTTCTAAAGGTTTGTGCTGGTTAGGGTGATATTAAGGTGTTTTTGTTAATATATATATATATATATATATATACACACACACACACACACACACACACACATATATACAGTATATGTGTGTATGTGTGTGTAATATGTATGTGTACATATACATATTAGTTTTTATCAGATTATACCTCTGAAAGGCAAGAGATCCCAGCTGACCTTGGAAGCTAAGCAGGGTCAGCCTTGGTTAGTACATGGATGTAAGACCGACAACGAATGCCAGGTGCTGTAGGCTCAATTTCAGAGGAGGGGACTGGCAAAACCACCTCTGAGAAAACCCGATGAAATTCATGGGGTTGCCATAAGTCGACAGGCGACTTGAAGGCACACACACACATAAGGTCTGACCTTGGTCCCTTTTCCCCAAACGCTGCAGGCTAGAACTTCCAAAGCATGGGAAAAGGTGCCTTTTTGGACTGCCACTCCCAGAATCTGGGAGTGGATTCTGGGAATGGAAGTCCCAAAAGAAGAACCTTTACCAAGCCCAGAAGGATTGCCAAGGGATACCAGGTGTTGTATGTAGGCTCTATTTCAGAGGAAGGAACTAGCAAAACCCCCTCTGAGGATTCCTTGCCTAAGAAAACCCTAGGAAATTCATGGGGTCGCTATCAGTCGACAGGCAACTTGAAGGTGTGTACATGCACAATGCACACACACACACACACTTCTGAATTTAAGAGCATCTCTTCTCCGCTTCCAAGCCCCCAGTGACAGCATTTGCGCAGCTTTCAAACTATTATTCACACTTTGGCAGAGATGGTGTAGAAGCAAGTCTGAACTTGCAAGCAAAACAAAATATGGTGATAGGGCAAATGGTACCTTTTGCTGGGATCTTTCCCAACATTCAGAGAAAACTTGGGTTTGTACAGCTGGCACAAAGAGAAGAGAGACCTGTAGTGAATGGATTTTCCTTTGTTGTGTAATGCCTTCGTTTTGAAACGTTCTCAGGTTAATATTTTCCGATTCGCAAGACCCACAAGCCCTGTAGTGAGCTTCAGGGTGCAATCCCTTTACTTATCTTTGGTTGGGCTTACTCATGAGTAAAGGAATGAATTGATTGTGTATTCCTGCATGGCAGGGGGTTGGACTGGATGGCCTTTGTGGTCTCTTCCAACTCTATGATTCATGATTCATGACTGCAGCTGTAATCCATACCACCCTGAACTCATAGACCTTGTTCGGTTTTGGGATCAGCTGAGGATCAGGGCCGATTAGATGGGAGACCTCCATGAGAGAAGGTCACGGATCTCCTAGGAAGGAATCCCTGCCTAAAACCCTGAACAGCCACAGCTGCCAGTCAGAGCTGACAATACTGAGTTAGATTGATCCCCCCCACTTTTTTTGACTTGGGCATAAGGCAGCTCCTCCTGTTCCTATGCAAGAAGTCACAGGTTCAGTCTTCAACATTTCCAAGCAGGGTTTGAAAAGAATCATGCATGAAACTCTGCAGATCCATGGCTGCCAGTCAGAGTCGGTGATACTGGGTTAGACAAGCCAAAGGGTCTGGCTTATTTTGAAGACAGCTAGCTATGTTCCAGTTTAAGCCAACCCATTTTGTTCAGCAGCACTGCAGAGTCCTTAAAGGCTATTAGGATCATTAGGCATAAACATCTGAAAGCATCTGCCCAGATCAAATGTTGTCAGCCTTAGAGGCGCCACAGGGCTCTTGGACACGGACTAACCCCAGAAAGTTAATTTCTGCCAGCCTTGCTACACCTCCTCCTAAATTATGCCGTGACCAGTGTTTAAATGGTTCAGATGCCATCTCTAGAGATCCACAGGTGTCTTCAGATGGGCAGTCCATTCCCTACTCTCCTATGGTGAGTGGATATTTCTCCTAGGTGATCAGATTTGGGGGTGGGTTGGAGGAGAAAACTTTATTAAGGGGGGGAGAATGATTCCCCTCCCTTTGTAGAATTATTTACTCTTTGTTTACTTGGTGGCCAAGACCCCTTCCTTCCTTGCCACAAACCTGCTAACCATTAGGTCATGCTGCCATGTTTTTTCGCCCCAGGGCTGTACTAAATGGAAGCAAACCTGTCTCTCTTTCGTTCTCCCCCATTTATCAAGACCAGATTTTGAATGTTTCTTTTCTCCCCACACACACTTGCCTCCCCCTCTTTCCCTCCCTCCTGTGATGGATGGTTTGAAAGAGGAGAAATCCTAACAGAATAGAAATCAGTTGCAGATGAAACAGGACAGGGGTGAGGCCAGAAAAGGAGCCAAGGGGGTGGTATCGCTTTGGAGTTATTAAAATATTCCCTCTGTCTTCCCCCTGGCTTCTCCCCAGGTCTGTGACAAAAGAGAAGAATCCATGAAGAATTATTTTCTATTTTGGAAATGTCTTGGTTCTCCCATCCGTCACTCTCTGCCCTTCAATTTTCCTTCTCTTTTCTTCCCTTTCCAGAAGAACTGAGCGGCAATGAGATCTGAAATTAATTAATTTGGAGGGGGGAAACGGGGCAAAGAAGAGGGAGGAATTAAAAAAAAAAAAAAGATCCTGGAACAAAGACAAGCCAATGCAAATTTTCCCCTCTGTTTTTTCCATGGTACAAAAAGGCCCGTAAGAAAAGTTTAACATCTTGCCTAAGGTTCAGTTTGCCCATTGAGAAACGCAACATCTTTGGCAACTCTGGATAGGGTTTTAAAACCGGTTTCAATGTTGCAGTTTCTCTTAAAACGTGATGGCATTGATTTCCAGCTATGTAGAAAACATTCGTTGTTCTCTCCATCTATATACAGATATGCATAGAGAGTATCTTAAGAAATTTCCAGTTGCTATCTAGAAGAAATGAAAGATCTCCACCAGTTGTTAAAAGCAATTTATGTTTGCTGTAAGCTGCATTTCTCTCTCCTCTGTGGTCGGTCTATCTATCTATCTATCTATCTATCTCTATCTATCCATCCATCCATCCCTCTATCCACCTATCTTTATCTTTTGAATTTCTGATTTCACATCCCATGAGGGTTTTTGGGTTTTGGGGTTTTTTTTGCAACTTTCCTTCTGCTAGGGTCAGGCAGGAGTGTATTAGGAGGGGAGCAAAAGGAGAGAATTGTCCCCCAAAATAAGAATTCTGCCCTCCAACAAAATTTGCCTTCCGTTCCCCAAATTTCTAGCATCGCAACAAGTTGAAACTTGAGTTGAGCCTTTAGATACCAAAGAAAAGGGGCAGGCAAAGCGATCCGGGGATGGTGAACACAGCGAATGGAAGGGTTTGAGATGGGGACGGTTTTCAATGTCTTCCTCTCTGACATGCTAGAAATTTGGAGACTGGAGGGAAACTGCATTGGGGGGGGGATTCTTATTTGGGGAGGCAATGGCTTCATCCTCCCCCTCATAGCTACACCCCTGGGGCCAAGTCACCTCTCCGTTAAAAAATCCCAATTAAAACAAATCTAAAGACATGGCCTAGCCCCAGAGGTGTAACTATGGGGTGGGGGGCAAAAATCAAGGCTTTGCCCATCTAAATAAGAATTCCCCCCAGCCCAAGAAATAGTCTCCAGTCCCCAAATTTCTAGCATTTCTAGAAAGTGAGCCAGTGTGGCATAGTAGTTTGGACTAGGACTCAGGGACTCCAGGGTTTGAATCTTAGCTCAGTCCTGGGGGGAAAAAAACCTCGGTGACCTTGGGCAGGTCACACTCTCTCAGCCTCAGAGGAAGGCCATGGCAGATCTCCTCTGAAAAAATCTGGCCAAGAATACCCTGCGACTGATTCGCTTAGATTTGTAGCCACACAACAACAACAACAAAGATAAAGTCTTCCATGAAATTTGTATTCAGGGATGACCGCCTTATGAATCAAGAGTTGTTCATAATAATCATAAGCATAAAGGCAACGGTATTAATTCCACCCCCTTTAGTGGATTTTCCCAAGAGTTATGGACAGAACTGTAACTCCGCAAGCCTCTTTTGCTTGTTAGTGGAAGGCGGCCTGCCGTTTTATGTGGGAACCAGCGGTTTTGTTTATGTGGAGTGGATTTGCAGTTGAAAGGATTCGGGTTGCTTCAAATGGTCCCCTTCTTCTTCTAAACCCTCCTTCAGTTTACGAGGATTCTCCTTCTGCAGCTGTTAGAGGTTGGATTCTGCAAATTCTGGAGGAATATCCAATTTTTGTGGTGTGTCTTCAAGTTGTTTTTGACTTATGGCAACTCTAAGGCGCCCCTATCAAGGGGGTTTCTGAGGCTGAGAGCATGTGACTTGCCCAAGGTCACCTGGTGGGTTTTCATGGCCAAGTGGAGATTCGAACCCTGGTCTCCAGAGTTGTAGTCCAACACTCAAACCACTACTCCACACTGGCTCCTGGAAATATCCAGCCCTTGGGGACTATTCCCAAGAAATGATCCCACCTCTGGGGATGACTTTGACCTCCAGAGATTTCAAGGAGAGGGATGTTGATGACTTTAGAAGATGATGGTTTTTGTAGGTTCCTTTGGGTGGCAATGGCAAATTCTTGGGGTGCTCTAAGAATCCCAGACCATTGTACATTGATTCAATCACACCAAGTATCTGAGACCTGCTCCCCTTAAGGACATAGAATGGCCTCCCTCAATCAAGCACTGCCCTGATACGTTGGACTACAACTCCCATAGTCCAAGAGGGAGGGCTAATGTGCCCCCCCCCACCTTCCACAGTTACCCAGACTTAATGTAGACTAGGATAGCAAAGGGATTTTGTTTTGGACATTCTGTCTGGGAATAAGACTGGTGAACAAGACAGGACTTTGTTGTTGGTGGACCCCTTCCCAAGGAAGCTATTCTGGCCCCCTTCTTACTGTCATTCCACCAGCAGACAAAGCACCTTATTATACAAACAAGGAGGCTTCCAACCAGGGCTAGGAATCATGCACCCATTCCAGACATTGTTGGATTGCAATTCCCAGCATTTCCCATTACTGGCTAGGGATGATGGGAGTTGCCATCCAGCAGCACCTGAGGGCTGTGCATGACCCCCACCCTTGCTGAGAACAGATTGGTGTTGGACCTATTTTACGCCTGTATTTCTCTTTTACTTCAATGGTGTATTAATGCTATAAATTGTGCAATTGTCTTTTTAAATATTTTAACTTTTGCGCGTAGGGGTCCGTCATCTGTACCTGTTTTAATCTGCTTAGGAGTTACCTCAAGAAGTAGTTGTGGGGAAAAAGAAGGCTGCAAGCCAAATCAGTAGGTAAATAAATAAAGCGACTGGACAGCTGAATTTAAATTCAAAATATTTATTGCTATTAGCCAAAGGCCATTGCAAAGACAGCTGAATTTATGATTGTTCTCATATGTGTGTGTGTGTACCTTTTAAATGCCAGAATTAATTATAGAAGCTTGCTGTCACCAAGGCTGAGCTTCCTTAGGTCGGTCCCAAAGGGTAGACACAGCAGATTAAATTATATCTTTCGCCAAACCAATTTAGGATGGTGTAGAAACATGCAAGGTTCTGGAATTTCACAGGATTTTTTATTAAGCTGCACAGACAGGCATTGGGAGTGAGCGAAACTGCAGAATTGATTAAGGGTTATTTGCAAAGTTCAGGGCCTGAATGTGTTAGCATTTTTCAAACTGTTTGCAAAAAAGGAAGGCAGATGTTGTCCCTAATTGCTGTCAAGTTGGCTTTGTTTTATGGTGGGAGAGATCTCCAAGACCCCCTGGTCTTCAACAGCTTTGCTCAGGTCTCACAAACTCAGGGCAGCCCGTGGCTTCCATGTTTGAAAAAATCCGCCTTTAATGTGGTCTTCCTCTTTTCCTACTCCCGTTTCGCTTGCCAAACATTATTGTATTTTCATATTGTCACATGATAGATCCAAAGTACGGCAGCCTCAGTTCGGTCATGTTGGCTTCAAGGGAGAGTTCAGGCTTGATTTGCTCTGAAACCCATACATTGGTCTTTTTGGCAGTCCATGATATCTACAGAACTCATCTCTAGCACTGCAAATCCAAATGCATTGATGCTTTTCCTGTTAGCTTTCTTTACTCTTCAGCTGTTATATCCATGCATAGAAGCTGTTTCATGAGAGGATCCAAAATGGCCTTGGGATCTTGATTTTAACCAAGTGTTTTATGGTGGCCATGCCTTTGGTGGAAAGTGACAAATGTGCATTCCCAGGCATGTGTCTGTTTTTGGAAAGTGCTTCATTGATGACCTTTTTTATGATGCTGATGGTTTGGTTAGAGCTGTAATCATCTCTAAGGGGCAAGGAAAGTGTAATTTATTTCCTTCATTACAGCAGTCGAGTTTTCATAGAATCATAGAATCATAGAATTTGAGGAGACCCCAAGGGCCATCCAGTCCAACCCCCTGCCAGGCAGGAAAACACAATCAAATCATTCCTGACAGATGGCCATTCAGCCTCTGTTTAAAAACTTCCAGAGGAGGAGACTCCACCACACTCTGAAGCAGCACATTCCACTGTTGAACAGCTCTTTCCATCACAAAGTTCTTCCTAATGTTTAGAAGGAAGTTGCCTGTAGTTTGAACCCATTGCTCCATGTCCTTATCTCTGGAGCCGCAGAAAACAAGCTTGCTCCATCCTCAGTATGACATCCCTTCAAATATTTAAACATGGCTATCATGTCCCCTCTTCACTTTCTCTTCTCCAGGCTAAACATACCCAGCTCCCTAAGCCTCTCCTTATGCAGCATGGCTTCCAGACCCTTCACCATTTTGGTCACCCTCCTCTGCATACACTCTAGCTTGACAACTTGGATTTCTCCCTCTCTTTTTGGAGAGAGGAATGGTTGGTTCTCGTTTCTGCCAACAATTGCAATGCCTGTCACTCTCCGCATTTCACTAGATGGTTGCGCACCTAAAATATGAGTATGTTCGTTTTCTCTCTCCCTGTTGCATTGGTTTTGGGACCTTTAAAGATATTAGAGGATTCTTTTAGGGGCTTTCTGACTTCCATCTTTGCAAAAGCAAGCAATAAATGCTTGGCAATTCTCTTTGAGCAGCAAAGCTGGGTTCGTTGTTGCTGCCAAATTTTGCTTTTTGCTTTCCTTTTAAAAAAAGAGAAAGAAATACAAGCACTTGTTCTACAAGCTGTGTGTTTCCTTGGGGGAGACATTAATCTCTGAGCAATTGTTCTTTCCTTCGTAAAAGCAAATGTCTTTCCCCCTTCATGTTCTTTTTCTTTCTTTCTATACCACACTGGCTCCTAAAGGAAAGTTCATGGAGCCAGTGTGGTATAGTGGTTTGAGCATAGGACTATGTCTCTGGAGATCAGGGTTCGAATGCCTGCTTGGCCATGGAAACCCACCAGGGGACCCTGGACAAGTCAGACACTATCAGCCTCAGAAAACCCCATGCTAGGTTTGCCTTAGGGTCTCTGTAAATCAGAAACAACTTGAAGACACAACAACAACAAAGGAAATTCACATTGAATTCACTTAAATGTTTAGTTCTATCTCTTGCAACCTAAACTGGGATAAAAGTTGCTTGTTCTTGGATACCACAAGACTTTGGTATCATGTGCTAGGATATTTGTGTTGTCTGACTGGAGAGGTTTTGAGGTCTCCTTGCTGTTAGGGGTATAGCTATGGGGGCATTGCACCCACAAATAAAAATTCTGCATCCCCAAAATGTCCCTTCACTCCCCAGATTTCTTGCATTGCAGCAACTTAAAACTTGAGTTGAACATTTAGAAACAGAGTTGAGGCATCCAAAGAAAAAAGGCAGGGAAAGTGACCCAGGAAAGGTGAACACAGCAAATAGAAAGGTTCCAGGTGTGAACAAATTGCAATGTTTCACTCTCTGCAGTGCTAACGACCTGGAGATTGAAGGAAAATTTCATTGGGGGTGCAGAATTTGTGGTGTGAATGCTTTTTGATGTCTCCATCAGATTTTCCTCTTGGAGAAGAGTCTGGCTTCTGGAGGCAAATGTGAACAGCTGTTGCCTGGAAAAGAAACAGCTGGTTTTGTATCTGACAGATGTGGCAGGATTATGGGAGGCTGCAGGGTCTTCTTGGTGGTGACGATCAGGACGTAGTTAAGAAAGTTGTGCATTGTCTTGAATGGCAACATTGCACAACGTCATGTCCAGTGCACAGGTATAGTGATTAATGTGCAACTGTGATGTGCCATGTGCATGTGCAATGGGCATTTTCATGTGTAGTGTCCCAACTCTGCTTGTGCAACCTTGAACTGACTTGGGTGTTCCACATTTGACCCAATGTCCCACGGTTTCACATGCTTAAGACACCAACAGAGCGCCGGGCTGTGCATTTTTCCTGATAAAGAAAGCAAGTTTCCTCTTTTAATATCATGTTGATCTTTCTCCAAGAGAGTCACAGCAAATTGATTTCCCGCTGCCTCCCTTTGAACTCAATATTATTGTGCTCCTAACAGCTCACTGCTTGGGGGTGTTTGCTCAGCTGCAAGTCCTGCTGTGCTCAATGGGGCTTACTCCCAGGTAAACCACTAGCAATGATCTAATGCTCTGGTCCCATCCTGACCTACCTGGGAGTAAATAGTGGGCTTTGCTCCCGAGTGAACATGCATAGAATGAGGCTCTATATCTTGTTATTCTAGCAACTGTGCTTATAAGATTGGCCTTATTTTCTATCTTTTTATTTATTTATTCATGCTTCGACCCTTAGACCCCAAACGCTTTTAGCTCGGTGCCAAAATGAAGTGGGCTGCCAACAGGATGGCATTCAGCAGAAACCGTCTCCTATGTCCCCACAGATGGTCAAAATGTCCTAAGCGGGGTCAGCCCTGGTTAGTATTTGGATGGGAGACCACCAAGGAATCCCAGGTGCTCTAGGCTCTATTTCAGAGGAAGGAATTGGCAAAACTGCCTCTGAGTATTACTTGCCTAAGAAAATCCTATGAAATTCATGGGGTCACTATAAGTTGACAGACATCTTGAAGGCATACAAATACACAAGGTGCCTTTTTGGATAGCCACTCCAATATCCGCAATTTCAGTTGCACAAAATAATTCTAGCTTAACTCCACATATGTCCTCCACATGTTTTGGGCTATCATCCCCAACCAGAAGGGCCAAGGTGCCTGGGCATGATGGGGTAGATTGTCCAATACAATCTATCCCATCCTCAAGATGGAAAAGGTCCCCGAATCAGGCTGTTGAATCTTCTTGCCATAGAGCGACACCTGCTGGTCACATTCTGAATTGCTGATCTTTTAATTTCCTTATGAGTTTCTGGAGCTGGAATGAAGACCTATTTTGTATTAGTTAATTTGAGTCTGCGTTGTTCTTCAATTTCTGTTTTAAAAAATGCAGCTCAGTCTACATCTTTTACGAATGCTTGACTTGTATCTTCTGAATGGCAGGGGGTTGGACTAGATGGCCTTCATGGTCCCTTCCCACTCTTAAGTTTCTATGATCCTACTTTTGATACCTTGCTTCTCTTTGTTGTTTTAGGTGAACTGATGAGTAAATATAATTGTATATATCCAGGGTTAGCTGTATTGGCCATGCAGCAAAACGTACAATGTATTTTTGGGATTTTGCTATTTTTTTCTCTAATTGTAGAAAGAGAGGTACATATCTTATAAAATGCAATTAAAATTTGAAACTTTGAAATGCATCTCTGTAAAATCTTGCTTTTAATTATAATAATTATATTGATTTTATATATAGTTTTATACCTTTGTGTGCTTTTTATTAAAAGGTGAGATATACATTGAAGGAAACTTTAATTTATGTATAAGAAAATATTTACCTGTTTGTGGCAAATATATGAATATGCATATTTATTTATGCATATGCAAAGCAATTCCTGGATTATAGACCTAGATATGATTAGATTCCAGCTATAAATAGAAAAATATGGAGAAATATCATTGCATTTAAAAAATAATTAGCCAACCAGTCAATCACATTGAGGATAGAGTTGTACATATGAGTGCTAACAGTTATGAATTCCAGATTTTCCACCTTCCATCATGCTGTCCTATCCAAATCTTGTGGACTCCAAATCCCATCAGTCCCCACAGAAAGGGCAGAGGTCAAGGCTGATGGGCACGGCCCTCCAAAACATTTAGAAATCACCAAGTTATGGGGAAAGGCGGAGGGCTAGTTTAGATCGAGATGGGTGAAAATTTGGCCACCCATTGTTTTGAACGACAGACAACTCCCATACTTCTTCACCATAACTGATCACAAGGCTGAGTGGGGCTGATGGGCATTGTAGGCTAAAATGCAGAGGGCTGAAGATTTCCTACCCACAGTTTGCATGGTAGCTTCGTAAGTATATGCGGAGGGTGAAAAGCACCTTGAATGGGAAAAGATGCATGTCACACTATAAAATTAAAGCACTCTGATATCACTTTAATTGCCTTGGATCGTTCCTATGGACTCCTGGGATCTGTAGTTTGGGCATGGACTTAGAATGCTCTCTGTTTGAGAAGTCTCGTGGACTCCCCTGAATCACAGCATGAGAACTCTCTAACAGGGAGTTAGAGAGTTGTATTGCTAGTGTTGTGTTCAGGGGAGTCCTCTAGCAGAGAGAATTCAAAAACCCTCCCTAAACTATAAATCCCAAGATTCCATAATTAAAAGTGGAATCACAGAGCTATAACTGCGTCAAGTGAAAGTGATCCTGTTGGATCTTTTTTTTTTTCTTTTATGAGGTTTTGAGTCTTTTTCTCCTTCTCAGATTCCCAGTTCTAGGGTTGCGTTGGAACAAACCACGATGCTGAGGTTTCTGGTAGGCACCATCTTCCCGGCCCTGATTCTAGCAGCTCCTCCGCCCATTAACAAGCTGGCCCTCTTCCCGGACAAGAGCGCCTGGTGCGAGGCCAAGAACATCACCCAGATTGTGGGTCACAACGGCTGCGAATCCAAATCCATCCAGAACAGGTACTGACCGGGCATCTCTGGGGAAAAGGAACATTCACTTTAGTTGCCTTTGCTTCTAGCCGGAGCAGAGTGGAGGGTGAGCCCTGACCCCACAATAACTGGGAAGGAGAGGAAGCTAACAGCATCAACTCATGGGCTCTCCCATTCCTGGAGAGTCTTTGCAAGTTGCCTCAGCAAATGAATTAAGCCTTGCAAATGGCTGAACACATAGGAACAGAATGGCTGGTACTGTTGTTCATCTATCAGCCATTAATATATATTTCTGGAGTAGTTAATCGAAGGCAATGCTGGTACATCTTGAAATGTGTGTGTGTGTGTCTCCAGATTTCAGCATGGTTCATTATTTCCAAGCTCCTCTTAGGTCTCATCTGGAAGGTCTACTTTGTACCAAGAAGAATTTGAGCTTGACTTCCACGCCAGCTTCCTATGACCCCCTTCCCAAATCTCCTATTGCCTTTCTAATACGACCTTTCTTTATCTTTCCTCCGCAGGGCCTGCCTGGGGCAATGTTTCAGCTACAGCGTTCCCAACACGTTCCCACAATCCACCGAGTCCCTGGTCCACTGCGATTCCTGCATGCCAGCCCAGTCCCTCTGGGAAATAGTGAGTGATTTCGGTTTTCCAGGCTGATTCTCTTAATGGAAGGCCGCCGGAGCTTCTTTTCAGCCCCCAGGGCCAGATTTGACTTCAGGGGAACTCGTGGGGGCTGCCACACGTGGCGGGTGTGGCCAAAGTGGCGTGGCCAAAATTAGTTCATGGCCTTCAAGTTGGCTTCGACTTACGGCAACCCTAGAAACGAGAGACCACCAAGGTCTTCGGTCATCAGCAGCTCAGGTCTTGCAAACTCAGGGCAACTTCCTTGGTGGAATCTATCCACCTGTAGTGTGGATTCCCTCTTTTCCTACTGCCTTTGGCTTTCCTCCACATTATCGTCTTCTTCTGTAAGTTATGTGGTCTTTGCCCATCAGCTTTCTTCATCATCCATCTTTCACAGCCATTGGAAATACAGGTTGCCCCCTGTATCTGTGGAACTAATGTCCACGGTTTCAGTTATCCACAACTGGAAAAAAAATGGAGACACATACCATAGAGTTGTGCTGGAAAATGCCTAGAGAGGTGTCCTCTCTAGAACCTGCTAGGTCCTCCGACACAACTCTATGGCATGTTTGTACTTGAAGTCCTTTATTTTAATCGGGATCACTATTATCTGAGGTTTCTGGTGTCCGTGGTAAGTCTGGGAACTGATCCCCTGCAGATATTGGGGAGGGGGGGGACTTGTACAATGACATGGATGATTGAGATCTCAGTATTCAATCTTGCATGGCCCAAAATACCATGATATTTGGCATGGCCAAAGATATGATAGTTTAGCTTCTAGCTCTCAACGACGCCCTTGTAGAGACATTTTCAGTCTTTGGGAAAACCCATACCCAACACAGGAAATTTCCAAAAGAGGGGTCATGGGTAGAGAGAGGGGTCATTTGGGGAACCAAGTGGCCAGATTCGATTCAGAGGCCGTAGGTTCCTCACCCCACCTTAATGGGGAAGAGAAGTCTCTGCCCCTCTGTCTTAAGGATACTTAAGGATACTTAAGAATACTTGTAAATATATATATATTTTTAATGGCCCCATTATGTGTTTTTTCAGCATAGAAAAACCCCATGGAGAAAAATCCTGGACTCAGGAGAATTTTCACAGGTTGAGGCTTTTTCTATGCAAAATTCGTACCGGGTTGTTTTGCGCAGGAAACAGGGCTTTTCTGCACATTCTAGTCTGCACAAAATATGCAGCCTCTTTCCGTGCAGGAAATACAGTTTTCTGAGCAAAACAACCACCTGTGACTTGCTTTCTTTTTTTGCATAGAATAAGCCTCAAACTGCAAACCGTCTTTGAAAACTGTGCAGGTTTTGAAGACGTTCTCAAGCAAGAAGAAAACCGCTACAGTTTCTCAGTGCTTCCTTTGATTATAACGTTAGTGGAGAATGACACTTTCGTCTGCCGTCGGTGTCTCTGCGTGAGTCTGTGTTCACTTGCTCTCTCCCTTCCTCGCCCCCCCCCCAGGTGACGCTGGACTGTCCCAGCAACGAGGACATCCCCCGCGTGGACAAGCTGGTGGAGAAGATCCTTCACTGCAGTTGCCAGGCCTGCGGGAAGGAACAGAGCCAGGAGGGGGCGCTCTTCAACGTCTACCTGAACGCCGACGACAACCTGCCAGGAGAGGGGCCCAATCCGCACCAGTATGGCCACCACCACCACCTGCCCGAGGAGACCTCTAACCACCACCACCGCCAACACGAAGACGAAACCACGGACTGATCCCCTCAGGCCCTCCCAGGACTCTCCTCTTGGCTGAGGGACGCCATCTTGTCGCCCCTCCTTTTGCTTTCTTTTTCTCTGTCAAGCACCCATCATGCTTTGCTTTTAGCTGGAGAAGGAGGGAAGGGTCCCAGCCAAAGCTGACCTTCTCGTCCCAGGGGATTCTGAGACAGTGTGATAGCACACCCTCCAATGTTTCATAAGCCAGGTCAAGTGTGGCCACGCAACATCAGAGCGTGGTTAAGATGGCAAAAGTTACGAATGCGGATGAACAGACGAGCTAGGAGAATCTGCAGCGCTTTGCTTTTGCTCACGTCAACTGGGAAGGAAAAGACTCTTTCCCCCTCCGGTCTTCTCCCCCTGCTCAGTTAATTGAGTGCAAACTACTTTGTACTTTGAACTCAGTTTGCAAAAAAATGGAAGTAAGCTGGGGGACAAAGGGGGAAAGTCGGAGGAGGAGAGAGAAACCAGGACATTTTAAAAGCAGCTGAAAAAATGGGAAGGCAGAGGGTTAATTGGGACTCTTCCTGCAAAATTGGAACATTTGGTGGGTTTATGATAGAAACAGGGCCTGCCAAGGGTGGGGTGGAGTGGGACAGCTTTTGAATTGACAGAATTGTACAGTGTGATAATATATTGGGAGGGGAGAACTGGGGGAGCAAAGGGAGGCATTTTGTGGGATCAGTAATTTGGTTTTTTGGGGGAGCGGAGGGAAGGGGTTGTCTTTCATTTTTAAGGCCCAAGAGGCACTTAGAACTAGAGTGGAGATGGATTCTCAATTGCCGCCATGTTGTTGGATGGTTTTCTTTCGGTGGGCTGCTCCGGTTCCAAATCTCTATGGTCGTGGAGGACTTCTCAGGCTCTCGGAAGATTTCCAAAGCAAGCTGAATGTGCTGAAGAGAAAGAGACGCTTCCTTTTGGGGCCTTAGTTTCAGCCTTCTTGTGGCCAGTTAGGCCAAAGGGAGATGGATCGTTTCACTGGGAGGCTGACTGTGATCCCCTCAGAAAAATAATAATGATAATACTGTAATAATACTAATAATTTTCCAGCTTGTGAAAGGATTCCACGCCTCATTTGTGGAATGCTGTACTGTTTATTCATCTTTTTACACTGAGAAATTCAATGTCGTGGAGATAAACTAGTTTAACACTCAGTCTTGGGATTTGTAGTTCTGTTGAGGGGGTCTGATGGCTGGGAGTATGAGGTGTAAGAAATGGATGTTAAACCAATTTAGCCCTGTGTATGACAGTCTTGTATCTATATCCCTCTTTACATGCCCTCCATCCCAATAACACAGACCTTTGGAAGCATATTGGTATTGTCAAAATGGTCTCTTCCTCTTCTCTGTCTTTATTATCCACACCTAGGCATGAGTAGGGTTGCCAGATCTCAGGGTCTAGCCCGGAGTCTTGATTTTTTTGTGGATCACCTCCAGGCAAGGAGACGAAGGTGCAAATTCTCCAGTTTTGTTGCTCTGGTCAAGAGGAAAGAGCTGAATTCAAACCTCCAGCTCAGCTAGGAAAACAGGAGCTTGCTTTCATTTGCAAGGCTTAATACATTTGTTGAGGCAATTTGCAAAGAGTCTCCAGGAGGAGGGGGTGCCTATGGGTTGATTTAGTCAGCTTCATCCTCCTTTCTGGTTATTCTGGGGCCAGGGCTCACCCTCTGCTCTGCTCTGGCTAGAAGCAAGGAGGTTAGAGTGAATGTTTCTTTTCCCCATCTCCCTAGGTAAGTGAAAAACAATAATCCCCTCATTCCACCTTGATCTGCAAACAGCCCAGACTTTAGCTGCCTGTGTTAATTCCCAAACAGAAAATATGTCCTTTCTCCATGTGCTTGAATAACAAGCTGTGAGCAACTGTGACAGGTACTTATGATCCATCTACCACCCTGTGCCACTAATTTGGTAGTCCAGACCTGGGGCCACATGTATCCCTTAGTCTTTGTTTGACTTCACCCTCCCAAGTTCCCCCTAACCTGGAAAGTGCTGCACATATTTTAGGGAGGTGGATCATAGCATCATAGAGTTGGAAGAGACCACAAGGGCCATCCAGTCCAACCTCTTTCTGCCATGCAGGAATACACAATCAAGTCACTCCCGACAGATGCCCATCCAGCCTCTGTTTAAAAACCTCCAAAGAAGGAGATTCCACCACACTCCACTGTCAAACAGCAATTACCATCAGGAAGTTCTTCCTAAGGTTTAGGTGGAATCTCTTTTCCTGGAGTTTGAACCCATTGCTCCATGTCCTAGTCTCTGGAGCAACAGAAAACAAGCTTGCTCCATCCTCAGTATGACATCCCTTCAAATATTTAAACATGGCTATCATATCACTGGGATACTCTCCGACTCCCATTGAGGCATACCCATCAACTGAAAGGACAACCAAAGAGCTTTGCCGCAAAGGAATTCTTCATCAATATCCCATCAGACATAGTGGGAAATAAAGAAATGTTATTGCTCATCTCCACCAAAGCCTTAAAGGGGTTTGATCCTACAACGTCCATTCAGCAGGTGGTTCAGCACTTTGGACAGCGCCTTTAAGGTCTGGGCTTAAGACCTGGAGTAGATTCTCTGCCTCACTGACATGGAACCCACCAGCTGCTGCTGTGGCAGAGATAGGCTATGTCTTTCCAGGTTATGAAATGTGGGTTTTGTGGTTTAAAATATCTGCTTGTGTCTCCAGATGTTTCCAGGCCAAAACCTGGAAACATCTAGTGATCCATTTAGTAAGTAGGATCCATTCAGCATCAACCTCAGATGCCCAATTTTTTTTAAAAAAAAGTCTAACATGGTCATCTGTGTTTGTATATGCATGTATACTTTTCAAGACGATGCTCACACCCTGAAATTGCTCCTTGTTACTCTCAAGAATAGAGAAAAAGGGTCAGGCCTGAGCTCTGGAAACTTTCTCCCCAAGCCAGAGTTTGTGAGCAATTTTTGGCTGGCTGTGTGGCCCCCTCAGAGGGTTGCAGGGCTGAAACTTGGATCAGCCAAAGTTGCCCATCCTTGCATGAGGCCAAGTGGCTTTCTCCAAGTTCATAGCAGAAACACTATAGGACAGAGCATGCACTACGCCATTTTAGATGTGTGGAGAGAAGCAAGGTCTATACCATGTGCTTCAACATTTCACAGATGAAAATGGGGACATGCATGGCCAAAAAGCAACATCTGAGTGTGATCAGGATGGAAAAGGTTCTGAATGAGGAAGAATACACTGGCTGCGGCAGTTTGCTTTTGCCTGACTCTACTGGGAAGACTGGCAAGACTCCTCTCCCTTCTTGAATGGACTGAGTGCAAGTTCCAGGCTCATCTATATGAGTTGGGGGGAAAACAAATTGCTCCGGAATAGTAGCAATTCGCAACCGCTGTGACCTGCCTTAATGGTTAATAGAGCCCCCATAAACTTCACGTCCCCCCTAGCCAAGATGGCGGCCACGTGTGAATTACTTACGCTTTTAAATCTGTTGCCGCTGAATTTTTTTTAAAAAAGTTTCCCATGATGAGCACAAGTGATACTTCATATTTACAAAAGAAAAGAGAGAGGGAAAAGATTGCCATTTTATCGCCTTACCGATCTCTTGCTTAGCCAAAAATCCAACATGGTGGCAGCAGGCGCTTGCCCTGTTTTCAAACCCCGCCCCCATACTCATTCGGCCAATCAGCTTGTGCTGCCTCGGCGCAGCGATGCAAATGTGACTATCTTAACGAGCAGATATTCGCATCCCCTACGGAGCTTTTAAAAACTGCGAAGGCTTCCCCTATGGAGTTAACATTTGGATATGGCTGCCCCCCTTTCAAACAGGGCTGGTTTAAAGCACCAGCGGCATCAGCTTCTGCAGGGGACCCCATCATTGTGGGGGCCCACATAGTAAGCCTCCTCCTGCAAAAACATTATTAGTAATAATCTGAATATTCTGTACTATGAATGACTTAGGTTGAGTTAGGTAACATTGACCTGAGATAAACATATGGGGCCCCCAAAATAAAGCAATGCAGGGGCCCCCCAAATTCCATAAACCGGTCCTGCTTCCAAATAAGACGCGTTGAGGCGAATGTCCGTTTAGACAAATCGCCTTCCATGTGAATTCTCTGAGGATTATTTTGCTCATTTAGGCAACCCCTCCTTTCCCTCTTTGAACTCCGTTTGCAGCAACTGAAGTAAGCTGAGGACAAAGGGGGGGGGAGGAAAGAGAAACCGGGACATTTTACAATCAGCAAAGGAAGTGGAATGGTATGGGATTGCCCAGGACTGTCCCTGTCAAACTGGGAAGGTGTGCTATACTTCCTTGAATTCCTTTGGGGGATTTTTGGACATTATTGTTGTGCCCAAACACTCCCATCTTGACTCCTCGACTAGGTAGGAGGGTGGGATATCCATGCCCTCCAACACAAAAGTAGGGAAGCTTTCCCCATTAGATACTTAGAATCATAGAGTTGGAAGAGACCACAAGGACCATGCAGTCCAACCATACAAATGCATGGAATGTGGAAAAAAAATCAATCAGTGTGGGATCTGTGTTCCCATCCAAGGACCCACACTGGTAGAGCGGTGCACCACATTCCCATTAAAAGAGCCACACAGGGAGAGAGGACCATTGCATTCCCATTAAGAAGTTACTTCAACCTTCAACTCCTGCCATCATTTCCTCCTATTCACTCTCAGGATGGCTGACACAATGTCTTGGAGGGCTCCACATTAACAACCAACCTTTGATTCACTGGACTACATTTTCCTTCTGAGCAGCGCATCAACAAATAGGAGCAGGATTTTTTCCCCTCCTTCTGGAAAGGCTTGGAGGGTTTGGGGGAAGGAAAAGCAAGTTGTGATCAGGATCCATCAGCTGGACGTGGAGCTTGCATGGAATCTGTCACTTAAGACCCATTGATTTTTTAAGGGGGGGGGGAAATACAAGTTGTGCCGCCCAGGGTGTGTGTGGATAAGGTTTGCCAGGCCAGGGTTATCCCATTACCTGAGATTGCGGGGAACAAACTTGAGACGTGGAGACAACATACCCAACTGTCCCAATTAGGCAAGGACAGTCCCAATTAATCCTCTGCCATTCCATTTTTTCAGCTGCTTTTAAAATGTCCCAGTTTCGCTTTTCTCCTCCTGCTTGCACCCTCTCAACTGCTGCAAACTGAGTTCAAAGTAGTTTTCTCTGAATTAACTCAGCAGGAAGGAGAGGAGAGGGCAGAATCTTGCTCTTCCCAGTAGGTTCAAGCAAAAGCAAACTGCTGCAGACTCGCCTAGCTTGTCTGTTCTTCCTCACGAATAACTTTTGCCACCTTGAACACACACTGATGTTGTTTGGCTGCATGTGTCCTGGTTTTTATCTGTGAAATGTTGGAGGATATGGGACAACCCTTTGTGATGTCACATGCGGTGATCTTACACGGATGATGTTAAAGGGACAGCCCCAGCAATGTTGTTAAGCACGATATATTCAGCGGGAACCACAGTTGCACAGAATATCCCATGCTGAGAAAAACCACCACGTCTATGAAATGAGGAAAATATATATGCATGCGCCTTTCAAGGTATTGCTCTCACCCGGAGATTCCTTCCCCTTGCCCTCAGAGCCAGAGAAGAGGGTCCAGGCTTTGAGATTCTGGGTTAAGTCCTGAGATCCAGCAACCCTGCTGGTGGCTTCCATGTCAATGGTCTGATGAATCCACTCTGGGTTTTAGTCAGAACTTTAAAAGAACTTTCCAAGGTTGTGACCCCTCTTCGGGAATAGTGACGTGGTCATGGAGGCTGCGCTCCTCTGCCCAGTTGCATAGTAGTCAAGCCTATTAAACTCAATGGTGCCTTATTTTATGCTGGCATCGTATGATTGTACTGTAACAGTGTATCCATACTGTAAAAGTATAGCGCTTTGATTCCAGTTTAAATGCCATGGTCCCATCCTATGGAATCTCGGGATTTCTAGTCCTTTTTTGGGGGGAAGGAATTCTTTGCTAGAGGGTTCTAATACTACTGAGTACAATAGAAAATTCTAAGTACCTCATCAAACTACAGATCCCAGGATCCATAGGATAGGGCCATGGCAATTAAAACAACATCAAACTGCTATAATTGTATATAGTGTAGATATACCCTAAGTCTGGATCCACTGATGGGAGGGCAGCCTGTATCAAGGGCTTTGTTACCTTGTCTGGTTTTCTCTTAATCCTACTTTAAAGTTCTTAAATATCAAACCTCTTAACAGTGGGATGTGAATTGTGTTGTCCTGACCAGGTCTTCCTTGTGTCAAAAACACAGCAAAAGTTGTCAAGTTTTGTAATAAACACAAGGCACACAAACTTATCATTTCATCTTTGTAATGGCCCCAGCCCTTAAATAAATTAGCTCTAAACTCCACAATAAGGTCTTTTCCCGTCTTTCTTTTTTGGTGCAGCATTGCAAGGGGAAAAATATATATATATGGTAATGGAGGGTCTGTTTTAAAATGGAACACAAATCCATGAAGGTGTAGAGTGGCCAGAAGGTTTGGATACTTAATTCAAAACAGGCCTTGGGAAATTTACTTTGTGGACTCCGTGCCTCCATATCCCTTAATATATGTAACGGTTTGAGCATTGGACTATGACACTGGAGACCCTGGATTCGAATCCTTGCTCCTGTTTAGCCTGGGGAAGAGAAGGTGAAGAGGGGACGTGATAGCCATGTTTGGATGTTTGAAGGGATGTCATACTGAGGATGGGGCAAGCTTGTTTTTTGCAGCTCCAGAGACTAGGACACGGAGCAATGGGTTCAAACTACAGGAAAAAAGATTCCAGCTTAATATTATGAAGAATTTCCTGGTGGCAAAAGCTGTTTGGCAGTGCCTGGGAGTGTGGTGGAGTCTCCTTCTTTGGAGGTTTTTAAACAGAGGCTGGATGGCCATCTGTCGGGAATGCTTTGATTGTTTATTCCTGCATGGCAGGGGGTTGGACTAGATGGCCCTTGGGGTCTCCTCCAACTCTATGATTCTATGAGTCTAAGGACTTTTTGAAATGCAGCAAATATGGCATTATAACGGCGCCTAATGAACACGAAAGGGTGTGCATACCGGACGACGACATCCTTTCTCAATCATGTGTAGGAAATAAGGTGTTCTTTTTTATTGATGTGCCAAGCCGTCAATAGCTCTTCTGTGGCACTTTTTTGCCAGTATTGCCAGTGTTTGAAACCTCGCGCCATTGTCCTCTCATGATTACAGCGTTAATGCCAGAACACTTCCGATTCAGATCGAAAAAGCCAGGTAGGGGACGCTCTTTTTATGAACCTCCCTGGTTTACTTTTAAGTTTTAAAGTGCGTTTCTGTGCTTGTGTGTACATTTTGTGTCTTTCTTTTGCTGTATTTAAAAAAAAATCCGTGCTCGTGTCTTCTCACGAGAATTGGTACGATCCCGAGTGCGGAAGTGAACGGAGCTCCGTCAGTGCTCTGTTTATGCTGGGGCTGCCTTTTAATGCTACAGAAGGTAGGTCTGAAAGAATTGGGGGGTTTTTGCTGGCAGAAAAACGATTTAAAATATGGTGGGGAAAAAACCTTTATGGAGGGTGGTCTGATAAAGTCCATTGTCAAAAAGGACTTGAATGCACAGAATTAGCTTTA
This sequence comes from Gambelia wislizenii, assembly GCA_030847615.1. Taxonomy (NCBI): domain Eukaryota; kingdom Metazoa; phylum Chordata; class Lepidosauria; order Squamata; family Crotaphytidae; genus Gambelia; species Gambelia wislizenii. The sequence continues at coordinate 2,270,653 of JAUMIR010000016.1, forward strand.
TGTATTTTTCCCCAGTGCCACGAGGTGGCACTTTGATGCCTGCAAGGTCTGGGTGCCGGAGAGTGAAGTGTGTCTGGTATTTTTGAGATGTAACTTTGGAGTTGCAATAAAGCCCCTGTGTACCCTCAGGTCAGGCAGAAGGTCTTTGTTAAAGTGACAGCCAGAGACTTGAGAAAGGGCTGCTGCCAAGCAGCTGACATTAATTCTAACCTTACTGCCTTCCCCAACCCTCCTCTTTCTTTATAGTTTACTGATTAATATATTCATGGCCTTTAAATCCTGGCCTCCCTTCCTACCTCCCAGCGTAACATCATACATTTCATACATAGAAAAACCAGGATGCAATGTGGCTGAGCAAGATCAGAGTGTGGCCAAGATGGGAGATGTTATTAAGGAGGAAGAATACACAGACTCGGGGAAGCTGCAGCAGTTTGCTTTTGCCTGAACCTCCTGGGAAGGGCAAGATTCCTCCTCCCTCTCCTCCCAGCTGAATTGATGGATTGCAAATGACTTTTGCATTTTCAACTCAGGACACTCCCTCATGCGCACCTGGACACCAGAGCACAACAGGAGTGCCCAAGGCACATCAGAAGTGCTCTATGCGCAGCAGAAGTGCCTGGTGTTCACCAGAACATTCTTGCCAGGGCCTGGATGTGCATCTTCCCAATTTGCTAACAGGGTTTTGTCGCATTTCTACAATGTAGCCGTGGGTTCGTAAAACTAGAAAACATAGCCTGTCATGTGGGTTCTCGGCCTATATCTGTGCCTGGCGGTCTCTGGATGTGGCTTCTTTTATCATCTTCAGGGAAAACATAGATCGACACAGCCTCAGCCCCAACAGCATCCCTCCGCCTCTACACTGTGGTGGCTGGTGCCCTCCATGTTATGAGGATAGTCAATCCATTCTGGGTTTTAGCCTGAACTTTAAGGAAGCCATCCAAGCTGCAGAACCTACCAACACCTTCAAGCTACCAACACCTTGGACAGCACCTTTCAAGATTAGGTTGAAAACCAGGGCAGATATACAGCTCCACTGTTACGGAAACCACTAACGGGCAGTGCGTTTACCAAAGACAGGGCCTTCTCTGTAAAGGTACCTGTGACTTTTAATGTCCTCCCAAAAGACATAAGATTGGTTCTAACTTTAGACTCACTGAAGCAATGGGATTTATCTATGTGTCGACTCGACCCTTCAGCAATGGAATGAATGGGTCTACTTTAGTTTGGGACAAACCAGCCAGGTTGAGGTCTCTATCTTTCCTAGTGGTGCAGTTAACAATTCTATGTTTGCTCCCAGGTGTTCCAAAATATCAAAATACAATCCCAACTTGATTTTACATGGTTGGTTTTTATTGGCTGGCTCTGATGCCCTGGTTTTCCAATTTGTAATCATTTTTTTTCCTCCTCCTTATCTCGTGATACTTTTTAGAGTTGCACAATATTGTCTGGAGCGTTGGACATACCCTGCCATTGCCTTTGGCGATGTGGAAAGAGCGAAAATTAAAATGTTGAGGAATGAGTAGGTTGAGATGCCCGTTGGTAGCTCAATAGTCCACCGGAACAACGGCTCCCTCCCCTCCCAGTATGTTGCTCCCAACAACACCAGCTGCATGGTTTGTGCTCTCCAAAGCTCTTCTGTGGAAGAGACCCCCCCCCCAATCCTTCAAATTGACACACTGTGAGCTGTACTGCTTTCTCAAGAGATGCAGGAGAGGAGAGAAGGACCGAGCAGGGAGATGCAGAGACTGAGCCGCACAAGAACAGAACGCCGGCTGCATTTTCCTTCTGTCTCACTCCAGCCCCAAGAGAAGCAGACGGCCTAGAGGTACAAAGCAGGGGAGGGTGGGCTGGAGGGTGGGAGGTTGGGAAAGGTGGGTGCCATCTGACCTCCCCCTTCCCACTCTCCACGCTGGCAGCTTGCCTTCAGATGGCTTCCACCAGCCGCTGGCATCGGATGTGATTGATGGGGATCGCCCAGCTTGTGGTGGCAGCGAGAACACAGTGCCACATTGGCTCCCAGCAGTGGAGAGTGGGTGAAGAAGAGAGGAGGAGGAGGAGGAGGAAGAGAAGAAAGGAGGAGAGGGGAAAGAAAAAGAGGACAGAGAATAATTGAGCATCCTTGCTTGCCAACGTCAAACTGATGGTGATGGTGACCTAGCTCTGGATTCAGGAACCTTTTTGGAGTAATCGGTGAGCACTCGGATTCAGCTCGACTCCTTTCCCTCCCTCTCCTGGGTTTCCAACTCCTCGATGGAAGGAGAATTTGGGAGCGCCAATGCCAGCCTGATTGGGCAGAGGGCTCCTGCGCTCCTGCATGGCAGCACTTGGACAGCTGCCTTCCTCTGCTTCATCATCCTCCTGACCATGGTGGGCAACTTCTCCCTCATCCTCCTCATCTTCACCCAGAGGTCGCTCCGCAACACCTCCAACTACTTCCTGGTCTCGCTCTTCATGTCCGACCTGCTGGTGGGCTCGGTGGTGATGCCCCCCGCCATGTTGAACCAGCTCTATGGCTGCTGGGTGCTGGACGGGGCCTTCTGCTCCATCTGGTTCTCCTTCGACGTCATGTCCACCAGCGCCTCCATCCTCAACTTGTGCGTCATCAGCCTGGACCGCTACCTGCTCATCATCTCGCCCCTCAAGTACAAGCTCCGGATGACCTCCTGCAGGGCCGTCCTGCTCATCCTGGCCACCTGGACTTTGGCTGCCTTGGTCTCCTTCTTGCCCATCAAGATGGGTTGGCACAAGATGGAGTTTGACCTCCGGCCACTCAGCAACGCTACCCTCCTGCAGGAAGAGGAGCAGTGCCGGCTCTTGGTCAGCCTACCCTACGCCCTCATTGCCTCTGGCCTGACCTTCTTCCTCCCATCCGTGGCCATCTTGTTCACCTACTGCCGCATCCTCCTGGCGGCCCGGAAGCAGGCGGTCCAGGTGGCCTCACTGACGAACAACGTGGTCATGGCAGCCGATGAACAGATGCAACAGGTAAGGACAACCAGACGGAACAGGGAATAATAACCAGATGCAACAGGTAATAATAACCCAGATGCAGCCAGTAATAATAAACTAGATGCAACAGGTAATAATAAGCCAGATGCAGCAGCTAATAATGACTAGATGTAACAGGTAATAATAAACCAGATGCAACAGGTAATAATAAACCAGATGCAACAGGTAATAATAAACCAGATGCAACAGGAAATAATAACCAAATGCAACAGGTGTAAACCAGATATAGCAGCTAAGAACAACTAGATGTAACAGGTAATAATAAACCAGATGCAACAGGTAATAATAAACCAGATGCAGCAAGTAATAATAAACCAGATGCAGCAAGTAATAATAAACCAGATGCAGCAAGTAATAATAAACTAGATGCAACAAGTAATAATAACCATATGTAAGAGGTAATAATAAACCAGATGCAACAGGTAATAATAATCACACACAACAGGTGATAATAAACCAGATGCAACAGGTAATAATAACTAGATGTCGCAGGTAGTAATAACCACATGCAACAGGCAATAACAGCCACGTACAACAAGTAATAATAACTCCTTGGCTGGGACAGTGGAGAACTTCTAGCCCTCTGATTGTTTTTGAACAGGATTTCCCATCGTCCCTGAACATTGGCTATGATGCCAGGAGCTTCTGCGAGTTGACGCTTAAAAGGCTTGAAGGAAAAGATTTCCTCAGCCCTGCATTAGGCAGAGTGAGGCAGATTCTGCAGATTGTGGGTTGTCATGAAAGGTGAGCAACGGGACAACTACTCACTTTGCTCTCATTGTATGGCTTTTCCTGCCAGGCGCTGCTTGTAGGATTTTGAGGCTCCTGTACTTGGCTAATAACTTGGCTAGCTTTGGGTAGTATGCACCTCAAATTGGGGAGGGTGTGTCCCATTTGTTATTCCCCCACCTCAGGCAGCAAAAACTCTTGGGCTGGCCCCGACAGTAAGAACAGTAGCAGCCTGGAAGGCCTTTGCACAAAGTGGATTTCTTAAAAGCATCAGCCCTAGACCTGGTCCCATAAAAAATCCTTGATATTTGTTCCTTTTGCTCAGGGGAGAAGATAGTGAACTCTGTGCATGCTCAGAGGCGGCCATGCAGCTGTGTTGTCATGGGGTATCTTTTTTGCTCTGCTTCTTAAAGTGGAAGCAGCCCTTCTCTCTAGAGGACTGAGAGAATACCACTGAGTGAAGAAATAAGGACTTTTGAAAGCATCCACCTAGAGGAACACTGTCGTAGTGGAGGCTGGGCTGGCAGGGTCAAAGCACAGGGACTTTTTGCTGAGCAGGGATGATGATCTAAACTGCCTGAATGAAAAGATCTTTACTTGTTGGATATAAATTCAATAAATGAATAAGAGAAATCTTGGTATTTTGTTCAATCTATATAAAAGGAAAAGCTTTCCAGACTTGAAATAAAGAGCATCTTTGATAGTAAGGGACACCTGGCAACTCCATTTCATGACATCCTGGCTTCCGTCTCCTCTTTTCTGTATCTCTCTCAATTAAACACAGTGGTGGCTGATAGCTCCCGTGTCAGTGGGGCGTTGAATCCGCTCCAGGTTTTGGCTAGCTTTAAGAGGGCTCTCCAAGGTGCTGGGCCTATCCCTGAACAGAGTTCAGCACCTTGGAGAGATCCTTTAAAACATGGGGTGGATTTCTCACCCCACTGACATGGAAGCCAGAAGCCGCCCCTGAGTAAGTGCCTCTTCCGGTTCTCCCCGTTGGCTGGAGGCTAGTTTGGGAGGGCACTGCTCCTCAGCTTCCAGCCAATGAGGACCTCTTTCCTCCCCCTGTCCTGCCCCCTCCCCACCCTGGTCCTTGCTCTGATGGACGAGACAGCGAGAGCAACCCTCCGCTCAGGAGGTCCATTGGTACTTCTTGAGTCTGTATCCATTTTTGGGCACCACAGTTCAGGAAGGACTGAACGGCAGGGTGGTTGGACTACATGACCATTGGGAATCCCTTCCAATCCTAAGATTTGATTATTCTATTCTATGAGTTGATGTGGGTTGTGAGATCAGGAAAGCTAGATTAATTCTTCCCTCTCTCCATACCGTCCCATTTCTGCTCCACTCCCTGCTACTATTTGCCTCAGAAAATGCACAGTTTAACAGAAGAAACTTTAGTTTTCCAGATGTTTGGGCTGCCAACTCCCATCATCACCTTGGTAAGGGATTGTGGGAGTTGTAGTCCAAAGAATCTGGCAGGCTGAAGATTCCTTCCACCTCTGACATATGGGTACATATACGATCCTGAATTATTTTGCCATCGGGACATATAGCCTTTGGGTGAGGTTGAACCAGGAAAATACTATTGGGGAGGGATGGAATGGCTAGCCCTGCTTCCTCCAGTGTTATGGTCCTGATCCAACAGGGTGATTATCAACATTATTGGATGCTTTTGCAGAGTATGGCCTCCATTCAACATCCCCTTCATGTAGTGCAAATACCCACATGCGGAGATACCCTATGCATGCACTATGCCTCTTCCATGCTGAATGGCAAGATTGTGCAACCCGTGCCAAGGACTAGCTGCCACTGCATGATCAGAGAACCATAGAATTGGAAGAGACCCCAAGGGCCATCCAGTCCAACCCCCTGCCATGCAGGAATACACAATCAAAGCATTCCCGACAGGTGGCCATCCAGCCTCTGCTTTAAAACCTCCAAAGAAGGAGACTCCACCACACTCTCAGGCAGTGGATTCCACAGCCGAACAGCTCTTACCCTCAGGAAGTTCTTCCTAATATTTAGGTGGAATCTCTTTTCCTGTAGTTTGAGCCCATTGCCAAGTTTCCTAGTCTCTGGAGCTGCAGAAAACAAGCTTGTGTACATATTTTGGGTGTGCGTATGTGTTATACCCCTGTCCCTCTGTTTTAAATTCTCCCTGGACATAGTTCTACCTGCTCGCTAAATATATTTTAATACTTGTCCTATGGGTTGGACTAGATGGCCTTTAGGGTTCCTTCCAACTCCAGTTATGTTCTGTAATTCTGTGCAGTGTTCTTCCTCATGCTTGCAAGCAAGACTGGGGTTCCCATGCTGCTAGCAGCAGCAGAGAAATGGCCATCAAAAACCCCAAATACATTGTGTTGAGCTCTGTATATGGGTATACGGTTTCTTTTTGACTCATTCTATCCTATTTTTTTTCCAGATGACAAATTCAAATGTTGCTTTCATTAACCTGGGGAGGGGTGTGTGTTGGCAAATAACTGAGGAGGGCAGCTGCCGTTTTATTGCTGCTGTCAATGTCTGTTAGTTTGCTGCTTTTATGAGATTTCCCCCAGGCTGTTTGTTTTATTACCACTTGTAAAGGCACCTGGAACAGGCAGAAAAGTGAGATCTCTTATATCTCCATATTGCATGCCATGCACCTCATTGCTGCCTGACTGAGTAAGACATACATCAAAGGGGGAGGGGGGAAGCAAGATACAGATACACTTCCCATCATCCCTGGCCAATGGCTATGTTAGAGTGGAATGGTGGGAGCTATAGTCCAATGACGTGGGGACCATGCAAAACGGATCTAGGAGTCTTAGTGGACCACAAGCTGAATATGAGTCAGTAGTGTGATGCGTCAGCTAAAAAAGCCAATGTGATTCTAGGCTGCATCAATAGGAGCCTAGTGTCTAGATCGAGGGAAATAAAAGTGCCACTCTATTCTGCTTTGGTCAGACCTCACCTGGAAGACTATGTCCAATGCTGGGCACCACAATTCAGGAAGGATAGCTGGAGTGTGTCCAGAGGAGGGCGACCAAAATGGTGGGAGGTCTGAAAGCCATGATGCCCTATGAGGAGCGGCTTAGGGAGCTGGGAATGTTTAGCCTGGAGAAGAGAAGGTGGAGAGAGGACATGATAGCCATGTTTAAATATTTGAAGGGCTATCCTACTGAGGATGGAGCAAGCTTGTTTTCTGCTGCTCCAGAGACTAGTACACGGAGCAATGGGTTCAAACCCATTGAAAAGAGATTCCACCTAAACATTAGGAAGAACTTCCTGATAGTAAGAGCTGTTCGGAAGTGGAATACATTGCCTCGTAGTGTGGTGGAGTCTCCTTCTTTGGAGGTTTTTAAACAGAGGCTGGATGGACATTTGTCGGGAATGCTTTGATTGTGTATTCCTGCATGGCAGGGGGTTGGACTAGATGGCCCTTGTGGTCTCTTCCAACTCTATGATTCTATGATCAAATGTTAGAATCATAGAATTTTTGAGTTGGAAGGCACCCCAAGGGCCATCTAGTCCAACCCCCTGCCAGGCAGGAATGCACAACGAAAGCATCTTTTGAAAGATGCCCATCCAAGGAGAGGCATGAATGACCAGACTTTCTGAATTTACCCTGACACTGGTGACTGGTAGGTTTTTGATGTGTGCTGTGGATCAGGGAATTGCAGAGAATCCCTTGTTGAAAAACCGAACAGGGGAGGAACACAGTCAGAGTCATGGGTGCCTGCGTCTTTCCTTGTGCCCCCACGGAGCAGCTGCTGTCTGCCCACTCGCACATGGCGCAGGAGGGAGAATTGGGGCGGGGGTGAGGAGCAGGCCTGGAACTGAATCTCATCCCCCCTTCTCCCAACTCTTTCTCAGGAGAAGTTCCTCCATATCCCTCAACAATAGGCCTGACAGACCTCCGCCTCCCTCTCCGCCTCCACAGTCTTTTCATTTCGGGATGGTAGTGAATTTCTGCTAAAAGAGCAAAAGGAAGAGATTGGGCGGGGCGAAGAGAGCAAGAAAAAGAGAGTGGCAACTAATAACATCTCTGGCACTCTGAAGTGGTAAATAATCCTTTCTGGGTTTTAGTCGGAACTTTAAGGGAAGATCTGAACCCAATTCTTTGGTTGCACCGTGAACATAGGCCCGTGGAATCAATTGGGTTTACCTATGTGTCAGGTCGGAAGCAAATCCCACAAACCTGAAGTCTACCCAGCCCAGCTTTGAAGACACCTAGTACCCTAAAGGCCCCAGATTGCATCTGATCATGGAAGCTAAGCAGGGTCAGCCTTGGTTAGTACTTGTATGGGAGACCGCCAAGAAATCCCAGGTGCTAGAGGCTCTATTTCAGAGGAGGGAACAGGCAAAACCAAGTCTGAGGATTCCTTGACTAAGAAAACCTTATGAAATTCATGGGGGTCACCCTAAGTTGATTGGTGACTTGAAGGCACAGAAACACAGCAGGTTCAGAGTTGAAACAGGGTAACAATAGGAGGAAGGAAGGAAGGGCAATGGGGGCACCCTGGATTTTTTTTTATTGCAACTTCCATCATCCTTCATCTTTTGCTATATTGGCTGGAGCTTTTTGGAGTTGTGAAAAAATTGCCAAATTAACATGGACTCTAAAGGATAAGCCAGTTAAAGGTTTCTTGAAAGACTGGAAACGGTTTATGGACATTTCGAGCAATAAGAGATCTACTGATATAATAATGTGTGCTTAGGGTTGTCAGATTACTTAGTCGGATCTGCAATGGTAGAATAATATAGGTTCACCTTAGGGTTTGTATAAGTCGGAAATGATTTTAAGGCACACAACAACAATATACAGTGGGCTGTTGGTATCTGCTGCGGTTTGGTTCCAGGACCCCCTATAGATGCAAAATCTGTGGATGCTCAAGTCCCATTATGTACAATGGTGTAGTAAAATGGTGACCCTTATCTAAAACAGCGAAACCAAGGTTTGCTTCTTGGAATTTGTTTTTAAAATGTTTTTCAAGCAGTGGATAGTGGAATCCGTGGATGCAGACTCCATGGATACGGAGGGCCGACTGTAATACTTTAGTACATCCATGCACACACACTCATACGCACCCTCTGACATACATACTTACCACCTCACACTGAATTACTTTCCTTTCCTTGTGGGAACTGCATCAAACCCCCCTCTCTTCAAAAAAGCATTACGTCAGATGCAGAGATCAAACCTGCAAGCTGGCAAGGTTGCCTGAGAAATGTCACTGGAGAGTGCGTTAGTGTTAGCTGGGCAACACTAAAGTGCATTGAAGTACAAGATCCAGTTTTTCAGGATTGTGTGATGAAAGTAAAATGTGTCGGCTGAAGGAAAAGGCTGTTCTTGGGGAGGGAACCCTGCAAGCATAGATGTGTTTGGATCATGGATATTGCAAGGAAGGGAAGAAGGAAATGGCCAGGCAGTTAGTATGGGCTGTCTCTCTAGAGATTGTTTTCTTGGAAGGAGGTGAAAGTTCTAAACTGTCTAAATTTCACTCCACATGTGTGTGTGTGTGCATGCGCCTTGCTCACAAAATCTAATTAATCTTATTGTGGTGTTCAATAAGCTTGTGAACTAGCAGGGAATCAGACATGCAAGGAAGATCTTTGTTTGAAGGAGAGGGACGGGAGAGAAAAGAGATTTGCAAATGCTGAGATGTGAATAACGCAGTCTCTCTTTCTCTCTGAATCCTTCCTCGAAGGGGCGGATGGCGTGGTGTGCGCAGCCCCACAGCAACCTCCCTGCTGCCTTGATTTCTAATGTCACCCTCTGATCAATGACTAATGTCCCAAACTGAGAGAAATGTAATTTGCCAAGATCGTTTAGTCACTGACAACGAGCTCATGAAAGGGAAATGGCAATTTCTCCAGGGCTCGGTATCTGTGTGTGCGTTTTGCTGGGGTGCAACTCTCTAATTCCCAGTTTAAAGGCCTCTGACCAAACTCAAGAAACAAACCAAAAACAAGCACCTAGTCCTCAAGCCTACAGAATTTAGTTTCTTGAAAACATCCTCTTAGGATAATAGAAGGCAAAAGACCGCGCTCTCTCAGCAGGGATGGCTGCTGAATCAAGTTCAGCCTCTTGGTGCCTTCAAGATGGACAAGGCCACAACTCCCGTCATCCTCAATGATTGTCCATGCTGACGATGGCTGATGGGAGTTGTAGTCCAACACCTGTGTAACCAGCTGTCTGTAATAAATGGATCGTCGCCTTGGCCCACCTTGTCTGGCTGTTGTAAGCAAAAGGTCAGGAATGGCCTTCAATGAGCCAACAGGTTACTCCCTGGTGAGGCAGTCTTCTCTGCTATCTCTTTCTCTCTCTCTTTTGCCATTCACACATGCTTAGGAAGGGATTCTAGGGGAAGCACCCACGACTACCGTAGCATTGGCCAGAGTAGAATCCTATGCTTTCCTAGCTCGAGCTTTAGTGCATTGTTTATTTCAGGCACACCGCTGCATCCCAACACTAAAAGTCTGCATTTCTGTAACCCTCCTGTACCATCTTCCCAATGCCAATGCTGCTAGAAAAATCTTCCAGCTAGACAGAGGATGAGGAGGAAAAGGTGGGTCTGGACAGGTATAAAAAGATTGTAAAAAGGAGTGATTTTCTCTCAAAGGCTTTGTTAACTGAGCTATGCCTGCATATACATGATGCCTCCCCCCTGTATCTGTGGAACCAATATCCACAGTTTCAGTTATCTGCAGCTGAAAAAAAAAAAAACAGGAGCACATACATAGAGTTGTACTGGGAAATGCCTAGAGAGGTGCCCTCTCTAGGAATTGCTAGGTCCTCCAACACAACTCTATGATATGTTTGTACTTGAACTCCTTTATTTTAAGAGCGTTCGCTATTATCTGTGGTTTCCGGTATCTGCAGTAAGTCAAGGAACTGAACCTCTGAGTATACATGCGTGTATGAGAGACCTGTATAAGATGACTGTATTCCCAAAAAGACATTCTATAAAATAAATGTTTATGTGTAGCTAAAGCCATTCACATCTGGCTACTGAATGATAGGTGCAAAATGTCTATTTTTCCCCAACCTTGTGGTTCAAGTAGTTCGGTAATGGTTAAAACATGCAGGGGCCAAGCATTTTGGCCATCCATTAGGTTCCAGGGATCTCATTTAAAAGAAAATGCACGTTGACAAATGGTAAAGAATATGGCTGGAATCCTCTATCACGGTTTACGCTACGTAACTTTATGTTTACAGTATCACCCCCATATCCGTGGGACCGGTACCTACAGTTTGACGGTGTCCAAAAAAATACGTTCTCTCTAGGCATTTTCTAGGTCCTCCAGCACAATTCTGTGGTACGCTTCCACGGAAAGTTAACCATAGAGTTGCAGTGGAGGACCTAGAAAATGCCTAGAAAGGTGTTCTCTCTAGGAATCTCAAGGTCCTCCAGTGCAAATCTATGGTATGCTTAGGCTGGCAGTTGTTTATTTCAATAGGGTTCACTGTTATCTGTGGTTTTATGTTTCCACAGTAAGTCCAGGAACATATGTCCTATGGGTATGGGGTTCGTACTGTACTTAGCTATGTGGCAGAGGTGCTAAGAAATCCTGGCAAGAATTTGTCAATTTGCATCAGACTCTGCAGGGAGCTGGGGATGTCTAGCCTGGAGAAGAGAAGGTAAAGAGGGGACATGATAGCCATGTTTAAATATTTGAAGGGATGTCATACTGAGGATGGAGCAAGCTTGTTTTCTGCTGCTCCAGAGACTAGGACATGGAGCAATGGGTTTAAAGTACAGGAAAAGAGATTCCACCTAAACATTATTAGGAAGACCTTCCTGACAGTAAGAGCTGTTCGGAAGTGGAATGCACTGCCTCAAAGTGTGGTGGAATCTCCTTCTTTGGAGGTTTTTAAACAGAGGCTGGATGGCCATCTGTTGGGAGTGGTTGGATTGTGTATTCCTACATGGCAAAATGGGGTTGGACTGGATGGCCCTTGAGGTCTCTTGCAACACTATGATTCTATGAATGCTCAGCAGCATTCCCTAGCTGGTGTCCTGATGCACAAGGGGATCAATGCGCATTGGGATCAATGTGCGTCAGTCACTTTGCCGGCAGTAATATAACAACAGGCATTATAGAACTGCCCAATTTTAATTCCCGTAGATGTAAGTCCTCTTATGAACCTGTAAATCATCAAGAAGATCCCAGCCTATAATACAGTAATAAGTTAATATAATCTGACAGAGTGCCGCTTTCTTTCTTTCTTTCTTTCTTTCTTTCTTTCTTTCTTTCTTTCTTTCTTCCGTCACCTCACATGATCCAATATATTGTTGTTAATTTTTCGGCTTAGGAATGATTTGTTTTTCACGAAGGACAAAGAGAAGCCAGATTTCTGTATTTTAATGTATCAGTAGGGGGACGATGCAGGAGTGGTTTTAATTATTTTCATTTTGGACCATGATGAATACAAACTTGGTAAATACTGCTTTTGAGTGCTATGATTTAGTTTTCTTTTCAATGTTGCAACTATTAGTCTGGGCACACTTGGGAGGAACAATGCCAGTGTTCCTTTCTCTATTTTGAGCCTGCGGTTTCCTCAATTCACGGCCTTTTCTTAAGTGCGGCGCTACGTAATTGTCCTGCATTGCTGAGGCACAAAAACCTTGAGAAAGTCACAGGATGTTTGCGAATAACATGATTACAAAAACACCCTCAAGCCACTTGTGGAAAAGTTTGCAACATCTAAGAGAAGTTGCAGAGAGGATGGTGTGAACGCAGAAACACGGGTGTGAGTGGGCTCGATCCACCATGTTAAATCACTTTTGTTTCCCATGCACTTATGGTCAGCAACTGGCAGCCTCCGGCCCAAACACAGCAGCTTTTTTTCCCTGGCTCATAGCAAAGCTCTTTAGAATATGGAATTGTTACCAGGCTAGTTGGGGGATGCTGGGGGTCATAGTCCAAGGCTGAAATCCAGTTGTTACTCCCAAGTAAAGTAGACACATTTGAGTCAATGGGGAACTAGTACGTTGCCAATGATGTAAGTTTCATGGATTTTATTGACCTACCATAGTCACTTGGGAGTCACTTTTCCAAGAATGGCACTGGTAAGGTTAGACAACCAAAAACATGGTGGGAATTGTGGCCCTCCAACGGCTGGACTGCAACTCCCAGAATTCTTCACCATTGACTATGTTGTCTAGCGTTTTTCATAAGAATTTCATAAGGTTTTCTCAGGCCAGGAATCCTTGGAGGTGGTTTTGCCAGTTATTCCTCTGAAATACAGCACCTGGGATTCCTTGGCAGTCCTTCTGGGCTTGAGGAAGGTTCTTCTTTTTGGACTGCCACTCCCAGAATCCCCCAGCCAGCTATGCTGGCTGGGGGATTTTGGGTGTGACAGTCCAAAAAGGCAACTTCCCCCATGCTCTGGAAGTTCTAGCCTGCAGCATTTGGGGAAAAGGGACCAAGGTCAGGTCTTGTGTGTGTGCCTTGAAGTCGATTTTCAGTTTATGGCAACCCCATGAATTTCGTAGGGTTTTCTTAGGCAAGGAATCCTTGGAGGTGGTTTTGCCAGTGCCTTCCTCTGAAATAGAGCCTACAGCACCTGGGATTAGATGATGGTCTCCCATCTAAATACTAACCAAGGCTGACCCTGTTTAGCTCCCAAGATTGGATAGATCTGGTATCTTTAGGGTATTTAATAGAGACGGACATCCCTGAGTATTTCATGGCAGTCTCCTCGTATGAATAATAAGTATTATTGTTGTTGTTGAGGATTGCAAAACCAATGATACATCATTGTACCAGATGCCCCTAATATCATAAGAAAAGTATAATTTGCAAAAAAAAAAACAAACCTGTTGGAAAGCAAAGAAATCTAGTGTGTGTGTGCACATGTGTGTTAAAATTCTTTTGGTAGAGCAACCTGCATCAAACTAGAGTTAATTTAATTAATACAGGATGCTGAGATAACAATTCAATTTGCAGCTCCGAGGCAGAGACGAGGAAGATGCCAGGTGAGGCCAGCCTACAATGTGTCAATGGAGGTATTCAAAGCTCTGAAAGAAAATAAAATTTTAAAATCTAATTAAGAAGCCTCTCACCAATTGTACACTCTCACTGTAGACCACCAAGCTGAAAGGTATAAGCGATTAATTCGAATTTATGTGACTGGTTCACCCAATCAGTTTCTACAGATGGTCAGAGAGGGGGAAAAGGTGGCCTTCGAGGAGCAGAGTAACTTTGCTCAGGGCAAACTAGTCAAAGAATGGAGCTTGGAAAAGTTACTTTCTGGACTGCAACTCCTAGAATGACCACGCTGGCTGGGATACTCAAAGAGTCATAGGCTTTAAAGTAACTTTTCTAAGGCCTTTATTCACCTCCTAGACTTCCCCTAACCTTGCACCTTCCAGAGGGACAGGACTGCAACTATTCCTGGGGCTGATGGGGCTTGTAGTCCAATGTACCTGGAAGCCACCCAGTCGGGAGATGCCTGCATCAGGTTTTCTGCTGTGTACCAGAGGGCAGTGGCAGAAACAAGAGTCTATGTTGCTTGAAAAATCATAGAATCATAGAGTTGGAAGAGACCCCAAGGGCCATCTAGTCCAACCCCCTGCCATGCAGGAATACCCAAGCAAAGCACTCCCAACAGATGGCCATCCAGCCTCTATTTAAAAACCTCCAAAGAAGGAGACTCCACCACACTCCCAGGGAGCAATGCATTCCACTGTGCAAAAGTTCCTACTGTCAGGAAGTTCTTCGTAATGTTTAGGTGGAATCTCTTTTCCTGTAGTTTGAACCCATTGCTCCATGTCCGAGTCTCTGGAGCTGCAGAAAACAAGTTGCTCCATCCTTAGTATGACATCCCTTCAAATATTGAAACATGTCTATCATTTCCCCTCTTCACCTTCTCTTCTCCAGACTAAACATGCCCAGATCCCTAAGCCGCTCCTTATAGAGCATGGCCTATGGAAGAAATGGCCATGCATTTATTAATTATAGCTAAAACTAGTGGTATGAGGGGAATTCTGAGATGTGGGAACCCATCATAACAGTCCCCATAACCATATCCTCAAAAATGTGTGTGTGAGAGAGCATGTGTGTGCATGCAATAATATAGATACCTGCATTGATCCATTAGCTATAGATCAGGGTTAGCAGGTGTCCTGCTAGCAGCATCAAGAGCAGGTCTTTTGTAAAGCTAATGGAACTTGCCCATTCAAGACTAACTCCCCTGCAAATTAAGCAAAGTTCTCAGTTAATGTTCTCTCACTTAACAGCCAAGATCCAACAGGGAGGTTGCATAGCATAAATTGACTGCAGATGTGACGGGTTACAACACAGGCTGGTTAAGGATGCTGAGGTTTGTAGTCCAACAGGTCTGGAGAGTGCAAGGCTGCTCCAAGGAGGGCCGGGCAACATCATAAGATAAAGTAATTTTATTTTTGGCCATCTCTGTCTTCCTAACATTCTTGCTGCTGCTAACAGAGTCTGTGCAAACTCCTTCTCCTCTCCAGGACCAGATGGTCATTAACATAACTCAACAAAAATGCAGAATCATCTAGAGGAAGATTACAGTTTGTTAAGAGCTGAAACGACACATTTGATTCTCTTTCAGAGGAAGAAATTAATCACTGGAGAATTCCATCAGTGGTGTTTCTTGCTTTCTTTTTTCTTTTTAAAATAGCAGCACTTCCCTGTCCAAT
Source organism: Gambelia wislizenii (assembly GCA_030847615.1). Lineage (NCBI taxonomy): Eukaryota > Metazoa > Chordata > Lepidosauria > Squamata > Crotaphytidae > Gambelia > Gambelia wislizenii. Next base: position 2,286,045 of record JAUMIR010000016.1, read on the forward strand.
TCGCTAATATTTGCCATTATTAGCTGCATGAAGTGTGGACTGACCCAGGAAAAAATGCTTATCAAGTTTTGACCTAAAATGCCTCCGAATGCCTTATAGGATGTGTGTGGGAGTATTTCTGACATGTTTATGGTCCTCTCTGGGCTGTTTTAGGTGTAGGAGAGGCCTGTTTTTAATCCCAGAAATTCACTTCCAGGTCATTTCCTGTTTCTTTCTTTCTTTTTTTAAGGTGTCTCATTCATTTTGGACTCCTCAATACCTGCAATGCTCTTTGGGTGATGTGGGGCCATTTTTGTCCCATTGATGGCCTCATCTCAGCCATTTCAGGCCCAAGAGAGATTTTTTTTTTTTAATGAACCAAAAGTCACTTCTTGCCCAACTGGGATAGTTGGAGACTGCAATTTCAGTCCAAGCGCTCAATGCTATTTCAGAGAGGTTTTTGAAGATGGCATGCCAATGGCCTACGGCTCTGGTTGCCATGATTTAAGCTCTTGGAGAGTCACTTCAACCTTTTAGAATGGGGAGGGGGACATACAAAAACTGGGAAGCCACTCAACACTTATGTGGGGGGGGGGGGAAGGAAGGCGGCTCTTTGGGAAGGTCACAGGGCCAGATTTGGCCCAAGGGTTCAATATTTCCCATCCCCATTGTAAAGGAATGAACAAAACCTCAGAGGAAGAGCTATCCAAGGTGCTGAGTCCATTTAGGAGCTATCCTATGTGCTGAGCCTATTTGGGAGGTATTATAAGGTTCAAATGATGAAGTGGTTTGAGTGTTGGATTACAACTCTGGAGACCAGGGTTTGAATCTGTGCTCAGCCATGGGTGATGTGGGGCAAGTCTCACTCTCTCAGCCTCCAAAGAAGGGAAAGGGACCCTCCCCAAACAAATCTTGTCAAGGAAAGGAAACCCTGTGATAGGTTTGCTTAATGTTGCCATAAATTGGAAATTACCTAAAGGCTCGCAAGAGAACAATCCTTTCCATTGATATGGGAGAGACTCCTCCTCATTTGCCAGGATAGAGGGGGGAATCTCTTTCTACATCTTTTCACCCTCTTTTCCTCCCTCCCTCAGGTCCACAGAGCTCACAGCCAGTCGACAGCCACCAGTGACAACAACCGGAAATTTGCCAACAAGCACAGCAAGAGGGCCCTGAAGGCCAGCCTGACCCTGGGGGTCCTGCTCGGCATGTTCTTTGTTGCCTGGCTCCCCTTCTTCGTCTGCAACATGGTGCAGGTAAAGACACCGGGGAGGCCGGGGGGGAGAACAACTGGGAACTGAGCCAGGGTTGGTCTGGTCATTAGATTATTCGATGGGGAACTCTGAGATTGGGGTACTAGTAGCCACTCAGTATCATCCTTGTCTTCTTCTCGTGCCTCCCTATCTTTTTCCTCTTCTTGTTGTTCCTGTTCTTCCCCTTCCTGTTCTTGTTCTTCTTCCTCTTGCTCTTCTTTCTGTTTTTCCTCTTCCATTTCCTGTTCTTCTTCTTCCTCCTCCTCTTCCTCTTCTTCCTCTTCCTCCTCCCCTTCTTGGTCTTCCTGTTCTTCATATTCCTGTGCTTCCTCTTCCTCTACTTCCTCTGTTCCTCCTTTTCCTGGTTCTTGTTTCCTTTTCCTGTTCTTCCTCCTACTGTTCTTTCTATTCTTCCTCCTCCTCTTCCTGTTCCTGGTCTTCCTTTTCCTGTCCCTGCTCCTCCTCTTCTTCTTCATCTTCCTGTTCTTCCTCTCCTTCCTCTTCTTCTATCTCATTTTCCTTGGTCTGTTCCTGCTTCTCTTCCTGCTCTTGTTTCCTTTTCCTGTTCTTCCTCTTCTTCCTCCTCCTCTTCCTCTTCCTGTTCCTCCTCCTCCTCCTCTTCTTCCTCTTCCTGTTCTTCCTCTCCTTCCTCTTCTTCTATCTCATTTTCCTTGGTCTGTTCCTGCTTCTCTTCTTGCTCTTGTTTCCTTTTCCTGTTCTTCCTCTTCGTCCTCCTCCTCTTCCTCTTCCTGTTCCTCCTCAACACCACCATTCCACCTTTACCCCACCGGTGGGGATCCAAACCAGATAACAGGCGTGCTGTGAAGGCATTGGGCCCTCAGTCTTCTTTCCCACTAAGAGCCAGCGAGTGTAGTGGTTTGAATGTTGGACTAGGACTCTGGGAGACCAGGGTTCGAATCCCCGCTCAGCCATGGAAACCTACTGCATGGCCGTGGCCAAGTGACACTCCCTCAGCCTCAGAAGAGGCAAAGACAATCCCCTTCTGAACAAATCTTGCCAAGAAAACCCTGCAATAGGATCACCTTAGGGTCTCCATAAGTCAGAAATGACTTAAAGGTACACAACAACAACAATTCTTTTCCAGAAGGATAGGCTGTAGATTACAAATCCATCATCCTCATCCTCACCATCCCACCTTAACCCTTTCCAACCAACTTTTCCACCCCTGTGCAGGCTGTTTGCAAATGCATCTCTGCTGACTTTTTTGACATCCTGACCTGGCTGGGCTACTGCAACAGCACAATGAACCCCATCATCTACCCACTTTTCATGCGGGACTTCAAGCGGGCAATGGCCAAATACCTGCCTTGCTGCCGCCGCGCCTGGGAGCCCCGCCCGAGCCCCATCTCCCTTTCCATGAGGAACTCCAACAGCGGTCCCCGCCCTGGTGCCTCCCTCAAAAACGTCCTGACCCTCCAGGGAGACACAGATTCGGGCGATTCCATCATCCAGGTCAACGAACACAGCGGCCAGAGGCTGGGCTCACTCCCGGCAACTGGGGCTGACTCGGTGAATCTTTTTGACCTGGAACAGACAGACCAAGAGCTCCATGCCAACCAGTTGAACACACCGATGGACTGATCTTGTTGGCCTGAGCTACCCTCCGGATGCTCCACCAGACTTTTGCATTCGGGGCTTGGCTTGGGGCCGTCTCTAAAGGATTCCTTGTTAGCAGCAGGCTCCCCAATGCGCAGCTCTAGTGGCTTGCTTTCTTTTCTGGCCAGCTCTGCTCATCTTCCCTCCACTTGGGCCAACATCAATGTGCTACGTGCTTCCACACTGTGCAGAGTGTTGGAGGTCTCACAAAGAGCACTTGCTACAGCTGGTCTGTGGCAATGCTGCCGTCCCATAGATGAGCATCTTCCAAGGCTCACAGGGCCAAATTTGGTTCCTTTGAACATTCAGTGGGCTACATTGATAGGCCCAACAGTGACTATCTGGGCAAACCAGAACTTGGACATTTTAAAGATTGATTGATTGTTGATTGCTGGTTCAGGGTGGGTCAAAGCCTGAAACATTTATGGATCAAAATCAGCCTTTGGAGCAGAAGTGGCTGGTAGCTCCCATGACATTGGGATGGTGAGTCTGTTCCAGGCTTTGGATAGCTTTGAGGGAGCTCTCCAAGGTCCTGAACTTGGTTCAGGAGTAGATTTCAGCACCACGGAAAGATACAAAGGAAAACCTGGAGTGGATTTGCCATCCCACTGAAATGGGTGCCACCACTGCTATGGCCCGGGAGTCAATTTTGGGCTGTAATTATTGGGGGGGGGAGAGGGGTGGGGGGGGAGAAGTTAAACTTCCCCCACTCCATCCATTTTGCAACATGAACGTTTTTGTTTCTCCCTTGCTTCTTCAGCCTGGCTTCCTTGTGTTGAGCCTGCTGCAATTTTGTGACTGGTTTTTCTTTCCTGGTTTGATGTTGGTCTCCTTCCCCCCCCCACACACACACATGCTCTCACTCTCCTTTAAACAACTTGGTTTGTTTAGTGTAACTTCTGCAGTTTGCATGTTGATCACCAAAAAAAGACAGGGCAGGTTTCGTGTACACCTTCTTAATGAATGCTAGAGCTCAGAAAATTATTTTGATGGGGATTACAACTCGCAGCATGCTCCAGCCAGTAAACATGCTGCCTGACTTATAGAATCATAGAGTTGGATGGGACCTCCAGGAGTCATGTAGCTCAGCCTCCTACCAGAGCAGGCATCCAAGGTTAATTCAGCCCTGTCAGGCCAATTGTGGGAGTTGTGATTTTCTTTTTAAAAAGAACCAACCCATCTTCTCATGAGCACTTACACAAGCTGGTGACAAAGGAAACAGGTTTAAATTTGTGTGTACCATCCTTCACGTAATGTCTTCTCTGCAGATGACTCACTTGGTCCCGCTCAGCTTCCGGTGCTTTCCATCGATTGGTAGCAGATGCTCAAGATGTAACACCCTGTCCCTCACCCCCTGCAGGGTGCTTTCCTGTGCCAATCATATAGGTTAGATGCATGTTTGCTGACAAGCTTCCTTCCCCCAGTATTTCTTCAAACACAGAGGGACCTGAGCCAGGGAACGCTGCCATCTCTCCCACCCTTGGTACAGAGCATTAAATTCAAAAGTTGAATTACTCCACCTTTGTAGATGGAGCAATTGAGCCAGCCAGCCATGGTAATACAGTCAGATCCCCATATCCACAGAACCAATGTGGACTCCAAACACAGTCAAACATTCACCTCGGTGCTTCTCATGTCAGTGGGACATCACACCAAGTTTTATTATGGATTGTCAAGGAGCAATCTAAGGGGTTTTCTAAACAGTCAAAATAATCCTCATAGCATTTGCTGAGAAATCAATTTGCCTTAACAGAAATCCACATTGGTGCATCGTATTTGGAAGGGGGCAGCTAAAAACGCCAAAAACTGCACCCAGAGAGCCTCCATGGCTTTCTCTGAGTTTTTAAAAAGCTCCGTAGGGGATGCGCACATCCACTCATTAAGACAGTCGCATTCGCACTGCGGCGCTTTCCAAAGGAGAGGCAGCGCAAGCTGATTGGCCAGACAAGCAAGGAGGGTTGGGCTCGCAAACAGGGCAAGCATCCGCTGCTGCCATGTTGGATTTTCGGCTTAGCGAGAAATCAGTAAGGTGATAAAATGGCAATCTTTTCCTCCCTTTCCTCTTTTGTAAATGTGAAATATCGCTTGTGCACACCATCATAAACATTTTTATTAAAAAAGGTTCAGCAGCAGCAGATTTTAAAACATGAGCAAATCACTCACGGTCACCATCTTGGCTGGGAGTATGCAACATTTATGGGAGATGTAAAACCATTAAGACAGTTGGCAGCTGCTGGATAGAGTTTCAGGATCTCTCCAAAGTACTGGATCTAGTTTCAGTCATTCTCCAGTGTGCTGATCTATTTTCACGATCTGCCAAGGTGCTGGATCTAGTTTAAGGCACTCTCCAATGTGCTGGATGCATTTTCATGTGTTCTCTAAGGTGCTGGATCTATTTGCAGGCATCCCCTAGGTAGCTAGTTCTAATTTCAGGATATCTCTAAATTCAGTCCCAGCACCTTGGAGAGATCCTGATTGCCTGGGCTTTTTCTGGATTTTCAAGACATTACCCCAAGTGGTGGCTGAAAAATAAATCCAGCACCGTGGACAGCTCATGGGACTAGATCTAGCACCTTGGAGGGCCTGGAAATAGACCCAGCACCTATAGATATCCTGAAACCAGATCCTGCACTCTGGAGAGGGCCAATCATGATGATCAGAGACACTTTGAGGATCCCTGACAGTTTAATAAGCACCTGTGGCCTTAAAAAATTACAGTGCATGCTAAATATTCTACCTGCTTTCCCATTGCCTTGTTACATTGGATTGCAGTATGCGGGAGGAAGTTTGTTTGAAGCACGGGTCGGATTCTGGTGAGATTGTGTGTGTCTGCAAAAATAAGTCCTATATTTCCCCCCCTTCCCTAGTTTCCCCTGTAGAAACTATATCCTGATCTACATTTGTGTGTGTGTGTATAAATTCCTACCTTCCTGCACATATACAGCTGACAACACACCAGGGGCACATTTAAATTGCAGACTGCATGTGTAATCATTCTTTTTTATTTCCCAGAAGACACCACAGAACACTTCCACCTTGCATATTCTCATAATGCCCTACATTTTCACAGTTTCTTCTGACTCACAGAACAAGGCTTTTTCAAGAGCAAGGGGTCCCCAAACGGAATGACATGGGTGTAGCTTCCAACAAACTCCACTTCTTCTCCCAGAGCTGACCCTCACCTTTCCTCCCCATCCCATCTCTCCCGGTTTTTCTCTTCCAGGATGGATAGAAAAGTTTAATGACGCAGGGCTGTTGAACAGCAGCTTTCTTATAGATTTGGATAAGAGCTAATGGCAAAGCTAGATCCGCTATGCAGGGGGAATGGGAAGAACTGGCATTTGACTGATTGTAGAGACAAGAGTGATGAAAAGGGAAATAATTCCTAGAACAGGCTTGAAATGTGTGTAATAATCCAATCTATTATTTTATTGTTTTAAGCATGCATGTTCATGCTCTACATTTCAAGGGAGTAGAAAAAAAGAATCTCATGGGATTGACAGGGATGTAACAACAAATCCAGAAACCTGGTTTCCTTTCTGGCCTATTTCCTACCATTGGGTGATTATCAGAGTCCTGGGTGCAAAACTGCTGCATTTTCAGGCAGTTTTGCACCATTGGAGGAGGCTATTTTCAGTTCCAATGTTTTTCCATTTAAAAAAAAAACTGGGCTGGGGTCTTGACGCTTCAGGATTGTCCAAAAGCTTTTAGGGTCAAACATGTGTCATCTCCCTTCTAACCAGAACTGCCCCAGCTCCGCTTCAGCAAAATGGCTGCAATGCCAGCTTTCCGAGCCCAGGCAAGCTTGGGTGGCTTGCATTTATTTGTAGCAAGCAAAGAACTCTTCAACTGTTTAGGAGAAAAGAAGACGGAGGGTGACTTTTGCAATCAAACAGTCCTTTTGGATTCCCACCCATAGCTGGGGAAAGGAGACTCCCAGTTTTTTCCAGACCAGATTACCCCTGCGTTCAGATACTAAGATGCTCCAAAAAACAGAAGCAAGAGGTTCAGAAAAAAGGGAAATCCAGGGCACCTCCAGCTGGGTAGGATTTTTCAGCCTGCAATGTTTTAGCGTCCATTCTAGCCCTTTCTCTGTGGTTTCTTTTCCACCTGTACATTTGTAAATAAAGAGTTTTTGGTTTCTTCTATGCACACGCTTCGTTCAGTCTCTGGTGCTCTTCCTAAGTAGCCGACTCTCTGAATGCTGTCCTGAACTCAACACCCATGGCATGTTTCGCCACAAGGTACAGCAATGGTGGGGAGAGGGAGGGGAGAGAAGATCCAAATGGGTAGAGCACCTTTTTGCATGCAGAAGGTCTTAAATATAATCCTGGGTGCCTCCAGATCACAAGGTGCCCTGGCTTTTGAGGGTTGCTTAGACCAGGCATAAGTGGGTTAGAGAGAATGTTATATTCTGGTCCCTTAAGTAGGGATAAGTAGTGGTGGTTGTTTAATAATAACAACTATAGTTGTTGATGGCTGAGATGCTGTTTCACAACACGTTCTCTGTTTCCTAACTTTACGAATCCATAGCTACATTGCTACGGAGCCAGTGTGGCGTCGGGGTTTGAGTGTTGATTGATGACTCTGGAGATCAGGGTTCAAATCTCTATTTGGCCATGAAAACTCCTGGGTGACCTTGGGTGAGTCACACACTCTCAGCCCTCAGAAAACCCTGTGATATGGTGACCCTAAGGTCACCCTAAGTTGGAAATGACTTGAAGGCACACAGCAACAGCAAGCTACGTTGTAAAGGCGCAAAAAATGCTGCTAGTGAATGCGAAGATGCATACCTAGGCACCAGCAAGGGTGGTCTGAGGCACACTGCGCACTTCTGGTGTGCATGTGGTATTTGTGAGGCACACTGGACACTAGTTATGTGCATAAGGCACTTCTGATGTGCACTTCTCACATAGCTCAGACAATTCTGATGACCAGACATAGCCACGACAATGGAGGTCCATCTTCATAGCTATGCAATTTCCCCCAAAAAAGTTCAGCGACAGCCAAAAGAAGAAAACCCTTCTTCATAGAAATATTAAGTCCTTAGGCTTTGAGTCCTTAGGTCAGAACTTCCCCAACCTTCATTGGGTTGATGGGGGTTGTAGTCCAATATCAGGAGCTGGCCTGTGGTTGGGGAAAGGCTATGTCAATTAAATATGTATGTCTTACCCTATATCTAGAGCTTTTGGAGTAGGGTATAGTCAAATCCAAGGAGAAGACAGATCTATCAGGAAGCATGAGCTATTGTGGTTAATGGACCCTCTACCTCCAAGGGAAGTCTATCTCATATTCACAAGTGCCTGGAGAAAGTTAGGGAGGCTTTGGCCCATCATGCTTCCTTTAGAGGTTTTCAGGGATAGCTTAGGGCCAATCCAAGAAGGAGAACCTTTCAAGTTTTTGACCTTCCCCACCACAAAGGTGTCATCAGCACCCTAGTAAGGGAAAGGGAAGGATATGTGGATGATTCAGTGAAAAGACTACAATCACCATTGTGCTGCATCCCCTCATGTGCTATCTAAGTGCTGGCGAAAGGGTGCTTTTGGTGTCGAAACCCGGGTTGGTTGTTCCTGAAACTTCTGGGGAATGTGAAGAGTTGGTGGAGAAGGGTCCCTCTTGGCCTGCAGGGCCCTGGTCCCTCTTGGCATGACTCTCTTTTGTTTCCACACCCTGTGGGTCAGTGGAGAAGGGTCCCTCTAGGCCTGCAAGGCTCTGGTCCCTCTTGGCACAAGAGGTCTCGCTTTCTTTGGCATCTGCACCCTGTGGGAGGTCTCTGGGGCACAACCCATCCCTAGAGACTGCTTCCCATGACCAGCAGTCACCCTCGTTGTTCCCACTGAGACCAGCGTGGTCATGGTTGTTGCCAGCCTCTTCCCCACCCAGAGTGCTTTGCTCCTCCTGTGTGCCATTGCACAATGTTGGCGCATTGTGTTTCGTGGGGAAGGTGGGAAGATTCCCCCTCTCTTCCAAACGGCACTCTTTGGTTTTGATGCCCACAGCCTTCAGGATCGTGTCCATCTGCTTCATGTAGTCCAGGTGGCCGCTCACCTGCAAGGCACCACAACATTTCATGAGGGGTGTGTGTGGTGGAGAGAGAAGTGGTACATTGTAAAGTCTAAACAAGAAATTGTTGTTGGCATTGTTGCCTGACTTTTCTCCCAAAACTGGGACTCTAGGCGGCTTGCAATTTACAAAAGAACAATAAAGCTAGAACCAAAGAAAAATTGACCATGAATGTGGAACTTGACTATTCACAATATTAAAATGATTTAAGCTTACACTTTAAAAAAGATAAAATCCAATTAAAATGATAAAAAGCAACAAAAAGCAATTTAGTTTAAAACAATACTGTCCCCTCAGCCTGTTCTTTATAAACATTCTGGTTTAAAAGCCAGTTGGAATTATATATGTGTGTGTGTGTGTGTGTGTGTGTGTGTGTGCATGTATTTGCCTGCTGATGGAAAGACAGCAGGCTAGGGGATGCTGGGAGTGGCATTCCAAAAAGAAGAATCTTTCCCAAGCACAGAAGGACTGCCAAGGAATCCCAGGCACTGTAGGCTGTATTTCAGTTGAAGAAACTGGCCAAACCACATGAGTCTTCCTTGCCTAAGAAAACCTTTTGAAATGCATGGGGTCACCGTAAGTCGACAGGTGAGATGAAGGCACAGACACACACAGACTGCCTTAATTGCTGAGCTGGAGATTTGCACAACAGTCTTTCCTCTTGCGCGGAGGTGCGGCCCTCAAAACCAGAGAATTTGCACCCTCTACTCCCGGTTGGTGATGACCCAGGAAAATCAGAGACTCAGGATCTAAGCCCTGAGATCTGGCAACCCCAACCCCAGTATCCACAGAACCACTATCTGCAGTTTCAGTTATCTGTGGGGCACAAAACAGGGACACGTACCATACAGTCATCTAGAAAATGCCTAGAGAGGCATCCTCTCTATACATCTCCTCTGTCTTCCAATGCAACTCTATTCCTGGAAGTCCATTAATTTAATAGGGTTCACTTTTAGTGGTAAGTCCGGGACCCAAACACCTGTGGATATTGGGGTCCAACTGTACTTGCAAAGATAGACTGCTTCTGTCCATGGGGGCTCATCTTAGCTACCTGGGCTAATCACTGTTGACAAGCTTACGAGTCTCCCCCACCCCTCTCCCTATGGAAAAAATGGTCTGAGAAACAGCCCTGGAATGCTTTGACATTTGAAGCCACTTAGAACTTGGCATAGACCCCGGATGTCTTTATTTTAATTTCACTTAGTTAATTTTTTTTTGGATCCACGACTTTTACCAGGCAATCTGCAGCCCGCAATCAGCCCATCTGGCCCAAAGCGGTCTTTCCCCACTCGCTTGATTTGGAAAAGATTACAACTTTAATTAAAAAAGACTGTTAAAGGACTAACGGGCCTGAATCCACAGATGTTGGGAAACTATCTCAAGTGCTGAATTGGGGTTTTTGGGGGGCGGGGGGAGGATGGAAAGAAAAAGATGGACCCCCCTCATCTTTTGTTAACCTGTTCAACCTGGATTTGGGGAAATTATCTGAAAGTGAAATGGAGTGGAGTGAGCAGGAGATCTCATGACAAAAGAGTCTGAAAAGTCCTTATTCAGCTTTGTGGGTGTTGTATTTTGTGGGGGACGGCGTGAGGTGATAACAGCGTTTCTTCTGCTGTTTTATGCTATTCCGACACGTGTGCTTTTTAATCGGTATATTTCTGACTTGTTTATTTCATTGTCTTCAGTCGCTCTGGATTCTCCACAAAGAGAAAGAGGACGTGAAATTCTTAGAGGCAACAATAGCGAACGACAGCGCTTTATTCTTTAAAAAATTCCCTTTCTTTTTAGTCCACAGCAGGGGTGGGCATAGTGAAGCTTGCCGAAGGCATGGAGGCCCTTGGCGCCAAATTGGGGGCCCCTGGAAGACCCCCACAAGTTTCCCCAACCCTTCATTCCCTCCTAATTAAAAAAGGTGCAATTAATAATAATAATAATAATAATAATTTCTATCCCGCCCCTCTGCAACACAATGTTTGCCCTCAAACATGCAGAAAGCCCTCCAATACATGAAAATATCTCCAAGCAACCCAGAACTTCATAGTACTGCAAAATATTTCTCTTTTCCTCTACAGCACCTCTCAAAATGGTGACAGGAAGTGGTGCTGCATCACTTCCTGTCACCATTTTGAGAGGGACTGCAGAGCAAAACAAAATTATTTGGGCTGTCTGTGTGTGTGTGTGTCTGTCTCTCTCTCTCTCTCTCTCTGTGTGTGTGTGTGTGTGTGTGTTGGAGGGATGAGTCCCATGGGAGGAGTTGGCTCCATCCTTGGTCTACAACCCTCCAAAAAGTCCACTGGCCACTCTAGCTAGGGGATTCTGGGAGCTATAGTCCAAAACCATAACTTTCCCCAGGCTTCGTGGCAGTCCCTGATCTTGCTTTTTTAAAGAGGGATAGTCCAGGAGAAGCTAACCATTTTTTAAACTTGGCAGCTGTTTTCATGAACTGCAGCCCACGTCTTCCGATTCACAGAAAGCATTTTCCATCGGGAGCTATTTATAGACATGCTTTGCGGGAGAGCTAAGAGCAAACGACAAAAGTTACCAGTGGGTGATTGTCTTAAGAACTGCAGTTGTTTAATGGAGGTCGAGAGTTGGGAAGGACTTCCTCGCACGGATAAAGAGATGAACACACCTCTGGCATCCAAGCAGAAAGGATCGTGTTTAACCTGGACATGATTTTACACCTTTTAAAACTAATGGAATTTTTAGTCATGATATCTTGTTTCCTTGTGTTTTCATTTTTTCACCACCCGGTTTTTAGCTCAATTTTGTTTCAGCTGGGTTGTAAGCTGCCTTACCAATCAGGTTGGGAGAAAGGCAGGATATAAATTAGGTCTGTTAAGTTGAATTACATTAAAATAAACCTCCCAGCGAGGCCAGAGGGGAAGAGGAATGTAAAATTTACAGGTTAAGAAAGCGATTTGAGAAGCCTTCATAAACCAAGCAAAAGCTGGGTGGTAAAACTGACAAACACGCCATGAGCTGGGCATTATTTCAATTTGTAGGCGCAATTCATGATTTTTAGAACTGCTCTTCCAAAGCGAGGACAGTCATTAGTAGTGAGAGGAAAGTTGGGCTCTTATCTGCAAGGCAGATCAAAAATCCTGATCCACTTCTGTTGGGCTAGTCCGACCTAGAAAGCGACATTTTTCACTAAAATTCCCAGAATCTCCCAAACAGTATGATGCCTGTGGGATTCTGGGAGTTGTGGGCCAAAAACACTGCTTTCTCCATCTCTGGGGCCACCTTCCCTAAACTGGTGCCCTCCAGGCCGCACTGGATTTCAACTCCCATCATCCCCAGCCACCATGGCCAAGCCATTTGGATACCAACCTATGTAATGGATGTGTTTTTCAATGGTTTTGAATTCTATTGATAATTTAATTGATATATTAGATAGACTGGATAGAAAAAAATTAGATAAACAGATAGATAGATGGATGGATAGACAGATAGAAAAATTGGACAGATAGACAGAAAAACTAGATTGATACATAGAAAAATTAGACGGCTAAATAGGAAAATTATCTATCTATCTATCTATCTAGGGAGATATCTATCTAGATATCTATCTAGACAGGGATCTATCTATCTATCTAGATAAGGGAGCCGTGGTGGCGCAGTGCTTAAATGCCAGTACTGCAAGTCACCACGTTGCAAGTTCGATTCCAGCGGGCTCCAAGGTTCACTCAGCCTTCCATCCTTTCGTAGGTCGGTAAAATGAGTACCCGGCTTATGGGGGCAATTAGCTGACACACACTGGAAACTGCTTAATGCAGTTAGATGTGTAAACTGCTATTGCTTAAAACAATTCGTAAGCCGATCTTTTAGCCTTGTGGCTGAAGAGTGGGGTATAACTAACTAACTAACTAACTAAATAAAAATATCTATCTGGGTTGAACTAGATGGCCTTGTGGTCTCTTCCAACTCTACGATTCTATGATCTCTCTCTCTCTCTATCTGCATAGAGAATCATAGACTTGGAAGGGACCTACAAGGGCATCCAGTCCAACCCCTGCCAATGCAGGAAATCCCCTGTTAAAGCACCCCTGAAAGGTGGCTGCACAACCTCTTTTTAAAAACCTCCAATCAGGTATTCTGGTTAACCATAAAATCACACCAGTCGCCTAGAGAGGCATCCTTCTAAGTCCTCCAGCACGATGCTATGGTATTCATGGTGGCTCACTATTATATGGGGTTTCAGGTACCCGTGGTAAGTCCGGAATGTACCCCCTAAGGATATAGGGAGCAAACTTTACTTACCACAGAGGAGAGATCCACGTTTACCATCCTCCTCCGGTCGTCGAGATCGACCGGCTGAAGTCCAGCCACATTGAGCTGAACAGAGGACGTCCGGTAAACAAAGCTCAGCAGCAAGTCACCCCTGGATTAGGAAGAAGGAAAGAACCAAGAATGTTAAGCAAAGAGCCATAAATGAGTGGCAGTGCCGTCTAGTGGTTAGAGTGCTGGCCTGGGACTGAGGAGATCCAGGTTCAAACCACTGCTGAAGTCCTGAACATTCAAACCAAGGATGACCAAATTAATCATCTGTTCTGCCACCTTTTCTGCTCATTTTAAAATGTCCCAGCTTCTCTTTCCATTTCCCCTCTTCGTCCTCAGGTTACTTTCATTGCTGCAAACTGAGTTCAAAGCACAAAGGTAGTTTGTACTTAGTAAACACAGTAAAGGGGAGGGGAGAAGCAAAGAGAAGGTGGAGTCTTGCCCTTCCCAGTAGGCTTAGGCAAATGCAAACGGCTGCAGCCTCACCTAGCTTGTGTGTTTCTCTTGTTAATAACTTTTGCCATCTTGACCAAATTCTGATGTTGCTTGGCTGCACAGATCCCTTTTTCCTCTGTGAAATGTTGGGGGTTATGGCAAGAGTGTCGTGGTTTGAGCGTTGGACTATGACTCTGGAGACCAGGGTTCAAATCCTCGCTCGGTCATGGAAACCCCCTGGGTGATCTTGAGCAAAGCATACCCTCTCAGCCTCAGAGGAAGGCAAAGGCAAACCCCTCTGAACAAATCTTTCCAAGAAAACCCCAAGATAGGGTCGCCGTGAGTTGGAAATGGCTTGAGGGCACGCGGAAACGATGGAGGGTGGGGGGCCTCGATGTGAAGCCATGCCCACTTCTGAGGGGGAGGGGTTTCAAGGTGGGGGAGGAGCCTCATCCGGCGGCCTTGTGGGTCAGAGAGTCCCAATCCAGGTTCCAGACCTTGCCATCTCTTAAAAATAGATCAATCAATACACAGTTCCCAAATGCTTGGAGAAGAGAAAAGAGGTAAAGCACTCCATTCCCCACGCCCACAGACCTGCAGTAGCCGTTGATAATCCTGCCCGAGACAACTTTGGCCAAAGGTTTCCAGTGTTTGGCTTCTCCTTCCACTGGTGCTCCCAGCAGGACCACATCTTCAATGATCCCTCTGCAATCTAAGAGAGGACATTGGCTTAAATGGGATGCAGGAGGCATTGTTCTATAATCACGAACTGGAAACGGATAAACTCTGAGCCACAGGAGGCTCCGAACCCCACTTTGGCAGCCTCTGAAGTTCCTCCTCCTCAACTGATTTTTTAAAAAATAATTTTGCATAATTTGGGGAAAATTTTCAGCCAAAAATCCTACAGAAAACCTGCCCAAATTATGAAACATGAGAAAACGCCCACATTTCATCTCTCCAGAACCCCTAACTGCACTGTTGTGGCTCTTCTCAAAATGGCGACAGGGAGTGACGCAGCATCAGTTCTGGCTGCCATTTTGAGAGGGATCGCAGAGGAAAACAGATGTATTTAGGCTCACTGTGCATGCATGCATGGGAGGGGTGTGGCCTGTGGGGAGGGTGAGTCTGGGGGGAAGAAAAGACAGAGAGGTGGCATAATAGAGCCATCTTTAAATATCTGAAGGATTATCGTTTAGGAGACAGAACCAGCTTGTTTTCTGCTGCACCAGAGACTAGAACAAGAACCAACAAGACTCAAATTGCAAGAGAAGAGATTCCACCTGAAACATGAGGAAGAAATTCTTCCCTCTAAGAGCTGTGCAACAGAGGAGCAGACTGCCTTGGAGGGTGGAAGACTCTCCATTTCTGGAGGTCTTTAAACAAAGTTTGGATGGCTATCTTTCAGAGTGCTTTAGTTGCGTGGACCGGGGTTGGACTAGATGGCCCTTGGGGTTCCAGCTCTAGGCTTCTCTGATTCTGCACGATGTGTGGGGACCAGGCCGGAGGAAGCGAGAGCCAGCACACAGCATGAGCGTCACACAGCAATTGACAGGCTGCAGCCGCGAGGGTTTGTTTTTTGGCTGCAAGTTCCCTCTCGTTATATTAATTGGTACAAATTGTCCTGACGGAGCTGCCTATGACGAGGAAAATGGGATGGGGTGAGGGAGGGAACACGTGGAGAACAGTTGTGGTGCTAATGACTCAATTGTATAATTTTCTCTCTCTCTAAAGTAATGACGGCGAATCAATTCCATTTTTTAATTTATTTATTTTTTTTGTCACTGAACTAAGAAAGGGAACTATTAATACTAGCGATCACAGCTTGCAAAGAAGCCGGCAGATGGATGGGGAAGGGAGGGGAGCTGCCGCGGAGGAAAAATAACAGAGACACACACGAGAAGGGTGATGTTTAAGAAAGAAGGACAGGCTGTCAGGATGTAGAAACCGGAAGCTTTGGAACTTGGTAATGGCTACCCAGTCCGTGGGAGAGCTCCGTGGGAGACTTGGAAAGGCTGCTAGCCAGACTGACACCATGACGCACTGAGGAGGAGGAAGATGAAGATGCCAGATGCTGCTAAACTCGACAGACATGGGTGGGGGGAGCGCTATCCATCAGAGCCGTGATTGTCCGTGGAATCTGAGTACCTGAGAAATTCAGGGTGGCTTTTTTTTTCAAAAAAAAAAAAGAAAAGAAACCCAAACAAGCTGAGCTTTATGGCATCAACTCAAGGGCCGATTTAATGAAGGGCTGATTTAAACAGGGACATAAGAACCGGCCTACACCAAGCTAGAATATTGATCCATGTAGGACCATAATTAAAGCATAGGAAAGTTACTTTTTGGCACTAGGCAATCCCCATGCAGAACAGCAAAATTGCACCATGCATGTCAATGACTGGGTGCCATTCCACAATGCACAATACATGAGGCACAACCACATTGCTAAGTATAGGATGCACAACACACAACTGATACATGCGATGCACAAAGCACAACCTGCAAAAATAAGGCACAGAAGAACATGCTGTCGGAGCAACAACCCTTCTCTCCGAAGAATACATCTGTTGAGCCATGGTGACTTTTTGGCCTTGCAACATTAGTGCATACATGTCCCTAAGAGAATTCCAGACGCCGTCTGCCCTCTTCCCCATCTCCCATGCCTACCTTCCTCCTTGGCCATCTCCTGGAGGCAGAAGTAGATGACCCGGGCGCCGAGACTGAAACCGATCAAGGTCACGGGCCGCCTACCCTGGGAGGGGAGAAACCAGACCTGAGTGACCAAGCAGCACCATCCTGAGAGCCCAACTACCCCATATCTACAGAAATCCATTAAAAATGATCCCAGGACAGGCCCCAGTTGCCTCCTACCTGGTGCCGTCCAAGTAGTATCTGAGCCAGCTGTTTACCAACTTCAGCTGAGCGATGGAGGCACACGCCCCAAGGGTTATCAATCACGCTAGCTGCCGTAAGGAGCGAAGCCGGCCAGGTCAGGGCTGTGACGATACCTGGGAGAAGGGGAAGGACAACTGAAAATCAGAACCATGGGGAAAGCATTATGAAAAAGCTTCCAGTCCGGGGGGTTGGAAACCCATTGGCCAAAAGATGTTGGTGAATTACATCTCCCATCATCCTTGACCAGCCGCCATGCTGGCCAGGGCTTCTGGGACAGGAGTCCCACAACAACAGGGTCACCAGCTTCATGTGAAGAGATCATTGTGACTACTAGCAGATTATCTCCCATCATCTTGTTATCTGTAGTGCCAATCACAGTTATTAGACAAAGCTGTCTCCCAGGAATTTGTTGAACACCCTTCAAGACCCAATCCATCAACTCATTCTGAACATCGGCCTTCTGGACTCAGAGCCCTCCAGGTGTGTTGAGACTACAGCTCCCATCATCCCAGCAGAATTGGCAAAGGCCGGCATATACAGTTCTGCCCTTTTCTTCAGGATCATAAGGACTAAGAACTTGGCTTTCTGTTCATGTGAGATCTCCCAGTGGAGGGGATGGGAATATGGTTTGACAAATGATCAATACAGGTTGCCCCCCGTATCTGCGGTGGATACATTCCCAGACTTACTGTTTATAAGTGAAACTGTAGATAATAGCGAGCCCTGTTAAAGGACTTCCAGTACAAACATAGCATAGAGTTGTATTGGAGGACCTAAATGGTGCCTAGAGAGGATGCCTCTCTTGGCATTTCCCAGCGCAACTCTATGGTATGTCCCTATTTTTTCAGCTGTGAATAACTGAAACCACGGATATTGGTTCCATGGATATGTGCCCCCCCCGACATGAATACACCCTTCCTTCCATTTTTTAAACTGATACATACAACAATAAGCATACCTGAGAAGAAAGACACTCACCGGCCAAGACTGTATATTTCAAAGCTTCCTGAGCCACCATGTTCACCAAGCCATTCAGCAACGTGTCGAGGGCATTGCCCAGCTCCATCAGATACTTGGATTCCCAGGCTAAACAATATTGTTCTTTGGACTGCAGCAAGCTGCTCCACGGAGCCGTGAAACTCCCTAAAATTAGGAAAGTTGGTTAAAGGTTGCCCCCACCTCCGTTTATGCAGGGTTCCTGGACATACTGCAGACATGCGTAACCGTGTATAATAGCAAACCACCATATTAGACCACAGAATTGTACTGGAGGGCCTAGAAAATGCCTAGAGAGGATGTCACTCTAGCCATCTGGTGCAACTCTATGGTCAACTTTCGGGAGAAGTTCCGAACGTAGAGTTGTGCTTGAGGACCTCCTGATGCCTAGAGAGACCACCTCCAGCATGACTCTATGGTCCTCCAGGTGCCTAGAGAGACCTTTCCGCCCGACTGCAGGTAAGTGAAACCATGGGTACCGATCCCACATAAACGGGGGCAACCTGTACTCCTTTGATACAGATAACAGCAACAAGAACACTATTTGCTCAAACTTGGAAATGGACTGAAGCCCCGATGAAGGAAGAATGGATTGCTCAGTTGGCCCAAATTGTCAAACGAACTTTTCTAAAGGAGAAGCCAATTGAAGATTTTTTGAAAGATTGGAAGCCGTTTACTGATTTTTTTGAGCAATAAGAAATCTAATGATGTAATAAACTCTGGTTATGGTTACCAGTAGT
This sequence comes from Gambelia wislizenii, assembly GCA_030847615.1. Classification (NCBI taxonomy): domain Eukaryota; kingdom Metazoa; phylum Chordata; class Lepidosauria; order Squamata; family Crotaphytidae; genus Gambelia; species Gambelia wislizenii. The sequence continues at coordinate 2,304,301 of JAUMIR010000016.1, forward strand.
GTAATTCTAGTAGGATTATTTAGTAGGATCTGTAATGGTAGAATAATATACAGTTGGACTTTTTCCAGTGCAACTGTGTGGTATGTATTCCTATTTTGTGTCCCGCGGATAACTGAAACTGCAGATACTGGTTCCATGTATTTCTTTTTTTAGTTCTATTTTCATTACAATTAGGACTGGGGGAGGATCAGAGCCCTACTGCATTTTAATCATATGTCTCTCTCCCCCAACTTTTCTTTCTTCTTTTCTTGGGATCTCCCACCACCATCGTCCACCCCACCAGACAGGCAGAGAGTGTTAACACCATCACCCTTTCACCCAGGGATTTTTTTCTGGCACTTCCTGGGACAACACGCGCAGTTCGGGCCATAAACTGGTGTGAAAGGTAAAGAGAACAACTTGTAAAAAGCCAAACAAACACATATATAGCTTTATAGGGTGAATGGGTTTAATTGGAACATGTCCTGGGGAGATAAGAAATTATTATCATATTGAGTCGGGCCTTTGGGGGTCCAACTAGCCCAGTACGGTCAACTATGCAAGAGCAGTTGTCCAGGTAGGAATCTTTTCCTAGCCCTTCCTAGAGATCCATGGTTCTCCTTGCTGGTGGCCCTTCATCCAAGTCCTAACCAGGCCTGACCCGGTTTAGCTTCTGAAATCTGAGGAGATCAGGCATGTTCAGGTTGGTAAGGTGTCCTTGTGAGACAAGGCAAGGCAAGGCACCCATACAGAAAGATCATATAGCAGACAGGATGGCATGTTTTTCAACTCCTCTTTAAAAACACAAGTAAATAAATAAATACAATCCTTCTGTGAAAGAGAGGATTGGGGGGTGGGGAGACTAGAATTTGGGGTGAAATATATTGGGGGTACTCTCTATGAGGAGCTGTGTGGCATAGTGATTTGAGTGTTGGACTACAATTCTGGAGACCAGGGTTTGAATCCCTGAAATGCTTGGCCGTGAAAAGCCACTGGGTGGCCTTGAGCAAACCACACACTCTCAGCCTCAGAAAACCCTGTGATAGGGTCTCCTTAGGGTCACCGTAAGTCGGGAACAACTTGAAGGCACACAACAACAACAAACTCTGTATGAAAGGAGTTGCAAGTCTATATACAGGAACCCTCATCTCTGTTCTCACTGTGTAGATAGATAGATAGATAGATTTCAAGAGATTTTTCCTAATGACATGGAATGTTAATGAACATTCTAGCTTCTCAGTGGGAGGGATGATGCATACAGAACATAAAAATGATATTTTTCTAACCATATTTGCCTGTAGAAAGCCAGCCGGTGATGGCGATGGTGATGTGGAGCTGTTTCCCTTCCGTTAAGGGCAAGAACTCAAACTCTTCAATGGCTCCCACTCGCTTCTTCATCTTGTACCCTAAACATCACGCACAAACCAGAAAATTAACAAGCGGCTTAGAATTTCAATCTGTAGGATGCCGGCTTCTTAAAAATGGAATACCAGACATGAAATACTGGACCTGAGAGGAAAAAAATGTTTGTGACATAAAGCCTCATAAAAGATACAGGTCGCCCACCCCCGGAGATACATTCTTGGACTTACTGTGTACAAGCAAAAGCATGGATAATAGCAAACCCTGTTAAAATAAAGGGCTTCCTGCACAAATATACCATAGAGTTGCATTGGAGGAACTAGTGATTCCTAGAGAGGACACCCAGCACACCTCTATGGTATGTGTCCCCTATTTTGTGTCCCTAGGATAACAGAAACCGTGGATATTGGTTCTACGGATACAGAGGGGTGGTCCTGTATTTTCAAACAGAAAGCACAAAATGTCTATTGTTACAATAGCAAGGAAGCGTAGGTCTCTAGCTATTTAGCCAAAGGCGAGCCTGGCCATGAGGACACATCTTTACTTACATCCCATTTGAACTACTGTAGAATCAGGGAATCTTAGGGTTGGAAGGGGTTACAAGGGCTACGGAGTCATAACAAGAACAAACATGAAATACACACACACACACACACACACATATATATAGTTGTCCCTCTGTATCCATGGATTTGGTATCCACAGATTTAAGTATTCATGGCTTGAAAATATTCTTAAAAAAATAATCCAAAAAGCAAACCTTGATTTTGCCATCTTATATAAGAGACGCCATTTTGCTATGCCATTGCATATAATGAGACTTGAGTATTCACGGATTTTGGTATCCAAGGGGGGACCCTGGAACCAAATCCCAGCAAATATGAAGGGACAACTCTGTGTGTGTGTGTGTGTGTGTGTGTGTGTGTTCAGTTCTTTTGAGTCAAGTATACATTCGGAAGGAAAACCAAAATTATTTTGAGCAAGTTAGTTAGAAAAGAAACAGAGATTGATTTGAGGGTTAAGTTTCCAGAGGTGAGCAAAGGGAAGCCCCTGCTCCCAATTTTAAAATACATTTTGCTGTCCTGTCTTCCAGTGTGATCCATCCCATCAGGTGCGTGAGCCTGGTGCAACGTGCAAGCCTTGTGCAACGTGCTGAACTCGTGATACAGGAATACAAACATTCCAACTCAATGTGCTTAAAATAAATGCCCCCCACCAGAAAAAGGGTAGCAAAAAAATCTTGTGTCCATAGTCACTGTGTATATACAGATACAGACTGTGGATCTGACACAGCCCTTTGGAGCAGTATCTTTCTTTACATAGTGATTATAGACACAGGATTGCTCTGTTTATTCTATGCATATTTCCTCAGGGTGTAGGGGTCGGTAAAATCCTTGGGGCAGCTGCTCAGGGATCGAGGACTCGCTGACCCCAGAGATTTAGTGATTAGCACTTCCTGAAGAGGGTGGCTGGCCCTCTAGATATAAATAAATATGGTGGCTGGCCCAAATATACTTGGCACCTTTGTAAAAGCCCGGGTATTTTTCAAAAATAGTTTAATGGGATTGACCTCGTCTTGCCTCTATCTTTGCCCCAGGCATCATCAGGACTGCCTGGGGGCAAAATGGGGCAAACCCCTTGCATTGTATGGACTGCAGGGCTCTAAGATGGGGGCAAAAAGGAGTAAACAGACTGTTGAGCCAAGTTTTAAGAGATCTCTTTTTCTTTTCTTATGTTTATTTATTCATTCATTTTTTAAGCCCTAACACTAATTCACATACAAACAAGGTAGCATAGGAAAGCAGCATACATTCAGAAAGTAGAGAAAGAAAAATAAAAAAAGAATCAGAAAGAAAAAAGAGACATATAACACAATAGAGCTCTGACACCCCATCCCTGGATCCTAACTATAATGGAAAGAGAAATAGAAAAGGAAAGATATGTATTTTGTATATACTGTATGTTACTCTGTCATTATAGATCCAACTAAATCATCTTACTAATAACCATAAGCAAACATTATTATGTTGACAGGTTTCTTATTGCTCAAAAAGTCAATAAATGGTTTCCAACCTTTTAAGAAACCTTAAACTGACACATGCTTTAGAGTCCACGTTAGTTTGGCAATTTGGGCTAACTCAGAGGCGCCGTTTCTTATCAAGGATCAGGAAAACAGCAAATATTCTTCACCTTTTCTGACTTAAAGGGAGTCAGGCTCTGCCTTACCGGTGAGTCCGGCTCCTGCAGCCCCAAAGAGCGATGCCATGATGGCGACCCCAGCCGTTGAAGCCAGGGCGGCAGCACCTGCACTCCCAATAACGGTGGCAGCGCCCGCAGCTACGAGAGGGGCAGCCAGCCCCCCAGTCAGACCTATTTAAAAAAAGTAGAAACTTTCTTCAAACTCTGGCACGAACAACATCAAAAGCAAAGGAGAAGATGAGGCCACTAGGCTACAAGAGCAGAGGCATACTACGGAAACTGGGGTGGTGGGCAGGAGAATCATAGAGTCCTAGAGTTTGAAGGGCTCCAAAGAGGCCATCTAGTCCAACCCCTTACTCAATGCATGATCTCCAGCTAAAGCAGGTGGCTGTCCAGCCTCTTTGGAAGACACCCAGAAAAAGAGACCCCACCCCAATTGGCTCCATCGCCAAACCACTCTTACCATAAAGAAGTTTCTTCTAATGTTCCACTGAAATCTGTCCCTTTGTAACTTAAAGCCATTAGACCTGGTTCTACCCTCTGGGGCAGCAGAGCACAAACCTGCCTCCTTCTCTCTGTATCAGCCCTTTAGATCTTTCAAGAGAGCGATCACGTACCCTCTCCGTTTTCTCTTCACCAGTCTAAACATGCCCATCTCCCTCAATGTTTCTTTGTACGTTTTGGTCTCCATACCTCTCATCATCCTTGTTGCCTTCTCTGAACCTACTCCAACTTGTCCATAACTTTCTTAAAAGGAGGCACCCAGAACTGGATGTAGTCCAGAGGAGACCAGACTAGCATAGAATGGAGTGAGACTGTGACTTCCCTTGACTTGGAAACTGTGGCTCTTTTAATGCCAGCTAAAACATTATTTGCCTTCTTTGCTGTAGCGTCACACTGCTGGGCCACATTCAACTTACGATCAATCAGTGATCAGTCGTTTCCTAGAAGCCTCTCAGAATAGAAAGCTTTTCACTTACCGATGAAAGAGCACTCCTGCTTTCACACCATGCCAGTGGTGTTTGGTGGCTTCCATGTCAGATGGGCAGTGAATCCATTCCAGGCTTTCAGGTGCCAAACCTTATTCCTAATTAGGTCCAGTACCATGGAGAACTCCCTTAAAGCTACCCAAAACCTGGAATGGATGCACTGCCCCGCTGACATGGGAGTCAACAGCTGCCACTGCTTCAAAAGATGCCCTTGCAAAGAGTGAATCCCAAAATAGGAAAAAAGACAAAGAAAATTGTGCACATTCCTGGTCTAAAAGGAGACAGGGATGGGTGGTCATGATGTGGGATGTAGTCCAACACACCTAGAGGATGCAGGATGGGTCTCACCCAAAGACCTCAGCATTTCCTATCCCCATGGTAGTAGAATCTGCAAAATCTCAGAGGAACTTTTAGAAGATCTGGCCCTGAGTTCCAGCTCTTCCAGTTCTGAGCTATCCAAAGTGCTGAACCTGGTTTTGAAAACAGGACTCTGCACTTTAGGATAGCATGGGGAGACGAACATGTATGTCATACTTGGAGCGGATCCACCCCATCAGCACCAACAGAGAGGCCTGACTCACCAATCACTGTCCCGCCTCCGACGGTTGCCAAGCCAATCAGCAGGTACCTCTTCAGCCTTTTCCTCTTCTCTTTCTTTTTCCTGGACGCCTCTGCCATTCTGAGAGGGGAAGACGTTGTATGTGGTGTGGGGGGAGAAAACACACATATGAACTCTCTGTGCACAATTAATGCATGACATTTTGATCCATGAAGTGCAGCAGCCAATGGGGCCAGCTCTCCGTGCCTCCTTGCCCTATTTCAAGGCAAGGTGCTTCAACTGTCCAGTCCAGTCCTACCGTTAGGCAGAGGGAGGCAACTGCCTCCGGTGCAAAAAAAAGGGAGCTATCCTGGATTTTTTTTTTGCCTCAGGCAGCAAAATGTCTTGGAGTGGCCCCAACAACAAGCTGCCCAAGTTAGTTGGCAGCTAAAGCAGAAAGCCCGTCGCCCACCCACAAGTATCTCTGCCCCTGTCTCAGCAGTAAAAATGTAAGACTTAAAAACAAAACATGGACTATTTTTGGCTCCCCTTTCATGACACCTCAAAATTAGTCGCCTGAGATGGCCACCTCACTCTGCTGAACGGCTTTTTGCCCTTCTGTACTATTAGCATAGGAAAGTGACCCAAATTTTAATTTGAACTTTCAAAGTGCTACCTGCTGTTCTGGAGTCTGTCTCCAAAATAGGAGTCCTTGGAGAGCTCCGTTAAAGTTCAGACTAAAATCCGAAGCAGGTTTAACACCACCTCCCTGACACAGAAATCATCACTAGCTGTGGCTCAGAAGCACACACTGCCCCTGGATTTCAGTAAAGAACATTAAAAATGGGCCAGGTTCAGAAACCAAAGTTACCTATTTTTTTTTTTCATTTTTATAACAAGGGCAGCCAGTTCTACTCACCTGGAATATCCATCCCACTGGTTGGCAGCTTGCACAGTAAAAACAGTACATTTTAAAATATGCTCATGTGCAGTTTGTAAGCAGTGTTTCCAAGACCTTCAACAACAGACTAAATATATTGATTTTCATTAACAGCCTGCGCCTCCAGCTGGTGAGCAATTGTGTCTCTAATTTCAACTGAGGAAGGATTGAAGCACTGGCATTTCAGTTAAAGGTGGGAAGCCTGCAGCCATCCAGACGTTGTTGAACTTGAACCCCCAGCATGCCTCACCAGTAGCTCAGCTGGCCAGGGCTGATGGTAGTTGCAATCCTTTAACTAACATCTAGTTGCTGTTGACCCCCAAGACTTCACCACAAGATTTTAAACGCTAACAATAATCTCTCTCTATAAAACTCTTGGGTATGTTTCCTCTCCCAGTGTGCTGATTGGCTGCTTACCCAACCAATCCCCTCCCCCTCCCTCCTCAGCCAATCACCACCCACGTGCAAATCCCCTCTCCACCTCATAATCCCCCCTGTCGCTCAATCTGCATCTACACCCCCAGCCTGATGGACAGGAAAACAGGCCTCCCGATGGCTAGAGATACCGCCTCCAGTGTGACTCTATGGTATTCCAAATGCCGAGAGAGACCTTCCCCCCTCCCCGACTGCAGGTAAGTGAAACTGCGGATACCGATCTCACATAAATGTGGGGCCCCCTCTATTTCTTTTCTGTTTTGCACAACATTTTTGCTTTTATTACAGGGGCAACACCCTCGTGAAAACACGTATATAGCTATTGTCCCAGCTTCTTCACTACATTAAGGGGAGGGCGCCTTACTCTGACTCCTCCTCTTTTTCTTCATTCAAGCATTCAAGGAGACATTCCTCGGAGGCCTCCAGTTCCACTAAGGGGATCCTCAGAAGCCAGGTCATGTGTGAAAGGAGCACCCGGGTCCGTGCGTCATAGTAACCTGAGACACAGAGAATTTCACTATTAAGTTGTTAACAGCATTTCTAACCCAAAGAAAGGCTCACAGAATAGCTGGGATCACTTTTAAAACACACACACACACACAACCCAAGACAGAAGCCCCTGCCTCTCAAGCTTGCAATCAGAATCAACATGGCACAAAAGGAAAACTGGAGGAGAAGGGAAGAGGAAAACAAGCACACGTATTCTTAATGTGAGTGGTTGCTCAATGACCAGACCAGCTAAGGGAGAGGCAAAAATGGCCAGAACCGGTTTCTTAGAGGAGGAAGAGGATGGTCCTGTTCCCCTTCTCTCCTACTTTCTCAGCCTTGCAGACTAGTGGCTGGATGACCACGGAAAGAGTGGAGAAGCAGAGAAATGGATTCTAAGGCAGCCAGGCAGTATCACAACATAGCACCGGGTGGGGAGGGCTGGTGGGGAAATAAGTTTCCAGTTAATCTGTTGTCAGTTGAGAAAGTCTCCTAAAGTTATACCTTCCTGCTTGGGTTACTAAAATTCGTCCTAACAACTCGATCAGCTCAACCAATAGCAACTACGACATGCTTTTGTTTCACAGCAGCTGAACCAATCAGCTGCTAGAAATCCCCATTCTACCTATCTGGAATAAAAGTAGAATGCAAGCAATATGTGGACAACTCTCCAGGGGCAACTATTTGAAATAGCAAGAAAATAAAGGGGCAGATGCATTTAGAGCATGGGTGGTAATCTTAACACCTTCCAGATGTTGCTGAACTACAACTCTTATCTGTCCAAACCTGCATAAGGAACGCTGGGAGTTACAGTCTAACAACCTAGGGAGGGCTGTAGGATTCCTACCCCCATTTTACGGTGTTTACAATAATGTTAAAATTCCTTGGATGGGACAATTAAGATAATTAAGATGACAATAAAACTTACCATCCTTCAGGGAGAAGGAGACAAGATCCTAGAAAAAAACAGAAAGCAAAGAAACGTTAAGACCGACACTTTGAGGAAAACCATTAAGAGCTTGCGGCCATGCCAGCTGGGGGATTCTGGGAGGTGTCATTCAACAACTAAACTTTTTCCAAGATCTAGAAGCCCTGCCTTCTCTTGGCTTCTGCCACACTTACTGCCTGCCTGCAGTGGCCAGTGGCTCCCAGGTCAGTGGGGCAGTGAATCTATGCCAGGTTTTAATCTAGGCTTTAGAGATGTTCTCCAAAGTGCTGAATCTGATTCCTATCAGTCCAGCACTTTGGAGAACTCCTTTAATGGCATCTGGTGGCTCCCCTGTCTATGGGGTGGTGAATCCATTCCAGGTCTTAATCCAAGCTTTAAAGGTACTCTCCACGGTCTGGAAAGGATTCCCCACCCCACTGACACGGGAGTCAACAGTCACTGCTGTTTTAAGAGCTCACCCTGCAAAGAATGAATCTCTAAATAGGAAAAAGAAAAAGAAAAACTCACACATTCCTGGTCTAAAAGGCATGGCATGATGGGAGACGCAATCCAGCCCATTTAAGAGCAGTGGTGAATGAAAGTCTTTTTGATCCAAAATGCGCCCAAATCCCCTCTAGTTGCAGGGAGGGTATTTCCATCACCTTTGGAGGCCACTTAGGAGCCCCCTGGGGTCAAACAAATATATATATATATATATATATATATATATTTGGCAAAACTTTTCAAAACAATCTCTTTTTTTGACAGAAAATGCTCTCCAGAAGTGTGTGTGTGTGTGTGTGTGTGTGTGTATGGGGTGTTCCATCACATTTTGACCCCCAGGCTAATCTATGCGCAGGTGAGGCCTTTTGCGGAACAGGAAGTAAAAAGTGGCCTCCACTCACTTCCTGCTGCGAAAAAGAAAAAGGCTTCGCTTGGTCCTAAAATGTCACGGGAAGCCCCCAAAGCATGGTGGAAATTCCCTCCACATTATCTGGAGGCAAAATAAATGATTTTGGGGTGTGTGAGGGCAGGTGCAGTGGGAGGGGGATTCAGCCCTCCAAGTTCTCCTGGGGGCTAATGGGGCCCACTAGCCTTCGACAGTTGCCCACCTCCGATTTAGAGAAGGCAGGGACGGAGGAACATCAAGCTAGGCTAGGGATGTTGGCAAGAGCGAGGCCAGAGTCTACTGGCATTTACCTGTGTGATGACGCTGGGGTTTTCCTTCACCAGGGGCTCCTTCAACAGGATCTGAGCAAAGATCTCCGTCCCTTCGCCACCCAAACCGCCAGCAAATGCCAACATGGCGGGCAAGACTGCGTCCGGGAGGTCCAGCCACCGTACCAGGCTGTTGATCACTCCTGTCCTATAAGGGCTTTGGAAAAGAGAGAAGAGATGCATTTCAGTCTTGCCTTTTGTAAGGAAAAACCAAGATGTCTCTTCTTACCCGAATCTTTTAACAAATATCCCATCCAGTCTCTCTTTCTCTCTCTCATTCCATTTTTTTTTTAATCTGACAATTTCTTCCCTTTGGTTTCTAACAAACCCTGCCCTCAAAACTCACTTAAGCATCAAGTTTATTGAATTTGCTATTACCCACAGTTTCAAGTATTTGCAGCAAAAACATAACAGGAATGTTTTCCTCCAAGTTAGATCTTTCTGCTGCCCAGTCTCACTGTTGGTCAGACCTCATTAAAGTCAGGTTTTTGGACCCCAGATCCCAGAATCCCCCATCCAGCAATGCTGGCTGGGGGATTCTGGGAGCTGGAGTCCAAAAAAGGTGAAATTCCTTTTAGCTCTGTTCTCTGGAACTTACAAGCATTTGATGGGGCAGGATCTGTCTCAGCTGAAGTTATGCTCACCTTTCCTCTTCTTCAGGAAACAAAGAAGCCAAGGATACGGCACTGAGAGCCGCGTAGGCAAACTTTCCCTGATCGCCCAGCCGCCTGCCTACAAGTTCGGATGGTTCCTCTCTTTCCGGCTCTTCTGCCGCTTTTCTCCAGGGCCGCCAGCGTTGCTGGCGATTGGCAGCCATTTTCACCAGCCCCTACAAAGAGAGAATTAGCTAACACACATTGGAAACTGTTTAATGCAGTGTAGATGTGTAAATAGCTATTGCTTAAAACAATTTGTAAGCCGCTCTGATAGCCTTGTGGCTGAAGAGCGGGGTATAAATAAATAAATAAATTTAAAAAAAAAATAAAGAGAAAGAGAGACAGACTTGAAGAATAACCTTATGATGGAGAACAGAGGAAGAACCTTGATGGTCCAAACCAAAGGACTATTGCAACATATTCTACAACTGCCCCAATTTGGCAGGGATGGCCCTGATTCATCCTCTGCCACCCCATTTTTTTCAGCTGCTTTAAAAATGTTCCGGTTTCTCTCTCTTCCTCTTTGGACCTCAGATTACATCAATGGCTGCAAACCAAGTTCAAAATGCAAAAGCAATGTTCACTCAGTCAATTTGGCAAGGGGAAAGGAGAGGACAGAGGAAGGCAGGGAGGAAATCTTGCCCTTCCCAGTAGACTCAGGCAAAGGCAAACTGCTGCAGCCTCTCCTAGGTCATCTGTTCTTCCTCCTTAGTAACTTTTGCCATCTTGCCCACACTCTGATGTTGCTTGGCCACACGTATCCTGGTTTTTATCTATTAAATGTTGGCGGGTACATTACAAGGAAGAGAAACATGCAGCCTCATAGTCCATGCATGATCCCCAACCCCCACAAAGCCCTCCTGTCCCCTGAAAATTCAAAAGACGTTGGCCAAAAATTGCCCTAAAATCACTTATGACTACCCAAATAAATCACAACTGTACAAATCACAACTGTACCCCAAGTTTGCAAAGGAACTACATACGTGAATCTCAGGGGACCAAAGGAGCCAAACTTAGAAAGAAGTCTGAAAATGGCATGCATAGAGCATACTCAGCCCAGCCCAGTCTACCCTTGCATCTCATTTGGGCAAAAGGTTGCACAGATAAACAGTTGGGAAAGAATGTCCTTCTATAGACACCAACAACCTCTGGGAAAATCTGCACATTTATTTTTGAACTATATAGCAGGCCATAATTTGCTGGAATTTCCAAGGAGAGCTGCTGACCTTAGCATGCAAGTTTCTATTCCCGCCCTCCATGCCACCCCTTTGGGGCCCCAGGGCGCATCAGGACAGTCACCTGCCTCCCTGCCCGCCATGCATCCCCGGCATCATTTCCGTGGAGACCACAAACAGAGGGAACACAAAGTCCATAGGGGGAAAAAGCAAAACAATAAATTTGAATGACTCCTTTGATTGATGATGAGGTGGAGAGGATGAAGGGAATATTCTTTCCAGCACGTGATGTGGATGTCTACGTGGACCTGAAGGCAGAGGCCGCCGGTATGGCTACAAAAGGTGGTGCCAAGCCTTCTGCATATGTGGTGACTTGCACTTGGCTCAATCCTTTGGCTAGCTTGAGCCACTGCCCAAAGGCACCTATGCCAAGGGCAGGGCTAGAGTCCAGACACAAGAGTTTATTTCTCATTTTAAAAAAGAAATTTGATGAGGGTTTCAACTTTCCTATTAGAAACAAATAAGTCTAATGGCTGGAATTCATAAAGGGATTTATATCTCCGTGAGAGCCAGCGTGGCGTAGTGGTTTGGGTGCCAGACTATGACTCTGGAGACCAGGGTTCAAATTCCCACTTCGCTATGGAAACCCACTGGGTGACCTGGGGCAAGTCACACTCTCTCAGCCTCAGAGGAAAGCTATGGCAAACCTGCTCTGGGCAAATCTAGAGCAAGTGATAGGTTCCCTTACAGTCACTATAAGGTCTACAAAAGCTAATGCTACCAACTTCTTAGTCTCAAAGGTGCTAGAAGATCCCTTTGCAGCCTGTGTGAGAGAGAATGGGGCTCCTCACCCACACTGCAGTGTACAGGTGCTTTCCTACATGGTCGCCTAGAGGTGATTTTTTTCACTTGCCAGAGGGGATCACACACGTGCAAACACAGGCTGACGTTCAGCTTAGGATTTACATCTTTGCAAATGGCTGTCCATGTGTGCAATATTGAACTGAATAGCTTTGCAATGTCCATATTCACCTAGAGGGCTGCCGTAATTTTACAATGTGGGGGCATCTGTTGTGCAGTGGTAGCCTAGCCAGTGGAGTGACTTGTGCCACACTGTGCATCCGGACACTGGCTAGGAAGTGGCCAAGTAGAATGGGAGTGCCTGATTCACCTCAAAAGTTCTGGTTGCCTATCCGAAGCGCCCAAGGAGCATCAGGGCACTCCTGACCCCAGCTGAGTTTCATAGCATTTCTGCAAGGTAGCTACGGATTCATAAAGTTATGAAACGCAGACTATGTAGGATCCCAGCTGTGATTAATAAACTTCTTCCCTCTGATAGTCAGACCTCGTGTTACCCTTTCAACACTGGGATTCTTGCAGACACACCATATTCGAGTGCATTCTCCTATCTTTTTCAGCCTTTCTGCTTCCTGGAGAAATGACCTTGTGTTCCCAGCAAGCTTTGGAAGGGTTTGTTTATTTTCATATTTTTTTTACAGCCGCCTGATTCTTGATCTCTTAGTTCTTGACATTAGCCTGAAGGGCAATTCACAATCTTCGAATCACACAAAAACAAAAAAACAGCTGCCAACCATAAAAAAAGAGAACACAATCTTCTCTTTGTGTGCACACACACACACCCCTTTACATCCAAACAGAGGGCGTGTCACCCAACCGACTAAGACTCAGAGAGTTTTGCAAAAATCTTTCGGCTTCTCCTCTCTTTTTCTTCCCCTTTGCAGGGAAAATCCTCATGGCAAGCTTTTCACACAAAATTGCCTCATTTCAACCAGGAAAATTATAGCCACGTGATACATTCATTGCATCCACAATGGGTAGCCTATTGCTGCAATCGACAATGACTACTAACAAAGAAGCTGTCTGTTTTGCCTAAGGAAGGCCACGGTTGTGAATATCAAGTGGATTTTCTCTTCCAAAATTCAGGGATATCTCATCCGCTCAGCAGTCCGAAGAGCCAATGTGGTGTAGTGGTTAGAGCATCATCCATGATGGGAGAGAGCCAAGTTCAAGTCTTCTCTAGGTCATGAAGCTCACCGGGTGACCTTGGACCAAACACATCCTCTCCAACTGTCCTGATTTGGCAGATATAGTCCTAAGTAAATCCTCTGTTCAGCTACTTTTCCCCACGAGCTGCTTTTAACATGTCCCAGGCTGGATCTGTACTAAAGAAATAATGCAGTTTGACACTGCATTAACTGCCACGGCTCAATGTTATGGAATGCTGGGATTTGTAGTTCTGTGAGATATTTAGCCTTCACTGTCAGAGAATGCTGGTTTCAGAACAAACTACAACTCCCAGGATTCCACAGGACGGAGCCATGGTAGTTAAAGTGGTGTCAAACTGGATTATTTCAGCAGTGTAGATGTAGCCTCAGGTTCCCTCTCCTCCTCCTAATTCCCCCCTTTCTTCTTGGCTCACTTAAATTGCTGCCAACTGAGTTCCAAGTGCAAAAGTAGCTTGCACTCAGTTAACTCTAATGGGGGAAGAGGAGAGGATACAGTCTTTACCTTCCCAGTAGGCTCAGGCAAAAGCAAACTGCTGCAGCCCCTCCTGGCTTGTAATAACTTTTGCCCTCTTGCCCATACCCTGGTGTGGCTTGGCCACATGAGCCTCTTGTCTGGTCCCAGTTTTAAACGTGAAATGTTGCTCTCTCAAGACTAACTTGCCTCATAGGGTTGTTGCAAGGATGTAATGGGGCAGAATTGAGAGTTGCCTTTTGAAGGAATGGCTGAATACAAATGTAATGAATAAATAAACATATAGACCCTCAAACCAGTCTTCTCCCACTTCAAGCCTCCATTCTGTAACACTCTGCCTGTTAAGGAGACCTGGATATTTCAAAGGCTCGCACCTATTTGCAGAGACTTGTCTTAATAATAAGGGTATTAAATTAATAAACGCAACAGAAGCTAAATGGAAACTAGACACATCAAAGTGGCAAACGGAACCTGATTCAAATCCTTACATTTTATCTTAAGACTCTGCAACATGGAGACTTTACAACTTCAACATTTATTTACTTTAGATCCCATCTTTCTCCACGTCTGGAACCCAAGGCGGCATGCAACAAATTAAAACAAAGTACCAATAAAACCTATTTGACACAAACGTTTAAAAAAAAGATATCACCACCCAATATACAACTGCATTAAGCATTTTAAATTGAAACACTTTAAAAACACATCAAGAAGTAGTTAAAAGGATAAAAGGAGAATGCATCCCTTTTAAAAGATCCTTCTGCATCAGTAAGTTAAGAGCCAAAGGCCTGCCTGAATGAAACAGCAGAGAGGTGGTTGGTCTATATTTTTCTATATAGAGCTATAGATATCTTAAGGTGGGGGAATTTTTTTGTCTTAAGAATATTCTAGAATGCCAACTGCATGGATTTTGAAACAAGACAGTTGTAGAGACTGATATACAGTTGGCCCTCTGTATCCATGGATTTAGCATCCATGGATTCCACCATCCACAACTTAAAAATATTCCAAAAAATAAATAAATTCCAAGAAGCAAACCTTGATTTTGCCATTTTATATAAGGAATGGCATTTTACTTTGCTATTGTAAATAATGGGACTTGCGTATTCATGGATTTTGGTATCCATGGGGGCTTCTGGAAGCAAACCCCAGCGGATACAGAGGGTGCACTGTACATATTTTGTTAACCAAGAACACGGCTTCGCTTGTGCTAACCATGACAGTCAACTTTGCTAGTGGTGGCATTCTTTTAAATTTACACAGTTGGGAAAGTTGACAATCTTAAGCTTCAGTGATTTGCATTTCTGAACAATAAACATATACAAACTTCCTTTTGGGGAAATTTGTCTCATGGGCGTATATATTCTCAAAGCTCATTGACTTTTATTTTTTAACCGCTGTTGGCTATAAACAGTAACATCAGATGCACCTACAACAGATCCTTCGAAGGAAACAGAAAGCAATACAATAACAGCGTGGTTAAAAACAAGATAATGTGTTTTACAATTGTATTGTAGTTTTATATTTTATTATTCCTTCCTTCCCTCTATGTGTGTATATACACATATATTTTAGATTGCATGCCTTGTAGTGTATGTTGATGGCACTATATAAATAAATAAGTAAATAAAGGATGATGATGTTGATGACGTGCAGAGGGCATTGTTCTCTGTGACAAGATGTTTGACTTGTGTCATTGAGATCATGGATTATTTATTTCATGGATTCTGCTAACATCAGCCTGTTGTAACAAAGGAGTCAAACTGGGACTGAGGAGATCCAGGTTCAAATCCATACTGAGCCAGGAATTCCATCGGTTGACTACATGTCAATCCCTATCAGACTGATCTACCTCACAGGGTTGTTGTCAAGATAAAGGCAGGGGAGAAGTAAGCCAGGTGTAGCCCCTTGACCTCATTGAAGCCAAGGAAAGATGCAACAATAATTACTTTAACTAATAAAATGTTTTTCTTTTTATTATAGGCCACACAGAGAACTGTGTCCTGTGGATGCATATTCTTGTCTTACATAAAATGGAATCAAAGAACACCAGATGACTATGACTAGTTGCACAGCATTCCAGATGAATGTCCAGGACAGACATGTAGTTTTTATTCTCATCCCTTCCAACTATCCCAGTTTGGCAGGGACAGCCAATTAATCCTCTGTCGCTCCACCTTTTCAGCTGCTTTTATAACGTCCCAGTTTCTTTCTCTTCTTCCCACTTTCCTCCTTCATCCTCAGCCTACTTTGGTTGCTGCAAACTGAATTCAAAGTGCAAAAGTAGTTTGCAATGATTTAATTCACCACTGGAGGGGAGGGGGCAGAATCGTGTCCTTCCCAGTAGGGTCAGGCAAAGGCAAACTGCTGCAGCCTCTCTTAGCTTCTCCATTTTTCCTCATTAATAACTGTTGCTATTTTGACCACACTAATATTTCTTGGCCCAGTTTTCATCTGTGAAATGTTGGAGGGTATGGATTCTCCTGGATTATCAGAGAGCAGTTTCATAACAGAATCATAATTTGCATAAATTGGGGACTTCTACTGTAGTCAGAATTACACTGCTTTAAAATATAAGTATGATTTTTCCCCATCCTAGTCTTAAAATAGGGTGGGTGGAGGAGAACACTTTTTAGCACACAATGGGGGAAAGGTCTGTTCATGCACTAACCCTTGATTTGAGAATAGAAGTAGTTACAAGTACATTAGGGTACTCCCTAGGCACAGAATCATAGAACACAGATCAAAGTAAAATAGGAAGATTATTGTATTTTTTGTTATTTTCTTAGGGCCAGTCTTAGAGAAAGGGGATAAGGAATATTTACTCTAGCTTCTATGCTTTTTCTCCAGAAGAGGGGATGCAGAGCAGAGTGGAGGGTGTGCCCTGGCGCTATAATGACAGAGAGGAAAGCGGAAGCTAACTAAATACATACATAGCTTCCCTATTAGAGATTCTTTGCAAGTACCTGCAAGAAATCAAGGCACCCTTGGAAACTGTATCAGCCTTGTGGCTGAGCTGAAGATCTACACCAAGCCTTTTCCTCTTTCCTGAAGTGGAGCCCCCCAAAACTGAAGAATCCACACCCTCATCACCAGCCTGGAGATGACCCATTAAATTTGGAGACTCCAGCCCAGGCCCTGAGATCTGGCAACCCCAGCCAGCATGGGGTGATCAACAGGGACTAGTCCCATCATTTTTACTTTTCAACCAGGAAAGAGAGAGAAGCCTCCAAGATCAGCTTGCTCTTATTGCCCCACATAATAATATGAGCAGTACCTTTGCAACAGTATAAACAGTACTGGATAAACAGTAACCCATGCATGGTGGAGGCTAACCCTTCCCAAACCTTGCAATGGTGCAAGAAAAGGTGAGAGGGGATGTAAACGTCCCTATTTCACAATTGCACCCAAAAAAGCTCCCCTAGTCCTAAAATGCAATACAGCTCCATTGCAATAAAATGCAATATATTTCCACTGCAATTCCTTTGCGGGGTTCGACTTTAAAATCGTAAATTTCTAAATTATGGAAGTTTCCAGTTTCCTCCCCCCGATCCCCAGTTTCTTTCCCCTCCACCCACCCACCTTGCATTTTGGGAGGAAGGGGGGGTGCCAGAAACTCCCTCCCCAAAATCTTAAAATTTCCAAAATAGGGTGCCCCGCTCCAAAGTCCCTTCCTTCTCCGCCGCCCCCACGCGAAAAAGCCCCACCTGGCCTCCCTCGTGGTGGAAAAGGCCCCCGCCGAGCCTCGGGTTGGTCCCCGCCTTCCCTTCACTCTGCGCCGGCTTCAGGGCTCACTTTAGCCTGAGGCTCCGGAAAACCGCTTAGGCCCGTTGTACGGCCACGGCCGCGCCGGGAGGTATTCCCGAAAGCGACTTACGGCCGAACGGTCGCGTAGGCGCCAGAAGGGAAAGGCGGAGCTACGCAAAGTTCGTAGCGAGTTGAAAGAGGAAGAAGGTCTTATCTCTGGCAATTCAATCTGCTGATGCCTAGAAATAGTTTCGTTTTGGGGAGGGTGGGGCCTTAAAAGTCAGGGAGGATTTACCTTTACCTCCACACTACAGAAATAATCCAGTTTGAAGCTGGATGGTTTGCCATGGCTCCTGCCTTCCTATGGAATCCTGGGATTTGTAGTTTGGCGAAGCACCAGCACTCATTGGTAAAACTAGAAGTCCCAGGATACCATAGCAAGGCGCTATGACAAATAATATCCTTTCAAACTGGATGATTTGTGTAGTGTGGATTTGATGTTGGAAATGGAGTGGACGGGGATTTTTATGGTTTCAAAGAGGATCAGCTCTTTGTTTTGCTGTGTTTTAAATTTAACTGGGAAAAAAATATCTTTTTTCCCTTCAAGGTATCATCTGTTCCCCATATTAAACAACAGCAACAACAAATTTTATTTCTTCTTCTTCTTCTTATTATTATTATTATTATTTCATGTGGGGAACAGGTGTTACCTTGAACCGGGAAAAGATTTTTTTTTCATTTCATATGAAATAAAAAGAAATACTGTATATAAATTACTGAACCAAGGAATTGAAAAGCAATGCCACTCACACACAAGCCCCTTGGCATTTGTAGGGAAGTGTCATTTAAATTTAACTTAGCAGCAGGCTGCAAGTCAAGAGATCGAACTTTAGTAATCAGATCCCCTCCAAAATTCAATGGAAATGTGCAAAGAAAGCTTTTGTTTCCAGCACTCCTAAAAGCTCACTTACTTGCGAGTAAATCCCATTGCATTTCTGAGTGGACACATATGATACGGAACTGTTAAATTCAGTGTAAAAGCCTAGAATGGATTTCTTTGGTTCTATGACACTCAGCTTGTAATTTGCGTTTATATAATATGCAATTCATTAATGCATATTTGTGCATTTTTGCCCCCCAAAAGTGCTCAGTTATAAAAACAGAACTAGAACAAAGCCTTGATTAAAGCACCAACATTATTATTCGTATTACTTTATTCATTTCTATCCTGCCTTTCTCCCACCAATGAGACTCAAGGCAGGGCTATACATAGCATAAAAAGAAGTAAATTGAAAATGCAATTAAAAGATTACAGCTTTCACTAAATCAGTTAGGGCCCTTTCATGCTACAGAATTACAGTGCTACGGTTCTACTTTAACTCTCCTGGTTGCATCCTATGAAATCCTGGGATTTGTGGTCTGGTGAGGGACTTGAGCTCTCTAGCTGAAAACTCAAAGTACCTCTCCCTCAATTGCAAACTCTAGGATTCCATAGGATGCTGCCAAGGTGATTAAAAAGTGGAATCATAGCAGGTAGTGTGGAAAGCCCCTTAGATTCTCTTCACCTGCAAAGCCTGCTGGAATAAAAATATCATTGCACGAGTGGAAAGACAACAGAAAAGGAGCCACGTGGCCTCCGTTGGCAGGGAGTTCCACAGTCAGGAAACAGCTACCAAAATGTCCACCTGTATTAGGCCAAATTAGATAAATCACTCCTGTGTTTGCCTTGGTATTATTCTTGTGGGACTGCCAGTAGCTCTCCAAGAACTGGAATTCCCAGCATCTTGGGTTAAAGGAAAACACGCTTACTGTGGTTAGGAAGAAGCAGGAGAAAAGTCTTCCCCCCACTTCCAGTGCCTCTGAGGGAAGGTTTAATGGATGGTGTGATGATATTATTGTTATTGTTATTGTTATTGATATTGATATTCCTTGGTTCGCATCAGGAGGCATGGAGACACACTATCCACAATGCTGCAGCCTTATTTGAGAATTCACGCCGAACAAGTCTTGAAGAGAAATGACAACGCAGAAAGAATCACAACCCGAAAGCATCACCCAAGGAGACCTTCTGCTGTGCTTTCTGCAACCGGACTTGTTTATCCCGGATTGGCCTTTTTAGTCATCAGCGCGCTTGCAGAAAGTGCGGGATGAGTCCCTCCTGAATCTTCGTTTGTGAAGAAAAGCCAGAGATTATTATTAGGTATTATTGTTAATTATGAGGGTTTTAAATCTTGAGTTAAATCTTGGGGGTCCACGGCTGCAAAAGAGATTTAAAGGTAAAGAAAAGGTTAAGAGCCCCTGCTTTAAGGGGCTGAACTTACTTTAAAGGTGCTAAACTCCTATCTGCTTGATAGGAGCTGTCTATGGTGCTGAACCTATGTTGAAGGCTGGACTCAGCACCACAGGGAGCTCCTTTAAAGCTATTCCAAACCTAATGCAGGATCCATGCACCAGCCCTGGTCCTGGGGTAGAAAATTATCCCCTGGCATCATTGGAGTTGCCCACCTCTGCAAATAAAACCAAAACCCGCTTCTCTGCGTGACGATGGATAAAGAAAGAAAGGCATTGAAGGCACTGCCTCCTCTTTGAAGCCTGCACGGAGAGACAGATCTCTATTATTCTCACCGTACACCCATCCTTGTCAGATGACAACTGACAATCTTCCTCCTTTCTTCAGAAGCTCCACTCTCCACTGAATCCTATTTTTATTCTCCTTTGCTTTTTGCTTTGTTGGGAGAACTTTGGTTCCTTCTTTCCCTATTAAGTGCGGGAGGGAGATTCGTGTCTCCTTATTCTGGCCTTATGTTCACACCAAAAAACGCTTCTCTTGTCTTTGAAATCTTGTTCATCTCATCTTAGGGTACATTTACATTTCATAAAGCATAGAAGATTCTCCCCTGCCCCCTTTTATCTAGATGGGTGCAACTCCTCTTCCTCCTTTCTGGGAAGAAAACAGAAGGATGAAGAAAGTTAAAATTTCCTTCTGTACAAATTGTTCTAAGTCTTTTCAGTGACCCATGTTACATCAAGCCTCCAAATCATTCTTCTTATTATTTAAAAGTTACCTAGAGGGCATTGCTATCTATTCCACAAGACCATGACTGGAATTCTGCTTGAGACTTTGTAAAATGTCTTTAAGTGTGTGCAAAGATGAATTGAGTAATTTTTCAATGCCCATATTCACCTAGGGGCTGCTGTGATGTTACAATGTATGAGTGTCCTTTGTGTGGTGGTAGCTGATGCACCCCTGCCCAATGCGCCATGGGTACTGATGAGCACTGGGAACCCCCAGTGTGCATCCAGACACTGGCTAGGAAGTGACAGAGCCCCCCTTGCACATCAGATGTGCCTAAGGCCCATCAGAAGTGCCCAGTGTGCACCAGAGCACTCCTGCTGGTGCCTGAGTGCACACCTTTGTAATTAGCTAGCAAGGTTTCCTTGCATTTCTGCAATGTGGCTATGGATCTGTAAAAGTTAGAAAACATAACACTGTGATGTATGTTGCATGGCAGGGGGTTGGACTAGATGGCCCTTGTGATCTCTTCTAACTGTATGATTCTAAGTAGGATCTTGGCCCATGTTAGGAATTTTAAAACCCACACAAAGCTGCCTTTCCACAGTCCATATTCTGGTGATACTTTTATGAGGCCAGTGCACGTCCTAATTCCTATCTTGCCTTTCTTCTGACAAGGCACCCAAGCCTGCTCCCAGGAAAGCTAAAACTAGAGAATTCCTGGCATCCTGTTACTGAGTTACAACGACAGACTTACCTCCCCGTAACTGTTTCCCATTCACATTTATAATCATAGTACCATTGCCACAATCATAAGTGCCCCCCAAAACCTACCTGAAAATCCAGCCAGCTGCAATGGGGAATGGAATTCTGTGGCACCGGTTGAAAGATGACACATCTAGTCTCATCTTACCAACAACCGGCAGTGCGCAGAGAAGCCGTGACAGAACACCGTGGGGGTCCCTGCTTCCGCTTGGCACATTGGTGGGAGCAGGCTGGAAGTGTCACCCTTAAGGACCCTGCTTGTTGGGCCACGGACCCTCTTGCCAATTGGAAACCATTCTGTTTCTCCGTATTCTGTAGCCTTGTGTCCTGAGTACAGGTTACGCATCAGGACAATCAAATGTTGTGGCACACCCATATCTTGAAAAGCAATTCATGGTCTATCCAATCAAAGGGCTTTGCTATAATCTAGAAAGCACAGGGTGATTTTCTTTTGAAATTCTTTGGAGTGCCGTTAGCCAATGTACACTCGCAATATGATCCCTCTTTCTTTCCTGAACCTAGCTTGGACATATGGCATTTTTTGCTCCATATGGTAAAAGTCTTTCCATTGCCTTATAGACACCCCACTCCCTCCTAGGGTTGCTGGTTGAGGATTGTTCTGGGCCCTGAAGTACCCAGGCCAAAACCTAAGACCTAGGGGCAGCCCCTGGCAATGCCATTCAGTGTTATGCAGGGATTATTCACAAGGCTGAAGCTGGTTACCTTCGCTCTGTCCCATCACCTTCTCGGGTTCATTTGGTGGGAACAACAAAGACAGGGCCTTCTCAGTGGCTGCTCCCAGACTTTGGAACTCCCTCCCCAGAGAGGCCTGGATGACCCCCATCCTTGCTCTCTTTCTGTTAGCAAGTTAAAACAATTTTTTATGCCATCAGGCTTCTAGAAACTCACTTGAATAAGCTTTTAATACTGTGAGGTGCTGTTTTAAAGTTTTGTATGTAGTCTTTTAATGTCTTTTATGCTTAATGTTTTTAACTTTATAAATTTTGTAATTGTTTTTAAATTACCACCAGAATCCTATATCACCTTTTACTTTACATCACTGTATGTATACTTTATGTGTACCTCACTAAGTAGCAGAGGCACTCAGAAGCCATGTTAATGAATTGCAAAGATGTGTATCGAGGCATCAGCAAGAGTGCCTGATGTGGATTGGGACCAATGCACATCAGTGCACCATGTGTCTTCAGGCAATGGCCCTTGTACCCTTCCCTTCTCTCCCTTCAAAGATGTCAGTCTAAAGGGTATCAACTCAGGGAGAGCATTTCCTTCTCTGAGACCAACTGAGCTTCACCTGTTGGATTTATACCCATCAAGCAGCTGGGCCATAAACAGGCAGATACACCTTTCAAGCAAGGGACCTCACTTTTGAAGGCCACTTTGTGGAGCAAGGCAGGAAAGAAAACAAAGAAAGGCGAAACTTTGAAGGAAACATTCTCTTTATACAATCAAAATCTGTGAAAATACATACATAAAACTATTCGGACAATGTGTTTTGACAATACTGAGTACTGAATTCAAGTTCCCCCTGTTGCAGGGATATCCAAACTGCCTGGCATGAATTTTGATTCCTCTAAATCTGGGTAGCAGCAAATGTGTACAGAACAAGACTCCTCTGTACTTTGAGTTGAAAGATTCCTATAAGGCGACTGGTACTCACAGACAGTCCAGGGATGGGACACTTCCAGAGGCCGATGGACTACAGCTCCCCTCACCCCTCACCATGGGCTGTGCTGGCTAGGGCTGATGGGACTTTCAGTCCAAAGAAGGCAACAAGATCCTGGTGACTATATCATTTATATGGGTTTTTTTTTAAAAAAAAAAGAAAGAATCCCAAAGGCATTGCTATTGCTGTGTGTACGTGGTCTTAAGTCCCCTCTTGACTTATGGCAACCTTATGAATTTCCTAGGGTTTTCTTAGGCAAGGAATACTCCCCCCTCTGCTAATACAAATGGTTTCTATCAGCAGACCTGGTCAAGCTTTTCTCACCTGGCTGACTTTAATTTTGAAGTAGACACCAAAACATGGATCAGAATCCCTAGTTCACCCATGAAATGTGAGTATGTAGACAACACCGAACTCACAAAA
Source organism: Gambelia wislizenii (assembly GCA_030847615.1). NCBI lineage: Eukaryota > Metazoa > Chordata > Lepidosauria > Squamata > Crotaphytidae > Gambelia > Gambelia wislizenii. Next base: position 2,327,337 of record JAUMIR010000016.1, read on the forward strand.
ATGTATTCTTTGGATTAAATGCCACCCTCGGGGGTGTAATATGAGGGCTTTAAAGGTGACATGCCTTTCTTTAAAGGTGACATGCCTTTAAGTTGTTTCTGACTTACAGCAACCCTAAGCCGACCGTATCACAGGGTCTTCTGAGGGCTGAGACTGTGTGGCTTGTCCAGTGGGTTTTTATGGTCAAGCGGGGATTTGAACCCTGGTCTCCAGGGTCACAGACCAACACTCAAACCATGACACCATGCTGGACCCCTCCCCAAATAAGAATTCTTCCCCCCCCCCAATAGTATCTGGACAGCTTCAATAGCTCATTGTTGCTGCAAAAAAGACAATAACTTCAGCAGGATTGCCCCCATAATTCACCCCAGACTCCCCAATAGCCCTCCGGAGAGATAATTGGGACATCTCGCCCATCTGGGATTCAAAGGTAGAGTGCATCTGAACATGGAGGTTTCATGGAGCCATCCTGGCTTCCAGCCACCAAAGCCTCCTGCATGGACGACTCGAAACCCTCCCTTTAAAACCAGTAAGTCAATGCCCCAACATCTCATGTTACAAAAAAAGAGAGAGAGAGACTCCAGAGCATTTAAACATGGCCAGCATGAAATTGGCCACGCCTGTACAGAAATATCATTTTCTGCACAGAAAACATTTCTGCACATAAATACTGATTTCTGTGCAGAAAATAATATTTGTGCACAGAAATATTTTCAGCACAGAAAATGCTGTTTTCTGCACACACAAAAACGCACAGGGAAATTTTGCGTAGAATACATCTCAAACTGTGACAATTCCCACCAGTTCAGAATTCTCCCGATCAGGGTTCCTAATACGCAAGAAATAAATTTTTCTGAGCATTTTCTAAACATTCTTTCCACATTTCGCTGAAATATAGAAATCCCCACAGGTCTGTCTTCAGCACCATCTTCCTAAATTCCTGCTCAGAGTCTACGGGAAGAGACAGAGCCATTCAGTTATTTCTGACTTCCACCAGCACTTGAGTCTGCAGTCAGGAGTCCCAGCAAAATATGTACAGGTCCCACCAGTGCTTTAATGGTACATTTTGGAGTCCAGGCACTCATCATGACAGTCCCTCTATCCACATTTGCCAGGAGAGTTTTAAAAAAGAAAAAGGAAGCTGCTGCCACACTGCAGAAATAATGCAGCTTGACACTGCTTTAACTGCTGTGGCTCCATGCTATAGAATCCTGGGATCTGTAGTTTTGTGAGAGCTTTAGCCTTCTCTGTCAGAGAGCTCTGCTGCCACAACAAACTACAAATCCCAGGATTCCATAGCATGGAGCCATGGCAGTTAAAGCCGTGTCAAACGGCTTTATTTCTGCAGTGTGTCAACAGCTGTAAGCAGCTTGAAAGCCTTATCCACAAAGCAGTTTCTAATAGTTTGCATCTCCACCAGCAGTGGGGTTTTTTGCCAAGCTAATAGCTCTTAAATAACCACCTAAGGACAAGCCAGCTCCAAAGGCCTGGCCTTCCCCACAGGAATCTCTCAGAAGATGAGGTGACCGTGAAAAATCCATTTTTGATCAAGGATTGCAGATGAGACCTAGTCTGAAGGAGTGTTAGTTGCAGATGTCATAGATCAGTGCTCTTCAAGATATCCAGGTTGGGAGACCAGCAATTACATATATAGTATATATTTTCCAATGTACCAGGAACCATATCTGTGCCCTTTGGCTATATTTGTTTCTTTATTTCCTGGGAATTCTCCAGGGACCACCAGGCAATGACTCAGGAGCTAACGCTTGTCCAGGGACCACCACTTCAGTAGCATAGTCACAGACCCTGCCCATCAAAAGGTCCCGGGGACGCCGACCCTGCAGGCCCTGGTTGCGCTACTATGTTCCTTTGCTAAACCACCATGGCCTTTTAAGAGAGCCCTGAAGGCTCTTTCTCAAGCAATGGAGGCAACCGGACTCTCCTTTGTCCTCCAACAGGACAGCGAAAGGTTTGAGCAGCTCCACCTGGGGTTACAGCAAAGCACTGCTGAAAAGATGAGCCCCAAAATGACTACAAAACACAGGGCCCACTTCAGCAGCCCCGTGTAGAGGAAGGGGAGGATGAGGATGACCAGGATGGCCACCAGCAGCAGCAACAAGACCAGCCTCTTCGCTGCTCCCCGGTTGGTCCCTCCGCTAGCAGGCTCTTCGCTTTCCAAGGCAGTCTGAGAGTGAGCATGGCTCACGCCAGGAAGATCAGGAAGGCGGGCTGCCTCGGCATCCAAGTCCGGGGTCTCCAGCCGTCCCATGACATCTTCCTTGTCCCGGAGACTGCAGACCAGGCCCCCAAAGACAACGGTAGCTTTTCGGCAGAGCGGGCAACTGATGACCCACGTGTGGTCCTCGTTCCGCAGGAGGAGCTTGAGACAGACGGCGCAGAAGGTGTGCTGGCAAGCCAGGACTTTGGGGAGCCGGGCCGGGCTGTACCGGTTGAAGCAAACGAGGCAGTCCATTTCGGCCAGTGAGACCTTGGACAGGCGTGGTGGTGGCTGGGGGAATGATTCAACAGGTGAAGTTTCAGAAGGCTCTGTGGAACCCATCGTGAGGGTCGGTGAGGAGACCGAAAGTGCCACATCTGATGCTCCTAGATGGGCAGAATCTGGATCTTCGGTGGCATGCGGACTGCATGGCCTCTCCTCTTCTACAGGGCATGTTTTGCACCCAGGATCACTGTCAATAGGAGAAGAAGGCCCTTGGGGAGTTTCTAACCTATCCGTTTGTGCCCCGTCTTCTTTCGCCATTCCTAGCAGGCCTGTTTCCCCAGCCGGCGAGAGGCCTTCACTCTCCATGTGAAGCTTGTCTACAGAACCTGCCATGGAGAAAGGCTGGGACGCATCACTGACGTGCAACAGGGCCCTGGGAATGGCGCTTGCGGATCTGACAGCTCCGTTTATATAAAGGCGCTTTGTCCCATAAAGACAGAGCTGTGGCTTTGTCTGCTCTCGCAGCATCCCACCCGCCGGGCAAAAGGAGTGACGTTTCTTTTCTTCTCTTCCCTTTTTAAAAAAGAAAAGATGATGGGGGAGCCAAAGTTAATCAGTAATTTCAACGGCTACAAGGATTTTACAACCTTCAGATAACAGCCCCGGGCGATTGTGCCCTGAGAGAGAGCAAACATTTCTTTATAATTGGCAAACAAAACTTAAGGAGGCCGTTTTTGAAGATACCAGGCAAGGAGGTGATGGGGTTTCAACCATGCCACGCCAGCTGCAAACTGTCTCAGATCCAGAGAGACACGGTTGAATTTGGAAGGATGCCTCCACCATACCATCATGGTTTGGGTAGGGGTGAAGCAAAAAAAAAACCCTACATAGATGATAGAATGGTAAAATCATTGCACTAGAAGGGACTGCAAGGGTCATCTAGTCCAACCCCAGCTGCTGTTGTTTTGCACCTTCAAGTTGTTGCCAACTTTCTCTCTCTCTCTTTATCCCTCCCTCTGTGTCTAGCTTACCTCTCACAGGGTCATGGTTGCAAAGATGAAAAATGGAGCAAAAGGTGTGTGTTTGCTGCCTTGAGTGTTTGGGAGCAGAGACAGGGTATAAATAAACACATTTGTTGTGGTTGTGGTGTGCCCTCAAGTCATGTCTGACTTATGACAACTCAAAGGTGGCCATATTATGAGTTTTTCTTGGCCAGATTTCTTCAGAGGAGGTTTGCCCACTTACCTTCCTCTGAGGCTAAGACAGTGGCACCTGCCCAAGGTCATCCAGGGGGTTTCCGTGGCTGAGAAGGGATACAAATGCTGGATTCCTGGAGTCCAAGTCCAACATTTGCATGACTACAAAATGCTGGCTCTCAAGACTTTTCCATGGGGGTTTACCATAGTGAGTGTGACTTGCTCAAACATTAGGAAAAACGTGGAAAAAATTAGTATAAGTAAGGCCAATGCATAACGTGGCTTGTTCCTTTGCAAGCCATTTTGAGCTCAGAATATCTGCCTGGAATATTTCCCCCAGTTCTTTCAGTTCAAGTTGTGGTTTTTCCAAGTCCATAAACCCCAACGAACCACACAAAAACCCATTTCAAGAGTCTTCTTGGTCAAAGGCTTTCTGTTTCAAAAGGAAAAAAGTCTCCCACTTTTAAATGCGGAATGATCCCCCGCTTCTAAATATCGAATGGAGGGATTCTCTATTCTATCAATTTTACATCCTTTGACATTTCCTTCCAGGAGAGCAAAACTTCAAATGTTTAGAAAGCATTGTATCATACCCTCCAATATTTCACAGGCAAAAACTGGGGCATGTGTGGCTAAGCAGCATGAGAGTGTGGTCAAAATGGCCATGAGGGAGAACAGATAAGTTCAGAGAGGCTGCAGCAGTTTGCTTTTGCCTGAGCCTACTGGGAAGGCAAAGATTCTGCCTCCTCCTGTCTCTCCTGCTGAATTAGTGGAGTGCAAACTACTTTTGCATTTCGATCTCAGTTTGCAGCAACTAAAGTAAGAGATGAGGACAAAGGAGGAAAATAGGAGGAGAGAGAAGGCAGGGCATTTTAAAATCAGTTGGAAAAGTGGGAATGCAGAGGACTAATGTCCTTGCCAAATCAGTTGGGGGGTAAGCTTTATGCATGAAAAGTGCTGGACCGATGTGCTTAACAGTACAGCCGGTGCCTCCATAGTTTTCCTCCTAGATTGCCAAAGTCTTTTCTGCAGAGTAGTGGAATTCCCACTCTTCCTCTACCGGCGTTGTGATGTCACTTCCTGGACAGAATTCTGTTTCCTGCTCAGGATAGTGTACGGCCACTTCTTTCTCTTCGATATCCTCTTGGATCCCAGAGCTTCCTTCTTCATCTCTCACAGTGCAGGTCTTTCCAGAAGGTACTTCGGAAATGGATCCTACGATCACCGTGTCCGCTCTCATGATGTATATTTTTTCTAAGAGAGAAAACATGTAACAGAAACAGGATTAGGATCTTTTCCTCTTGCCTCCTAGACCCACCGAAAAATGGGGTCCTGTTGGCACACAAGGTTTGCACAAAGTATTGCACAAAGCTGATTTTTCAAATGATCTGAAGAGGAAGAGACGCAGTCTGTCCTGTGACAGAATTTGTCATGGGTAGGAACGGTCAGTGTGAAAGCCAGCATGATGTAGAGTCTAATTGTGTGAATGCCTCCCTGTTTCTCTTTCTTCCTCCCTCTCTGATTAGCCTACCTCACAAGGACGTTGTTGCAAAGATGAAAAATGAAGAGAAGTACCTTTGCTGCCTTGAGCACTTCGGAGCAGAGGCAGGATCTCATATAAACAAATAATGATATATTTCTCCCACACGCACACAATCCAGGCCTAGCAACCTACCTGCCTCCTTCCCCCAGGAGTGTAACGGATGTTCCCCTCTTGTGATAAGCCACAAACTCACCGATGCAGTTTGTGCATTGTGGAGGAGGCTCTCCTGATACTCCGCCGTCCGCCTGAACCAGCTCAGCTCCCCATGGAGTGAGGCCAGGTAGTTTCTCCATCTCCAAGAGGGAGTCACCATCGTGGGCTTCTGTGAGGGGCTGGGTGTTCCCTGGGTCTCCTTCTCCCAGGCCGTTCCCTGCCGAGCTCAGCGTGGTCATCTGCTTCTTGAGAAAGAAAGGAAAACCAGAGAGAGAGTGGTCAGAGCTTGGACCAGTTACTTTGGAATGGGGTGGGGCGGGGGGTACCGCGTCTTTCAACATTTCACAGAGGAAAACCAGTTCATGTGATGCCGAGCAACTCCAAAGTGTGCTCAAGCTGGCAAATGTTATTAAAAAGGAAGAACACAGAGGCAAGGAGAGGCTGCAGCAGTTTGCTTTTGCCTGAGCCAACTGGGAAGGGAAAGACTCTGCCTTCTTCTCTCCCAGTTCATTGAGCGCAAATGACTTTTGCATTTAGAACTCAGTTTGCAGCAGCTGACAAAAGTTCACCTGCCCCACAACCTCTTTGCCGACCTCACGATTGTGCCCAGCATGATGGGAAGTGATGTCACAACACTTCCGGTTCTGGAAATCAACCCAAACGTGACCAATTTCCATGGGTCTTGGAGGTGCAGAGGGCAAAGCAACCCAAATGTGGGGTGTTGTGTGTTTTATGAACCCTTTTTTAATCTTTTTTTTTTTTAAATGAAGCATGTTTAGCAGGCTTCTGGAACTACAAGACAGGACCCAAAGGCCATGTGCTTTCTACTGGCTTTTCTGATTAAAACAGAGTTGTTTAGCCCCCTCCAAATGGCAGGACCAAGTTGTGCCGTTGATGCCATACTTACCGCACATATCTTTGCCCGGTTAGATACTGTATTGGAAAACAAGAGGAGAGAGAGAGATTAGAACGCAGAGCCTGCCCATTTCTTCATTCACTGAAGGGTACTGCAGTTATGGAGTTTTTATGTTGTAAGCCACCCCGATTGCGTTGCAGAGGGGCAGGATAGAAATACATTTTATTATTGTTGTTGTTGTTGTTATTGTTATTGATGGTGGTAAAACCAATATTCTGAAGAAGCTTTCTCGGGGCTAAATGACGCACTGCGTTAAATACAAAATGTCCAGCTGATACTCATTTCCCTTCTTTTTACTTCAAAGAAAGTGCGTGAGGGACTAACTCATGAAGGAAATGTTTAAATCTATGCTGGCTGGGGGATGCTGGGAGTGGCAGTCCAAAAAGAAGAACCTGACCCAAGCCCAGAGAGACTGCCAAGGAATCCCAGGTGCCGTAGGCTCTATTTCAGAGGAAGGAACTGGCAAAACCACCTCTGAGTCTTCCTTGCCTAAGAAAACCCTCGGGAATTCATGGGGTTGCCATACGTTGACAGGCGACTTGAAGGCGGGCACACTTGCGCAAACAGAAGGGAAGACTGGCACCTAGTGGCTGAACAAAGTAGGGATCCCAGAAGAGCCCTGTAGCTGGAGCCCTACTACCTAATCCAGCATCCTGCTTCCTAATGTGGCCAACCACATGCCCACAACAGGAAACTCACAAGCAGGAGACGAGTGTAATTTTGCCCTACGTCTCATCTTCCTTAGCAACAGACACCGAGCGATGCAGCGTGTCCGATGATAGAGAGAAGGTAGATCCATCAAGACAAGTAGCCACTGATAACCTCCATTTGATTATTTTTCCAGATCCCCTCTGAAACCTGACCAAGTTGGCAGCCTTCACTTTGTCATGTGGCAGGAGGTTCCACAGGATAACTCTGCTTGGTGGGAAGGAGGCCTTCCTAAATACCTGTCCAAAATCTCTCCCTCCATTCTGGTTCACTGGGTGATCCCTGCTTAAATTCTAGTATAACTAGAGAATGTTTCTCCCAGGCCATTTTTTCCATGCCATTCTGTGCGTAATTGTGCATAAACGTTCCCCACCCTGCCTGCTTGCCTTTTTCCAAAACTGAACAGCCTCAGACTACGTAAGCTTTCTCCTGACAAGAGGAGCTCCAATTCCTTCACCATTTTGGCTGCCCTGTTTTGTACCTTCCTCAGATCTTTTGGGAGTGGGCACTTCAGGAACCAGAAAATACACCCATCATCCACCCACCCCACCCATGTGCTTCCATGGTGTATTTTTCACAGCCATCAATGTTGGGGTACCCCAATGAGGCTGATAGCAGCTTTGGTCAGGCCTCATCTGGAACCCTGAGTCCAGTTCGGGACACCACAGTTCAAGAAGGAGATGGACAAGGTGGAAGGTGTCCAGAAAAGGGCAACCAAGATGAGCCAAGGTTTGGATACCAAGCCTTATGAGGAACGACTCAGGGAATTAAATATGTTTAGCTTGGCGAAGAGAAGACCGAGAGGTGATGTGATAGCCATCTTTAAATATCTGAAGGGATGTCATGTAGACAAGGGAGCTGGCCTGTTTTCTGCTGCTTCGGAGACTAGAATGAGAACCAAAGAGATTCAAATTGCAAGAGAAGAGATTCCACCTAAACATTAGGAAGAACTTCTTAACTGTTAGAGCTGTTCGGCAGTGGAAAGGGCTGCCTTGGAGGGTGGTGGAGTCTCCTCCTTTAGATGTCTTTAATTAAACAGAGGTTGGATGGACATCTTTCAGGAGTGCTCTAGCTATTTATTCTGGCATGGCAGGGGGTTGGACTAGATGATCCTTGGGGTCCCTTCCAACTCTAAGATTCTATGACATTGGACAAACACTGGGTTGGGGAAGGAATGGAATCAGACATATTATTTAATGGCTCAAGAAGAGCCATGCTGGATCAGGCTGAAGGCCTGCTGAGTTGAGCATTTTACTATCAATGAGATGCCCCTGGCAAGTGCACAGACAGCTTGCTGCTATTGGCATCCACTCACAAACAGATATTCAAGAATAGACTGCCTCTGAATATGGGGGTTCCATTAGCTCACATGACTAGTCCACCCAAACCTTAGGAAGGACCGCTGGAAGGTAAGAGCTGGAATGGACCGCCTTGAGGAGTGGTGGTCTTTCCTTCTTTGGAGATCTTTAGACAGATTAGATGGACACTGCTCTGGAATACATTAGCTATGGATTCCTTTGTGGCAGGGGGCTGGACTAGATGGCCCCTGGGTTCCCCTCCAATTCTACAATTCTATCACCAGTTTATCATCTTGCTTTGCTCACGCTTCACTTTGTGGGGGACGATCCACTTGTTGCAAGCTCTCCTTCGCCAGACCATCGCTGAGCAGGCACAAAGCATTAATCCCAAAAGGAACAGCACGCCAAGGAGGGCGAAATCCCGTTCCCCTGCAAGATTACAGAAATAGATCACAAAAGGAGGAAGAAAAGAGTATAAGTTATAAGTTCTACCTCATCGCACTCTCTCGAGTCATTTTTTGTGGCTGGTTCATTTTTAGAACCTCCCGTTTTGGAAGCAGAGGACACCCACCTCTTTGGTGGACAGGCTCTGATGAAAAAGGAAGGGGCAGAGCTCGGAAAGTAACGTTTGAAAGTAATGTGTTACTGTACTAGTCCGTCAGGGGGTGATGGACCATATCTCCCTATATGAGCCTCTTAGAGTTGTAAGATCTTCAGGAGAGGCCCTTCTCTCTGTCCGACCACCATCTCAGGCTTGTTTGTTGAGAACAAGGGATTCAGGGCTTTCTCAGTGGCTGCTCCCACATTTTGAACTCCTTCCCTAGGGAGGCCCGGATGGCCCCATCCTTGCTCTCCTTCCACCTGCAAGCCAAAGGATTCCTATTCCGTCATGCTTTCAGGAATAAACTGCACTTTGCTATTAAGAGTCTGCCATTTTATCTTTTACCACATTCTTAAATGGTTTTTAATCCCAGAGATTGTTAAATGGCTTCATAAAACAACTTCTTAAAATGTCTCTTTTAGTGATGTTGCTGTACTTTTAAATCCAATTTGGTTTTAATGTTCTGTAAGCCTCATTCAACATTCAAACCAAATTGGATTTAAAAACATACCAAGACATAAGGAAAACAGAAATTGAAATATGACCATGGGGTGGTCAATCCGCCCTGTGTTTTAGTCTGAACTTTCAAGCAGCTATCCAACTTGCAGGACTTATCCCCCTGCCTGTAAGCTTCAGCACCCTGGAAAGCTCTCTTTAAATGTGGGCTTTTAAAATCCAGAGCTATCCAGAGTGCTGAACTCTCTCCTCTCTAACTGATCCACTAAACTTGGATCATAGAATCATAGAATTGCAGAGTTGGAAGAGACCACGAGGGCCATCCAGTCCAACCCCTCTGCCACGCAGGAAATCTTGATGGCTTCTTTAAGTTCACACTAAAGTCTGGAGCAGAGATACTGCCCCCCAACCCCTGTCTTCCACTGATTCCAGGGATTGCTCCTTGGCTTTAGAGGGAACAGAGGGTCTATTCAAGACCAGCGCCCAAGTCACATTCACACTACAGAATTATAGTGCTATGGTTCCACTTTAACTGCCATGGTTCCATCTTGTGGAATACTAGGATTTGTGGTTTAGGGAGGAGCATCTAGAATTCTCAGCCAAAGAAAGCTCCAGTGCCTCCACAAACTACGAATCCCAGGATTCCAAAGGATGTTGCCATGGCAGTTAAACTGGAACCATAGTGCTATAAATCTGTAGTGTGAATGGGTCCCTGGTTTCACCTTGAATGCCCACCCATCCAATACTCACACCCCCTCTCTACCTACCTCTTCTCAAAGTCTTCCCTATGGTGATGTCAACATGGCTGGCGTTGTTTGTGGGTTTCCTAACGGTCGTGCCAAGATTGCCAGTCGAGTGCGCGGAGTCCAACTTGTCCACAGGTCCCCTGATCATGGTGCCAAGCAAGCTGGCAGGCGTAGTGCCCAGCAAAATACCATCCATGCTCACGGGTGTTGCGTCAGCCAACTGACTGGCAGGTGGGTCAGTGCAGCGTTTGTCATGGGTGGCATTTCCTTTGCTGGCGGTGCACTTGTTTAGCTTTGCACAGCTGGAGCAGGTAGAAGACAAGCGAAGAAAAGAAGTCACAACGCCCCAGTAAGGTAGGCCTGTCTCCACTATCAGGAAGGGCTTCTCCTGATTTCAAGGCCCGGGCAGAGACATACAGGAAGAGATGGTCTGCCAGATAGCCCAGAACTGAGCCATATAGTTGAAAAATGGGAAGAATAAAAGACCAGCAAGGCTTTAACACAGTTTTCCTTTGGTATTTGAATATTTGGAAGTGTCCTGAGGGAATCACCCTGCAGAGAAATACACACTTTTTATTGCAAAGAAGATGTTTTCTGTAGAGAAAACATGGAGGGTTTTTTTTTTAAATTCTCTAGAGGATAATTCTCCTGGGGGCATTCAAACACAGACAGAATACTGCAGAGGAATGCTTTTGTTTTTTCTCCCACCCGGAGGAGAACATTGGTGCCATTTATTCATCCTAGCATTGACGGAGAGAATAATGGAGGCTATACATCCCAACCCGTGCCTAGGGCCAAATCCACACTACACTAATAATCCAGTTTGAAACAGGCTGATTTGCTACAGCTCCTTCCTATTGAATCCTGAGATTTGTAGTTTTACAAGGTCTTTAGCCTTCTCTGCCCAAGTGGTGGCCGGCCGCCTGCAACAGGACCTAGGCAGTCAACTTGTCGTGAGGTCTACTGGGCATTTTGGGGGGAGTTTTTTAATGGTGTATGTTACACTGGGTACAGCTAGTTTGGAGAAAATTGTGCGCTGCCACCTACAGACCGGACTGGCTTTTTCAGTACATCCTGGGTGAATCAAGAACATACTGCTTACTTGGTGTGGGTTTTGCAAGGCTGGGTGCTTGAATCCTCATCAGAGAATGTCCCTGGGGGGCAGTTCTCACAAATGGTATCTTTGTCAGCCGTGCCTAACAAAAGAACCAAGGACACATTTAAATACACACACACACCATGACCCCTGTATCCGCGGGATCGGTACCTGTGGTTTCACTTACCCATGTCCAAAAAAACAAAACCCCACATATTCTCTCTAGGCATTTCCAGTGCAATTCTGTGGTATGCTTTTGCCAGATGTTGACCATAAAGTCACACTGGAGGACCTAGAAAATGCCTAGAGAGGTGTTCTCTCTAGGAATCTCCAGTGTAACTCTATGCTTGGGCTGGAAGCCATTCATTTCAATAGGGTTCGCTATTATCTGTGGTTTCACATTTCCATTGTAATGTATCCGCCCCCCCCCGCCATGGATATGAAGCCTTGCATATTGGAGCATGCTCTGTTAGGGGAGTTGGGGATTTGCACACAACCTTTTCCTCTCACCAATCCCACCCCACAAATTGGAGAATTTGCACCTTCATCTCCTACCACAAAAATTGGAGACTGAGGCTGCATCTGCACTGCAGAAATAACCCAGTTTGACACTGCTTTAACTGCCATGTCTCAATGCGATGGAATTCTGAGATTTGTAGTGCTGTGACATATTTTGCCTTCTCCGTCAAAAAGCTCTGGTGCCACAACAAACTACAAATCCCAGGATTCCGTAGGATGGAGCCATGGCAGTTAAAGCAGTGTCAAAGTGGATTATTTCTGCAGTGCAGCTGCAGCCCTGAGATCTGGCAACCCTTGCTACAGAGCATACCTGCAGGCCCAGAGACTGGGGAGCACTTAGTTTGTACCTACCTCTGGTTCGGACGCCAAAGCCTGGCTTGCAGGAGCTATGGGGAGAGCACCGGGAGCATGAGTTCGACACCGGCGTTTGACAATACCACCCAGACTTGCATGCACAAACCCGGCTGGAATTTGGAGTGCAAGGAGAGATTTCCACCAGGTCCCGTTCTGTAGGGAAGGTAAGAAAATAATCAGATCATGAGGTCTGATGAGAAGGGACAGCCAAGATCGCCTAGGAGTCCGGGGTTGGCAAATTTTGGAGAAACCTAGAAACCTGAAAGTCCCCCATCCCTTCAACTGGAGTGCCCCCATTCTCATGTGCATCCAGGCATTGACTGTGCATCAGAGCACTCTTTCCTGGGTGTGAAATTCACTAACAGGGCTTTGTTGCATTTCTGCAATGCAGTCACAGATTCAAAAAATTACAAAATGCAGACTGTGATGTGGGATCTCAGCCCATAGAAAATAAACGGAACACACTACTTTGAATGCCATTCTGCCCCATGATTAAAAATCTCTCAACAGCCTGCTTTTAAATAAAAACGTTTTAACCCGCCAGCGGAAAGAGAGCAGTGTGATGTCACGAGCTTGTATATAAAATTGTTGCTTGATTTATTGTATGAATATGGGGTGTGTAGCTGTTAAGAGCAAGGAGAGAATGAAGTGTTAGAAGTGGATACAGATTTGAGGAGATTTGCATGGGACAGTTGGTGAATGGCAGTTAGTTTGAACGGAGTCCGTCTTAGCCATGGGTTTGAGAAGAGTGCAGTTGGAAAAAGAGTTTGAGAAGGGTTTGAGTAAGGCTAGGGTTGGAGTGAGAGAAAGGAGTTTGAGTTGAGTGCTTGGTAAGGGTCTGATTTCACTTGAGAGGAGAGAATGTGGCATTTCAAATGTTATATATAAATAATCTGCTGTTTTATGGTTAACATCTGTAAATTCAAAAGTTTAGTTCTTTGTTTTTATACATTTTTGACCTCTGGAATTGCTATCATTCTGAGAGCTTGGTTTCAGACTCATGGTGGTAGCACTGAAGGTGGAAGGGTGAAGTCCTGTTGGGGATAAAAGTAGTATAGATCCTCATAGGAACCATGAGGGCATATAGACTGACCCCACAGTTGGTGTCACACAAAGGGGACAGGAGGAAGTCCTTACGTGTGGCAGAGGTGGGGATCAGGGAAAGCCCTCTCACACTGAGTCTTTGCAGAGAATCCTGTGAAGTCTTCACATTTGGTGGGTTACGTGCAAAGACCCCTCACATTTAGCCACAGTGATGGGATTGCCTGAGAGGAATCCTCACAGTTGGAGGCACTGGTATGATTGCCTGAGTAGAAACCCCACCTTTGGGTGGTCCCAGTGGTGGGATGTAAGTTGAAATCCCCACAAGCAGCGGGGAGGCTAACTGGACCTCTTGTGGGAGGGAGTTCCACAGTCTGGGAGCAGCCATGGAGAAGGCCTGGGAGTTGGGCTTCAGCACCCAGTAGATCTTCTTTAACATTTGGACTAAAACCTGGAATGGATTCAGTGTCCTGCTGGTGGAACATCATGACGGGGATTCGCACTTGGAAGCAAACTTACCTTTTGCGCACTTCACACACGCCTGACACTGCGGCGTCACAAGGCGCCGGTTCAGGTAGTATTCTTGGCCGCACGTCTTCTTTACGCAGCCTGTGCTTAAATCCAAGGGGCATTTTGTCTTCTTAAGGTAACCTTTAAAAAAAGAAGAAGAAGGTTACAGTGTTGGAGATAAAATGTCTTTTAACCCCCCATTCATGGCCTTGTGGACATCTTCTCTATCCTAGAATCAAGGGATTTGGAGGAGATGGAGCCCACTACTATATTATAAATGGTGGAGCAGGGGGGAGGAGAGATGAAAGGGATGGGGGAAAGGATGGGTTATGTAGTTATATTGAAGATGGACATTTCAGCAGGGGTTGGCTTGCATGGGACAACTTTTAAAGAGGTTTCTGCTGCATCTGGGGGGCTGAATTCTCTCCCCCTACCATCCTTCCAAAAATGGTACAGTTCAAAAATAAATTGTCCCTGTCCAGTTGTTACGGATGAAAACAGACGTTTTTGCCCTGCGAGTCATCTGAAACAGATAATTAAAATCTAGCCTTTCTCCCAAGCTGGCATCCCTCCAGATGGGGTGGAGTCCAACTCCCATCATTCCCATCTGGAGGCTGCCGGATTGAGAGAAAAGCTGCAAGTAGTTTATAATATGATGCAAGATTTGGAGAAAATGTTAAAAGAACTGGGGATGGGGGGGATTGCGTGTTCGTAAGGAATCGCTGTGTGAGGATGATGGGAGTTATGATACCCTTCTGAAGGCTGCCAGGTTGGGGGAAGGTTGAAAGAGTTTACAATATGATGCAAGCTTTGGCCGAGAATGAATTACATAATATTTATACACATGTTTGTCACTCAGATAGAAAGCGAGGAGGAAGGAAGGAAGAAAAAAGAAAGAAAGAAAGCTAACTAGATAGATAGATAGATAGATAGATAGATTGACAGATCCTCTGAACAATGCTCTGGTTGGCCTGCTGTTAACTTATAAGTCAAAATGTCAGAAATTTCCTCAAGAAAATAAATGTCATTCTTTTTAAAAACCCAAACATCCCCACCCACAGTTTTTTTTTTAAAGACACCAAGAGGAGTTTTGTGTAAAGCTCTAAAATTCACCAACTTGGGTGAGTCACCCGTCAAATTTAGACAGCCTTCCCTTGTCCCCCATCCCAGTGACATCATTTTCGGGAGACGTCCTCCCCTCTTCTTCTCTTTTCAGACCCACATGACAGCAGGCAGAAGCAAGTGCGCTTCTCTCTCATTCCCTCTCTTTCTGTGGTTGCTGTGAAGAAACCACAACTGAAAAGGCCCCGGCCTTTGGTTCTGATCATTTGACATCCAACACCCCCCCAAGCAGGCTGGGGTGTAGCTACGCACGGGGCAGGAGGGGGGGGAGGAAATGAAGGCATTGCTCGCAATAAGAACAACCCTCCAACGTGTCATCATTCAAAACTGGGACGAGTGTGCCCATGCAACGTCAGAACATAGTCAAGATGGCAAAAGTTGTTAATGAGAAGAACAGACAAGCTAGGAGAGGTTGCACTAGTTTGCTTTTGCCAGAGCCTAACAGGAAAGGCAAGATTTCTTCCTCTACTCTCCCCACTGCTGAGTTAACAGAGAGCTTGTCTATACAAGGGAGAAAATGTGGACTGGTGTGCAGTAATGCCAATTTGTAGCAGCTTATATTTGTCTTAAGGTTTTTTGGCAAGCTTCCAGGCATGCAAAGCTATCCACTTTTGCTGTTCCAATGGGCATGCCTACAAATCAAGATGGTGGGCACAAGAGAATTGCTTGCATTTTTATTCCCACCAGTTGCTGCTGACAAACAGTATTTTTTTAAAAAAGGCGATCGTGTGCTGAGGTGACCAAACAGCCATTTCCCCCCTGTTTATTTAGGCGTAATATTGTACTTTTGCATCTTAGATATCTAAGGTGCAAAAGTACAATATTATGCCTAAATATACAGGGGGGGGAATGGCTGTTTGGTCACCTCAGGACACGATCGCTATGGTGAAAATCCAACATGGCAGTTCTGGGTGCTTGCCTTGTTATCAAGCACCACCCCCTGCGCACGTCCGGCCCATCAGCTTTCCAGTTCCGCTATTATCAGGAATGCGCATCAAAGCAAATTGGTTGTCCCAACAAGCGGGAATGCTCATTCCCTGCAGAGCTTTTTTTAAAAAATATGTCTTTTCCTATGGAGTTTTTAGAAGTTTTGCCCCCACTCCTTCCAAATACGGTGGATTGATGAGGGATGCTATTTAGACAAATTGTATTCTCCTTGAATTCTATGAGGAGTGTTTTTGCCGTGTAGACAACCCCTGGGTTTGCAGCAATCGCAGAAAGCTGAGAACAAAGGAGGAAGGTGCAAGGAAGAGAAAGAGAGAAACCGGGACATTTGAAAAGCAGCCGAAAAAGTGGGAAAGCAGACAATTCTTTGGGACTGTTCCTGTCAAAACGGGACAGTTGGTGTGTGTGAGAAAGGATGGGGAGGGAAGTCGTGTCTAGCAGTTTGCTTTTGCCTGAGTCTACGTGGAAGGGCAAGTGTGTGGGGTTGGGCAACCCTCCAAGGTCTTCTGGGGGTCTTCTGGGGGGTCCTCCCACAGTTCCCCACCCCTGCAGTGATAAGACAGGAGGTACTGACCTGCAGGGCATTGGAAGCAACACGTTCCATCGGCTTCGTTGTAATAGACATGGGAAAGGTTTGCACATTCCTATAATGTCAGAGAAGCACCAAAGCCACAGGTTAAAAAAGAGATATATACAAAAGACAGCAGCTACAAAATCCCAAAGGAAGGTGTTGTTTACATGCTGTCCAACATTTCACAGATAAAAACTGGGACATCTGTGGGCCCAAAGTAACATCAGAGTGTGGCCAAGATGGCAAAAGTTATGAAAAATGCAGAAATATTATTTCCTGTGTCGGAAATGCTATAATTGAGGGTTTATTCTGTGCAAAATTCACATGTGGTGGATGAGTATAGAAAGCAACATTTTCTGCACACTAAAAAAAGTATTTCTGCCTAGAAATCTTCTTTTGTATGCAGAAAATGCTGTTTCCTGGGCAGAATAAGCTGGTTTTCTGTGTAAAACAATCCTGTGTGAATTTTGTGCAGAATAAATCCTGGATTGCGAATCGCTTTAGATAATTGTCTGTGTGGTTTACAAAGGCTTTCCTCACAGCAGGAAGATGATTGCTAAAATTATTCACTAAAATGACTCCCCACAGAGGGAAACAGCGAGCATCTCATTACCTGGAAGGTTAGATTATCATTGGATCGCCTTTCAATTTGGAGACTATACCAGGGAACAGTAGACACCCCGTTAACTGGAAGACTAGATTATTATTGTTAACCCCTTCCGATACTGAGATTAGACAAAGGAACCTCAGGCGTCCCATTAACTGGAAGCTCTAAAGAACACGTAGGTGGGTTTTGTCCCTTTCAATGTGGTTCAGTCACTGGCTGCAACCCCAAAAATAGGTTATTCATAGCATTAATGGCCACCTCCCTGATTAAATTTAGATTGCACCTGCTTAATAATATTAGTAATATAGTCAACAGTAAGTCCAGGGTCAACATTTGACTGTGCCAGCTTCATCTGTCGCTCTTGAAATGAAGCAAGGTTACAGGAGAAGCAGAAAGTTCCAGAGAGCAATAGCAAAGACCGAGGTAGGAAGCAGTTGCTCAGCTGTGGCCACAGGTTTTGCATGCAGAAGTTACTCAGGTCAAAAGAACTCTCTGTATCTGTGGGGCATCTTAATAGTGTTTGAATTTACCCTGTTTTGCAGCTAAAACTATTCCTAGGTTGATCAAGAAGCAAAGACAGCTCTGGTGGATTAAGCTGACAGTCCAAAAGACACGACACAAAAGATAAAAAGGAGGAGGAGGGAAGAGGAAAAAATAAAATAAAAAAAAAACCAGGAAGAGCTCCTTAACTTCTAAGCTTCATACTCTCCAGCTGGGATGGAAACTGCAAGCAGCCAATCCCTCAGTTAAACTCACAAAGTTGTCCTGTTTCCATTTTTGTTTGTTGCCTCTGCAGCCAGATGGGATTGTGGCTACCGGGTGACGCATGAAGAAGCCCTCCAATATTTCACAGAGGAAAGCTGGGACCCTTGTGGCCAAGCGACATCATAGTGTGGTCAAGATGGCAAAAGTTATTAATGAGGGAGGACACACAAGATAGGAGAGACTGCAGCAGTTTGCTTTTGCCTGCGCCAACTGGGAAGGGCAAAATGCTCTCCCCTTCTCTCCTCTTCCCCGCACAGAGTTAGCTGAGCGCAAACTACTTTTGCACTTTGAATGCAGTTTGCAGCAACTGAAGGAAGCTGAGGAAAAAGGGGGAAAGAGAACCTGGGACCAGGGCCGGTTTAAGGCACTGGCAGTGTCAGCATCCACAGGGGGCCCCATCATTGTGGGTGCCCCCATAATAACCCTCCTCCTGCAAAAACATTATTAGTAATAATCTGCATATCCTGTCCTGTGAATAGCTTAGGCTGAGTTAGGTTACCTTGACCTGAGATAAACATATGAGCCCCCCAAAATAAAGCATTGCAGGGGGGCCCAAAATTCCTTAAACCGGTCCTGCCTGGGACCTTTTAAAAGCAACTGAGAATTTGGGACTGCCAAATTGGCACAGTTGGAGGGCATGAAAGAGCAAAAGGAGGCTGGTGGAATTATCTGGCTACCTATGTATGTTCCTCACAGGAGTCTGAACCTGAACTCCAACATATCTTTTCAGCAAAGAGGCATGAAATTCTATAGGCCTCGGAGCATGCACAGAGTATCCACCTGCTGTTTCTCAGCACTCTCATTTCAGTAAAAAGGTACACATATGGAATTTCCTCAGCAAAAATCTAAGCTGGAAGTTTAACACACAAGCCCAGACACTGACATACAAGGAGACTTCAGCAGGTAAACTCTTCTTTTAAAAAAAATTGCAAACAGACCAATTTACAGCTAAGTGACCTCAAAATCTCATTTTTGAAATGTCAGCCAGTCTTTCTCCCTTTCCGTCTCTTGACTGAGTGTCTCGTTTCGACTCAGGTCTCACCCCTTGCTAGTCATCCAGAAAAATCAACCTCAGCACCTTCAGCTTGAAAGAGAAATCCAGAGGAAAGGCTAACAGAAAAGCTTACCCATTTCTGTAAAGGCTGCGTCTGCACAACCAAAATTGAAACCACCGGTCCCGAGTTCCAATCAAAGAAGTATCACAGAAGGGAATACCTTGGGAGCGAAGACGATGAGCCTCCTATGCACGCTCTCCTGAGACTGAGCCCTTTTGAACACAGCAGCTGAGATGCGGTATCAGAAGTTCTCCATGCCCATCAGAAGTGCCCAAAACAAGAACGGGCGCTCACTGTCTTTACTCGGTTTACTTACGTTACTTTCTTCGTTACAGTTTGGGTTGGGGAGCCAGAGTCCTTTTAGTGCGTTCGTGTTTCAGTTGGCTACAGTTTACAGTTGTCCCTCCATATTCACGGATTTGCCATTCACAGGTTTAAGTATTCACGGCTTGAAAATATGCTTAAAAAAATAATAACCCAAAAAGCAAACCTTGATTTTGCCATCTTCTATAGGGACACCATTTTGCGATGCCATTCCATATAATGGGACTTGAGTATTCATGGATTTGGGTATTCACGGGGGGTCCTGGAACCAAACCCCAGCAAATGTGAAGAAGGGACAACTGTAGTGTTTTAGGCTGGGGCTTTGGTTGTTGTTTTAGTCTAGTTTAGATTAGCCCTAGATTAGTTTTAGTCATGGTTCTATATGCATGTCTATCTCTATATATGCATATCTTTCTTGGGAGTTTTTTTTATGCTTTCACTTTCTCCTTATTGTAGCTATGAACTACATTGCTCTTCTCAAAATTAATACAAAACTATACCCCCAAAAGTACCCCATGCACACTAGAAGTTCTCAATGCACGCTAGAAGGTCTGTTGAAAGTTGACCATAGTTTCTAGGCTGGAGGACCTAGAAATGCTTAGAGAAGTATTCTCCTGGGTAAAAAATAAAAAATAGTGGCCTATATTTGCTGTTTTTACACTTTCGTGAGTAATCTGCACCCCTAACCCCCTGTGAAAGCTGAGGGCTAACTGTACATCTAATACTAATACTTCTAGTACCACTACTAGTACTACTTTTAGTGCTTCTTGTAGTAGTATTAGTATGTTATCTAGCACAACTGTTCTAGGAGTAATAGTAACAATCTAGTACTACTGGTACTTCTAGTACAACTGCTACCATTACTTCTATTACTATGAGTACTGCTAGTACTACATCTTCCAGCACTACTATTCTAGTATTAGTAGCAGTAGCAGTAATCTAGTACTAGTACTACTGGTACTTCTAGTACAATAGCTACCATTACTTTGGTTACTATGAGTACTACCAGTGCTACATCTTCCAGCACTACTCTTCTAGTAACAGCAGTAATCTAGTACCAGTACTACTGTACTACTTCTACTAGTAGTAGTAGTACTAGTATTACTAAAAATAGCAGCAGTAGTCCCGGTAGCAGCAGTAGCAGTACTTCTAGTAGTACTGATACTACTAATAGTACTATTAGTACCACAGGTCGCCCCTTGCATCTGCTGAATCTGCAGTGTCAGTTATCCGTAGCAGAGGGACACATGCCATAGAGTCACACTGGAAAATGCCTAGAGAGGTATCCTCTCTAGGAATTGTTAGGTCCTCCAATGCAACTCTATAGTATGTTTGACCAGGAACTCCTTTATTTTAACAGGGTTTGCTATTATAGAATTGCAGAGTTGGAAGAGACCACGAGGTTCATGGTTTCACTTATAAACCGTAAGTCCAGGCATACATCCGCCGCAAATATATGGGGTGACCCGTAGTAGTAGTTACTTGGGTGTGCACACAACCCTGACTAATGTTCTACATGGTACGAAAATATCAGACCTTCACTCCGCCAATAAGCCTGCAGGCAAGGTGACACACACACGTGCAACCCTCCTATCATTTCGCACGATCAGGGTGCGGTTTCCGAGTGGATCCTCTTCCCTTACTTGGCAGCTCTTTATGGACAGAGAAATGGCGGCCCGCTCTGTTCTCTCTCTTTCAGTAGCGTGCGCTTTCCTTTCTCATCCCGTCCCGCAACCGTGACTCATTCATAAGTATCCTTTTGAGGTTGCTCAAAACCCACAATGCTGAGTCAGAAAAAAAAGATCATTCAAATACAATTCAGTTTGCTCGAGATGAATGTATCTCTCTATTTGCGCAAAGGAGGCCCAGCGGCGGCTTCAAGAACTGACTGGGCTAGATGACTGAGAACGGCTTTCTTTAGTCTCCTGCACGGCAGCCCACCCAGGCGGGATTTCCCCTCATTTCCCACCAGCCTTCAGAAATCAGCAGCGACCACATCTGAGAAACAGAGCCATTAAGGTCACTCTCCTTCAGTCTCCTTGGTTCTTTGAGACAGCCATTAAGAATCACAGACTCATCAGGTTGGAAGGGAGCCCAAGGGCCATCTAGTCCAACCCTCCGCCATGCAGGAATCCAATTGACTATCATAGAATCAAAGAGCTGAAGGGGACCCAAAAGACCATCTAGTCCAACCCTCTGCCAGTGCAGGAATACACAGCTAAAGCACTTCTGAAAGATACCATTTATTTTTTTATTTATAATATTTATTTATATCCCACCTTTCTCTCCATATAGGGACTCAAGACAGCCATCCATACCTCTCTTTACAGACTTCTAGCAAAGGACATTTCAAGTTGCTGCAATGCTAGAAAATGGAAATTTGGGGCACAGAATTCTTACTTGGAGCCAAATGCCCTCATTTTGCCTGTCTCCCTTCCTAGCTACGCTCTCCCGCTTTGAAGGCTTTTCGGCAGAGGTTGGAGGCCCAACTGTCAAGGATGTTGGAGTAGCTGGGCATTCGTGGGTCAGTCTAAATAACCCTGAGGTTTTCTCTTTTCGGGAGAGGTTGGAAACCCACCTGTCAAGGATGTTGGAGCAGCTGAGCATTGGTGGGTCAGTCTAAACAACCTTGAGAGTTCCTGTTTTCAGCAGAGGTTGGAAACCCACCTGTCAAGGATGTTGAAGTAGCTGGGCATTCGTGGGTCAGTCTAAATAACCCTGAGGTTTTCTCTTTTCGGGAGAGGTTGGAAACCCACCTGTCAAGGATGTTGGAGCAGCTGAGCATTGGTGGGTCAGTCTAAATGACCCTGAGGGTTCCTGTTTTTGGCAGAGGTTGGAAACCCACCTGTCAAGGATGTTGGACTAATTGAGCATTGGTGGGTCAGTCTAAATAACCCTGAGGGTTTCTGTTTTCAGAAGAGGTTGGAAGCCCACCTGTCAAGGATGTTAGAGTAGCTGAGCATTGGTGGGT
Source organism: Gambelia wislizenii (assembly GCA_030847615.1). Taxonomy (NCBI): domain Eukaryota; kingdom Metazoa; phylum Chordata; class Lepidosauria; order Squamata; family Crotaphytidae; genus Gambelia; species Gambelia wislizenii. Next base: position 2,349,277 of record JAUMIR010000016.1, read on the forward strand.
CAGTCTAAATGACCGCGAGGGTTCCCTTTTAAACTCTACGCTTCTAAAAGCGGTGGGCAAGCAAGCGCCTTGCGGGGAGGCTCACCTGCTGCGAGAGCGGCGTGGCGGCGATCCGTTGGAGGAAGCCCAGCAGGGCGAGGAAGGGCATCGGGGCAGAGACCCTCCAGGGCCCCATCGCTCCTGCCTTCGGGAGCCAAGGCAGGCAGGCCAGCCGGTGGAGAGAGAGAGATGGGGGTCTGGGAAGCCACAGCCCTTGGGGCCGGGCAAAAGGCTGAGTGCTCCGCCCCGAGGGGCTTGCGCTGCAGAAAATCCGCCCGCAAAGACCGCAGCGGCGGCAGCAAAATTACCCTGAGGCAGAAGCTGGGGAGTTTCAGCTTGCCCTGCGGTCGCCCTTTGCCCGGAAATGTGGCCCCTGGATCCTTCACATAACCAGCCTACTCCCCATTACCGATAACAGCACCCCTCCTCCCCAGAACTCTATTTTCTTTTTGCCTTCCCCCCTTTTTTTCCTTGCCTCAGTTTGCTTTCTGTGAAATGGGCACATCAGCTCACCCGGGTCTAGGAGGAGGGGGACCGACTCGGTTTGTCTGTCCATCTGTCATCCATCCCTCTCTCTGTCTCCCTCCTTCTCTCTTTCTCCATCCATAGAATCCTAGAACTGGGAGAGACCCCCAAAGGTCATCCAACCCCATGCTGACATGCAGGAACGCACAATCAAAGCATGCCTGACAGATGGCCATCCAGCCTCGGTTTAAAAACCTCTAAAGACTAAAAAGATGGGAAGTCCAAGGCTTTCAAGGCCAGCATCCATAGGTTTTCCATGGCTTTTTCTGGGCTTGTGTTCTGGCTGGCAACTTCAGAGAAACATCCGGAAAAAAAAATATTCCAGAACACGGCCTTGATGATATAATGTGTGTCCGTGCCTTCAAGTCGCCTAATGGCGACCCCATGAATTTCATCAGGTTTTCATAGGCAAGGAATCCTCAGAGATGGTTTTGCCAGTTCCTGTAGAGCCTACAGCACCTGGCATTCCTTGGTGGTCTCCCATCCAAGGACTATCCAGGGCTGACCCTGCTTAGCTTCCAAGGTCAGATAGTCTTTCAGGTATTTAGGACATAAAAAACAATAATACTTAGTAGTTGTACATCTATTTCACCCCCCTCAAGTGCTCTTTCAGTATGTTGTTGTTTTGTGCCTTCAAGCCACTAACCTATCACAGGGTTTTGGCAATACATTTTCCGAGGGGGGTTGCCTTTGCCTTCCTCTGAGGCTGAGAGAGTGTGACTTGCCCAAGGCCTCACAGCCTGGAAAAAAGCACACACAAAAAAAAATACTAAGAAGATGCTTTTTACAAAGCTCACAGTTTCTTCCTTGTCTTACCACTAGCTGGGAGTTTTCTTAGCATCATCTGCATGAGGTGAAGGCGGGCTGGAGAAATACAGACTTTCAGTTTATGCAGCAGCATTTAAAATGTGACAAAAACTTGAACTGGGGGGAAATGGGATTTTTTTCTAATATGTTTTTAATATTTTAATATGTATTTAATATTTTAATCTGTTTTTAATATTTTCTAATTTAATATTTTTTTAATTATCGTATGTTTTTAATATTTTCTAATTTAATATTATTTTAAGGGGTGGCTGGGCTAGGGTACTGATGCAATTATGGAGTTTTTATATTGTAAGCCGCCCCAATTGCGTTACAGAGGGGCGGGATAGAAATTCACGGATTTAAGTATTCACGGCTTGAAAATATTCTTTAAAAAATAATAATCCCAGAAGCAAACCTTGGTTTTGCCATCTTATATAAGGGACCCCATTTTGCTATGCCATTGCATATCATGGGATGGATTTTGGTATTCACAGGGGATTCATTGGGTATTCATATGCAGCCTTAAGGCAAATAACGCTTTAGCTGCAAGCAGATTTATAACCCATTTGAAGGCGAAAAATGCATGATGGCCATGCTTTTTATTTCCCGAAGAGCGGGGTATAAACAAACAAACAAGAAGCTGCAATTTTCTAAAAGTGTGTTTGAAAGTTAGGGACTCTCTGGTGCCAGATTTATAGGTTACCAGCGTAAGCAAACTGTGTTAGTTTTGGAAAGAGATCATCAAAATGATATCAAATAGGGGAAATTTAGAAGAGTTCGAGGTGTTTCCCATGCTGGCCTTCAAATGGCATTGTTCTTGGAGCTCAGAAACAAAGCATTAAAACACAACATATTTGCAGACATAATTGTTTCATTTATTTAGTTAGTTAGTTAGTTAGTTATATCCCGCTCTGTTTAAACTTGTACTATTATGCATGTAAGTGTGTGGCTTTCAAATACATAAATTACATAATAACACAATTATGTTCTTCTAACACAGAGAGATAAGATTGCCTTTTTGATAAATAGAGTGTTAACAAAGCTATGCATCAAAAGTAACTCAGTGAGTGAGAATCAGGTTACTTGAACTTTAAGTTGGTAACTAACAGCAACATTTTAGTTACATTGTTAAGTTGCTAAGGTCATTTTAGACATTTTTTTCAGGTTTTATATCATTCTTTGATTAATCCTAAATTTTGTTTTCTTTTGTTTTAAGAGAAAGGAAAGCAACAAAAAAACAGTTAAGTCATACAAGTTACTTTCCAGACCTTGCTTTGGATAACAAATGGTTTCGCTGATAGTCTAATGCACAACTCACATTGAGTTATCCTCCCAGACCACAAACCATAGCAGATTCAACACAGGTTGCCACTGGTGGATTATGGGTCTCTCTCCGTATAAGGCGATTTCAAGCGCAATCGACCTTGGTGTAGCCCGTGCTGAGGAGAAATATGGAAAACCACTGAGCCTAATATCTTTGATTACTGACTGTCCACTGTCAGAAATAGGAAACGAAACAGCCCAAATAATAATCCCCATCTGTCCTTAATACCGGCATTGGGCATTAGGTTCAAGTCTCTACTGAGCCAGAAACCCTTGGCCAGTCCCATTCTCTCAGCTTGGCCTACCTCATAGGGCTGTTGTGAGGCTCAAGCACAGAGGGGGCTCACGGACACACTCACACAACCATCACTAACATCAGAACAAAGCAACCCATGCGTAAGAAAACGACTACCTTGGTTGCTGGACTGCAGCTCCCATCAACCCCACCCTGCCAGCTGATGGGATTTGTAGTCACACCAACAGAGGGACTCAGTCGCTGGACTGCAGCTTCCATCAACCTCCACCCTGCCAGCTGATGGGATTTATAGTCACGCCACCGACAGAGGGACCCCCATCACACGTTCGCCACCTCTGACTTCAGGGACCGGCTGAGATGAAAATTTGGGTGGCCAAAACAGAAGGAAGAAACTTTGCCCGCGTGTTCAGTTTAAAAGTGAGACAGCAGGGGGACAGAACTATCAGAGAAAAATCACCAAGAATTATTTCCCCCGAAAGAATGGGTTGTCTTATCTTCTTTCAAGTTACCCTTTCAAGGAAGCCACCATGAGTTTATGTACCAGGTCCACATCCCTTAAAAATAAATAAATCCGAAAGAGCCATCTCTGACTTGGGTGTGATTCATCTCGTGTGATTTTGATTTATTTATGGTTCGCTGCACATTATCGCCCTGCAGACTCTGCCCACCATCTCCTTAATTAAAACATTTACTTATATGTTAATTATTTCACTTGCAGACATACCCCAATTAACAAAACCAAGCTTCCTTTTTACAGCATCTTTTCACACTCGCACAGGACCACTTCTTTGTCCTCCTCGGTCTAAGCTGGAATTTTTAAAAGCAGCATCAGAGTTGAGAAGCTGGCGAAGGAAGGCTGGAGACTACAGGTCCCACCATCCCTTGCCGCTTTGATGGGATATGCAATCAGGTTGGGAGAGGGGCCTTGACAGACTCCATCATTTGGAATGTGCCAAAATTGGAGAGTTTTTCGCCGCCTTATGCCTCATCTATGGCTTATTTTGATCACCCCGAAATTCCAATGTGGTGGATTGTTGTTTTTTTTCTCATTTTCTCAGAAAACTGAGAATAAACTCAGCTCACCCCATGAGAGTGTAAAGATCTTCAGAAGAGATGGGTGAGAAGGGTATCGGGTCGCGATTTTACTGCGCTGGTGTTAAAATATTAGATCTCTGCTTCTTTTTTCAAGGGTGATTTCTGGGAAACTTCTTTAGTCTCAGGAAATCCCCCTCCCTGCTCCTTCCTTGCCAGTATGGACGCAGCACTAGCCTACTTTGACAAGGCCATAGTAAGAATTTCTGAGTTAGTACCGATTCCACCGCATATCCGTACGGGATACGTTCCTAGATTTACCGCTTATAAGTGAAACTGCAGATAATAGCAAACCCTATAAAAATTAAAAGACTTCCAGTACAAACTCTATACAAACTATAGAGCTGCATTGGAGGGCCTAGAGAATTCTAGAGAGGATGCCGCTCCTAGCATTTTCCAGAAAAACTCTATGCTATGCAGTCCTCTTTTTTTCAGCTGTGGATAATGGAAACTGCAGCTATTGGTTCTGCGGATACAGGGGGAGAAAATGTATACTGAAAGAACCAGCATTCTATAGTGGTTTGAGCATTGGGCGACAGCTCAGGAGACAAGGGTTTGAATCCCGGCTCAGCTGTGGAAATCCACTGGCTGGCTTTGGGCAAGTCACACTCTCTCAGCCTCAGAGGAAGGCAAAGGCAAACCTCCTCAGGAAAAAATTTGCCAAGAAAACCCTGTGATAGGTTAGCAGCTTGAAGGCACAAAACAACAACATACTGAAAGAGCACTGGAGGGGGGTGAAATAGGTCTACAACAGCAACAATATTGTTGTTTTTATGGCCTGAGAGACGTTTTTGAAAGCTCAGGATTTGAGCTAGAAGAAAGTCAGGCTGGAAATGTAGCCAAGAAATGAACAATTTCACTTCCTCTTGGAGTTAAATTTTATTGAACGCCAGCTCCAGCCATTGCCATAGTGGTAGGGAAGCAAAAGACATTTGTTCTCCATCTTGGATCCCCGTGGCAAGTGGAACTGGTGAAACTGGTTTTTGCCTTCCTCTTCATTGTGCGGTCTCCCCATAGACCTCTGTCTGCACTCTCTGCTTGGACACGTTCAGAAATGCCTAACGTAAGATGTAGCAGAGCTCCCAGTGCAACTTGGATCACCCTTTGGATGTGCCTAACTCCAACACCCATCAATCCCTGTCCACACTGTGGGCGTTCAGGACTGTAGTATAACCATGGGGTGGTGAGAGGACATCTGTGTTTATGCCCCTGCTAATTCTGACCCATATCGTTCACTAAGGACAGACTGTCAAAGGATGGGAGCTCTGTCTTACGAGGCAGAGGGGTCTCAACCTCATGGGGTTTGATGGATGATAGGCTTTTGAACTGCCGGACAAAGCTGAACCGTGAACTCTCAGCACTGCGGGGACACTGATCCGGAAGACACATTGCACAGTCTTGCAAGGAACAAGCCTTCTCCTGCCAGGACTCAGAGGTCTTCAGGTCGAACGTGATGTTAGCCTCCCGCACTACAAAGTGCCGAATCCGGGCCTGCTTGTGCAAATCACACATGCAAACCCAGGGCTGCCAGCTGTTCCAGTGGATGGGAAATTCCCCTGTGGACAGCAAGATAAACACAAGGCATGCATTTGCAAGTCACAATAAGCCATGGTTTGCATTAACTGTGGTTTGTTGCTCTAAGCTACAGTTTGCACGACAGACAACTGAACAAACCATGACTTGATTTCTCCATTTCTGGATTCACTCGCTCTCAGGGTCTGCCCCTGAGTCTCAGGGCTTGCACCTCTTCTCTGGTCCTGAAGACAAGGGGGAGGAATCTCAGGACAAGGGTGCAGCCTTGAAAAGGGTGTGTATATTTATTTTTTCCTCACCAGTTACACTTGGGTTGTTCATGGTCTACAGCAATACTGATTGTATCCTGCTTAATAGCCTCACCAGATCCTTCTCCTTATAACATCATAGATTTATAGAACCTTAAGAGTTCAAAGAGACCGCAAGGGACATCTAGTCCAACCCCTTATCAAGCAGGAGTACAATTACATAGTTACTCCTGAAAGATGGCTGCCCAACCTGACCTCCAAAGGACACCTTCCAAAGGCAGCCTAATCCATTCATGAAGAGCCATTAGGGTCAAGTTCTTCCTAATGTTTAGGTGGAATCTTTTCTCTTAGGTTTTGACTCCACTGGTTCGTTTTTGGAGCAGTGGAAAACAAACGCCCTCCATCTTTTACATGACATCCCTGCAGACATTTAAAGATGGCTGTCACGATCACCTCTCGGCCTTCTCTAGGCCCCAAGGCACCTCTGGTGGGCCATCTCTGATCCAGGCCTTCGATTTGAACCAGCCAGCCGCTTGGATCTCTAGGGCAGACAATTTATTAAATCATCATAGTTAAGAGAGCTCACTAGTTTGTAGATTTTAGGACCACACGTGTGGGAAACATAAGCCCTTTTGGGATGGGGGAGGTCCCACGTGATCCTCCATGTCCCCAGAACCTCCAAAAAATAAATAAATGGACAAGTTATTAGCTAAATTAGCTAACACACATTGTTATTAGCTAAATTAGCTAACACACATTGTTATTAGCTAACACACATTGGAAGCTGCTTAATGCAGTGTAGATGTGTAAACTGCTATTGCTTAAAACAATTTGTAAGTCGCTCTGATAGCCTTGTGGCTGAAGAGCGGGGTATAAATAAATAATTAATTTAATTTAATTATGTTTTTCACCCCAAAATGGACTCCAATCGAGGGCTAAAACACTGGTGCCCACTAGGAGACTGGAAAAGGCAAAATGGCCCTCTGACCCCACACGACCTCTCCTGCTTTACCGGCATCCAGCCCTCGGCTGGTGCTGCTGACATATCCAAGTAGCCACAATTCATAACTCAGTAGCCGCAGCATCGTCAAGTTTCCATAGTGAGGATCAAGGCTTATATATCTCAGCCTGAAGGTCCAGGAATGGACCGTCCTGGGAAAGAGGTTACGTATTGGCTGCCATGGCAACAAAGAAGCAGCCAATGAGAAGCCAGAAAACATCTGTAGCATCCTTTGGAACATTCCTGTATCAAGGTGGATCATTGTAGTTCGTTTCAGCAGAGTTAGGAGACATGCATGCTTCGCCTTCCTAAGGTAGAAAACTCTTAATTCCAGCCACCACCACATTCGCACAGAGATTTTTCTACCAAAAAAAACCCCTTTAAGCTAGTCTGTAAAGGTGGTGGCGTCACTCCCACCGTAAACATCGGCTTCAAACTCGGACAGGTTGTGGCATTTGGACCTCTCAGGTTTATCGTGTTGATTTCTCTCCACTAACCTGGAAATTGTGGTCCTCCGACGCCTCCTCCACTTGTCTCATACCAGAGACAAAGTTTACCACCTTAAGGTCTTTTAAAAATTGGTGGTTACCCCGAGTTTTAGCGACTGGTTCTCAGGAGCTCCTATAGAACCAGTCCAACGCCGACGTTGTCGCCACCGGAAGTCAAAGAGTTTACTTCTGACGTTTCGCCTGCATCTGTGGCTGGCATTGTCAGAGAATGGTTTGCGTGCACAGGTTTGGACACAAGAACAAGCCAGAATTGAACAAACCATGTCCAGGCGTACTCTTATGTGCAAACTGGATCTGTGTTCAGATGTGACTGTACCCTGGGACAAAAAAACTTTGGAAGCAGGGACTTTCCAACATGGCCTCACTTTTTATTTCTTTAGAGTTCATCATCTGCTTCTTCACATTCACTGATACTCAAAGCAGCTTTTGTGTTCCTGGAGTGTTCCAAATTCATAGCTACAGGTCGCCCCCCGTATCTGTGGGGTGGGTTGGGGATATGTTCCCAGACTCTGAAACCATGTATAAATAGGAAACCACCATCAGTACCATAGAATTGTGCTGGAGGACCTAGAAAATGCCTAGAGAGGGTGCATTTCTTGGCATCTGGCACAACCCTATGGTCAACTTCTGGTGGACGTTGACCATAGAGTCACACTGGAGAAACTCTTGCTGCCTGGAGAGACCACCTCCATCATGAATCTATGGTCCTCCAGATGCCTAGAGAGACCATCTCCCAAACTGCAGGTAAGTGAAATTGCAGGTACGGATCCCACGTAAATGGAGGGCGACCTGTACTTTTTTTTAAAGAGATATTTAAAAAGAAAAAACACCAATAGAAACAGTTTTTATCCTGAAAAAAAAAAATCAGTGTTTTTTTTAAAAATGTTTTAATGTTGATGATTAAAAAACCAGCACTCTTATCTTTGAACTGTTCATAAATCACCTCTGGACTGGTGGCCCAATTTTTTCTTTAAAAATGTAACAGGTAATGATGAAAAAAGAAACACACCCCATCATTTCCTGAATGGCCCAATGCCACTGCGTGATATACGGATTTAAGTGAGTTTGTGATGATTCCTGGTGATCTGTAAGAGATTTCTATGGGTTCCCAACCAATGATTAAAGTGCAGGGGAAAAGCCAGGGAATGGGCAAAGGTGTTTTTAATGGGAAGTCGCTTTGCAAGATGGGGGCTTATGGCGGTTCCAGTGCCGAGCAACGTTGCTGAGTTCGAATTCCGCCACGCGGGAAAGGTCCAGCAGTTCGTCAGTCCTGGTTCCTCCTGATACTCGAGAATTCTGGAGACCAAATAAGAGACTGCAGTTACTAAAGCGGGAATGGCAAGCTAGCGAACATAGCTAAGTAAGGTTATTTCTTACATTTATTTATTTATGAAAATATTCATAACCCGCCCTATCTCAAGAGATCTCAGGGGAGCTTACAAATAGCATAAGACAGGTTTTGTTGTTGTCGTGTGCCTTCAAGTCGTTTCCGACTTATGGCAACCCCCAGGCAAACCGATGATGGGTTTTTTTGGCAAGGTTTGCTCAGAAGGGGTTGTCCTCAGAGGCGGTCTGAGGCTGAGAGAGTGTGAAACCAGTGGGTTTCCATGGTTGAGCGGGGATTCGAACCCTGGTCTCCAGAGTCATAGTCCAACACTCAAACCACAACACCATACCGGCTCTCAAGAGGTTCACCAGTTGTTGTTTTTTTTAATGGAGCATTTCAATAAGCTAAAAACATATTAACAATATAATGAGTTAAACACAGATTTTAAAAATTTTAAAGCTTTAAAGACAATTTATCAACAATCTTTTAATGAGGCCTAAATGGCTTTGGTAAGTATCGGTGGTCCCTTCGCTGGCTTCCCTATGTAGTAACGCCGCAGCTACCCCTTGCTGAATAATGACGTTACGCAATTGCTCAATTCTCCTTCCCGCAGGCGCAAGTCCACTTACGAAGACATAAGTCCCTTGCTGAAATCCAGCCCATATGTCCTCAAAAGTGTAAGTCCTTTGGCCCATTTTCCTTGGTGCGTTCTTCCCTCCATTCGCTACGATGCCCCAGACTCTATCAAGCCAACTTCTGAACGGTAAACCTTGCTAAATTCGCCAGTGTCGTGCAGTCGCAAGCCTAGCTACACCCAAAGAGTATAGAAATTAGATTCCCCGCAGTTATAATTCGAACGCCTCTTTTGTGCCCTTACCTGTTTGGAGCGGCCGGTAGGCTTGGCGTTCAAGGAGGAGTGGAGGTCTAGGCTGCTGAGTGTGGGACTGAAGGCGTGGATCGGGTTCTCCCAGCCGGCCAGACAGTGCTGCCATAGTGAAAAAATTGTTTATTTCTTTATGGTACTTATACAGTGCTTGACACAGATGGGAGACAGGGCCTTCTCAATAGCTGCTCCCAAAAAAGTGGGAGGTCTGGCTGGCCCCCTCCCTGCTGCCTTTCTGCTGGCAGGCAACAATGTTTTTATTTAGGGAAACATTTGGTTTTTAATGTGCTGTAGCAGCTTTTAATAGGGGTTTTGCATTCCAATGTTGTTATGCCTCAAATGTGTTTTTTAAACTGTTTTTATCTTGTGTCTTTAACTTGCGTTTTTCAAACCAAACTATGATTAAATTGTATTTTTTGTGTTTGTTATATTAGTTATTGTTGTACTGTACTTTTAAATGGCTGTCAGCCACCTTGAATTCTGTGCTGGAAAAAGCAGGCACTAACTAACTAACTAACTAACTAACTAACTAACAGTTGCCCCCCCCACTCCATATTCGCCCAAGAGTGGTATTTCTTGGAGGCTTTCATTCAATATTTTCGTCACCCCCAATTTAAGCAACCGGCCTCTTCCAAACCCCAAACTCACCGAAGGTAATGCCAAGTCATCTGCCGGCTCATAGCTTTTCCTGCGATGGATTTTGTGCTTGTAGGCAGGAAGAAGGGTCGATCTTGGGATGCTGACCCTGCAAAATGAAACACACACATACCCGTAAAAAAATCAAAGGAGTGCCAAAAGAGCCAGGAAGACATCAAGAATCAATATCCAGGAAGACATCAAGAATCAATATCCTATCACCTCTTGGAACCTCCAGAGAGAAAAATACTTAGCAATGCATGCATGTGAATAACCTGCATGTGTGGTCACCTGTGGAGAGCTGAGAATTTGCTCCAAGTGACCAGATTTGAGACATCTTATATACTGTTCCTATTAGACTCTAGGAGAAATCCATGGGAAGAGAGGTGGCACAAACTTTCTTCTCTGCTTGCATTTGCTACCACTAGAGATCCAGACCAACACTCTGGAAGGATAGGTAAGGGGAGATTGGCTTCCCCAGCAAGGCAGAAAGAGAAATTCAGGGAAGGGAAAACAGCATGGGCTCGTCTGCAAGGTAGAAAATGCTTCAATTCCTCCACATTTGCAAGCCTACACCAGGGATCCTTGCATACATTGAAGACTGCTTAATGCAGTGTAGATGTGTAAATTGCTATTGCTTAAATAAATAGCTAATATAAATAAATAAAATAAAATAAATATAAATATACACGATTCTTTCTAGAGTCACCTGACAAAGGCGGGTTCCACTAGAGTCTCCGGAGGTCTCTGAGCTCTGGAAGTTTTGCAAACAGGACAGGCTGATTCTGGATCCAGGGGTTCTGGAAATAGGCGTTTGTTTAGCCGGTAACAGTAGACACCTAGAGAGAGAAAGAGAGAAATTGGGAAGAAAAGGTCAGAATGCATCAATGCCAGGATTGGTCCCGGACGTGACCTTTCCTGCCAAATTCAGTTTTTTCTATATAACCTTGTGGCTAATGGTGTCTGCATTTTTCTGTGCTTGTTAATGACTGTATAGCCTGACTGTAAAAGGGAGTAGAAGTTCTGTGTCTGTAACGGTTTCATAAGCACCGCACCTGGGTCTCTGCTCTGGGAAAAAGGGGTTGAGCCCTGGTACGATGGGAAATGGAAATGGGGATGATGGGTAGCCAATGATTGTATAACCCACTAGATTCTGTAGATTGGAATGTGCTTTTACAATACTATTTATCAGTTAAGTTTCATTCTGAGCAACAAACGTGCAGGGATCACTTTCTGGATTACTGTACCAATAAAGTTTTCTGTTTTGAACTCTGAAACTGCTGGTTACTGAGGCTTGGAAATGCCAGTATGTGACAATCACACAGCCAGGCCTGGATGTACCCAGGTCGACAAAATTAACGTGGGACTTGTAGTGGCAGCTTTGAACTGTAACATGGGGCTTGTAGTATGTCCGCCTAGGCCCAAGCTCATGGCTCCAGGCTCCCATTCTTGTTCGGATTACGCTCTGTCAGAGTGGGAGACAGAAATGCAATTCTTTCTCTCAATAAAGTGAGATCTTTGATCCACCAGCGTGACCAGCTAAACTTTCCTGGTGGGGCCTGGAGAAACAATTCCACTTCAGCTTGGCTAGGGGAGGCAAGCATATTTGCTCTCCATTTTCCATCAAGCCTTTTTTATTGCCTTATTTACTGCAGATACAATGCTGCAACCTTACACCAAAAGTCTGTGTTTCTCCAACACCCTTTTCCACCATCCCTTTGATGCCAACATCACTACAAAAAATTCAGCTTGACAGAGGACAAGGAAGAAAAACGGGAGCCGAGCAGGCATAAAAAGACTAGTTAAAAGGGAGCTTCACTCTCAGAGGTTTTTGTAACTGGGTTATGCCTATACGTTCGGCCACAAATGCTGAACTAGACATCAAATTTGAAAATTGGATTTTGCTTCCTCAGGGCTCAGTTGAGACTAAGGTTCTTTCCAAACCGAAATGATGAGGAGCACAACTTAGCATAGCAAGGTTAGTTACTGTAATAATTCTCTATACATTAAGTCCCTTTGTATCCACGAATTTGGTATCCATGGATTTAAGTATCCACGGCTTGAAAATATTCTTTAAAAAATAATAACCCAAAAAGCAAACCTTGATTTTGCCATCTGATATAAGGGACACCATTTTGCTATGCCATTGCATATAATGGGACTTGAGTATTCGCAGATTTTGGCATCCACGAAAGGGGGTCCTGGAACCAAACCCCAATATGAAGGGACAAATGTAGTGTCAAAACACTCTTTGCTGGATTTTTCAAGAAGTATGCTCTCCCCTTCCCCATTCATAAGCTTTTCTGACCACCCGCAGGTTCAGTGGAATACAGCCTGCCCAGGGGTCCAAGTGAGTGGATTGGGATCTGACCGTACACTGATGGGAAGTCGGATCCGCATCCGATTCACGGTCATGCGCTGGGGAAGCCACGCCGTCCAACCTAAAGAGAAATAAACACGGAAACAAATACTTATAGTTTTGTTAAATGAGTACTGAAATCGTTTACGGCCCACCCGCCTTCTGTAGGAGATATTTCAAAAATATATATTTATCTTTTCAATTTGAATGATTTTATATGCATTGCAGAATCCAGCTTTTACTGGTACAGGAGAGGAAAAGAGAGAGAAAACCTGATATATTGAAATATTTATATTAATAATATTGAAATGTTGATAGAAATATATTTAAATGGTGCAGTGGTGTGAGTGTTGGACTTGGACTCTGAAAGACGAGGGTTTGAATTCCTGCTCAGCCATGGAAACCCCCTCTCCAGGTGACTTTGGGCAAGTCACACTCTCTCAGCTTCAGAGGAAGGCAAGGGCAAACTTACTCTGAAAAAATTTGGCCATAAGTCAGAGTCAACTTGAAGGCACACAACAACAACAAAATATTTAACTGCCATCTATATTTTGATAAATGAAAACAGTATGGTGAGGGGAAAATGCTGGGACATTTGCTGAAGCGATCCCATCATCCTGAGCTCCTTTTACACCAGAAGTGGGTAAAAAGCAGCCCACGAGCAGTATGCAACTTCACCATTTTGGGGGGATACTCCAAACTGATTTGGGGAGAGAAACAGCCTCTGAGTTTTTGGATGGCTTTTAAAGTTCAGACTGAAACCCAGAGCGGACTCAGACGTGCACACTCACACGTGCTGTGATACAGAAGCCATCAGCTGCCACCGTAACACCCCCTCAGCCCCACAGGGCTGCAAACCTCCGGCCTTACCACGAGCCACGCTCATAGATGCAAGCGTCTCGGTTCACGCGCCGGAACTCCTGAAGTTCGGAGAAGTACTGGTCTGGTTTCTCTGCCACGGAAGAATCCATTTCGAGGAGGCCTGGAAGATGGGAGAGAAAAAGGTGATTCAAAAGAAGAGCCCTGCTCTGGACCTGGGCCAAGTGGCACGTCCAGGGCCCCCGGAATCCATTTTCTAGGCACTCAGGTAAGACAAGAATCCCCCCCCCTTCCTCATTTGCCCTCAGCAAACCTTGTATCCTTTCTCCAATCTTGATGAGCAAGAAGCCCAGTAGAAGGGCAGGAAGCTTTATCAAAATGGAGTCTTGGTCCATCTAGCTCAAGGGTGGCCCTTGGACATCAATTTTGTAGTCACTTCTAATCTGACACTGTGGTGCTAGCCTGAACTTGGAACTTACTTTTGTGCACTAAAATTCCCAATATCTCTCCCACCCCACACATACACACATTGCCTGGGGGATTCGTCAAAAGAAAAAGACAGGAACTTTTCCAAGCTCGGGGTCTAGCCCCAACCTGAGAGGTGCCTCCAGGAATCTCAGAAGCAGGACGCAAAGGCAGTCTTGCTAGTTCTCAGGAGGCAGCAACCACAGATAGACTGCTCCTGTGTATGGAGGCTCCATTTAGCTTTTGCAAATTGGATCACTGTCATTATTCCTGGAGACTTGCCATTGGGAGTGTAAAAAAAAGAAACAAAACCAAGCAAAGTGCTTTGAGTGTGTAGCCCTGCATGGCAGGGGGTTGGACTGGATGGCCTTGTGGTCTCTGTGATTCTCTGAAATAAGTCAGCCGTAACACGGCTTGCCCCAGCCAGCCTCTCTGACTCTTGGCTCCAGACTGGAACATCTTCTGGCACGAAATACTGCACGCCATCTTACCTGCAATCCAGTCATACCCTAGGAGAGGGCGGGTTGACCAGCTGTCTGCTGGGATCGTGTATTCCTCAGGGTCAGACATAAATGTCACATGGCCAGCTTCCTTCTACAAAAGAAAAATATCATCTTATTTGGGGGGAGTTTATTTTGCTAAAAAGGGGGAAAGCCTCTGAACCAAAGCTGTCAGGCTTGGCCCACAGAGGCTACAGTAAGGTGAAGTATGCAAGCCATGGGAACAAATCTCGACAACTACTCCATACCATGCCGGATTCTCAACCCCCATCACGGGTTCAGTATACAGTCGGCCCTCAGTATCCACGGATACTGCATCCGCTGATTCATTATCCACTGATTCACCTTTTTAAGGGGGTGAGGCAGAAATACTCTGCAGCAGGGTAGAGTGGGGAGACAGGGCGTATTCAGCACAAAGGCTGCTAGTTGCCGATGCTTTAATTTGGGGGCAAAGTGGATTATGAACAACAGCTGAGACACACCTTCAATTTCTCCTTGGAGTCCTTACACTGCGGCGTGAGCAGGATCGACTTGGGGGCCTGCGGCATCTGAACGGACGCTCTCGGCTTGGCGTTCTGTGGGGCGCGCGTTTCATCCGGTTTCTCTCCGGCACTTGGTTCTTCAGAAGGAACGGGTGGCTTTCTCAAGTCTTTTTGAAGGTTACCATTTTCTGCCACGGGACCCGTCTCTTGACAAGATCCAGATGCTTCCGCTGATGACACCAAAATCACTTTGGCACTGGGAGAGCCAGGATCCAAATGCTCTTGGGGCCACCTCTCTCTCTGCCACCCGCTGCGGGATGAGGATGGTTTCGAGGAAGAATCAGGGTCTGGTTCTTCCATCTTAAGCCTTTCCCCAGCGGCTACAGTCCTCAGAATGTTGGTTACATCTTTGGGGAACCGGTCCTGGGTCTCCTTCCGGAAACACAAACATGTTATTTCACTTATTCGTTAATGGTTCAGTCTCACCTTTCTGCCAATGCGTGTCCACAGTCCTTCTTGCGCCTTCCCACTTTTACTCCAATAAAACCCTTGCAAAGTAGGCTGGGAAAAGAAAATATGACTAGCCCAAGGTCACTCTGTTCTGGCGCAGTGGGAGGATCACAACCTGTCCAAGTCCAAAACATCCAGAGGACCAAAGTTTGGGAACCAAAGAGCTAGAGCAGCCTTTCTCAACCTTGTTATCCTGAAGGAACCCTTGAAATAATTTTCAGGTCTCAGGGAACCCCTCCATAAACATTATTCTATAAACAGAGACTGGATGGCCGTCTGTTGGGGATGCTTTGATCGAGATTTCCTGTGTGGCAGAATGGGGTTGGACTGGATGGCCCTCGTGGTCTCTTCCAACTCTACAATTCTATGATACTACTATTGCTTTCCCCCCACCATCACAATCTCTTAAGGATCCCCCAGCAACTTCTTGGGGAATCCTAGGGTGCCAGGGAACCCTGGCTGAGAAACACGGAGCTAGAGTATCCCCAGCAACAGGGAATGGTCCGGCGTCTTTCGGAAGATATCCAGAAAAAGAGACCCTCGCCACCTCTCGAGCCAATTGATTCCATTGCTGAACTGCTCTCGCCGTCAAGAAGTTCCATCTAAACCTCTCTAGGCATTTCCCACTTTATGGTATGTGTCTCTATTTTTTTTAGCCGTGGATAACTGAAACCATGGATACTAACACACATTGGAAGCTGCTTATTGCATTGTAGATGTGTAAACTGCTATTGCTTAAAACAGACCTGTACAATGAAAGGGATTCCACCTCGTGGTCTCTTCCAACTCTACAATTCTATGATTCTGTTCTATGATTCTCAACTTTAGAAAGATTATTATCATTATTTATTGTAGGGGCTGCTTGACAGTGGAATAAGCGTCCTTGGAGGGCGGTGGGTGATTTATCTTTAGAGGTCTTTAAACACAGGTCGGATGGGCATCTTTCAGGAATGACTTATTTATGTCTTCCTGCGTGGCAGGGGGTTGGACTAGATGGCCCTTGGGGTGCCTTACAACACTAGGATTCTATGATACACACAAGAAAGCAGAACTGATTACCTCTGCAATCACAAAGAAAGGAAGGGCTCATCCCAACAAGAGCAACACCACAATCAGAAAAGTTCAGGGGTTCCTCCTTTCACACAGCACAATTATTATTCCCCCTCCACCATACCTTGCCCTTGGTATCTGCAATTTCCCTCCTCCCTGGAGTTTTTCTTTCACAACACGGGGACGATGGGGAGGCCAGTTGGCCCTGGATCCGTTTCTTGAATTCTTCTTGGTTTGCTTTGAGCCTTTGCAGGAGATCTTGGTTCAAGAGACGCAGCCTGTCCAAGTCCATCTTGCTACCTGCGCAATGGCAAGGTGGGCTTAGTCCAGGAAGGGGAGAGAGGTGCCGATGACGACAACAACAACAACACGTAGCACTATTTGTTCTTCAGTTTTTAAACTAACACCTGAGGGTCTCTGGAGCCTTTATCATTTGGTAAACACTAGCAAATTTCTGTGTTTTCCTGCTGCCTAAATTTCCTCGCTTTGGGCATGGTCGGAACTGATCACTTTAATTAGGTTGCCAGGTTAAAAACTGGAGAGCATTCCTGTACTACTACTACTAATAATAATACTGATGATGATGATGTTTTATTTCTTGGAAATAATTTTTTTTTTAGGTCTGGCAATACACAACCTCCCCTATCTTTCCTGTCTAATAGAATTTTCCATTTTACTCTTGGTTTCTTCCCTGCCCATATAAACTTCGATATCTCTGATTGCCAGATTTTAAAGCAACTGTCGTTGTAAACGATAGGCAAGTTCTGGAATAAGAACATGAAACCTGGGCAGTATATTCATTTTAACCGTTTCTATTTTCCCTAGGAATGATAGATTAAGTTTGGCCTTGCCTCTCTCATGAGGATCAGGGTGGCAAAAATCATTTAAAACATTATCTATAAGCTATTAAAATGACATCATTAACAACACTATGCAATAGCACATAATTCAAATTTTACCTATAAAAACACTATTCAAATAACTTAAAATAAGAAAAGACATAAAACAATTTTAAAAATGATAGAATAATAAACTGGAAAGTGAGAGCTGGGCTGTGTGGAAGAGGGAAACCTCTTATTTTTTTGCTACCAAAAACCAAAATAAAAACCCACCCCTCTTCTATACAAGAGACAGGGGCCCTCTCTAGTTTTTTTCCCTGGTAACCCTAACTTTTAAAATACCATTAAAGACGACACAAATAATCCAGTTTGAAACTGCAATATTTGCCATGATGGACTTCTGAGCTTAGCAGTTTTACAAGGTCTTTATCCTTCTCTGCCAAAGAGTGCTATCAAACTACAAATCCCAGGGTTCCATAAGAAGGAGCCATGGCAATAATAAATAATAATAACCCAGTTTCAACCTGGATTATTTCTCTCGTGTGGATGCCCCCCTTAGTTTCCCAGAGGCCATCACTGCCCACCCCCTCATCCCCGACCTAGATCAGCCTTTTCCCCCTGGGGCTAAAAAGAAAAATAACCCTCCACCCAGAACCACCCAAATTTGTTGGACTACAGCGCCCATCATCCCCAGCATGGGGGGCGGGGTGATGGGATTTGTAGTGCGACATGTTTGGAGGGTTTGGGGGGAAAGGGAGGGGGGAGATCTTCATTATTCTGACCCCAAACCATAGAGAGAAACATCCCCCCCCGACCCCATTCATGCCCCCAAAGCGGTTACCTCCCCCATTCAGCTTTTCCATCGGTTTCTTACAATGTAGCAACGCCAAACTTCCGAACGCCTCCTGATTGGCCAGCTCCGCTTTTGTTTACTCTCCAATCCCAGCACGCAACGCGGGGGACCACCGGCAGCGTTGCTTCTTAAAGGGGCCGCGGACCATTTTCTCCTCTTTTTTTTTTCCCCACGTGGACGCCAGGAAGGAAGGTCTTTTTTTAAAAAAAAATTGCATGATTTTTAAAATTTATTAATTTTTAAATTTTGCATGAATTAATTGTGCATATTTTTAATTTTGCATGAATTAATTTTGCATATTTTAAAAAAAATTTGCATGAATTCATTTTGCATATTTTTTAAAATTTTGCATGAATTCATTTTGCATATTTTTTTTAAATTTTGCATTAAGTTTTGGTTTAATTTTGCATGAAGTTCCCACTTTTCCCACCCTCCCCACTTGATGTTGGACGGACAGCAAGAAGGTTAAGGCTAACCTGGAGGGGAAGCTATCAACAGGCAGCTCTAATATTATTATTAATAATAACAATAATAATATATTTTATTATTATTGTAATTATTTTTATTATATTATATCATATCCTATCATTATTATGTAATGATATTATATTCTATCATTAGTTAGTTAGGTAAGTTTTTAACTTTATATTAGTTTAATATCTTTATGGGGGAGGGTGGGGTGGGTGGTGTTTAGGGATTTTAGTTAGCATGGTTGCATTTTAAATTTTAACAGAGGGGCAGGGTAAAAATAAATAATAATAATAATAATAATAATAATTATTATTATTATACTAGCCTGCCATGGAAAAACATTTTTTCCAATATTTTATTTTATTTTTTATTTATACCCCGCTCTTCAGCCACAAGGCTATCAGAGCTTCTTACAAATTGTTTTTAAGCAATAGCAATTTACACATCTGCACTGTGTTAAGCAGTTTCCAATGTGTGTTAGCTAATTTTATTTATATTATTTAAATTTATATGCTGCCTTTCTCCCAGAAGGGACCCAAAGTGGCTCCCAAAATACTCTTCTCTCTCTCTCTCTCTCTCTCTGGCTTTTCTTCGCAAACAAAGATTCCAGAAGGACTCATCCTGTGCTTTCTGCAAGCGCGCCGATGACTGAAAAGGCCAATCCAAGATAAAGGAGTGCTTTAGTTATGTCTTCCTCTATGGCAGAGGGTTGGACTAGATGGCCTTTGTGGTCCCTTCCAAGTCTGACATTCTATGATTCCATTAATCTATTATCTGGTTGCAGAAAGCACAGCAGAAGGTCTCCTTGGGTGATGTTTCCGGGTTGTGAGCCTTTCTCCCAGAAGGGACCCAAAGTGGCTCACAAAATACTATATAAAATAGTTTAAAACCATAAAAACATCACAATACAGTATAACAGTATTGTCTGTCTGTTATACTGTTATAAATGTTGGTCTATATGTATTGTATTATGATAAAATATTAATAAAAATACTTAATAAAAAACACAATACAGTAGGCCCCCCGTATCCGCTAGGGATTGGTTCGGGGGGGGGCGTGGATACCAAAAACTGCAGATGACAGCAAACACCATTGAAAATAATGGGACTTCCTGTTTAAAAACAACCATAGAGTTGCCTTGGAGGACCTAGAAAATGGCTAGAGAGGATGCATTTTCTAGGAAGATTCTATGGTAGATATGCTGTTTTATGTCCGTGGATAATGAATCAGCGGATACGGGGGTCTTACTGTATAGAAAATCTAAAATTCCATTAGCAATAAACAAGATAAAAACAAAGACACCCCCCCAATAAAAGCTTCTAAAGCCCAGCCACATACTAAAAGTTTGCTTGTATAAAAATGTCTGCTTGCTGGCCAAAGGAAACTAGAGAAAGGGAGCAGCTGTTTTGAATGTATTAGGTTTGTTGTGTTGTGTCTTCAAGCCGTTTCCGGCTTATGGTTTCTATTGAAGAGTGGGCTTTTGCAGAAAAGACAGTGCTTCCACATACAAGCTTTGTTTTGTGCCTCCAAAGCGGTGTTTTCTTTTGCAAAATAATAACAAATGCAGAGCATGGAGAAAACATTTAAAATTCTTCATTCTTGCTCAAAATAAGCCAAGGATTTACATCCTTGCTATGCACAAAACTCCCCCAAAACATGAAAAAACTAACATCCTTTATCTGAACTAAAAACAGAGGTGGGATGATTTTTGCAAGACTTAATCAGAAAAGGCATTTTCTTCAGAGAAAAGAGAGGCAAAAGCTGTTTAGCCAACTTGTAATTCTCTTCTTTTTTAATTCTGTTTTCCATCTTTAACAGCACTGCTACAGCAAGAAACAACATTCATGCCAAAATCTCAGAAAAATCTACCACCATAAATACATACAGCAGGTAGAAAACACACGGTGGAGAGGATTTTGAAAAGCCCTGTATTCAACCAGAAAATAAGGACACAGAAAAAATATATGTATGTATGTATCTGTGTGAGGTGTACTTAAGTTAGCAGGAATAACAAAAAAAATGAATAAAGTGCATTTGGCTAAATTTTAAAAATTATGTTAATATTTACAGGAGCTTTTTTTGTCCTGTTGCTAGTAGCAGGTTTGCTAGAACTCAAAGCCAGAAATGGCATCCTGTGCGTTCTATCAGCCAGAACACGAACAGGATTCCAGCGAATCCATTATAAAAGAACATGAAATGCCACAGAATCGCAAGTGGGGAACCTGTGGCCCCCCAGATATTGTTGGACCACAACCCCCAGCAACCCATGCCAGCATAGCTGATGGTGAGGGAATGCTGGGAGTCACAGTCCAACCACATTTCGGGCCCTTCCACAATGCACAATTCTAGTGCCATGGCAACATCCTGTAAAATCCTGGGACTTATAGTTTAGGGACGGGTACTTGGAATTCTCTGCCAGAGAGCTATAATGCCTCACCAAATTACAAACCCCAGGGTTCCAAAGGATGTTGCCAAGGCGGTTAAAGTGGAACCATCACACTATAACTGCGTCATGTGAAGGTCACACACTTCCTACCCTTGGCTTATATATAGAGAAAAATAATCACAAGTTGGTGCAAACTCTTCTGGATACACCAGCCTAAATTTTGGTGTTAGTCTTGACTAGAGTAAGCCCATTCAGGCAGTGGGATTTGCCTATGTGTTGCCATACCATTCTAAAATGGATTGAATAAGGCTGATTCTAGCTGCGAATAACCACCAGAATGTGAAATAAAATAATAGTTTGCAGATTCTGAACTGGGGTGTGTTTTCAAGGCAATGCAACCTTTTACAGAATCAAAACCTACACCAGTTGAGAAGTCTTATCCATGCTCTCTCAGAATCTGAATGGTGCTATTAAGGACTCTGGTCCACAAATTTCCAAAGGCGGCAGGGTGGGGTGTTGGGGGAGAACTTCCCATTCCTCTCCTGGTTGGGGTAGCTTGGTTAACTTGATGAGGACTAGTAGCATGACTGACCTGGAAGGTTAAAAACAAAACCAAACCCAAGCCCCACTGCTCAATCGAGGGAAGGAAAGGGAAACAGAACCATAATAAAAATAGAAGCAGGGTGGACAACTGTGGAAGCTTGGATGGGAGTCTGCATTAGCCCCCCCCCCGGAGAGACCCGTACCCCACCACAACACCTACAAAACTACAACAAAAAAAAAACAACCACTTTTTTTGTCCCCAAGCAACCTCTAGCGGACATGAGGGGGGCATAACTTGGCCCAGGGAAGCTGCAAAATGTGGTGGAAATGCCTCCCTAGAGATCATTTTGGATTTTAAAAAATGACCCTAGGGGTCCCGTAGGCCGCACATTGTTTACTCCTGAAATAAGAATGAGATGGGATGGACCTTGATCCATGCTTTTCATTAAATCTACTGATCTGAATCTCCCTCCTCTCTCTACCTGTCTTCCCAAATTTCACGGCTACAAATCTAACATCACATTCCAATTCCATTATTTCTGACCAGCCTGGAAAAGCCAAAGGAAGTATTTAATGCAGGGATGAACCATGTACACCCGTCCAGGTGGTGCTGGACTTCAACTCCTATCAGTCCTAGCCCGAACTTGGGCAAAGTCACTTTTTTGGACCGCAACATCCCAGCCAGCCATGTATTCAGCCAAAAAAGTAACTTGTCCAAGCTCCGGCCTGGGACAGAAAGCCAACGGTCATTGATTGAGAAAATTCAGTTTGCATAAGACTGGACTTCTGCGTATTTCCAATTAAAATGACATTGATCTCTGTACAGACTTTATATATTTTAGTGGAGGAAAGAGACAGGAGACCAACTTGGGTGAATAAATGCCTCACATACACTGTGGACACAATCCAGTGCAAGTTTTACACCTGTCCTGTTCCTGTGTTTCCAAAACAGGAAAGACTTGAGAGTAAGTGTAAATCTGTCTTGGCAAAACCAGCGCAAATATGCTTAATTTAGACAGGATTACACCCTTCCTGACAGCATAGATTACAAGACTATCTCTTGGGGAAGAGGTGGGACACACATAGTTTGGGGAGGGGGTTGTTTGGGCTGATTTAAGTCCAAAAATCACCAGAAGGGAATCAAGGGAATATTCTGTAACAGTTTTATCTTGACATTTCATTGTTGGTTTAAAAGCAGGGGGAGAGGAGAAGAAAAGGACAGATCTCCCCTCCTTTCTTTCAATGCATTATATTTTCTGTCTCCACTGGGTGATGGGGGATCCTCAAAGGAAGAGTGTCCAAGCAGACGTGAGGGAGGGAAACCATGCGGAGAGGAGCCACAGGGGTGGGCAGGTGAGTGGGTGAGAGCTCTCTTGACTCCGTGGCAGGACGGGAGAAGAGCAGCCCTTAGCTTCTCTGCGTCTCTCCCAAGGGTTCCCGTTACCCTCAAACTATTCTCCCAAGCAGACGTGTAAGCAAGGGGCAAGGAAAGCCTTTCTCCCTTTCCAGCTCCACCGCTTTATCTGCTCTGCTCCAAGTATTGGTGCGTGAACATGTTCAGCTCGCTGTCGAGCCAGCCGGCTTTGTTCCTGCCAAACGAGAGAAACAGAAATCCTGATGAAACCTGCAAATATTCATGTTTAGATTCCATCTCTCTAAAACAAGGGGGAGGGACTGCAGGGGCCAGGGGGTCAATTTCCTCCCCAGAATCCTCCCTCCCCAAAGCGACAACGGGAAGGCCCTGCTACAAAGCCTCTAGCCTCAAACAACCCCCCACCGTGATCTAAAAGTTGTCCTGCCAGCAAAGTCTTTTTATGGAGGGGAAAATTCACTTTAAAGCCCTGGGCAAGAATGGGAAGCGGCTGTACCTGAGCAGTTTGGCTTTGCTCTGCAGGCCATCCAGGACTTCAATTTTCTGATTCAAGACACTGATTTCCTTCTCCAGGTCTTCCCTCGTCACGTCAACCTGCTGGCAAAGCTGAGCAAAGGTCCCAGCCAGCTCCCTTTTCCACGTTGTTGGGTTTTTGTTTTTTGTTTTTAAAGAGAAAACAAACAGGAAAACGTAAGAAGTCAATAACAGGCCTGCAAAATTGAAGAGGTCATAAAATCTTTTTAAAACATGTATGCTGGTTTTATAGGAATTCGGCATTCTAAAATCCAAAAGTGATTTGCTCCTCAGATTTACTCCATCACGTATAGTTTTTTCCAAACTTGCTTTGATGTTTCTATGTTGTACAGTGGACCCTTGGTATCTGCTGGAATTTGGTTCCAGGACCCCCCTGTGGATACCTAAATCCATGGATGCTCAAGTCCCATTTTTTACAATGGCATAGTAAAATGGTGTCTCTTATATAAAATGGCAAAATCAAGATTTGCTCCTTCAAATTATTATTATTATTATTATTATTATTATTATTATTATTATTATTATTTTACTATTTCCAAGCCATGGATGCCAAATCCGTGGATACAAAAGGCCGACTGTAATATGTGACTGAATAAAATTAATATTGCAATTGGTAATGAAATTTGTGCAAGGACCCGGTGTGGCATGACATTTTTTATTGTGTTTGCGAATCCCGTGCCCAAACAAACATTAAAATCAGCTACAATATGGAAAAAAGTTTTTTCATCGCAGACCTGGCTGGAATCCTCTATCACGGTCTATGTTACATAATTTTATAGACAGTTTGCTACATAGCAGAGGCATGAAGAAACCCTGTTAGCCAACTGCAAAAATACATAAGAGGACACTGGATGTGGAAGTTCTGAAATGGCCCAATTCTAATTCCTGCAAATGCACCATATATACAGTACTCGTAGAATTCAAAGACATTGCTGTGTTAGTCTGGAATATCAGTAAGCAAGGGGATCTTGTAGCACCTTTGAAACTAACTGAAAGTAGTGGGCATCTACGTACCCTTCAGCTTATGCTACAATTTCTTTCTCTGTCTCAAAGGTGCTACAAGATCCCTTTTGCTTACGTAGATACCCATGTGTACAAGTGAAGAAATTTCAGTCAAAATATCGACCCAAAAAACCTGGGTCAATTTACCCATGGGTCAAGGTAAGTCCTATACCTTAACTCTTATCCAAAAAGGAACCATCCCCTTCTGGGTAGAGTGGCGAAAAGTGAAAACATAATCCTTCCTGGGAGCATCTAAAAGAAACACAACCCCATCTACTCTCTTGCCATAGCGCCGCTTCTGGGCGGGAACGCCTGGACGGGAAAATGGCAGCGGCTTTTTGGTGCTTGCCCTCAAAGGAGCACCTGAGAGCCCGTGACAGGCCTGAAAGCGATTTAGGAATGTGCAATGAAGACATGCCTTTGTATAACCCGCCCGCGCCGGCCTACAGCCCAAATCACACTCACTGCTGAACTTGGTGGCTGCAGTTGGAGCCAGTGTAACTGACAATGAGCTGGAGCTTCTCTCCGGCGTATTCCACAAACTGGCGCTTGAAGGCTCTCTCCTTGGCTTTCGTGGTCCAGGTGAGGCGCTCGTAGACATAGAGGAGCCCGTAGAGGCCAAAAGAAAGCGCAATCAGCCGCCAGCCCACCGCTTTCCAGACCTATACATTTGGGGAACGGGAGGGAAGGGACAGATATTACAACTCGGCTCCATGAAGCAGTCCAAAGTATTTTCTTTTCGTTAAAAAAAAGAAGGTGTTCTAAACCTGCACCCTTACACCGATTCGCTAAACCACACAGATGTCATGGCATGTTCACATACATTCTAACTGCTCGGAGAACTGGAAAGCTTAACTTTAAAAATATGGCTTAATTTATAGTTTTAGCTAAAAGTAAGAACCACAACTTGTTAATATCTATCATTTATCAGCAAAATGTTATAGTGGGACCACTTCTTCCCCAAATCCCCAAAATGGGGAAAATCTAGCCCGCCACAAAAATCCAAACCATAGAATAAAATCATTGGAATAATACTCAGCCTTCAATGGCTGAAAACAACCTGGTGGATATTTCTTTCAGTTTGAAAGCTGTGCCAAGAGGATTAGAACTGGAAGCCAGAGAACTACTGTAAAAATAAATAGTTGTCCCTCCAGATTTGCAGGTTATACATTCATGTATTTGACTATTTGTGGATTACTGTATTTGCCGCTGCCTCCGCTGCTGCCCTATAGGTGACCGAAAAAATATGTTCTCTCTAGGCATTTCTGGGTCCTCCAGCATGATTATGTGATCAACTTCTGGTGGAGGTAGACATGCCTAGAAAAGCGTTCTCAGGTTAAAAAAAAAATGCATCCTATATTTGTGTTTTTTCCACTTTTTTGCACAGATCCAGCATCCCTAACCCCCACAGAAGTTGAGGGCTGACTGTATTATGCTCTTTGCAGAAATACAGGTGGTTCCCCCTGTATCTGCGCAAATATCTGAAACCATAGTTAATAGCAAACCCCATAGAATCATGCTGGAGGGCTTAGAAAAAGCCTAAGAGAGCAGGCCATGTTCTTCGGTTGTTTCAAAGTACAGTATATCTTTTTGATGTTCATTGGCTTTGCCCTAACCCTAACCCTAACCCTAACCGTTTATTTCTCTCAAGCTTACAGATAACCATGTCAGCCCCCCTGAGCCACTTCTAACCATATCTCCTCTGTTCCCTGAAGTGGCTACTGATGCTCTGGCCACAAGTGGTGGTGGCATGGGGCCAAAGATTAATGTAGAAACTGCAAGTTACTGCAAGTCACCACATTGCAAGTTCAATTCCAGCGAGCTCCAAGGTTCGCTCAGCCTTCCATCCTTTCGTAGGTCGGTAAAATGAGTACCCAGCTTGTGGGGGCCATTAGCTAACACACATTGGAAACTGTTTAATGCAGTGTAGATGTGTAAATAGCTATTGCTTAAAAACAATTTGTAAGCCACTCTGATAGCCTTATGGCTGAAGAGCGGGGTATAAATAAATAAATAAATAATAAAATAAATAGGGTGGCTGCCTCTCTAGGCATCTCCAGGGCAACTCCAGTGGAAGTGACCATAGAGTTGTGCTGGAGGACCTAGGAAATGCCTAGAAAGATGACATTTTTCCAGACGATGGATAACTGAAATCGTGTAAACGGGGGGTGACTTGTCCTGCAAAAGAACCCTAGGAAGAGACCTTTGGAAGGGCAGGGGCCTTTTCAACAGCCCTCAGATTTTACGTTTCTCCTTCAAACCTACCACCCCGCCAACGACGAGGATCCCCATGGATGTTCTGGAGGTGAGGGAGGCCAGGCTGGTCACCATAGAGACCATCAGTTCCTCCTGAGTCAAGGATCCCTGAGGCAACGGGGGCAGGCTTGGGTTGGCCGGGGTCAACGGCAAAGGACGCTGGACCTGAAACGGAAGGCAGTGGGGTAGAGAAAGAGAGGGTTCAAAGTAAAAAAAAAAAATTCCCCAGGTTTTTGACTTCCCTGAACCAATGCAAAGAGAGCTTAGAGATCATTTGGTGCACTTGGGGGTACTATTATTTGTGGGTGCAGTGGGGAGGGTCGTGGCCCTCCGAGGCCTCCTGGAGAACGAATGTGGCCCCCCTCGCTTTCCGCACTTGCCCGCCACTGTTTTAAGGGCTGCGCTCACCTGGTCGTTGTAGCCCATCAAGGCCCGCCGGGTATTCTTTGGCCCCAGGAACCGGTTCACAAGCATCGTCCAGCCGAGAGAGAAGTGGAATTCGATGTCCTCCTGGAAGTCCGCACAGAGTTTGTCACAGTTGAGGTCGTAGCTGAGCGTGAAGCACTGCCGGGGGACCAGCATATCGATCTGGCCCCGAAGGGAAACCGGCAGGAGGGGCTTCAAACCATCTGACAGGGAAGCAGGGCAGAAGAATGGGACATTTTACTCAGGATGTAAAGAATACAGTCAGACCCCCATCCCAAAATATGTTCCCAGCACCTTGGAACCAATGTCCACAGTTTCAGTTATTTGTGGGACACAAAGCACAGAGTCACACTGGAAAATGCCTAGAGGGGCATCCTCTCGAAAACTGTTTTTCTGAAGACTGTCTCAAAGCGGGAAAAGAATGGTTAAAATTACTCATTGCTTCCTTTGAGAAGACACTTGATGAAGAATTACATTCCTACATTTCACAAGGGTTGATTTATGCATCAGAATTAAAACAGCAGCTGGAGGCATGGAAAAGAATGTATTGGGAGTCAACCTATAAGCTATCTGGGTATGCAAATAATGTTTTGAATTTCATTAGTTAGCAGCCAGAAGCAAGTATCCAGGCATGGAAATAATTCACTAAATTAAATTGATTAGTTACCAGCTTGATTCCTTTCAATATTATCCTCTTTAATTGTGAAATGCAAAGGAACACCTCTCATTGATTCGTTATTGCATGTTTTTAGTCATTTTAAATGAATTTATTTAAAAAACTGTGATGATTTAACCCAGGAATGGGAATGTTGTGGTCCACCAGATGTTGTCCCAATTTTTCAGATGTTTTTAAAATACCCCCGTTTCTCTCTCGCCCTCACACTTTCCGCTTTGCCATCAGTTTATTTCAGTTGATGTAAACTGAGTTCAAAGTGCAAAAGTGGCAAAGGGAGAGAAGAGGGCAGAGTCCTGCACTTTCCAGTTGGCTCAGGCAAAAGCAAACTGCTGCAGCCTCTCCTGGCTTGTGTGTTCTTCTTCATTAATAAGATTTGCCATCTTGGCTGCGCTGTAATGTTGCTTGGCCACACATGATCCAGTTTTTAATCTGTGAAACATTGGAGGATATGTGTAACGTCAGCTCTGGTCTGCCCAAATGGCACCTGTCACAGGGCACTGTGGCCCTACTGAGTGCTGCCGGTGCCAAAAATGGCAGCATGAGGCCTTCCCCTGAGGGAAACCTACCAATCATTTCCTGCTGCATGGTCTGCAAGGAGGCTGTGATGGTGCTGGAGCAGCGTTCCGACATGTTCCGGCCCAAACCTTCCTCAATGTGTCGATGTAGTTCCTAGAAAAAACAACCACCAAGAAAAAAACTCATGTTTTTTTTTCCTGGAAGAGTACCCTTCCCACCTTGAACCGCCTCTTTCTTCCCATGGTGTTGCTGAATTGTGAGCAAAAGCAGGAAAACAAACAAACATGGCATACTGAAAATTAAACCCTAGACGGGTTTAGTGTATGCAGGTCACTCGCCGTATTTGCAGAGGATATGTTTCCAGACTTACTGCAAATACTTGGGTAATAGCAAAGCGCACAGAATCATGCTGGAGGACCTAGGAAATGCCTGAAGAGGCCATCCCTCTAGGCATCTCCGGTGTGATTCTATGGTAACTTTCGGTGGAAGTTACCATAGAGTCACGCAGGAGGACCTACGAAGTGCGTAGAGCACACCTCTCAAGGCATTTCAGCATGACTCTATGGTAACTTCAGGTGGAAGTTACCTCAGAGTTCTGACGGAGGACCTGGGAAATGCCTAGAGAAATCATATTTTTCAGACAATAGATCTGAAACCGCGGGTATTGGTCTTGCGCCTACCGGAGTGGGGGGGAATCTGTTCTGCTTTCCAGCTTTTAAAAAACAAAATCCACAAAGCATTTCACAATAAAAGCAAGATACAATTTTTAAAAAAAGCTGCTGAAAGGGTGAAACAATAAAAGCACTAAGTGCCATAAAAATTTTCATGAAAAAAACCACCAGGGTTTAACAAAATTATATCGGTTAAGAAAATGAACAGGAAGACACCCAAACAATGTGACCTCTCCCATGACCCATGAGTAATGCTGCCACAAGCACCCATGATCTCTGAATGGTCTGTGGGGTAAGAACCAGCCAAGCTCCCTCCTGTTACTCACATTCTTATAAACTTTTATGACTACTTGCGATGGGTGGAAATCCAGCTGGAAGTCGTCTACCAACACAGAGAGTCGTCTGATCTCTTCCGCCATGGCGTTCGACACCTGGGGAGGAAAATAAGAGTAGAAAGATGTCTATCAGGTGGGTAGAACAGGCCAGAAAAATGGGAACAAGGCTACATTTCTCTGCTCTCCATGTCAGGTGGGTGCGGGAATCTATTCCTTGGGATCCCCACTGAACTTATGAGAGGCAAACAACAATGGGGAACACGAGGGCTACACATCAGCCCCAAACGCCACTTTTTCAGACCCTTGGCACTCCACCCCCCCCCCCAAGGTCCCTGAACATGTCAGTTTTGAAGCAATTTTCATCCTCAAGTGGTCCAAACTGTGAGAAAACCACCCACTAATGTGCCTGTTTTAATTTTCCTACACAGCACAATTCCCATTTTCTGCACAACTGTGGAATGCCTTCCCCTCACAGGCCCGACTGGTGCCAACGCTGAGTTCTTTAGGTGCCCGGTAAAAACCTGGCTGTTCACCAAAACTACTTGGTCTCATGGATTTCTCTCAAATACTAAGGCATGTAGTTTTCTCTCAAATGTTAATGCATGTAGTTTTCTCTGAAATTCCTTCTCAAATGCTAACTCGCACAGTTTTCTCTCAAATACTAATGCACATAGTTTTGTCTTAATTTTCTTTTTCTCAAATGCTAACGCAAATAGTTTTCTCCCAAACGCTAATGCACGTAGTTGCCTCTCAAATTTCTTATACATATTATTCTTATACAAATATCAATGCACATTAAGTTTTCTCTTAAATGTCTTTCTCTCAGATACAGTGCTAGTCAAAGCAGTGGTCTCTCGACCAGTGCTGGACCCTGAGCCAGTGGCTGCCAGTCCCGTGAGAGTTTCCAGGAAAAAAAGAAACAATGATAGCCAATGGTTAGAGCATATCAGAACAAAACAATAATTGCTGACCCCTCACATCAGGTACCCTGAGAAGCATACTTAGCAGATGCCCTTCCATCACTTGAGGCTTTAGGAAGGAACATGGCAGCAAGAGACCTCACACCACAATGATGGGAGCTTTCACCCCTGTTGTTCTGTTATCACCCCATCTCCTTCCATCCGGCTGCTCACCTGCCTCTCCACTTCTTCCGTCAGCTGCTTAATTTTCTGCTTGTAATTGTGAGTGAGCAGGTCCAGCTGCTTGTCAATGAAGCCCAGGCGTTCCTGACGATCTTCCCGCATATCCAAGCAGTAGATCCTAGGAAGAGGAAGCACAATGTCAAATTTTGGCGAGCAGGGTATAGCAGTGGACTAGGACTCTGAAGACCAGGGTTCGAATCCTGCTCAACCACAGAAACCCACTGGGTGATGTTGGGCAAGTCACACCCTCTCAGCCTCAGGCAATGGTGGCAAACCTCCTCTGAATACATCTTGAGAGCCAGTGTGGCCTCATGGTTTGAATGCTGGGCTCTGGGAGACCAGGTTCAAATCCTCACTCAGCCACAGAAACCCCCAAGTCAAATCTTCCAGGGGAGGGCAATGGCAAACTGCCACTGAATACATCTTGCCAAGAAAACCCTAGAAGAAGATTCAAATTTAAGGCATCTAACAACAACAGAGGGAAAAGAGGGGTGGAGGAATGCCAACTTTCCCCCCACCATCTTCCTGTTCCCTCCAAACTTAACTGTAAACCTCACAGTGGCTGTGGAGTGTGTGAGACAGAAAGAGGTGGTGAGAGAGAGTTCTTCAGCAACAATGAACTATTGTGAGCCTGTTGCATTAGAAACTATAGTTGTCCTTTCACATTCACTGGGGTTTGATTCCAGGACCCCCCGGGGATAGCAAAATCCGTGAATACTCAAGTCCCATTATATGCAATGGCACAGCATATTGATGGCAAAATCAAGGTTTGCTTTTTGGATTATTATTTTTTTAAGAATATTTTCAAGCTCTGAATACTTAAATCCATGAATGACAAATCTGTGAATGTGGAGGGACAACTGTATTTTCAGGTGTCTTGGTCTTCAACAGGCCATTAGGAGCTGTGGGCTTGACAAAAGGCCCGCCCCTGGCAGAGATCAAAACTAGAACTGGCTTGTGGATGCAGTTCCAGACCCCCCCCCCACACACAAAAATATTGAAGTCTATCTGGTGTTACTACTCACCTCTGCTCCTGTGCAGCAACGTGTACGGAGTCCATGATGTGCCGGACCTCTTCAGCAATCTGCTTGGCTCGGACCGTGTGCTGCTCAAATTTTGTCTTCACAGCAGACTGCGAGATGCATTCCTGCATAAGCAAAAGGAGGAGGGAATATAACTCAGCTCCACAGCAGCCGGCATCAAAAACACTACACTAAGATGATACGTACTTTGGCCAATAAGGCAGAGATTTAAAAAGATACGTTTGGTGGGGCTACAACTCACCAAATACTGGGAGTTATAGTCCCACCAAAAGGAACTTTTCTGAATTCTGGGCCTTTCAGCTGACCTTCTTCACAGGAGATGTGAGGAAGCATAGCCAGGTTTTCTGAATGTGAAGCAGGGGGGCTATACAACTGGGCTACAGTGTCTCTCTTTCTGGTTTACGAAATCCATTTCTCTTAGAGCAGGCATCTCACTAAAGGAATCATCCTAGGGAAAGGCCGTATGGGCTGTATCTGTCTGCAATTTATGACGTTCATGGATCTTTGCCAGCAGTTGTTTCTTCTCTTCCTGGATATACAAGTATTTGTAAATGTCCTTTCAGGATTAATTCAAGGACACTATAGCAGTTCTCTGTTCGCAGTTACAAGCATTCCTGATATTCCTTCTGCTAGCAATGTTTTTTTGCCTGAATATACTAGCACTTGTAAACCTTTAGGACATGACACATATTCTTGTATGGAGTTCATAGATATAATTGAGGTTGATGTATATACTGAAGTTATCACAAGAACTGGTTTGTAACAACTCATTGTTTCTTGTGAAGGACTGTTGATTGTAGCAAGCATCTGGCATAGTTGTATGCTTCATGTATTTAGATATTATGGTCTCGTATGGATAAAATAAAAATTTTGACATATATATCCCTGGTTAACATTTATTGTTGTTTAGCCCATATATTTTTCTTTAGGCCTCTGACTAAAGAGACCAGCCAGACTTGCCTCAAACCGTCTCTCGAAGTTCTGGAACTCGAACATCCTCACTTGAAACCCTTCCGCCAGCGCGCCACCTAAGAGGAAGAGCCATCAAAACCCATCCTTAAGTCTGCAGGCAAACATTCCTCGCTCAAAGGTCCAGCGGTCTAACCACTACCCCACACTGCCTCACCTCCTTCGGGCATCCCCTGAGCCTTCTGGATCCTGGCGCTCAGGACCTCCTTGGCAGAGACAAAGAAGATGCGGTCCCCGGCTTGCGCCCGGTCCACCACAGCCAGCTCGTCTACCAGGAAGCTGGTGCAACGCTCCATGTGCTGGCGACGAACCTAAAAAAAAAAAAAGAGAATGAAGGAGAGTTTGTATTTTGAGCAAATCCAGGTGTTCCCCAAGGCTTTGATACAGAAAATGGATACACGGTCACTGCTGCGAGATGAGCTTTATTGGTGGGCATTATGAATAAAGAGCTGGATAGTTGATACAATACAACCCTTGTACCTGCGGGACCACTATCCACAGTTTCACTTCCCCAAGTCCAAAAAATTATGTTCTCTCTAGGCATTTTCTGGGTCCTCCAGCCCAATTCTATGGTATGTTTCTGTTGGAAGTTGACCATAGAGTCATGCTGGAGGACCTAGAAAATGCCTAGAGAGGTGTTCTCTATGGAATGCTTGGACCGGAAGTGGTTTGTTTCAATAGGGTTCACTATTATCCACAGTTTTGCATTTCCACAGTAAGTCTAGGAACGTAACCTAGAATATTATAATGTTCAATTTCAGGTCCAATTTTCTTTCCGTTCTCTGCTCCCAGTGTCACCAAACCACTCACCTCTTCCATGTATTCCGGCTCGGAGGCTGAGGCGTCCCAGCGGTTATTCAAGATGAAGATGTTGGGCCGAGACAGGCGGGCGTTCACTTTGTGGAAGAACTGCTTCTCCTGGGAACAAGATGGCAGGGTCAGCGGGCAAACAGTACCAAGCGAGTCTCATAGTTATGCCTTCCCCCTTGCCATTTCATCCATCCCATGTTTCTATGGGGCCATGAGCTTCTCCACCTGCCCACCCTACCTCCAGCAGAAGAAAGCTGGAATTTCCTACAGGAAGTGATTTTCTGTTCCCTTCTTGTTTGGAAAAAAGGCCTCATCTGAGCCTAAAAACATGGCAAAAATGTTTTTGTGGTGGGGCTACAGCTCTCCCTCCAAGTTCTCCTAGGGGGCTAATGCAGCCCTCTAGTCTCCCACAATTGCTGACCCGTTCTAAACGAAGACCAAACAGAACTGATGATTTCTCACAATGGGTTACCTCCATCCATCCACCCACCCAAACCCACCCCAAAATTAAAGGGGCCAAAAAACCCGGAAGGCTAGACCTCACCGTCTGCATGAGGGTCGACTCCGAGTTGGCCACCAAGACAAACACGTCGGCATCCAAGCAATACTTATCAATCCAGCTGTCCAGTTCGGTGGTGACGTCAATTCCGGGGCTAGTGGCAACACAAAGGAAGACTGCATGGCTAACATGATAAACTTTCTGGTTTAAATAGGCGTCTCCACTCAGGTGACAGCACCAACCCCCAAGCGTGGCTAAAAACAAAGGCCTGTTTTCAGAGTCTAAAGGACCGCTTTGTGTCCAGGTGCAATCCAAAGTGTTGGCCAAGACCACTAAAGCTCCATATGGCTCAGGTCCAGTTTATTTGAAGCCACGTTAATTTCTTGCAGCACAGAAAGGAGGAAGGGAGTGGGAAAGAAGGAATGTAGCAGCACCTTTAAGACTAACTGGTTTTTATTTTAGCACTCTGCGTTGCATTTGAAGACATGGGTTTATATCCACGAAAGCTCATGCTAAAATAAAAAGTAGTAGTACTTTAAGGTCCTTTATGCATTCGCTTGGCAGTTTGGGGCTGGGAAGAGATGAAGGCTGAGAACAGATTAGGGGAGTGAATTTTCCTCTGTTGCTCGCCTGCTAAACAGTTCTCATAGCTATGGATGGGGGCAGGTGGGTCACACGGGTTCACTTTGACTTCCTTTGCTCCGGCATGGTATAACCCTCGGGAGTCCATCTTACTGAAGGGGGTGCGCCGCAGCGCAGGGCCCCCCTTTAGGCAGCAATGGGGAACTGGATTGCCAGCCAGGGACCCTCTGGGTAGAATTGTTTAGGGGCCCAATACTACCACTGGCTGTGAATGGGTGCTGGACCCCATTAGCTGTGTACCATCTGCTGCATCCATCTACCACCAATAAAGCATATACAGGTCCACCACCCCATCTACATGGGATTGGTACCTGTGGTTTTGCTTACCCACAATGGGGGGGGGGGCTTTAGGCATTTGGAGGACAGAGTGACGCTGGAGGTGTTCCCTCTAGGCATCAGGAAGTCTTCCAGCACACCTCGATGATCAAAGTCCGATGGAAGTTGACCATAGAGTCACACCAGACGCCTAGAGAGGCATCCTCTCTAGGCCCTCCGGCACGATCTTATGGTACAACATGGTGGTTTGCTATTATATGTGGTTAAGCGTATTTGTGGTAAGTCCAGGAACATATCCCTGCGTAAACAGCGGGTGGGGTGACCTGTACAATAGCCGTAATGTGCGTCAGTGTTTGACACTGAAAGGCCTCTTGGAGAAGCCCGGAAGAGTACCAAGTTGCAGCACAAAAATCCTATAACTCGTTTGATTTAGCTTGAAAGAACGCGCGAGGGAGCAGAAAAACAGAAGGTAGCAAACAGCTTAATCTCGGGAGATGATGGGTTAATTAAAAGGAGGCATGGAGTTTAAAAGAAGCAGCTTGCAAATGCAGAGAGGAGTCTAAAGCAATTATCTAAACCACCCATGGAAATGGCCTAAGCTGCCTTCCCTTTAGCAAGGCTGGAGAATTTAGCATCAGTTTACGAGTTAATTCCTGCTAAGCCAAAAAGCTGGACAGAAACCAGGGGAAGAGGGTGCTTCCGAAAGAAAAAACAAAACCCCAACATTTCACAGAAAATAAATCAAGCAATGTGGATTTTTGCTTTTTTACATTCTCGCAAGCAAGCAGAAAGGATTTCGAAGGTTTCTTTGGTTGAGATTAGGAGAGTTTATGCACATTTTTTTGGACAATTTTCCACACCTTGTGCCTTTGCACAAGAAAGAAGAAACCTTAGTTCCATGAGGAATGTTAACACTGAAAAAGCCTGTGTTTCTCCAGCTCTCCTTCACTATTTTCCTAATGTAGATGCTGTTAAAAAACATCCAGCTAGGCAGAGGTCAAGGAGGAAAAGTGGATCCAGGGGGGTAAAAAGGCTTTGTAAAAAGGAGTTTCTCTTGTCAGAGATTTTGTGGACTGAGGTGTGCCCCCATATCTGCAGGGGATAGGTTCCAAGACACCCCCCCCACCCGTGCATACCTGAAACCGTAGATAATAGTGAACCCTATTATTTTCAATTAATTGAATGCCAGATGTTGACCACAGAATCATACTGGAGGACCTAGAAATGCCTAGAGAGAACATATTTTTTCAGATGTGGATAAGTAAAACCATGGATACCGAATCTGTGGATTTAGGGGTTGACCTGCATTATTCCCTTCCCGAGCAGTTCCCGAGCAGTAACTGTTCTTGATGCAGCCCAGACAAAATTCAGAGGAAAATAAAATGAGATGGGAAGGATCTCTTACCTGTCCATCAAAACCAGGTCATCTTTGAGGAGTGGGCATTTGGAGTTTGGCCACATGACACTGACCAGGCCGCCAGCAGTGAGGAGTTCGTCTTGGTGGAGAGCGTGAGCAAGCTGGTTGACTGTCTGGTTGAAGAAGGCCAGAGGAAGGAAAGAAAGATACAAGATGAGGCTGGGCTCAGAGGAAAAGGTGTTTTTAAAGTGGTGAGTTTCATGGATGGTTAAGAATATCGAATTCTGCAACAGAATCTCAGAACTGATAGGACCCCAAGGGTTATAGCTAGGCCGGTGCATCTTAAGCTATCTAATATGGCAGATTGGCAGGTTGTTTTTCTCCCCCCAACATGCCATATTTGTGTCTACCGTTTCTTTCTTTCCTGGAAACTTGCCTCAGGCCAAATCCACGCAACATAAATAATCCAGTTTGAAACTGGATTATTTGCCATGGCTCCTTCCTACAGAACCCTGGGATTTGTAGTTTTACAAGGTCGTTAGGCTCCTCTGCTAAAGAATCCTTATCCCAGGATTCCACAGGAAAGAGCCGTGGCAAATAATCCAGTTTCAAACTGGATGATTTGTGTGGTGCGGATTTGGCCACAGGGAGGTAGCTAGCTGCTTGTGGACTGGTCCCGGTTCAAGGACCGCCATTTTGAATAGCGCTAACCTGGCCAGGTCAGGAAATCACAACCAAAAGAAGCTAGGCTGGTGACATCTAACCTAGGTTTCAAAGCCACCAGCGAAGGTGAGTCCACCACCTTCCAATTTAAATTCTGGTCACAGCCCAGGAAACTCTGTGAATGGAAGAACACCAAAGCCCCATCCCCAATTGCTGGTCAAACCTACAGCAGACTCACGGAATGAACAGAAATCCGATAAACCCACACTTATGTAAGCTCCACTGATTCAGTGAGTCTCCTCTAGTTGGAAACAGCAAGTGCACTGAGGCCAGGATGTGGGAGCCACGGAATTCTCCCACTGTTCAACTAAAACTCCCAACATCCACACTGTTGGCCAGGGCTGAGGGGGATGGTAGTTTAACAACATTTGGAGAGGCCTGCAGTGCCAGTTGGGGGCAAAGGTCTACCTAGACCAGCAACCTCCTGGCACATTGGGACTACAGCCCCCACCAACCCCAATGGGGATGATGGGACCTGGAGTTGCAAGGGAGGGTGCTGGGCTGGAGGAAAGGACAGCTCTTCCGCTGGAGCAGCAACTGCTCTGGCCCCTTAATACCTTGACACTCTGCTTCTCCTCAGATCCCTCAGTCAGCAGGAAGGCGTCCTGGCCGTCCGTCCCCTCCACGCGCAGGAAGCAGTTGGTGGTGTGGCCGATGCCCGAGGGAAGGACTTTGTCCCACAGCATAGCGTTGATGACGGTGCTTTTCCCGTTACTTGTCCTAAGAGTGACACAATGCACAACCTCAATGTCTGCTATCAGATGTGCTAGAAAGGAACCAGCTGAAACAAACTCCTATACTACAAGGCTTCCATTCCATTTTATTTTCTTTTTTTGCCTGGTGAAGAATCCTGGTGTGTTGCAAACTTTTGTGGCATTCCAGTTGCTAGCCCTTCAGATATTGCTGGAACACAACTCCCAGCATCCCTAGTCAGCATAGCCAAGGCTGAAGAATGCTGGGAGCTGCAATCCCAAAAACACCTGGAAGGCTGTTTGATTCTCGCCCTTGGCTTAGGAGTTCTAAAACAGATCCCATAAGCTTAAAGCAGAGGTGGGCCACTTGCTGCCTGTCCAATACTGCTGGACTGCAACTCCCAGCAGCCCCAGGCAGCATAGCTGTTGATGGGAGTTGCAGTTCAACAACCTCTGGAAGGCTGTTGAGTTACTAAAAGTTGACCTATTCTCCAATCTAATTTGCTTGGAATTGTTTGCAGAACTGGGTGGGGGTACAGGTTATGCTTTTGGACTACAACCCTCTGAGTTCCAGGGGATTCTGGGAGGTGTGCTCCAAAAAAAAAAGCTGTAACTTTTCCAAGCTCGGAGGTCTGTGTGTCTGTGCAGCTATAGCAGCAGTCCAAATACGATATGCGCAAGTGAGATTTTAACAGGCGAGAATAAAAACAAGGGGATGACTCAGCCTGGTGACGGCTGGCCCTGCTTCTGGGTTAAAAGGGAAGGGCCCGTCAAATAGGTGTCAGCCCCACTACCTCCTGTCCCCACCCCAAATTCTTTAACGGTGAGACACAGAGAGGAAGGATCCACCCACCCCGGCGTCTGACTCACCGCCCAAAAAAAGCCACCTTCATATGCCTCCGAGCCAGCACCTCGCTGATCCCGCTGACCTTGGAGAGGTAACCTTTGACCTCCAGCACCTGCTCTTCCGTGGTGACCGGGTCCAGATCCACATTCTTGTGCGTTTCTGGAACCCAAAGGAGAAAAAGGACTCAAGGGACAACGTGGGTGGGTGGGGAGAAAGCTGCCCACAGTAGCTGGGCACTTCTTTGGCACACAAGAGGTCTTTATTGTATTTATTTCTGTATTTGCTTATCACTTCTCAGCCCACCAGGGCTGCTGAGGTGACATCCAGCAAATAAAAACCTGCAACACTCCTTTAAAAACAGACTAAAGCAACTTTTTAAAAACACGCATTCAATGAAAACAATCACTAAAATTAAAACTCGGGATTAAGGTCCAAAAAAGCAGTGAGAAGCAGTGCAGTCAAGGCACACACAAGATCTTTTATTGCAAAGGTTTGCAACCAATCACTTCGAAGCTCCAATGCAAACTTGCCGTTTTGTGCGCCTTCAAGTCATATCTGACTTATGGAATCTCTGGGGATTTCTTTGCAAGATTTGCCTTTGCCTTCCTCTGAGGCTGAGAGGGTGTGACTTGCCCAAGGTCACCCAGTGGGTTTCCATGGCTGAGCAGGGATCCGAACCCAGGGATTCGAACCAACTACATCACACAGGCTTCAAACTATGAATTAGACTTCACACTACCAACTACTAGGCCTCAAATGACAAACAAGGCCTCACACTACAAACTTTGTCATTATTGTGCCTTCAAGTCAACTCCAATTTATGGCAACCCTCTCAGGGGGTTTTCTCAGTAGGATTTCTTTAGAGGAGGTTGCATTTGCCTTGAGGCTGAGAGAGTGGGACTTGTCCAAGATCGCACAGTGGTTTCCATGGCCAAGTGGGGATCTGAATCCCAGTCCCTCTGAGTTCTAATCCAACACTCAGATCACAACACCACACTGGATCTCTATGGAAATGCTTTCCTAAGGCTCTCTTAGCAAGATTTGTTCAGTGGGGGGTTTCCATTGCTTTCCACTGAGGCTGAGAGAGTGTGACTGCCCAAGGTCATCCAGCTGAATGGGGACCAGAACCCTGGTCTCGAGTCCAAGTCCAACAATCAAACCACGACACCACATTGGCTCAAAGATTTATTCAGAAGATATCTGCAACTATCCTTCTTTTAGGCTAGGAAAGTATGACTTGCCCCAAAGTCACACAGGCGGTTTCCAGGGCTGAGCAAGGATTTGAACTCAGGTCTCCTAGAGTCCCAGTTCTAAACTCAAACCACTACACCACACTGGGTTTCATTACTAACCATAGCTCACAAAAATATGGCTTGGATGGAAATAATATGGATGGGAAAAAAAGTGTGGATGGGGTAGATGCTTCATTGTCTTTTACCAGGCTTCGTACTCGCCCACATGAAATTCCTGCTCGCCTACGGCAACCAGGCAAGTTGTCCAATCCAAAACTGACTCACCCTCTAAGAATGTCGCACTCTCATGGACGTAGGCCGCCAGCTGTTCGAAGATGCCATTGATCTTCTTCTTGGCAGTAACAAAGTGTTTGAGCGGGGAGGCGTTGACTTCCGCCATGCGTCTCTTGTCCTTTTGGATGGCGACAATGGAATTGCAGCGGGTGAACAATAGGGACATTGCGCTGGAAGGGGGTGGGGTGGAAGGATGAGAGAGAAAACCCATCAGCCCACTAAACGAACAGGCTTGTTGCAAAAAAAGATAAAGAGTTTAAAAGTTAAAGGGATTTCCCTCTGAATTTTTTCTAATCTTGACACCTTGACCCCATCGCTACCTGCAAATTCAAATCCAAAAGAAACCATGGAAAACCACTAACGGGATGCTACCATTGTATTTTTGAAGGATCTTTCTTTCCTCACGCCATCCCCACCTCCATCAGCCCTGGTCCAGCCATCGCCAAAACATAAGACAGTTCCCCAAGAGGAAACAAGATTCCTTAATCTAATCCTCATTTATCCGATTTGCAAAGCTGATGCAGAGGAGGAGGGTGAAAAGCAAGGAGCTCAGCCTCAGGGACCCAGGCAGAAGAACAGAGAAAGTGGCCGGCCTTAATCGCTCCATCTTTAGTATAGCTAAGCTCGGAGCTGCAGACAGCCATGTGGGTTTTCCAGAACAAAGTAGAACCGGACCATTTTCCAGAACTTTGTCCAGCGATCTGAACAATATCCTCTGATACAGCTTGGTTCAAGTGTTATACAGTCCGACCCCTGTATCCATGGGGAATATGTTCCTGTACTTACCATGAAAACGTGAAACCACCCATGATAGCAAACCCTATTGAAATGGATTACTTCTGGTCCAAGTTTCTGTGAAAGCATCCCATAGAACTGCGTTGGAAGATCTAGAAAATGCCGAGGACATATGGGTCCCATGGATACGGGAGTTATACTGTATTTGAATACATTCAAAGCTGTATGTGGAAATTTTGTTGTTGTGTGCCTTCAAGTTGTTTTTGCCTTATGGCAACCCTATCACAGGGTTTTAAAATCTTTGTTAAGAAATATTGTTATTATTATAATTCCATATGTACATATATCAACAAAAATACACAACAGACCTTGATTAAATGTATAACATAAAATATGAAACAGAACACAAACAATACAATACATGACTATCATAGGGTTTTCTTGGCAAGATCCGTTTGGCTTTGCTATGGCCTTCCTCTTGGGTGGAGAGAGAATCCCAATTGCCCAAGATCAACCAGTAGATTTCCAAGGTGGAACGAGGATTCAAACCCTGCTCCCCAACACCTGAACCATGACACCAACCTCTGAGGCTGAGAGAGAATGACTTCCCCCAAAATAACCCAGTGAGTTTCCATGGTTGAGTGGGAAGTTGAGCCCTGGTTCCCAGCGTCCTAGTCCAACACTCAAACCACTATACCATGCTGGCCATATGTGAAAAAATTTTAATTGGAATATTTGTACTAATATAAAGAGAACACCATAGATTTTCCTTATATTTAAGAAAAACTGGCAGCAGTTCAAAGAATACTATGATTATTTAATGCAGAAAGCCTGTATGGTGTAGCGGTTTGAGCATTGGATTATTTGCAATGGCTCCTTCCTATTAAATCCTGGGATTTGTAGTTTTACAAAGAGTGCTGGTGCCTCACCAAACTACAAATCCCAGGATTCCACAGGAAGGAGCCACGGCCAATAATCCAGTTTGAAACTGGATTATTTGTGTACAGTAGTGTGGATGCACCCTACAGCTCTGGAGTCCAGGGTTCACACCCCGATTCAGCCATGGAAACCCACTGGGTGATTTTGGGCAAGTCACAGTCTCTCAGCCTCAAAGGCAAACCCCTTTTAACCAAATCCTGACAAGAAAATCCCATGATAGTGTTGTCTTTGGGTTGCCATAAGTCAGAAATTCCCTCAAGGCAATTCCCACATTGAGTGTCAAGGCTCCAATCCTGTGGAATTCTGGGATTCCTAATTTGGTAAAGCACCATAGCTTTCCTTCTTTCCTCCCTCCCTTCCTCCTTTCTATGGAAAAAAAAAAGGTTGTTTCCTGTATGCAAGCAATCCACACCCCTGTCTCATTCCCTACGAGATTTCCAACTCACTTTTAAGATCCCGGCTGGTTTTTCATAAGCCAGCCCTGGTTTGCATTTTCTTTTCCAAACAGCTGGAACCAACACCACAAGCGGACACCAAGAGGCCAAATCCAATTCCCACCCTAAGGAGAAGAAGACATAGACAGGATTAGAGGACACACAGCGACCTGAAACCACCTGGCATTGGTCCTCCAGATGTTTGGAACTTCAGCTCCCAGAATTCCTGAGCATTAGCCACTGTGGCTGGGATTTCTGGGAGCTAAAGTCCCAAACATCTGGCAGACCAAAGATTGAAAAAGCACTGATAGCATACATAGGTTTCACCTCCCAGCTTCATCCCCACAACAGCCCTGTGAGGTAGTGCCAGCACATGGATTTCCGAAGTCTTGCTCCAAAGCTCTAACCTCTACGCCACACTGCCTCTCCCACAAGAAATTAGGTCCTGTTACCTAACAGGCAATGGATTGCCCACCAAAATCTGACATTCCTTCTTTAAAGGTCGCTTTGGTGGACCCGCTTTCTTTGGAGGTCTTGAAATGAGAGGGTGGATGGGCATCGCTCAGGAGTGCTTTAGTTGTGTATTCCTGCAGGCATGGGGTTGGACTACATGACCCTTGGGGGGTCCCATCCACTTCTAAGAGTCTAGGATTCTACCGCACTTGGGCTATTTCTTATCCTTGCAGCTGGCACAAACGCTCAAGGGTACTCCACCCAAAAAGAGCATGAGCAAAAACACCCTCCAGTGCATCTA
Source organism: Gambelia wislizenii (assembly GCA_030847615.1). Lineage (NCBI taxonomy): Eukaryota > Metazoa > Chordata > Lepidosauria > Squamata > Crotaphytidae > Gambelia > Gambelia wislizenii. The sequence continues at coordinate 2,391,908 of JAUMIR010000016.1, forward strand.
CTCTACACTTTTTCAAAAAACCTGTTTTCAATTGTCTAAGCTGCTTGCGTTGTACACTGCCTTACAACCCCATGCTATGGGGCAGGATATAAATGTTTTAATGAACAGGTTCTTTCTTGCTTAAGCAGGCCGTTGACATATAAATGTGACTTTTTATCACATTAGGAGGAACTTTTTGACAGTAAGAGCTGTCCAGCAGAAGAACGCACTCCCTCAGAGCGTGGTGGGGTCTCCTTCCTTGGAGGTCTTTAAACAGAGGCTGGATGGCCATCTGTCGGGGATGCTTTGATCGGGATTTCCTGCATGGCAGGGGGTTGGACTGGATGGCCCTCGTGGTCTCTTCCAACTCTGCGATTCTATGATATGATTCTATCGGGGTGTGTGTGTGTTGTGCTGTTTTTATGGTTTTTGTGTTGTTTTTATCTGTTTTTCTTACTATGTTTTGATTGCTTTTAATTGTGATTTTAGGAGCCCTGGTGGCACAGTGGTTAAATGCTGGTACTGCAGCCACAATGTTGCGAGTTTGATTCCAGAGGGCTCCAAGGTTGATTCAGCTTTCCATCCTTTTGTAGGTCCGTAAAATGAGTAAACCACTTAATGTGGCGTAGATGTGTAAGGCGCTATTGCCTAACAATTTGCAAGCTGCTCCGAGAGCCTTTGTGGCTGAAAAGTGGGATATAAATATCTAAATAAATAAAATACAGTTGTCCCTCCGTATCCACGGCTTTGGTATCCATGGATTTAAGTATCCACAGCTTTAAAATATTCTTTAAAAAATAATAATCCAAAAAGCCAACCTTGATTTTGCCATCTTATATAAGGGACACCATTTTGCTGTGCCATTGCATATAATGGGACTTGAGTATTCACGGATTTTGGTATCCACGGGGGTCCTGCAACCAAACCCCACCAAATATGAAGGGACAACTATAATAAATATTTTAATTGTTTTGTGAGCCACCTAGGGTCCCACTTTGGGAGAAAGGCAGCATAGAAATTACACAAAGAAATCCATTTGTCTTGTAGGGTGATATGTTTTTGTCTAAGTCTTTTGCCTTTGTAACTTAGCGTGTTAATAAAAATATATAATTACAACAAACAAACAAACAAACATGACCATGGCCTCAGGCAGCAAAAAGTCTTAGAGGTCTTCCCACCCCCCCAAAAAATTCACATTAACTTGCAAGGAATACTTTTGGGTTTGGTTGGCAACACATAAAAATGCGCCATTGCTTTGCACGGGTGTGTGAACTCCCCGGACTGGGGGGCACCCCAAAAACACACCTTGGCACGTGGGAATTTAAAGTGCCACGCCTTCCCCTCCCTTTCACACGTGCACTTAATTGTACACGTGAACGAAGAGCCCTAACTAACCCCTTGGCTTTCTTCTCCCAAAGTCCACCCAAGCAGGAAGAGCAAAGAGGGAAATATAAGCCCGCACCTCCTTAACCTGGGCGTCACGTCTGGAGCCGCTGACACGCGTCCTTCCTCCGGCTCCCCTGCCCTCCTTCCCTCTCTCTCTCTCTCTCTGTCTCACCTTCACCACCTTCCTCCCTGCGCGGCTCCAAGCAGGAACCCAACCCCGGGCAGCGTCAGAGAGAAAGCGCCGGGGGAGTGACGTCACTGAGATGCGACGCCGCCGACGCCCGCTGCCTCATGGGAGTTGAAGTCTGGCAAGGAAGGGCCATAGAAGGGGCTGGCTTTTTAATAGGAAAGAAAGGCTGGGGTTGGAAGGGAGTTAAATTCATTAAATGACTCCATTATCATCATCATCATCATCATCATCATCATCATCGTTCTTTGGGCTTGTGCAGAGTGCCTTGCCTTCTAAGGAAACCTTACAATCACAGTCCCTCTGGAGTTTTATTATTATAGTATACTATAGTACTATTATTATTATTATTAATAATAATAATAATAATTTATTTAGTGTTGTTGTTGTTGTATTTATTTGTAGCCGGCCCTTCTCCCAAGGCGGGATCCAAAATGCTGCTTACTTCATAAGTACTACACTGGACTACTCCTTACTTTATTATTATTATTAATAATAATAATAATAATAATAATTGTAGCCAGCTTTTCTCCCAAGGCTGGGACCCAAAGTACTGCTTACTCCATAAGTATTACACTGAACTGCACCTTACTTCATTATTATTATTATTATTATTATTAATTGTAGCTGGCTTTTCTCCCAAGGCTGGGACCCAAAGTACTGCTTACTCCATAAGTACTACACTGGACTACTCCTTACTTTATTATTATTATTATTATTAATAATAATAATAATAATTGTAGCCGGCTTTTCTCCCAAGGCTGGGACCCAAAATACTGCTTACTCCATAAGTATTACACTGAACTACTCCTTACTTCAATCATAACAATGATAATGATGATAATAATAATATAATAATAATAATAGAGAGAAGAGCCTCTGAGGAAGGTTCAGAGCCCTATCCTTCCAAAAGAGGTTCACCAGCTCAGGCATCTCCCTTCAAGTTCAGACTAAAACCCAAACCAGTTTCCCTGCTTCCACGAATATAGAAAGCCACCCACCTTCCACTGGATTCTGCAGATGTCTGGCAGAGATCATTCCCAGGCCATTCAGTCATTTTGCAAATCTTTTGGCCCGTTTACTCAGCTGCTGCTGTTGCATTCTCACCACACAATGTGCCCCCAAACCAGCTGTTCTCCTCCCTTGCAGGGTGTGTGTGTGCATGCATGCGTGTGCGATTGGCCTCTTTCCATCCCTCTTTGAAAGGCAAGTTTGGTCTTTTCTTGACCTGGAGTGAACCAACAAAGCAACCTTGGCTGTCAAAGAGTAGGAAAGTTCAACACCTGTGCCCCAGGTGGACGGGCACCCAGGCTGATAAAAGAGGGTATAAAAGACCCCACAATGCTGGGAAGCCACCCTGGCCAAGATGCTGAGATTCTTGGTCCCCGTTCTGTTGGTGGCTGGTGGTAAGATACTCTCTCTTTCTCACTCTTTTGCAGGGTTGGCATGTCGCAACAAGCCAGGTTGTGGTTTGCCAAAACCTGTGTTCTTATTGTGTCTGAAGCTATACCTGCAAACAGACCATGGTTTGTTAACAGCCGCAAACAAAAGTAGAAATGATGGTTATTTTTTTTTAATGGTATGCAAATTGTGGCTTGTTTAAACTATGGCTTGTCGTGTGATATCCCACTAAATGCGGCTTGTTTCTGGCTCGTTCCTACTTTGAAATAGGAGCCGGCAGAACAGAAATAGACTAGAAACTGGGAGAGAATTTAATTGTGCTTTGTTTTGCCATTTGCGGGTCAGCTTGTGGTTGAAGCAGCAAACCTCCATGGTAGCTTAGTGGGACGTACGGATGAGCATGTGCGCCATTCATGCTCTTGTCCTGGCTTCATCTCTGGGGCTGCACCTGGTGCCAGATCACCAGATCACCACCCTTTTGCAGCGAGCGAACATCCTCTGCTCTCTTTCGCAGCCTCCGGGTGTGGGCAACCTGTCTACTCCCCCAACGCCAGGGTGGTGAACGGCGAGGACGCCATCCCCCACAGCTGGCCCTGGCAGGTAAGGGGGCAAGCATGCACGCACGCACCCTCCCTCCCTTCCCCTTTCCCCCTTCCTTCTTTCCTTTCAAATTTCGTCTCTCCCTCCTCTTTCTTTTCCCCTCTCCTTCCTTCCTTCCTTCCATCCTCTCTTTCCACATCAACTAATCCCCCACCTACCCACCTTGGTTGGAGGCTGAGAAACACTGCCCCAGCCAGTCCAAAGGCCACGCTCTGACCCCCTGGCTGTGCCCATGGACCACCTAACACCCACCCTTCTCTTTTGCAGATCTCCCTCCAGTATGAAAAAGATGGAGAATACCGCCACACTTGCGGAGGGTCCCTCATTGCCCCCAACTGGGTCATGACTGCCGCCCACTGCATCTCGTAAGCACCTGGGTGCCAGAAACAGACATTGGCGTGTGCGTGTGTGTGGGGTTAATGTTGGAGATCATGGGTTTGCACCATGGTCATGGATAATGCCCATTTCTCCCAGAATGTGGAAACATGGCTTTTTGGGGACTAGATCTCCCAGAATCCCCCAGCCAGCATAGCCATGAAGTGGGTAATTGCCATGATTTCCAGAGCTGGGGAAAGCTACCTTTTGGGGAGTACTATGGCTTCAGGATTCCCAAGGCTAGGTATCAGCTTAGTGTCGTGGTCCAAGTGTTGGATGAGGACTCTAGCAGGCATTGGGTTCAAATCCTCTCAGCCAAGCCATGGAACCTCTCTTGGTTGACCCCAGGCAAGTCACACTGTCTCAGCTTCAGAGGAAGGCAAAGGCAAAGCCCCTCCAAACAAATCTTGCCAAGGAAACCCCATGATAGGGTCGCCATAAGTCAGAAACAACTTGAAGACACACAACAACAAGGAAAGAGGTGGGCCTCCAGATGTGGGAGCACACAACTCTCTTGGATGAGAAATGCAGTCCTACCCCATCCAGAGGGCCACATCTTTGGCCCAGTGGAGGCTGTTTTTTTTCCCTGTTCCAGGTTTTAGTAAGAATTTTAAAGGAACTATCCAAGGTACTGAGCCCCATATGCTCCAAATGGGTGCATCACCCTTGGATCGCCCTGAAAATTCAGACTAAAACCCGGAGTGGATTAAGTCCTGTGTTGACAAAGGAGACCCCAACTGCCCCAGCTTCAGAGGAATGTAAAATGCTGGTGTGGATGACAAGGTGTGTGTGGGGAGGAGCCAAGACAGTGGGGTTTCTGGGTGAGATTGGGACTCCATAGCTCAGTATTCTTCCTACTGCCATGACCGCTGCTGGGGGTTTTCGTTTCAGCAAGTCCCGCAAGTATAAAGTCGTGTTGGGCGAATACGACATGAGCCAGGAGGACGGATCCGAGCAACACATCCCCGTGGATTCGAAGGACATCTTTGTGCACCCACGGTGGTTTTCCATCTGCGCGGCCTGCGGGTAAAACATTTGCTTTATGGGCTTTCCCAGAGGTAAAGCGAGGCAGATTCTGGGTGCCATGGAAAGGCATAAAAATGGTTCACAAGTGTTGCGGCATTTTCTCCAGAGAGAGCTGTAAGAGGTTACGGTGGCATGTGGAACTCCCTGCCTCATGTGCCTCAAAAATAACGTTTCTGCCTTTGGGTACTCTGCACTTTGCCTTAGGTGGATGTTGGGTGTGTGGAGGAAATACTTCAGCAGTGGGCGGCAGCTTCCATGTCAGCGTGGCCTGGGTTTTAGTCCAAACATTTCTTTAAAATTATCTGAGGTGCTGAATCTATTTTTTTTTTCTTGCTGGCCACCTCAGATAGCTCCGTTACAGTCTGGACTAAATCCCAGAGTGGATTATCACACAACATTGGCTGCGATTGGATTTGCTGCTGTGTCTCAGGCAGCAAAACAGCTAGGGACGGCCCCACAGCTGGGGAGTGGAAGAGCAAATGGGGGGGAACCAACTATCCTTCATGCCCATCTTTACAAAGCATGCAGTGGTGGCGTTTCTTTTTCTGACTTTCCTCCCCAAATTCCCAGCAATGATATCGCCCTGTTGAAGCTGTCTCGCAGCGCAGAGCTCAACGATGGCGTGAAGCTGGCTTGCCTTCCGCCTGCAGGGGAGATCCTGCCCAATGAGTACCCCTGTTACATCAGCGGCTGGGGACGGCTTTACAGTACGTTGTGTCTTCATTATTATTTTGACTTTATGGCCCTGGGATTTGTCGGCGGTCTCCCATCCAAGTACTAACCAGGCCTGAACCTGCTTAGCTCCCAAGAACATACAGGATCTGGTGCCTTTAGTGTACCCAGACCTTACAGAATTCCTGTAACTCTCCCTAAATAGTAGAATTTCTCACAAACTTGGCCCTTGCTCACAATGGTCTTGAAGTCCTGCGGTATGAGGGAGCTGGGTATGTTTAGTCTGGAGACGAGAAGGTGAAGAGGAGACATGATGGCCATGTTTAAATATTTGAAGGGATGTCATACTGAGGATGGAGCAAGCTTGTTTTCTGCTGCTTCAAAGACTAGGACACGGAGCAATGGGTTCAAACTACAGGAAAAGAGATTCCACCTCAACATTAGGAAGAACTTCCTGACAGTAAGAGCTGTTCAGAAGTGGGATGCACTGCCTGGGAGTGTGGTGGAGTCTCCTTCTTTGGAAGTTTTTAAACAAAGGCTGCATGGCCATCAGTCAGGAGTGCTTTGATTGTATATTCCTGCAAGGCAGAATGGGGTTGGACTAGATGGCCTTTGTGGTCTCATAGAATCATAGAGCTGGAAGAGACCACAAAGGCCATCCAGTCCACCCCTCTGCCTTTCAGGAATACACAATCAAAGCACCCTGGACAGTTGGCCATCCAGCCTTTGCTTAAAAAACTCCAAAGAAGGAGACTCCACCAGACTCCCAGGCAACGCATTCCACTTTCGAACAGCTCTTACTGTCAGGAAGTTCTTCTGAATATATAGGTAGAATCTTTTTTCCTCTTCCAACTTTATGATTCTATGGTGTATCCATCCTCATGACCAAACCATAAAACATAAACAACAATTACACATTAGAAACGGAAATAATATTTTAAATATTCAAAAAAAAAATGGTCAAAAGCCCCATGTTTTTCAAGTGTTGAAAAACCCTGAAGAGAAGAATCCTGGATGGACAAGAATCTTTGCAGTTCAGGACTTCTGTGCAAAATTCACATGTGGCTGTTCTGCCCAGAAAATAATATTTCTACATAGTGTATTTTGTATAGAAGACATCTCCAATTGCAAATAGCATTTGCACTCGGTGTGGTTTTCAAAGACCTTCTCACAGCAAGAAGAAAATGGCTAAAACTACTCATTCCTTCCTCAGAGAAGAAACTTAGTGAAGGATTTCAACATCCCTATCAACATATCACACCATCCATTTAAAAAATACATTCAGGCGCAAAACCTATTAAGATCCCAGGGACAGACCCCTTTGAAGGCTGCGATTCCATGGACCTCATCCTGCTTGACTCCCTGGTCCTCTGACTCAGGCCTCATCCACACTACACAAATAACAGTTTGAAACTGGATTATTTGCCATGGCTCCTTCCTGTGGAATCTTGGGATTTGTAGTTTTACAAGGTCTTTAAGGCCTTCTCTGCCAAAGAGTGCTGGTGCCTCACCAAACTGCAAACCCCAGAATTCCATAGGAAGGAGCCACGGCAAATATAATCCAGTTTCGAACTGCATTGTTTATGTAGTGTGGCTGCACCCTCAGACAAACGCATCCTTTCCTTTGCAGCCAACGGCCCCCTTCCAGATAAACTCCAGCAAGCCGTGCTCCCCGTGGTGGACAATGCCCACTGCAACCAGGCCGACTGGTGGGGAGGCGTCATCCGGCAGAACATGATCTGTGCAGGTGGGGACATCCGAGCTGGTTGCAATGTAAGTCGGAAACTCAAGAGGTCCCGGGTTCAGATGGAGCGGCAATGTTTAACTCTTCATACCCATAGACGCTAGCAGGGCCTGCTCTACTGTTAGGGGTTGCCTCAGGCAGTAGAGACTGGGGAGGCTGTACCCCAAAACCTCACATTTCCCTGGGGGTAGAGAGGACTGGTCCAACCTGCAAAACACCAGCCCTGGAAGTCATCGGTTCAGACCTCCGCAATGGGGAGCGAGCCATTTGCTTGGCAGCCCAACACAGCCAGGGAAACGTTCCCCTTTGGGAGGACTACAACTGCTAGAATCATGACGGCCATGCTGGTTGGGGATGCTGTGAGTTGTAGTCCAAAAAAGAGCACCCTTCCTAAATAGGTGAGGAGTCAGGGGGAATAGAGAGGTGGGCTCATCTACATATGGTTCTGTCCCCACCCACCACTTGGTTAAGCCCCACCCACTTCTGGGCAATGGCCCCACCTACCATATGGGTAAGCCCCACCCACTTCTGGGTTCTGTCCCTACCCACCACAGGATCAAGCCCCACCCACTTCTGGGCTATATCCCTGCCCACCACCTGATTAAGCCCCACCCACTTCTGGGCAATGTCCCCACCTACCATATGGGTAAGCCCCACCCACTTCTGGGTTCTGTCCCCACCCACCACAGGATCAAGCCCCACCCACTTCTGGGCTATATCCCT